>OW119930.1:41622682-46622682 GCA_933210815.1 Meta bourneti | reverse complement strand
GACATACTTGAGTGTTTAGCAACTTCCACAATGTTCACAACGCTCGATTGCGCACACGGATATTTACAAATACCATTGAGTGAGGAATCAAAATTAAAAACCGCGTTTATAACACCGGATGAAAGGGGTCAATTTGAAAGAATGATTTTCGGAGTGGCTAATGCAAAGGCGGAGTTTCAGAGGTCAATGTATCATGTCTTAGGGCCACTACTGAACACAAAAGCTTTGTGTTATTTGGACGATATATTGATACCAGCCAAAAATTGGTACGAGATGGTGGAGACTGAGAGAAGTACTTGAATGTCTAAGGAAAGCTCACTTGACACTCAAATTCCCTAAATGCGAATTTGGGAAGAAGGAAATTGACATTTTGGGTTATGTGATCAATGAAGAAGGAAGAAAGCCAGTAGTAAGAAAAGTGGAAGCAATAGCGAAGTTCCCCCAACCTAAGAATGTTCACGAAGTTCGTCATTTCTTGGGTTTGACTGGTTTCTTCAGAAGATTTGTTCCGATGTATGCTGAGAAGGCAGTACATCTAACTTGTTTAATTCAAAAGGACAAGGACTTTGAATGAAGAAAAAACAGGAAAATGCTTTTCGAGAACTCAAGGGTAATCTAACCAACACACCGATAGTTGCTCATTACCAGACCGAAGCATTGACTGAGGTACGCACCGATGCTTCATCTGATGGACTCTTAGGTATACTCCTAAAAAGAGGAACAGATGGTCGCTGGAATCTAGTATACGCTGTCAGCAATACGACAACACCGGCTGAAAAGAACTATCATTCTAGCAAACTAGAATTGGTGGCGATAGTGTGGACTTTGGACAGACTTCGACAATTCCTGCTCGGAATAAAATTTACTATCGTCATCGATGGTCTAGTCTTTGTCTATATGAACGCAAAGAAGTCGACAAATCCTCAAATTGCCAGGTGGAGCAATCTTATTCGAGAATACGATTTTGAAGTAAAGCACAGACCAGATATAAAGATGTCTCATGTGGATGCAATGAGTAGAGCTCCTACCTTAGAAGCTGATGACACGATGACTGAATTGATCGAAAGGAATCTAGAAGTTTATCTAACGATGTCCGTTGACGAACAAATCCTTGATTCAACGAGGAGATCCCGAATTGGATAAGATCATTTCCATTTTCAAGAAAGAAAAATTTTAAACAAAAGCCGACGACCAAATTATTGCAAATTACGTTTTCAAGAGAGAAAGACTGTATCGAACCATAAAGGACAATGGAAAAGAGAGACTACTTTATGTTATACCTAGATCCATGCGCAAAAGTACTGTAGTCAAGTTTCACGATCTAATCGTACAGTTTTCAGTTGACAGAACTGTGAGTAAAATTACGGAATTATTGGTTCCCAAGAATGAACCGCTACGTGAAGAAACACATATCGATGTGCATGAAAAGTTTAGTGAACAAGGTTCCCGGAGATAAACAAAAAGGACTGTTACATCCTATTAAGCCTGGAAAGAGACCATTATCCATAACTCACGTCAATCATTGGGTCCATTTGTAACAAGTTCCAGAAGTAACCAACACTTACTGATCATCATCGATAACTTCACGAGGTTCTTGCAATTGATACCTGTGAAAAGTACGAAATACACCTACATTCAGGAGGCATTGAAAAACTTCATCAACGACTTTGGTTTACCAGATCGAATCCTTAGTGATCGGGGTTCCAGTTACACCTCACAAGGTTTAGAGAAGTTTTGTCGAGAAAATAGCATAGCTCATATTCTAAACTCCAAAAAGCACCCACAAGGTAATGGGATGGTTGAGAGAGCTAATCGCACCATTATCCCAACCATAGCAACGTCCATGGAAGACCATAGACACAAAGACTGGGACTTGAGAATGAAAGAAATCTAAACAATTCCTTAAACAAAACAACCAACAAGACTCCTTTCCAAATGCTACACGGCTACTCACCAAGATTTAATGATGGAATTTTACGAAAACAAGCTGATCAGAGTGGAGAAGGATGGACTGATCCTGCGGAGATTCAAATCTCGACTCGAGAGCGAATAGAAGATACGCAGAAAAAGATGAAGGATACTCATGACAAGAAGAAATGTGGAACAATAGCTTATAAGTCAGGACAAGTTGTTATGAAAAAAGCTCCGATACCGACAGGAGAACCAACAAAAACCCAACCAAAATATCGAGGTCCTTTAATCATAACTGATGTGGTATCAAGCGACACCTACAGTCACTCAACTTGGGGACAAGAGCAAGGGACACTCTTACACCACTACTGCACACGTAAGCCAGTTAAAGGAATGACCGAACCAAACTGATTCTGATACAGAGGACTCATCAGATGAACTCAATGATTTTTCAGACAACAAACTTAGTGACTCTACACTGAGACATAATCCAAAGCGTGCCTGTACTAAGACAATTTTCTACGGAAAATAATAACTAAAAAGAACTAACTAATTGAATATAACTGATACAACTTTAACTTCAATTTTTTATGTATTGAATTAATTCATTTACTATTTGGCAATTGCTGATTTATGTAGTTTGACAATCAAGTGCATGATTTCTATAATTTTCCAATCATGTTTATTAATATACTTTATTTTATAACACTAGTAGCACATTCGAGGGCGAATGGTGCCATGTATATCTATTAACTGTACATAAAGTTGTATATAAAGATTATTAGATTGAGTTTCCGTGTTGCCATCCATCGAGACGCCTACATAGAAGTTTGCCAGTTGGAAATAAGCTACAAGAAAATAAGCGACGACAAGAATCAGAAGTGGGATATTTGACCGTGGATGGAACAATTACAAGTATACAACAAAGACTTAATCAGTGTGAAGTTTAAACGAATCATCTGGAAGTCGAACAACGCGGTATGTGCAAAAGGAACTCAGGACCAACTCCTAACAATTTAAGAAGGTATGTGGCATGAAATTTCGAAAAAAGTAGATTTAATTTTTTTTTTAGCGAAAGAATTAAATATAAAATTATCTGATCACGCAATCGTTGTTGAAATTAGAGTTAATTACGAAACGTAAGGGTTATTTGAGGAATTCACGCGTGATTTGTTAAAAACGATAGTAAGTACCAGAGAAGAAAATCAAAAGCTAAACGAACGTGAATTAGAATTAGAAAGACAGTTCTAACTAGAAAAATTAAGAATAGAACAAGGTAATGTATCTATCGTAAGCGAAAATAAAAATCAAAATGAAATTTCTAGTAATTGCATGATTACTACTAAAATAATGCAACGATATGAAATGAGGGATGGAGACATCCGTTTTTACCTCATATTGTTTGAACGACAAGCGAAACGTTTAAATCTAGTCCTGAGAATTGGGTTAGTCATTTAGTTAATTTATTACCGTATGAAATTAACCAAATTATCGCGAGAGTTCCGGAAGAACTTTCAAATGACTATGGACGCATTAAAGATTTACTATTAAAAAAGTTTAAATTAAGTTCGGATAAGTTCCGACAGAAGTTCTTTGACCATGCCAAACTACCGAAAAATACATGAAGAGATTTCACGTACGAATTACAAAACTATTTTGACGAATGGTTACGCGGAACTAATGTAAGTGATTTTGATGGCCTTAGAGAGTTAATCATAACAGATCAATTAAAAAGAAAAGTTCCCGTTGTAATGAAAGAACATTTCGTGGACGAATGGGTAAAAATAGTTAAATCGTCAGAATTATCGGATAAACTAGATCAATATGAAAATGTACGAAACGAAAGTAACTTCTCCAAATTCTAAAACGGAAATCAAAGTATGTATGAAAATTTTTTTCGCTAGAGCGTGTCCAAGACAAAAAAAATAAATTCGATCAAATTAGAGAGCAGGGTGTTAACAGACAAGGAGAAAGAATTGAACGGAATGAAGGAAGCCACGTATCGAAAAGAGATCACAGTTTAGTGACAACTAGTGAGGGCGGAATGGACAGTGAGGCATCATCTTATGTTAAAATTGCGCAGATAAACAAGGGTTCGTTGGAGTTTGCAGCTCTGATTGATACTGGGAGCGATTCCGTTATTTGTAGGAATTCTGTAGCGAAAAATTTAGATCTAAAAATAGAACCAGTTTCGAACGTAATGTACGGATTTGGGAATGTCAAATTGTGTGCTGCGCGCGCTAGGAAACAGAAGATATTTCCTTGGATGGTGTTCAGTCTAGCTGTAAAAACTATTCGACTTTTGTTTTTCTTTTGGGTTGTCAGAGGTGGCAACGGCGCCACATGTGTTTTGTATCTGTTATGCTATCGTCAGTCTGTATGTGCTAATGACGGCGTGCAGTCGAAGTGGAATATTAAAGAATGCTGTGTTTTTAGAAGATGCTTTCGTTTTCTTTGTGTGGTATATTCCTCGAGTTATATTAATTTTTCTCGACGAGTGTGAAGCCGGGTAGGTTTTTCATTCGATTTGGTACATTTTGGCGTCCACGACAGGACTCGAAGGAATATAATTTTCGAAAGCGAAAATAGTTTGTGAAGAACATGGAACAGTTAAAAACGAAGAGGATTCCACTTAGAAGTACATTTACTAGAACATTTAATTCATTGAAAGAAGCATCGGAATGTTCTCAACCGGACTTAAATGTGGTGGAAACTTTATTGAAGCAATTAGAAGATAAAGGAAAAAGGCTGCGCGAAATAGATAGTGAGATATTGAACTTTATGTTAGAAAAGGGTACTCAGCAAAAGGACTATGAAAAAGAATTCGAGTCTTGCGAAGAATATAGTGAGAAGCTTATTGCGTATAAACTAAAGATTAAAAAGATTCTTTCTACGCCTTCGTGGGAAGGCATTTCAAGTGTTAGTGTTCCTGAAATCGAAAGTACAACTACAGGACTGGTACGGCCCCTGCGACTACCACAAATAACATTAAAACAGTTTGACGGCGATCCTCGATCATGGTTGAACTTTTGGAATACGTTTAAGATCCACGAAGGCAAAGTTCTAGATGATCATTTAAAATTCGTGTATTTAATGCAAGCAATGACTCCCAAATCAAAATCACATGACATCGTCAATAGTTATCCGACAACGGCAGAGAACTATCCTAAAGTCATCCAACATTTAAGGGAAAATTTGGCAGAGAAGATACATTAATACAAGTATATGTGAGAGATCTTCTACAATTGGTGTTATGCAACAACAGCGGATCCCGAAAGGACGCTAACTTATGTTCTCTTTATGACAGTTTAGAAACGAAACTTCGTTCTTTGGAGTCCCTAGGTGTTACAGAGGACGAATATGCAAGTATTTTATTTCCTTTCCTATCTTGTTTACCTCACGATATTTTGAGAATTTGGGAAAGAGAGCGCAAGACAACACAAGGTAAGAGCGAACTTAATTCTATTCTTGAATTTTTAAAAAATGAAGTTATGTCAGAAGAACGAGTTACATTAGCTCGTTCTAGTTTTGGTTTAGATAGGACAATGAAATTGTCCAAAATTAATAATATTTCTGAAGAATGCAATGTTGCTACAGCTCATGATTTAATTGTTGGTGCGAAATTTAAAGAGAAACATTTTATTAAGAAATATGATGAAACATGCATATTTTGTGACAAATGTCACTCATCAGAAAAATGCTTTAAAGCTAGTTCACTTCCTTATGAGGAAAAGAGAAGTTTAATTTTGAGAAAAGGAGCGTGTTTCATTTGTTTAAAGAAAAATCATATCTCGCGCAATTGTAAGGCTAAAGTTCAATACATGATTTGTAGGAAAAAAACATTCTACGGTTATGTGTCAGAATATTCCTGCTGAGGGATGCAATGCGGCGCCAGAGAACCGCAAGCAGGAAGTAGTAGCGCCAATGTTTTGATCACGCAAGTGTCCGATTCTGCTGTTTTATTGCAGACCTTGAATGTTTGCATTAAGCACGGCGCCAGAGAAAGGATAATTCGTGCCGTTATTGACACTGGGTCAGAGCGAACATATATATCGGAAGATGTAATCAAATCTTTGAATTATAAAAATTATGGTGAAGTGAAATGAATTCATAAATTATTTGGAGGAGTAGAAACAAATGAAAAAACACATCATTATAAATATAAAGTTCATTTAAGTAGTATAGATAATCGTTATAAGTGTGAAATATACTGTTTGGATACACCTGTTATTTGTTCCAATATAAGAAAGGTGCCGAACGGGCCTTGGTTAAGAGAACTGAATAAATATGACATTCAAGTTACAGATATTGAAAATAATGTACAGGGAGTTGAAAATGAAATTAAATTATTGAATTTATGGAAGCTAGATATTATGGGTATAACCGACCCAGTAGAATCTAAAACAAAGTCAGAAATGCATGAAGAAACCAAGAAATATTTTAAGAATACCGTGAAAGTGAAACCAAATGGAAGATACGAAATCGCTTTGCCCTGGGTCCTAGATAATTCCCGTTTGCGGAATAATAGAGAACTGGCCGAAAAACGACTCGCTACCACGCAAAGAAAGCTGTCAGATTCAAATAAAACCAAAGTTTAAATGAAGTATTTCATACGTGGTTAGAGCAAGGAATTATCGAAGTAGTTGCTGATGATAGTCTCAAGTTCATTATTTGCCACACAGGCCTGTATTTAAAGATTCGAGTGATACCACGAAGATGAGACCAGTTTTTGATGCCTCGGCTTACGTCAAAGGGTCCCCTTCACTAAACGACTGTCTAGATAAGGGCCCTAAATAATCAAACAGTTAAAGATAAAATCCCGTTACTTACAATAGATGACATACTTGAGTGTTTAGCAACTTCCACAATGTTCACAACGCTCGATTGCGCACACGGATATTTACAAATACCATTGAGTGAGGAATCAAAATTAAAAACCGCGTTTATAACACCGGATGAAAGGGGTCAATTTGAAAGAATGATTTTCGGAGTGGCTAATGCAAAGGCGGAGTTTCAGAGGTCAATGTATCATGTCTTAGGGCCACTACTGAACACAAAAGCTTTGTGTTATTTGGACGATATATTGATACCAGCCAAAAATTGGTACGAGATGGTGGAGACTGAGAGAAGTACTTGAATGTCTAAGGAAAGCTCACTTGACACTCAAATTCCCTAAATGCGAATTTGGGAAGAAGGAAATTGACATTTTGGGTTATGTGATCAATGAAGAAGGAAGAAAGCCAGTAGTAAGAAAAGTGGAAGCAATAGCGAAGTTCCCCCAACCTAAGAATGTTCACGAAGTTCGTCATTTCTTGGGTTTGACTGGTTTCTTCAGAAGATTTGTTCCGATGTATGCTGAGAAGGCAGTACATCTAACTTGTTTAATTCAAAAGGACAAGGACTTTGAATGAAGAAAAAACAGGAAAATGCTTTTCGAGAACTCAAGGGTAATCTAACCAACACACCGATAGTTGCTCATTACCAGACCGAAGCATTGACTGAGGTACGCACCGATGCTTCATCTGATGGACTCTTAGGTATACTCCTAAAAAGAGGAACAGATGGTCGCTGGAATCTAGTATACGCTGTCAGCAATACGACAACACCGGCTGAAAAGAACTATCATTCTAGCAAACTAGAATTGGTGGCGATAGTGTGGACTTTGGACAGACTTCGACAATTCCTGCTCGGAATAAAATTTACTATCGTCATCGATGGTCTAGTCTTTGTCTATATGAACGCAAAGAAGTCGACAAATCCTCAAATTGCCAGGTGGAGCAATCTTATTCGAGAATACGATTTTGAAGTAAAGCACAGACCAGATATAAAGATGTCTCATGTGGATGCAATGAGTAGAGCTCCTACCTTAGAAGCTGATGACACGATGACTGAATTGATCGAAAGGAATCTAGAAGTTTATCTAACGATGTCCGTTGACGAACAAATCCTTGATTCAACGAGGAGATCCCGAATTGGATAAGATCATTTCCATTTTCAAGAAAGAAAAATTTTAAACAAAAGCCGACAACCAAATTATTGCAAATTACGTTTTCAAGAGAGAAAGACTGTATCGAACCATAAAGGACAATGGAAAAAAGAGAGACTACTTTATGTTATACCTAGATCCATGCGCAAAAGTACTGTAGTCAAGTTTCACGATCTAATCGTACAGTTTTCAGTTGACAGAACTGTGAGTAAAATTACGGAATTATTGGTTCCCAAGAATGAACCGCTACGTGAAGAAACACATATCGATGTGCATAAAAAGTTTAGTGAACAAGGTTCCCGGAGATAAACAACAAGGACTGTTACATCCTATTAAGCCTGGAAAGAGACCATTATCCATAACTCACGTCAATCATTGGGTCCATTTGTAACAAGTTCCAGAAGTAACCAACACTTACTGATCATCATCGATAACTTCACGAGGTTCTTGCAATTGATACCTGTGAAAAGTACGAAATACACCTACATTCAGGAGGCATTGAAAAACTTCATCAACGACTTTGGTTTACCAGATCGAATCCTTAGTGATCGGGGTTCCAGTTACACCTCACAAGGTTTAGAGAAGTTTTGTCGAGAAAATAGCATAGCTCATATTCTAAACTCCAAAAAGCACCCACAAGGTAATGGGATGGTTGAGAGAGCTAATCGCACCATTATCCCAACCATAGCAACGTCCATGGAAGACCATAGACACAAAGACTGGGACTTGAGAATGAAAGAAATCTAAACAATTCCTTAAACAAAACAACCAACAAGACTCCTTTCCAAATGCTACACGGCTACTCACCAAGATTTAATGATGGAATTTTACGAAAACAAGCTGATCAGAGTGGAGAAGGATGGACTGATCCTGCGGAGATTCAAATCTCGACTCGAGAGCGAATAGAAGATACGCAGAAAAAGATGAAGGATACTCATGACAAGAAGAAATGTGGAACAATAGCTTATAAGTCAGGACAAGTTGTTATGAAAAAAGCTCCGATACCGACAGGAGAACCAACAAAAACCCAACCAAAATATCGAGGTCCTTTAATCATAACTGATGTGGTATCAAGCGACACCTACAGTCACTCAACTTGGGGACAAGAGCAAGGGACACTCTTACACCACTACTGCACACGTAAGCCAGTTAAAGGAATGACCGAACCAAACTGATTCTGATACAGAGGACTCATCAGATGAACTCAATGATTTTTCAGACAACAAACTTAGTGACTCTACACTGAGACATAATCCAAAGCGTGCCTGTACTAAGACAATTTTCTACGGAAAATAATAACTAAAAAGAACTAACTAATTGAATATAACTGATACAACTTTAACTTCAATTTTTTATGTATTGAATTAATTCATTTACTATTTGGCAATTGCTGATTTATGTAGTTTGACAATCAAGTGCATGATTTCTATAATTTTCCAATCATGTTTATTAATATACTTTATTTTATAACACTAGTAGCACATTCGAGGGCGAATGGTGCCATGTATATCTATTAACTGTACATAAAGTTGTATATAAAGATTATTAGATTGAGTTTCCGTGTTGCCATCCATCGAGACGCCTACATAGAAGTTTGCCAGTTGGAAATAAGCTACAAGAAAATAAGCGACGACAAGAATCAGAAGTGGGATATTTGACCGTGGATGGAACAATTACAAGTATACAACAAAGACTTAATCAGTGTGAAGTTTAAACGAATCATCTGGAAGTCGAACAACGCGGTATGTGCAAAAGGAACTCAGGACCAACTCCTAACAATTTAAGAAGGTATGTGGCATGAAATTTCGAAAAAAGTAGATTTAATTTTTTTTTTAGCGAAAGAATTAAATATAAAATTATCTGATCACGCAATCGTTGTTGAAATTAGAGTTAATTACGAAACGTAAGGGTTATTTGAGGAATTCACGCGTGATTTGTTAAAAACGATAGTAAGTACCAGAGAAGAAAATCAAAAGCTAAACGAACGTGAATTAGAATTAGAAAGACAGTTCTAACTAGAAAAATTAAGAATAGAACAAGGTAATGTATCTATCGTAAGCGAAAATAAAAATCAAAATGAAATTTCTAGTAATTGCATGATTACTACTAAAATAATGCAACGATATGAAATGAGGGATGGAGACATCCGTTTTTACCTCATATTGTTTGAACGACAAGCGAAACGTTTAAATCTAGTCCTGAGAATTGGGTTAGTCATTTAGTTAATTTATTACCGTATGAAATTAACCAAATTATCGCGAGAGTTCCGGAAGAACTTTCAAATGACTATGGACGCATTAAAGATTTACTATTAAAAAAGTTTAAATTAAGTTCGGATAAGTTCCGACAGAAGTTCTTTGACCATGCCAAACTACCGAAAAATACATGAAGAGATTTCACGTACGAATTACAAAACTATTTTGACGAATGGTTACGCGGAACTAATGTAAGTGATTTTGATGGCCTTAGAGAGTTAATCATAACAGATCAATTAAAAAGAAAAGTTCCCGTTGTAATGAAAGAACATTTCGTGGACGAATGGGTAAAAATAGTTAAATCGTCAGAATTATCGGATAAACTAGATCAATATGAAAATGTACGAAACGAAAGTAACTTCTCCAAATTCTAAAACGAAAATCAAAATATGTATGAAAAAAATACGAGTTTACGTCCAGACCGAGGTCACCGTTGAATGAGTCAGCTGGGTATGAAAGAAAAACAAATCCTAGTTTCAGTAACGGACGATTTACAACCCGAAATAATAATAAATATAATAGTCAGACAGAATAGCGGCGTCCTATGAAGATAGATATTTCATTTGTAATGAAAATACGCATTTCTCTAGAGCGTCTCCAAGACAAAAAAATAAATTCGATCAAATTAGAGCAGGATGTTAACAGACAAGGAGAAAGAATTGAACGGATAAACAAGGGTTCGTTGGAGTTTGCAGCTCTGATTGACACTGGGAGCGATTCCGTTATTTGTAGGAATTCTGTAGAGAAAAAGTTAGATCTAAAAATAGAATCATCTTCGAACGTAATGTACGGATTTGGGAATGTCAAATTGTGTGCCGCGCGCTAGGAAACAGTAGATATTTCCTTGGATGGCGTTGAAGTAAAAAATGGCTCCAGTGACGCTCATTAAAAAAGGTTGAAATGCTTATTGTTAGAGACGACACTTTACCGGACGACTTGTGCTCGCATTGGGAATAAATTTCATGTTTATTATGCAGAGGATAACCCGTTTTGCTAACATGGAATGTGAAAAGAATTCGGACGTAAGTAAAGTGTTGAAAACGTCTAGTAAAGTGTTACTTGAAGGAAATCGTTGAATTTTGTAAGGGCTCAGACTACTTTGGTAAATGACGGCTTGGTAATTATAGAGGGAGAAGAAGGGTGTTACGATTCTTTGTTAGAAATAAAAGATGGTGAAACTGTAGTGCCAATTATTAATATGGGAAATTGTGTGTCGGTTCACGAACGCACCACTTCAATAGAATCGAATTCAGAGTGACAGCCACGTGATCAATGATGACATTTATTTTTTAATTCCGTTTTCTTCCTAGCTCCAGTGACGCTCATTAACTATGCAAAGAATCTTCCAGAAAGTTACGTCATGCCATGTTTGGCAAATTACAGATGAGCTAGTTTGAAAACAAGGAATCAGGAGGTCCGACTCCTTTGATTGACGGGACCGTCTCCCCTGATTGACAGCCCTCTTAAAAAACTGATAAGCGTGGAGAGGAAGAACACGCTCTCTTTTCGCCTCAGTCCAACGACCTTGCAGCTACGAGAAAGAAACGCGTTAAGCGTTTTTCCTTGCCTTTTTTTTATGACGAGCGGGGATCCCTAAGAGACGCCATGTCTCTTCTAAGCTAAGTTACTTTTATTTAATTTATCTCGAGATATTATCCGCACGTGTAGTTCTTAGGATATTCCCATGCTACACCGTTTAAATTAAACTTTCATAATGCCCGCTCTTTTTGAATCGTTGTTCGAATCAATATCTTTCCTTTCTTTTTTTAATCTCGTACGGCGTCACTTTTGGTTTAGTTAATCTTAACTGATATCATATCATATTGATTATTTAATTGTTATCTATATATATTGTAATGGTATTGTGCACTGTGTTAACTTTTCTCTATGCTAAATAAACTTAATTGTTAACTATGGTTCATCTTCCTCGCCACTTTATGGCTAGCATTCAACATGTTAATTTATAATTAATGAACAGATATCTAAGTCCTCCGCTCACACAGTATCCCGAGCAGGGTTAGCGAGAGTTTTGGTCACATTTTAAATAACAAATTCCACTATACGATCACTTGTTGGAGTCCTAACATTCGAACCCGGCATGTTGTAATCCAAATCAACCAGAAAAGGACACAACATATTTAATGGTGCCGCAATAGACCAGGATTATTTTTTCCGCTAACAGAGAAACTGCTTTTTACTATGTGATCGGAGGCCTTGATATCTTTGTGCATTTGATGATTTTTGACAAGAATTTTTTTATTGCTTATGCGTGCTGTGACATACTATCTTTTCTTTTCATAATACATATTTGCAACTGTATATTGTGACACATGTTATATTTATTGCATTATCTACACATATGTGCTATTTTTGTAAAGTAATTAAATCGTCGTTACTTAATTTTGATTGATGATCTAAAACGCGACTTAGTAGAACTTCCTCATTTTCTTCCCCCTTTTTGTAAAATGGAAAACGTAGAGAGATATTGTTCCTATTAGGGTAAACACCCTGGCAGAATTCCTTCCCATGATTCCCCGATTTGATGGCTCCACAATTCTAGCTAAATTTTTAACATTTTTTGACGAAGTGTCGAATTACTGTCGATGGGATGACAGAGACAAAATAATGGCGCTGAAGCTCAAGTTATCCGTAGAGGCTCGTGAATTTTTGGATACTCAGCGGGATTTAAGGTCGAGTAGTTCGTTTAATGAAATAATCGGTGGCCTAAGGGAAAGGCTCTCCCGGCCTCATTCAGTAGCGTCGAATATTTCACGTCTCACATCCGCCTATCAGTTGTCCACCGAAGACACGAGGCAATTTTTTAGCCGAATCGAAGGCTTATCATATGCTTGTGTGCCTGAAAGTGGTGATTCTGAAGTGTACGAGAACTATAGATTAGAATTACTTCTTTTCGCAGCTAAACAAGGATTAAAACCCGAAATTCTCAGGGGCATAGTGTCATCTGGACTGGACTCCTATCCTGAATTTAAGAAACATGCCCAAAATTTTGAAGAATTACTACTCTTATCGCCAGATTAAGACCATTACTTTATGTGAAAACAAATCCAGACCATAATATGATTAAACTCCAGGAACAAATTGATTCACTTACCACATCTATAGCTGCTCTGCAGGTCACCATGCAAAGTAATGTACGGCATGGAAATCCCAACCAGTCCCTCAATAATAGGTCTCAAGGACCTGTAAACCGATCTAAATACACTAACGAACCCACAGTTTCCGAAGGAATTGCACCCGATGCAACAGAAGTGGACATTTGGCATCTGAATGCTATGCTCCCTTTTATCAGTGCTGCAAAAAGATTGGCCACATTTTTGAAAATTGTCAAAGTAGAGAACGAACCACCAACCAGAAACACGTACCAAATAGACAGCCGTTCAGAACTAAATATAGACAGAGCAACCAATAAAGCAATTTAAAAGTAATGAAGGAGGAAAATTTCACTGTGCCTGAGTGATCCACTGACACCCCGAACAAGGTACTATTCACGAACACTTACAATCATGTATCTGATCTCCCAAGAGTTGAGATTGACATAAATCAAAAACATTTTTTTTCTTCCTTGATTGACACTGGTGCTTCTATTAACCTGATCTCGAGACAATTCCTTGATAATTTGGGAATCAAATATAAAATCCAATTTTGCAATCTAATGGCCAAGCCATACCGATAAAAGAGAGCGTTGATCTTTTCTTTCGAATGGGGAAGTTAGAGTTCCATGCTATATTTGCAGTTGTCCCTTTCGCTCTTTCATCGTTTTATGACATGATTTTGGGTTATCCATTTCTTTCTGACAATAAATTGTCCGTCAACTTTCAAAACAAATATTTAGAGAATAGCTCATTATCCATTAAATGGATGAAAATTGATCACCCTGACGCATCCTGTAATCTTTGCAGTAAAGGTTCTCCTTTAAACTTGTATGTTGCACAAAAAATTATCATTCCTTCTCGCTCTCAGGCAGTAATACGTCTAAGACACAAATTGAATATCTCTCATACCCCAGACGTGCTTATACAACCTCTCGAAGATTCAATAACAAAGGGTATTTGTGTAGCAAGGACTGTTTCTTCATCAAATTCAAATAACACATATCATGTGAAAATCCTGAACACTTTACATGAGCCAGTACATATCAACAAGAATACCAAACTGGCCACACTCGAATGTTTATTCAAAGACCCCAGACAAATTTTTCAATGCTATTGAGCAGCTACCTTTGGGTGATGATTTCGAGTATTGGGGAGGAAAGATTAATACCAGTCACCTTGATCCTGACCAAAAAATTCGTCTTACTTCCTTTTTGTCAGAATATCATGAGCTGTTTGCACACTCAGTGGCGGATTTGTCGGGTTGTGACACCTTACTTCATAGGGTTGACCTTACTAATGATATTCCAGTTAGGCAACGTCACTATAAGGTACCACACAGCCTGAAGGACAAGTTAAATGCTCAAGTAAATGAACTGCTGGACATAAGGATAATTAGTCCGAGCCAATCTCCATATGCTGCTCCTGTTATACTCGTGAAGAAAAAGGATGGCTCTTATCGGCTATGTACTGATTTTCGAGTTAAATCTTCCCGACTCCTTTCCAATTCCAAACATAACAGACTTAGTTAATAATCTTTCGGGTGCTATCCTTTTCTCAACTTTGGATTTTTCCAGATGAAGATACATCCGGATGACACTTATAAAACCGCCTTTGCTACAGAGCACAGCCTATACGAGTGGAATAATCTCTTTTGGTCTTAAAAATTCTCCGAATAGTTTTCAAAGGCTCATGGAAATCGTTCTTTCTGGTCTCAAGCCCTTACAAATCGCTGTATATCTGGATGACATTATCATTGCATCAGGCGATAACTTAGATGAACATTTTGAAAAACTTAGTCTCGTATTTGAAAATTGAAAGAACATGGACTAAAATTAAAACCCAGGAAGTGCAACTTTTTGCAAAGAGAAATCAAGTATCTTGGGTTTCAAGTTTCCCATAAGTATATCCGGATCCTTCCAATGTCGAAATCGTAAAAAATTTCAAAGTGCCCACTTCAAGAAAATAGGTTAGAGCTTTTCTGGGCCTCACTGGTTTTTACAGGAAGTTTATTGCCGATTATTCACATATGACCCTTCCACTTACAAACTTAACAAAAGAATCCAATAATTTTCGATAGAGCGAAGAAGCCCAAAATTCATTTGAAAGCTTGAAAAATCCCTTTTGTCACATCCATGTTTATTCCTGCCCGATTTTAGCAAACCATTTTCCCTTTGTACCGATCGATGCAAGTAAATACGCACTAGATGCAGTTTTATGCCAGTCAGACGAAACTGGATTCTTGCATCCTATTGCTTATGCTAGTAAGAAATTGAAGGACCCAGAGATCAACTATTCCACTGTTGAAAAAGAAATGCTGGGTGTAGTTTTTGGAGTGTCATACTTTAAACAATACCTTTATGGAATTCATTTTACTATATATTATGACTAGGCCAGCCTCTCCTATGCCCTAAAACTTAGGGATCCAACTTCAAGAATCGCTCGTTGGGTAATGACGTTACGTTTATGTATAATTTTATAACAATACGACTATAAAATTATACATAAACCTGGAAAGTTGAACATTACTGCCGATTACTTATCCAGAGAAGTCAACAACATAAAAACCTTTACGTCTCACATTGAATTTGACCCTCAGTTACTCGACAGAATAAGGCTTTATCATAAAAATGATCCGTTTTGTACCAGAATCTCCAAGGAATTAGGTTCTTCAACAAATTTCAGTGAAGCACATGTTTTTTCTATCAAAAATGATACTCTTTATTTGCACACCCCGAAAAATCTCTTCCAAAGTCAAACTTTCAGACAGAGTCGTTATTCCAAATGTCTTAATACCGGAAATATTGTCTTTTTGTCATGACTCGCCGGTGGCAACTCATCAAGGTTATCACAAAACCTTGAAACGTGCCAAGTCTTCCTTCTTTTGGCCCAAAATGAACAGTCACATAAATAATTATATCCTATCTTGTCAATCGTGCAATGAAAGGAGAGCACACAGACCTTCTAAACTTGCTCCTCTACAGAGACTCCCTATTACTAGTCGCCCAATGGAGACTTGCTATCGATGCTCTCGGTCCGCTACCCACTACCTACTCAGGAAACAAATGTATATCTTAGTTATATCAGAGTACTTCACTCGTAGGCCAAAAGCTTTTGCTGAACCTGATATCAAATCCGAGTCAGTAGCTATGGTGTTGGAAAAATTCATATCGCAACATGGTCTACCCTCCAAATTAATTTCTGACCGAGGATCAAATTTTCTGTCAAAATCCATAACAGAGGGGTACGCAAAATTGGAGATCAAGAAACATACTACCACTGCATACCACCATCAGAGTGATGGCATAGTTGAACGTTTAAATGCCACTTTGACTAACTCCCTTTCACATCTTGTGAATGATACGTAGATTGGGATAGGCAACTTCCGTTTGCACTTTTAGCCCACCGATCGGCTATTCATACAGCCACTAGTTATTCGCCTTCTTTTCTGTTATATGGTCAAGATATTCAGCTTCCTTACGATTTGTTGACAAACAAAATTCCATTTTCATATGCGGATCACAGAAACTATGCATACGATATGTCAATCAGGCTAAATAATACTTTCCGAATAGTAAGAAAAATTTATATGGGCTGCTGAGAACCAAGAAAATATAGGGAGAAATTCTCGAAACACAAAAGAATATGTGTGGGAGATATAGTTTACTTACACTCAAGGGTACTACAGAAAAACACACCCGTAAATTTTACCATCCAATTGGTCAGGGATGTCAGTGATACACAGATGGTCCATGTACACCGATTGTCCAAGGTCCAAACTCATATGATATATCCAGGACTCGACGGGCGCATTGAGAACATTCCAGACAATGACAGGGGTAGTACTGCCAAATTTCAAATTTCAGGACAGCCTTTTTAGTAAATTTCAGGACATTTTCAGGACAATAAATTACGAAAACTGAGTTAACGCAATATGACCTTTTGTTATTCAAGCTTAAATAGGGTCAGGTGGGGTAAAATTACCATAAAATTGGCTTTTTTCAACTTTGCTAAGCTACACTCCTAAAATTATATAAAATATTTACACTTTTGACACATATTTTACTTTACACTATCCGAGAGTTGCTACAATTTTTATTTGCTTTTTTTTAAACAATAAATCTGTTTAACTATTACTTTTTTTAGGCTAATTATTATGATAATTTTAATCCACCTGACCTATGATTTTTGTTTAAAAATCCAAGTTTTAAAGAAAAATAGTATTGCATGTAGGACTGATGACATAGTCAGCATACAATGTATTATTATACAAATACACATAATTCAACTTAAAAAATCAAATGTAAATTTTCATATTTTTAAGATAATTAATCTTTTACTTAAGTTTATACACTGCCCAAGAATTCATCACCACAATAAAGGAACCCCAAATTTGGCTACAATCTGTAAATTTGCAAGGTTCCCGGCGATAAATCAGGGATTACAAAACCGATTCTGCCTCAATTTTACATATTTTTTTGTGTATAACGGTAAAAAAATATTTGCACAAAATTTCAAAACAAAAATTGTAATGTCATTAATTAAAAAATAATAAGGAGAGAGAATTGGAACTCGTGTTATGGTGGTTAAAAGTAGAAGCAATGTTCTTTAGAATAAAATAAAAATTTATAACAGTTTCTTTTTTAATTTCTGCAATTTTTTGTCTAGTAACTGCTAGCTTTTGTGATACTAATTTCATTTTTTCATTAGCAGCGTCTCGTATTATCTGGGCAACTTTTACTGCTTGAAAGTCATTATTCTTTACAGCATCATTTAATTTCTCAGATGCATCTTTCATTAGATGATGAGCAGCAGCTTCATCTTTTAGATGTTCATTTTCTTGCACATTAAGAGTAGCAAATACATCATTAAGTGTTCGAAAGAAGCAAGTTCTTCCTCTACATTCTCGTATAGGTGAATTTGTACCTCAGATTTCACAGCATCACAGAATTGGTTTGTTTTTGTGACCTTTAACAGGTGAACTGAAAGGCGGGTTATAGCCTTCTTTGATTTGGAATCCTGTTTAGATGGATGTATACAGGGTGTCCCAAAAAGGTTGTTCCGCAATTTATTTTTTTACCATTTGGAGATAGGTAGGCAATGTAAATTGCAAAAGTGCACCAAATAAGGCAAGTAATTAAGATATGTGAATAAAATTATCACGTGATAACAATTTAAGCGGATACAGTTTTTAATTTGTATACAACCCCTCTAGATAAAAATCCGAGATAGCAAAAATGTTCCTTACCTATCGTTAGTAAAAAAAACATATTTCTGTAGGTTGAATAGTAACGGAGATACAAGAGTTTCCATTTTAAGGGGGCCGTATCTAATTTAGAACGATGGCCAAAAATGAAGAGCTAAGGTCTGCATTGCTGCAGATGGAAAACATTTTGAACATGCGTTGTAAATTTGCTTTTATTTTTATTTAAACCATTTTTTCTACAATATTTTTATTGAAGATTATATTGTCTACTATTATTCATTGCGATTTTCATCTGCAGTTGCAATACTACATTACTTTGCACAAAGTTGCACTTTCTGACCGAAAAGTGCTTTTTAGCATTGTGTATACGGTCCCTAATCTGACTGCTTGAACAGCTGTGCACAAGCGGTATAAGTCAACTTTTTTGCGTCATTATGCCTCCGTCACTGTTCAACCTACAGAAATGCAGTTTTCTGCTAACGATAGGGATGCAGGTAAGGAACATTTTTGCTATCTCGGATTTTTATCTAGAGGGGTTGTATAAAAATTAAAAACTGAATCCGCTTAAATTGTTATCACGTGATAATTTTATTCACATATATTAATTACCTACCTTATTTGGTGCACTTTTGCAATTTACATTGCCTACCTATCTCCAAATGGTAAAAAGATAAATTGCGGAACCTTTTTGGGACACCCTGTATATTGCAGGTCATGCAATAATGGACTGGAAAGAGGCAATTTTTTCTGTAAATAGTTGCATGTTTTTATGTACACACTTCGTATGTTGTGGAGCAAATTTTTATGATCTGGCCAAACGAGCAATTTCTTTGCTCCGGAACAAGCTTCAATACGTTTTAGGGGTAACCAAAAACTGGCTTCACTACAATTAACATTGCAAAGGGGGCAACTCTTCTTTTATTCCAACATCAGTTTTTATAAAATTACGCATTATGTTCCTCACTAATTCATTCTGCTTGCTAAACAAAATATAAATCAGGGGAGTCTCCATCTGGAACAGTGTGAGATGACACAAAGTATTAGCAAAAAGCAGTGAAATGTAAATATAGTAAATTTATCGGACCTCAAAAATTTTGAAACTTTACTACATTTTTCACTATTCTTCTCAATAATAAGAAAATATTCTTGAAGAGCAGGATATTGCTCAATTATCCTCTCACAAACAGGGCCTAGGGTTAACCATCTGCTTTCAACATGCCCCCTAAACACATGGTCTGCAGCAGAATCCACCAATGTTTCAATTTGTGAAAGTCCTCTCTTCTCGCTGCTGACAACTTAAACCACTGAAAAATATCCAATACAAATCTGTCTATATATCAGTCTAGTTCTTCCATACCCTTTCTCATGGCATTGTGAACGACGTGCAGACTACACATTCCAACATCAATTAAATTTGGAATGCCCAATGAATTTAAATGTGCATTTAACTTTTTCAGAAATGATAGATTGACTTTAGGACCATCCACAAAGCATTGAATGACTTTATCAATGCTTAGTCCATTGTCTGAAATTAAATTCAGAATCAATTCAAGAATTGGTGGAGATGTCGAATCCGAGGCACTAGCGATTTATCACCAAACATGGTAACCTTGGTGTTTTGATCTAGCTTTATGGCAACCCTATGCAAAAGGTTTTTCGCTCAGGAAAGTCCCAGTTTTTTTTAACGAACATACTGGCTTTGGACGCCATCTTGATTTGGCGACAAACATGCCTTGGATTCTACATCTTTACCCTTTCGGTTCTTTTATTCTTTTTTGATGTTTTGAACACTTAGCATGAGATATTAATTGAGCAAATACCATAATTGCAACGCCGAACTACATACTTCGAACTACGCCGAACTACATACAACGAAAATTACATACTTTGCAAAATCCGGCGAACTTGTCTTCCGAACATCCTCGGCACCAGCTACTGATTAAATCACCGTTTTTATCTGTTCTTTCAGAAGAAATCCACGTTTCTGAAAATTTTGTATTTCGAGGCATTTTTAAAAACAACGCGAGGAGTTTGACTAGACATAAATTCGGATGGGGAGACGCTAACACATCATTGGTTGAGGAAGAAGCAGTGTATGACGTCATGGCGAACTTTGGTGTTTTTCATTCGTCCGTCGTAGATAAGGCAGGCGGTCCGTAAGGGGACGAGCAAAAGAGGGAAAATGGACGCTTTAACGGGTAAACATTTAATGTCGGAGAAAATTTCAGGAATTTAAGGACAAAATACAAAAATTAAGGACATTTCAGGACGTATTATTTTTTTTCAGGAATATCAGGACAAGTACGACCCCTGCAATGATACGTTTTACGATTATCCGAATAATGAGGAGAGGAACGGAGTTGAAACAAACCCGAAGATCCCAGCCAATGGTCTGCCCCGTAGATGAGCACCAAATGCTTTAGAAATAGTGAATCGCCCCCCTCAACATCCTCCAACGCATAGTTACAATTTACGCCCGAGGCAATGAGTGCTCATCACATATTATATATATTGCATAATCATCAAGAAACAAGGGTTACATAATTTTTCTATTGGAGCCAAGGATTTTTTTTTGACGATTTGAATTGTTTTTTTCTGACGATTTCTCGAGGAATTTTGAACGATTTGATTTGATTTTTTTGCATGATTTGCCAATGATTTCGAATAATTTGTTTTTGATGATTCGATCTAATTTCCTTTTTATGGTTTGCCGAAGATTTTTGAGTTTTTCTGATGATTTCCCAGGGAATTTAATAATTTTTTTGAATGATTTGATATGGCAAAGATTTGCTAATGGATATTTTTTTGGTTTGATTTTAATTTTTTTGATAATTTGATTTTTGAATGTTACTATTTGTAAGGGCAAAATGACTAGAATTTGTGAGGGGTACCAAATGAATATGAATGGCTTTTATTTTGAGAAAAATTTGTACGGGTTCCAAATGAGTATAAAGGATTTTGAGAAAATATTATGAAGATCCCAAATGAATTTGATTGGCGAGATTTTTTTGTGTTATATTTATTGGTCAGGCCTCTGAGAGTTCTTGGAGATTGAATTATGTTTTAAAATCGCAGTCCTCATTTTTCGAATGTGCCAAACATTTAAACGACAACCAGTCGAACTCATTCTTCATGTTATCCATTTCTATGACCTGATTACTCATGGATTTGGGTGCATGATGAATTGACATGATTACCCATGGTGTTTTTCCTGCTCTATGAGAGACGTCTCCTCACATAGAGTTGGATACATGGTGGAATAGCATGGCTGCCTATAATGTGTTTGGATGTAGACCTAAATTTGAGGAAAATTCTTAGACGATTCCAAATACCAAGCCTTTACGTTTTGAAATAATTAAGGATATTTAATATATTAGCGTAGCGTAGAATTAAGTTCCTTCCAAAATTGAAGGTGGAGAGTAGAAAAAGTTCCTCCCAAAATTGAAAGTGGAGAAGTAGAAATAAGTTCCTCCCAAAATTGAAAGTGAAGAATAAGCTCCTCCCAAAAATTGAGAAGGGAGAAGTAGAAACAAGTTCCTCCCAAATGGTAAAGGGAGAAAATAGAGTTAAAACAGTTTTTGAATATTTTGGAGTTTCCTCCAAAGGGAACTATGTTAAGTATAAATAGTATTCCTTTAGCCAGCAATGTTTGGTTTATTTTGACAATGATTTCTTGATTATTAGTATAACCATTGTGTTTTTTTCTTTATTTCTTATCTCGTGAACTTTATAATTGCATTTTACATATGATTCAAAATTGGTACAATGTTTGGTTTCTTTTGACAATGATTTCTTGATTATTAGTATAGCCTTTGAATTTTTTTAACTTTATAATTGTGTTATATGATTCAAATTTGGTGTGTCTTGATGGAGTAAAGCAAAACATATTACCAGTTCCATGTACATTCTTATCCTGAGAATTGGGTTAGTCATTTTGTTAATTCACTACCGTATGAAATTAACCAAATTATCGCGAGTTCCGGAAGAACTTTCAAATGACTACGGACACATTAAAGATTTACTATTAAAAAAGTTTAAATTAAATTCGGTTAAATTCCGACAGTTCTTTGGCCATGTCAAACTACCCAAAAATACATGATTTCACGTACGAACTACAAAACTACTTTGACGAATGGTTAGGCGGAACTAATGTAAGTGATTTTGATGGTCTTAGAGTTAATCATAACAGATCAATTAAAAAGAAAAGTTCCCGTTGTAATGAAAGAACATTTCGTGGACGAATGGGTAAAAATAGTTAAATCGTCAGAATTAGCGGATAAACAAGATCAATATGAAAATGAACGAAACGAAAATAACTTGTTCAAATTCAAAAACGAAAATCAAAATATGTATGAAAAATACGAGTTTACGTCTAGACTGAGGTCACCGTTGAGTCAGCTGGGTACGAAAAATAAACAAATCCTAGTTTCAGTAACGGACGATTTACAACCCGAAGTAATAATATAGTAGTCTGACAGAATGGCGGCGTCCAATGAAGATAGATGTTTCATTTGTAATGAAAATACGCATTTCGCTAGAGCGTCTCCAAGACAAAAAATAAATTTATCCAATTAGAGAGCAGGGTGTTAACAGACAAGGAGAAAGAATTGAACGGAATGAAGGAAGCCACGTGTCGAAAAGAGATCACAGTTTAGTGACTAGTGAGGGCGGAATAGACAGAGAGGCATCATCTTATGTTAAAAATGCGCGGATAAACAAGGGTTCGTTGGAGTTTGCAGCTCTGATTGATACTGGGAGCGATTCCGTTATTTGTAGGAATTCTGTAGCGAAAAAGTTAGATCTAAAAATAGAATCAGCTTCGAACGTAATGTACGGTTTTGGGAATGTCAAATTGTGTGCCGCGCGCGCTAGGAAACAGTATATTTCCTTGGATGGCGTTGAAGTAAAAAAGGTTGAAATACTTATTGTTAGAGACGACGCTTTACCGGACGACTTGTTAATTGGGAGATCATTTTTGGATCGGGAGAACATATCGTTTGCTCGCATTGGGAATAAATTTCATGTTTATTATGCAGAGGATAATCCGTTTGCTAACATGGAATGTGAAAAGAATTCGGACGTAAGAAAATTGAAAACGTCTAGTAAAGTGTTACTGGAAGGAAATTCGGTCAATTTTGTAAGGGCTCAGACTACTTTGGTATATGACGGCTAGGTAATTAGAGAGGGAGGAGGGTGTTACGATTCTTTGTTAGATATAAAGGATGGTGAAACAGTAGTTCCAATTATTAATATGGAAATGAGAATGTTTTATTAAGGGAAAAATCAATGTGTAGGAAGAGTTATTGAATTAGACCCCATTTGTTTGGTTAATGGGGAGAGTTGTTACGTAAACCTGATAAAGGAAGATAAGCGTTTAATCGAAATGAGTGAAATTAAATTTGACGAAGGAACATCAATTGAGAATAGAAGTGAAATTTTAAAGTTAGTCAATGAGTTTAGGGACTGCTTTGCACTGGATTTGGGTGAATTAGGGTGTACAACGCTAACCAAAATGAGTATTAAGGAAGTAGAGGGGAGTAAATCCATTAGTGTACGACCTTATAAAATGAATGCAACTGAGAGGGGATTATCAAGGATGTAGTGAGGGAATGGAAGGAAAACTGTATTGTTTCTGAAACACATTCGCCGTATGCTAGTCCGGTACTACTAGTCAAAAAGAAAACAAGGCAGCACAGGTTAGTTGTTGATTACAGGAAATTAAATAATCAAACAGTTAAAGATAAAATCCCGTTACTTACAATAGATGACATACTTGAGTGTTTAGCAACTTCCACAATGTTCACAACGCTCGATTGCGCACACGGATATTTACAAATACCATTGAGTGAGGAATCAAAATTAAAAACCGCGTTTATAACACCGGATGAAAGGGGTCAATTTGAAAGAATGATTTTCGGAGTGGCTAATGCAAAGGCGGAGTTTCAGAGGTCAATGTATCATGTCTTAGGGCCACTACTGAACACAAAAGCTTTGTGTTATTTGGACGATATATTGATACCAGCCAAAAATTGGTACGAGATGGTGGAGACTGAGAGAAGTACTTGAATGTCTAAGGAAAGCTAACTTGACACTCAAATTCCCTAAATGCGAATTTGGGAAGAAGGAAGTTGACGGGTTTTGTGATCAATGAAGAAGGAAGAAAGCCAGTAGTAAGAAAAGTGGAAGCAATAGCGAAGTTCCCACAACCTAAGAATGTTCACGTAGTTCGTCATTTCTTGGGTTTGACTGGTTTCTTCAGAAGATTTGTTCCGAAGTATGCTGAGAAGGCAGTACATCTAACTTGTTTAATTCAAAAGGACAAGGACTTTGAAAGAAGGAAAAACACGAAAATGCTTTTCGAGAACTCAGGGGTAATCTAACCAACAAACCGATAGTTGCTCATTACCAGACCAAAGCATTGACTGAGGTACGCACCGATGCTTCATCTGATGGACTCTTAGGTATACTCCTAAAAAGAGGAACAGATGGTCGCTGGAATCTAGTATACGCTGTCAGCAAAAAGACAAAACCGGCTGAAAAGAACTATCATTCTAGCAAACTAGAATTGGTGGCGATAGTGTGGACTTTGGACAGACTTCGACAATTCCTGCTCGGAATAAAATTTACTATCGTCATCGATGGTCAAGTCTTTGTCTATATGAACGCAAAGAAGTCGACAAATCCTCAAATTGCCAGGTGGAGCAATCTTATTCGAGAATACGATTTTGAAGTAAAGCACAGACCAGATATAAAGATGTCTCATGTGGATGCAATGAGTAGAGCTCCTACCTTAGAAGCTCATGACACGATGACTGAATCGATCGAAAGGAATCTAGAAGTGTATCTAACGATGTCCGTTGACGTTTACGTTTTCAAAAGAGAAAGACTGTATCGAACCACAAAAGAGAAAGGAAAAGAAAGACTGCTTTACGTTATACCTAGATCCATGCGCAAAAGTACTGTAGTTAAGTTTCACGATCTAATCGTACATTTTTCAGTTGACAGAACTGTGGGTAAAATTAAGGAATTATTGGTTCCCAAGAATGAACCGCTACGTGAAGAAACACATATCGATGTGCATAAAATGTTTAGTGAACAAGGTTCCTGGAGATAAACACAAGGACTGTTGCATCCTATTAAGCCTGGAAAGAGACCATTTTCCATAACTCACAAATATTACTTGGGTCCATTTGTAACCAACACTTTCTGGTCATCATCGATAACTTCACGAGGTTCTTAGAATTGATACCTGTGAAAAGCACGAAATACAGCTATATTCAGAAGGTATTGAAAAACTTCAACGACTTTGGTTTACCAAATCGAATCATTAGTGATCGGGGTTCCAGTTACACCTCACAAGGTTTAGAGAAGTTTTGTCGAGAAAATGGCATAGCTCATACTCTAAACTCCACAAAGCAACCACAAGGAAATGAGATGGTTGAGAGAGCTAATCGCACCATTATCCCAACCATAGCAACGTCCATGGAAGACCATAGACACAAAGACTGGGACGAGAATGAAAGTGGAAAGAAATCTAAACAATGCCTTAAACAAAACCAACAAGACTCCTTTCCAAATGCTACACGGCAACTCACCAAGATTTAATAGTTTTTTACGAAAACAAGCTGATGAGAGTGCAGAAGGATGGACTGATCGGGATCTCGTCATATCTATCGGGAAGATCTCCCGTCCAGATGGTTTTTAAGGGGTGCACAACGGCCCCACTTAGCTCTCTCCTTTTCCCTGTGTCAACTTGAAGGAAGAAAGGAGGATTTGAAGAAATCGAGTTGGGCAGACTTATTCTTGTGGCGCATTTGAGTCATCCTGATAGAACCTTTTTACAGCACCCACAAACCAAGGACACAAATCCCTGATTATATTTCAAAAAGCACGTTTATTCTTCTATTAAAATAATTATTTATTTTACTTGTATTGGATCGGTACGAATGAAATGTCCGGAAAAGGGTCATCACACTTCGATAGCGATAACTGAAAAATACAGTACTGACCTACTCGAAATAATCTCCTTCTGAATTGATACACTGTTGCCACTTGTCTGAGAAGGCCATGATCCCGGAAAGAAAAGTCTTGTCTCTGGGATATGAAGTAATCAACTGCACGGTGAACTTCTGTATCTTAGGTGAACCGTTTGCCAGACAGAAAGCGATCCAGGTGACGAAACGTGAAAATCTGTAGGTGACAAGTCAGGGGAATAGGGGGATGAGGCGTCGCTTCATAGCCCAACTCACGTAGTATCAGCATCGTCCGTTGTGCGACATGAGGATGGGCATTATCTTGCAAGAGGAGAACGCTATGCCTGTTTACCAAAGCCGGTTGTTGTTTCACCATCAATTTCCCCTGCATCTGTCATAATTCATCACAATATCGTTCTGAAGTGATGGTTTGGCCACTTGGCAGGAAACAGCGATTATTCCAGCTGTAGATCACCATACAACATAACCTTCCTGGGATGTAAGGGTGGCTTGGGATAGCGTCTAGGAGACAGTGCTTTGCTCGTTTACGATTGTCATAAAGGTCCCATTTCTCGTCGCAGTTAACGATTCGCTGCAGTAGAGGTTTTCTTTTATTCCTGGAAAGGAGCGATGCAGACTTCCAAACGTCTCATATTGTTGGCAATTGTCAATTCATGAAGCACACAAGAATTCATCTTTTTATCCTTGCCCAGTTCAGTCAGACGGCGAACAATTGTAGTGTGGTGGACACCTAGCTCGGCCGCTATCTCGCATGTTTTCCGCGGTTCAGCTTCAACCACAGTTAGCAGAACATTGTCAGAAACTGCAACTTCTCGGTGACCAAGTGGTTCGTTTTTCATGTCTATATCTCCACTTCGAAACTACCATCGCCGAATGGATCGTTCATTGGCTGTATTCTCCCCGAATGCTGTGTTAAAGTTTCGAGCAACAGAATGTCAGTTTAAATTCGTAAAGGAAGATGACCCTCAAATCTGAGTTTTCCATATCGAATTTGGAAGCACCTTACGCCCAGACAAATTAAGATGCCGGAAACTTTTAGGTAATTACTTTTAGCTGTATAGGGGTCATTCCCAAAGCTATTTCTCATCGGATATTTCCTTCGCACCAATCCAATAAATTGCAGAAGCCATTAAAAATGAAACGATGTTAAATTAGTTTCCGTACACGTAAATGATGCTTGCATTTTTCTATGAAAGGTGATTGTCTGATCACTTTTCAATGAAGTGAACAGACATTGACCAATTGTTCAATTTTGAACATTTAACCAACTCAACCCGAGCAACGCAGGGTAATTCTGCTAGTTGGTTTAATTAGAAAATGAGACATTAATTTTGGCGTAGCCATACACCAAGTAAAATAACATTTTAAAAGTAGGTTTTTCGCCTTAGACTAATCGTTACTTTACAGAATGTAAGTTATGCAAAATTAAATGTTTATAAATTTTCATTCATTAGTCAAATATTTATAAATTATTGATAGATTAGAAAAATTTAAGTATTATAATTTAAATTCTTTAAATATAAGTTTTTCCAAACTAGTAAAACAATCTTAAGTTGCGTAACGCAATAGTAATACAACTAAATGTTATTCCTATGGGGATATCGAATTGTTTTTAGCCCCCTCTGCACACGTAAGACAAATAAAACAGGGGGGGAGGGTTAATATGTGCTTATGTTACCAGCAGGGTTCTAAAGAATGAATGTATCAAATTTGGTGAGGATTGGTCAAAACGGCTGATTGTGATAGAATTAAAAGTTTCTTTGGGCTAAAGAAATTGCAAGACATCGTTAAAATTCATGCAAGTTAGAGTAATTGGTATGATTAAACTATTGCTGAAATTTGGAAGCCTGTGTGTGCTTTTAATTTCTTCATCTTCCAAACAGCAAAGCAAAATTATAAAATGACGGGTTTTCCACTTAAAATAGGCATACAAAATCACTGAAGGAACGATCTATCGAAAAGTGTATTTTGGTGGAATAGTTTTTGTAAAAAAAATTCAGGATTGTATCGAATCCCAAAAGAAACAAAAACAAAATTGGTAACACGCAAAAACACGTTCTTGACAATCGATCAATTGACGACTGAACGTTTCGTCGCCAAACGACTTTTCAGATAAGCATATGACGGGTTACCACATTCCAGTTATTACCACATTATAGCCAATCATACGAGAGCCTTCCCACTCGATGCATATTACTCGTTTCTGATGACAAATGAAACTCCAAATGAACAATGAAATATAAAATTATTTTTAACTTTTAAAGCAAATTATAAAAGCAAGACATCAAATCACAATTGAAAAAGTTTAATTTAAAACTTTTACTTGATTATCTTTTCAAATTTAGTTTTCATCTGATAAAGGTCTCTTGTGCAATTTTGTAGTTGCTTAGATTGAACTTCCTTCTAGTGCAGTCGAATTCTTGACTTATTTCACTAGTGATTGTGTTAAATATGAAACAAGGATTCGTGAGTTATGTACATTTGGAATAATTGGGTATAACAACGATGCTTTAATTCTTTTTACTCTCAAAATTGGTGTTTACCTGTCTCATAATGCTTAATATTTACAATACCTATTTAAAACAATACCTATGTAACCAAGCAATAGCGTTTAATACTTACGTTTACTAAGAAAAGAGGATTTCGAAATCGAAAGACTTCTCTAACAAAATGAAATTACCATCTAATTATTTCATTGATGGATTTTGGACGTGACCATAATAGTTATTTCGTTCATGCATCGCATTTTTATATTATCGAAGCTTTTAACTTATTAGTTGCGATAAAGAAAATAAAATTTACATCTAGTTAAAAATGTTCCCGAGGCAAAAATAATCAAATTAAAGCCAAAATTTTAGTACATACAATAGAAACAGAAGGGGTGTTGCGTGTACACTGGATATCCTGAGCGTCAGCTCTATCTCCAGTTGAGATATCGAGACTGAAGTTTTCCTGAGTTAACAGAACGTTGAGTTGATGGGACATGTCAAACTATATAATAGAAATCTTTCTCTTCCATGTTGAAAAGTTTTGATGTTTTCGGAGCTTTCCCTCAGTTAAATATGCATTTTAAAAATCGAAAAATCGTAATTTTCCATATTTTTACTTTTTAATGTTTTTTCTCTATAAAGGAGCAACAATTAGAAGTAAAATCACTAAATTATGCCACTCTATTTTCCTTTTTCGTCGATCTCTGATTCAGCAATGACGGCTATTAAATTATATTCTGACATTTCCCGAGACCTTTTTCTGAAGAATGTAATCGATATAAAAAATTTAAATTTGTGTAAAATAAAAATAATTAATTTTTAATATATTATTAACTTATTGAAATATAGGGTCGCAAACAGGCTACTTTTATATAGTGCTATAAAATCTAAATTTGTGACCTTGAACTTTAAATGTCAATAATTAACAAAATTTAGATTTCTAAAACCTAATATTTTGTAATACCCAGCAGTGATACATAAAATTCAATTCTTTAAATATTTTGTCGATTATTACCTTAGATACAGCAATTCGAAAACTGCCATCTTGGATTTGCCCTCAAATAAAAAATGATCCCTCATAATTTTCTGAAACTAGAAGTATTAACTCTAACGTGTACTTTTCGGGTTTCCCTGCTTTGACTATCTGGTAACAATTTGAAAAAAATCCGACTATGGTGCAACTTCAAAATGGGTGTTTTCACACAGAAATACCAACAAAAAACAGACGCCAAACCTACTGTATACATACTAGCAGAATTAACCGACATTGCTCGGGTTGAATTGGTTAAATGTTGAGAATACAAATCACTTCTCTCACAGAAAAATGAAGCTTCATTTAAGTTAACGGGAAATAATTTTTTAACACCGTTATAACTTTTTTATAGCTTCACCAATTCGGACGCAAATAAGTATATTTAATGTATCCATATAATCCATTTCACATTCATCGCACCTGTTCTAGGACAAAAAATTTAAGATTAAGGTGACTACTACAGAAGTCGATTTTGGAGTGACTATGAATGCCAGTTAAGTTAATTTCCTGCAAAAAATAAATGGGGCGCGTAGTTTTGTATTTTTTCGGGTATTTGGGTATTTCAATTAACGTCACACTGGAGCAACACAATGGGCTATTGGTGACGGTCCGGGATCAATCCCAAAGGGAAAGATCCGAGGACAACACCACGTAATTTTGAACCACGGTCAGATGACGAGGCAACACCTGAGCTGGCACCCCACTCTCCAAACTTCCACACCACGCCAACGTGAGGACATTTGAGGCCACGACAGATTTAACGTGCACCAGCCCCCTTTGTATTTTTTTTTTCTCCTATCAATACTTTAACACCAGGGATGCGATACTTCCGAATTTTATGAGGATGGCAAAATATTTATTTATTTATTTATTTATTTCAATTAACGTCACACTGGAGCAACACAACGGGCTATTGGTGACGGTCCGGGATCAATCCCAAAGGGAAAGATCCGAGGACAACACCACGTAATTTTGAACCACGGTCAGATGACGAGGCAACACCTGAGCTGGCACCCCACTCTCCAAACTTCCACACCACGCCAACGTGAGGACATTTGAGGCCACGACAGATTTAACGTGCACCAGCCCCCTTTGTACACGACGGTGTTTGGCTGGATTCGAACTCGCAACCCTTCGGTTGCTAGTCCGTTACTCTTCCAACCGGGCCACCGCGGCCCCGATGGCAAAATAAATGGATATGGTATTCGTGATTAATATATTTTGAAGCACAAATACATTTTCTCCATCTTTTAAGTATGAAGTGATCAGTTTTAAAAATTCTACATTCTAATTCTACAATATTTTATATTACAAGATAAATTAACCCAATTTCCCTTCATTAATGGCTATAAAAATATTAAGACGGTGTAGGGGAATAAAAATATTAAAAGCATTAGGAGTCAACAGTGAAATCTAAGAAATCCAAACAGTACTAAAAAATATTAATCAAACCCGAGGTATCGTTAAATGTGTAGAATACTATTTTGATCTTCACAGGATTTTATTGTAACATGCGTCATTTATTCCGCAACGCAGAAGTAATGCGATTGAATACCAGCGAGTCTCCATGTTATACGCGTGAAGTATCGTTGTTATTCGTCTTATATTGTTTCTCGAATATGCTTAAGCATTATTTAAGATACAAGAGCATGATTGCAAAACAGATCAAACATAAAAGACAGCATCTGAAAATTCCCGAAAAGGTGATCGACTGACAACCATTGTCGAAAGATTAAAACTAGATAGCTCGCATTTAAGACAACAGTGAAAACAGAAATTTTGCTTGCGTAAATATGCACAAAAAGTAAGTCAAAAATCAACAAATACTATTCTACAAAGCAAGTTACACAAATATCGTCTGCTGCAGGAACATTAACTGACATTCTTGTACACTAAATGCTAATTTTCATTATGATAAATACATTTCCACAATGCAATACTATGTTTAAAAAATATATCACTCAAAATGCAAAAATTTGTTTTGGGCCAACAAGATCTGAAACAGCTGTTAAGTAAAAAATTTATTTTGTCAGTTTTTCTCAACCGAGTCTGACTCAACTATTTTTCAGAGTTTCTGCTCAAAACTAATATAACACAAATAAATTTAAAAAATCACACATAGAATTCAAAAGGTTACACATAATGGCACAATGGACGAGGTGATGCTCAAACACAATAATTGCATCGACTATCTAATGGCAAAATTTGTGATTCACATGAAATACACTTATTTCTAGTTTCTGTGTCAATTTTGTTTTGTATTAGTTCAGATATCAACACGTTTTGAAAACTTTGCGCGTTTTCGACAAATTTTGAAAACAAGATTTCCGTTGATCTAAAAGAGAAAAGAATAAATGCACTCAAAGAACAGTGTCAACTACTCGTTTTCACACAATGTGTGCGTATTTATTTCTTATTGAATTCATACAATGTTATTATGACTTCGGTCTTCAGTTGAAGCGGTTGCATTGAAATGATGATCAATGCATGATGGACTTTTCAAAAGCTGATACTTTCCAACAGATAATGATAGCATATTTAAGGGAAACACCTGTCGATGTGTTAATAAAGAACTGGGGTGTCCAGCAGTTATTCAAATTAATCTATAACCGATATCACTCATTGTATAAGCTGTGTGTATGCAAGTATAATTACCTGAATTGTATCCGAAATATGGATGTATAATCATGCATCATAACTATTGGTTTCGTATGCTATGAAAAGTCCATCGGTTTCTTACAGTTTTTGATAAGTTAATAGTTTTTGATAAGGAGGAATTCGCACTGGATAGGCCTAATCCTTCTTCACAAAATTACCTGTAAAGATGGAATATTTCATTACACAATTTGACACAATTCAAGAACAAATGTTAACATGTTATAACTTTGACATTTTATAAATGATGAAAAATACCCCAATTGTATTACTTTTGGATAAAGATTTTGAAGAACTTCAGTACCCGGGCAGAAAGGCATTTCCTTGGCCGTGAAACGGTGATAACTACATAAGGGACACCAGAAAAAAGTATTTACGAAATGGAACAAAACTCAGAATGCCCGATGGTTTTTAATGGCGCTAAGGCCAGATCTAGTCAAGCTGCGCCAAATAAAGTAAGCTTTACTGACGAGAAATACTCAAGGAATAGGAATTGAAACTACGCAATCTACAGCTTGAGGGCTGTTAGCGCAGAATACAAACCCACAAGAATTGGGAACTCAGAATCAATTCGTGGGGAGGCTTTGTAAATTTACTGAGTACAATGATGTAATTTTATGAAAATATTGATAAAAGTTTATGGATGCAATTACAAGAGTTATATCCAGGCGTGAGGGAATGTATGCTTGAATAAGAAAAAGGGATTTGGCACTGGTTCGTTTACGGTAAGGGAAGGTACCTTAGAGCGGAGTCGACAATGTTTAGGTGCACATTAAGATGTTAAGATAGATATAAGATATATGTGAGAATGTGCAAACGATTGCGTCACGATTGAGGTCGAGAGCCTCGTTGAAGAACTACAATTTCACCAAAAGGCAAACATTGTTCCTCTTCGCAAACCATTTGTTTATATAAACATGCGGTTAGACTGAGGCCATAATGACTCTGCTCGCAAGCTATTATCTTCTATTGGACATTACAGAAAACTCCCTTGAGCTGGCTGATCGCAGTGTGTAATGCGATGAGCTGGACTGCTCATTTTGTCTCAATCGCTTGTACATTTTGTTTCATAAATGTGAATGTCTTTGAAAATATTGACATTTGGATATATCTTTACTGTTACTTCCGTTGAAACGGAAACATTCGGCAACTCTATTGGGCGGTCTGTCCAGAGTGCGAAAGCAGATGACTAGGCTCGGATCACTACGCAACGTATCCCGATGAACCGGGTGAGTGTTACCCTTTCTTTTAAGAGAAATAAGCAGGGATCAATTAAATGTTAGGTGTTGTATATTTTGTTTTTTAATGGGTAAGGTGTAGTTGAAGCACGACAGTGCGAGAAATACATCCGTATTTCGGAGTTAAGAATTGCGCGACAGCACAGGTGACACGTCAGTGTTAGTCAAAAGTTATGATTAGTTTTCTATTTGAATTGTGATCCACCAGTAGAAGGTATTTTTAAAGCACGACAGAGTGCTGGAATTTCAGATTTACAAATTGTGCGTCAGGTCAGGTGCCACTTGAGTTATTTTTCGAAAATAGCAGTTAGAGTGAATCTTAATTTTCTCTTTAAATAATTGATATATGCCAGGGGTAGCCGATCAGCAGCTGAAGAAGGTTTTTATTTTATTGGTCCCTTAGTTAACTTAAGTTAGAAAGGAAAATATATTCGTGGATATGCCTTTTAGGGGGAAATATAAGTGCGATCTATTTACCTTAGTATTGGAGTTAGGGGACAACACCTGATCCAAACATTTAAGTTACAGGACTGAAAGATCTCATAAAAGGAAGTCATACCAAGTCGAGTTCGTGAAGGAGATGCTTAAAACGATAGGAGAGGAAAAGCAAAGGGAATTTAGTTAAGGATAGGAGCTGGAATAAGAATAAGCAATGACTCCCATAGAATAAAGCACTCCTACTGATATGTAGGTCGAAATACACGCCAATTCCAAATGAAAGTGGGTGGCATCCATTTATGCCTCTCGATATTCGACAAGCAGGCTAGTCGGAGGAAAATTGATGAAAGCTGGGTATCGTATCTTTGATAATGCCTTTGGACATAGTAGAATTTATTGCGAGGGTTTCGGAAGAGGGATTAGAATATTATGAACACGTTAGAGACTTCTTATTAAAGTTCATGAATCTCCAGAGGGATTTCTCCAGTTCACTCAACACCTAAAAAGTCCTGTTAAAACTTGGCAAGATTTTACTCGTGAAGTAATCAAGTACTTTCAAGGCTGGATCAAAGAACTTGGCATCACCGATTTTGAGTATCTCAAGGAATTGATAACCGATCAAGTCAAGAAGAGTTCCACAGGAAGCCAGGGACCATTTTATTGACGAATGGGGGTAAATATCAAAACCCTCATTGCTGGCTGGAAAGAGACGAATACGAATGTGTTCGTCGAACATACAAGAGACAGCCAAGTACCACCATGAAGACAAATTCGGGATATAAGACCCAGTACAATGCAAGAGGGATACGGTGGATACCACATATCTCAGCAGGACGCAAAACGAACCTATCACAGAACTCCATAGGAATAGGCGAAACATAATTCCAAGCTTGTTTGTTTATGTGGAATGGAGGGACACATGAGGTTCTGTCCAAAGTTGGATAAGGGAAGATAAGATCACGATAACAGAAGGAAAGCGAACATTAATAGGATCATAACTGAAGAAAGGGTATTGGGATGAGGAAAAGATGCAGAATACTGGCGGAATGGCAGTGGTAGCTAAGGTTGTGTCCTTTAAGGAAAGATCCTGGCAAGACAATCTTGTCCCCTTGAAAATAATCTTAATTAGTGTTGACGGGAGGAAGGTAAAAACTGACTCTGGGACCGAAATTACTATCACACGGAAGGATATTGTACAAAATCTCTCGCAGGAAGAGAAATCGTCCATCTTCGGTCCAGTAGGTTGGTTTTGGGGTTTTTAATGGCGCAAGGGCCATATTTGGCCAGACAAGACATACAATATCAATTGACACACACAATGAAAGTTTTACTGACACGGAAGAGAGGAATGCACCTGACAGGAATGGAACCTGCGCCGCCTACAACTCGAAGGTTGCTGGCGTAGTGGACATACCACTGAGCCACGACTGCCCCTTCGGTCCAGTAGATAAATGCCCGTACGACTGATTATAGGAGGTATGATTGATGTGCTTCACCAAGTCCTCTGCGCAGTTGCTCCCTCATTAGTGGAAGCCTTTGTTGCCGCCAGATATCCGAGACATGCGCAAAGGAATGCAGGAATTAATCTCCAGATATTGCTAGTGGTAACATCTTGGAACCAACAACCAATGAGGGGAAACACAGAAGGGAATTCATTGAGAAAGGCATATGCCGAGCTATTTGGTCTAAAAAAATTTGATAAGTCGTGGCAGGGTGATATTGTGGAGATCATGACTGATCACAATCTACTAAATATCTTGTCGAGACAACTCTTAGAGTCCCAAGTTATCTAGATGGGCGCTAACCCTTCAAAGGTGGAATTGTAAGCTGACCCATCGCCCTGGGATTTATCATCACGGAGTTGATGCTCTCTCCCTCTTAGAGAGAGGTAGATAAATAAAGGCTTGGTATCATGTGCATGAAATTGTCATTTTTTATAACTGAATGATATGGAGTTAAGGTGTAAGTAGTGTAAATAATGGTCAATTTTATACGTACGGTGTTACTCGAATATTGTTTTTGCAATGCTTTATGCTAGATTGGATAGGTTTAGAATACAAGGGTATTGGCGTTCGAATATCAACATAAGATTTAACGTTAGTCTAAAAAGTGGATGCAAAATTTTTTGTTCTTATGCATAATTTTTTTGGATCCTTTGATTTCTCTTGGTTTGATAGGGTGACCACTCCTGATCTCACAGGATGCCTCAAGTGTCCAGACTAGACTATTAGAAAAACAGATTTTTTTCAAAAATCTGTTTTTCTCTTGGCGGCGGTGTTTGAGAATGTGTAAACGATTGCGTCATATTTGAGGTCGAGAGCCTCCGTTGAAGAACTAAAATTTCAGCAATTACAGCAAAAGGCAGGCGCCATGGTTTCTCTTCGCAAACGATTTGCTTATAAAAACATGCGATTAGACTGGCGCCATGACTCCGCTCGCAAGTGATTATCTTCCATTAGACATTACAGAAAACTCTTGAGCTAGCTGATCGCAATGTGTAATGCGATGCGTTGGGTGGCCTGTCCAGGGTGCGAAAGCAGATGACTAGGCTCGGATCACCAATTAATGTTTCCCGACAATAGTTTAACGTTTCTTAGAATAATTGAAGTCATGGAGAGAATACTATTTAAGATTAGCACGGGCGTTTGATGTATTTAAGAAAATGCCCTGGATTCAGTATTCTTCAAACACCCTCTTAAAACTTTACGTGAGAAGTTACGTGTTCGACGGGTTAACATTAATAAAAACATCGTTGTGAATGAATCTGTAGATTAAGTAGAACTGAAATTGTAACCAAATCATTCGTATTTACTCCTAACATATCAATGGAAATTAGAATGGCAGGTTTAGGATCTTATTTTGAGTCGCTACTTAAAGCAATCTAACACGATTTCCTCGCAAATATTTTTCCTAAAAATATTTTTATACCAACGCAAGCCATTTGAAGTAAATCATTCATTTACGTCAGGGGTGTCTAACTGGAGGCCCGCATGTGGCCCCCGAGGTAATTTTTTGTGGCCCACGATGCTCTGAAATAAAATGAAAACAGGACAATATGTTATGAAGAAAATAGCACTTAGGGGACATCGAGGCAATACCGTACACACCATTTCGTCATGTTAAAAATGTGTGAGCAACTATTTTCGTCCATGAAATTAAATAAAACGGCCTACAGATCAAGATTAACTGCTAAACATCTATTTGCCATAATGAAGATTGTCTGTTCTCAGATTTTGAATCCAGATATTGGAAAACTAGGAGGAAAGCGCTGGCAAGTTTCCGGTAAAAAAAATACTTTTAGTTTTATAATGTGGACCACGGTCAGATGACGAGGTCAGAACCTGAGCTGGTGCCTCCAAGTTTTTAACTCGTAACTCTCCGGTTGCTTGCTAATCCGTTACTCTTCCACCGAGCTACCGCGGCACTTAAAATGCCAAAAATGGCTTATGAGGATCGAACCCGCAATCTCTGCGTTATTAGCACTACGCTCCAACCAGCTGAGCTAATAGATCACTAATTCTTGTTTTTGGACCATTGCATTTCAGGCAGCATGAAATCGGAGTTAGACGCTCTGGAATCGCGAAATACAGTTGCCCCCCATTCTAGTTCGGTTCCCCATTTTGGGAGGCTACAGAAGTGGTCTTTTTGCACATACCTGAGACGTACTCATACTCTTCATAAAATAGCCTCGCATTTGAAAAATTTAGAACTATGTTGTATGGAATTTTAGACAAAAACCACTCTTGGAGGAATTTGAATTCCGGAATGCTCCTAGTATATTGGGTATAGCGAACTGCGAAAAAATAACCAATCATTAGTTTAAAAATTTCATCTTGCACCATGGATAATGTGTAGAAGTTACGTCACCCTTTACAAAACCTTACGAAATTACACAGAAAAACAAGATCTTTTCAGCCCTTGCATAACTCGAGACAATCAGAGAGGAAGAAATTCTGACCAAAATACAAAAGGGAATTTATCCAGAGAAAAATTGCCAATTATAATATTCAAACAGCCCCCACCCTCGAAACATTAACCAAGGTAGAAATGTCACACATAATCTTCAAACCTCTTGGAATCTAAGTTCGATTGTGATTTCAGTACACGCACCTTCCTATGGATTAATAACCGTCCACGAACGACAAAGGGATGGCAATACTCTACCAGTTGCATATCCATCCAAGTCTCAATTCAAGTGAAAAGATATGCCTGGACCGAAAAGGAAGATCTCGACTTTGTATGGCTGTGTGAAAGATTGAGATCATAACAGCTGATATCTGTTAACTTTGAAACAGGCCATCAACCGCTTATTGCCATGTTCTCCAAGATGCAGGATGAAATAACACCTTTATTTCAACAAATAAAGTTGAGGCTAATGAGAAGGGATGGGAAACACTGTTCATTTCGGCGAACAGTTCTTTGCTGTTCCTGCTCTTTTTAAAAGAACTGTTCTTTAATCAGCTCTTATGCTCACCCACTGTTCTCAAAGATCTCTACTCAAAATGTGCAAGCCATGTTCCTACTTCTAGACTATGTTCAATATAATCGACTTGTAAACCAGAAGTGACAAACTAAACAGGTAAATCTTTCGTAACGTATAGTATATGATGCGTTTCAGTGCAATGCCAATGCTATCAACCTAGGTTGTAAATTTTTGCACGTGTCTTTCGTACGTTTTTCAAAATTTTTCGAATGACGGGATAATTTTGGACGTAGGTAATGGTTATGAGCCAGCGGATCAGAGAAAGTGTTTATGTAGTTCAAATTGTGGCATTATTAATCATTTTCATTAACTCTAAAATACTAAAGTATTCGTTTTTACTATCAAGACCACAGGAAAAACCCTATAACCCTCACTCTCCAGTGTCGATGATTCACCCACCAATAAAAAGTAGTAAGAAGGATTTGTCTGGTGGGATTACACGGATTTTTTGGGCTCAAGAAGCCAGCAGATGAGTCATTTGTAATGTGTTAAAAGCGAAACTGCGTATGAAAAATTGGAATATTTCTGTAAAACTTTGATTAAAACGAAACTAACTGGAAAATGACCAATTTCCTTAATATTTTAAATTGACAGTGTAAAATAAAAATATGCTACAAAAATCTACATTTCTAGATCCAGGAAATTGGAAACGAAATTTCTGTTTATATGGCATTGTCTACGAAGTACAGTGGACTCCCTCGTAACCGGCCGCCACTGACCAATTATGTACTGTAAATATAGTAGCCTACAGCAACATGTGTTTAGTTTTTTTAACAAAGGAAGTTCTTCCAGGTTAAGTTTTCTTAATATATATATCATATTACAATAAAGTAGGCCATAGTTTTGTTCTAATAAAAACGATTTCGTGAGTGTATTTAATGCTATTAAGGGAACGACGACGGTTTAACCGACCAAATCGTTATCCGGTCTGGGTCCGGTCCCGAAGTGGCCGGTTAAGAGGGAGTCCACTGTACTATCAAAAGTTGAAAAGCAAACAAAATCCGGCACTGATGATAACCTTTCTATTTTTTTGTTATTTTTGCAGGTTTTATCGTGCTTCCTACGATCTAAAGCTAATTTTTATTTAATTTTCCTTCAAATAAATCTATATTTTTAAAACCTATTTCTAAACATTTTAATGTATCAGCACAAATAACATATATATAAGTTTTTTTAATTTTAAACACAATTTTCCTGAGTTCCGACCTATCCGAAACGAAAACTATCTCTCCAACCTACCCTCTTCCAGGGGTTTTGTAGCACAAAAGGAATAACGACTGGAAAATATTTCAACTAAAATTTGATTAAACCCACAATGAAACGAGAAAATCATGTTAAAACTAAAAAAATATCAAAGGAAACCCAAAAAACAGTACATATCGAAAACCAGGAGATTAATAGAATTTGCGTCTACGCGTATATAATATAAAAATTTCGATTTAAGTAGTAATAACACTAACTGCAAGATTAAAATATAAATTCTATGAAAAATAAGCTCACAGTAAATTAAGTTCAGTAAATCAGAAGTTCATTTTCAAGTGATATCGAGTTCATTGTAACACGAGGATGTGAAAAATGAATGAAAATTGAAACTTATCTTGCGCATTTCACTCGTTGAGAACAAATAAAAAAATAACTAAAGTTTAGCTTTTAAATTGAATATTTAATTTTAGCTTTATTTTAAAGACGTTTGCCGCACATGAAAACTAAAATGGACAGTTGTCGGTATACGTTATTCTCAGAAATAAAATTACCCACTATCCTCTTTAGTTGTAAACTATCACATTTTTACAAGTTTTGTGTGAAAGCAGGGTAAATTTCTTCAATAAATCGAATACGATTAAATTTTCTCATCCTATTTTCAATGGCCATAAATATAAAGCAGTGGATTAAGACAAAATACTCCAATCAAGTTGTATCTTTTCTATAAAAACGAGATCAATACTCCCTTGTGTTCGTAATGAATATATTCGTCAAATCCGCATCGCAAAAATATGAGTTACAGTTGAAAAATTATTTATCTAAAGAAAATCACTTTTAGTTATGGATCTAGTGTAAAATTTTCCGAAGATTTCAAATCAGTTGAAATTTTCACTCTATCTTTAACGATCGCGAAGATAGAAATTTGGACTAGAGGAATAAAAAAGCCCTAATGCACGTCAAAACGCGTGTTATGTGAACGGTGCAGTAGAAACCTATGCTTCTCCAAACGCCTTCTAATCGCTAGAACGACCGGAGATTGTTGAAGCGCCGAAGCTTGGATTCTCGCGATTTCTGCATGTGAACACTCCAGTAGAACTCTACTTTGACTACCCGCGTTTTGTTTTGAAGTAAAACGCGCGTTGGAAAACGCCTCATGTGAACGGGGCCTTAAAGATCAAGCAATCCACATGCCACTGTGTATGATACAGAAAATGAAGCGCCGCTGTCAAGACAGACTGGCGTAGGAGGATTTTCCCAGGGATTCCAGAGATGACCACGAGAAGAGAATGGTTACGGCCATCCTAACGAATACCCGATGAAGTTGAATTGTAACAATTGCAAAACGATGTTTAATCTGTAAATATTCCTCCCTTCAATTTGTAAATAAATATCTTTAATTGTTTATTATGTCGCTTTTATCCCTTTTGCTAAAGTATTCTACGTATTCTCTATGCAAACTCATCCTAAAGTGTTCTAAATATTCTACAAATATAATCTATCTAAATACGTTTAAAGCATGAAAAATATGTCATAAAATCACTTTCGATTTTCAACATATTAGTTTCATGGTGAGGTGCTTTTTTCCGAGATTTCTTTAAAATCGCAACAGATGACTTAAATTAGATCACTTTCCGACTTAGAGAGCGTGACAACCAATCCGAATCTCCATATTTCACAGCAAAATAAGTCAACACATTTGAAATTTTGCTTCTTATTTCTTTGTAAAATTCGGTTTTACAATAAAGTGAAGTGTTGAAAATCCTATGAATTAATAGAGGTGACACCACCACCAGACAACAAAATCTTAATCAATATTTTTAAATTTTTTTTTAATTTGCTTGAAACTAAAATTCATCAGCTTGTCATGGCCTAATAATTAAAAAATTTCACAATTACTAAGCCAGTCTTCTCACAAATTCGTCAAAAGTCGGGGCTTTGGTTCAATCGAGAACTGTTCCGGGAGCAGTCCAGCGAGAACAGTTCCGAGAACGGAGAGCAGGGTCAGAACAGTTTGAGAGAAGGAAGCAATTACCGAACAGGAAGTAGTGTAGGAACAGAGAACGGGTGAATAAATCAACAGGAAATTAAGTGAGTCAAGAATTGAACACCTGTTTCGGATTAGATGTTTGGGTTTTATGGCGCAAAGTTCAAAAGCGGACAAGCTGCGCCTCAGCTGTGTTTCGGACTTTGCATAATTTAACAAATGGCGTATGGTACAAGTACAGGTAACCCCCGTATAACACGGCACTTCTATAGCACGGATTCACTCTAACATGGTTCGAAAATTGGGAACATCCCCGTATAACACGGTGCTTTTATGGAATGATTGGAACAACGATGCGAAAAGGACGGGCATTATGAAAGTTTAATTTAAACGGTGTAGCATGGGAATATCCTAAGAACTACATGTGCGGATATTATCTCGAGATAAATTAAATAAAAGTAACTTAGCTTAGAAGAGACATGGCGTCTCTTGGGGATCCCCGCTCGTCATAAAAAAAAGGCAAGGAAAAACGCTTAATGCGTTTCTTTCTCGCAGCTGCAAGGTTGTTGGACTGAGGCGAAAAGAGAGCGTGTTCTTCCTCTCCACGCTTTTTATCAGTTTTTTAGGGGGGCTGTCAAATCAGGGGAGACAGTCCCGTCAGTCAAGGGAGGTGGACCTCCTGATTCGTTGTTTTCAAACTAGCTCATCCGTAATTTGTCAAACGGACACACATGACATGGCCTGACGTAACTTTCTGGAAGATTCTTAGCATAGTTAATGAGCGTCACTAGAGCGAGGGAGAAAATGGAATTGAGAAATAAAGGAATTAAAAAATAAATGTCATCACTCATCTCGTGGTTGTCACTCTGAATTCGATTGAAGTGGTGTGTTCGTGAACAGACACACAACAGTAAGTAGTACTCAACCTTTAAAGAAATAATAATTATGTTTTTATTTTTATGAATTAATCTGTAGCCCTAAGCTATGTCTGGCGAAAATAAAAAAAATGTCTCTTAAAAGACATTTCACCTCCATGGAAACAAAATTAAAACTTTTAGATAGGCTCAAAAAGGGCGAAAAGATATCATGTCGCCAAATCGTTGGATTTAAATGAAGCGACAATACGGACTATAAGGAAAAATGAACAGAAAATTAGAGATTCCGTTGCTGCAGGCTGTTCTATCTCCTCAAACATGACATCTCGTCCTAGGGCAGCAATTAATTGAGCAGATGGAAAAAGCCCTTAACATCTGGACTGAAGACTTAAAAAAACGGATGCCACTGAGCACCAATATTATTAAACACAAAGCCTTGAAAATTTACGACTACTTAAAGGAAAATGGAGAAACTGCTACTAATCTAGATTTTGTAGCCAGCAAAGGGTGGTTTGATCGTATGAGAAAACGCTTATCACTACAAAACCTAAAAATAGAAGGTGAAAGTGCATCAGCCGATAAAGAAGCCGCCGAAATTTATCCAATGGAATTGAAAAGAATTATTGAAGAGGGTGGATATTCAACACACCAGGTTTTTAATGCCGACGAGACAGCTCATTGGTGGAAAAAAATGCCCAAGAGGACATATATTTCTAAAGATGAAAAAGTTGCGCCAGGTTTCAAGGTATCAAAAGACCATGTAACATTACTTATGTGCAGTAATGCTTCAGGCGATCACATGGTAAAACCTATGCTGGTTTATAAATCTCTCAATCCTCGTGCAATGAAAAACCTAAATAAGAGTAATTTACCGGTATACTGGGCAGCAAATAAAAAAGCTTGGGTGACTACTGAATTATTTAAGAAATGGTTTTTAAACTGTTTTGTACCAAGTGTGGAAAACTACTTAAAACAGAAAAATTTAGATTTTAAAGTTCTTATATTGGATATTGCACCCAGCCATCCGCAAGATTTAAATAACCCAAATATCAAAATAATTTTTTTACCTCCAAATACAACTACTTTACTTCAACCGTTAGATCAGGGTATTATAGCTACATTTAAAACCAATTACATAAGGAGATTATTACAATGGGTTTTGAACAAAATCGATGATAAATGGACGTCAAGGAGGTGTGGAAACTCTTCACAATTTTGGACTGCATTAATCTAATAAACTCATCCATCAGAGAAATAAAACCGACGACATTAAATGGTTGTTGGAAAAAAATATGGCCGGAGTGAATTGAAAGTGAAAATTTGATCGAGATAGCAGAAAACAGAATGGATGCAGTAGTAGAAATTGCTAAGTCTCTAGGAGGGGAAGGTTTTGACGATATGACTGCACAAGATATCCAAGAATTACTGGTGGAAGAAATTGAAGCAGGTTTGGTAGAAATGATATCTGGAATCCATGATAACTCAGAGGATGATAGCATAGGTGAAGACAAAGTTAAAAAATTTACTCTACAAAGCATAAAGAAAGGCCTAGGCTTAGCCGAACAGTTAGTCATATTTCTTAAATGAAGATCCTTGAAATGAAAGGAGCACAAAGTTTAAAAGAGAACTTCACAAGTGCTTAGCACCATATAAGGAAATTTATAAAGATCTTTTAACTAAAAGCAAGCAATCTAAAAAAAATAACATATTTTTTGCAAAAGGTAGAGCATGGATCTGAAGACAATGCAGAAAAATGCTCAGAGGATGAGGATATCTTGCCAAAAAGAGAGAAAACGCCCTCGGTTAATAGTGCTTAGTGATGACGGAGAAAACATTGTTTAATTCATAATATGTATTACTTCTTAAGAAAATTTTAATAAAGATATTTATCTTAATTATAAAAATATATATATAATAGCATGTTTTTTAATTTTTGGAACCCAACCCCCTTTTTCGTACTAGTTCTTTGTTTCGCATAACAAGGCAATTTTTTGGAATAAAACTCTCATGTTATACGGGGGTTACCTGCATAGCAAAGGAAAATTCGAGAAAAGAGAAACTTTCTTAGCAAAATTTCCATTTCAACCCGTAATATTAAAAAACGAAATCGATAAAAAATGCAGTATTTCTTTTTACAAAAACATCGAACAAGTTTTTGTGAAAAGTGGGAATATTCTTTTAGAACAGGTGAAAAGAGCAGGTTCTTTTTTCCCCATCCCTACTCATTTGACATTTTTCATATCTAGGCACACGCTGTCTCGACAACATACACAGGTAATCAATGACGGATTCAAAGAGATCACAGCATACATAGGGCAAGTAATAAGGAACAAGCCTTCATCAACAAAGCGATCCAAATTTGATGGAATTTCAGATTTTGTAGGAAACGCTAGATTAAAAGTCAAAGACAATATAGATTGAACAGAGCAGATTGATGGACTGCTCCTCAAACTCAATAGATTAATCATCTCAGAATCCCTTCACAAAGAAATATTTGTTTTCATACCCAAGTCACTTAGGCATTAACAAATGCAGAATGAGAGCTAGAACTGATGAGCCAGTTTTGTGGACAGGCCTCACAGATGAGCACATTTCTCACATGTGATGAAATCACAAATAAAAAAAATTTACCACGAATCGATGAAACCCTGATTTTCGGCAAGACCATGGCAAGTCGCAATAGTTGAATTTTTTGGTCAAAAAAGTCGCAGTCGATTTATTTTATTAAAGAAAATGGCACTTGTTGATAGCATTATTCATATTAATAAGTTGACATTTAATTGGCTTAACAATATCTGAAAGTCAATCTTTGCCAGACATGGAATACAATATAGACTATGGACTTCTTTCCGTTATTTGGAAAATTTGCCGAAGAGCAATAGTTTAGACATTACAATGCATTATAGCGGTGATTTGGGACCCCGATTTGGGTTTTTATGGTCCAAATAGTCAGGCAACCAAACACTTCTTAGGCTAATACTGTGTTTTTCATACTTTAATGCCATGTTATCCTGTTATTCTTTATTTGCTTTAAATACTGAAAATGTTTTTAATTATGACAATATTTAAAAAATTTTATATTAGGTATTGGGCAATTAACATCGTTAGAGATTTAGGCCTCCTATAGGGCCCAGAGAAATTTTTGGATCATAGATTAAATATTTAACTTCTTTATGGTGAACCCATACCCACCAGAGTCCAACAAGGGAAAGTGGGTGCTGGCACTGGAACATTCCAGCTACAGTATCGGGATGTGGATCTGCCAATTCACCCAGGGCATGCCTAGCTGCAGCACTAACCCAAAATACTTAAGACCAATGAAATCCAGCATGACAGAGGGGCTAAGCACTCTGAAGTGGCGAAATCTAGAGAACTTAAGTGAGCCGATTGACCAGAGCATGCTCACTCTGGTCACCCATCTATGTTAAGGCATGGACCAAAGGGCATGCATCAGGTACCCCAGGATTCCATCTTCCCCGATACGGGGCGCAGCACTGCAAACATGCTGGTCAGAAAAAGTACCGACATTTTATAAAGTAAAAATTCAACATAACTCAGTTATGGGAATTTTTTTTTTAAAAAGCAAATCAAATTTTTTGGAAAACTCAAAATGGAATCTTGATATGATGATGATTGATGATAATATATGATAATTGGATTTCAAAGCAAAACTGTTCATAATTTCAATGCTGTTCATAGAACAGTAGGAGGAAAAGATAAGAGATCGCTTGGATACCCCGGAAGTGTGATTTCGTGTATACCAAAGACAGTAAACCGCATGGGAGAAGAGCAGTTCACTCGGGTACCTCAGGTTCATGAAGCCCGTACATACTTAAAGATGTGCCCTTGCTGCTAAGGGGAAGTCACAACTATTGGTGAGGAAATCATAAAACCAACTGCTCAACTGATGGCCTTGGCAGTTCTAGATGAGAAAGCTAATAAATTCAATTTATTGTTTAACACAGCAACAAGGATAGAAGAAATGGCCCGAAACGTTAGGGATGAGTCTATCAACAGTACTAAAAATTGTACTTTTCGTTATCCAGTTAGATGAAAGCACCGACATTGTCAATAATGCAAATTAGATAGCTTTCATCTGCGATGACTGCAAGAAATTATGAGGATTTTCTTTTATATAAACTGACCATCACATGCAACTTCAGAACTATTTAATATTGAGATCAAGTTTACGGCCGACAATGAAAAGATTGGAATAAATGTGTGGGGGTTCAGACTGACTGAGCAAATGTGTGGAAGAGAAAGTGGACCGGTTACTAATATAAAAATTGCATCACCATCTGTTGAGAGGATTTGTTGCTGTATCCAGGTGTTAACAAAGATGCAATCAAAGCTCAGGAGTTTCAAATTATATTACATCACGGCCTTTAAATTGACTGTTATTTGCAATAATGTGCAGAAAGGGGAATGAACGACCACAAGCAATTGCTGATGAAATACTGCGACTTTCGAATCGAAAAGAACTGAAAACTCGGTTCAGAATAGTTGAACTAAGTATGAAGTAAAACTGATTTCAACTTTGACCTTAAAGACAAGCACCATGATTTTAATTGGATTTTGAAGCCATCATACCTTGCAGATATCTCCAATCATTTTTTTACTCAGTACTGAAGTTATTCAGTGCGACAGTCCAAAACAGTGTCATTTACAATATAAATATACAATAAAAACATTGTGCAATCTATTTAACAGTACAAAAGGATGACATTTCTTTCTGTACCCCCAATAAATTACATAAACAAAAATCTCAAAGCATAGAAAAGAAGCAACTTACCTACAGAAGATGCATCCTTTGAAATCTTTATTCTCAGTTCTAGTTGTCCACATTTGTAGATGCAGATTCCACCTTGTAAACCGTTGAAATATGGCTGTGCCTCCAAGTGCTCAATTACTTAAAGTTTGAAGAAATCTCAGAATATGATTGATGGAAAAACCCATTTAATATGGTACTGATGGCAATAATACTGCACAATTAACTCGAAGAACAAGCTGGAGTGAAGACTGAATCTACCTATATATTTGTAGTTTCCCCCTTTCAAAAAATTATGGTAGTCTAAAATTTCCAGCACTCCGATCAAAATGATTTGATTGTTATGCATTTTCATTTTAAATTTTAATAAACATTTGTGAAAACTTTGGGATTCATATACTTCCAACATTTGTTTACATCTTGGGGGAAAATAAACTTATAAAAATGTTCATTGCAATACTTATCACAAACATGTATATTAAATATGCTTTCAATTCGCTCCATACCATTATTTAAAAGATATGCAACTGATTTTTGAAACTGCCAAGAAAATTTAAAATTACTTTTTTGTAATCAAAACTGTTATTAATACATTAAAATTTTATTAGAATAAGAAATGGGAAATTATTAAATTATACCATTCATTTCATTTGATTGCACATTTCAATTTTATTTAACATTTTAATCAGTTTTCTCCCTTCAAATTAAATTGCTTTCTCTGGCCATGGAAATTTGACAATGGGCTTAAAAACAAAAATTAATGATTTCCACTTGCTTGAATGATTCTATCAATTTTCAGTTATTTTGAATTCCATTCGCAAAAAATATTCATTTTATATACACACCCACAGCTCGAGAAATTTTTTCTAAAATTTAAAGGACAAGTTTAAGAACTTTTCATCTTTTAATGGTTGCTTTTCAAAAATTTTGAATAAGAATCAGTGCTTTATTAATCAAGTTTTAAGAAAATGCTTTTGTAAAAGTTTATACTTTTCATGAAATATGAATATATTCAGAATTCATTACTTAAAAAGATAGTTAAGGCTTGTTTTCTACAGGTATGAAAATTAAGTACACAACTGAACTGAAAGTAGTCCACTCTACAACCAAACCCTTAATGTGGATGCTAAAAAAATCTGACATACTGTTACCTAAATTTGGATAGTCATTTTCTATCATTGAACAGTTCTTATTACATATTAGTAGTGACTCAAATATATTTTGCAATACCACTGCTTGCTAATTGAAACTTGGCTTCTTTTCCCTCCCACTAATTTTTACTCTGTCACTTTCACACATCATTCCAGTTTTTTTAATACAGCTGGAGTGTTCAGTGTAAGCATAAACAAACTATCAGAAAACATTACGTTAAGAGCTAATTTGACTAATCACCATTTTCTCACTGTTAGTTGCTATTTTTTTTTAAATAAACGACATTCTAAAATTACATTTGAGTGTTATGCCTTAAGTTATGAAATAGGTTACCAAACCACTGGGCCTTCTGTTTATTTAGTTTTACAGATTAACCCTCTCATGGATACAAGGCAGCTGTTTTATAAACTCAACTATTTACACTTCATTTCTAAATTTTTGAAGAATGAATTTCTGAGCTACAAACTAGACATTAACTTCATGTTTTCTGATATATGCCATTTAAATTTTTAATAGAAAATTAGTTTAAATAATTTCATGAATTTTCCACTTTGAAAAAGTTACATTTTTACATGTAGTAAAAATTCAGGTTATAGAAGTTGTGTTAATACGCACTTCAACCTGAATAAAAAAATTCTAGAAATAAGATGCCAGATTCCTATATTTTTAAAGGGTCTGGTGTATAAATTTGGCTGATTGTTTCTCGGTCTGAAACTTGGATCCTATCGGGTTTCTTGAAGCATTTTGAAGGATCCTCGGTTAATATATTTGACCTTAAATTGACTTTTTATCAGTGTGAAATGCAGTAATTGCAATTTAAACTCAAACTTTGAAATAGCTACAAATTATTTAAACTGATAACAGATTGTTAGCGCATGGTAGATTCAATTTGCTTTAAAAACATCAACTCATAGTCTATTATGTCTATGGTTTTAAGTTTTTAAGTAGCCAGCATAACATATATAACATTTTGTTAATTGTAGGCATGTTTTTCACAAATGCATCATTTATCAAGCATTTATGTGCAATGCAAAAACAACATGGGGAAATTACACAACCTTTAGTTGCATTTATTAGTTAATTTTGGCTTATCACTTCATATCAGTTAAAATGTACATTTTAAAAAGATAATCTAGCAGAACTCTCAACTTTCAGCCCAAAACAACTGAAATGTGAAGGTCCTATGCCAGAAAAGGATCTTCAACATACCAAATACAAGTTTCCAAATTTTTCAGAATTTATTACAAGCATTTAAGATTCTTGAATAAGAAACAGAAATCAATCAGTTTTCCCTCTACAAAATATTACTCTTTTGTTCATGTGTAACAGACCTTTTCAAATTCGTAAACATTTGAACAGAATCTATTGATTTAAGATTTTATAAAATGACAAAATTATATTAATTTAAGTACCTTTTAAAAATTAATCCAGTTCATATGTAACTAAGAAGCTTGTAATACAATTTTTAGCTGTTAGAAACTAAGTGTACATGTTAATTCATTTTATACTGTTCAAGCCCCATATGACTGGAAAGCTTTGCAAGTTCAGTTTGATGTAGTGAGAATTACAACACTTTGAAATACCCTTTTACTTCACTCTTCTGGTATATCATTTTTGAACTGATTATTGAAATCCATTAATTCAGCAAATATTTTGGTTGGATTGCAAGTATAATTTTAAATATAAATGAAATTGACACAGAAACTTGGAGAAATAAGTGGACATGATAAAAGAACCAATGCTTATGACTGTTTGAGCAAGATTCAAATTTGTGGTACTTTAAAAATAACAGAAATGTCCATTATGAAATCATTCACAACCCAACTAAAATTCGTACAAAAAATCATATTATAAAATTATCAACTCTTTAGGTTACATAACAATTAACCACTTTAGTTTTAAAAACTTATTCATCAAAGCTATGTTCTATGTCTACATGGATCATAATGTAAAAAGCTACATGTATGAAAAATAATGCAGAAATAAATTTAAACTTACAGTTGCAGTGGAATATCTTAATTCTATGGCTGTTGCAGATGGATGCTCCCTCTGTGCTCTAAATGCAACTCAGCTCAGGCTTCTTCCGAGCACATCATCGACTGTCTTCACTGTCCCTCCCCAGACAGTGACTTATTTATGACAAGTGAGATAAGATTGGATACTTTCCTGCAAAGTATTAAATTCAAATGTCACAAGAAAATAAATTTTAATACATTTATTTACTCAAATACAGTTGAAAAGTCTAAAGCTATCAGCACTTACCAGCTAAAACAAAACAGGTATCTGCTGATTGGCAATATTGATATTTTTTACAAGTCAACACAATTTGGAAATTAATTTTTTACAAGCCTTTGCTACAAAATTGACCAAGTATTTTTTAAAATCCATTAGATCTATTACAGATATGTAATGAAAAAATTTTTTGCAAAATGAAATCATGGTCAAAGTTAATTTTTGCAAAATGAAATCAATGAAAATAAGATTTTTGAAGAATTCTAATTCCTAATCTGATTCTTAGCAAACCATAATAATATCAATTCATTTTCAAATAGTTCTAGCAAACAGATTAGCAATTTCTTAGGGACCGGGGCTTTTTAAGATAATCATTTTTGTATCTAATAGGATCAAAAATCGCCTGTGAATGAAATTCTAATTAGAATAATAATTGAAAACAATGCACAAACTTAGATGTGAACATGCAAGAAACCGCCCATTTTTTGCCTTTAAAGGAATGCTAACATAGTCAAGATCAAATAAACAAATGAGGAAGCACTATTAAATGAATTATGGATATAAATCTGCTTAGTTTGCTCAATGATAATTTTTTACTGATTGAAAGCCATTTGGACTAGAGAGAACCTGCGTGGTATTGAAAAGACACCAGCAGTTCTTAAATTTAGCTGTACAATTTCTTTAAATTCAGTTAAACAAAAAGACTGTTTATCAAGTGGAATTAATAAAGTCACAAATTGTCTATATCAGACAAAAAATACAAAAGGAAGAAAGCAACAAACACGCTCCAGTGTCAAAATGACAAAAAGGGGTACAGCTGCAGTCTCTGCCGCGCGCGGTGGCAACGCGTTTTTTTTTTTGGCGACGTGTTTGGCGCACTTTTTATGTCGCCACGGAAATCTTCCAACATTGAATATATACTGCATACGTACGGATGAAATATGTAAATCTGAATTAAACAACATTTTGACTAGAAAAACACTGCAAATATGGATTAAATATATGGACTTTTTGCGTAGTTATAAGCGACTCATGTCTGTGAGGGTAACCCATTTTTTCTCGAATTTACAACAGTGAATCTATACTGTACATATGGATGAAATGAATCAAAAAATGTACATAAGTAGAATATAAGTTATTTTTAAAAATACCCGCTCTCCACCGTGTCCAAACTAAAAAGAACAACCAATGCTGGACAGAACTGGACGCTGGCAAGGTTGCCATAAAAAGAGGTTAAATCTAACCAGGAGAAAATATGAGAAAAAAATGGGTTACCATCACCCGGCATGAGTCGCTTATAACTACGCCAAAAGCCGCGCCAAGAGTCGTTGCCACCGCGCGCGGCAGAGACTGCAGCTGTACCCTAAAAGGACCAGTGTTAATAAAAACATGATACAAATTCAATACTTGTTAGTCCTAGTTCTAACTATAAGTGTCAGTTACAAGGAAATTTAGTGCAAGACAGATTATTATTGCAACAAAACAAATTTATTTGGATACTTGTGTATTAACCCCACATGCCAGCGATTAATCGCCAAATCTATGTATTAATCATATGCCAGAGATTAATCGCCAAATCTATGTATTAATCATATGCCAGAGATTAATCGCCAAATCTGTTCGAAGGGTTATAAGACGGAAGAACTGGAACAATATGGTTATATTCACTGCCAGTGAACCACAAATACACAATGTACAATTTCATTGATTCTGATTGTTTTGCAAAACTTTTTTAGAACCACAGTTCAGTGTGTAGTTACATTAGATACTCGTGTTCTTTTTCTGTTTTTTCGTCGAAGTAAATTTTTACGAAACGCTTGATCATTAGGTACAGCTGCAGTCTCTGCCGCGCGCGGTGGCAACGCGTTTTTTTGGCGCACTTTTTATGTCGCCACGGAAATCTTCCAACATTGAATATATACTGCATACGTACGGATGAAATATGTAAATCTGAATTAAACAACATTTTGACTAGAAAAACACTGCAAATATGGATTAAATATATGGACTTTTGGCGTAGTTATAAGCGACCCATTTTTTCTCGAATTTCCAACAGTGAATCTATACTGTACATATGGATGAAATGAATCAAAAATGTACATAAGTAGAATACAAGTTATTTTTAAAAATACCCGCTCTCCACCGTGTCCAAACTAAAAAGAACTACCAATGCTGGACAGAACTGGACGCCGGCAAGGTTGCCATAAAAACAGGTTAACCCTAACCAGGAGAAAATATGAGAACACAATGGGTTACCATCACCCGGCATGAGTCGCCTATAACTACGCCAAAAGCCGCGCCAAGAGTCGTTGCCACCGCGCGCGGCAGAGACTGCAGCTGTACCGATCATTATGAAATAATGCTGGAAGAATATTCCCATCTCAATGGACATTTGAGGGCATTTGTCGCGAAACAAGAGAAACATTTCTTGCTATGGTCCCCAATCATAGTGCTACCACATTAATGAACGAAATAAAAAACATATTAAAGATGGATCGACCATTTTCTCCGACTGTTGGAAGGGGTATAAGACGGAAGAACTGGAACGATCTGGTTATATTCCCTGCTAAGTGAACCACAAATACAATTTCATTGATTCTGAAACTGGCACGCACAAAGAATATATAACGCATCTGGGAAGTGCGAAATAAAAAAACATCTCACCACAACCTCGAGTCCCTATCTCGCAGAGATTATAATAATGTTTGATGCCATCCTAAGAGCAATTGCTAAACATTTTTCGCCCGAAACAAAACTTCGCCAATGGCACGCGGTTAATACGCAAGTACCTTCATTTGAAAACACTTACTTAACGAACACAGCGCTTCAGGAATAAAACTGATACTAGAATATTCGTACTGCATAGTTTGTTTTCTTATTCGGCTACGTTGTCACTTGAGTTTTTAGAAACTTTTTACATTTTACTTTCATAATAATTAATAATAACTGTACATAAATTATGAACCTTACATTCAGCCCCGCTCAATGCGAAATTTAGACAGTAAATTTTAAATTGAAGCGTTCAAATTAAATTAACAAAGTTTTAGTAAGGTGATTGTCCAAATCTTTTGGTTGGTCGACAGTTGTGACAAAAGTGATAACAGTTCGATTCGTGGTTAGAATGGTCAGGAACATGTGGGTAGTCATCTACTGGATCCTTCACTGATTTTTCCTCCGAGCTGTCATCTTCCTCGATGACTGGCACATCTCGCTTGTAGTATGCTCACGAAGATGTTGCACATGAACAACCTTTAAAAATTTATTTTGAGGTGTCGTAGACTTTATCTCGTAGCATACGGCCCCAACTGGATGGACAATTTCAAACGGTCCTTTGAACATTGGCGAGAGTTTATGATCGCGCTGTTTCGGCCAGTCGTATAACACGAAATCTCCTGGTTTAAATGAATGGGATGGAGATCAAACCTACGTTTGTTATCCAAATGAGTTTCGTACACATTATTTACGGCTTTGGCCCTGACTAAAGTTAGAAGGTCAAGCTGATCTTCGCGTGAAGTGTCATCGATGAAACTTGCAATGTGAAGTTCACGGGGAAGGCGTGGTTCATATCCGTGAAGCAAATAAAATGGGGATTTCTTTGTGTAAATTTGTCTCGTTGTGTTAATTGCCAGTAAGGTGCTTGGCAGTAAAATGTCCCATTTTTCGCGATTTTTGTCAATAATTTTTCTCAAGGTTGACATAATGCCACTGGCTCGTTCAACAATGCTATTAGCTTGTGGCGAATAAAGTGGTGTCATAGATTGCGCAATTCTGTATTTTTGCAAAAATCGCTGAGTGTGGAATGCGGTAAATGCAGTTCCTCTATCTAATAAGTACATACTGAGCGGCCCATATCGAAGTACGATGTTGTTGTAATAAAGAGCATCAGTCACTGTATGAGTGGCGAGAGAAGCAGAAGGTGTTGCAATCACAAAACGTGTGGCGTGGTCAATCTGGACAAGCATGTTGGTGTTTCCAGCTTTGGTTTGTGGTAGGCAAATGATGTGATCAGCGGATACAATTTCTCATGGTGTAGTAGGGATAGGCAATTGCTGCAATAAGGCATTGGCAGTACGACGGTTAACAATTTGACATTTGTGACAACTTTGAACATGTTTTAGTCCTTTCGCATAATTGGCCAATAATAGTGCTGTTGTAAATTGTGAAGAGTTTTCTTGGCATCCATATGTCCGACATCATCATGACAGGAACTCCAAGTTTGTTCTCGCATACTTTTTGGAATCACAACACGTTTTGAACAAGGGTATTGTTATTGATGTTGTAATTGCGTACAATCGACATCGTCTTTTCACTTGGTTTTTCTTCTTTGAGCAAGCGATAAATATACTGACAAAAGTCGATTCATGGCTTGCAGTAACAGTTAAACAAACTGGCGTTGGATAACATGAAAGATGATCAGTGATGGCATTTTCCTTTCCAGGTCGGTGCATAGTTGTGAAGTCGAACTGTGCCAAATCTACTAAATAACATGCAAATTTGCGATTAATTTCAGATTTCGTGATACCATATGCTGTTGTATAGTTGTCAGTGATGAGCTGGAACTTATGACCAAGATATAGGCGAAAATTCTCAGTGAGTGCCCAGTGTACAGCAGTACACTCCAGTTCATTACTGTGATAGCGTGTCTCAGCATCTTTTAGAGTTCGTGAAGCGTATTCAATGACACGGCGCTTGCCATCTTGATCTTGAGACAAACATGCACCTAGTCCAGAATAAGATGCGTCAGTTTCTCCAAAAGTGGGGAATCCTTGTTTGAAATAGGCAAGAACAGGAGCTGTAATTGCAGTTTTCAAGGTCTCAAATGTGCACTGTTGGTCATCTGTTAAACCAATGGCAGCATTGCTTGTCCTTTTTTCCAATCCTTTGAGAATACTAGTGAGTGGCTTGGCAATTACAGCAGTTACGAATGTTTTCTGAACTGATTGGTGAATCCAAGGAAGCTTCTAACTTCGTGAATTGATTTCAGAGTGGAGTAACGTTCAACTGAAGATACCGTTCTGAATCGGGACGTTCACCATCTTGAGAAAGAATTCGACCCAAAAGGACGATTTCTGGTACTGCAAATTGCGACTTTTCTGGTGTCAACTTGAAGCCAGCGTTGCGAGTTGCTCCAAGGATTTTGTAGAGTACCTTTAGATGGTAGTTGAAATTATTGTGCGATGTTGAAAGATCGTCAATGTATGTATTTACATTGTGTGGTGCTAGATGATCGTAAGCTAATTTAATAGCTCTAGTCATTGTTGATGGGCCATTGGTGACCCCAAATGGCATACGAAGAAATTCAAAATATCTGTCTGGAGCGACAAAACCAGTTTTGTAAATGTAAGCCTTTCTTATACAAATTGTGTTAAATGCAGATTTTGCATCCATTTTTTAATTGTAGCGTTTCCCTGCAGTGCGTTTAATAACATCTTCCATCTGGTCAATCGGGTGCGGTTTAATCTTGGTGATGACATTAATCTTGCGTGAAAAATCTACAACTCTTCATGAGGTGCTTTCATGGAATGGCTGCTCCACAATGAAAGCAGGGGAGTGTAAGATGAGTTGGAAGGGCGGCAAATTCCTTGTTTTATCCATTTCTGAATTTGAAAGTTCATAAACTGGCGATCAGGCTCCGTAAGGCGATACGGTCAGCACCTAATAGGTTTGTCATGTTGCAATTCTATTTTGAATTCCACATATGAACAGTCCAATGTTGTTGTCATCAGAATAAGACATCTGCAAATTTTCTAATTACTGCATTGAGTTGAGTTTCTTATTTCGTAGATGCCCTGTAGATTTAGGGATGAGTCTTGTTTGAAGATGGAGTACACTTGGATATTACTGCTGATAAAACATCATGTAATGGTGGTAATGAGTTTGCTGGAAGTTATGCAGTTAATGCTAGGTTTCAATGCATGAATACATTCATACAGCTGGAGTGCAGATGGTATAGAAATATATAATGAGTCGTTAGGGTCGTAAGTGCATCTAGCTTGGGCTTGTTGCCAGTTGAATCTTAAGATCAGTGAGAATGGAAGTTGGGTGCAAATTCCAACCTCGGGCATCAGGTTATCAATGTTGGCAACATTGATGTTTAATGAAATCCAACCTAAGGGTTTTACTTGGTGGTCAACAACCTGGAACTCTCCATCAGTCCATGGGTGAATAACAGAATCAACTGGAACGCAAGATTGTTGAATGACGGTGATATCTGCACATGGATCAGAGGGCTTGAATTTCGGTATTCTTGTTAATTGTAACAGGTATTAGCACAGTTACAGTGCAAGCTTATTTGTACGAGTTGTAATATAGTTTATAGAATGGGCATCATTCGAATTGGAGGGCGATGATCTTGTCGAGTTGCGATTGATGTTACGACGCGAGTCAAGAATTTGAACCGGTGGCGCCGCATGGTGAGTTAATACTGGAACTAGTTTTATTTCTAGAAGACAGGGGAGCACTGTTCGTTTGACTGATAGTTTCTTGAAAGGGGTGTGATGTATTTCTTGGTTGAGCTATTGGTGAACCTCGTTGAGGAGGCGGTAAACTGCACATAAATGATGCATGACCTTTGTGCCAACAAGTAATATCTTGAACATCATCAGTTGCGGGGTTGTATTTACGAAGCTGCTCAGTACATGCATTAGATCTTGGCTGAGACTTGAGCGCCATTCGTTTGACTGGCGTGACTTGTTCTCTTGCTTTACACTTCGAATTGCATCAAGTGCTGTTGCCCTGTCAATTCATTGTTCGACGGTGTTGGAATTTTGGGTAGCTAAAGCAATTTGCCATTTTTCTTCTGTAATATCACCAATGATCATGGAAATACGGTCAGGTTGTGGTATTGTGAAAGGCACTTTCTCCAAAAGAGCATCTTTTGCATATATATATTCTACTAATGTTTCGTTGCTTTTTAGCTTGCGATCACTTTGGTGTGCCAAAAAACTCTTGCATGGTGATCCGCCTTTTGAATCGTGATGCGAGGGCAGTTTTCCATGCAGTCCAATCGTTATAACATTTTCCTTGAGTTAACTGCCAATTTTTTGCTGATCTGGCGAGGCATGAGATGGCATTCGTTAATTTCAATTCATCAGTCCAATTTTCCAAAGTTGAAATTCTCTCAACCTCTTTCAACCACTCGAGGGCATTGTCGATGATATCTCCCCGAAATATTTGAATTGAATTTGCAGTGTTATTTGTTGATGTTATTTGAATTACATTTGGCGTATTTATTTGCTTATCCAATAACGTAGCAAGAATTGCAGCAATATTGGGATCTATTTGAGAAGGAGGTGTGAGGGGAGTGGTGGAGGTTGGCGATTACTTAAAAGTTCAACCTGCTTCTGTAGGTGTTGAATTTGTTGTCTTTTTATATTGTCTTCCACAATGCGCGTGATTAAATTGTCCTTATTTCCATTGAGCGAAAGTTTTCTCAAACGTAACTCAGATTTCAACTGAGCGACGGTCAGCTGGCTGAGTTCTTGAGCGCTTAAAGCGCACAACGTAGTGTTTACATCTGTGGACATTCCGCGAAAATTGTTCCGTTAAACTGCACGACTCGGCGAATTCCGTTTGGGCGACGGGGAACTTTCTTGGTGATCCTTGAAGAACGTATGAGTTAGGCTTAGAAACGTACGATTTCGGCTTCGAAAGTTAAGCTTAGCGACGACATGCGATGTTTTCAGATTCAGCGTCGTCAAATGCATTAATTTCAATTATTGTGGTTTCTGTTATGAAAATTATTTTTCAATTTGTAGACGTGTAATTATTTCAACAAATTTATTTGAAAACACTTACCGAACAGCGCTACAGGAATAAAACTGATACTGGAATATTCGTACTGCGAAGTTTGTTTTCTTATTCGGCTACGTTGCCACTTGAGTTTTTAGACTTATTACATTTTACTTTCATAATAATAAATAATTGCACCCAATTAGGTTACAATATAATTGCATCATCCCAGATCTAAAAGGAATTAACTAAATTTTTTCGGGAATCAAGAAAAATTCTTCGAGTTCTGGTGATTTAAGTTGATAGCCGACTGACTATTTCTCCTAAACCCACTACCAATTTGATCCCCTTTTAGCTTAAAAATCGAGTAAGGATGTAAAATCAGAAAAGTTCATCCAAAAATACCATTCATTCCCGCTTTATTTGCTAATCCATAAAATTCTAAAGAGGAACCTTTTAAAAACTCTCGGCACAAATACATTTTGGATTTCTTTTAAAAAAATTAAGAGATGACACTAAAAATGCATACTAAAGAAATTTTACCGTATTTGACGGTCCAAATACAAGAGGAATATGAGAAATATTCGAGCTCGTAGTTCCGGCGTCCTGTAGATATGGAATTTGAGAAGGAAGTGGCAAGATAAATTTGGTACCGGGAAAACAATAAGCTCATTTCCATTTCATTGGTTGATTTCTGCCGCATTGCGTTTGCGACCTTCGAAGGTCGATGCCAAGTGTAGAAGTACTTTTCACCTACTGTGCGCCTGCACTCAGCCGATCTTAGCCAACGCCACCTATATACAAGGCCGAAGTACAGGTTTCGTGACGTACTCGAACTTGGACCATGTAGAATCCCATACATAACTTTCCCAACACTCCCTACTGTAAATGAAGAGACTACACTTCTCCAAATTACTTTCAAAAAAAATTTTTTAGCCCAATCTATAAAAAAAGTACACTAAAATCTATAGTAGGGAATTTTTCTTTATATTAAGATACGAGTTCCTCGGTTAATTTTTTTAATACGTTTGGTATTTGGTATTTTGGTATTTTCAATTAACGTCACACTGGAGCAACACAACGGGCTATTGGTGACGGTCCGGGATCAATCCCAGAGGGAAAGATCCGAGGACAACACCACGTAATTTTGAACCACGGTCAGATGACGAGGCAACACCTGAGCTGGCACCCCACTCTCCAAACTTCCACACCACGCCAACGTGAGGACGTTTGGGGCCACGACAGATTTAACGTGCACCAGCCCCCTTTGTACACGACGGTGTTTGGCTGGATTCGAACTCGCAACCCTTCGGTTGCTAGTTCGTTACTCTTCCAACCGGGCCACCGCGGCCCTTAATACGTTTGAAAACCTTATATTAAAAATATTAATAGCTTATTAAATTTGATTTAGTGACATCAGCTGATTAAAGAGCAAAGTATATTAAATTTTTTAAATAACATTTCAAACGTGAAATTTCGGCAAGTTTCAATCTATTTTGGAAACTAAGATCAACGTTATATAAATTTGATAATAGTGTCATTTTAGTGAATTTTAACTAAAACAAACAAGTTTTCTATTTTAATCAGTATGGAAAAGAAAAAGTCTTCTGATACTTAAATATAAAGGAACTTAAAAAAAATAAGTATGAAAACCACAAAGTTTCAAATAAGTTGTTTATTTACACAAGCAAAATATAAAGCAGAAACTGCATTACAAATCAATTGCTGTCACATTTAAATAATGTTTCATAGAAGAAAGAATACAAATAATTTATATAAAAGGACTAAATGATTTTATATACATGCAGAGATCTTTATATACACCCTTCAGAAACGTTACATGGAATGAGGTTAACATGGAATAAATTGAATTATTATAAAATGAAAATATGCTTATATTTAACTGTGTTTTAAGACTGAAAAGGCATTAGAATGGTATACATATAGTATATAAAGTTATAAATACATACTATTTATATTTCAAAATGATTTGATTGGGAAATTGATGCAATTATTATTTTTGCAACATTTGAAGTTTGCGCTTTTTTCTCAAAAAAATTGCACCTTCTTTTTGTTTAATCAAGTTATCGTTTTTATTTTTGCAGAAATTTTTTAATAATATATGTAGAAGTATTAATGGCTCGGTGGGGTATGATTCACAAGTCGGAACTTCTATTTGAAGTTTTTAAACTACTTTATTGTACCAATCAATGATGGGATGAGATATGTACAGTGATACATGAGAAAAATATTCGGGATATTCATATATGTCCCGGGACGCCACCCGGATAATAGCGAGCGAATCTGCTCGACTCAAGCACTCAGCTCTTACATGTCAGGAAATCCCCCCGCTCCTGGGCGACACACATATTTATAACATTCCCAAAACCGCCCACTCGGGTTCAACTTCTGGAGCCCCACGCGGGCTGCGTCTTGAGGTCATGGACCTTACTTTGCTCGTGAGGAGCGATTTCCGCTCCTACATATATTTGAAGCAGACCAAATTATGCATTTCATTACATTGTCACCTAAGTGATTACAAGGACAACCATCTGTTTCAATGAATATTTCATTTCAATGAACACAAAATCCTAAATGTTAAACCAACAAGAACAGAATGTTGGTTATTCATTTTTAAAAATCCAGTTTCTTTTGAACATGTAACTAACTTATCAATAATTATGTACGTATATAAAATTATATTTATTATATCCTCACATGGATACTTCAATTGTCCTCTGTCCAGGTTTTTAATTAATTTAAATCTATCATCAATTTCTAAATCATCGTCCATTAAAATTATATTTCTGCAAAAAGAACAATTTTTCAGTCTTTTGAGAGCTATATGACAACAATAACCTGCTACATAAGTTAAAAGAGGACACATAGTTTGATAATTAGTTAAATCTTCAACTGTAATTAACAGTAATTTTTCTAAATGGTCAATGTCACACAAACAAATATTTTTTTTGCAATTGACTTACTGACTGATCATCATCTGGTTCTCTTATTAGAATACTTGACAGACTCTACTTTTAACTTGTTTTCGATCTCAAAAATTTGTGTTAATAGAATTGTTATAATTTGAACCTGCTAATCGCCTATATTTTCCAAAGCGATCTTCTAGCACATCTATTTGAAGCTTACCTGTTAAAATATACTCATGCTTTAATTCTTCAACACAATACCTTGTCATTTCAATAACTGCATATGTAGTATGCTTTAAAGCCATTTGAGTTTCTCGTGTGAAAATACCGCTTCCTAATTTTAAACCCTCCCATGTTGTCAATCAATTCAAAAAGGAATCTAAAAATTTCATTTTGTGATCATCCTTTAGGGTAAGGGGTTCTTGAAATACATTACGTTTGTGCTTTTCCTTAAAGGGTGTTCGCACATTCATAATATCAAACCAATGACAGATAACTTCAATGAACATTGAAGTGCCTACATAATCTGCAATGTGTTTTTCTTCACCTGCAGTTCGTAAGCCTTCTACAACAAACATATTAAAAATCTGCAGAGCAAATTTTACATTCTGCCGTTCTAAATTACTTGGATTTAATCCTTTGAGCGTTAAACCATAGCCATATTTTATAAAGTTGCTCTCTTCAGAGTCATAAAGTTGCTGAAGATAAGCTATGGATGCTGTTTTAACATCTGATGCATCAATATTTTCTAAAGAAAATGATGGAAAGCATAAACATTTATTTTTTTGGTTCAACCAGTTATTTCTTACACACTTAAGTAAATGCACTGGGTCAATAATATAAAATAATGGGCGTTTTGGATCAACAGGATGTGGATACACGATACTAACTTTGGGAGGAGATGCAAAATTTGTAATGGCTTTTCGGTTAATAGCATTATTATCTGTAATTATGCAACAGTAAAGCCTATTTTTTCTAAGCCAGTTATCATTTTATAAATATACTTATACAACAAATCTGCAATCAATTTCTTCACAGGAAGAACATGCACCACATCTTTGTAACTTGATTTTAAACTCTGAATCATAAATACATGGGCACTTGTAGCAGCATCTTCACTATCAAATGCTAAACCTAATATATTTCCACCTTTGTAATCTAAAAAGGGTTTAATGTGGATTTCATCCAATAATAAAACAACATTTTTATCACTTTCAAGTAAAAAGTTAAATTTTTGTGCAGCATATGAAAAAAATTGCAATCAGTTTGCTCGGTTTTAGGATTGACATTATATTTTGTGCAAATTTTTGCCAATGTTGATGGATGGGAAAAGTAATTATGCCAGAATGTCGTAAAAACCTATAACAATGTGGAGATATGGAATATACTAAACAGCATAATGTGATGTTAACAGATTTAGTTGCTCTAATAGAAAATTTACCACATTTTTCTGTTTATCATTCACTAAATGTAATAATTCTTGAAACAATTCATTTAAGGCACTTACCTTATACTCAAAATTCTCTAATTCAGGTGGTGAACCTGTTAACCACTCTACAATATTACATACTTCATGCACGTTTCACTGTGAATGGCAAAGCAATATCCTTTATATTGTCAACAGCTGTATTTTTATGAACACTGATAATAATAAATGTTCATCAATTTTCACTGATGATATAATTTTAGGCACAGGATCTGGATCAATGTTCACAATAAGCACTTGATTGTCTTTTCGAATAATATTCCAACAAGGCGGTAGGCTTGTATTCTTGAATGCGTTCAAAAGTTCATCAAGATCACATTAAAAAGAAACTGTTTATCATAATCCTGTGATGTTTTAAAACTTTCTGCAATAGCAGTCTGCATGTGGTCATTTTCTAACCTTGAATACTTTTTTCGAGGACTCTCATGGGAGTCTCATGGACTCTCCAGACAAATATTCTGGACAGTTGGGGAAGATTGTCGGCCCAGCATTTTCTTGTAAACGAGGTTGCTTCAATGGCACTTCAATCTTTTTCCAGTGGAAGGATCATAACAGGAACTAACTCGACATATGAAAGCTTCTTGAAAATGTACTTCACAAACCTAGAAATATGATTTTTTTAAATTTCAGGATTTAAAAATTGTTTTATTGTTTAAATATAAAAAAAGGAATTTGTTAATAACAGAAAAGCATTCATTTTTGGACTTGAGTATACATGTATTCTGCAAATTTGTACTCAGCTAAACATTTTATTTATAAATCATTTTACATGCTAAAACTCTCTTCTCAATTTTTAAATAATTTTAGTACATATATGTAATGTATACATGATATGGATATCTTTATACTTATCATATATATCTTCCAACCTTTAATGATAATATTACTATCATTAAAATAAATTTGTTTATGCTTATCTTATTTACGTACACTCTTATATTTCAAATTATATTTATATGACAACATGTTATATATTTTAGCATATACATATCAATTTCATATACCTTCCAGCTTACTTTTTGTTTACGCAAATTATATTTTTTGACAGTGAAAATAACCTTGCAAAATAAAGTGACATTTTATTTTTTTCCAGAGATCAAAAATTGATTGCACTTCCAAATGAGGAAAATATATTTTAAACTTAATTATAAATTTGCTTATAACTAAGTGATACTTGTGCAAAATTATCACGATACAAATGATTTTCATATGATTATTTTCTAAAAGAAATAAAATAACTAGTTACTTTTGAATGTTCAGTAACTTAGAAATCCCTAAGAATTGCAGCTAACCATTGTGATCAAAGATCTTTATTCTTTGGAAATCCAAATACTGAAATGCGTGGCGTGCCAATATAATTTCCACGGCATTTGGGTATACAACACTTGTTCACCATAACTCAAGTTGCTTTAACATAAATTACTAGTGAAAAAATTAAACAAATATAAACCACATGTCAAGAACAGCTGTGGTAAGGCTTAGCTTCTTGATGCATATAAGGGGCACTGGATGAGGTGACGAGAACGCGATGGCCTAAGTTATGTGATGTCAGAACCTGTTCTACAACTGGTTGATGGGCCTTGTTTAAAGGAGGTTTTGTCTTAGCCGAGTCCACACTGGCCGTGCAGAATTGCGTCGAACCAAACAAAGACGAGCAGCGCGGGCTCTTCTGCCAGCGCAATGTTGTGCAACTTCGAAAACGCGCCAACGCAATCCGCTCCATGTCGGTACATCAAAGGAAAGTGTTTGTGCACGCTATATTTGGACGGCATTTGAGTTCACTTGCGCATGCCATACGATCCAGTTCGGATTCACTGCTGATATCATTATTTCGTTCGTTTAATAATAAACCCATTCTTAGCCAAACCACTAGACACGTTTCAACAGTCAAAGCACAATTTTGCGATTTCTCCCTTTTCGTACGTGAAATTTTCTCGTCCCCAATCTGGAAAGATGGTTTTTCTGCAACATCAGTTTTACCTTATTCTGATTTGTACAGTTTTTAGATTCTGGTCCCTAGATAACATACAATTGGTGTTTCGGTATTGCTTGTGTGTGCTTATTATATTGGACCATGTTGCTATACGGACCAGACGAGTTCTTGCCCGGGTGGAAACTAGCCTAGTTACATCTCTGAATATATAGCCTGTGTCCCACAGAATTCTACAGGTTGAATGTACCAAATTTAGTGTGAATTGGTCTGATATTGATCGTATAAATGCGCAATGTTATTCCTATGAGAATTTCGAATTGTCTTTAGCCCTTTGTACTCATATCGATGATAAAATATATCACTTTCAAAAAACAATCATAAAAATTTACATTCCAATAATAAAGCTAGTTTAAGAATTTAGACGGGATACATAAACGACATGATACTGAGCGATTTTTAGAGCAACTGCATGATTGCGCCATACTCTAAAATTTAAAAAAACTCCAAGCTCATCTTGAGGTAAGTATTTCAATTAATGTCACATTGGAGCAACACAACGGGCTATTGTGACGGTCCGGGATCAATCCTAAAGGGGAAGACCGAGAACACGACGTAATTTTGAACCACGGTCAGATGACGAAGGTCATCTTAAGAGGCAACTCCTGTAGATGTTCTGACGTCATCTGCACAGCCACACCTGGAGAGCACCCCTAGCAAGTGCTCTGTCCAGGATGATGGGACGTTACACACCCAAGACAAATAGAAAGGGGGTTAATATGTAGCCTACATTACCCGCAGCAGGGTTCCAAAGAATAAGTGTACCAAATTTGGTGTATATTTGTCAAGCTGTAGATTTGTAGAGAACAGAAAGACAGACAGATGCCAACTCTGCTTTATATGTATAGATTTGAAAGGGTCCCAATACAAGAAGGAATGTGAGAAATATTCAAGCTCGTAGTTCCGACGTCATATGGATATGGAGTTTGAGAACGAAGTGGCAGAAAAAATTTGTAACAGGGAAAAATTCAATTTAACTTTTGATGCATTGAACCTTTACTCATTTCCGTTAATAGCTCACTTAAATTTTATTGGTTCATTTCTGCTGCATTGTGTCACGTAGGTGTACTATGACCAAATGTGCGCCTGCACTCAGCCGATCTTTGTTTTCCATTATTTAGTAAATAACTTATATTTTGACAATGATAGTGCCCTGACATGATAAATGTAAGGTTTTAAAAATCCATTCCATTTTGTAAAATTACTTTTACAGAAAAACGTGTACTGCAATCCATTTAACTGTATATTTTACTTCAAAATTGCATGATGAGCATTTCATGCGGTCCCAGACTTGTATTAAACTTTACATAATTAAATGCACTGAGTCACAGTTGAAAGAGGACGTGAACAGATTCATTTAATCTGTAACAATTGAATATCAATGGACAGTGTAAGTTGCTGATTTATAATTAACTTACTCTGCGCTCAAATACTGCAATTCATCTCATTAAATCAGCTGCAATGAAGTGTGCAGAGATTGTCCTGTTTCTTTTTCGATAGTCAAACATCAATTTGAAAACAAAATAAAAAGTACCACTGAAAATAAAACAATTTGCAACAGAGTATTTTTTCCCATTGTTACAGTTTTGTACTAATTAATTCTTATTGTTTACAAAATTATTTTTAAAACAATCTAAAAACAAGATTATGTCTACAACAATGCAAAAAGCATTGTTCTAAACTCATTTCTACTTACCAAATGACAATATAATTTTACCTGCTATTAAACTTTCAAGAAAACTCCGTCTTCCAATTCTTTCCATTTTCCTGTTCTCACTTTGGACAAAATTCAATACTAGGTGAGTTTTTACTTCAAGTTGGCTCATTTGTTTAATTGTCCATTTCTTTTTGCTTTATGTTACAAAAGCCGGTGGTGAATACTTTATGCTTTCGAGTGATGTTTCGAGTTTTAAAATTCGTACCTTTGTATTTTCAACATTCAGTTTCAATTCAACAGTAATGTCTAACTTTCAAATGTTTTTCTAAAACATTTTTATTTAGTTTCATGTGATTTATCAAACTTTCCAAAAATCCTTATTTCCCTTGTCTGACCATTTTTTCAGTTCCTACAAGAAAATAAAAATCCAAATGGTCTAATAAGCTTTATATATATACTCATGAGACTTCAATTGAACAAAATTATTCAAAGATAGTTTTTCAGTAAAAAAGCTATAGAAGTAAAAATACTTTGGTTAACTAAATTGATTTATGGTTGTTTTGGCTATATTTGGCATCAATCCTCAGAGGGTCATGAGAATTTTCGAGTAATGAAGAATTGCTTTTTCCCATAACACATGGAATCACTATAACCACTTCGATAGATGGAAAGAATCCTAGGAAGCATTCCATTGGTCAAGGAGTCTAAAACTGGTTAGATGTCACGCAGGGAGCATGTACCATGGTGGAATAATGAGTGTGACCTTCAGAATCATTTACTTTAAACGACATGCTATAAAGTTCAGGGTGGCCATAAAATAGGTTTCACTCTTTGGAGGCATTTAGCTAAATCGAAAGAACGGAATGGAACCAAATTTGGTATTGAGACTTTTGATGACATGGGGAAACATACTCTGCTGGAAAAAACTTAGTACCAAAAGTCGCCGATTAGGGAAATTTCGTGCTGTTGGAGTTGAAAACAGTCAAACATTTGCATCAAAAGCAGATAAAATAGATTATGCAAAGTTTCAACTGTGTAAGCAATAACCACGGCACTAATTCCATAACACCAGATGAAATGTTGTACACAAGAAATGTCAGCACATTGAAATTGGTATATGTGGTCAAGAGGAACCTGATTCTGGTGAATAATTAAAGATCGTTTCCTGTGAGTTGAATCTGGATTAATTTGTGATTACCAGTTTTTTTTAATAGCAACTCACCACATATCCAGCTCGAATTAATGGTGTGGTTGTTGCAAGCTAAGTCGAAAATTTGCACAATCCATTTTATCTGCATTTAATACAAATGTTCGATTCCAACAGTCCAGAATTTCTCCATGGTGACTTTTGGTATTAAAATTTTTTCCGCTGCATACATCTCCTCATGTCTTCATAACTCTCAATACCAAATTTGGTTCCAATCCGTTTATTCGATTTAGTTAGATTCCGTCAAAGAGCAAAAGTAATTTTATGGCCACCCTGTACTATAAACACATGCCATGTTATGCCAAGAGATTGTCAAAACACTAACGTCTTCTGTATTACCTTTTCAGAACATCCTTCTCATACAGAAAAATATTACAATCACAATATTATGCATTATTACTAAAGTTTAAAACTAACTACTTGTTATCCTGAAAGTTTAATTTGTAAACAGTATTAAACATAAGAATATATAGTACACATTTGGAAGGTTTCTTTTGGGTTTTATGTCACAAGAGGCCATACCTTACTAAGCTAGTAGTCATGTGTAGCTTTACATATGCTAAATCAATGGTTCCAAACTTTATGTACTTCTGCGCAAAGTTTATATCAACTCTAGTCTCACACCCCTCTAATTTTCTTGTCTAACTTCGTACATTACCGTAGATCACGATTTATTTATTCAGCCAAGAAAATAATTTGCAAACACATAAAAATGAGAATTGCTTCTACCAGTCAAGTGATTGAGGAATCAATCAACTTTCTATTTCATCTGCAAAACAAGTATTTTTGAAATTATGAAATGCATTAATATTTTGTAAATTTTTATCCAGAGCTCTAGCTTTCTCATTAATTCAGCAACTTGAATTTGAGGACTTTGCATTGACTTGTTTATAGTACTTAGTTTTTCTAAATATCCACCCAACATGCATGTTTTAGAAATTTTGTTATAACACAAGTTTCATATTTATTACTAACACTGAGAAATATGACAATTTCTTTTGGCTCCAACACTCTTGAAAGTACTAGGTCTGCTAGCAAAGTAATATGGATGTGCATATATTCAGCCATGTTACACAATTTTAGAAATAATCTTGTTTTTAATAATGGGATGATTTTATAAAATTTAATTACTTATGCAACAGCTGCAAACTGTAGCTCATTCTTCTTATTTTATACAAGGAACCTAATTTTTTATACAAGCATGCTACGTGCATTGATTTAAATTTTGCTTTCATCGAAAAATGCATCTATGGGAAGGTTGGTTTTTTAAGCAAAATTTGGGGTTATAGTTGGTTTTGAAAATAATAATTTAGGTTACTTTGCCTTCCTATGGGGTATGTCCCACTTTGGAAAACTCTACTAAATTTTATAACTTATTTTATTTGGTTACATTTAAGTAAGAATACTATTCTTTTATTTTCCTGATATTTTCATTTCTAACGATTAATCAACTAAACTGCCCGATTTTTACTAAATCACCCTACTCATATTTATCAGATTAAGATTTATAATAGATTAAAACCCAAAAAATGTTTAAAAACAAATTTATTGCTTCAGACAATCAAATGTTTTACAAAAATAAAATAAAATAAATGCATCAAACGACAAGATGGGAATTAGACAGTGTAGAGTTCATATTTAATCAGAAATCTTTGATTTTTGTAAAAATTCTAATCTAAATACAATGGAATCAGTCATGATTTATCATACATGACTGATGCATATAAATGTCAGTACAATGACCTATCAAGAAAAGTAACTATCCACAATTGCATACCTTTGCAACAGTGCAGCTTCATTCATAGATTCATCAATGGGGACATAAAGTTTTTTGCCATCGATCAAGTCATTAAGAGTATAATAGTTTTCTAGGTCACTATCACTCTCATCCTCTTCGTTTTGAAATAAATCTTCGTCATCAGAATCATTAAGACTCATATTATGTAAAATAGCACAGGCTTTTACAATGCATTCAGCAGCAGCAGCATTATGACGTATGCCACGCCGCAGACACCCAAACCTTTGCTTCAAGCGTTGAGTACATTCTGCAACTATTTTGCGTGTCCTTTCATGATAAAAATTATAAGTTTCTTCAGCTTCAGACACTGGTTCTTTAATAGGAGTCAGGAGCCATGGTTCTGGCTGAAAAGAACTGCCTCCTGTAGAAAGGAAAAACATATTATTTAATCTGTTGCATTTCATTATAAAAGGTTATAATTATGATACAGCAGTTTTTTTAACAGCCTCCTTATAAATGGAAAATGCCTCTTAGTAAACACTATTTGTGGTGTATAACATGAAATTCCATACAGTACAGTTGTAATATCCTGTAAAGCAGAAGTTCTTAAACTTTTCTGTGCCATATATCCCATAGTGATACATCCTGTTAATATAAAACAGATATTTCACATTGAAGCAGCATAATAAAATTACAAATTAAATTCAATCTTATGCTCCCTTGTTTTCAATAGTCTCCAGTCAGTTTATTTTCTTTTTTTTTCTGTACCCACTCTTACAGCACTCAATCCACATCTCACCAAATATGAAATGGAAATGGCAGCAGTAGCTCATGGGTCACTCCATATGAAAATACAGATTTTGAGAAAAAGTTGTGTTGCACCATAGTCAATGATTTTTTTCAAATTTTTACCATAGATAGACATGGCAGTGAAACCCATATATTTCAATTATTTAAATATTCTGTCCAATATTAGTTGAGATATGGCAATTTAAAAATTGGTCAATTTTACTAAATGGTGGTCATCTTGGATTTGCCACACTATAAATGACTAACTTAAGAACTAATAGTTCAAATTTAGCAATTTATGTACCATAAATGCAAGCCATTTATTTCAGGAGTGTATATAAGCTATAAAAACAATGGCAATTTTACATTTTAGTGGATTTTTTAGTGAAAACAAACACTTTTAAAAACAGCCGACTTTAAAGGACTATAGAAAAATGAACCCTCATATTTTTTCTGTAACTTTGTAGAAGTATTAACTAACATATGTACTTGAATCTGACAAAAATTCGAAGGGGTAAAATTTTTCATTTCTGAATAAAAGCTATTCCAATGACATATGTGAGGCGTGTCACAGCAAAAGGACCTATATCCACTTCCAGTATTTGCGAAAAACTGTTGAGAATAAAGTATAAGTGGTAAGCAATAGCTACTAAACTCTTGAATTATTCTTACCAACTCATAATATCAAAATGAATAAAGAAAGTAAACGTAAAATGTATAAAAGATGTAACGTAGTTTCAAAATTTGGATATGGAACCTTTTGCTGTAACCAAATGGATAAAGAAACTTTTGTGCCAACAACATGAGGATATAGGAACTTTTGCACCAACAACATGAGAATATAGGCCATTTTGACACAATAATGTACTCAGATACAACGAACTAGCTAACCTTTATTTTCATTATTTGAAATCATTACTTGCCTACAAAAAACAGAACTAAAACTCTTTCTCAAAAATCAACAACGTATGTTCTGAAAACATTACACTCGTTCAGCATGTCGCTCATCTGCATGCTCTTCACAAAACTCATCTTCTGCTCCGAGGTCTTCCGTGTCATCGGCTGACATCTCGGCCGTGTTTCCCAAGACCACATTTTTATAGAAAGAGCATTCTGCCACTGTGTCCAAGGTTTCGCCAAAGTGCTTCTTTAAAAGGTTTTTAACATCATTAATCTTGGCTGCTTTCAATGTGACTCCCAATGGTATTTCATCTGGCAATGTGACTGACCTTATTTTAACTGCCTTTTTAACAATCAATAGGCATTCTACCAGTAGTCAGAAATTTCTAGAACTCTCTTGCGTGATATTTGGAGGACATTGACGAAGGCTTGCTGACACACGTAGACAAAATTTGTCGGTACAGGAAATTCGAATGTAGAAGTTCGTACTAACTTTTTCGTAGAGTTACTACGATCTCCAGGCGTCCGTCTAGCTTTTCTCGGTTCCGATGGGTAATACTATCGTTCATATTCACTAAACCAAAGAAATGTTACCACAATCCAACACTGCAAGGTTAAAATGAACATCGAAAGGCACCCGTTGCTAAACGTAAACAATTATTACACACAATGACACAATAAAACCAGACCGAATGAGTCAACACTGACGAAGCTTACCATTCTGCGCAGAATTTCGAGAGATCTGATTGGTTCGTTGGATATAGGCCCATTTGACGTGCTCATACTTGTTTGTAAATATGGAACCTTCTGCAGCGACACCCGATGTTTGATTGTATTTTTCCACGGGATAAAACCCTCTTTGACGTATCAACAATTTACCAGTATATGCGTCGAGCTGCACAGCTGTTAAAACAGCATTAAACTCATTTTCAACCGAAAATGGATATAGGCCCTTTTGTAGTGACACGCCTTGTGTATTTCCAAACAGTGGTCATCTTACAGTGCAAAAATGACCATGGCTTAAAAAACAATGGAACTCCCTGAAAATTTAGAACATCTAAAGGGGAAAAGGGAGATGGTATTTAATGTTCCAGGCGTACACCCAGAATTTTCCTTTGGGAGGGGCTGAGGAAGTAGTCACAACCATGTGGTATTGATGTAGTAATTTGTGAAGGAAGTAAATTTCTTTTCTTTCCTCAAACTCTACAATCTATACCCTGATTCACTAGCCCATCTCCCTTAGGACAAGATGGGGTTAATTTTTTTAAATTTTGGAATGGAGCTTGTGAAATTTGTAATAAATTTTACAAATGGAGGTTGGTGGGTAGTTAATTAATGTCGCACTAGAGCAACACAATGGACTATTGCCGACAGTCCAGGATCAAAGATCCAAGGACAACGTCTCGTAATTTTGAACCATGGTCAGATGAAGAAGTCAACACCTGAGCTGGCACCCCACTCTCCAAACTTCCACACCATGCCAATTACAAATGGAGAACACTGGAGCATTTGTTCTGAAATCTTACACTGTCATCCTTACCTGTTTCTGAGGACATTAAGAGTCGCATACAGTTGAAAACAAGCACTGGTTTCTTAAAAGAATACATGACACATTACTTCCTGTTTCACACCCTTATACATGTTTTGACAGCATACCGCCAATTAGCCACCCCTTTCCCACGGACTGTTTTGGTGTTAAGTGATGGAAAAGAAAATTTAACACACCAGAACTAGGGGCTGACCTTAGAGGGTGACCTCTTCAGGCATGAATTGTATCCTCGTAAGATATTTTCTTTTCGTGTGTTGAAACGAAACCACAAAAGGAAGAGAAACTAGTAAGTTCAAGTTAACTTTACTCATAAATCCAACCTATCATTAAAGATTGAAGAATTTCTTAGCTAATCTACTAACTTCAATTGATGATGTTATCAAATCATTTAACATTTAATTTTGCTTTGGAGGTGGCTGAAGCCCATCAGCCACCCCCAAGGGTGTACCATTGTCATGGCCACATTAGATAAGGGTAACTAGCTATGATTCTTTCCCTCTTAATATCCAAATTGCCCCTTAATCCTAAATATCCAACATCAGGCACACACACTTCACATTAAGAAACACAGCTGTTTCAAAACTTGCATATCACGTGAGGGAAAAGAACAATTTAAAAAGAAAATTTGCTTATAAATATTTCTCCAGCAATAAGTATGTGTCTGAAATGCACATGTCAAGATGATGGTTAAACATAATATTTAACAAAATATGGAAGTTAAACAATATAAAGACATCTGATTTTTATTAGTAGATAATAAGTAGAAATAGACTTTACATCAGATGTCAATACTAAGTAGTAAAAACTCAAAATTAAACTATATGGCTTCTAAAGTTTCTTCCCTTTCCTTTTAATAGTAATAGCAGTATCAATTGCAAAAAGGAACATCAAAGAGGGAATTCATACTTGATGAATAGAAAGTTTGAAATTTACAAATTATAAAAGATTTATTTCTGAACCTCGACAGTTTTAAGTATGATTTTATCTCAAATAGCATATGAAGATAAAGAGGAAATAGATAGTATCATTTTGTGCAGTGCAGTCGAGCATAAAAAAGTGTGACTAACCCAACAACCAGGAATCATAGTCACTATTTGATTGATGCTCTTCCAATATTGATCGCAAATTTGAATATTTCCAAACAAACCAATCCATACTTGCACCAGGATATTGAGCATTTACATATGTAATCTTCATGTCAGCATCACATACCTGAAGAAAAATATTATTTTTATAAACTAAAACAGCATTATAAAAATCATCTTATCCCTAGAGATCTTGAACAAGTAAAGACAAATATATTAAAAAATCCATACAACTATGGTATAAATAACTCCAGAAATCAAAATAATGTATATGAAAGACGAGCATAGTTTCAAATAAAGGAGCCAGAATTTTATAACTTTAATAAAATAAAGGAACATCCAACAAGCTTTTAATTTTTTAGCAAACACCAGCTAAATATTCAAAATGTTACCTTTGAACAAAATAATAACCCCAATTACTAATGACAAGAAATATCAGTCAATAATTGTCTACAAAATGCAGCTATAAACTTCATTCCAATAAAAATTGACAACTTATATTAACATCATTTTTCAACTTAGTCACCTTGCTTTTCAACACACCTGTTCTATCATTGCACAAGCCTTTTCATGTCCCCAAAAAGGGGTTTGGGGATGAGATGAGGATATGCATGCATTGTTGTATTCGATTCTTGAACCTTGGTGAATAATTTACCACTTCAACAATAGTCCTGGTCTGTGAACAGAACCATCTTACATACAAATTGCTTGTGGTAAAAAACAATGTTTGTACTATGCTGAAAGTCTTCCATAGATTTTAGCCCCAGATACGACACGAGAAATCCACCATTTAGACACCACAAAAAGATTAATGAACGCTTTTCTCTGGTGGAATGGGATAGCCATGGATGACACAACAGCAACAATAGAACTGACCTAGCAACTTCAAACCCTTGGAAACTATGAAAACACAGAAACATCATTAGCAATGCAATTGAAAATGAGAGCTGAAAACGGAAACACATACAGGTGCATTGTGGATAATTATTCTGTTACCCCCATGTATACAAAATAGGTTCAAAGAATGAGACTTGTTACGTAAAACTAAAAATAAAAAGGAAAGGAAGAGAAAGTTTTTCTCATTGAAAGTTTCGAAGAATTACAAGATTAATGGTTTGGTTCATTGTTTTGGGGTTTCATGGCACAAGGGCCATACTTGGCCAAGCTGCACCAAACTACATCAATTGTGAAAAGGAGAGGAGAAAGATTGCTAGGGCATACTGGGGTTGCAACCCCCATGTTTACCAGAGACAGTAAACCCCATGGAAAAGTAAAGATCAAGTGGGTACCTCGGGTTCGTGATGCCCATACACACATAAAGATGTGCCCAGGAGGGGACAAGATTAATGGACAGGAGCTGATTTGGGGCATTATTCAGGTAATAGACACTGTCATGGGAGTCATGGCCTTGATAATAGCAGGCATTTAATGAAAAAAGCATGTATTGAAAAGGAATACCCAGTTCTCTCCCCATTTCAAAATCCATATATCATTGCAAAATTAAATTATTTAAGAGTCAATCTTTAGTTTTACATGGAGTGCACACATATTAAAGGAAGCTTTAAACTTCAAGAGAAATATTTTTTACCAAAGTAATAAAAAGTCATGTAGTATTTGAAAAACATTTATACACAAATACACATAAAGCATAAAATATATAAAACTAAAACCTTCTAATATAATATAAAATAGAAATACAATTTCCTTACAAATAAGACATTTAAAGAATAATGTCCTCTTGGGTTGAGAAAACCATGTTTGGGTCTTGTAGGATCACTGTCTGGTGGAGTTGCAATAGCAATATGCATACAGCCTGTGGCCCCAATAACACCAGGGAAGCCTCCGGTCTCACTAAAAGCCCTACTGGTATCTGCATACTCATTTGGTTCAGGGAATGCCACATAGTCACTTAAATATTTGCAGATGCCTTCACTAACAGCGACAATAGCACGGCTCACAGCTGCTTGACTTAAATGCACTAGTAGCTCTTCACCTATTTCTCTCTGCAAAGATCCACTTGCAAAGTAACGTAAGGCACATAAAACCTAGTAAAAGAAAAGCTACTTGAGACCAATGCATAAAAAAGTTTAAATAACAGCAGGGTTAGAAATTAGCAGTTTTTAGTTGTATTTTGAGCCTATTAATTGTGTTTTTGGTGACCAAGTATTTGGATCCAGTCACCATTTATGATGCCTAAATTTTCTAAATTTGTTCACTTGCTCAGTACAAATTTAGAAATGTCCTTTAAAGAAAGAATTTAGTACTCCTTCAAATCTAGTTTTACTTTTAAATAGGCACATCAGAGTCCAATGTCCAGCCCCTAATCATTATGCTGTGTTAAAACACAGCAACAGAAACAAAATAAATTTTAAATTGCACCCCAAGTAGAACAGTTTGGCAACTGAGAGAAAATGCTGTTGTCATTGAAACCTGACTTTTTCCTTCTAATTTCTAACCCTTAATAATAGTACAATCAGTGGATATAAACGCCTTGTTTTCTTTCTAAAGTTGTAAGAAATACTAAGAGACTCATGTCTATCTCAGAACAGTACATAAAACTCAATAAAAGAGAAGCTTTCATGAGTTAAAATAATAGTATTATCATTAGGTCTAAAAGCATTGCACTTTTTTATCTCACAATTTAAGAAATACAAGATTTATGTTCCTAATCTATGCACATGCATGCATAATTTTACAACATTCACCATCTTGAAAAATAGTTACTGCAAAGAGGCTCAACTACACGAGCATGAGAAAAAACATGATTCAGTTAACATAAAACTTTAAATGAATGAAATTGGTTGTTTTCTGGTTTTATGACACAAAGGGCCATATTTGGGCAAGCTGCACCAATCACAAGAGACACAACACAATGAGGGAGAAAAAAACCAAAGGGTATGCTAGGGTAAAAATGAAAGGGTGGAATGATAACGAGTACCAGGAGGTTGTGATGCCCATACACACTTAAAGAAAATATGCCCCTGAAGGCATAAATGAATGAGAATAAAAGCCAATTCAGTGCAGCTAGCAGAAAGTATTCCTTCAAGATATTCATAAATTATGCAAATTCAAAATTACAATGCTCTGGCACTTAGTCACTATATTTGGTGACTTTTTGCCCAGTTTTAAGTTTATTACATTTTTGGAGATTGAAATAATTTTTAAACATTTCTGGTGCATTAAGTTCTTTTTGACATTTCCCATTAGCTTTTTAAAATTAAAGTTCATTTGGATGCCTTCGTATAGCAACTCCTAGATCTGGATTGCAAGATAATCAAAGTAAACACCTACAAAAGTAGCTCATTCTGGCAACTCTAAAAAGTTTAATATAATCAAGTTTGGGGAAAGAGAATCCTTATTGTCCACTTATGCAAAGGTATAATACAATAGGAAGTGAACATTAGAATTCAAAGCTTCTTATCTTGTATTGTTGCTGACGTTGCAAAAGCACTTTTTACTACCTGCAAAAACTGATTATATTGACTGGTTCTAACTAGATTTTATGGCGTAAATGAGACTGCTGATTAGATTTTAGTAGCAGCATTCTTGGTGACCATGGTTTTAGCTGTCTCCTTCCATGTGTATAGAACTTAGTCAAATAATGGAATATTTATGCAGTAATTTAAAACTATGTGTTTCAAAAAATACTCATTAATTCCCTGCATTATTTTCAAATGAGATAAAATAACAGAAGTAAAGTACATAGAATATCTTTAATTTTTATTAAAAAATGCAGTCTATAAATACAATTACAATAAATATATTTAATTTCAAAAAATTTACATCAATAAAAGCTACAGAACAGAAAAATGAACCAGGCATTGGGAGAGAATGATAAAACTATAAAATTGCATCAATTGTGTAAAGTAGCAATAACTTCCACAATTGCCCACGATTTTTAAACATTTGAGGCAAAGTATTCAGATTCTTTTTGTAAAGTGTAACCCATTTACATCATGAACTGAGAAAAATCAAACTACCAGTGAATATTGTAACCTCACCTTAGATTCCGCTGAAACAGCAGTTTTTATTCCACTCTTAGGTTCTATATCTGCCCGTAAGGTATTTAAAATGTGTTTCGCAGTTTTTTTCGAAACCCGAAACACAGTTTTGAAGTAGTCATCATTGAGTGAAAAGGCCGATACTACCGGTGTGCGAAACACTCTTGGTTTATGACGGCTTCTCTTTATTTTTACAAGGTGATGTCGAACAATAGCAACAGTCGACATTTTAATTGGAACTTCAGAAACAATCTGTAAACAACCACTGTGTACAATTTAAGGACATTCCAGCTTTGCTTCGACAACAGAAAGCTGCTGAATATTTACTCTTCGACCGACTCGATATGTTTGTTGAAATTTTTTCTTGACAAGGGGCTACTTTTACTGTTCGAAAAGCCGGGCTGGCACTGCATACAACTTTGGTTTCGGTCGCGTGTAATGTAGGTTTTCTGCTTCGATACCTTGCTATGAACATAAGTTTATACCCCTCTTACTTCTAATTTTACAATCAATGAAAAACAAACCTTCTCCTACATTTAAATTTTTACTACCATTCTCAAACTTCTTTCGTGGTTCGAATTACAAGATGTAGTCCTTGGATCTTCCCTTCGGAGTTTATCCCGGACCGCCGCCAAAAACCCATAGTGACGTTTTCCAGTTTGTGACGTTAATCCAAACACTTTTCGTTGGTTGGTGATTTTTGATCTAAGGGCCTTTCTGCTATGAGAGTCATTTCTTGAGGTAGCGGTAGTGTTTACGCAGCGAAATGTATTTCCTGTACTTCGTCAGCTTGTTAGCACGTCACCAATAAGAATGAATGTTGATTGGTAACTCCAAACATCGCAATACCTCGTTGTGTTGCTAAAGTGTGACGTAAATTCAACAACCTACCAGACGTCGCCATAACGGTTATAAATTGCATTTTAAAGTAACCCCGGAAGGCATCATGCGAGGGTATATTATCGATCGGTTCCGAAAGCGGTAGAGAAAAATCAATCTCGTGCACCTTCAATCAATTTCTAGTCACTCAAAACGGACAGAAGGCCACGGTAGCCCGGCTGGTATGGTAAATAATTAATGTCCCACTAGAGCAACACAACGGGCTATTGACGATAATCCGGGATCAATCCCGAAGGGAAAGATCCGAGGACAACTTCACGTAATTTTGAACTACGGTCAGATAACAATAGCCCTGCTGTAAGAGTAGTAACGGATTAGCAACCGGAGGGTTGCGAATTCAAATCCACCCGAAGACCACCGTGAACAAAGGGGCTGGTGCACTGAAAATCTGTCATGGCCTTAAATGTCCTCGCATTGGTGGAAGTTTGGAGAGTGGGGTGCCACCTCAGCTGCTGACATCGTCATCTGTCCGGGGTTCAAAATTACGAGACGTTGTCCTTGTATCTCTCCCTTCTGGATTGATCCCGGACCGTCGCCAATAGCGCGTTGTGTTGCTCCAGTGTGACGTTAATTAACTTCCTATCTACCTGATGAGGGTGTGATAAAATTAACATTTTGTCATGTTCTTATTGGCAGCTGTCTGTTGCGTGCTGGTTCTCTTTCCAATTTTATAGAAACCATTAAAAATATCTGTTATGGCTTTGCCGTAAATCTCACTCCTTAATGAATTAGTATAATGTTGAGTTGGGTATTTGGGTATTTCAATTAACGTCACACTGGAGCAACACAATGTGCTATTGGTGACGGTCCGGGATCAATCCCAAAGGGAAAGATCCGAGGACAACACCACGTAATTTTGAACCACGGTCAGATGACGAGGCAACACCTGAGCAGTATAATGTTGAAGTCTATTCACTGTTTCTGCAAATATGCAAATTCTCAAGCGCATATATTCAGCTATTTCGGATTAATGCTTGCATGTTCATGCGACAGGCAAACAGTGCGAAAATATACAGACTAACACTGGACAACTTTACTATGAAGTTACTGTATGTATGCAAATCGTCCAAAATGTCATGAAAATGTTCAATTGGCCGTCTTAAAGTGATGCGAGCACAAACATACGAATACGAAACGCAAAGATAGACAGACGTTAAATAACTTATTCAATAAATAAGCTATAAATATTTAATGTGTACAAAATTTCATGAAAATGCAGTCATTTTGACTTGTACTTTCATAAACATACAGACAGATATAAAACGAGAAGAGCATTGAATTTGCTTTAAAGTGGCACAAAACTAATTTATAAGTTCACAAATATAAACTCAATTTTACAAAACCAAAAATTGAAAAAACTGGAATGAATTTTTTCATTTTGAGTATTAGTATCTTTCCAAATTCTCAATAAAACTTTTATATTTGTGCTAATTTCTTTTGTATTCGTTGGAATGCTTATCCGACTAGTAAATCCAAGGCCTCCATATAGAAAAAATGTATTTAGCCCGATAACATACTATAGGGTACAGAAAATGTGGAAAGTTTTTGTACTGTTAAGTGCAGTCTGTTTTCTAAAATCGAAAGTTATGAATAGTTGCCTTGCGTTTAAAAATAGTTGTAACCCCATGTGTCTAAATCAAAAGAGAAGAATTCACACATTGGATATTTATAAAATGTTCGGCATTTGGAATACATATTTGTATCTTATGAGGGATCATTCAACTTGGTATTGGAGCTCGTCGTCTATCGTGAAACTGGAGATCGAAGTGTAAGTATAGGGGGCCGTGTGAAAGCTATAGCTAGGTAGATAAGTATTTTAATTAATGTTCCACTGGAGCAACACAATGGTTAAAGCTATAAAGCTTAATTTAGTGTACATAGCTTAAGATAACAACTAGGCGTTCTTGAATCAAGTTTTACTGTTTAAAAAAAGAGTTGGAAATTTTCAAGAAATAGAACATCCTATATAGATCCTCTCAGCATTTAGATTGTGATTAATCCGAGTTAAGAGTTCAAGAATAGCGAAGATTCCCTTGTTAATCATACGATTAAGGTTGAAGAAAAAATTCCAAACGCATAAGCACTGATTATCACTAGAGAATCGTATATATTTCTGATAAATTGTATTGTTGGAACTAAAATTTCAACGTTCTTAAAGTGTTGTAGTTGAATGAAATTAAAATTTCAAAAATTTTAATGCTTTAAATTAAGAATTCTCAATTTAGTTTTTCAATTGGAAATATTTTAGTTGGTATTAATTGCTGTGGTGCTAAAAATGCACCATTAGTTATGGATAGTTTCACCTCAAAATCTTTAATTGATGGATTTCCACGTTAGGGTTATAGCAGTGATAAATATTATACAGGGGCTCCAACTCCCATCGGAATGAAACAGTATGTGTGATGTACATGAGGAGATAAATAAATGATCATAATATCAAATACAGAGGATTATTATTATAGTATTATTATTACAATAGAAGGTCTTGGTGGCGATACACGGTGTGGCATGGAGTCAAACAAAATCCTTAAGTGATCCCGTTGCAAATTGTGCCAGGCATTCTGCCACTGTTGATCCAGATCGCTTATATTTAGGGGGGGGGGTGCAATTGATGGCCTAGCACATCCCAGACATACTTAATGGGAGACAAATCAGGGAATCTCTCTGCCCAAGGAAGGGTTTCAATACCACAAAGACACTCCCGGGAGAGGGGAGCTATGTGTGGCCGGATGTTACCGTGCTGGTAAATATCCGCTTGGGCACGCGACATGAAAGGCAACAGGTTTAGGATCTACTCGGCACACGATGTCAAACTACCACGTACCACTCCAGAGGGGACCTGCTATCGCAAGCGTCTAGGAGCGATTTGCAACTCGGCAGTAAACTGAAAATGGCAGGGTTGGACGGGTCCTCACCGTACGTGAATGCGGTTATCATCTTTCCCAGGGCAGAATGGGGATCCATCACTAAACAAGATACGCTACCATTCCGTGTATGTTCACGTCTCTCAGGCATGGAAACGCTAGACGCAGCCGACGATGTTCGATAGTCAAAGGCAGAGGTCTTGATGGGCGACATGCCTACAGTCGTTCCTCCGCGAGGCGTCTGACAATGGTTCGTAATACACAAGATGCTGTCCAGCGGACGATATACGTCGTTGGATGGTCGATAAGAGAGCTGTTGGATCAGTTTCAGCTTTTCTCACTCTCCGCCTATTTTCCATCGCATCTTCTGAACTGACCAGAGCCTTCGTGAAGTGCATGTATAAGTCTTCGGACTCACTGCTGCAAGCTCTTTGTCACGGCAGTCAGTATACGTCCCATGTCGGTAGGGGTTTATGGCGCAAGGGCCATGTTTGACCATGCTGCGCTAAACACAAAACAGACAACATCAAATAATGGACATACACACAAGGAAAGTTTTACTAACACAGAAGAGAGAAACACACCCAAAGAGGAATTGAATATGCGCCGCCTACAACTGTGTACGTCCCAGGGGACGTGTTTAGTCTTGATTTAACCACTATACTCCCCGTAATCCCATGATGTGACTCCTCTTCAAGTCATTCAGTTGAGTATACGGTGGTCGAATACGTCGTCCAGGAATTCTTGGTTGGAACTGATGCCAATTCAACGGCACATGTGCCCTTGATGTTCATTTGTGTCCAAATTTTTATCTTCTGCACATCTGGTAGAGGATTTTGCATACCAAATTTCATAGTTATCTTTTAATGTTTCTCGATGTTACGAGCTTTTTGGTGCAGAGTGAAGGAATATTTGTACTTTCCCTCCATAGTATTTTTCCCAAGTTGGAACCAGTTATTTGTTGGAATGTGAAAAAAAGGAGTTCGTTGTGTCTGCATGTAAATGTTAGCGATAGAAAAACAAAGCGATTGAATGGCATTTCAAAACTTAATATTTCCTGTCTACTCATAAAAGTCAACTTGAACTGCTGCAATTAATAAAATATCTGAAAAGCGCCAAATTTTTGCTCCTATGCAACTACACAAAATTTTATTGATATAAACGAGCCAATGTCCAAATTCGCTGATTTTGAGTTGTGTCCACAAATCACTTCTAGGTAATAAAAATTGTAAAAGGAAAAAGTTCCAATGTCCTGTCGACACATTAATGAAAGCATCAAAACATTGAAAAGTATATTTTGTACGTTATATTAAAAATAATAAAACACTACTAAATCAGCTGTTATCACTTTTCAAAATGTACATTAATCCTTTCCTACCAGGTACAGGTAAATATGTTGGGCATTAATGTGAATTACTTGAATCCAAATTTGTCAAAAGCCATATCATTCTTATGAATAGTCCTGCCTGCATAATAAAATCAGAAACTTAATCTGAATCCCCGAGGGAAGCTTTACAAATCATACATGACGCTTGCAGTTTAAACTACATACATTCAGTATTATTTATTGACGCAGTTTGTCCGTGCGACACAAAACCCTACCGACCAACCATGAGTTTTTATTCCTACACATACCTACTGAACCGAACACAAAGTAGGGAAAATTGACTTTGTTTTTTTTGTTGGAACGTTCAGTAAAACCTTATCAGACAATACTTATCTGTCAAGGTATTTCACAATCTACCGTCGTTAGTTCTCTCGCATTTAAAATAGCATAAGAACTGATAACACTTCTGGATGGCAAGAGAGATGAAAATGAAGAGATAAACCCTGTGGGATCCGTGAATTCCTTGAAATCTAAGTCGAGTTCTCAAACTCCGTGAGATCGGCCCCTAAAGGGGAGAAGTCGCCCTAACCATGATGAAGGCGATGAAAATGTTTCTTTTTGTACTGTCATGGGTAGTCTGTTCCTGAATTAAAATTGCTTTTCGTTGTAATAATCACAGGTAGGTAGTTAATTAACGTCTCACTGAAACACAACGAGGTATTGGCGACGGTCCGGGATCAATCCTTAAGGGAAAGATCAAGGACAACGCCTCGTAATTTATAACCACGGTCAACATCTGAGCTGATACCCTACTCTCCAAACTTCCACACCACGCCAAGGTGAAGACATTTGAGGCCACGACAAATTTAACGTACACCAGCCCCCGCGTACGCGACGGTCTTTGACTGAGCCCCTCCGGTTGCTAATCCGTTGCTCTTCCAACTGGACTACCGCGGCCCTAATCACAATAAAACTAAAGTGTACAATGAAAGAGAAAATTTTATACATTCGTGTAATAACCATTGAGAGTACTTGGAATGCCATCATATTATTATATAGAAATGAATTCATCATCTAACGTGAAACTGGGATCTGCCACATTGCTTGGTACTGGGTATCGATGTACTAATGTGGAGACCTAACTAAAACGGTATAAACTGGTAAAATATAACGGGCTATAATTGAGCGTTTCAATTTTGGAGGGCTGAGTTTATAACAATTTAAATTTGTTTTTAAACTGACGAACAAGTTAAAGTCACTTTAAAAGGAGAGCAAGAGAAACTAATGCTGTAAAGAAGTGATTTCGCGAACTTCCCAGGGTATCAATATTGTAGCGGAATTCAAAAGGTAAGTAGGGAAAACTTATTCGAGCCAATTACCTAAACAAAAATAGTTTTAAAAATAAGTATAACAATAAAAATAGTTTTTGTATCAGCATGAAAAAGTAGGATCTTTAAACTTGAAACTAAGCAATGATAATGATTTGCATTATTTTCTGTAGAGGTATGCAATGACGGGCTTGAATCAAGGTATAAGACGGAAACGTAGGCGCAAAGGCATACGGATATTCAGAAAGAAAAGGAAATCGAATTCCAGTTATGCAACATGGAGGGATGATGCGGGACCAGATTTCGATTGTGCCGTCGCTGTTTGGCTTCACGAACTCAAAACAATGTCCGAAGAGATAACAGCGCACTTGAATTTCAGAGCCTTGGAAGTGAGAATTTGCATTCTGCTTTCGAAAGGGAATTCGGGCATCTAAATTTCAGTAGGTTGTTATAATACGCGAAGTGGAATACAAAGGGTAACAATAGTAATGCAAAACTGAGGAGCGTTTGTTTAGTTGCTTTCAAATTTTAAATACAATGATTTTTATCTAAGCTATGATCGTTAGATGTTAAGTTTTTGAAACTTTTAGGTTAGGGATGTGGTCCGGTATCATTCCCGTATATAATTAAACAGGCCCCTGTCTTCGAAGCAACTAACCCTTTCGTGGGTGGTGAAATGCGACATCCCACCTCCTTGAAACGGTTAGGGCTAAGTATATAAATATTCTAGCTATATTTTGGCTGGCAAGGAATATGAATATTCTTTCTCTTTATATTCTGACGCCTAGGAGGGCTCTAGGTGAGCAGTGGGACATTAGAGGTACGCCATTTCTCATAAAAAGCTTTATATTTCCAGTACCAGCTTATGGAAATATAATCCTTCAAACACATTTATTTGTTGGCGAGAGCGTATTAGTGTAAATGTTAACCAGGGGACACCTTGTGAGAGCTGCTGCCACATCGCACCCATCGTTAACTGGGGAGGCTCAAGATAGATACCATCTTGAGGCTCAAGATAGATACCATCTTTTGGGAAAGCTGGCTCGAATTTATATATAGTCTTGAAGACACCAAGAAACTTCAAGCAGTCAATCCGACTTCGGCACTTAAGAGATTTGAACTCGTAAGCATGGGGGTGCTACAAGTCTACCAATTTTTTAAGTGACTGACGCCTTTACGACTCACGAAACTTTTTTTTTGTAAAGTACATTCATATAAAGGAGAGGTCTACACTGTAAAGGGTTTTTAAATTTGTTTATAGCATAGTTCCTTTCATGGGGTTAACTCCATGAAGGGCGTGAAACGTGTGCAAAAACAATTGATCTAACATTGTCATACTCTATTTTTGCATTCTGAATAAAATTTTACTTTTGTAACAATTTTGTTCTATATTTATTAAATAGAATGTCTCTGGAACGCCTTTTAATCTCACTAAAATGACAAGCCCCCTTTGTGGAACACCATTTAAATCCTTAAATTACGATAAATTTTGTTCAATTGAAAGAAAATGAGTCATTGAGATTTGTTGTTTTACTTTGAAATGTCGCAAGCCCACGGGATTCATTGCTCACTTTCGTGAGCGTGGAAAGTGAATCAGCATATGAAAGAGAATGATCCCACTGTCCTGGAACACCTTCAAGACACTCTAGGTGTTGATTGGTTCCGCTCAAACCCACGCACTTCCCGTGAAATAAATCAAAAGTTAATCACATGGTCCATTGACCATTTAATATTATCACCGTCACCAATAGCCCGTTGTATTGCTCCAGTGCGATGTTAAGTAACTACCTACCTACCCATCCCTATCAAAGGCATGCAATGTTCAACGAACACAAGACAATCTATTACAAATATTCTTATATTTCAGTATGGTTGTGTTAGCCGTTGCTACGTACACAGATCAGGGACTCACTATAAAGGTGTGATATTCCTATTCCAAGACAGATCCATAGCTACCCAGTTCTGTACAATATTGCCGGACACCCGATCCCCTCATGGAAATTTCCCTTACAAGACCAGAACCATCGGATCCTTTCTTCAAAGCGTCTTACTTGCAGAATCAGCGGGAACTACAGGACAGAATACAAACGGTCAGCTACCATCTACGACCTCAGCCGTCATCATACGGAATCTGCAACCAACTCCAGCGGTTCTGAGACACGTCGTGCGACTGTGCAGTCTGTTTGGGGATGTTCTCCACTACGAGGAGTATCGAGATCTCGTCGGAGTTCATGAATTCCGACACGTCGCCGTCACCTATCGGACTGCAGTCGAGGCTTTTGCAGCGCAGCTTGGACTCGATGGCAAGTGGATTGAAGAGCAGGAATTCCAGCTTGAAGTAGAAGTGTTGAGAGATGGGAGGGTAAAATGTGTTATCAGCGAACTTTTGAAGCGAAATAAAATGATTTTTCAACCTTAATCGTCTGATCTTGTTCGGCTCTACTGGGAAAGTAATATCTACTCAAGAAAGCTCTGCTCAATAGAGTAATATCTATAAGTTTTGTCTGCAAGTTGAGAATTGTTGTACAAACTGCAAGAGAATGTACTTACATACGCAGCACGTTAACACCTGTTAACGCTAATGGTTTTTTGTATGTGTGTTGAATGGTTATGGAGCACATGACCCCGAAGGGGCCTCAATCTCCGGTATTGACAATTGAGATTTGACAGATGGAATTTCATGAAGTTAAAAAGGTATTAAATTACGACAGATCATGGTTTTTTAGTTCAAACAGGAGAACTTAGTTACTATTTGTGGTAAAAATATTAATGAGTGAAACAATTTAACGGGGAATTAACTTTGTTTAGTCTGTCCATGATATCGGAGATACCTCCGACTGACTTAAATATTTTAGCTACTTCCTTAAGCATCTGGAAGACTTCCGAGATGACCTCCAATGAGACTCTAATGGTTGGCTGGTTGCTTCTTGGTTTTATGGCGCAAGGGCCATATTTGGCCAAGTTTCGCCAAACACAAGACACAATACAATGAGGGAGGAAAAGAAGTAAAAAAGTAGAAGTGTATCCAAGGGTAAAAATGTAAGGGAGGAATGATCATTCAGGTACCTCGGGTTTGTGATGCCAGTACATACCTAAAGATATGCCCCTGAGGGAGGTAACTTAAATGGAGACAGAGATACTACGACAGAATACACAAATATATTTTGAATATCATTGGCGAAGGCTAGACTTTTTGGGACCCGGGGCAAATACTGTTGATGGAGCCCTATCCGAAAGAAAATTCACATATTTAAAATGAAGATATTGAAATAATTAGGATGAAATATACTAAATATAGTATCAGTTTAATTTTGTCAATAAACTATTGTTAACAATATTTATTTTTGATTGTAATTAAAAATCGAATTTGCGTAAAAACTTGCATTTGTCCGGATTTGTTAATGACTCCTGTTAGCTTAAGCCTTTGCCCTTTTTCTTTTGAGTCAAAAATGTTCTTTTGTAATTACGTTTTCATAAAATTTCATGAAATAATGAAAGTGTGTTTTCAAAATATCTAGTAATATTTTTTGTCTAACTCTAGGAAACTAATCCTTCGTAAATGTTTCGACATCGCATTTCAATGTTGCTCCGAAGTATGGTTAGCAATCTAGTGTTAAAACTTTATATATACATCATAGAATTCGTTTGCTTAGTTGGTTAGTTATTTTGGGGTTTTATGGCACAAGGTCCATATTTGGTCAAGCTGATATGGACATTTGCTAAGTATTGCCATATTCTAGAATTAGCTCTTCATCCGTTGAAATTGGAGTCTTTGACAGCAAATAATGCTCCAATGTCTAATACCATTTACCTTTTATAAGCGCATTTCTACCTATATTTTTTCTTCTGAAAATAGTTCATGAAAAATTTGTTTGAAAAATTATCCGAAATTCGTTTCTTTTCATGGAGTTATGAGTTTTTATAAACGTGTTAAGTGTGCACACAAAATTATCCCGAATCTTTCGCCGTCTCAAAAAAATAGGTTCTCCGACCACTTTTTTCCCACCAAAGACCGTCGTGTACACGGGCTGGTACACGTTAAATCTGTCGTGGCCTCAAATGTCCTCACGTTGACGCGATGTGGAAATTTGAAGAGTGGGGTGTCAGCTCAGGTGTTGATCTCATCATCTGACTATGGTTCAAAATTACGAGGCGTCCTTGGATCTTTCCCTTCGGGATTGATCCCAGACCGTCGCTAATAGCCCGTTGTGTTTCTCCAGTGCGAGGTTCCACACCTTTTTTCATTTACCATCATGCATTGTAACATTAGCAATATGTAGGTGTCGCACATTTCGGGATCACGGCTATATTAGAAGTGAGTCTTAATTCCAAAGTAAGCGAACACAAAACGCGCCTAGGCACAGAAACCAGAAGCTATTTTCTTTGAACGTAATTGTTCGCGCTTCAGGAACCCCAGACGTTCCAGTTAAACAGCAACTGGTCAAACGTGTCTCTTGCTCTGCGAACCGTGTTATGTAAGCAAGTTGTTTTCTTTAAGCTTCCAAAACATCTGACTCACTAGCTGAACCCAAAACAAAAATGTTAAAAACCAGAAAAATCAACTGGAGAAAAGGTTTTCTCCTTTTTAGGATCTAGAATTTAGGTTTTTGATTCGGAAGATGGCTATGTTCTTCAACAGGAGTTGGTAAGATGGATAATTTAAGAGGCGATGAATTTAATTCTATATATATTCGAAGTTTTCTGTGTATGACAATATAAAGATAAATTAATATTAGACAAAAAAGTTGATTAAGATATATTAAAATAACATAATATAATAATGACATGTCAAACATATAATGACATCATGACATAATATAATGACATTTTGAACATGCTTTTCAAACAGCAGACCAGGGATGAAATATCCGAGCTGCGCGGTTAAATTAAGAGGAATAAAAGAGTGGGGGGGGGGCGAAGTGATACAAGCAGAGCATGTGAAAGGTGCACAATCAGCAAATTTTAGGGTTGGTTTCCAGGCTTCTAGGAATTGTCATTAAATTACTGTACCGGAGTACTCGATCGACGAATGAATGGCAGATACAGAGTGGACAAGTGTTTCGAGATTTCGCTTCATTCATACATTTTTACAAATTCTATTTTAAAGTAGGTAGTTAGTTGAATTGACGTTGCACTGGAACAACAGAACGGGCTACTGGTGACAGTCCGGGATCAGTGTTAAAGGGAAAGATCTGAAGACCCTTCGTAATTTTGAACCACGGTTAGATGACGAGATCAACTCCTGAGCTGGCACCCCACTCTCCAAATTTGCACACCACGCCAACGTGAGGACATTTGAGGTCCAGACAGATTTAACGTGCACCATCCCCCAGGTCTTTGGTTGAATCGAGTTTCGAATTCACAACCATCCGGTTGCTAATCCGCTACTCTACCAACCGGGCTCTATTTTAAGATATTCAGGTCATGGGAGGAATTATGATCATCACAAACCTCATTAGTTAAGCCATTGACCCAGTCCCCCTTTGAATATCAAAGAAAAATTTTCTCTTTAATTCCGAATCCACCACCCACATAATCTGAAGCCGAATTTTAAATCTTGTTCGAGACATAACAACGAGCTTAAATCATATTTCGTCGAAGGTTGTGGGTGTTTTCGATTGCTCTAAATAAGGCCGCACTTCCCCTTCGAGCAATACACCCAATGGGCTCAGTCTCACACTCCTGAGACTCCTGTTTTCTAATGTAGGGATGCACAGACAAGAAAGACCAAGGGGCACATAGATTCTCTGACTTATGCGAGGGCAGCCAAAAAACGCGTTATGTCATATTTATTTTATATATATGTTGCAGTGAAAGACCGAAATCTGGAGAATGTCGACTTTCACCGGTGAATGTCAACATTCACATAGTCGCTTGGTGTATGTCCGAAATATTTGCTAAATACCCTTATTTCTGACTTACACCGGGGCAAATGTCGACATTCACCATGCACTAATGGTGAATGTTGAACATGTCGGAGATTTATATTTTCTTCTCCGTATTTCAGTCGCGATAAAACGTCACAAGGGTGACGTAACTTTTTCGCCTCTCTTTCTGAGAGGAGTGACCAAGAACTTAAAACAAACAGTACATTCTAAATGAGAAAAGAAAATAATAGAATTTAAAAACTTACTTAATTATACAGTACATTCTAAATGAGAAAAGAAAATAATAGTAATAAAAAACTTACTTAATTATGTGATTCAAATCTTATTTATTGCAACAACTTAAACTATTATGACACTTTGAATTGCACAAGAGTCCCTTGCTTTTACAACTGCATTTATTTGTGGAACACTTCCTTTTGCAATGACAGCGTGTATAGCCTTGCCCCCCGCTTCTCGAATTAGCTGCAGCTGCTTCTCTCAGCGACATTTCTTGAAAAGAAATCTCATCTATGGAAAGTAACTTTTCTTTACAAATTACGAACTGATTACGTGTGTAAAGCTGCTTGAGGGTACCATTTTTATTTGCCAGTTTATAGAAGTCGGAGTCTTCTATTCCAACAACAACCGCTAACACATTTCGGCTATCTGTACGACCACGGTCGACATCAGGGACTTGTATTCGTACAGTATCACCAATTTGAGCAGGAGGAAATTGTTTTTGTGAGGTTCGTAACATTTCAGAAAGTATTTTAGAGTACTTTTCTTGAGAAAAATAAAAACAATTGTCTTCTCGTTTACCCGCAATTAATGCATTTAACTTTTCAAGAAAAAGATCACGATTCACTGCAGTATCCATTCAGTATAAATTAGGGTATCGGAAAAAAACCTCGGCTCCTCTCTTTTCGACCTCCACCAGAGCATATCTGTGATTGTCGACATACACCGGTGAGGGTCCGAATGTACAAGAATGTAATGAAATATTCGATCTTTCACCGACGTATTTGGTATGTGTCGACATTCACCGGTGAAAGTCAACATTCTCCAATTTCGGTCTTTCACGGTAACATATATATATAATCCGTGCTATTCCGTTATTCTTCCAACAGAGCCGCGATGGCCTGGTTGGAAGAGTAACGGATTAGCAACCGGAGGGTTGCAAGTTCGAATCCAACCAAAGACTGTCGTGTACAAAGGGGGTTGGTGCACGTTAAATCTGTCATGGCCTCAAATGTCTTCACGTTGGTGTGGAAGTTTGGAGAGTGGGGTGCCAGCTCAGGTGTGACCTCGTCATCTGACCGTGTTTCAAAATCAGGTGGTGTTGTCCTCGGATCTTTCCCACATTGGGATTGATCCCGGACCTTCACCAATAACACGTTGTGTTGCTCCAGTGTGATGTTAATTAAAATACCTACCTGTTTTTGAATTGTGGGAAATAAATTTATGGACTATAAAGTGATAAAAGAGCTATAAAAATGAAAGGAACGACTTAGTTTCCGCGTGATTGATGATATCAGGGGTCTCCAAACTACTGCCGTTGGAATAGATTTATCCGCTTCGCGTGCATGTTGAATAAAAGTACAGAAATGAAATAATAATTCTTTTGGACATTGAATTATGATTGTGCTGGTTTAGAAAAGTAAAGTCATTCGTTAATCTTTAGCAGGATAATCCAAGGCAGAAAACGGCTTATTTATCTTTTTGTTTAGGAACCTTTCTTTTGTTTACTGTTTTTGATGCTTCATCGTTAAAAAGAATTATAATTTTGAAACCCTAGTTGACAGGAGTTTTTTGACTGAAATAAATTGCACAATGTGTGAAGAAATTTCTATCCGTAACATTTATATGACCAACAACATTCCTTATATATATATATATATATATATATATATATATATATATATATATATATATATATATATATATATATATATATATATATATATATATATATATATATATATTCCCGAAAAAACCCTTATACATTCTTATTATATATCCTATTCCGTATTATATATCCTTATATATTTGTTGTAATCGAAGTGACTTTATTTTACTACATACATTTTCATTTCACATGGGATGTTCGTTCTATATGGAATATTAAAGTGGAATATTCTAGATTGATCACACAAGAATATGTACAAAACGAATAATAGAAAAACATATACAAACGAGTAAATCGGTTAAATAATGCATTAAAATATATACTACGTATAGCAGATTAATAGAACACAAGGAGCTCCTTGCACGTGCACAAATAAACAAATTAAATATAATCTAACAACATTCCTCATTATATATTCCTTATTATGTATTCCTTATTTTGTGTCCACATTATAAATTCCTTATTATATATCTTATATTCCTTAGTTTGGCTGGATTCGAACTCGCTACTCTTCCAACCGGGCCACCGCGGCCCAAATCTTCATAAGCTAAGATTTGAAAAACGTAATCTAAAAGATTTTAAAATCTTAATGTATATGTGTACAATTTAAACCGATCATCAGTTTGATCAAGAATCACTGCCCAATCTTCACGAATATTTTTAATTATTGGCTGCTATATCAAGCAATTAGTTAATTTATTTTCAGATATTGTAAAATAAGAAATGTAACAAAACATCTTTTTTTGTGTGTTCCTCAAGCAAATTGTTTTTGTACGGATTAGAAAAAAGTATGATTTGTGCTTTCAAGTTACTGAAAAGGATGTTTTTAACATCAAATAAATTTCATGAAAATGGAAACCATTAAATCCAACCTTAGATGATTTTAAAACAATTTTCTAATAGCTTGTTACTTGTGTTGTTAGCAACGGAGATATTAGATTAGTAAAGTAAAGTAACCGGCAACTGATGACGAATGTGTGATGCAGCGGTTTTCCCCATCGATCCCATAGCGATCAATAAGTCACTTTTTTTTTATTTTGAAAAACTGTCTTAATGCCGATGTTTGGAAGACATTCATTTTTAGAAGCGAAATGGGGGGTTGGAAAGCATTTAAGAGAATTTCTTTTTACCAATAACCACTAGTTTTAGTTTTCAAAATTTTAAATTGTGGTACGTGTTAAAATTCCCAAAATAAGCGGCTAAATGCAATTTCCGCAATAATATTCAAATCACACGGAAATATATATGCCTACTTTACAATATAATTACATAACATTAAACGCGTAAATTCATGATTCGAAGTAAAAAAATATATTTAAATGTACATTTATAAAATGTGTTCAGATTATGAAGGTAAAACTTAGATGGTAAATTTAACAAACTTTGATTTAATTTTTAAAATTTGCATTTCGCTTAACCTGGGGCCGCGTTGGCCCGGTTTGAAGAGTAACGGATTAGCAACCGGAGGGTTGCAGGGTGTTGTAAAGTTGCAAGTCGAACCTAGGAAAACACAATTTTGACATGGTAAAACAGAGATTTAATTGTCTTACGGAGTGGCGTACCCAGACAAGAGTTTCAGGGGACTCAAGCCCCTCGGATTTCTTATTTCGATCTCTTTATAAAGTATTAAAAATGCCTATAACGTAATATTTTAAAATATATCAGTCCATTAAATTGATCTCTTTACGAAATATGTAACTGTGAAGACTAAATTTAATATTTTTTCACTGATATAAAAATCTCAACTATTCGCATTATACATTTCTCATAAACGCTTCGAAAATGACCAAGAGATTAAAGAAAACTAATTTCCAGAAAAAGATTGCATTTGTTGCTTTGTGCTTGTTTTTTCAGCGAATATAACTTTAAAAATGTCTTCTGTATACTCGGATCAACTGCGATGCATCACTTTTTACTCGTATATAATCCCGAATCTGAAACAAGTGAGATACTTTGCGAAATATTTTAAAATTCTGATACGATCCATATCTTTGGCATAAAAATTTCATCTTCAACTAAGGGCCTCCTCCGAAATGAAATCTTGGCTACTTTTTACGCAAAAAAAATCTAATTACGTTCTTGTTAATTTGATTTTTCAAAACGCTTGCCCTTTTCTTCAAAAGTAGACATGGTTCCTTCAAAAAACTCGTCACGGAAATCAGCGATTTCTGACGATGAGACAATAACAATGGTACAATAGAAAGGAAGAAAAAACAGACTGCTGAAAAAAGGTAAAAAAGGCTTCTGTTCTGTACCATTACACATCCTACGGCGTCAGAGAAAAATCGTTCATAACAAGACTAACTTTTTTTTATCTGCAGTGTAGGAGCAGGGGAGCTGTTGACCTTGCGTTTAGCATCCATGCAAACTAAAGTTTGAAAAAGAAAAACCAACGAATGGACCAATCAGAAACTGCAGCGTTGCGTCCCCGGATTTTTACGTAGGTTACCGCACTTCCTGTCGGCGCTGCCGCGTCAGAATCCGGTGTTCTTTTTCAAATTCGTTTCCAGCAACAAATCAAGTACACTTCACGAAGCTAGTTGAAGTTTGTGCCTTGTCTAACTTTTCCAAGTCCAAAATGAGAGAAATTGTCCATGTCCAAGCTGGTCAATGTGGAAACCAAATTGGTGCTAAGGTAACTGCTAAATTTTGGTATATTTGTTTAAAGATAGCATCTTTTACAAACAATACCGGTGTTGGCAGGTTCTTGGGTGTGGTCCTGTCACAAGTTACCAATCTTAATTTTCTTTGTTACGTTGCCTTTTGTATCAATTTTAGTTTGGATATTAATAAGGCAACGTATCTTCATGAAAAATAAATATCCTGTTTTCGATTTTTTCTTGGTTTTGAGATGTGGTAGGGCCGCCGGCAAGTTCGATTCGTTTCTTTTTCAATCATGTTTAATTGTTATGGTTGTGCAGCAAAATCAAATAATTTTATCGGTGCTTTTTCCTAAAAATGGGGTTCTACATATCCAGATAACTTTTTTCACATTTCTTCTACGAGTTGTAGGCGATTTGTTACCCTGGGTGTGTTTATCAGTAAATCTAACCTTGTGTGTACGTCCACCACTTGACATCTTGTGTTTGGCGCAGCTGACCATAAAACCAAACCAGCATTTTCACGTTTCTTGTTCGCAACCCTTATGTAAGTCTCCATTGAATATAAAATATCAACATAGTAAATGTCAGTAAAAATTTTAAAATGGTATTGTAATAAAATTCAAATGAAGACTACTTATATATAGCAATATATTTTAATGGAGTAGCATAAAAGAAGGGACGAACTATGCACAAATAAATTTTATTCCGATTCTTGTATTTAGTACTATTAATTGGAATTTGCTAATTGCAAATATTAAATTTCTGAAATTTGTTTATAAAAATTCGCATTTTAAAATAATTTTTAAGATCATTCGTTGAAAAGTTAATACGCAAAATCTTAAATGAGCTGCATAAAAAATAATGTGACCAATGGTATTGTTTTTGTTCAAGAATTAATATAGTGAATATGTAACTTAGGTAATTGCATTCAAATAAATGTATACCTATCAATTTAGTTCATGTATATGAAATCAGTAGCATTTATTAATCGATTTGTTAACTTTCAGTTTTGGGAAGTTATTTCGGATGAGCATGGAATTGATCCAACTGGTTCTTACCACGGAGATTCAGATCTACAGTTAGAAAGGATCAATGTCTATTATAATGAAGCATCTGGTAAACTCGTCTTAAAAAATTTCTTAACTTTTTTGTTTACCATGTATGTATTGTTTTTTAAAAACCATTGTAATCAATTTGATTTCAAGTTGCTAGTTGAAGGAATATATAATATCCAAGTGAAACTGTTTTTTATGAAACATCGAGGTACTGCGTAACTAAATTTATTGATTTTTACATGGATGAAATGATAACTAATTATCTTTTATCTGTTTATTTATTTGAATCTTGAAATAATTTTCTCTAAAATTTTGGTAGCTGATGTCCAAATTAGGTTTTCAGTCATCTCCTTTTTTATGTATCCAAGACCTTTTTTGCAGCTTTTCATTAAGGCTTTTTGTGGTTACCCTCTTGGTGTGCTTTTGTGTCGGCAGGGAAGAATTTCTTAGAAAAATATCGCTTCAGGTTTAGTGTAAAATAATAAAAAATTAACGAAAATAATTTTATAAACTGAAAAAATCCACAAAACTGATTTCCTTTTAAAATTTTTTGCATGTTTTAAACTTCTCTTTGGTAAAATAAACAAAGATAAAGATTTACAAAAATTCATAAGATTCAAATAAAAGCAAGAAATGATGTAACCTGATGCGACTGCACTGAAGTGTTTAAAATACAAACTGAATGTTTTAATTCTTCAAATTTACAGGAAAGGGAAAAGAACTGGAAAAAATTTAAAAGATCATGAAATGGAAATAAAAGGAAATTCTAAAATATTAAAAAACGAAAAAGGGCCAGAAATGAAACTTCATGAGGTTGCCATAATCATAATAAAGCAGCTTGTGCCTATTGACATTGACCCTTCAGCTTTAATACCCTCTGGAAGCCAATATCTCCCTGCACAGCTTTACCAATTCCAGTTAAGAAAAATAAGATTTTTCTAAAAATTAAAACTTGTCAGATCCCTAATCTTGCAAGTCTTTCATTCACTGCAACTTTTCTTGACTGATTTTGAGGCCTTGGTGGAGATGTCGAATCCGAGACAGTGGCGATTTATCGCCAGACATGGTAACCTTGGATTTTGATCCAGCTTTATGTCAACCCCATGCAAAAGGTGTTTCGCATAGGAAAGTCAACGTTTTTTTTTTAACGAACATACTGGCTTAGGACGCCATCTTGATTTGGCAACAAACATGTCTCGGATTCTACATCTTTACCGAGGCCTTTTGTTTCCTAGAAATTAATGATCATTATCAATGGTCATCTAAATTATTACATTTATATTGATATGTCTCAAGTACACCCATACCTCACTTTACGGCCTAGATACGTTCCGGAAAAGTTGGCCGATAAGCCGTATAACGAATAAATTATTTTGATACAAATTCAATTGGATCTGTTCCAATTTTTTATAAAATACACTGCTGGCCACCGTAAATGCAACACCCTGAAGGAAGCATGCAAATAATATGAAATTTACAACATGCATTAGCGGAGGTGAGATATGCAAATGATTAGAATTTCAGCGCAGACGCACATCACGCGTGCCTGTGGCGCCACTTCAAAGCACTATTTAAGGCTTGGAGATTTCGACGATTTCAAGTACGGCAATTGTGTTTTTCTTGTGGTTTTTTCAAAAAATCGATCAATTATGCCTCGTAGAAAACAGCGATCATCTTTTGATCAAGTATCCGAGTTCGACAGAGGAAGGATAGTGGCCTACCGAGATTGTGGATTATCTTTCAGGGAAATCGGTAGTCGTGTTGGACGAAACCAAACAACTGTAATGCGGATATGTGATCGTTGGATGCAGGAGGGTACGACGGACCGACGTGTTCGATCGCATCCACCTCAGTGCACCACTTCACGTGATGACAGGCATATTGTGCGTATGGCAGTGACTGATCGCTCAGCCACATCACGAACCATAGCACAGCACATTCAGTCTGTACCGCATCATCCAGTGTCTGCGCGTACCATTCGACGCCGTTTACAGCAGAGTGGTCTGTCCACAAGACGTCCATTGCTTCGTCTACCCTTGACGCAGAACCACAGACGTTTCCGCCGCCAATGGTGCGATGAAAGAAGGATGTGGACGGCAGAATGGAATGAAATTGTCTTTACTGACGAGTCACGCTTCTGTCTGCAACACCACGATGGTCGGATTCGAGTCTGGAGACACCGTGGAGAGAGGATGCTGAACAGCTGCGTTATGCACCGCCACACTGGTTCTGCACCGGGTATTATGGTATGGGGCGGTATTGGATATCACTCTTGCACTCCTCTAGTACGCATTGCCGGTACTTTAAACAGCCAGCGCTACATCTCCGAGGTGTTGGAGCCAGTTGTCCTTCCTTACCTTCAGGGCTTGCCCACAGCCATATTTCAACAGGATAATGCACGACTACACGTGGCACGCATTGTCCAAGGGTTCTTCGTCAATCGCCAGATTGAATTGCTTCCCTGGCCAGCTCGCTCTCCGGATCTTTTGCCGATAGAAAACATGTGGTCCATGGTTGCTCAACGATTGACCCAGAATACATCCCCAGCTGCCACACCAGATCAACTTTGGCAACGTGTGGAAGCTTCTTGGTCTGCTGTACCCCAAGAACACATCCAAAGTCTCTTTGAATCAATGCCGAGGCGTGTGGCAGCGGTGATCTCCAACAATGGCAGCTACTCTGGCTACTGATTTTGGCAGGAACCACACTTCACAGAAGTCTATAAATTTAATCATTTGATACTTGGTCAACATGTTATCTACAAAATAAATTTTGTTGTGATATCTCTTGTCTTTCTTGGTGTTGCAATTTGGGTGGCCAGCAGTGTAATATAGTTTTTAGTTCATAAAGCATTTTATTCTTTTTATTTCCTATAAAAATGCTTACATAAAAATAAAAGTACAAAACAATGTAATAAACAAATTCAAAAATGAACATAAATTAAAAAACAAGAAATCATGCATATATGTATACATATAATAAAAAATAAAATGTTTAAAAACTGTTTTAATCTGATGACGAACATTAACATGAATCAGTAAGCTATAATATATGCTGCCATCATCACTTTCCGCTGTTGTGGATTGACCCAGTTTAAAATATTGGTCCAACGTTGTCTGCTTCGCCTTGCTTTCTGCTTCTTTTTGCAGTGTTTTGTAACAGCTAGTGCCTGAGTTTACTCCTTGAGACACTTTAGCGCTGCGTTCTTCGTCGGGATCATTTTGAAGAAGGATGTTCATTCCATGCTCAAAATAAGAAAGTGCATTCCACAAGTTTTTTGCTGTTGGCATACAGCAGGCTCTGGCTCCTCATCAAGTGCTCGTTCTGTTTCTAACTGGATCAGTTCCTTGTTTAAAAGAGGTTCTCTGTCTCAGCCTCTAGAAAATCAATCAAATCACCTTCCAAAACCAAGGTTGTTTGCTAAGTTTAATATGTTTTGTCGAATTTCAGGAAGAGAATTAACTTTAGGCTCATTAATTTTTATGCATTCTGGCCATATTTTTTTCCAAGCATGGTTCACTGTGGTTGGTTTTAATTCCTTCCACAATTCGCTAATGTTGTCTATGGCATCTCTGATGCTGTAGTTTTTCCAAAACTGTTTTATCGAAGATTCACCATCGGTTTCATGAGTAAGTTCTTTCTTGGATAGTCATTTGGCTCATTGGCATCCTTCGTTGATTATTGTCTTCAATCCACATCTCTAATAATTTTTCCATAATGCTGCTTCTTTGGCGAGTTAATTTTGAGACACTTAAAGGTGCAGCAGATAGCGAATATGTTTTAATTTCTTTTCTATCACGAATAGTTTGAACGGTAGACTTCGCCAGTCCCATTGCATTACAATTTTGAACAATTTTCTCACCAGCTTCACTATGACATAAAACTTCTAGTTTGGTCTCTAGCATGACAGATTTTCGGCTTCTCTTTTTATTTTTAACAGTATCAATCTCCAAATTCAATGAACGTTTCGGTGGCATTTTTTCCTAAAGAGGGACGATTATATTTAAAAGAATTATGTAACGAAAATAATCTTTCTAATACATACGTACCAAATATGTTTACAATTCACCAATTAATACAAACAGATACAAAACCCAATCAGAATAAACACGTCTAACTACACTAAAGCGACAACGCAGTAAAATGATGACAATGTTGTGTCAAACGTTCCTCATATTTTCGTGAGGCAACAAGTAGCAGTGCTGCCGAGTAACATTGTGGGCCGTAAATCGAAAAAGTGCCATAATTAAAAAGGCCGTTATAGCGAAATGCCGTATAGCGAGGTATAGGTGTACTTTTAAAAGGTTTCTGGATTGAAAATTATGACTAGTAAAAGCATGTTAATTTGAGATATCTATTTTGTGTTTGAACTAGTTTTTAAATATAAAACATCCAAATTAAATATCCTGTGTATACCTGTATTCCTTTGAGTCAATAATAATGTAAACTTGTTTCTTTTCTAGGTGGAAAATATGTCCCTAGAGCTATCCTGTTGGACTTGGAGCCAGGTACTATGGACTCAGTCCGATCTGGTCCATTTGGACAACTTTTTAGGCCTGATAACTTTATTTTTGGTAAGGTTTTCTTAAATGCTTTATCATAATTTCATTTTCAATTGCTTTGTCTGTATTACTAAAATAATTTTTGCATGTTTTTAGTTGTGTAACTTCATTTGTGCAAATAATCAAGAGTTAATTGGAATTTTGTTTCTTGTGTGTGTCGTTTTTAACAAACTTGGTTCATACCTGTATTTTCTGAATTCTGATAGCTCAACTAACTGAAGAATTACCAAAACTCCAATGTTAATTCTGTTTTTCCAATTAAATATGATTTGTTTCTGGAATTTTTTAATTGTGATACATGATGGGGTTCTCACAGGCCTTATGAATACCTGATTTTTCTTTTCAGTTTCTTAAGGGTGAAAAAAACCCTGAAAAGCCTTAATATTTGCTGATTGTCCTATAAATATTTTAAAACCTCAGTTCTTACAAGTACATTACATATTTTATTTCTCCTGCATGCAAAAACCAAGGTGAAGTGTTACCAAAAATCAACTATGACATTTATAGGTTAGCCAAAAATCTGTTTTTAAAACTGAGTCCGTGAGACTCCAACATAGCACTCATGAAAGTTTCTTTGTATGAGTACTATATGGAATGTAGTCATTAAAGGTCCTAATTTTCTCTTGACTGGGAATCCTGTAAGAAAAAAGAAACTGCTATCTACTGCCAGTTTAAATTTCTATGGTGTGGGGTAACAATACTTAACATTTATAGCATTACCCTAAATATTGCTACTGTTACTGCAAGATCCATAAAACTAAGATTTAGAATAATCTATATTTGAATTTGTGTCTCCGTATATATTTATTGTGGGAATTTTAAAATAAATATGGACTCGAGAGTTGTTGCAGCTTGTCCACTTTTGAATCTTGTGCCATAAAACCCAAATCTAGACTCGTGAGTTACATACCTCTTAAAACTCTTGAAAAAGTCCTTAAGATTAAAAACTCAAATTTGGCTAAGATAACAGACTTGAACAATCAAGGTTTTACTGTAATTACCTGTCAATTCTTTCCTTGTATTGATCTCGATTTCTTTTTTGCAAAATTAGTAGAGGAATTTAATATCGGGTAGCTTTGGAAATAAAGGATGGCTGTGGAAATAAAGTGAACAACTTTAGAGAACTGGGAAGTAATTTTTAATGACAAGCGCTGAACAGGTGTGAGCTGCTTTAATATATTTAAATGTAAGCACCTTGGTATTTGTTTGAAAGTATGATTATGTTCAACATTGCATGGTTTTTATCTTTATGTTTGCCGCACTTAAAATGTGATTTAATTTTATTAGCAAAACTAATACTTCAAGTATATTGTGATTCAAATTAAAAGATATTGCATGATCTGAAAATTTTTTGAGTTGCTTTTGAAGTTACGGTTTAGCTGAATCATTTTCTGTGTTTATTCTTTAATGTACTCTTTTTTTCTAGGTCAAAGTGGTGCTGGTAACAACTGGGCCAAAGGTCATTACACAGAGGGAGCTGAGCTTGTAGATACAGTGCTGGACGTTGTTAGAAAAGAAGCTGAAAGCTGTGATTGTTTACAAGGTTTCCAGTTGGCTCATTCGTTAGGAGGAGGCACTGGATCAGGGATGGGTACACTGTTGATCTCTAAGATTCGGGAAGAGTATCCTGATAGGATCATGAACACTTTCAGTGTTATGCCATCTCCAAAGGTACATCACTTAGAAAATACATGCATTGAATAAACTGGTTAGCTATTTTGTTATTCTAGTCGATTATTTTTATGAAATTAAGAAAATTCAACAAGGCATTTCCAATTATTGGAGACTGCTTGAGCTATTTCTTTTGAAAGAAATAGTTAACATTTAAACACCACAGATGTCTTGTCATTTGTTTCTTTAATATCTGCAAATTTCTAGCCTAAATTGATGCATGTTAAAACATGCATCTTAAGGCTTATATGTTATTATATTTAGAATTTTCAAGATTTCAATAGTTTTGCTATATTGAGTAAAATTTTGATTTTTGGAAGGTTTTAAATATTTCAATTAACTTCGTAAAAATTATTGAAATGTTGCAGGAGAGCACTATTTAAAAATGCTCTGTAACATTTTCTTGATTTTGCCAAATGCAACAAAATTGATATAAGAGGTCTGATAAATATAAAACTATTGCTGTTTAAAAAATTGTGAGAAGTTAATATGCATCCTGTTAGTTTGTTGAAATGCTAGTCAATGCTCAGATATTTAGAAACCTTCTCTAAGAAGTGACTAAATTAACTAATTTATATATTTATTAGGTTTCCGATACTGTAGTTGAGCCATACAATGCAACTCTATCCGTTCACCAGTTGGTTGAAAACACTGATGAAACATACTGTATTGACAATGAAGCTTTGTACGACATTTGCTTCCGTACACTGAAGCTCACCACTCCCACTTATGGCGATCTCAATCACCTCGTATCTGTCACTATGTCTGGTGTAACCACTTGCTTGAGGTTCCCTGGCCAATTGAATGCCGATCTCAGAAAGCTGGCTGTGAACATGGTTCCTTTCCCCCGACTTCACTTCTTCATGCCTGGCTTTGCTCCTCTTACATCAAGAGGCAGCCAGCAATACAGAGCTCTCTCCGTTCCTGAACTTACACAACAGATGTTCGACGCCAAGAACATGATGGCAGCTTGCGATCCTAGGCACGGCAGGTACTTGACAGTCGCCACCATCTTTAGGGGTCGTATGAGCATGAAGGAGGTGGATGAGCAAATGCTGAATGTACAGAACAAGAACAGTAGCTACTTTGTTGAATGGATCCCCAACAATGTGAAGACTGCCGTCTGTGATATTCCTCCTCGAGGTCTGAAAATGTCTGCTACTTTCATTGGGAACAGTACTGCTATCCAAGAGCTGTTCAAGAGAATCTCAGAACAATTTACTGGTAAGGTTTAGCCAAAGTTATAGTAAGAAATATGAGTAGCTTGAGTTAACTTTCAGGATCCTAGACAAGCACGACTTGTATATTTAAAAGCTATTTATAAGTAAAGTTAACTTAAGTGAAAACTACTTAACTTTACTTAAAACTATTTATAAGTAAAGTTGACTTGCTTTTTATCCCACTTCGGCCTCTCAGTCGACAAGCAACCCAATAGAAGTCAAGTGATAAATATCAAAGTGAACTTGTGAAAATCTACATAAAATTGTTATAGATAGCATTTTAAAAAAATGCAAGTATCACTTGATAATTTTATGTAATAATTATTTGTTGAAGAAATAAAATTTTGGTTTATATGTAATTCTCGATTATAAGTTTTTGAAAGGGGGCTCGATTTTCTAGAGATGTACTTTCTAGATGACTTTTCTAAAACTTTCATATTTTGCCAAATTTACATGATAACAATAAAACTATAATTGATACACACACAGCAAAGTCAAGTAAAAAAGTCAAATTTTGTATAAAACAGGCTTAAGCAAAACAGTTTAGGGTTGAGATTACTGGTAACCCAATTTTCATTTTCTGCCTGACTACAAATAGTTGATTTAATTTTTAAAGCAACATCAGTTTTTGAAACTAATCCAATTGTTTTTATATATTCCATCAAGTTTTGAAAAGGATGGTTTTGTTTTTATTTGCAGCTATGTTCCGTCGAAAAGCTTTCTTGCATTGGTACACTGGTGAAGGCATGGATGAAATGGAATTCACAGAAGCAGAATCCAATATGAATGATCTCATTTCTGAATACCAACAGTATCAAGAGGCAACTGCTGATGATGAAGGCGATTTCGAGGATGAAGAGCAGCCAGTTGCAGAGTAAAAAATCTTCAAAGTGGGCATGTTAATGCTTCTCAAAATGCAATGAAAATTAAAAAGAATTTCTTTTAACATAGGTTATATACATTCTAAAATGACTAGATATGTGTTTTGCATATATTTTTTTTAACTTGATACTTGAATGCAAAATGTATTTTTTATATTTTTCTGACTTGTATTTTGCAAAAATTGTGTAAACTTGATTTGAAGTAAAAGCTTGTGTGCTCTTACATTTGTTTTTCTTTTGAATCCACCTTCACTATTTAAATAATTTCTAGAGTAGCCTCAAGCCTAGAAAAGTGTATATATATATATAGCACATAATTTTTACTTAGTGAAAACTGGACTCGTGCTTTAAAGTCATTAGGTTAGCTTAGAATAAATCAAAAGGATAAAAAGAAGCATGTAATTTATAATATTTTCTCTTGACTAATAAGTAAAGCCTTAAACGTAAACTTCTATTGATTGGTTTAAACAAGCACTTGTATTTTTATCAGCCTTTATTTTCATTTATAGAAAAGTTCTTTATGGTCTTATTGAAAAAAATAAGTTGAAAGGAAAAAAACCAATTGTAATTTGAAATGCTTTGAATACTGATAGGATTAACTTTTCTATTGCACTTGGGCAACAATTGGATATCCTAATTTGGCACATCACAATTCGTAAGTTTTGTGCTTTTTATTGTGAATCTTAAGCAAATGGTATGTCTTGATTATAAAAAAGTAAATGTTAAGCACTAAATATCTAATTTAGCAATTTGTAGGGTCTCCAGGGAATATGAAATCCTAAAACCTTAAGTGCTTGTTTGAGGTAATAGGCCTTCAAAATGCATTATTATTTTGTTATGAAACCTGGTCATTTCAGATAGTTCCCCAAGGAGCTTAGTGGTTGGACTGCGCAATGAAGCCATTATCTGGCTGTACATTCTATGGTAAGGACATAACAGAATTTTTCCCCTGGTATGGGAGAGTATCATGGAAGAAAAAAAAACATCAGTTGCATATTGATCAAAAGCAGCAACTTTTTTTTGTTGATTTAATCTTCAAATGGGAAAATTGGTGTTGGAGTCAGGATGTTAAATACAAGTTTAGAATGTTAGCTCCTGAAATTCTATTTTAATTAATGCAGACTATTATAGAATTGTGTAATGAAGTTCCCTACCAAAATTTGGACGAATAGATATAATTAAATAAAATTCCTATAAAATAAAGTTGCATATACGATGAGATTTTGATTTTTAGCAGGATTAGAATTTCTTAGCATCTGCTTTTTGAATTGATCCAGAATCCATACATGAAATCTCACTGGTGTGGAAGTTTGGAGAGTGGTCCAGCTCAGGTGTGACCTTGTCATCTGACTGATTCAAAATTACACTTGTCCTCGATCTTTCCCTTCAGGGGATGATCCAGGCCTCGCCAATAGACCATTGTGATGCTCCACTGCGACATTAATTAAGTACCTACCCATACATGAAATCGAACAGGGGAGATGGCTATATTTTCACTTGACAGTTTTTCTGCTACCCATGGATCAAATGGCTATATTTATCAAAGTTCCTATGGTCCTTTGAAAATAGTGTCAGAATTTTGTTTAATCCTTGATTTGTACCCAGACTTAAAAAATTGCTCACAGCATAACTGCTGGAGTTCTGCATATTCCTTTTTGTGATTTAGAAAAATATTTTTTTCTCTTAAATATAGAATATATTTGCTTATTTAATTTGAAATATTTTATGTAAAACTTTGAATTTCATGGTGTCAATTTTATTTAGTCTTGTAAAAAGGAATGCTTGCGTCTTGAACAAAACGGGCTGCTTGTAAGAGATCACTAGTTGAATTCGTTTCATTTAAGAATGGGGGCCGCGGTAGCCCAGTTCGAAGAGCAACAGGAGGTTGCGAGTTCGAATCCAGCCAAAGACTATCATGTGCAAAGGGGGTTGATGCACGTTAAATAAACCCTGGCCTCAAATGTCCTGACTTTGGAGGGGTGCCAGCTCAGGTGTTGCCTCGTCACCTGATCGTGGTTCAAATTTATGCGGTGTTCTCGATCTTTCTCTTTGGGATTGATCACGGACCGTCACCAATGGCCTATAGTGTTGCTCCAGTGTGTTGTTAATTAAATACCCATCTCCTTGAGAAAAAATTGTTTTTTTCTTGAAAGAATCAACTTGGTTGAAATATAAATGGTAGATAGATATTTTAATTAATGTCACACTGGAGCAACACAACGGGCTATTGGTGATGGTCTGGGATCAATAATTAATTTTGAACCACGGTCAGATGACGAGGCAACACCTGAGCTGGCACCCCACTCTCCAAACTTCCACGCAAACGAGAACATTTGAGGCTACGACAGATTTAACGTGCACCAGCCCCCCTTTGTACACGAGAAATATAAATGGAATAATGTATGCATCTTTTCAATCTAAGTTACTTCCAATAAATATCCTGTTTCCCTCTGAATAGTCCGTTGTGTTGCTCCAAGTGTAACGTAAATTACATACCTGTTTCCCTCTGCTATTATTACGTGGTGTTGTCCTCAGATCTTTTCCTTCGGATTTGAGCCCGGACCGTCGTTATTAGACTATTGTGTTGCCCCAGTGCGACGTTAATTAAAATACCTACCTACCCTCTGCTATTAAGTTTTCAGAACTCAGTGGAATTACATTAGATTGTGTGGTGGCGCCATCTATTGACCATGGAACAAAAGATAAAAGGACGTTTTTCTTAAGGAAGTCAAATCCCACTAATAGTTAACGTGTTTAAGAAACAATTCCAAGTACTTCGAGTACTCTCTTTGTACTAAAAAATCAGTAGAATAAATATGCAGAATATTCTTATTTACTTTACTTACTTTTAAGCATAGAAATTAGCAAAAGTAGCTGAATGTTATTACTAGTCTCCCCCAGTACTTTACGAACTTTAAATGTTCACGATTCCACACATCATGGACAGAAACGGGATCTTTCTTTAAAAATAACTTTTTATATACTATAATGTATATTATTTCACGAGCAATATATTTACACTGGTTTTCAAAATTAAGAGAATTTTCACTTTTGGGCGATCATCTCCAGAACTACTGGACATATTTTAATGAAATTAGTTATGAACATAGGTTGAAATAATACCAAAAAAATAACCATATAACAGTCATGGTACACAAGCATAATCGTGCGTAATACTCATCAGCGCAGGAAAGTCTAAAACAGGTTACAATATCGACACAAAAATGGGTTAATAGGGGTTATGGTCCCCTCTTACAGTTTTATACAGCTCTCACTACGTGGATTCGTACTGGAAATGAGGTAGTTTATGTCCTTGTGGCAGTCGTTCCCACTCCTCCAGCAAACGCTGTTTTCAGGTCCTGAATGGTTCTGGGAGGGGAAAGGCGAGTTGCAATTGCCCTCCCAAGAGCGCCCCAGATATGCTCTATAGGATTTGGGTCTGGAGATCTGGCTGGCCAATCCATCCGGCGAATATCCTCACTTTCCAGATATTCGTCGACCAGATGAGCCCTATGTGGATGAGTGTTGTCGTTCATAAAAATGAAATCAGGGCCAACTGCACCTCTGAAAAGGCGAACATAGGGCTCCAAGATCCCATCCCTTACCTCACAGCAGTCACAAAGCCTCTATCAAAGACATGGAGGTCTGTGCTCCATCCAACATGATGCCTTCCCAGACCATCAAACTTCCGCTGCCATAATGGTCTCTTTTTCGGATGTTGGAGGACAGGTAGCGGGTCGCTGGTTCTCTCCAGATGAACGTACGTCGAGAATCAATAGTTAGAACGGTCCCCCACTGATCTTTGATCCAAAGTCGATGTTCTCTGCACCATGCTAAACGGGCTCTCCTGTGCGCTGAAGTGAGCGGGACGCAAACAGCAGGTCTTCTTGCAAACAGACCTCTCATGTAGCCTTCTGGAAACAGTAACCCTTGAAACTCGGCTTCCTGTGGCCGCATGAAGGGCACGAGAGATTTGAGAAGCTGTTGCACTCCTGTTACTCCTCGCTGTAATGAATAAATATCGATCTTCATTGGTTATCGTGGCCCTTGGATGACCTTACCCGGACTTTCTATCTACGGATTCGGTATCCTTAAACTGTTTCCATAAGTTGGACACGACGCTGGGCGTTACATTCAAATCTCTAGCAATTTGCACTTGAGACTGCCCTGCTTCCAGTCTCCCGACGATTCGCCACCTCAAACCATCATCCAAACGTTGATGGTTACTCATTTAACTTTTTGCTTTTGAATTTCACCGAATGTTGCAAAAAAGCACCACAAAATTCGCCGAGGTGTGCGAGCGAATGAAGAGCGGAAATTGTCACTTGTGTTTAGAAAGTCTGTTCCTCTAAATGCACCACACACACACTGTGCGCTTACGTATTCGATACTAAAGATTTGCATCTCTGTTTGGAAGCATTAGTTTTACCTTTCGTTCATTACTTTTCGAGAAATTCTACAAAATGTGCAAATTCTCTTAATTTTGTATAGATTAATTGTCCAGTATAGATTCTCCAGTATAGATTAATTGTCCCGTGTAGGGAAAAGGAGGTAAAAAACCACTGGAACTTTCTCAATCTTTTCGAGAGTTCACGGGGCGAATTCTTCCCGCTTCGCAACATCATTTGTTTCAGCTGATGAGGAGACTATAGTTTGAACGGGTACAAATTTGAAAAGACATGCACAACAAACACATTTGTTTTGGGTGTACCCATGTCGGTCTTTGGTTGGATCGAATTTCAAACTCCCAACCCTTCGATTGCTAATTCGTGACTCTACCAACTTTGCTACCGTGGCCACGCTTCACTGAATGGAAAATTGTTTTTCTGTGTACATCAAATATTAATATTTATTTTACAGGTAACGCCAAAGCATTCTTAAGCGTTTCTGTGGCAAGCTGCACCTCAATACTTAAAAGAATGATAATCAAAATTTACAAAAAATAGAATAACAAGTAATTAAATTAATACTATCACTTTAAATATTTATTATTAGGAAGAAAGCAATATAATGAATTCGAATTATCCTAAGTATACCCAGCCAGATTCTAAAAAAACTTTATAAACTTCGAAAACCTCAAGTTAGTTAAATGCTCGATCTTGGTGTTTACAAATGGTTCTGATTTCAGGTATAATGTGGCTCAAACGAGAAGGCACATGACTTTGGGGACGTCCATTTGTTGAAAGGTAGTAAGCTTGCCAGGGGAAAAGGGCGGCTTTATGTAAAATCGTGCATGGCGTGATTATTTTTTCCATAGGTGATTATTTTTTCTCCAATTCGTAATCAATGTGATCGCTTCCAGCACCGACAGCTAAATTAGGACCCAGAATCCTCGCTAAGGACGCCAACCATGGAAACATTTGTATTTAATCTGTCCCCTAATTTAAAGAACAGACTCGTTGAGAACCACGTGACTCAGATGCCAACTCTGGAGACGAACTACAGGTCCCCCACATCTGCACTCTGACCCCCAGTACCAATCTAGATAACAACCAAAGAAGTCAGTGTATAATTTGCACAATTGGTTTCATTTTTCTCTTATCCTTTATGCAATTTCATACCTTAATATTATAAACACAATGAAAGATTTGCATTTCTAGAAAGTTTTTACACTGCAATATGTAGAAAACTGCATATCGCTGTAAATTTTTTAGCATATCTTGAATCAAGAGATTTTTATTTAAAAAAAAATCCTTGATTTAAATCAGAATTTTAAATTTCATTTTCCTTTCTGTGTTTATAAAAATTGAAATAACTATGAATAAGATGCATGGTTATTTTATTCAAATAAATTAAGAACTCATCAAATGAGTTAAGTAGTATGTTTATGAAAAAAATAGACTTAAGTCACAATGAAAAAGTGTTCTGCAGTATCACAAAAGCATTCCAATTTGGCACATAAATCTTTATAATTGGGAATATTAGCATTTTCATTTTGTTTTGGGGTAATATGTTTGTTTATTTTTATTTAAATTTAATTGGGAAATTTTATGAATTGATCCCTACGAATTCTTTAAACTGCTAGGATAACTATTCTGTATTTAGGGAATTGAAATGTGGAATGCAAAAGTTAATTCGCTGATAATAGTTAATAGCCTGATGAGAGAGAGATTGAGTATATTGACAAAATGGATAATGGATTAAAGCGGAAAGCTATTTTAATGATTTCTTCATTGCAAGCTCAAAATTCCACTTAATTGGCATTTTCTGGGAGAATGCTATTACACTTATTCTATGCTGTTTATAGAGAAAAGATTCATTTTCTTGTATGTTATGTATGAACCCTTTTTATGTGCTTCTAATATAATTTTGAAATACTCAAATTATCAAAGCTCAGAGAAAATTTGAAAAATAGGCATTTTGATTTCAATTTATGTATAATTTCATGTTTTGCTTCATTTATTGTGTACTTACAAATAACATTTTTTCACAAATAGGTTATTTGTGTAAGCTAACTCTTAATGAGAAGTAGGAATTTTTTCATGATGCAATTTCTTTTATTTTATTTTCCATTGGTGACATGATTTTTCTCTAACAAATTAATCACTTTATATAAAAATAAACAAAGAAATTCTATACATTTTATTCATATATAAGTATATAATGGAAAGAAATTCTGAAATTTGTCTGATTTTTGATTAATGGTTATACAAAAATTTATAATATGGTGTATTGGGATTCCACAACCTTGTTTTTCTAGGTCCAAAAAATTTCATGTTACCGGTTATGGGTGAAAATCAAACTAATCTAAACTGCTCGAGAACCAGATGGGAAAACATTGCTTATGCAGGGCATTTGCGCTGTTCTATTTTCTCTATCATGCGATTAACTTTGCTAATTCCTATATCACATTTTAATCTTTTAAAATTTTATCCTGTTATATTTCCTATACTAATTTTATTCTTCATAAATATTAATGTTTAACATAAATCAAAACTATCAAGAAACTACACTGTGATTTGTATGTCCCATGCCCAACAAGTTTAAACTTGTACGAACAAGGGATTAATTAAAATCATAAAAATCCGATTTAAATAAAAGAAATCTGATTTAAATAAAAAAATCTGATTTAAATCAAATAAACTCAATTTTTATGATTTTTTAATAAAATCATGATTTTTCATACCCTGGTAACTGGCGAAGCGTCAATTTTGTCTGATGTAACATAATCTGCTGTAGCATGTATGTTTGATAGCCTTTTAATCCCAAAATCATTTTCGGAAGGATTCGAGCCCAGTGAGTTCTCCCTGAATACATCTGTCGGGATTGTGTGGTGCCGAATCGGTTCCTAATTCATCTGGGAGACAAAGACCCTAGCTGTACTAGTAAGGTTGCAATAAATAGTTGTAGATTAGTAATATAATGACCGTTTTCTTTTCAATTTCCAGAAGAAATCGTTCCCGGTTGCACACATGGAGACGAATAATTATTAAAAAAATTTGCACATTCATTGATAAACTAAGGACAAAGATAATTTGAGAACAACTTTTTTATACTCACTTCTCCAATCTTTTTCTTTATTTTTTTAACATATTCCATATCACACAGTTACAGTTTTATGTGCATAATTAAAAAGTACATTCATTAATATCGCAGTTTGCGCGTGTATATTGAATATAATATCAAGACACAACAACGTTTACAAGTGCACTAGTAGCAATTGCCACGCGCATAATAAAAAGTAATTTCACGGTGCGCTGGAACGCGCCCACGACACCCCTTCCCTTGATGAGTGCTTACCGAATATTTAAATGAAATTAAGAGCAAAATATACATATTCATAAGTACCTTTTATTAGTCACAAAAAGAACTCGTAAAGAACAAATATAAAATTATAACATCAGAAAATTCATTGTTGGACATATCTAAAAATGGAGGCATATACACCTGCTTTTCGACAGCTCTGACTATATACAAGTACACGCGCAGCATATCATTTATGAACAGCCCTGCTCAGTTTTCAAAATGATCTGTTAAATGACTTACAAAAGCTTTACCGACAATTGTTAACAGAAGCTTCATTTTGGGGTATGTCCCTTTAAGTCTCCGAGAATGACAAATATATGTAGTTCCATGAATCTTCATTTGACAGTCAACTCAAACGGAATGTTTTACCTGTCTTCTTAGCTTAAAGAAAAGTATTTTTGTTGTATTATTTTCACACTCGCCTCTATATTTTCAAATTGTCCTCTATACAAGGGTCATTAATTGTGACATATGCCGTCTTAAGAGCATTATAGGCCTTAGGCAAAGTAGTTTACTGGGTCCTCTATGTGCCCATTCACAAAAATGAAAACGATTAAAAAGAGAGCCTTGAGAGTTTTTGATAAGTTCAACAAAATCTGTATATAAAGAGCAGACGAGAAACAGGAACTTCTGAGCACAAAACACAACTATATTGTATGAATTTATAATTGATAAGCACTGCAAAATTTATCTGTGAAGTGTTTTGAAAAAATTTAAATCGAAGGGACAATTCGAATCAGATTCCTTCCTTACTCTCTCCGAGACTAATTCAATCAAATTTGAGTTCAAGAGTTCTTAGTCTTCACGAACAACAAAACCAAAAAGAATTGCTTTAAGAAGCAGGTGCATATGTACGTTTCGACCGAAAAATGCAATTGTTATAATTTTTTAGATTGTACTGCTCTTTGGAAATGAAAACAATTATTTTATAAATGAATTAAATTACTGTATTTCCAAATGACCCCTTAAAATTCTGAAGATTCAAAATTTTAAATTCGTACGCTGTGAGAAGAATTTTAATTAAAATATATTTAATAACCCTTATCTCTGAAGTGAATGTCGTAAATCACTACGTTCGAGTACGAAGGAGGGATTTCGAAAGGAAAGTTTAAAAGTCCCATTTATTTCGTCGAGATGAAAGTACAAGTGAATTATTTTCCCAACCCCCTTATTATGGCGTCTCCACATTAGAAAAGAATCGTTAAAATGATATCAGCGATAAACCTGAAAAATAAAACAAAAAAGAATAAAATAAGAAATAGAACAAAAAATTGAGCCTCCCGGCGACAAGAGCGGCGCTGATGAGCTAGCAGACGATTTTCGCCGCCGGTGACGTAGAAACTCGGAATATTGCGGCTTGATCGCACGCAACTATAATAACACGTGCTCCCGTAGTTTTCGGTGGTGCCGTTTCTGCAGAGTAGATTAAAAACCGGACTACACGGGAAATACTTATGAAGCCGAAAATGGATATAGTTGAGGTAAGACTTTGCAACTAGAAAACAATCTTTTGCGGTTTGTTTTGGCAACAGCGGCATTTGTTCCCAAACAAACAAATCATGTTTTTCAGTCGCTATTTTTTATCGTTTGCTGCTCGAAGCGAGAAATTCTAGATTACTAATTTCTTGAAGGTCAGAATTTGGGCTAGTCTATTTTGATATGTTTGTTCTATTTTTTGTAGTCTGCGGGGTTTTTTCTTGTGGAGGGATTAAATTTCTATACACTAACGATTTTTTCGTTTTCTTATTTGTTGCACATTTTTGTCCACTCTTAAATGTCACTTCGTATCACATTATCAGACGAGAGGGAAGTATTTCAATTTTATTTGATGGATTATTTAAAATAGTTTATTCCACAGTTCTCAAGCGTTCTATGTAAGTGCTTTATTTATTGTCGTCTGTTTTTGTTGAAGTTTCTTTGTATCATAATTTTTTCTGATTTTTCTGTTGAAATTGTTAGAACAATCAACTTTAACATTCAAGTGACGGAAGTTCTCTTTTATTTATTTTCTTATTTTAACATGATTTAAAGAAATTTAATGATTTTTGACTGTTTCATCTTCAAAAGTATTTGAACTTGCTCACAATTTAAGTTCGTGCTGTTTAGTCAAAATTGCATTTATTGTAAATTTTTAGAATCTTATCTGTAGAGAAACAATACGGCCGTATTTTAAGTTTCGAATTTTGCTACGAAAGTTGTCTTTTGTTTTCTCCGTTAGAAATCCAATTTATCATACAAATAAATTCCAAATGCTGAAGAAAAGAATAAATTGAAATGTACTTCACCCTTTACCAATCGTTTATGCTTTTATTTCGATTATTCTGTATATAAATTCTTTACAAGGGTAAAAACCTTCGACTGAATATCAATAAAGCAGTATATTTTCCGCATTTTTTGTGCTCATTTCTATATAAAAATGGTAAATGCATTTAGTATTTACTATTTATGAAAATTAGTAATTACTATATCCTATATTACTATATAGAAATCATCGCAGAAGAATTAGAGGAACTAGAGTTACGAATGCTATTAAAATAACCATAACACAACAAAGTCCCTCACACTCTTGCCTGCCCCAGTACTACCAAGTTAGATGACGGGGCCCCCAGTGCCAGTTTAGATGATGAGTCCCTCATGAAATAAAAATGTATCTCAATGTGTAACTTGCACAAATGTGTAAATTTTCTCGTTTCCTTTATACAATTTCTTTATTAAAAAACACAGTTAAGATTTTTAAATATTTGAACTAGAACATAGACTATAGAACTACTGCACGTAACAGAACATAAACTTTTCACATTTCCCGAGAGTTTCCTAGACCTCGGGGCCCCGGTACTATAGTACCAGTGACCCCTCATATGGGGTCTTGAGTACAACACATCATTGGTAGACTAATGATTAATATCTTCGACTAATTTTGAAAGTCGGGTTGATAGATAGTTAAGTATTAATACATGCTCGTGGTGAATTCGTATTTTCCACACATCATTTGCTACGTTCAGAACCAGCTAAACATGTCCTACTTGTGAAACGATCTTATCTGTCAGACACATAAGTAAATGTCCCGATTTTAATACAATTAGACTGAACTGCTTGCTGATTTTTAGGTAATTTCTCCATGCAAACCTATTTTTACATATATCAGATATAGGCTTTTACAATTTTATTTGAATTTTTAATGTGTTCGTGTACAATTATTGTAACATTTTAATGAAAGTTTTTAACTTACGGATATATTGATTTAATTTACTTGATTTAATTACTGATAGTTTGGCGCACTTGGCCAGATCTTGCCCTCTCTCTTGAGCCATAAAAATAATTCAATCATTTAAATATTGGTTTAAATTGTTTGGATTCTTGTTGAAATGAAATTTGAATTTGTCTTTCCGCTGAACTTTTAATCATGCTTTAGAAGTTAGCTCATGTTCCTATGCTTTAGAATAGTTTGCGACCCATAGATTTGAAATCCATGGGTATAAAGAATCTCAAGTTTGTTTCAAGTGACTATCTTCGTCGGTAAATTTTTCGAATGAGAGGAAATACTGGATAGAATTAACAATGTTTGGCCTTGAAAGTGGAATGAACCTTATCCGTTCTGAACCAATGCTTCCAAATTTCGAAAGGAGCAAATGGAACCAGTGTTGCAACTAGTCCAAAACACAAACAGGTATAAAAGTTTAAAAAAGGCTCTCCTTTCGTAATTGATGTTTTTTGCAAAGTATTTTTAATAGTATACCTAAACGCATTAATCCACCAAAATATTAGATATTGTCAAAACAAATACTTAATTTATTATGTTGATTTATACAAATACTTAGAAGTAACAAAAATACAAAAAATTAAGCACAGTAAACGCATATGCTCGTAGAAAGGAAAAGTGTACGAAAAATGTGTATTCTGAACGAATGTATCGTCTTTACGACTTTGGGAAATAAATCATCACACTTTTCAAACTTTTCAGAACAATTTTCAAGTTTTAAAAATTCCAAAATTATAATATATCTACTATTCAAGAGGTCTTATTCACTCAATCGACCAATCAGAAATAATTTTGATCCTCTTGAATATTTTGTTTAAAAATTTTTTTTTTCATTTGCGAAACGTATATTTCTGTGAATTATCATTGTTGCTCTGAGCCCTCCATTTGAAAAAGGTAATTAAGGGCGTAGTCTCGTTTATTAAATTAAAAGATGATATTATTTCTCAAATTTTTCTTCGGTTACTAATTATTTTTATAAATTTACCTTTAAAATATTGATAATTTTAATGGCAGTAATGGAAAGACGGCGCGTCAATAACAAATAGAATAGGTATATAGGCACGTTCACTTCATAAAACCCTTTCGAATTGCATCACTGATTGGAACATTCGCTCTCCCCTCTGCAAAATAAGAAATTTTTACCGAGTCACTTCTCGAAAAGTACCTTTTTTTCCTGGAGAAGCGTTTGAGAAGTTTTGAAGCCATAGAAAACACTGAGTGCTAGACTGTTAGTCGCCATAGATTCTACACTTCCACGATTTGAGTTACGAAAATCTTATGAGACGAACGAATTTTAGATTCTTTAGAAATTTGGGCATTCATAAACATTTAAAAACTTAAAAGTTCTGTTTTTTTAGTAATGACACTCTTGCAGTGGGGTACGATATATTAATGTGAAACGTATCTTTGGAGCTTTGGAGTAATTTTATTTTAAGTATTAGGTCCAAGCCCCCACAGCCCTCAAGGGTATAGCCCTCAAGGCCCCCATGGTTATACTTTCTTTAGTAAGCATGGGGCTGCGTGCCGGAATATCCAAGCGATCTTTTCGTTCTTTCATCCTACTATAATCTGTTCCACAATCCGTCGTTTTTTCCTTTCACATTTCCCACTTGACGTTGTCTTGTGTTTGGCGCAGCTTAACCAAAGATGGGCCCTTGTTCCATAAAACCCTAAGCAGACTTTCAGCGAAACTTTTTTTACTGTAACATGACCAAATCTTCATTTGGTATAAATGTTACCGTTAAAGTATGAAATCCGTTATTTCATAGAATACCTAGTTATTCCATGGAATAACTGATCGTGTCCGTTAAAGTGTAAAAATCTCTTGTATTTCATGGTTTAACTAGTTATTTCATAGAATAACGATCTGCAGCCCGTTAAAGTGTAAAATAATCTATATCATATATCGAAAACCGGAGGAATCGAAGAAGTCCGGTCGGTTGCTACAGCTCAAAGTTTAGGTACTGGTCAGGGATTTAAAAATGTTCGTGTAAAACCCAGTGTGTCAACAAAAAATGTTTTTGTTTTAGAAATAATGTTCTTTGTAATTCCAAGTGTCATTTTAGTAATCCTTGTTGTAACAAATGATTTTATGGTACGTTTCCATAAATACCATTTATACGCTGCATAAATTAGATAAATTGCTTCTTTTTCATTTTAATTGTCTATCATTAGTTTAATTTCATTTTAGATAAATTGTTTATTTTACACTTTAACTGTCTCTCATTAGTTATTTCATAGAATACCTAGTTATTTCATAGAATAACTAGTTAAAGTGTCAAATTAATAACATATTACACACTTTAACGGACACCATCAGTTATTCCATGGAATAACTAGGTATTCTATGAAATAACTGCATTATATACTTTAACGGTAACATAAATATTGAATTTTTAACTTTAGACCCCCTTCCGAAATGAATTCCTCTGCCCAGTTGGTAGAGTCGCAGATTTGCAACCGGAGGGTTGCGCGTGTTCTAAACTCAGTCCAATCAAAGACCGTCCTGTGCATGGGGACTGGTGCACGTTAAATCTGTCGTGGCCTCAAATGTCTTCACGTTAGCGTGGTGTGAAAGTCTGGAGAGTGGAGTGCCAGCTCGGGTGTTGACATCGTCATCTGACTGGTTCAAAATGTATAGGTGTTGTCCTCGGATCTTTCTGTTCGGGATCGATCCCGGACCGTCCGCGTTGTGTTATTCGGGTGCGACGTAAATTCAACTACCTATCCGAAATAAATTCCCGGCTACCTTACAGGTTCCTGTCGTTTCAAATTAGTTAGGGAAAGAATCTTGTAAAGAAACAGCTCCAAATTATCTCTAAATTAATGCGGTATATACGAAGGAGATGGGGATAAGAGATATTATTTGGATAGCCCGTTATGTTGCTCTATTACTAGGTAAATTTAATACCTCCCTCCCTGTTTTTTAAATAAAAAATATAAAGAAATGACTTTGCCAGGACCCTTACATGGGGTGGGGTTGACAGTAGTACCGGGTTCCAGGAAATGTGAAACTTTTTTACTGTAATGTGCTATCTGTTTTCCAGGTTTGAAATTAATAAATTTTCATCGCATTTTCAATATAACCGTATAAGTTGTCTTAAGATTTATAAAAGTTTGCGAGTAAATCCTTCCTTGTGAGTGTATGTTAATTTACTTGACGTCTTATGTTTGCGCAGCTTGACCAAATATGGCTCTTGTGCTATAAAACTCAAGCCAACAAATTTCATGTGTTTTTCAAACACGCTAAAACTATTTCACGACTGTATTTTTATTATAGAAGCCTTTGATCTCTTTAGTTCTTTAAAAAACGTGTAATGCTATACCTATATCTATTACAACAGCTGTTTGAAAGCGATGATTAAGTTGAACTGTCCGGATTATTTTCTCAACTTGATGAGTTGCGCACATTACTTCCCCAATATTACTCCGGATGTTTGATAAGTTGCAGCTGGACTACGATGAGTAAATGGGACATGTTTGGTTACCCATTTGTCTGCATTTGATGCCATAATTTTTTTAGTTCCCAAATTATTCACACAGTTCTCGCAATAAAAAATATTTCTTTTCAGAAAACCGCCTACTTATTTCATGCTTTTACAGTTATAAATTTAGGTTAAAGCTGAATTTCGGTGAGAATTTGATACCTGCCTTTGATTAACTTAAGTTCCTAAAAAGTACATGTAAAAGAAACCAAGTGTATAAGACTTGGGAAAAACTTTACTCCCTTTTATTGCTAACCTTTCATTATTGAACCACCGTTCCTTCATGATGTGTACTTAAAAGTTGCTTCACACGATTTCGTAAAGGATATAAATGATGCAAGGACCATTCATTTACAAAGCTTCTATTCAATCGCTCCTTAGATTCTGCGCACGTATCTTTGAATTACCCAAAGCTGTTTGCTATTTTTTTACCCCTAAACTGTATTTATTCTCAAAGGAAAAGTGTATCATATAATATTTATCGAAAAAGTAGGAATTTTCTCAAACTAAAGTGTTTATATGTATGATGTCGGTTCTTTTATTTTTTGTGGGTATTTTATTCCAGAAGACTTGTATTCAGTTTCTTCTGAATAATATATACCTGTTTAGATGTTCACAAGAACAAACCATCAAAACTGAAAATAAGTTTCGTTCTATACACATGCATTTAATTATTAACTGCTCGAACACCATCTTTCCTTCCATTGTTTTCTGATATCATCCTTTATTTTGGTATAGTATATAAAATTTTAATGGTAACTGCATTGATTAGTACACAAGCATTACTTTTATGTTAGGGGTAGACATTTTAGGGAAAGGAGTATTAAGCAAATAAATGAAAGATTGGTGAACCCCTCTGAATTGATTACACAGTAAATCTAGTCACATTCAACGACACGTCTAAAATTGAGAGTAAAAGTAGAGCGAAATAAAATTTAGGGAAATTTAATAAGAAACTTTCCCAAATCCATAGCACTTCAGATCGTAAAACGCGCAAAACCCGAAATGGGTAAATCGAAACTGAACCGTTTTTATTTTTATTATTCGTATTTGGCACAAACAAAAGTGAAGAATATCTATAAGAAATAACAGTTATATTTGGAAGCATTGGATGTTTAATAATATAACGATGTTTCGCAATTATACAAATTTTTGGGAACAATCATTTCACAGTAGCCAGGTGGCATGTCCATTTTTCGACTGTAACTTTTTGTTCTGTTCTTCTAAATTTGTCAGGATTTCGTGCTTTTTTTACTTTTCGAAATGAATTAAGATAGTTTCCGAAGAAAATATCCCTGTTTACAAGCGCATGGACGCTAACAGTGATGATCATCCCTGTTAGGGAATGCATTAAAAATTTCAGAAGAAAACAGATGACTCAACCATTATTGAAGTTGACACAGGGAAGCAAACACTGGCTAACTACTAATATTAGATGGTTGATTAAATTGTCAACCACAATACACCCAGTTCCTTTGTCAGCAACTACCTTCTCCAGGTGTCTGGATAGGGAGGGTCGGAGAGAATCTATTACTTAGGTGCACTTTATGGAAGAACACTGAAATGAATCATTACCTTTTTCAATTCCAGAGAGTGAGCCTAATGACCTCCATTACTTGAAAAACCTAAAACCACTTTTTCTGCTAAAACTAGAATAGGCCACATTGTAACTCAAATCTACTTGAATCGTTTACACCTGGATGACTCCAACAAGTGCCTTGATGAGGAGACTTTGGAACATATCTTATACCCGAGAGAACGTTTTAGAATTATCTTAAAGAAAATTTGTGATTCATCGACTATTCTTAGTTTTTCTTCTGTTCATTTTATGTATATTGCTTCGCTGGTTTATAGAAGGCATCGTGAAGTTGGAGTTAATACTCCGGACTCGTGTATCAAGATGTAATGTAATATTAGACGAGTATATAAAATGCGTTTATATCTTTATTTTTAAACGCTGTTTACTTTATATGCGACTCGCGGGAGCACTTTTGCTCGTCAGTGACCCGTAGAACGATTTGGGTAGGCTAGTCCTCGTAAATTTAAGATAATGTATATGAAGCCCTCAACTTTAGAGACAACTTTCCATTACCTACTGTTTCAATTCCAGGAAAGGAGAGTAACAAACACGATCTAATTTCAAAAAGCAAACATAAATCTGTATTTCCAGCTGCTGTACTCCCACGGTCTGTTTCTCAGGAACGACTGGGATCCTGTTGCACAATTTATGACATTCATAACGTAGAAATAAATCGAGCACCACTGGCAAAGCAAGCAAACGTCAAACTCGCGTGATCATTAACAGCAGTGTGTGATGAAAAGTTCCCAGCGTGGACGGAACTCGGGCATTTTTTTGTCGTAAAAAGGAAAAAATGCCGTTAATTCGGTCTGCCTTCTGTGGCAGAGGAATCGGGCTCATTAATCTTTTGGTTGAAAACTACCCTGCTTTGCTTTAACGACAGAGTTCGACCTCCGTCGACCCCGATCCTGATGGACTCGTTTGGCGAGGGCTTTTTCAATTCGATTCAAAAGACGCTTGGGATGAGGGCGGGGATATGGCTTTTTAATACCTTTCTCCAAACTTTCTTATTCATTTTCTGTCCAACGATATCAAAAACAAGTCCTTTTTTTAATGCACATCAATCTCAGATCCAGACAAAGCGGTTTCTTCTACTCACCCGTTCTTTGGACTAGCAATGTAAACGGCCAATGAAAAATCCTTCAGAATGTTTTTATTTGTAAAAAAATATTATCTGAAGCGCACACAAACTTAAGCCCTTTAAAGGCAACTTATAAATTATAAATAATCAATGAAACCTGCCGTTAATTCTACTTACGGGGACCTAAGTGTTCAACAAATTTCGAAAGTGGATTGTATTGCGAAATAGAGTATGGAGAAGATACTCTGGAATTCAAAACTACAAAACCAAACTAGACATTTTTTAAAATTGCATATTTATTTACTTAACACCTACCTACCTGAAACTCACGGTGTCTGAAAACAAGCTTTATCGTTCTTCGCAATCAGAATTCCAATTCCGGTTAATGATAAAATCAAAATTGGCTGGAAAGTTGCAAAATAAATATTGAAATGAAAATAAGTTGAAACACATCAGCGTTAGATTGAATTCGCACGCTCCAACAGTTGAACAACACAGCACATGTGAATTGTTGGTTGTTGATAAGAACAAATAATTGCATATCTTTTTATTAATTTAATATCAAGTTTCAAATGATTCATTTTTGTGCGTGCCTGCTCTCCGAGATATAGATTCAATCAGGTGGTATAAGTTCTTAGACTTCCCTCCGTGAATAGCGAAATAAAAAGAATCGATAACCCTTTGAGCGTCACGAGATTTCCGAGTAGTGAAGTATTGTTTTTTCCCCTCAACACACACACACTTAATGACTATATAACCACATTATTGGTTCAAATAATCATAGAAACGATTCTATTGTTCAAAAAGGTCAAAACTGGTTTGAAGTGTTGCAGAAAAGACTGCAGGTTATAGAGCGGTATGTGTGTGAACCCCTCAGAGTGTTAAGTACCAGTCAAGAAAGGGAACAATTAATTTATGGTAGATTTAAACAGATAACCACAAAATTAATGAAACAACGGGGCCATTCCTACGGGCCTGAATCCCATAGGATACCCACTAATTTAATGAAACGTCCACACCAGGGCCATAAAGTCCTAGAGGTCCGAACTCCTGGAGACTCCCTAAAATTTTTGTGGTTGGTGTTTTATGTGTGGGGTGGTTGAATTAGTGTTGCACTAGAGCAACACAACAGGCTATTGGTGACGGTCCGGGATTAATCCCGAAGGGAAAGACCAAGGACAACACCTGTAATTGGGAAATACGGTCAGATGACGTGATCAACATTTGAGCTGGCACCCCACTCTCCAAACTTCCACGCCACGCCAACTTGAGGATATTTGAGGCCGCGACAGATTTAACATGCACCAACCCCCACGTACATGATGGTCTTTGTTGGATCGAGTTTCGAACTCACAACCCTCATGTTGCTACTCCGCTGCTTTATCAACCGGGCTACCGCGGCCCTTTTTGTGGTTGGAATAAATATTGCATCTGTACAGATAGTTCGAGTAACCAAATATGCGGGATGAATCGATCTCACTCATTAGATCGTTCAACCAATGTATAGGAAGGGTCACAAAGTTCAAGAAGCTTGAACACTTTGAGACCGTATCTTGTTATGATCGGGGACCATCCCGGTCCTCCTCCTACATTTGATTTGGGTCCTCCCAATATTTTCCCAAAATTGTCACCATTAACCCTCCTGGTGGTTTTCTTGAGGTATCTCGTCATTAGCAAAACATTTGCACATCTTGATGGTCGAGATATCTCGTCATTAGAAGAAAAAGGAGCAGATCGGTGATCTCGTCATTAAAACATCGGCAATATCTTGACTATACATCTCGCCATTAGCAAAATTGGCCAGATATCTCGTCGAAACCACTTGGAGGGTTACTATATCGAAGAGCCCTGGGGGACCATGCGTTAAGACTGAACTGGCTGAGAAATAACTTCGCTTTATTATAAATAAATAATAAAGAGGTACAATTTCGCTTTTAAGGATCACCGGTCGTATTTAGCGATTTCTTGCGATTCGCCTGTCACAAAAACAAAAGTGGCTGGCGCCTTCTCCCTCTGTCAGCATCTCCTTACGAGAAATTTCGTTATCTCTTCTCTTCCCGTCATCTTTCCTACGCCAGTTCCTCCGTCATATGTGATTGATTAGTATTGGGGTGGTTTCAGAGAGCGTCAGATAACGATGGCCAAGTGCAAAGAGCTGACTCGAAGAAAAGCCACAGAATCTGCCAACCGCAATTAGCGCAGGACTCCACAAGGTGATGCATAGGGGCTGTCGTCCCGTTGACCCTTGGGTGAGAGAGCTTTGGGGAAAATAATAGATGGGTGGTTATATGGAAGTGGCGTTTGTGTGTTGTGAGTTTGCATTGCAGCTTGGATTTGAAAACTGTTGATTTTATCAATGCCGGTAAGTCACCGCTTGTCGGTTTTTTGGGGACAGAAGATTTCGCATTTTGCTGGTGTTGCTTCGAATCGAACCTACTTGTTAAATACTACAGTACCGTGAATTTGTTACTCGCGACTATGATTGACATTCTGATGAAACATCGACCTTAAAATGAAATAGACGGAGCATGTGCCCGCAGCTTCATGTTATTTCTTCCAGTTCGGTTTGAAGATCTGTCACGTGGTTGTAGGTGAAAGCATGAATCCTAAATTATAGATTGGTTAAAGTGATTATTCACCGTGATCAAAAACACTAGTCTACGCTTCCATATCCAATCGGCTAAGTCGATTTGTGATTTACCCTTCAGAGATCTTACGACAGCGACTCCGCCCACATGATCCGTCTATTTCATTAGAAAGTCGCTGTAATGAAATAGACTGAGCATGTGGACGGAGAATCGACCTTATGAAATAGACAGGGTATGTACACATAGCTTCATGCTGTTTCTTTCGGTCGCTCAGTTTGAATATCAGATATGCGATTGTGGAAAGAAACATGAATCCTAATGTGGGACACATTGTCGATTGGCTAAAGTGTTTACCCAGCGTGATTGAAAGTATGCGTTTCGATAGCCAATCGGCCCAAGTCAATTCTTAAGCCCACGTGACTTACCCTTCTGAGATCTTACGACAGCGACTCTTCCCGCATGCTCTATCTGTTTCATTAGAAGGATCGATGGGGTGTTGCTGTCCTAAGATCTTAAGAACTACAGATGAAGAAGTGAAAAAAACAGACATTACCTAAAATTTGATATCCTCAAAGTTTGTTTCAAAACAGTGCTGCAAAAGTTTAAATAGCGAATCCATTTATTGACCAGAAATGACCATCTGAACAGTTCAATACTTTATAGGATACATTCCTGGTGCAATCATTGCTATCTGTTACACTTGCACATTTTTGCGCGAGATAGTTTGGTATATTTTACCCTAAGAACTTGCACCCGCCTGGGGATAACAATTTGGATTTGAGAGAGCGAATTTTCCATGGAGCTCCTGAGCCGAAGACCCTCTTTCACCAAAGTCTTTGTGTTCCGAATACGTTTAGGTTATCAAAAACTTTCAACGGTGTAGCAAAGTCCTGGGTGTCAGGTTATCAAGGAGGTTGCAGTTGCAGTTGGTGCGGTAGAAAGCGTTACAATGAGCGGTAGGCAAGCCTATCACTCCGGTGAGATCTCAGAAAATACCAAGGTTCAGAAACCCTGCACAATTTGGAAAACTGCTTTTTTTCAATCAACAATTCGAAGACAGTTCAATCATATTTCTCTGTTCAAAGTAGAAAGAAACCCCCTTCAGCCTACCCTCTTTTCTGTGTCCATGATTCACTCACTAATAGAAAAGGATGTAAAGAATTTATTTTACGTAAGAGGGTAGGGTCAAGTGATCGTCGTTTTGTTGTCAGAAGCTGACAATGCAATGCTTTTAGTTATAAAAGTGGTTGTTTTGTTGGAGTTTTTTTTGCGCAAGGGCCAAATTTGACCATGCCACGCCAAACACAAGACAAACATCAAGTAATGACATACAAAGAAAGTTTTATTGACACAAGAAGAGAAACACGTCCAGGGAGGAATCGAATCTGCACCGACTACAACTCGCAGGTTGTTAGTGCGGTGGGCAAACTCACTGAACCACGACTGCCCATGTAATAAAAATTAAACCGCGAATGAGATTACAAGAATTTTTATTGTTATTACAAGAAGTTTTACAGAAATTTGATTAAACAGCAGACAAAATGAAGATATACTAAAAATTCGAAAAATGTCCCCAAACACCCTAAAATCTCTTAAAATGACTAAAAGATGCTCTAATTTCAAAAAACAAAAATACTGAAAAATGATCTAAAAAACTTTATATCTGTAATAATAAAATTGGAAACGCAATTTCTATCCATCGGGCATTGTCTACAAAGTGATAAAAAGTTGGCATGTCAAGCTCTACTGATCAGAGATAAACTGATTCTGTCGTTGAATTTTTCTGAAATTCATGAGCTCTAAGTATAGCTGGAGTACTTTTACATACTACATTGTAAACATTTGGAAACGACTAAATCTCACATTTCAACTAAATTGTTTAAAGATTACTACCGCTAGTCTCGTATAAACGATGGGTACCTTATGATTATGATCATTCTTGCATTTGAGTGCTTTCGTGCGAAAAGCGATTATCTCTCTCTCCTTTGTCGTTTTGTAAAAAAAATTTATAATCGCCTGCATTGAAATCGGGAAAGATGTGGAATCATTGGTGTCGAACCGTGAAACGTGCTTCTCGTGATTCTCTTAAATTCTTTTTAGACAATTATCTCTTAAAATTTCATTTTTATTTTAACATATTGTTATTGTTTGAAAAGAGGTGGGAATTTGCTTTCTTAGATGAAAAGATTTAGAGAATTTTTGTTTCTTCTTTGTAGTTTACTTTGACGTGCTTGAAAGGGTATAATCGATATGATTAATATTTATGGTTCATGTCTCTTAATCAGGTAGGTAGTTGAATTAACGTCGCACTGGAGCAGCAACACACGGGCTATTACTCTAAATCAGGAATGCAGCTAATATTTAATTTTGAGTTTTTTTAGATAGCCGTTCCCCAAAAACAACGGGCCGCGGTAGCTCGGTCGGAAGAGTAACGGATTAGCAACCGGAGGGTTGCGAGTTCGAATCCAACCAAAGACCGTAGTATACAAAGGGGGATGGTGCATTTTAAATCTGTCATGGCCTCAGATGTCCTCACGTTGGCGTGGTTTGGAAGTTTGGAGATTGGGGTTCTAGCTCAGGTGTCACCTCGTCATCTGACTGTGGTTCAAAATTACGTGGTGTGTTGTCTTCGGATCTTTCCCTCCGGGGTTTGATCCCGGACCGTCGCCAATAGCCCGTTGTGTTGTTCCAGTGTGACGTTAATTATGATACCTACCTATTTTAGCCTCCCATCAAAATAATCGAATTATATTAAAAGTTTTTGTTAAAAATACTTCAAATGTAATATTCCCATGAAATCAAGAACATAAAAGATCCGGTCACCTTCCGCCTAAAGTAAAAATATTAAACAAAAATGTGAAAATCAACGTCAATAAGATTATTTTTTGCATTTCGTTTTACACCTTAAATTGTTTTAAGTCTAAATATCCAGTTTGCATCAGGTATAGGATCAAACCCTAACTAATTTCATTATATTCTGCTTGAAGATAGATTTTGGATGGATTTCACTATTTAATAACTTAGAGAATGAGTAAATGGACAGCTTGGCCATAATTGACCAAGCTGCGTCAAACACAGGACAGACAACGTCAAGTAGCCATACACACAAGGAAAGTTTTTACTGACCCAGGAAGAGAGAAATACACTCAGGATAAGTTGCAGAAATCGAACCTGCGCCACCTACAACTCGCAGGTTGCTAGCGCATTGAGTACTTGTGATACCAGCTTGTATTTCATGAGGCCCGTCCTTTAGCTAGATATTCGGTTCGGAGTGCATATGGGGGTATTGTGTCAATGTTTTGAAAACCACGGCTGTGACGATTCTCCAAATTGATACTGAAACAATAAAATACTGCTAGCCTAATCAGTGCTAGAAAGTGCAAATTATAGAATAAGTGCCAGGTTTTGGCACATGTAAAGTCAGTTACACTTATTTCTTGTGTTGATCGTCTTGAGAAAATTTTGATAGTAACTCTTTCTTTTCGAGGGCCGCGGTGGCCCGGTTGGAAGAGTAACGGACTTGCAACCGAAGGGTTGCGAGTTCGAATCCAGCCAAACACCGTCGTGTACAAAGGGGGCTGGTGCACGTTAAATCTGTCGTGGCCTCAAATGTCCTCACGTTGGCGTGGTGTGGAAGTTTGGAGAGTGGGGTGCCAGCTCAGGTGTTGCCTCGTCATCTGACCGTGGTTCAAAATTACGTGGTGTTGTCCTCGGATCTTTCCCTTTGGGATTGATCCCGGACCGTCACCAATAGCCCATTGTGTTGCTCCAGTGTGACGTTAATTGAAATACCCAAATACCCAAATACTTTCTTTTCGTACGTTCTGTTACTAATTTTATATTATGTTAACTCAAATTGCGTTATTCGCTAATCCTTTTTAATATTAAATTTATTTATTAACTTATTTCTTTCATGACTTATCGTTTTTTATATCGGGTTTGGATGCTGTGAAAAATTCGCTACTGGAACATTTTCGCACGTTTCAGGACTTAATATTAATTCACCTTTCTTTGAAAGCAGTCATTTTTCAAGAACCTGACATGACTTATCGTCTTTCAACGTGCAAACGTGTTGGCAAAGTATTATTTGTACAAAAATGGCATGGTTCTCAATGGAGGACGAAGTTAAAATAAATAAAAAAAATACTATTTCTAAAATAGTGTCTGTAGTCATACCACAGCGCATTTAAATCCTAATAGATTAGGTGCTCTAGCGTATGCGAGTCCTACCTGCATTAGATTAGATAAAAATCAAAACCGCTATCCTACAAATAAACACCATTTGTAAAAGTTCCCTTTAAATAGTATCAGCATGTTCTTTTTATACTATTCTAAACCCTTTGTCCGCTCTGAATGAAATTTTACCTAGTTCTTTTTAAGGACCCTGCTAAAATATTATTAACGCGCATATATTTCATGTTTATTCATTATTACCGGTTCTTTAACCCTCTGAGCGGCACGAGATTTCTGAGTAGTGTAGTGTTGCTCCCCTCACACGCTATGATTCTGATCACGTCTATTGGTTGAAAGAATCCCAGGAAAGATTCTATTGGTTAAGAAAAATCAAAACTGTCAGGAAAGACTGCAGGTTGCAGAACGAATATATGCGTGTAACCCTTTAGAGGATGATGGGTAGGTATTTAATTAACGTCGGACTGGAGCAACACAACGGTCTATTGGCGACGGTCCGGGATCAAACCCGAAGGGAAAGATCCGAAGACAACACCACGTAATTTTGAACCACGGTCAGAACCAGATGACGAGGCAACACCTGAGCTGCCACCCCACTCTCTAAACTTCCACGCCACGCCAACGTGAGGACATTTGAGGCCACGACAGATTTAACGTGCACCCCCTCCTTGTACACGACGGTCTTTGGTTGGATTCGAACTCGCAATCCGTTACTCTTCCAACCGGTCTACCGCGGGCCCTTGAGAGGATGAAAGATTTCTGCAATATTTTTTAGGAAGTGGCATAAAAATCATTGTCACCCCAATTTCATTCATTTTAATTATACCAATGTTATTGTTACTTTTTCTGTTGAGCATGGGACCATTGGCATCTGAGCGTCTTATTCTCGTACCTATGCGAATATCGTCAACACATCTTAACCCTCCATGTGGTTTCGACGAGATATTTCGTCCATCAAGATCCGACCAATTTTGCTAATAACGAGATATCTGGTCATCAAGATATTGACAATTTCTTTATGATGACGTGATCAAGATTTGGTCAGTTGATCTCTAATGACGAGATATCTCGTCCATCAAGATCTGGCCAGTTTTGCTAAAGACGAGATAACTCGTCGAGACAACCACCAGGAGGTTAAATACTGCTCTGCTTAGGGTAGCTGTAGAAGTCAGTGGTTGGGCATTAGATATATAGGTGTTTAGGTGTAAATAAGAAAATTCAGATTTGTGTAAGACATCCATCCGATTTCCAATTGCTTTTGCTCGAGGAACTGGATTCGATGATTTAGATTTCTTAACGTTCTATGTATTTATTAATGTAATCCTTAGATTAAAAATTCGGAGTATAATTTTACGGGTAAAAATCAGAAAAAAATGTTGGAATGACCCGAAAAAGAATTATAACAAACACAATAGCCCGAAATATGAAAAGTTTGGCTAGGTAGGTAGTTCATTAACGTCGCACTGGAGCAACACTGTTCTAACCTCTTCCAATTTGCTCATTTTGAACTTTTCTTAAAAATATTTCTGTCAATCTTGACATTTTCCTCCAGTTACAAAAAAAATTCGCGACACTCCTTAACGACGAAAACGTGAACCAAACCGACTGGACGGGCTTTCCTTCCCCCCGATTTATGAATCACAATTCCGCACGTGCTGTTGTGAGGAAGGCAGAGGGCGGAGGTATATTATTCCCTCAGTGCCTCGACCCCGCCAGACCTTGGAATGCACCCTGCCGGCTTCATTGCACCTCCGTGGGCAGCAGAATGACTGCTACCTGAAGGCGCCTCGCTTCTCGGACGACATCAAGAACTGCGGGAGATATGGGACCCGGTGTGTCTTAAGCACGGATGCGAGATTGAAATGTGTGACACGTTTCCAGGTACTTCTCTGCGGGAGAAGTTTCTTTTGACCCTGTTGCATTAGAAACAGCGATGGCTATTTACGTTGGGGCATTAGACTTCGTTGGAGACTTGATTGGTTGGGATGGTCACGCCCCTACATAAATATAACGACGGATGTTGTCACGTTATAGTCGAGCGGTAAAGAGATTTCTATAGATTGTGCATTGGACGCTGAGAAGGACGATCTGTTGTCACAAATTGTTTATTTACAAATTAGTATGTCATGAAGATATATCCTATCTTCTGGCGCAAACCTGGGGTCTTGTCCTAGGGGTTCCCTAGACCCATGGTGACCCTTGTGTGGAAAAGTGATGTTATTCTAACAAACCCTAAAAAAGGAGAAAGAGATAATTACACCTTCGTGAAACGGAACACACCTCAATCCAACCTTGCGGTCTCCAGTCTCCTGTCTAGACTGTCTCGTCTAGCTGTTTTTTTCTCTCCCTAACCCCCTCTTGTCCTAGGGTTCCCGTAGTGATCAGGTCATGTAGATCCATGGTGCCCCTTGTGTGGAAAGGTGATGTGAATCTCAAACTATAAAAAAAGGAGAAAAAGATACAAACACCTCCGTGAAATGAAACACATCTCTATTCAACCTTGCGGTCTCCAGTCTAGACTATCTCGTCTAGCTGTTTTTTCTCTCTTGTCCTAGGAGGTCCCCTAGTGGCCGGGTCATGTGGACCCATGGTGGTCCTTGTGTGGAAAGATGATGTAGAAATCACAAATGTCTTGAGACCCATGCCTCTCACCAGTATAATCCGGCGTCCTAGAGTTGCCAGTCGAGTCACTTTGTTTTGAACGAGTCTATTAGTTAAATTACGCGGCTGGTGGTAACGTAAACAAAGCGCTGCCACAATTGGCGTCTTTAGGGCGGATTCTGGTTCTTAGTTTACAATTCGATGTCGAAAGCGATAGCAGGCGGAAACACATCCATAATTATCGCCATTCAAATAAGTATATCAGCCTTCTCCTAACGCTCTTTCACACTTATTCTGACCAATCACACCTATTCTCACAATCCACTGACCCAAGGCGGACTGCCTTTTCATCGGAGCAGCCCTATACATCTTACCCCATATGCACAGTGGCCAGGATCCCCACATAGAAGGGGTCGCCGATATTATGATGATACTGTTACCCGAGGGGCCCCGTGAAATTAGTGGATATTTTTTGTATTGTAAGGCCTGGTTGCTTTACTAAGTTTCATAAAATTTTCCTTTGTATTTGCATCAAGAAAGTTGTATAGTAAGGAAAAGAAGATTAAGTAAGTGTGCAAGGAAAAGGAGATTAAATAACAAGAATAACGTGTGCAAGAAAGGAAGAGAAAGTTATACATTTATGCAAGTTAAACACTGAATACATAGTTGTGTTTCATAAGTGGCTCGTCATCTAATCTAGAACCAGCATCTGTTATCTAACCTGGTACTGGAGCCCTGAGTGAAGATGAAAAACCTGCACTGGCAACTGCCAGTTACCATAATTGGCAAAGGGGGCCGCTGTTCAAAGGCCCCTTCGCCAATTTATTTCGAACTGATTAATATTGTGTGATTTTTAGTACATATTCACTTACAGAAAAATTAGCCCCCTTTAAAGAACTTTACAATCCAAACAAGATTTTATATTTTACCGAATGGAAATGGAATAGTCCTCTTGGCTCACGCGATTTTTTTTGTTTTGCAATTCACGTAGAGAAGTATCTAAATTATTTAGATCTCTAGATTGATTTAATCTCGGAGAGCTCAGAGAGACGCATTAAATGGCACCCTGAAAGTATTTTGATATCAAATCGAGAGGAGTGGAAAAGTTTTTAACAAATGGATTTTAGAAATACATATTTTTGTTTTACTATAAAAATCCATTTAATCATACTATGTTATGTTGAATGTTTATGTTTTCGATTCTTAAGTCCAGAAGGTTTCTGTCGTGTATTTCTTAAAAGCACTGGTTTTATTAAACACTTAAGGTTTTATCTTATTTGTTGGTGCAATTTTCATTCCTGTAATGGTGAGTAGTAACCACAGCGCACTGCTTTGGCCCTAGATGTTTTCAAGGCTTTTCGAGAGTAGGGACTTCGTGATCTTTAGGCCCCATGATAAATTTATCATTTACTGATTAATATTGATATGCAGTGTGTTTCAAAACTTTCTGTGAAAACTTTGTGGGGAGGTAAGAAACATGAAATTAAACCGTATACACACAGGGATACAAACATCCCTGTGTGTATACGGTTCCCCCCAAGGGTTACCCAAATGTGCTAGAGGATGCACTGAAGTGCAGAAAAGAAAGACAACAAGTTCGTGAACATTTCCACTAGCCCTAATTTTACAGTTTGACATAAGTTGTACGCTTTCAGTTTCTCAATAGGTGCTCAAAGTAACAATTAACAAAAGTAATACATGCCTGACAGTGTCGACGCATGGACGGAGTGGGAAGTAGTTTCAGTCGCTGATCGGTGTCATGCCTCTCTCCGTGGGGTGTTCCTGTATGGTGAAAATGCTCAAATAATTGGTGATTTGTCACATGTTTGTCCGGGTCCCGTCCAGGATACAATTTTTGGGACACACCTTCGGTGGTTCCGGTTCTGACTTCCGGAAGAACCCCAACTCAAATGCTGGCTATCAGCAATCAATTATTCGATGTTATTTCAGCGTGTTATCGACTGTGCAATAAGCCATCTCAGGAACAAGAAAACATAATTTATTCAAACGCAACAATTAATACTGATAAATGAATAAAAATCAAATGGTTTGACATTCAGACTATCGCGAAAGATATCTTTAAAACAAAAATTAAATTTTGAATGGGATGAAATAGCACGCGCACGTGCGACTTTATATTTGGTTCCGCGCAGAGCTGTCTGATGACAGCAGCGTGCGAAATTTGCTTAATGTTGTTGCCACACAATCTTGCATTGGCTGTTCTGTTTCCATTAGCCATCCCATATGCTAGGTGCGCAACTATCTCATGTTGGTACATGTGAAATGATACATGTTATCCTTACGAAGTCAGAATCTAAAATGATGATGGCCCAAACTGACCAACTGTCGCGCTGCCGAACAAGACCCACTAGTGAATCTAAATAGCGCTTGCGGACATACATCCCTGTGCGAACACATTTTAATTTTGTGTTCCCTTCCTCCCTTTAAAGTTTGTAAAGGAAGTTTTGAAACGCACTGTATACATGATTGTTGATATTCCTTTTCACAGTATTATCCTTTTTATGTAGGGAAAATTCGTAAATTATGCTCATGTATACGCCTTACTAGCACCATTATTGTACACAATTATTTGCTGTCTTTGATAGTTCATTATGCGTGATAACATATTTCCAGATTTGAATTTTCATGAAAAATAAAATTGCAGTTGTAACTATTTAATTTTTCATGTGCATTTTTCAAAACTAACGATCGATTTTTTTTCTACATTTAGGATCACCACGTGGTGTTACCAGAACAAGTAGAAGACGGTAAGAGTTATAAATAACATAATTCTTATTTCTGACATTTTATCCAACAATGGAATGGTGTACTTGCGTTGTTTGCTCTTTAAAAGGTTCCATTTTTCAAAACTTTTCCCCAAGTTTTTCTGACCTGACTCATTAAAAGTGAGATTATTGGAAAACAACTGTGTTTTTGTTCGCAACTGAAATATAATTTGTGTGAACTTAATACCTTCTCTCCTCATTTTACATGACCTACTTAATTATGACGAAATGTTCTATGAAGCATAAAGAAAAAGCCCCTACTCTCACAATAGTGTAAATGTAACTCACGAAAAGTCAACGATTAATTTTTTAAATGAGAGATGTTTCCCCGCCGCTTCTCTCTCGGCTCTTTAGATATTCTGCCAACGAATATCGGCACATTTAACATCCGAACGACTATAGCTCGTTACTTTGGAATAGGGGAAGTTATTTTTTGGGGCGGTGGTGGGGGGGGTGGATAGAAGATTCCAATATATATATATATATATATATATATATATATATATATATATATATATATATATATATATATATATATATATATATATATATATACATATACATATATATTATATATATATTTGAAGATCTTATAAGCCTGCAGTCGTGACGAGAGTGGTGTAAGGCAACCGGAGAGAATGATCCATAGATCTTGAGTGTAATGCAGATTCCACAACAATTCTTTATTATTTCAGTAGGTGAGTAGTTACATCAAGAGGTTGTTGAGGGTTTGGAACGGCTCTGAGGGCTCCTTAGCCCAAGAGGCTCGTGAAAGAATAAATAGTTTACAAAAATCTCGCTAGAGGGATTAGGATTAGGAAAAATATTATTGGACCAGGGGATTTAACACGAAAGTTCATTGGTAGAAGTCGTGGTTTTACGAAGGGGGAATGTGATCTTACATATGCGATTTGAAAGCAGGAGAGTCCTTGGGAGGTCCAAGCTAACGAGGCGGCTTGAGTTCAAAGGTGAAAAGGTGCATATATATATATATATATATATATATATATATATATGCCTTTCACCTTTCAACTCAAGCCGTCTCGTTAACTAGACCTTCCACAGACCTTGCGACTCCTTTTCACCTTTGAAATATATATATATATATATTTTGTTCTGTGAATTCGCAATTTCTGTGAATTTGAGCCCCCAATTCTAAAGTTAAAAACAAAGAATCGAATATGAAAGTTAACTTGAGTATTAGGTTGTGGTCAATCTCAGCTGCTGCTTTATGCACTGTAACGTCTTGATTCACGGGTAGCTAGACTAGTTACCATTGAAAATATCCGATTCTGGACTAAATTGGTTTATTTTACAATTTGTACAAAAATGAATGTAAAGTTCATTAATATTAGTTCCTTGGAAGGTCCAAAGTTCTATCGAGGCGCTTAGGGCTGCTGGCGAGCCTCACAATTTCGCTCGGGGAAGTCTAACGCACGGCTACGGGTGAGCCTATTCTCAACACAAAATTACTCGAATGAGTACAGAATTCCAAGGCAGGAAATCTCAGTCTTTCTGGACAGGATCACTACTAGGATGAACAGTTACACGGATCTCTAGGGGGGTTCTCCTTTACGGCTACGGTCGAGCCTTTCTCACTAAAATACTCCGGCGAGTATAGGATCCCAAGGTGGGATAAATGCACAACAGTGAACGGATATTCACTTCAAGCTCCAAAAACGGTCTCTGCTGACCGCCTCTCTCCAAGCTCTCTCTCTGATCCTCTGTCTCCGTCTCTCCTCTCCTCTCGTGATCTCTCTCTGATGATCTCTCCAAAACTATATGTTGGGTGCTTATCGACTCCTCCTTTCCGTTTCTGGTCCGCCTTTTAGTCGGTGCTGGATTGGGTGTTGAAGATTTCTCACGTTCTTGATTGGCTGTCTCACGTTGGTCTTTCCCCTCAACTTTTACGACAGACTTCGGCGGACTTGAAAGGGGACCATCAAACCCTGTCGGAAACTCATCATCATTTATATCAATCTTCTTGGTCTCGAAATGTCGAAGAGAGCGACAGAAAGGCTCCTGCCCTTTGTTTTGAAACCACAGCGATTTCCGACCCCTGCTGGCTGGCTGTCGTTAAGAAATCATTAAGATGTTTTCGGGTGGTCGTTATGGAGTGTGGGCTTTTCCTCTCGACACCTGAGTCAACAAGATTTTCCATTTTCCCACGTTGTCGTGGTGATCGTTTCCCTAGCTGCCGTTACAGCACCATTACTTTTAAACGAACGTGGTACAAGGACATTTGGAATTACGGTGTTTCGGGAACGATTATTCCAGATTGAATAGAAAATGGTCCAGTCCTAACCAACTTAACGAAACAAATCGGATTTGTTTAAATCATTTTAATACTCACTTTCAATATTGGGCCGCGGTAGCCTAGTTGGTAGAGTCGCGTATTAGTCCAGTCCTGACCAACCTAACGAAACAAATCGGATTTGTTTAAATCTCCTTAATACTCAATTTTCATATTGGGCCGCGGTAGCCCAGTTGGTAGAGCCGCGGTAGCCCAGTTGGTAGAGCCGCGGATTAGCAACCGCAGGGTTGAGAGTTCAAAACTCGATCCAATAAAAAAAACCGTCGTGTACGTGGTGGCTGGAGTTTGGAGGGTGGGGTGCCATCTCAGGGGTTACTCCTCGTCATCTGACCTTGGTTCAAAATTACGAGGTGTCTTCGGATCTTTCCCTTCGGGGTTGATCCCTGACCGTTGCCAATATCCCGTTGCATTGCTCCAGTGCGACGTGAATTCAACTACCTCTAATAATCAAACTCATTTTGTGCCATTAAATCTGAGCAATTCAGGCTCCCAAACAGATGAAAACAACAGTTTTTCGTCGCTGTTGTGTAACGACGAAAGTTGGGCCGCGTCAATGTAAAGGTTGCTAGGAACACCGTTTTAGGACTGTTTAGAGAATGCATATTCACGAAACGCAAATTCCTGTCACAAAAGAATGGGAAAGTTTTCCGAGAAGTTACTTCGTAACTCACGAGTTTCGTGACCTGCTCGTGACAGGGCGATTTTACTTGACTTGTGAGCATGGCTGAGGGTGATTCGCTGGAGGTTAAAGACAGAGGTGGCGTTTATTAAGACTCTAAATACCACAAAGAATGTTTTTGTTCGTGAATCTTTCCTCTTTTACCTTTTGTTCAGATTGTTTTTGTTCCTTCTTGACAAATCACCTCTGTAACCGTAAATTGTGCATAATACGTCATGCTCTTTGGACTCCTGTGAAACTGCTTTTGTTTTATGCCGCTTTTAGTTGTTATGTTTGGTTTGATTGTAGCGCTTCTATTTTCTTTATTTTGAGTATTAAGTGCACTGCTGTAAAGGTAGGTATTTAATTAACGTCGCTCTGGAGCGGGCTATTGGCGATGGTCCGGGATGAAACCCGAAGGGAAAGATCCGTGGCCATTTTGAACCACGGTCAGATGACGAGGTCACACCTGAGCTGGCACCCTGCTCTCCAAACTTTCACACCACGCCAACGTGAAGACATTTGTGTCCACGACAAATTTAACGTGCACAGCCCCTTTTGTACACGACGTTCTTTGGTTGGATTCGAGCCCCCAACACTCCGGTTGCTAGTTCGTTACTCTTCCAACCGGGCTATCGCAGCCAGTACTGCTGTAAAGAAATACTCATATAGAAATAATATCGCTTTTATTAGTTAATGATCGACAGCTTTAAAGCAAAGTATATTTGATCAATGCTAAAATGTTTTCCTCAAGTTTTGAGAAATTGTTCCAATTTTAGGGCGTTTTTGACAACCAATTTCCATAATAAAAGACATTTTGTATCTTAACATTTGGAGGACGTGGTTAAGTTATACACTGTATATAATACACGAGATAAAAAATATTTTCGCTTGACAAATGATAAGTAGGTAGGTATTTATTTAACACTGCACTTTAGCAACACAACGGGCTATTGGCGACGGTCCGGGATCAAACCCGAAGGGAAAGATCCGAGAACAACACTACGTAATTTTGAACCACGGTCAGATGACGAGGTCACACCACTCTCCAAACTTCCACACTACACCAACGTGAGGATTTTTGAGGCCACGACAGATTTAACGTGCACCAGCCCCCTTTGTACCCGACGGTCTTTGGTTGGATTTGAACAAATGATAAAAACTTAATTATTAGAATCTTTCAGATGACTCATGACTGTCAACTGAAAAAAATCCTTTTTTTTGCCTCATCGTTACATTGCATCAGGAGTTCACCTTGTACTTCTATAAAGGATTTATTACCTGTCCAGCTTGGACCTCCTCGAGAAGTACCAACCCACCCCAGGACTTCAGATGGACCTTGCAAGAAATTAATTTGCGGGTGGTTTACCATATCTATTTCGGCAAGAGAAAAGCTGGAAAAACTATCTTTGGGTAAGATCCCCAATCCCCTCTTAGATTCTATCCCCAAGCATCAACTCGACCAAAGTAGCGTCGGGAATCGTATTCCCAGCAGTCCTTCGAACTGAAGTCATCTTTGAATCGTACTTTAGTGGCTTAACCCTCGAAGTGCTTTCGACGAATCCTGTTTATCAAGCGAGTTCGAATCCAACCAAAGACCTTCGCGTACAAAGGGGGCTGGCTCACGTTAAATCTGTCGTGGCCTCAGATGTCCTCACGGTGGCGTGGTGTGAAAGTTTGTATAGTGGGGTACCAGCTCAGGTGTGACCTCGTCATCTGACCTTGGTTCAAAATTATGCGGTGCTGTCCCCGGATCTTTCCCTTCGTGTTTGATCCCGGACCCCAATAGCCCGTTGTGTTGCTCCAGTGCCACGTTAATTAAAATACCTGCCTACCCAAAGTTTGGGGTAAATATATTTTTCCATAAAAAGAGGTAATATCAAGCCTTCACGCCTGGGATATCTTTGGTGACATTGAGATGTCTCATCTTTGGGGGCTTGATTGCCTTTTTGCACAGAAAAAAAAGATTTATATCCAAAGTTTTGGAATGAGCTTACAGGAAGAGAAGATAACTTAAGTTCTATTCAAATCACATGCCAGAATTCACATTTCACCCGGGTTTCTGCCCAGCTCTAAGTTATGAATTTTATTTTCCTGAAAATGGAACCCGTCTCGCTTCTCCTTTCCATCTGAAGCACATGTGCCATGAAAGCGTGATTTGTGCCATCCGCTGAATTTGCACCAGTGCATGTATCTGCGGAGTCCAGACATCTATTAAAGGGCCAATCCGAGTTTCTAAAAATACTGAAACTGGGCTGTCTGTTTTGCCTGCTCAGGGTGCATCAGCGCCCGTGATAGCATCCTGTTTATTTTGCGGGATTTCTCCTTTCCGGATTTGTTTTTATATTTTTCACTGTGTCCCCCACAGATAGGGGCCATTGGTAGGGTATTTGTAGAAGTTTACGTAAGAGGCCGTGTTTGTATCTTGTGTTGACAAAAAATCTGGAAAAGTTCCGTTTTATTCCGGAAACTGGTTAACATTTTGATAACAAAGGGAATTTTTTTGATGGTATCGAATCTAGTCCGAAACATGTGTTCTAAATTATGTGATTTTCACACACATTTAAATAGTCCTAGTGAGCAATGAAAATAGGATTGAATATATAGACATGTGTATATCGAATATAGTCCGATACACATGTCCTATATTATGTGATTTTCACATAATTAGTTCATTTAAATAGAGTGTGTATTGAAAATTGGAGTATATATATTGGTTTTATTGAATATATAGACATATAGACATATTGATTGAATATATAGACATGTGTATATCGAATATAGTCCGATACACATGTCCTATATTATGTGATTTTCACATAATTAGTTCATTTAAATAGAGTGTGTATTGAAAATTGGAGTATGAATATATATTGGTTTTATTGAATATATAGACATATAGACATATTGATTGAATATATAGACATGTGTATATCGAATATAGTCCGATACACATGTCCTATATTATGTGATTTTCACATAATTAGTTCATTTAAATAGAGTGTGTATTGAAAATTGGAATATGAATATATATTGGTTTTCAAAACGTGAAGTTTTTTAACAAAGTTCTACTTGTCTTCCATGATGAATTTAGAAAACCTGGAGATACCATGATTGTGCATCAGTCTCCACGTCGGTAGCTCAATCTGTTTCATATCAAGAGTGCGATATTATTAAGATCAAAAGAGACGTATTTACAGCCTTTAGATATTTAAATTGGATTTATAAGTAACGCACGTTAAATACAACTTATATAGGACGTCATCCACTTATCTCAAACACCCATCCACATCCCTCTTTATTGTAATCCGAATTCTACTGAATCTTCAGCTCATTAGGATTTAGATTTTACAAATATAAAAACTGAGAAAAGAGAGCAATTGGAAAGGAGCTGCACAGTTTTTAGAAAGATTGTTCAAAATTACTTATTATGATTTTTGTTTTTCTCACCTGTCAAAATCACTAACAAATAAAAAAGAATCATAAGGGTGTTTGTTGCTGAGACATATTCAATTTATTTTACATTGTATTATTTTCTTCACTTGAGACGTACTATAAAGTCATTGAACAATGAATTACTGCAATTATGAATATTTTGCATCATAGGCAAAAGATTGAAAGCACCATAAGAGTAGTTCTTTGCCTCATTTATGTAGAACTCTATTTGTTATAACAGGGATAAAAAGAGACATTCTTAACAATTAAAGATATTTATTTACAATGGTAAAGGGTGATTATATATAATTTTATTAACGAGTTGCTATAGAAATACCAAATCATAATGAGTAAAATGAATGAAAAAATGAAATACTCTTATATGAATACTTGATAAAGTGAGTAAATACAAAGGTAGGTAGTTGAATTTACATCGCACTGGAGCAACCAACGGGTTATTGGCGACGGTCCGGGATCAATCACGACGGGAACGATACGAGGACAACTCCACGTAATTTTGAACCACGGTCAGATGACGAGGTCACACCTGAGCTGGCACCCCACTCTCCAAACTTCCACACTACTCCAACGTGAACCGACGCCATGGAAAGATTATGTTGTGTAATCAATTTTTTAAACTTCAGGTTACATTTCAGACCTCGTGCAGCAAAAAAGACAATTGAAGGACAAACTAAACAAAAAAATCAATTATTTTTTAATATTTAACTTAAAATTTATTTTCTCGCAATTGCTTTATTTATAGATTGCCAAAAACATCACGCGCATATATTGCGTAAACGTTTTCACGCTGCTTCACAAATGCATGTAAGTTATCAGTGCTTCCTTAGGTTTTCTCATCCTATATGGATTTGCAATTTTCGCTATAATTAGCACTTCTGTCGCAATTTTTCTTCGCCTAGCTGTTCTTAATGTGAAAAATTCTCTGGCCGGTTCGTTTGAACACAAAGGAACATTTTAATATATTATATATTAGCAACAGCTGTTCGTAGCAAACTATGCGGAAATTAATCTAATATAATTTATTCCGGCAAATCCTTTTTTTTGAAGCGAGGTCACCAGATTGAAGAAATTTCATCCACTGAGTGCTTCTGAGTTTTTATAGATTGTTGAAATGCGTAACCTCTATCTATATATAAGCCTACATTTTGTTAGTTTAGTTTAGAATGGCGGGGTGTAATTACAACACGTTCATCCATATGTGTGAGATATGTTGGATGAGTAAACTATAACTACAAAATGTAGTCACTTGGTCATATCTATGTCATGATTAAAATAAAATAAACATAAAGAAGTATTATAATTTCTTAACTAATTTTTTTTGGTCTTCATAACCAAACCATCAGTTTAAATTTCTTTAGAGACTAAATAACTTTTATGTCATGCCTTATCAGGGCCATTCCTGAGTGATGTGCTGAACGTGCTCTTGCACGTAGTCAGGAATAAAATAGGGATGACCGGAAGCGGAACAGTATGTCTCCAATTTTAAATTAACATGTCCAGCAATACATTTGCTGGTATTATTAATTTTATATTTATTCGTTTGTTGTAGGTTCTTTCTACCGTTGTAATATAAAGATAATTATAAATCTGAATATTTTATTCTTTTCATTATAATATTCTAAAGATACTCATCAAGGGCAGGGATGTATTCAGTTGAATAGCCCCTAAAGGGCTCGCATCCTTCCCAAAATGGATGTAGCCGGAGGGTTACGAGTTCAAAACCAGGTCGAACCAAAGACCGTCGTACGCGGTATTTTGGAAGAGTAACGGATTAGCAACCGGTGGGTTGCGAGTTCGAATCTAACCAAAGACCGTCGTGTACAAAGGGGTCTGGTGCACGTTAAATCTGTCGTGGCTCAAATGTCCTCACGTTGGCGTGGTGTGGGAGTTTGGAGATTGGGGTGCCAGCTCAGGTGTGACCTCGTCATCTGACCGTGGTTCAAAATTTTGTGTTGTTGTCCAAGGATCTTTCCCTTCGGATGGATCTCAGATTGTCGCCAACAGCCTATTGTGCTGCTTTATTGCGATGTTAAATAATTAACCACCTACCTACCTTCCCAAAATGATTTTAGAATAAAAACCTTCAAAATTCCATGCTCAACCAAGATATATCGAAGAAAATCGAAATTTCGTAAATCAAACAGGTAAAATATGCATTTGATGCGTCAAATATGAAAACGGTCGAAAATAATCACTAAACGCAATGCTCATTTAACATTACATTTTGGAAACCGGGTGAAAGAAGACAGAGCCATCTATTTTGTGATTCGTGTTTGATGAAAGGCGTTCTTTTGGAGAATCAAATGTTTTTTAGGAGAGGGTAGGGCTTGCTGAGGTTTGCACGTGGGCAACTCATACCTCAGGAACGACCCTGGGGGTTATGAGTAGTCTCTTAAAAATGGTAAATCCTTTGCATTTATATTGTTTGTGGGAGAAATGCAAGAGAATATTATCTGTACCACTTTATTCTTAGAATTCGATCCTCATCCTAAATGTTTAGTGTGTTATATTTGCAGAAAAATGCGGCAGTACCGTCTTAACGCATAGGCACACTATGCATTTGCCCACAGAGAACCTCACTGTTAGCCGGTGCATGATACTAAAATGGCATAATCGTGCCCCGTGTGTGTCTGTTCCGAGGCACTGTTGGCGTCGACTTCATCTTTATGGCCGACAACACCACGCCCCATAGCACTGCGGCTGTTTCGGAGCTGCTAAAAAATGAGGATATCGTGCGCATTGATTTTCCTGTCCATTCTCCCGATCTCAATCCTGTTGAACGCATATGGGATGCTCTAGGAAAATGGCTGGTGAAGAGGCCACACTAATACCACTAGAAGGGTCTGACAGGAATGTATTCTCCTACCTCAGGAACCTACCCGTAACCTTATTCTCAGTATTCAAACGGAGTACAAAACCTGCATTAGTGTTCGAGGTGGTCATGCAACCTATTAGGGACCGCCTCTTCTCTATATTTAAGTTTCCGCAATTACTCATCTGTCTCATGGCAACCAGTGTAGAGCCATCTCTTCAGTTCAGAGACATTTTTACCGTTCGCTTCTATCTTGTTGTCGTTTTGCTTTTACTCATCGGTTCGGCAAACCCCGGTGTGCCTTTGGTATCATTTTCCCACATCCAGTTCATGTCACTGCAAAGTAGCAGCTGAAAACCTTACTGTTTCTTAAGTTTTGCATGTTAGTGTAACTTGACTAAGGGGATAAGTAACAACATTTTTTATAAAAAATAATAGTTGGGATAAATGACTGTTTTCCATCCTTTTAAGGTATTTTGATTATCTTCCCTGAATTGGAAAAAGAGAAACACCGAAGAAATATACGATGTCTAACTTTCCAAACCAGTCCATCATTCTTCAACTGTGGTAAAAACAGAAGCGCATGGACCAGTCGGATAGGTTATGTTTATCGCTCTACGTTCATTTTTTGCTAGATGGGGTTGATCGGGTCCTACAACCAACTGGATAGAAGGATGTTTTTAAACAAAGAGCAAAGACATAATCTTATTTTATTTGGTTCCGTTACGAGTATAATTTTAAGTCAAAATCAAGTTCCTGTAGTTGCCTAAACTAGTAAACATGGGATAAAAGTTCTATCCTCGTTACTTTTCTATAATTGTCTAAAACTGGTATAATTTTAGTTTTTTTGTGACAACGATATTTCACTTTTTTATTAGATATAGTAACATTTAGCAAAAATTATCACAGAATTAGATCGAGTGGGTATGATTATAAACTTGAAGGGAATTTTAAGGAACCAAAGGGGCAACTTTAAAATTTTAATCGAACCATTTTTATTAACATTTAATCGAATTAGTAATAATTTTAATTTACCTGTTTTAACTAAAATTTATCATGCAAATAAGGTTAATTAATGCTATAAAACAAATCATTTTTCTGTATTCAAGACTGGAATGCGTAGATCCTTGTTAATTATAGATTCTAATGATCTTATTCCAGTTTACTGTGTTTTAATTAAAAAAGTATTTAAACTATTGTTTAAAAATTTGAATAACCGCTGCTTAGAACCACCAACCTCTTGGGAATTTCCCGATGGGGTATGTACTTCATTGGGTTCCTTGGCTTGAAGACGAGCTGGCAGATCTGAAGCTAGACTTTTTGAGGTCAGGGGTAAATGAGACTGAAGCTGCCCTGTCCAAAACAAAATTTATGTTTTAAAATGAAAACATTTGGGGTAGAATATACTAATTCGTTTTCTTGATGTATTAATATTCCCAATATTATGCATACAAACTAGCTAAAGGAGGCAAACTAGCAAAAGGACAAACTACGTTAATATGTCTTCAGCGAGAAGTAAGAAAAGGAGTCCCTGTCTTGTTTTGTGCTTTCCATACTTTTGTAATAAGACAAGTTTGTTTTTGCACTGAAAAATTCTATGGCAGGACAAAACATAACTTTTTACATTCTTAAGAAACATTCTCCAAGAAAATCCACTTTTTAATAAATATTTCTGAAATGCCGCCCTTTTAGATATTGCAGGCACCGCCCCTGTCGCCCTTCTTTAGCTACGTCACTACGAGCGGGATCCTATAATCGGAGTAATTTTCGTCCTGTAATGTGCGACCTGTTTGTCATGCCCAGTTTCCTGTCACAGGCCAGTTCCAAAGGCGCTATCAAAATCAAATGTGGCGATTCTACACTCAGTCACATGAGTAAACTTTCTAGCCTTCGCCTGGCAAAGCGATGTCGAAATTTTCGGTTTCACGCCCTGTGAATAACGATTTTAGTAAGAATTGGTTGAGACCTCTGCCATATTTTCCTCGGGGACTTTTTCCCTGCATCCTAGTGACTTCAGCTAGTCGGAGCGGAGGGGCTGCTACCCCAACTAAAAACCTACGACACTCACAACCAACTCGTTAGACACACAGAAAAAGAAATCACAGAGTGATCAACTCCACGCGTTACTTTTGTGTAACTGTCTAAAGCTGGAAAACAAGGGCAGGCCTCCGCCTTACCGGTGTTTCCATATGGGGGTACAACCGGTATTTCGGTGTATACCGGTATATATGCATATATGGGGTATACAGGTATATATACAACACAGGTACCATGGTTTCGAACGGGTATCTTATAATCTGAATAGTTTTCGTCTTGAAATGGGCGATCTGTTTTCTATGCCGTTCCATCTCTCAGTTGCTTTCCCGTCATAGCAGAAGTTTCAAACACGATATCAAAATCAAATCCTGCGCTGCGGCACTCACAACCTCCTCGCTAGACACGCACAGAAAAAAAATCAGTGATAAACACCACGCGTTTCCAGACTTGGAAAAGATGAGGCCGATGAAAAAAAAAATCCAAGCAACATAAAGACCCTGAAACACAAACAAAAATCCTTGGGATGAAAAAAGATCCCAATCCTCCCCATCTGATAAGCCCCAGTGTCGCAACAAAGCTGCACTTTGTTCGGATAAGGAGAAGGCAACCCGATACACAGTATTCTCTCCCCTCATCGCTCTGTTTCTTTCTGGGTTGGAAAACAAGGCTAGCATCCATTCTCTCGTGGCGTGGCTTTATGAGTTGGAGTGTGGGAGTGGCTAATAAGTATGGGATGCTCTTGCGCGTCGCACTTCCGTTGAAGTGGTGGACCCCGTTTAATGACGGCGAGCTGGAATGAAGGGGAGCAATTAATGGTGCCACTGATCCTTGTTAGACCGCCGGGGGTAGTCACAGACAGAACGTCGCGGGGGTGCCTTGGTTGGGGGCGGTGGAATGAGTCAATTGAAGTGAGGCTGATCTTTCCTCGACACTGGAGGGAATTACGTTGAGGTTGCGGAATTACTTCATTTGCATATTTTGGTCTCGTTTCTGTTCTATTAAGATTTGTGAAGAACGTCGCCCACTACAAAAATTGACTTTCAATATAGTAGTATGTATTGCAATGCAATGGAACTCAATCAAGAAGTGCACTCTGTCTTTCACTCGTTTTGCTAAAGTTTTTTCTATTTGTTCAATGTGGGAGTCCAATTGACTTCTTGTCCATTGATTGGAATTGAAACATACATTTCTTTTCTTCGCAAAAATCATTTCCTCATAACCTTTATTTTTGGGTTGAGGGCAATTGAGGATATCGGTTTAACAATATATGACAAAGAGACATTTACAAAATTTATTTAGTTTTAAACACAACTCATATTATTACTACAATGTAACAAAGGTATTAAAAACATCAATCAAGTTCAAGACATCTCAATTCTGGTCTAATGTTGAAAGAGGCTTTTTCTGTCAAGCTTAATGTAGATGGCGGTAGTGTTTCTGCGACGGGACATATTTTTTGCACATGACCGTATACATATTCCGAACGTGACGTTACTTGGTTTGTTTTTCGAACACGATTTCAACATTTCGCCAATAAAAATTCCAAGGAATGAATTCCGAATTGATATGTGACAGTTAATTGGTCAACACCAATTAGATTAAACGCCAAACGTCGCCAAAATGGCAATGAACTACATTTAAGGAAACCCCAACTCCGATATGTATCATTTGAGTAGCGGAAGTAGCAAAGCAGACGGAAGCTTCTGCAGTATAATCCGTCCCTGTGTAATCAGAAATTTTGAGATCAATTTCAACACTTGTTGACTTGTTGCTATACATAAGTTGAATGCCCGTCAAGGTTAGATGAAAAGAATCTTGTCATCTAATCTTGTCATCCAATATTGTACTGGTGTCCGGAGTTCACATGTGGGTTGGTTGGTTTTCGAGTTTTATGGCGTCATATTTGGCCTTGATGCGCCAGACACAAGGCATACAACATCAAGTAATAGACATACACACAATGAAGTTTTACTGACACAGAAGAGGTAGGTAGGTATTTAACGTCGCACTGGAGCAACACAAAGGGATATTGGCGGCGGTCCGGGATCATCTCCCGAAGGAAAGATTCGAGGACCACACCACGTAATTTTGAACCACGGTCAGATGACGAGTTCACACCTGAGCTGGCACCCCACTCTCCAAACTTCCACACCACGCCAACGTGAGGATATTTGAGGCCACGGCGGTTTTAACGTGCACCAGCTCCCTTTGTGCTCGACGGTCTTTGGTTGGATTCGAACTCGCAACCCTCCTGTTGCTAATCCGTTATTCTCGCAACCGGGCTACCGCTGCCCCTGACACAGAAGAGAGAAATACACCCAGGATGGAATGCACCTGGCAGGAATCAAACCTGCCCCGCCTACAACTCGCAGGTTGCTAGCGCAGTGCGCATATCCACTGAGCCACAACGACCCCCATTCACATGCGAGAGGCCTACAGCCTAAAAAAGATCTGACCGAAATGAATCCTTACATTTCTGTCAACGTTTCAAGCGATTCGTACTTGGACTGCCATACTTCGAATCCGGTTTCATTGCATGCAATCAGATTCCTAACTTCAACATATTTGATACCGATCCGTTTTATTGCTGGCCATAAACCGACTCAGGAAGGGCGCGATATCTTTTGGGGTGCACTTTCGAGTCATGACCTCTGGATCCGTGGGTGCCGTTCGGAACGAGTGCCAGTGCTCATTATCGGTATCATTATGCGGATCGACACCACTCGTAAATATTTGCCTCGGATGTGAGAAGCGATAAAAGAGCGCGTTGAAAGCGACCTGCCCGGAACTCGTTAAAAGGGCGGAGACTGCAGAGGCGAGCGAATGTTTCTGAACCCGAGACAAAGCCTGAGGATCCCTTCTTGTCTTTCCCCATTACCGATGCGGTTTCCGAATTATGGGTGTAATGATCTTTTGGATCGGTGGTGTTGGCAGAGAAAACTTGTAAATAGAGCTGTACAAGAAAAAATGTTTTTACACCCTGTGTTGCCATATATGTACCCATTTTAAACTCCAGAGCATGGGTAGCCGGATTGGATAGGTAGGTAGGTATTTTAATTAACGTCGCACTGAACCGGGCTATTGGCGACGGTCCGGGTGTCAAACCCTAAAGGACAACACCACGTAATTTTGAACCAGTCATATGACAAGGACAACACCTGAGCTGGTACTCTGCTCTCCAAACTTCCACACCACGCCAACGTGAGGACATTTGAGGCCACGACAGATTTAACGTACACCAGCCCCCTTTGTACACGACTGTCTGGTTGGATTCGAATTCGCAACCCTCCGGTTGTTAATCCGTTTCTCTTCCAACCGGGCTACCGTGGTGCAGCCTGATTGGGAGAGAGTATCAGCAACCGGAAGTTCGAAACTAGATCCAACCAAAGACCGTCGTGTACGCGGGGGCCGGTGCATGTTAAATCTCTCGTAGGCTCAAATGTCCTCACATTGGCGTGGTGTGAAGTTTGGAGAGCAGAGTACCAGCTCAGGTGTTGTCCTTGTCATCTGACTGATTCAAAATTACGAAGTGGTGTCCTTGGATCTTTACCTTCGGGATTGATCCCGAACAGTCGCCAATAGCCCGTTGTGTTGCTCAGTGCAACGTTGCTTCAACTTCCTACCTTCATACATTTTGAACTTTTCTTAACCTTTTGAACGTGGTGCCCGAATTATTCCACACTGCCAACCTGCAGTTTTCTCTGCATGACTTCAAAATAGTTGTAACCTTCTTGACCAAAGTTTCCGAGAATTCATTCAACCAATGAGGCCGCAGTGGCTCAGTGGGTTTGCCCACTGCGTTAGCAACTCGCGAGTTGTTGGTGGCACAGGTTTGATTCTTTTGGTTTATCTCTTGATGTATTTCTCTCTTCTGTGTCAGTGAAACTTTCCTTGTGTGTGTCTGTTCAGAAATTAACGTTGTCTTGTGTTTGTTGCAGTTGGCCAAATACGGCACTTGCGCTTTTAGACCTAGACCATTCAAACTAAAAATGTGGATGTTTAGTCGGATCATGTGATATACCGGAGTAACGGATTAGCAACCGCAGGATTGCGAATTCGAATCCAACCAAAGACCGTCGTGTAGAAAGGGGGCTGGTGCACGATAAATCCGTCGTGGCCTCAAATATTCTCACGTTGGCGTGGTGTGGAAGTTTGGAGAGTAGGGTGCCATCTCAGGTGTAGACCTCGTCGTCTGACCGTGGTTCAAAATGACGAGGCATTGTTCTCGGATATTTTCCTTAGGGACTGATCCTGGACCTTCGCCAATTATCCAGTTGTGTTGCTCCAGTGCGACGTTGTGTAAGACTTATAATCCTTAGGGCAGACATCAGCATGTTAAATGAGAGAATATTTATACATCTTAACTTTGCCTTATTTATAAACCTAGAATCTTTATATCAAGGACGAGGAGCCCCAGCAACGCGAACATCGCTTAGCAACACCAATCAGGAGATCCCTTCGTGACCATCAGTTGGAACGGATATACTTTTCTTCAAAAAGATAAACACTCTTGAACGTGAGAGGAAGAAGGAAGGATGTTGCTTTTTCGAGCTATGAACTTAATTTCGATTTCTGTAAATACCTGTACATAGCTTTATTTCAAATCTAATTAAATAATTTAAAACGTACATAGTTATTTTCATTTAGTTCTGCCCCTTATTTCCTCTCCAGAAGATACACAAGTCTATCAAGACTTGAATTTATACATCTTAGCTCTTTTCTTTATTTATAAACTTTGAATATTTACAACCTTAATAGCCTTAATAAACCTAGAATAGCCTTAATGAACTTAGAATATTTATATATCTTAACAGCCTTAATAAACCTAGAATATTTATATACCAACTCTAATGATTTCAAGGAGGTGGGACGTCACGTTCCATAAACCCTGGATGGGTTAATGCTTGGAAAGGATGATACTATCGAAGTTGATTGATGTCATAAACGTTGGCTTGTCTACATGGCCAGCCTGTTTTGTAAGTTTAATTTGAATAAAAATTGCATTCTTGATTTTTCCACCTTAATGAGAAAAGCATTCAGCGGATTAATTCGCATTTCTTTGTTGTGCAAATCACCTCGAGAAAGTAACGGAACTCCAAATGAAGATTTTTTCAATGAACAAACGGTTTTTTAAACTCGAATAAACTATGGAAATTGAAATCAAAAGAGGAAATATAAATTTTTCATAAAGACAACGAACAAATTTCAAATTGATAAGCTTAAAGATTTTCTATCTTTTGACTCTAAAATATCCTTTTTTGAGTTTATAATGGTTAATTCTTTTTCGAACACTAAAGATGTTGCTTTTGGTGTGCATTGCAATAAACCATTTTATTATTTTCCGATTCACCCTTCAAGTGGTTTCAACGAAATATCTCGTCCATCAAGATCTGAACAATTTTGCTAATGACGTGATACCTTGTCATCAAGATATTGCCGATTTTTTATGATGGCGAGATCAAAATCTGGTGTTTCTTTTTCTTCTAATGACAAGATATCGCGTCAATTAAGATCTGGCCAGTTTTGCTAATAGCGAGATACCTCGTTTAGACAACCACCAGGAGGATTAACAAAGTTTATAAACATCTTTATACATTGGTATCAAAAATAACCCACTTGTCGCATGGACACGATATCGAAGAACTCCTCTCACGTCCTCCCTTCTCCGTGTCAATTCCTCAAGTTCTCGTTACAGATAGGCGATACCGTAACGATACTTGAGATATCAATACTTTCATCTCTCGATACCCGATATTTTGGTTCAATCCGCAAAAAGTGGATCGATACATTTTGATTAATATCGTTGCAGACATTCCGTAAAATCGGGGTTTCGGACAGGCATCCACTCAAATCGGGTCGTATCGAACTGAAACTTGTCCCTGGAGATGCTAGTCAGATATCAAGTTGATCCAATCAGAAAGCGATCTAATACCCGGTACGGGAACCGATACGTACTCTTAAAGTGCTTATATCGTCAAAACCGGGTATCGGACTGGCATTCGTCAGAATTGGGTCGAGCAGCTTCGATACTTTTCCTAGGAGATGCTAGTCCGATACTTAGACGACGTAAACCACCGATTCAAAAGGGAGGGGGTAACGAGAAGAAAACAAAGGGTGCTGTGAAGCAAAAATCTTTTTTTGCTGGCATCGAATATCGATACTTTTTGCCCGAAATTTTCGTTGTATATATACTACCAGCTTCGAAACGGATCTCCAGAATATCGATACTTTGATCAAAAGTGACCATCCCGAGTTCCCCGTTCACCACCGAGGTCATCTCCGCTCCTTCAAAAAGACTCAGATGATCATTTGAAGGGCATCCCCGCCTATGTCCATCGGGGTTCAAATTGTTCCAGTCTCTTTTCTCGTCTGGTCGGGGAGAACCTCACAGAATTGTTTCACTTTCTTCGGTCTAAACATATACTGCAGATATCTACATAAATTGAGGTCAGTAAGCTAGCATTCGCGTTTTTAAGAAATACGTCCAAATGATGTCATAAATGCGATAAAACATATAATTTTAATATTCGCCGAGTCTAGTAACACATATTTCTAGAACGATTATGAAATCTTCCCAGTACTTAACGTTTGCCGGGCATGAAACATTTCAAGCCCGCGGCTTCCGTCCAGCCACCAAAATCTATTAAGGGAGTGTCTGCATTCATTTCGAGGCCTAATGGCGACTCCTAATTTCATTTGAGAATCCCAATCTTCATAATATCCCAATTACCCAAGGGAAGGGCCGTCACTCTGAGCCCTACATGCATTCAGCTAAATGATAGTGCTTTTCGACGTCTCAACACACCGTTAATGAGGGAGCCACTTTCCATGGATGGTATTCAGTCCAGTATTTAAGGACGTGTTGCTTTAGATACTTGTTCTCGCCATCTCTTGCACTGTGTGATTACAGGATTTATGTTGTTGGCAAATGCCGAGCGTTTGGCTGTTATTCTATTACTGTCTGTCTGCCATGAAAACTGCACAGACTCAAAAGTCTGCCCCTGTTCAGTTGCCGTAGAAACGGACCTTATTTTCCATAGTGCATGCTTGTAGAAACGTTTTTAAATTTGTCACATTAGCGCTCTTGATGACAAATTGGGAATATATTTATTATATTTACTTTTTGTCGAGATCTACACTAGTAAACTACCTCTTTCTGCGTGAACTGCGAAAAAAGTTTTAAATCATCCAAGAGTCACCCCACTCAAACTGAACTAGCCTTGTTTCTATACCGACCACCACCACCCAGACTTTTTGTATGGAGCAGTTCTCGTAATAAACAGAGTAGCTCAAGGTCTCTACAGTACTTTTGCACAAGTCCGTTTCAGTTTTCAAGTGTTGTGCACACGTTCAAATAATCAGCGTTGAAAGTAACTTATCTGGAGTCACATCAGAAACAGAAGGGCGAGTCGGACAAGTCAGTCAAAAAGACTTGGGCAGACAAACGTGATCTGTCAACCATCTTGGTGGTTTATCTTCGCGTCAAAAACTGCCCTGTAGTGTCCAGCCTCTGGTGCAAAAACCTGTTACATACCTGTTAGAACCTGTGTTAATATTCATTGTTTTGAGATAACAATGATAACAAACTAACATCTGATTCCCTTCCACTGACCAATAATGTCACTCACAAACATATTCAACAGCAACTTTATTTTGTATTCATAGGGTAGTCGTCGTGCAACACGTTTTGGTTGCACGATCTTCATGGTCTATCATTCTCTCCTCATTTTCCCACCTTTATAAAGACAGCTTCAAGCTCTATGGAGAGCTTGGATCATCCACAGAGTTGCCAATGATTGAGCTTCTTTTTTTTAAATTAGGGCTAAAATGATTTCTTTACTTTATTACCTTTGAGGAAAAGAAACAACGGTGAATCTAGTTCACTGATAAGATTATCTACAGCTAGGCATTAGATTTGTTCTTGCTTTCGATTTAATTTCAGCATCCCTAGTTATCAATGTTACGCTACGTTGCTGCTCTATATCATAATGGACAGGGATCCATTGATCAACCAAGGATCTAATTGTTCTGCAGTTCAAGATGCGAAAGCAGACCTTATTATTTCTCAGGGATTTAAGGGCGGGCTTTAACTTCGAGAGTATCGTAACCTTTTTTCAGCTAGATTTTCAAATGAGGACTCTTGTATTTGGATGTAGAATGGTAATTTGTTTTCTGATTGTAGTCCATCATTTCGAAGTGAAATAAAGGTTTCCTCTCCTTCGAAAACAAATTGCAATTTGAAAGAACAAAACACGATCTATTTTCACTTTTTCAATACATTCTAATACACTAATACTGCAAGTGAAAGTACTCAAGGATTTGTTTGGATTGTCTCTTTATTGTCATTATTTTACTGCACGAGGCCGTAGTATCTAATTATGGAACAATTTCAGAACTAGACTTCTAAAGTCCAGTAGACTGTAGCGGTAGCCAGGTTTTTATTTTGAAGGAAGGCCCAAAGTGAAAAATGAAACTTTTTAATGCAATGTTAAGATTTTATTTCATTTAAAAAAGATTTGTTGTTATTTTTGGTTTTGGCGTGGTGTGGAAGTTTGGAGAGTGGGGTGCCAGCTCAGGTGTTGCCTCGTCATCTGACCGTGGTTCAAAATTACGTGGTGTTGTCCTCGGATCTTTCCCTTTGGGATTGATCCCGGACCGTCACCAATAGCCCGTTGTGTTGCTCCAGTGTGACGTTAATTGAAATAAAAAAAAAAAAATAAAAAAAAAATAAAAAATATTTTTGGTTACCATATTTTGAATTTAAAAGTGTAACTGCAAGAGCATTAAAGGGTCACACCTCGGGTGATCTCAATACAAGAATTACTTTTCAATGGTTCCTCAAGATTTACAAATTACATTAAATAGCTTTAAGCAAATATTCAAAGTTTTCTTCTGAACGGTGGAGGCTCGCTATCTCATATTTTCATCTCTGAAAGTAACTTTTCTGGTTTGACGTGAGTTTGCCCACTGTGCTAGCAGCCTGCGAGCGCAGGTATGATTCCTGTAGCTTACCTTGGGTGCATATCCCTCTCTTCTGTGCCAGTAAAACTTTTACTGTGTGTATGTGTTCATTTATTTGACGGGAAAACATTGCATGCCGCTGCTTGACCAGACCTGGCCCTTGCGCCATGAAAAAAATACCTTTATGATTTAGCCGAATAGTTAACAGAACGGTTTATAATAAATAACTTGAATGTAATTAATTATATGAAACTCGACAGCTCGATTTTGCTTAATGATTTATTTACTTAGTTAATTGGTCAACGCCAATTTGATCAAACGCTAACCGTCGCCAAAATTGCGATAAACTATATTTTAAGGTAACCCCGATATGTATAATGCGAGAGCATTTGGTTTGCAGAAGTAAAATCGTTACTTTCCATCTTGTTTGTTAGCACTGAAAATTCCTCTCAGATGTTTTTGAGTGAGAGAATTCCAGATTTGACTAGTTTCTCACAATATATGCTGAAACGAATGACATTAAAAATCGGATTGCTTTTCCACAATCTAATAGCAAAACAGTTCAGTAATAAAAATCCATTTCCTTTCCAATAGTTCCCACCTAACCAGATAATCATATATAAGATAGATTTTTGGTACATCACTGCAATTAGAACACGCATATCTCGGCTATCTTTGAGCGAGATGTTTTGTTCATTTTTCAAATTTTTTCTGTGGACTGGAATATTTTAGGGATTGGCATCGAGCCGCTGAACACACTTTGGGAAACGATTCATAGTTCTCCTGAGAGTCTTGATATTGGATATACATTTCTAGCCACACCTTCAGCATCGGGTACATGCATGTACCCGATTGGGCATACATTGAACGGCACATAATGTATACTGTGACAGCAAATATTCGGCATCACTTCAACATGTCATAAAGCTTGTAATCACATCGATCTTAAAATGAAATAGACGGAGTATGTGCCCGCAGCTTCATGTTATTTCTTCCAGTTGCTCGGTTTGAAGATCTGTCACGTGGTTGTGAGTAAAAGCATCATCCTAAATTATTGATTGGTTAAAATTATTATCCACCGTGATCGAAAACACTAGTCTGCCCTTCCATAGCCAATCGGCTAAGTCGATTTGTGATTTACCCTTCAGAGATCTTACGGCAGCGACTGAGCTCATATGACCCATCTATTTCATTAGAAGATCGAAGTGTGACCAATGAAGGCGACACTGGAGAGCCAGGAGTGAAACACATTAGCTCATTGCACAATGCAATAAAAGTACAGTAATACCCCGACTTACGCGAACTCGGAGTTAGCGGTTCTTGATTTTTTTCGTTTGGCATTACTGCCGCCCGCTATCTTCAGTGTTTCTCTTGCTGTGATAAGCATTGGACGCGTTTCGCTCGAATTCTACGTGCACGATTACGATTCTACTATCGACGAAAGTTAAGATAGTTTTGTTATACGTTTTCTAAACCCTTAAAAAACTATGTCGTCCAAACGAAGTAAATCTGACTCTCCTGCAGTGTGCAAGTTGTGTTTTCCCTCCAAACACAACCAGCTTGCTTCAACCGATGGACCAGAGTCATCAAAACGTTCAAGGCTTACTACACGAGGCGTTCGTTTGCACATCTGAATGAAGCTATGGGGCAAAACAGTGAGATATCTGTTAAAGACTTTTGGAAACAATTCAATGTTTTAGATGCCGCAAGAAGAATCATTGGAAAATCTTGGGATGAAATTTCCAAAAAAACATTGAATGGTGCCTGGAAGAAACTGTCCATTTTTTTCAAAAACGAGAGACGGAAACAACGCAAGAAACTGATCATGTCACTCATGTGATAAAAGACATTGATAATCTTGCCAGGCAATTAGATTTGGAAGTCAATGGTGATGATGTCTACGAGCTGTTGGATTCATAGTCAGGAGCTGACAATTGATGAACTCAGAGATGCGTGAGCAAAACGTCACTGAAGTATCAGACCTAGTTCCACCCGAAAAGGACATGCCAGTTGCAAGCTTGACTCCAACGAAGAACGCGTTATAGCTACAAAGCAAGGAATAAAAAAATTATTAGCTTGCTCGAAGAAATTCTGCGTGAAAAAAAGAAGGCATTATGTCGTCAGACGAATTTGTTAGATTTTATGAAGCCATCGACATCGAAATAACTTTTTTACGTAACTGATTTATTTTTTCAATATTTTGTATTAATATGTAGTATAAAGAACTGCAATTCTATTAAATATTTTTCTTCTAAACTAGTGTTTTTGTTAGCCCTTGGTCCCAATCGAACAAAATTTATATGTATTTATAAGCAAAGTTGTACCCCGACTTACGCGATTTTCGTCGGATCCCCTATCGCGTAACTTCAGGGTATTACTGTACTTCGATTTGATTTTAAATTCATTCAATCTTTCAAACATACTTATAGAACTCGAACTCAATCATTTGTGTCCCAAACCTCCGTCACAAAAAATAGCCATAAATACATTTATAATAAGAGGCATGTAATCGCCGCACACATAAACATGCGAGCGCAGCCAGCTGCCGCCGTGATTCAGGCTCAGAAGAGAAAGGAGAAACACACATTTGTTGGGGATGTCAAGAGCGAATGGAGAAGGTCGAAGCCCCGATATTTCTCACTCATGTTAACAAGAAGTGAGCATTCCCAGACGCGCCACCGGGTGGTATAATTAGGAACCTCGGCCGCTCCTACTTCCTAGAAAAAGAGAGGAAAAACAAGTCATAGATACGTTCAGAGTTGTTTCTTTTCGTTTTCATCCGAAAAATGCATTGCTAAATGGCGTTCATTATCGAGTGTTTATTTGGTGATTCATTCGGTTCGCTCCTGCGGTTGACTAGGAATTCTGCGACGCGATCCGTTTTGAGAAATGTGGAAAGAAAATGTTTAAATATTTGTTGATGTAAAATGTAAAACGTTTAAATTAGAAACAAAGCGGGTTTTGCAATTTTAGGAAAGTTCGTATTTTTGTTCGTCAATTTTGGGTGTTTTGTTATGATTTTTGTTTTCTTAATGATGACTTGATTTTTTTATCTGCTGCTTTTTGGACATTAAATACGTTGGCACTAAAATATATTTTCTACTTAAGCTTATTTAAAGGGTAGGCTGGTAGGTACTTTAATTAACGTCGCACTGGAGCAACACAACGGGCTATTGGCGACGGTCCGGGATCAATTCCAAATTGAAAGATCAGAGGACAACGCCACGTGATTTTGAACCACGATCAGATGTCGAGATCACACCTGAACTGACATCCAACTCTCCAAACTTCCAGGACATTTGAGGCCACGACAGATTTAACGTGCACCAGCCCCCTCGTACAAGACGGTCTTTGGTTGGATTCGAACTCGCAACCCTCTGGTTGCTAGTCCGTTGCTCTTCCAACGGGGCTACCGCGGCCCTCAAAATCTATATATGGGATTTATTCGCCAATTTTGACACTTAGATTAAACATGTCTGATTTGAGCTATGGAGCAGCATAATGTTGCTAAAACTACACGGAAGAGCTTGCCACTTTAATGAAACTCTTCAGTAGTCTGATTGGAAAATCTGGAATGGACAATGGAAAATCTGGATGATAGAAATCATCGCAGAAAATAAAATGTCAGCGAACGTGAAAATAGGTCAAGGCGTCAGAAAATACCGAATCGTCTTTGAACAAGTGAATGGGATGTAATTTAAATGAGGGGCCGTAGTGGCTCAGTGGGTATGGCCACTGCGCTAGCAACCTTCGAGTTGTAGGCGGCGCAGGTTCGATTCCTGTCAGGTGCATTCCTCCCTGGGTGTACTTCTCTCTTCTGTGTCTGTAAAAAACTTTCATTGTGTGTGTCTATTATTTGATATTGTATGTCGTGTCTGGCACAACATGACCAAATATGGCCCCAAACCAACCAGCAATTTAAATGAACATTCAGAAGCTAATTGTGACACTATAACTAAGGTGCGCACTTTTTTCCATATAGTATTGGAAATATGAATTAACACCAGCAAGAAGTATTAAATGTTGTTTTATATTTTTGATTGATTTTATGTCATTTGGAAGTAAGAAATGTGTGAAGAAAAACTAGCAATAAATTACAGTAAAAGTCAGGCGCAATAATTTCTCAAACCGCTCACAAACGATTTGCTTGCGCAATCATTGCTGGAGCTCTTATAAGAACTGAAAACGCAATATGTAATGCATTAAAAAAGGTATCAAATGTCACTAACAATTTAGAAACAAGCGCATATGTTATATGGGGTTCTACTAGTATTGTTTGAAAATTAAAAATACGGTAAAGCTGTATTATACACCTCGTTTGGTGGCAACGCTCTCGACGCGTTTTTTGGCGCACTTTTAGTAGCGAGTTATGGCAGATGAAGGCAACCCATCTTTATTAGGGTTATTCCCGTTTTTATGGCAACCTCGGCAAGCGGAAAGTTTAAATTTTCTTTTCGAATATTCAAGAATTTCATTTCCGTCCTTTGATTTCATTTTTCTTTTAAATTTGTTTCCCAATTCTTTTCCATTTAATGTATAGAAGAATTCAAACGTTCAGTTTGATTTCACCTGCCGTAACTCGCTACTACTAAAAGTGCGCCAAAAACGCGCCAAGCCCTTTGCCACCAAAAGAGCGTGTAGTACAGATGTACCAAATATACTCTTTAAATTTTAGTGAGTTCTTAATTTACATGCATAACGTAGTCATGGTGGGACACGTCCAAAATAGAAATTCCGTGATCTTGGGTCGACTGCTTCCCTCACGTTTCAGGTGCAACAGCTGAAAAGTTTTGTTTCCCCTCATAAACATAATTCATAACGCCATTCTTCCATTTATAACTCGTATTGGAAGGAAGCTCTCCCCTCAGGGAGAGGTGTTCATCCGGGACGTTTAGTCTTACCGTCGTTATTTCTGACTTCTTCTCGACAGGGAAACGGGTCTGTTTCGTTTACGAGGTGGTAGGTAGGTATTTTAATTAACGTCACACTGGAGCAACACAACGGGCTATTGGTGACGTCCGGGATCAATCCCAAAGGGAAAGATCCAAGGACGAGTCGTAATTTTGAACCACGGTTAGATGACGAGGCAACACCTGAGCTGGCACCCCACTCTACAAACTTCCACACCACGCCAACGTGAGGACATTTGAGGCCACGACGGATTTAACGTGCACCAACCCCTTTGTACACAACGGTCTTTGGTTGGGGTGATGTGAATATAAAACAAAAATGCAGACTTGTTAAGACTAAGGGGCACATAGATAAACTATGATTTATGAGAGGGTCACACAAAAAAACATGATTTATTTATCATATATTATTTATTTTATTTATATCTATTGATATTTATATTATTTATACTTTATATTGTTATAAAAAAAGAAAGGTAACAAAAGTAAATAAAAAATTTAATTTAATGCGTGGCATTGCATTCATTTAGCAGTTGCTTTAATATTTGGTTCGATTTTTGTAGTAGCCAACGCAAAATTGATTCTAAATTTTCTTTAGTCAAGCGGTTCATATTTTTCGATTGGTTAATATTTATGACTGAAAAAGTTTGTTCACAGAAATTTGTTGACCCAAAGAGTCTTGCACATTTTATGTTTTATCTCGCAACGAAGTTGCGTGTGACTTGATAAAAAGCCATTGTGAGACCGCCACCAAAACAACGGAGGGCCACATGAAGCCCGCGGGTCGAGGTCTGTGCATCCTTGGTCTAATCAAACGGAATCATTTGATTTACAATTTAAAACTTTAAAAATTCTTATTTTATATATTATTTGTTCCAGCTTTTCGCTTTGTTAATATTCATGACTGAAAAAGTTCGTTCAACTGATATATGTTGATATTTATATTATTTATACTTTATATTGTTATAAAGGCTTTATTGAAGGCTTCTGCATTTTAATACATTATCTAGCATTGAAGTTTTAACTTAAATTACCTATCGTGCGACTTATTAAAGTTAAAATAACACATAATGAGGCGCCAGCAAAGCAATGGAAGGCCGTATGAGCTCCGCGAGCTGTTGTCAATGCATCCCTGGAGTAAAGAGAGGTAGTAAGGATGAGAGATTCCTTCGGGGGCATGTTGGGCCTAGGTAGCCCAGTTGGAAGAGCAACGGATTATCAACGGAGGATTGCGAGTTCGAAACTCGGTCAAACGAAAGACTGTTGTGTACACGGGGGCTAGTGCACGTTAAATATGTCGGGGCCTCAAATGTCCTCACGTTGGCGTGGTGTGGAAGTTTGGATAGTAGGGTGTCAGCTCAGGTGTTGATCTCTTCATCTGACCGTGGTTCAAAATTACGAGGCGTTGTCCTTGGAATTTTCACCTTAGGGACTGATCCAGACTGTCGCCAATATCCCTTTCTGTTACTCCAGTGCGACTTTAATTAGCTACCTACCATCGGGGACTGTGAATTGTTTGTGATGTTTATGATTAAATGTAAAGTTTTCGATGCTTCCAAATATTTCAAATGCCAGTTGTCATGTTGTTACTAATCCTCTTGGTCAAGGTGAACCTAGACGAAGTCCAAAAGACTACGTTTTTCAAGTCTCACAGCGACCAGCTGTTCATCCAGGAGCTATCCCTCAGAGCCACCAATACAATCCTAAGTATAGAACGTAGTTGTTGAGTGTGCGGTTTATGAACGATTTGGTTGGTTGGTATTGGGTTTTATGGCGGAAAGGCCATATCTCCAACTGGCTGGTCCAAACACAAGACAGACAATGTCAAGTAATTTGTGAAAAGAAAGGACAGAGAAGAGAAAGAACTCTTGAACATTTAGGGTCGCGACCCCCATGTTTACCAGAGGCAGTAAACTCGATGGGAAAAGAATAGATTACTACGGTACCTTGGATTCGTGAAGCCCGTACACACCTAAAGATGTGTCCCAGAAGGGTTGAACGATTTGGAAAGTACTTAATTCGTCTCACAAGTCGTAAATCTTGTGTGTCCTCTGCTTAGTCTTTCCAGAACAGTGTCTGATGCAGTCTTGACCTTGTAAAAAGCAACGACAGTCCATGGCGTTTTGCGGGGATACCAAGAATGTGGGGAGGAACAGGTAATGATAGTGGTTTTCTGATTTGACGATGATTAAATTTCCGTGGCTGGTAAGTAGTTAATTAACGTCGCACTAGAGCAACACGACGGGCTATTGGCGACGGTCCGGGATCAATCCTAAAGGGGAAGCTCCGAGGACAACACTTTGAACGCAGATCAGATGACGAGGTCCACACCTGAGCTGGCAACCCACTCTCCAGACTTCCACACCCCGCCAACGTGAGCACATTTGAGGCTACGACAGATTTAACGTGCACCAGCCCCCGCGTTCCTTGTGGTCTTTGGTTGGACCGAGTTTCGAACTCGCAACCGTAATGAATGCTGATAATGTCATCACGTATTCGCGTTGGAAACAGTTTTAGATCTAGTAGGAAGGTTTTATATAAGGAAATGCATAAGTTTTCAATCCAAACTTCTTGCATAGCCCACATCAGTGTTCGAGGTGGTCATACAGCCTACAAAGGCCCGCCACCTCTCTATTTGAATTTTCAGTTACCCTTCTGTCTCAAGGCACCCAGTGCAATGTCACCACTTCAGTTCTTACTGTTCGCTTCTGTTCTTGTTATCGTTTTGTTTTTATTTATCGATTCGGTAACTGGGCGTACCTTTTTCTATCAATTTATCACATCCATATCACTTCAGTGCAAATGAGCAGCTGAAAACTTTTACTCTGTGACATTTACTCTTTTGCTTTCTGTTTAGTTTTTGCAGAGTTTAGTATTTTATTGCTTTAAATAATCATTTTATGGTACACTAACTTCCTATTCGTTTTGTTTTAAATTTTTTGGTAGTTTACATTTAACTTTGAATGTTTTGCTTGCTGTTTAGAATTTGGGAAACACATTCCAAGTTCCTTACATTTTGCGTTTGTGTTATAATATTTATTATTTTGCTTTATGTTTAGATTTAGCTGAGTTTAACATTTCACAGCTTTAAATGATCATTTTATGATCTACTAACTTCCTTTTGTTTTGTTGTTTTAAATTTTGATAATTTACGTTTAACTTTGACTGCTTTGCTTGCTGTTTAGAATTCCGAAAACAAAATCAAATTTTATACTTACCTAACGTTTCTGATCGCGCTCTAGGAAAATAGCGATTGAGAAAATATATGTAAAAACATTTTTAGAATTATGTGGATATAAAAAATGCTATTGCTAGGGGAGGTGAATGACTTTGATGCATAAAAAAGCATCCAAAGTTGAAATATCCATTCCTCTTCTATCCCATGAATAGAAGGCGAGGGCAGAGGTGTGACAAAACACACTATCGCTTCGCTAGTTACGGGTACGGGCATTCTATTCGAAGATCATCCTTGGAAAAAAATAAAAATCGTTGAGTTAGTCACTTAGGTCAGTCGCCTTGACGGGCATTGATACGCATACTTTGGCTGAGGAGGCACTCAATATGTTTGTTCAATCTATCTGGATGTGATGGGAGAGATCTCAATCGTGACGGTGAGGTGATTCCAAGTATTTTTTTAAACAAGCGTTGAGGTTTTTTTTGTTGCCTTAAAACGGGGGTCACCAAACTGCTGCCCGCAGGCCTGATTCAGCCCACGAAATAAATTTTTCTTGTGAACGTGTTGATCAAAATAGATAATACATAAAATAAGAATTTTTGATGTTTTAAATTGCAAATCAAATTATTCCGTTTGATTAGACCAGGGATGCACAGACCGCGGCCCTCCATTGATTTGGTGGCGGCCCGCCTCACAATGCGTTATTTTAACACTTCAACAAGTAATAGAGAACTTCGTTGGGAAGATAATACATAAAATGTGCGAGTCTCTTTGGGTCAGCATATATCTGAACAAGCGTTTTCAGTCATGAATATTAACAAATCGAAAAATAGGAACAGCTTGACTAATGGAAATTTAGAATCAATTTTGAGCTTGGCTACTGCAAAAATCGAACCAAATATTAAAGCAATTGTTAAATCAATGCAATTTCACGCATCAAATTGAATCCTTCATTTACTTTTTATGATCTCTCTTTTCGTAACGATATAAAAAGGAAATATCAATAAATATAAATAATATATGATAGATAACTTCATGTTTGGCAAACCTCTCATAAGTCATAATGAGTCCATGTGGCCCTTGGTCTAAATTATTCAGTGCATCCTGGATTTGATTTAATGTCGTTCGTTGAGATCTTTAGAGAAAACGGCTCTTATTTAACTTTTCGCCTAGAATCGATGCTTTTATTATTATAATTTATTATTTCATTGTTAAAAATGAAGCTAGAATTTTGTCGAATTCATCCATATCTTTATTAAAATATGTAGTATTTTTCCTGATTTGTGATTTTCCATACTTCGAGTTCAATAGAATGGTTTTTTAGCAAGCTCGTGTGAAACAGTGCAACTTTGTCTACCAAAAAGTACTCCGTAGTAGAGTTGGGTTACACTGCTATATATACTGTTGTATCGTAAGTTAATTTTTGTAGTGGTAGCTAAGATCGCCACAATACTCTTCCTCCAGAATTTAGCAGTAGCCGAATTCGATAGATGCCACCACTAGATGAGTGATTGCCATTTGCTTGAGACCATGTGAGAGCTGTATTAAGATCACGGGTGTACTTTCGCATGAATGGTCAAGCTCCTGTATTGCCTTTAGCAGTCGAGTGTGAGTCACCTTGTGAAGAGAAGGCTGAGCAGCAACGAATGGAATGAAGCCGTGATAGGAATATGAAGTGTCTGCTATCACAGAGCCTCAGACGGTTGTGTTGAAAGTGATTAGCATCGCATTGGCAATTCAACTATTCATCATAGACCATCCATCGAAGTTTATAACGTCCGGGTCTCTCATTTGGCAAACTCGTGTGAAAAGTGCAACTTTGTCTACTAAAAAGTACTCCGTGGTAGAGTGTGAGTCACCTTGTGAAGAGAAGGCTGAGCAGCAACGAATGAAATGAAGCCGTGATAGGAATATGAAGTGTCTGCTATCACAGAGCCTCAGACGGTTGTGTTGAAAGTGATTAGCATCGCATTGGCAATTCAACTATTCATCATAGACCATCCATCGAAGTTTATAACGTCCGGGTCTCTCATTTGGCAAACTCGTGTGAAAAGTGCAACTTTGTCTACTAAAAAGTACTCCGTGGTAGAGTTGGGTTACACTGCTATATATACTATTGTATCGTAAGTTAATTTTTGCAGTGGTAGCTAAGTTCGCCACAATAAAATTGAAAGAATAAAATCTTTGTTTTGAGTCGTGTCACTTTTCTCTAGAAGGGACTATATGTAATTGGCTTATAGCAGCGATTTTCAACCTGTGTGCCGCAAGAATGGCACTAGTGTGTCTTACAGGTGGTGAAACGGTTCCGAATGTAAGATTTATTTTATTTCAACTGTTCAATTTGAACCTTTGACAAGTGTGTTCACAAATAATTTCAAGTATTTTCCTTTGGTTGGTAAGAGTTATTTAGAATTTTTATTATTTTTATTTTCAGTCAGTAGCACTCCATTTAACATGTATAATATATGTTTTAGGGGCCGCGAAATTTTGGTTAGTTTGCCGTGAGATGAAAAAGGTAAAAATCGCTTGTTTATAACATAAATATCGAAGACTTCATTTAATTTACAGAGAAATTCTGACTTTTAGAGGTTTGAGTAGATTTTCTTACCTTATGCATATACATGAACATTGCAAAATTAGATTTCAATACATTTCTCTTACTATAACATAAATCAATATGATCACGTCAGGTAGCTCTAGTGTGACAACACTGCAATTTTTCACCACGATAGGCGGGAATACGTCTTTGGGTAGGAATGAGAAGTTCTCTTTAAATGTAACCCTTCTGATATCAAGGTTTATTTGAACATGCAGTTAAATTCCGGCAGGGACACCAGATTTGTCGTCAGCACTAAAGCGTTGACCGCTTTGTCGAAATTCAGTAAATAACTCTGCCTAATAAAGGATACCAGGGCCAGATTTGTCAAGATTCGCCAAACACAAGGCAGACAATGTTAAGTAACGGACATTCACGTAAGGAAAAGTTTACTGACGTAGAATAGAGAAGTACACCCAAGGTTAGTTACAGGAATCCTTGCTGAAAAGGCCTAGAGCCATTCTGCACCAACAGTTCAATACTTTTCCACAGCGGCCCAAACGCCGCTGTGGAGTGTTCCGTTTGGATTCTGATCTATATGATATATTCCATAAATTCCACCCCATCAACCTAACATTTGCAAGTCTAACTTTATGATCGCGTTCCGACACCAGTCCAGTTACAGGAATCAAACCTGTGCTGACTACAACTTGCAGGTTGCTAGTGTAGACGTGAAATATGACTGAGCATTGATATTGAGAGGAGCTTTAAAAAGTATGACCAACATGTCGACTAGTAGTCACGTGACTGCTCGGTGAAAAATTGACTCGGTTGGCCGATTTGGTATCTCATCGCCTCGTTTGGCGACATAACATCTTATGACAGGACAGATGTGTGAATGCACATTTCTATAAAGTGACGACAAAAATGGTGAAGTGGTCAAACTCTACTGTGTCGCGTGGACCAATCAGATGATGAATCAATATATGACATTTTCTACCGTCCTGTGGACCAATCAGATGATGAATATTTGTTTCCACCAGCAGACGAAAGTAGTCTAAGGGCCCCGTTACTACTAGGTTTGATCACAAGATCCTGGACACATAAAAAGGTTACATTAAAGATCATTGCTCACTCTACTTTCATATTTCCTCTATGTTTGCCTACGCAGTGGGCTAACCTTACTTGGGAGGGGTTGTCTAAAATTAAAAGTGGAATTTTTCTTGGAAAAGTTTTATCACATTATTAAGATCTTATCACATTTTCAAAAAGCTCAATGTTTCAAAAACTTAATGTTAATTTTGGTTGCCAGACCATGGACTTTTAAAGGATTATTGAAGCGCATAAAAAGTGATATATCAATTGTTGATCTAAGTATTCGAATGATTGTACAATGTTTTTTCTGAAAATATTCCCCAAATAAATATAAGTAAATAGCATTAGCAATGGACGACATAAAATCGTTGGGTTCGAGGTTAACGAAAGTCATCTTGTCATGGTAATTGCCTCGGCTGTCTCGCACTGAATTACGTTGAAGTTATGTTTTCTTTTCACCCTCGTTTTAAATAGCTTTACAATAATTTATGCATTATCATTTCTATCTGTATGATTTTGTGATAGATACGATTATTTTTTATTTCATTAATATCAGCCTGTTTGACTTCATTAATATGTCCTGAAGTACCGATTGCCTTTTAAAAAGTTCAATGCATTTTGAATGAGATAATTTTTCAAGCGACTGATTTATTGGTCTTTCGCAAATCAGCTAATGGTTGGTTACGGGAAAGTTGCCTTGGTGTGACGTCATCACTATACCGCCATCGACCTTCTAATGAAATGGACGAAGTATGTCGGCGCGTCTTCACGTTATTTCTGCCGATCGCTCGGTTTGAAGATCTGTCACGTGGTTGTGGGAAAAAGCTTGAATCCTAATGTGGGGTAAATTATTGATTGGTTAAAGTGATTATCCAGCTTGATTAAAAACACTAGTCTGCGACCCGATAGCCAATCGGCCTTAGTCGATTAGTAAGCGCACGTGACCTACCCTTCTGAGATCTTACGACAATGACCCTGCCCAGATACTATGTCTATTTCATTAGAAGGTCGATGTATACAGTCCATTATTCAAAACTGTTTCTGGAAATTCACTTTTTACTTTTGTGTGTTGTTGGGGGATTGATACTAAGTGCAGATATATGAGACGATGGTTAAAACAGCACAGAAAAGCAATGTTTGTAATCATTGCTTTTATACTTTATACTGAATATTAAGTCATCGATCTTCTCACCGAGTTGCGTTGAAGGTCTATATATTAAGTCATATCGTGTGCTATGAACAAGCCTTAATTATTATTATCGCTATTAAGTTTTTGTTCAATAACCTGGAAACAAAGAGTGCGAATGTGAGCCAGCTAACGTTTTAATTTTTTGTATCCTGTCTGTTTAATGGTTGATTTAATTAAATTTACCACTTTGGCCAAATCCACTATAGTGCGACTCCCGCGACTTGGAAAACGAGTCTATTCCTTAAAATAGGGGACTGATGGTAACGTAAACAAAGCACTTCCACAAATGGCATCTTTAGCGCTGGTTGGTGTGTGTGGAACCACCCCTCGCGGCGATCCACATTAATGCTTTTGCGTCTGACAGCGCTCCTATTCAAAAATCGACTGACCCAAAGTCGATTGTCTTCTCGTCGGAGCCACACTATACTCGTCAATGAATTATTTCTTCCGATTAAATAATAGGGAAAAAATTTAATTTGAAGGATATAAATTTTTTTTCATTCATGTATTGTATTTTATTTTTGTAGAGATGTTTTAAAACTCAGCAATCAACACTTTGGGGAAGGTGCTCTGTCTACATCATCGATCCTGAACTTGAAAAATTAAGCGTTTGATATGTCTAAGCAATGTTTAATGGGTGAATTTCTGCTTGGAGAAATGAATCATGCAAAAGAAAGAAGATAAAAAGTTTGGAGACAACTTTTTCAGTTTCAAGACTATGTTCCTCTCTTGTGTCGCCATCTATGAATGAACGTCTTAACCTAAATTCTGTAGATGAATGAAAATAGGACATGTTTTGCTTTTAATCTCTCCCCCGATTGTTTTTCTTTTCGAAAATTCTTCCGAGGTACTTAAAAGCGTCATTATAATTTTTACTTTATTAATATATGGACAATGGAAAAGTTTAATAATTTTCTATCCAATCTGCTTTGTTTGGATTGAAAGATTATACAATTGCCAACGTTTCTAGGCAAACTATCCAAAAATGTCAAAAATAATTCAACCAATTTACTTTTTTACTACAAATAAAGATTTATTGTACTAATACAATAGAAAAACATTCATTTCCACGTTTGAAAGTTTTGTTTTTCGGTGTTATTAATTTCTTAGTTTGTGTTATATCCAAATTAACTGGCAGAAAGTTTAAAAGTAATGGGAGAAAATATATCAAATCGATCTCCTTCAAGATTAAACGAAGGAAGTGTCTTTTTACTTTTTATACATGCGTGTAGACCCGATATCCTGATTGGAATTTGATAGTTTTGGGGGTCTTGGAGTTAGGGCTCCTAACTTATTTGGACTTAAAACCATGTCCCTATTTTATTAGGCCTCTTCAGCAAAAAAATGACCATAGAGAGACAAATGAAACTCTAACAAAGCCCATTTGACCATTATAATTAAATGCAAAAGATGTTCTGATGGTACTTTGTACAAATAAAACGCTATCAAATCACATAACTGTGATTGCTTGAGTTTTATGGCACAAGGGCCATATTTGACCAAGCTGCGCCAAACAAGGACAAGTAAATGGGCAAGCAAGGAGAGCATTTATTGACACAGAAGGGAGGAATACACCCAGGGAAGAATCAAACCTGCCCCGTTTACAACTCGCAGGCTGCTATCGTAATGGTCTGAGCCACGACGACCCCCATGTGACGCTCCAAAATTGACGTCTTCTCAAATTATTATTTGATGTGGATTCATTTGGAAAGATCAGCATTCGATTTACAGCCACAACATTTATTACCACAAAACAAGGACAGACATTAAGACATTTACAGTTAACTTGTTACATCATCATTTCATGATCTCTCTCAGCACAACAACGCCGGCCAATTCTCTACACACTTCAAAACTTCAGAGGCGCGCACAGCGCCCTCTTTTGCTCAAATTCTCATTGGCCGTAACACCCCACATAGGTTTTATGGCGCAAGGGCGATATTTAACCAAGCTGCGCCAAACAATGTCAAGCAAATGGACATACACACAAGAAAAGTTTTACAGACACAGGAGAGAAAAACAGCCAGGGAGAAATCGAACATATGCCGCGTACACCTCGCAGATTGCTAGCACAGTGCCCACTGAGACACAACTTTGAGAACTAAGATTTCTGCAAGAAGAAAATATCGGATTTTTTATTTGTCTTCTTTCTTATCAAATTTTTACATGGGTAGAATGCGTCTGCTATTGATCCTAAGATCTGGGAGCCATCTCTGTGGCAGTCCGACTCAGTTACCCGTTCAAGCCATACAATATCAAGTAGTAGACACACACAATGAAAGTTTTTACTGACAGAAGAGAGAGAGAGAGAAATACAACCAGGGAGGAATGCATCTGGCAGGAATCGAACCTGCGTCACCTACAAATTGAAGGTTGCTAGCCTAGTGGACATACCCACTGAACCACGACGGCCCCTTTTTATTTGTAATGGACCAAAATGCCCTGCCACTTACAGTAAAATTCCCTTTCTCAATCTTACCAAACGCTAACCTTGAACTTTCCCCAAATGCCATTCTTACTTTCCACACCTTTCGCCACAAAACAAAAAAACATTTATCGCACAAAAACGCTGAAGTGTCGAGGCGTAGATCAATGGCGATCTTTTTAAACGCCTAAACACACGCTCCACAACACTCGAGAATCGACAACCCCTCCCATCGCTGCATCGAGATTACGGTCGTTCGGCAAGCGAGTTTTAAAATAATGGACATCGCATCCTTCAAGATTAACCGGAGTGTGTTGTCATTTTCTTCTTGCCACCTGGGTGAGAGGAATGAAGATTCTATCTGTAAAGAAGAAAGGATGGCAATTTGCGCGAGTCTGGATATAGCAGGGCGTCTCCGACCGTCCAGCGGTCTTGACGCAGTTCGGTGCGATCGTAATGTATGGTGCAGACACATTCCCCGCGCTTGAGTCACACCCTCTAATTGAATTATATGAGGTCTGGATGTTTTCGATATGCAATTCTTGCGCTCTGGCATTTTTGACGGAGGATCGATGGGTGAGTTTTAGTTCTGGGTGCGCTATGTACATATCTCCACCACGTGTTTGGTTTACGGCTTGTCAGTGGCGTGTTTAAGGAAGGGCCAAGAAGCAGAGCCGGAATTTTCCAGTGATGGCTTGATTATAGGCTCTTATGAAATAAAAATATTTATCCCAAGAACTCAATGCTGCACCTTGCGCAGATGTAGATAGAATTTTCTCTTTTTTTTCTAATTTAACACGCCTTTATTATTATAACCACAATGAATGAAATAATTTTTTTATCTTTGAACTTATTGCACAGCATAGAACAAAAAAAAACTTCCACATTTCCAAGGGGGCCCCTTTAGCTCTTTTCGCGCCAGAGGTTTCCGACTACTAGTGTGTATTGCTTCTACCCTACTGTTTGTCTACCACAGAAATTACCCAAAGTCTGCCCCAGTCCGTTGCTATAGAAACTAGCCGTATCCTATTTTTCATGGGGATGCTTGAAGAAATGTAATAATCCAAATTTATCCCATTGGACGATTTGAGATATATTTTTATTTGTCGCCGAGAGTACCTATTCTAGTAAACTACCTCTTTCTGTAGCCAACATTCGAAAAAAAATGATAACAATATAAAATTACGTCACCCCCACTCAAAATGAACTCAATGAGTCTTGTTTCTATACTGAACACCACCACCCAGGCTTGATGTCTGGAGCAGTTTTCGTATAGACACACCATATTCATCGATTGTAAGAAGTTTAGGAAACATTCTGTTAGTCAAGACTGTCAAATCTGGTTAGAAGTCATGAAAGGAAACTTGAAAGTTTTAAAACTGATATATACGTGCACGCCATTACAGAGTTAAACCTCAGCCCTGATAGCCATGTACCGAACTCTTTTTATGTGAGGGCATTGTATGTACATATCTATAGCAGGCGTTCTTGTCAACGATGAGATCCTTTTTCCTGCTTGGCAGTGTCGTATCTGATGCAGGACAAAAATCATGGTCGGACTTACGACCTTAAAGCCCTTTCGACCTGTTGACTGTAACCCAAAACTAGCCGCTCACTGGCTAACTCAAAACCTGCTTCTCCCATTCCCGATACGATCATGTGGCTCAGTGGGTTTGTCCTCTACGAGTTGTAGGCGATGTAGGTTCGATTCATGTAACTTACCCTTGCCATAGGTTTCTCTCTTCTGTGTCAGTAAAACCTCCCTTGTGTGTTACTTGTGTTCCTTACTTGACGTTGTCAGTCAGTTTTGTGTTTGGTACAGCTTGGCCAAACTCTTATTTTTATGGCCCCTTGAGCCATAAAACCCAACTAACCCGATATGATCACTAATTGTGTTCATCGGTTTTGTTTGGGGTCATCGGTTTTGTTTGGGGTCATCGGTTTGTATAGGGTCTTCATCTGTCATTAGACGAACTTAGAAACAAGATTATCTATTCCTAGAAGCAATTGCACGGTACACGTTGTTTCTTGCCTTAAAATGTTGATTTTTATATTTTTCATGTGAACAACCAATGGCCAATCGCAATAAAGGTTATTCGGATTTCTGAATCTCTGAATGGTTCAATGAAGCTGAATTGATTCTGATGACCTACAAACGGAATATCGCTTCGGTGAATTTTGTGTCTTTTCTTGTGCATATTGGTTCAAACTTTATTAAGTTACTTTTCGTAACAAACTGTTTTTCCGAAAAGTGCCAGATACAGTCAATCGATACTTTTCCGTGAACTTCAAGGGACCAAGAAAAAGTTCGTACAAATGGAATTAAAATTTTTTCTTAGCCTTGAAAATTCGCAAAATCGCGTGACTTCTTAAAATCGAGCTTCATCGAAACGAGCATCAACTGTATTTTCAAAGTTAAGAACATAATACAATAATAATGGCACATAATAAATCTTCCAATATCCATAGTGTATTTGCTACTACATTTCCTTCTGTATCTACAAACTGCATCCAAATCACGTGCGAATCAATCAGTAGTAAATAATTCACCAGTGAGGATTTAAGTTTGCTCTTTGACCGAAGAAACAGAATCCTTTTCTAAATACTTGACCTTTTCATGTCGATGTAGTTTATTTGCTTTGCGATTACTTCTATAATTTGCAACTGCTTCAGACTTTAAGATTAACCAAACAGATTAGATTTGGTCGTTTCAATGGAGCTGTTGAATGGTTGATGGATGAAAGGGTGTCAATTCTAACAAGTGAAATGTGGCGATGAGATTGCTCTTTTTGAGAAACGGGTGGGAGAGGCTGCGCAATCTTCATTTCCCTGTCAAATTGCATTCAAAGAGAAGCTGAATGAAAAGCAATATGCTATGCAGCAGGAGTGTACTTGCGGAGCAGTAGGCGAAACATACGACATGCGCATGCGTACTCCATTTCTCTACAGAAAACAAGTCTGTACGCATGCTTATTTCAGCCAATTTAGTGTCGAACTGATGTTGGACCAATGTGTGGCTTGCCTTGTAGAAGGAAAATTAAGCATCTCGAACCGTTTCCAAGTGTACAAACCAGGGCCCCTGCACCTAACATGGGGACCGGTATCATGGTACTAGGGCCTTCGGGGGGGCAGGAAAATAAAGGCTTTTTGTACCGTATATTCAATGTATTTTTTACGTATAAAATGTATGAATCTTTTTATTGTATTCATAATAAAGTTATTACAATTATGCAAAAGTGAAAAAGAAAGAATATATCATTTGTGCAAATTACGCTTGAAAGTTGAGTGCTTATAATCAAATTTTAATTTAATGAGTGCCCGTCATCTAAGCTGGTACAAATGCCCGTCATACTGGGGCCCTTCTTTCAACCTATACTGGGACCCGGGTTACTGTGTTGGAAACTCGCCTTTCGAAACATTTATGTTTAGAGCCAGATTAGAAATTAAGAGACTGGTTCAAAAATCAAGACATAATTCATTGTTTAATTGCCCGTTGAAATAGTCCAAATTAAAGCAAACATTTTTAATATTATTTTAAAACTGTACGAAGTTTTATAAATGTTAATACAGCCTAAATTAAGCCACCAAGCTAAATTAATGCCACCATAATGTATTACCATGAGATCATCAATACACTTAACGACTCGAAAGAAAATTATTCCTTAGTTATAGAAAGTTGTTTTCAGCCTCCTCTAAAAACAGCTGTGTCCTCTTCTGCCAAAGGAAGTTATGATACTGTCCTGCCCTTGTCAATTCGCCAACGGTACAAACAATGATTATCATGGTACCCGGGTATTATCATAAGCCTTGATGTGAACTTAAACTACAGTTAATTACAAAACTACTGGACAGATAAAAACAAACGGTTAAGCTCGATCGGATGACAATCCCTAGAAATAAAAGAAAAACACTCAGCAGTCTGTGCAATGGCCTTGGAAACAAATCTGAGTTTTTCTACCCGCAACCATATCCGTGCTGGAACGGAAATTAATTTATCTTGTTAGGAACAGTCGGGGAGGCACAGTGAACGGAAACCCGCTGCCACAAGTGTTGCGTTCGTTCTCACTAATCCCCTTTCCACTCAGTTTTGATGTTCGTACATCACAGGATAGCTCGAAGATAGTTCATCAGGATTGTTACGTCCAAAGGCACCAACTGATAGCGGCTTTGGTCCTTATCTAATACATTTTGGTTGGAGCAGTTGCTTAACGGGGGATGGTGACAGGGGCGTTGGCCCGAGCGCCAATATCTAATTCCATAAATATTTATTTAAAAGTTTTTTTTCTTGGGGAGGTAAGTATTTTAATTAACTTCGCAATGGAGCAACACAACGAGCTATTGATGACGGTCCGGGATCAAATCCAAAGGGAAAGGTCCGAGAACACTACGTAATTTTGCAGCACGGTCAGGCAACACCTGAGCTGGTACCCCACTCCAAACTTCCACACCACGCCAACGTGAAGACATTTGAGGCCACGACAGATTTAACGTGCACCAATCCTCTTTGTACACGACGATCTTAGATTGAATTCGAACTAGCAACCCTCCGGTTTCTAATCCGTTACTCTTCCAACCGGGCAACTGCGGCCCTGTTTTTTCTTGGGAAAACTCGAAACATTTGTCTTAGCCACAGAAATATTTTCCAGTCATGAGTGTAAAGTGAATGTGTTTTCTTGCTCCATGCCCTCAGGGGCACATCTCTTTTAGGTGTGTACAGGCTTCAAGGGCCGAGTTACTCTAGTGATCTTTTCTTTTCCCATGGGGTTTACCGGGGCCGCGGTGGCCCGGTTGGAAGAGTAACGGACTTGCAACCGAAGGGTTGCGAGTTCGAATCCAGCCAAACACCGTCGTGTACAAAGGGGGCTGGTGCACGTTAAATCTGTCGTGGCCTCAAATGTCCTCACGTTGGCGTGGTGTGGAAGTTTGGAGAGTGGGGTGCCAGCTCAGGTGTTGCCTCGTCATCTGACCGTGGTTCAAAATTACGTGGTGTTGTCCTCGGATCTTTCCCTTTGGGATTGATCCCGGACCGTCACCAATAGCCCGTTGTGTTGCTCCAGTGTGACGTTAATTGAAATACCCCCCATGGGGTTTACTGTCTAGTAAACACTGGGATCATGCTGTCGAGATACCCAAGCGATCCTTTTTTTCCTTTGGCGATATTTTTTACTCAACATTTTTTTTTATTGAACAAAAGCAAACTCCCCGTGCACCACAGAAGTATAACACGGGGCTTACAGAAGTAAGTTGATTTAACAAAGACACAGTGGAAAACAATTTAACTGAAATTACAAGATTTTATGAACTTGACAAATGAGTAGAAAAGCAGATTAGATTTTACAAAAACATTGAGTTTGTCTTGTGTTTGGCGCAACTTGGCCAAACATGGTCCTTGCGTCATAAAACAACCATAATCTTGCACTCCGTCTTTAGAGTACAATACGTTAAAGTCAATTCTTGTTTTCATCTGCCCCTGCAATCATATTGTAAATAGAAAAGAAACAAAGTATTTAAATTGTCTTCTCATAAACGTCTGGTGAGATCACCTTCCATCCGGTTGACTCATTAATAAATTAGTATGTAGTCAGTAATTAATTGCAAAAAATTAATATTGAGAGCATTTATATATTGGCAAAATTAATATGGTTCGAAAATGAGTATATTTTATCTAAACTATTTTAATTTCAAATTTGCAAATTTTGGTTTGGTCAGGGCGCATCGATCTCGTTTGCCTCAGGTCCCAACATAGTATCGCCTCTGATTTGGACACATCAAAAGTTAGTGTTGTATGACAAATAATAAGGGTGGCAATGGTACAGTAATTGTGAAAATTCCCCCCGTAAGGTCTACATAATATCATGAGAATGACCACTTTTTCAGCCGCCCCTCCCAAAGAAACAATTTGGGCGCGCATCTTCTTGGGTAATAATAGTTTTAGTTTGGATTTGATAGATTGGCTTTGTTTGCCGCTCTACGTTAATTTTCTGCAACTAATAACAGTATTGATAGGTTTGGTTTGTCGCTTACGATGATTTTCTACAACTAATTAGACTGATTAAAAGTATTGAAATATGAACAGTGATAAAAAGGATAATTTCAATAAAACAACACATGATTGCACGGTTTAAGCTGTAGCTGTATATTTTAAACTGAGTTAAATGTTCCTCTAAATGGATATCTAAATGTTAGTGTAAATATTGTGTCCATTGTGTAAAGTTTGTGTTGTCAACTAGAGTCTTATTTAATTGTAGGGCAGAAAAAAATACATTTAGGCAAAAGTTCCAGTAAGTACATCGTGCTGAGTAATCTACATGCCTCTCTAACTAATTCTGCTATTGAATTTTATACTGGGAACGTTATAACACAACAGAATGTAAAATAATATAGTATATAGTAGTGAGGTTCTCCGACCAGACAAGAAAGAATGTTAGCTGGAAGGAGCCATTTGATCCCCGAGGGATGTAGGCGGGATGTAGTCTTTGGTTGGCTATCGTGGTTCTGTGAAGAGGAGAAAAAAGAATTGCGGGGGTGAATGGGAACTCGAGGGTTGGACACCGAGAAGGAAGGATGTATTAATGGTGCTTCAAAGTCATATCCAAAAGACTTGGAGCAATGATGTTTGCAAATATATAAGATTGTGAATAAATGTTTTACAAAATGTAACCGAAGCAACGTAGCATATGCTGCTGTATTGCATCACTTACGGCGGTTCTTTCCTTTCTTTACAGGGCCGCGGTGGCCCGGTTGGAAGAGTAACGGACTTGCAACCGAAGGGTTGCGAGTTCGAATCCAGCCAAACACCGTCGTGTACAAAGGGGGCTGGTGCACGTTAAATCTGTCGTGGCCTCAAATGTCCTCACGTTGGCGTGGTGTGGAAGTTTGGAGAGTGGGGTGCCAGCTCAGGTGTTGCCTCGTCATCTGACCGTGGTTCAAAATTACGTGGTGCTGTCCTCGGATCTTTCCCTCTGGGATTGATCCCGGACCGTCACCAATAGCCCGTTGTGTTGCTCCAGTGTGACGTTAATTGAAAATACCAAAAAAAAAAATACCTTTCTTTACACTCCCAGGATATCCAAGCGACCTTTTTCTGCTTCCATCCCGCTACTTTGTTCCAAATCCCTCTTTTTCACCCCTTTCATGACATTTTTTACTTGACATTGTCTTGTAATTGGCCATATATGGCCCTTGAAACATAAAACGCCAAAACAACCAACCTTTCTCTACACTTTCTCGCTACTAAGGATGACGCTTTTTCGATGTTCACCTTTTAAAAATATTTATTCATTTCCGAGAATCAATATGCTATTTGAAATTTTATGTATTTACAAACAACATCGTTCCAGGTCTTTTGGACATGATATCGAAGGACCCTCAATGCTTCCTTTCTTCTCGATGCCCAACCAGTGTCCAGTTCACCTCCACAATTCTTTTTTCTCCTCTTCACACCATGGTTCGATTCCTCCTTGGGTGTATTTCTCTCTTCTGTGTCTGTAAAACTTTCCTTACGTGCATGTTTGGGCCTCGGTAGCCCGGTTGGAAGAGTACCGGATTAGCACACCAGTGTTGGAGTTCGAATCCAAACAAAGGCCGTTGTTTACAAGAGGGGCTGGTGCACGTTAAATCTGCCGTGGCCCCAAATGTCCTCACGTTGGCGTGGTGTGGGCGTTTTGAGAGTTGTATGCCAGCTCAGGTGTGACCTCATCATCTGACCGTAGTTCAAAATTACGTGGTGTTGTCCTCTGGTCTTTCACTTCGGGTTTGATCCCGGACCTACGCCAATTGCCCTTTGTGTAGGTCCAGCGCGACGTTAATTAAATACCTACCTACATGTGTATGTTTAGTACTTTATATTGTATTTTGTTTGGCGCAGTATAATCAAATATGGCCCTCGCGCCATAAACCCGACCAACCATCACAGCACCCGGATGACCGTCTAAAGGACACCCCCGTCTGCGTCCTTAGGGATCAAATGGTTCCTCCTATTCAACATTCTTTCTTGTCTGACCGGAGAATGTCACAATTACAAATTCTATAATTCCCTCAGAAAGGTATCAGTTGGGGAAAACAACTATTTTTTTCCGTCTTTGCAAGCGTTCGCGACAAGAGATTGATTGACACGTGTCTCTTTCCACAGTCCTCAAAGACAGCTTCTTGGAGGCTGACACGGAAGGACGAGGCTACATCGACTGCCAGAACGTGGTATCCGTCGTCAGAAGGGCTCTGGGCATCGCCCTCAACAACCACGAGAGGGAGAAAATCGTCAAGAAAGCGGAGATACTCGCTGGCCGAGGTGAGTTCTCTCTTCTGTTCCCTTGGCGGCAGTCCAAAACTGAATGGCCGCTGTGTTGAATAAGAGAGCAAGCATCTTTTTCATAACACTTCTATAAATATAACTTTTGACCGCGATCCCTGTTTCTTTACTGGGACCAGGACATAAAATTATTTTTTAATGTACGGACATAAAATTCTGAAAAATGTAGGAGGGCGGGGAGTTGAGGATGCTGTACCCCGAACGAAATGCTGAATATTTTATGTCATTAATTGAACATAGTACTTCACTCAGGGGCGTAGCCAACGGGGGGCTCTGGCAATCCGAGACCCCCAGAAAGTGTTAATTTTTGATTTACAAAATATCTACACAGTGACGGGCACGCCCACTTGGAAATTCTCGAAAGGCAGGTGCATCAAAGAGGCCGGTTGGCCTCCAAAATTTTTTAAATACTTTTTCAATTAAAGGTGGGTAGTTGAATTTGCGTCGCACTGGAACAACACAATGGGCCATTGGTAACGGTCCGATATCAAACCCGAAGGGAAAGATCCGAAGACACCCCGTAGTTTTGAACCACGGTCAGAGCTGATACCCCACTTTCCAAATTTCCACACCACACGAACATGAGGACATTTGAGGTCACAACAGATTTAACGTGCACCAGCCCCCACGTACACGACGGTCTTTGGTTGGATCGCGTTTCGAATAATCAACCTTCTGGTTTGCTAATTTGAAATTCTAACCTAATTAGGCTACCGCGCCAATTTTCAATTAAAAAGAGTAAACTGGAATAAGTATATTATAATATAAAAATTACAATTAGAAAACAAAGTCCAACTATTCTAATCTTGAAAAAGGAAATTATTTGTTGTATAGTTTTGATTCATGTTATTTACATATTAATTGCACTTAAAGCAGATTAATTAAAATTATTTGATTGCGTAATTTTAGAAATTATTTCGTTCAGTGTCTATGTGTTCGATTAAAATGTTTAAAATGCTCCCCTATCTAATGTGATAATTTTTGCTTTTGTGGAAATGTTACATCTAAAATGTTAAAAATCCTGTCACAGGAACAAAAATTAAACGACTTCCTCTCGAGTAAATTTTAACTCATTCAATTATATAGTGTTTAAAACGAAAATATAACGTGTTTGTAATTTTTAAAATCTCTGATGGCCGGAAGATGGTTACATATTCCCGTCCGATCTCACGAACCAATCCGCTGTCTACAAATAAAATATTACAAAAATGCATGAATAACTTTATGTATATATTTTGAATGAGAATATAGTCACACTTTATTTTTGTGCATGAATAACTTTTTATATATTTTTGTATACGATTATAGTCAATTTATTATTAAAACATAATCATAATTCTATGACTTAATGTTCATTGGAATCATAATTTTAGCGACTTAATAAAAGCAATAATACGTTTTTATGCACTGACTTCATCTCACATATTCACAAATACGTACGGAATCAATCACCTGTCAGCGTCACAATAACAAAAATGTTTGAACTATTAAATGTAATTTGCGGATTAATCATTTATAGTCATCTGTGATACTTGGATTGATTATTGTGAGTTACTCATTATGTGCTTGAGCTCCGAAAAAAGTTAGTCTGGTAACCAAAAATAACATTCGAAATTTGCATTAAAAACAATTTTTAACTGTCTCCGAAACAAAAACCTGGCTTCGCTCCAGATTTTAATGACACAAAGAAAATCTAATTGTCATATTTTTACTTGTCAAAAAACTTTTGGTTCGAAACGCGCCTCTCAAATTCTGCCACAATCAAAACAACTTTCCTTTGAAATATCCTCGCTCTCTCCAGTCCGATAACGTTAAACCGGATTTCATAGCAAAGGGAAATAAACTTTCCCTTCCAGCCTCAGCAGTCACGCACTGATCCAGTTGCGGTGCTCAACTGTGAAGGTCTGCTTGTTGCGGTTCTATCCTATTCCATTCATGCTGCACGCCTGACTCGGATTATTTCTGCTGCTGATTCATACCGCTTGCCGGCATTTCGATCGTCGTGTTTTGAGTTGACTCACGAGCTGCATTTTCGAATTGGGGAATATAGTGTTGCGTTCCTAACTCAATTCTGGATTACGGTTGGATTTTAAACCATTTTAATGCTGCTTGAAGATATGTTTTGAATTTTGGAAGGTGAGAATGTTTTTGGCGATTTGTGTTGTGGAATTCGATTATCGAATTTGTTTCATTATGTGTTGGAATTTGAATTCATGAGTGGTTTTATGAGTGATATTGGGTAATTCTTTTATTAAGGTTTTATAGTTCTTGTGTTGCAGATTGTTATTTTCCCTTTTTATCACAATGAATATTTCTTTCGGCCGGGCAAACATTTTGAGTTATTGACAATTGCTTATTCACAATCCGTTGAACAAAATTGAAGAACATTTGTTATCTGCTTTTTACTATGATTTACGAAAATGCAATACTGTTCGTACTGCATTTTCGTCCTAATCTGATAATATCGAATCGTTTATAAATCTAATGATATAGTTGATCTATCAACATTAAATGGATTATCCTGTGATAAAATGAAAAGAATTTTTTCTGATAAGAGAAACGATAATCTTACATCAACTTTGGAAAAGCATAGCTAATTGCCTTGTGGGTGAAAAACAAGTTTTCTTCAATCCAGTTAACCGAATGGAAAAGTAATCACAATGAGATTATTTTATGAACGAAACGTGTTATCAGCAAAATTGCTGCTTTTAGAAAAGTCATCTTTCAAAATTTTTAAAGTAACTAAGTTTTCGCACTATATAATGTAAATCTGAATTATAATTTTGAATAAATGAATCTTGAATTGATAATTCAGTACTATGTTTCACAAATCTTTCAGTTTGTCATTTGTTAACTTACACTCAAAACATTGCAATCAAACTTGAACTAGTTTATTTTGCAAAAATTAGTTTTAAAGTTATCAGAAAAATACAGGTTATGATGAAATACTGCTGTTTTACCATTTTCTTCTAATCTTTGTTTAACTTGGTCATTGTCTACCTTGTTTTAAAACTGCACAAAAGTGCATTTTTATATTGCATTGCATTACTTCCACACATGAGCCATTCACTTGCCATTATTGTACTTGATTGATTAATTTTGTTTTTACCATACTTTTACAAAATTTAAAATTTTCTAAACTAATTGATCATGAGTTTCAACTTTCTCCTTACCATAACAATGGATGATTTCTACAAGTATTTTAGATTAACATTTTTTATAGCTTGCCCCATATTTTGTTTTTGAGACATGTCAGAAGTTGCACACATCACTGCATAAAGTTTAAGAAATAATTTCAAATGTTTTATTTTTCCTTTCTTTTATAAACCAGTGTGATGTGATACAATTGAATGAAATAAAAGTGATTTGATAATCAACACTTAACTCTATTAACAAATTTCCTTGAATCCTCTTTATAATTGTAATTGTTTCGCTTTTGATAACTAGTTAGTGATTACATATTGTACTAATATTTTCATTTGTGAGAAACTTTTCAACTTTTCTTTATGTAAATTGGCTGTAAATGTTATGACATAAATTAACTTTCATTATGACCTAGGCTAGGTTTGGGAGAACCTGTGGCCTTCTAGATCCAAAAGTAATAGTCTAGACTGAATCCAAATTTTACAGAAATCTTGTTTTTTTTTTTAAATAATTTTTGTTTGTCTTTTATATTATACTCATCTAGAGGTAATTGGGCCTCCATGCTGCAACCTAATATTCAAATGCTTTCTAACAGAAAGCAAACACAACAAAGTCCTTAAAAGATTAACTTTAAAATTAACAAATAGCTTTCATTTTGTTAAATTATTAAGTACATTGTATACTTAGATTTTTACAAAATAATGTACATTTTTAAGAAAATCTAATCGAAGTTTTTTTAATGTGGCCCTCTTTGATTACAGCTAAATTAATGTTGACTTCCTACATGAAAAGGTTACCCATCCATGTTCTAGACTATCAACTGAATCAATATTTGCTTTCTCTTGTGATCATTTGCTTTCTCTTGTGATCATTTGCTTCAAAATTTAAAAATTTATTTTTCTTCTGACAGGTCAGCTAAGTGTGAATGCCTTCATAACAGTCATGGCTGATACTTTGACAGAAACTACTCAGTGGGGCAACCTCAAAACTGACGTTTCAGGCTATGTGGGCATCGATACTTTACAAGAACAAATTCGTAAGAAAGTGTTGAAGAAGGGCTTTGAATTCAACATCATTGTCGTTGGTGAGTAGAAAACACCCAGCAATGAATGTTTCTTTTTCTTTTGTTTTAGTGCATGGAAGTAAATTTGAATGTGAAATTTTTTTATGTTTTATCAAGATTTGGTGACTGTTTTGTATAAACTGACATTTAGAAAGGATGTATTTAAAACATTTTGTTCACATATATTTAATTATCAGAATGTCTGTTATTTGAACTGAATTAGATACAGTGTTTTTAAAGCTAAATAAAGTTTGAGCATAAGTGTGTACTTTGTCCTTATTGGTATGGCGAGCAGAATGCTGCATGTCACATGAGATCCTTGTAATCCTTATTTTATGAATCTTTCAGTAGCAGTAGTACTAATTTGAGGAAAAGAACAGTAAATATTTTCTGTACTTTATTGACTGTTTTGTGTTACTGCATTCATATTATCATAGTTTCTGATTATCCATGGTGGCCTCAGTCTATAAGATAATCAAGGTTCTACTGTACTACATTTGAATTGTAAAAGTTTTAGGATGTATGTCAATTGTAATTTGAAATTGTTTCTGGCTGTTATTCAAAATCAACCAAATACCAAGCATTGATATTCATAATTTTAAAATATTGTTCTATATATTTGTTTTCATAAATAGGTATTTTGTACAAAACTTAAAACCTCATTAGACACAAATTGGAGCATTTTATTGATTTTTATATTTCAAAACTACATTAAATTGTTGAATACTTTGTTTTAATTTACAATTTAACTACAATTATTTGATGTTATATAACATTCTGTTTGACTTTTTGTCATGACTTTTAAACAAATAATGTTCAATTTCAGGTTCTGTTTACAAAATTGAACCACCAATGATCAGACACAATGCAATAGATTTTAAATGGTTCTTTTAGAGTAAACATTTTTTATCTTCTGTAGGATGATTAAAATAAAAAGTTTTTCTTTCTTGTGCTTTAATTTAAAATATATTTTTGTTTATAATGGTTGCTGTAAGCAATGCCAATCCAAGCAATGCCTAGATTGCTAACTGTCAACATGAAGACTGACACACTACTACTGCTATACCAAGGCTTTGAGTTGCTATTAAAAAAATAATACAAAAACTGCTTTTGTATTTTACTCCTTGGGGAAGCACATGATGTTGATTTTTAGTAAATATGAATAATGAAGGCAGCAATTTCTATTTTATTCCAAAAATATAAATATCTTGTTATAGCTTCATGTTTTAAAATTATTTTTATTTTGTAATGTGCTGTTTTGATAACTTTAATTTCTTGTATATTTTTACACTAAAAGTAGAAAATTGACCAACTTTTCAGCACTAACAAAATATGGAATATTTGGGTATCAGAATTATTTGAGTTATGTCATAAGTTATTGGACAATCTTAATTTTAATGTTAATGATAAATATTTTTACTTGAGTTAAGGAATTGCAATATTTTTTATTCCTACCTCATTAAAGTTTAATTCATTTTGCCATGAAAGTATTAATGATAAGTGTCTTATCACAGGTAGAAGTGGTCTAGGAAAATCAACTCTCCTTAATACTCTGTTTAAGGCTAGTGTGAGTAGAAGAACTTGTGTAAAAGTTGAGGGTGATGACAATGGTCTATATAAAATCCCTAAAACAACAGAAGTGAAATCTGTCAGTCATGGTATGTTTTACTTTTTTAATAATTGTTTTTGTTATACAATTGTAAGCTTTGTAGAGGATTAAACATATTTCCAAAGGGTAACTCAAAATTGTTATAATAACTAAAATTGATGTATAAACACAAAAAAATCTGGTTTCTTATATCATTGTTTTTACTATGGTTGTATAACACTTATATACTGTTAATCAAGTTATTTCGTTTATATTTTACAAAACAAGTAACTAAAAACATACTGAAGATGCATTCTTGGGATCAGACAGTAAAACTTAAAATAAAAAGTAAAGAAAAGACAATTTCTTTAAATACAAAAATGTTCTCTTGCAGAAGCACAATACCCTTGGTAATTACTTTTCTAAAGTAACACAATTTCAAATAACTGGACAAATCAGTTGCAAATAAAAAGATAATAGTGGATTGGAATTTTTCAATACTGTGGACTTGAATCTTTTTCTTTCTGCTTTTGCATATCTGGTATTTATCTGCTCATCTTCCAGTGTTAGTGACTCATTCCTCACCTTCTGCATTCTTTGATCTGTGATGATGGTATCAACTAATGATATTTGTTACTCACAACTATTTTATGAATATTAAATCCACAGAAATGCTAAATTTTTCAATCCATGTTTAGAATAAAATTATCCATTTGGATCTCAAGCTTTTCTGGATTGCTGAGAACATTCACAGAACCTTTTGAACCATTTACTTACAAAACTTCTCAAACTGGGGCATGTCCCTCTAGAGTGTAGAAGGGTCTTAAAAAAGATCTGGAATGTTTTAAGGAAACAAAACTGCGAAAAAAGAAATGTAAACACAACTGACTTTAATCATGTAGAATTATCTTTTGTGAAATCGGATAATCATTTTGTGGAACAGATTACTCCCAACTTATCACAATGTAGGTTCTGGTTTAACAGGGTTCTAAGAGGCCTTAAAAAGGCCTGATTTTCCTTTTTAGTTAAGGGCCTTTAAAACGCCTTAGAAAAAGTTGAAAGTCTAAAAAAAATTGAAAGCTAATTTTTTACAATAACCCTGCTTATTTTATTTCTCCTGTATTCAAAAAACAAGATCAACACTTGTCCAAGGTCAAAAATTGAGAGCATAATATTTATAGGTTATCTAAAAATTAATGTTTTCAAAACTGGTTCTGAGACCTAAACCTAGCAGTTGTGAAAGCTTCACTTTCACACTCATGGGTTAATCTATTTCTACCTATGTGAAATGTAGCTATAAAAAGGAAAAGTAAAGGCCCTAATGTTTCTTTTGCTTGAAGAGTTGGAACCCTGTTTAACTAGCCCCATATAGTAAATAAATGACTAGAGGCACAAACCGAATTTCAACCATACACCTGTACTTTGGAATAAAGTTTTTATGCTAATAACAAGCTCTTTGGGCATGCAATTTAAAACTGATTTTGACATGCTTCCTTCAATATCAATCCTTCATGAGACTGAAAACAAAATGCTTTCTACACAATTCAAGATACTTTATTGATCACATGTGTGGCTAAAGTCTCATTTCAAATGTATTTTATGATTGTAAGGAATTGGATTGAATCATCAAACACTTTAAGGGGCCTGGCTATATCTGTAGATTTAAAAGGGGTTTAAAGTTAAAATGCTTGAGAACCACCAGCTTAGGCCATAAGCTGAATTCTTGGTTTTGTAAGTTTCATTTTATAGTATTTATCAACTCTTAAGATAATTTTCTCATTTTCTTGTGAAAGGGTAAGCGTTTTCATCAAGGACAGTAGGTTGTATTCTTTCCTTTCGTTTATATATTTTTCTAACTAGATTTTTGCTGATCCAGTGTAATGTTTTTTTTTGCCTTTTAGTTCTTGAAGAGAAAGGAGTTAGATTGCGATTAACTGTGACTGATACTCCAGGATTTGGAGATCACATTAATAATGAAAACTGGTGAGTTTAAATCTGTTCAAATGATATTTAAGTGACGCTAGAATGTTACACTAAACATAATATCACTAACAGCACGTACAAATAAAAATTTTCCTAGAAAATACACAACAAAAGTGTATATGCTGCCTGTTTTTTGGTTAATGTTATTAATTTTTTTACAATTATATTCCAAACTAGTTTTTAGCATAATTGGTGTCATTCAACAAATGAAAGATTTTACTGATCAAGAATGGGAATTAAAAAGATAAAAATAGAACAGACGCATCAATACTGTTTAAGAAGCCTAAATTTTTAATATGTATTAATTGGTTGATGCACCTTTCACAGAAATGACCATAAAATATTGTTTTCTGTTACCTAAGATGCTATAACCACGATGGTTAAAACTGATAATGTGTAGGTGAAAAAGTAATAGGAAAACAATCTTGCAAACTATGCAATTGGTCTACGCATCTGGTTTATTGTTAGAAATAAAAGCACTTAAATAAGGAGTAAGGATGTGAATAAACCTGGATAGAGATATAGTAGACTGATGGACTAGACTGACATTGTTACTTGAAAAAAGCAACAATAATTCTGACTAGAGGAAGTGTCTCATTAAAAACTTATTCCATTTTTATGCTCTTTTCTTTGTATTTGTTTATCCATCTTTATTTGTGCCTCTATGTTTGTACAAAGTTATATTTCAATATCTCTAATTTTTAATAAAATGTATACTTAATATTGTATTTCTATTGAAGCTGGTTGCCCATTTTGGACTACATAAACCAACAGTATGAAAAATACTTAAATGAAGAGCAAAGCATTGCCAGAAAAAAGTACATACCAGATACACGCGTGCATTGCTGCTTGTATTTCATTCCTCCAACAGGTCATTCGTAAGTACTCTGAAAGTTAGTTTTAAGTCTACTATGAAAAAATTTTGAATTAAATATGTAAAATATAATAATTTGATTTCTGTAGATTTAGACAATGGATAACAATTAATATTTTTGCTATATTTAGTCTGACTCCTCTTGATGCAGAATTCATGAAACGCTTAGACAAAATAGTGAATATAGTTCCTGTAATTGCCAAAGCTGATACTCTTACTGTTGAAGAGAGAACAACTTTCAAACAAAGGGTAAGAACATTGTTTTTATAACCAATGATTCTTTACAATGTTCATTTTAATTTGAAAGCTGCTTTTGAATATTTGTGAAATAGAGTTCAAATGTTAATTAAAAATATTTCCAGTATCATTGCTAGTATTAGTTTTTGAAATTATCGAGTTTATTCATTTCTCAAATGTAAAACTTGACTACTTTTCACAATATGATTGGCTTTGTAATAGTCTCCATTATAATTTTGGGTTTAAAAATTGGTACTGAATGAATTACCAGTTTTGTAGATTTGTGAGAATTGGCTGTTACTGAAACACCAATGCTGTGTTTCTTATTATGATATTTTATTATTTTAGTGTTATATTCTTAAGATCATACTTCAGGGACTAATTTATGACAGTAGTAGTTGCAAATGCTGGTCGTGTACCAGCATTGCTTTTAAATACTGGCTACAGCAAATACAGCTACTACTGGGGCATGCTTTTTAATTTCCAAATGTACCCTTTGTTCAGTAAGTTTAGGAATCCCTAGTTTAAAATTCATTGATTTGATTTCTTGAAGTAAAAACTGGACTGCTTCTCTATTGCAAATGCATTTCTGAAGTAATAAATTGTGCATTAAATTTCTGAAAATATTTACTAGACAGCAAAAAATTGTGTTATTGCCTTCAACAGAACAGCAAGTGTTGTCATTTTGAAAATATGCATAAAAACTGTTCCCTAAGAGATAAGCTTGAACTCTTAAAACAGTATTGAGAATTTCCTTCAGTAATTTACCAGTAATGAGAATGTTGGTAAATTGCAAACCTTATTGTGAATGATGTGTAGTTACACAATGAAGTGTAGGATTTTGCAATACTTATAGTGTCTACACATCAATACATTTTTAGATCTGCAAGAGTGCTACTTTATTGTTTTGTCCCTGCAGCTGATTCTTGTTCCTAAGAGCAAGAGAAAATTAATTAACTTTATCAGACACCTACCATCTGATATATTAGGTAACATCTGTGGATACAAATTTACTTAAATGTCTTACACAAACTAGGTAGATGTTTACACAAGTTACTTTTCCAAGTAAAGCAATTTTTAAATTCATTGGTTTATTCTAATTCACCATATCTGCTGCTCATGTTATTTAACTGATTGTAAACACTTGCTTTTTTTAATTATAAATGCTGAAAGTGTTTAGAAAATATAAATACCCTTCCAATTTCTGTTATTCTTTAGGATTTTATGACTTGTTAGATTTGATCATTAAATCAAAAGCTATTGTTCTTTCATGCAGTTAATTTATTACTGTGGTCATTGATCACTGGTTTAATGATAATGACAGAAGCACCTTTTAACCAATCAATAAGAACTTTATTTTAATGTTTTAGGTTAAGCAAGTCTAAGACTTTAAGTACAGAATTTCTTGCATTCTAACGAAAAAGAATTTATTTGTGATTTTTATTTCAACTCGAGAATAAAGACATGTGATTATGTATAACTTATATGGAAAAATGTGTGTGGAACGAAGTGTAAAGAAATATGATGGCCCATGTCATTAATGGATAACTTTGATCAGCTGTGTCATTGTGTCTAAAACTTAGCTTTTGAGTATCAAGTATTAAAGACCCAATATTTATTTGGCTGTCATTTCTTTAACAAATCACATAAATATTTCGTTTAAACTTTAATATAGATGTAGAGAGAAAGTAAATAATTATAACAATAATAACAGTCTCTTGTAGGTATACAAAATATAAATTGCTGTGTTTTATTAATTATGAATGAAAATTGTTTCATACTCATCCTTTTTATTTCAGATTAAAAAAGACTTAGAGAAATATGGTATCAACATTTATCCTATTAGTGAACTAGAGGAAGAGCCAGAGGATGTTATATCGAATAATAAAATTAGGGTGAGCTTGTATATTTTAGTTATAAATTCTGAACATTATTTAGTGCAAGAGAACAATGCTTGCCATTTTCACTGAATAAAATATTTTCTGTTTAGTGTAAATAAATTATTGTGCAATTAACACATACCTAAAGTTTTCTCAAAGTGTTGACAAATTTTTCAGGGCTCTTCAAGTTAATATGATTTTAGTTATTTTCATGTTTTTGGTGTCATGTCAATTATGTGAGAATAGAAATACTTCACCAAATAGTGATGTTGGATAGAACAAATATTTATTCAAACTTGACAAATTAAAAATTACAAATTAACATTTGCAAATTGGTGCATAGATGTGAATGTCTCTTGCAGAAGCTGTAATGTCTTAAACAGTAACAATGAAATAATTGAATGTCACAAATTCGTTTCACGTGGTTTTACTTTTTCAATACAAACTTCATTGATACTGGGTTCATTTCAGATTTTACTGTGTTGCCTTTTAAAAGTTTTATTTGAATTTGGCTAACAGCATATCATTGAAAACCTTTGAAAATCTTAATGAAGCATGCAATCATAAATTTATTTCTACTCTACAGTATGTTTAATTATTTTTATGCAATGTGAAATCTTAATCAAGTTAATTTGTTTAGGAAATGATCCCATATGCAGTAGTCGGTAGTAATGTACAGCACCAAATAAATGGACGCACAATTTTTGGTAGAAAGACCCAGTGGGGTACTGTAGAAGTGGAAAACAGAGCCCATTGTGAATTTCCAGATCTCAGAGATATGCTTATTAGGTAATCCCTTTTTAATATACTTTTGTCTGAAAAAAAGTGGTATGTTTGAGTGTTTGTCACTTGGCGCTGATGTTATCGCAAGTGATTTATAAACAATTTTATTTTTAGGACTCATATGCAGGACTTGGTGGATGTTTCTAGACTAGTACATTACGAAAATTTCAGACACCAGAAACTACGTTCTCAGGACCATCGCCATCTGAATGGAGCGATTAACGGGCAGGTTGTGGACATAGAAAACATGAACGAAAGTAGTTTATAAATCTCATATCCTCTTGACTCAGATTTTCAATCTCAATACTCATGATAGTCATTTTCAACTGTAAAATGTTCCCATGTTTCCAGTCTTCTAGAAACTTACATTGACTTGTGAACATTGGATGTTCTGTTTCTGTAAGTGTTTGTAGATATTTGTTTCACTTCCATCTTCAGTATTTTAATGCTTTTTACTATTTAGATATTCATTTGTCAGCTTGCTTTGGTGCAAGCTAATTAGATCTGTTAAGCAAATATTATGAAGCTAAATTAATGCTTTTCAGCATTACATAGCTCATAAAAACATGTTAGATCTAGTATGGCCTTCTCAAATACTTACATTTAAACATTTTTTAAATGTTAAATGAACAATTATCTGCAATTTTTTTGAAACAGGGTATTTGTTCCCTTGTCATCAGATCTATTTAAAGTATTGACATTATAGTTCAATGATCTTAAAATTAATGATATCCTATATTATATATATTGATCTGATTTTTCTCTAACATTAGTGACCAATTTGTTTAGTGTATTGAACATTGACTTGCTTTTACTCTTTCATCCATGTTTTAGTACAATATTCCTTAAATATTTAAAATCAATGTACTTAAACATGAAACTAAACTCATTTCATCAGGAAAGTGCCTAGAGATTAATAACAGAGAATGCATTTATTTTTTAAGAGTGAAGTAAAATGCTAAATGGGACAAAAATGGCTATGTTAGTCAAAAGTATATTTCCACATTTGTGTGGACCATTTGAAACAATTTTTTGTGATATTATTTTCTTGAAATTTTTTTTTAAAATTAGTGCCATTACTTGAAGAGAAAGCAGTGCCATTTATTTTATGAGTTCATTTCCTTGAATCTCATAAGAGAAAAACTATTTTGCTTATGATTTTCTATTTTTTAAAATTTAATTGCCAAAAGTGCTATTAAAGAATGTAAATACAAAAATATTAAAATTGATTGGAACTGATCAACAATATTGTATGTTTTAAAATGATTATGTATTTTTATAGACATTTTATGCTCATAGAAGCAAGGTATACTATGAATTTTAACTTCTGCATTTGAAAAAAAGAAAAATCTCTGCATTGATAACAAGTCTTTATTTTACTTATTTCTGTTAATTGTTTCCTTTGATTGAGGCTTGTTCACACCATAAAACCCAATGAACCTTTTAATAAGTTGGTTTAAATATCTTCTAGTTTCAAATCTAGTATGATTCTGTAGGAATATGTGTAAATAAAATATCAAGATCCACCAAGAAATCTATATTTATACAATTCATAGCTATATCAAGTTTAGAAAAACTGTTGATTTACATATTTTTGAACAAATTTATTTAAATAAAATTGATCCCCTAAGTGCTGTGTACAGATGCAATAGAAAATTTGGTAGAAAAATGTGTAGATCTACATAAGATAATTTTACAATACATATATTTACTCTAGACAAATGTTTTTAAGTCTTCCAACAGCTAGCTTCTTGAAATGTAATTTTTTTAACTGTCTTAGATGTGACATTCATGCTATACTTGACTAAGAATGTACAAACTGCAGTGTTGCATTGTTGAAAATTCCAACTGTATTATGTAAATTATAAGAAATGTTCTTTTATGCTCAAATTGTTTAATAAATTTTTTGGAAAATTTTGTAGTTTGGTTGTTGGTATTTAATGTCACAGATAAGTTAAGCAATTTATCCATGCTAAAAATATCAAATATTGAAAAACAGCATGCTTTGTTCACAAGTAAGAATTTTCTAACATGAATATTGCTAGTTATTTCCTCAATTTAAACAGAAATATAAAAATATTATTTATATGGGGTTCTGTTAAGCAGAGAACAAGGAACATGTTTAAATTAAATCTACAGTATATAATAGTTGGAATATTTTTTTAAATCACAGAAACAGTAGTAAAAACTTCATTCTCAACAGATAAATAAAATTTTCAATCACCTGATACATTTGAATTTCTTACAGTAAGAACATCTGCATGGGACTGATTAGCTCCTTTAATTTAAGGAATCTACCTACAATTCCATGTATCATCATTAATTAAACTACAGAATGCTGGTAGATTTGGTTTAAAGCCTAATACTAATTTAGTTTCTAATTGCCCATTGTAATACAGATTTACATAATTTAATGATATATTCAAGAATTAATGCAAATTTAAAAATGAAAATGTATTTTTTTGCAGTAGAGGAAAAAATTATTGTAGCCCCCTTTAAATTTGTCAAATTTTTTAAATGTATGCCAATTTAATGCATCAAAATCACTAACTATTGCATGTAACAGCTATTGTCTAACTATTTAAGAATATGTGAACTGCATGATTGGTTCAGAAGATTAAAAGTAAAGTGTTATATTTCTTGAGTGATTTCATTGTGGCAAATACTGGAAATAACTATGATGGATGAAAAGTCTGCTCTGGATTGTCTGTTAGCTCAAGAGCTATATTTGTCAGAGTTGGATTTATTACTTTAATATCATGGCTATTCAAGAAATGGAAAGTATACAAATGAAAGGTAGGTCATAGTGAAGGTAGTACTATCTTTGGATCATTTTTTAAATGATTTTCACTTAGATATAGTGACATACAACTAATTTGAAATTGACTTGAGAAAAGTTTAATGACAAATAATTCACTGTTCAGTATCCATTTACTTCTGCTCTTGCACGTCATTCTACGAGAAGCTAGACAGGAAATGGAGTCAGCATATGGACTTAGAAAAGATGGTACTTTTGAGTAAGCTAAAATTGAATCCACAATTCCGATTAAGGTATCAAATTTCGCAGATGCATTAGTGAAACTAAAACATCCACCCAGCCGAATGTTTTGCGGATTCGTTTTCCATGCATGTGTAACTTGGCTTTACCGTACATATGGCACATTGAACAGTGAAAATGCATCGTTGCCCTCTGAAGTGTTCTATTGGAGACAAGTTTAGGGATGTCTATTTTGGAAGAGCATATGGTGAATAATTTGGGAGTACAGTAGAACGTCGATTATTGGAACTAATTGGGAGATATATTTATAAAACTGTTTGCATAATCCAATATTAAAAGTTAATGTTATGTATGAAATAAAAATTTCATTTTATGTATATGGCTCAGTGCTGATTTATAGAAGACTGTTAATATGTCCGAATCATGTATCCAGATGTAATGTATGAAAAAAAATTGCCTTCTATGTTTACGAGCACACATATTTTATACATATGTATTCCACAAAATTAAAAAATTATCACTAGCATGTAGAGCATACAAGTGGAATTAGGAAACATCCAGTCCAGTAATATCGGTGCATTTATGATCACTGCTGTTCGGATAACCAGTCATTCAATTAATGGGATGCAGAAAGAACCCTTTGAACAATTGTTTGATTTTACATTTAAACAAAATATGTACAGTATTCTAATACACATGAAATATGCATTACAAAAGAACATTTTTTTACATAAATTAAAAAATTCCATTGTTAATTTTTTTTAATTCCTCAATGCAATTTTGTTTTTCAAATATCTTTGAAATGTTCTCACTATCTTGTGCATGGGTTTGTACTGTTATTTTTTTCATTTTTTAAAACCTATAGTAAAAATGGTCATAATTGATTTGTATCAATGTTTTAAAAAATTAACTATTTTTTGAAATTCATAAAAACCAGTTTCAAAATTCTATCAAGTTTTGGGATTTTAAATACATTCTAGTCATGAAAACAATGCTCAAAAAAGGATTATAATTTAAAATTAATCGGTTTCTTACCTGACATCTGATGCAAAAATTTACGTGCATAATGTAGCTACAGCGATGAAATTTTGCAAACATTCCTTTTAAGCTGTACAATTATATTAGGGTACTGTCTCCTTAACCGACATTCTACTGCATGGTAAAAACTGCAGATTTTCTTAGTAAGATTTTTGGAAAACATGGTTCTACAGATGCATGATTAAAAGGACACGAGCAGCTTCGTTATCACAGCCAAGCACCATGCGAAATAGACAAATCTGAGGTAAGCCAAACATTAGTCCTGACAGAAACTGAGTACAAATGTGCATGTTGCCACGTGTTTGACCAATGTAGTTCACCTAAGAGCTTTAGTATTTCAAAAATGGACAAATCTACTTAGAGCATCTGAAGGTTCCTTTTACTCTTGGGAGGAAATTAAAGTTCAAACTATTGAAAAATAATGAAATGTTTTGAATTTGTGTTTATTCAGTAAGATTTCAGGATATTCTTATTTCCAACACAGCACTATGGTTTCCATGACCACTTTTTGGGCCAAAATTTAAACATGATATTGAAAAAATAATTAGCTTACATTTCTTAAAACAAAATTGTCATTCCAGATAATTTGTTTACCAATTTTGGTAAAAAGGGATTATTTATGTACAACAAAGCTATTATAATAGTATTAGAAAATGAAATGTATCCAATAAACAAATATTTAATCTAAGGAAACATTTTCATTCTCTGATTGCGAGGTTTCTTGTTTCAGTTCTGGAAGAACATTGATCACTTTAGAAGGAAGTTTTAGTTTATCACATGATTTATTCGTTTCAGGATCTGAAGAGTCCATGGCTCTATTGAAAATATCTTCCAGATTTTTTTAGCCTACTGGTTTTTCTGACGTTTAATTGTTTATAGTACCTGTAAAGTTTATTTCTTGCTTCGATAAATTAATATTATCACCAATCGTATTTCTATCAAAAATTGAAAACTGAATTCAACCATGCAAAAGTATAACCACCAAACATATTTTAATAAGTTACTTTAAATATTTATATTTTACAAAACAAAATAAATCCAAATCATTTCAGATGCACCTTAATACTACGGTTAAGTTTCCTTAGATATATTATAATTACATACTTATAGGATAATAAAGCAACTTACTGCATGTAAAAATGTTAAAAAATAAAAGTAATAGCCCACTTTCGAATTAAGAGCAACGACTTCCATTATGAATACCAAATAACCCTACTCCTACATGGAAATGGTTAGGCCCTGTAGTCTAGTGGTAGCGCTTCGCGCTGCCACACTACAGGTCTGGGGTTCGAACCTCGGACTGGGCAAGGTCGATTCAGCTTTTCATCCCTTTGAGGGTCGATAAAACGAGTAACAAGCTTGCTTGGGAACTTAAGACTGGGGGTTTCCGCATCAGGCCGACCACCTGACAGGGACAAAAAATGCCACTCGTCAACCCAAGGTTTTGTAAGCGGGATGGGCACTGCCGGCCATGGTTCTTCGAGGACTAGCGCCACGGAGTTTAGTTTTACAATGGAAATTAAATGACCTTCAGATTGTTTGCTTTTCAATATTAGTGAGACTTAGCTCGTTCTAAAAATTATATTTTGATCAAGAAATCGATCTCGGAAACCATAGTGCACAGGTATAAACTTAAAATGCAATATTTATGCTTATTAAAAAAAACAATTTCCACTTAATTCTACACACAAATTGGTCTACATTTAATCTTTATGGAAATTGCATTTAAGTAACATTTGTTCAGCTTCTTAGAATTCTGAGGAATAATTGTTATAACCACTTGAAAGAGAATTTTTCAGCTTTCCAAAATAATTTCAAGGTTAGGATTTACTGCAACATAAACTAGAATAAAAATTCAGTTTTCAGAGATATAATTGTATTTTTATTTCCAAACAATGATAAAAATGGCAATAAAATTTCCAAGTTTGTAAAGAAGCATACATAACAATCTTACATTTTTCATACTTAAAAATTTTGCAAACAATTCTATAGATGCACACAAATGGAATGCTATTTTAAGGCATACTTGACACAATTCGCTTTTTTTTCTATCAGTAATAGTAACTAAGGCAGACTAAAATGTGAATAAAACAGTTTTACTCCATGTATAATGCCCAATTATGTGATTTAAGCTATTGTAATATATTATATAAAAATGTTTTAGAAATAATTCTCTCGTTTCAATAATCTGTTACATATAAATATATTTTACAATACTTTTAACAAACTCTTTTACTATCTGTTGTAACAATTAAAGTGGACTTACTCCATGACTAGCACATGTCATTCATTATATAGCACAAACAAAAATGGTCCAATAATTTTGCACTATGTGCATTACCGTTGCCACTGAAGCCACCCAACTATAGTATAGTTGGCATTCCTTTCATAAACACTTTACTTACCAGACCCATTTTTACAAATATGTACAGAAGCATATACACAAAAAATAAACCAAACAAAACTTTTATAACAACCTTATATATATCTAAGAATATCTCTTAAAATATACTTCTCATTTTTGACAAACATATATCGCTTTCTAAACTTGCGCTGACTATATTCAGAGGATATTCGTATTCCAAGTACAGGATTTAACAGTTAAGGCACCTTAAAAAGTTAATCTTTTAAACATTTACATTTATTCAATATAATAGTGGTGACTCTTTTATTCTTTTTAGAGTATTTTGACAAGATCTATTTATCAATCTAGTGAAATATATCTTCACAAATCAGAAAATTTCCAATTAGCTTCTAGATATAGCAAGATTTTCTTAGATTCTATTTTCAAAATACAATAGCATATTTGAAATAAAAAAAATAATGACTAAATTTGAAACTCAAACATTTTGTAACACTTAAAACCTTCCTAATCTTGAGAGAAATAGTACTTTGAAAATCGCTAGATTTTTTGGAATTAATAATGCAAGATTAATTTTTAAACAAAAATTCGTCTCTTAAGCAAATTTTAATGATGAGGAGGCACAAGTTTAGAAATAAATTACATGACTTTCCCATTTGCAGTTTCAACATGGAAGCAAATAGATCTAGAAATGAAAGCTTTAGCAACTGTAAAAGTCCTATGCTTATTTTACACCAATAGTATAGAAAAAGGAATAAATGCAGTCTCAAACCTAGATAGAAAAAAATTGTTAAACATTCAAAAATATGGACACGTTTAAAATAGGTTCTTATTTGCCACCCTGTTATCACCAACGCCAATTTTATAAAAGGGCCGCAAACTTATGCCTTACTATAGTTTCCGAGTTAACATACAGCATGTATAAAATTAAACATGAATTCCACGAACTAATAACTGCTATAAAAAGTATGTGTATCATACTGCTCCCAATTACTTTGGTAAACTTTGAAATATATTGTTAACACTAGCTTATAAATGATACACAAGATAAAAATTAACCAACTGTGAATTCATACAACTCACGAAAGATCTTTCAGTAACCTAAGATTACATACCTACGTATTTACATCAGTTAAGGATTTCTAGGCCTCAAGTGACAATTCAATCATGTTGAAATTTTAAATTACAAGGTTCAATTATATAGCAGAACCTCAATTTAACAAATTTTTATCAAAGTTCACAAAAGATATATTTAAACTTCAAATCATGATTTAACAACTTAATTTACTCAAATCCTGAATTCATTTAAAATTTCCCTGTAGTAATTTCACTTGGAGCACTGAGCATTCCAGGTGATTTGCAATCTTGAACTTTCATCCAAAAAGATGCAAACAGTTATAGTAATAAGATGAATTGAGTCATCAACAAGGAGGACAAGTCGAGGAAGCTTTCCTGTCTTTACTGGTAGGCGCGCCACCAAATGGTTCAACAGCCAAGGTTGGGCGTTGGCTAATAAGCAAATTATATGAATTTTTTAGATTGAATATTCATTGTTTTATGGAAAAGAGTATTTTGGCTTGCAATATCACACTTTAGGTAAGTAAATCAAAGTGCAGAAGTCACATTTCACTAATTTTGATCTTGCAAAAATTCCCCTAAAGTTCCTTTAACTTCTGCGGTTTCATCAAAAATAATGATGTTCCTAAAATATAACATGGTTAAACTAAAATTTAAAATTTCCAGTTTCTGCAAATTCAAACATGAAACATCACGGGTTGAGAACTTTTCTTCAAGTCATAGTATGCAAAGAAATGAAAATTGGTAGAGAATAGTGCACTTTAAAAAGCATCTGATATCAATACTTTTTTCAATTCAAGATGCACAGCAAAAATGCTAGAGCTCCTAGCAAATTACGGATACTTTAGCACTAATTTGCTAAAATTTCAAATTAATTTAATCTTGCTATCTCTCTCAAGAACTTGTACTAAAATTACCAACATAGCACCTGGCACATATTATACAACAAAACAAGTTACACTAAAACATGTAATGTTTTATTCCATAACAACATACGCATAGAATCTTAAGTCTCACTAAAACATGAGATTTTAAACACATTTTTAATACCATAACATTAAACAAAAGAGAAATGTAACAATTTGTAAGCAATTAACAAATAAAATCAACAGTAGTTAAGAAATCTACAATAAACCTATATAACTTTTGTACACATTTTCTTTTTCAAAAACAGGACATTGGAAAAATTTTTTCACAGCAGTAAAAAAATTTTCTACTTGATGTGTTTATAACAATCGTATAATATAAAATTTGTATCGTGATGCACAAGTCACACTTTTGGGATAATTTGGCATTCAAAGTTAGGTGACACATAAGTAGACAGATATGGGTAGTGATATAGTGCATTTACGAAATAAAATGTTCTACATGCATAGTACTTTTTCTAATTATTCAGTATGATCGTTAAAGATTTAATGAAAAGGTAAAAATCAAGTCTGAGTATTTTCATTCTATAAAGCATAGCTCCCAAACAATGTTCCTGAACAAACTTCAGTGTGCTTTAATGAATTATTCTGGTTAATTACAAAAGGTTCAACTAAGTAAAATTAAAAACAATCAGCAAAAGCCATCTTACACTTTTAAATTAATATTGTCGTTGGAAAATAATTAAGGTTTAAGCTGGTACACTTGTCAGAAAATTGCACTAGACATTTTTCTAGTCACTCAAGATTTTTAACCCTCCAAGCGGCAACATTTGAAAACAACTATAAAGGGTCAAAGTGTCTGGAGTGACATGGTACAACTATCGATGAAACACTAATTGAACGAAATGAATTACACTAAACAATTAATGTAATAAATGGGATGAGGGATCAATAAATGTCTAACACTGGTTAAATGGGATTTTTGAACCCAAAACAGCCTGGACAAATTCTTGTATGGTAAGCGGAACACCTGAAATATTGGGACATCTCACTCCTCCGAATATTTCATGTTTGCTGCCATGTCGCACAAAAACACCTCTGAATTTTACTCGTATGTCACTTGCAAGGCCAAGGATGTCAAATTCAAAACAATTTATTGTAAAGTCACTACAAAATACTTCTTTGAGTTTAAAAATAGAGCTCTAAAAGAATGAAAATTTCTTTAGATTTAGTTTCACTTGCAAAAGTGAACTTAGGCTAAATGGGTATTTTAAATAAAAAAAATTAGGTGAAAAAGGTGAGTGAAAGAAATGTATTACAGTGGGCATTAGATGGAGAAACATGATTACTGAGACAATTCTTTTACACTTTGGACATTACTTCTGAATGGAGGGACATGGTACAACTATCGATGAAACACTAATTGAACGAAATGAATTACATTAAACAATTAATGTAATAAATGGGATGAGGGATCAATAAATGTCTAACACTAGTTAAATGGGATTTCTGAACCCAAAATTATTTTGCCAGTCATATAACAAAAAAGGTAAAAACTGAATTCAGTTATATAAAACAATGAATACTTTTATTCACTACTTGAAATTAGTTGACCAACTTCGAAAGTGAGAATTTAAGAATGACATAATTATATTATCAATGCATTTAAACTTTGATTCTAAACATTGTTTGAAGTTTTTAAAAATTGGAATAACAATATATACTTTGAGCAAGTATATAATTATGGTAATTAAACTAGCACAGCAATGCTTTTATAAGTGCAAGTAAAATATAATGCTTAAAGCACTTCAGAGAATGAAAATTTGTACTCGTTCAAATAGAACATGTTTTAAAATATAAAACAGATTGTTTCAGTGTAGAAATTAGAGAAAAGTATCTAACATTAAAGAGCTATTGAAATGTTTAATTAAGATTCATTTAATCAGTGTGAATACTTAAAGCTTGTAACCTTTCACCTTGTTTTAGAGTAACACAAAAAATGAAATTATTTTAAAATTTGGAACTGAATTTTTACACATAACCGTCACAACAGAATCAATTTTTAAAGAATTTTCACACAAAAAGAGCATCACAACTCAATCAAGCCATTTCAATTATTTTTCCATCACTAACCAATTATTAATCTAATAAGGCAAAAATAGGAACTAAACTTTTTTATTTAATTTGCCACATGCAAAACACTTTTTAGATTACGTAATTGCACATGTAAGAAATAAATCAAACTTTTTTAATAGACACACTATAAATTGAACATTATATAAATATGTATAGTTATATATTTAAAATATAACAAAATTATTTACTTTCATACAATTTCAACAAACAACCCCAGAAATTTAACTATACTTAAAAATCTATGACAAGTTAAATTCAAACTAATCTTTTTTCAACAAATAATCAGGTAAAAATAATTTGTTATTTAAAAAATAGTTATATATACACATTTATAGCATTAACAAGTCTAAATAATTTAACTGTCACCATTTAAACTTTAGCATAAAGTATTCTTATTTTGAGAAGCATCTTTTAAATTTTGAAGGCACTAAAGGCAAAAATTATAAATTAGATTGCAATAAGTACTTTAAAAATAATATATTTTATGTGAGCTAATCTACCCACATGCAGGTCAAAAGTAATATTCAAGTTTTAAAGTATGATTTTCACAAAAATAGATATAAACCAGGACAGTTCGTCATGATGGAATACCGTTTCTGTGTGAACAGCCTTATAAAACACTCGAATTTCAAGCCAGACACAGACGAGGAAAAACAGTGTTATTAAAATATTTAATTTTTAATGTTACATTTATAGATAAAAACATTGAAACACAATACTCAGTTTCCTAGCAAATCTAGTTTTAGAAAATCAGTTCCCAGATAAGCTACAACCCCCTTCTGAAAATAATTTTCTTTCTTTCAGTCTAACCATAACTGTCTCAGTATGTTGCCACAATTTTACAGCAGGTATAGAAATATTTGCTTCTACCATGTGAAGACTTCTCAAATGTCTTTTTTAATTTGCTTACTTCTTACATAACTCTTTGCTTACACCCACAAAAACCAAAATCAATAACATTTGATCTTGGTCAAACAAAATTAATCTTGTTTTTGAATTCAAGTGAAATAAAATATGCAGTTTTTGTAAAGTATGAGTGCAATAGTTAAAAAAGGGGAGGGGCTTTTAAAAGAGTTTTAAGGCTTTTTAAAGCCAGTAGAAACTGACAAAAGCATTTGTTTTTTAATAAAAATATCTAACCTGGCGATTTTCAACTGGAATACAAGAGTTGCACTGGTGCACCTTATAGATGGTGGGTGACATTTAAATTGTGCACGATTTCTTGAATTTCAACGCCTGTAGAAAATATAGGTTATAGATAAATTGTTCCAAAAGGGTAGATAATTATTATTTTTGTAAATTAAATCGAAATTTACAGACTTTTGTTACATAGGTAAAAAAATTTTTTGATGTGCCCAAGAATTTTAGAGTTTATTTATGCCACAATGAAAAAGGTTGAAAATCGCTGATCTTACCCATATGAATTTAAGTGTTGAAGAATTGAAGTACTCAAGAAATAAAGGCAATTTTCAGAAATTCATCAATTTAAAAACGTGAAATGGGAAAGGTATCAATTAATATTTATTTTTAATGTAGACTAAATATTAACTTGGAACAAAGTTAAGAAAAATCAATATAATAAATTGTAATATAGATTACTTAGCTTTGATAAATAAAGCAGGCAATCAAATTTAAAAATAAGTCAACTTTTATCTTTTCTTGTTTTATCTTACTAAATAAAACATCTTTCCAGTGGATAGAGGAGCAAAACAGACTCTTTTAAAGTAATTTTGTTCATAAGAAAAGGGGAATGAATTCGAGAATCAAGAAGCATGCACAATCTGAAAAACCTAGTAAAATCTGGTTGGTTGGTGCAAGGGGCTATGCGTAATCAAATTCAGGGCTATTGTACAATGGTGAAACTAAAAGAATCAGAACAGCACGGATGATAAAAAGCACATTTAAGAGTTTAAAATGCCTTGAAGCTAAGCTTGATTCTCTAAAGTAAAAGCAAGAACACTTGAGATGCAAATATATAGCTCTGAAAATAATTAACATGTGTATAGAACAATTTCATTCATGATTAAAAATCTGAAGCCTTGTTTAAAAAATTAGCTCTTGTCTGACAGCAGCAGCCTCGTTTGTTCAGAGTCGGCCTCGCTTTCACTCATCTTCAGCATCTGCATGAAGGTGGGTGGAGGATCCATAGAGGAGCTTGAAGAGACAGGAACAGGACAGTTGGGGTGAGCTCCGGACACAGGACCGAAGGAGCTCATGGGTGCAGATGAAGGGGCCTGCATGATGACACTAGGTTGAGGACCGACTCTGCCTGCATCGATAGATTGATATTCATGTCCCCTATGAGGGTACATTAACTGTCCATATAATTTCTCTGGAAAATAAATAGGAAAAGATGTTTAAAATTTGTCGTTCCTCCTTACACAATCATAAAAGGTACATGTATGGTAGAATAATTTGATTGGTAGGTACTTAATCAACGTCGCACTGGAGCAACACAATGGGCTATCGATGAAGGTCCTGGATCATCCCGAAGGGAAAGATCCAAGAACACCACATAATTTTGAACCACGGTCAGATGACGAGGTCACACCTGAGCTGGCACCCCACTCTCCAAACTTCCACACCACGCCAACGTGAGGACATATAAGGTCCCAACAGATTTAATGTACACCAGCCCCCTTTGTAGAAGATGGTCTTTGGTTGGATTCGAACTTGCAACCCTCCAGCTGCTAGTCCGTTACTCTTCCAACCAGCTACCGTGGCCTAGAATAATTTGGTGAAAACTGCTAAAGCCTGTGTCTGATGGGGTAACGCAACCCAGTGGGCAGGTAAATTTTAATTGCTTCTGTCAATACAGAGTGGTGCCACCCACAAGTCGAAATACCTTGTCAATCAGTTATTTTTTAGACCAGTGTGGACAGATGACCTGGCAGACGCAGCCCAAGCACTCTCTTCTAAACCAGATACAGATCTTGTGCCACCTAAGCCAAACCAAGTGGTGCCTCCCAGGTGGATACCTTGTCTGACACTGGTCTACCATTAGACAGGTTCACTGGTTGGATGTTCCAAATTTGGATGCTTTGTACCAAAAATAATTCACACTTCGAAATCTAAGCCACAATTCAGCCTTTTCAAGACTGGGAGCCAAAGTGCACCTGTTATATATCATTATAAATTAATCCCGTTTGAAAGATGATACTGCGGAATACTTTCCAATGACTGGCAAAAATAATTTTTCAGATGCATGTACTGATATAGAGGCAGAAGCCTTTTGATTATTAATGTGCGAAGATTGGGAAAGCTAATAACTGCACTACAAGTCGATACATAACATCAGATAGAACACACACGATTTTATTTTTAATCCATTTACTTGTCAAACTGTTGAGTGGTGTGGGATAGTTGACCATGTGACTTACAGGATGCACCACCTGCCATCTTTTAAGCTGGTGTGAGGGGCAACCTGGGAGATGCAACCCTGGTTCACTTTTTCTTCCCAATCAGATACAGATCTCGGATTGTACCACCAGGGTAATGAGCCAAGTGGCAACGAAAAGAAGTGATGCCTCCCAGGTTGCTCTGCCTGATACCAGCCTACCATTGGACATTTTCTCTTGAACAGGTTTACTGGTTGGATGTTTCAAATTCGGATACTTTGAACCAAAATGTATAATTCACACTTCGAAATTTAAGCCACAATTCAGCCCAAAGATTGGAAGCCCAATTACACCTCTTATGTACCATTATAGACTAATTCCATTTGAAAGGTGACACTGCTGATGATTATTAATTTGTGAAGATAGGGAAAGTTAATTGCATTTTAAGTCTTAACACATAATGGCATCAGATGATTTTTTATATTGAATCCTCTGCCACGTCAAACTGTTGACCACAAGTTTTCAAGTTAATGTACCAAGAATATTAATGTGTTTACAATGTATTGTGAAAGGATAGTTTCCAAAATAGAAGTATACTTGTCAAAGAAACTCCAAACATTATTTAGTCATGCTTTGCCCTTCAAATTATAGTTTGCTCTAAAAGACATTAATTAAAAAAGTTTCAGTAATTAAACACTAATTTTATAACTGATCGATGCTTTGACACAAATTTTAGCAAAGTCAACAATTTAACTACAAATGCATTTTCAAAAAATAAGAAAAAGATTGAAATTAAGGATTATTTTTATTACTCTAGTACTATTTTCATATTTTATTTCACATCAAAATTTAAATACTTTTTCTCCTCTCATTTATATTCCCTGTTTTTTGGTATTCACTGAACAATCTCAGACAGAACCATTATTTTTACAACGAAATCTAAAAGGGCTGAAAAAAAACATTACAGCTTGAAAAAGTACAAAAACAAGATGCCTACTTACCACACCCATGAGGATAGTCATCATTCATGCCATTATTCATAACACCATTGCTGATCAAATTAACAGGCTGTGGAAAGTAAACTCTTGGCTTTATGTAATGAGCTGAAGGCTGTAAACTACTGCTAATATTTTGTGGAGTTGAAGTATTGTTCATAAAATTGCCTAAAAGTAGATACATGTTAATCAATCATGTATGTCAAATTCGTATTACATTTAGAATGGAGGAAGAAATTGGGAAGTTTTTCAGGTAAAATAAAACACTATTAAAAAAGTTTCAGTTATCTATATACACAGTAATATTTATGAAACAGAAAATTTACATTCACTGATATTAGAACCTTTGAGACTCAAAATGTACTATCTCAAAGTTAGAAGATTGTATATACATAACAGGTACTTTCTTCAGAAGTGTTTATTGATTTTCTTGAATGCTGTAGATCACACTGATTCAAATGCAAACAATGATAAAATTGGGCTGAAAATTTCTTAAAATGCTTGAAAATTTGATTGATTTGTTCACTCTTATTTGTGTACTTCGGTAGAAAAAGGGCCAATATCCAAATTTGCTGCCTCTTTTAGGTATGTCCACCAATCATTTCAAAGTAATGAAAGCTATACTAGAAAAAAGTGCCTAGTCCTCCTGTCAATATATTTGGACCTTTTTCAAAATATTCAATAGAATGAATGATACTGTTGTGAAGCAAACATTAAGGTATCTTTGTTGTTTTGGTGCAAAGGTCATATTTGGTCAAGCTGTGACAAACACAAAACAAGTAAAAAGTGTCATGGTAGAGGAGAAAAAAGGGCCCAGGGAACAGTAGTGGGATGAAGGTAGACCAAGATCGCTTGGATATCCTGTGAGTGTAACCCCTGTGTTTACTAAAACAGTAAACCCTGTGGGAAAAGAAAAGATCACTTAAAGATCACCATGAATAAGAATCAAAACATTATGAAAATTTTTTGGTATATGCTTTATATTCACAAAATTTAAAAATTACTAAATTGACTTACTAAAAACTTGTAAAATTAACATTGACCCTTTTCCCACCAAGGTAAATTTATTAAGGCATTTTTCAGAATAACTTTTTTCCTGGCATGATCATGTCTGACCTCTGGCTGCTTTTGGAAATTTCAGAGTTGGATCAGAAGGTTAAAAAATGTCAAAAATAAAGTTAATTCCTTGTAACAAAGAGATTTAAAGAAACTTGTTCTACCTCTCCTGTAAAAATATGGAATGATTATATCCTTTCTCAGAATAATTGTCTGAACGAAATACCAGAAAACCTTTACTGAAAATGTTTTTGCCACAAAGGAAGTCTAATATGAGACAAAACTGCCCTCTGAGACCAAGTACGACTGTTTGAACATGTATGGTTCTACTTACGAGGTGATCCTGGATTTGACAAACTAGGTCTGGACTCGGCTGCATGAACTGGCAAGAAAGATGCAGATGAAGGTAAATGCTGAAGGCTTGATGCATATGATGGGTTACCATCAGACTCCTGAGTATGCAATTCAGAGACAGGGCTAGGCTCTCGAGACAGCGATTCTGGTGTGACCAATCCACCCATGCCACCATGTGTGGGTGAAGCTGGAGCTGACCTAAAACAATATGAAATTCAATTAAGACACCTACTAGGCAAAACATGAATACATGCATTGAACACTTCCTTAATACCAAATATAAAATTAATACCAAAATTTTTCAAAGGACAACATAGTAATATGCCACAGAAATATGTACTATAATACAAAAATTAACACTAAATATTCAAGAGCACTAAAAGAATTTCTGGTGTTTGAATAAGTGCTTAATACTTGATGTTTAAGATAATATGACCTCTTGAATAGTGGATAAACTATATTTTTTTTGGCCAAGCTGAACCAAATACAACTTCAAATGAAAAAGGTCCTGTAAGGGAAAAGAGGGTTGGTTGTTTTGGTGTTTTATGGCACAAGGCCATTTTTGACTAAGCTATGCCCAATCCGACAATGTCAAGTAAAAAATTTGTGAAAGAGGCAGAATTGGGGAACATAGTGGGATGAAAACAGGAAAAGATTATTCAGGTATCCCGGGAGCACAACACCCATGTTTACTAAAGACAGTAAACCCCATGGAAAAAGAAAAGATTACTAGAGTACATCGGGTCTGCGAAGCCCGTACACACCTAAAGGATGTGCCCCTGAGGGCATATTTTTTGGAAATTTTTAACTTTAAAAATGCTCTCTTGAATAATTTGAATTGTGGCTTATCATTATGTTGCTTGAAGCCCTTCGATTACACTGACTTTAGATTTTACTTGTGCGGAAAAGCAAGCTAACCAGAACACAAATCTTTTCAAATTAAATCTCCATGTATGACCGATGAAATATAATAAAAAAAATTGCTAAAATTCTGTTTATCAATAACTAAGTATTAAGGTGCATGCATAGATTCCTTTATCATAATAAATAATAAAGTTATTTCTTGATTGCAGATTTTGTGTCCATTAAGCTTAGAAATTCTCCTTAATGAAATATTTTACACTTTACAAGTATGTTGCTCACGAAAACTTCTCTGAAGTTATTCTACCTGTCATCCTAGAGTCAGAGCCTTGCTTTTACATATAAAAGGTAACAATTTCAATTTAAAGGACTTCAGAACTTTTGCACTATTTAACTACAGGTAACCCTCCTATAACACAGTAGATAGGTTCCTAGAAAATGCCGTGTTGTGTGAAACCGTGTTATACGAGACTTGAGTTAGTACAAAAAGGGGGGCCATATCTTCTTCCAAAATGCATTTAACATTGATGTTTTTAGTTCTTTCTGTGACAAAGATATGATGTCGATGCAGTGCTTTGAAGCTCAAATTTTTCCCGTTTTAAATAATTTTCAACGTTTGGCACAAAACAATTAAAAAACCAATCTTTAAATAAATTTCCAGTCACCCAAGCTCTTGGATTTGCTTTCCAATATACCGGTAAGGTGTTTTTATTTACGCCTTTAAGTGCACGGGGATTTAAAGATCTATAAACTAGCAAGGGTTTTGTCATAAAGTCCCCCGATGCATTACTGCACAAAAGTAGCGTTATACGATCTTTCGACACCTTAAATCTGGGTGCAGTTTTTTCTTTTTTCGATATAAAGGTTCTACTGGGCATTTTTTCCCACCAAAGCCCAATTTCATCGGCATTGAAAACTTGATGTGCTGTGTACCCTTGCTCCTCCATAATATTTTGAATTTTTTCTGTATACGTCCTGGCAACTTCATGATCAGCCGACGCAGTTTCTCCTTGAATTTTTATGCTATGAATTGTAAAGCGCTTTTTGAATTTTTCGAACCAACCTTTACTTCCCACAAAATCTGGGTTGATAGAAGATTCTTCATGTTCTTTAAGGTATTTGTAAATTTTAAGTGCTTTTTGCTTTATGATGTTACCATCCAATGGAATTCTTTTTTGGCATCTATCATCAATCCAAATGCTGAGTGCCTTTCCCATTTTCTCAATTATTGGCACCCAGGGACAAGCTGCATATTTTGCGGATATTGAAGATCCTGCAGCAACTGCACTTCTTATTTCTTTTTCCTTAATAGTCTGGACTGTTGCTTCATTTAAATTAAGACTTTTTCCAATGTGAGATGCTTTTTCTCCTTTTAAAAGACGATCCAAGATTTGTCTTTACTTCTAAAGAAATAAATTTCCTCTTAAATGTTGTTTTTTTATCTTTATCAAACATGGCTTGGACTGAAACTTGATTTTCCAAAAATGTAGTCTTAAAGACAAAAAAGTCACTCTAACATATCGTGGCTCGACGCAGACTGCCGACCAGCCGCTTAAGACACTTTGTCTCCAGACCATGGAAATAAAAAGAAACAAAAAAAGGACCTGCCATGGGCCCGCGGCTGAGATCGCATTTCACAACAGATCGATACAATACGACAATGTCGCATTGCACTTTATCCTTTTAGATACGACGGGACTTTCCACAATACTGAATCTCTAAGACTGCAAGTCTCGCTGCGGATGGTGTGTAAACTGTGCATGACGCTTTCCGCTATAACATCGGAATAGTTATAAATGAGTAAATTATAATTTATTTATATATTTTCATGTAAAGGCACTATAGTTCATTATTCCATTCCGTTATTATTTTAAGGTAATTTAGTTTTTAAATATGTTAAACAAAAACCATGTTATCCAGTACTGTAGAAGTACAGTGTTGTACAAAGTTTTTTGCAATTTTCTTATCGTGTTAGAGCGAAACTGTTATAGGTTGCAGTGCTATATGAGGGTTCCCGCAATTTATCCTATCGTGTTAGAGCGAAGCCATGTTGTAGGAGGGCTACCTGTATAAAAATTTAGCCAAGAAAAAATTTATGCATGGGTACTTTACTAAAGACAAATTCTTACATTTTGATTTTAATGAGGACAAGCAGTTGAAACAACAAAAGTCCCCTATTACTCGCATTACATTTAATGGAATTCTTAACTTAAACATGTGGCTTTTACAAAAGTGATTTGTGACAAGAACCAAGGGATTGAAGAGGTTATAAAAAAATCATTGCAATTTGTAGAATATTTTTCCAAACTGGAAATAAATTTCCACTTGGTAAGGGTATTTCATTTTCGTTTCCCATATTAGCTCATTTAATGGTGATATGACACAGCACATTGAGATGTCTTAGTACTAGTCAGAGTCGTTATCTATAACAATTCTATTCAATTTGATGGTCTTGATGCACTAAATGCTGGTTTTAAACCAATGAAATTAATTTAACCTGAAATAGCAAATTTTTAAGTCATGTGATAAACACTGTCACATTTCATTGCAATATCCACACATTAATTCATGCTGACCTTGATGCTATACCACCATAAGGTGGAGGCCGGAAGCATGGAACACCACGTTGACGACGCTTCCTGAATGCCTGTTCAACAAGCTTGGCTTCAGATTGTGGGTCTATTCTCCAAAATGAACCTTTACCAGGTTCCTCCTGTGACCTTGGCACTTTTACAAAATAACGATTTAGAGATAAATTGTGACGGATGGAATTCTGCAAAGACATAACCAATTACAAACAAATGAATTCAACAGTAGAAAAGAAAACATAAAAAGTAATTTTCAGGAAAAACTAATAAAAGTACGGTTAAAACGATATAAATACATTGGAAAAGCATGAAATTAATGCTGAAGAGATGTACCTACCACATAAGCTATCTAATTAGATATGGATCTATGTCATACAAATTAATTTTTTACAAGTTATTATTTTAGCAGCAAAAATCAAACATAAGTGACAGAATTTTTTTATTGTGCTCTGCACACACACACACAAGATATCTTACTGTTTATTAATTTTTTATTTCAAAAGACACAATGCTGCCATAAGTAAAAATAAATGCATTAAAAATGCAGGAAAAGATGACTTCTATGGATCAAGTCAGTGTTAATATGGAAAGTAATTGAACTTGGTAAAATTAACTTGGCAATTATTGAATGTAACAGGGCTCTGACAGGTAAAAAACATTATGTGAGAGTTGTGTATATTTTACAATAGGGGTATGCTCAAGTTGAAACAGTGAGCACATTGGCATGGCTTCTCAAAGAAATGTTCTCTATTTCCTTACAATATTGTGATCAAATTAAATTATTTTGCATTAAAAACGATCATAAGACCCATAATATAAGTAGCAAAACACCTAGTACCAAAACAAATAAGATACATGTCGACTTAGAGCAGAAACTTATTGACATTTTTTTAACACTGCATTCTTACTTTCATGATGATAAATAACATTGTTATATATTTGAATGATGCATAATACAATCGAAAGAATTATAAAAAATCTTTTTTTTTTTATCTAAAAATTAAGTGTTTTCAAACAGCTGTTTAGCAAAAAAAAATGCTGTCAGTAAATAAGGAGTTTCTGCTCTAGTCGATGATATGCAGTTTTAGCATTTAATCCTATTTCAGTTTACAGCAAGCTCTACTCAAATATATTTGACTATTTCAAGCAAAATGTTCTGTTGGGTACTTCCTGTGTTGATGTTTTGTTCTTGTATGTCAAATAAATGTTACATATTAATCAAATATGTTTGTTATAAATTATTTTACCTGAAATTGAAATAAGGGCAATCTGAATAATAGCAGTTTTTCAACTTATTTATTGACAATATTCAGTATTTGCTTTTAGTTTTAAGAAACACAATAGCCCACCTGCCAGCTTCTGTCTGCCGTCCTATAAAATGGATAATTCTTTGTAATGTAGGAATAAATCCCACTGAGAGTCAATTGTCTGTCTGAAACTGAAGAAATAGCCTGCACAATGAGTTGTGCATAGGAATAAGGTGGCTTTTCATCTTTTGAGAGTGATCCATTGCTGGTGGAATACTGCCCATCGCCACTGCTGACCAGCGTTTTCTGTTCGGTCTGATCGTTGATGGATGTAGCAGCAACAGCTGCATATGCTGCCACCATTTGGAGTTCGTTGACAATGTTCCTCCGACCCATACCACCCCGTGGACTTGCGGGACAGGAATTTGCAGCACTGAAAAGCACGAGATTGTAAATAAATATAAAAAACAATTGAATAGCAGTCACACATTAATTTTAGATGAGCTAGAAAAAATATACATAAAGTAATAGTAAAAATATATGGAATTTGCCATTGAAAAATGGCTAAGCCAAATGTGTTAAGTTTTCATTTCGATAATGCTTTCAATACTTAAAACCAGAATAGGTAGATGACAAATGTTCAAAATACTGTTTATTGCAATCCAGCTTAGGAGAAATAATCACCATTATGCACTTTTTTGATTATTTAGGAAAGTGAACAGATATTTGCTTGCATTTTTCCCCTTAGGAGATGAGATTATACTGCATATCATAACAAACTAAATTCCAGTGAATGAATTGTGGTTTGAATATATTAATAATATTGAAACAATGTAAAATAAACTATTTAGATTTTCCCTCCAATTTTAGAGTTATAATTAAGGGAACTTTTTTATTGTTTTAAGAAATTCCAAACAGATGAAAAATATCCTTATGTGCATTTTTAATGAATTTTTAGGTTATTCAAATCCAAGCCCTAGTTTGCTAAAAAAAAACATTTTTATTTTCATAAAGAAAAATTATCTTCAAATTTGAATTCTGATAATTTTTTTAATATTTGTAGAGATCACAATCTGTTCTTTTAGTATTCTGACATAGTAACGAATAAAGTCAGGAGGTATGTGGAAAAGCTATCCATTGTATGAGAAAAATTTCATAGAACAAAACCTTAAATTCTTTTATATTCTTTAAAACATTAAAATTTGATGGTGAAATGAATACTTTATGTAGAAACTAAAAATAAGTTTTTTTAAATGTTTTTTAGTCACCATAAATTTAATACTTAGAAACAAGATTTCCTTTCTTCAAGCAAAAGAAAAATTAGGTAATTTTTAAGGCCTTTTGGGTGCTATTTTTTACTTAAGGTTGCATTTAACATAGATCACGATATATTAACCCACAAGAGTAAAGGTGAAGATGCATGCTAGATTTGGGTGTCATGGACCCAGTTTACGAAAACATCCAATTTTCATCTAACCTATCAATATTATGCCCTTGATTTTTACCACTTGAGTAGACAAGAATCATCGATCTTGGTTTATGCTAAAAAATATGCTATGTTCTTGTAAAAACTAAGGCCTTTTAAAAATTTAAAGATCTTCAGCAAAGTTTTTTAAGGGTCCTTAAAAACAGGTCTTAAGACTTTTCAAGGCCTGTAGGAACCCTGTGGAATGTCAAGTATTTTAGTAATTTGATTTTAGTAAAGAGATTGAAAACAGCATCATGTTAAACCCAGACATGGGAAGTTAACAGGGCAGTCAAAGCAAAGCATTTGTGAAATAAATAGTAGAACACATTTTAAAAAATAGTAGTAAAAAGTCCCTTCTTAAACCCTATTTTAATAGCAATTTTAGTTGCTCAGATACAAAATGTGCTAGGATGAGACTTTGAAGATCTCCCCCAAATAATTTAAATTTTAAAATTAAACTACATATTATCTTAATAAGGTTTTGGAAAATTTTTCTGTCCACAAAAAATTTACAAAAGAGGGCTAAATTTTCATTGACCTTGGGTAAATTTTCAAAAGTCGACAAAGTTTTGAAAATAGGAGTTTTTGAGACGCTTTTGCTTTAACACATTTTGATTTAGCCTACTCGGCAAGGTTGAAAAATAGCCAAAAGGCGCCTATAGCAGCTCTGAGCTAATGAAGAGTAAATGCAAAGAATGATGAAACTCAACTGTTGCTCTAATCCTGGCCAATATTCTTAAAAATAACAGCTCAAATGAAAATAACAGCTTGTACAAACCTTATAGTACCTGTAGGGGATGGGGCTGGACTTATGAAATGTGCTTCAGAACCAGGTATGCCGTGAATATCAGAGTCGGGTATCTTTATCCTTAGAGGAGTCATCGGTTTTTGCGGCATCAGCTCACGTATAGAAGGGCGAGGGGGATTGCTATCGTCAATTAATGATTGAAACACTATTTTGATATTTGTACTAGGGAACCTAAAAATACACCTGGAAAAGAAAGAATTCATTAGAACTGATCAACCAATTTTAATAATCAGATTATATTCCAAATAAAAGTTTCACCAAATGTAGAGGCAAAGGGTTTTAGTTGCCTCTTGTGACCATTCCATCAAGGCTTGGACTAAAGAGTTTTGAAGAAAAGTTAACTATTTTGATTTATGTACAGCAGCCGGGAAAAAGAATCTATTAGTAAGTCTATCACAGAACAGAAAATGCAAAGGTACCATTCAATAAAGAATAACATCTTTATATCAAATTGTGCATAAATTTCACATTTTTCAATGACAACATCCAATTTTGAATTTATATGAAAATTTAACCTTGGTACCAACTTTCATATCATTTAATGTAGTTGTTTCTGAATTACATGAGAATGGAAAGTGGACAAGTAAAATTTCACATTTGTCCTCCAAGTAGAATAGTCACTTTTTTTTCAAGAAAAACCGTACCGGCATTTAGAGCTGAAATTTGGCATCATAAATGCATGGATTGATGGGCAGGTCATCTTTTGAGAATGGATTCAGAGAGAACGCCATTGAAAGTTTTACTGCAGTCCCTTTTCGTGAAAGACAAAGGGGTAGATCAAAAACGAGATGGAGGGACTGTCTGGATTCAGATTTTAGTGCCATGAAAGTCAAAACTAGAGATCCATGCCTGGAGAGAAGGTAGTCTGGGGAAAACTTCTGAAGGCCAAGGCTCACAAAGGGCAGTCGTGCAAACTATGATGATGAAACGCATGGATTACTATTCATAATTATTTCGAATATCAATTTCATAAATTCTATAACATTAACTTTAAAAGCAATATTTCGAAATTTTGTTAGGTGCTTAAAAACATCTGCCAAGAGTTACAAAATCGGAAAATATGAATGACAGTCCGAAAAGCTAATTTACAATTAAGCTAGCTCAAAATTTTCCCATGCTCATAATCCAGAAACGGCTGCCCAAAATTATTTGAAACTTGGTATAAAAGGTTACATTTTGATATCGGACGAAATTTAGCATCAGAATTGAGTAATTTGGAAATACACCAGCTTGTGCACTACTTGATATGAAGACGATCCCTTATGCAATAAATTAAAAGAATGCTTTCTTCCCTATTGATTGATACCTTTGAATTTGCTCTATAATAAACAACGCGCGAATAAAGGGGGTATAACAAAAAATACAAATTTCCTTTCAATAAGAGCAAGCTGCACAAAAGGAACAAAAATCAGGAAAAAGATCTGTTTTAAAACTTTTAGCAGTGTATCAATTTATTGCAATTTTGGAATAATTAGAAAAGTTTTGTGTTCATTGATTTTGTAAAAAATATCTTCCATTTTTTACAAAGTTTATGAAAAGGAAAAATACATGGAACTACAATCTTAAAACTAAAGCATTAAAAGAAATGTGAAATATTAACTGTTTCATGACACAAAAATTGGTGGCAAATAATTTCAAAGAATATGAATACGTTCCATTCAGATCATTTTAAGAGTTGAATATTTGCAGTTTTGTCAAAGAAAAAGTGCCGTTAAAACTGTTTCCGATTCAAGTATATTTGAACAGAGGAAAGAAATGCGGGTGAACTTATTTCCAAGTAAAGTTAGGAAATAGGAGGGGAGTGTCCTGTAAGACGATAACCAGTCTGCAAATCGAAAAATAAAAACGCGAAATGCCCAGAGAACAGTAGAAAAACCCAGGAAAAAAGAAGCAAAACAAAGCATAAATCAGCAAACGGATAAGCGTGTCATTGCGTGACGTCACGGCTGGAAGCCTGTTTACAAACAATTTGCGAAAGAATGACTGCCAACATCAACAAACCGCTCGAAACGAGAACTGGCTGCGTTCAAAAAATGAACTCAATACCGCATCACAATAGTAAACAGACAACTTTTTTAAACACGCCTTGACATTTTTATGCGAATTGAAACGAACTCTTCTAAATGGCCGTAAGGTTCGTTACACAATGTCGACGTCATAGGAAGTACGGATCGTTTTCCTGGAAGCTTGTTTACCATTTACATTAAGTTCAAGAGTTACAGAAGGTTTTGCTCGTCCCCGATTTACTGGGACGAGCCAAACAATTCAGCCAACGTTCATTTTTTGTACAAGTAAATATATTAATTATATTCAAAAAGAATATGATTTTTCTTCTATGAGGTAACAAAAATGAGAGGGTCAGTAAGATAATTATTAGGGCAATTCGAACGCTAATGCAATTTTTAAGTAGGTCTCACAGCTATGGACTTCCTCTTGTTCTCGCAAGGGCAGTGATTAACAATCGTTGTTTTATTGGGAATGTGCATATTGGGTTTCTAACTTTTCCAGTCAGATATCGCGAATTTCGTGTTTTAAATCTCATGAAGAAAATCTAATCCAAGTCAGGCTTGGGTTATCAGACCTCCGGAATTAGCATGCGTTGCCCGTGGATTCCGGCGGCTATTATAACTTATGCGGGTTTTTCAGAGGTAGAGAAGTTGAATTTACGTCGCACGCAGTGGAGAAACACAATGGGCTATTGGCGACGATCCGGGATAAATCTCGATCCAATTCCGTGAACATCTCGTAATTTCGAACCACGGTCAGATGGCGAGGTCAACACCTGAATTGGCACCCCATTTTCCAAATTTCCACGACACGCCAACGTGCGGATATTAGCGGTCACAACGGATTTAACGTGCACCAGCCACTACGAACACAACGGTCTTGAGAAGGATCTAATTTCGAATCCGTTACCCTTCGGTTCTTAATACGCGATTCTTACTAACTGGGCTACCACGGTCCCCGGGTTTTTCAGAGATCATCAATTCAATCCAATGTTGTATTGCTTGAATAGCTTTGTGTGCAAAATAAAAAATGTGTTAGTCGTTAACGGCAGTTCGCGGAATTGTATGTGTCGAGTGTTTATTTAAGAGGTATTTTTTTATTTGCAATGTTACTTCTTGTTTGTAACTGTTCCATGTTTATTTGACCGTTTGAATAGTATTTTACTGATACCCATCAATTGTGTTTTATTTGTCCGTACTTTCTCTGAAATCCAAAAATTACAACTGAGTTGTCAGGAACTTCCATTTTTAGAATTGGTATTCCTGGCCAACCCAAAGCGTTCTGTCAATCACTGACGAAATACAATTTTCCTATCATTATTTCAAAGGTTTAATTTTACTCTTCCTTTTGAGTTAGTTGTACTAAGGTAAAATTATGAATAAGTTCAAAAATAAAAATTTCGTGCTTGTTAAAATTTTGTCATGGTAGGTGATTTGGGAAAAGTACCATTTTTCTTTTCCCTCATTTCATTTGTTTTCTTTATTTTTCGTGGGCTTTCATGGGACTTAGTCGCAATGGATGCAGCTCGAGGTCTAGTCCCGAACAAGTCGATGTTTAAAGTTTGATAAAAAATATGCACTATTTTGATTGGGAAGTTCGTCCGTCATCAATTAGTCGTGTCGACAAGTAGAAACAGTCACAGAATAAACGAAAATTCCCACTTATACAACTGAACTCAGAATTCAAAGGCTAAAAAGAAACAGATTAGTTCAGTCATTTTTCTAAGTAGATTTTTTCCAGAATAGTGTCATTTCCTAATTCAAATTTAACAATTTGTTAACGCAAATCATTGATCGCGCGAGAAGATTTATGCATTACTTATTTATCTTTCTGATGATGCATAATTCAAAGCAAAAAGTTCTGTTCAAAGTTTAAATTAAGAAAGGATCAAAGAGGGATTATTCCGCGGTTTCAATAGAATCCGCTTTCCATGTTAAGTTTGGGTTTACAGAATTCATTTGTGGATTAAGATCAGTTTACAAAACGTAACTTTAATAAACTGATTTATCTCCTCCCTTTTTCCCGAAAAGGAACCAGGATGTTTATTTTGTGAAAATTGAAAGAAATTATACAAGAGACGTGGGTATTTCACATTCATGCAGTTGTAGCAATGGGATCCAATTCCAGATCTGCAGCTTTTTAAATCTTGATGGGGTAGTTTTAGGCAATCTTATGGTCATTTTTATACCAAGGAAAGATAGTAATTAAAAATGTGGTGAAAAAATTCAATTGAACTCTAATAGTTCCTGTTAATTTAAACAAAATTAGGAAGTGTTTCGAAAAGTTACAAGAAATTTTAACGTAAGTGTTGGGATTTACGAATAGAGTTACATATGGATCTCAATTTAAAAATTGTTAATAATCCGATGCAATACCTGAAAGGGCACCGAGTAACAGTGATAAGCCACTTTTCAAATTTTTCAGGCAAGCAATTTTCAATCAGGAATTCTTGATTCATTTGAATATTTATTTTTAAATAAACGTGATTTCTGTGATTCAATAGGTAACAAGCATTTCGTGGAAAAACTACATTTTACACTTCATGCATGGCTTCCACAAAAACGGCGTCCAAAAAAAAACCGCCCAGATGAAAAATTACAATAACTTGGTTAATTCATTCGTAGTTTCACATGCGAATTTCGTTCTAAAAAGTATCTATCTAAAAAACTAATGGAGATAGACGCTAACTTTTCGCTAGCAACAGATTTGATATTTTTAATTTATTCTTCAAAGTATGAGTACTTGAATTGACTGCAACAAGATAATTTTTCAATTAACAAGTCTACAGTAAAGTAAGTAAAACTGTTCTTCATATCCTTCAAAACATACTTTCGAGTCATTCTAAAAATAGCTACACAAAGCATAATTCTGTGTGCTATATTTATCTCTTAATTCTCTGTCGGCTTTGAAAACAAATATTCACCTTTCCTTTTAAAATAAACCATACACAAATTAGAGAATTTGTTTGCGTGGTACTCCTAACGCGGCTCCAACTTCTAAGCGGTTCGGGTACCTAGGCCCCAAACGGGAGAGGAAAATATTTCTAATGAGTAACCAAATTGGTTGTTTAAAGAATCACCCACAGCAGGATACCTAGAAGCCCAACCCTTTTAAATTTTTATGGAAAGGCCCAGGACTCTAAACAAAGGAAAATATTACCAAAAAAAGATACGAGTAACCAAATATGCAATGATTCTTTCTCTTGTTAGGTCGCTTATCAGAAGGGACGCACAAAGTTCTAGGAACATGTACTTTGGGCAGTTCTATTTTTATGGTTGGGGGCCGGCACCCTTCCAACATGAGGGATTAACATTACAAATACACCGAAAAAATTGGTAATAATTAATGTAACAAAGTAAAGAGTTCCGAAAGAATTTCTGAGAAGCAAGAGGACGTTAAACGTTAAGTACGAAAAAAGAAATTTTAAAGTTTGATCCAAATCAAGTTGATTTGAATAGGTCCGAGGTTCTTCAAAGTATCCTGTTCGAGGGTCAGATAAACCTATCACCCGGGATAAATCCCCACGCGCACAGACCTATCTGGGGACCCCTAATATAAGCGATGGCAAAATTGTAAATGCTATCTAAAAGCGACACCGCCAAACAATCCGTACGTCTACTTTCACACACAATCAACACGAATCACGGTAGCAGCAAAACAAATTTATTCATCGTTGCTTTCATGGACCTTATCACAGAACATTGTTTTCTGTTCCGAGCTTTTTTAGTTACATTTTTTAAGTTGCGCGATTACGGCGCCAACAACAAAAGGACTATCCATAAATCGCTGACCTTGACTCAGTTGGGTTTGTTTATGCGCCGAAGAATCTGGCAACGAGAACGAAGTCACGTGGGACGAATTCAACTACTTTGTTGACATCTTCACGATTCTTCTGCCTCGTATTTACGGCTTTACGCGTAGTTGCAGGATGACATTGGCTGTGAAACGTTTTTTAATTTTCAAGGGTAAGCGGAAAAAGAGAGTATTAAGAGGGATTACGGGTTCGAAAATGTTTTAATATGCATGAACGCTGTGTGCGTGGAGATGTAACATTACTGAGCGTTTGAATTTGTTTCAATATAATTTCGTCTCGGGGAAAATTTTATTTTTCGAAACAATACTTTTCCTGTGCCCAAATATCGTGATGCAAATTTGTCCATAAATATCCCCTATCTCACAATTATGTGATAAAAAATAATTTAAAGGCAACTACGCAATTCGTATGCCACGACAAAATCGAACACGTGTAAGCTTTACATGGAATTTCGGAAATTATGTTTAATCATTGATGTAAAGTAAAAAAAATCCATAGATGACCTGTGGAATATTCTTTTTTGAGGCCGACAATATATTGAAAATTTTTCAGTCACAAAATTGATAATTTTGAATTAAATTTTTTGTTTAACACAATTTTAGTTGAGGCCGCGGTAAGCCAATTGGTAGTTATGGATTACCAAAAGAAGGGTTGCGAGTTGGAAACTCGATCCTACCACATGGGGCTGGTACAAGTTAAATCTGTCGTGGCTTCAAATGTTCTCACGATGGCGTGGTGTGGAAGTTTGATGAGTGGGGTGCCAGCTCAGTTTTTAACCTCGACATCAGACCGTGATTCAAAATTACGAGGGTAATCGGATTTTTCCCTTCAGAATTGATCGTCAACAGCCTGTTGTATTGCTCCAAAGTGCGAAGTAACTTCAACCATCTACCTTCCTCAATTTTTGTTGCTCAAATTAATTCCAACACTGTAATAGTTGAATGCGGAAAAGGTTGCTTGGGTTTATGGCAGAGGCTAATTTGGCCAAGCTGCACCAAACACATGAGACAATGCCAAGCAATGGACATACATACAAGAAAGTTTTCTAACACAGCAGACAGAAAAGTAACTGGGGTAAATTATAGGAATCAAACAAGCACAGCGTGGAAAAGGAAACATTCCGATTTGCATTTGGGGGTTTGTTTTAAAAAGAGAAATTCAATTTTAGATCTTAGTGGTTCGGAATTCACCTTAAGCTGCAAGTCTCAGTCAAATTCGTCATCGTGTGCAAAAATGAACGTAGAGCACCAGACCAAACCTACGTCGCAGTCATTCCAAAAACTGACACTCAACCTACTTTTTCCAGACAATTTCGGGTTTCAAAGCAAATAACTCAGCTTAAAAATAAAAAAAACTTTCTTTAATGATAGATTTTTACGAAATTTTTTTATATTTTAAGGAAAAGAAACCTTTTTGTCATTTCTTATCTATAAAAAGTATAAACATTTTGAAAATTAGATCCTTGCCTTTATTACTAGTTCCAAGAGTCGTGACATGAAATATCAATTTTTCGGTTGAGTTATTTTTGTACTATTTTCCTGCAGAAATTTATCTTTGGTCGCAGTTATTTCCAGCATACATATATTTTTAATGATGTCGATGTCTGGAGACTATTCAAGGATGGGTTGGGTTTTATAGCGCAAGGGTCTTATTTGGCCAAGCTGCGACAAACGTCAAGTAAATGGACATACATATACAGGAAAGCTTCACTGACATAGAAGAGAGAAATACACCTAAGGAGGAATCGAGACTGCGTTCCTACAATTCGCAGGTTGTATTTCAGTGGGTAAAGCCACTGAGACCTCATTTAAGGATGTATAGATATGCTATTTACATATTAAAGTAATCACACATTTACATTCTTTGTCGTACAGTTCGAAATACTGTCCTATTGGAATTTTTTGACGAACCTCAGCTGAAGCAAATTACCTTGATTACATTCAAATACTTTTTTGTAAAGGAATGAATACAAGCTTTTCGAGTCTAGGATTATGCTGTCACGTTATAGGAAATCGAAATTAAGAATTTTAATTGTCCAACAAAATATAATTTTATTACGAAAGTTTTGGGCTTTTCGAAAATAAGCGATGCAGAAGCTGATGTGAGAATGTTTTCTTTCTGCTATCGGCCTTTCAGAGGGCATAGCGTACAATTCCTACACGGTTAACGCCAATCCATAGTTTTTAAAGCATTTTTGAATTCACTTGCTTTTTTACCGTTCTGCATCTGTACATATTATCTTTCGTGTTTTTCCACTTCATTTTCAAGGTCTATTGTACTGCCTCATTACTTTTTTGACACAATGACCAACCGCAATAATGAGAATTTTACCAAACGATTTACTTTTAAAATTAATTTTCTTCATTAATACTTATTTCTTTTCAATATTTCTAATTACACTAATTTAAATTTCAAATATAACACAGTACCCTTTTTAAGAAAGTTTTCTCTAAGATTGATAAATTTAGCTCCATACCGACTTCAGTAAATAACCCCTCAAATTTCATTTATTTACAATTTTTTTTATTCATACTTTAAAAATACCAAATTCAAATACATTTTAGACTTGTGTTTGAAAAATTGAGTGTGATCTTGTGTGAACAATTATTAAAATTTGCATACTTGTCTATTGCTTCAAATTCGTAAAATTAAACGCGAAATTTGAAAAAGAATATTCTCCATCTTTGAAGTGACTAACATAACATAGGCGAATACAAAATCCAGTAATTAGTCTTGAAATGAAAAATATTAAGTAAACGTGTGAATCGGTTATTTTGAACAAGCATTTTCAAGGTAAGTTTTAGTACATTTGATTCATTTAAAATTTATTAGAGCTATCTCAAATATATTTGAAATAACTCTCGGGGGTTAATACTTTCGAAAGAATTTAAGTTACAAACAACTCTTAAGTAGAGCAATTTTGATGCAGGTATTTAAATGTATTCCTGTTGAACTGTAACATTACTGTCGATAATTAAACTAATATTTTTTCGTTGAATTCAAAGTTTCAATTTTGGAACTTCATGTGAAATATTGATTTTGTTTTAACTTTCGGAATTCGCCAACGTTGTATCAAACAATGTCAAGTTAAATTTAAGTACATTGAATTTCGAGATAAATACCAAAATGTTAACAAGTAAAATCAAACCTGGTACCCGAGGTTTTTTAAAGCTAAACTTTTATCAATATTGCCACAGGAACCCAATAGATTATAATGCGCCAGTACACACAACACATTAATAGAAGTCAAAATCTCAATACAACTTTTCAGGATTAAGATATTACTGCAATAAGATTATAAAAGATATTAATTGAATACTAAAACATAAATAAAATGTGAATGTAAGATAGTTAAAAATGAAGTTAAACTTCCTTCTTAGTTTTGATTTCGAACATTGGCTATTTCAGCAAATTTCACTGAGATGCGTAACATATAGACGTTAATTTTGCGATACACACAGAACAGGTTTTTTCAAGGTTTATCAGTTTGCTACACACTCGTATAAACTTAAAAATCCCAAGACAGCACCTGTCATGACCAGATACCGACTATTAATAGGAACTACTCCCCTTCCATTAAAAACAGGAAACGAAAGAGGTTTGGAGTAGACGTCGTAACATTGCAGTGAGGGGATAGGTTACGTAAACATGAGAACAATTTCTCCCAACAAACTTTCTTTGCTTTCGACTGGTCACGTTTGTAAATCAATGGCATTTGTTTTCTTTTATTGTTTCCAATCAACTGGAAGTTAGAATCGATCTAAATTTTTATAACCTTCAATCGCAGACAGCTGCCAACACAAATTCACTCGAACATTTCAATGTGGTGGACATGACATTTGCCAGCGTCTGACCTAGATAGTGAAATTCTCTTGCACAGGTCATCGCATGGGCGTAAAAAAATTGAGATTTGACAAGGAATCCTTTCAATGCGATTTCAAGAATGCGTAACTTACAACACAGAATTTAAAATGTAGTAAACTCTTAAGTAATTAGAAATTGGTTCCAGGATTTTCAAATTAGGAACAAATTCAAAGTTGATGAGAAAGTCCGAGCAGAAATGTTCCTAATGTTGTAAAAATCCTACTCCATGCAAATCGAAGTTTTGGGAAACCCATAAGTAAAAAAAAGACAGGGTTGAAAACAACCAAAAATATCTACAAACAAAATTATCATTTAACAAATTCGATCGGTTTCTAATGCAAACGAAGAACTCATGAAGGTGTGGGTGACTGTCTGATTTGGAGGTACGTAGGTGCACTGGTGCAACACAGCGGGCTACTGGCGAAGGCCCGGGAACAATCCCGAAGGTAAAAAAAGAGAACACTTCATAATTTTGAACCAAGGTCGGATGACGGTCAGATAAGGAGAAAACCTGAGCTGGCATCCCACTCTTCAAACTTACACACTACGCCAATGTGAGGACACTACAGATTTAACGTACAAAAACCTCCATGAACATGACGATCTTTGGTTGAATCGAGCTTCGAACTCGTAACCCTCCGGTTGCCAGTCCGTTACTCTTCCAACTGGGCTACCGCGCCCCTGGGATCAATCCGGAAGGGTAAGATAGAGGACACCTCGTAATTTTGAAATACCATCAGATGAAACTTAACTCGGCGTCTTTAGTCCGAGATAGGTAGTTAATTAACAACGATCGGTTTCTAAAGCAAACGAAGAACTTATGAATGTGTTGGGTGACCGTCTTTGAATTGGAGGTAGGTGCAACACAACGGGCTATTGGCGACGGTCTGGGATCAGTCCTTAAGGGAAAGATCCGAGGACAACACCACGTAATTTTGAATCACGGTCAGATGACGCGGTCACACCTGAGCTGGCATCCCACTCTCCTAACTTCCACACCACGCCAACGTGAGGACTTTTGAGGCCACGAGATTTAACGTGCACCAGCCCGTGAACATGGCGGTCTTTGGCTGGACCGAGTTTCGAACTCGCAACCCTCCGGTTGCTAATCCGATGCTCTTCCAACTGGGCTACCGAGGCCCGTCTTTAGCACGAATTCTGGTTCTAAGTTCATTTGGTGCCGAAAGCGGTAGCAGTGTTAACTAGTTGGCGGAGGAAGTCATACACGGCAATCGACAGATGCTTGAGTAAGGTAGCCTTCTAACGAGTTTAATAGCTTGTTGTGTTGCCTCCAGTGCGACTAAATTCAACTACAAACACCACGTTTTCACACCTCAAAAATCGACTGATCAATGTCGACTGCACTATACCACGAAATTATTTTCCGAACATGTGCCTGATTCAAACCATGTGGTTCGAAAGTTGGAGCAGCTTGGCCGTTTTTCGACCGTGTCTTAAAACCCCAACCATCCAGTTAGGTTGGTTTTGGGGTTTTATGGCGCAAAGGTATATTTGGCCATGCTGCTCATCCAGTTAGGATTCATAACATTTTAGAAATCATATTTCGCAACTCCAAGAAATAATAGTATAATATAAGAAATATAAACTTTCGGACACGCCATTCTTAGGTAGGTATTTAATTAATGTCACACTGGAACACACAAAGGGCTATTGGCGACGCCTTCTCTTAGAGTAGATAGTTTCAGCATGCCTCGAAGGCATAGCTTAAAATGGGCGTTCCAATCCAATGTTTACAAGCCTAGATCGAATATCGTATCGACATGTGTAGTTATTTTATGGATTGGCCATACAATTCAAATACCATGTTATTTCAGTTGACCATATTTTAGTTATTCGATCAACAGCATACTGAAAAACTTTTGGTAATAATTCTTATTTTGAATAAGGGCACCGTGTCTTAAAGATAGCTTTTGAAGCAAAACAAGGCTGCCCAGGGCTCAAAATATTTACTGAATATTCTTGACAAAATTAACAAGATGGAAACCTACGCAATACAGGTGTATGCTATAAAATGAAAAATATTTATGCGTATTGACTTATCAAAACATTTTTTAATACCGCGGTGGCGGTTAAAAAATTAACTACTTGGCCTGTGAATCCGACTACTACATCTATTAACGAGGCATTCGACATTTCAATGCCATGAAAATAAAAATGTGCACAGTATTAACAGTTGAGTTTATGGTTTTCTTGCCATAGACGGTAGGTATTGGTATTTTAATTAACGTCACACTGGAGCAACACAATTGCCACTAGACGAATTAGAAACCGAATACTCGAAATGATTGGTTCGGTTTTGACGCAAAATCAATTTTTCCAAGAAGCTGCGTCAGGTAGGTAGGTTGAATTAAGGTCGCATTGGAGCAACACAACTGGCTCCGGGATCAATCCCGAAAGGAAAGATCGAGGACACCTCGTAATTTTGAATCACGGTCAGATAACGAATGACAAACTTCAAGTAATGGACATACACAAGAGAAGTTTTAATGACAAGATAACCCGGGGTAAGTTACATGAACCTCCGCTACCTACATCTCGCACAATATACTTGAAATAAGTGCCCTAGATCAAAATTTAAACTTCAATGGCATCTTACAAATCTACAGAAAATTTGTTTTTATCTCCAATAGCTAATATAAACATACCGTGCAATACAAAGTGAACTAGAGTGCATTCAGCACGCGCGACTTTCCAAAAGGCAACGATAACAAATTTCAGTGACCAACACATTGTTGCAAAAATTTTAAGAGGATTTGTACAACTTGACTTTATTTCAAAACTCGAATGTTTTCTATGCAAACTTTGCAGTGATGTAAACACCAAATTAAAAAATACATAAACGAGACCTGCTTACAGCTCAGGCATCATTAAAACTTAAGGCATGAAGATCAACGAGAATTTATAAATTTGCAGATACTTGGATCATACAATCAATTAAAAATAAACATTTTTAACAAACTGATTGGATTGCAACTTTATCCCAATATTATACATATACCACAAAAAACACACTTGAAAACTTAACGATTACGATTCGTAACAAAACAAATCTAATTAGAAGATGTTAATTACATTTGGGATGCATCAGGCGTTTCTGATTCCTCAGTATCAGAAGAGAGAGCGTTGGCGAGATCTGTCAGAAGTGGAAGATTCTTGTTGAACCAGTAAACATTCGGATCATCGAAGTCTGAAAGTACTTCAGAATCGTCACAGCTCGCTCGTTTTTGTTCGCAATAACGCCAAACTCGCGGCTGTTTACGGTTATTAAACCTATTTAAGGATTTAGGTTCGTTGGTAAAATGCGATTCCACATTTGTCATTTCTTCGGGCTTTTTCGGTAGCCGGATTTTTCTATTATGCTTTGCATGACCCTTCTTGGTAGCTGGATATTTTATTTCTCCTATAGATACTCCCTGGTTGCCCGGGACCACACAAACTTCATTTAAATCCGAATCGTCATGACCATAAGTGGACTGACCCAATGCTTTTGCTTTCAGTTCAAGTCGCCGCGATCCAATGTTTGCTTCCGAAATCTTGCAGTTACCTTGCAATTTTTTGCTGGACCCTGGAACGTCACTAATGAGGTTTTGCAAGCGTGCATTGAACTCCTCGAAACGATTGGCACTTTCAGCACCAGCTCCAACAGCATTTATCAAACTTTTAGTTTTCGTGTACTTAGCGAAGAGCTCAGACATGTTTTCTAGCATTCGACTTTCAGCCAATTCAATTGCGTTCGATTTAACGGCAGCCATCTCAGACGGGTTCAATCCAACAAAAACATCGCGATTGCTTTTTTCACGGAATAATGGAACATTGGGTCCCATCAGAGTGGGACAAGCGACAAAATCCAGTGAATGCTTTACCAAATAATCAATAACATAATGCAGTGATTTGTGTTCGTTGATATCAACAGTTTCGCGGGCATACATCAAAACGTTCCACTGGTTCATAAGCAACCGAATCCTTAGCGCTGGAGCCACAATCTGATTTCTATACAATGCATACAGTAAATAAATTGCGCCTACTTGAGAGTATATCGAGGAGCTCGCCGTCAAAAATTGGGCTGACAGTTGAAAAATCTCGTGAGTAAATTCTGACAACTCCGCTTCACTGCCTCGTCCCATGTAAATCAAAGAAAACATTCGTTTTCTCCAAATTTTTGAGAAAACTGAAAATCCGAAGCTACTTTCTTTAACGAAATCATTCAGAAGCTGACCCGCATCGTGCAAGAAACCTGCGGCCATGTATTTATTAATTTGCGCCATTTTTAAAAGCAGTTCTTTCTTGACATTTACCACCTTACACAGCAACACGCGCGTATCGAACAAAATTTGGCAGCCAATGGTTTCTTAGAATGTGATCGTTCAGTGCCCTATTTGGCTGGTTTAAACTAGAAAAGAAGCCAATATTTTGATCAAGACATGAAGTCACATATCCTTAAAATGTGAGGGATTTTCAGTGTAAATAAACCAGACGGTCTGCGAAGATTATACTTCTGCCGTTCAAATGCTCTCGCAGGATGCAAATCGGGATTACTTTAAAATGTATTTTATCATCATTTTGGCAACTTTTGGCTTTTAATCTAATAAGTGTTGACTAATCAACTATCAATGCGGAATTTATTCTTCGGAATTTTTATTGAAAAGTTCCGAAAACAAGCCAAGTGACGTCACACTCAGAATGCGTACAGGAAACACGAAATGCCGCAGAAATACTGGCGCTACTATATTTAGCTTGATAGGTAGTTAATTAACGTTGCAGTAGAGCAATACAACGGACTATTAGCGAAGGTCCGGGTAGGTAGGAATTTTAATTAGCGTCACCCTGGGGGGGGGGTATTTCAATTAACGTCACCCTGGAGCAACACAGCGGGCTATTGGAGACTGTCCGGGATCAATCCAGAGGAGAAAGAGCCGAGAACACCACGTAATTTTGAATCTCGGTCAGATGACGAGGCAACACCTGAGCTGGCACCTCTCTCCAAACTTCCACACCACGCCAACGTGGGGACATTTGAGGCCACGACTCATTTAACGTGCACCAGCCCCCTTTGTACACGACGGTCTTTAGTTGGATTCGAATTCGCAACCCTCGGTTGCTAATCCGTCCCTCTTCCAACCGGCCTGTGCAGGTTCGGTATGTAGATAAGTAGTTAATTAACTTCACACTGGAGCAACAACGCAGGTTCGATTCTTAAAACTAGACTAGGCGTATTTCTCTTCCGTTATGTGTAAAACTTTCCTAAAAGCTGTCAATTTAACTTGACGGTTGGTTGATTTTTATAGTGCAAGGACCAGGATCTGGCCAAGTAATGCTTTTTCCGTCGTAGAAAGGAATGGGCATAAACACACAGAAGATAAGTTTTGCTGACACAAGTACATCCAGAGTTGTTACAAGAATCGAACCTACGCCACTTGACGAAAAAACATAGCACCATAAAAATCAACCTCTTTTAAAATATCTTAAAATCTTTTCAATAAATCTATTCTTATCTTAAATTTTAATTTCCCCACACTGATGAGGTATGTAGGTACTTTAATTAACGACGCACTGGAGTAGCGTCGTAGGTGGGTATATTAACTAACGTCGTAACACAACGGGCTACTGGCGACCCCACACTGATGATATTGGTTTCACAAATTCGAATATTGTTCAGCGTTTTTTATCTATTTGTTACTCGATCCATATGCTTTTAGGTGATGAGCTATTATCGAACAATCGTTCTGGTGTGGCACGTCAAAAAGCACATTTTCGAGTAGTGACAACTTAAGATATCGATTCTTTTTTTAATTAACAATTTTACTTCAACGCAAACTATAGAAATCAAATTAGGAAAATTTTACAATTTTTTTAAATAAAGAAATGAACAAAATTCAGAAGTGAAATTTGCTGAATGAAGTCAAAGTAGAGTTGGATTTCACCAAACAGATGGAATTAGTGATTGATCCAATTCTACGAAAATGCGACAGCCCCCCAAAAGGCAGAAATTTACCCGATTCACTTTCTTGATCATATTGGTAAATTAATTTAACTAAGCATAATCCTAAATTTAACCTAACGGAAAATCTGCCCGAAATATTTTTTGCTGCCAGCTAAAAGCCACGAAAAAATAAAGTAAATCGAAAAAATTCAGATACGTCTTTCAAATCACTTACAAATGTAGAGATTAAAACATACAAAACCCGAAATACATAAATCGAAACTAAATAATTTTAATTTTAAGTTATTAGTGTTACTAACTACCCTTGGTAGGTATTTTAATTAACGTCACACTGAAGCAATACAACGGGCTATTAACTACCCTTGGTACAAGCGAAAGAAAGATTACTTATTTATTTTACAATGAAATAGTGGCTATTTAACAAGTGATGTTTTACAAGTTGCTCTAAAATTGTTTTGGAAGCGAAACACGAAATTTGCAGAGGTAGAAAAATCTACTTTTCCAAAATAAAATTTTGTTCTGTTCTAAATTTGTCAAGATATTTTGCATTCTTTCACTTTCGAAAATGAAGTTCTGAAGAAAACATATGACCTAGCAAATACTAAAATAGATGTCAAGATTAAACATTGAAAGGAAACATTTCACTTTTAAAAACTTTAAACAAAACAAAATTTTATGTTTTATCTTTAAAACTATTATTTTTCAAAATTAAGTATAAACCTAAATTAATTTAACCTAACGGAAAATCTGGTCAATTTTTTGGGTTTAGTCAATGGAATGTTTGTAAATGAAGTTGCTGATCAAGTCAAAGAATCATTCAAGACACGGATATCAATTGTAAAGTTCAATTCCAAACAAGGAAAAAAATTAAAGAGAATGGTAAAATTGCTGCGACAACGGTGACAGGGGAAATATATTCAAACCTCGTCTTAAAAGTTGACGCAAAAAACAGTTAAGGTAGGTATTCAATTAACGTCGCACTGGAGCAACACAACGGGCTATTAAAAAACAGTTAAGAGATTTCCACACAAACTAAATACAATCACATAGAACTTCCAAGCTAGATTTCACAACAAAATAGATCTTTGCCCTTGCGAGGAACATTCGATAACAGTTGACCACAATTTATTCTTGCCAAATAAGGAATCGCGTTCAGATCAGACTTCAAAAATCCAATAGACGCACCGAATTTGGGACTGATCCAAGAATAAAAATAACGAGTAAAACAAATTATTCACGACCCAACATTGGTGGGGGTCTTGAATAACGGTAGCGTGGTACCTAAGCCTGGGAAATTAGTAAAATTTTTCGATCTGTAATATGAAAGTCCATTTTCAAAAATAGGATTCCTGTGTTTTCAGACTCGTTATCTAAAACAGTACTGATTCCGGAAAAGTGCAGGTATAGGAGTGGAATTATCAACCACTTTTGAAATAAGATCGTATAATAAAAGTTAACTTTCTCCTTTTCGTTAATATAAAACCACCTTTTTATCACCCCATTGTAAAATGATTAGCTACGCCACTGTCAGATGTTCTCAAAACGGAATGAATCGCGGCGATATCAGTTTTAGTACCAAGAAAACCCAAACAGAGGAAGAGTTACACACCTGTTTACAATCAAATCGAACAACCCGGAACAGAAATACGAGCAAATTATGTTGGAAGACTGCCATGTACGTATTTCTAACAGACTTGATACATTTTAGCAGTTAAATGGTAACAAGAACACATTACGTGAAAACACTCCATAAATTCTGGAAAAACAAAACATAAAAATAATTTGAGTTTTCAACAAAAACAAAGCTCAAAGGGAACACAAACAAAACAAAATTTATGTTGGGACAGTTAAAGTGAAAACTTATTTCATTTTCAAAACCAGAACTTAAACATTCTGTCGTAAGCGATCGAACTTGGAAGAAAAAAACATTTTTGGGTAACTGATTGGTTGGGTTTTATGGCGCAAGGTCATATTTGGCCATGCTGCGCCAGACACAAGACAGACAATATCACGTAATAGATATACACACTAAGTTTTTGCTGATACAGAAGAGAGAAATACATCCAAGGATGAATCGAACCTGCGCCGCCAACAACTCGCAGGTTAACGTAGTGGGCAAACCTACTGAGCCAAGACAACCCCCTCCTTCAAACAGGAAATACAAATCTGTTTTGAACTACAACACACACATTTCAGTAATCTACAAATTATTCGGAAACTAATGCAATGTTCCTGATCAAGGCAATTTTGAAGCGCATATGCAGATCCGCAAAATTTATAATTCACTTTGCAGACACCTATAATTTACGGTCTCAAATTCAATCCAGGAATGACATAGTAAGTTGTAACTCCTGTGAAAATAGTTACGAAATCTTAAATGTATCTACAATAAACATCTCATTACAATTCTTCCACTAGCCGTGATTACCATAACAGGATTATATCCAACAACGAATAAGGACCAAGGTATCAAAAAAATGAAATAGCCTGACTGATCGGGAGCACGGTCGTTAAGACAGCTCAAACGTGAGTCAGTCTCTGGTCTAGGTAGAGAACAAGGTTGTTTTTCAATGAATTGGCTAAAGTTTACTCTAAAGAAGTAACCGAGTCAAGGTTGGAGAGGACAAGTTGCGTAATCTTCGCATAAATATGTTAATCAGGTGACTGAGGAAAGATCTAATTGTTTGGTTTGAATTGGCCACATGAGATTGAAAGTTTTGAGATTAAGGAAGATCGGCAGATTAATAAATGAATGCATCACAAATATTTTTCAGGATTCTCATAAGTACCAATTTTATTTTCGTTTAGAGAAAATCTCAGTTATAATTGTAGCAAAACTACTGATTTTGATGAGGGGTACTAAGTTTTTCATATCAGGATCACTGATATTGAAGACAAAAGATGTCTCGCGAATACAGATGCTAACTCCTTAGGAGCCCGAATCTTTGTGATAGCTCTACAATACTTTTGCAGTGCTCCCTAAACATGAGATGGATATTTCATATACATCGATTGCACAGGAAGTTATATAAATATAGAGGGTAGGATAACAATCTGACTCAATGGGTCGTAGATTGCTATGTACGAATACGGACTGACTGCAATTAGTTCAATCTCATGCTTCAAGAACAAGGTAAGTTCACCATACATCCCGGTTTGACAGTTTGTCCCCATTGCTTGGTCGTTTTGTCCTGGTCAGAAGAAAAATGAATTTTCCCTTTGTCCAGCCAAACTGTTGAACCTTATAGGCCCCTAGACTTAGAGGTAATGGTAGTTTAAAAGAACATAACAATATTGTTTGGCCTAAAATTGAAATATTTGCAAAACGAAATTTATAAGGCCAATAGTATTTCTGTTTGAAGTGGTGACTTAAAGCAGTCAATTTGGTTGGTTTTGGGTTTTATGGTGCAAGGGCCATATTTGGTCAAGTTGCGCCAAAAACAAGACAGACACCGTAAAGTAATAGTGAGAAGAAAGGAAAAAAAAGGAGGTTAAAGTAAAGATCACTTGAGCATCCTGGTATAACGACACCCATGTCCAGCAGAGGCGTTAAGCCCCATGGGGGAAAGATTATATCACTAGGTTCGTGAAGCCCGAACACACCTAAAGTTGTGCCCCGAGGGGCAGTCAATTTGGTCTTCAAATAGTAATATGGAAAACAGAGTACAATCATTTCAGGGATCAGCATTCATGTTCTGAACTCCAGTCATGTTATAAAGTATATATTTTCTCCCTACCAAGCACTTCGGCTCCTGTTGAAAAGTTCTAGTGATGAATAGTTGGCTTGGTCTAAAGTGAGCATATGTTGCTGAACCAATATAAAGATTTAATGTATTCAGGGCTGTTACAGCCAAAGCACTTGTGAAATAGTAGCAGTACTAGCATAAATTTTAAAAAATAGTAACAAGTCTCCTCTCAAACCCTATTTTAGTGGAAATTTCAGTTGCTCACAGATAAAGATCTCGCTAAGAAATTTAAGTTTTAAAATTAAAAACTAAATATTTTCTAAAAAGGCTTTCATGACTAGCAACCTGATTCCGATGTTTTTCTTTCATGGTTGTCACAGCTTGTGGTGCTAAAACTTTGAAATTGACATATCTTGGAAATTTGCTCCATTAGAAAAATACTTTTTCTGTACGCTATTAGATAAAAAAGGGGCTTCAATTTTCGTTGACCTTCGGTGAATTTTCAAAAAAAAAGTCACCAAAATTTTAAAAATAGGAGCTTTTGAGACGATTTTACTTAAATATACCCCTAGTCGCCAAGTTTGATAGAGAAGCAAAAAGTCGCCTGTGTATTGCAAAAAGCTTACTGTTACCTAGTTTGAGTTCAGTGAAAAAATAAATAATTTTCGCAAAACGATAGACTAGTGAAAAGTAGAATGTGGTGTTTCAACCAAATAATTAGTGTTTTAAATCTTACATTAATTTGCGATCCAGCTAGGTTAAATGTTTGTCATTCTGTGTTATTTGCGTCTGTTTCAACTTCAGAATGAAAAAATGCGTGTTTAAATAGTTTTAATAGATTAAGACAGATGTTATTAAAAAACATCAGGAAATGGGATATTCTGAAGCTCCAAGACCATGAATTTTAATAACTCATTTATCACATCACCAACCACACGTCCCACCACTAGTACAAATTTCCACTAAGAGTCTTGGTTTGAACTAAAAATATATGGTAACCCAACATTTATTTTGTGTGTGTGTTTTTTGGAAAAGGCATTGCCCCTACAAATTAAGAATACATTTTTTAAACAGGCATATGCATACTGCAAGAAAAAGGAAATGAATAATTTATTACAAAAACACCTTTTTCAAAATCTACTTTTCATCGAAAACAATTCTTAGAATATAGATTAATCCTTTCAAGCACAATATCTTGGTCAACTGGTTAAAATTTTTTATTTGATTTGAAGTTGAATGTATTTGAACAAATTTTACGCTATTTGAAATTGAATAAACAGAGTGAAAATTCCTTTCCTTATGGAAATCCTCAAGTCACTGACTTGAGAAGGTACCGTCCTTAGATTAAATTCATTTATAGGGTACCTGAAGCAAATAATTCAAACCATCTGATTACGGGAAGAAAACAGTACAATAAAGGGTTATTGAACTCTAAAGGCATTCACCTTTGAGCCTGATTCTTTACAATTGGCAGCAATAATTTCATTTTGTTTTGCATATTTTAAAAAATTTTGTTTGGGCCTGTTTTTCCTGAAATCATTCATCACAACATTTTAGGATCTTAATCAGTTCTAGAACAAAAGTGAAAAAACATTGCTTCTGCTTAGCATTAGAGGTGATGTTTTACATGTACTATGATTAACACTTACCAATTTTCACATGATATTGTTTACTTTCAGTGACTTGATTTGAATTTGTACACTTATGCTTTCTCAAAAGTTTTATGTAGAAGTCTGATCGACAGCTTGTAGTTTAAATACTTAAATTCAGAATCGGTTCATTGCAATTTGCAAAATATTAAAAAAATAACACTTATATACCATGTGTACCTTAGCAAAACATTAAAATACCTGTGTTTTGAGAGTATCAAAGTATCAACTTTTGTAAAAGCTCCTGAAAATGTGGGCTGCAAATTTCACACCTTTAGACCTGTAATCTTCCGTGTTTTATATTGTGTTTTGTTGGATATAAAGATCCTGAACAAGAAAATTTACTTGTTATGAAAGAATTTTAAAATATTTTATGATTACCAAATGGATTAATGACTTAATTGATACAATTATATGCAGAAAGTACATCAAGGAATTATTTCATAGTTTTTTACTGATACTGCCTTATCAGTTACAACTTTTCAACCAGTATCAAAGGTGAATGTTAAATAAATGGATCTTTGATGGAATGAAATTGTGTTTCCAGTAATTCATTAAAATATATATAAAATTTTACTGTTTGCATTCATTTCTTAAAAATACAGCATTTCATAGCAGCAACTTCAAAGGGTATTTGTTAGTGGACAGAGAGAGTAAGCATCAGAGACAACAGCAGCAAATTTAAGGGTAGCATAATTTGGTATTTTTGCAAAGATAATAAAATTTTCATTTAAATTAAACATAGAACCAATAATTTAAAAGCATAAAATTAAAAATATTCAAATTATACATATGTGGATACAGCAGTTGCCTGAATGAGTGACACATGTGAAAGAGCATGCTCAGCACTTCCACAACCTGCATAGCACCACAATGTTTCACGCAGATGAAACCATTTCCCAGAGCTGGATGAGATCGAGATTCAGAAGTGACGATGAGCAGCTCAGAGATTTGCCAATGACGATAATCCGTGTATAAATCATTTTTCATTCTGTATTTTGTTATACTAAATTCATTAAATCATAGTTAACTTTATCTGAAGTGTCTATCCTCATTCCCAAGTACTTAAATTTTAAAGAAAAAACTGGAATTATAAATTGACACGTAACATGACTTCTAATAAATATAGAACCACAATTCAGCAGATATACACAAGCTGATGCAACTCAATATTTGTGATGAGATAAGGAATAGAGCAACATGTTTTTAAGTTAACCTACCAAGGGTAAAAAGGTTAAATCTAACCCTGGAACTGAATTCATGAAAAGTTGAAAAACAATTTATAATGTTTTTATACAGTAAAAAACAGGTACTTACTTATTAACCATGTGTTTGGTGTTTTTTGGCAACAAAAAAATATTTATGACGATATTTTGATTTCCGGCGGGAACTGCTTTGAAATTGCCTTCAATATGGCATCACAATAATTATTTTCCTTTGCAGTTTGCTTCTGCCTACATACAAATTATGATAAATACAAAGATAAGTGATGACGAGCTGTGCCACATTGACGTTCATTCCTCCATTTTGCTGATCCCCAAACGTGTTCTATTGTTTGTGTGCGTGTGTGCTCCTGTCTCTGGATCTACAAAATGATATTCATGATTTACCTTGAAGTGTTCGAAACCTAACTTCATAACAGAAGCATAATTTGGCAACTCTAACAGATGTAGAAAGAAAAAAATTAGAACGCACCACACGTTCATGCAGACACAGCTAACTACGCGATTGTTACGGTTTTCCCACAGAAAAAGGGGTTGCTATAATTCACATTATCGCTGGTACTATTAGTAGCAGTTTACCTCCCTGGAACGGATAATATGTAAGTACCAAATAATCTTTAAAATCAAAATGCAGGGTATGAAAAAAATCATGATTAAAAAGAAAACATTGGATTTATTTGATTTAAATCAGATTTTTTATTTAAATCAGATTTTTTATTAATTCCTTCCCCGTACAAGTTTAAATTTCTTAGACATCAGTTATGCAAATTACAGTGAAGTTTCTAGATAGTTTTGATTTATTTAAACATTAATATTTTTTATGTAAAACATTAACATATTAGGAAATATAGTTGGATAAATATTTGAAAGATTAAGATGCGACATAGGAATTAGTAAAGTAAATCACATGATAGAGTAAATAGAACAATGAAATGCCCCAAATGCCAAGCATAAACAATGTTTTCCATCTGGTTCTCAAGTGGCTTAGATTACTTTGAATTTAACCTATAACCAGTGACATGAAAGTTTTGGACCAGGATAAATAAGGTTGTGGTATCCCACCGACACCATATTAAGAATATTTTCAATCATACAAATTTCCGAATTTTTTTGCATTATATATTTATCATATATTAATAAAATGTTTTGAATTACTTTAATTATTTTGATATAAAATAATTAATTGGTTCAAGACTTGCTTGAGAAAAACTCATGTCACCAATATACAATAAAATAAAAGTTTGCATCATGAAAAAATTCCTACTTCTATTTAGCCTGCAAAAATAACTTATTGGTGAAAATATTGTTATTTTTTGCAAGTTAACTGTAAAAAACGAGACGACATGAAAATATATAAATTTAAAATCAAATATGCCTATTTTTCAAATTCTTTGACCATTGACAAGTATTTCATAGGTATATTCCAAGCACACATAAAGAATTTGTACATAACACAAGAAAACGAAGCTTTCCTTTATGAACAGCATAGAACGAGCGTAATAGCACCCCTAGAACATACTAATTCTAATTAAATGGAAATTTCAGCTTGTAATAAAAATATATCATTCCAATCATTATCACTCAAAAAAACTTTCCGCTTCAATCCATAATCTTTTCTCAACATACTTATTATCAGATAAGTGAATTAACTTTAACATTCCACATTTCAATTCCATAAACATTGAATAGTTATTCTAGCAGTGTAAAGAATACTAAGGCTTCAATACATAACATTTTCTAATAGATTCAAATAAAAATTAACCAATATATTACACAAAACAAAATTAAATTATTAAAATTGCCAATTATAAAGATTTATGTGCAAAATTGGAATGCTTTCGTGATACTGCAGAAAATCTTTTCATTGTAAGTTTATTTTTTAAGAATTGACTACAATACTAAATAAATAACTAGAACATCTTAAAAAAGAAAGCAAATTGCCACAATTTTAATAGTTTGAGTGAATATATTTCGAGCATCTTCACCATCACATGGAGAATGGTTTAAAATTGGCCATGTACGATTTATAGTCACATGGGATGTTTAAAACAAAACACCCTGATGAGCAGGCTTGTGAGTGACACCTATTGGTCAATCGGCTAAGATGGAAATGCGTGTCTGGTAATTATGATCCCAATCAATCAGCAGGTACTGTTATTTAGTGTCTTCAAAGGGAGGATGATTATCAATATAATTTTGGGGTGAACTCAGTATGAGCGAAGTTCTTATTTTATTTGAATAAAATAACATTAATCTTGTTCAATTATTTCACTTTCAATATTATTAAACATAACAGAAAGAAAAATTAAATTTAAAATTTTGATTTAAACCAATGATTTTTTAATAAAAATCACTTGATTTAAATCAAGCTGATTAATCGGCATACCCTGTCAAAACATCTAAGAATTTTCTCAATATTGTAAATAAAGTCGTTACACTTCCCCTTGGTCAAAGTAAAAGCTAGACCAAGTGCAAAAGACAAACTCATAATCACACCAATATATTCTTAAATATGAGTTGCTGGGGATGTGGACAATTTAGTGAGTTCTTAACTCCTTTCACAAAAATAGTACTCAAGTACAATAGTAAGTAAACAGTGACAGTAAGCTTAAATTTAGAAATGCAGATCATGGTTTAGTTTTAATTAGAACTTTTGTCTCACAGAAAAGCTTTGAGATGTGCTGTCTTCTAATAAGCATGTTTGGATAAATTTCGGTTGTTTGTTTGGGATTTTAAGGTGCATATTTGGCCAAGCTCTAAGAAGCAATGTCACTTAAATAGTTTTGGATTATACGTAAATAAAGTGTGAAATTGAAGGAAACACTATTAAGATTTGGTGGAATTGCATGTTGAGCTTTTGTGCATAACTATTGAAGAGGTTGGTTTAATTAAGAAAAGCATGTTCAGAAATATTGTTATAAAAACTTGTGATAATAAAAAGCTCTTCAGTGTCCTTCCAAGTACATTTTTATGGCATGAAAAAGGTTGCTATTATACCCTTCAGTGACCAGATTTAAAATCAGGGGAATTGATACATTGAAAATTTTAAAAACCTGAAACAAGGAAACCCCATGTGGGGTCCTAGGGGATAAAACATGAAGAAATGACTCTTCCTTTAAATTAATTCAGATGAATTCTAATATTCTTGTTAAGAACTAAAGCTATGCTCAGGATACCTTTGAAATTCTCTGTAATGAAAGGAAGTGTCAATGTTAACAGTAGTCACATTTCAAAGCATTAAATCTTATCCCAGTGAAATGGTCAATCCTTTTAGAATTTATCCTTTTTAATATGCATTTTGATTTTTTTAAGTATTAGTTAACCATTTTGGTAAAGATAATTTTAATTTTATTTTTAAATTGATTAGCCCTTTTCAGATTGTTCTATTTTCTGGAAATTACTTTTTAACCTCAAGATAAATGACATTTTCATTCTGGTTCGGACAGAGAACATAGATGCCTGAATGGATAGATTGTATCATGGAATTAACATATTTTGAAAATTTTCCATTATCAGTTTTGCTGAAAATTTTTGAGATAATTTTGTATAAATCTGTCACATTTCATAAAAGATAATTCTATCACAACATTAAATCTAAGACTCTTTGCTCTGTATGAATCACCAATTACTTAAGAAAGATAAATACGTAATAACATTTCAGAACTTTTATTCCATATCTGAAATATATTTCCACATACCAATTTACAACAATCCCATTACATTCAATTCATTGCTTCTGTAACAACTCATAATTTTACAATATTAAAAATGAAGGTATTCATCTGTCAATTTGCTTATAAAATTAAGCTTGGAAAAACTAGTTGTGAATAACGAAGGTAGTTTTTCAAAATCAAAAATTTTCTGTTAAATTGATGCAACCAAAATTAGATATTATTATTAAACATAAATTATTATCACAATTTCAAAAATTAAAAATTTGATTAGCTAATTAGGAATCAATGATCAACATTGCAAGGGAAATATTGAATGTGCACTGAATATATTATGCAAATAATTAAAAAATAAGTTAGGTTAATGCTCAAACAACATAAATACCAGTTTTTCAAGCTGGCAAATAAGTGAAAACTGATGAAATGGAAAAAAAATTGGAATTTAGTTTTTAAAAGTTCATCTTGTTCAAAAATTAATAATTCTATAAATAATTTGTTTATCAATTTTTATTTTAAAGGAATTGGAGTTTCAAGTTACAAAGGAATAGTGATGTTGAAATTTTAATGTTATCAGATGAGAAATCTAAGTGGAATTCCGAAAAGAAAAACTAAATTTAAAACTTTTCAACCCTCTATTTATTTTGTAAAATTGCACTTTTTTTAATTTAAAACGTAGATGCCGGTAGCAGTAACCACGTGACTTTAAATATCAAAAGAAAAAAAATAAAACCAACGTTATTAAGATTATTTCCGGGATCATTGAAAAAAATGAAACAGAAACCAACTCACGTTCTAGGTAGCAACATGGGGGGTGCCCCTCTCCTTTGGAAAACACCATCAACAAACACTCCGTTCTTGCCGTTGCAAATCATGAAAAAACACGGACTTTCGAAATAAATTTCCAAATGTTTCCTTGAAATAAAACTTGAGTGTCCCATGTTTACATCAACTTCACCTCGACTGCTATTTCGGCCTATGCTAATACGATGTTGTCTGATCATATACTCAAATTCTCTTCCTTCTAATCTGGCAATAGCGGCAGCATTAGGTTCCGGACTCCATACAATTTTCGTAGGGCTTGATGGGGCAGATTTAAGGGATAACAACGCCCATGCGTCATTATCAGGTGTTGGAGCTCCGGACATACCTGTCTTTAATGCAAACCTTCACAGAAAACGCGTGTAAACAAAACCTGCAGAAAATGGCTACCACAATTCCCACACCGCTTTCGAAGCTCACGTTCGCAATGTGTATTTGAGAATATGAATTGTTGACATTACCCACAATCCAGTTCTCTAAACCCGTTCAGCACGAAACACCAGTACCTCTTCTTCCACTTAGTATAATTCTCGAAATTGATATTTTAGCTATAAAATGTGATTTTTAATTTTTTATAACCTATTTTGAAGGTAATTTTCTTTTCGAATAAAAAAAATAAAGCTGATTATAATCTAAAATAAAATTTATGAATTGCCTCTCTTTCTCTTAATTTCGTTTGTTTTAAAATGTAAAACAATTTTTAAAACCCTTGTATTTGATTGTTTTGTGAATAATAGTTTTCATATTTATGAGGTATTACTGCCTGTTTAAAATAATATGTAGCAACCAGTCAAACCTTAACTTTGACTGCGGTAATGAAATCTTTGGAGCCAGTTGGCAACAATTTAGAAATCTACGGGAATAGCATGGCTTTTCTGGTTATATAGAATTTGGTGCTTTGATATCAATTTAATAATTGGCCTGTGTTATGGCTACCCCGCCACAATTTCATTTTGTTTCACCAGTCATACAAGACAATCCAAATGGCTGGGGACCGTGTTCTTTACCTGATCAATTTAGGGATATGCCTTATCAACAGTTTTCAAAAAACGATCGCTTAGGAAAGGTAATGTAAAGCCTAATTTTTATCATATACTATTGTTTTATCATTGATTTTTCATGCACCTTCATGTATTTTTAGATTGATCGCTTGTCGTTGATCGATTTGTAATTGCAAGCTTGTCACAGGATTTTCATTTGTAGGATTTAGTCCATATGGATGACTTGTAAATCGATAGAACTTTTGCCTGAAGAAATAGTTCGAAAGCTTTTGTAGCATTTGTGAAAGATAAAAATATTTTTTAAGCAAGTTGAATTCATCAATAGATTTACTTTTGAATTTCACATCGCATTTACATTACACTAGCCTTTTAATTGGACTGATATTAGTGTTGCTATCAATCGGGCATTTCAAGTGATTTATTTTTGTGGGAAAAAAGTAATGATATAATTTATTTCAAGCAAACAAATGTACCATCATGTCCATTTCAGAATGTTACTAAATTATTGTGTTTAGCGGGTGTAAAATCCATCACTTAAAATCATATTTATGCTGTGGGGAACTCAACCCCCTAAACAATAGTTAACATACATTTAACTTTTAAGCAGCAATGAATATCAGCATAAAGTACTTTTGGATATAAATATGAGATCTCTGTCTACACACACTGCGTTACAAGTTTTTAAATTATAAGATTGTTATTAAACTAAACATTGTTTGTAATTAATTTCAGGTTGCTGACTGGACTGGAAATACATACCAGGACAGACGATATGCTAGTAAGTTACTTGTACATTCTTCAGTTATGGAATACATTTTTATTTAGATACAGCTGCAGTCTCCGCCGCGCGGAATGGCAACGACTATTGTATTTTTAAAGGTTTTAACAAAAATATAGTGTTTTTAAAAAACTATTTGCTTCAATTTTTATTATGAAATATTGATCAAGTTTTCACCTAAAGAATAACAATTGATTAAAAGGAATGTATTGTGAATTTGACGTATAAGATTTTTATGTGAATATGTAATGTGTATGGTAAAACCATGCAAAAACAATCCTTTTAAATACAGCCAATATGGTTTTGAACCTTCACATGAAAAGTAACACGACTAAAAATGAAGATTTTAATTTCTGATAATTGAACTCAAACAAACCATATAATCAAATCAAAATATTCTAAATTTGAAGATGAACAAATTTCAACTGGAGAAATAAAATATGCTTTGAAATTTGCAATCTCCTTTGACTCGCCCGGTAAAAGTTACTTTTTGGGTTGTGACACTTTTCTCAAGATGCAACTGGTATCAGATCTTGCCAAAATTCCTTGAATTTAGCATTATTGAAAAAGGGATGCATTTCAATTCATGCAGGAATACTTAAGAAAATTGAGTACTTTCCAAAACTTGGTATGATTCATGAATATAAATATGAAGACAGAAAACCATGAATTTTTAACAGTATCAAATCAACAGCCAAACAGATGCTCTTACAGGTACCAACTCTGAACTTATGAGTCCCCACCCTCAATAATTTTATGGAGGGAGCAAGAATCCTCAAACAGGGAGAGGCAAATATTGGAACATATTACCAATATTTAACCAAAGAAGTTGGTTCATCAGAACACCCGCACTCGAGGCATCAAGTCATAGGAAAATAATTCCCTTTCCCCAAGAATTTTATAGTTAAGAGTTCAATCCCCTCTGAACAGGATGCATGAATATTACAGATATTTAAATACAGTAGAATCTCGATTATCCAAGGTAATGTGGGCAGGGCCACTTGGGTTAACCAAAATCTTGGATATTATTGACCTATTTAGTATCACAAATGATAGTCTATACAAAAAATGTGGGAGTTTACTATGCTACATGTTTCTTCTACTTCTATTGAAAAATCATGATGAAAATATTACAAATCTGTACTCAAATTTCTGTCGTACTATGTATTTATTGTGATGATTTTGCAATAGACCTGGAGGTGAGTTATGAACCTTTTAAACTCTCTTGGAAAGAGTCCTTAATAGTCTTCTGTTTGAAGTACTTACACATATACAAACTGAATCATTTCATTTTAATGCATTTTAAACAAAATTTTACTTTTCCATGTTTTTAATATAATTTGCTTTTGTTTTCATATTATATTTATATTAAATTTTATTTTATCCTGCGTTTAACACAGCTTATCCAGTTTCCTACCTAATCAGACCAATCAAGGACAAAGTGCACATATTCATACTTGAGGCTTTATTTGAAACTTAAATTATCGGATTCAGCTTGGATAACACGAATCTGAGTAACCAATTCAAAGTGGAGTATATATCATAATAACTGGGAAAGGGGCATAACATTTGAAAGACTAAATATATTTACTTACAAATAGAAATTACATCCACATCTGAACAAGACAACTTGTGATCTGGGTTTACGTCTTATTAGTGATGGGACGAAAATGAGTGATTCGTTCATTTGAATCGAAACTTTGAAGTGAACGAATCGGTCAACCAACACCCTTCAAAATGAATCGAATCATCAACTCCTTAGAGTTTTTTTACCAGTGTTAGTCTAGGGTTGCTAGTTGCCATTGTAAGGCTACTACATTTTCAGGTTTAGCGATTGTTTTCTCATTGAAAAGTAGTTGAACAGGTTCTGAAACATACAGTGGATGCCAAACCATACGAATGAGCAAAAGAGGGCGTCTCTCCTATCGCCAGTAGGAGCCAACTGATTCGATTTGTTCACGAATCAGATCATTCTACTCATTTGACTCTTTCAATTCATTTGGCATTCGGATCTTCGGGAGTTTATTAGTTTGGTTTGGAATGAAAAGAAAAACTTTCGTTTCATTTTTTTGTTTCTTTTCACAATTTCTTCACAAAATGTTGAATTTAATATTGGGTATCACTTATAGATGTATTGCATGAACTAATTGTGAAATCTTTTTCTTTTATTTCCAGAAATGAATTTGTTTTCTTTTCGAAAACAAAAATTGTTTTCACATTAAAATAAACTTGTTTTTATTAAATATCTAATTTAATTTTTAAAAATGGAAATTGATTCATTAGCTTTAAATTTGATTGAAATACCTTTGATGAAAATTGACGACGAAAATTTTCTTTTAACATTTTATACTCCCTTTCCTAGAAAAATTTCGTCACTGTAAACATTTCTGTATTTTACACCGTTTTATTTTTGAAAGCAATCAAATTACATTTTGAGCAATTATATTTTGAGGATATTTATTGACTACTTTGAAAATTATTTTCTTTGTATGAATCATTAAAAAATCTCATTCTATATGAGCTTCGTATGGAATCTTAGATACTAATTAAAAAATGATCATGGGCAACTAAGTAAACCACTTAAATCATTGCACTGATAGCTATACTATTAAAATTGGGGCAATATAGAAGTCAGTAAATCAGCATGTTAGCCTTTAATACAAATGGATATAAATATTTTAATACTACTCAATAGAAATATTTTGACACTATAACCTGTGTTAAGCATAAAACAAATGTATCTCGAAAAACCTAGATACTATAGTTCCAACGTGTGCTAAATTCAAGTTAAGTCACACTGGAGCAACACAATGGGTTGGTGATGGCCGAGCTAGGAATCGTGATAAGATTGTGTTTTAGTTTTTATAATATTAATGAGAGAGAATGATAAAGTATAAACGAACAAAGAAGGGCTTTTATTGTAACTATAAAATTCAAAGTTAATAATAGTATGCAACAGAATTGCATTTTTGTTCATTAAGTCAATTCCAACAATTTTAAAATGAAATTAAAATTTTATTTCCAACAGCGATTTTCTAATTTTTCTCGTCATCTGACCATGGTTCAAAATTACATGGTGTTCTTGTATCTTTCCCTACGGGATTGATCCAGGACCTTCACCAACAGCCCGTTGTGTTGTTGCTCCAGTGTGACATTAATTAAAATACCTACCATACATATCTACCTTCTAATTTTTCATTGTAAGATTAATAGTGAAGGATATTTTACAATTAATTATATTTACTTCAGGATGAGTTTTGAGGAGACTACACTGAGTATTATGGGGTTTAACATAAGTTATGAAGGAAAAATAATGTTTATAATTACATTATTTCCTTCTCCCTGAATTGAGAAAAGGAACTAAAAGAGTCCAATCCTTTTATTTTCATGAATTGATTGAAGTTCAAAACCATTTAAATAAAACAAGTATTTTTTGTAACTTTTAAGGTGCATGTGCTTTTTTGGAAGAAATCTTGTTGTTCAACTAACTCAAAGCGCTCTGCTCCTCGGTTCAACAGACTCTGGGTTCGAATCCTGGCCATGGAATGAATGTTCGTTATGATTTCGGAAAACACTTTATTAGCCATACATCATTGATCTAGTAAAAAGTTGCTGTAGAGCGAAACCCAACTATCACAGAGGCGAACAGTTAACTTAGTCATAATACGACATTAAGATTGTTATGAATAAAAAGGGATTTTTTAAACTGGCTATAATAGCTTATAAATTCCATGTTGTAAGATATGAAACATGATCGTAGTTGACAATTGTGATTCCTGCTCCTTGTTTCATCCGTTGTGCCAAAGTGTAAATATTTTCTTTAAACTCTTATACTCTACTGGTAATTGTGCGTAAGTGTTCTGTTATCTTGTTTTTATTTTGTGTTCTGTATTTTGTTGTTTTTCCTTCTGTTTATTTTGTCTTCTAAATTCTTGTAAAAATGTTTTTCATTTAATTGTTAAGTTTTTCCCTGCTGTTTGTCTTGTGTTATATTTGTTGCTTTAATGTTCATTTTAAATAATATAGATGTTCGTTTATACGGTGCCAGTATTTTAGGCCCTTAATATGCAAAAAACCTTTTGTACTTGTTAAAATCAATAAAAGCCCGCGTGCCCTCTTGGGGGCATGTGCTTTTCCTGTCAGGCAGGGGGTTCCTCTTGGTTCCCCTCGTTAAAAGTAAAACCCCTCCAAAACATAGACTTTCGAAAGCAGAACTGTGATCACTTCCTGAAGGATAAAGTAAAATTTAAAAAGTGAAAAAAAAGGCCTATCGTGAAGTGCGAATAAAACACGACCAGCAATCCTCGTTTCTCAGAAAGAATGCAACGAAACGAGTTTTACACCCCTCAGTTCTCACCCGATGAATGGGGGAATCGAGGCCCGAGGGAACTATCCCCATTTCACAAATGGATTCGAAGAAGTCGAGGTTCCCCCTTCAACAAACCAAAGAAACACAGAATAGTGCTAAAATTTATCAACAGATGGCACTGCATGTACCGGAAGGCCAAAGGTGAGTTGTTTCCTGTGAACGACTCTTTGACTTGATTCAAATTAATAGAATCTTTCGAAAGAATCGATATGCCCATCACTGTGTCTTACTGCTGGCTAGTTAGCTATCCTCAACAGAGGGCACTTGTGTGTGCTGCTTTGATTGGTCAAGAGGACAATATCCTACACAATTATGTGTAGCTTGTCCACTTTTGGACCTTGTGCCATTAACCCTACAACCCAAAAACCTACACAATTATGCAGGGTGACTCAACCTCACTTATTGAAACATTTGGCTGCTATATCAGTAGACAGGAATGCAGTCTCAGAGCCCCAATGTAGTACTGGGATGCCCTTCCTCCAATATGAAGGATAAATATTTGCACAGATAATAAGGACTAATAATGATTAAAGCGCTCAAAAACATGCATATGTATGAAGTTACTAAAGTTGCCCCCACATAATTAATAGGGGCCACATTAGTTCAGTGGGCTTGTCTACTGCACTAGCAGCCTGTTTGCTGTAGGAGGCACAGGTTGAATTCCTGTAATACCAATACCAAAAAGCTGCTGAAATTTCCATATTAATCCATTTCAGGTTGATTACTGGTTTGTAAAAATTGAATACTAAATATATTAAAGTATTGCAAATTTTTATTGACTATCTTGTCTTAATTTAAATTAGCTTTATTGCCACCACAACAAATTGTTTCTCAAATCCATTAACAAAAGTCCTGTCATCTGTGAAAGTTAAATGGGCCCCTAATAGATTATAACTACACTCAAAATATCCAAATTGCCATTTTTGATATTTGTACCATGCAAATGTATTAAAAAATTGTTTTTTAATGGATATTTCTATAACTTGTAGATAAATATCAATCGCAGTTTGGTGCTGGTAGTCAGTATGCCTATTTCCATGAAGAGGATGAAACTACCTTCCAGTTAGTGGATACTACTCGCATTCACAAACCAATGCACCACAGAGGACGTTTCCGTATGAATCAAGTAAGAGAAATTTCTGTTTCCTCCAATTACAGTTAATCTCTTAAATTGTATTTAAAACACTTCATAATTTAAGTGCTGTTTAAAATTAATAATGGGTTATTCTATAACTAACAGATATAATCTTCAAAAGTTATTATTTTCATTTCATGTTAATTTATTGCTGTGATGATGCCTTCGAACCTATCTATTCGCACCCCACACTATTGTATTAAATAATCTTATTTTCAAAATATTGCAAAGTTAAAAATGGGACACTGGTCCAGTTTTGTTATCTGCAAGAAGCATTTTTGTAAAACAAGACGATGAGATTTTGTGAGAGGATATATATATATTCAATTTAAATGACCAAAACACTTGTAAAATATATTTTATTTGAAATAGTTGCAATTTTGCAAATTGAAACATACTGTATGAGACTACCTACACAAAAGCTGTAAATATTTACCAATGTTTACAGTTTTCTAAAACTACTGATTTACACAGTTATGCTAATAAAAAAGTTCCTGTTCTTTACAGCAAAGAAATCTGCGAAATCGTGAACGTATGAAGCAAGCACAGCAAGCCCAGATGCAAATTTTGTCCAAGATGGCCAAAGGTCGAGAGAGGTAGGTTTATTTACATTTTAATTCTTACTCTTTTATTTTGATATTGTCATTTTAACATTGTAGCAATCATAGGAAATGAAGTACTATAGTACATACTTACACACCTGCTATGGAAAGCCATTATTTCAAATTTTGCATCAAATCAAGGAATTTCAAGTGCCTAAGAAATATCACTTTCCCCTCTTATTAAAAACTTAAATGTGTTTTATTACATTTTTGATAATTATATTGCAGATCCTAAAATATTTTGATTTAACCGAACCCTGTTGTCATTTAACTACTCTTCGTATGATTTGATGCTGTGTTGAAAATAGTGCAGAAAAACTAGTTCAACAGTTTAGTCCATGTGATATCAAAAAGAATATTTCCAGATGGTCATTAGTATAACATTCAATAATGGGATTACTCGAAAGGTTTTAATTTTTCAGGGACCGTATTCAACAAGTTCGTAAGTGGCAAAAACAGATGCGTCACAAGTTTGATAACAAAGGTCAAGCACCAGTCAAGAACCGTGATGCTTCTGTCACAGTTCGACCTGAATGGCAAGTTATTGAGGAAATGGATTTTCCTCGACTCGGAAAACTATCGTTGCCCAATGTTGTGGAAGGGAAAGATGTGTAAGTAGATTTCTGAAACTCAATTTTTGCAGAATGTCATTTGATGCTTTTTATGTTATATTTTGGTGTTAATGTTTAAAAAATGTTGGTTTACACAGGGATTAAAAACCAATATTTGAAAAAGAAAAATGCTGTTTTTGTAAATATCTTGCATTTGACAGTTCTATGTTTGCTTGTGGCAAAAATTTTTTTTTTTATCCTTTCGAAGCTCCTTTTATGTATGAGATTCTTGCAAGACATTTATTGACTTAAATGCCTGTGAATTGGTATTTTTTGTGTGCATGTTTCCTGGCAAGCACTTTTCTTGTTTGGTGACTATTATAGCCATCTAAAAATCTATTTGTCTTAGTTTCTGGTAGCTGTTATTATTCCTGTGTTAAATATTTGTGTAATTTGTTTACAGATACACTTGTGGAGCTGTAGAATATTATGATAAATCATATGATAGAGTTACATGCAAGCTTGAAAAACCACTGCAAAGAATTAATCGCATTTTCCATAAAGTGACTACCACCGACGATCCCATTATTCGTCAGGTAAATATTTGAAATGATTCTTTTCAAAACTTAAAGCTCTGTATATATTTGTTATAAATATGTATTCAGAAACTCTATGTTGTAATTTTTGTACCAATGCAAAGTTTTGCATGTTAATTAGAATCCTTTAAAATAATTACTGAACACTTCGGGGGAAATTTAAAATTTTTGCAGCAAGAATCTGAAAAGCTTTAACGTAGCCTCCATTTTTTAGTTCTGTTTCTCGTTTCATAGAGCAAACAAAAGTACCATCCTTATTCCATGGGAATTGCTCCCACCACTAAGTCTGTCCCTATTTATTATAGAAACAGACCTTATCCTATTTACCTTAGGAAGTACTAGAAAAAATATCAAGTTTGTCACATTGGTGCACTTGATGACAAATTTGAAATATATTTTTTAAGATCACTTGTCTGCCACAGACATTCACAAAAAAAAAACAGATTTTAAGGAAGTCTTCTCTTAAGAGTCACCCCTACTCAAAATGAACAAGCCTTATTTCTATACTGATCCCCACCACCCAGATGCGGGAGCAGTGCTTGTGGTTGGCAGACAGTACACTGTCTTTTATAATATCCTAATGAGTGTATAGGTTTTCATTTTCATTATCATTGAATAAAATGAAAATATATGTCTAAATCATGTTTTTATAAATTATAATTTAATTTATAATAAATTTGTTGTGGTCAATTTTCTGAGATTTTGGAATTTCTGAACCCCTTTGGAAAACCCAGAGCATTTGTTTTTAGAAAGGTTTTTACCCTCCTAGCGTCTCTCGTCCTCTGCAAAACATGCAAGATGGACGAGATATCTCATTAAAACCACTTGGAAGGTTTAATTATTAATTGCACATTTAAATATTTTGAAATGTTCTTATCATATTTACTTTGATTCATTTAATCTTTTATTCCATTGATCTTAAATATCTTTTGTGATTTTTCAGCTCACAAAATCAAAAGGAACAGTATTTGCTACAGATGCTATTATTGCCACTCTTATGTGTGCCACAAGATCTGTCTATTCTTGGGATGTTGTTGTTCAGGTAATCATGTTTCTTAGACCTGGATTAATATTTTAGAAATGCACATTTCTTAATAATTATGTGTTTTTGCTTAAAATACATTAACTTTTTTTTTTTGTGTAGCGTGTTGGAAATAAACTCTTTTTTGACAAGAGAGATGATTCTGAATTTGGTAAGGTTTTAATTTTACAATTTGCAAAAATATCAGTAAAGCATCTTATTGTGTGTATGGTTATAGAATATCTTTATGGGTATGGGAAACATGAGGGTCAAGTTGATGGATTATTAACCTTAACTTAACCATTCATCGTGAAAGAATTTCCGAAAACCAATTAATTAATTTTAAACAAGTAACTTTGGTACTTACATATTATCTGTGCCAGGCTGGCGACAAAAAATATTTATAATAATAAATTGATTTCCGGCAGGAACTGCCTTTGAAATTGCCTCAATTTCATTCCATGTGAATTGGAACACTCACACATTTTAGGCAAAATATCATATTTTTGGAAATAACAGATAGCATCTTCAGTTATCGGCTAATCTGACAGATGTAGAAAGAAAACAGACACAACTAACTACACGATTGTTATGGTTTTCTCACAAAAGAGGGTTGCTATAACTCACATTATCACTGGTACTGTTATTGGCAGTTTATCTCCCTGGCACAGATAATACTTAAGTACCATAACTTTTGTTAAATATTGTAGCAAAATTACACGTGTTATATTGTGAAAATGAATTAATCAAAAATAAATTGCATCCTCTTATAAAAGGGGTTTGTGACAAAGTTTTTTTGAATCTACTCATTGCTAGAGTTTGGTTCAGTATAAGTAAAAATAAGTATGCAGAATTAGTAAAAATTATACTTGTTAGAAAACTACCTTAATTAAATCAAGTAATTCAAACATTTTGTTTAAGGCAGATTGTCTTACTTAAATTCATCATAGCCTTTTTAAGAGGACACATATACAGTAGTCTCGTTTAATCGGCATTCCGTCTTATCCGACGCCTCCAAAAAACCCTGCATAAATCGCGACGAGAAAAGTGTGCCGCTTGTTTGCGAGCGTGAGACATTTTAACACAACTCTTGTCAGTAGCGTTGGCAATGAAATTGATCAAGCATCAACTGGTGAGCCTCGCAGAATCTCGCATAACGATGGAGTTAAGGCTCTAGAAACCGCCATGAAATACGTTGAGCAACAAGAAGCTATGGGGATCGCATAATGATGTTGCAAAGATCATTATGCGAAAATGGCAATCGTCGGGAAAGCAGACTAGGATCACAAATTTTTTAAAATCATAACAGGACTGAACTTTTTATGGATTTAACTTCCGACAGTGCTGTTACTGTAAGTTCATTTTATGCAATTCAATATTTATTTGTAGTCAAATTTTTAACATTAACTTCAATACAGTACAATGTTTTGGTGCTAATTTGTAAATAAATTACTATAACGTTATCGTATTGAATTGGGTTTTTTTCTGTTGATTTGTCATAAAACGTGATGTTTAGGTGCTTAATTTGTAAAATGATAATGTAGTTTGACATTTATTAGACTTTTTTTAAAATTCCTCCCTGTTATCCGACATTTCTGCTTATCCTACGTTCTGCCGGCCCGTTTATGTCAGATAAGCGAGTATACACAAGACTTTTCAAGATGAAATCTCTTATATAGACTACCTGTCCCATTGATTGTAAATTTACTGAGATTTTACTTCACTTTGTTCTGCCTATTATTTTGATTGATAATATATTGAAAATTAAAATTGTAATGTCAAATATTTCCTTAAAATTTTAGATTTGCTCACTGTGAATGAAACTGCTGCTGAACCACCTCATGAAGAAGGAAATAGTATCAATTCACCAAGAAATTTAGCCTTAGAGGCTACATTTATCAATCACAACTTCTCGCAGCAAGTTTTGAAAATGGTAGTTTGCAATTTAATGTACTTGTTTTAAATTTGTAAGTACTGTCTAGTATAAGAACTTTGCCAGTGCTAAATCTGGGTGATGACTATATCAATAGGAACATAGCTTGTTTATTCCAAGTAAGAATGACTTTGAAGTCTGCCCAAACCAAGTTTTATTTTGGTTTTGGAAAATTGTTGATTGCAGAAAGAGATCGTTTACTAGTATAGATCTTGGTAGGAAGTATAAATCATATATTTGATTTGTCACTAAAAGCACCAGTGTGACCAACTCAAATACATTGCTTTAAGCATCCCCTGTGAGAAATGGGATAAGGCCTGTTTCTACAGCACATCCTTTTATTGTTAGTAGTTCTTGTGGTACAGACAGAATATATATATTTATAATTTTAGAATGTTTATATTAGATATTTTTGTTAAACTTAATATTTTTGTTACTCCTACTTACAAAAGAATTTTTATTGAGTTACTAGATGTTGATTAAATAAATTTTAGAATGTCATTGCCTGAATATTGTCTTTGTCAAATTAATTTATTCTTTGTTGAAACAATTACAAAGTATTTGAAATACATACTTTCAAAATCTAGTTTTAAAAATAAATAATACTCAAATATCCCCCATTATTTTTTAGCTTGACATGCATGCCTCTTCATTTCAGTAAATTCACATCCATGTGATTTTGAAACTGAAAGTTCTGTTCACTTGTTATGGGGAATATTTCACTCTATAACTTCAGATTCCTAACATTTTCTTGCTACGTAACATACAAGTACAAGTTGTCAGACGTATGAATTCATTTACACTAATGCTTGTTTTCCCCATATGTATTAATCTCTGAACTATTAAATAACTAGTTTTATGCTCGGTATATTTTGCTTTTAGGGTGAAGAAAAACACTCTTTTGAAAATCCTAATCCTTTCATTCAACCAGATGAAGAGGGAGAGGTTGCATCTGTTGCTTATAGGTAATTGTTATTAAGTATATTGAAACATTTTATTTTTGATAATTTTGACTTTCATTTCACCTGCTCTTACATGCTTATGTAACAAGGAAAAGCAGGTTTTTGTGCTTTTTCACTTCTGTTCAATAAATGATAAGCTTTTATGTTTATTCTGGTTCAGGGTTTTCAAGTTATTTTGTTTGCTTTTCTTTCTGTTTAGATTTCGTAATTAAGATATGTACTGCAGTAATAATGGGTTTTGAATATCATTGCTAAATTTAAAATGTTTTTATCAAGTCATTAATCTTGGTTTAATAACTAAACAAAAGTTGAATTTTGTGTTGTTATTTACAGGTACCGATCATGGGATCTTGGAGATAATATTGAACTCATTGTGCGTTGTGAGCATGATGCTGTTATGCTGGGTCCAAATTCTGAGTTACAGTTTATTAATATAAAAGCACTAAATGAGTGGGATCCTAAAGTAAGTGAATATTATAACTAATGCTCGAAAGCATTCTATAGTGTTATGATAGTTTTGAATATAATGAGCTGGTCTTGTAAATTTGAAGAGTTTCATTAACCTCTCTGTAACTTCCAATACAAATTTGTTGTTCAGTTCCTTAAAACATTTAATTTGTTCTTCATTTTACTTTACTACCAGTCACTTTTTTCTTATGTAAGGAACAATGAAGAAATGTAATCTATGGATAAATGCATTTCCAAAAAGCAAATGGGTTATTTGATTTTGTATTTCTAATGTTTTGTAGTATTATGGGACCGGAGTAGCCTCCGGTCCCATAATATGTGTTTCATTGGCACGTTTTTGTTTTTAATATTAATAGTTTTTCGATTAGGCGCGCAAAGGCCGGTAAAAAAATCGAAAAAGGGAACTTTTTAAAAGTATGCTTGTTGACAATTTTCCTAATATTGCAGGTCTGCAACAGGCAACTAAAAAGCAACATTTTGCTTCTACTTTTCGATTTTGTTGACGAAATATATTTTTCAAGCAAGATCCTCAAAGCAAAATTCACCAACTGTCATTAAAAATTTAGTCCCTTGTTTTACTTAAAGCTGACTGAAAAATATTTTTTAGGGAAAATTTTTTTCTACTGGATGCCAATTTTTTTCGAAGTTTCAGCTCCAAGCCATAGCAACCAAAAAGAAAAACATCAGAATTGCTAGATTGTCATGAAAGTATTTTAGTTTTTAAATTCAAATTTCTTATCGAGATCTACAATGTCTATTTCATTAATACATTTTGTGTTTTAGCCTATTCATTTTATATCTGAGTAACTAAAATTACTTCTAAAATACAGTCTAAGAGGAGACTTAGTTATTAGTCTTTAAAATTTATGCTACTATTTCACAAGTGCTTTGACTTGGCAGACCTGCATTGCAAACATATATGGAAAGTAATGTCATGTGGAAGTAAATATAGTCTATAAATTGTACACATCAAGAACAAAAAACAGATGTGAAAATAAATTAATAGTAATATTAGTTGTAATCCTGAAGTTGGATTTAAAGACAAACTATATCTTTATAATAGGTAATATTTAACCTTTAACACATGTTAGAAAATTAACCTTTTTATTTGCAATTAGAGCTTTCTTTTCTGTATTTTTTACTAATGTGACAACTAGTTTGGTACAAAATCCAAATGTTAAATATGATATTATTTTGGGATAAGAAGTAATATTTAAGCAAAAAATGATATTAATAAAATTAAGATTACACCCCTTATTAATCTTTAGCTATATAAATTATGAAAGTTATTTAAAAATTGTATTTGTAAATTGAAAACTTTGCCAGAAATGGTAAACCTTTAAATTCTCTTTTCTTAGACATCAGGAGGTATTGACTGGCGTCAAAAATTGGACACTCAGAGAGGTGCTGTGTTGGCAAATGAGCTAAAGAACAATTCATGCAGACTGGCTAAAGGAACAGTTCAGGCTGTTTTAGCTGGCTCCGATCAGATCAAGTTTGGGTAAGCAATGGCACTTCATTACAAATTTTTATTCAAAAATTGAATGTTTTCATTTACAAATCACATCTTGAGTTGAAAGTTTAATTATTGTTTTGTTATGTTTTCAGCTATGTCTCCCGTGTTCATGTTCGAGATTCAGCAAAGCATGCTATTTTGGGCACTCAACAGTTCAAACCAAAGGAGTTTGCTGACCAGATCAATTTGAATATGGATAATGCTTGGGGTGTCCTTCGTTGCATCATTGATCAGTGCATGAAGTTGAAAGAAGGCAAATATCTCATCATGAAAGATCCTAATAAGGTATAGTCATTTTGAAATTGACTTGACTTGCCTCAATGTTTTAAATATAAAATGTCTTGTATTGTTTTGTAGCTAAATGTTCAATTTGTTTAATAAATCCAGAAAAGTATAAAACCCTAACTTTAGTCTAGCAATGATTCTAGAGTTTGTTACGTATTCACCTTTAGTTTAAAACCTTCTATCAGTATTTAAACTGCATTAAACGTATTCCTTTACATGCTTATACAATAACCCCATTGTATCATTCTGCTATATTTCTTTTACTGGTCCCCTGATGAATTTTGGTTAGCAAACAGGTTAGTAGAATCCAATGGCTGTCCATAACCATGGTGCCAGGTGACGGTCCGGTATGGTGATGCATAATGTAGAGAGGAGATGTAATCTGTTATTGCTGTGACGGATCCTGGTGCTAGATCGACCATACTGGTGCTGTTGACAATCAAGATTCATCTGAAAAGATGGTGTCGTGCCATTCGTCTGTCTGCAGCGTTCTATGCACAATTAGCCACAAATGCTTGTGGTGTAATCGACCAGTGGAAACCTTGAAAAAATTCCCCCACTGCTGCAGACAACATCAAATTATACACACTGACCCAAGTTGTGCAACACAGCCTTATTCTTGAACTAGAGTTCTTGAATTGCATAATCATAAAGCCATGGTCACAAGATGTCTGTCCTCTTGTTCTTTGGTGTGACGAAATTGCTGCAATTGTTCACATTAGTCAGTTCGTCCCTCCTGCACCCACCCATTCCATATTCACATCCATGTGGTTTGATTTCTTCCATTAGAGCACTGATTTCTTGGAATGATAATCCAGTTTCAATAAGCCCCAATTCTTCCTGTCAAACTCAAAATGTGCTCATGTGACTTACCTAGGTTTTAATGAAGCTTCCTATAGATAGGGACAGCAAGAAAACAGTTCCACTACTTAAAACTGATTTTCTGTTTTCTCTTTTTATATTGCTTACTAGGGGCACTACTGGCATATATGATTTGCATATACATTGCTGTGTAAATCAAGTGCATATCCTTCTATGATCTACGATATATCGTGCAAATTTCAAGGTTATTGGATGTTTCGTTCATGGTGTTGCATTTTCGATGGCCAGCAGTATAGTTTTGTACACTGGTCAAGAATCAAAATTCATCCTGGAACCCCCTAAAATATTCTGTTATTTATATCAGTGGCATACATCTATATAGATGCAGGATGCCCCTTGGATTTTTATAGTATATGTAAAATGCCAAAAAATTACTTTACCTAATTCATAATGAAAACTATATTTTATCAGACATTCAGTTTATTCATCCTGCATCTGGTTTTTGAACTAAACATGTTTTTGAGAAGCCTTTTTAAATTTTTATTGTTACTCATTGTTGATTTGTAAACTAGAATTTAAGTAACAACATTACTGACAGAACTATTATGGACTTACTTTTTCTTACCTCCACAGCCTGTTATCCGCCTGTATGATATTCCTGATAACACATTTGAAACTGAGGATGATGACGACGACGATGATGGAGATGATGAATTGAATGGCAAGTTATTTTATGTAATGATTTAAAGGATTAGACTTTTTTATGCTACTGATCCCTAATGTACTTATTTTATTTATTTTAGAGGGAGGTTAAAGAGCTGTGACTGTAGCTTCTAAGAATCTACTTGACTGTCCAACTAAAGAATTACAATTGTAAAAAGGACATTAAAAATATTTCTTTGAAACTTCAATATTGCTGGAAACCTATATTTAGATTTCATCTTTAATAGTACACAAGCAAGATAATATTGACATTCTAATATTTTGTTCACTTTAAATTCTGGGTCAAATTAAGGTTTGGTTGTATCAATAAAGCTTTCTTAGAAAATAGTTATTCTCTTGTATATTATACAAACACTGCATTTATAAATTTTTACAGCATTCATTCCTCATGGAAAATTTCAAATCTGAAGTTTTTCAAATTGTTGATACTTTTCCTTGATCAGAATTGAAATTTGTTGACTGTTAGATTTCTGTTTTATAAAAGTTTATAGATGAAGAAAAAAAATTTGACACCACTATTATAGTTTTATTAAACAACAATGCAAAGTTTCATATTTTTCAGTTTTGTTTCTGAAATGCAGTTAAGAAAACATCAGATTTATTAATACCTAAATTTTCTCATACTGCTGATTTGTTTCCGTTAGGGGTGACATGTCTTTAAAGGGCTTATCAAAAGAATATTAACTTATAAATTGGGGATATCTGAATACATAAAAAAAATTTTACCCTGATTTTATTTATGCAGATTGCAGGAAAGCGAGAAGGTTGCTCGTGATTTATGTTTTTCTATATAAGCGCAATATAGTGCAGTTCTGTGAGAAGACAGATGATCTTGTTGAAAGGTGATAAATTTGCCAGGAGAAAGGGCACCCATATGCAATATCATGTTTAGTGACTGCCATGTGATTATTTCTTTCACCAACCTGTAACCACTTTTGGCACAGATCGATAAATTCAAAGCGAGAAACAACGGCAAAGATGTTTCTCTCACGTTGGAATCGTAGAACACATTGTTTGCGTTTAACATGCCCCAATTTAACAAGTAGACTTGTTCAAAACCATGACTAATGCCAACTAGTCAGTGACTAGAAGAGAAGTGTAGATGAGAAGATTTGCGTTTCTGTTTTCTCATTCCGAGCTTCACTTTTAGTACTTGTTCTCTTCTGTATTGAAAAATTTAAGACAATGGATGCAAGTGGTCTTGATTCTATATTTATCCTGCTAGTTGAAGTATTGTAACTAGCCCATACTGATTATCGAAAAAGACTGGAAAGCACATCAACTCAAATTGGACGTGTGTGCAGATGGGTTTCCCAAAAGGGGCAGATTATGTAGCATCTATTCCTTTCTAGAAAATTCATGAACTTTGCAAAAGGAAATAAGTATCAGCTAATTATACCAGTTTTAAAAACCAATTCCTGGCTTAAAAAGTAGTTTGGCTTATCGCTCTAGGATCAGTTTTTGTTTCACAAGGGGTAATGTAGGATTAATTGCAGACATAGGTCTAGGTTTTACAAAGCACAAAGATGGAAAAAGAAGTGTCCGTTTTTTGAAGAACTCGCAAATATAGAAACAAATACTGAACAGTGTTTAGGAAATGTATTGATAACATGCTCCTTAAGTACATGTTTCAGTTGGGTGTTGTGAACTTGGAACGTTTCAAGCAATCTTGATTAACTAATATTGTCTAATGTGGAAGAGTTGATTCCCTCTTTACCGAGATGAAAATGCACTAAGGAAAGAAGACCCAATATCTTGGGCTTGCTTTTGTGAAACATCATTTTTACTGGAAAAAGAATTCTGCAAAGGAAAAAATGAAATTTTAATTTGGCTGAAATTTTTTTTAAAGATATTTGTAAGTAAAATTTCAATTTATTCGTCCTTATTTAAAAATCTAAACGCCTAATGGGTGATCTGGCTCTGGCAATAAGGGTGGTCCTATATTGTCAATTTATAGGCTTCCAGTAGATTTTAAGAACCAATAATAAATACCAACTTGGTGAAAATACTGTTTCCGAAACATTACCGGCTTTCTTAACAAAATGTTAAGATCATATTTCAGAGATCAACTTATAGGATGGAAATAATGCTGTCGAATAAATCGATCCCTGCTGTATCTTGAAAATAAATATAGCTAAGTAGTTGCAAATACTGTCGTATACCTATAGAGGGTTTTTCAATATCCAATAAGTTTAAAAATGCCTGGTTTAATTCAGCATTTTGGAAATCTTATTGGAAGTAAAAGCGTGTTGCTCTTTTATTGGAAAGAAATTAATTGCGCAGCAAATTTTTTAAAAATATTTATGTGCTAACAAAATCCGTCCTTATCACTTTTTTGATGGTACGTTAGATATTAATGGGTGTTGATTCATAATTCCCCAGTAACGTCTTAGAATGATCAATAGAGTGCTTTGGCGTGAATTCTTTAAAAACCATGAATTGAGACCTACAATTTCAAAATTAGCAATCTTCGTAATTTGGTTTAAAATAAGGTTTCCCTTTAAAAAGTAGACAATTATAAATGACGGATTTGACGTGAAAGAAATCTGTGGATCCCATCATTCACAAGCTGATCACTATCTAACGATTGTTGACAAAGAACCCAGAGTTTGGAAATTACCAAGATTCTTAGGTTTTTACTTATTTAGTTCTATGCCTTCTATTTGAATACTCTGTTACTACATTTTTGTGATTTTAGATATCCTGAATAAAATGTAAATTTTATAGCAACTAAAAATACTTAATTGGGGTTTAGGATATAAAAAACTTAAAACAATCGCACGCAAGACCTAAAACGACCTTTGAAACCTAAAAAATATTCCTTTGTACAGTTATTTATATTTCCTCTGAATACGTTTTCATTCAAAATAATCACATTGGCGTGGTGTGGGGTGTCACACAGCTCAGGTGTTACCTCGTCATCTGACCGTGGTTTAAAATTACGTGGTATTTATTGCCCTCGGTTCTTTCCCTTCGGGTTTGATCTCAGACCGTCGCCAATAGCTCGTTGTGCTGCTCCAGTGCGGCGTTAATTAAAATACCTACCTACATTAAAAAAGCGGTGTGTTAAGTCTTCCGGTTTATTACTCAGTTCCGGTAACCCAATACTTTCTTGCTTGAAGAAAAGAATACAGCAAAACAAAAAGTCAACTACAGGGAAAACAATCTCACTCAGCCAATCAATCCATTTGGGGTTGGTTCTATATCATGGTATTTTCATCCCGATTTTAAATATTTGTCTTGGTTAACAATTTGACGTGAATTTTTTTATCTAATATTTAGAAGACAACTCATTTTAGATTCCAAAAGTTTAAAATTCTAAAAGGACAAATCTAAAAAGTTGGATTCAAGAGTTTTACTACGGACGGCATAATTATTTTTGTTCTAAGTATGAGAAGCGGGTATAACGTACCTTTTATATTTTAAAATTATAATACTTGCTTTTATTTAACTTTGAGTAATTGAAGACCTAATGGAAAGCTTGGAATACACATCCAGATCTTACCAATTACTTAAAACAGGTACTAGACATCCCGAAGTTTATCATTTCTTTTTGTGGAAAGAAGCAGAAACAGCCCAACTAAATAGTTTTACTCGTTAAATTAAGTTAATTTCATGACAATAATAAATTAATCTAAGAGTAAGACAAGAATTCCATCCATTTTCGTCAGAAAGGAGAGTACCAAATCCTCTTTTCTTACAAATCTTATAGGAAGTGATGAGTTCTATGTCTTAAAAATAAATAAAAACTATTAGCTAAAAATTCTGACCTTAGTCGGACATTACAGGTGTGTACCTTGTTTTCACAAAATTTGAAACTACTTCACTTAGTGTGATATTTTAAAAATAAAATTGAACCATTAAATTATTACCACAAAAGTAATATAACTGAAACTAAGATATTAAAAAGAAATCTGACGCTCTGTTCACCGAAAGTAAAGAACTGGCCCAGTTAATCACGGATAGTGCATACGTTGAACACGATACAAAGACAATGTGTTTCTCTTTTGTTTTTGAGAAGTTTTGATTAATAAGATCCTAGGCCGTTGGGGGAATTGCCCCAAAACATTCTCCCCTACATAAAATCTATTAAAATTTAAAAAACAAATAAAACTATAAGATAGGGCTAAAGAATCTTTATAAAATCTAATTTAGTTACTAAGTTTTATGTGCCAAAATATAAAGATAACTATAAGATAGGGCTAAAGAATCTTTATAAAATCTAATTTAGTTACTAAGTTTTATGTGCCAAACCATATTGCTATGGTGGTTCAGTTTTGTTATGATTAGATATCTTTCCCGAAAAGACAAAAGAAAACTAATGTAAAAAGGAAAACACTTAAGTGTGCAAGTTTTCGTTGTTCAATCTCATACTTTCAAACTAACCATTAGGGCCGCGGTGGCCCGGTTGGAAGAGTAACGAACTAGCAACCGAAGGGTTGCGAGTTCGAATCCAGCCAAACACCGTCGTGTACAAAGGGGGCTGGTGCACGTTAAATCTGTCGTGGCCCCAAACGTCCTCACGTTGGCGTGGTGTGGAAGTTTGGAGAGTGGGGTGCCAGCTCAGGTGTTGCCTCGTCATCTGACCGTGGTTCAAAATTACGTGGTGTTGTCCTCGGATCTTTCCCTCTGGGATTGATCCCGGACCGTCACCAATAGCCCGTTGTGTTGCTCCAGTGTGACGTTAATTGAAAATACCAATACCAAACTAACCATTAAACAGCTGTTAGAAAAACGAAAGTCGAAAATCAAAACGTGAACTAGATTTTCTTATGTAGTGTCCGTAGTTTTTGTAATTAAATTTCTGTTTACGATTGAAATCAATGCAATATAATTGCAAAATCGCCATTACAAAAAACAATACCGGTGTTTATTTAAAAGAATCTGAAAACGTCAAAATGGAATACTGCAACTGAGCAAAAAGGACCCAAGGTCAAAAGTGTATTGGTTTTTCTTTACTTTCTCTGACAATTAGGTTTTTTAGAAGAGGGGATTTTTTTTCATATGCTCAGAAACAGTAAAATGATACACATGTTAGGTTGCTTGTGATCAATAGGGCAGCTGGAGAATGCCTTAGAACAGTGGTTCTTAACCTTTTTAGTGATCGGCATCCCCTTGAAAAATGTATTTATATTTCTTTATTTAGGAAATTACTTCTATTGCAAGATTATTTATTGAAAAATAAACTGATACATTTGCATGTACATACAAGACAATATCTCAATTTTTGATGGCTACGTTGTTTATTCATTAGTTTTGAAGCGAGGCTCCTTTTTTGAAAGCTACGCGTAAGTCATCACTTGCATTTATTTTTATGTGCAAAAGTGATGAAAATCCCATTTCACACAGGTAGGTGGTGGCAGCAATGCTGCTTTTACCTGCATTGCTGACACTTACCAGCTGCGTATAAGGTTCTAACCGTGTATACCAGAATTGTACTAAGTCCAGTTTTTCAAATTCCATTCGAATACATGCATTGGCTCTTATTTCAATAAGATCGTCTCTTATTAAATCGCTGTCGTCGATCCAAACTTCTCTCGCACACCCAGGAGTGCACACACGCCTTCTAAGGCAGGGGTTAAGAACCCCTGCCTTAGAAGGATTTGTTTTGTGCTAAGAGGTGATCACGGATTTTTTGGGCTCAGGAAGCTAGCAGATGAGTCATTTGTAATGTTATAAAAAGCGAAACAGCGTATGAAAAATTGGAATATTTCTATAAAAACTATATTGGAATATTTCTATTAAAACAAAACTAAAGTCTTATGTAAAAACAGGAAAATGACCAAACAATTTCCTAAACATTTTAAAATTGGCAGTGTAAAATAAAAATATATCCTTCCTCCAAAAAAACTATATTTCTAGAATCAGGAAATTAGAAACGAAATTTCTGTTTATATGGGTATTTCTACGAGTACTATCAAAAAGATGACATACAAACCAAATACGGCACTGATAATAATCTTGCTTTTTCTGTTATGCTATTTTCGTAGGTTTTATCGTGTTTCCCCTTCGATCTATAGCTACTTTTGTTTAATTTTCTTTCAAATACATTTGTATATATATTTTTTAAATATCTACGTAAACATTTTAATGTATCCGTATAAGGAACACATATAAAAATAATTACTTTTTTAATTTTTAAACACAATTTTCCCCGAGTTCCGACTATCCGAAACGAAAATTAACTCTCCAACCTACTCTCTTTCAGGGTGTAGCACAAATTGAACCGCGAATGGAATAATGGCTGGGGATATTTCAACTAAAATTTGTTTAAAACCCTCGACAAAACGAGGAAATTATGTTAAAACTAAAAATGACCAAAGAACAGTATATATCGGAAACCAGGGGATTGCAAAAAGAATTTCCGTCTACACGTACACATAAAAATTTCGATAAAAGTAGTAATAACACACTAACTGTAAGATTAAATATAAATTTTATGAAAAATAAGCTCACAGTAAATTAAGTTCAGTAAATCAGGCTAGTAAGTTCATTTTCAAGTCATATCGAGTTCAATTTAATACGAGGATGTAAAAAACGAATGAAAATTTAAACTTATCTTACACATTTAACATTGAGGACATTAAAAAATAAAGTTTAGCTTTCAAATTGGATGTTTATTTTTAGATTTATTTTAAAGACGTTTTCCGCAAATGAAAACTAAAACGGATCGTTGTCGGGTATGCGTTACCTCAGAAATAAAATTACCTACTACCCTTTTGTTGCAAACTATTATATTTTTACAAGTTTTGTGTGTGAAAGCGGGTAAAATTTCTTCAAAACATAAATTTTCATCCTATTTTAATGGCTATAAATATAAAGCAGTAGATTAAGGCAATAAAATATTCTATTAGTTATATCTTTTCTATAAAAACGAGATAGTCTTTTTCGTGTTTGTAATGAATATCTTCGTCAAATGCGTATTGCAAAAATACTAAAATTACAACTGAAAAATTATTTATTTAAAGAAAATCACAATTTATGTATCGATCTGGTCTAAAATTTTCCTCAGATTTCAAATCCGTTGAAATTTTCAATCTCTAACGATCGCGAAAATAGAAACTTGGAATAGGAGAATAGAAAAGCCCTAGCCGGTTAAAACGGGTGTCATGTGTACATGCAGTTCATTCCTATGTATCTCCAAACACCTAATCGCTAGAACGACAGGAGATTGTTGAAGCGCCGAAGCTGAATGAAAATTCTCGCGATTTCTGCATTTCTCCTGTTCATATGAGGCGTTTTCTAACGCCTCATATGAACAGGGCCTAGGGTATTTTCAATATCCAAAATGCTACCCATCACTTATGTAGCTCATGATCTCTGCCTTGCTGAGGATATAAGGCACCTACATCCACCTATAAATGATTTCATATCTTCAGTAAAAAAGATATTTTTAAAATCTCCAAATCGTGTAGCTATTTTTCTGAAGTTTCTTCGAATGTCCTGCCGGATCCTGTTGTTATTAGGTGGGAAACTTGTTGGTCAGTAGCATTATACACTGCTGGCCACCGTAAATGCAACACCCTGAAGGAAGCATGCAAATAATATGAAATTTACAACATGCATTAGCGGAGGTGAGATATGCAAATGATTAGAATTTCAGCGCAGACGCACATCACGCGCGCCTGTGGCGCCACTTCAAAGCGCTATTTAAGGCTTGGAGATTTCGACGATTTCAAGTACGGCAATTGTGTTTTCCTTGTGGTTTTTTCAAAAAACGATCAATTATGCCTCGTAGAAAACAGCGATCATCTTTTGATCAAGTATCCGAGTTCGACAGAGGAAGGATAGTGGCCTACCGAGATTGTGGATTATCTTTCAGGGAAATCGGTAGTCGTGTTGGACGAAACCAAACAACTGTAATGCGGATATGTGATCGTTGGATGCAGGAGGGTACGACGGACCGACGTGTTCGATCGCATCCACCTCAGTGCACCACTTCACGTGATGACAGGCATATTGTGCGTATGGCAGTGACGGATCGCTCAGCCACATCACGAACCATAGCACAGCACATTCAGTCTGTACCGCATCATCCAGTGTCTGCGCGTACCATTCGACGCCGTTTACAGCAGAGTGGTCTGTCCGCAAGACGTCCATTGCTTCGTCTACCCTTGACGCAGAACCACAGACGTTTCCGCCGCCAATGGTGCGATGAAAGAAGGATGTGGACGGCAGAATGGAATGAAATTGTCTTTACTGACGAGTCACGCTTCTGTCTGCAACACCACGATGGTCGGATTCGAGTCTGGAGACACCGTGGAGAGAGGATGCTGAACAGCTGCGTTATGCACCGCCACACTGGTCCTGCATCGGGTATTATGGTATGGGGCGGTATTGGATATCACTCTCGCACTCCTCTAGTACGCATTGCCGGTACTTTAAACAGCCAGCGCTACATCTCCGAGGTGTTGGAGCCAGTTGTCCTTCCTTACCTTCAGGGCTTGCCCACAGCCATATTTCAACAGGATAATGCGCGACCACACGTGGCACGCATTGTTCAAGGGTTCTTCGTCAATCGCCAGATTGAATTGCTTCCCTGGCCAGCTCGCTCTCCGGATCTTTCGCCGATAGAAAACATGTGGTCCATGGTTGCTCAACGATTGACCCAGAATACATCCCCAGCTGCCACACCAGATCATCTTTGGCAACGTGTGGAAGCTGCTTGGTCTGCTGTACCCCAAGAACACATCCAAAGTCTCTTTGAATCAATGCCGAGGCGTGTGGCAGCGGTGATCTCCAACAATGGCGGCTACTCTGGCTACTGATTTTGGCAGGAACCACACTTCACAGAAGTCTATAAATTTAATCATTTGATACTTGGTCAACATGTTAAATAAATTTTGTTGTGATATCTCTTGTCTTTCTTGGTGTTGCAATTTGGGTGGCCAGCAGTGTATTATTATGCCTATTGCTATGTAGATTTTAAAAGTGTATTGGATTCACTTCAGAAGAGGAAGCAGTAGCCACCACTCAGCAAGACATTTTAGATGTCGCTTTAACTATTAAATGTTCTAGTTTTCTTGAACGCACACTACAGCAACTTCGACCATTAGAAGATTGGGAGCATCGTCTTTGACGGAAGCCGGTTATTAAGTGCTATTCACTAGCGACAGATAGGGAGAGGAGGGCCCGGGCACCAATGTTTAAAGTGGCGGCATTTTATAAATATAAAAAAGTTTCATGGCTTCATTTTTTTTGAAAACATAGTTATTATTTTAAGCCCATTTTTATCCTTGTTATAGAAGTATCTTCCAGTGCTGTGCGAGTGAAGTATGCTTTCATGCACTTCCTCTTTAGAAAGCAATGTTAACAGTCAATTCTTCCTTTCATGTAACCTCCTGCAATAGTATTATATAGGAGACAGTAATTAAATTCTCTTCTGATTAACCTCTGGTTGGTTAGGTTGGATTTTAATGCTCAAGGCTATGCTTCGCCAAACTCAAGACAACATCGAGTAACTGACATACACACTGAGAAAGTTTTACTGGCACAAGGAGAGAGAAATACAATACAACCACGGTTAGCACAAGATAAGATGCCTTTTTTACTTTTGCAATAGGGGCAATTTTTTTCAAATGCCTACTTGAATGGATGGTAACCCTTAAAGTACATATTGGTCAGAACGTGGCTCTCAGCTTTTCTCCGGGGCAGCATGAAAGGTGCTGTCACATTACACACCCATCGTGAACTGAGGGGACATATGCCTTCCTGGAAGACAGGAGAAGCTGGTCCTCATTTACGTGTCGCTTGACAAAACCAGCCAATCTGACTTCGGTACATACGAGATTCGACTCGTAACCAAGCACTTCCAGTCGATCGATTATTTCTTTCTAATTCTCCATCAATTGAACACTACTTATTATGGCACTACAAGGGCGTATTTGTGAACTACTTGGCGTTACTGTGGTACACTACGAGGGGGGAGGTTCACGTTACACCTCACTTACATACCATTATACTAGGTATAATCCGTTTATAGAGGTTGCATATTTATTCCAGACGGACAAACATCCATGCCTTAGCCCGGATTTCATCCAGAAGTCCGGGCTAAGGCATGATGTTTGATTTCCGGGTATCTTACCGTCAAACAGATACCCGGTTTTGACTGTATGAGTACTTTAAGAATGCCGGTACAAATCGCTTTCGAAGTGGATCAACTTGGTAAAGGACTAGCATCTCCTGTTTAAAGTTTCGACTCGGTCCAACACAATTTGAAGGGATGCCGGTCCGATGCCTGGATTTCACGGAATGTCTGCAACGATATTCACCAAAATGTATCGACCCACTCTTTGCGGATCGATCCAAAATATCCGGTATCAAGAGATGAAAGTATCGATACCTCAAGTGTCGGCACGGTGTCACCCATCTCTAGGGTAAGAGGGAAACTGGAGGGACAGACACGGAAAAGCAAGGACGTAAAGGAGTCCTGAGAGCGTCATGTCCAAAAGAATTGGAACAATTACTTCTGAAATGCAAACAAATTGAATAGTGCTGCTCCCGGGAGAAGGCGGGCTGCTGTAGCCCAGTTGGTAGAGTCGCATATTTAACGTGATTAGTAGTTGTATTTAGGTCGCACTGGAGCAATACAACGGGCCATTGACGACGGTTCGGGATACTACGATGGGAAAGATCCGAGGACAATACCTCGTAATTTTAAACCACGGTCGGGTCAACCCGCGCGCGCGCGTGAGCTGGCATCCAACTTTCCAAACTTTCACACCACGCCAACGAGAGGACATTTGAAGCCACGGAAGATTTAACATGCACTAGCCCCCACGTACACGGCGGTCTTTTAGTTGGATCGAGTTTTCTACCAACTGGCCTACTGCCTTCCCAAATTGCTTAGATTTAGGCATCTCGAAAGAGTGGATGAGAAAGAATTTCTATTCGGTAAATTATACTACTGTATTTAGTGGGGTAGCTTGGTCGGAAGAGTAACGGGTTAGCAATCGGAGGGTTACGAGTTCGAAACTCCATCCAACCAAAGACCATCGTGTACGTGGAGCGGACCGCCGTCAATAAATCGTTGTGTTGATCCAGTGTGACTTAAATTTAACATCCCGAAAGAAGGCAGCAGAATCCCGTGATTTTGAACGAGTCGGTAAGTTGAATTAGGGGACAGGTGGTAATAACGTAAACAAATCCTTCCACAATTAGCGTTTTTAGCGCGGATTCTAGTTTTAAGTTTATCGTGCGGTGCCGAAAGCGATAACATTAACAAGGAGTTTGGCAGAGGGAAACCATCCACGGCGATCGCCATTCATGTTTTTGTGTATGGCAACCTTCTTTTACGCGCTTTCACATCTATCCAGATATCAACTGACCCAAGGTCGACCGTGAGCCGCACTATATAAAGAAATTATGATTGTAAATAAAGAGTTTTAATAAGTACGCACACTGTAGATCGTCATTCTCAAGAAGTAGAAGAAAGAAAAGAAAAGAACCATCGTACGCTCAGTTCCAGATCTCACGAGAAAGCCGACATCACCGCAAACCACTCTCCATCAATTTCCTTCACACACCAGAAGCAACGTACGAGCTATCCACCTGTTACAAATTTAGCTGCAACCTGAAAACAGGTAAACGACCCGCTACACGAACCGGCACAGCTCGGGAAATGTAAACAAACCCGTTGTGATGTTCGTGGACACGAAAACTGCTGGAACATCAATGAAAACAAAACTCATTTAGATTAAACGCGTTCAAGAAACGCGAAAAGCAATCTTTTCCTTTTTGTCCCAACAGCCGCCTGGGCGAACACCGGAAGAGCGTAAGTGGAGGAGCATCTTGGCAGTCTTCGATTTCTGAGAATTCTGTAAACAGGCATCGGTTGTGGTACGTCACGAAGATCTACCCTTTTCGTCACGAGGCTAACCTAGGTGCCAAGTTTGTTCAGTGGATCAGCCTTGAAACTCCCACTGGAGTGTACGGGCACTCTGCTTTCAGGCAGGCCGTGTTCCGAAAGTATTAAATGGTCACACGGAGAATTTTTACTCGTAATCTGGGATCACGCCTAATGAATATATTAAGACTTTGACAGGTGTGCTTTGATTCAAGTTGAGTCGAGTTGATGCAGATGACAACGTAGCATTCCTCTTCATTCCCGAGTCGTTTATAGGGGAGCAAATTCAAAAATACAGTTCGATAGGGAATTACGTCTTTTAACCCTCCTGGTAGTTGTCTCGACGAGATATCTCGTCATTAGCAATCTTGATGGACGAGATATCTCGTCACAGAAAGAAAACTATTGATCTCGTCATCATCGAAAACTGAAAGATTTAGTCATAAAAAAGCGGCAGCATCTTGATGACGAGATCTCATCGAAACCACTTGGAGGGTTAAGTCATATAAGAGGGGTCCGTTATTCTATTAAATTTCTCCCAAATCTTATAAAATCGAATATCAATACTCAATTTTGATGCCAAATTTACGGTCTACATCAAAATTTAATATCCGATGCTGTTTCAAGTCATTTGGTCTCACCGTTTCAGGATTGTATGAATTTTTTAGGTCTCTATCAAATTAGTTTCCCCCTGACTATTTATATCTTCCGAAATAATCTTCCTGTTGAAGAACACAAAATCTACGTAGTTGAAAATGGTTATATGAAATTAATATTTGAAAAATAATCGTAACATCGAATTTTAAACTAAAATTTATTCGACTTTTTCATGATTGCAACATCTCTAACTCTTACCTCTGTTCTTTTCGTCGTTCCTTTTTGCAAAAATTGATAAAAATATTGATTATGTCACAATGTAAATCGAAAAACTACTGGAATACTGGACAGAATGCAGATATCAAAATACTTTAACGGAGTTTTGCTACATGGAAATTTTTGACTTACAGATTTAAACTGATTATATTATCTTTTCTATATAAGATTTTGATAGAACTAGACCTGGATCTTTTTTCTATAAGATTGATGAAAACCTACATCTTTCTTTCCAAATTTACTCGCATGAAAGCACCGAGAACAGAATGTTACAAAACTAAATGTTACGCTGACATATATTCGTATTCAATTAGGCCACCAAAAATAAACGTCTTATTTCCAGACCTCCATCTTTGTTTTCTTCAATATACAAACCAAGCAATCATCTCGTTTTGTTTTGAAGTTGATCAAAGTTTTGATGTTCCATGTGAATGCGTCCTTTGTGCTGTGATCATGAATATAGCATACTGCTCTTTTCATCCCAAGTTGCAGTCTGATCCAAAAGGTCGGGAAGGGAAAGTTTTCACAAAGCAAGCTATTAGACTAGCCTTTTTCAAACTGTTTTCGTCTACGGCTCCCTTTACTAAATGCGTCCTTCGGCTCCATGGTATAAAAATTCCATTAGAATAAATTGAATTTAAATAATTTTTTTTAGATATTTATCTATATATTAATACGTGAAGAAAAAACTTTGTACCCCTTTTTAAGCACATTGCGCGCACGGAGGAGTATGAGATTTGGCATAATTTGCCACCACATAAGTTAGTATTGAAAGTTAATTACATCGTTTTTCTGATCAGAAAGGTAAATACAAAGGAAGCATTAGTCAATGGAAGAAGAATGCGCATCAAATTTATGCATCGTAATACTATTGATTGCGAAGTTTTAACTGGAACCGCACGCAATAAGAGAATTTTGATTCCACGTATAAATTTAACATATTCCGGAACTATTTTACCACTTAACTTTCAAAGAACTCAATTTCTAATTATACCTGCATTTGCGATGACAATAAATAAGTCTCAAGGACAAACATTCGAAAAAATTGGAATTTTATTGAGGCAGCCAGTTTTTACACATGGTCAATTGTACGTCGCAGCAAGTAGAGTTCGATCATTCGATGGTTTGAAATTTTATATTTCGGAATATAACGGTCAAGGGCATTTAGCAAACGATGAAAGAGTTTTTACAAAAGACATCGTCTACACCGAAGTTTTGAATCATTAAATTCATTGTCGAACTATTTCAAGTTCAATGGACAACATTTAATTTTTTAACCACCCGGTTTTTTGTTTCAATAAAAAATATATAAAAAAATACGAAGCACGTATTCCTTATTTCATTTTTTGGATTTATTTTTTATTTAAATTTTATATAATTTGATAAAGATAGGCAAATTAACTGTGTAGCCTTGGCGAAACCTGTGGCCAGTATAGCAATAAAAAAAACCCGAAAAAATGTCAAACAACGCGTTATTGTTTTTTAGATATGGCTTAACCAAGCTATACCCCATTTTTCCTATGACGTATTTGTACATGCTCGCAGCCTACGTAGAACAAAATTCAAAAAAATTATATGCAATGAATATACAGGTATACTCTTTGACAAAAGAACCTTATTAACGTTCAAACTTAAAAATTAAATGAATTATGGTCGAATTTCGACCACTGGGCGACCACTAGTACTAATTAATTTACAATTTAAATTTATACTAATTAATTTACAATTTAAATTTATACTAATTAATTTACAATTTTACTTAGAATTTACTAATTAATGAATTATTTATTTAAATATTCATGCGTAAATTTACGCATAAATATTTAAATAAATAATTCATTAAGTTTATCAATTAATTATTAAAAAATAATTGATGGTTTTAGTAATTATTTTTATAACCAGTAATTATTAGAATAATAATAACTGGTTTTAATTATTAAATTTATTAATTATTAAAACCAACGTGAACAAGATAAACAATGAAAATATCGTAAGCCTCGATATTTCTTTTCCAGAAACGTTGAATATAATCCTTTCTTTTCACAATTACTTGACATCGTCTGTCTTGTGTACTTGGCGCAGCTTGACCAAATATGGCCCCTGCGCCACAAAACCCAATGTTGAGTAACGCCAAAGAGATACGCTGGGAGGAAGCGAGAGGTCAACAAAAGAAGCAAAAAACACTTCCTTTTGCGAACCGAAACTTTAGCACCCACTACAAACCAAACTTTAAATCGGTTACGGAAATCTCTTAGTAAAGATACAATTAAACCAGTTTTAAATTGTTATCTGGAGTTCGTATTCTTCTGCGTCCAGTCCTTAATTCTTGCCTCTCCATAACGTTTATCTGGGAAATAGGAGAAAGTACCCTATTCAATTCCTAATCTATTCGTATTCCAATTCGTATGCACATTCGATTCATATTCGTCTTTGTATTAAGAACACCGACCAACCCAGAAGCGTGTGAATATAATACTTGACGGTATTATACTGTACAGACCAGATCTGCTTCTGAAAATTTGCGAACTCCAATGACGTGGCCTTTTTTTCCTTCTAGAAAGGAAATTCTTATTTTCTGGAATTTACATATTTTCTTATCAAAAACGAATCATATCACCCCATTATCAATTCAAATCATCTTCAGTTTTTCAAGGCTGCCATTAAAGTGGGTGACGCACGAAGCGACTTGAGCATCGCGACCTGGTGAGTGAATACATTTCTACTACTCTTGTCACACGAAGTAGCACTGTTCATCAAATCGCGCGCGACTGTCGACTATCTGCGACTCCGTCGCAATTTACAAGTCGGGTCACTGTCAACTTATTGCTTTCTTAAGTGGGCTTATTGCTTTCTTAAGTGGGCTTATTGCTTTCTTACATGGGCCGACCTCAACAGCGCGACCCGGGTTCGCTTTACCTTTCTGTCAGGGAAGAAAACCCATTGAACCTCTAGTAACGCGCCGCCTATGTCGCAACGAAAAGAAGCGCGATATGGATTGCGCTTCCCCAGTCGCCTCGTGTATCACCACATTTAGGGTGCCACACGACCCTAAAGATGTCGTCTAAGGTAATAAACGTCTATTTTCATCCAATTATTTCAACCCCAATCATGTGACTATCAAAGTGAGTAACCTGCAACATATTTGTTTTCATTGCAAATGTGAATATTTTAAATATCAATTTATGCAGTTTATTTGAATTGAATTTGCACAATCAACGTCTCTTATTTCAGTCTTTTTCAAATATTTTTGGATCACAGCACTTTTTATCCAAAGCGGCTTCCTTACATTTGGGGGGCCGCGGTAGCCTGGTTGGAAGAGTAATGGATTAGCAACCGAAGGGTTGCGAGTTCGAAGCCAACCCAAGACCGTCGCGTGAAAAGGGGGCTGGTGCGTGTTAAATCCGTCGTGGCCTCAAATGTGCTCACGTTGGCGTGGTGTAGAAGCTTGGAGAGTGGGGTGCGAGCTCAGATGTTGCCTCGTCATCTGACCGTGGTTCAAAATTACGTGTTGCTGTCCTCGGATCTTTCCCTTTGAGATTGATCTTGGATCGTCACCAATAGCCTGTTGTGTTGCCCCAATGTGACGTTAATTAAAATACCTACATACCTTAAATTTGCATGCTAATTGCATTTTAACCAATTGCATCATCCAAAATTATAAAAATGGCGACTCGCACTCGTGAAGATGTAAGAAGCATGAAGATTCTTGTAAACCGCATTATTTTTTGCTCAGCATATAAATGTAGACGTGACAGTTTTACGGCAACATATAATAATGTGTATTTAAAGAACACCTGATTTTATATATATCTTATCAGATATATCTTATCGATATTATTAGAATATTTGCAATATTTATCCCTCATGTTTGAGGGAGTCCACCATAAAATCTTGGGGCACCAGGAATTCGGGTCCGTTGGATCTTAGGGCCCTATTTCTTGATTTAATAAAAGACCCGAGTGAGGTTGAGTTACCCTGCACAAGTTCGGAGGGATTGGCCCCAACCATGCGACTATCAAAAGATCCGGGGCCTCCAAGGTGGTGGGACCCCTGGTACTTGATGCCTTGTTTAAATGAAACAATTTATTTGGTTACTCACTGGTAATATTTTAATGTTTACCCATCCCTATTAGGGCTTTCACCCATCCCTATTAGGGCTTTCACCCATCCCTTTAATCTCTTGCCCTCCACCTATAATTTTATAGAGGGTAAATTGGCCCCTCTATAAAATTATTGGTGAGGAGCAAGAGATTCGGCCACCTAGAAGATGGCACCCGTGTGAATAAACAAAGTAACTACTTGATACTTTGTGAATCATCAATTTTTCAAATTTTATTACTTGTACTCAACACAGCTTTCGCTTCTTATTCAGCTAGAGAAGCGAATCTATCGGTAGAGTAGCTGATTATCAACCGGAGGGTTGCGAGTTCGAAACTCGATTCAACCAAAGACGCCGTATACAAGGGGCAGGTGCACGTTAAATCTGTCGTGGCCTCAAATTGACGTGGTGTGTAAGTTTGGAGAGTGGAGTGCAAGCTCAGGTGTCGAAGGTCCTCGGATCTTTACCTTCGGGAAAAAGTCCTTGCATCATAAAACGCCAAAACAATCCATCAACTTTCCGGATTTGATCCCGGACCGTCGCCAACAACCCATTGTGTTGCTCTAATGCGACGTTAATTCAACCCCCCCTTTAGTATTTACATTGTTTTCGCCTTTCATTTCCTCTTTCTGGCACTCCTTTCCCTCTCATTTGAATATTACTGTCTCAGCGATAATTGTCACTTCTCCATTGCCAAACAAAGCTCGATCAAATATCAAATTCATACCACAGATACTTCCTGTTCTATTACTCCCTCCTGGCCATGGCCACCTTCGTATGAGGAGCTCAGAGACGAGCTGCGTGTTGTTTCGGGGGGGGGGGGCATCAATCCAAAGTTCGACCCAGGATTGCTTTGATAAAATGATCCTTTTGAAATTTATTCATGTTGCGCGTCTTGATCACAGTAATATAGTCTTGCAAAAGGACACTTCATTCAGAGTAAAAAAAAGGAAGGGGCTTGAGCCCCTGCAGCCTCCTTCTCTACATGGATCTGTCAAAAATGCTCGAAATAAACAAAACGCAATGCAAATAAAAGCAAAATGTGGCAGGAGTATGAGTAAACAAAAGATAAACAAGAAAAGCCATTCCATAGATGTTAAGAATAGAGGTCAACCGTGACGAAAAGTGAGGCAAGCACATGGTTCAAGCATGTTGCTCACACAGGGAATAACGTGTCTCTCTCATGGGGATTTTTCTTATCCCTACGCCAGAAGTCGAGTCGGGTTGTTCTGGCAGACGAAACGACGTCGACCATCAGATATGGCGGTGAACGGAGACCAAACGAAATAACACCGTGCTCCGGTTCTGTTTCAGAAATCGCCGAACGCCTCGCTTGTACTGAAGCGGTGAGTTCTGTTCACTTTCTTCGGTTTTTTTGCTAGAATTGTAATTAATTTGCTGTCCCCTCGCTGTGTTCTGTTCGGTGTCGTTTGCGCTGTTCTTTGCGAAGTTCGTTCCGATCCAGTCCTAGTATGGTTTGATGAGGTGAGGGAAGTGATCTATTTTTACACAACTCCCGAGTGGAACATGTTTATTCTTTCTCTTCTGTCTGCTAAATTCGAATGACTTACTACGTGCTATCGTATGGAGATGTATCGCTCTTTGATTGCAGAGGGAGAGTAGACGTTTAGGAAATGAGTTGAGATGAAAATGATAAACTCTTCCAATTTGTTTATGATTTGGTTTCCCCGTGGCATGCTTGCACAATTCTATTTTAAGCGACTAGATATGAGGTTTAAAAAGAGAAAAGCTATGAATAGGAGTATTTTTACGATAAATGTATTTGTTATCAAAAGTCGGACACAACACTGAATTGTATGTTAACCTTCAAGTGTTCATAAAATTATGAATTATAAAAATTACAAAAAGTTAATGACAATGTTATTTCATATTTTTTATGTATAATAATCCAGTGTATATTGATTATTGATTAATGTTAGTACAAGATATACATTATTCAAAACACAAATTACGAACTTGACATTAACATTGAGGATGACACCTCATCCACTGATGGTACGATTGCACAATTCCATTGAAAAAAATTATTTAAACGACTGCAAAGGCTATAAAAAGGGAAAGGTTATGAACACACGAATGCTTTTATGAAAAAATTATTTATTTTATTTTATTTTTGTTCAAATTCTGTCCTAAACAAGACTGAATTACAATTAACCTGATGTTTTCAAGATTGCTATAAATATTTTTAAAAATTACACAAAATTAATTCGAATATCACTTTATACTTTTAATGTATAATAATCTAAGTATATTCTAATTATTGCTGAATGTTTATACATTATTCATCAAGACACAAATTACGTGCTGGATCTTAATCTGGTGTAGGATGACACTGTATTCACTGCACAAAATTGACAAAACTCGAAATTTGAGAAAAAATATTTATAATTAAGGTCCCCCAAGTTTTTGTAGACACAAAAATTGGATTGTTTTCCACCATTTACACATTTTTAAAACGTGTACAACATTATTTTCAATATCTGATTGGAATTTTATGAACATGTTTTACATACATATGTTCTGCGAACGTACGCTGTTATAGGACTAAATTTTGTCCAATCTTTGAATCCATTCCACAACCACCGCTATCATAGCTGAAATTTTTAGTAAAAGATGAGTGATACCGTTGATACTTGATTTTCAAGGGGTGAATGAGAAAATGCGCTACGAAAGAGAAATTTTTGTTCTGTATTTTTATGAAATAATAAAATGCATGAGTTCGCTTCAATTTTATATGGAAGTCACAATGCGCTTCGGATAACATCCTCCTTGCTTATATGATAAAATATTGTAAATCGCGAGGATAAATATATGAATATAAAGACAGAGTTCTGTTGATCTTATAACACAATATATTTTGATTACTGATGTTTATCAACATTTTCGCTACAGATGCAATCTATGCAAATTTCAAACTGATTTTCAAATAAGCAGAATATGTATGGCTAAATTAATGTACATTCTTATGTGCTTTAATGAGTTTTATTGTTGCTTTAATATGGGTTTTTCCGTTGCCTAGGAAACGTTGCTTAGTTCTCACTTAATCTGTCATGCGCATCGTTTTCGTAATACATAGACTTAAAACTATGAAAATGAAACGCAAATAATCTTGAGAGCTGCTTAAAAAGAACCATAGAAAACTTTCGACTCAGTATAACTGCTTTTGTTTGCCTATATTCCATTGACCGATATTTTTCGTTGAGCTGATCTCAATCTTAATCGTCTTTGTTTCACGTTGGTTTAAAGTCTACCTCAAGCTGCCAAGAGAGTAAGTCCTTTTAATGCAACAGCTCTTACACTATTTCCTATTATCACCCTTAACCAGTGGTGTAGTTAGGTGAACTTCCCCAAATGCAAGAGTCTAGAGGGGTCGAAGGTCAGAAATATTTATTAAAAAGGGTTTTCTTGTAAAATTGTCTTGTAATTTTAAGCATAATTTTGTCGTTTTCAGAGAAATATTTCCCAGTACTATGAGGGTGAAATAAATGCTTTCATGCTCCCCATCTTTGTAACGCAACACTTGGAAATTAATTCTTCCCTTCATGTATCCCTCGTCAATCGTATTACTATTCAGCAATAAAGAGATGAGACAAAGCAATAAAATTTTCTTCTCACAGGTCTCTGGAGAGCACAAGACTGGCCTTTTCTTACTTTCCATCTTGGAAATACATTAACCGAGCTAGTTGTTATGCATGTTAGTCTACAATGAATTATAATAAGAAATTAATATTAGGAACAATAATCGAGAAGCCAAACTAATAAGGCTGTAATTAATATATTTAATCCATATTAATATAATTATGCTTTGTCTTCATTTTAATATGTCATTTTGTTTTGGACAGAGGACAAATTTTCCCTATTTTGGTTTATCCCCTATCCTGCCAGTTCCCCAAAAGTCTAGCTTAGCCTCTGCTCGTAACTTAAATCTAATTACAAGTCCAGTTTGAAATCCTCCTGACTCTCCTGTTGTTACTCTCCTGACCTCAGTACCAAGTAAGATGAAGAGCCCCTGTATCAGTTTAGATGACTGTCCCTTCGTGAAACCAAAATATGTATCCCTTGTATTCAATGTTTAACTTGCACAAATATATAAACTTTCCTCTTTTCCCAATTGCTGTTACATCTTCAGAAGTATTTCAAACTTATTTACTGAACTGCACATTACAGAGCAAAAACTTTTCACCCCCTTGGACCTCGGGCCCTGGTATCATGATACAATACCAGTTTTAATGACGGGGCCCTCATTAAATTAAAAATGTGTATTCTAGGTACCAGTGTTGAACTTGTGCAACTGCTTAAACTTTAATACAAAACAATAAAAGATTTATAAATTTTAAGGAAAGAGAACAGAGTGTAAAGACGGTACAAAAGCTTTTCAAATTTCCCAGGCTTCATTAGTCCCGACTTCGGACGACTCTCCCTAAGTGGGGGTACTGCCGGCGGTATTCTATACCACCGATTCTCAACCTTTTTCATCTCATTGCACATATAAACTAATTACTAAATTTCTGCAGTATACCAAATTTTTTTTGTCGATCTGACAAAAAATAGAAATAATTTTGCTTGATTTACGAAAAGAAATAATGGTAATAACATATCCTTTTTGCTTCCAAGTGGCTTTTAAAAAATCTTTTTGAAACAATTTATAGGCAAAGCACTCGATGTAGTCGAACAAAGCAATAATCAGCTATCAGAAGGCGTGTAAGAAATATTGCAACCACATAGAGTCAACAATATATGGCTACGTGGATATTAATTCTCGTAGCCATATGAAGATATTGACTTGTTCAATGAATAACGAGGCAAGTAAAAAGTAACTTTAATAAAGTCTTCAAAAATGAAATAAGCATATTACGCTGACTTTTCTTCCAGCATAGTCTTTTCTCAAAAGAAGGCTTAACAATTGTAATATCTATATAATTGTGTTATCAATCTTGTATCTCTGCATTCTAAAGTTATTTTAATTCGCAGTGCGCAATCGCAACACGACTGAAAGAAACGACAATTTGATCCATTGCCAGAGCCACGCCTCTTCTTTTCATACGTAGACTGATGCCACCACAAAACAAATAATAATCAAAATTATTTACACGGTTACTACTTGAAATTATTTGTGAACACACTTGTGAAAAGTTCAAAACTAAACAGTTGAAATTAAATAAATCTTGCACAATTTAAGCTGTTTAACCATCGGTATTCCATACCACGGCACACCTGTTGAAAATCTCTGTTCAACATTGATTGAAGCTAATTTGTTTTGACAAATTTGTGTATCGACTTTTTTCCCAAAGAAGCACTAGGTGACAGGATCTTTTTCTGTTTTTTCTATTTATAAATGATCTTTTTTAAAATCTGCCTTTTTGTCAGAATTCTTGGATGCGTTAAATCTGAGAATTTCAGGGATGTGTTAAGACACCGTGAAGTATGAAAACGTTATTCAATTTTTCTCCCTCTTAAAACTATTGTTGGAAGAGTAAAATACAACATGTGCTGTTTCGAGAAGTGTGTTAATTGAGGGGAATTTTGTGGGGTTTCTTTTGGCGTTCTAGATCGCAAAACTCAGAAAAATACAATCGTGATTCACAGATAAGTTTTATTTTTGGAAACAATGGTATTGTTCAAATTCCGATGTACCGACATTCTACCACCTCCTTGTATGTAATTCTTATGAACACTGAGAAGGTGGTTCAAAAATATTTGAAAATGGATTGATATTTGGCCTGATTCCATTTTAGAACAACGTTTAGAATACCTTTTAACGTTGGTATCTTTGTCATGTGTTTGGTGCAGCTTGATCAATATCTGGCCCTTGGCCTTTCCAATAAACCAACCAACCAAGCGTTTAGTATACTTTAATCGCTTAGAATAAATTATATGATTGTAGAATGTAAAAAATCACACAAACACGTGTATTTTTAAAGTTCTTATGTTCAGTAATATAATGGAATGTCAAATGTTTAATCGGAAAGTGAAGTCTTTCAAAATTAGTACGTAAAAAATAACTTCATTATTAAAGCGGTTTACATCAAAAAGATGCATTTCGTCTTAATAGGGAATTTTGTGCAATGGGTTTGTAAACACCCTTCGTTGTTGTTTTCATATACCCTTGCAGTTTTCCTGAAATTCGAATAATTTTCTTAATGATGAGTATATTCAGTTAAAGATATACTCATCATTCTTGTTTCAGATGTTTTAAATTTTATTTTATCCATTTTTAGAATTCTATAATTTTCTTTTGATGTTTTAATTCATTGAGAGTAAATGTTTCCTACAGATGAATGCAATACTTGGGAAATCTAACGGGCAAATTAAAAACTACAGTGGATATTCCTTGTTTTCATTCTGTTTGCAAAGATGATAAAGATATCGTCCATCCGTTCTTGATTCATTTATTGTATTTGCATATCAATGAGTTTTTCTGTTATAAAAATCGTCTGATGTCATTAGTCTTCTCTCATGATGTCTTTAAATAACTCATGTTTTGTTTTTAAGTAAAACGGATAAAAAGTTAAAATTACTCATATCCGGAACATCTGTATCAACTTTGAGTGATTTCCTACCACATCAAGTGCCACGCCACGATTGCGTGGTGTTATCAATATTATCTTCAAGATAACTTAGATTAAGTGCAGCTTAAGCTAAGAATTGATTTTAAAAGCCCATCCTTTTGTCATCATTGAAACAAATTAATTGAATATTCTACAGCAGGACATTTTTGTTTTCGAATAAGGGCATTTAAACTAGCTATATATTCTGATGGATCAGCTATTCATATTGTTCCACACATTTATAATAATAACTAGTTCTACAAGGAATACAGACGTACATCCAGACTTTATCTTTGGGAGGAGCTCAAGATAATGACATGATTAAATGTTGTATAACTGACTACGATAGTCATATTTGGAAATACCTACGAATTTCGACAAAATGAACCTGAAAATTTATAGCTGCTAATAAATAAACAATTAATTTTAGATGGTCATAAATAAAGATTTAAGTATTATGTAAGACAGAGAGAGGACGTAAAAGAATTGTATGCAGTTAGAAATGAAAACAGCGGTTTCTTAAAAGAATCCATGTAACTTCCTGCCTCACACCCTAACTTTTCGAAAACACTTACGAATTAAGGACCGCCCATCTGCCACCCCATCCCATTGTCTGTCTGGTGTTAAACTACAGAAAAAGGATGGAATTTCACCGCTCCAGAACCGGAATGGGTTGTACCCACACCATAATTCCATTAAGAAATCGTTATGTTGTGAAAGTAGTAATTAGCCTACCTCAAACTCCTGTTATCCATAAATCTAAATTTTCATTACAGAATTGTTTGAAATTCTTAGCAAATATACTAATGACCAAATTAATGTTTTAAAATCAATGAAAACTTAATCTATATATTGCTTTGGAGATGGCTGTAACTCATCATCTACCACTTAGTGTAATCCACTGGCCACAGGGTATTGGTTTCCTCAGCAAGCCCCTCCTCTTTTCTCAAAACTATGGTACACCAAATTCCCCCTTGATGAGTACTTATTGATAAGTTTTGGAAAAATCTAAAAACAATATGCACAAGAATTATTTCTTTTTCTGACGCAAAGGAAACTTCTAATTATTGAATAGTAAATATAAAACTATAGTTTTTCAAAATGTAACAAAGTTTGGTTGTTTTTTTATGGCGCAAGGGCCATATTTGGCCAAGCTGCGACAGTCATAAAACCGACGAGTCAAGCAATGGACATACATACACAAGAAAAGTTTTACTGACACAGAAAAGAATACACCAAGGTAAATTACAGGAATCGAACCTGTGCTACCTACAACTCGCAGGTTGCTAGCGCGGTGGGCAAACCCACTGAGCCATGGCTGCCCTATTTTCTAAAAGTAGGTAGGAAGAATTAACGTCGTACTGGAGCAACACAACGGGTTATTTGCGACGTCCGGGATCAATCCCGAAGGGAAAGACCTAGAATAATTCGTAATTTTGAGCCACTGTCGGATGACAAGGTAACCTGAGCTGGCACCCGACTCTCCAAGCTTCCACACCACGCCAACGTGAGAACATTTGAGGCCACGGCTGATTTAACATACGCGTTCTGTTGCTCCAGTGCGACTAACTTCAACTATCTACCGACCTTTTGTGTCTATGTCTCCATTACTTGACGTTACCTGTTGTGTTTGCTCAGCCTTGTCAAGTATGGCCTATGTGCCATAAAACCCAACCAACCTATAATCACTTCGAGAGTCAAAAGTTAAATGTCTTATCCCGTGGCGAAAAAAAAACTATGAAAAGACCAAAACACCAGTTTTCAAAATTCCAATGCAAGAATTCCTCTGGAATAATAATTAGCTCGAAAAAAGTTTAAGACCTAGACGGTGGACGTGTGAGGAAGTGCACTGGGTTGTTTAATAAATCATGAATAGACACACAGATGACACGCCCATCCCCTGGCTTTCACTTTGGCATACCACTGTCTCCTACCGATTCTTTATACGTATTTTTGTCGGTCTCCTTTGTCCTATAGCATATGACCAAACGGAGAAAACAGAATGACTCAGTTCGTTGCCGAGTCAGCTTATTTTCCGACAGAGAAATCAAATAAAAAAATCAACAAAGATGTTGGCGTATTAAACATTCTTCATGTGCTACTTTTTCAAGTTTTTCAATTCAATGAGGGATCATTAAGGTATAGATAGGTAGTTGAATTTAAGTATGTATTGCGAAGCTTGGTCAAATATAAACCTTGAGTCATAAAAAAGCCCAACAAACCTTTATTAAATTTTGAAACCATTGTTTTTATACTTACTAGTCAATAATGAGGGTTTTTATTTTGTCTGAAAAAAAATGCGTGCTCATTTTTTTAAATTCCTACTCGAATTATCAATAAGCACTCATGAAGGAAAATTCCGTACATCATATTTTTAAGAAAAGAGGAAGAGAGGCTTTCTGAAATTAGCACGTGGGCAGCCAGAGGATCACCCAGAGAGGTGTATGATGCATTTCAGTCACTCCCAAAGCAATATATAGATGAAGTTTTCCATTAATTTGGTGGTTAGTACATTTGCTACCGATTCCAAACAATTCTGTAATGAAAATTTAGATTTATATGTAATCAGGGTAGTAGGAAGGTAGTTGAGTTAACGTCGCCCTGGAACAACACAATGGGCTATTGACGACGGTTCGGGATCAATCTCGAAGGGAAAGATCGAGGACATCTTGTAGTTTTACACCGTGGTCAGATGACGAGGTCACACCTGAACTGGCGCCCCACTCTCCAAACTTCCACACCGCGCCAATGTGAGGACATTTGAGGCCACGACAGATTTAATGTGCACCAGACCCCATGTACACGACGGTCTTTGATTGGATCGAGTTTCGAACTTGCAACCCACTGGTTGCTAATCCTTCACTCTTCCATCCCGTCTACCGCGGCCCTTGTAAGTAACAGGATCTCGAGAGGTAGACTAATTACTTTCGCAACCGATTTCTGGTGTGGGCACAAGCTATTGAGAGATTTATAAATTTTCAACTTAGAAAAAAATTAGACAACACAACAGAAAAACGTTTCACTTTTCCGGCATTCTCTAGCCCCTGTACAGTCTTCCCTAGCCCTGTAAAAATCTTCCTTGCTTCATTCCTCTGGAATCCAATTGTGGTTCCACTCTTATCTATATTTTTTCTATACTTCTGAGTCACCCACCATTCTACTAAACGAGAGATCCCTTCATAGCAACATGTCCCCTTCCCGAGATGAACTTTGATGAACCGAGATGATGATGGCTTTTCTTACTGTTTTGATCCATCCTTCACCAGTATTTCCCCCCTCTTGGGGTGGTGCCAAGCTCTAGGAAAACAGCAACCTTTTTCACGTTCATTCCCATCCAAACTTGCCGCAAACTAAGCTCATTTAATGATTCCCATCATGTTTCTCTGCGATGCGAAATGTCACGTGTCTCGACACGTGAACACTGTTGCCACATTGTAGCATCATAGAAGTCGTTTCCCGAATATTGCCTCATAAATATTTTCCTGTGCCTCGGTTGAGATAGGCAAAGGGAGTAAGTACTATCAAGCAACTCTACTTTTGTTTCCACTTGCGTTACATTTTGTGAAATGCTTTGAGTACTTACCTGTCTACCACGTGTTCTGCTCCCGACACCAGGTCTGAGTGGGGGCAGTCGCTGTGGAAATAGGGATCGTCCATTTTGAGCAGGGGTGACTTTCAGGAATGAGTTTATTTTATTTTGTTTTCTGAGAATGTTGATGGCGTAAACATAGTTTACGATCTCAACGACAAGTAAAAACCAAACATATTTCCATATTGTCATCAGGAGCGCAAATGTGACAAATTTGAATGCATTTCTTCAAGTATCCCCTATGGGAAGTAGGATAAGGTGGTACGGCAACAGACAGAGTAAGACTTGTGTTTGGAGCAGTTATCACGGTAAAAAGAAATTTGCTCTGTCTCCCTGTGGGACCACGGTAGTCCAGTTGGAAGAGTAACGGATTAGCAACTGGAGGGTTGCGAGTTCGAATCCAGTCAAAGACATGGGGGCTGGTACGGTACAGGTACAAAGGGGGCTGGTGCACGTTAAATCTGTCGTGGCCTCAAATGTCCTCACGTTGGCATGGTGTGGAAGTTTGGAGAGTGGGGTGCCATCTCAGATTTGACTCGTCATTTGACCGTGGTTCAAAATTACGTGGTAGTGTTCTAGGATCTTTACCTTCGGGTTTGATCCCGGGTCGTCGCTAATAGCCCGTTGTGTTGTTCCAGTGCGACGTTAATTAAAATTTCTATCTGTCTCCCCGTGAGACAAGACCTTTACATGGGGGGTAGGTTCACATGGTAGGTGCATGGGCTCGGAAAGCGTGAAACAATTTTTGTACTGTTTCGATCTGTTTTCTAAAAGCTAAGGTACAGTCTGTGCAATCGGTTTCCTTCGAGTTCTGTGTTTATAAAAAGGTCATACGAGTGTGTAAATGAAAAGGAAAACATTTGTATTGGGGCAAATTGAATGCCCCACTATCCTAACTTCCAACGACGCCAACGTTAGGACATTTGAGACCACGGCAAATTTAACGTGCACCAGCCCCTGTGTACACAACGATCTTTGGCTGGATCGAGTTTCGAAATTGCAACCCTCTGGTTTCTAATCCGTTGATCTTCTAACTGGACTTCCGTGGCCCTCGCTTCTATGTCAGTAAAACTTTCCTGTGTGTATGCCCATTTGCTTGATGCTGTCTTGTTTTCGACGCAGTTTGGCCAAATATGGTCCTTGCGCCATGCAACCCAACTCAACCAACCTTTCCTGGTGCTGAATTTTTGACTGTTTCTAAAAGTTTCTCATTTATGAAAGATTCCTCTTTAGTAAGATAAAGATAAATCTTTCACAAATGAGAAAAATAAAATAAGTAACAGTATTTTTAATTACTATAAGATCCACTCAAAATATCTGCGTTGAAATTTCTTATATCAATTGATGGCAGTATCGTTATTCACTTTCATGCCTTATTTATAATCGATATAAGATTGATATGCACAATTCCAAATGGAATGAAATTAGTCAAAAAATAAAGCAACGTTTTGTGTACTTGATACTGGGATTGATGTTATGTTACTATACATGTTACTATATTTAGTCATGTTACTATACAGGGTGTAGCAAAAGGGATGTTCCGCAATTTATCTTTTTACCATTTGGAGATAGGTAGGCAATGTAAATTGCAAAAGTGCACTAAATAAGGTAAGTAATTAAGATATGTGAATAAAATTATCACGTGATAAAATTTAAGCGGATACAGTTTTTAATTTGTATACAACCCCTCTAGATAAAATCCGAGATAGCAGAAATGTTCCTTACCTGCATCCCTATCGTTAGCAGGAAACCATTTCTGTAGGTTGAACAGTAACGGAGGCATAAGGACGCAAAAAAGTTGATTTATACCGCTTGTGCACAGCTGTTCAAGCAGTCAGATTAGGGACCGCATACACAATGCTAAAAAGCATTTTTTTTCGGTCAGAAAGTGCAACATTGTGCAAAGTAATGTAGTATTGCAACTGCAGATGAAAATCGCAATGCATAATAGTAGACAATGTAATCTTTAATAAAAATATTGTAGAAAAAATGGTTTAAATAAAAATAAAAGGAAATTTTTCCATCTGCAGCAATGCAGAACTTAGCTCTTCATTCTTGGCCATGGGTCAGCTTTCATTCTAGATTAGATACGGCCCCCTTAAAATAGAAACTCTTGTATCTCTGTTACTGTTCAACCTACAGAATTATGGTTTTTACTAGTGATAGGAATACAGGTAAGGAACATTTTTGCTCTCTCGGATTTTTATCTAGAGGGGTGGTATAAAAATTAAAAATTGTATCCGCTTAAATTGTTATCACGTGATAATTTTATTCACATATCTTAATTACTTACCTTATTTGGTGCACTTTTGCAATTTACATTGTCTACCTATCTCCAAATGGTAAAAAGATAAATTGCGGAACAACCTTTTTGGGACACCCTGTATAATTTGCTTCTGAACGACCACTTCAATTACATATTTTATATACAATAGATAGTTGTTTCACAGAGGGGTAATTTTCATTGAAATTACAACACATATCAGGAAGTTTTCCTCTAATTCCAGTCTTATTTGATGAATTAGTATAATCTCTAATCGCCTTTTTAGTGTAATAAAACATTGCTGCAAAATGTCTTGTTTATCACCACTTGTAACATAATTTCTATAAATGGTCTTTCTTAAAATGACGTGCGGGCACATGCTCTTTTTTACTTTTTTTGTTGTGGTGTGCCCCGGACTTTGAGATATTTTACGAAACCGTTTGCTGTGGTGTGCCCAGCACTTGGAAGAAATCCCCCTTCCCGGCACTTTGAAAAAAAATCTCCCGTATCTCTATTGTGGGGTGCCCGGACTTTGAAAAAAAATCACCCACATAGATTTATTGTGGTGTGCCCAGCACTTTAACTTGCACAGATGTATCAATTTTTCTCTTTTCCTTTGGATACTGGTACAAGTTTCATGAACACAATTTTTTTTACTTCACAATGATTTATACAATCTTTTTACTTTTCTTCACAATGATTTATACAATCATTTTACTTCGCAATGATTTATGTTTCAAACTTTGAAAACAATCTCTACAGAACAAAAATTTTTGCATTTCCAGTTCCCCAGGATCATGGTACCGGCGATCCCACCCTCTCCATGTGGGACCCCCTCTTTCTGTGCTCCCCTAAGAATTTGGCACTTGAACTCGATTAAGTGAATACTTAATCTAATTCACACCACTCCACCTGCTTATCAGTAACCAAATCCATCTTCATAGCCTGCGCGTGAATTCTATCTCCATCAAACGAGACCTGCTGAACTACATACTATCTGTCTCCATTGGCTCTCATTCATCGTTAAGAAGTCAATGAACTCCATTCGGCTAATTAGCGTGGTGCAGAGATGGATGAACGAAATGCACGTGTGAATGATAAGAGTTCTCATTTACTGCTAAGGGGAACGGAAACATTTGTTGAAAATTTTTATTTCAGTAGTATTACCTTACTGGTAGATGAAAAAAGTAAGGAACTCTAGACTAAACATGGTGAATACTTTTATCAGCGCATTTTAAACTTTTTCGCAACTTAAGAGCAACAACCCTGAAACAATTTAAAGCAAAAAAGTATTTGGAAAAATGTATAAACATCAAATTTTAAATGGCCACTTAGTAATACCTATTTTATCAGGTTGTGAAGAGAGTTTCCGGAAAACAAAAGCGTTAAACTCAAAAATCGCACACAATCTGCACCTAAACAGTTAAGTAGTACCGTTTGGAAGTCGTTATCTTGTTCTACATATCTACGAATTCAAGTATCCAATTATGATAGAAGTTTGGCGAAGAAGTCATTCAAAGCAACATTTCATACCATCATTTTAGCTAAGTTTTTCTCAGCAATAACACTCGACATACACAGATGAAAGTATATGGGAGAAGATTCCGAGAATAAGGTGAGTAGAGCCAATGAAACTTTTCCTTGGTCCTCCTGGTGGTTTATTTTCGAGTTGAAAACTGCCCTGTAGTGGTCAACCTCTGGTGCGAAAATCTATTCCAAAGTGTCATTTGTTCTGGGTAAGGCACAATTTGTTTTTTCTACTTGGATCTTCATTCCCCTTGGAGTAATAGGGCAGTTTTGTTTCGATGGGGAATTTTGTCACTAGCAAAATTGACGAGATCTTGGACGAGATATCTCGTTGAAACCATATGGAGAGTTAAAGCAACACGTGGACGAGCATTATCCTGGTGAAACACAACTCCTTGTCGCTTTTCTTACAGCGAAGCATGGTGACAGTCTTAAATTTTGGATGTGCAAACCTGCTGTTATATGGTATTTTAGGTGATAAGAGTTCATGGTAGAATCAAGCTGAGACAATCCCACCAGTAACTTATCATCACTTACCGTCCTTGAAGAAGTAGCTTTCCCACCTCCTGTGCATGTTGTCCATGTTCATTTTCGCATGACGTTAATTTGTTTTCGCCACTTGTGACTAACTGATGCAAAAAGCCCGTTTTCTTCTTTCACGCTGAGCGACAGCAGCGAAGTACTCTGCATCCGATTCCAGTCAAAGAAGGGTAACATCAAAACAGTTTAGAATAGTATTCCATCTTCCCGAGTCGGGTGTTAATGATCGTATGATGGGGATTCAGTTTCATTGCCAATTGCTATAATATATATTGCACGAGGCTAAGTCGATAACACGTGTTGTCATGCATCATTTTCAACCTTAAATGAATTCCCTTCTGACCGTATCAGATAGACCCTGTACATCAATGTTGAATTTTTATATCAGTCATCGAAAATAATTCTGCCCAATGATATCACCACCAAACGCTTTTCGCAATTTTCCAAGTACTTCTGTAACTTTCATTCCATTCAAATATTCATGCAGAAATATTACATGTATACGTTCTGTATATGTCGACATCACATGTGTGTATCTAGTCAGTCTGTTTCTAAATTTGAACGAGGGCTGGTATACCTTCAATTTGTCGGCCTCAAATGTCCTTACGTGGTGTGGAAGTTTGGGGAGTGGAGTGCCAGCTCAGGTGTTGACCTCGTCATTTGACCGTGGTTCAAACTGACGACGTGTTGTCCTCGGGGACTATTCCTGGACTGTCGCCAATAACTCGTTATGTTGCTCCAGTGCGACCGTTAATTCAATTACCTATTCTAAATTTGAAAGTTTAATTTTTTATAATATAATGAGCTCCAAGCAATATAGTGATAAACCACAGAAACACGTTCCGTAATGAGAAAACACTAAAAACTAAATATTCAAAAGCTTCAAACGAATTTTTGATTGTTTGAATGATTGTGAAATACTTGAAAGGTTAAGGCAACATTGACCTCTTCAATAGTGAGTAAACTATTGGTTTGGAAAATTTTAAAACTTGGAAATTGTTAGTTTGAAAATTTTGAAAGTGGCTTATTATTTTTTCAGAATCCCTTCATATGTACTATTTATAATTTAAAAAAAGCTTTTAAGGAAAAATCGTGCATAATTATGTAATTTAAGCTTTAAGTAGTACTTGGAATACATATTTGTATTTCATGACGGTCCGTTAACTGATGTAGTACTAGAGAATGGAGCACCAATTTGCGGGATATTTATATATGATAGTTAATAAAAGGTACACGTGGAATCTTCAGGTTGCAATGAAATCAGGTTTCTTCAAAGACAATACAAATACAATAAAATACTCCTTTTAAGACTAAGGCTGAATTCATATAGGAAGCGCAAGGCGTAAAGCTACACGCGCATATCAATCAGAGGTGCCGGCGCGAGCGGTGAAAACGCTCTGATTGGTCTGCTCCTGTCGCTTTGCGCATTTTATTTGAATAGCTTTAAGATAAGAAGCAGCCAAAAAGGTGCAATGGCACCCAATCCTGACAACTCTGTATGATGATCCAAGCGCTGTCTTGTAGCTTGAGGCTGTCTTCTACAAAGGCGTGAAAATGAGAGAGAACAGAGAGATAATGATAGACTGTAGCGCAAGTACAAATTGCGCATATTATCTGGGTACTAAAATCATCAGGAAACATGGGGTAGGGGAGAAGAATTTGTTTAAAGGTACCCTTTGCGCATGACAAACGCCATTTAGCAATCATAGTAAGAAACCATTTGAGGCTGAAAGGATGGGGGCATCAGTAGTCTGGTTGGCTCTTTGCGGTGAAAATCAAGGACTTTAAAATAAAAACTGACGTCTCACTCATATTTACGTTAAAAAATCGTCGCTTCAGATTTTAATTTTTTTTGCCACCGAATTAATTTGTTTTCAGGGTATACCGGGCTTCCATGGACGTTACGCTGCTTATATTGTGATCGACGAGTTTGGAATGCTGAGTGTGATTGTGCTAAAAATTTGCTTAGGACTTTTTTGTGAAATAAAAAAAAATTTCAGATCACTCACTGCATTTTTATGAGGCCATACAATTTTTTTAACCGAAACTAATGTGGGGAAGATAGGTTTTAGGTTGATCAATACAAACAAGTATATGTGTTTCTTTTAAGAAAATTTCCGCTGATTATTTTTGAGGGGAACGAAATAAGCATGTCACGACCAGTAAGAAATTGTCTAAAACAAAGTAATTCTTGCTCACACAGAGTACGATACCATGAAAGGTTTTTTCGATTGAATGATGCAAATTGTAGAGATTTCGTTTTTTCGCTCGTTCCATTTCTCTGATATTCTGTCGCATAGAAATCGAAACGTCTTTCTGGCTATAAATGGCGCACCACTGAATAATTGTATTACGCGTTCTATTTATTTTGCGACTGAGCACCTGTGAATCCAGTTTTCATTCTCATTACCCTATATAAAGTTGCACGGCTGTTACATTACATTGACCCAATCAACCCTTGACCCATGCGTTCATTCACTTTATATTAACCTTAGAAACATAATGTGAAAATTATTTTTTTTACACTCTTCTTGTCTCCTTGAAGATTCTATGATAAGGGAAAGGAAGATGTTTTATTTTTAAGAGCTTGAAAGTTCTAATGCAGTTCGAATACAAAATATAGACAATACAAAGAAAATCGTGTTACATTTTTGATAGTAATATAACAAATATTTGTCAGTGAATAACGTATCTCAATATTGATGAGTCTACTTCAGGTCACGAAAATGGTGAGATCATTAGAGTCGTAATTAATTAGTAAATTCTTCACGAAAATATAGTTCTATTTTGTATCTAAAATTTCTGACAGATTAAAAAAAATTCAATGTCAAGATTCCTGAAACGTAATTAGTTCATTGATTGTATTACAGTAAACTAGAAAGAATCTGACCCATACCTAGTTCGTGTTTCATATTCAGAGAGCGTTTAGTTAAAAAGTATACAGATGTATTTTCATCGTTTATGATTAATTAATTTGCAGAAAGTGTCTGCAAATACTTTTTCGTCTGAAAAATTACTTTTATATGTGGAATGGTTCCGTAATCTATGCAATACATAATTAAACATAGACATGGTCCGAAAAATAATAGTTACAAGAATTTAATTAAATCTCGGGAAATTCGCTTTAGTTTTACTTTTGAAAATTAACCTTTGTGACAGTTTTCCCCTTTGACTGAACACACTTGTCATAAAGTTTTTCAATGCGAAATTCAGTAAAATATAGTTTTTTAATTAGCGCTGTTAACAAAAACTGTATTGATATATTTGAATTATTAAATACGAACAGAGAGAGAGATCTGCGCATAGCATCTACTTTACTGTTTCTTCATTGTTTTTATCTTTTAACGGCAGTGTCGTTATATTTCCTACCTTATTTAAATCCATTATAATGAATATGAAATGCACATATCGATATATGCATCGATATGTACATTTCATGACTCCAAATGAAATCAAAAATATAAAGCAGCATTTCGTGTACTTCTGTGTGATCGTACTTTTTCTTCCTTCCAATTCAGTGCGTGGCAAAAATAAAATCCTCAGTTATGTCACAACAATTAGCTTCTGAGCGTCCACTTCAATTGCATCCCATTCGCTTATCAAAAGCGATTCGGTACATTTTTGATGTCTAAACTCATTTTCGCGTTCGCTCGCATTTTCTTTTCTGCGGATTTCTATTTCCAGATTTCTCATTGCTTCTGTAAATACTACCTATTTCTGTGCCACGTACACTAGTGAAATATATACAGAGATTGATTTTACTTTCGAGTATTGAAATGAGAGCTCAATAAAGGCTAAGGAGCTCTACTTAATTTTTATCTCCTCCCGTTAATATTACTCGATGACGAACCAAAATTGTTCCTTGCAAATTCTCTTGACCATAAGTTGCGCAGTTTACAGCTTAGAAGTAACACGCCAACCCACAGATGACTGCTTCGAATTATATCACCTGTGAATTCGTTAATTAAAGGGCTGCTCGAACTGTTATGTAGGCTTCATCACAAGGTCGTTTCTAGTTTCCGAACAAGCAAAGGATTTTGCGTAATGGTGGAATGAGTGCAGTGTAGGTCGTCACGTGGGTTGCTTTCTGAAGAAGGTGCAGAATTCCATTACATCGGTAATTATCACCGTTATCGTTAGAAATCAGCAACTCTAGCGTGAGTCAGTTTGCGATCCTCGCGAGAATGATCTGAATGCATTCTGGAGGAAGACCGACGTAAAATAACAATAGAACAAGTCGGTGCCGAAAGAACAATCTCTTAGATTCCAGACGGGAGATTGTGCAATTCGCGGTCATGTCAATAAACCGTTTTTCCCTATTTCGCTTCCTTTTCCCCTACTTCGGTGTTACAAATTCCAACACCCAAGAAGTGATTGGTTAGAGTCTAGACATGGTCCACACTTAGACCGGAAAAACAGAATCCGTGAGGGAATCAAAATGCGCTGACGTATCAAGAAAAATGTAGCATTTTTTGAAACTTTAATGTAGTTGAAAAGAACTTGTAAAACACTTATTTTTCTAATACTGCCTTGAGAATCAAAAAGGCTGCATCTCCAAATTTTGTATCCATAAATTGCTTCCCTGTGTCACTACTGAGAACCGTGGACAAACCTAAATTTACCAATTTGATTCTTGAGAAAAGCACTTGTTTGCACAGCATTTGCAGGTAAAATTCACCAAATAGAAAATATTATATCATAATTAAATTGGGAGGTTTTTACCTACATCTATCTACTGCAAGTCTTTCAGTATATAGTATAGTTTATTTTTGGAAATGGATATATATTTTGTTTCTACACATTTCAAGTCAAAAGTTATGTGAAGCGCATTTAAGTTCACCCTGAAGAACTTGTCTTCCTCGTAATGTACCTAAACATTTTTACCACTTCAATATCTTAAACCAGTGATTTTCAACCTTTTTTTTGTCACGGTACACTTTTAATAATTTAAAAATTTGGCGGCACACTAACAATAAGATAAATTTAAAGGAATTTTACTTGGTTAATTCATTGATGTACCTAAAATATATTTTGTAAAAATAGCATACGATAATAATTTTCAATGAAATATAAAATGAAATTCCATTACAAAGTAAACAAAATGTTTATTTAATGATAAATTACAAATTACATTTAATGCGAAATTTGAGCTTGGTGTTTTTTGATAACTTTATTTGCGTATATTTGGGCGTAAAAATAATAATATTCTCATTTCGTGATCCAGATGTAAAAGTCTGGATCTTTTTTCGTTTTTATGTTGGTCAAAGCCGAAAATCCGAATTCGCACAAATAAGATGTGGAAAATTGTAATAACACACTTAAGGCTTTTTGAGATTGTGGGATAATCGTATCTAAGATTAATCCAGAACGAATTAATTGATTCTTCTGAATGTTCGCAGTGGCGGCACACTTCAAGAATCTCGCGGCACACTAAATTGCCGCGGCACAGTGGTTGAGAATCACTGTCTTAAACCTTCACTCCAAGGAAAAATTACCGCACCCAATTCAGTTTCATTAAACCTCAAACTATCTTTCATATAATTTTATGTATATCATTCAATAGAATAATTAAAATATGGTAAGTTTTCTTTTAAAAGTAAACAATAATACACACAATAATCGTACTGCATAGCCTAAAGGCTCATATTTGGAGGAAATTCGCAGACGTACATTTTGTTTTGATTTGTCCACTCTAGGATGTGTCGAAGTCCGCCTGCTTCAACGGCAGAATATGAAAGTTACTAAACATGTTATAGAGAAATAGCATCATTTTCAGGCATGTAGAAAAAGATACTGCTCATCTTCCCCAATAGTCCTCCTTCGAAGTGTGTGTGTTCTGTGTACTGTACTACCGTACTGCACTGTTAATGAAAGGAATACTGCACTGTTAATGAAAGGAATACTGCACTGTTAATGAAAGGAATACTGCACTGTTTATCATCCGTTAGTGCCCACTTCGAAGCGGATTCCAGGTGCTGTACTGCACTGTTTATGAAAGGAAATTAAAATTAAGATTGAAATTTGTTTCGCATTTAATTTAAAAAGCTATTACATTCAATTTATGAAATTAAATAAAAATTAAACTAGATGTTTTTCATAAGATTTACCCGTGAAATCTCTTCCTAATGCGGACCGTCGTGGCTCAGTGGATATTCCCACTGCGCTAGCAACCTGCGAGTTGCAGGCGTTGCAGGTTCGATTCCTCCCTGGGTATATTTCTTTCTTCTGTGTCAGTAAAACTTTCCTTGTCTGTGTGGTCCATTATTTGATATATGCCTTGCGTCTGGTGCAGCATGGCCGAATCTCCATTGCGCCATAAAAATCCAATCAACCTCTTTCCAATACAATTAACCAAACCTGTGTTTTTAAACTGATACATAGATTTTCACGAATCCTAGAGATTGAGAGAATTATAGTTTTATTTAGACTTTTCCTGAACTCGAGCTCAAATTCATTTACTCATTTATGACCTCCGTCATCTTTTCAATTGTAGCTGAAGTTGCGACTTCTTGATTCAGGCATCAACCAACCTCACGATGTCTTAAAAATTTCCATTGTTTTATTCCAAGTTTCTCTGATCTACTTGCAGAAGTAGTGTTACTGTGCTCGAGATACAGATAAATAAGCTTGTAACAGTTTTAATTGGAGCATGACAGAAACAAAGTGCTTTCTCTAAGACGAAAAAAGATAAAAAGTAGCCAACTCTAAAGAGCATATTGCTTTTTTCAATTTAGGTGTCACGAACATTTTGGAATTCTTGTATAAAAGCTGGGGATATATTTTTAATTTATTGTACTCCCCTCCACAGGTATCCTTCAGCATTACTTGTCCTTTAACCCCTGAGATGGTAGGATTATCTGCCTCATGACTTAGACATCTGAGTAATCCCCTGCAACATTTTTTATTTCTCGAATTTCACAATAAAATAAACGCACATTGTTACGCTCAAGTGCTTTTTCGCACACGTACTTCCTCACAGGGCCAGTTGCTCTCAGTTCTACAAGACCAGCGAAAGGTTATCAGCTACGCAGTCATGCATATGGAAATACCTGGAAGACATTTTGTCTTGCCTAATCTGCCTTTTTGTATATCGCCTTATGATACTCTGCGTGGTTTAATTTCCTCTTGGGAATTGTATTTGTTCTGGAGATCAGCTTCTGGTTTTTGAACCGACTTGTTTTAACGATTGATTTTAAAGCTTTTATACACTTGTTTAACAGACAACAGTTGACTGGACGCGATTGCCTACGGGCTCATCTTTTTCGAATTGGAATTGTGGATTCCCCAATCTGTAATTTATGTGATTCTGGACAACTTATGACCGCTAAACACAGACTTTTGCACTGCACTTAGAGGTTTTAGTTGTGTCGTTCAAACGTACTCGAGAGCTCGTGGACAAATGGCATGAGAGCTAATGTCCTGCATTTGTAAGCAATATAGACTCGTTCAGAGGCAGGCGGCGATTACTAAGGACATTAATCTGGAGGGGCCAAATTGGTGACGTAAGCTATATATTTTCAAGGGGATTTTAAATTGAGATTATTTGAAACGTCGAACCAAAATTCAGGGCGTCTTAACATTTAAATTATTACCTACAGTACACTTTCCTTGTTCATCTGGATTACTTTTTATTGTTTGTCTTGTGCTTGGAGCAGCTTGGCTGAATATGGTCCTTGCGCCATAGAAACCCAACCAACCAACCTGGTTCTTCTAGCGTCGATTTAAAGTATACTGGTGAAGGGCGATACTGTTTAGAAGTCCGACACGTACCTCTTCGGTCTTCGGCACTACAAGGAGAGAACTATTGGTTATTTGTGATGGAGCACCCAGTGAGCAGCCGCCGCTACACCTTAGAAATAATCACCAACACCCATGCGTTTACAAACCGGGATTCGAACTCGGATCTGCTGGGTGGCAGACAAACGCCATGACCACAATGTTTTTTTAATGTCGCGAGGGCCTGATTTGGCTAAACTGCGCTAAGCAGTTTTTTCGAAAGGAACTGAGCATATATACACAGGGAAAATTTTCCCTGACACAAGAGAAATATATCCAGGGTAGTTACAGGAATCGAGTCTGCCGCCAACAGCTCACAGGCTGTGAACGTGTGCAAATTCACTGAGCCACGACGCTCAGGGTGGTGCTGAAATCGGAATTTGCGGAAAACAAACACACAACTTCGGCGTTTTTCAATATTTTAGAATTTTTTTGTGTCATATTGTTATGATTTATATTAGATTTGTTTCAATAAAGAATTGTAATTGATCAGCATACAGATCCCACGACGTATTTCATCGACTTGATCCAATTATAGCCACCTTGCTTCAAAATATTCGTATTTCGAAATTAATTCATGGTAGTAATTTGAAAAGTAAGCCAGAAAGACTTCGCTCATCCTTGTCGCCAGTTATTGTAGTGGTTTAATTAACTATACACATTTTCATTTTACATGGGATATTCTATCGAATATTCCAGACGGAATGTTCTAGATGGAATGTTTTAGATTGATCACACAAGAATATGTACAAAACGAGTAACAGTAGAAAAACATATACGAACGAGTAAAGCAGTTACATAATAAATTAAAATACATTTAGCAGATTAATAGAACACTAGGAGAAGCTTTACCTTGCACATATAAAAAAATAAAATATAAATCGCACAAATAAAATGACACAGTTCATAGTTTATCTTTATATACGTACATAGCAATATTAGAATTATTCGGATATATATACCCAAAAATTAAGAGAAAATAAATCTAATTGATAATTCCATGTCAAATCAACGCAGCCCACAACCAAATACTTTCTGTTGACTTTCTTTAAAGTTTACTATTTTGTTTCTCTGTCATATATGAGGAAATCTGGAAAACATTAACCTACTTTAAATTGTTTTTACTGAGAGAAACTAAGTTTAAACAATCGGGCATTTCTTGATTTGATACTCACTAAAACGCATGGATCTCTTGACCTAATTGTCTGATTGGGCTCAAATGGTGCTTATTTTGTAGATAATTGTGCCATCTTTCTGATGACGTGCTTTATTGCTCTGTGAGTAAGACCATTTCGATTTCAGGATCTTTCAATTTGACCTCTGACCTTGAATATTGTAAGAATATAGCTCTTTTGGTAATTTAACTTTTGGTAATGGCCTCATGTGATTAATGTATGGATTCATGATAATTTCTGTGATGACATGACAACCATAAACATCTTCATTTGTTGCCCAATGAGAGAACGTCTTAATATAATGGTTTCAAAAATGCTAATAATCTTTATTTTTGCTTCCCTGTGCTTCATCTGAGAATGAACCTGTAGGAAATCAGTACAGTCTATATTGCTTCTTTCCATGTATAAAAATGTTATGGGTAGTTGCTGAGGTACAATTTTATGAACTGTTATACTGGCTGTGTAACGAAATAGCCGAATTAGCTGTTCCTCATGTATTAATTCAAAATCTGGCTCTGTAGATCGTAAAATTACTGCACATAGTTTTTAAGAGAGTAAGAGACAATCTCTTTTTATTAACGTTTCATTAATTTGTGTCATTTTAACCGTTACTGTAGCGTTCTCAAAAATTCTTCTGGACTTGTCACCGTATCCTGATAATGTCAACTCGTAATTCAGCACTTCCCTTAAATTTTGAATTCGTTTTTACCTTTTTGATTGTTTTAAGCAACTTTATTAGTTCACCCCGATTTAAAACTTTAATTGTAACTGAAATCTATTATATATTCCATTGGTTTTCGGGAGTGTAATGATGGCATTCTTGATTCAAAAGTTACTTCATTTGATGACTTGTTTGGAAGTCCATGTGTTCATGTGTGTTCTATGGTTTGGCTTCACAAATGGCGTAGTTTCTCGAAGATGTGAATTAGTAAAAACTCAAGTGGCCTTAGCATTTATCATGGAAATCATAAGATGTGTGATTCACTTTAAAAATACACTAATATAAATATATTTCCGTTTCAAAGGCAGATACTTTATTCATTTTAATACGAATTCTCTCATATCGAACGAAACGTCGTGTTTCCTTGATATATATATATATATATATATATATATATATATATATATATATATTTGATTTTTTTTTGTTCGTCGATCACTAAACTAAATTCCACGAATTTATAGCAATAAAATATCGATAATAGTCATTGTGTAACGAGTGAACTTCGAGCGCAGCGCCAGCTGGCGGAGCTATAAACCTCAGAACTGTTGCCGAACTAAAAGTGAGAACGAAAACAGTTTTCACGCGGGCTGCGATCATGAACACTCCTGTAACCCTTTCCCCCGAGATATTTTAATGTATGTGTCTACTTGTGTAGGTAAATTTTTATGCTTTAACTTCTTAATTAATTTGGTATTTGGTATTTTCAATTAACGTCACACTGGAGCAACACAACGGGCTATTGGTGACGGTCCGGGATCAATCCCAGAGGGAAAGTCCGAGGACAACACCACGTAATTTTGAACCGCGGTCAGATGACGAGGCAACACCTGAGCTGGCACCCCACTCTCCAAACTTCCACACCACGCCAACGTGAGGACATTTGAGGCCACGACAGATTTAACGTGCACCAGCCCCCTTTGTACACGACGGTGTTTGGCTGGATTCGAACTCGCAACCCTTCGGTTGCTAGTCCGTTACTCTTCCAACCGGGCCACCGCGGCCCCTTCTTAATTAAACTATGTCAATGTTTAGAGCCGATCCAGGTTTATTCCATTACAATTGTAATTTTAATCAATGGCAGGTGATAACTTCCACATAAATTAAAATTTAATATCGTCTGCTCTGAGTAGAATTCTCAGCCTGTCATATTTTTTTATAATTCATTCATTTTGAGGCAACATTACTTCTTTTATGCGTAGACTTAATGAAAACGTACGAAGTCATCTGAATGTTTCAGTTAATGTTATGTAAATTTAATATGCCTTGTTACATTTATAATTCGTACAACATATATTTTAATAGTTGTGATATATTTATCATTAAAATAAGTCTTGTAGAATGAATTTAAAAACGTGAACGATACTCATGCAAGGCAAAACAAACCCTTCAGAAAAATGCTGAAAACAGCGTAGGTTGTTCTGTAGTTGTTCTGTAAATGTTCTGTAGAAAACAGCAAGAAGTTGCAGCTAATTTCTACAGAACATTTATGTAATAGTATCTGTTTTCAAAATAGTATATCATCGAGAGCTTGTTGGAACCTTTAGCACTTTCTCTAAGCTTAAGGAAATGAACTAAAACTTGAAATTTTAGGCATCAATATTACACGCTTTTATAGTACTATTTTATTTATGTCTGAAAAAGTATTTGTGTCAGCTATCAGCTGGGATTATATATATTTGAAATACATTAAACATATAATTGTCAATAACCGTAAAAATCCAGGAAAAATATCAAAATTTTGATTAGAAAAGACAAGATTTCAATCAGAATGTAAAAGCTCTATTTTAGATAAGATTTTCTCATTTATTATATGGAATAAATGATGTGTCATCATTGAAGATACTTGGGTTCGTTGGCTATCAAAAAAATAGTAATTGGTACAAAAAGTAATTATTTCAGATTTGGGTTTTTTTCCACTTCAGTACCACTGTGTGACGGCTCCTCTTGACCACTATACCAAGTAGGCGGGCGATACTCTAATACGGGTTATTGTTTTTTGTTGCGTGTGAATAACGTCTGCGTCTGATTGATAACTTCCATTTAAATTACTGATTGATACTTTAAATACTCACAAATGTTTAGGGTGCAAGATTTAAAATTGAATTTTTCTTCTTTGACGTATGAACAGAAAATTGAAGCGAGATGCGGAAAGACCAAAACCCGAAATCAATTTGACGCTAACAACCAAGTGTAAATCCAATGACTTCAATGGGAATTTAGAATGGAAGTGCGTTGAATAAATGATTAAATTTGGGGGATCATGTACCCAATGGTTTGATGTTTGGTTCTTTTGAATCGAACTAGACGAAAACATAAGAAACAGACTTGGGTCATTTGATTTAAAAATGAATTATCAGGAAAATCACTCTTGGGTGCTAGAGTAACGATAGTTTTGTATGACCCATTTTAGTTTTTACAAATAAATTAACTGTGATGAGGTATAGAAAGAAAAAGAAAATGTGTGAATTAAAATGCTTAGTCAGTTCTTACGTAAATAATTTGATATTAATTTCTTCCCGGGTTCATTAATTATTCCTACTACAACTATCTCACTAAAATGTATTTCATTACTATACTTTATAGTTGGTAAATTCTAAAATGCATTAGGTGCAGTGTTGTGGAACTTGTTTCCCCTTGTGGAGTCTGTTTAAGGGATTGATTGTAGTCATTGTGTGTTGTTAAAGCAAAATTGGCGATAAAAATTTATTTGATAATTTTGTGCTTATACAACTGGAAGCTACTAGTTCCACCAAGAAAGCAGGAGTAGCGCAGGACCATCAGAGCAAAAGCTCTTCCTTTCTTCTGTAGATTGGTCCGTGAAGCCACTATGCAGTGAAGTGCAGAAGACTTGGAAACTTTTTAGTCATGGCTCCTCACCTTGCACCGTTTTTGAGTTTTAGTGTTTGTTTTTCGCAATGAAAAAGTTACGCGAGTCGATATTTATTAACAACCGTCGAGCCAGATCGAGCGGAAGTCCATACTGAAGTGACATGAGTCTTGGCTTTAACAAAATTCAATGTAAGAATTTTTTGAATTTAGTTTTTTATGAACTGAAAACATGCCATAGCATATATCTGCTTTATGATGGTAATGGTAATTAATTAACGTCGCACTGAAACAACATAACGGCCTATTGGCGACTGTCCGGGATCAATACCCAAGGAAAAATCCGAGGACAACACCACGTAATTTTGAACCACTGTCATATGACGAGGTCACACCTGAACTGGCACCCCACTCTCCAAACTTCCGTACCACGCCAACGTGAGGACATTTGGGGCCAAAACAGATTTAACGTGCACCAAACTCCGTGTACACGACGGTCTATGGCTGGACCTAGTTTCGAACTCGCAACCCTTCGGTTTCTTATCCGTTTCTCTTCCAACTGGGCTACCGTGGCCCATTTGCCTTATGAAGTCTGGCACCAATTGTGTTTTACAAGAATAATTTATTATCGTAGGGAATTAGCTCCAAATGTCGCCGGAATGACGATAAATCAAATTTTGAGATAAGAGTTCTTAACCAAAAGTATTCATTCTTTTCCGGGTAGTTTTTTCTTTTTTACTTTAAAAAAACTCTCTCATTAGATTCAGAAGTGCATAGAATTCTTTTCGATTTCATCAATGCTCCCTTAAATTCCGAGGAACAATACATCTTCTTAAAGGTTTGTCCTGAGCAAGGTTTGTCTCAACTTTCACATTGTCGATCTTACTTCCCTTCTGGAAAGGAACTTCCAAAATCTTTAACAAACCTTCTCATCAGAATCACAGTACAATAGCAGAAAAGAAGCTAACCACTCTACAGTGTGGCTGCGGAGAGAAGGCACATGACCCAGTTCACAGGGGAAAGAGCTGCCACACTCAAAACATTGTATGGTGATCGCCATAGGTGAGAATTTGGTTCACCAACTCGATAATCACGCGATTACGAGTTGCCTCCTAATTTTACCAGTCCCCTAATATTCGTTAAGAATAGATTCACTCAAAATTACGTGACTCAAATGCCGATTTGGCAGAGCCGGACTATGAGATGGATTTTCAGTGTAAACAAACAAACCAGGCTGAAAACGGGTAGGTAATTGAATTTACGTCTTACTGGAGCAACACAACAGCTTATTGGCGACTGTCCGGCATCAATCTCGAAGGGAAAGAACCGAGAACACCACGGTCAGAGGACGAAGTCAACATATGAGCTGGCACCCCACTCTCCAAACTTCCACACCACGCCAACGTGAGAACATTTGAAGCCACCACAAATTTAATGTTCACCAACCCTCGTGTACACGGCGATCTTTGGTTGGATCGAGTTTCGAACTCGCAACTCTCCGGTTGCTAATCTTCTGGTCTTCCAACCAGGCTAGGACTGTTTATGAGGCATTTTCTGCCACGGTAAATATTGGGACGGTAGAGTTTCTGCTGCGATACGTGTTCCCTGTACGTATTCTGAGCGGACGTCGTTTAGCTTATTTTTTGAATATGATTTCAGCACTTGGTCAATAAAAATTCCAAAGAATACATTCGGTGTTGATGTAAAATAGTTGATTGGTCAGAACCAATTTCAGATTAACGTTGCCCAAATGGCAAAAACCTACATTTTAAGGCCACTCCGACATGTATCAATCTGGAACATTTGGACAGCAAGAGTAAAATATTCGCAGACCATTTGGTTTGCATGTTCACACTGAAAGTATCTCCCATAGTCTGATTGATGGTCACTTAAAAACTGAACACCACATTTCTTGGTTATGACATCACGTTTGTATAAATTATTACCTTGCGCAAAGGATTTTGTAACTTCAAACCAAATCTCTATTTATTCTGTCTTAACTGCAACTGCGTATACGTTATTTATTTTTGCGGAAAATCTAAACATGGCAACATGGTAGATTCGTATGGTTTCATCTGTTCTCTCGTTTCGTTGTCGAGCTCGAGCGAACCAACTACTAATTCAATTTGAAGAAACTATCAACTTGTACTGTGGAACGTTTGCTACAAGTTTCCAGTCGAACGCTTTTTCTGTCGTCTTAGTTTCAACGAAATATAAATTTAACTATGATAGCCGTGCAATCTATTTCTAATGTTAAATTTTCGAAGCGAGAGAAGCCTAGAAAACCATGGGCGAAATGGGAAACTTATATACCGACTGTAAAAGCTAACCCTGAAAATGTGTAAGTGCACGCTGGCTTATTTTTTTTTAACAATAAAAAAGCCATTCTTAACCTTTTTGAAGTCCCTATTTCACAATTGTGGACCACCAATGTTTCACAAATTCTGTGTTGGAATCCCGGTTTGGGCATGCATGTTCGTAGTGGTCCGGAATCTACTTTTAGCCGCTGGTCGCGGTCTTAATGAGCGAAACATGACTAGCGACTAAAACCCAGTTATTCTCCTTGCAAGACAACCTAGAAAAGATAGCAATTGAGAATCAATTGATTTGTGGTTGAGTGTTTTTATCATTAAATTGCTTGTGCCATATAAAGAGAAAAAATTAATAAGTTAATTTGATTTCTATGCAATTGAATCATGAGGTAAAGGATTGCACAAATGAATGGAGTCACAGCAAGAACTCGTGTTCACCTTGAAAAAGTGAAGGTCCAACAACCTTTCATTGGTGGGGTTGGGACTGAGACTCGGATGTGCATGTTTTATCTGTTGAGACTTTTTCAAGCCCAAACACTGCAGATTAAAATTTCTTAGCCAGAAATAAAACTTAACCTGGGATACTTGTTTCAATTATCTTATTTTCAAATATAATAAATTTAAATTTCTTTACTGCAATATATCATTATTTCCTATAAGTGTGGCTCTGGTGATATAGCAGATTGACTTTGGGGGAGTCTATTTTGAAGGAATAGGAATGAAATGCCAAACATAAAATCCTGTATGGTGATTGTATTTTTTGCCAACTCTAAATCGCTGCTATCACTTCCAGCACCTATCTGTAAACTTTGTTCCCTAATCTGCACAATACTTAAGACATCTATTGTGGGAAAAGAAGTCACTGACTCTGGGTTTGCCCACTGCTCTAGCAACCTGCAAGATGTAAGGCACATGTTGATTCCTCCCTGGGTGTATCTCTTCCATAACAGTGAAACTTTTCTTGTATGTGTCCATTTACTTGATGTTTGGTTGGTAAATATAGCCCTTGCACCATAAAACCCAAACAATCTACTGTGGGAGCTGGGCTGCTCTAACCCTGTTGGAAGAGAAGCGGATTACCAACTCGAAGATGCGAGTTTGAAACTCAATCCAACCAAAGACAGTTGTGTACATAGGGCCAGTGCTTGTTAAATCTGTTGTGGCCTCAAATATCCACACGTTGGCCTGGTGTAGAAGTTTGCAGAGTGGGATACCAGCAGTGGTGTGACCTTGTTAACTGACTGGTTCAAAGTTACAACGTGTTGTCCTTGGATCTTTCACCTAAGGATTCATCCCAGTCTCTAACAGCCCATTGTGTTGCTCCAGTACAATTTTAAATATGTTGTGTCCTCAAATGTGCTCATGTTGGTGGGGTGTGGAAGTTTGGAGAGAGATGCCAGCTCCTGTGTGACCTCGTTATCTGACTGGTTCAAAGTTACAAGGTGTTCTCAGATTTTTCACTTCAGGATTGATCCCAGAAGTTGCCAATAGCCTGTTGTTGCTCCAGTGTAATGTTAATTCAATTACCTATTTACTGTGGGAAGAAAATGTTTTTGTTGAACCTGCCCCTTAATTTAATGAATACTTGTTCAAAATCATGAAACTCCAATGCCAACTGAACTATCCTAGTTTTATGTTATGCAATACTTTTAATTGTGAAATGATCCATAAGAAAATTTAATTAAACCTCAGTATTTTTAAATTGCCTTGTGTGGGTATGTTTATAGTAGTTTGGAATCCACTTAAATCATAGGTCCTGACTTAGTCCACTCTACTTAAATCATTACTCCTTTTGTAGCAAAAGTTTGCAGTGACAAAACAAACTTTTTAGTATGTGTACAGTTTTGACTAACAATAAACTGGGATTACTTCTGAAGTTGGTGCATGTTGATGAGACTAATTTTGCCTTAAAATATTCTTGTGTATTCATTTAACTTCAGTCAGCTTTAAAAAAAGGTAAAGTTAGTCAAAGCCCTGGTGGTTTCATCGTTCCCAAAGACCTAGTGTCACCATTTAAACCACTCCTGGTCCTTGTTAAACCTGGTCCTTGTTGGTAAACCATTTGCCACATTTTAACTTGTACAGGTTTCAGATGGTTTTATCAGTGCATTTTTCACACATATCTTATCAGATTTGTAGGATTACCTTCTACATTCATCAATTTTTACCTTTTTACATCACTTTGGCTTTATATGGCATAGAGCAAGCATCGTTTTTTTGTTTCATAAGTTTTTAATCGTCATTGAGATAGGGTTGCCACTTCTAATTTCACTATATTTTTAGCTGTCATAATTTATTTCCCAGGTTAACTTACCCATTTTTATACATTTGAACTTTTGTCTAGCACCTTTTTTATCTTAAACTGCATCATTTAATCTTACATCATATTTTAATTACATTTGAACTTTTTATGTTGATGTTTCAAAAGTATTTCCTATTGCTTTAGAAAACCTTTTATTTTCAACATGTCGTGTATGTACAAATTTTTAATCCGCTTTTTATGTTGATTTGTAGTAGCTTTCTCGATATTTTAAAAATAAACTTTTGAATTTTATTTGGACTTGAGTTTGGCACAGCTTGTCCATTGGACCTTGTGCCATTAAACCCAAATCAACCAACCTTGTTAATATTTTGAAAAATATAGAATTTGTTGATTTTAAAAACTGAAATGTTTTAACTTTATTTTAAATAATGAAGTGATTGCATGTTCCATTAATTTCTACTGTTTAATGTTTACAGAGAAACGGTTCGTCCAACGCCTTCGATTCGAATTCCGAGCTCAGTACCTCTCGACGACGAAATCTCGATCATGACCGGTCGGCAAGATAATGCCCCTGTTGCTTCTGTCAAAGCAGAAAGCCTCCATAAAGATTTACAGAACTTCCAAGTAAATATTACTTCCAATTAACATTTAATATATTGTATGGTCACATTTTATAATTTTTGTGTGAACAGTTAAGTGCATTTTTGTTATGTCTTGTAATAGTGAAATAAGAGTGTAACTCTAAGTCCAACAAGACATTTAATAATTATAAAGAGACATCCCAACAGATAAGCATACAAAAAGATACGTACAACATTAAGACTCAGAAGCAACTAGGAATAGGAAAAAAAACAGGCTGTTCTTTTTTTACCTGTTCTAATAGAACGGAACAGTCTAATCTAACTTTTCACAAAACCCTGTTCTCCGTTCTTTTTGTAAAAAGAAACATTCAAATTTTTTTCCCATTTCGATTTTAATGCTAATTTGATTTCGAAGTTCGCTAAAAATGTTTGGATTTTCAAAAATATGCTATGTCCGAAACACAGCTGTTCATCCTACAGTTCTTAACCCACTGTTTCCTGTTGATTCATTCACCCATTCTCTGTCCATGACTCTGCTGAGACTACTTCTGTTCGGGAATTGATTCTTGCTCTGAGACTACTTCCTGTTCGGGAATTGATTCCTGCTCTCAAACTGTTCATACCCTGTTTTCCATGAACTGTTCGCGGAGCTAATCTTGCTGAATTCTCCCAGAACTGTTCTCAATCTGTTTTTGACTGAACCAAGCCCCGACTTTTGATGAATTTGCGAGGAGATTAGCGGTAATAATTGTGAAATTTTATGATAGGCAATGACATGACGATGAATTTTTAGTTTTAAACAAATTAAATACTACTGATCAAGATTTTGCTGTCCAGCTTTCTCTCCGGTGGTGTCGCCTCTACTTGTTCTCATGATTTGCAATGCTTTTAACTTTATTTTAAAACTAAATTTTACAAAATAGAAAGCAAAATTTCAAATGTGAACATGTTTCACTGTGAAAGGGAGATTCGGATCAGGTGTCATGCTCTAAGTTGTATAGGGATCTCATTAAGTCTGCTATTACGATTTTAAAAACATCTTGGAAACAAGCATCCCACCATAAAACTAATGTGTTGAAAAGCAAAAGTGATTTTTGACTTGTATTTTTCATGTTTTAAACGTGTTTGGATATATTATATAATAATTAACCTGCTTTAGATCAATTATATAATAACCAACCTGTTTTTTCTGACAAACTAATTTTACTTTCCATGTGGTAATCCAGGTATGCGTTTTTTAAATGTTTATAATCTTTTAAAGGGTAACTCCCTATTGCATAACGTGATTCAAAATTACATGGTGTTCTTGGATTTTTCTCTTCAGGATCGATCACGGACCGTCGTATTGTTGATTAAAATGATCAGTTTGTTGACTTAAAAATGACATTAAAATCTAAAAAAAATATTACTTTCGTTTGAAAATTTGTTTTGTCCTAGGCACCTCATTCTGTTTGGGAAACCGTACTTGAGATGGTTCAGATGTGGGACGTTAGTTGCAACTGGGGACCAAGAGAGAATTTAAATGTTTCGATTTGCAAGAACTTTTTCGAATTTACTGATATATTCTGATTTTCTTGATTACTGGCAGTTTGGCACAGCTTGGACAGACTTGCCCCTTGTGGAATAAAAAAAATCAATCAATCGATTAACAATACAAAGATCCGAGGACAACACTACGTAATTTTGAATCATGTTATGCAATAGGAAGTTGCCCTTTAAAAGATTTTAACTCTTAAAAAGCGCATACCGATATTACCACTTGGAAAGTAAAATTAGTTGATCAGAAAAAACAGGTTGGTTATTATATAATTGATCTAAACACGTTTAAAACATGAAAAATACAAGTCAAAAAATCACTTTCGCTTTTCAACACATTAGTTCTATTGTGGAATGCTTATTTCCGAGCTGACTTAACGAGATCCCTTTTCAACTTATAGAGAGCATGACACCTGATCCGAATCTCCCTTTCACAATGAAATATGTCCACACATTTGAAATTTTGCTTTCCATTTTGTAAAATTTAGTTTTAAAATAAAGTTAAAAGCATTGCAAATCTTAAGAACGAGTAGAGGCAGCAGCAGCATCAGAGAGAAAGCTAGACAACAAAATCTTGATCAGTGATATTTAAAATTTTTTAAAAATTCGTTTAAACTAAAAATTCATCACCATGTCATGCCTAACAATTATAAAATGTCGCAATTGTTATGCTAATCTCCTCGCAAATTCATCAAATGTCGGGGTTTGGTTCAATCGGGAGCAGTCAACGGGATCAGCTCCGCAAACAGTTCATCAAGAACAGCTCCGAGAACTGAGAACAGGGTCTCAACAGTTTGAGAGCAGGGAGTTCCCGAACAGGAAGTAGTCAGAGCAGGGAGTAGTTTATGGACAGAACGGGTGAATGAATCAAAAGGAAACGAGTCAAGTATTGTAGGATGAAAAGCAGTGTTTCGGACTTCACATAATTTAGAAAATATGAACATTTTTAGCAAACTTGGAAAATTCAAGAAAAGAGAAATTACTTTGCAAAAAAAATTAAGTAGAAAAATATTCGAATGTTTCTTTTGCAAAAAGAACGGAGAACAGTGTTTTGTGATAAGTGGGAACAGGCTGTTCCGTTCTTTTTGAAGAACAGGTGAAAAGAACAGGTTGTTCTTTCCCCATCCCTAGTTTTCAGAATGATTAAAAATTGAAAAATGTATATTTCAATGAATGAGGATATAGTCAGACTCGCAAATTGGCAGTCGAGTCATGTAGTTTTGAGTGAGTCTTGTAGTTAAATTAGGGGACTGGTGATAATGTAAACAAAACACTTCCACAATTGGAATCTTTAGAGCAGATTCTGATTCCAAGTTTATTTTGGTGCCAAAAGCTATAGCTGTGACAATGAGTTGGCAGGGAGAGAAACATCCATTGCGATTACCATTCTTGCTTTTGGGTAAGGCAGTCTTCTCGCACACTTTCATACCTATTAAAAAAAATGACTGACCCAAGGTTGACTGCCTTTTTGTTGGATCTGTATTATATCAATTTACCTTTATTTACAATCAATGTTATGAAATGATGACAGTGTGAAATGAAAATGTAAAATGCGAGAATGAATTGACACTAGAGATCCCAATTGAAGAACAATGTCTTTGGTTTTGCTGATTATCTATGATGAATGTTGCAATAAGCTACAAGCTTAGTGAGAGTTCATGTTGTAGTCCCAAATCTCTGAATTTATTGATCAGACTTGACGAATCAATATATTTAAGGCAAGAATATGACTTGAAGGAAACTCAACCATAAGAATATTCCCTTCTGAAACTTACTCAAAAAAGGTGCCTTGCCTCTGACATGAGATTAGAAAATTTGGGGGCTATATAAAAATTAAAATAAAAAAGTTTTTAATGCCTTGATTTTCTAGAATTAACATGGCTTGGCTGAAGTTGACTTGTTTTACTGTTGACTCAAGGCATTACCTGTTTGCATTTGAATTTTATTTTTGCCATATATTTATTCAGAATTGCTGGTTTTTAGGTATTCTGTAATTCTCTATTTTGAGTAGTACTTTGATTTTAGAATAATTTTGATAAATATGATAAAACAATCTGTTATATATATTTATTCTCACACTCATCTGCTATTTTTCTTAATAGATTCGCGAGCGAAGTTCTGAGATTTTGGAAACTTGGCAATTGGGTATCTGATTCTTCAGAAACCTGATGTCATTGCATATTTTTGATTGATTTAACAATAGTAAAATATTTTGATATTATACATTGTCAGACTTTTCCTTATTTTATATTTGGTACCTTTAAAATATTTAATTTCCAGTTGAAGTTCATTCTACTTTTAATTACTTCTGTTAGATACGAGACAATATGCTTCGAACACAAGATGTTAAATCTCACAAGCGTTCTGGGGTATCTTCAAAATCTGCTCGACCTCCAATGGAAATTTACAGTCCTCGAAGTAAGATATTTTCTTTCTAAACTGTTTATTGATTTTATGAAAAAGATCATTAGATTTTATAATTTTTGCTGTCAGCTTGATGATTTGCTGCCTCGATGGAGTATTGGTCTGCAATTGAAGGAAATCAAATTTCTGTCATGCATGAATCTTTTCTCATTAGCTCTGAGCATAACAAGATGGAATCATTGTTGGTTCTGTTCAATAATTTTAAAATATTCTGAATCTTTTCCTGACTTTTATTTTCTAATTTGCAGTTTAATAAAGCATTTTCTCATCCTTAAAAAAATTGTCAAATTTCAGTTGCATTTAGTTAGCTAACAAATCCTATTTGTGCTGTGCTTTGCAATTAACACTTTTGTTCTAGCTTTTTCTCCATTGGAATTATTTTGTTTAAAATAAAGTATTACATAATGAAATCACTTTTGAATTAAAAGATTCTATTAAAAGATGTTAGTGTTTGATTTCTAATATTTCCAGCCAAAATAAATATGCATATAAATACATTTGGTTTGGATTGAATACTTTTTAATATTGATTTATTTTAAAAAGATATTTTGGACAGGAAAGTGATATCAAAATTCTTGACTAATTCTGGTACATGATTATCCATTTAGAAATTACATTGAGCTTATTTATGAAGAAGAAATTATGTTTCAAATGCCATGTAGCATTATTTTCTTTATAATTTAAAAATTAAATATATTTTAATGAGATGTGTGCTATCTATTTCCATTCTGTATTTCAGTATTCTTTCTATGTATTTTATTCAAAGATCACTCATTTTTAGCTTCTGCTAAAGTTTTACTAAGCTCTAAATGTCTGAAAGTTTATCTGATTTTAAGGACAAGACATGGGCAATTGCTTTGTGTCTACTGTTGTACAAGTTATAGAAAATCATTTAATATGTGGCATGCATAACAATTAGCATAGTTAGTTTGCACTGCTTTATCTTTACTCTTTTGCTTCAGATAATCTTAAAAAATATGCTTTGAAGCTTGGGGCTTCGGAAACTGTCCAGTCCGGAAATCCCGATCTTTCACCACAACCTCCTATTTCGAAAGGTAATGCTTTTCTAACGATAAATGTGTTTTGTATTGAAGCCATAAATTAATATTTCCTGTGGCAAAACATACAAAAATGCAAGCATCAGCCAAAAAAGTAGATGTTAGGAAATATGATAAACATTTAAAGTATGTACTCATAACTATTAAATTTTCTACTTGGTCTGGATTTCATCAGCAATTTCATAAGAGCCTACTATCAGTTTTGCATATTGCAAATTCCCAACTAGCCTCAGAACTTAAAGAATCAGAATTCAGTTTCTTATGATAATGGTAAAATGAGATGTAAAAGATCTGCACATATAAAAAAATTTCACTTTAGGTCACCATGATCAAATTTTAAGCCCATTAGCAAAAAGAACGTTAATTTGTATATGTCATGTTTAAAAGAAGCAGCCATGGTTCTTAAAAAGCTGATTAGTAAGATTATAAATTTGATTTATTAACATAGTATAGTAGGAAGTATAGAAAAGCGTGTCATAAGCAGAGCTTGGGAAAGATGCAATCATCAAATTTAGGATTAGGTCGTAGGTTTCCAAGACAGGAATGTGATTGTTGAATTAATAAGTCTACCAGGGAACACGATCAAGAAATGAATAAGAAATATGAATAGAGTATATTATATAAAAGTGTTTCTCGGGATTTTAATATATATGTGCAGATGTGGGTTTTATTTATTCTTTAATCTAACTATAAAAAATTATTGCCTCCCGTTTTCAAAGTGAGTAGTGTCACTGGATATTACTAAATTAAGCTCCAAGCTGTGCATGTTACTATTTGTAGTAATGCATTATTTTAGAGATTGGATCATTTGTTGCTTCCATGTGTATAAGCTACAAAACATTTTCTTGTTTGTATTTCAATCAAATGATTTGTTACTTGAAACTGCTGTATTGAATGACTAAAGAGAGTGAAAACATTTTTAAAGTCTTGATTTTAAAGTGGATACTGTTATAATGAACTCTTTGGTATATCTAAAATGTTGTGTTGAAAGATTTTTGTTCTATTAATCTCTTGTAATTTATTGCATGAAGTATTCATTTAAAATTAAAAAGCATTTCTAATTCTTGTTTTATATAATTTTGATAAAATAGTTAAATTGCCATAGATAAATTTAGTGAAGTAAAGTACATCTGCTTTTCAAAAGTTTTGCGTACATTTATGGAAGATGGGTAGGTTTCAATTTAATTAGCATGAAATCAGACAATGACCCCAGAGCTACAAACAAACTTATGAAAGATGGATCTGGTTAAAGTGTATGAAAACTTCATCCTTTAACCAAATTTAGGGTACTATGGCTTACAGTTCGTGTATTTTTTGAAAATTTAGATTAGATTAGTTACTCAAAACTTAACTGAATATAGATAATTCTTGTGTGTAAATAAACACAGGTTTAAAAGAAGTTTGTTCACGTATATTGAAAACTTTGCAAATGTTTGAAGTTAATGATGATTTTTACCAATAACTAAAGCTTATAAAAATACCTTTCTTGCACTTTATACACTATCTACCAATACGTATTTGGACACCCATGCAAATGACAATATCTGTGGTCCTGATATACGTCACGCCCTCCGCCGTTAAATATCGTGTAGGAAATGACATTGGCATTAGTTGCATGTAAGATGCCACGAAGTGCAGTTATCTGATTTTGAGAAAAGTGTAATCGTCGGGTATCACAGAAATGGCCGATCCTTAAGGGACATATCTAGCGAGCTGAATTACCCCAAATCAACAGTGGACTATGATTCAGAAGTGGAAGGTGAGTGGTGATTGTCGGAATGTGCCCTGAGTCGGCAGGCCCACGAAACTGGGAGTTAGAGACCGACGGGTGCCATCCAAAGAAATTCGGAAGAACCGCACCCAACCGATGGCCCACATACTCCAGGAGTTTCAACAGGCATCCTGGAGTGTTGTTTTGATGAATACCATCCGTAAGGAAGCACATCTGTTTGGTTTTCATGGTCGTGCTGCCGCCCATAAGCCTTTGATCACAAAGTCCAATAGCGCTGCTCGGTTAATGTGGTGCAAAGCACGTCAAAAGTGGACCGTAGATCAATGGAAATGGGTTCTCTGGAGCGACGAATCAAGGTTCACCCTCTGCCGTTCGGATGGCAGGGTCTGGCGTCTGCCTGGAGAACGCCTCCTGCCAGAATGCATTGTGCCCACAGTAAAGTTCGGTGGAGGTGGAATTATGGTCTGGGGGTGTTTCTCCTGGTATGGACTGGGACCCTTGGTCCCAATTCATGGTAAGCTCAACGCCGACGCCTACTGCACTATTTTGGATGACAGTGTGCTTCCTACATTGTGGCAGTTCTACGGGGTTGGACCCATATTACTTCCAGGATGACAACGCCAGTTGTCATTTGCGAGGCCAACCATGGATTGGTATGGTGACAATGGGGTTAACTGAATGGACTGGCCTGCCCAGAGCCCAGACCTGAACCCTATCAAGAACCTCTGGGACGAGTTGGATCGCCGAATTAAGGGGTGCAACAACCATCCAAAATCGGTGAAGGAACTTGTCTTCTCCAAGCCGAGTGGAAGAAAATACCACTAGCCATCATACAAGGACTTATGGAAAGCATGTCCCGGAGGGTTGAGGCTGTAATTGCCTCTCGTGGAGGCTCTACCAACTATTGAATATGAATAAATTTTGTTTTTCTTTTCCGAAAAACAGGTGTCCAAATACTTATTGGTAGAAAGTGTATTGCAACATTTATAATATTTGTATCCCTTTTACTTGTTTTTAATATAAATTTACGTGAAGACAATTGTAACTTAGAGTCCACTTTTGAAAGGAATTGTAATTACAAATCTGAAACATGCATTTAAAAGTACAGTAGAATCTTGATTATTTCAGGCAATGTAGACTGAGTTCACTTAGGATAACTGGAAACTTGGATGATAGACTTAATAACACAAAACATGAAATACAGAAAAAGATTCATAAAGCAAAGATTAAGAATAATCTATTCTGATTTGTGTCGTAGTATGTACTATGATAGTTACAATAAATCTGAATGTGAGTTATGCACTTTTTAAACTCTTGAAAAAATTCTTAATGGTCTTCTGTTTTATAACTCTTTCTCACATACTAACTGCATCATTTTATCTCAATGCATGATAAATTGCATTTTATATTTTTGATTGATGAGAGGTTTTTAATATATTTACTTTTTATACTTTTGAAGTGTTTTTGTTTTTCTGTTTACTGGAATGTTTGAATGTTAGTCTGGTTGGTAATCTGATATTTAAAAAATATTTTGAATTTGATTTTACGTGTGTTTTGCATTTGGCACAGCTTATTTATTAGATCTTGTACTATTAAACTCAAACCAACCATCTGCCCACTAGACTTGTTAAGGACAAAGTGCACACACTGATGCTCAGTTTTATTTAAAGCTTTAAAAAATAGTTTGGCACAGCTTGGCCAAATCTTACCCTTGTGCCATAAAAATTCAATCGATGAAAGCTTAAAAAACTATCAATTGCTCTCAGATAGCATGGATACTTGTTTAATTGGAGCTCGGATAGTCAAGGAACTACTGTACTTGAATTGCTGACTGTTTCTGCTCCTTGGTTATGCTTCTATTGGGAAACTGTTTTTCTCATCCAGTTGTCTTGATAATATCTGAAGCACAGCATCTAAATAAACTAAGCATTAGTTATCCTACAAAACGTACTGGATCTTTTACTTTTAATACTTCCATTCTTAAATGTATTCTAATTTTTATTCTGTAGAGCTAATCAGCAAAAATGGCACTAAAGTGCATTTTGTGGAGGGAAATGTCTCTAAAAAGAGTGCAATTTCTCCAACATCCCTTCCCTTTGAGCTTAAAAGTGCCTTGAAGCGCTCAAAGAGTTTCACTGCTGATGAATCTCGAGGAATCGAAACCCTAGGCTTTGACAGAGATGCTTTCCCTTTGGAATATACGGGTCTAATAAAACAGGCTGTTCAAGGTAAGGTTCTTTTCCTTCTGTTAACTTTGTTGATAAGTATGATTTGAGCAGTTTTATTAATATGGATATTGTTACCATGATTCTTGGAGATAGAGCGAATCTTTATGTTTTGGTCTATAGGCTCTATGGGGATATAAAGATTGCAAGAATTTTATTTTAACATAAAAACTTTTCTTTGTAATATTTATTTTCGACTTTTTTCATCTGAACATCAACTTTTGCATTTTAATTAAGTTAAATGTCCTAATATCTGGGTTCACTCATATTTATTTAGATTTCCTGAAGAGTAACTATTTGTGATGTATAATCTATTTTATACAATCATTCCTCATTATATTATGTATTCTGTTATATTGGCAACAAACATTGAAACTATTTTCTTGTCTCCTGATAAATTTTCAGTTTTCAAAAATCAAGAAATCTCATTCTGTTTATTTAGTTCTTAGATCATTGACTTTTCCCATCATGTTTCTTCATTCAACACATATTTCACATTGTGACATCATTTAATTCAAATTCATTGTTAAGTCCAATTTTTATGAAATAAATGTTGAACAAAGTATTTAAAGAATGAACATTTATTGATAGAATGCAGTAAAATGTCTTTAGGAGTTTCTCAATATGTGATAGATTTTAAAACACTGAACTATCATCTGTTATCAAATAAATCGGAATCAATATAGCTTTCATCATTATTCAAAAGCAAGCTTTCTCGCTATATGTTTCTGTAAACCCGAAGATAATGCCAATTCAAACTGTATGCCTTCTCAAAGTTACAACAATTAAAAAAAATAAAATCCGTTTTTTATTCTTTTAAAATGTTAGAATGTTGATTTGTGTTACCATCCATTTGTAACAGAAAAAATGCTTAGAATGCATTAGATGTGACCATATCATTTTAAAATGATACTAAATTTCTGAAACGTGCTCAGCGCATTCATAATGTTTGGGGAAAATTCTGGTGGATACCTTGAGCGTGTCTGTAAGAGTCTAAAAATTCAAATTGTGGACCAAAAGGTCACAAGTTGTCTCAACCTTTTACTGCGGCAGTGGCTCTTCACAGTGGTATGTTATGTAGGGGCATCTTTCAAATTCAGAATGCTCTTCATCAGACCTTGAAAGGAAATTAGAAAAATCATAACTTTCCAGTCATTAGTTTGTCTTTCCTGCTTAGGGATAAATGCTTGTTACTGTCATGTAGATGCAGATGGTAGTGTAAATGTCTACTTGTTGAAGTGGACAGTGAGAAGTTTGCAGGAAAGGATACAACTTATCTAATTTTATCCATTCTCCTTTTTGGTTCTGCCTCATACAAAATACCCAGTATCATTGTAATTTACAAATTAAGTGAAAAAAGAACAGGACAAGGACAAAAATTTCTGAGCGAAGAATTGACTTTGAATATTTAGGTCAGCTTCTCTTGTATGTTACACCATTAAAGCTCGAAAGCCGTTAATGTGCACACATTACCTAGGTAATCTGCAGATTAGCTGGTTTGTTCCGTTAAAGTGCGGAATCATCTACAAAAAAGGTTTTCTGCTCTTTACCTCGGTAATGTGCACATTAATGGCTTTCAAATCGTTAAAGTGCAAAAGTTTGTTTCTCTAATTTCCTTTCCCTCCTTCCCTTTCTCCTTGCGCTTCTGCTTTCTAAAGCTCGCATCTTATCAACTTGATTCTTTAGGTATCGAAAAATAAATAACATGTTTCAGCAATTGTCAGTATATTTTATTTACATTTGCTGATTATTATATGGAATTACTTATAACTTTATGGGATAAAAGTATAGTGTGTTTTTCAATTAGTAGTACTGAGTATCACCGAGTTTTTTGTCTAAGTATTAATTTTAGCATACAAAAATGTTGCTGTTCGAGCAAAGATCTTATTTTCACTTTAGCAAGTACCTAGTAGGTAATGTTTCATGTCCCCTGTCCCTGTGATAAAGCTCAAATAAGCTGGTGTAATAGGTTTGAGTGTCATAAGTGGAGAAAAAGGAATTTCTGTTTTCAAAAATATATTCTACAGTATTTATGTTTATCTAATAAGTTCTTAACATCAGTCTTGTTTAACTTTAACTTGATATAATTTTAATCAAAAATACATAATTTAATGTATAATTTGTTCCTTTTTATTTCTGATAAGCAATGTTTTCTAGACCCTTACTTTATCATGCTTTTTTCCTGTTCCAATAAGTGCAATACATTGAGAATTATTTATATGCTCCCATTGTTTGCTAGATTATTGCTATTGAGCACATGGAAGAATTTTCTTTGGATCTTACAGAGGAAACACTAGTGCTCTTGTTAAATTTTTTTTAAATTATCAATATTTAGCTTATTAGCCTTACTTTAATCACTCCTAATGCAATATTACGAAGTACAATATTTTTTGGTTTCTGTAAAAAATGTAATCTACTTTCCTGTTTATATTTATTCCAATAGTTTGAACTTATCCTCATGGTGATTCCAAAGAAAAAAGTAAAAGTTGAATTTCCTGTATTTCAAAACCATCCTTTTTAGTTGTAAAAGTTTTCCAATATTTTGTAATTCATTTCAATCAACTGTCTTGGATGCAGTTTTTTTTGTATACTGAAATTTCCTTTATAGGAATTGGTATTGTGTAATTGATAGAACTAATATATTTAGATATGTAATAAAATTATGTTCAATTTTTCAAGCTATACATATTAATGAATTTTGCATTTCTTGACTTGAAACATGGTATTCCCTTACAATATGTCACTCATGCATACTAATGTTTGTATTTTCTATTTATGACAAAATTTGTAAATCTTAGATCCAAACTCGATGTCCTGCCAGAAACTTATGGAATTGGTTCGTTTAATATGCAGCAAGGCTGTTGAAAGTATGCAATATTCTGCACCTGCGGCACAGCTATGTTTCTCCATAATTGAAGTTAGTATTTTTTCCTCTTTATGTACATTTTATTTAAATTGTAACATACTTAAAATGCTTTTAAGGAGCTTTTTGCTTTATATAATTTTATTTCTTATTCAGCTGTCAGGGAAAATACAAGGTGAGTCACTTACACTTGGTTTAATGACTTAATGGTGTTAAAGTTGTGATGAGTCAGTGCTTATTCTGATAGATATGATTCCCCCATGAATTTTGTCATTTTCTTTCCCCCTATATGAAAATGTGATTTTATAATGTGCTTTAATATAAAACCATACGAGTTTTGAATATATTAAGATAGTAAGTTTTGAAGCCTTTGTGTTTGTCATTTAGACCTTAACAATGCTGTCTTGTCCTCTTGTGAATTGACATTTGAGTCGCACAGTTTTTCTATGATTGGCGTCATTCGTATGGATTCGGGCTCAGAATTTATCATTCTCCTCTGGAAGTGATAGCAGTATTTATGAGATGACAAAATAAATAATTATCTGACAATGATTTTTCAACTGGTGTGCTTGAAAAATGTCACTGGTGAACCTTACGAATGGAAAACAGCTTCAATTGTGTTAGATTTATTTCATTTTAACAGATTAGTTTGTGTTCACAAATAGTTTCTAGTAATACCCTTCGTTTTAATACTTGTATGAATAATTTTGTTTTTTGGTTTCAATGCATATAATAAATTGTTCTAAGAAGATTGTTTAAGAGCGACTTTTTAGCAAAAAGTGTAGGTAATTTGTGTTACATTTTGTAAATCTCAAAATTTTCCTATTTTTGTCAAATTAGCAAAAAATGTAGGGCAGTCACCTTACATAATTTTGCATTAGGAGCCTTTTCTCCTGGCGAGTTTATCAACTTTTTAGATATAGACTGGCTAAAGGTCATCTACCTTCTCACCAAAGATTCACTGCCCTCAGGGGCACATCTCCTTTAGGTGTGTGTGGGCTTCATGAACCTGAGGTACCCAAGTGATCTTTTCTTTCCCCTTGAGGTTTACTGTGTTAAACATGGGGTGGTGCTCCCGGGATACCCAAGCGATCTTTTCCTGCTTTCATCCTACTACTCTATTCCCCAATCCCTCTCCTTTCCCTTTCATGACATTTTTACTTGAAGTTTGACATGTCTTGGCCAAATATGACCCTTACACCATAAAACGGCAAAACAACCAACCAAATAGTCAGTCCAACATCAGTACATGCGATGATTGAACTCGTCACCAGATGCTTCAGTCTATCTTTATCCAAACTAGTACTAGCTACTACTTATCCACTATGCCATTAGAAAGCAGTACCAAGTTTATTTCTTTAAAGTGAGCATTTGTGACATGCTGCATCTATAAATGTAGCACAGCTCATATTTTTCATATACTAAATTTTAAACTTAACACTGGCTTCTTTATGTTTTTGTCACAGCTTGGCCAATATCTAGCGATTACACCATTAAAATTCAACCAGCGAATCCTTTCAACAACTATATATAAATTTTTAAATCTAAAATTTTCTGGTAATAAAATATGAAAACTTCCATGGCTATTCCAAGAATATTCAGTTAATCACAATCCATTCATTCGTTATTGCAGAAGGAGCACGACCATACCTTTCTAGAAAGCCTGCAAAACTGTTGCAGAGAATGGTACAACGAGCGGGACAAGTTGCTTCGCTCGCCGTTTTTGACCTCAGTGGGCACAACTGCCGCTGGAATGCGCCGATGGACTGCCTATGTCTCTTTTCTCACCGAACTCTATTTACTTGTTAAGAATCAGCACAGCCAAATTATCCAGCCTGCTCAGGGAGGAAATTCGCAGGGACAGTTGATTGGACCCCATCCGAATTCTCCGATGGCTCATTTAGCCTTGACACTTCAAACACTCTTGTATGAGTGTGCGAGCATTATACTGAAGCCACCGTCTCTGAACAGTGAAGGGGAGGTGAGTTACTTATTAATTTACTTGCTTGTAAAATTTGGGATTTCAGTTTTTAGCATCTTGTTATTAGAGTTTCATCTTGGCCTGCTCTTTATTTCGTGAGTAAAGTGCTTGAAATGTAGTTAATCCATGTGGAACACTTGTTGGTTTAGTTCATCTTGTGTGTGGTGGAACTCTTGGTCATGCTTGGCCCTTGTGCTCTTAAAATCCAATAAACCATGTGGAACTGAGTACTTGGTTAGGAGTTGATATTTTTAGTATACCTGTTGCTAAATGTAATCGGTTTTTATGCATTAGTTATCTGAATAGTGATAAACATTTTTGCTGAATTCCAGGGCAAACATGTTTGCCGAATTACAGGTACTAGTGAAATTTTGTTTTGGTAGAAATTATTTCCTTCCAATATTTACAGTTTTTAGCTCTTCAGTATTCATGTTTCTGATCACATGGTGCTCTGAAGTGTTTAAGAATATTTTAATTTAGTGAAAAATAATGAAGATTTTTAAATTCTTGATTGTTAATGCTGAAAATCCTAAACTTTCTTATTTGCCAACTTTTCATTACTATAACTGAAGCACATTTTGTGTTAAGAAACAAATACTTAATTTTTCTTATGATATGTAAAAGAAATTGGTTTTAGACAATCAAATATACAGATACCAAACTTCAATTAATCTAGTTCGTCTGTATAATCAATACTTCAGATTTGAATTTTTATCTTCAAGATGTGCTTTGTTGTTTTAGCTTTGCTAATTTTAAGAAATTTCAGCTACGTTGTTTTCTTTAAAAATTGCTGTAATTTTCAAAAATCAAAATCATTTCTTCCAAAAGATGTTTTGTTTGTTCCACTTCTGATTAATTCTGTGCGACTTTACAACGATGGAATTTCTTCATCACTACAATAATTAACTTTTAATATACGAGGCGTGTTTTTTAAGTAAGTACCGTTATAAAATTCCGCAGCTGTATCGCTGCGGTCGGCATTTGACGCATGCGCTCTGTCATCTGTTGTCAATCCATAGACGCCACTACAGAATCATTCGACCGTGTTTACATTTGTTTCTGAGTATTTGCAATGCCTCCTCCAATTGAGAATCCCGCCGACTGAAATACGCGCTGTGATTCGTTTTCTTAGTCATTCAACATCACCCAAGAAAGTGAAGTTCAAGCAAACAATTTCAGCCAGGAAAATCATGTGTACTGTTTTTTGGAACAATAAATTGTTGACACAATAAATTCTACGACTTATCGTGAGACCTTAAAAAACTGCGCCGTGCAATCCAAAACGAAAGGCACTGCATGCTGAGTAAGGGGATCGTTTTGCTTTATGACAATGCCCGTCCACACACTGCCAATCGAACTCAAGAGCTGATCGGATCATTTGGCTGGGAACAACTTGATCACCCTCCGTACAGCCCCGATCTAGCGCCCAGTGACAACCACGTGTTCCTGCATTTGAAGAGGCATCTGGGTGGTCAGTGCCACGATGACGATGTCAGAAGGACCATGTTGCAGTGGTTGTCTAAGCAGGTGGCAGATTTCTACGAGGATCATATTCAAAAGCTGGTTGTACGATATGATAAGTGCCTTAATATTGATGGGAATTATGTAGAAAAGTAGATTAAAGTACAGGCTTTCTTGCAAAAATAAAATTGTTAAGAAAAGTTTACTTGTTTTATTTTTATTTCAAAACGGTACTTACTTAAAAAACATGCCTCATAGTAATGTGTATAGATCAGTGCAATGAGCCTTAACTATAAGGGTCTTTTTGGTAGACTAAAAGTTGCACTATTGTCCCATTTCTGCTACACAACTATGTGAAACTATTGTTCATATTCAATACATCTTTCACTACACAAACTATTTAACCTTGATTATCTGAGCTCTGATTAATCGTGTGTTCATGTTATCCAATCCTAATTTGATACCGTGGTCTTTACGGTTTGAATAAGGCTTTGAGCAGGGTGTGCACTTTGTCCAGAGGTGAGAAAGTGCTACTAAAAAGATCGTTAAGAACTTACAAGACAGTTTAAAAGGTATGTAACTCACATACAGATTTATTGTAAAATTATCACAATAAATACATACTGTGACACAAATTTAAGTATTGAATATTCTTAATTCTTGGTGTATGAATCTTTCAGTAACAGTAGTAACACATGTAGAGTGTACAGTAATTTTTTTTCTGTATTTCATATAGGCTGTTATGGTCGTATTAGAGTTTCTGGTTATCTGAAATGTTCCCTCAGTCTGCATTACCTAGGATAATCAAGGTTCTATTGTATTTATTTCAAAACACCATTTTTTAATGTTTTTGCTCTCCGGAGCACATCCTCTTAAGTGTGTACAGGCTTCACAGATCCGAGGTACTTCTTTTCTTTCAACAAGGGGTATACCATCTTTAGTAAACACTTGGATTGCACTCCCTGGATTATGTGATCTTTTTCTGCTTTCATCTCACTTCTCCAAACCCACTTTTCCCCTCTAATGATATTTTTTACTTGAAGTTGTCTTGTGTAGCTTGGCCAAATATGACCCTTGCTCCATGAAACGTCAAAACAACTAACCATCATAATTTTCTCTTAATTACAGATAGAAATTCTCCGTAGAATGCTGAGTGCAGTCGGCAAGCAGTTGGAATTGGATTGCTCACAGCGTATGAAGCTGTTAGTGATAAACATACGGGACGCATTTATTAATCCGTCCATAAATGCACAAATACGCAAAACCCTTCTTGAGGTTATTGAGCTTCATGCAAGTAACTGGCAGCTGGACCTGTCACAAACATTGTATTATTTCCCATATACAAGGCTTTAAAGAGATTTTTCATCCCATCCCTAGAGCACTTGTTTACAAAGATAGTTGGTATTTTCTTTTGTGTTGCTTTCAGTTCACTCGTGCCTTAAATTTTCATGTAGTAGATTTTCTCATCACGAGTTCAGGATTCATAGAAATTATTTTGAAACAAATTGATTTAAGCTTTTTACTTTTGTTTTACAGAACTAAGAAAAAAAAATTGTTCTGAGATGTTTTAGTTATACTATTATGCCATTCAGAGACATTTTGATATTTTACTAAGTGTATATTTTTTGCCAAAATTTGTGGAATGGTGCAATTTTGTGTTGTGAACAAATTAAAGAAATCAAAGAAAAGTTATTTGTATAGAGAGATTTTGATAGCTGCTCCCGATCTTTCCAAATTTATTATAAGTCGTAAGATAGTTCCTTGCATCAAATTTCCAGTCTTTCCTTTCAATATGTTTATTCTATATTCAGTCCCAAGTGATTTTTTAATAACTAAAATATTGCTATACAGTTTAGAAGTGATTATTTTCAGTGTTACTCACACTTAGTTAAAGTGAATTTAGAAGTTCTATTTTACCATTTTTTAGAACCTGTGCCTTTATTGAAGTATCGGAATAGTTTTATTTTCCAAAAATGAGACATGACAACCTTAAATTTTGTTCATGTCTTGTATTAACCCTTAGTGTCTTTATTATAAGTGAAGCCTTATGTTTTCATCGCTATAAGCATCATTGAATTCTGTTTTATTAACATAATAATCACAGCTAATATTTCTATTTTTAAGCATTTCTGTGCCACTATATTTCAGATCTGATATTTTTCACTCTACTTGAATTGTTTTATTTTGTCTTGCAAAATACAAATTTATTTTCAAGTTGCCTACAGTAGGGAAGCCTGTATTCATATGATATATGTGTAGTTTACATCATTGCTAACAGACGTTTCTACTGTTATTTTGTAATTAATAAATCCCATTATATTAAGATTTTAAGAAAATTAAATAGTTCACATTGCTTCTTATTATTCTATATTCATTATTTGTTAATTTAATTAAAGTTGAATTTCTGATTTACTTAATATACTGGAATAAAGTACTTACATTTAAGTCTACCACTATTGATACAATATCAGGTTTAAGTGTTCTGTAATGTCTCATTAGATCGTTTTAGACATAATATTAATACCCAATTTAATGCTTCTAATGATTTTTGTTTTAAAATAAATGACAACAATTAGTTTAACATGTAGTTTTTTTAAATGAGATTATGTTTTTAACAATTCCCAAAAGCATTATTTAAAGTGATAACAAATTATTTAAAATGACTGTTATATATATTTATATATGTAACATGTGCTTTGTCCTTAACTTATGCTTTTTTGCGTTTGAATTTCGTTAACTTTTGTATATTGATACATGTTTTTGATGTTTCATGAACTCTCTGTGATACTTCGTTTCTAGTTAATTACCTAATATTTGCTGTTACTTTAGATTTTAACATTCTAGTATTAATGGTATTTAGATGTTTATCGGAGTTGTACATTTTGTTTAATTTGCTTTTCGATTGCCAATGTTTTGATAACTGAACACATGTAACTGTTTCTTGCAACATTTCTCTACTGCTATGTGAAAGGACAGTGCACCCCCTGGTTGTGCCATCATGTTTATTTTGTAACAAATTTTTTATTTGCAAAGAAATTCTGTTAATCTAGATTGCTAGTTTAGTGCAATACGATAATTTTTATTGTTGAAAAATTACTCTGCATTTTCTAGTCTTCCAAAATTGTAAAATAAACATTTAATGTAAACTATTGCTTTTTGTCATTCTTTGTGTTGTGGGCATTATGTGATCGCTTGTTTGGTACACACATGATAAATCTGAGTTGAATAAAATTGATACTCGTGTAAAAATTAGAAAAGCATACCAGTTCAGTGAATTTTATAGTTGATATAAATACACTTACCCCTTGATATTCTACTTAGAGACAAGGAAAAGGCATGATACTGCAAGAATCGAGAAAAATTGGTTCATTATAATAGCCATTCAATAAAGCTCTAATCTATATAAAGCAGAGTTGGCATCTATCTGATTTTCAAATCTGCACTGTTTGACAAATCCATACCAAATTTGATACTTATTCTTTTAGAACCCTACAAGAATCTTACATTACATGTACCCAAGGGGACTAAAAACAATTTGAAATCACCAAAGATATGCATTGAGCATTTTCATGATTGCAGTTGAAACTCGGAGTGTTTTACCAGTATTGCTGGGAAAGGAATTTTTTTTCCGCACTTATTTTACTGAATTTAAATTGATACTTGTGTTTCAACTTATTCTATATTTCTTTCCAAAATAAAATATAAATTGTAGGACTATTTGACTGATGAGATTTTAAAATTTTTAATTTTGTATTTAACTTATATTTTGTAAGGAAATTAGTTTGAAAGTGAAATGAAAACCCATGGATATAAAATTTGCACTTTTGCATCTGGCAAGAGAACTCGGAGATTATGCATATAAGTTTAAACAGCGTAATGCTGCTTCATATTTGAGCATTTCTAAATACCATGAATAAATTCATTACCTCTAAATAAATTGTTATTGTATATCAATACTGTTCTAAAGTCTTGAATTGCTATATTCCTGAGTATATTTGGCAAGTAGAAATCCAACACGTTTGCTCGCATCTTTCTTTTTCCAGGGGCTGCATTAGCCCAGTTGAAAGCAATAGGCTAGCAACCGGAGGGTTGCTAGTTCGAAACTCAGTCCAGACAGACTGCTGTGTACGCGGGGACTGGTGCATATTAAATCTGTTGTGGCCTCAAATGTCCTCTCATTGGTGCAGTGTGTAAGTACGGAGAAGGACTCCAGATCAGGTGTTCTCGTCATCTGACCGTGATTCAAAATTACAAGCCGTCCTTAGATCTTTCCCTTCAGGATTTGTTCCGGACTATCGCCAACAGACCGTTGCATTGCTGCAGTGTGATGTTAATTACCTACCTTTTGTTTTTCAGAATTCTTCATTTTTTCAGTGAGAACGGAAATTCTTTTATGTTCTGCTACTGCTACCATTATTTATATATTGTAAATAAATTATTTAGGGAGATTATTCAATGAATTATTTATTTTGTGAAAAATCACCAGATGTGCTCATTTCTTTGCAGTATGTATATTTCAACCAACTGCTTAAAAATCTGGTTCAATACTTAGTGCTTTTTGGAGTTCAGCTTCGTAAAAATAAAATACACAAAACCAGAACAAGTGAGTTTTGTACACAGGAATTACTCTAAAAAAAAACTCAAAATAAGATGGGGTAACGTATTAAAAGGATTGGGTGATGTTAGAGGTAGCTGTATGTATATGTTGCAATTCGAAGATTTTTAAAATTTTGACAGGTTTCCGTTACAAGATGATTAAAATCGGTTAATTTGCATTTGTTTTTCATGTTTCAAGTTATATTGCAGGGTTTATTGAAAGCTACTAAATTGTCATTTAACTACATCTATCAATCTAGATAGGTACTTGGCTTCTATTGAATCTTCCGAAGTGCCTTGAAGATTTGATTTTAAATTGCTCGGAGTGAAACAAATTAAAAAATTTCACTGGGATGGATACAGTAAATAAACGCATTTGCGTCCAAAGTAAATCTTAGAAGCTAATAAAAATGCAAAGCGATGTTTAGAAAATCATTTTCACTTAACTTACACTTAAGTGATATCTGCATTTTTCTGAGTGATTATTCTAATAACTTTCAATAAATATTTATCCAATTCAGCTCAGAAGCGCCGGGTAATTCTGGTAGTTATTAAATTATTTAAAATTATGTAAAACACGAAGTTAAAAACAAAATCGATGGTTCAACCTTCTGAACGGGTGAGTTGGGGTAAGTGCGTCCACTGACTAAAACGTCTCATTAAAGTAGTGCTAGAAGGGTCCTATAGATTAATTTCACCGCTAGAACACTTCGAATTCCGGCAGGGAAGAGGGCTGCGGTAGCCTAGTTGGAAGGGCAACGGATTAGCAATCGGAGGATTGCGGGTTCGAAACTAGGTCCAACCAAAGACCGTCGTGTACATTGGGGCTGGTGCACGTTAAATCTATCGTGGCCTTAAATGTCCTCCCGTTGACGTGGAACTTTGGAGAGTGGGTTGGCAGCTCAGGTGTTCTCGTCATATGAACCATGATTCAAAATTATGAGGCGTCCTTGATCTTTCCCTTCGGGATTGATCCCGGACAGTCGCTAATAGCCCGTGTGTTGCTCCAGTGCAGTGTTAATTCAACTACCTACCGGCAGGGATGTTGCGCAGACCAAAGAAGAGGAAAAAATGCGTTCTTGCTCTACTCAATACTATCCTATTGCAAATAAGTAAACAGTCCACTTACCTCACATGATGGGGCAAGTGCGACCCAATGAAATAACATTGGAAAGTGGTTTTAATTATAGGTATGGGGTACGTTTAAACACAAAGAGTATAAACGTTAGTAAAGGGTCTAGGGAGGTATTTTAATTAACGTCACACTGGAGCAACACAACGGGCTATTGATGACGGTCCGGGATCAAACCCGAAGGGAAAGATCCGAGGACAATACGTAATTTTGAACCACGGTCAGATGACGAGGTCACATCTGAGCTGGCACCTCACTCCAAATTTCCATACCATGCCAACGTAAAGGGTCTAGGGTACGATACATTTGAAAATTTTAAAAATTACTGGGACAGAATTGTTTCAATATAAGTTTTGAAGATTACAACTCGCATTTGCCCCACCTCACCCTAATACCAAATACAGTAGAATTTTTTGAGAAAAGAAATTCTTATACAATCTTTCAAGATGCCTAAATCTAAAGCAATTCGGGGCCACGGTAAACGGGGTCTGCTGTAAACGGCGTCGAATGGTACGCGCAGACACTGGATGATGCGGTACAGACTGAATGTGCTGTGCTTATGGTTCGTGATGTGGCTGAGCGATCCGTCACTGCCATACGCACAATATGCCTGTCATCACGTGAAGTGGTGCACTGAGGTGGATGCGATCGAACACGTCGGTCCGTCGTACCCTCCTGCATCCAACGATCACATATTCGCATTACAGTTGTTTGGTTTCGTCCAACACGACTACCGATTTCCCTGAAAGATAATCTACAATCTCGGTAGGCCACTATCCTTCCTCTGTCGAACTCGGATACTTGATCAAAAGATGATCGCTGTTTTCTACGAGGCATAATTGATCTCGTTTTTTTTGAAAAAAACACAATTGCCGTACTTGAAATCGTCGAAATCTCCAAGCCTTAAATAGCGCTTTGAAGTGGCGCCACAGGCGCGCGTGATGTGCGTCTGCGCTGAAATTCTAATCATTTGCATATCTCACCTCCGTTAATGCATGTTGTAAATTTCATATTATTTGCATGCTTCCTTCAGGGTGTTGCATTTACGGTGGCCAGCAGTGTATTTTAATGCAATATTCAACTGATTTACTCGTTTTGTATGTTTTTCTATTATTCGTTTTGTACATATTCCTGTGTGATCAATCTAGTAGAATATTCCACCTAGAACATTCCATCTAGAACATCCCATGTGAAATGAAAATGTATGTAGTAAAATAAAGTCACTTCGATTGCAACAAATATATAAGGATATATAATACGGAATAGGATATATAATAAGAATATATAAGGTTTTTTTTCGGGAATATATAATAAGGAATGTTAGTCATGTAAATGTTATGATAGAAATTTCTTCACACATCGTGCAATTCATTTCAGCCAAAAAATTCCTGTCAACTAGGGATCCAAAATTATAATTCTTTTTAACGATGTAGCATCAAAAACAGTAAACAAAAGAAAGGTTCCTAAACTAAAAGATAAATAAGCCGTTTTCTGCCTTGGATTATCCTGCTAAAGATATTAACGAATGACTACTTTTCTAAACCAACACAATCATAATTCCAATGTCCAAAAGAATTATTTCATTTCTGTATTTTTATTCAACACGCACACGAAGCTGATAAATCTATTCCAACGGCAGTAGTTTGGGGGGGGGGGGTATTTCAATTAACGTCACACTGGAGCAACACAACGGGCTATTGGTGACGGTCCGGGATCAATCCCAAAGGGAAAGATCCGAGGACAGCACCACGTAATTTTGAACCACGGTCAGATGACGAGGCAACACCTGAGCTGGCACCCCACTCTCCAAACTTCCACACCACGCCAACGTGAGGACATTTGACTCCACGACAGATTTAACGTGCACCAGCCCCCTTTGTACACGACGGTGTTTGGCTGGATTCGAACTCGCAACCCTTCGGTTGCTAGTCCGTTACTCTTCCAACCGGGCCACCGCGGCCCGCAGTAGTTTGGAGACCCCTGATATCAATCACGGAAACTAAGTCGTTCCTTTCATTTTTATACCTCTTTTCTCACTTTATCGTCCATAAATTTATTTCATGCAATTGAAAAGCAGGTTGGTATTTTAATTAACATCACACTAGAGCAACACAACGCGTTATTGGTGAAGGTCTTTCCCATCGGGATCAATCCCAATGGGAAAGATCCGAGGACAACACGTAATTTTGAACCACGGTCAGATGACGAGGTCACATCTGAGCTGGCACCTCACTCCAAATTTCCATACCACGCCAACGTAAAGGGTCTAGGGTACGATACATTTGAAAATTTTAAAAATTACTGGGACAATTGTTTCAATGTAAGTTTTGAAGATTACAACTCGCATTTGCCCCACCTCATCCTAATACCAAATACAGTAGAATTTTTTGAGAAAAGAAATTCTTATACACTCTTTCAAGATGCCTAAATCTAAAGCAATTCGGGCCCGCGGTAGCCCAGATGGTAGAGAATTCGATCCCAATAAAAGACCGCCGTGTACGTTGGGGCTGGTGCACGTTAAATCTGCCATGGTCTCAAATGTCCTCACGTTGGCATAGGGTGTCAGCTCAGATGTCCTGACCGTGATTTAAAATTGAGCGTCCTCTAATTTTTCCCTTCCGGATTAATGGTTGATCCCATTCCGTCACCAATAGCTCTTTATGTTGCTCCAGTACGACGTAAGTTAACTACATACCTACTCTTCGGGATTAATCCCGGACATTCGTCAATAGTCCTTTGTGTTGCTGCAGTGCGACGTAGATTCGAACTACGTTCAATCTGTCGTGACCTCAAATGTCCTCACGTTGGTGGTATAGAAGTTTGGGGAGTTGGATACTAGCTCAGTTGTTCTTACCGTGGTTCAAAATTTCGAGGTGCCTTCGGATCTTTCCCTTCGGGACTGATCACGGACAGTCGCGAATTGCCTGTTGTGTTGCTTCATTGCGACGTAAATTCTCCAATCTTTAAAGCAATTCAGTTTTAGATAATTCTCGAAACAAGTAATCTTCGAACTCCCATTCCTAAAGAAACGGATTGGGAATTTCCCTGCTGTTCGCTAACTTAAAATTCATTTTAATAAGTAAAAAGAGCGTTGTAGCGAGGGGGTTTCTGTCTTGTTTCTTGTTCCTTATGGTTTAGTGCTGGGTCATTCTCTGCAAAATGAGCAAATCAGCTGTGACTGACATATCACCGATTTTGATGAAAATGAGTTTTTATATAGGTCGCATATACTAGTAATGAGCAACTGCAAAATATTAAGTTCCAGAAATGTATATTTTGCTTCTTCAAAGTTCGAGGTCGCACAAATATAGATTGCTTTATCACTAAAAGTTGCCTGTTTGTGTCTATTTCTATAAGTTAACACAAATTAAAATTTTTTACATCAATGTTCTCTAGATAAAAAGATCTTAGGAAAAATCAGAATATAATAGTCTTACTGCTGAATCTGTGAGATCGACGAAAAAGAAAAACAAATTTCAAATTGTTATAATATAGAAATGACAATATTAAAAATTATTCTTTGCGAAGAGCTTTTTATAATAGCGTACTATAATTTAGTAATTGTTTCTATTCCTCAGTAAAGAAAAAACATTAAAAAGTATGAAAAATTGCGATTTTTCAATGCTTTGAAATACATATTTAACTACGAAGGAAACCTTCAAAAACATCAAAACTTCAATATTATAGACCAAAATGTACAAAAATGTATTGAAATTTTCATTATTGCCTTTTGCTTATTTTTGACTCAGTGACTAGATGGAAATTGGACTTTTTGTCGTAGCTGATAATGATGTTAATCTAGAAATAATATAAAATGCATAAAGTAATTATGATGCACGAGCAAACCTGTATATGTGAAATTACTTATATAAATCTTACTTTTTTCTTGCTCAATCCAAGAAATTTTCCATCAATGAAATTATTTTAGTGAAGTTTTATTTGTTTATATTTTTAGGAAATGTGAATATTAAATACGTTTTGTAAATATTATTATTTGACTTGTAAATATAATATATAATTTTGAGAGTATAAAGAATTTGAAATTCCTGTTGTTTCAAACTGAAGTTGGAGGAATTTGGCCTTTTTGAGAAGCTGCGACGATATCATTTATGTAAAAACAACTTGTTTAAAAGAATTTTCCGAGCTTTCAGAGTACTGTTGCATTTGGCAATTGAGAAGGAAATTTGTCTTTACTTATGAAATGGAAACAATCAGAGAAGCAGAGTGCGAGACCAAATTTCAATTTTAGCAAATGCTGCAAAGTTGAACAAGAGACCTTTATTAGATTGGGAAAGTAAATTCGAAAAGATAAGCAAGTAAAAGTTGTTGCAATGCCCATGATGCAAAAGTTTGTGTAAGCTTTTTTAATAGTTATTTGATGTTCTGCTTTTATAATTTTGGCGCAACTTGTCCATTTCCGGACCTTGCGCCATAAAATCCCAAAACCAATGCAATTAATTCGCCGATTTGCGGTAATGATAACACGTCGTAGGTCGTTCCAAGTAGTCGTTAGTCTACAAACCTTCAATTGCCAATTTGGTGATAAGCCGATACTGTATTCTTGAGTGTTTCCGATTTTGTAACTTGCTTTAGGACTCAAGGCAATCCTGAATTTTTTACAATACACATATTAAACTATATTCCTCCATATTGTTTTCGTCAGAGCTTTCCTTCATTTGATTTGTATGCCTAGAAGGGTTGGTTGATTGGTACTTAAATTTACGTCGCACCGGAGCAACACAACGGGCTATTGACTATGATCCGGGATCAATTCCGAAGGTAAAGATCCGAGGACAACGCCTTATAATTTTGAATCTGGTTATGTCAACACCTAAGCTGACACCCCACTCTCCTAACTTCAACACCATTTGTGGCAAAGACAGATATAACGCGCACCAGCCCCGCGTACACGATGGTCTTTGGTTAGATCAAGTCTTGAACTCACAACCCTCCGGTTGCTTTCGACTCTATTAACTAATGTACCACGGCCCCTCTATTTAGAGTAGAAAATCATCATGTAATTTTTCTTTGCTATTTTGAAGGTGAAGGAAACAGACCGAGTTCCAAACTTCAGCAGTAAATTTATCATACTTAGCACTGAAACTAGTATGAATTTCAACGATGCCTTTAAATTCCTCTGCCCCATAGAAAATACTTTAATTCGGTCAAAACTGACAGTTTTTCATTTCTTGCAACTAATTTTAGATTAAATATGGTGTTTAAAATTGCTATTTACAAATAGATAAAAAATTTTTCACAGATCACCAAAATATAAAATATTCTTGCCTACATTAAGTAGCTTTTGAGCAGATATTTAAACATGCAATATTAAGCGATTTTCAAAGTTGCAAGTCCTTAAAATGCCCGAAACTTTCAAGATGTTTAACTTTGAACAGCAAAATATTTTGGATATCGTTATACATGCATAAACTAAACCACTACTAAATTTCATGAAAATCCGTCACGTCGTCATTTCATCAAATCCGTCAAATCACGGGTGGCTTTTCTTATTTCTCCTCATGGAATGATCCTGCTAGCTAGCCCGTCTGTGAGTCTACATTCCTTCAGAAGATATAAGATCATGTCGGGACTCTGAAAATCTGTCCAATCCAACACAGCAATGGAAAATAATTGGGAGAGGCTGATCAGCATTACTCTTTTGGGCACATTTGATAGAATATGACCTTAGATCAGTGTTTCACAACCACCGCTGTCCGGTATCGGAAACCTGGTATCAATGATACCGGGCTGTATATAAGAGGCTCTCCTGGAATTTTTTCATTTGTGTTTTTAAGCATTTTTATGAAATATTCTGAGTAAAATTTTCCAATGGTCGAATGACGAAGAGGGGGAGAGAAGATTCAGAAAGTTTAAATAACATCAGATTTGCAAATGTCATCGACAAATCAGGAAGGAAATAGTTTTCAACAGAAATTGCAGATCAAGGCAATTCCCTATGCATCCGGTTTTCAAATATCACTGCTTCCTCGCAAGTTCGCATTGCTGTAAGTGCTTGTTTCGAAACCCGAGTGACGTGATTTTTTTTAAAGTAATAGGCCTAAAAATTTCAATTTTGTAAGGAAATATAAATAAAAATTTCCTCTGAAATTGAAGAACAAGGTAGTCTCCCTCCCTTCCTTTGTATCCGGTTCTCAAATATTTTTTTCTGAGCACTTTCTTCGCAAGTTCCCATTGCTATGTGTAAGTGCTTGTTTCGAAACTCTAGTGACGTGACTTTTTAAAGGTAATAGGCCTATAGATTTAAATTTTAATATGAATAAAAAAGACATGGGACTATATAATAAGATTATGGAATAAGACATGGGACTATATAATAAGATTATGGAATAAGACATGGGACTATGGAATAAGACATGGGACTGTATAATAAGATTATGGAATAAGACATGGGACTGTATAATAAGATTATGGAATAAGACATGGGACTATGGAATAAGAGACATGGGCTTTATTTAATTTTGGTGTTAAGAAATCTCGTATATTAGAGGTGTGTGTGACGCGAAAAAAAATATAAATTTTTGGTGATTAAAATGTGGTGCCTCAGTAAAAATCAGTCACACATCCATTTTGAATGTGTTGGCCTGAAGAAACTACAATATGTTCCAAGGTTTCATTAGTTCAGTAATTGATAACTAATTTAAATGTAATTTTATACTTGCCAACATGCCACTCCGTATACATTAATGTACTACTAATACTCTATGATTTTGCCATATTTATTACTTATGCTAGTTTAATGTATGAACTTATTTCTTGGAACCGGGCCCTCGTCTTAGACAAAAAGGATTTACGAGGCTATGGTTCCCCTCAGGAGCACATTTGGGTGTGTACGGGCTTCACGAAACCCAAGTTCCCTAGTGATCTATTCATTTTCCATGGGGTTTACTACTGCTAATCATGAGGGTTGCAACCTCAGAGTGCCAAAGAGATTTTTCTTTACTTTCTCCTTTCCATCCTTTCTTTTCACATTGTCTTGTGATCGGCGTACCTTGGCCTAGTATAGCCCTCGTGCCATAAAACTCAAAACCAACCAACCAGGCCGTGGTCTCACAAAGGTTTAGAACCACTGCCTTAGATGAAATAAAGTTACCTAAAATGATCACTGACAGGTCTGTTTCTATTATGATATGCAGGAAAGCTGACTTACAAAGGCACTCCAAAACTGATATGTTGCTTCCTTTTTATCGCTTTCTTGGCCTGGTAGCTTTGTTAACGCTCTTACTCAGTTCAAAGGCTCTAGGCTCGAATCCTGGCTCGGACTTAGATGTTTGTAGTGATTGGGAATTCACTTCAAGCCATAGGTTTCGGTCTAATTAGGACTCATGTTTGAAGAAATGACCTAAAGTTACAAATCAACCCCAAGACCTTTCACTTAGAATTAATTCAATTACTCAATCGTCATTCTAAAACTACGTATCTACAAAATCATTACTAAAAAGTTTAAAGGTATGATGTCTATGGAAAAGTAAAAGGTCTGTAATGTATTATCGCTTTACCATCGAAATCTCGTAAATCTTCAAATCAAAGTTTTTCAGAAACGATACTAAACAACTAGATACCAAATTGTAGATCAGTTATGAGATACGACATTTCAAATTTGTCAATAGAGAGCTTTCTTAACTGATGTAGGGGGACTTAGCTTCAGAAGCAAGTTCAGAAGGCCTATAGTATAACCAATAATGTTAAAAAGTTAAACCAAAAAGTTTAGATTTACGAGGTTAGATAGTAAAAAGTTTAGATAGTAAAACGACAATATTGAGTGTTTAGGTTATGAATCAAAATTCATAACCTAATGAATGCCTTTAGCATAATGTGTAAAGCATTAAATAATAACCTAGAAAATGTATTCAGTCGATGAGTTAAAATTATGACTTGCAGTTTTGGATGCACTGGTAAATATACGTATTTGCAAAGTAAATTTAATACACATACAAGGAGCTATTAAATTTACTTTAACTTCAGAATATGGCTTGTATTTTTGTTTCATGTGTATTTTCAAAGCAGAGATAAGTCAATTATAAATACATATGCTTTATTAACATTTTATTATGTCCCTTTCTATTTGAAAGATGTATGTGTGACCACTAGAGATATTTTTCATTTCTTAAATATATTAATTTCCATTTTCACAGTCAACAAATATAGTAACAATTTAAAGCAAGTAGTGAGACAAAAGTTTTTGTAACTTTGACGTTTCAGTAAGACTTCAACATCCTTAAACATTTTTTAAAGGATATAACATATTTACATTAAAAATTAAACAAAATGCAGGACACTTTAACTTATAAACCAGAACGAGTATAATCTTTTGAAAATATATACATCATATAAATACATATCTGGGAGTAAACCTTGCTTTTCATGTGTTTAATACTGAAATCATACAATATTACTGGTACAATAAAAGTATCCACATAACATTAAACACATAAAATCCAAGCACTTGGAACAATATACATTTAAATACATCAATTTATACATAAAATAGTCTCAACTTTGAATGCATCAAATCTCATTCACACTTTGGAAATAGACGACACTTAATATTAAAGTGTAGCAACATTTTCGTGATTTGACTAGGATAAAAAAATAACTTATTTTCCACTAGAAATAAATAATGCATTAGGTTTCTATGAAATATTAATTTGTTAAAAACAAGGGGAAATGATTGGTTGGTAAAGAGTACAGATGGGTTTTGTGTACACATAGGTAATCAATGTGAGGTACTATATCCTTTGAGAACAGTTGAGTTTCGAAACGCAATAATTTTATGTAATATTTTTAGATACTTTTAAAACCGAAATAGTCACTTCTGTGAAGTTTGAAACTAGTCAAAAAGAAAAAATATCTCCATACTTTATTCCTGTGAATTGATACTTACATACTGTGTACTGAAGTATGATGCTCAACAATAGATAATGGTATGATCACTCAACCAACTGTTGATTGTGTGCTGTTTTCAGACGTTATGAGGCATCGAGATTTTTTTTGCTCCACTTTTTTACAACATTCTGCCTTCTTGACTAACACAGCAGTTTTTTGATGGGAAAGTGATGTTTTTTTTATAAAAAAGACTAGAATTAGTCTAGAACCCTTAGTCCAGACTAAAGTAAAGAAGACTAAGAAAGAAGTGGGTGATCAAATTATTAGAACCACAGTGCAAAAAAATATTTTCTCAGTTTTGGCTAAAAATAAAACCACAATTTTTTAAGGTTTTCACATCAAATTCTTTTTTATTTTAAATTATATCTCTATGAGATATAATTTATTTCTATGAGATATAATTTTTATTTTAAATTATTTAAAATTATATCTCTATGAATACACTTAAAAAGTCTGATAAAAATATAAATATTTCTTAACACCTCCTTTTTCTGTAATTACTAGTTCTGCTGCAATTGCTGCTTCTTTTAGGCATGCATTCCGGCGCAGTTTAACTCTTTGGGGTTAGGTGGGTTAAAAACTGTTCCACCTTTTGCTTAGCTTTTTATGCATGATGGGATATTTTTTTAACCTACCTCAAAAAGTTGGAATTACTCAGTCATATAGTTTAAGATTTGATTTAAAGTTTTCCGTTGAGTTGGCAATGCTATGAACTAACCCTAAATGTGTAAATAACTGATAACAAAATTTACAGACGTCGAAACGCATTAGTAAGTTGTCGAAACTATTGTGATTAAGGTTGGCGAATTGTGGTGAGGTGAATTTTTGTCTTTCTAAACGGTAAATGTTTTTTTTTTCGTAAAAATTTATTACGAGTGAATAAATCGTTTTATAATAAAAAACATGTTATTTGATGTTTTATACTAATTTTGAAGCTGAATAAGTGAATAAACAATTCTGTGCAACTGTGGTTTTTTTCTCTTTAAAATCGTGTGTCTCAGAGAGTTTAATGAATCATTCCTGTGCTACATACACCAATCGAACGCTCCATTATCCGGCGTTTATTGGTAACAAGGTCCTTGGAAATTTCCTTCTTCATCAGTTTCCAAAGGTACTCGATGAGGTTGAAATCCTGAGAGTTTCCAGCCCAATCAAGAACCTTCTCTTATTTTATTCAGGAATTTGTTACTTTTTTTGGCTTATGACAGGGAGCAGAATCATGTATGAATGTAAAATCGTTGTTCGGGAACCACTCTTCAACCTTGAGTAGCATCCTGATCTCCAGCACCTTTATGTACTGATCTTGCCTCATTGTTCCCCTCACAATGTACAAGTGACCAGTGTCCTAGCAACTGATGACTGACCATTTCATGATGCTAAGAGTGTAATCTTTGAATTTCTCTAGTGGTTGTGTTCTGACGAATTCAGATTTGTCAGATAAAATTTGAACAATTGATTCATCAGAGAATCAAAATAAAGGTGGCTCCAATAATGATTACCCACTGTAGTTAAAATCCAGTTGAGGTTACGGTCTTGTATTTGGCTTCAGTTTGTCGACTGTGTAGTCGATACACTATTAATTCTGACAACCCAGATCTCCTTCCCGTTTACAAGGGGGGTTACCAGAATGAAGGTTGGCAACCGCCTCTTTTCAGCTTGGTGACAAAAACTAACGCCAAACTCAAGGCTCTCTACCACATCTACTAGATTTTAATCTCAGACTTACTTCTTTACCTACTTTACGCTGACTAAAGATAAATATTAATATCTAGTGGGCATTCGGTGAGTAACTCGTATCTGCCAAAATGAAGCTGCGAATACTTCCTACTTTTGTAAATATTGTGTCCTTAATTACCGAACAGGTTTTTCAGTTTTTCTGAAAACGAAATAAGAACATGCATCTTTTTTGGGTGTTTCAAAAGCAAAGTCTTGAAAATTTAAGCATGCCAACAATCCCATTTTGATGCCGGATAAACTATTTGATTTTGTTATTTACTTTATTTAGAAATTAAGTTTTTAAAATAAATGTTTGAACGCCCATTAATACTTAGAACCAAAAAAAAGATGCCAGTACGGTTAGCATGAAACGAGCTAAAAGCAAACAACCCCCACTAGAACCGCATCGTTTCAGTATAAGTTGTTCTTTAGAATTTTTTAAAATTTGCAATTAAAAGTTATATTGATTGATTTTTAAATATATTTAAAAATACACTCAGAAAAATTGATAACAGATCAGGTAGGTAGGTATTTAATTAGCGTCGCACTGGAGCAACACAACGGGCTATTGGCGACGGCCCGGGATCAAACCCCGAAGGGAAAGACCCGAGGACAACACGTAATAATAACAGATCAGAAAAATGCGGTTGTTTTTGTTGGGAAATATTTCTAAACAGTATTAAATCTTTAGTCCTGTCAAAAATACAATTACTACAATGTCAGATATTAAAAATGAAATCACATAAGTTTTGCTTACGAATCGTATTTTGCGTACTGTCACATATCACGCATTCATCAATTGATAATCTTTTATAGAATTTTATATTAAATTTTATTCAACATAATGTGAAGGAAATTAAATAATTCAATACAAAGTTCATAATTGATGCAGAATCCTTTTGCAGGACTGAATTCAACTTTTTAGGAATCTAAAAACGCTCTTTTTTAAAATAACTTTATCCTCAATCTACACACACATTTATTTGGTCATTGAATCAGAAAGTTTCTAAGCGGAAACACCAGAGGATTATTTAATATAAAAGAATATGACTAGAGGTTGTGTCTAAAAATTGGCAACTTTGGTATTAAAAATACGACTGCAGCTAAAATCAATCTTGAAAATCTGCGTCAGAAATACGAAGTACATAAAAATATTCAACATTGATATGTTCCATTTTCAGAGTTATTTCCTCTTTTACAAAATTTCCAAATCTTAATTTTCTATAAATTGGGCTTCGTCCATTAGATTCTAGTTTCATTTCTGTTCAAAATGCGTGAAATTAGATTTCGATAAGTTTATGATAAAAAAGAATTAGAAAATACTCTTATAATTTATACTTATTAATAGTAACTTTTACTGTTCTGCTCACGCGAATATCAGAAAAAGAGTTTAAATCACCACTGTTTATTTGATGGATGTTTTGAAAACATTGTATTTCACAGAAACGAGAAATGTGGTCTTTTAGCCAGTTCATAACCATATAGCAAAAATAATCAAAACTACTCCTATGATAAATATTGAACTAAAATGTGAAAGTTAAAAAATAACCTTGTCCAGTAAACGACTAATTTATTAATTATCATATTTATCGGACTATATCTACAAATTGCGTTTATCTGAATGTGAAACGTTAAAGTGCAATGCTACCACATTAAACATTTAAAAATCCAACCCTTTTCCGGAAAGACATTAACTTCCTTTTGAGGGCAATTAAATACAGCTTAGTCATTTGTTTATAGAAATTATAGCAAACTCCAGGTAAAGTGAGCCATTTATACACAGAAAATACTGGAAAATCTAAAAACATTAAAAAAATATTTTACAGTTCAAGTTTAATGAGATGCATTAAAATGCACAGGTAATAAACATTTATTTTTGTTATACTTGAAGAAAGTTTAAATTAATGTCCTTTAATTTTTTCAACACATTTGCTTTAACTAATGATTCATATTACTAATACGTAATAGTGAGAGGCACATAAAAGACGAAGCAGTGGATTTTATGATCATAATGTAATTACTCCCCAAAGGCAACTATTTTATCACTCATTTTATGCTGAATTGCTTCGAAAAATGATTTTATTTAAAATTAATGGAAATATGTTTTGTAATTCCGTAATTACATTTGGTCCCATTTATTATAATTTTCTCAAATGACCTCACCTTTCATCAGAGCTTGGAATGCGCTAAAAATTCTTGTTTCTATTTATACTGTTTCATCTCAAGATTATACTAATCGCAATCAAATATAGTGAAGCCCAAATTTATAACCTTTTATACAACTCCTGAGTTTAACAAGTTCGATTGGTTGTCTTTGTAATTGTACCGCTTTTTTTTATGGTGCTTAATAGCTTATGCTACAATAATAGTCATTTCATTTTGTAAAAGTTTCCCAATTGCAAAAGTTGATAAAATCGTCCACCATTTCGAAAAGGTTAATTCCCAAGGATTCAATTAAGCTAAAAGCAGCTTCAGGCGCAGAAACATCATAAAAGTTCTGCATGCGTACTTTTATATTACGACAAATACGTCATTACCATCATTTAACTGATGAAAAAATATTAGAATTATTACTCTTCGAAGATCAGAACTTTATTTTTAGAGCAGAAGCAGTTACACTACTTCACCATAGTCACTCTTGAGATGAGACAGTATAGAGTTATGACATTCGGTAAGTCGTGAATTTGAAAAATTGATACTGCACCTTTAAGACCATTCTGTTTGAATTTTGTGTTTGAATTTACGTCTTGTGACCAAATTAGAGAAATGTCATGGAACGATACGCTCTCACAAGATAGCACAGTAAAGTTCAATTGGAGCTTATAAAAGAATAACTTCAATTTTTTCTTGCATTGCATTTGCAAGTTGTATATTCGAATGTATTTTCCAACATAGAACATTAAAAATTATGTGCCACTCAAACATTCGTTTACAAAAAATCGCACACTTCAATATTTTGAATTATGTATATATTTACCTATAAAAATCAGAAAGATAAAATATTTTATTTTCATTATTTTAATTTAGATAAAAAAGTTCAGAGCCATCGTTGCTCTATGTCCCTGTTTACAGAGAACTATTTTAATCTATAAATGTTTTATGCAGAAAATATACATACAGTGAAGTCCTTAAATCGGTGGTCATCTGGGGTCAAATCGTCCTTATACAGATGCAATGCTTGTCAAATACAAATCTACTCAATTGACAGGTTTTCTAAATAAACTTAATTTATTTTTGAATTATGAATTCCTCATATTTACTTTAAACTTTTTCTCTTTGCGTTTAATGTCAATATTCTGAACACATTAACCTTTTGATCTTCGTTTCTTATTTAAGCGAAAATGTTTTTTTATCGTATTACAAACATTACATATTACAAAGAAAACTAAAGTATTGGTAAAAGACTCAGTTGGGCTTGGATCAAAGTGAATTCATGAGCAATATTTCGCGTTGAAATACACAAATTCACGATACATATGGATAGGAATTTCTGGATTCTAGCATCAAGTCTGCAAAATCGACGGGTAAGACAGCGACTTACTAAACAATGACAAATTTTAATCACTAAATACTGAAAAATCTTAATCTCTCGCTAGTAGAAAAACTACTCAAGCTTTAAGGAGCAGAAAAGTATTGTTTTATTTTAGCATCTATACTGCAACAGTTAACCTATGTAGACAAGTCGTGTTCTTTCGTTTCTAATATAAGCAAGCACAATTGGTAGTGGTGTTGGGGGAAAATGGTACTAATATATGATAATAATATATGAAACTTTATGGGTTCTTTCAAATTGGTATATTAAAATAATGGGAAATTTGTGTAACCTTAAACAGTTGACCACGATTTGATTTCACTGCATATTGCACATTTTATACTGTACCAGACAATTTTTTATCTAAGACTCCGATTTACAAATTTCTAAGCATGAATTTTCATTATATTTCATTACAAAGAAATAAGTGTCTCAAGTTCACTCACCCTTTCCTTCTCTCGTTCTGCACTTCAAATGTTGAGCTTTTCCCACTTTCCTTCTGTTTCGTGGATTAACTCTCAACAAATGAATCATTAGCCACAACACTAGCCTTAACAGAAGTGATTAAATAAGTTTGGAGTGTCGATCTTGACAATTGATACTATGGTTATAAAGTAGGATTGAGCGTATGACCTTGAGGCGCCTGTTTCAAAGTAATAAAGTTAAATATTTGCGGAATTCTAAATTAATCTATATTTTCTTTCCTTAATAAAAATATACGAAAAAAATAATTGATATAAAAGAAAACGAGGGAAAGGAAAATTAATTTTGAAAAATGCCCGAAGGAACGATTTAGTTCTGTCATGAAAGTCGCCTTTTAGCCCACGTCTTTGCAGAAAGAAACAACTTAACCTGAGCCCGCGGTGAGGTGCGACGACATAGGACACAAACTAAACGATTATCTTCAATGATGACACAAAGGGGAGAAACAGACATACACAAAATAACGACGACCACGAAAAAATAACTATCAGCAACGATAAGAAAAAGAATCCAGAATCAGAGGACACAAATGCATCTTTTTTTCCCGCCATCCTATTTCCCATTCGAGTTGAGTTGACATAGGCACGTTTCTGGGAGCGGGAATTGTTTCGGTAACCATGGAAACATAGCAGTAGCGCGAGCTTCTATCCACAGCATGATCCAGACGAACTGCTTTTTGTGCTCTCTTGACGAACGTACTCTTTGACGTTGAACTTGGATTCTTGGTCCGGTTGGCAGGTCTGTCGGTACTTCAGCTCCCTGGGTAAAAGAAAACAGCATTCTCATTTCTCGTACTTCCACTTTCGTGAGTCGTGATTATCGATTACTGGAGATTTTGTTCTGTCGACAGGGGAAGAAAAAAAAATCGCGTCTTTTTTGATGTTGCGTGATGGATTCGAGTCTTTTGATGCGGTAAGACCCTTTGGTTACGGGTTTCCGCTTTTTCGGGAGAAAGGTAAAATAAGTTTCATTTAGGAATAGCTTTTAAGATTTCGAAATTTCGTGAAGTATTCTTTTGTTATTTGGATGGAATAAAAATGGCGACTGTGTGTGCAAAGGGGAGCATTTGCTCTATCTTTGGATTTTCAAAGATTCTCGAGAATTTTTGGGACGGAGGGAAAATTATGTTAGTGTGTTACGATAAAAAAATACCATGGAGCTGACTCACAACATGCGCACTATGTACTTCTGCGAATCTGATGTTTACTAAAATATTAAAAGTTGGAAATTCTTTATGTATCAATTTCTTACCTAGCAACTGCCATAAATGCGAGCTCCACGTTGTTACCAGTTTTGGCACTTGTTTCCATGAACGCCACGCCATATTCCTGAAAGAATAAAAAAGTATGCACGATATTTATTCTGAAAGTCTTGATAGAATTAGATGCCCTATTTGAATTTATAATTTAATGAACTGTGTAAAATTCGTGTGCGAACTGTGTAATTTTCCCCAGTGTACACTCAATCTTAAAACAATACAAATATTAAATTGTTATATATTGCGATATTTTTGTGGTAGAACTAACTTCCACATTTTAAAAGTTATTCTATAGCTGGTGTGATGGGACAGAAAATTTCTTCTTATAGTTGAACAAGCGACAGACTCTCTGACAACTCACAAACACTTTATTGGACGATTTTTCAAAACAACGCGGACACAGCACAAAATTTACACGCTCACAGGGGTATTTTAGTTCTCGAAATCCCGGACGGTGCGTTAGCAAAAACCCGCCATCGACTTTAAAATGAAATAACTTCATGTCATTTCTTCCAGTTGCTCGGTTTGAAAATCTGTCACGTGGTTGTGGGTAAAAGCAGGAATCCTAAATTATTGATTGGCTAAAGTGATTATCCACCGTGGTCAAAAACACTAGTCTGCGCTTCTATAGCCAATCGGCTTCGATTTGTGATTTACCCTTCAGAGATCTTACGACAGCGACTCTGCCCACATGATCCGTCTATTTCATTAGAAGGTCGATGACACCCGTACGCTAGGGATCTTTGTTAGTTTCTGTTGTTTTCAAAAGTCAAATAAGTCAAAGATAAGTTGCTTGTGGTGCCATCTATGAGCGAAGAGTGAAATATTTGTTACATAGGTAATTTGTAATACGTGGTTGAAAGCAAGAGTATGGAAATCATTTATTCTCACAGAATCACTCTAGAGGATTGTTTGCACTATAATGATTCTTACAATAAAGTAATGTACTATATAGCAGATCACGAACCCAACAATGAAGTATCTTTTGGTTGACCGACGTTGCTATGTCTCGTCCTGCTGTGCTACAACTAATTCCAAAGAATAAATTCCGAATTGATATCTAATAGTTGATTGGTCAACACCAATTAGATTAAACGCAAAATGTTGCCAAAACTGAGATGAACTACATTTGAAGGTAAACCCGATATGTATCATGTCAGAGAATTTGGACAGAAGTAAAATCTTTACAGACCGTCTGGTTTATTTACACTGAAACTCCCTCTGATAGAAATTTAAAACGACTCGACAATGATTAAATTATAAATAATATTAAATAATTAATAATAATAAAAATGTTTTGGTCTAGTACAAAAACAGAAAAATGAAATTCAATTACAACAAACATAAAAATTGTAAATGACTGGAGGAAAATTGAAGGGTAAGAATGTATTTTATGAATATATTTCATACTAAATTGTTCATTTTGTGTTAAGACAATTCTGATGCCAATGTACTGTTAGATTATAAAAATAGTTAACTCCTTGAAATGTGTTATAAGAGCGGCTGACATGTGGATAAGATTTTACTTTAAACACCTTCTTGGTAGACTCGCCATCTGACCGTGGTTCAAAATTACTAGGTGTTTTTCCCGGATCGTTCCCATCGGGATGGAACCCAGGACGTCGCCAATATCCAAATATATATGAAACGATACCTAAAACTAGCCCCCTAAGTACAATTCTCAATACAGATAAGTCCCTTAGCGGTCCCCTTTTCTCCCAGTCTTTGTTTCCCTATCTAAGTGGTCAATATATCTTGCCACCCTCTTTCACCTTTGAACTCAAGCCGTCTCGTTAACTTGGATCTCCCACGGATTCTCCTGCTTTCAAATCGCATATGTAAAATCACATTCCTCCTTCGTTAAACCAACGATTTCTACCAATGAACTTTCTTGTCAGATCTCCTGGTCCAATAATATTTCTCTTAATCTTAATCCCTCTAGCGAGTTTATTGTAAACTATTCATTCTTTACGAGCCTCTTGGGCTAAGGAGCCCTCAGAGCCGTTCCAAACTCCAAACCCTCAACAACCTCCACGCCTTATGATGTAACTACTCGTCTATTGAATTAATAAAGAATTGTTATAGATCTTTCTGCCTCTCCTTTTGCGGAACCATCATTACACTCAGTACCAATGGATCATTCTCTCTGGTTCCCTTACACCACTCTTGCCACTCTCGTCACGACTGCAGGTTATATACAGGTGGTTATCAAAATAATGGAAACACCTGTGAATAAAAGTGACATTTAAGAATGCGCTTCGTAAGCATTAAAATATAATCCTAGCTACCAGTCTTTTTTAATATAAAAAGTACTATATATCATGGTAGTATGAGGTAGCTTTAGTGAAGTTGTATACGTCGTGGATTTTTGTCAAAAGCGTAAAATGTCAGACCTCACAGACTTTCAAAGAGGCCAAATTGTAGGAGCCCGACTAGTTGGAGCAACTGTGACCGAAACATCCGAGCTTTTAGGCGTTTCTAGAGGTACGCTGTCTAAAGTCATGACAGCGTACACACAGCGCGGCAAGACAAGCTCGGCAAAGCAAAATAGTGGACGGAAGGAGAAGCTGAGTGAAAGAGACCGACGGGTATTGAAGCGGATTGTAATGTCTAAAAAGAAAACAACTGCAGCCAAAGTGACCGCAGAGCCCAATCAGCCTCTGGATTCTCCAGTGTCAATAATTACAGTTAGGAGGCACCTTCATAAACAGAACATTTACGGCAGAGTAGCAATTCCCAAGCCACTTGTCACAGATGTTAATGCCAAAAGTCGTCTACAGTGGTGCCACAACCACAAAACCTGGTCGATTGATATATGGTCAGACGAATCATCTTTCACACTTTTCCCCACAACAGGACGGGTGCACGTTTGGAGGACACCTGCACAAGCGTATGATCGTGATTGTCTCCTTCCAACTGTCAAGCATGGAGGTGGATCTGTCATGGTATGGGCAGCCATGTCGTGGTATTCTGCTGGCCCAATCGTAACCCTGAAAGGAAGGATCACTGGGAAGAAGTATAGAGAAGTTTTAGCTGACCAGGTCCATCCTATGATGCAAACTTTGTTTCCTGCAGGAGATGGAATTTTCCAGGATGATAATGCTCCTATTCATGCAGCTGAACTGGTCCAATCATGATTTGATGAACACGAGGATGAACTGAAACATCTACCTTGGCCAGCGCAGTCCCCCGACCTCAATATAATCGAACCGTTATGGTCTATTTTAGAGCGTTCAATCCGGAATCGATATCCTCCACCGGCATCTCTCCCGGAACTTTTACAATATCTCCATGAAGAATGGTACAATATTCCTCTAAACACTATTCAGCACTTGTATGATTCGATTCCCAGGCGAATCCAAGCTGTATTACATGCCAAAGGCGGTCCTACGCCATATTAGTAAAGGATTCCTTATAAATCCAGTGTGTTTCCATTATTTTGATAACACCCTGTATATATATGTGTTGTTCCAGTGCGGCATAAATTCAACTACCTAACCTACCTGGAAGGCTGCTGCCTTAATGCATTGATGCATACTTTTTATATACGTAACATTGCAACAACGCTAATCCTAGGAAAATCACGACTTAGCTAAGTGCATCGCTATTAATGGGGATCCTTTCAATGCCGATGAGGCAAGTGACATCACGTCATAAAATTTTATTTTAAATTCCTACCTGGAACGCGGCCTCTTTAATGCATTGAGTATATACTTTTTACATAACAGTGTAGATAATCCAACAACGTTAATCTTAGCAAAATCACGACTTCGCTAAATACGTCACCATTAATGGGTACTCTTAATGCCGACGACGAGGGGACAAAATACCAGTCATCTCACGAGATTAGGTTCCTTAACTCTCCGTGCATTAATAAAATGGAGCCGACTTAAAAGGCGTACATCATTCGATTTTCTCAGTCCAGCGTACTTAAGAAATCGGCCCACTCTTAATGAACGGTAATTATATTTATTGACACTTCCAGACTTTTCAAATTCGCAGGGCGGCTTTTATTGGCTTTCGGGGTGAATTAGAAGATTAAGATAAATCTTCGGGAAAGTGCGAGAAAATGCGAAAGTGGCCAGAAAAAAAGAAATTCAATTAAAATGGGAACGCAGTTTTATAAACACTAGACGGAGTTTATAGGTAGCCGAGGGGGAATAGTGTTTGGAGGCATCGTCTGAATTGGGGTAGAATGGAACAAGTTTATGAGGATTCTTAAACGTTTACTGTGTAAGTGGTGTGTGGAAATAAATTTAATCTGTCTGAGAGCTTTTTTAAATTACGAAGTCGAAAAATGCCGAGGTTCGAATTTCTATTAAAAGTTGTTTTCCATGTATTTTTAAAATATTTTTTTGTACGACAAAATTATCAAATTTACTAACATTTTTTCAACTGTAACGTAATTTTTCCTGTTTGCTATATACCAGCATTAATTAATTAATTTATCGTTCGGCATAAATTGAACTTGGGAATTTTAACATCAAGATTAGATGATTTAAAAGAAACGGGCAAATATTCGCAACATTAAGGTACGCGAAAAAGTCTGCATTTAATTTTCCTTTATAAAAATTAAGCAGCCAATTGAAAATATGGTACAGCTATGTTAAATGTTATGAGAGGTATTTTCAATCAAGTTAAGTGTATGTGGCGGTGATGTTTCTCCGGTGAATGCGTTTTCTGTATGAATTCTGAACGTTATGTCAGTTGGCTTGTTTATCGAATACGATTTCAACCATTTTGGCAATAAAAATTCTAAAGAATCAATTCCAAATCTATATAACTGTTGATTGATCAACTCTAATTAGATTAAATGTTAAACGTCAACGAAACGGTGATAAACTACATTTTAAGGTAACCCCAATGTGTATCGTGTGAGAGCATTTGAATAGTAGTAGTAAAATCTTCGCGTTCCGTCTGGTTTGTATGCACTAAAAATCAATCTTATTAGAAAATGATGAAAACTGAGGAACACTTGCATGATTTGTTTTCAAAATTAATGTTGCCTCTAATTGGAAATTTAAATTATTTTTGTGTATTTTTTGTAGGACATGTATGACAAAATTACCAGTTTCGAATTTTTTCTTGAAAAATTTTGTTTATGATTATTTTCATAGCGGAACATATGAGAATTTTCAATGCAAACAAAAAGAAAACAGACGGCAAGCGAAGATTTTACGTCCACTACCCAAACATTTCAAACGCATGATACATAATTTGGCTGTCGTAATTTGTAGCTTATCGCCATTTTGGCAAAGTTTAACGTTCAATCTAATTGGCGTCGACCAATCATCTATCATATATAGTCTGTCTCCCACGAGTTGGCAGTCTTGTCAAGGCTATTTGTCGGTTTTTGAACGAGTCTATTAGTTAAACTAGGGGACTGGTGGTCACGCAAACAAAGTTCTTTGACAACTGTCATCTTTAGCTCAGATCCTGATTCTAAGTTTATCATTCGATGCAGAGAGCGATAGTATGGATAGGCAGGGGGTAAACATCCACGGCGATCGCCATTCACGCTTTTGCGTATGGTAGTCTTCTAACATGCTTTCACACCTTTTAAAAAATTGACTCTTTCAAGGTCGACTGCCTACTTGTCAGAGTCGCACTATATCAATTCGGAATTTATTTTTTAGAATTTTATTGGCGAAGTGTTATTCGAAAAACAAGCCAAGTGACGTCACGTTCGGGATACGCACAAGAAACACGTTTCGCTGCAGGAACAGCCCTTCAATTATACAAGCATCTATTTGTATAAAAGGAAAGAATAATCGAAAATTCCAAATTGTTAGATTCATATTTCGTTGCTAGTGTGATGAAATGAGCTAAAAGGAGACAATATATACACTGGAAACACAATAATACACGATTACATTGAATTCATTAACGAATTAATATTCAGATTCTGCATGTTTATAATTAATCTCAATAGTTTCTTTTCCTTTTAAGGGAGTACAAAATGGATACCCCTCTTTAACAAAGCATAAGCCCTCTCTATCAATCAACGGTCCTTTTGTCTCTGTCTTCGTTTAATCAAAAGACATATCAAATTTCCGTTTCGCTTACCTCTCAGTTTCCCGATTCGAAATTGCATCCGAAGTCGGTATAATTCATTTCAAAGCCACTCAAAAATATCCAAGAATTAATACAAAAAGTAGAGCTCTCAAATTATAGGAATGAGTGGAAGTTTTGAAAACTTATTGTTGGAATTCTTGATCATCGACAAAGGTAATTAGTCTTAATTCCTGTTTCTATCCTGGATATGCAGAATGGAATCAAATGTGTACGTTAAACCTATTTAACCCTTTCAGTGTACGAGAGTAGTATTGCTTTTATCCCACAACACACATAATGACTACATAACCATATCTATCTATTGGCTGGAAGAATCCTAGGAAAGATTCTATTAATCAGAAGGGTCAAAACGGATTAGAAGTCATGCAGGGAAGCTGCAGGTTGCAGGACGGATAAATGCGTGTGAACTTCTCGGAGGATTAATCAGAAGGGGTTCAGTTTCTCACGGTGAGCGAGCATTTGTAATATAAGCATTGAATTCTGAATACAAGTCACTCATCTGAAGGAAATTATGAATATCATAGAATAAGAAGCGTTCCATTGGGTTTTTTATAATAAAAATATTCAACATAGCAATAATAGAAATGCAAGAAATATAATTGCATCACCACAATGGGTAACCATCTGTAATCAAACACAACACATTATTTAAATTTTCAATGTAAAGTATTTACATTACAGAAAGAATAGAAAGTTGTAGTGAATTAATTCACGGAGTTACTGATACACAAACTACTTTTTAACTTAAAATGTGTTGCTTTTATTAAAATTACTTAACATCTCTAATTAAAGATATCAGGGTTTCGGAGCCACAGAGATGACATACTAGACTCGTATTTCTTTTTAGGAATGAGCATCGACCTTCTAATGAAGTAGCCAGAGCCATGTGGGCTGATTCGTTGCCACGAGATCTCAAATACGTCACGGGGGCTTGAAAATCGACTTGTGCCGATTGGTTATTGAAGCGCCAATTAGTGTCTTCTATCACGCTCGTCAATTAGCCCTACATTAGGATTCGTGCATTCTTCCAGAACCACGTGTCCATCAGCCGAAGATCTGCGAACCAAGAGATCGGGAGAAATAACATGAAGCTGCGCGCACATGCTTCGTCTATTTCATTAGAAGGTCGATGGGAATCAGAACTGCGCGATTGCTTTACAAGAAAATCAGAAAAAGGGATCAATTAAAAAATTGGTTGATCTAAATAAACTTTAATCGTAGAAGAAAATGGGCATATAATAAACAATAACGGAAGTTCCGTACGTGGCAAAGGTTCAAAAGTAAATCGGTTTCTGTGTGGGAAGGACATGCAGACATCACACATGTAGACAGACATGTAGACACATACCTTTGCGAGCCTCTCTCCGTCTTCGTACATGACTAGGCGATCAGTGGTGGAATCTGCTTTGTTTCCGATCAACATGATGACCACGTCGTCTTGTGCATACTCGTTGATTTCGCCCAGCCAAGCCTGCAACGAAAAGAAAAGTTCCAGGAATTAGGAATTAAGACATTAAAGACAATATTATTAATGATCTGCGCAAGACCATTTTTTATACCTTTGAGTCTTTAGTAAGTCTGGTTTGAAAAAAACTATCTTTAGATATCTTTATGAAACCCAAAAGCGAACACAAATTGCGTTATCGAAGCAGGAATGTTTGAAATTTAAAATAAAGGGTTGGTACAAATATGATGGTTGTTTGTTTGGGTTTTTATGGCGCAAGGGCTATATTTGTCATACTGCGCCAGACACAAGATGTACAATATCAAGTAATGGACATGCACACACGAAGAAAGTTTTACTGACACAGAAGAGAGAAATATACCCAGGGAGGAATCGAACCAGTGCCACCTACAACTCGAAGGTTGCTAGAGCTGTGGACATATCCACTGAGATACAACGGACCCTAAGGAAGTACAATTGCGAAACCTCTTGCATACTTTTGTAACACAGCTCACGAAGCATGGATTCGTAAGAAAACTGGAAGATTTATTCCAGAGTCAAGAGCAAAGATTAAGTAAACAGGAACATGGAGGATTCACCGAACAGCGGAGGAGTACGTGCGGGATTCTCCAAAAGAGAAAATTTCTTGGCTCTATTCAAGGATAAAGTACGGAACATTTTCTTCTTTTCCAAGAAAACATCGTAGCGGGATATGTGGATGGCACAACTGCATGAATACAGCTACAATATATTGAAATTTGTCATATCCAAGGATGCACACATTTAGTTGTATTAAACTTCATATTCCCAACAGAAACTCGAAAAGTGAACACCGTATCTTCAGTAGTTTCGGTTTTATGCAACGTAGGAAGTTTTCATTTGTAGTAATCACATGATTACTATGAAAACCTCCTACGCATAGGCTAGGCTCAAGAACGTGGTACCAATTGGCGATGGCAATAACTGCCATCGCCAATTGGCATGGAATGTGGCAACTCGTCGTGGGTTGCTGCATGCACTTCAACTTGCGAGCAAGTGGAAGCCAACCATGTTGGTGGCCTACCCAAACAGTCGTTTGGCGATGGAAATTTTAGTCGCCAAGTTGGTGAGGGGACGGTACCGTGTTCTTGAGGTTTATCCATGTATATTTTTCATTCTGTTAAACAAGAATGTCTAAAAAATATTGGACTCACGAATCATCTTGTATTTTTGTCAAACAAAAATAATGAAAACCCATAATTAGTTTGAGAGAAATATACACAACAAAATAATACATTGTATAAATTTGATTTGTGACCCTTCAGTCATTATGCTACGAGAGGGATTTTCGGTGTAAATAAGCTTTCGGGGCCTTGCCTGTCAATTCGTAATTGCTAGACCAAGTAAGAGGACCTTAGGAGGGGCTGCGTCCCCAACTAAGATGTAAATAAGCAAAGCGCGGTTTGAGAAGAATTTACTTCTGCTGTCCAAATACTATTGCATGATATCGGGGTACCTTAAAATGTAGTTTATCGTCATTTTAGCAACGTTTGGCGTGTAATCTAATTGTTTTGACCAATCAACTAAGCATTGCCAACACGGAATTCACTTGGGATTCTTACTGGTAAAGTGCTGAAGTAGTATTCGAAAAACAAACCGACATTACGTTCAGAATACGTACAAGAAATACGTATCGCAGCAAAACGTAGCTTGACAAAAAATGTCTCTCACACGAGGGTTAATGGGATTCAGACGGAGATTAGAAATTAATTCATATTATATATGTTAAATATTATTATCATATTATTTACAGAATTTTCTTTTGTCAATCATTTAATGCAGTCTATTTCTCTGATGAGGATGGAAGCTCGGGATGTATCGAAAACTTTTAAAGTATCCTTTTCTTTGTGGGTCGCGGTAGCCCGGTTGGAAGAGTAGGAACCGAAGGGTTGCGAGTTCGAATCCAACCAAAGACCGTCGTGTACAAAGGGGGGCTGGTGCACGTTAAATCTGTCGTGGCCTCAAATGTCTTCACGTTGGTGGTGTGGTGTGGAAGTTTGGTGACCGAGGCTATAGTGAGTGAGTAGTAGGCTTGGGGTGCTTGTGTGCCTCATTAACCGGAAGCCCACACAGTCGGGCCCGGGGATTATGGTAGTATTGATGGGCTACTCCTTGGGTCAAGTTAGCTACAGGTGCCTCCTCATGGCGGCTGCTGGTAACTGGGTGGGATCGCTTGACCGACGGTCTCGGCCAGGCTAAATCCTGTCTGCATGCGAACTTTAGTCCGGCTGCCCTGGGAATGGCTGAGTCGGATGGGAAAGTAGTGACCCCCTTCCGTTCTCTGGCTGTCGGTGGTTGGCTCGACACCTAGATCTCAGGTCTCATCAACCGGGGTGAGTGCTGTCACCTCTGACGTTTTTCAGTGGTAGCGGTCGGGCAAAGCGGCGTTTCCATTGGAACCGCCGGTGATGTTGAGGTTGTCGAGGCTGATCCCCGAGTCTATTAAGCCGGTTTGGGTACCCGATATCTTCCCACCGTGGAATACAACTGTTGGGTCGTGAAGCCGTCGCACGGACCCTCCGGGACAAGTACACGGGCAGAAAGTGTCAGTGCGGACTTGGGTTCCGAAAAACGAGTGTGGACCGAACCTCCTGATGGGGAATCGGACAGCCCCTTGAGAAGAATGCTTCGAAGTCAGAGAGGCTCTCGTTCTCGGAGCGTCGAGTACGTATTCCGGTTCGTGCTGTTGGGAGTATGTACCTTGTGATCGGCCTGAAGTCCGGTCACATCAAGCATGGGGAGACGCCTTTGCGGCCTCCAAATTTCTTTATTGGCGCGTTGGTGTAGGCTTTGCACCAAAGCATACATGCCTTGCTCACCCGACCATGGAAGGTTTTGCTGGTTTTCCTTACACGTAGTGCAAATGCAGATCGGTTTGTAAAAGTCCTTCCAGCAAAGGCAGCGCCCAGGAGATGGTTAAATAAGGCAATACTCTAAGAGATGCTTCACCAGTGATCTCGTCTAAATTTATTTAATAAGTAAGCCAGCAAGCATCTTTGAAAATAGTTAATTCTATTCTGTTAGGAGCATATTTGCGACGCCCACCCATTTATGGGTCGGACACGTCGCACGATACACCATAATATGAACTCCGACTATACTGGTTGGATAGACTGTGCCGAAGGTTAATCACCCCTCCGAACAGAAGTGGACGTGAGATGTAATATCTTATCCAGCCCGTGGCTGATGAGCATCTGTTGATTCTGAGTCTCGTCCATAATTCTCTAGCCCAACTGCCGTACTCTCTGGGGCCTCCCCCGTTAACCCGTAGTTACTCAGCTGTCGGGGTGGAGGGGGATGTGCCCCCAACTAAGAAGGAAGTGTGGAAGTTTGGAGAGTGGGGTGCCAGCTCAGGTGCGATCTCGTCATCTGACCGTGGTTAAAAATTACGTGGTGTTGTCCTCGGGGGTTGATCCCGGACCATCGCCAATAGCCCGTTGTGTTGCTACCTGACCATCGTCAATAGCCCGTTGTGTTGCTACCTGACAATCGTCAATAGCCCGTTCGTTGTGTTGCTACCTGACCATCGCCAATAGCCCGTTGTGTTGCTACCTGACCATCGTCAATAGCTCGTTGTGTTGCTCCAGTGCGAAGTTAATTAAAATATCTACCTACCTTTCCTTTGCGTTTGTTTCCAATGCAATTGACGATAGTTTAGTTTTCCATTAGTTGATGCTGCTGATAACGGTGTCTGATTAGACGCAAATACGATAGCGTTTCCAATTCAGGATGTTACTTTAAGGATGTCGTGGTGAATGCAGATTCCGAAGTAAGACAGTGGCTTAGTGTACTTAGTCATTAGTAATACATTTCCTCGGTTTGTAACATAACATGTGTTTAGAGAGAGTAAATCTTAAACTAAAATAGGACCTAAATAAAAGCCCAAAACTAATCACTATCATCTCGGATTTTCCATGAGGACTTATTGCTTTCTCAAGGGTTGATGTATCTCTGTAAATACTTCAAATTCGTCGAGTTTGGGTGTAATACCAAAAGAAAATCAATTTCAGTGAGTCCAGTTTATTGAGACGAATCAAAAATTTCGCTTGAAAGATGACGATTGAAAGTTCATTCTGACATTTTTAAGATATTCTAACATTTTTAAGATATTCTAACATTTTTAAGATATTCTAACATTTTTAGGATATTCTAACATTTTTAACATGAATTAATTGAATAATGTAAATAAACACGTACAAAAGCACATAGCAATTAACTGTAGGGTCTTTGTGCAAGAAGTTGCTTCTTTTAAGAATTGCTTTCTTACAACACATTAAGGGTAGCCTGGTTGGAAGAATCGTGGATTAGAAATCGGAGGATTGCGAGTTCGAAACTCGATCCAACCAAGGACCGTCGTGTACATGGGGGCTGGTGCGCGTTAAATTTGTCGTGGCCTCAAATGCCCTCATGTTGGTGTGGTGTGCAAGTTTGGAGAGTATCGTGTTTAAAACTGAAATGCCGAGTATATTAACGAGCAATTATCAGACAAACAAAAAAACTGAACAAAAGTAAAGAAGCATTGAAACTGGTCTAATAATTAACAATCAGTATTCCTTCACAATGAATGAAATTCTATTGACGAGTTTCAAAATATATTTTCCCTTCTGAGAGGAAGGTCAAAAATATTTACCCCGATGTAGTGTAAATTCATTTCATATACTGTCTCAGGAAGTCATTCTCAATATAATAAAGGTTCTGTCAATATCTTCATAAGAGTCAACAGACCGGAATTCAATACCCTGCAGATGTGACAGGATACAATCTGAGTATTATTTAATTTGCAATTCAAATATTTATTTCATCAAATTTCCCCGACGTTAAGTTTATCTTCTCCGTAGTGAATGATATCGTGTATTTCATTTTTTTAAAATTCCAGTTTGCAGTTTACACAAAAAAATCTTCATATAAGGGAAAATTGATTTCACAGACCATGGCGTAACTTTCAGTATTCATGTACTGCATGAATATAAATTGATCAATACATAAAGCACTCGTGTTATGAATTTTCATTTTTATTTTGAACAAGACGAAAATTTATAAGCATAGAGAATCGCATATAAAAATTTCTCGCTGCATACATACTTCATTTTTAAGTAATTTATTTCCAGATAGTCGATTCAGATGTAAATTTAATACCTTTTTTACATAACTAAATTATTTTCAACCAATGGACAGAAGATTTGTGTAAACTTTATTATTTCAAAATAAGAAATTTCAAACTGAAGGGTTAGGAATTTGATATCTCTAACAAATTATGTTAGTATTGAACTTGAATTCTAGATTTCATCATATGAATTGGCAGATAAAGAAATAGCTTCATTTGTGATTTTTCATATGGCCCTGTAGAAAAAGATTTTCAATGCTAGGTTTCAAATACAGTTAGATACGAGGAAAGCAGTGACATGAAGATATGGCACATATTTTCATTTCAAAATGCTTCACTATCACCTAGAACAAAACAAGCGAACTGGGATAGAAAGGAAACCGAAATATTATCAGAAGAGAAAAATTAAATATAGTATTATACTAACCAGAAAAGAGAGGAGAAAAGGAATAAAATTGTCTTCTCCCTAACTTCTGGAAACACAAAACTAAACAGGAGCGTCTTTGCTTAGAAAAAATTAGTCTTTACTTAACAAAATATTATACTAATTAGCATATTCTACCCAATTATTTAACTAGTATTCAATTTTAATTTTCTGTACTCAAATATTTTGTTTTGGACAGAGTGGACATCAGCCCAGGTCCCATAAAGTTTAGCTTATTTTCTGAATTCCTTTGATGGATCCTTACATGGAGTCATTTAGTCTAGTCAGTTCTAAATCTTACGCTTAACCCATAAGTTCATCATTAGTATCGGCTGTTCAAGGCCATATAAATCTGTCATTCCCATTTTCTTACGTTCAACTCTTTTACAATTCAGTTTAGGATAACTGTTTGGACATGCTTCTTATAACACATCTCTGGCTTCAACTGAAGCATGAAAAGGGAAATAAAAATATCTCCCCATTTTCTTACGTCCAACTCTTTTACAACAGTTTAGGAGAAAGGTTTGAAAGGTAGCTGAATTAACGTCGCACTGGAGCAACACAATGGGTATTGGCGACGGTCCGGGATGAAACCCGAAGGGAAATATCCGTGGACAACACCACGTAATTTTGAACCACGGTCAGATGACGAGGTCACACATGAGCTGGCACCCCACTCTCCAAATTGTGGTTTAAAATTGCGAGGTGTTGTCCTCGGATTCTTCCCTTCGGGATTGATCCCAGACCGTCGCTAATAGCCCGATGTCTTGCTCCATTGAGACGTAAATTCAGCTACTTTTCATACCTTTTCATAGAAAGTTTATTTATGCCTATAGAGAAATCATAATGAAGTGAAAATACGGCGGAGAATGTCAACCTAAATAAATAAACCATGATTGAAAAGAAAGTGGAAAAGGTATTTGTGGAATCGATATGGTCAAGTAATTTTCATGTATTTCATAGAACTAATGAAAAATGTACACAGCACTACGTAGGGATAATAAAAATTCACTCCATTATTTACGAAATTACGTTTAAACAGAAGCGCCGTTGTTAAAATGCGCCATACGCATACATGAATATTTACCACTTAGTCTTTGTCACCTCCGAATACGGTTTCCAAGAAAATCAGAAAACTTTTATTTTTCAGAATCGTAAAACGAAAGCGTACCGGTGACTGCGAAGTCAGTTTGAAAATGACTGGTACAGGGGCCTCACATGCAAATGACACCGCAGAAATGAACTCAGTCCAAGTGTCGTTTTTGTTGATGAGGGAAAGCAGTCTAGAATCATGTATGAAAATGAGGATATTAAAGTGTCTGCTCCGAAATAAGGTGGATTCGGTATAGGCGAAATATTCTTTTCTCCTTTGACATTCAGAGAAACATCACTTTCGTGCCCACGTTTATATTCGTATGAGTGGAATTTAAGATTGGAGGTAAAAATGGAAACGTGTATTTCGAAGCAGAACTATGTTCTAGTCAGGATACAGTGACTGCAATATCTAGAAAATGTATAAGTTTTTGGGTTGCACTGCTAAATTGTAAGTTCGACACCCCCAAAAACAATGAATGTCACAGAAATCAACAAACCTAAAAAGTACAACTTTGTTTGCTAAACGTTTTGTAAAATGAGGTTTATGAATCAACAATAAAGAAAAGAATCAGCTCCCACAAGAGAGATTTTCAGTGTAACAGACGAAGACGATGATTTCAATTTCGGTTATCCAATATGGAATACACACAGGAAGCATTTCATTACAAAAACACTAACGCCATTTTCATTTAACTTTACAGACAAAAACCTCTCATACAGCAAAATACTCTTCAAATACATTTTTTAGTTTCACTGCCAAATTTAGTTTTTTTTAATGTAAACAAGACTCCATGAAAGAAAACAAGAAAATTACAACTACTGGAACTTACATTTTCTGATAGTTTCTGTATCAATTGAAAGTGAATTTACGGACAAAAATACTTAATTGCACATATTTAGTTAGTCAGAATAGTGTGCCCAGAATAGAATCAGAATTTGGGCTTGTGTTTCGTAATCTAGAATTATAAAGCACTACAGAAAATCAGAGGTAGGTAAGTACATATTTTAATTAAGGTCACACTGGAGAAACACAATGGGCTACTGGTGACGGTCCGGGATTAATCCCAAAGAGAAAGATCCGAGGACGCCACGTAATTTTGAACCACGATCAGATGACGTACAGAAAATAAGAGATTTTTTCAGATTTGTGCAGATTTCCAAAGAACTATTTTCTATGGACTGCCAACGAAGTTTAAATATTGAAAAACTTTTTATACTTCTGTAACAGCATGAGAACATTATAAATGAACTACGCCATTTTGCTCAGTCTCCTCAGTCACTGTTCTCATTTTAAACCAAGATTTGTTTTCTATAAAAATGAAAGTTAAAGAAATTGTAATTGTGGTAAAATTCGATCTTCACGCATCTTTAAAACTAATTTCCATCACTACCAAGATTCTAATGAACATAAATAAAAATTTCAAAATTACTCTTATGAGAGACTTTCTGTCATTATAAATGCAGGTGGCGGTAGTTCCGATATCGTATTATGCGAGAGCATTTGGTAACAGGAAGATCCCCTTTTTCTGTCTGGTTTGTGTATTTTCACTGAAAATCTCTCACTACAATACCGTTTTAACTTGAGAAGGATTATAGATATGATATTTTATCATAACTTAACATCTCTTACAGTGGACTTTTAAGGATTAATGATTCACTAACTACTAACCTCATCTTAAACACTCAGAACTAGTATCTACTACATGAATAATCTAATAATGCCTGCATTAGTTTAGAGAATTAAAAAATTAATTAAGACAAAGCAATTCATAAAAAAGCAAATTCCTCACCGATCAAAGTAATTCAAAACCAATCCTTGCAATGATAAATCGTTGCCTGTGACTCGCACAATTAGTTTTTTATTTTTGATTAGAAATGGAATAAAATAAAAAAATTCAAAAAATAATTCCTTTACAAAGTTTAAATTAACAAGTTTTTTGTGTTTCTCCAATTACAATTATACGAGATTGATCATTTTTCCCCCAGGAAATTTTGTTTCCTTCTCTTTAATCATGAATTCTATTGAAGGAGAAAAGATATTTAGATTTTTATTTCGGAAGAAAAAATATCGACATTTTTTATATTTCGTATTTCGAGAGGATGAAAAAAGAAACAGGTTTAAACAAAAAAGTTTTTTATTTAAATTTAATCAACATAATGAAAAAGTGAAATTTACTATGCCCAAAAGGCTGAATAAATTTTCATGCAATCTAATATACTTCGAGTACTTTCAACAACTTAGTGAATGAACTTCTCATTGTCAGACTGTCTGTCTTCCCGTTTTATGTCCGTTTGTGTATTTGTATGTTTCTATCGCATAAAAACAATTCAATACGAATTTATAAAATTTTATATGTATTATAAACATTACAATTTAGTGAATACATTATTTACTGTATTTTTGAGAGTTTCACACTAAAACGGCTGGATACCCATGTCCTTTACTATACTTGAATCAACCTTAATCTAGCAGTGTTGGAGCTGAGATTTAAACTGAGCATAAAATTTTGAGAGAAAATGCATATCAACAACGGCTTTAAAATATTTTGAAAGTAAAGGATTTTATTGATTTTTTTGGTGTGTGTGTGAATAAAATTTTTTGCTGAAATGCAAACAAACGAAATAATATTTAATTAATTATATCTATGCATAACGTTAGCTATATGTTTTGGTTTTAATTTAAACTGTCATATTTCTGTACCTAACTCCTTACAATCATTATTTTAGTATCTTATGCATTTGTTTACTCATAGTGTTGAGCTCAAAGTACAATAATAGATATTTGCCTAAAAATTGACCATATGCAAATTAATATAAAATATTGTTTAATCTTCACACAGACATAACTTTTCTGTATGTTGTAGTAAAGAATACGAATAAACAATACTAAAAATTTGATTTTGATAAGTAGTAATTCATGAGGTACAGTCTATCAAAAATATGATATTTTCCATCATGATTTATTTGAATGCTTACAGGTATTGTGCTTTAAAAATCAATGATGAATATATCACATTAATTTGTCATTCTTCCTTTAAATGATGATGAAACTTGGAAATATTGCAATCCTGGTGCGCCTCAAGTCAAAAATATTGATAGGAAACTGCGAATGCTCCATTCACCGTAGATGCGTCATTTCTACGATTTGAATTACGGCAATTTGACAGGAAACGAATTTAACACAATTTACCTTGAGGGTCAAATGACCTTTTTTTAAATTTTTACTTAAAATTATTTTAAAGTTTTATTGCTTTTCCTCAATTGACTACGATGTTTCCTGAAATGTTTATAAAATTAATTTAGTAGTATAAATTTCTCTTCACCTCTCCCTGCATCCGACATATGTTTGAAGTATACCTATTTTGATAGTGGCTGACCGGTTTGATATTTTCATATGCATTTACAACATTGTCAACTCTAAAACCATTCTATACACACTGCTCTGAAAATAATAAACACCCACCACTGCGAAGAGTTTCGTGCTTCATCATCCTAACGATAACAGAACATTCTAACTTCGAATTCGAAAGATTTCATTACCGAATACTAAAAAAGTGAAACTACTGAATAAAAAGTCAAAGTATTATCTTATGATCATTGAATTTTTGTTATTTTGTTTATAATTATTAAATTATTACCTAAAGATAATTTTGTTTATTACTTCTAGCACTAATTCCACTGTTACCTAGGACAGTCGTAGCTCAGTGGTTTTGCCCACTGCGCTAGAAACCAGTGAGTTGTAGGCGGCACATGTGTTCGATTCCTCCCTGGGTGTATTTCTCTCTTTTGTGCCAGTAAAACTTTTTCGTATGTTTATGTCCATTACTTGATATTGTACGTCATGTGTCTGGCGCAGTATTACCAAATAACCCTTGCGCCATAGAAACAAAAATAAACATCCACCCTGGGTGTATTTCTCTCTTCTGTGTCAGTAAAACTTTCTTTGTGTGTGTGCATGTTCATTCCTTGGCGTTGTGTGTCTTGTGTTTTGAGCAGTAATGACCAAATATGGTCCTTGAGTCATAAAACCCTAAAACCAATCACTGTTACCTGAATCCAAATGGAAAAATGGGTTATTTGACCCGTTTCGGTAAAAATAACTATTTACGTAAGGCTGGTAAATTTAGTTTACTCCAAAACTCAAAATCGGATTTTGTAGTCACTTCAGTATTTTACCCTTTGTAGATTTGGGACTGTTGTTTTTGTCTTACACCAGGGGTGAGATAAATTACTTGGATGGATATAGAACAGTGCATAGTATGTCAAAAGGGTAGTAAAAATTATTTTCGGACACTTAAATGATACTTGTGTTTACTATGAAAGAGAAAAGTGATTATTATGGTGAATTTTTTATTTAAGTAATGCAATCTGAGTAATGCCGAGTATTTCTACTAGTCCTATAATATGAAGTCGAAATAATATTTGATCTAACGTTATACTCATGAATTGAAAAGGATAAACTAAAATTTCAAATCTGGAAATCAATAATTAATTACAAGATTTTCTAGGAGAAAGGTATGCCTATTTCATCAAAAAAATCCGAAAGAACTTCAAAAGCTTGATATGATGATGAAAGATTTCATTTGTTTCAATATTCACTAAAACAGGAAAAATTATATGAAAAAACATTATTCACGAAGAAAGAGTATTTATTTTATTTAACTTGTATTTTAATATATATCTTCTATACAACCTTTAGTAAGTTAATTTCGATACTCTTTCACTCCGTTTAGTGAAAATTAAAGTTCTTATTCAGTCGAATAGGCTTGTAAAATAGTAATTCAACGATTCTGATAAACACTATTAAATTTTTTTAAATAGTTCATCTGAGACAAAATTAACAATTCATGATATTTACTAAAGACAAGTTTTGTTGATTAAATATATATCTACTTTCATGAATTCCAAAGTGCAATGCCGTTTTATCACGTGAAAACGGAAAAAGGAATTCATCAAAAATAGATACAATGAAAAATATATTGCAATATTTCTTTAAAGGATATCACACAACCTACTTTTATTTCTGTGTTGATCTTTCGACGAGAAATATGTACTGTCAAGATTTTATTTCATTTTGAATGATATTCTTTTATTACTCTTATGAAAAGATTCAATGACAACGTTGCATTCTGTGATAGAAATGTTTTCATTTAATCAAACCTCAAAAAAGTTATTTTTTATTGTCGGTTGTAGGCAAGTAATAACATTGCATTTAAGATGAGTTTGTCTTATTTCAAAGAGATTTCGAAGAGTTCGTTTGGTATTATTTGTGCTGAATTCAATCGTCTTAAGAATTATTTTTGTAATCCAAGTCAAGTAAAAAAATGTAATATAATCAAAATAAAACTACTCGAAATGTCAAAAATAAATTCTCACATTCCAATCAATCAAAATATGGGAATAAAATCACAGAAAAAATCAGGAATCGGGAAAAAATTAGGAATAAAATCATAGACAAATTTTATTCCTGTGCTATGTAATTTAAAAATAGCAATCTAACGAAAGATTTATTCAGTGCTAACAAACCAGTCCTTCATTTTCTGCTAAGCGAATGCTCTCTCATGATACATATCGGTGATACCTTAAAATGCCGTTATATATAGCCGTTTTGATGACGTTTGATGTTTCATCTAATTGACCAATTAACTATTACATTGTAGGTTTAGAGCAGAAACTCATTAACTGACAAAAATCATTTTTTACTGTACAACTGTATAAAGACTTAATTTTCAGGATAAATATTTTTCACATTTTAATAGTATTACATCTCTTTCAAACAGTTTACCGTGTGACTATATTTTTCATCATGAAAAGAATCATTCAGCGTCTCCGGGAAAATGTCAGCTAATTAGTTTTTGCTCTAACTCGACGATATATCAATGCGGAATTCGTATTTTAAATTTTTATTGGCGAATGCTGAAATCGTATTTGCAAAACAAGACAAGTGACGTCACGTCCTGGATATGGACAGGAAATACGCCACCTACATTAAGCCCAGTGACTGATTGGCTCAGATGATCGGTAAGAGAAAATGTAGACCTACCGGTCTCAGGTGGGGATAGACTTTGAATTCAGAAGTGGAACTAGACTTTTTGGAACCTGGGGTCATGATACAAAACAAAAATTGTCTGTCCCAGAATAAAATTTATGATTTAAAATGAAAATGTAGTATAATTATTTTAATAATTGCGATAAAATATACTAATCAGTATTATGTTAATCTGTTTATCAGTTTATTGTTTAAAATATTAACTTTTGTATGTAAATATTGACTGCGTAGAAACTTACAAAATCTGGACCATTAAGACTCTTGTTAAGGTCTTAAGGCGTTATTTCAATAATGGTGCAAATCTATTTGTAAAACTGTTATTAACCATACTTAGGGTTACACTCCAATTACATTAAGCCAAACAAAAGGCCAAATATTAATCTTTGCCGACTAAGTTTTTAACCATCCCTCTTTAAAAATTTCAATTTCTGAATTTTCTTTTGACTTAGCTCTAAAACCCGATATCTCGAACAAATGCCCTCACGTTGGCGTGGTGTGGAAGTTTGGAGAGTGGGATGCCAGCTTAAATGTTCTCGCCATCTGGCTTTGGTTCAAAATTACAAGGTATCCTTGGATCTTTCCCTTCGGGATTGATCCCGGACATTCACCAACAGCCCGTTGTGTTGCTCCAGTGCGACGTGAATTAACTACGTACAGTTAGTTTTTTTTAACTTATCGCGGATAAAAAAATATCAGTTCTATGATGTCCTTCCTGCGAAAAATATCTAAAACATGTGTCGAATCATCATGAATGTCCTTCCATGATACCAAGAAATACTTCGTGGTCAGAACTAGCCATGCAAGTACCATGACAGTTGTGATTGACCGGGGTTCAAAATTCGCATCTTTCTATTCGGAATTATCACCTATAGCCCTTTGCAATTCTCCAGTGCGACGTTAGGGCTGCGGTAGCCCAGTTGGAAGAGTAACGGACTAGCAACCGGAGGGTTGCGAGTTCGAATCCAACCGACCGTCGTGTACAGAGGGGGCTGGTGCACGTTAAATCCGTCGTGGCTTCAAATGTCCTCACGTTGGCGTGGTGTGGAAGTTTGGAGAGTGGGGTGCCAGCTCAGATGTGTCCTCGTCATTTGACCGTGGTTCAAAAATACGTGGTGTTGTCCTCGAATTTTTCCATTCGGGTTTGATCCCGGACCGTCGCCAATAGCCCGTTGTGATGCTCCAGTGCGACGTTAACTAAATACCTACCAGAGCGACGTTTATTCAACCACCTACCTACCTATCAATATCTCGAAATACTAGTAGAACCTACATTAAAATAATATCTTTGCAAATTGCTTGCACCACCTCCACAAATACAATTGTGATTCGGAACCGGACATAAATGAGAAATTCGATATGATTTTATTCGAATGTAATGAGGTTACGTCAAAAGTATACCTCATAAAATACTGCCAACAGCATCCGTTCATCAAACGCCAAAGAGCATACTGCAGGCTGCACAAACAAATAAAGCCCTATCGGAAATCCCACACATGTCCCCAACCTTCGGACATTTGCTTTTGAGACGCCTGAACTTATTTTAGAACTTTAAAGCGCATAAAGCCGTCTTCATTGCTGTTATGGGAGTGGGTTGCTTCAGAAACAAGCACGTCAACATCCGAAGCTGATCACACAAACACTTCGGGCTGAGCAAACTGACATCCTCTGATCATTCAACTTCGACCAGAGTTATGTCGACAGATGTTTTTCGAGTTTGAAGTGCACTGAAATCGATATTGCTTCCTGTTTTCCGAACTCTACGGACGATAGAACAATAAAAGTTGCGGAGCGGGAACTTCTAGAAGGAAATTCTTGTCTAATAGATGCAGCTCATACAGTTAGTTTTTCTTATCCCAGATCAAAATAAGATCAATTTCATGATGTCCTTCCTATGGAAAATGTCCAAATGATGTCCGGATCATCATGAATGTCCTTAGATGTCACCAAGAGACACTGCAGTTTGTGGTCAGGACTATCTATGACAGTTGTGATAGTCAGAATAAATCCGTTTTTCCTTCCACATAAAGTTAGTTATATATATATATATATCCAACTCCTATTAAAGGGGCCGTGGTAGTCCAGTTGGAAGAGCAACGGATTGCCATCCGAGGGTTGCGATTTCGAAACCTAGGTCCAGCTAAAGACCTTCATGTAAACGGAGCTGGTGCACGTTAAATCTATCGTGACCTTAAATGTCCTCACATTGACGTGGTGTGGAAGTTTAGAAAGTGGGGTGCCAGCTCAGATGTTCTCGTCATCTGACCATGGTTGAAAATTACAAGGCGTTTCCCTTAGATCTTTCCCTTCGGGATTTATCCCGAACTTTCACCAATAGCCCGTTGTGTTGCTCCTGTGTGACGTTAATTAACTACCTACAGTTAGTTTTTTTACTTATCGTCGCGGATAAAAATAATATCAGTTCCATGATGTCCTTCCCATGAAAAATATCGAAAAGATGTCTCGGATCATCATGGATGCCCTTCCATGATACCAAGAAATACTACAGTTCATGGCCAGAACTAGCCACACAGTTACTATGAAAGTTGTGATTGTCACAATAAATCTCTTTTCCTGCCACATGAAGTTAGTTGTGGATATATCCAATTCGTATACACAAAGTCAGAGGAAGCAGAGATTTGTTTTGGGGCTCCGAACACTATTCGGCATCGAAAACTAATGAAATAGACGGAGCGTATATGCGTAGTTTCACGTTATTTTTTCCGATCACTCGGTTTTAAGGTGTATTGGGAGAAAGCACGAACCACAATGTAGGACAAATTATTGACTGGTTAACGCGTTCAATGACAATGATCAGACACTAGTTTTCGCTTCGATAGCAAATCGGCCCAAATTGATTCCCAAGCCCACGTGATCTCTCTTACCGATAGCAACTCCGTCCCACGCCCTCCGTCTATTTTATTAGAAGGTCGATGGCATTAAAGCTATGTCACACATGGAACTGAGTTTTTAGTTTTAAACAAATGATCAATTTAAAACCAATCTTTTTTGTTTTTGCCATTCAGTACTTATAAAAGTAGTGCGGTAATTGTTTCCTAAGCCGTTGCATATTCCCAATCCAGCTAGCCATACCAAAACAATTTTAGATATTTTTAATTCAAAGCATCCAGAGAGAGATCATATGAAAAACTTATCTGAAAACTTACTTTTTTATTCTGAAATCAAAGTTGTAAACAAACAAACCAGAAGAAAAATGAAAATTCAACTTCTGATACCCAAATGCTGTCGCATGATGCATATCAGGGTTATACCTTAAAATGTAGTTTACCGTAGTTTTAGCAACGATTGGCATTTAATCTAATTGGTGTTAACCAATCAATCGTCTTTCAATTTGTAATTTGTAATTTTATTGGCGAAGTGTTGAAATCGTATTCGAAAGTAAGCGTATTTCGAAAGTAAGTACCTTAAAATGAAGTAGACGGAGCATGTGCCCGTAGCTTCATGTTATTTCTTCCAGTTCGGTTTGAAGATGTCACGTGATTGTGGGTAAAAGCATGAATCCTAAATTATTGATTGGTTAAAGTGATTATCCCACCGTGATCAAAAACACAAAAACACTAGTTCCATAGCCAATGGGCTAAGTTGATTTGTGATTTACCCTTCAGAGATCTTACCACATGATCCGTCTATTTCATTAAAAGGTCGATGAATTAAGCCAAGTTCGGAATGCGTACAGGAAACACGACTGCCGCAGAAACACTAGAGACATCTATATTTAACTCGACAGAAAATGTTTCTCATACTATATGTCAAGAATGATGTTAATCAAAGGAACTCTAAATGCTCTGGAATTAGAGTTAAAGATTGACTCAAATAAGGACCGCGATTTTACTCTGATTACTTCAAAGCAATAAAGGAAAATCTTCCGAATGTTTCGCAAATCTCTTAAAAAGAATGGCAGACGTCGGGGTTTCGAAAACCAGGAATTTGATAGAGGAGGATAGAAGCTTCTCTTAGACTAGTTAAGATACGGTAGAAAGGCTTTCGCTTTGTCATTCAATATTTCCTAAGTAAAGGAACTGCATTCTTGAGGCTCTTCCTGTCCACCCTTCAACAGAAAATTGTATTTTGGAAAAGAATGAAATTCTTGTGCTGAAATTCTTTATTAACTAAAATCTCTTGAAATTTTCGTTCTCCAAAGATGTGAACTTTATATAAAGATGGTACTAAAAATTTTGCCTTGATTAATAGGCAATAAAAAATTTTATTGCTGACAGTATGAAATAAAGCTTTATCAAATGCTACTTGTCAAGAAAGAGGTCTATATATTTTGGGATTATAACTGATCCATTGGATTTTGAATATAAATATTACATTTCCTTATGAAATATATTTATAGCATAAAATAAAGCATTATCAAATGCTACTCGTCCAGAAAGAGGTCTACCCATTGTTGAGATATATAACCGATCTTGTGATTTTGAATATAAATTATCACAGATTTCCTTATATAATATACATAAAAATACCAGAAATGCATATCTTAAATTTTATCAGTCAAATAATAGGTAGACGATGGAATAGTCAGATATCCAGGTGCTTCTAGAGGTAATGCTAGGATTTGCAACTGCGAATTTTCGAACGAAATAAATAAATTAGAAATAATACGTATGAAAGATTCCAAGGATTTTATTGTCAACTATGAATTTAAATATTTTGAAGCATTTAGAAAGAGTAACTGTAAGTTTCTACACAATACCCTCACTTGAAGTTAAGCTGACGAGTGTTAATCAATAAAATGAGTTTTTTTAGCAAACTTTCTGTTACTTACGCTTCAAACAAGCATGACAGACAAAACGTTTGATGCCTTTTATTTGCTAAGATGTCTTTTTCCAAAACAGATATAAAATCTTGATTTAAAGTTACGTTTTTATCAAAAGAAGTAACTTTTGACGTAGAATACGTCTTCTCTTTCGAAATCGGGGTACTGCGCTTAATTTGTGAGTGTCACAAGAAACGTTGATCACGAAAAATTTAATAACTTAAAAACTATAAATGATACATAAATAAACGATATCGCGTTCTATATAGCATTAAATAAAGCATGTTTTAATACCCATTGAGCTTGCGTCAACCTCATGGGCTGATGCAATCGCAGCAGAAAGTTGAGTCACGAAAATGTGAGCAGCCGCGCACATTAATTTAGTCTAGCACCGGCCTCCTCTGTGCGAGCACGACGTTTGAGGTTCATTTGTTTCGTCTCTTTGCGCTTTATAAATAATAATATAAATGAAACCTAAATATTTAATACTTGTTTAGAATCGGATTTCGAAGTGTGGAAATTGCACAATGTTTTTAAAATGTCCAAATATATGCATATAAACACCAGAAGAATTATAGCAAACGTCTACAGGAAGAAAGATCGAGAGATGAGGAATCCAAGAAGACCCAGATGTCTGATGCTGAGCTTCAACGGACTCGGCAGGAGCGCATGAAAGTTGAGGAGTCGCACCGTCAAGGTAGACATATGGCAGTTATGAGTGCGCCAAGTACTTCTGCCGCTCAGTTCGACGCAAATAGCATATCTGATGACAAACGTTTCATTATAGAGTGATGGAGTTGAACCCATGGAGGTAGGTAATGAACCACAAACATCAACAGCGAGTGCACCAATTATGATATATGTGCGGAGCAATGAATATGAGAGAATTTGGGTAACGCTAATAGACATTTTCGTGCTGTATTCATAAACAATGAATTCGGATATTCGTGTAATGTTTGTGATAGACTTTGGTTTGAGAAGGACCTGAAGCAGTCACGGAACAGTGGAGTGATATTATTGTTCCGCAATGAGTTACCTCAGTCCAATGTGAATGATTTCGTGCTGTGCATTCATTGTAGGACAAATTTAACTAGAAAAAAATACCACCGTTGTCAAAATCTAATAGCTCTCGATACCCAATGAAGCCAGAAATTTCATGTACATACTTTGTCATTTAATTTGTAAATTTGTATAAAGTGTTAGAAAAGTAGATATTTGTAATTTAAGATATGGCGGTACTGATGAAATAGTGCATTTGTATTCGTTGTAACGACATATGATCATTTGATGTGTGAAATTAAATGCTTTAAACTGTATTATACTAAATTATTTCTTTCGCCCTCATTCGCCAAGTAGCCGCACTGCTTATCTACGTTTTAAACCTAGCGGCCGTGTCCCAACACAGTTCCGTCCGTTTCTTTGTTTCCTAAATAGTCCAATTCTGGATTAAATTACTTGAATTCTAAATTGTGGGAATCGGGCTACATGTTAAATTGTTACTCCCTTGTGTCATATACATTCATGCTCCGAAACTGCACTGTTGCACAGCTTTGAGGATAAAATGTACTATAAGTGTAATCAAATGTAATATACATCAATTGTTATTCAGTATCGAAGTTATGTTTGTCAACTTCGTTAGTTATGATTTCAAGGCACAATAGAAAACATCGTGAAACAGCATATTAAGCCTTCAAAACAACAAATAAAAGTAAAAAAGACAAGACCATTACAAAATAATGGAATTGCTGTAGTTTGCAACGGAGAAGGAGATGTTGAAAAGCTGCTGGAATGTATAAACAGTAGTTGCGTTTTAAATAATTTAATCCAATCCAGAAAACCTGCAGTTAGAACACCAAGATTAAAAATATTTGGATTACCGAAAGAAACAGAAGATGAAGAGATAGTCGCATCTATTTGTACAGAAACGAAAGCATTACCAGAAGAGGTACAAATTAAATTTAAAATTAAAACCAGTGAAGATAAAATTCATTGCATTGTGTCGTTACCAGCCCCACAATTCAAGCTATTAAAATCAAGGAGAAAGATCAGCATTGGATGGTCAACATACAATGTTAAAGAACATTTAATATCAAGAGGTGCTATAGGTGCCAAATGTATGGCCACACTCAAAACAATTGCCATACTCACAAAATATACTGTGCTCATTGTTCTGGTCCACATAAAACAGTTGAATGCAAAAGCCAATCTCTCAAATGCATCAACTGTTGAGAGCAAGTGGAAAAATATGGAGCCAATATAAACATGGCTCACTCTGCAGCAGATGTTATATGTCCAATGGATAGCATGGACATTGTCCATGCTATCAAGAAGAAGTCAAAATATTCAAAAAGACAATCTCCTATTAAAATGTCACACCACACATCAACTCAATTCATAAGTACAAAAATTCGTCCCACATTGACATTCGTTCAAATAAACCTAAGAAAAGCAAGAGCTCCAACAAGCCAACTCTTGTTTATGACAGAGAAATATGAACCGGATGTGATTCTGGTACAAGAGCCATATGTAAAGGAAAATAAAATCATAGGAATACCCGGTTCGTGGATACACTGGATCTTGAAAAATAAAAAAGCAGGGATTATAATAACAAATAGAAATCTGCATCCAGCTATTATTGCAATTACCGTTAACACGATTGTGGTTAAAATTGAAAATATTAACGGGCCTCTAATGGTTTTTCAGCTTACTCATCACGTACTTAACGTAACTCTTCAAGAACGCAGCGAAAATGTTAGGAAAGGTGGAAATGAATACTTTTTAATTGGTGGTGATTTAAATGCTCATAGCATCAACTGGGTGTACGACCACCAAAACTCTAGAGGGTCAGAACTACTGGAATTCATACACGAACATAAACTACAGATCCTCAACGATCCCAAATCACCTCCAACCTTTAACAACATGAATGTGGGTTGGCCGGACATTACTTTGGTGTCTCACCCAGAACTAGCGAATCAGTGCGTCTGGGAAGTACTGGATGAGGAAACACTGAGTGACCACATGTTCGTCAGAACAGTTATCTCATCGGTAAGAAAATCATCGACGTACACCAGGTACAAAACAACCTTTGGAGGACAAAAAATTCGCACTCAACTTCGAAAAGGATGCAGCCCGAATATATAGAGACATTGCCAAATGCTCAGAGCCAGAAACATTGGACAAAATAACTGAGGACTTGCAAAACTCTATCACCACAGCCTGCAATAAGGCATTCAGGAAAAAGAAATTATCCTACAATAATACCAAACCTGTTTGGTGGAACCAGGGGCTACAGATTAGAAAGAGGGAAGTAAATGCTCTTAGAAGATCTCAAAAGGCACAGGGTGAAGAAAAAGCACGAGCTAGAGAAATTTATGCACAGAAAAGAGCTCAACTCGTAAAAGATGTAAATGAAGCCAAAAAGGAAGCTTGGAGAAAATTCTGTACAGATGCTGGTTCTCCCTACGGTAAACAGTACAAGGCAGTTTTTCGGAAAGGAACAATACCAGATGAAATTTTCAAAATAGCAGGTGACGGAAACGCAGGTTCTGTCAAAGAACTCGCAGGTAAAATTCTGGAATCACGTTACCCGTGTAACAACTGCAACAGTATAACGGTTGAAGATTTCACTAATACACCAAGGGACCCAGACTTCTCCAAAGACGAGGTCAACAGAACTGTCAATTATCTCCCGAAAGGCAAAGCACCTGGATATGATGGTATAGATAATCTCGTGTTGCAACTTATCAATAACAAATTTCCAGAACTTCTATTTGCTTTCTTCAATAAATGTCTAAATCTTGCGACCTTTCCTAAGCCCCTAAAAGTAGGAATTATAATTCTTTTCCACAAGGAAGGAAGAAAACACGATGAAATGAAATCATATCGACCAATTACTCTTCTTCCAACTCTGGGTAAAGCTTTGGAGAGATTGCTTGTACAAAGGTTTACTTATCATCAAGTTGAAAACAAAGAAAGACATGCACTCCAGTTTGGATTCAAGGAGGGCTCATCTGTTGACAATGCTCTAGAAACCTTGCTAAACAAAATTAATGAAGAGAAAAAGAAAAAAACTTCATGTCGCTGTAGTGTCGGTTGATATTGAGGGGGCATTCGACAATCTTCACTATTATATCATCAAAAACAGATTAGCGAAATCTAAATGCCCTTCCAATATTAAAAATACTCTTGCTAAAGTACTTGAGGACAGAAAAGTCATGCTCATGACAAGCGAAGTTCCGGCAATCAAGGAACAAGGGAAAGGCTGTTCACAGGGATCGTGCAGCGGACCAGTGCTGTGGAATATCGTGGCCGATGAAGCTCTACCATGAGCCGGAAAGAGTCCACATGCAAGCATTTGCTGACGACTTTGCCTTTATAATCGCGGCAAAATCAGAGCGCAAATTAGGTGAGCTAGCCACAAATGCACTGGACCTGTTAAAAACCTGGACAGATCAGCAAGGTCTGAACGTGTCCGAAGAAAAAACTAAGTACCTCCTCCTTAGTAATCTTTCGAGAGGACCTTCCATCTACTGGAATAAAAAAAGAATAAAACGAACTAGTACTTTAAAGTACCTATGACTTACATTAGACGAGAAGCTAAATTGGGCAGCTCATGTACAGACTTTAGGACAAAAAGCCATGTTTCAATTTCAAATGCTACAAAGAATAGCTGGAACGAGATGGGGAATAGGACAGAAATTTCGAAAGCTGCTGTACAAAACAGTGACAGAAAGAATGTTGAGTCATGGTGCAGTGGTCTGGTGTCATAACCCAACTCAACGAACTATAAGAAAGCTTAATGGGATACAACGAAAATTTCTGATCTCAATTACAGGCTGTTACAGAACAGCACCCACTTTGGCCCTTCAAACAATTGCGGGAATTCCACCACTACATCTTTCACTTCAAAAAGAAGCAGTGTGCGTCAAAATGAGAATGGGAGTAAGTACAAAGCTTGGAAATGCAAATTATGACAAAGATGACTACGAGGAAAGGGCAATAGGTTGGTCTGTACATCCAGCTAAAACTCTTTCATATGACAGAATAAACCCAGCAGTGGGAGTACCTCACTCCGGCATAAGCTACTTCACCGATGGCTCCAAAATGGAAAATAGAGTGGGAAGTGCTTTTTGTTCTATGCAAGAAGGGCGTATAACCCAGCAATGGTTCACGAGAATGCAGGACAACTCCGTTTTCCAGGCGGAACTGTATGGGATTTTAGCAGCCATAAAAGCGGCAGAAGCAAGAGCAGATAAAAATGTATAGATCTGGTCAGACAGCCGAGCTGGTCTCCTGGCACTTAGAAATCCAAAAACGCCGAGTCCACTGGCACGAATGTTTATTAAATAACAAGGAAATTTATCTAGGCTGGATTAAAGCCCATGCAGGTCATGAAGGAAACGAAGCAGATAGGTTAGCAAAAGAGGCAACTACAACGGAGTGCATTGACAAAAGGGTGAAATGGCCCAGAAGTCATTGCTGGAGGGAAACCACTAACTGGCTACTTGGTGCATGGCAGAAAGAATGGGATGATGGAGAAACAGGTAGGATGGTACATGATGTGTTGCCAAGAGTGTCACTAAAATCGGCAAGTTGGACCAGGGAAGAGACACTCTTCTTCGTAGGACATGGTCCGTTTCCATCCTACCTAACGAGGTTTAAAAATATCAATTCAGAAAATTGCTCCTGTGGTGAAATCGGCACACCTCTACATTACATCAGTCTTCCCCCTTACAGCATCATGGCATATGAGGATGCCTGCCGACCACCTTCAAATCGCATGGCTCAGAAACATTCCTAATACCAAGGGCTCGAGGATCAAAATTATTAACATGGTGAGATTCATTGAGAATCATCAGGACTTGATCATCCAAAGAGACCACCTGAAAAACCTACATTTTCTTCTCTTATGTTATATATATAGTGTAATTTAGTATGATAATATAGATGTAATAATGTATAAATGTAATGTGCTCTAAATTCTGGATAGACATGTCACCCCTCGGTGGCATGCTCTATTCATCCCAACCACATTTATTTAAACTGGTACAGTGTCTCATGACACTAGGTACGGGAATGTGCGTTGGTGTTAGTTATGATTGTCTGTTTTTAAAATGCACAACATTTTCACATTAAGACATGTTAAAATCAAACAAATATTGATATATATATATATATATATATATATCCCCCGATGAAACATGATTCTCACGACAGATAAGTCCCTTGACGTTCCAGAATAACTACCTCCTTTTCTCTTCTTTGCACCCCCTAGTTTGTTTCATTGTTACCACCCAGTCCCCAATACATCTTGTCACTATTCTCACCATTTGAACTTCTCATCTCGCTAAACATGGCTTCAAATAGACTAGCTTACTCAAATTTGTTTCTTCTTCCTTTCTGATTGGTTGTGTTGCTCCAGTGCGACGTTAGTGAACCAATGCCAATCTTTCTGATCGCCGATGCATCCCACTACAACACTTAAGATGCACGTGCAACTTATATAGAAACACCGCCTTTTCTGCCAATATACTTTCTTAATTTCCCAACCAATAACCTTTCTCAAACATCCTTGCGGGGACTAATGTTTAACTAGTTTAACTCATTCCTTCACGAGCCTCTTTGAATAAGGAGCTCAGAGTTGCTCCAAACATCCTACACACAACACTGAACCCCCTCATGTATTATTTGTCACTATGTTACAACTAGTCAATTTTATTGAAGGAATTAATAAAATGTTTTTCTGGAATGTTCTGCTTCTCCACTTGCGAACTCCCCCACAACACAGCCAACACACTACACTCAACCTTAATAAATAATTCGACCGACTACTTTCACCACTCCTGCTTCGCCCGTGACTTTCATTACTATTAGTATGACATTATATCTCTATGAGAAAAAAATCAATATTCCCTCAGTGATATCGACTGTGTTTTTGTCATTCTGGAATGGCAATCAAAATACAACCAGTTTCAAATTAATATTAAAAAAAACAACATTGTTGAATAGCTATTAAGTATGTAAGGCTCGCTGACGCCTAACGTCCACCAGGATTTGTTATCTATTGAAACAATGTTCTTGACTGCGTTTTTGTCATTCTGGAATCGCAATCATAAATGCAACCAGCTTCAAATTACTATTTAAAAAATAACATTGCTGAATAGCTTTTAAATATGCAAGGTTTATTGTCTACTGACTCTTACCGGGATTGCAGTTATCTAATGAAACAATGCTTTTAATATGCATAACTACTCTAACCAAGTCTAGCTTTTTCCTCAGTTCGATGTCGCTTAAAGGAGAGATGTTTTATATCCAAACAATATAATTGCATAGTTTTCTATTAAAGATGAAACGTCAAAAACTATCGTAAACTCGACAAAGAAAGTAACGCGAAAAATTCAGCTCCTTCGAAGACTTTCCACTTCTTTAATCAGTTCCGTGCTCTTTATTTAGGATTGCATTGAAAGGCTCTCGAGCCTTCAGGTACAAGTCCCATAATGGCCTTATCACAATATTGTTTTGTTTTGAACAAGAACTGTCACATAATCTTTTATGTAAAACGTATTATGCGAGACATTTATGCGAGGCTTAAGCCCTCTTCTTTGAGACAAAAGAACGAATATTGATTATTCCATTGTTTAGAAACAGGAGCGGTTTCCCAGAGATTACGAGAAGAATTTGGGAAAGTAGCATCCCAGTAATTCTAGCCGTTACTTACTTTCAACGTCAGTTTTGCTCAGTTGCTGAATGGAAAGCTGACGCCAACTCATCGCCATAAAAGCTCGCATAGCACATTATGATGATATCGGCAGTGGAATAGCTTCTTATTAAAGTTATCGCTATGACATAGCGACAGCTCCCCTAAGCATGATGATTTTGATTTTAGATAAAGAGCATTTTGTAGATTGTTATTTTTAATTTATTCACGAAACAGATGGTTAACTTTGGTGCAGACCGTTTTAAAGTATCTAAACTTATAAGTGGCTTCAAGATTTACAACAATCACATTTCATTTATTTCACCCGTCTCTCTAGTCAATGAATTTTTGGCATTCGTATTACGCAATGATATAAATATCAGTATAGCTTTTTACAGAAGTTTATGCTACAGCAGATGCTTTTCTTTTATTGTTTCAGATTTTACAACAAAAGTGTAAATATGTGCGAAGAAAATAATATCAGTTGAAGATCGAATAGGATTGCAAGCCAAAGAGGAAATATAAAAGTAGTGTAACCTTTTAATGTACCAAGGATCATATGACCAAAAACTAGTAGTAACGTGACCCTTAGATTACTTTCGTCTGACGAGTGGAAACAAACATTCATCATCTGATTGGTCCACGGAAAGGGAGAAGATGCCCATCCATTCATTCATCACCTGATTGGTCCGAGCGAGTAGACTGGCGATTTCACTAATTTAGTCGCCACTATATAGAAATACTCATTCACACGTCTACCCTGGGATAAGATGTTATATCGCCAAACGAGGCAATAAGATGCCAAATCGGTCGACTAAGTTAATATTTTACAGAGCAGTCATGTGATTACTAGTCGACATATTGGTCACACTTTTCGAAACTCCTCTCAATGGCAATACTCAGTCTACTAATATTTTCCGTCTATGTATTTATTTTCGAATGCTTGACTTATCAATTCGCAGAAGTTGATGTCCAAGACCATAGAATTAAAATATTTAGATTTGAGAGTCCTGACGTTCCTTTTGAAATTGCAGCTTCTAAATAATGACAAATACTAAAGATTCTAAATAATGCACAAAAAATATAACTTACCCTAGTGTTGTCGAAACTGGCTTTGTTTGTGACGTCATACAACAAAAGTAACGCTGAAAAGATTAGAAAGTGAGAAAGTTAAACCCAAAATTGCAATAGGTGGTGACATAAATTACTAAAATTCAGTTTATACAATTTATATTAATCTGTTATAAAAATATAATTAAAACTTTCTTACTTTAATAAGATTGCTACTTTACAAAAATTGTAAAATAGTATACAAATGTAACTACATTTTTACAGTATTAATAAATATTATTGTACTATTGCATATTATGTAGCATTTCACTACCGTAAAATACGATAGGTCGTACTATATGATATACAGTAATAATCACCAATAACCTTTATTAATACTGTAACAGTATGTGGCTTTTTCAAACAATACTTTCTAATGAAATAGACGGGCATGTGTGTGAAGTTTCATGATATTTCTCCCGATCGCTCGGTTTGAAGATACCTGGATGAAGGTCACGTGGTATTGGTAGAAAGCACGAATCCTAATGTTGGACTAATTATTGACTGTTTAATGCAATTATGAAACGAGACTAAAAACACTAGTTTGCTCTTCGTTAGTCAATCGACCCAAGTCGATTCCCAAGTCCAAGTGATCAACACTTCTAAGATCTTACGTCAGCGAATCCGTCCACATGCTCTATCTATTTTATTAGAAGATCGGTGTTTACAAAAGATCGTGCATGGAAAAATTTGAATTAGTGTTTCTCTATAAATGAAACTAAGAGTATATACAAATGTTCACAAACTTGTTCTATCTCAACGTTTTAAAATTCAGCAAATTTTGCAATCACCGAAATTTTCTGTTCTGAGCTCATCTCCTTTTACCTTTTTAAAATTATTAATTATGTGATTAGTTTAACAATGACCATGTTTTTTTTATTCATTGTGAATGTAATGATATTACACTGCTGGCCACCCAAATTGCAACACCAAGAAAGACAAGAGATATCACAACAAAATTTATTTTGTAGATAACATGTTGACCTAGTATCAAATGATTAAATTTATAGACTTCTGTGAAGTGTGGTTCCTGCCAAAATCAGTAGCCAGAGTAGCCGCCATTGTTGGAGATCACCGCTGCCACACGCCTCGGCATTGATACAAAGAGACTTTGGATGTGTTCTTGGGGTACAGCAGACCAAGCAGCTTCCACACGTTGCCAAAGTTGATCTGGTGTGGCAGCTGGGGATGTATTCTGGGTCAATCGTTGAGCAACCATGGACCACATGTTTTCTATCGGCGAAAGATCCGGAGAGCGAGCTGGCCAGGGAAGCAATTCAATCTGGCGATTGACGAAGAACCCTTGGACAATGCGTGCCACGTGTGGTCGCGCATTATCCTGTTGAAATATGGCTGTGGGCAAGCCCTGAAGGTAAGGAAGGACAACTGGCTCCAACACCTCGGAGATGTAGCGCTGGCTGTTTAAAGTACCGGCAATGCGTACTAGAGGAGTGCGAGAGTGATATCCAATACCGCCCCATACCATAATACCCGGTGCAGGACCAGTGTGGCGGTGCATAACGCAGCTGTTCAGCATCCTCTCTCCACAGTGTCTCCAGACTCGAATCCGACCATCGTGGTGTTGCAGACAGAAGCGTGACTCGTCAGTAAAGACAATTTCATTCCATTCTGCCGTCCACATCCTTCTTTCATCGCACCATTGGCGGCGGAAACGTCTGTGGTTCTGCGTCAAGGGTAGACGAAGCAATGGACGTCTTGCGGACAGACCACTCTGCTGTAAACGGCGTCGAATGGTACGCGCAGACACTGGATGATGCGGTACAGACTGAATGTGCTGTGCTATGGTTCGTGATGTGGCTGAGTGATCCGTCACTGCCATACGCACAATATGCCTGTCATCACGTGAAGTGGTGCACTGAGGTGGATGCGATCGAACACGTCGGTCCGTCGTACCCTCCTACATCCAACGATCACATATCCGCATTACAGTTGTTTGGTTTCGTCCAACACGACTACCGATTTCCCTGAAAGATAATCCACAATCTCGGTAGGCCACTATCCTTCCTCTGTCGAACTCGGATACTTGATCAAAAGATGATCGCTGTTTTCTACGAGGCATAATTGATCGTTTTTTTGAAAAAACCACAAGAAAAACACAACTGCCGTACTTGAAATCGTCGAAATCTCCAAGCCTTAAATAGCGCTTTGAAGTGGCGCCACAGGCGCGCGTGATGTGCGTCTGCGCTGAAATTCTAATCATTTGCATATCTCACCTCCGCTAATGCATGTTGTAAATTTCATATTATTTGTGTTGGGTTTTATCGATTGAAGACAGAGTTTTATACATTAAAATAAATTTTATTACGTAGCCAAGTCTTATGGTTTAAAAACATACATTTTAAGAACAACAAGAAGTCTGATCAGCTCATGATCCCCAATCTTTCTTCACATTTATACATTCAAAGATTTACATTCTTCAAATTTATGTGCCCCACACGGCACTATAATTGGAGGTTTGAGACCGATTCCAACATGCGGCTCCATCGGTTGTAAAACCTCAGCAGATGTATTACAATTCAACATATATATATACATAAATCTAACAAAATATTTTTCTAATAATATTTTTAAATTTATTTAACAATAAAGGCTTTGTTAAAAAGTCAGCCAAATTATTTTCCGATGAAATATAATTTACGTTAAATAGTTCATCTTTTATTAATTTACGAATAAATTTGTACTTGATATCAATATGTTTAGTTTTCACATTTTCCTGACTATTTTTTGAAAAATAGATAGCAGATTGATTATCACAATATACTTGGGGTCTTATGTAATCACACAAACTTAATTCATTTATAATTCTACTAAACCAAATAACTTCTTTAGTGCAATCGGTTAGTGCAATAAATTCAGATTCCATTGAGCTAAGAGCTATGCACTTTTGTTTAGAAGATTTCCATGATATTGGGATGTTACCAAAATAAATTAAATAGCCACTGCTTGAATGTCTGTTTGTGAGACCACATCCCCAATTTGCATCAGAAAAAGCAATCAAATTTGAACTTTCTACATTGGAAAGATTAATTTTAAAATCCTTTGTAAGAAAAACATAGTTCATAATATCAACAACGTAAGACCAGTGTTTGTAAGTATAACCATTACAAAACTGAGACATTATATTAACAGCAAATGCAATATCTGGTCTGGATCTATCTGACAAAAACGATAAACATCCTATTAAGGAACGATAGGGAAATTTCCTCATTAAATCATTTTCAATTATTTCTTCCTCTTTAACCTTATCAGGTAAGTTACAACCAATTTTAAAAGGTAAATTCACAAAACTTTTAGGAAGATCTTTGAATTTTGACATTAATTTTTCAATGTAGGTAATTTGATGTAAATAAATCGAATTTTCAATTTCTTGAAAGTTTACGCCTAACAAATATTTAGTTTTACCTAGGACTGTAAGATCCAATTTTTTGTCCAATAATTCGATTACTTCATTTATCAAATGTTCCCTTTTTGAAAACAAAACCATATCATCTACATAAACAATTAAAATTACATCTTTAAATTTGTAGACACAATTACACCAATTTAACTGAGAAAATCCTAATTTAGTTAAAATACCGTCTAATTCCAAATTCCATTCTCTACCACTTTGATGCAGACCATATATAGCCTTTTCCAATAGACATACTTTGTTTTCGGATCCTTTCAGCACAAATCCTTTTGGCTGTTTCATGTATATAGTATCCTTAAGGTGTCCATATAAATATGCACTTTTCACGTCAACTTGACAGTGATACCAACCCAACATAGAAATCAATAGTACAAACAATAATTTAACAATAGAAAAATTCACAACTGGTGAAAAAATATCTTTAAAATCAATGCCGGGTTTTTGCTTAAAACCTTGAGCAACAAGACGAGCTTTATACCTTTTAGGTATATTGTTTTCGTCCATTTTTATGCTGTACACCCACTTACTTCCAATTATGGTTGTATTTGGGGGTGTGTCCACTAATTTCCATACTTGCCTATCCTTCATTATCTGAATTTCTTCATTCATGGCAGTATTCCATTTAATTTTATCCTTACTTGCTTGCGTTTCTTCATAACTTTTGGGGATTTCGACATTGTAACACTGATCATACATGTCGTACATCTGTTGGTCTAAAAAATTAGATTCATCACTAGAAGTAGATGGCACATTAGAAATATCCACATTAGGATGTTCAGTTTCTGGCTTAAAATTGAAATTTACAGGATCAAACCTAATCTTGTTTTTAGTACAGTACTTTTTAATATCATTTAAAGATCTCATTCTCAAATTTTCAGGAGAATAATAGTATACATCTATCCTATTGCTTTTATTTCTAGGTTTTTCGATTCTTCGCCAATTTGAAATGTTAAGACTTTTTAAGTTCTCAGTTTTAACTAAATCTTTAGAATCTAAAACTTGAGTTTCACTTTCCGATTTTACTTTTATTTTTTCATTTGATTGATAAATAGGAATATTAGAATTAAGATCGAAAGAAACGTACTCAAAGTTTTTACCAAATAGTACATCAACAGCTTTCTTACTTTCGTCGATATGAACATGGACTGTTTCAACTATTCTCTCCTCGTTTGGGATATATATTCTGTAACCTTTAGTTTTCAAACCATATCCTGTCAAAATGCCAAGTTTTGCTCTGGGTTGTAATTTATTTCTCTGTATTTTAGGAATATGAACATATGCCAAAGAGCCAAAAATTCTAAAATGTTTTACTGATGGTTTGAAACCAGTCCATATTTCGTTAGGAGATATACCCTCAGTTAATTTGTGTTCGCATCTATTTTTAGTATGAATAAATGCTAAAAGTGCTTCTGACCAAAATTGTGGTTGTAAACCACTGTCTTGAAGCATAGCTCTGACACAATCCATGGCTGTTCTATTGAACCTTTCTGCAATGCCATTTTGTTCAGGGGTATAAGTTGAAGTTCTTTCGATTTTTATTCCTAGATCATTTAAAAACTTTTTAAATTCTTTGTGACAAAATTCTAAACCATTGTCAGTTCGGACACATTTTAACTTAACATTTAGCTGTCTTTCAGCTTTAACCAAGTATTTTTTAAAGTAATCAAAAACTTCATTCTTATTTCGAATAATATAAACAGTTACTTTACGTGAAAAATCATCAATAATAGATAAAAAGTATTTGTTTCCACCTAGAGAGTTAACTGGAGCAGGACCCCACAAATCCATATGGATCCTTTCCAAAACATTTTTAGTTTTCCTTTCGTACATATAGTTTCTTGTTAAGGATATTCTAGTGGATTTAGCAATAGCACAAATCTTACAATTTTTATCTATATTTTTACAATTAAGTTTTTCAATTCCTTTTACACAATTAATTTTACTCATATTTTCAATTAAGGGCATGTTAACATGACAAAACCTACGGTGGGCTTTTTCTAGATCTAAACCAGTTACATATGTATAATTTTTAATCTTGGGATAACCTTTCAAGATATACAATTTTCCAATTCTGGGAACAGTAAACAAATATTTATTATAACTATTATAAATAATCATTTTGTTATTTCCCCATTTAATTTGGTTTCCCACAAGATCAATACGAGCACCACTAATTAAATTTCTTCTCATATTAGGTGAGTATAACACATCTTTTAAAGTTATATCATAATTTCTGTTTCTATCTAAAACTGTAAATTGAATATCACCCATACCTAATACTTCCGAGGTGCTGTCCTTGTCTCCGACTAGGATCTTCTGTGGTGGTAGTTTTCTGAATGTCGTAAACATATCGCGTTCTTTACAGAAGTGGGCAGTTGCAGCAGAATCAATGAGAAATTCCCTCGGTCTTTCATTTGGAAAATTTGAAACTGCATAGGCACGTTGAAGATCAGTTTTTGGATTGTCCTCCATATAAAATAATTCACCACCAGGTTTCTGCCGATTGCATTTCTTGAAGCACTTCGATTCGTAATGTCCCGACTTTTTGCAGTAGTTGCAGAATGGTCGCGGCCCCATACGACAAACTGTCGACTTTCTTGGGCTTGAAGGAATTAATTCAGGGTCCAGTACGCATCTGCTGTGATCAGGAGTAGACGCCCGTGTCTCCTGGTATCTAGATGACTTGTTTCTTGTAGCATAAGCATCGGCCACGATACTTAATTTTGTGCCTTCGTCTTTCCGCTTCAGCTCGATTCGGCTGGATTCTGTTATTAAATGTTTAGACAAATTGTCTAGCGTGAACTCGTTGTCATCTATCCTGTATAGCAGTTGTACCAGATTATCGTATTCGTGAGGCAAATGTCTTATTAAATGAAAGCAAACTAAGAGGTCTGGGATTTCGAATCCACCTTCTTTTATCTGTAACAGCTTCTCATGCACTCGTTTGCAGAAGAGTCCAATGGATTCGTCCTCCGGCTGGTAGCGGATTGAAAAGAACTCGTCCACAAGGCCTGCCAATCGTGCTCTAGATGCTGGTTCAAAGTTGGTCTTTAATATATCCCAGGCTTCCTTACCATCCTCAGTAGATGAAATTAAGACTTGATATTTTCTGTCTATGCCCTGGTAGATAGTTGTGTATGTCCTCTGTTTCCTATAACGATAGTCTCTTTTTTCTTGTTCTGGAGCATCTTCCAATAATAGAGGTTCCGATTTAGTGATAAATTCCCAGCAGTTCCGGTCAATTAGCAATACCTTCATGTCCGTCTTCCACGTGGCATAGTTGAAATCCGATAACTTCGGGAAGGAAAACATGGACATTTCTTGAATACCCGTCATACTGGATACCGGTAGTGGCAGAATTCAGGTTCAGCTTAAGGTCTGTGGCCCATAACCAATTGTTGGGTTTTATCGATTGAAGACAGAGTTTTATACATTAAAATAAATTTTATTACGTAGCCAAGTCTTATGGTTTAAAAACATACATTTTAAGAACAACAAGAAGTCTGATCAGCTCATGATCCCCAATCTTTCTTCACATTTATACATTCAAAGATTTACATTCTTCAAATTTATGTGCCCCACACGGCACTATAATTGGAGGTTTGAGACCGATTCCAACAATTTGCATGCTTCCTTCAGGGTGTTGCATTTACGGTGGCCAGCAGTGTATTTACTGGAAACGCGATCATCAATTTATCCTTTTTACCTCAAGAACAGATATAAAAGGACTTAGAGAGAAAAGGAAAGAGTTTTTTCTAATATCTCTTGTGGGATATTATCAAAACATCTGCAAAGAAGAGACATAATTGAAATTGACTAAATTATAAAGAAAAAAATTTCACCAGGTTGGTAGGTTTTTAATTAATTTTTACTTAATTGATAATTGATTTAGAAATTTAATAATTCAATTAACTAACTTTCCTAATATTTTTATTTTTGTATTTGACGGAATGTCGTCACTTTTTACGCTAATACATGCTAAAATTTTGTTTTAAAAACGTCCTCCACCATGATAAAACAAAAGATTAAACAGCAATTTTGTTATTTTCTGTTAAAGAAAGACTTAGTTCATATAGAAAGCCAGATTATTGTTTAACCCTTTTCAAATCTTAGATTCTCTTCATCGCTGCTCATCTACACGATTTTAAATACACTTTTATAAAAACTCTTTTCTTGAATCATTCCTTTTCTTTTTAAGAAATGCGATACATTTAAAGAGAACTTGAATTTTATTTTGTCTTTTAAAATTCGAATTTTGCATTTTCTAAGGTACGAAATACCAGAAATTTTCAAGTCAATAGCGGTTTTGAGAATTTTGAGTTTAAATTTGGAAATATTTTTAAGAAAAGCAATTATGATTTAAATATTTTGAATACTTGTTTTTTTCTATTTTAGAAGTTAATGTATAAGGAATAAATTTTTGCATCGAGAAATAAATAAAGGTATTCAAGGAGAAAAGGAGCTTTGAATACTTTTAAGAATAAGCGTATAAAAATCATGAAATGTAAGCAATTATGATGCAATTTTTATCATGTTTCAGAAAATGGATTTAAAGTTCTTACGAAAGAGATTTTTAGAAAGATTTTGGTGAGCTGGCTAAGGTAATAACTAATGATAGGTGTTTGTTTCTGAAATTATGTTTACTTACTTAAAAATGTGATTTTTTTTAAGGATTTGAAAGTAAACACAAAAAGCTTGAAAAAATTAGTTTCTTGATCCTATAAAATCGAATCTCCAGAATTGTAAACAGGTTTTAGGATTTTTGTACTTGAAGTAATGATAATTTTATTACATTAATTTTAAAAACCACCCGAGAAAAAAATTTCAATGGAAGCAAAATTTCAATTTAAGCACTAAATTTCAATTTTGTATTTTTATTTGTAAATGTAAAATTTTAGTGAGAAATATTTTAAATGTCTTTCACATCAATGTACTTTTGATTAATTATGGTCTTCCTTTACTTTTTTTATTATTTTGGCATTCTTTTGAAAATGAGTTAGATCAGTTTTCAAGTATTATGAAAATATGCCAGCAAAAAGCTGTCTCATCTGCTGTTCAGGACCGTTCAAGAGTGGTATGCTGGTTGTGCATTCGCACGTAGTCAGGAATAAAATAAGTGCGTCCGGGGAGACAGATACAGTATGCTTCTAACTTGAAATATAAATGATCAGCAATAAATTTTCCAATATTATAATTCTATACTTATTTGTTCTTTGCAAATTCTCTTTTTTGTTATTCGAATTATTTTAAAGATACTTTTGAAACGAATACGAGGAAGGTTTCCAGTGTAACCAAACAAACCAGACGGAATGGGAAGATTTTATTTCCGCTACCCAAATGCTTTCTCATGATGCATTGCGGGTTACCTTAAATTGTACCTTATCGCTGTTTTGGCAACGTTTATCGTTTGATATAGCTGACAGTCAACTATCCTTTTTCAATTCGGAATTCATTCGTTGGAATTCATTCTCTTATTCGAAGTCAAATGACGTCATGTTCGGAATATGTACAGGGAACTTTCCGCCTTTGAAACACTACCCTCACCTACATTTAACTTGATAGAAAATGCCTCTCATAATAAGTAGTGATAGAATGTCAAACAAAATACTTTTAATTCTTCTGACATCACCCAATCACTGTATATTTCGCTAAAACGTAACATAGCTCAGAAGTCGTTGTTCCTTATATATTGCCCAATGGCAATAAACAGATGAAAACAAATAGCCAATTTCTAAGGAATTTAATCGGAAATTGTTAATTATGGATAAAGCAAAATAAGGTACCGGTATTTTTTTCAGCAGTTAAATGTTATGCAGAAAACGTAAAGCTTGAGTGTCGATAAACAGTGAATCATTAAAAATAAATATGCTGAAATTATAATACATTTAGGAGCTGAAAAACATGAGACAAAGTACACTTTATGAGAAACAGGAATTAAAGGCCCAGTAAAAAATATATACAGAACGCTGTTTTCCTTACTAATCAATTTTATTCATTCAGATTTATAAAAAAATTGCATTCAGATGGTTAATCAAGCGTAGTTTAGGTTGGAATCAGTTGCATTAAATTCTTTTGCTTTTTAAAAATGATTATTTCCGTAAGAGTTAATTTACGGTACACACTTGGTGCCAAACAGTTTTTGTAGTCTCCAAGGTAAATGAGGCAAAAACCTGGATTAACAGTAACCATGCAATGTAAGAGGATCCATTGCGCTCGCTAATCTGGAAAAGTGCGAATTTTTGTTGTAAATTGGAGGTGGTACCGTGTACTTTATTCTAACTCTTATTTTGGTGGATTGCATATTCACCAATTTCAACTTTTTGTTTTAGGTATGTATTATGCATGTAGGTAATTTTAATTAACGTCACACTGGAGCAATACAACGGGCTAATGGTGACGGTCGGGATCAATCCCAAAGGGAAAGATCCGAGGACAACACCACGTAGTTTTGAACCACGGTCAGATGACGAGGCAACACCTGAGCTGACACCCCACTCTCCAAACTCCCACACCATGCCAACGTGAGGACATTTGAGGCCATGACTGATTTAACGTGCACCAGTCCCCTTTGTACACGACGGTCTTTGGCAGGATTCGAACTCGCAACCCTCCGGTTGCTAATCCGTTGCTTTTCCAACCGGGCTACCGTGGCCTCTTTGGTTTGAGGAATGTTATTATAGTGCTCAATGAGGTGCGCGAGTTCTCTTTAACTTATTGCTTTGGAGAGAATATGGATGTGAAATATAAGTAGACTGAGCATTTTGTTATTAGGAGGAGCTTCAAAAAGGATGTCCAATATGTCGACTAGTAGTCACGTGACTGTTCTGTGAAAAACTGTTTTGGTTGGCATTTTCTCGCTTTGTTTGGCGATGTAACCTCTTATGACAGGGTATATGTGGGAATGCGCATTTCTATGGAGTTGCGATAAAAATAGTGAAATCGTCAAAGTTTGCTATTATATATCGCGAGGACCAATCAGATGATTAATCAATGGATAGGTCGCCTTCTCCCGTCCCGTGGACCAATCAGATGATGGCTGTACGTTTCCTCCCGGCTGACGAAAGTATTCTAAAGGTCAAGTTACTACTACTTTTGGTCACATGATCCTATGCACATTAAAAGGTTACCATTACTCACTCTACTTATATCTCCTCTATAGGAAAGAACAGTCACATTTCTCTAGATCAGATCAGAAAAGACTCCACTTCTTTGCTACAGCAGTCTAGTAAACTATACTAATATTCTCGACGAGTAAACACAAAACTTGAATTTACAGTAAAATTTGTATTTAAATTGATGTTTTTGCTCTTTGTTAAATTTAATCCAAGTGTCTGAAATTTTCGGAGAATCCTGTAGAAAGTGGGACTGATTGTCATGAGAATTTAACTATCATTGATTAGATGGTTAAATTCTTTTGAAGATAGTCGGGGATTGCCAAAGGTTAATGAGAAAGAGGGTGAGCAAGTAGAAAGTTAACAGTCTACTTACTCAGTCACGCAATATAAAAAATATTAGTAGATGTAAGTTGAAGACACCGTTCGAAACTAACAAGCTTACCGTGATAAAAATCTGTCAAGCCTTTTGTGATCCCTAATTTAAATTTGAGACAAAAATAAAGGTTCTAAATTAGCATATTCAGACGCACTGGAATCGCAACGAAGTTCAGTTCTTCTCCATGTGAAGGAACATTCTTTAATCCTGATTGCTCCAAGTCCCAATAAACAGAAAAGTTTTAACAGGTGAACAAAAGCACAACGGGGTATTTTTATGCAGAATTATCAAGCAAACAGGCCCAAAATTATCCAAAAATAAAAAAGTCAGAGAGGAACTCTGTCATTCCAAAAGCACTTAACTGCATTTCCCCGATTTGCATTAGACGGTGTTCCGTTTTTTTCCAGCGTGCGTCTTTTAAAAGCTCGAGAAAATCACATCAAAGGAAGACTGAAAATAACTTTAATGCAATCTCACGCGATTAATTCCGAAGGATACAAGTCTGCCTGCAAGAATTGGATTATTTCTTCATCGCATTAGAGTTGTTAGTTTCGACGTCGAAGAAGCTTTCAAAGACATCGTTGGAGTTGGAGAAAGGTTATCTATCGCGCTGGAGAACACAGCATCCTGATTGGCTTACAATGACGTCATAACTTTATGAAATGAGAACCTAGTCTGTTTCTTGATACTGCAAACAGCAACGTATCAGAATGGAAATCGATTGCTTTGGACGATGCTTTCGTTATTATCAAACACGTATTAGTGAAACAATTTTGGGAGGCTTTCATCTGGTACCTTACGAGAGAGATTTTCAGTATAAATTAAAGAAAACCAGACGGAATGCGAAGAGTTTACTTCTGCGACCCAAATACTCTCCCATGATACATATTTCGGGATACCTTAAAATGTAGCTTATCACCATTTTGGTGACGTTTGGTATTGACCAATCAACTATCATATATCAATATGGAATTCATTCTTTGGAATTTTTACTGACGAAGTCCTGAAATTGTGTTCGAAAAACAAGCCGACGTCACGTTCGGAATACATACGGGAAACACTATCAGCGGCAGAAACACTTGACACTTGTCTTGACATAAAATGTCTCGCATTCCAAAAGAATAGCCGTAATGTGGAATGAGCATTGCCTTTAGTAATGTTTTCGACTTTTTCCAGCCATATTTATGTTTATTTTTCAAGTGCAATTAGTAAAACTTCAATTTATGCTGGTTAAACTCGCTCCAGCGAGTATTTTTTACTGCTTTTAAGTTAAAAATCTGTGTATGGGAGGATCGAATACGTCTCTTGTAATAATCGATCTATTTTGGTACGGAGCTGAATTGCTACCTTACTGGTCAAGAAGACGGCACTTAAATAGCACCAGCACACGCCCCGGAGAATGTTGGGATGTGCGTGTCTTTCAATAAGAGTGGAATGATAGCGACTAACCTAATCAAATACTCCACATTAATATCTTCAACATGGAATCTACACACTCCGACTAGATTCATTGGCGTAGTTTGTCCAGCTTAGGACCTTGCGCCGTAAAATTAAAACTACAATCCAATCCGATTAGATTCTCCAAGTTGATCAGACCCGGAGAAATTCTAATCAAACTGAGTTAATATCCAGGAAAACGAAGTATAAATTATTTCTGGAGACAAGCTAACCAATATCGACTCAAAAAAAACCAAGGACAGTCAAGCGGCCAGCCTCCCTCAGGGTATATCTCTTTTAGCCGTGTACCGGCTTCACGGACTCGAGGTAATCTAGTGATTTTTTTTATGAAAGTATGAATGTCGAATTCATACTTTCCATATGAAAAGTATGAATGTCGTTTTTGGCATTCGAAAGATAAACTTAGAACCAGAATTCGCATTGAAGAGGCCGATTGTGGAATCGAATTGATTACTTTACTACCAGTATTCTAATTTAGCTGAGTCGTTTAAACCACGTGACGACTGCCAACTCCCGGGAGCCGGACTATATCTGATAGATTATAAGCACTAGAAAACAACACTCAATTAACAGCTGGTTGGAGGATCATTGTTATTTAGTTCTGTTGAGCATCTGGCACCTCATAACGCTAAAACAGAGTAGCACTCAATCAACAGCTAGTTGAGGGATCATATTGCTATTTAGTGCTGTTGAGTATCGCATTGCTCATAACGCTAAAAGCACTCAATCAACAGCTTGTTGGGGGATCATATTGTTGTGTAGTGCAGTTGAGTATCTGATAGCTCATAATGCTAAAACATAGAACAGTACTCAATATATGAGTTGTTGGTGATCTTATTGTTATGTAGTGCTGTTAAAGTATCTGATAGTTCATAAAGCTAGAGAGCAGTTACAGTACTTAATGAACTTCTGGTTGGATGATCATATTGTTATTTAGTGCTGTTAAGTAGCATATACTTATATAACGCAGTATGCAAGAACTATCAACTCAAAATAATGAAACTTGGAGATTTGCCTTTTCTGACCAGCACGAAGAGTAGTGTTTCAACAAAACTTAATTAATATATCCCATATTCAAATTTCATAAATATTTCTCATAAATTTAACTAATGTCTAATGGTATGATATTGACTTCAATCTTCCAAGTCATCAAAGCAAATTTATATCTTTGTAAACATTCTAATTTTATCAGAAAATTCCAGTTTATCTTACGGAAACGTAGAATTTCATTTCTGAAGCGCTGAGAAATATTACTAATCCAGTTATAAATTCACTATTATTTTAATAACCAATAGAATATTTTTTTATCACAACATAAAAAATAAAAATACTGTATGTAGGACAGTCAAGAAGGGCGATATTTTTTATTCTACGAAATATTCGATTCCCTCAGCCAATCCGGCGTTACAGCTTTTAAAAGGCAACACGGTCCTATCATTTACGAGTTCGCTTTCTTCAATTGATTTACAAACAATTTCATCAACATCCATCTAAAAATTCAGACGAACTTTACGCCCATGCAGAAACGAAGCAAGCTCAATCTAATTTCCATTTGAATGCAAGCCAACAAGAGAAAAGTTCCGCCCTCCACTTTACCTTTGTTCGAACACGGGGGGCATAAAAAAACACCATCCAGGAGCAACAAGCATAAAATACCTCGAATGCAATAGCAAATTGCTTTAGTAAAAGTTAATGGCTTGCATGAAGGAGAGACTAATACGATTTTCGGACTTTTCGCCCGCATGCTACCTGTGGCGGAAACGCTGCGCTCAGCCACTTTTCTTTTACCAATGGAAGTCAAATAGGTTATAATGGAAAGAGTTCTTAAAAGGATCCGGAATGAAATTTATGGAACGTATAAAGATGAGGGGTTGAGAATACTCCAGGGCTTCCATCTGTGATAAGAACTGACACTGTGGGGCATTGAGAACAGCTCTTGAGAACGACCTTTGTAATTCTGGAAGAGCGGCCTAACTCTAGTTGCCCGGAGACAGACTTTTGCTTTATGGAGACATGCATTAATTTAATTGTCCAGACTAGGTTGACGGAATTAATTGGTCGATACATTTTTGCTCGAAAAACAGGCTTTTGTTTGTCATTTGGAAAAGTTGAGCTTTTGTAATTGAGTTTTAAGAGATCTAAATGAGAAAAGGAAAATATAAACAGTTCATGGAATTTTAAGTGAAAACATATATTCAGGGTTTAAGATTCATTTGATTTAAAAATGCTTCATTGAAAGGTTAGTGAATACAATTTAACCTAGGTTCTCATATTAGATTTCGGATTTAAAACCCCCCCTCCTAAGCTTTTAAATCGAATTAGAATTGTGCTGTTGCATAGTTTCTGATATGAAAGACACTGTTAATGGAAATAACATTAATAAGACATTCGTAAAAATCGAATGGGACACGTTTAATAAGACACTCGGCAAAAATTGGAATTCGAGACAAAATGTTAGTAAATGCAATAACGTAGGAGGATATTATTGCATTTATATCAAGATTATATGTGATCTGATAAATATTTTCCATTGCAATTGTGTTTACGAGCGCCTGTCAAGTAATTATCGTTTTTACGTATGCCGAATAATTAATTTTTAAATCACGCATGACAAATAGTTATCGTTTGCGTGTGCGCATTGATATCTTGGCTCGCGCATAATTACAATAATTTTTTAAATATTGTTTTATTCTTTAGATGCCAGTTGTGGCAACAGTCAAAAAATATCTTTAGAACTTTTTGTTTTTCGTCAGTTAGAATTTTTCAACTAGATTTACGTCGTTCTCTATGCTTGAACGCAAAGTATCTGCATTGCCTCATGGAAGCTTTCCGCGTGGAAACATTATTTTAGAGCCAAGTAAGAGTTGTAAAAGTAAGAGTTTATTATAAACCGGGTCATTGAATCCCGATCCCTAGAACACGTATTTATTTCAATAATCCACTCTGCCATTTCTTGTAACCAGTTCTAGATATGAGAGGCCATATTTTTAACATCAATAGATTATTCTCACTTTCATGTTGGCATACAAAATTTCCGTATTACCGGTTTCTGAAACGATGTCCGCGCAATGTAGTTGGTACAAGTGAATGGACCATATATATACATATAGTTATACATATATAACTATACTATATATATATATATATATATATATTTGTGTGTGTGTTGTAAATAAGTTTTATTTATAGTCTATTCACTTGTACCAACTACATTGCGCGGACATCGTTTCAGAAACCGGTAATACGGAAATTTTGTATGCCAACATGAAAGTGAGAATAATCTATTGATGTTAAAAATATGGCCTCTCATATCTAGAACTGGTTACAAGAAATGGCAGAGTGGATTATTGAAATAAATACGTGTTCTAGGGATCGGGATTCAATGACCCGGTTTATAATAAACTCTTACTTTTAGCAGATTATTAGTGAAACTTAAATTAATTACATCTTTTTAATACTAATAGAAAAATATAACATGTTCTTTTTAATGTACAGTGCTTACGAGGATTTATATATAGCGTGTTCGAGCAAAACAGTATAAGTCAAAAATTACTCAAATTGAAATACAGTGAGTAAAAAGTTTCCGTACGCACTTACTATTTGATATAAATTGTTTTATTATTTTCAGAATATAAATATTGAAGGAATAAAAATGGAAAAACAGATGAGCATAATTGTATAGAAAGTTTCTATTGCATTTAAATAAAAAATATTAATATAATTTGACGCATAATTCACAATAACACAAGAATGTGGCAAATATAAAGCAAAAGGTCTCCGTACGATGAAAAATATTTCATTAAATGTTATTCTCCCTCCCCTGTTTCATCATTCAATGGTCAGTTGAACCTCCTTTTCATTTAATGACCTCTCCCAGAAGTTTAGGCATGACTCCCGCAAGTTTTTTTTATTGTTTCTGTAGTAATTTTGTTCCAGACGTCCAGAATGGCACTTTTCAGGTTATCTTTGCTGCTAATATCAATCTTTCAGTTCAAAACCGATTTCTTCCCATAAGTGTTCCATGAGGTTTTAATCAGGAAACTGGTAGTGTGTGAAGTTGCTGCGACACATTGTAAAGGCATCATTCGTTACAGAATGTTGCAGTGCGTTTTGAATCATTGTCCTTTTGGAAGATAAATGGTCTTCCAAGAGACAGTTTCGTGGCATTAGCAAGGACATTTTGTTTCAAAATGTTAGGTACACATAGCTATCTGTTACCTTCAACAAAACATAAATTATCCACACCAGAAGAACTCATGCAACCCCATACCTTTACATTTATTCCCCCATGTTTTACAGTTCTACATAAGTTTTTTGCTTGCATTTGATGTTTTGGTTTTCTCCATGCCATAATTCGACCATAGACAAAATTTTGATTCGTCTCTGGAAAGCACACAATCCTAAAAAGTTAAGGGCTTATATGCTGTTTTGCAAACTCAAGACGCTTTCTTCTGTTAAGTTTGCTAATGAATGGCTTCTTATGTGCAACATGCCCATTATAGCAAACTCTTTTCTTACGGTCTGAGGCTATATTTCAATATTGCAATCAGTTTTCAACAAGGATGCAAGTTGTGGTGCACTAATTCGTGGATTATCGCGAACATTTCTCAGAATATTCCTCGTGTATATACCTCAATTTCTGAGGTCTTTAGGATCGGTTCCTATTTTCCAGTTTCTGCCTAATATTCTTTCAGTGATTTTTACCGTAGATTTGCAATTTCGCCAATATTTTCCCTGATTGATAAACCGTCATTTCTCAACTTTATCACCAACACGCGAATAGTTTTCGGAATTCCCATTTTAGGCTATCCACTGGTATAAAAATCGTTTGAAATGATTACTTATACTATACTGAAGTTCTTTTTCATTCGATAGTTACAATTGAATGCGGGACAGCTGTACTGTGTACATTCTATAATCAATTTCCATATTGCGCACGGAAACTTTTTTGCCTTTCATTTTGTGTTTTTCTCAAAGTTTTAATTAATTACTGTTTATTTGGAAAATTAAGGAAATTTTGTTGCAAACACATTATCTAGTATGCAATAAGTTTCTTGTGCAGTTTCTGAATCTTTGGTGAGATTTCTTTAGAAATTATAATAATTTATACGCCGTTTTCGTTTCTGTACGGAAACTTATCCACTGTAAGTAAACGAGTACATGTAAAAAAATTATCTTTCATTTGATCCATTAGTGTGTCAACTATGAATTAAAGAAGATATAAATGCTGGTTGAAATGATTAAGTTGATTTATAATGGATATGTAAAAAATACATTCAATAAAAACTGTCTCCTGAACAATTTGGTTTTTTGACTCATACCATTTTGCTCTATCACGCTAGATATTATTGTTCTTCTAAACAGTTTGTAAGGTTAAACTATTTTACAGTTAAAGTGCAATATCTTTCACGAGAAGTTTTCAGAACGATCAATACATGATTATACCAAACAGTTATATGCATAAAAGGAGTATAAGCCCATTAAATCCTAAGTACGAAATTCCTCCAGTCTATTTTAGGTTTAAAGTGAATTGATACTGACATATTTCACTTATGGGATGCATTAGGTAAAGTTCTTGATTAAAATGGAATTATCTTTCGACACTCACCATTATATGGTGTTTGATTATTACTGTATTACACACATCAAGCCCATTCAATCTGAGTGTATATTGAACTCTATGGGAGTGGATTTTGAGTGTAAACGAAATAGTCGAAAGATGGGGATTATACATCCTCTTATCCATATGCTTTCACAAGATACATATAGGAGTACCTTAAAATGTAGTTTATCGATGTTTTGTCGAAGTTCGGCGTTGACCAATCAACTAGCATATATCAGTTCGAAATTCATTCTTTGGAACTTTTCTTGGCGACGTATTCGAAAAATAAGCCTTTTGACGTCGTGTCCGGAAACGTATCGGAAGCACTTTCCATCACCAAAAATACCGTCACCTACCCCCCCCCCCCATTCAGCTTGACAGAAAATTCCTCTCATATAGTAAATATCTTTACCAATTGTATGTAAACAAACATAACTTGTGATTTTTCAACTCTGAAATAAATTTGAGACTTTTTTGATGGGTTGCACAATATCATATCTTTTGAACGATTACAAAATACATTGTAATAACACTTAATTACTCAAAATATAATATAGTAATAGTATACATTGCATGCTATTACAAAAACTGAATTCGAAGCAAGATAAATATGTTACAGAAATAATAGATGATCTGCGTTTATAGAGAATAAACACAAAACATTGAAATGCCTTGTGATCAAAAGCAATCCCTCGATTAAAATTTTTCCAAATATATTTATATTTAAATGGAGTCGTGGTTAAAAATTAGAAAACTGATTTATTTGGATATAAAGTAATACAATAGTAAGAAAATAAATTGGAAATTGCCGAAATGTTAAATAATGAAATAAAAAGAAATCACATCCGTGTTAGGTTTTGAATAAAATTAAATACAAGCGAATTTTACGTCTTAGATTAAAAGCATTAATCTAAAACAGCGATTTTTAACCTGCTTTATACATGACCCACATAAACTAATTGCTAAAATGTCAACACCAATAAATGTGTTTTATTTTTTTGCCTGATAAAAAATAGATATTGATTAATTTACAAAACCAGTAATAATAATTACCACCCTTTTGCATCAAAGTGGCTTTCTGACTTAAATCTTTTTGAAGCAATTTATTTAAGATAATTTGTAATAAAAATATTATTCAAAATTATTTATGCGGATATTTTGAAAAATTATTTTTGAACACACTTGTCACAATTTGAAAACTAAACAGTTGAAATGAAATCAATAGCACACTTTAAACCGTTTTATCATCCGTAAGGTGTCATTTTTACGGCACACGGTTTAAAATCGCTGATCTAAAACTATAAAACTCTTTTAGTTTCATTACAATTGTGCCGCACATTTTACATGTACTTTTGTACAAAAAATAATTCCTATTATAAACATTTCAAGAGTTCTCGATCAGCCGATTGAACATTCAATACATTGGATGTTCAATGTTATGAATATTTGACTCGTATTCTGTTGTCTTGGAGCATGTTTACTTCACGGCATTTCCAACACTGAAAAAGCTTGGGGTATAACAAGAATTCTATGATTGGAATGTAGGAGACATCCAAAGATATTTCCTACTTGCTTGAAAACGAATCAATACAACGAACTTTATCACTGAGAATATTGTAAATGGAACCTCCAGAAAACTTCAAAAATATTCTTCTAAGATACGGGAGTCCATCCAAAGAGAGGATAACATATTGCCTTCTCTTCTTCATATTAAGGCACGGCCATTTCTGGAGACATTGAGTTTTGCTGCATGAGTGGACAGCTTATTGCTTTTGCCTCGAAAATGTGAACTATTTTTCTCATTTCTAGGAGCTGCCCGAAATTGCATTTTGGAAGGCAAGAGATGCTTGCCTAGTTCATGAAATTGAATTACGATGAAACATTTTAATACAAATCCATTAGGTAGGTTTGACGACTACAGGACTTAAGATATCAACTGGATGTTTCTGATAGTAAAACGGAAAGATTAAACAAGAAGCTGCTTGATAGGTGTGACAGAGTTTGAATTGCAAGTTTTAAAAAATGCAGATTTTATAAGGAGCGGTTTTCCGAAGAGAATTATTCTTGTTGTAAGTGGGTATTTTTAGTATTAACCTTCCTGATGGTTGTCTCGACAAAGTATCTCGTCAAAGAACAAGACTAACCAGATCTTGATGAACGATGTATTTCGTCGTTAGAAGAAAATTGACCAGATCTTGATCTCGCCATCATCGAAAAATCGGCAACCTTGGTGACGAGATATCTCGTCATTTTCAAAATTGATCAGATCTTGATGGACGAGATATCTCGTCAAACCACTCGGAGGGTTAAGGCAATAATGAAGCTGTTTTTCAAATAATATCGGTAAATCGAGAAAGGTAAACATAATTTTATGTGAAAGCCCTATAAAAAGTTCATAATTTCTTTACTGTAAAAGTGTTTTTATTAAATGTTAGGAGATTAAAGTTCTGAAATTTTCATCTGTAAGGGACCTTTCAAAAGAAACAGATTTTTCGTAAAACTGTTTGCTTATAATCCTCCCTGTGGTTGTCCTGACGGAGTATCTCGTCGTTAGCAAAACTGTCCAGATCTTGATGGACGAGATCGAGATATCTTGTTATTAGAAGAAAACTGGCCAGATCATGGTCTCGTCATCATAAAAAAATCGGTAATATCTTGATGACGAAATATCGCTTCATCAGCAAAATTGATCATATCTTGGACGGGATGTCTCGCCGAAACCACTTGGAGGGTTAAAGTTTTGAGAGCAATCAAAATACACCTTGCAACATTCTAAATCTTATTTTCTAAATAATTGAAGGTTGTTAAGATTAATATTTTATTGCTTTGTCAGTAACTTAAAGCTCTAATAAAAATTAAAATTCGAACAGATTTGTAAATATCATTCACTCTTAATTAAATAGTGTTCGATGCATGTAATATAATAATTCATATTTATAATAATTCAAATTCATAACAATCGATATTAATGATGATTCACATTCATAATAATTTATGTAATAATAATTTATAATTGGTATGCAAATTTTAAAAATGCATTCGTTTTTCAACACAAGAAAGCATTTGTGCGTGAAACTATCATTGGCTATCCATGGAATATATACTCAACCCAAATTTCTGTGTGTGTGATCATCGTATTGAATTCTTTAATGGAATTTATACGTATAATTGATATATATTTTCTGGTAGAAAGTCTTCAATCTAATGTAGAGCATTTTTAATAGCATTAGTAGTATTTTTAAGACTGAACTTAATAAACTTCTAAAAATTGTAGAAAGCTTAGTTATTACTAAACCTTCACTGATTGTAAATATTACAATTCAAAGGCATGAAGAAAATCAAACCAGATTAATTTTTTCCTGAACATTAGGTTGAAAATTGAAAAGAACCCAAGTGATATTCTTCAAATCCCTCTCCTATCCATAGAAATTGAATATCGGAAAAATTACGCGGCTGTTTAAAAAGACGATGGCTGAATATAAGAAAAAGCATATAATTTTCAGTAATTTATGTGTCATATGTCAAGACTTTTGTACTTTATTTTTTGCATTTTGCCTTTTTATTTCACATTTCTCGTAGTTATCCGTAGCGACAGAGCAAAATTCATCTTCGTCAGATTTCTAATACAGGTTGTTTATGAGTGAAAATGAATAAAGGTGTTGAGTTTAGTATGATGGTTTCATTTATTTCGCATGAGACACAATGATGCTACTGATACCTGAAAATGAATACTAATAAAAGAAGCAATAAATTAGCTCAAATATATTTTAATTTATGCGTATGGTCAGCTTAGAGCTGAAACTCATTAAGTGACAAATATTGTCAACAGTAGAGATGTACAACCCTCTAAGAATGGTTGGTTTTTTGGCGCAAGGACCATATTTGTTAAAGCTGCGATAAGTACGCAAACAACGTAAGTAATGGACATACTCCATAGAAAGAAAGTTTTGATGACACAGAAAAATGCATCCAGGGTAAGTTACAGGAGACGAACCTTCAAGGTCTACAACTAGCTGGTTTAACCCATAGAGATGTAAAAGTAGAGTGAGTAATGGTAACCTTTTTATGTACCCAGTATCATGTGACCAAAACTAATTGTAACGTGACCCATAGACAACTTACATCTGCAGAATTTTTCTATTACGATTACTTTCAAAGGAGTTACAGATACAAGATCAAAGATATAGCAGATAAGTACAATAAGTCTACTACATAATCCCGTTTTTCTCCGATTGAGGTTTTTTGACATCGTTCTTAAGAATTTTTGACATTCTTCAAAATGTTACCTGAGAATCGAGTTTTAATTGATTTCGTTGAAATGTTTTTTGAACAATCTTTGCAATCTGTTGTATACATCAAAGTGCAAATGAGAAATTCATCATACTTCCATATTTTGAAATTTTGGTTTATCATGTTGCTTAACCTATACATTTTTGCTTAATTTTAGGTGTTTTAGTACAAATATGTTTTTTGCTTTACTATAGCGCGATACACTTATAGAATGGAGTTAATTTTGTTTATATCTATATAAACTATTATGTAAATTAAAGTTTTGACAATTCATGAAAATTAATGACCACGTTGTATTTTTGCTAATTTATCAAAATTTTTTACTACTTTTTATATAATATTATATATAATTATATTATGTAATATATTTATATATAAAGTATATAATATACTTTTTATATAATACTTTTTATATAATAATTTTTACTACTTAATATAAACTCGTACAACCTAATATTTTTGCTCCAAACTGCATAATAGGGTTTTTAATAAAAAGTCTGAAAATTTTATAACAATTGCATAATAGCTGCAAAAGTTTGTTTTGAAAGTCCACTGTCCCCTCAAGGTCTTGGGGAAGAAAATTATTCAGGAAAAAATCAGAATTATCAGAAAATACGGGTTGAATGGAAGTGCTAAGCACACAAAAACATTCTTCTCAGCATTGTCAATAATATAATAAAATATATCTGATTTTTTTGTCTCCATTTCTTTTAGTAAATCCAAATTGCTTTAAAATGGTGGTTGCTAGCATTAAACAGTGCAATAAATGTCCTTTAATTTAGTAGACAAACAGATGAAAACCTTCGTCAAAATGGAGTAAAGAATACAAACCTTCAAAACAAAGATTAAAAACTTTAAAAATATGAAGTTAGAATGGAACGATTGTTTCATCAATTCTTCCGCCCATCATAAGAACAGAAGTGGACTAATAACTGTTTGAACCACTTCTGTCCTGACGATGACGTCTTGCTCCATCGAAATAGCCGTTGACGATATTTTCTAATTTTTAATCTTAATTAGTCCGTGTTTTGAAATTTTGGGTTTTTCACTTTAATTTAGTGTATAGCCTTTTTTGAATACTCTTAGTTGTTCCCAATTATTCAAACCAATTTGAATTTGGTGTCCTGTTTTCACTTTGACTCCTTATAATAAAAAATATAAGTATATCATAAGAATATGGGATATTTTTTCACCTAAATCAGAATTGATAAAACGATCGTTCCATTCTCACTTCATGTTTTTAAAATTCCCTGTTTTAAAAATTCCAGTCTTTTAACTTTTACACTTTTAAAAGTTAGAATATTCATAAAAATTAAAACATAAGAAAAAATGTAATTTTCCATTTTTAACTGTTCAGAAAATATTATACTCCATGGAAACACATCAGAGCTTATTTTTGGAGATAAAGATAAAAAGCTTGGAACTATATATAAATTACGCAATATGGAAGGAAAAATCTTTCCATTTCCCCTTCTAAGGAATACATATTTCTGGTATCGGAGATTAGGATAAGAAATATTCGAAAAATATTAATATGAATTCGAGGGACGGAAAATTCTCAAATTGGAATACACACATGGTAATGTCAAAACATTCCGATACAGCCTATCTAAAGTATTTGCTTAAGACTAAAATTTTCCGAATACTAAAAAACATAAGATATCCATATCTGAAACTGCGATGAATCGTAAGTTAATGTATACAAAGTAAGCTTCTGTGGTGGTTATTTTAAAAGCTCAATTTATAACTTGCTTAAAATAACTTTTTCGAGAGAAATATGTTTCTACGGTGGTACATAATTTCACACAGAATACTTTTGCAATATGGACGAGTACAACGCTTTTAAGCTTAGAACACCAATACGATTTGCAAAGATTTCCTACCTCTTTGAATTCTAAAAACCTATTACGGGAGTTTCAAAACGAGATTTGACATCAAACAGAATACATTCACATGAAATTTGAAAAGTTCTGAATAGAAGATTCGCAGTTCCCTCTTTTGCATTTAGGTGACATGCAGAAAATGCTTCCAACACATAAATGATTTTCTAAGAGTTCTGAGTCTGCTTGTGATTTGTGAGGAATATTTCATACTTCAGGAACACGAAAAAGTTAAAAAAAAAACGCGAGCATTTTCGTGAAAGTATTCCCCTTTTCGAACAAATTAATAACTCCGTTTTAAATGCATTTCAGTTTGCTTCAAAAATATTTACGATAGATGAATATTAAACCGAGTACAAGATAAAATTGACATAAATGAATAGGAATTTGTACTTAATCTTACAAATGAGGTTGTATTACATTTGTTAGATAAAAGGTACTCAGTGTATCTATTTCTTAATAACCACTGTGCTTGTTCTGTGTATTAAAAATGTTCTGGTCAAAATCTTATTTTAATTTGAAATAAATGTTCGAAACTAATTTTATATAATAATGAATGTTTTGTTGATTTGATAGGCTTTTATTAAATATATTTTTGGTTCATGGCTCTCTTTATCCAAGTTTCAGCGATTCCTTTGTGAAAAAATTGCTAAATTAATTGCATTTAATTAATAATTTCGACGTGTATTACATTAATCGCATTAAAATTTCCGAAGGTTCGCATTTTATTTTCAAATTTTCATTCTTTAAGAGTTGCTTTCTTTTAAAATCAAAACAAAATACAGTGTTCCTCTTAGGACAATAATAAAAGAAAGTATCACATTTTCTTTACTGATATCCTATGATTTATTTCCAAAATTTCTTACACACATAAACTCAGAAAATATATTTTGCAAATCTAGTTCGCTTCAACATGCGCACCATGCATTCGAATAATTTGTTTCAATGTCACAAATTTTTCTTTCATTATAGTCCTACCCTGTATATCATCCTATCATTTCAAGTCATCGTCATTTTTTCAAGACCTACGCTTTATTATACGTAATACTTTAACTTCTTGTTCTCGTGTCTCTTTAACGTTTTTATCTTCGGATTTTTTTTAATACGTCATTAACACTTTTACCAGATTTGCTTGCTGGACCACCTTCTCAATTCATCGCTTTTTTTATCATTTTACATAACTCGGGCTTTTTTCCACATTCGTAATTCACCACCTTCTTTTAAATCATATTTCACAATTAAGTTTTTAAATGTCTTCTTAGTTGGGCCGCAGCCCCCTCTATCCCGATTAAAAAGCCATTACGGAGTAACGAGGGATGCCCCAGAGAATACGGCAGGTGGTCTCTAGAATAAGGACGAAACTCGCTTTTTACTTTGGTCGTTGTGAAAACGAAGGGCATTGCTCGTCAACCGGAGGTTTGGCTAAGTTTAGTGATACTCCTGTATCTGGTCCGGGGGATGGGGTAGGGCCTTACGCATTCCATCCTACCCTTTAGAGCTGGGTATGGCTTTGAGTTTGCAGGACTGACGGGAATATCTACATAGACATCTGTCTTATTCCGGCGACCAATCGAGTTTTGACCTTACATGAACCTACATGCCTTGTCCATGTAATCACAAGCGAATTAGGAGGAAAAACTAAGCTGAGGAGTATCCCCATCTTCGTTTTTAAATGTAAACAAATATGGGGATACCCCTCATCTTAGCTTTTCCCTCTTAATTCGCCTGTGATTAAAGTTTTATTTCCTTAGTAATTTTACTTGAAATCTAGGATAACCCACTTAGTTTTATGCATATCATAGTTCCTTTTATATATTTTCAGTGTATGCCTTTTACAATTTTACTTGAGATCTTTTGTTATATTATACTACATTTTTAAACTTTAAAATTAATTTTTTTGTCATATGTTTGGAACACCTTAGCCATTTCTGGTCCTTGCTATATTAAAATCTAACCAACCAATGAAGACATTCGCTCCAGCCATTATCCAACACTAGTTTATCCCGATCTCAACAAATGACATTAGTTTAAGTACCAAACGCAGTATTTTAGTAAAATTTTGTTAACAGCGAAAATTGCGTGCTTTTTAAAACTTTATATTACTTAATATAATCTCGTGGTATAAAGATATTATTAGAGCACAGTTAATCAGGAACCGCGGCGTACAGCTTCGAAACCTCTGGATTATGGCATTATCTTCCCCTATATAATTACTAAACACAAATTTTCATCATATTTAGACTTTGTATAGCTTTAGAAATCCTATGCACTTTCAGTCTTCCTTTTCGACTAATGCACATTATACAATAAAAAAATTGCCCTGGAGTTAATTTGTAACTGCGCATTAAATATTTTTTGTACTTAGCATCTGGTAAGGATGATTAAAATTTGCTACAGTATTATTTTTAATATTTGATGACTATGTGATATTTTCTTCCAAGTTCAGAAAAATGATTTGACCAATGCCTAGCTCAGTTTCAACACATTAGTTTGAAAGTACTTATTCTAATTTATTAATTGTAAGAATACCAACGTGATTGAATATTGATATACTAGACTCACGGTAGAATCTTTGAGCAACTCTTCCATTTCCATTGACAACTCCATAAATTAGATGCATGTCATCCACCTCGGAATTTGTATAATGCTCCATTACCGAAATTCGCGTTTCGAAAGACGAGTTTTTTAATAACAATTTATAAAAGCGCCAAATAGGAACCTCTAGCACAAACGTGCAAGACTTTCTTTCAAAATCACCAAAATAGAGAGGAAAACCAAATTTTTAATTTAAACATTAAAAATTAATTGATATCAAACTCGATAGATAGTAAAGGAACTTTTCAATTACTATCTTTTTGCCGAGTTACATATACAACATAAAACATATAGTTGATAATTATAGTAAGTCTACTACACAAACGCGTTTTTCTCGGATTGAGATCTTTTGACATTTTTATGATTTGGAATTGATACCTGCGCATTAGGTTTTCTTGATTTCCTTGACAATTTATTTTGGATAATTCTTGCAATATGTTGTTTATATATAAGCGCAAATGACAAATTCATCATGCTTCAAAATTTTAAAATTTAGGCTTAAAATCGATGTTTCAAAATTTTGATGCAAAATGAGCGACACACTTACAAAATGGAGTTAATTTGATTTATATGTATACAAAATATAAGTGAATTTTTGACCAGGGAATTTCGAATCACCTAGTACCTGGGCTTCAAACTGTATAGTTTCATTTATACGTCTTGGGTAGGTATTTTAATTAACGTCACACTGGAGTAACACAAAGGGCTATTGGTGACGGTCCGGGATCAATCCCGAAAGGAAAGATTGAAGACAACACCACGTAATTTTGAATCACGGTCAGATGACGAACCTGGATGTGGGAAAATAATACAAAAGGTACGTTGACAATTAATCGAACGGATGAGTAAAAAAGAAACAATGACAAGAACAGTAGCAAACAGTAAAAAAACAAGAGGCAACACCCGAGCTGGCACCCCACTTTCCAAACTTCCACACCACGCCAAGGTGAGGACATTTGCAGCAGCCTCCTTTGTACACGACGGTGTTTGGTTGGATTCGAACTCGCAACCCTCCGGTTGCTAATCCGTTACTCTTTCAACCGGGCCACCACGGCCCTATACGTCTTAGGAAACAAATATTGTGGTTCACAATAATTTTTTCCTTCACGGATGTTAGTTCCTTTTTTCTAAATTTTGTTAATTAAATTGATAAACAATTTAAATGCAATTTAATTTATTCAAACTCAATTCTCTGAGGCTTTTTCTGTCAAGCTAAATGCTGGAGATAGTGTATTCGTGGTGGAACGTACGTATTCCAGACGTACTCTGTACGTATTCCAAACGTGATGTCACTTGGCTTGTTTTTCGAATACGATTGCAGTACATCAGTGCATCACCAGAAAAATTCCAAAGAATGAATTCCGAATTGATGATAGTTGATTGATCAACAGCAATTATATTTTACGCCAAACGTCCCCAAAATCGCGATGAAAAGCATTTTGAAGTAACCCCGAATAGCTCGTCATTAAAAAAACTGACCTGATCTTGATCTCGAAATTATAAAAAAACCCGGCAATATCTTCGTCATTCGGAATTTTATCGGCATTTTTGATGACGAGATATCTCGTCAAAACCACTTGGAGGGTTAAATAGAAGGAGGCGTGGATCAAAAATTTCGAAAAAGGCTGCCATAAACAATATAATATATGTGGATGGAGAAGAGTCATGGAAGCAAATAAATTTAAAAAGAGAGGTCCAACAAGAACGACTTCGGAGGTCAAGCCTTTAATATAAGCAGTACACAACAAAATTATACACATCATCTCTGAAGTAAGGCGTAATTACTTCGATATTATACTTTCTTGAAGGAAGAATCAATTTTTAGAACACGAAAGGGCGTTTCTAGTTGCGTAAATGATAGTTTTAAATCATTACTTTGTCTCTGCAGTTAGGGCAGAGGACATATTGATTTACAAAGTTACCGAAGGTAGGACATTTGCTAAGATTTTATGTTACTCCAGGGTGTGCAGTTGAAAAACTTAGTATGCGGTGCCATTTATGATTTGATGTGCTTGCGCTCCTCCTTTTGCTAAGAAAACATTGCAATGAGTTATTTGGGTGTGCCTGGCATGTCAGTTTTTGAAGGAAGGTTAAAGGCAGTACATATCTCCTATTGGAATCTGCTGATTTTCTGGAAAAAGTGATTCCTTATAAGATTCATTTCCATATAAGAAACAAGAATTCAAATTTCGTGTGGAGATGACCCCTCAAGCAAATTTATTGCATATGAATTTATATATGTTATTCTCTATGGAATGGCATCTCTGAATTTGCTCTACTTTGAAGGATGTACGAAAAAAGGAGGGTTCGTTTTTCTCCCATATCTATTCAGGCACGGCCTCCTAGACCTGGTACTGTGATACCTCCGATGTATAGGGCTCACTGGGCCTGCTTCTGTGAGAAATAGATAGATAGGCAATTGAATTTACGTCACACTGGAGCAACACAACGGACTATAGGACCGGGATCAATCCCGAAGCGAAAGATAGAAGGACAACACCTCGTAATTTTGAACCGCGGTCAGGTGACGAGGTCAACATTTGAGGTAGCAACCAAATTTCCGTACTTCCACATACGCCAGCGTGAGGACATTTGAGGCCACGACAGATTTAACGTTCACCAGCCCCTACGTGTACAACGATCTTTGTTTGGATCTAGTTTCGAACTCGTAATCCTCCGGTTGCTAACCCATGACTCCACCTATTGTCCTAACGTGGCCTCTTTTGAGAAATAGAAAATAAAACTAGGATTCATTTGTGAAAGGAAATTTGTGAAAAATTGCTGTTTCACACGAAAGGGTTTCTCAGTGTAAAACAAAAACAAACTACTGGAGAAGAAAAAATACTTCCGGTTAAGAACTAATTTGATTAATCGCCGTTTTGGCAATATCTGGCCTTAATTTTTAATGTAACAAACTGAAGTTGCATTCGAGTAATATGCCAAGTAACGCCACAAGTTAGGAATCAGATTACCAAAACACTAGCGCCCTCTCCATTTAGCTTTAATGAATTGAGTGGAATTTCGAGGTTTGCAAAGCCACTCATCAGTTCCCAACTGTTTAGTTGTAAAGATCCTGCGAAGTTATGTTAAAATAGAATTGATCAAAGGGATTTCAAAGTCGTCGACAAACGGTATTAATTTACGAGTAACTACAGTCGCTAAGCTCAACCAAATACTTTACGGTGTAAACACAATTTCAACAAAATTCACAGATTCATGATCAAGATGGCGCAAACAGATGACCGACCACTCTGATTGGTCAACGGATGTTGGAGGTTATTATTTGGTTTACTGGAGACTTACACCGAATGCTGATAGTTTAAGCGAATCGTGGCATTCTGCATGTTACTTTTGTTACTGGATGGGTAGCACCACAGTAGGTCTCGTGGAGGCGTGATCGGTTTCCATGGAAACCCGACGAAACCCGTGCGATTACGGTGTTTATATACGTCAATTATTTTGAGATGGGAGTTGGGATTTCGGTCATTCAGAGCAATGCGTCACGGTTTGACTGGAAGTCCGGGAATTACTTTGGCACTTTGACAGGGTTTGGGAAAAGTGTAAATGTGGGGGATCGGCGAGTTGGTGTGTTTACTGTTGGCTCTGACAAGCAAGATTGGAAAGCGTAAGGTAATAGGAATATTGCATTGTTGCTATCATAAAAGTTGGTATTTGGGAATTTCAAAATGCTTGACAGTGTGGTTGCAAAAGTCTAGGTATTAAGTCGCTATAGAAGCTTAGCGAGGCATGGAAATGAATTTCAGAGATTGTTGCAGTTTTCGGAATCTCTAGATGTTTCGCCAAGTTGTACAGGCTTTTAAAGAGCAGCGAATTTCTCAAACCCACATATCTACACTTCGGGTTCCAGTACCAAGTTAGATTATGGGCTTCAGTATTAAGTTAAATGACAGACCCCAGTATCATGTTAGATGAGAAGGCTCCAGTACCAAGTTAAAGGACACCACAACCAAGTTAAAGGACGATCCCCAGGACCATTGTAGACACAACTACCAGTTATATGACGGGCCCCAAGTACCATATTAGATGACGATCCTTAGTACCATGTTTGATGATGAGTCCTAGTACTTTAGATGAGAAGACTCCAGTACCATGTTATATGAGAAGGCTCCAGTACCAAGTTAAAGGACACCACTAGCATGTTAGAGGACGATCCCCAGGACCATTGTAGACACAACTACCAGTTATATGACGGCCCCAAGTACCATGTTAGATGACGATCCTTAGTACCATGTTTGATGATGAGCCCTATAGCATTAGATGAGAAGACTCCAGTACCATGTTAGATGAGAAGGTTCCAGTACCATGCTATATGACGGGTTCCTGTATCATGTTATATGACAGACTCCACTACCATGTTAGAAGATGGGCCCAGTACCATATTATATGAGGAGGCTCCAGTACTATGTTAGATGTCACCACTACCATGTTTTATGATTGGCTTCTCTGCCATAGATCCCTTTACAATATTAGATGACGGACCCCAGTACCAAGTTAGATGGTGGGCCCCTCATAAAATAAACATATGTATCTCAAATTCTCAATGTGCACATTACACAAATGTATGATTGTATTAATTTCTTTACTACTGTACAATCGTCATCCACCTTTATTATTTATTATAAACAATGAAATTGTTTATAAACCCCTGAAACTAAGACAATTAAAAGGTTTTGTCTGTGTATTAAATACAATACAAAAACTTTTTCACATTTCCCGAGGCTCCCTTAGCTAGCCCTCAGCCTATACCTCGTGACTCAAAGTACTCTTTCAACCAATATATATGTGGTTATTTAAGTATTGGTAAGGTGAAGGCAATACTACAAAACTATGAAATATCATGACCTACAGAGGGTTGAAGCCTTCTTTAGTACCACTTTTAACATTTGTTATATATATGTAATAAAAATTCCAGATACCAAATGATAATTGTAACGGATTGTGTTGATGTTAAAGGCAATAATTTTTTTTAAAATTTATTTACCACCATGAAGTCCATATTCTATACCTTTAATCAACTGAAAACACGGGCAGTTTACTGAAATATATAACTACTGTTTTTGCAATTCTGGGAATAAAAATGATATTTTTGAAAAATCTATAATGAAAATAAATGAAATGCTAGAGTGCAAATGCTCTGCAGCAATTAACTTTTAAATAATCAACTTGACCTAAATTTCACTATTTTTCAACTTGAAATTTATCTGGCAATATTTGTTAAAAAGGATTCAAAACAAATTTAAAAGTAAAATGATAAAGGAACACCCCTATTGAGTACAAATATCTTCATCGGACCAGAATATCATATCCCCAAATGTGTTTCAATTATGAGCACCTTTCTCATCCCCTTATAAAGGTTGTATAAAAATAAAAAAAAATCCCGTTCGAGTTTTTATGCCGAAATTCCAGTAATACTAAACTAAATTTCTTCCGCCCAGTGAATATTTGAAATTAATACTTTTTAGGAAAACTTTTTTATAAAGGAAAGCGAATATTTGGATAAAGTAAGAAAACTTGTTAGAGCCGATAATAAAGTATCTAAAACATGTTATTGAATTGAATAAGTTGTTTGTCGTCAAATAAAAATTTTTGAAACAATTTTTTAAGTCTTCGGAAGATTTTGTTTTCAGGCAGAAATTACTCAGATAAAAAGCAGCTACGAAGGTTCAAATTAATATTGGATTTCTTTAACACTTCTCTGAACTAAAAACAAAATTTCAATGTCGTGCAAGATATAGATTAATAAGTTAGAAAATGAAATGGTGGGCAAGAATGGTTATGTTCAAATGTGGGTTTGATATCGGGAAGGTGCTTGGTTTGATCCTTGCAGGATCTACAGACTCCTGTTATTAGCAAATGTCACATCTATGAAGTATGTGATATGGGCAATATCACAAATGTCATGAACTTTAATAAATGGTGCATAAGTTAGATTATAATCCTGTAGATGTAGGTGTCCTAAACCTTATGCAGCTACTAAAAATCATGACAATCTGTCAAGTCACCTCTGACCGTATGTCATTCTTACTGACTGCACTGTTCAATCTGCTGTCAAATTGAGGAGGGCCATGTCTGTAATACGTAATACAAACTAGCCATAGGCGAGTCCAGTCCATTGTGTATTGTTTCATGAATATCAAATAAACCTTGATTAAAACAATATATTCATCCTATATATATCCTCATTTTGAAGTTCATATTTCATACGATAAGTAAACATCTTTAGTCTTGAATCTATTTAATGGATATTTTCTTCAACTGAAGAACTGAGTATATGATGTAAAAAAATGCTCAGTTGCAAAACAAAAAACTATTTCCATAACATCAGAAAAATAAAACTAAGGGTATAAGTTCGGCTCCCGCAGAACAGTCGAATCACAGGCAGAAGGCAGTCGAATCACATGGTATTGGACGAGTCTATTCTTTAAGTAAGGTGATAGGTTGGAAATTAAACAAAGCGCTTCCACAACTGCATCTTTAGCGCGATTCTGGTTCTATGTTTATCGTTCGGTGCCGTAAGCGATTGCAGTGATAATGAATTGGCGAGGGGGAAACCATATATGGCGATAGCCATTCAAGCTTTTGCATATGACAGTCCTCTTGCTAACGATCTTTCACACCTATTCAAAAATTGACTGACTCAAGATCGACTCCTTCTCTCATCAGAACTGCACAATATTTGAGATTGAACTGGTCGTTCCAATGAATGACTAACGACACACTAGAAGAATCAGTGAAGTGAAAAACTACTTATGATTTGTTTGGTGAGACTATCACCTTTTATGAACCTATTTCTGATTAAGTATCATCATTGCCATAAGTATTATTATATACGTACTTAAACCGATACTATTACAAATATTCATTACAAACTGACATGCTTTACTTTGCTTCTAATTGATTTTCTACGTTGCAACGTCATGACTACGTTGAAGGATAAAAGTTTGAGATGTAAGGTACTGGTAAAATATTTATTGCTGTTAGCCAATTTCTTCCATGCAATTTTTACACTTTCTATCTACAATATTTAATTTCCAGAATTTTTCTCGAATAATCTAACTTTCCATGCCCCTCAAATTTTGCCATGTCTCTCAAATTTAAATTGGTCTAATAAATAAAAATCTACGTTTGAGCATTATGCAAGTACCTTGACATAGTTCACTTTGTTTAGATTAATAAAAAATAGCACCACGGGTGTTATCCTTAAATTAAAAATGCATGTATAAGAAATACATTAAGACTCAATTTTAAAAAATCTTACCTCAATAGGATATTACCTAAATTATTGTTAAATTCAACATTCACAAACTCAAAAAACAATTAATTTAAAAATGTAGATAAAAAGTCATTGTATAAAGTCTCTTTTCTTTTTAAATCAAAGACTAAATTAGTACAATAGAATGCATAATTGAGCCTTAAAAATGAATAATTTTATTTTGAATCCAAAATCCAGCTTTAAATCTTTTCAAGTTACTACTCATTAATGTGATGTTCCGAGAACTTAATACTTTAGAAATCGACTCCCTGATGAGATGAATTCGATCTCATCATTCGTTCCTGAGGATTTTTGTCTCATTTGCGGAATCGATTTCTTTAAAGATATTCTATTTAATTTGGGAATTCCGAGGCGAAGCTATTGTTATCCTGGAGGTTGGTTTTTCATATAAAAAGCAAAGATATCTCGAGAGGAAAAAACTAAATTTAGAAAACGTCAAATAGAATATAATTATTTTGAGAATGAGTTCTTTTATATATCGCGAAGTAGTGTGAAACACAATCTTAACAGCTGTTCGGGCAAAGTAATACAAATGAATATGTGCAGACGATGAATTCTAAAATCGAAGAATAGAAGCTTGAGTTTATAATAATTGTTTAAGATGAGTTCTAGGAAGTTAGATTAAATGGAAGTGATTAGAAGTGTTTTAAACACGTTAACTATCACGATTTCTTTCACAGAATTCATACGCAAGACAAGTAGAATAAAGAATAAAACAAAAAACTTTAGAAAAATTAAAATACAAAATATTTTACAAGGAATTATTCTACGCCTTTTATAGAATCAAAATTAGAATTCAGCTGATTCTCTTTTAATGGTACAGTATTATGAAATTTGTGACTAATGACTGGGGCTTTAAAAATGCTCTTTAAATAATAAACATGCCCTTAAAATGATAAAAATATGCTTTAAAACAAAAATGGCTTTTTAAATTAAAAGAAAATACGCTTTAAAACAACTTTTACTACATCTTCTCAAAATAATAAATAAAATATATTAAAAATTGGTCGATTCGTGAGCTAGAACTTCATCTTTTGTACTGGAAAATCAGAAGAAAAAATAAAAAGTAATCAAGGATTATAAAATACTAACAGACACACGGAATAGTATTCGCGCTGAAGTTTTTTAATTTTTTTACATCTATTGATTACATGTTGTCGCTAATCACATTTCAAAATTTTACTTAAACCCATGTATCGCGCTTCTGAAACAAGAGCGCAGTAGTTAAAAAAGTTCCTTTTTCCAGCAGAAGCATTTCAAAAGTTTTAAAGCCATAGAAAACACCGTGAGTGCTAGACTATTAGTCACCATAGATGCGACACTTTCACGATTTGTGTTACGAAAATCTTACAGGGGTCGGTCTTAAGATAGGACACATTCATAATCATTCAGACTCAAAACCAACTTTTTTGAGTCTTCACACTTACACCTGGGGTGCGATGTAATAAATATATACAAAGATATATTTTGTACATTTTTTATCTCTAAATGAAATGAAGTTAATCAAAAAACAAAAGAAGCATTTCAAATACTTACTGTTGGTAATTCTAATTCCCAATAAAGTGTATTGTAAAAACTGTTCACTTCAGTAAGTTACCGTAATTAGCTTCTGAACTGCAACCTTAATTAAACCCCGTTCACTTCTATAAAGGCGTTAAGGTGGGTTTTTTGACGTCTCAGCCAATTTTTATGTTCGCTCACATTTGATTTTCTGCCCTGATTTCTATCATTCAGATTTCTCATTGATTTCTGTAATCAGACTTCTAAAGAGTATTATTAGAGCAGGTGAGCTATTCCTTCCAGATTTAGGAATATAAATACAGTACCAAAACTCAAATCATGCATACTTAACTAAATTTGCGAATAAATTCCGTAGCGGTTAATTTTATACTTTTATATCCGTGTTGCCATTCGCCAATATACAAATAATTTCGATTTCTGAGCAATGCATGTTAGTGAACCTAAAAAATATCTCAAAATATAAAACCAATGTTCTCACAGTGATACAAAAGCACAAAATTGCAATGTTATTACCATTCCTTCATTTTCGACATTGTATTATAGACTGAAAAATATATATCTAGCGTGTTAGAGCCAAAATGGTATAAGTCAAAAAACAAATTTTCCATGAGACAGTTTTTATTGAATGTATTTTACATATCCATAAAAAAGCCATTTAAACATTTCAACCAGGATTTATATCTGCTTTTACTCATAGCTGACTGATATTAATTTGACCAAATGAAAGATAATTGTTTACATGTCTTCGTTTACTTATCTTGTTTTCTTATCTCGACTTACACTGCTTTGCCCAAGCAAGCAATCTTTTTATACATCATATAAACCTACCGTATATATAACTGCACCTTCGAATAGAAAAACCGTATGCATATGTCCGACTCAATAAATACGAATTTCAGACAGTCATCGATCTCGACAGCAAGACGGTAGTGATCATGGAAAACAGGAAATGATTTCCTTTCGGGATCCCATTTCTCCCAATGTCTAGTCTTTGATTGCTACCGATCCCCGGACAGCTAGCAAAACATGTCTCCCCAGACTGGGTTTTCTTTTTCGGACAACTCTTCATTGCTTGAGAAGAACGACATTTGATACCTCACGATAGATAAACGCAGACGCTTCCAAGCATGGAAATGGAGGCGTTTTGGGAAAGCTGTTCACCAGTTCCATCGGAGGTAATTTGGCGAAAGAAATTGCAATGTTATATACGATTCTGAATGCGTTACGATGGGACTCTGATCTCTATCGAGGATTGAAAAGGAGTATGTGAATATTCATTTCCAGAAACCTCACTGATGTAGAGTGATGACAGACCTTTCTTCAAACTATATGTAGGTGGCGGTGGCGTTTCTACGGCGGAGCGTGTTTCATGCACGTATTCCGAACGTGAAGTCACTTGGCTTGTTTTTCGAATACGATTTCAGCACTTCGCCAGTAAAAGTTCCAAAGAATGAATTCCGAATTGATATATGACAGTTCATTGGTCAACGCAAGTTAGACTAAACGTCAAACGTCCCCAAAACGACGATAAACTACATTTTAAGGAAATCTCTATATGTATCTTATAAGAGAACATTTGTACAGCGGTAGTCAAATCTTCGCAGACTGTCTGGTTTGTTTACAATGAAAATCCTTCGAATTGAGTGCAACTTCCAATTAAACCAAGCAATTTAATTTGAAGCAGAAAAAACATGCAAGTTTTAATGAGGTTAATAGTTTGTAAAGGGAAAAAACTGTCAAAAATTTAAAATACTTTTATAACATAAATTCGAGTAATCCTATTTGTATTCCACATAATTTTCCAAAAAATTTTTTACTCTCAGTAAAAGGAGTGTCGACTGTATTCAGGCGTAAACACAATAATTATGCAAATTAAATAATAGAATTTTCAGCGATATAAATTAAAACGATCTAGAGTCATTTTCTGTCAATTTAAACGTAGGTGGCTGCGATACGTGTTTCCTGTACGTATGGAATGCGACGTCACTTGGCTTATTTTTTTGACTCGATATCAGCACTTCGCCGATAAAATTCCCAAGGAATGAATTTCGAATTGATACATGATATTTGATTAGTGCACGACAATTAGATTAAATACTGAACGTCATCAAAACAGCTATAAACTACATTTTAAGGTACATTGTATCATGAAGAGAGCAAACGGGTAGCGGAATTGAAATTTTCATTTTTCGTCTGGTTGGTTTGTTTGCACTAAAAATTCTCCTCATGGGGTTATAAAGCAATGGCAGATTTCTTATTTGAAGTACGGATCGGTTGAATTTGAAGTAAATACTTTAAAACCAAAGCACACTTAAATAAAAACATAGAAAAAGTAAATAGCTTAAATGTTTTCGTTGAATTTACATAAGATTTAAAGTAAAAGTTACAAAAAAATCCGTTGTTTTGGACCGGCCTGGTAGCTGAGGGGTCAGCGGTCTAACTCTCTATACAACAGGCTCTGGGTTCGATATCCAGGTCTACGCATATGGATGTTCGTAGTTATCTGGAATCCACTTTAATTACTAGGTCCGGGTTCAATTAGCTTTCTTGTAGCAAAAGCGACAAGACGTACCAAACTAGTTATTAGGTGCCGTGAATTTTCAAGTCAATGTGCATTGAAATATAGTTAAAATGTACGAGAGGCTTTTTCTGTGAAGCTAAATGTAAATGGAGCCCTTTCTTTTGTGGTATAACTTGGTAGCTGTACGCTTATTCAATATTGTGTAATCAGAAGGAAAATTCTCGTCGTTTGTTTCGTTTACACTGAAACTTATAGGGGAGAGTTGAATTTACGTCTCACTGGAGCAACATAACCGGCTATTGGCGACGGTCCGGGATCAATCCCGAAGGAAAATCGTAGATTGTACCATAATATTTATTCCCAGTAACTTATTTATTGATTTCATTATAAGTATTATTTATTAATTATGAAAGTCACTAGAGGAAAAAACAAACAGGTATTGAAACACAGTTAACAGTTTTAGCAGTTCAAATTTGTATACCAATATTTATCAATACTTTCAAGTATTCCCAATGTTCTACATTGTGCCTTGAAACTGTCCTGATATATTGTAAGTAGATCATCCAACATCACAAGTAATTTAAGGATGGTTGACACTTTAAAGCAGACTCTGGAACACGAAAGCATTCTGCATCGAAAAGGAACAGGTAAGATGGTGACAAACGTCTGGAGAGAAATCGAATAAACTCGATATTCTGAGTAACAAAAAGAAAACATTTGAAGTTCACTAACGAGCCGTCATGATTCCAAGTTTTGTAAAAAAGCACTTTTTTGTAGGTTTCCGAGACCTTTAGAGTTATCTTTTCATTTCTCAACCTGTAAGCTTAATTAGATTTCTTAGTGGGATGTACCTTTTATTCCACAGCGCACTTAAGGATTACATAACCACATTTATTGGTTGAAAGAATCCTTGTATTCTTTCAATCTTTAGAATAATTCTATTGATTCCCTCCTTAGAATGGAATCTTTTGGAAAGATTCCATAGCTCCTATCCTTTGTTATAAAAATCTTTTGGAAAGATTCTATAGCTCCTATCCTTCGTTATAAAAATCATTTGGAAAGATTCTATTGGTTCTCTCTTTAGATTAGAATCCTTTGGAAAGATTCCATTGCTCATTTCCTTATAAAAGAATTTTTTAGAACGATTCTATTGGCCCTTTCCATACAGCATAGATTAGAATAATTTGGAAAACCTATTGATGCTTTCCTTGGAATGAAATCTTTTGTAAAGATTCAATTGACCCTTTCATTAGAAAAGAAGTTTTTATATATTCTCTCCTTAGAATAGAATTCCTTTGGAAAGATTCTATTGGTCCTTGCCTTAGACTACAATTCTTTGGAACGATTCTATTGATGATTTCCACAGAATAGAATCATTTGGAATTATTGCATAGATATTTTCCTTAGAGTAGAATTATTTGAAAATATTCTATTTGTCTTTTCGTTAGAATAGTATCCTCTGGAAATATTTTATTGATGCTTTCTTTAGAATAGAATCAGTTCAGTTGGAAGGATTCTATTGGTCAAGCCTGGTTACAAATAATGCTGTGAATACTGCAGGTTTTAAGGTGGAATTATACGTGTGAACCCTACAGAGGATCAGGTGAATTTCTAAGAACTTCTGTCTATCCATTCTCGTCCTTAATAACCTCTTGGCAATTGCCCAGTTTTTTAAAATCGATATCAAGATTTTAAAAATTTACCAAGGCGTTCCATTGCAGCTTAAGATTACTTTTAAATAATCATTTATTAGTTTAAGATTATTTTAAACGTGCGTGAGATTATTACGGTATTTCGGCGCTTTTCCTGTTTTAAATCTAATTTTCGAACCTAAAGATTATTATTCTGACTTTTCTAACTCAAGTGAGTTAAAAAATATTAAGAAATAAGTTGGGTCGAAAGTCGCATTCAATTGGAGATTTTCACAAGAAGTGTCAAGAGTTGAGAAAGACTTTCGTTCCGGAATTCCTTTAAAATATGTCTAATATAGTTTTCGGTTTATAAGCCTATTATTTCGTTCAGCCTTCACAGGTTTAAGAATTCTTTTGATCTTAAAAATAGCAGTCTATTTTCTTGGAGGTGGATTGGATCTATTGTAGAGGTAAAATAAGTTCTAGATGGAAAGCATAAAATAGATCTAAAATGTATCTAATACTATATTTAAAAATGTATTTATCAATAAAACGGTTCAGACATTTAAGAGTGCAATGTTTTACCTCTATTTCTTACGCAATGACTCGTTAAAAAAAGACATACATAACTATCCATACTTTTCAACGTGATTTAAACATACTTGATTTATTTAATGAATTAGCAGACTATCTGCGCTAAAAATTTTTAATTGCATTCATCCATTGATGACAAAGTGCCATTACTCCACTTCATATGTTATTTAAATTCATTTATAATAAATATAGCAGCCATATATTCACATTTCATACCTACAAATGAAGCAAAATTGCCCAAAAATGCATAACAGTATTCCGTGTACTTTCTTACAGGTATTAATTCTTAAATTCATGTCAAAAAGTGTACACCTCAATCATATTACCCTAATTATCCTCTGAACATCCACTTTAATTGCATCCCATTCCTTTGTTCAAAGGCGATTCGACATTTTTATGCTGAATCTATTTTCGTGCTGGTTCACATTCTTTTTCTGCACTGATTTCGATCTTCCAGATTTCTTTCTTTACTATACTCAGACTGCATGAGAATTTTATTAGAATGGCTGTCTCAACCGTGTAGTTTTTCCGGGCATCAAATATCCTCACTTCAGCGTGGTATGGAAGTTTGGAGAGATGGGTGCCAGCTCAGGTGTGACCTCGTCATCTGACCGTGATTCAAAATTACGTGGTGTTGTCCTCGGATGTGTATTGCTCCAGTGCGATGTTAATTAAATACCTACCTACTGTGTAGTTTTAGCAATATTTTGCTACTCCATAGCTCAAATCAAGCACATTTAAACTGAGTGGCAACATTTGGCGAATGAATCCAGGAGTGATTGATTTTATATTGTCTATACCCATTTATTACCATTCGCGAATATACAAAGAATGTGAATTTCTGTGCTATGTACTTTATTGAAATCTATAGATTTTACTGATGATTTTAACAATATGATATTTTCACAAAATTGAAAATTAGAGCAAAGAATAACTTTCAATTTTGTAATAACACATTAAAATATAACTTTAAAATTAAAAAAAATTCTTTCATTCAAAACATTTAATCAATGTACTCAATTTATTGCGTTTGTGAGATTTTTTTTGAAACTATATTTAGCATTTGCAATCGGAATAACTTTCAAGAAAAGCAAAGGCTTCGAATTAAAAAGTTTAGAATTTCAAAGAACAGAAAATGCATGCCATTTTTCTGGATTTAGCAGGTTATGTTAGAATCAATCTCTCAACCTCTGCAGAGTACTTGATTTTAGAGGGCCGTATGTGGATATGAAACTTGAAAATTATTATGCAAACAATTGTAGGAGAAGAAATGGTGATAGTCGAGACGTCTTGACTTTCAATGCTTGTTGTATTTGTAAATACCGGTTATGAATAAAACTAATTTTAATAATATCTCGTAAACTCTTTTTAATGTCTTTGGTCCCAATCGCTCAAAGCGAACAAGTTATATTCATAATTTTTACACACTGTTGTATAAAAGACGACGACTGTTATGCGAGGCGAAATGACGTAATTTGTTCCAGCTGTCGCTCCTGCCCATATAGAAGAAAAACTGTCAAAAAGTGCTAAACTATTTTATAAGCAAACAATTTATTTCCCATAATCCTGTACGTTTACGATGCTACGTAAGCAGAATTACCCGACCGAGTTGGGTTGAATTGATTGAAAAAGTGACCAGAATAATCTGTTTCTCTTTCGGAGAAGAATACCAGTATCACTTAAGTAGCTTGAAAATAATTTTTAACACCTTTTAGACGTTTTTGGTAATTTCTACTACTTTGTACGCAAGTCGTATACACGCATACCCGTCATATAATCCATTTCGCATACATCGTACCCCTGTTGTAAGACAAAACTACGGAAGATGATACCAAGGTGATTAACACAAAAATCGATTTTGAGTTATGGGTGATTATGAATGCCCCTTTTTAGTTCGTTTCCTGTAAAATTGCCCTAACTCAAATCGTAAAAATGACGAATCTACGCTGAATAATCTAGGCACTCGAAGGTTTTCTTCCAATGTTATTTTGCCTGTAGTACTTTGCATCAAGCATGCGACATCAGCTATGCTAATTCAATCAGCTTAGGGGAAGGATGACAAATTAATTTGATAAGATATTAACTAATTTTTTTAAAGCAAATACATTTTTTCTTGAATATTCCATTTAGTGGCACGTGAAATAACAATTTGTGTACTTGTGTAGCAGAACACCAGTGTTTTTCTGTTTATCAGTTATTTCCAAGGACGGCATGATTGCGCTCTTTTCTGCGCATGCTCCCCGTTTGAAAGTGCTAGCGTCTGTTCTGTTTTAGAAGCGAGGGCAATCGTTCTGTGGCCCGTTTGGAGATGTATACCGTTTTCGCTTCTTGTCTGTAAATAAATGTTGTCCTGATCCTGATCAAATCTGATTTTATATAGGTGGCCTCATAAGTTGCTATACTTGGAAATTCTTTGTTGCTCTTAAAAGCCTCTAATTTTATAAAAAAAATATTTAAACGAGCTCCATATCTCGTAAAGTAGGCCTGACCTGTCACTAAGTCAAAGAATTTTTAATACTTCAAAAGTCCAAGTTGGGATATTTTCTAACGTTAATATTCTTTCAATATCGGCGAAGCTCCATTTAAAATATGCTTTACTCTAACTAGCATAAAATTTCAAATCGAATCCTTAAAGCCTTTTTTCCAATTCAGAGATTCAGTTTCAGAATAGAAACCACATGCCTGTTTAGAATGAGAATGATGCAGTTATTTGCCTATTAGAGTCGTTTTCAGTCGAGCTAGATGTAAGTAGTGAAAATGTTTCAGCGGCGAAATGCATTTCCTATACGTAATCCGAACGTGACGTCACTTGGTTTGTTTATTGAATGCGACTTTAGCACGTCGCCAATAAAAATTGCAAACAATGAATTACGAATTGATAAATGATAGTTGATTGATCAAAGCCAAAAATTATAAAAACAGCGATAAATTGCATTTTAAGGTAATCTCTATATTAATCTTACGAGATCACTTTGACAGCATTAGTCAAATCTTCGCAGACTGTCTGGTTTGTTCGTTTAATGTGAAAATCTCTCTCATTGAGTGAAGCTTCCAATAAAACCAAATAATTTAATTTTAAACAGGAAAAACAAATGTAAGCTTTGATGTGTTTACTAGTTTTGTAGTAAAGGAAAACTGTCAAATTTAAAAAATACTTTTATAATCAGAAATTCGAGTAATCTAGTTTTAAAAGTTTGTATTGCGTATGTTTTACTTCTTTTCATTAAACATAATTTTACAACTGCATATGTGAACGTAAGTCTTTTAAAATATTTGACACAAAGCAAAAAAATGCTACTAGTGAAGTGATTAAATTACGAAAAATTAAATGCTTATTCTCTTTATAATCTATCTTTACCTGTTTACAGAATTTTTTTTATATTTCACAACTAATAAGTTCAATGCATAAAGTATGAATTTAAATTAGGTAAAAGATAAATTTTGAAGAATAATTACTTTTCTAGCAGTACTGGTAACACAATATGAATTTCCAACTGCAACCATAATGCCAAATTTACATATTAGCTATTCCAACTCTGCCAAGTTAAGGTTGATTAAAGTATGATAAAAGGTTGGAGTAGTAAACCGCTTTAGTGTGGAACTTATATAAAAATGGAAGTAGAAGAATGATAAATACTTTATTTACCAAGTTAAAATATGTATGAGACAATTATGCAAATGTATTGAATTAATTTAATGTTATAATTACACAAACATACAAACACAGAAAAAGACATAAAACGAGAAGACAGACTAACACAGTGAGGTTCAATCACTAAGATATAGCAAGTACAACATACAAAATTTCATAAAAATCTATTTAGCCGTTTGTATGCGGACAGACATATAATCATAGACACGAAACGCGGAAATCACTGATTTTGTATTAAAATGGCGTAAAATGGATAAATATCTTGAAATGGGGCGAAAATATTCGACATACAAACCCTCCAATTTTATTTACATAAATTTCTTTTTTATATATTTCTTCTTTTGTTTCAGTCATTTAATCATGATTCAAAATGTCCTCGGATCTTTCCCTTCGGGATTCATCCCGGACCTTCACCAATACTGCAGACCATCTTCAACTACCTCCCTCCCTTTTTGTTGCACTTGTAACTAATTTTTTCTACACTTCGATTTTTTTTAAATATCGCTTGCGTCAAGGGAAAATAATTTTTTTTCTCATTCATATATTAAAATTAAACGAAAAAGGTTGCTTTAAATCCTTGAGCTTTGGTTAAAACTATCTGTGTGCCCTAATAAAATTTGCTCCCACATAACATCAGAAATTATTTTTAATTACACATGGGATTAGAATTTTTTACAAATTCGTTCCTGACTTATTTTTCCAAATTGAACACATACAGGGTTATTTTTAATCCTTCTTTAAAACCATTATTTTTTTACTCTAAAGATTAAACTAATCATAATCTTAGAGCATGAACGATTACATAATCTCATAAGCCATTAATATCATTAGTTCCGGTGTGGCTCCAAACGTTAAGCCCTAAAGCAAGATAGATATAAACATAATGTGAAGCACTTTTGAAAAATAAGCTTTCCTTAATACATACGTTAATCATTAATTACTTCTCTTTGTTAGGAAAAATTAATTTTCGATGCTTCATTTTAATCTTAAAACAAGTTATACGATCATAGAATTTCTTTAAAATTTCACATTTTTAATTAGTGTCCCTTACATTTATGTTACATTGTTTAGACAGGACTCTTTCAAGACCAAATGTCCCCAAGTTTTGCATCATATGTAATATTGAATAATTTACTATTGGAAATAATTAATGTCGTCTTTCGAACAGAAAAGCGACATTTTATATATTTATTTTTACGTCCTCAAACGTTTCACCAAAATGCAAATAAAAATGCTGAGAATTACATAGTGAATACTACTTCTCCACCCGCTGCGCTAGCAACCAGCGTGTTGTAAGATGCGCCGGTTCGATTCCTTCCTGGGTGTATTTCTCTCTTCTGTGTTAGTAAAATTTTCCTTGTGTGTGTATATGTATATTACTTGAAGCTGTCGGTCTTGTGTTTAGAGCAGTTTCGCCAAGTATGATCTTTGTGCCTTGATAACCCGAAAACAATTAAACATCTCCACCTTTACACGTGGTCTGGTATGCTTCACTAGAGTGGCAGATAACATAAATATAGAGTTAAGTGTGTCGGATAGGTAAAAATAATACTGCTTTCCCGCATGTACTTAGCCCCGGTAGCTCATTTGGTTAAGTGGCGTATTAGCAACTGGAGGGTTGCGAATTCGAAGCTCGATTCAGCCGAAGACCGTAGTGACTAGTGCACAGTAAATCTGTCGTGTCCTGAAATGTCCTCACATTGGCATGGTGTGGAAGTTTGGAGAGTGGGGTCCAGCTCAAGTGTTGACCTCGTCTTCTGATCGTGGTTCAAAATTACGAGGTGTTGTTCTGTGATCTTTCCTTCAGGATTGATCCCTGATGCCAATAGCCGTTGTGTTGCACCAGTGCGAAGTAAGCTCAACTATCTACCCACCTGTACAATTGTCCATCTGTCCTGTTAGGGCTTATCTAGAAAAGCAATTTGGCAACACTAGACAAAGATAACTATCTAAACTCGAGTTTTTCCTCTTGTTTACTTTGCTTCTGATGACGGTGGTCGTCTTGTTCCATCCAGTTATCTGTAGACCCGTTTCGTCATCTTGTTTTTATCTTTATTAGTCATTTTTTGAAGCTTTTCGGTTTTGACCAACTGTAAACAGTTCTTTTGCCGCAAACTGCCCTTTTCGCTAATGGACAATTATTGCCCTCTACTGCACTGGGCCACCTGATTGAAGTGTGGAATCATCGATGCGAAGCTTGCATCAAAGAGACCACATTCAAAAGGACACATTCTAAAATAGGGGAGGGAGACACGTGTCTCAGTCGGTTTGAGACTCCTACAACTAGCAATCTGTAGACGACGCAGGTTCGATTCCTCCCTGGGTGTATTTCTCTCTTATGTACCAATAAAATTTTCACTGTATGTGTTTGCCCATTACTTGGCGTTGTCTGTCTTGTATTTGGCGCAGCTTGGCCCTTGTGATATAGAGCCCAACTAATCACTCAAAATAAAGATCTGGTTAGATTTCTATAGGGCACACTATGCCCCACGGAATTTTGTTTCCCAACTGTACGAGGCATGAAGGGTTAAAATAAATTTTAATGTATCGTTTTATTTATTATGGCTTGAATGAATAAATAACTCAATTATGTACTTTCATGAATTTGAAGTCAATCAAAGAATTTTATTCATCAATTTTAAGAATGGTTTTCATCTGTATTAGATTACAATTATTACAATTTAAACGTTTTGTGTTTAAATTGTAGAAAACAGTCTAATTAAGGAATAGGACACATAACTATAAAATACCGTTTTGCTAGGTATTTTAACGTCGCACTGGAACAACACAGCGGGCTATCGGCATCAGGGATCAATCCCGAAGGAAAGATCTGAAGACAGCACCTCGTAATTTTGAACCACGATCAGATGACGAGGTCAACACTTGAACTGGCCTCCCACTCTCCAAACTTCCACACCACGCCAACGTGAGGACATTTGAGGTCACGACAGATTTAACGTGCACCCCCTTTGTACACGACAGATTTTGGTAGGATTCGAACTCGTGACCTTCCAGTTGCTAATCCGCTACTCTTTCAACCGGATTACCGTGGCCCATACTGTTTTGGAATGACACTGTTCTGTAAAACAGCGCTGATCTCAAGAGATAAAAATTAATCTGTATATCGTGGATATATCGCGTTTCTAAGAATGTTCGTAATAAGATCTCTGCGACGGCAATTGAGGTGAGAACGAATACCTCCGTTTTTCCCGAAGAAACTGATTTTTGCTGAGAGCATCACTTCAACGAATCGACAATTGAATCGTTGACAATAAAGTTAGATACAAATTCGAAGCAGAGAGAATAGATTCCTCACCGCAGGTGAAAAAGGTCTGAGACAGTCAGATTTTTCGCTTATATATATATATATATATATATATATATATATATATATATATATATATATATATATATATATATATATATATATATATATATATATATATATATATATATATATGTCGCATTTCAAATAATAAAAAAAGTTCCATACTTTTATCTCACACATTCTCCATATCCTGTCTTTCTCTCAGGCATAATTTAAGTTAAGGTATAACCCAATACAGTTTTAAAATATTATGAACGATTTGGGGATTGATGATACATCCTCATGTCTTGTAATTACGAATAGTCCAGGCTCAATTCTAACCATATTGACATGTTCGAGTGTTGCTTTAATGCCACGAAATTTCATATATTCTATCTGCTGTGGTTCAATTACGTAGTCTATTGTGTCGAAAATTCTATTGTTACAAAATTCTATGTGTCAACTTAACAATGATATTTAACAGTCTATTATTTGGAGCTTTTCATAGCTCGTATTGTAAAAAAGCAACAAATTTGGATATGGAGAGATACAAGATTAAACGACGAAATTTTATGTAATCTATTTAAAAACAAGTCTACGTCTAGTTATTAATACAGTATGAATACCTACATTATTAATGTGATATGAATAGATAACAATCGTAAAAACTGATGATTAAAAGCAGAGCATTGAATTCTGCATAAAAGTGTAAATATTGAATCAAAATATTTTTAAGCTTATATCTTGAAGACAAATTCGACACTGATACATAAGTGATAACACAATGTTGTATAAATTGAAAATAGTTTGATTTTTTGAATACTTTGGTAAACAAAGTTGGTGCAGTCATTGAAATTGAATATTTTCAATTAATAAGTCCCCTTTCATAGTGTAATTGTTGACAGCAAATTAATTAGATGGATTGCATTTAATATATCTTTCCAGGAAACGAAAACATCTTAAAAAGTGGCATCATGATTTTAGCAAATTGAAATTATACACAAGAGGAAACGTACTTCACGTTGACCGAAAATTGACCGTAGAGCGACAAACTAAGTCAACCAAAAACGTATATAATTTGCAAATTAGTGTTACAAAAATTTTGTTGTGATTTGTTGCACAAATATTGAGCTCTTAATAAATATATATTCTATTAAAAATGGAAAAATTCCTTACAATATTTCTCTCTAAACTCATCAATTAATAATTAATATTAACTTGAAGAACCGCGCATAGCATCTATGCTAAAGTTTCCTAATTGCTAATATCTATTGGTGATGAAATGAACTTAAGAGGCATTCATTAATCACTCCAAAATTCAAAATCGACTTCTGTAATAGTCATCTCCACTATCACCTTTTGTAGTTATTTCTTATACTTATATATAATGCGATGTATGTACATGGATGGATAAGGCAGACATTTCGGCCAAAGTAAATATTGCAGAAGCTATAAAAATGTCAAAATGGAGTTAAAAAATTACTTTCCACTCATTTAAATGATGTTTGCATTTTTATATGATAGAGAAAAGTGATTATTCAATCGACTTAACCAATTCAACGCCGGGTAATTCTGCTAGTTAAAACTAAGCGACAAAATTGGCAAATGAATCCCGGTTCGATTTGATATTTTTTATATCCGTTATTGCCATTCGACGACAAACAAATAATGTTGATGTCTGTGCCATGTACGTGAAATGTAAAAAAGATTTTTATTGAGGCAGATATAATTGAGAATCTTTTTCTTACCATGGGCATCTCGGTAATACGCATGCGTAACACTTCTAAATCTTTCTTGACCAGCGGTGTCCCATATCTAAAAACGAAAAAAAACATTCATTTATCTAAGAATGGTTTAATTTATTAAGATACATATTGACTAACTAATGAGCTTTATTGAATTAAATTACACGAAAAGCCTATTTTTAAGCAGTGATGCCTAACCAGGGATCCACTAAGTGTGTAAAGCTGAATTCAAATAGAAAGCGCAAGGCGTAAAGCGAGATGCGCAGATCAATCAGAGATGCCCGGGAGCGGTGAAAACGCTGATTGGTCTACGCGCGTTTCGCTTTGCACCTTGCGCTTTCTCTCTGAATTCAGCTTTTAGTCTCTCAGACAGTTATACTTCTTTGCTTCCGTCTCGAGGAGTCGGATTTCATCTAGGAACCGGATTTAGTCTAGCCCGAGGAGCAGGTATCCCTCTTTGAGCTGTTCATGCAACTGTTTTATTTGCATCAACTTTCTAATGAAATAGACAGAGCATGTAGGAGGAGTCCTGTCGTCTCAGTAGGGTAAGTCAAGTGGGCTTACGAATTGCTTTGGGCTGATTGGTTATCAGAATAGTCTTTTTAATCACGCTGGATAATCACTTTAACCACTCAATAATACCCCCCCAATAGGATTCAGGATTTTTCCCATTGCCACGTGACAGATCTTCAAACCGAGCGATGGGAAGAAACATGAAGATGCGAGTGCATGTTCTACCTATTTCATTAGAAGGTCGATACCTTAACGCATCGAATGAAATAGGCGGAGCATGTGCGCGCAGCTTCTTCCCATCGCTCGGTTTAAAGATATGTCATGTGGTTGTGGGAAAAAGCCTAAATCCTAATGTGGGACAAATTATTGATTGGTTCAAGTTACCCAGCATAATTAAAATCTGCGCTTCGATAACTAATCGGTCCAAATCGATTCGTAAACCCACGTGACTTACACTTCTGAGGTCTTACTCCAGCGACTCCGCCCACATGCGCTGTCTATTATATTAGAAGGTCGATGTGTTAAGGTGATTGGCGTCACATGAAGAAAGCTTCACATTCACCCTCCTTCCATGGTCTTGAAATGCATCTTAATGTAAAGAATTAGAGAACCAAACCACAACGACAGCGAGGTTTAGCGACTCCGCAACCTTCCTCGTAAACAAATAACGAGTCCGGCAGTAGCGGAAGGTGGGTGAAGCCAAATAGACCGTTGTTCCACACCCGAGCGCGTTGTTTCATGATATTAGATGCTGCGCCACAACATCATTTATTGATTTCCTTGGGAATTAATTGTAACAATGTCTAACACTAGATCATTTAATTCTCCCTTTCGAAAAATTTGTATATTTGTTACCGCTAAAGTACGGAAATCAGGTAATCTGCAGATTACCTAGGTAATGTGCAGATTAACTACGCCGATCCGTTAAAGTGCGGAAAATTGTTCCATTTCTCAAATTACGTAGGTAATCTGCAGATCACCTAGATAATCTGCACATTACCTACTAGGCACTTGTTAAAGTGAAAATAAGATCTTTGCTCGAATAGCAACGTTTCTGTACGCTTAAATTAATACTCAGACAAACAACTCAGTAATACTAAGTACAACCAATTTGAAAACAGGCTATACTTTTATCCTATAAAGTTATAAGTAATTTCATATAATAATCAGCAGATGTAAATAAAATATACTGACAATTGTTGAACATAATGTTATCTATTTATTTTTCGATATCTAAAGAATCAAGTTGATAGAATCAATCAGTCAACAGAATAGTTGATAGAATCAATCAGATTACCTAGGTTAGAGAAACAAACTTTTGCACTTTAACGATTCGAAAGCCGTTAATGTGCACATTACCTAGGTAAAGTGGGGAAAATTCTTATTTTGTAGATGATTCCGCACTTTAACGGAGCAAATCAGCTAATCTGCAGACTACCTAGGTAATGTGCACTTTAACGGCTTTCGAACTTTAACGGTAACATATTTACCTGTATTCGACCGAACTCTTCATAAACAGTTAACAATTAAATAATTGTCTAAATTTCATTTTAATTTGATATATGATGTAAGACTGAAAAAATGTATTTAAGGTCTCATTAGTAATAAACTGTTAATCGTGATATGGTTCAGTTTTTGCAAGAAAAGAAAACTAAATATTAAATTAAGGAAATTAAGTACTAAAAAATGCTCGAAGGAATATTACTTTTGAAGCTCTGTAAAGAATGATATTTTATCAAATAGTTTTTGCACAGCAATATTAAACTAAATTATCGATTAAAATGCGACAGGGCAAGCCACACATTATTATAATGTATTTTGCCCCAAACGGTCTTTATTGTATACAGTATTTTTAAACCATTGCAGACTTCTTTAAGGGTTTTGAATATTTTCTTGTGATGGTATTTAAACATGTTTCAGAGTCATAAAGTAATACATAGTCATAGAGTCATAAAGTATGAATTTCACAGTAGTAACTTCTATAAAATTTAATAGACATGTAGGTAATAATGTTAAGAGACAACGTCTGAACACATTAATAAATTATAATTGGTCATCATAATTAATGAGAGTACTTCGTATCTTTCGGTGATAAGTGGCAATGTCATTTAAAGGGATGAAAATGGAACAAGTTTTATGAGATTTAGTTTATGTCGTTTTATTTTGTTTACCAACAGGAGGCTTATCTCGTTAATTTAGCTTAATTAGGGCTAAGAATCCTGGCATAATGGAAGAAAGAAATTGCAGTCCTGTAACTAAATTCTTTTAAAGATTACTTAATCACAAAAGCAGATAGGCTTCAGCCACTAATAAAGATAAGTTAATTGCTGAGTTACAACGCGTGTAAATATTATAGAAGCATAGAATAAGAAGTACAAGATAAGAAATGCACTCTACGCTTTAGAACTGAAAGCTAGTTTGTTTTATTTCTTGGATAAAAGCTAAATGCATCTAGCAAAATTTCTCTGAATTTTCAAAGAATTAAAAAAAAAACCAATTCTATGGATTTCGAAGAATCTTATCAAATCTTTTAACACCGAAGAAATAAAGAAATTGGCGGATTATTTTAATATGAAAAATATGGATGCTATTAATTTGACCAGACATGTGTAGGAAATACATTTACTAATTGACATTTATAATTCTTATCGTTTTAATTTGCAATTCCATCAACATTTCTTTATTAATCTTAACGCATTAAAAATTTTCGAGGTATTTAAATTAGTAAAGCTCAGATCATGCAGAAGTTTACGCAAGCACTAGGTAACTTTTTTACCACTTAAGGCTCTATCTATCGGCTATTGAAAAATGTAATGCACGAGAGGGATTTTTAGTGTAAAAACAAACCAGACAGTTTGCGAAGATTTTACTTCTCCTGCCCATATACTCTCGCATGACACATATAGAGGTTACCTTAAATGCAATTTATCGCCGTTGGGCGACATTTAACATTTGATCGAATTGGCGTTGACCAATCAACTATCATTTTTCAATTCGGAATTTATTCTTTGGAATTTTTGTTGGCTGAAATCATATTCGGGAAAGAAGTCAGTTCGTAATGCTTACAGGGAACGTGTATCGCCGCAGAAACACTACCGCCTCCTACATTTAACTTGACAAAAAATGCCTCTCATTGTCCAGTAAAGTATTGCCATGCTAAAGTCACGTGGTCAATTTTTCCAAGTTTGTTCTAAAGAGTTAACGGTTATTAAAATGTTGCATATAAAAGATGATGCTTCATAGCGGGGCTAGAAAACAGACCACATTCAAATGGTTAGTGGATTGATCATATTCACGCCTAATGGTGTGAAGTTAAGATTTTAACATATGAGTAAAATCCTCTTTAATGGTGTGGCCTTGGCGTGATTTAAATTTTTTATCAACAAGACAATGCCAAATTGTAATTGTTAGCATTGCTGATAAGACGCCAACTTGGCGAACTTTGGCGACCACACCGTTAACTAGGATGAGCCTTATACTGTGTAATACACAACTGTTGTCAACTTGAAGACATTAAACAATAAAGTTTACTTACAGTAGCAAAATTTATAGTGCAGCTCCTGTGAGAAGGCACATGACCTTGGTGAAGTCCATTTGAACAAAGGTGGTTCTGCTCGCATGGGAAGGGCTGCTATACTCAAAATATCTATTTCACCAATCAGTAATCATTGCAATCATCCGTAATCATTCGGCGTCGAACGATAACCAAAAATTATGCTAAAGACGCCAATTGTGGGAACGCATTGTTTAAGTTAAATCTGTTCCTATTTGAACGAATAGACTAGTTCAAAACCACGTGACTCAAATACCTACTCGTCGGAGTCGAACTATACTTATCTGTAGGAGTATTGTTTATAGCGCGGATACCACCAGATGAGACTTTGGCAAGTCTCCCCACAGGGCGAGTTCATTGCACTGCAGGTAGCAACAGAACATCCCTCTAAGGTTAAAAATGGGAAAATCCTGCCATTGTTCCCTTCTCTGGTTAGGTGTCATTTAGGTTCGATTCCAGTTGCTATTGCGGTCACCAATGCTCGCCAAGCTGGCGTCTTGTTGGCCATCATATGAGGAGACGAGTCTCATCTCGTGATGGCGGCACTATATTTATCTAACATTTCTCATTTGTTAACTTGTCGGTAGATTTAAATCAAACCAGGGTAAAACGATCGAAACTAAATGCACAATTATGTAATTGCTTCCTATGCTGTTCGTTATGGAATAGACTGAAGATTTTCAATGTTTCCATACAGTTTTTAAATAGTTCCACACATTTTGTTCTTACTAACAAATTTCATTGTTAAAGATTACATAAAAATTTATTCTTCTTACCTGCAGTTTCACCTTTGTATCATCAACATTTACAACCTTGTTCTGAAAAGAGAAAAACAAATTGATTAGCGCATGTCCTATTCATCAATCATTGTATGCATTGTTATCTTGACAATTATTCGAAAATTTAAAAGTTCATTATTACTGTAAAACAATTGTCTTTATTCCTAACACTGATAAGGACAACACCAGTTCTGCGTCTGGGTCTGCATGTTTGAATCTATTTTATTGGGAAATCGGAAATGTCAAAGTTCGTGAATGAATTAATTACTTTTCTGAACGATATTAAAATACAAATCAAGTATGAAATTACCAGATAATTATGTGTTGATTTCGTGTTGAACTTCTTTGTAATAGTGGTTGTTATGAGATATTCAGTCATACTTTATTAATTCATTCTATGAATACATGACCCGGAAAATGTAAGTATTAAGGATTTTAACAAAAAGTTTGAAAAATTCATCTAAAGCCACATTGTAACTCAGCCTATTTGAATCGTTTTCATCTGGCTGACTCCAACAAGTGCCTTATTTGCCTTGATGAGGAAGAGACTTTTGGAACATATCTTGTTCGACTGCACCGGAGAGAACATTTTTAGATATTCTCTTAACTCTTTGAGGCACACGCTTTTAAAGAAAAGAAACCAAGTTGCACAGAATTGTTTATTCATTAATTCAGCTTCAAGATTAGTATAAAACATCAAATAACATGTTTTTTTATTATAAAATGATTTATTCATTCAATAAATTTCGAGTTTGCCGTTATGAAAGACAAAAATTCACTGCACCACACAATTATCCAACCTTAATCACAACAATGTTAACAACTTACTAATGCATTTTGACATGTATAAATTTTTGTTTACGTTATTTACACATTTAGCGTTAGTTCATAGCATTGCCAACTCAATGAAAAATTTTAAATGAAATATTAAACTGTATGACTATGAGTAATTTCCACTTTTTGAGGTGGGTTAAAAAATATCCCATCATGCATAAAAAGCTAAGCAAAAGGTGGGACAGTTTTTAACCCACCTAACCCCAAAGAGTTAAAGAAAATTTGTGGTTTGTCTTCTATTATTGTTTTCCTAATATTCATTTTATATATATTGCTTTGCTGGTTTATAGAAGACATCGTGAAATCGACGTTAATTCGCCCGACTAAGGTATCAAAATGTAATGTAATGTAACAAAAAAGAAAGTTTCAAAAGTTTGATTTCATGTAATGAGAGTTTTCAAATTTCTTTTAACCTTTAAAGTTTAGACAAATATCCCCATAACATTTTCTTTTCGATTTTATTATATTTAACTAGATAAATGTAAAAGCTTTAGTTATTTTACAAATGGAGAATTCATAGTTCAGAACCAAAAAAATATACAACACAAACCTTAGATAAGATTTCGTTATTTTATGAAATGGAAAATTTAAATTTAAAAATCTTTTCAGGAGTATTTTTATTCACAATAATAAACCGCAGCTATATGAGAGCGATAAAAAGTGTAAACAAGCAAATCAAACGGTCTGCTAAAAATTTACTTCTCGAAATGCTCACGCTTGATATATATCGAGTTTACCTTAAATTGTAGTTGATCACCATTTTGGCTACCTTTGGCGTTTAATCAAACTGATGTTTACTAATCAATTATCATATATCGATTCGGAATTCGTTCTTTGGAATTTTTACTGGTGTAAGGCTGAAATCTTTTTTTAAAAAACAAGTCAAATGACTTCGCGTTCAGAATATGTACATGAAACACGTATCGTCATAGAAACACTACCTCCACCTATTGACAGAAGCTTGACAGAAAATGCCTCTGATAGAAATAATATTGAGGTTAACGTAGAATTTTTAAAACACTAATAATTCTTATTCGGATTTATTAAACGCTTGTATAATTTATTTTTAGAAATAGTGACGTATACTGTAATAATCTCAACATTCGATTTTTCCATCCTCCTTCATTCTAATATTACTTTGCACTTTTTTATTTAAAGAATAACAGAATTCGATGATGTTTTCGAAAAGTATAGGAAGCTAAAAACTAATGAATATTGTTGCAATATATTTAAATGGTAAATATTATTTACCATAAGTGTAAATAATATTTACAGCATGTGTAAATAATCTTTACCATATGTGTAAATAATCTTTACCATATGTGTAAATAATATTTAGCATTAAATGTGTGTTACAAATACATTTAAATGGTAAATTTTACTTACCTTTAAATGTATTTATAACAATATACTCGTATATTAGTTTTAGAAACTTTGCATCGTTTCATAAAACAAAATCAGATGACCATTTGTTGAAATTTTCAACATTTTTTCTCATATCCTTATTGAAAATTGACCTTAAGTCAACGTTTATTGTTGGAAATGTTTTTAATCATAACAAATACATCAGAGTTCCAAATGCAGATCTTTCTATCGAGGTATAAATGCCTGAAATATATTTTAGATAGAATTAAAACTTTAAATTAAATGGAACACAACAGCACAAAATACATTGATCTCGTTCAACACGAATTGGCTGTATGAACAATTTTACCTAGTTTATCAGAATTCATTCAGATATAAAATGCAACTTTCTGTTCATAAAACTGACTAGACCCTTTGATTTTAAAAAGATATAAAAATCTGATTCAAAATCTTTCTTCGGTCGTGAAAGCAAAATGAAGAAAAGTGAACAAAAAATATTAATGAGATTGCTAGGTACATAAAATTTTGCTACATTGCGTAACTAAGTGATCCCAGCAAACTACAAAAACTTGACAGGTATTCCCTTAAAGGCTACACGCAGAATTGATAACAAAAAGTGTATTATGTATGATGTAACTCTTAACTAAAACGAGGTAAAAAATATAATGAAGAATTATTAAATTGATTACCAGCTTGAGCTTCGCAAGGGCGATTAAATTAATTCATCTCAACATTTGACAAGGGCTTGCAATGTTGACTTTTTATAACAAATTATCTTTTTCTCACGAGTATGTGCTTAATCCAGTTTTCGTGAACTTAAAAGAAATTGTTTAATGCTTTGAGAGCAGACGTCTGGTTTAGTTTCAAGATAATTTTTTAGTACCGTTTCGGTTTAAAAATATTTTAAATTTTAACGCTTGCCAGAGTGTGAGGAATTTGTTACTCCACCCTCTTAAAAATTCAGTTAAAAAATTTTTAATATCATTTTCGAGATTTAGTAGCCTGAATTAAAAGAGTCTTTAATTTTTGTTACTTCAAAGAAACGGTTTCTTTTCATGCGTTTTATTATTTCTTTAACGTCTTCACAGATTCGGAATAAAATACTGGAATTTGTTACATTGAACGGTCATGTGACCTAGTGAATGTGACTGTCGACGTTTCTTACCTCCAGCGAAGGGAGAATAAATGACATTCCGTTTTTATTTTTGGTAACAACACATTCGCGCGAGTCGGAGACCCTGCCAGCGCTACCATTCTCACTTTTCTATCTAGTGGTACACTGCTGTAACTCCAAATGTAATGGAGTGGGGAGCCATCGCTTACGACAGTCGGTCAACTCTAGTAGAGGGTATGAGGGAGTTTGACAGCACAGCGAAACGTCCAACAGATCCTACAACTTGCAGTTTAGTCTTTCATGTTACGTGTCCATGACTATTTTCCAGCAATACACTCCTGGCCACACACGGCTCGCCTCTCCCTAGGAGTGCCTCCGTAGTGCTCAAAACATTCCTTGGTCATCAAGATCAACAGATCAGTCTCCCATTCAGCCTGTCTGGGACACCGTCAATTGTACCACACCTGGAATACAAGGGATATGGAACAGCTGCTGCAGAATGATTGACATAATTTGCCAAAGGATATCTTAAGGGCTTTGTTTGACTCTATGTTAAATAACGCTGATAGTTTTTTTAAATAATATCCATATACTCCATATTACTTGTAAGTAGTATGGAGTATACTGTACTCAAATGTATACTGCCACTGAGTATCAAGTTCACAGAACTACGATCGACCGGAGTTGCGAATTTCGAAACTACAAAGCGAAGACTTATTCTTCATTTATAAAGTATGTCTGGTCTATTTTAAGCTGGAAGGCTGAGTAATGACAGCAGTGACTGGTATGAATGTATTTTAATTAAGCACGCAGTGAAGCAACAGTCAACAAGCTATTGGCGGCGATCCGGGATCAAACCCAAAGAGAAAGATCCGAGGTATTTTGAGGGTTTTATGGCGCAAGGGCCATATTTGAGAAAGATCCGAGGATAACACCACATAATTTTGAACCAGGATAAGATGATGACGTCACACCTGAGCTGGCACCCCACTCCAAACTTCCACACCACGCCAATGTGATTAAATTTGAGACCACGACAGATTTAACGTGCAGCAGCCCCCTTTGTACACGACGGTCTTTGGTTGGATTCGAACTCGCAATCGACAGAAGTGACTGAGGTAGGTAATTAATTAACGTCGCACTGGAGCAACACAACCGGCTGTTGGCGACAGTCCGGATTAATTGCTAGGGAATGATCCATCACGTAATTTTGAACCACGGTCAGATGACGAGGTAACACCTGAGCTGGCACCACACTCTCCAAACTTCCACACCACACTAACGTGAGGACATTTGAGACCACGAGAGATTTAACGTGCACCAGCTCCCGTGTACACGACGGTCTTTAGCTGGACCGAGCAGTGACTGAGAAAGTCCAGCTATTTTCGAATTAACATTTTTAAACTTACAACGTTGAAGGTGCTAGAAAGGGTTAAACCATAGAGGAAATATAAAAGTAGAGTGAGCAATGGTAACCTTTTTATGTGCCCAGGAGCATATAACCAAAGTAGTAGTAACGTGACCATTAGACTACTTTTGTCTGCCTGTTGGAACCGAATATCCATCATCTGATGGTCCATAGGACGAGACAAGATGTCCATTCATTGATTCATCATTTGATTGGTCCGTGTGACATAGTAATAGAATTAAGATATTTCAACACTTTTGTCGCCAGTGCATTGAAAGGCGTATTCGCACATGTCATACGATATTACATCGCCAAACGAGGAGATACGATGTCAAATCGGCGAACCTAGTCATTTTTTCACCGAGCAGTCACGTGACTACTAGTCGACATGTTTGTTATTCTTTTTGAAACTTCTTTCACTAGCAATGTTCAGTCTACTTATATTTCACGTCTATGGACTAAACTGACTCGATCCGTAGTAGGATTCCAGGACAAACAAGTGCCATGTCGTATCGATCATGGGTCCCTTATGAATGAAACACAAATAAGAGTAGTACAAATACTTAATGTTAAGAAACCAACGAAAACGTCGTACAATTATTTTTGGAAACTCTAAATCTTTAAAATATTTCATTATTTTGAATCAAATGAATTTGTAAAATTAGTTTTGTAAGTTTCCTCTCATAAAACGAAATATTGCGAACACAATGGATTGTTAGGTAAATATGGCCGAAATGTACACTTTTTAAAAGCCCATTCACGTGCCAATAGAATTGAATTTTCGATATATACTGCAACGTCTTTCACATCTAATAGTTCGCTGTCAACTATGGTCTTAAGGAATCGCCCCTAGCAATCATTTTAGTTACTACAGCCTGAACACAACTCCCATAGGCTTTACGAAAATACGGACAGCCGCTTCTACAAGTTTTTATTCAATTCTTGTTGGAAGTAAACATTTTTTATATAAAAATTTGATTCGTGGAAATGACAACATGGAACATTCTAGGAAAGCCTTCGGCTATTTATTCCATAATTTTGAGGATTTCTCGCAGCACTGTATTGGTACACTGTTCTCGCGTTATAAAAATAAACTAAAAATATTTCACATTACATTTTCAATGATATTAACTTAACAAAATAAACGCATGCGTATAGTGCGGCTCCGACGAAAAGCAGTCCACCTTGGATTAGTAGATTTTTGAATAGTTGTAAAATCTTACCACCGTGCATGGTTTTCGCTGTGCAAACTCGTTATCATTTTCATCAGTAGGGACTTTAATTGTGGAAGCGGTTTGCTATCAACCCTATCACCAATTTTAAAGAATAGACTCGTCCAAATGACACGACTGCCTTCTCGCGGGAGCCTTTAGTTTTATTTTTCTGTTGTTATGGTAACAGAGTTTTTTGGTTTTGAACTGAGCATTTTTACATCATATACGCAGTTCGTTAGTTCAAGAAAACAACCATTAAATAGATTCATGAGTAAAAACATTTATTTATCTTATGAAATATGAACTTCCAAATGAAGATAGGATGGATAAACTTATATTTAATCAAGGTTTATTTGATATTCATGAAACAATATACAATGCGGAATTCACTAAACAACGAAGTATAAATTGTTAAGATGGATTCGTGTACATCACATAAAATATTAATCTCAGAATATCAACGAAACTCGGTATTTCCAATCTATTTTATGTACCGTCTAATCTTTCATTTTAAATAACAATAGGTTTTAGTCGTAGTCTGAAAGCACTACGATAGAAAGAGTATGAAATTTAGAGTATTAGAATGAATATTATGATTTTATTAGAGTATGAATATTAGAATTTTTCGTTCTCGTTTTTTTCAGACAGAATATTTCTCGTATTAGTTAATCTTATTAACCATTTCACACACACACACATTAAAATATCAATGTTATACCATAAGTTCTATCTCGTCTTTAGATAATGATAATTTTTAGGAAATACATTACCCGCCTTCGAATATAAATATATTCTGCCGTTTATTAAAATGTTTTTCAATCTACAAATTCGATCATATCTAAACCACAGAAATGTGATACACAAACCATAAGGTTGGCCGGTTTTTATGGCGTAATGGTCATATTTGGCCAAGTTGCGCCAAACACACGACAGACGACATTAAGTAAATGCATATACACACAAGGGAAGTTTTACTGACACAAAAGAGAGTACACCCATGGAGGAATCGAACCTGCGTCCCTACATCTCGCAGGTTGCTAGCATGCAGTGGACGCACCCACTGATCCACGGCGATCCTATAAACCATAAGGCAACGTGTTCCGTAGTGTGTGAAAGGTTTAAGGACCCACGAAAATAAAAGCAATTAATTTAACTACCCAGTATTTGGTGCAACTCCACGATTCCAAAATACTATTGTGAATATGTTAATCAGATTTCAAAGACTAGTTTGAGTGATTCATCTCTTTGGTTTAACATCCATTCTTAAGTTGTGTTGTCTGTGGTTAATAGTACGATTCAACAAAAGGGTCTAAGAGACAGAAAAAGTTAGAATTCAACCTGAATCAAAACAGGAGTCAGGAACATCATAACTTTATTCTGATTCAGTTTCAAAAATGGTCTTCACGGATGAGTATCAAATCAGTTTACAGATTGTTGTTTAATAAGAAGACTGATGTTTGTCTCCCACGAGAACTGCTCAGACATAAAGTCTAGGTAATGGTGGTCGCTATAGAAACAGGGCTCGTATATTTTGAGTAGGGATGAGTCGGATGAGGTTTTGGCGAGTTTTCCAGTGGGTGGCTTGGCGACGGTGGTTGATAATAATTTGTTTGCCATTCGTCTTCTTTAAAAGTCATTCTTCCATTCAGATAGCCCCTTGCAATTGCATATCCCCTTATATCACACACATGGAGAGCAACAAATTATAGGTGATAGCCTTTTCACATCCGTTCGGGACTCATTAACCCTCCTAGTGGTTGTCTTGACTAGGTATATAGTCATTACAAAACTGTTCAGATCTAGTTGAACGAAATAACTGGATATTGGGGAGAAGAAATCTGATCAGATCTTGATCTCGTCATCATAAAGAAACGCCAATATCGTGATCACATCTCATGATTAGCAAAATTGGCCAATCTTAATAGACGAGATTCCTCATCTATCAAGATTGGTGTGGAAGTTTGGAGAGTGGGGTGCCAGCTCAGGTGTTGACCTCGTCATCTGACCGTGATTCAAAATTACGAGGTGTTGTCCTCAGACCTTTCCCATCAAGATTGATCCCGGACCGTCACCAATAGCTCGTTGCATTGCTCCAGTTCGACGTTAATTCAACTACCCGTCGAGCAGTACACGAAGACAATTAATTGGAGAGTGTATGGTTCTGGAAAATGTTGTTACATTACCATTTGCGCATGCTGCTCGAACAAGATTTTGACTGTATGCACAACGTGGAAATTTTCCCCTGGAAGATATTCATTTTATTAGAGCATTCATTTTTCATCAGTATTGTAGTTTTCGATCATTTCAGTAAAAGAAAGGTAGGTTGTGTCGAGGACACAAACCGTATTACTCAGGAATACTCGGGCCTGATGTCGGATTATGGAATGAAGCAGACATAAGAAGTTTGAGCGACTTTCTATTGTGTGAATATTCAACAATTAATTTACAGTTTGAACGATTAAAGTGCAGTTTCATATTAATACTGAAGGATAATTTTACTGATTAAAAGTCTGTGATTGTATTGTAATTCCGAGGCTTTCAAATGACGCCATTTACACAGTATAACTTATCGTCTGCTAACTCAGAATTTTGTTTACTTTCAAAATGGCGCTTTTAAATAAGCAATGGATGGAAGGCTATGTTTCCTCTCTTTCCAAAGAGAATTATGCTTATTGAAAAACGTTGTAAAAGTCATGGTTTTTCGATATCTAAAGGTACGATAAGTAATTTTATTAATGAGAAAGGAATAAACGCGTAAAAGTGGAAAAATACTTAAAAAAAGTATCCAAAAAAGAAAAGAATTTCTGAGAATATTTGTAAGGTAAGATCTTTAATTTTAAAGAGAATCCGCCAAGTCAAAGGACTATTGCAAAGTCATTAAAATGTTCAGTTTCAACTGTAAATAAAATAATTAACAGTGATTTGAATCTTAAAAAGGCCAAAAATACAATGCTCATTGTCTATCTCCCCGACATATTGCAGAACTAGCTACAGAATTCTGTATGAGAAGCATTTAGCTGGAGAAAGGCGGAAAAATGTTGTGACAATAGACGAGGCGTATTAAATTATTGCAATAAAAAAGAATAATTTATTATCATAAAAGAGGAGAAAAAATCTTAAAACGTGGTTCAAAGAATCTAAAGGAAATGGGACAAAATACCTCTGTAGAGACTAGAAAAGTCATTATTATCATGGAAATCAAAGTATAGAAAGGTATTAACAATAAGGGTTATCAAATAGTAAAAAAATTGATCTTCAGTCCATTAAAATCGTTCAAAAAATGTCCGAACAGCCTCTGTATTCACATCAAAAAGCATATCAGACTGTATAATTTGCTCTTTTTGTTTCTTTAAGAAGTAATTTTTTCTTTAGTAATCGGCTATATCGCTTTTATCGCGTTTTACTTGTTCCCTTAGAAGTGCGACGGGCCGCGGTTGGAAGATTAACGGATTAGCAACTGCAGGGTTGCGAGTTCGAATCCAACCAAAGACTGTCGTATACAAAGGGGAGCTGGCGCACGTTAAATGCGTCGTGGCCTCAAATGTCCTCACGTTGGCGTGGTGGGGAAGTTTGGAGAGTGGGGTGCCAGCTCAGGTGTTGCCTCGTCATCCGACTGGTTCTAAATTACGTGGTGTTGTCCTCGGGGATCTTTCCCTTTGGGATTGATCCTGGACCGTCACCAATAGCCCGTTGTGTTGCACCAGTGTGACGTTAATTAAAATATTTACCAATCTAGAAGTGCGACAAAATGAGTAGTCACTGTACTACCTTCTTTTTCATGTAAGGCAACAATAAGTAAAACCAATTTATAACCTGTAGAGAATATTTAACCTACCCGTTAAACTTCCAAAATGCTTAGTGGAAAAGCCCAATTCCTTTACATATTATCCCATAGATCTTTCAAAATGGTCCATGATTATCCTCCTCTACCGCCCTGCATGTCAATGCAATTTAAACAGCTTCAGTGAGGTGATTAAACCGAACATGCAAATGCTGAAACAATACCTTCGGCAGAGAATGGTTTATCTTTATACGAGTTAAGCTGCGGCATCGAGAACTCTATTCTCAGAGTGGTGCATTTAACATCGCTCGTGATACCAAATGCCGTTTGAGAGATCAAAGTCATTCAAATGCGAAATATTACTCTGGATAAATGCTTCGGTTTTACTTAAGTGGGGGCATTCATTATATATTAGCATTTGAGGAAAACTGTAGATACATTATGTAGAGAAACCTTTCGGAACGCGTAATCTAAGGTATCGATCATAATGTTCGAGTAATTTAATCGTCAAACTTCTTAAATAATATCGAATTTTACGTTTATAGAACCCTCAAGGTAATAATGGACGGAACAATATGATAATATATTCGACATTCGGCAGTTATAATGAACGGAATCAGCATGGAAGTACTTTCCAAAGCTTAATTCAATACTTTTCCTTTACAGTCTCGCATAGTAGTCTTTATACAGTCTATTATATATGTTTAATATTTTAAACGAGGTTGTTTGTTTAAATGTTTTAACCTGCTTGTTTGGTCTGCTCCTGGTCTACATGTGCCTTAAGTTCAGAGGTACACCTATAAAACAATGCATCGAGTCGGATGAAAATGTTTTACATTTATTTTTATGGTAGGAAGTTGATTTTACATTGCACTGGAGCAACACAACGGGCTATTAGCAACGGTCGAAGATCAATCCCGTAGAATCTCGATGACAGCACCTCGTAATTTTCAACCACTGTCAGATGACGAGGTCAACAACTGAGGTGGCACCCTACTCTCCAAACTTCCACACCACGCCAAAATGAGGACATTTGTGGCCACGACAGATTTAACGTGTGCCAACCCCCACGTACACGACGGTCTTTGGCTGAAACTAGTCTCGAACTCTCAACTCTCCAGTCACTAATCTGCGACTCTTCCAACTGATCTACAGTGGCCCCTATATTTTTTATGAGAAGCTTTTCCGGCAAGCTCATTGTGACATTAATTAAATACCTATCTATCTTTCCGGCAAGCTAAATTTAGGTGGCGGCAGTATTCTTGTGGTGGAACGTGTTGTATTCTGAACATGACGTTATATGGCTTTCTTTTCGAATACAATTTCAGCACGTCGCCAAAAAAATTTCCAAAGAATGAATTCTGAATTGATTTTTGATAGTTTTAATTGAGTAACGCCAATTATATCAAAAGTTAAACAGATAAAACGATATTAAACTACATTCGATACATAATTCGATACATAAACTACATACGTATCGAGTTTACCTTAAGTAAACTCGATACGTATCATGCGAGAACATTTGTGTAGCGGTAGTAAAATCTACATTTTCTGTTTGGTTCGTTTGCTTAAACTGAAAATTTCTCTCATAAGCATGGAAAAATTTGATCAAAATTTAAGATTTTATTTCAGCACTTTGTCGTACTTAGTTTGGCTTGTAGTTCTACTGTTATTTTTTGCTACAATAGGGCTAATTAGAACGTAACATTAGACTCAAAAATGGATTCCGAATCACTACAAACCTTCATGCAAAGACCGGTATAGAAATTTTATAAGGAACTACACTATTATCTTTATTACTTTGGAAGAGTAGCGGATAAGCAACCGGAGGTTGCTTATCCGCTACTTTGCCTACTCCGTTGCTTATCCATGTTCGAATCCAACCAAAGAACGTCATGTACATGGGGACTGAAGCACGTTAAATCTGCCGTGGCCCCAAATGTCCTCAAGTCGGCGTGGTGTGGGAGTTTGGAGAGTGGGATGCCAGCTCAGGTGAGACTTCGTCATCTGACCGTAGCTGAAAATTACGCGTTGTCTCGTATCTCTATCCTTCGGGATTGATCCCGAACCTTCGTCAATAGTCCGATGATCTGCTCCAATGCGACGTTAATTACATACCTAACCTATCTTCATTTAATGTTTGTATTTTATAGAGCGGCAACCCGTTTGGAATACTTAAAGCCATAAATTCCATATAGAATGTTTCTATACTGCATATTTGACACGATGCTTGTAATTATGGTGATGCGTTGTGTAAACAACAACAAATACAAATAATATAACAAAATAAAGATTGACATGAAAACGCCACCGGTACATAATTGAGAAATGACGTCAAAGAACATTTAGAGTTCTCGTTTTCCGATTTGAGAAAAACGAAACACCTGTACACTCACACCTTTATAGCGTTACTTGCATTTTTTATAAGCCGTCAATTCCGTATCTTACCATCGCGTGATATCCTTCTGGCTCCAGACCTCTAAATCCAAAAGAAACAATTTACGCGAATGTCGCCCCAAAGAAAGATCCTTCAAGCACAAGCGAGTGATCTAGTTTAAGTTCCATTCACGCAGTTGACGTGCAGGGTTTTAGAATTCTGTGCCGAAAATAGAAATACGGGATCAGTAAAACTGTCAATTTGTCAGACGGAAACCTGAAAGCTCTCTGCCGGGACATTGGATTCCTCTGGGGCAGGATCATCTACAGACATGAACGAATTCCGGAGAACAGAACCCTGTGAGAGAGGCCATTTTTTTTCAAGTGGATCTACAAGCTCCTGTGATTTAGCTTGTGTCAAATATGATATGTAGAAGAGATTACGCTAACATTTTGGAAGAAAAAATCCAAATGCATTCAATTTACATAATGTTCTCTAAGAGTTGAACACGAAATGCAAACCTTTGGTACATGTATGCGTAGATTCCATTTAGTGAACTTGCTGTAGTCTTTGAGACGACGGGCCGCGATAACCTGGTTCGAAGTGTAACGGATTAGCAACCGGAGGGTTGAGAGTCGAATCCAACCGAAAGGCCGTCGTGTACAAAGGGGGTTGGTGCACTTTAAATCTATGATGGCCTCAAATGTCCACACGTTGGTGTGGTGTTGAAGTTTGGAGAGTGGGGACGAGGTGTTGGCCTCGTCATCTGACTGGTTCAAAATTACGTGGTGCGTTCCTCGAATCTTTCCCTTCGGGTTTGATCCCGGACCGTCGTCAATAGTCCGTTCTGTTGCTTCAGTGCGACGTTAATTAAAATACCTACCTACCTTTGAGAAGATCGAAAATATCGTCGCGCTTGGTTATTAGAGGTAGGTAGGTAATTAACATCGCAATGGAGCAGCACAAGGGGCTATTGACGACGGTCCGGGATCAACCCCCGAAAGGAATGATCCGAGGACAACACCACGCAATTTTGATGAGGAGGTCACACCTGAGGTGGTACCCCACACTCCAAACTTCCACACTACGCCTTCTTGGTTATTAGAAATTGATTTTACTATAATATGCTGGTCGGATTGTCGGCGGATGAAAGCGATATGTTTGTATCCACGATTTCAGAACAAAATTAATATTTTTGAGAAAATGTAATATAAATAGGATGTTTCAAAACTTCCCATACAAACTTTAAGGAGAGGTAGTGAATATAAAATTAAACCGTATTTACAAGCGCCACCCGGGATGGTAGTGGATACCTTAACCCTACAAGTCGTTTTGACGAGATATCTCGTCCACCAAAAGTTCGACCAATTTTGCTAATGACGACCAAAAGACCTCGTTACCAAGATATTGTTGATTTTTTTATGATAACGAGATCAAGATCTGGTCAGTTTTGCTAATGACAAGATACCTCGTCGAGGCAACCACCAATAGGGTTAAGGTGCACAGATCTTGAAAGAGACAAAGTATGTGATCAACATTTTTACCGGCCCTAATTTTTCAGTTAGACACTTAGTTTCACGGTAAGTGCTCAAATTTGTGACCACCAAGAATAATGCACGTCTGACAACTGAAAGTGTATAAGCAAAAGTAAACAAAGTACCCTTGTGAGCCCTTTTGCCGATATGCATGAAATTTTTCTATGCGAAAAATTTTTCTATGCATTTTTTCTATGCGAAAAAAGTTTAACTTTGTCTTCCTGAAGACAAAGTTAAACTTCAGGAAGACAGCAGAGTTCCTTTGCAGAGTTCTAAAACCCTGTAAAGGTCTGTCTTAAAATAGTGGAGAGCTCTCTTGAGATTCCCGTAAAGCGACAACCAAATCCTTTTAAAATCACTTCTTGCAGACGTAATTGAAAAAGAAGTAAATATGTGTTATAGTAGATACAATAATTTCGTTTTGTTATACACAGTTTGTGTGTGTTTAGCAGATATTTGTTGCTATCACACAATTGAATTATAGCAGAAATTTACAATTACAATATTCAAATCTCAGTTTCCAATATAAGCATTAGGAACCACATTAAACAACAAATAACCAACTTCAAGGTTATTTGTTTTTTAATGGGTACACACTAAATTATTTATGATTTTCAGCAATCCGAAATTGAAAGCCACATGAACGGAAAAAAATCCCTTAAAAATAAATAATTGCTAACAAAACTGAACGTGCGTCATTTTGTACATCTAGAAACTTGGTTGATATAATGGTAATTAATTAACGTCACACTGGAGCAACACAACGGGGTATTGGCAACGGTCCGAGATCATTGGTTGATATAAACAAAACTACTATAATTCTGTGACCTCGTCATCTGACCGTGATTCAAAATTACGTTTCGTCCTCGGATCTTTGCCTTCGGGAGTTGATCCCGGACCGTCACCAATAGCCCGTTGTGTTGCTCCAGTGCGACGTTAATTAAAATACCTACCTACTGTTTGGTTTGTTAATTTACACTGAAAATTCCTCTCCCTCCACTTAGGCGGCTTAACGTTATTGTTATAAAATCAACTTTAGTTTGCTTACAACTGAATCTCCCAACTTGTGCTCAGGATTTTTAACGCAGTCACTGCTGAATCTAATCACAAGAAACCGAATTTCACAGTCAAGCACCATCTTCAAGAAGATATAGCTCGTTCACCAAATCATTTACGAGTTCCGGCAATCCGAAACTGAAATTCGGCCGAAACTAATCCCCTTATAAGCCACCGCTACCCTTGAGAACTCACTCTGTTTCCAAACAGAATTGATTGCAACGATGCAAGACTCCCATTGCGAAGTGGATCATAAACCCATCTCAACTATAATCGATATAACTCTTCATTGTGGGCGAAAGCTGCTACAGAGGCAGCTTCCAATTATATACGACGGACGTTCTACAACAGTCTCAGACACTGAAGCCACAAAATAGGACACCCGCGGCTCATAATCGTGGACATACGTTATGACACAATCGCGATGGGAGTCAATATAGCATAACATATCCCTTCGGCGTCTTGCGCACTCGCAGAATCGGTGTATCCAATGCAGCATATTGGAATTTAACGGTCCGGACTCAAACTGGGACATCGGTGTAATAAAAGCCGGAGGGCAGTAATGGACTATAAGGAATTGGGACGGAATCGTGGAAGCGTTGGAGAAGGGATGCTTGCAACAGTGTGTTAATATTGACTTCCGAAAGAGTCTAAGGTTTCCTCGGAGTGCAACAGGTGTCGGTTCGCTCAGGGGACAAGAAAATGGACAGATCCAGATTCAGTCAAATTTCTGATAGACAGGTTATTTAGGAATTGAATAGGTTAAATCAGGCGCGAAATGCATTAAAACGACGTACTTAATACTATATTCCTTCTCGTCTCAGGCACTCGCTGAATGGGTGTAGCCAATGCGACATATTGAATTTATCGGTCCGGGCTCAAACTGGGACATAAGTGTAATAAAAGCCGGAGGGCAGTAATGGACTATAAGGAATTGGGACGGAATCGTGGAAGCGTTGGAGAAGGGATGCTTGCAACAGTGTGTTAATATTGACTTCCGAAAGAGTCTAAGGTTTCCTCGGAGTGCAACAGGTGTCGGTTCGCTCAGGGGACAAGAAAATGGACAGATCCAGGTTCAGTCAAATTTCTGATAGACAGGTTATTTAGGAATTGAATAGGTTAAATCAGGCGCGAAATGCATTAAAACGACGTACTTAATACTATATTCCTTCTCGTCTCAGGCACTCGCTGAATGGGTGTAGCCAATGCGACATATTGAATTTATCGGTCCGGGCTCAAACTGGGACATCAGTGTAATAAAAGCCGGAGGGCAGTAATGGACTATAAGGAATTGGGACGGAATCGTGGAAGCGTTGGAGAAGGGATGCTTGCAACAGTGTGTTAATATTGACTTCCGAAAGAGTCTAAGGTTTCCTCGGAGTGCAACAGGTGTCGGTTCGCTCAGGGGACAAGAAAATGGACAGATCCAGGTTCAGTCAAATTTCTGATAGACAGGTTATTTAGGAATTGAATAGGTTAAATCAGGCGCGAAATGCATTAAAACGACGTACTTAATACTATATTCCTTCTCGTCTCAGGCACTCGCAGAATGGGTGTAGCCAATGCGACATATTGAATTTATCGGTCCGGGCTCAAACTGGGACATCAGTGTAATAAAAGCCGGAGGGCAGTAATGGACTATAAGGAATTGGGACGGAATCGTGGAAGCGTTGGAGAAGGGATGCTTGCAACAGTGTGTTAATATTGACTTCCGAAAGAGTCTAAGGTTTCCTCGGAGTGCAACAGGTGTCGGTTCGCTCAGGGGACAAGAAAATGGACAGATCCAGGTTCAGTCAAATTTCTGATAGACAGGTTATTTAGGAATTGAATAGGTTAAATCAGGCGCGAAATGCATTAAAACGACGTACTTAATACTATATTCCTTCTCGTCTCAGGCACTCGCAGAATGGGTGTAGTCAATGCGACATATTGAATTTATCGGTCCGGGCTCAAACTGGGACATCAGTGTAATAAAAGCCGGAGGGCAGTAATGGACTATAAGGAATTGGGACGGAATCGTGGAAGCGTTGGAGAAGGGATGCTTGCAACAGTGTGTTAATATTGACTTCCGAAAGAGTCTAAGGTTTTCTCGGAGTGCAACAGGTGTCGGTTCGCTCAGGGGACAAGAAAATGGACAGATCCAGGTTCAGTCAAATTTCTGACAGACAGGTTATTTAGGAATTGAATAGGTTAAATCAGGCGCGAAATGCATTAAAACGACGTACTTAATACTATATTCCTTCTCGTCTCAGGCACTCGCAGAATGGGTGTAGCCAATGCGACTATTGAATTTATCGGTCAAACTGGGACATCAGTGTAATAAAAGCCGGAGGACAGTAATGGGTTGTAAGGCTTGCGAAATTATTCGTCGAAGCGTTGGAGAAGGGATGTTTGCAACAGTGTGTTAATATTGATTTCCGAAAGTCTAAGATTTTATCGGAGTGCAACTGATGTCGGGACAAGAAAATAGGACAGTTCGAGGTTTGCTGAATTCCTGATCAGTTATGAAAACAACAGCTGAAGAGATTTAACTAGGCAAGAACTGTACTAACGATGTACTAAGTCTTGGATTTTATGATTTAGTTTGGTTAGTTGATCTGTGATCATTTTTCGGGGACTAATCAGACCGCAATGAGGAATGGTCTTTTAGATACGAAGACCATAAAAATGCAAAGAAACTCACACCACTCGGGTTAGAATGTAGGAAAGTAAGTGAAACATTTTTCGCAGTCTTATCACGAGACTAACTATTGGAAGAGGAAAACCACAATCACGCGAATCGAACTAAGCTCGAAAAGCTGTTGGCCGACGCAACGAAAGCTAGGAAACGGCGCAACTTGGTTACGACCTCTACCTTCATTTAAAATTTATACAGGATGTTTTGAAACACAAATTGAATGCTTCTTGTTAGCAATGAATGTATAAAAGATAGAGCCGCCCTGAGTTTGGCGTTACTTTCATCAGACGTTTTGTATGAGCTTTGAGCGCTTGAATTTAACGGTGAGGTCTTGTAAAAACTATCCCTTCTATTTCATATTACCCATGAGATGTCCTAACAGAAATCGAATAACATCTTCAGCCCATGGGGCTTTATAGTGCGGCTCCGACGAGAAGGCGGTCAACCTTGGATCAGTCGAGTTTTGAAAAGGTAAGAAAGAGCGTTAGTAGGCTGCCATACACAAAAGCATGAATGGCGATCGCTTTGGATGTTTTACTCCTGCCAAAGCGTCATCACTGCTATAGCTTTAAGTACCGAATGATAAACTTAGAACCAGAATCAGCTCGAAATACATTTGTTTTGAAAGCGCTTTATTTACGTCACCACCAGTCCTTTAATTTGACTAACTGATTCGTTCAAAACCACTTGACCCAACTGTCAACTCATAGGATTGAATCGGATGTTTGGGTTTTATGGTACAAGGTCATCAACTCATGGGAGACGAACTTGATTTCTTGACGAGATATCTCGTCATCAAAATATTGCCGATATTTTGATGATGACAAGATCTGATCAGTTTTTTCTAATGACGAGATATCTCATCCTTCAAGATCTGGTCAGCTTTGCTAATGACGAGATACCTCGTGGAGACAACCACCAAGAGGATTAAAGAAACCGTCTATCATAATATCGTCGGCTTACAAGTAAAACACACTACCTCGAAATCTCGGAGATAAGATTTTTTTAGCTTTTCTAAACCAGAATGTGGCTATCTTTAAACTGGTTTCCACTAGGTTCTTTTTTTTCTTTGCATGGAGGTTAGATTTCTTCTTGAGAAACACATTTAGTAAATTTAGATTAGTGGGTAGAAAATTTGAATTTTTCCTCCTTTGTATTACCAGAGCTGTTTTTTTACTTAGTGGTCTACACTACAAAGTTGAAATCTTTAAGATATGTTTTTTAGCTTTTCTAAACCAGAGTGTGGTGATCTTGAGACTGATGTTCGCACTAAGTGATTTTCTGTTTGTATGAAGGTTATAATTCTTCTTGAGAAACACATTTAGTGAGTAAAGCTTAGGTGGTAAACATTTTTCCTCCGTATTCCCAGAACTTCTTTTTGACTTGTAGGTGTTTCACTTGTAAATCAACGATAGGTTATTCAAATGAAACTCCAGGTTCGTTTGTGCTCATTCTTATGTTCCTGTATAATTCTATGGGATATGCACTAAATAGTAGAAACAATATCTAGAGTTATTAATAATTAAAAACAAAATTATATGAGGATTATTTAAAACGAAAAAAAAGCAATCATCCGCAGCCGTTTTCTTTACTTCGTATTCATGAACTTATTTCGTCATCTAAAAAACTCCTAATGATGATAAAAAAGTAGAAAAATGATTCATTAATCAACGACGGATGAAAACCGATTATATATGTCTGGGATTCATACAAATGACTCAGTAATTAAATGCCGCACCGAGAATGGTCATTAAGGAAACCCGAATGCGAGGTTCATAGAAATCATAAAGAGGCTTCCACTTTTATCATTTTCGAAAGTAATAAATCATTTTTTAGATTGAGTGAGGGTCGATTCAGAAAACAATGTTTTGATTGACCGTGCTAATAATGGGTTTTTTATCTTAAAACCGATGGATATGTGTTGAAAATTTGCATACTGTTTATAAACATTTCAATTTTCAACGAATTTATCGCATCTTTCCCTTCGGCATTGATCCCGGACCGTCGCCAACAGCCCATTGTGTTCTAGTGCGACGTTAATTAATTACCTACCTACCTACCTTTCTATGAATTTAAATATTTTGAATTACTCTTCAGTTTGAAAGCCAAAGAGTTTGAGTTTACCTTGTATAAAAAGTCGTTAAAAATTGCATTAGCATATTCGTTTAAAAGTATGTGTTTACAAAGGCATTAAAAAGCAATTAGATGTACTTCTAAAAATAATTTGAAGATCGCTTGAGTTTCTTTACGACATAAGGTTCAAATTGAGTTATGCCGTGAAGCATTCACTGCATTACGACATTGAATATCCAATTAATGACGCTTATTTTAAATATGCTTGATTTGATCTATGGAGCTTTACAATATTTCTAAAAGAGCTCACCACTCTAACGAAATTCTGTAGCAGTCTTCTGATTGCAGAGAATGAGAAATCTGGAAGGTAGAAATCAGTCCAAAAAAACAAAATATGACCGAAAACAGCTTAAGCACAACAAAAAATACGGAATCACCTTTTGGGATGAAATTAAAGTAGACGTTCCTAATCTAATTTTGGTAACGTGACTGAGGTGTGATTTTTGACATGCATTTTATTGGAAATAAGAATTAACACATGTTAAAGATACGCAAATGGTGTGTTACATATTTTTGGATAATTTTATTTCATTTTAGAAGCATGAAATTCGTTTATGTGTGGATGCTATATTCACTATAAAATTTTTGAAATGAGACGGGAAATTTGAGTAACGACACTTTGACATCAATGCATATAAGGATTAAGAAAGTTTAGAGCAGATGCTATGCGTCAATCCAGTGCTTAATATTTTCTTAACGCTTTCACCAGCAGCAATGAAATCAACGACAGAATTATCGTTAAAGTGAAAATCGGCTGATCGAAAGTGATGAAATCTAATGAGGGCGTTCTTAAGAAACAAACCAGTAGAATAAAGGGATTGATTACGAGTTCGAATCTCGTATGTACCGAAATCGGTTTGGCTGCTTGAAGTTTCCTGGTTTCTTCAAGACTACACGTAAATGCGGGCAGGCTTCCCAAAAATCTTCCAGGAAGGCATGTCCTCAACCAACAGGTCACCGTGGGTGCTATGTGGCAGCACCTCCCATGGTGCCTCAGGGTGAGAGACTGTCACGGTCTCACCAATTAATGCTCATACGATCCATAAGCTGGCTTTCGATAAAAAACTGAAAAAAATAAAATTTCGTAGTTTGGAGGTGTATTAGCCCTCCAAGTGGCACGCCCGAATGCAACTCGGAAAGTTCAGTTAAAATATAACCCTGGAAAATTCATGCATGACAAAGCAGCAGGCCGGAAATATTCGGACAACTCGCTCCCGAAATATATCTCGTTTGGACTTCTGGAGATCTCACTGCTCGAAATATATCGGGTCTACCACCCGCGGCACAGAATCCCATCCGAACTATACTCGGATGCGCCGCTTGGAGGGCTAAAGAAGTCCAATGGTGAACGAATTTATATTTAGACAGTGAACGTAATTTACATTTAGAAAGTGAACATTTAAGAGCATTTAGGTAGGCAGATATACACTCGAGTGCAAAATTAAGAGAATTTGCACATTGTTGTGTATTCTCACAAAAAGTACTGAACCAAAGGCACTAATTATGCCGCCAAAGAAGAATGCAAGTGTCGAATACGTAAGCGTACACGTGCGTGTGGGCGGAGCTGTGATCGAAGAGAGGATGATAAGCTCACGATTCGGAATTCTGCTATTCGTGTGCTCGTACTCCTCGGCGACATTCGCTGTGTTTCTCGCAAGAGTTGGGTAAATTTTATAAGATATCAGGTAAAATGTGTAGCCACGAACGTATGGATGACGGAATGCGATGGAGAATCGTCGGTAGATTGGAGGCAGGGCAATCACAAGTGCAGGTGGTTACAGAGATCGATGTAACGCCAAGTGTCGTCTGCAATGCGTGGAAACAGTTTGAGGATACTGGATCCATATCGAGAAGACCTGGACAAGGTCGTCGAAGAGCCACGACTATCAATGAGGATCGTTATTTGACACTTTTAGCGCGGCGCCACAGGACTGCTACAGCTTCACAGCTCTCACGTGAGCTGCATGCTGCCACTGAAACCCGAGTTTCACGGTTTAATGTTGCCCGAAGGCTTCATGAGAGAGGGTTTTATGCCAGAAAACCCGCTGTTAGCGTCCCTCTCACTGCAGCACACAGGAGAGCGTGTTTAGCATGGTGCAGGCAACATCAGCCTTGGACCAGACTTCAATGAAGCACCGTGCTCTTCACAGATGAGTCGAGATTCAGCCCGGACACTGATTCTCGACGTACACTCATCTGGAGAGAGCCTGGAACCTGATACCATCCCTCCCACATCAGGGAAAAATGGACCACTATGGTGGTGGAGGTGTCATGGTCTGGGCAGGCATCATGTTGGACGACCGCACACCCCTCCATGTGTTTGACAGAGGGTCCCTGACTGCTAGGAGGTATAGAGAGGAGATCTTAGAGCCCTATGTTCGACTTTTCAGGGGCGCAGTTGGATTTCGGTTCCTGTTTATGGATGACAACGCTCGTCCACATCGGGCTCACCTGGTCAACGTTTATCTGGAAAGTGAGAATATTCGGCGTATGGATTGGCCAGTCAGATCTCCTGACCTAAACCCTATAGAACATGTCTGGGACGTTCTTGGGAGGGCATTTGCATCTCGCCATCCCCTTCCGAGAAACATCCCGGAGCTGAAAACTGCGTTGCTACAGGAGTGGGACCGACTGCCACAGGGACTCCTCAACTGCCTCGTGTCCAGTATGCCGTCGCGCTATGCGACCTGTCTGACTGTGAGAGGGGATCATACCCCATATTAGACTCCTTTTCGGTTCGATCTCACAATGGATTTTGGACATTCCTGCACTGATGAGCTTTACTGACAATCATGAGTGCGTATCATGACTTTTGTATGGTACATTTCTTTCTCTGTTATAGCTGTGTATTCGTACCAAATTTCATTAAAATCTGTCCATTAGTTTTTCAGAAATTCGACATAATGTGCAAATTCTCTTAATTTGCACATGAGTCTATTATGAGTGAGTATTATTTCGCTTGGAATTCTTCGTTTGGATTTTAGAAGTTTTGGAAAATGATTTTCAGATCTCTAAAAATGATCATTTGAATTTATTTTTTCACTAAAATTTTAAATATTTCATCTTTTTGTATGCCTAATAAGTACGTAACCAGAAGAGAAATTCTGTGATATAATGTAGATACATGCCCTGTATTCAGATATATGGGTATAGGTGTCATATACGTTCCATTGAAAAGTCGCCAATTTTAAAGCAACGAAATATGGTTCATTTATGTATTGATAAGTAGTTTTATGCTAGTAATGGAGTGAATTGTTTTCGAAAATTAATTTTGATGGAAAAGTTTAAATCATAAAAAAATTGTGCTGGGCATTAATTGTAAGTATCATTAAAATGTACGCATATTTATTTATTAAAATATTAACAAAAAGTCCTATTAAAGAAATGCATCAACTTTTATCTTAATTTTTATAGATTATTTTTTTAGTTGATATATTAATACTCCATAAGTATTACTCCAAATTTTTAGTTTAAGTAATAGAAATGAGTAACCACTTATAAGAATGGAGCTTTTAATTATAGCGTAATTATTATAATCTGAATGGAGGTTAAAAAACTACCTGCTATTTTCGGTCCGAAGGAATTCAAAAAATGAAGAATTGAAAAATTTTGATAAAGAAGGTATCCAGAAGACTTCGAAACAATTTTTTTAAAAAGTGATAGCTAAAAATAGTAAACCGTTATATATCTTATTCGTTTCTTTCAATAGCAGTTAAAGCGTTTGAATAAAAATGTAATAAGGAAGGTAGTTGAATTTGGGCTCAAATGGGAACAACACAACGGGCTATTGGTGATGGTCCGGGATCGATCCCGGTCAGAGGATAAAGCCTCGTAATTTTGAACCACTGTCAAATAACAAGGACAACACCTGAGCTGGCACACCACTCTCCATAGTTCCACGCCACGCCAACGTGAGGGCATTTGAGGTGACAGATTTAACGTGCATCAGCTTCCGCGTACACGACAATTTTAGGTTGGATTGAGTTTTGAACTCGTAACCTTCAGTAAGAGATCATGCAAGAAAGACTGCAGGTTGCATGGTGCAACCATGCGTTTATAACCCTCAGAGGGTTCGAAGATTGGCACAAGTCAAAAGTAAAATGGTTTCAATAAATTATAAACCGTTGCATTAAATCCTCCAAGAAATCTCCATGTTTCTGCTATTCTGAACTGCATTAATGTATGATTTAAGCAGAAAATGATTTTTCAGTTTTTATTTAAATACATTCTAAAATAGGTGTTAAAATAGGTTCTTGGCGCCAGTGGGAACTAAAGAAATGGAAATAAAATGTTTAGGTGGACACACTAGGTTTTAGTTACTGACAAAACAACATTTTTTACCTTATTAAAAGCAACATAATGGGCAATGTGCTGGTCTCTAACCCTAATACAGACCTCACAGCGTGCAGACATGCTCTCTACAAGGGCGTCCAACAGTGTCCATGTGAAAGGAATCTCTTTCACGCAATAGAGCACAGAGCAAGTATTTGCTCTTCTGTTTGTAGTGTTGTGTAGGCTGTGATGCGAGGTTCCAGAGCATCCCAAGCATGCTATAATGAATTGAGATCAGGTGACCTTGCCTGATACGAATATAAGGAATAAAGAATTATTCCTTATTTTTGGATATGTGATTCAAAAGATTATCTCAGGAAAAAGATTTTCCGATGATCCAAGACCCCGATTTTGAAAAAATTATTCGCATTCCATTGCCTGGTTCCAGTTTGAACTGAGGTATAATACGGCAAACCTAACTATATACTAAGAATACGCAACTAACTACGCTCTGTTACTAGTAAAGAAACTTTTATAATAATACGTGCAGCGAAAGTGAAAAGAAAGGAAACTATATCAGGGAATGTAGCCGCTAATTCCCCCACAGAAATAAAAAGAAATGCAAATAACTAACAAAAAAAGCGTTATCAAACAAACACCGAATCGATTAAGTGCAGAGTTCCTAAACACTGAAATAAAACGAAGTTAACAACGCCACAGAAAGAAACCACTTCCCACCCTCGCACTTACTTACTCCACTCCCCATACTTTGATGTCGTTTCAAACATTTCTCCGCCGTCAAATATTTGCCGTTTACTTCAAAGACGGGAAAGCCAACTTTGCAGCGAACAACAGCGCGGGTATCCGAAAGGCTAAAGGGAATCGGGGAGAGAAGACGGGAGGAATCGAATGAAATGTAAAGATGAAAAATGTAGAATGAACTGTTATGTTCGATATTAAGTAGACCCTTCGCAAATAGACGCCCTTGCAATAAGCGGCAGTTCGAAGATCGAAAACAAACGCATCGAATACACGAATTCTTCAATATCAATCGATTATTTTTGCTGTACAGTGGAAAATTCAATCGCATTGTATATTGGTCCAAATCAAAATGGAAGACATTTCCACCTGCTCCACAAATGTATTACATGAGGCTTACACTGCTGTTCTAGTCAAGAAGGCATCATCTAGTTTGGTCTCAAGAGTTAACGGTTAGTAAAGTGATGCGTATATAAGTATCTGCCTCTCAACACTTGAAAACTGAATTATATTATATCATTGATTGAAATTGAGATGGAAGGCATCTCCACCTGTTCCACAAAATATTACATTAGGTTTACACTGAGGTACTATTCAAGCGGTCCTTATCTACTAGCTTGGTCTTGGGGTGTTGTGCCTAATTGGTTTTGCCCATTTAGCAACCTGCGAAGAGGAAGCGAACCAGGTTTGATTCCTTCCTTAGTGGATTTCTCTCTTCTGTATCAACTCGTTGAAAGAGAAGACTCGTAAGAAACTCGTTGTTTTTAGTTTTATGGCACAAGGACCATATTTGGCCAAGCTGTGTAACACTCAAGATAAGCAATGTCAAGTTATTTTGAAAAGAAATTATATTAAGCAAATAGGGATGACGTGGTTTGTTAATATTCCAGAGCGCATTATCATCCATCATCAGAAAATGAATATTAAAATTTCACAGTACAAACCAAATTCTATTTTTTAATTTTGCCCAACCTACCAGTCTTGCCCTAAGAGGGGAGGACTACTGAATTAGAGCATCTTTTGTGACGTTTGAGGAGTTGTATTACGGTAGTTGAATTTACTTCGCACTGGAGCAACACAATGGGCTGTTGGAGACGGTCCGGGATCAAACCCGAAGGGGAAACATCCGAGGACATCTCGTAATTTTGAACCCCGGTTAGATGACGGGATCAACACCTTAGCTGGCACTCCACTTTCCAAACTTCCATACCATACAACGCAAGGACATTTGAGGTCACGACAGATTTAACATGCACCAGCCCCATATACACGACGATCGTTGGTAGGATCGAGTTTCGAACTTGGATTGCTAATCCGCTGCTCTTCCGACCGGGCTACCGTGGACCTCAATGTGACTAAGGTAAACAATGCGTCTTAAGCGCGGATTCTGACTAAGAGTTATGATTCGTCTCTGGGAGTTATAGCAGCAATTACAAGTGGGCGAAACAAATAATCAACAATGGGGATCATCATCATCATTGATAATTTTGTTTATGGCAGCAGCCCTTTCCCTGGATAGCTTGCTGCATTTCTAAAAATCGATTCCCTAAGGTCATCTTTCATCTCACCAGAGCCGAATTATATAATCTACATATTATTGCCTTTCCTAAGCAGTATTATATTAATTCATCGCTAAGTCGATGAACGAAGAACTACTCTTATAGTGCGTCTCTAATGAGGAAGCAGATGACCTTGGAGACCGTTTCTACAGAGGTAGTAACCTCGCTAAAGGAAAGGGCTTCTAAACGCAAAATAATGTATAACAATGCCACAGGTGATTACTTCTTTCGCAGACTAGTAATCGCTTCAGGCACCAAATGATAAACTCAGAGCCACAAACCGTGCTGACGTCAATACGGAAGCTCACTTATAAGGTTTAATCTGTTCACAGATTTAAGAGTTTCTTTGGGATAGGTTAGGAGTTAATTACACTCGTTCAAAACCCCGTGATTCAAATGTCAACTCACCACAGCCGGACTAGAAAAACAGATATCTGCACTAATCAGAAATGGAGTCGTGACGAATGTTCAAAGTGAATCTCTATAACACTCTCCATTCTTCACAAAGTCTATTAGTATTTTCGGATACTAGTATAAGGGGCAGTCAAATGAAAACGAGACAGATGGAAAAAAAAGTAAGTAAACTGTTTATTATTTCAAAAGTAATCGCCATAACTGTTAATACATTTATCCCATTGTGAGACAAGACGGTCAATGCCTTCATGGAAAAATGTTTGCTGTTGCCTACGGAACCATGATTGTACCCAGGCGTGCACCTCTTCGTCCGAAGCGAATCGACGGCTACGAATGTCTTTCTTCAGGGATCCAAAAATATGGAAATCGCATGGGGAGAGATCTGGACTGTATGGAGGATGTGTAAAGGCTTCCCAGCGAAACTTCTGCAGCGTAGTCTTAACAACCTTGGCAACATGTGGGCGGGCATTATCCTGCAACAGAATGACGCCCTCCGTCAACATTCCTGGGAGTTTGGACTTGATGGCGCGCTTCAATTTTTGCAAAGTTTCCACGAATGCCATGAATTTCACTTCCTGACACTCCTTCCGCAGTAAAAAAAAAACGCACTACAGCACGCTGTTCCTCTTTCCCGGCCTCCATAGTGATGTCGGACGCACACACGACTCGCTGACCTCACTTCGAGCACGTCTAACAGATAAATGACACAGCGGTGAACGTTCGCGCTGTTCCTTCCTGATTCCCAATAGAGGGCGCTTCTATACACAAACCTACCTGCGTTACCAACTTCCGCGCCATGCTCGTTATATAGTCTGTCTCGTTTTCATTTGACTACCCCTTATAATTGCTTCAGGCATCCAGTGATAAACTTAGAGCGAGAATCCGTGCTAAGGACACCAATCTGAAAACTCACTGTTCAGGTTTAATCTGAACAGTGTTAGTTTCTATAGACCTTAATTTAACCCTCCTGGTGATTTAACCCTCCCCCTTTTATTTTAGCGTCAAAAACTACCTTGTAGTGGCCAGCATCTGATACAAAACCTTTTTCTATTTGGATCTTCATTCCCATTGGAGTAATAAGACAGTTTTGTCACGATGATGTATCTCGTAATTGAGAAAACTGACCAGATCTTTATGGATGACATATCTCATGGAAAGCACTTGGAGGGATACGTGAGTGACCTATAGTGCTCTAATTTAAGTTTCCTTAGGGGACAAGTTAGGGGTCAACTACACTCGTTCAGAACCCCGTGATTCAAATGCCAACTCACCACATCCCAGCCGGACAATAAGAACAGAAATCAATGGAGTAATGTGACGAATGTCCAAAGTAATTCTGCACCAACACCCCTTCCCAAACAGCCTCCATTCTTCCTTTAAGTCGCTGAAAAAGAACCGAAGAACCCTTCTCACATACCCCTCTGCCACCTTCCCTGAATCGCGACGCATAATGAAATACAAACTGGGGATTACGTTCTTCTGTGTACCATCTGTCTAATCGCAGACGGGTAAAACGTGACACAATCTTACGCTTCCGTCGGCGGTTCTTGTCCCCCGGCTCCGCAGGATTAAGCCGCGAAAGTTGTTGGCGGCATCGTCCCCAGTGAGTTTCTTCAGCCGAATGCCAGGTAATGAGCTTAGATGGCAGCATAAAGAACTTGGAGCACTCTTTCGACAAATCCCATCGTCCCCTGGTGGGAGGGAGACAGTCGGTATCGAGGTTCTACCTTTCGGGGAAGATTACATGCTGGGTTGTGTCACGAGAGGAGAACTTTTTGGGGTGTTCTGTTGTATCTCGGTGGTGGAATTGAGTTGTTTTATGGCTGGTGGATGCAGTGGAAGACGGAAATTCTCTGTGAGCTCCACGTGAGAGAAATTCTGGATCAAATTTACATGCCAGACATTCAGAACTTATGCTACTTGTATTTTTTCTTTCCAGTATTCATCAGGGTCACGGTATCCCAGTTCGTAAAGTCGCGGTTTAGCATCCGGAGGGTTGCGAGATCGAAACTCGATCCAATCAAAGGCTGTGGGGGGGTGGTGTACGTTAAATCTGTCCTGACCTCAAATGTGAAGACGGAGCTTGTCCATTTTTGGATCTTGTGTCATAAAATCCAATTCAATCCCACTTCATGTGGATAAAGTGGTTTCTCATCGAACTCGAGACAACAGCCACGATGGAAGAAGAAAAATAATTTTCCGTGAGTGGACGTGAATGTCAGCTGTACGAAACTCGATCCAATCAGAGACCGTCGTGTACTTGGGGGCTGGTGCATGTTAAATCTATCGTGGTCTGGAATGTCCTCACGTTGGCATGGTATTGAAGTTTGGAAAGTGGAGTGCTAGCTCAGGTGTTGATCTCGTCATCTGACCGTGGTTCAAAATTACGAGATATTGTCCTCGGATGTTTGATCCCGGACCGTCTCCAACAGCCCATTGTGTTGCTCCAGTGCGAAGTAAATTCAACTACCGTAAAACAACGCCTCAAACGTCACAAAAGATGCTCTAATTCAGTAGTCCTCCCCTTTTAGGGCAAGACTGGTAGGTTGGGCAAAATTAAAAAATAGAATTTGGTTTATACTGTGAAATTTTAATATTCATTTTATGATGATGGATGATAATGCGCTCTGGAATATTAACAGACCACGTCATCCCTATTTGCTTAATATAATTTCTTTTCAAAATAACTTGACATTGCTTATCTTGAAAGTTACACAGCTTGGCCAAATATGGTCCTTGCGCCATAAAACTAAAAACAACGAGTTTCTTATGAGAGGTGTTCAGTGTAAACAAACGAACCAGGCGGAAAACAAAGATTTTACTTGTTACCCAAACGCTCTCGCGTGATATAAATTAGGGTTATCTTGAAATGTATTTTATCACTGTTTTCATAACGTTTGGCGTTTACCTAATTGCCGCTCACCAATTAACTATAACGTAAAATTAGTTATTCATTGGAATTTTTATTGGAGAAGTACTGTGGTAGGTAATTAATTTAACGTTGCACTGTAGCAACACCACAGGCTATTGGAGACGGTCCGGGATCAAACCTGAAGGAAAGATCCGAAGACAACACAGCGTAGCACCAATCATCTGACAGTGATAGGGCTGTGATAGGTTGACGGTATGCTGTCGAAAGTACCGGGTGTGAGTTAGGTAGGTAATTAGTTATTTAACGTTGTGCACTGTAGCAACACCACAGGCTATTGGAGACGGTCCGGGATCAAACCTGAAGGAAAGATCCGAAGACAACACAGCGTAGCACCAATCATCTGACAGTGATAGGGCTGTGATAGGTTGACGGTATGCTGTCGAAAGTAACGGGTGTGAGTTAGGTAGGTAATTAGTTATTTAACGTTGTGCACTGTAGCAACACCACAGGCTATTGGAGACGGTCCGGGATCAAACCTGAAGGAAAGATCCGAAGACAACACAGCGTAGCACCAATCATCTGACAGTGATAGGGCTGTGATAGGTTGACGGTATGCTGTCGAAAGTACCGGGTGTGAGTTAGGTAGGTAATTAGTTATTTAACGTTGTGCACTGTAGCAACACCACAGGCTATTGGAGACGGTCCGGGATCAAACCTGAAGGAAAGATCCGAAGACAACACAGCGTAGCACCAATCATCTGACAGTGATAGGGCTGTGATAGGTTGACGGTATGCTGTCGAAAGTACCGGGTGTGAGTTAGGTAGGTAATTAGTTATTTAACGTTGTGCACTGTAGCAACACCACAGGCTATTGGAGACGGTCCGGGATCAAACCTGAAGGAAAGATCCGAAGACAACACAGCGTAGCACCAATCATCTGACAGTGATAGGGCTGTGATAGGTTGACGGTATGCTGCCGAAAGTACCGGGTGTGAGTTAGGTTGGTAATTAGTTATTTAACGTTGCACTGTAGCAACACCACAGGCTATTGGAGACGCTCCGGGATCAAACCCGAAGGGAAACATCCGAGGACAACATCTCGTAATTTTGAACCAAGGTCAGATCACGAGATCAACACCCGAGCTGGCACTCCACTCTCCTAACTTCCACACCAGCAAACGTAAGGACATTTGAGTCCACTGGTGATTTAACGTGCACCAGCCCACGCGTACACAACAGTCTTTGACTACCAAATTCAAACTCGCAATCCTCCGGTTGCTAATCCGTGACTCTGCTAATGACTTCCGATGCTCCGGCGACGCGCTGGAATCATTTTCGAAAGAGTCAATTGACGTCACTTTCGGAATACGTGCAGAAAACTGCCTGTCATAGAAACACTACCGCCATTTACTTTTAGCTTGTTAGAAAAATCTTCTCATAGTTGGAAACGAGTCTGGGTTTCTGAAAAGAATAAGTTTGATTCGTGTTACTTTTCCTGTTCCACGCCCCTTCGCCAATCAGCCACCCCTATCTTACTGTCAGCTGATTGGTGCTACAAAAAAAATTCTGAAATTTTATCCTACTAGAGCAGGAAAGTGACTTGTTCCGTCAAGTTAAGATGTTTCCTTTCCCCGTAGTCAAGCATCTAAAAAAAACCGATAAACACTGAAACTAACGTAGTGTAGCTTAAGTTAAATTTGCCCATCTATCCAACCTTTTATTAGGGCAGTGTTTCTGAACAATGCTTCACTCAATCACTAGATGGTTTTGCTATTTTTTATGCATTTTGTATTAAATAATTAACATTTGAAGATAAATGTTCATTTTTTCATAACGCTTAAATTTATGCCATTTGTTTTATTTATTATTACATTACCTACCCTATAAGAGTAATGGATTAGCAACCGGAGGGTTGCGAGTTCGAATCCAACCAAAGTCGTCGTGTACAAAGGGGGCTGGTACACGTTAAATCTGTCGTGGTCTCAAATGTCCTCATGTCGGTTTGCTTTGGAGAACGGGTTGGCAGCTCAGGTGTGACCTCGTCACCTGACCGTGGTTCAAAATTGCCTGGTGTCCTCGAATCTTTCCTTTCGGGTTTGGTCCCGGACCGTCGCCAAGAGCCCGTTGTGTTGCTTCAGTGCGACGTTAATTAAAATACCTACCTACATTACAAAATAATCAAAGTATTCCGCGTTGGAGAGTGCAAGTTTGAGCTCAATTGTTTTTTCAATTTATTTTCATTTGTATATTTATTGTGCCTGGAACTTACCCACGAAATTTTGATTTTTAACTTTAATCGGAATTGGAATCCTGATTTGGGAAGAACTATAAAGTTTTCAGAACAGAGTTCGTCAGTTCAACGGTCGGCGTCATGTAAATATGCAGTTGTAATAAATGTTTGGTTTGGTTTTGTAGTTTGGAATTCCAGTGTAGCTTTTCTACATGCACTATTTCGCAATATAATCCACTCTAGAAATTTGTAGGACACTTGGGTCCTTACATAGAATCAACGAGGTCATTCCGTTAAAATTTAAGGATTTAGAATGTTCCGTCGTTGGAAAAGTTTGGGAAATGATGCTTTAGAGATTGGTATAGATTGCTTTACCAAATCTTCTAAACACCAATTCATGTTTTCATATCAATGTAAATGCAACCGAACTGAGTTCTCTAGTTCTGAGAAAACGAAGGGGGAAGGAATTCTACTCCCGAAGCCCCTTTACGCACTAAGTAAAAGATTGGAACTCTCCAAGAAGAAATCTAACCTTCATGCAAGGAAAAAATAACTTCGCGGATTTCACTAGTCTAAAGATCGCAATCTGGTTTAGAAAAACTAAAAACTCATACCTCGGAAAAGAATTTCAATTCTGTTTTTCAGTTTAACTTAGAGTATTTCACTTTTGTACGCCGACGATTTATCAATTCTGAATTCATCTTTTTGGAATTTTTCTTGGCGAATTGCAGAAGTCATGTTCGAAAAACAAGCCATGTAAAGTAACGTTCGGTTAACGTAAAGAAAACACGTTCCGCCGCAGAAACACTACTGCCACCTAAATTTAACTTGGCAGTAAATGCCTCTCAGTACTTCCCGCCTTCACACGTGATATGGAAGTAATTTATTATAAAAGCGACCATGAAAAAACGAGCCTCAGTATCCCAGTTGGAAGAGCAGCGGGTTCGAGGCCGGAGAGTAGCGAGTTCGAAACTCGGTTCAGCCGAAGACCTCCGTGTACACGCTGGCTGGTGCACGTTAAATCTGTCGTGGCCTCAAATGTCCTCACGGTAGCGTGGTGTGGAAGTTTGGAGAGTGGGGTGCCAGCTCATGTGGTGTTCTCGTCATCCGACCGTGATTCAAAATTACGAGGCGTTGTCCTTGGATCTTTTCCTTTGGAATTGATACCGGACAATAGCCAATAGCCCGTTGTGTTGCTTCAGTGCGACGATAATTCACTACCTACCTACATGCCATGGAAAAAATGTAGAAAGAACATATTTAACCCTCAAAGTGATTACCAAGAGATATTTCAACCATCAAGATCTGACCTATTTTGCTAATGACGAAATTTCTTGTAATCAAGATATTATCGATTTTTTTTACATTAAGATCAAAATCTGGTTAGTTTTCTTCTAATGACGAGATATCTCGTCCATCAAGATTAGGTCAATTTCTCTAATGGCGAGATATCTTCTGGAGACTGTCACCAGGAGGGTTAAACTTGAGTTTCTCCTCTTCGATTGATTTTAGTTGTGATGATGGCAGATGTTTCGTTCGATCGAAAAAACTAAACCAGTTTTATCACCTTATTTTTATCTCTAAAGCTCATTTTTTGAAGCTTTTAAACTTTGATTTCATATCCCTACTTCCGAGAAATCAATAAAACACCACCGCAGGGAAACTTCTACGAGCTGTTACGTTCTCAAAGAATCGGAAGCTGGAAAATAAAGAGAAAACGCCAATGCCGTAAACACTAAATAAAGAACAGATGCTGGAAAGCTATTTTTAGAGCGGCTTTATCCTACAGCAAAAGAGTGGCTGTTTTCCCATAAAGACACGTAAATATAACAATTTCTTCTTGTCCTGAACGCAAAAATTGAAACATTCAAGTGAGATGTAAATTTATGAAGTCTAGCGGTGAAAGACTTTTTCGTAAGCGGCATGAACGCCAACGTATTCTTGTCCACTTGCTACATTATTGGTAAATATACTCAGCGGAGCCATTCGTTCTGAATAGTCTACGGATTCGGTAATATCGTGGGCGTAACGGCTTTGTTACCTGTGTTTCTTTCGGTAACGGAAATTTGCAATGATGCTCATTCATAATCCCACGATGTGGATGTATCGCAACTTTCTCGAGAAAAGTGAAGCAAATCTCAGTCAGTGAAAATGTTTTATTTTCAACGATTCTATTAAATTTGAACAAACCATGGGCATCAAATTATAAACTATGCGACAACATTTTAGTAACAGGTAGGTAGGTAATTAATTAACGTCGCACTGGAGCAACACAACGGGATATTTTTAGAACAAGATAATGAATGAATACTTAGAACACTCGACTCTTTAAGCAAAAGAAACAAGGCCTTTTTAAGGCCTCTCCAAGGAAATTTTGGAAGCCCGGTTGAAAGAGTAACGGACTAGCAACCGGAGGGTTGCGAGTTCGAATCCAACTAAAGACTGTAGTGTACAAAGGGTGCTGGTGCACGTTAAATCTGTCGTGTCCTCAAATGTCCTCATTTTGGCGTGGAAGTTTGGAGAATGGGGTGCCAACTCAGATGTGATCTCGTCATCTGACCGTGGTTCAAAATTACGTGGTGTTGTCCTCGGATCTTTCCTTTAGGGTTGATACCGGACCGTCGCCAATAGCCCGTTGTGTTGCTCCAGTGCGACGTTAATTAAATGCCTGCCAACAAGGGAAATTTTTCGTGTTTTTGATGCTATATTTCATATAGATCGTAATAGATTAACACTGAATGAACATGTGAAGAAACATTCACGTGTGCTAGGTTTGGATCCTACGGACCTAGTTTTGAAAACATTAATTTTCAATTTTAATTAACCTAAATATTATGGCTTCGACTTTTGGTGACACTGAAACTAATTTTGATACAATTTAAAAAACGGCTCATCTATCGTGGACTTACAAGTGAAACACAAGTAAGAAACAGTTCTGAGAAAACGTTCTACTCATTAAGTATTTCTCAAGAAAAAATTTAGCCTTCATGCAAAGAAAAATGAGTCAGTGGATTTCGCCAGTCTGAAGATCACTACATCCCGGTCTAGAGAAGCTATAAAAATTCATATCTTGAAAATTTTGATATAGGGTTTTTTGCTTGTATGCCAACTTGAAGCTATCAACAGTCTTACGATTTTAATTATGCCATGGAAATAATTCTCTCTTTTCTCTCAAATCTTTCTCTCTTCTCTCAAATATCCCTCTCTCTTCTCTCAAATCTCTTTCTCTCTTCTCTCAAATATTCCTCTCTTCTCTCAAATCTCTCTCTCTTCTCTCAAATCTCTCTCTCTCTTCTCTCAAATATCTCTCTCTTCACTCAAATATCTCTCTCTTCTCTCAAATCTCTCTCTCTCTTCTTTCGAATCTCACTCTCAAATCTCTCTATCTTCCTTCGAATCTCTCTCTCAAATCTCTCTCTTCTTTCGAATCTCTCTCTCTCAAATCTCTCTATCTTCTTTCGAATCTCTCTCAAATCTCTCTCTTCTTTCGAATCTCTCTCTCAAATCACATTCTTCCCTCAAATATCTCCCTTCTCTCAAATCTATCTCCATTCTCTCAAATCTCTCTCTTTTCCTTCAAATCTCTCTCTTCTCTCAACTCTCTCTCAAATCTCTCTCTCCTCAAATCACCTTTCTCTCTTTTCTCAAATCTAACTCTAAAAAATCTCTCTTTCTCTCGCTCTTCCCTCAAATCTCTCTTCTATGTATTCATTACACGTGAGAGGGTCTTTCAGTGTAAGCATAAACAAACTACAGGAGAAGAAACAATACTTCCTGTTCAAAACTAATTCGATTCACCGTTTTGACGATGTTTGACGTAAAAGTTTAATATAAGTCACATACTGAAATTACATTCGATTAACATACCAAGTTACGCCACAAATTACGAAACTGGTTACGCAAACACTAATACCCTCTGTATCATTAGCTATACATAACATCCCTCTCATATCGAATGCTTTTCATCGTACTTCATTCTCGTTTATTACTCCACATAAAGAGGACACCACACAGAATACACAGCAGAATTATTTTTGCGAAATTTATTGAAAAGTCAACCTGCACTTACAGAAATCTCACGAGGCCAAAATCACTAAAAATAGCCCCCAAACTGCCTTCGGAAGCTATTAGCCATTATTAATTATCGAAGATCAATAACGGTCTAATGAGATAGCAAATACATCAACCAGAAAGACCCGCTTTTAAAAGCCGGTAATATTCCCTCCCTGTTATTCCAAGCGTCCGGCAACGCTATCGACAAACTCGAAAATACCCGAACGACATCCGCAAATAAAACTTCACCAGGCACTTCCAAACGGAATAGTTTGACATCATTCAGAAAAATATTCCAATTTAGTGGTTAATGAGAGCGTCGCTGGGTTTATCGTACTAATGGCGGGTGAATTAGTTGAAATAAAAAGCTTCCGATTCTCAGATAACCCCTAATGACTTTCGCTACCCGTCGGGCATAAGCATTTATAGTTTTGGAAGAATCCACTCAGATGGAATCCTTTCAAATCAAGCAGAGTTTGAAGAATAAATACATTTGTTTGGAGGAAGAACAAAAACTTTTCAATCTCTCGGTGTTTCTATTGGATTTTAGAAAATTTCGCCTTATTAAAAAAAGAAATTTTAACAATGCAATCCCTTGTCTATAGTAAAAACTTCGCTTATCGAATTGTGATTATTAAAAGTTCGATATAACAGGAAGAGTAAATCTTGAGGAAGAGATAAAATAAATCCCTTATGCCTTACTCAGCGATCTGATATTTTCAAGTATAGTCATTGTTCCGTTTAAAGGCTGGAGTTAATGTTATATATATTTACGTTTCACTTATTTTATATTCTAAAGTAGTACGATAAGCAGTTTTACAAGTAATGAAACACATTTATATTTGCTTTTTAGGTATGTACAGATAAAATAAATCGCGAGTAAACACTTTTCGAGTAAATTTTATGAGAAAACATAGCTTTTAGGGAAAACATTTATAAGAGAGAAAACTTTATGAGGAAACATTTAGCTTAAGGGTTGATTTGCTTTTTGCAAAATAAAATTTAAACGAAATAAACTTATTTTGCATGTATGACGGGAATTTTTTTTCAAACTAAATATATAGGTGACAGTAGTGTTTCTGCGTCGATACGTATTTTCTGTAAGTATTCTAAAAGTGAAGTTATTTGTGACGTATGCCTGTAAAACAATGCAGAGTCGGATAAAAATGTTTTACAAAAATATTTTTGAGTCTTTTTCTGTCAAGCTAAATGTAGGTGGTGGTAGTAGTTTTGGGATGAAACGAACTTCTACGCATTCCGAACATGACGTCACATGACTTGTTTTTTTGCATACGATTTCAGTATTTCGCTAATAAAAATTCGAAAGAACGAATTTCAAGTTGATAGGAGGATAGTTTATTAGTCAACATCAATTAGATTAAACGTCAAATGTTATCAAAACTACGCTTAAGGTAACCCCAATATATATCATGCGAAAGCATTTGGGCAGCAAAAGTAAAATCTTCGCAAACCGTCAGATGTTTGTTTACACTGAAAATTCCTCATGGGAAGCTAATATTTGAACATCGGTGAGCTATATTCTCGCTTCTCTGATTCATATAAATAAAAGTGTCGTTTACAAATATTTCACATGCGTTTCCAAATTATTGTGAGATTTTTATAACTGTTTCCAATTTTTTTTAATCTAAAATTTATATTGAATTAACAATATTTTTTAAACCGAATAAACCTTTCAGGACCGATAGGACGTCTGACGATCCTAGAAATGGTTAAAACTAGGTACATTCCGATACTACTAAGGCATATAAACATTCCAATAAAATTATGTTCGTAAACCTGCATAATATAATTAAGTGTTAATTATGCCATTGAAGTGCATAAATATAAGGGCGTCTGATTTACTTTAAATGATTAAGTCTAAGTACATATCGATACTGCTAAGGTACTTAAATACTCCAGTAAAATTAAGGCTGCTAATTTGCATAAATATTAGAACGTCTTATGTCCCTTGAAATTGTTAAGTCTAGGTATATATCGATACTTCTAAGGTATATAAATATTTCAATACGACTGCAAATGTGCACAAGTATTCTTTCCTTTAATATTTGAATTCAGTTATATAAGTTCAATAAATAGACAGTTGGGTCCCAACACCCCTTATAAATGCTGCACTATTCCGAAACTGAACTAAGTCCGTCTGCCGAAGGATCCAAGGAAAAACTTTAAATTTGGCCAATTCCCTCGACCAACATATTCAATTCACCTTGGAGTCAAAAGTCAACCATGCCTCACCCTTCTTGGAGTTTTGATTACTAGGTATGACAAATGATTTTCCAGCCGTATCTTTCGAAAGGATTTCGCCATGTTCACCCCTCCCATTTTAATTCATGGCACCCCTGAAACAGAAAGTAGCAACTTTTTAACATATATTTGCCGGCTATTAAGTTATGTTTCAACAGTCTCTCTAGGAACAGCTTAACCTTTTACGTACCGTACCTTTTGCCAGATGGTTCATACCCCTCATCCCTGACCAGGCCTTCTATAAGTTTAAATGATCGCCCTCAAACAGTTTGCGCCCGGCTAACGGAAAAGTACCGAAAAGAGAAATACACCCAGGGAGGAATGCACCTGACAGGAATCGAACTGCGCCGCCTACAACTCGACGGTTTCTAGCGCAGTGGGCATACCCCCTGAGCCACGACGGCTCCTTTTTTAAACGGATCTAGGAAAAATAAGTATTCAAAAACTATGTTAAGAGACACCTGTTTTTTACTTACAGTTATTAGCTGAAAAGCTATTTTTAACAAAAATTGCCGCTCAGATTAGATTTCTGGTGGCAAGGTGTCCCACACTGACCCAACTTTCTACTACACAAGTATTATAAATTGAAGTGTTTTTTAGAAAAAATCATGGTAAAAATAAAGTTAACTAATTTGCTAAGAAAACCAGTAATAATGATGGTTCGGTAATGGTAATTCTCGTTAATCTTTAAAATAGTTTTTATCGGAATTCCATTACTAGTTCTTAATCCTTAGCTAACAACACAATGATTTGAAGATAAATTTCTGTTGAAAAGGGTCTCACTAGTTTCGATTCAAGAAGAATGTCTGTCCATATAAAAGGCTTTCTCTGTCAAGCTAAATGAAGATGACGGTATCGTTACTGTGGCGAAACATGCTTCCTGTACGTATTCCGAACGTGACTTTTCGAATACGATTTCAGCACGTTGCCAATAAAAAAATTCTAAAGAATGAATTTCGATTTGTTTCTGGGGGCCGCTGCAACCTGGTTGGAAGAGTAACGGATTAGCAACCGGGGTTGGGAGTTCGAAACTCGATCCAGCCAAAGACCGTCGTGTATGGGGGGGGGTGCATGTTAAATCTGTCGTGGCCTCAAATGTCCTCACGTTGTCGTGGTGTGGAAGTTTGGAGAGTGGGGTGCCAGCTCAGGTGTTGCCTCGTCATCTGACCATGGTTCAAAATTACGTGGTGTTGTCCTCGGATCTTTCCTTTAGGGATTGATCCCGGGCCGTTGCCAATAGCCCGTTGTGTTGCTCTAGTGTGACGTTAATTCAACTACATACCTACTTGATAATTGACTGATCGGCGGTAAATAAATGAAACGCCAAACGGCACCAAACTCTATTTTAAGTAACCCAATAGGTATGATGTGGAGTATTTGGTAAGTGGGTATTTTAATTAACGTCCCACTGGAGCAACACAACAGACTATTAATGACGGTCCGGGATCAATCCCAAAGAGAAAGATTCGTATGGAATATTTGGATAAATGGAAGTAGAATCTCCGTTTTCCGTCCTTCCTGGTTTGCTTGTTCATAATGAAAATCCCTCTCATTAACAAGCCACCAAAATTATTTAACTAAAGTATGCGTTTAAGATTCGACAAGTGTCACATTTCATTGGTAGCATTTATCGACGTTTCGTTTCGAAACGCCCTGTAAACACGTTTTACACCAATACTGGTTCTAATGATCTCTTATAATGGTAACTATGTGAAGAATTTTCAGTTTACGCAAACAAATTAGATGGAAGACGGGGATTTTACTTCCTCCTACTCAGATGCTCTCCTATGATATATATCGAGGTTACTTTAAAATACTTTTTTAAAGCTCGACCACTGACCACTCGGCCTTCGGCATTACAAGGGGGAAAATGATAGTTACTTGCGAAGTAGCACCCAATGGGTAGTCGCCGTTACTCCTATCAAGGACAATCACTAACATCCATGCTCTTACGAACCGGGATTCGAAGCTGTGACCTACTAGGTGGTAGACAAGCGCTGACCCCTATACCAGCTAACGTTTGACATTTAATCTAATTGGTGGGGAACAATAAACTATTCAGAATTTCTTTTCGCGTTGTGCTGAAATCATATTCGAAAAACAATCCAAGTGACGTCACGTTCAGAATATATATGGGAATCACTTTACACCACAAAACACTGCCGCCACCTACATTTAGCTTTATAGAAAACGCCTCATATTTTATAATTATGGTACAAGAAACTAAAACATGAATAAGACTAGTCAATAATGGCGATGTGTAAATACGCTAATGGAAAGAATACCAATTTCGTCTAATTTGTTTTGAGTTTCTTTGAAATTCTAGGTGCTATTCTGCTATTGGAACTAATGCTCTTGTGCAAATTGATATGAGAACGGTCATTTATCTAAATTGTACGTATATGAATTTATAGAAGGTATTATTCCGTAACGAATGGGGCAGTTGAATGTGCTCTAGTATGAATGACGGCCGAATAAAGAGGGGTAGTTCGTTTGCTTCCGCAGCTGTACTTCTAATAACGTTTTTGGCCTTACATAAATACACATGATTCCTTAATTTTTTCACCCGAAATTCTTAGCTTTCAATATCAACTTTATTGGAATTATAAGTTTGCATTTCTTCTGTTTAGAATCAACCAAAAATCAAATCTATGCATGTAGAAACGTTTTATTTACCCTGAAAAATATTAATTATTCTTTCACACTATTAAAAGCAATTTCATTATTCGTGACACCAAAATTTAATTATTCTCAGTTGCTAATTTAATTGAGAACTACTCAAAACGATGACTGCTTTCGAAACCGAAACATCAGAGATAAATTAATGCATCTGATTGCCAAGAAGATTCATAATGCAAAACCATCATAATTGAACTTCATACTTCTTTTATTTGGTATGGTAGATTGTTGTCCTTGACATAATGAGTTTTATAATTGATTAACGAAACTGGAGCAATAACAGTAAAAGAAACGTTCTTTGCAAAACACACAGGGAGACCATTAGGACTAGGATGTGGGTGACATGTTTTTGGTCAGTTATTGGGCGTAATGCAGGGATACACAGACTTATTAAGACCAAGGGCCACATAGATTCATTATGACTTACGTGACTTTTCAACTTCACTGTGAGATCCGCCAAAAAAACACGAAGTTATTTATCGTACATTATTTACATTTATTGATATTTATTATTCATATTATCTATATTTTATATTGAAGAGAAATCTAATAAAAAGTAAAAGAAGAATTCAATTTCATGTGTGACATTGCATTGATTTAACAATTGTTTCAATATTTGGTTCTACTTCTGTAGTAGCCAAGCGCAAAATCGATTCTAAATTTTCATTAGTCAAGTGGTTCCTATTTTTCGAGGGCCGCGGTAGCCCGGTTGGAAGAGTAACGGATTAGCAACCGCAGGGTTGAGAGTTCGAATCCAACCAAAGACCGTCGTGCTCAAAGGGGGTGGTGCACGTTAAATCTGTCGTAGCCTCAACTGTCCTCACGTTAGCGTGGTGTGGAAGTTCGGAGAGAAGGTTGACAGCTCAGGTGTGACCTCGTCATCTGACCGTGGTTCAAAATTGCGAGGTGTTGTCTCGGATCTTTCCCTTCGGGTTTGATCCGGGATCGTAGTCAATAGCCCGTTGTGTTGTTCAAGTGCTACGTTAATTAAAATACCTACCTAATGTATTTCGATTTGTTGATATTCACGACTGAAAAAGTTTGTTCACATATACGTATATATGTTGACCCAAAGAGACTTACGCATTGTATGCATTACCTCACAACAAAGTTAAAAAGTTGACTTGTTAAAGTTAAAATAACGCATGATGAGGATGAAAATTAATGAGAAGCATTGCCGAAACGGCAATGAATGAAATTAATTCTGAACCGGAAGTATTTTTTTCTTCTCCGGTAGGTACGTTTATTCTAAAAAACATTCATATTTTCCTTACCAAAATAATCGTACCTAAAACATTACAAACTACAAACGAGAATACCTAATGTGATATAACTGGTGACAACAAGTAGTAAGAATAGCAAACATTAAAAAATAGTTTCATAAACATTAACATAGATTAATTAGATGAAATCAGCTCGTTCAGACAAAACAGCTTTATTTAAAAAGTGATCAATTACATCGTTCTACTGAACACTAAACACCAATCTACAATGGCTTTAAAATACAAGATGATAGTTTTCTGCGTTAATTGTTTTTAAATACAGTAACCCCGATATATCGCTTAGAAGTCTTCTTGGGGGACAAGAAGGCATGATGTACTGAGGGCCAAGAAAACCTTGTTTATTCGAAATGAAAAGGTGAAAAATATGCATTCATAAAAGTGTTTTTATTTTAAAGTTCCAAAAACTACAAAATAAAACGAAATAGATGGTAAAATGTTTTTAAAAAATACTAAAAATCTAAGTAAAAAATATTTAAAAATATAGAAGTGTTTTTTTTAACTAATTTCTTCTCATCCACACTTTTGAGATAACTTTCTTACCAATGCAGTTTAGGATAACTCCTTCAAACAAGTCCTTTGAATTCCCAACTCTAAAAAACTTATTCAGTTTTTTGTTCGCAAACCGAAATTTCATCCTGGCAAAAATAAAAAAAGACCAACATGGTCGAATGTGGGATATAACGAGGGATTCGTGTCAGATTGCACAGAAAGTTCCCAGGAAATAGAGAAGATTGTGTTTTAAACTTTAACAAACCTCTGGGCTTAGCTTCCAAGAAAGATCAGAAGTCCCGCATCCCCTCATAAAAAAAATTTAATTTGGTAGCAAAAAATTAAATAAAAAACATTAAACCTAAGGCAAAAACTACGATTTTTCAAACTTAAATCTAAGTGAGACGATATTAACGTCCTTTATTTTCATTCCAAACAGTCAACCAAGGAATGCGAATGCCCCGTTCTCTCAGCCTCAAATGGTTTCTTGATATGATTGGTTAGTGGTGTTTGTCATGCACAAAGTGTACGTTCAATACAGACTCTTCTCTCTTACCCCGTGCTTCCTACTGAAATTAACATTCAATCCGGATGAAATGCGCAGTGTGTCTTTGCGCATGGTCTATCATTCTCACCTTTCCAACCTTTGTGAATCTACGGCAGTGTTTGAATAATCAATACAGAGTAGCTAGGATTGGACACGATTGCCATTTTGGGTTCTTAACCCTCCTGGTGGCTTACGTCAAAAACTGCCCTATAGTGACCAGCCTCTGGTGCTAAACTCTGTTCCAGTCGCCATTTCTGACAAGGGGCTATTCATTTTCCTACTTGAATCTTCATTTCCTTGGTATAATAGGGCAGTTTTGACTCTACAAGCTATCTCGCCTATAGTAAAGTTAACCAGATCTGGGACGAGATATCTCGTTGAAACACTTCGTGGTTTTTTGGTAAAAAAATTATTTGTATTTCATTCACTGTCTTAGAGGAAAGCAACGACTAATCTAGTTGAATTATAAGGTTGTCTAAAGCTAAGCAATATATCTTTTTTCTTACGATCCGATCTCGGCATCCCGAACTATCAATGTTATTATACGTTACTTCTCAACACTGTTCGTAATCACCCAGGTGGACTCCATTTGAACTTCCGACATTGTTCCACTATCTACGAGTTCAAATATCTCATTGCAATAACATTCCACCAAGCGGGAGTTAGTCACCCAGACAACGTTTCACATCACCGACATTTTAAAAAGTTTTCTAATAAAAAGAATCGGCAAACACTAGAAGAGATGTAGATCTGATAGGGTAGTCCGGGGAATAAAATGGGCTAGACAATATTTCCTATTCCACCTCGTGCAAAATTTTCTGCGACTTCTGGACAAGGATAATACTGGTGAATCATAAATTCAAGCCAATTAATCAAACTGGGCAATCAATTATCTTGCAGTGCAGCATAGAGATAGTCCAACTGTTAGATGTATGAATTTAACAGTTGTATGGTATTGTATGGCATTGTTACTTGGCATAGGTTCATCCATAGTGAATCACTCTGCGACATTCCCACTATCAAATCAGCTTCACTTCTGTTCATGAAGGGGAGGTCTATCGACCTCCTGTTGTTGATGTCCCAGCTTATTCATGTAATATTCACATACGTGACACAATTCCATGTGAATCATGACTAACCCATACACAAAGACTTCCTTTCCGCAGAGAAATATAGTTCCTTACGATTCAAGTCAGGCAAAGAATTTGCAGTTTAGAGGAAGATCTCAACTGTCAAAGTTGGATGTTGATGGTCGTATCAGTTTTCAATCTTTACCAGTTCTCATAATATTGCATACGGCTAAATCGATAACGCTTGTTGTAAAACATCATCTTCAAACTAAATGGAATTTCCACTTATTTCCACATCAAATAGATCACGTACACCAATGTCGAATTTTGTATACCGGTCTTTGCAAGTATTCTCCAAATAATAGCGTTTACCAAACACTTCTCGTAATTTTCCAAGCACTTCCATAACTTCCACGCCATTCAAATATTATTCATGCAGAAATATTGCATGAACACCATCCGTAGGTATCTACGTCGTATCTATCAGTCCCCGTGTGTTACATCAGGCTTGGTTGATTGCAAGTATTGCAGGGAATAATCTAATCTCACTAGGTCTTTCACTTCTGTGCACATTAAACATCAGTTTTGAATTTGTTTTACCAGTCACAGCATGTACTTTAACTTATAATATAGCTATCAAACGCTTTTCGCAATTTTTCAAATGCTTCTATTACTTTCACATCATTCAATTATTTACACAATACGTTATGTGCATACCTTTCGTAAATACCGCGTTTGTGTAGTCGTCAGGTGTTCCTTTTTGCAACACACCAGCGTGTACGTTCTTAGTATTTATTCTTTCATGCTTACTGGGAGCGGTTTAAGTCATCGCAGACGACCAATATTTATCATTACATAAGCAGCGTACAATTTTTTCTGGGAACTTCCTTTACAGCCTGATGTTTGTAAAATGCATAAATTTAAAGAAAAATCTAACGTTAACCATTAAAATCTATCAGTAAAATGTAGTTGTATGAGATTTCACCTATGGTAATAGTATTTAAGGGTTAATGTTGTATTTCTAAAAGCTCCGATCATAGCAGATTTTTTAACACTCATCCCATTGTGTTCTATGTAAAGATATCTTTTTTATCACGACAGACCGTTTGAATGAAAAGCAATGTAAGCGATTTGAGCAAGAAGCAAATACTTTATTTACAAACCACAAGAGAGAACACTGATACATAAACCCATAACCATAAGAAAGCAGAATGTGACAATTTCTCACCCTGTAATCTATTCCTACTGTGGAAATAAAGACTCCCGACAGAAATGCTCCGTCTTTATAACGCACCAACAGGCAAGTCTTCCCGACACCAGAATCGCCGACCAGCATCACCTGCGAAAGGAAAAAAGGCAAACATTACTCTTGACAGAAAGAATTTGTGGCAACACAGAACCGATTCCGATACTTTTTTTGGTGTTATTATCGTCTGCCTGAAAGCGTTGGAAAGAAAAATAAATTTTTATTCTCTTTTATCCGCTGTTGGATATGAAACGTGATATACTGGGTTATTTCACGTTTTCGACATTTTTTCGGGAATTATATAGAGCGAGTCATTTTTTATGGAAAAGGAGAGGGTAAAATAGACTAGAAATGGAAGACTACAATTTCTACCTTGGAATTCAAGTTATATTTGGAAAGAAACATTTATTTTTCCTCTGTCAAATTCGATAAATTTTAAAATTTTCTCAATAGATGTTTTCCCTACGATGGTGGAATATGTATAGTCTTATCTTATACTTTTTGTGTTCTATACACTAACTTAATATCTATATAGATCAACCGCTACAAGATTCACAGTCAATTTTACCGCTTAATTTAACTATGTTTAATATTTATGGAGTTGCATAATATAGTCAAACATCAACACGGAAGATCTCGAAATTCTTCACCAGCCTAATTACAGAAGGCAATCAGAGATCTGGAAGGTCGCGATCATTACAAAAAAGAAAATATGAGGGGACATGAAAACAAAACATCTTTAAACGCCAAAATATACCGAATCGTCTTTTAACAAGTGTGGTATGCAATGGAAGTAGACATTCAAAAGCTAACATTGGGAACATAATTTAGGTGCATACTGACATTGTAAATAAGAATTAATAACATATATAGTACACGAAATGCTTGTACTTTTGATCAACTTCATTTCATTCGCATGAAATGAACATATGGATGCTTGAATTCATTATAAATTGATTTCATTCGGTGGGTAGGTTGCTGAAATCATGTCACACTGGAATAACCAACACAACTTCATTGGCGACGGTCCGGAATCAATCCCAATGGAAAGATTGATTAAAATTAGATGTGAATATGAGAAATGACGCTGCCGTTGCAACAGAAAAAAGAAATTAAGAAACTTTAGCGCAGATGTCTTTCGCGGGTCTGTTAGTTGAAGAGAAAAATGAAAGAATATGTACGAAAAAGCTGCTTGGTGGAGATTGTTTAACTGTTACATATACTAATGGGGGAGTAAGTTACATTTTGTAGTGGTGGCTAAGTTCACCACAGTATTCCCCTCCAGAATTTAGCCCGTGGGTGAACTCTATAGCTATTACCAATAGCTGATAGACTGCGTGAGACATTGAGAGCTGTTTTCAGATCACGGGCTTACTTCCGTATGCGTTTTCATGCATTAAATGATTGCGTCCTTTGACTGTCCTGTGTTGCTTTTGACAGCCGATTGTGAGACGCGCTTTGAAGTGAAGGCTGAGTAACAAAGAAGAGTGAAACCGTGATAGTTATAGGAGCAGTGTCTATTATCTCAGGGCTTCATACAGTTGACTTCATACAGTGTTTCAAAGTGATTAGCATCACAATGGCAATTCAACTGCTCATCATAAACTATCTACCGAAGTGCGGACTTTTTTTTGCGAGCACCATTTGACTTGTTTTCTTTTTAGTGCGTGTGTTCGCATCACGTCTGCCAGTCACCAATTTTGCAAGATGCGAGAGACAGTGCAACTTTGTCAACCCAAGAGTACTTCTTGGGATATGAGGATACTGATGAGGATAGGTTACACTGCTATGCACAATAATTAATTTACAATACAGTAGTATATGAAATACTGATTATAATTTAATTTTTGTTGTGTGGTGACTAAGTTCACCTCAATGAAAGACATTAAGACTAATACTGCAAAGTAAACCTCATGCTAGCACACACACACACAAGAAACAATCGAATACACATCAACATTAAGCATTGTCTTCCATACTGAATTTTTATTCGGACATAATATTGTATTTTATTTGCTGAAGACTTTCCGAATTAGACAATGTGTAGTGCTTCATTCCGATAAGAGAAACTTTTCGTAAAGACTTAGAGAGACCCTCGGGGATTTTTGAAAAAGAAAATATGAGCTCAACACAAAAAACCGGGACAGGAATTCAGATAAATAATCCGATTAAAAACAATCAATAAATGGGAGCAAAAATAAACCAACCTATTAGAGCATCAGGGCAGAAAACCTTCCACCATAGTGTGGTATTGTATGTTTTTCTTTACCGTTGTTTGCTGTTCTGCTATAATTAGATGTTTCCAAGAAACAAACTGTGTGATCTTTGTAGTAGCGTTATAGTCTCGAAACCACAGAACAGTTCATTAATTTGATACAGTAAGGTTCCTCTTATGAGATTAAGTTAAAAATAATTGTAAATCAACAACTTCAATCCTCTGAGCGTCAGGAGATTTCCCGAGTAGTGTGGTATTCTTTTACCCCACAACACACACAATGACTAAATATCAACATCTATTAATTGAAAAAATCGTTGGATTCTATTGATCAAGGAGATCAAAACTGGTTAGCAGTCATGCATGGAAGACTTCAGGTTGCAAAATGAATATATACGTGTGCACAAACAGACACAAAGTTAAGAATGCAAAATGAACCTAAATTAATGTAAATTGTTACAGATGGATGGCAAAATACAGGGTTCACAACAATAAGTTTGTAGTGAAGTGCTGAACACTACATTGCTGGATGAACTAACCCAACGCTACAATAACTATATTTCAATTTAGTAGTATATATAGCAGTGCAACGTATTTCAATCATAACGTTGTTGAGATTGAAGTCACATTTACTTGATTTTCCCACTCGTGAAGCAGGCGAACTTACAAACACGCGCGCTTTCAATGTAAGCCAGACGGCGCTTCTGACCAATCTTAAGATGGTATTCGCCACATTATCCAAGTACTTCAATGGATGGACTACAACGAGAGAGTGTGAATTTTCCATGGAGCTCCTGGGCGGAAGGCCCTCTGTCTCCAGATAACTAAGTCCTTGTGTTCCGAATACGTTTAGGTTATCAGAAACTTTCAACGGTGTAGCAAAGTCTTGGGTGTCATGTTATCAAGGAAGTTGCAGTTGGTGCGATTGGAGAAGGCGTTACAATGAGCGGTCCCATCACCCGAGTGAGATCTCAGAAAATATCAGAGTTCAGAATACCTATGGCAGTTAAAAGTAGTATTAAAATGACTACAACGAAAAGTTGAACTGTCATTGCTCGACGAATCCCTTCCCTAATATCCTCCGAAGCCCGTGATGTCCTACTATTTCTAGTACTATCGGGGTTTTACTCTTCATTGTCACTAAACGATCACTTCATACAGCGCCCCACACCTACTTGGATACAGCCATCATAAGATAGTCAAGTAGTCGAAATCAACTATTGCACAACTATACACACAGAAGGAAACCCGCGATCTAAATAAGTTCTCTTTCTCTAATTCAATTAGCACTATCAACAAATGGAACTGCGTATATAATTCAACTGCTGGGAGAACTTACCCACCACTAAAATAAATGTCTCAATTGTGTAGTATATACAGTGATTTTGCTCTTTGAATTCTGAACGAGCTCGCTGAAAAGACCACGAGCTCTTCTACATTAACAGTTTAAATCCTTCCCATATCAACCAAACCATCAGTATGGCATATTTCGTTTAGACCCTGAGGTATATGACTTCAATTCCATTAATTAACTTCCTCATTAAATAGCATCTCTCTCAAATTAAACAATAACTACGGCCAATGGATACGATAGGACTTCTAAAAGTAAATATTATTTTTTACTTAAAATTAAATTCTAATTTTATCTTGCAAGGGTAAACAGCAATACAGGGGATACGTTGCCGAGCCATAACTGATCACCAAAACCTCAACACTCGTGGTCAGTAGATGTGACTAGCTTGCGATTCGGTTTGTACCAGCTGGATTTTTATTCCTCTAGATTTATATTTTTAACTTAAAATTCACCCTCCCCATTATGTAAAATTCTTTATTTATATTTTGTTCTCTTTATGGTGTGGAGATGCACTGCTTTGCAACGGGTGCTCTGAAAGTGATATGTCCTATGAATCCTGAACGAGCCTATGAATCCTGAAAGAACATCAATCTTTGGGTGACACGAGGGGTTTTTAGACGCTTGTCTCAGTTCTGATGCGTGAATAGATTTCTACTCCGTCTATCACACGGGGGTAGCGCTGCTCACCAAATCGCGCACGACGGTCGTCCATCCGCTTCTCAGCCGCGATTTACAATTTTCTTCCTGACAAGGAAGAAAACCGGCTGAACCACAGAACGCCACCACCACGATAGCGATGAAAAGAAGCGCTACCCGGGTCGCGCTTCACAAATCGAATCCGTGTTATCACCATCACCATTTGGCCAGATTAAAAGGAAGGCGACGTGAAATGTTGGAAAGGTATGTAGTTAATTAACTTCCCACTGGAGCAACACAATGGACTATTGGCGACGATCAGGGATCAGGGAAGTTCCAAGGATAACGCCTCCTAATTTTGAACCACGGTCAGTTGACGAAAACAACACCAGAGAGGCACCCACTCTCCAAACTTCCACACAACGTCAACGTGAGGACATTTGAAGCCACGACAAATTTAACTTGCACCAACCCCCGCGTACACGACCGTCTGGTTGCTAATCCGTTGCTCTTCCAACTGGGCTACCCCGGCCCTCGGGAAATATTGGGAAACTTGAGAGAGAGAGAGAATTTTCCATAGATTTTCCATCATTCTCCTGTGCCAAAGGCCCTGTCCCCAGATAGCAAAGTCCTTGTGTTCTCAATACATTCTTTGGACCATAGTTATGTTATTTGTACATTGTGCTCAAAATTGTTCATCGAATATTTCCATCACAAATCGATAAAGAATTTTAATGAGAATGTTTTAAAAAGGTTATGTGCAATAAATAACTCGAAAATATGGAGGACAATGTGATTTCCAATACCAAAACAATATCGTACAATCTATACTCAGTCATATAGTACTCAAACGGTTCACTAGATGTCGCTCATATTTCAAATATTGGTATTTTCGTGTACTCGGGTGTTAGAACCATGTTTGTGTGAAACTACGGTAGCAGTTTTTTTTTGTCATTTTCTATTATTTGGGCGAAGGTTTTATCTTTTACTTCATTTTCTATAAGCTACTTCAATGTCACACACTGTTTATCTTGCAGTTTACCGATATCAAGACATCGACCTGAAATGCACTTGCGCGTAGCTTTATGTCGTATCTTCCAGTCACTCGTTAAGATCTGTCACGTAGTTGTGGGAAAAGCATGAATCCTAAATTATTGATTGGTTTTGTGAGTATCCCCACCGTGATCAAAAGCACTAGTCTGCGCTTCGATAGCCAATCGACTAAGTCGATTTGTAAGCCCACGTGATTTACCCTTCAGAGATCTCCGCCCCCATGCTCTGTCTATTTCATCAGAAAGTCGATGTATCAAGGCATCGACCTTAAAATGAAATAGACGGAGCATGTGCCCGCAGCTTCATGTTATTTCTTCTAGTTGCTCGGTTTGAAGATCTGTCACGTGGTTGTGGGTAAAAGCATGAATCTTAAATTATTGATTAGTTAAAGTGATTATCCACCGTTATCAAAAACACTTGTCTGCGCTTCCATAGCCAATCGGCTAAGTCGATTTGCGATTTACCCTTCAGAGATCTTACGACATTGATTCCGCCCACATGATCCGTCTATTTCATTAGAAGATCGATGTATCAAGACTGATGACATCATCCAAAGTTTAACATCGACTTTATAATGAAATAGACGGAGCATGTGCCCGCAGCTTCATGTTATTTCTTCTAGTTGCTCGGTTTGAAGATCTGTCACGTGGTTGTGGGTAAAAGCATGAATCTTAAATTATTGATTGGTTAAAATGATCACCCACCGTGATCAAAAACACTAGTCTGCGCTTCCATAGCCAATCGGCTAAGTCGATTTGTGATTTACCCTTCAGAGATCTTACGACAATGACTCCGCCCACATGATTCGTCTATTTCATTAGAAGATCGATGTATCAAGGCTGATGACATCATCCAAAGTTTAACATCGCCTTTATAATGAAATAGAAGGAGCATATGCCCGCAGCTTCATGTTATTTCTTCCAGTTGCTCTGTTTGAAGATCTGTCACGTGGTTGTGGATAAAAGCATGAATCCCAAATTATTGATTGGTTAAAGTGATTATCCACGGTGATCAAAATCACAGTCTGCGATTCGACAGCCAATCGGCTAAGTCGATTCGTATGTCTACGTGATTTACCCTTCGGAGATCTTACGACAGCGACTCCGCCCACATACCCCTTCTATTTTATTAGAAGATCGGTCTATTTTATTAGATCGATTAAGCTTAATGGCTCTCTTCATCAAATGCAATCCATTTGTATCAGACGGTCTGTCTGATATCAAGTACATCGGGAACAAAATGTTTTTGGTGGATGTCGCAAACTTTCTATACTTTTCAATGTGATTTTCCTATTGAGTCGCCATTACGCTTTCTATGTACCAATCTAAACCCCTTTTTCACTCTTAGGATTTAAATACGATGCATTTTTACTAAATATTTTGCTTATCTTACAAAAGATCAAAGAAATTATTTTCAAATCACAGAGGAATAAACACCGAATTAAAAATTGAATTCAGACGTAAACACGAGGATTACTGTTTTCGAGAATAACGTTCATCTCGTTATTTTCCCGGTAAAACAAAGAACAGTGCATTAGTGGAAATGTACTTTTATCTTTGTAAGAAAGAGCAAAAGCTACGAAATAATATTATTTATACATCACAGAGCATTGCACCATTCAAATGTATGTGCGAGACTATCCCCCCAGCAACGTTTAATAATGACATTTCACGGAGGGAGAAAATAGATAAAAGATCGATGTGAATTCCGAGCTTAAAGTAAGTGTTTGTTGCCAAAGACAGAAAGAGAAGAATGCAGAAAATAAAGAAATAGAAGTCGGAAACAGTTTTCGAATCTTGTTATGTAAAGAGGATTTTCCCACTGTTTTAAGTTCCAAAAAAAAAAGAGAATCAAAAATGGAGAGAAAATTCCAGAAGTAGATGACACAGGTGGAGAAAAATGTATATATACCCGCACGAACACATGTCTTGTCCTTAGATTTAAATAGATTTCCGACGTTAGAATTTCGCTTTCTGTTTGTGTGGAACAAAAACAAAGAAACGTTGACTAAAAATGAACCAAAATTGTCGGGAAAAGTACACGGGAACCTTCTGGATACTTTATTCCTCGAGAGATCCTTCCTTTTCTTCGAATGAAAAACAAGCGGTGGTTTTTCAGAGAGCCTTCCGCACGCAAAAAAAGGAAATGGCTCAGAAGTGGATAACAAAATGGTATTGTTGGAAGTAGGAAAGGATCTGGCCTTTTTACAAACCTCGAAGATCTGGGGAGCGCAAGTAAAATATCAACCTCTTTTCGATGACGAATGGCCAGATGGAGACTCTAGAAAACATTCTGTTGAAAGCATTTAAGCTGAAAATCTTTGAAAGCATTTCGCAGTCGAGTAGGCAATGCTGCAGTAAAATGTGCTTCGATAAGAACGCGCACTTTAAAAGCAATATGTCTCTTCGCTACGTTAGCCTCTACCTCTTAAAAACTTTGTTCGTCTAAAGTGAATCAAATTTTCACTACAAGAGAAATAAAAGTATTCTCTATTGACTTAGCCATCAGGGGCACATCTATAGGCGAGTAGGGGCATCACAACCCCGGGGTACTCGAGTGTCTGTCCTCCATTCTGCTTTACCCTCGCCTACTGCTTTTTGTCCTCCCTCGTTGTTGTGTTTGGTGCAGCTTGGCTAAATATGGCCCTTTCGCCATAAAACCCAAACCAACAAATCCCTATTGACATATCTTACTATATTGGCGCATTAGAAGTGAAGTCAATATAGAATCGACTTTGATCCCAATCAACTGAAAGTTAATATTAATATGTTCGCGGATTGCTCCGCATCCTATTATTATACCATTACCATCAAATGCAAATCGTATTTCATAACGATAAAAATTTCAATGTCATTATTTTTTCTCATTTACGTTGTCATTGTCGCCAATTTTCGATCCCATACCATGTCCTTGTTAGGTTCTTTTCTTGTTCAATGTGAACAGCGTTTTTAAGTACATACCAGTCATATAACTTTTTTTACCGAATGAATCTACTCACAGAACAGAAGTAAAAGAATCTCAGCCGAAATGGAAGTTAAATGGAAGCAAACTAAAGAGATGAATGCACTTTTCTGTGGGATTACGTGGTCATAAAGTCAAAGATACATTCGGAGAGACGTACTTAAAAAAGATTTCAAACCCCTTTCCTTTTTTTCTGTCTAAATTTTACTATTCTGATGATTTTTAAATGCAGAATTCTAATTTTTATGAACGTGATCGTTCGCCTTTACTGTGATGAATTAAGCGCTCGGGCCGTATACAATATGTACAACTGAGACATTCACGTCCTCTCTCAGAAAGTTGGTTTCCGTGACTGGTTACTTGGAGCAGCTTGGCCAGATCAGGTCCTTGGGCCATGTAAAAACCAATCGACCAATTAACCAACCATCGTGATTGGTGTCTTCAAGAAACCGTTCTCTCCACACGTATTTTGGAAGCGTACGTATAGTTTTTTCGAACATCGACCTTATAATGAAACAGACGGAGCATGTGAGCGCAGCTTTATGGTGTTTCTTCTAGTCGCTAGGTTTGGAGATCTGTCACGTGGTTGTGGAGAAAAAGAATGAATCTTAAATTATTGATTGGTTCAAGTGATTATCCGCCGTGATCAAAAACACTAGCCTGAGCTTCGATAGCTCATCAGAGATCTTTCGACCACGACTCCGTCCACATGCTCTGTATTTCATTAGGAGGGCGATGTTTCCGAAACATTCCAACAGATTTTGCATTTTAAGCATCTTTTATTCGTCATTTTTCTCAATTTCTCTCTTCCAGAATCCTCTTGCGAAATTATAAACTATCAATTCATGGAACAATTGGTAGGTCATGTCGAGAACGCAAACCGTAGTTTTTACGTGAATATCAGGCTTGGTGTTAAATTGTGGAATGAATAAAGCAGACAGAGAAAGTTTAAACGATTGTTTATAGTGAATATTCAACAATTTAGTTTGAACGATTCAAGTGCAATTTGATATTAATATTGAAGGATAATTTTATTGTTTAAGGTTTGTGATTTAAGAGTAGTTCGGTAGCTTTCGAATGACACCACTTATGCAGTCCTCACCACGCAATTCAAAATTACACTGGCCGAAAGCTCGCCTAGCACTGTAGAATTTCGACATATCGCGGATCCCCTCCCCGTGCTCAGTGCTCTTGCGCGTTCTATTCGAAAGCCATGTCATGTGCGTACATTCTTCGTTTACTCGACGCTATATCTATTTTTTGGATGTTTTATCTTGTTCTAAAATCCTAAGACAAAACAGTTGTAATGCTTCTTTGTAACGCTCAACTTTTCATGCATTCCCCAGTACTGTTCCGATTTGAAAGACATATTCATGCCATAATCTTGAATTAGATTTATGCCCCTTTTTACTCTGTTCACCATGTGGATAAGAGCACTCAGTACCATTAAACAATACCCAACGAACTAATCATCATGTCGAGAAACTGTATCTACCTATACTTACAAAAAGTGAGTTACTTGGTAGAATAGCAAATATTTTCTGCAAACGAAAATAGACTAAACTAGACTTCTCAACACAAACTAGCAGGAGAAATGAACGTACATTAATTTGTAATGTAGATTTCAGGTGTTGTGCAGAAAATTTATAGATAGTGAGAAACTGTAGCAATATATCCACCAATGAAGTCGATGAAAAAATATTGAGGAAAAACTGACCAGTTGAGAATAGAAATACCTTTAATAGGAATATCTACTAAAAGAGGATCGGCATCTAGAAGAAACGTGAGAATTAGCTCTTCGAACGGACTATATATTCCTGCTATTCCAAGTTGGCGTTTGTATTTTATCCTAGCTTCAAAAAAATAAAAATTCTGTGCAATGTGTATATAAGAAAAAAATATAGCAAACTATTCGAAGTTTTGGCACTTCAAATATCATATCTGTCAAAATATATCAAGTTCGAATTTGCTCTTGCTCTTCTGAACTTGAAGTGCACGACGTCAAGCTATAATGTCAAAAGTTACGCTCTAAGCCAAGCAACGAATCACAATTCCATCCAAAGATCTGGGTTGGTTTTTATGGCGCAAGGGCCAAAGATCTGGGAGACCTGAGTCTTGTTTGATAGTAATTTAACCCTCCTGGTGGTTGTCTCGACGAGTTATCTCGTCATTATCAAAACCAACCAGATCTTGATGGACGACATATCTCGCTATTAGAAGAAAACTGACCAGATCTTGTGATTTTGTTATCATTAAAAGTTCTTCAATATCTGGATGATGAGATATCTCGTCATGAGCTAACTTGGTCAGATCTTTATGGACGAGATATCTCGTCAAAACCACTGGAGGGTTAAGAGGTGCATCTTTGAGTGATGTTAGTAACTACCCTCTATTTGTGGGGATAATCTACTCGTAAGTATCAATTATAAAAAAGTTGAAGAGTTTTGAAGATATTTTGTGTAATTCATTATGCTAGAGACAAGTTCACAAATTCAACATATCTTCGGAACAATGGTTTCAAACACCGAAAGTATACGGTTTCTTTGAGATCTTATTTGTATTATAATGAATCTAACGTAGGGTTAGACATTCCCTGCACATTTTGAAACTTCGAATTTTTATATGAGAAATTTATAAGACCATTTGGGGAAAACATGTTTAATTATTTTTTATAAAACTATTTTAAAACAAACTATAAGCATAACGAACCACAAACAATAAAAAATTGCAGGATTAACAATCGAAATTATAAAATTTTAAAAATCAGTATTTTTTAATGAGTTCAAAATTAAAATGGTTTTTATCCCGTTTATCAGTTTTTATATAAATGTATTCTCATATTTCTGAAAATGTGAAATTGTTCAAATTTAAATCCAATCCCAAATTTAAAGTAATTTGTATAAACATTTTGAGGTCTAAAATTCAAATTCCTGATCATAGTTATCATATTGAAATATTTGGTTCGACTGTTTTTGAGAATTAAATGCATATAACTCATTTGTTTATTTAAATATTTTCTTAACCACTTGATCTGCTCAGAAATGAAAAGGTTCATAGCATTTCTAAAATTATTCTTAAAATATTGTTGATCTTTGGTTTACTTTTATCACTCTACAGTCATTTTTGCTACACTAGGGCTAATTACACCGTACTCATGACTATTGCTGAAGCTACATAATAAAAGAAAATTATTTTTATAACCTTCAATTGCGAGAATTTAAAGTTAACTCCTTGTTATTAATCTAATTCTTAATGGAAAAACGCTTTTTATGACAGTAACAGATTTTTCAAAACCTTTCAAATAGAAATTTTATTTAACTTTTTTCATTAAAAAGTAAATTATCTTATCCATTTTTAAAACGATCTTTGTTTTAATTTAGAATAACTAGTTTCCCTTAAATACTCAAGACAGCTATTGGTTCACTATTCGAAACTGAAATGTTTTATTTTTTCGGAAAGAGTGTTATAAATTATATCTTAGGAAAAAATCTGTTAGAAATTTTGTCAAAAAAGTTTTGAAACATTATTTAACACGAAAATATGCTACAAAAGTTCACGTTTGAATGCGTTTCATGTGATTCACTTTAGAATTGAAACAATTACACTGGCTTGCAAAATTTAAGGAATAGAAAGGTTTCCAGCTACTGATTTGCAATGAAATGATCTGGTCGGTAGGTAGGTATTTAATTAACGTCGCACTGGAGCAACACAAAGAGCTATTGGCGACGGTCCGGGACCATCCCCGAAGGGAAAGATCCGAGGACAACACCACGTAATTTTGAACCACAGTCAGATGACGAGTTCTCATCAGTGTTGACAACCCACTCTCCAAACTTCCACACCAACGTGAGGACATTTAGGGCCTCGACAGATTTAACGTGCACCAGCCCCCTTTGTAACGACGGTCTTTGGTTGGATTCGAACTCGCAACCTTCCGGTTGCTAGTCCGTTACTCTTCCAACCGGGCTACCGGGGCCCCATGAAATGACCTGAACGTGGGAAAATAATACATAAGGTACTGTTACCAATGCAATACAATATTACAATATCGACTGTTACCGAACAGATGAGTAAAAAAACAATAACAAGAAGAATAGCAGACAGTAAAAAATCTTTCAGCTGAACTGATACTGTTACTGATACAATACAATATCGACTGTTACAGAACAGATGAGGAAGAACAAAACAATATCAAGAACAATAGCAAACAGTAAAAAATCTTTCACCTGAAGTGGTGACAATGCACTGGGGGCCATGAGACAGAAAGGTAAAACTTAAATAAAGATGGGAGGCATTCCTTAGTAGACTATGATCATCTTCGACACGAATGCAGGCTTTGCATCGTGTTTGCATATTTAGAATGAAATTGCGGATTAGTTTCTGTAATAGCAGATCCATTCCTTTGTCAGAGCCTCATACGTTACGACTCCAAAATTTGAATATGCACCGGTTTTATACCGAATATCCTCGGTTATGTGAATCACCATAGGCTGTTTCGTTTAATTTTGATATTGTAACCTTTAAAAATAACGTGGTAGCCCGGTTGGAAGAGTAATGTATTATCAACCGGAGGATTGCGAGTTTGAATCCAACCAAAGACAGTCATCTACAGAGGGGCTGGTAAACGTTAAATCTGTCATAGCCTCAAATATCCTCACGTTGGCGGGGTGTGGAAGTTTGGAGAGTGGGGTGCCAGTTCAGGCGTAACCTCGTCATCTGACTGTGGTTCAAAATTACTTGGTGTTGTCCTTGGATCTTTCGTTTCGGGTTTGATCCCAGACAGTCGCCAATATCCAGTTATGTTGCTCTAGTGGGACATTAATTAAAATACCTACCTACCTATCTTCTGTGTCAATAAAACGTGTGTGTGTATGCACATTAAGAAATGTTTGGCACAGCATAGCCAAAATATGATCATTTGCGCCATAAAACCCAATCAAAAATTTTGTTTTCTTTGTCTTATCTCATGAAAGAGCACTTCTAGGCAGAATATTAAAGTAGAGAATATTTATATACTTTAGTAACTCTAATATACATAGATATTTACATACGTAATGGCCATAATATACCCTAAAATATTTATAAACTTAAGTCAACCAATGTCAAAAATGGGGCGCCAGACTGCACCGCCCCTAAAAGAGTCACCGATATTGTTAGACAAGAACGAAACTAGGTTTTCTCATATTCATTCTCGTTGATTTGATATCTATATTAGTTTTTTCTCAGAAAAAGAAAATAGCCCGTTCTGTTGTTCCAGAGCGACGCTAATTCAATTACCTACCCCAGAAAAAGAAATATAAATCTAATTTCCGACTTCCTCTGAAATTCTCTTTCAATGGCTCTAGTATTATAATGAAATAGCAGTTGTAATCCGTAATGAATCATGTGTGACTTTTCCAAATTATGTTTAAACTTATTTCCCTGGGAAGGATTATTTTTGAAAGTTTTGAAAACAAAACTATATTAAACAAGCGAATGTTATTGTAGAGTGAATGTTCAACTCTGAAAGGTATGCTAAAAAATATATGTATACTTTCTTTAATTTTATGGTATGGTGTATGATAGGTATTATAATTAACATTGCACTGGAGCAACTCAATTTTAATTTTATGGATCAAGCTTCTTATAAGAGGCATTATCTGCCAAGCTAAATGTAGGAGGCGGTAACATTTTTGTGGGTGAACTTGCTTACTGTACGTATTCTGGACGTGTCGTCACTTGGCTTGTTTTTCGAACATGATTTCAGAACGTCGCCAACAGAAATTCCAAATTAATGAGTTATTCTTAATTGGTCTACCCAAATTATATTAAACGCCAAATGTCTCCAAAAAGTGATAAACTAAATTTCAATTTAACCCCGATATATATCATGCGAGAATACTTGGAAAACGGGAAGTAAAATCTCCATTTTTCGTCTGGTTTGTTTGGTCACTAAAATTTCCTCTCACAGAATGTATTTTGCACATAACAAATGTTAAGTTTTTTAAGAATTGGATGTCCCCATATGCTTATAGCATTCTTAGATATCAAAATATCAAATGAAGAAAATTTTTATACTACGAAAGGCATTTTCTGTCAAGCTTAAATGAAGGTGGTAATGGTAATTAATTAACGTCGTACTAGAGCAACACAACGGGCTATTGGCGACGGTCCGGGATCAATCCCCAAGGGAAAGGTCCGAGTACAACACCACGTAATTTTGAACCAGATGACGAGGCAACACCTGAACTGGCACCCCACTCTCCAAACTTCCACACCACGGCAACGTGAGGACATTTGAGGCCATAACATATTTAACGTGCACCAGCCTTACACGACGGTCTTTGGTGGATTCGAACTTGCAACCCTCCCGTTGCTAGTTTACTCTTCCAACCGGGCCACCGCGGCCCCTTAGATATCAAAATTGCAAAGGAAGAACATTTATATACTTCGAAAGGCATTTTCTATCAAGCTAAATGAAGGAGTTTTTGAGGTGCTGTCCTCGGCTCTTCCCTTCGGAATTGATCCCGGACCGTCACCAATAGCTAGCTGTATTGCTTCAGTGCGCCTTTAATTAACTACCTACCTACCAATTGGCCGTGAAATAATGCTTATGAAGGACTACGATGGTCTACGAACCAAGAAAAGTTCATTCCAAACAAGCGCTGCCAGGTTGAACCTCGATACAAATAAGGTGACAAGTGAAGACAAAATTAATTTCCACCAAACGTGTGTTCCAGGAAGAGATCTTTAATAGGAAACTTGTTGCTGGCTCGACGCTCCTTTCATCCAACAGATGTCGCCTCTTTCAGAAACACGCCAGCGAACAAAAAACATCCCATGTTCGCTTCGGAAATAGATAACGACAAGCGCACCTGCAGCAGAGGTGTCTGCGGACGCCTAATCAGAATCTATGGACTGCTCTTGCAAATTGAGCGTCTATCCCGACATTACCGAACTCCGAATTGATTAATTATCCAGCTACGACTGGGAAGAACCGAGCCGTTTTTAGCGCACATCAATCGCCTCGGTGGCCCCCTCTATTCCTGGACTTGAACTTTTTTCCCTCTTGAAAATCGTTATAAAGTTTGGCTAACAGCTCTGAAATGGTAATTAATGTTCGAGTTTCGCCCCGATGCGGTGTTGAGTTATGAATCAAGTGCTCGAGGATTTTGCTTTGTGTGGGAGAAAGTGTCTGCTAATTATAGACGACTTTCGGATGGTTTGAAGTAGCTAATTATCATGAAGGGGGAGTAGGTTTACAAATTGTCCTAAAACTTGGGGAATAAGTTATCTTAATGTCATGAAAAATCCAGACTAGGTTATTTTAGTTTTCATTTTACTATAATTGTTTTAACCATCCAAGTAGTTTCGACGAGATATCTCTTCCATCAAGATCTGACAATTTTATTAATGATGAGATATCTTGTCATCAAGACAGTGCCGATTTTTTTAGATCGAGATATGATCAGTTTCCTTCTAATGGCGAGATATATCATTCATTAGGATTTGGTTGGTCAGTTTTCTTCTAATGACGAAATGTCTCGTCCTGGATCCTCGTCCAAGATCTGGTCAGTTTTGCTAATGACGAGATACCTCGTCAAGACAACCACCAGGAGGGTTAAAGCTGCATTGTAAAAATTTAGGTAGTTGGTGGCTGAATTTACGTCGCACTAGAGAAACGCAACGAGCTGTTGGAGGCCGGGATCAATCCCGATAGGAAAGATTCGAGGACAAAACCTCGCAATTTTTTTAACTACTGTCAGATGACGAGGTCAACACCTGACACCCCACTCTCCAAACTTCCACACTCCGCCAATGTAAGGACATTTGAGGTCATAGATTTAACGTGAACCAGACCTTACGTACACGACTGTCTTAAGTTGGATCGAGTTTCGAACTCGTAACCCTCCGGTTGCTGATCCGCGAGTCTACCAACTGGGCTACCGTGGTAGAAGCAGCAAACTTATAATATGGACATTACAACTGCCTGGTTATATTTATATAAAAAAAAAATAGAATTCGGGAAATAAAACACACAATGTTATTTTGTCGATTTGTTTTACACCTTGATGGTTTTTCCATTGTTGGAATTTATTCTAAAGGTCACCTTTTTTCAATTTAAGAGCACTTTTTGTGGTTTTGGGATATTATTCTACACTTTCTGGTCATTTTTTGCGAAAACAATTACATTTTTATTTGAATTCTGCTTTCATATTGCAACATTCAAATCCAGGGTTTATGTGAATTGTAAAGAAATCGGTCCAGCCAAAGGGAATCAATGGTTCATAGGTAAATTACCGTGACTGTCGCTTTGCCTAACAATGAATTGCAGCTTAAAATCACTGAAAGTGATACTTTAATGAGGAATAATGCATCGCAAGTTCAGATTTATAGAGTAAATTAGGAAACTTAAACAAGTGTAACAGCAAATACTAAACACATTGATATTTTTAAATGATCATAGAATCTTATGATACAGAAATCAGTTTTGTCTAATAGATTGGTGAGTAATTCCAGGAAATATTGAGAGTAGATTATTATAAGAAAGGGGACCGCGGTAATCCGGTTGGAAAAGTAACGGATTAGTAACCGGAGGGTTGCGAATTCAATCCAACCAAAGACCGTCGTGTACAAAGGGGGCTGGTGAACGTTAAATCTGTCGTGGCTTCAAATGTCCTCACGTTGGCGTTGTGTGGAAGTTTGAAGAGTGGGGTGCCAGCTCAGGTGCTGCCTCGTCATCTGACCGTGGTTCAAAATTACGTAGTGTCTTCGGTCTTTCCCTTTGGGATTGGTCCGGACCGTCGCCAATAGACCGTTATGTTGATCCAGTGCGACGTTAATTAAAATACCTACCTATTATAAGAAAGGTAGGACAAAACTAAAACAAAAAATATTGAAAAGTGAGTTTAATCATGGCTTGAGAATGCTTTTCATCTTTCTAATGCCCAACCACTGACCTCTTCGACACTACATGAGGCTAACTCGCGGCTATGTGTCAGGGTGTGCCCAGTGGATAAGCCGCTCTCTCTTAACCAGGATAATCATTTACACTTGCGCTTACAAAACGGGATTCGTACCATAGACATACTGGGTGGCTGACGAACGCTATGGCCACTATACCAGTTAGGCGACTAGAAGGAAAATTCAATTTCCAACCTCAACTGCCAACATGGGTTTAAATAGAAAAGTGAGTGTTGCGGTCACTCGCTTTTTAATTTAAACCTTTCTTCGCTAAGTGTAAGGGGAACTAGAGAGGCATTTTCTATCAAGCTAAATGTAGGTGGTGGTAATGTTTCTGCGGCGATACGTGTTTTCTGTCCGTACTCCGAAAGAGACTTGACTTGTTTTTTTAATACGATTTCAGCACATCGCCAACAAAAATTCCAAAGAATGAATTCCAAGAATGAATGAAAATTGATATACGACACACACAGTTGATTCGACACCAATTAGATCAGACTCCAAACGATGACTCGGTAGCTCGGTTGGAAGAGTAGCTGATATTAGCAACTGGAGGGTTGCAAGTTCCAAACTCGATCCAACCAAAGACTAGTCTGCGTGGGGACTGCTATACGTTAAATTCGAAGGAGATTCGCGTCGAAGATTGGAGAGTGGGGTGCCAGCTCAGGTGGTCTCGTCATTTGACCATGGTTCAAAATTACGAGGTGTTGTCCTCTGATCTTTCCCTTCGATGTGGTTCCCGGAAAATAGCCCATTGTGTTTCTCTAGTGCGACGTTAAACAACTACATCCCCAAACGCTGTCGAAACGGCGATAAACTGCATTTTAAGGTAATTTTTGTGCTAGCAGACATTTGTATAACAGATGTAAAATCTTCGCAGGCCGTCTGGTTTGTTCTATTACACTTAAAAACCCTCTCACATCAGGTGGGCGGTGAACTTGAGAATGCACGAAACATGAATGTAGCAAATCACGTTAAAATAATTTCTTAGTAATAGCATAATTTAAATATTTTAAAGTTCCCTTGGTAAGCGAACTCGTTTTCAGTTTAAGGTGTACGTATACACTAGAAGATTTTTTAAAATTTTGACTTTAAAAATCTAGTTTCTTTACAACAGGTCATTGGTTTATGCTTAAAATCATTTCAGTGAGAAAAAATAGGATTATGCAAACCATTAATTATCTAATTTTGATGTAATTAACTAATTACCATGTTTTTTGAAGTGATATCTCAAATTTTAATTTGTTCAGAAAGACAATTTCTGTTAGAGATTATTCCTAATATTATTCTTCATGTTTTGACCCTCCATCAAGTTGCTTGAGGGAATAGGGGTTTTACAACTTTTTCACCAAGGAAGTCAAAAAGCCAAGATTTTTCAGGAACTTTAACATTTAAAAATCAACTAAAAATTAATTTCTTAACCAATAACTCTGAATGATGGTCAAAACATCCAATGTAAGTATCATTATATAGATTATAATGATACAGAAATTATTATTATAGATAATTTCATTGTGTGTCGAGTTATCACTGTTTAAACGAAGCATCCTATTGCAAAACAGTTCTGAAATTAAGTTTAAAGTTTTGGAAACATGTGCTCAATGGTGGCAGTACCTAACAAAAAATCCTTGTAACTAGAAAATTATTCCGAATATTTACAAGATCTTGGTGTCGTTTGAAAGATAAGAAATTGGAGAATATTTTGATGCAATAAAAACAAAATCTATATTCTGGTCAATTTTCGTGATTTCTAGTGCATACATACACCTTAAATGCATTTCAGATATGAGACAATTAGTGATGTCTTCAATTAGAAATAGTCTTTTGACTTCCAAAGGACCTCGTTTTATTATAGAAAGTTTTAATTCCGAGAAAGAAGTATCTGAAGAGTTTCGGCTTAAGGACAAAAATAGACTCTTTTACGAGGATGAATTTGATTTATGATCATAATTAAAATATTGTGAAAAGGGCGTTGCTGACAGATTAGGGTGAAGGGCGAACTGCGTTCATCCATACTCCCACTCAAACGCAAAATTCATTGTACTTTTTCTAAGTTAACCCATTTATTGGTCGTTGAAATTTAAGGAACGCCAAAGGGCGCATGTGAGTTTTCTCATACTCCTTTTTCTTGATCAGTCGTAGCAACAATTCAGATATTTTATTTGAAGGAAACAGATTTAGCAACCGAGGACAATGAAATTTCTATGGAAGGCATTTTCTGTCAAGTTAAATGCAGGTGGTAGCAGTATTTCTGGGGCGATAAGTGTTTCCTGTGCGTATTCCAAAAGTGACTACCGTTGGCTTTATTTTCGAATACGATTTTAACACTTCGCCACCAATAATTCCAACGAAACAATTCCGAATTGATGCATGATAGTTGATTGGTTAGAACCAATTAGATCAAACACCAAACGTCGCCAACACAGCGATAAACTATCTTTTAAGATAAGCCCGATATATATCATGGGAGAGCATTTGGGTAGCGGAAGTAAAATATTCGCATTCCGTTTATTTTGCTTACAGCGAGAATCCCTCTCATGAAGTTCCTCGATCTTTAGATGTGTACGGGTTTCACGAACCTAAGGTACCTTAGTGATCTATTCCCATTGGGTTTACTGCCTCTGGTAAACATGGGGATCGTGCCCCAGGATACCCAAGTGTGATCTTTCTTTGCTTTCTTCTCTCCATTCTTTCTTTTCACAATTACTTGGCATTGTTTGTCTTGCGTTTGACGCTGCTTGAACAAATATGGCCATGAAACCCAAAATCAACCAATCCTCTCATAAGGCGCTTAAATTATTTACGGATTAAAGAAAGTATAAGAAGTAGAGCATGGATTAGCTGATGTTAGCTCAAAAGAACGACTTTTTCGAAATGGAATATCTTCATTACAATTACTTAAGTCAATTCTGCGACAAATTAGAGTTCATTATCAAAGCGTAGTGGTCTTCAAACAAATGCATTGAAAACTGAGAACTTCAATCGTTACAGTAATTTGGTTAGTCGTTCTATCCTCTTTTGTTACTCTACGACAAATTAGATCGGGAATATAACTTAAAGAATTCGAGACTATGAGAATTGCTCCCGACAGGGCTAGGTCCGGAGTCTAGGGCTGTCTGTTGGAGTACTGCTTATGTTATTTTCCGTAGGAAGGGGATACTTGAAGAAATATATTCATTTATCACATCGGCGCACTTAATAACAAATTGGAAATTTATTTGTTTTTAATTGAAAAAATCTATACTTGTGAACTAGCTCTTTTTGCCGCCAACAGGCGCCAAAAATAAAATAAAAGTAAGACGTCTGCCCGTGTTACCCTTATTGAAAATGAACGAGCTCAGTTCCTATAGTAACCACCTCCCCAGACTGTCTGGAGGGAGCAGTTCTTGTTGTAGACAAACCGTCCTGAAAAACGTCCCGGTTTTAAAGAAAAATTATATGGTCACAACCAAACTCCAGTTATGTAATCTCCATTCAAAGGGTGGTGACAAAAGGAAATTCACATTTACACAGCAGGTTACAATTAAAATAAAATCCAGTAAAAGTATGGAAGTGATAGCATTAAACTTAAAACAAATCATTTAAAACCTTAGACAGCATTTAAAAATGACGTTTTTAACGACTACAACCGATTGAAACGTATTTTTAAAGTAAATAGCGAGATGTAAACTTTTTGTTTGTTAACGTTTTATCATCAGGTCTTTCAAGGTTTAGACATGTTTGCTAAATATCTCGCTCAAACTTATTATTGAAAGATAAGTGTATGTCGTTTCCTTGTGCATGTCTTGTAATAAAAAAATGTGTGATAAAGAAAACCTGTGATAAAGAAAATAAACGAATATTAAAACCGACACAATACAGCCATATGTCAATACTTACAGTTCATACCGACGCACAAGTAAATAAAAGATAAAATAGTTTATTGGAGGATGTAAATTTTTTGAATAAACATTTAAAAAAATTCTGAACGCCTCTGCAAATGAACAGTATGCGTACATTGGCATCGTATTTCATAAAATAAAATTTGTCATCTTTATCTCTACTATTATAAAAGGAAGCGTTTGTGTATGTATGTGTTTGTGTGCGGTGTCCAGACGAATCTATAGCTCTTACAGTCATGAAATTCGGCACACAGGTAGTCCTAAAGGTGACTGGATGTCCCTCGAAGCCCGAATTCTAAACTTTAATCTAGAAAAATTTGTAATTAATATTTCGTGCTACGCATGTAGCCCTTCCTCCCCTATGACGTATCTGCGCAGACCGATCTGACAGATACTTATCGCGCATGCTATCTCTTCACTAAAAACACCCCTCCTCACATTGAAATGATGGTGTAGTGCAGTGGTTCCCAACTGGTGGTACGCGAGAGCATTTGGGGAGGCACGCAGAAGGGTTCAATAATAATACAAACGAAAAGTACTGGGTTAAGACTTAATGAATGTTTCATAGAACTAATCAGTGACAGTTCAATGAAAGACTTTCAAGAAGAAAAGTCTTGTTTCTTTCTGGATGTCTACAAGAAATGAGTATCGTGCTCTTTTTAGTCAAGCACTAAAATTTTTAACTCCATTTGTAACAACGTATTTAAGTGAACGTGGGTTTTCAGAGCTAGTGTATGTGAAAAACAAGTACAGGAATAGACTGCGTGGAAAACGACTTAAGGTTAAAGATAAGCATAATTGAATCTGACATAAAAGCTCTAATAAGAAATAAGCAACAGGAAGTTTCTCATTAAGCCTCCTGATAAAGACATTTTAGTGCTGGGAAATTGTATTTGCCATTTGTTAATAACAATTACATATAAACGGTTTTTCTAGTTTTATGGATTTATCTTCTGTATTTCGTTTTATTTATACTTAAATACATGTTGTAAAGTTATTCATATGTGTATAGAATTTATTTGACCCCCTCAAAAAGTTATAACAAAACCAGTGGTACTCCACGACCCTACAAAATTCTCAGGTACTAATCAAGTGTTAAAAGGTTGGAATCAGTGTTGTAGTGGGTAAAGCTCGACGTACTGAAGTAGCGGTTAGTGCTTTGGAGGGAGACCTCCTGGAGTTCGAACCCGGCCGATGAATAATTTTTATTTTTCGCCTCTATATTTTTTTAAAAAGTAAATATACTCTAATCCTTCCAATTTTTTTCTGTATATACTTTTACTTTATCCTTTTATTTTTTGAATTCAACACAATTATTTTTAAAAATTTAATTGATTTTATGCAGCTAATTCTAAAACTCTGGTTTCTATGTATTGTCACTGTTTTGTCCTTTTTCGTACCACCAATAAAAAGCAAACAGCTGAAGCTCCACCCCCTACATGTTCGACTCCAAGTGCCAAGTTCCTACCATCAAGAAATTTTCTGCAACTCAGTTAATAAATTACATGAAATGAAGTAACAGTGTTTATTACTGTTTAATTTGGTTTTGATTTCGCTGACATTGTGATTCATTTAGGTTGTTTGTCGGAATCAGTGAGGTGACATAACAAAAGTTTTAAAAGTAAAGCGTTATATATTTAAAGATTCAATCACACTTTTATTTCAGTAGTGGTTTTTTCATAACTTTTGAATTTGTATAATTTCTGTATTTGTATAATACAAATTTATCGACGCTACATGTGACACAGATGAGGCTGTGAACTACACAACAGAGTTTTTGAACACATTGGAGCCATCTGGAGTATCAGAGTTTTTGGATACATTGGAGCCATCTGGAGTACCAGAATTTTTGAACATATTGGAGCCATCTGGAGTACCCTCGCACATATTACAGCTAGAAATTGGGGTACCGATTGTGCTTCTCAGAAATCTCCATCCACCTCACAATGCAATGGAACAAGACTCTCTATCAAGAAACTGATTCCGAATATTATTCAAGCCATCATCATGACTGAACATGCTGCAGGCGAAGAAGTATTCATTCCTAGGATCCCAATCATCCCTTCGGATCTCCCATTTCAATTTAAACGACTTCAGTTCCCTGTTCGTTTAGGTTTCGCCATGAACATCAACAAGGCACAAGGACAATCGTTGTAGGACTCGATCTCATTAAACCGTGTTTCTCCAACAATCAAATGTATGTGGGTTGTTCAAGAGTTGGAAAAGCCGAGAATCTTTACATCCTAGCTCCAAATGGAAAAACAGTGAACATAGTGTATCATGAAGCTCTTTAAGCAAGAATCAGTGAGGTGGAAGGAATGAGGCGACATGCCCGTGTCATGCCGGGTGGTGGTGGGACTCATTCTTAAAATTATTGTTTTTTCTTTTTAATGTTTTCAGAATCAGTGAGGACACAAGAATGTCACGGGAAACGTCGTGCGGGTACTGCTAGTATAATTCTAAGACGGATCTTTAGCACACACCGACACAAGGGTAAAGCACACTCAGAAAGTATTTTTCAGCAAATCGGAAATGTTTAAAGCAATAATAATTCTTAAATGGTGGTTTCGTAAACAGTTGAAATTTCGTTTTTTAAATTTGTTTTCCCACAACACTTGAATGTCAAGCAAAGCAAAAAACTTTTTAGACGATGGGATTAAGGAAAATAAGAATCGATTTCCAAGCATATAATAAAAATCGAAAACTATGTTTGCGAATGCTTTTGTTCATTTGAGGCAAAATCGCTAATTAAATATATCTAAGTTCTTATTTTTGAAAACAACTTTTTTGTAAGAAGGTCGTTCCTGTGCCACTTTTATTTCCTGGCATCCATCGGAAATTACTTCTTAAAGTGATATTAGATAAAAGATTTTACGTAATAAGCAGTAACAATTTCCTAAAATTCTCTCTTTCCAAATCCCTCTTTTCCTTTTTACGACATTTTTTTACTTGAAGTTGTCTGTCTTGTGTTGGCGCTGCTTGGCCAAAAATATGGGGCCCTTGCGCCATAAAACTCCAAAACAACCAACCTAAATTTATCTGGAAATTGATTCGAATACTATAACCCTGCGGTTCTCAAACCGTGGAACGCCGCTCCTCAAAGATGTTGTAGAAGGGTTATAAGGAGGAGGTTAAGGTATTGGTTAAGTGTACTTCAAAAAGCCCCCTTTTAAGAAAGCAAAACTGCGTTTGAAAAAAATGTAAACAGGCAGAACAGATCAAACTACTTTTTAGGGACAGAGATATACAATAATTATAATTAATGAAAAATAATGGGAAAACCTGTTTACCTGGTAAAAGTAGGAAATAATCATTCTGCCAACAAAAAAATGTTTTCTGTTCCCTCAACCGCAAATGTAAAATTATTCTGTAACAAATTTATAGAAAAGGTGTAAATTTACAGAATTTTAAGTTTTGCCGCTCAAGAGATTGTGTGACCGCATATTTCATTTATTCGTGTTTTTTTTTCACTGAACCATATATGTCGCACCTATAAAAGGAATTCCTAGTTTTCTGTGTAGAAAGACTGATTATATGCTGTAAAACTGCCCTCTATTGGAATACAGTTGTAGAAGTTTCGTAGCCATGCAGAAGGCGCGTGTTTAATCTTTCTACACATAAAATTAGTTATGGCGGTATTGCAGCTGGAGTACGATGTAGCTAAAGTAACATGCATGTAACCTATTAACTATTGAAGCTAAACAATGGAATTTAAAAACTTCTAATTCTAAAAACGTGTAACAAGCCAGCATGTTAGGCGAGTGCTTAGTGCTCTGGCCCTTGAATCAATAGGATCTGGGTTCGAATTCCAGTCTTGACATGTATGCTCGTAGTGGTATGGAATCCACTTTCAGCCTTTTAGGTATCGGTCTATATAGCTCTCATGTAACAAAAAATGACGACCACAAATCAAGCATTTGTCTATGTTCGTAGTGGTTCGGTATCCACTTTCAGCCTTTTAGATATCGGTCTATATAACTCTCGTGTAACAAAAATTGACGACCGTAATCCAAGCAAGACGTGTTCGTAGTGGTGCGTAATCCACTTTCATCCTTTTAGGTATCGGTCTAAATAGCAATCGTGTAGCAAAAAACGACAACCGTAGAGGAAAAAACTAAGAATCAACAAAGACAAGTTTAAGGTGGTGAGATTACGTGCAGTTTTCATGGCATCGGTGAACAGAGGTGGGCTTATCAGAGTCTACGAAAAAATTTTCACAGACTTATGAAGAACTTAAAGAGTACTATCTAATACCACATTTATTAAACTCGCGTTTCGAATTTCTCCATATGTAGAAGAGAAATACTTTCCCAACTCTCTGAGATTCTCATCTTTTAACTATCCTCTGCACGCGAATCTTGATTTCTCTTGCATCTGGATACTTCTGGAAATGAAAACAGCGCACAGTTGATAAATATTTGCTTCCCGTCTGTGTCCCGCAATCTTCCAGACTTCCACCGCTGATGAGCATCTCGAAACGGCCAAGAAAATGAACTTCACGGCAAATTCAAAATCAATTAAGCAGAGGGAGAAATCGATTTCACCAGTCAGAGATTGGAAGTTCAATATGGATGTTTGATTAATGAACGATACAGAAAAGAATAGAACTCTGTCGTCGACTTACAAGTCAAAAACATAGCTCTGAGAGAATGAAGGGGAAAGAGGGGGTCTAATTTTCAAGCAATGCGAGAATTTTACCATTATAACAACTCTACTATACTTTGTATTCTCTCAGTTTATCAATAATTCATAGAAGACTACTTTCACTATGATTATTTATTCTTATAGCAACTTTTTTTAAAATCATAATAAACTAGCTAAATTTACTCGGTGTTGCTCGGGTTGTTAATACTATGTACCCTGCGTTACCATATAAACGATATGACACTGAACGATTTTCTGCGCAACCGCACCAGTTTGCGATTGCACCATACTCTAAGATTCTAAAAACCTCCAGGGTCATCTTGAGAGGCGACTCCTGTAGATATTAACTCTGACGTCATCTGCACAGCCAGATCGGGAGAGAGCACCCCCTAGCAAGTTCTCTGTCCAGGATGACGGGATGTTACATCCCTCTGCACACCCAAGACAAATAGAACAGGGGTTAATATGTAGCCTACGTAACACGCAGGTTCCAAATAATAAGTGTACCACATTTAGTGTGGATTAGTCAAACGGTATAGATTTGTATAAAGAACAGACAGACAGATGCAAATTCTGTTTTATATGTATAGACTAGAAGACCCACGCATAGCACCGGCGCTGAAATTTTTGCTTATATCAATTGACTACAGTGTCATTACTTAATTTTTATGCCTTGTAATCCATACAATCATTGATATGCACAATTCATACTTCCAGATGGAATAAAATTAGTCATGTTACCACAATTAGCTTCTAGTCATTCACTTCAATTGTTCCGAAAGGCGATTTGGTATATTTTAATATCTGAACCTATTTTCTCATTCGCTCACATTTCCTGTTCTGCGCTGATTTCTATATTCCTGATTTCTCATTGCCTTCTGCCATCAGACGGCTGAAGAATTTTGTTAGAGGGGTGAGTTATTACGTGTATGTTTGTAACATATAGCACAGTGGCTCAAATCAAGCACATTTAAGCGAATCGGTAAAATGTGGAGTGATTGATATTTTGGGGTTATATCAGCTTGCCATTTGCCAATATACAAACAATGTTGACTTCTGTGCCACATACGTTAATGAAATATGCACAGAGAGAATTCATTCCAATAATTAGTGAAAATATACATACTTAATTCATTGCAAAATATAATAGTATAACTTCTATAATAAACGATAGTTTTTATAAAATAAATGCATTTTGTTGACAGAATATTAAGCAATTTTATGCGATTATAGTATCTTATTTTTAAGGTTTTAAATCAGAAACAATACTCTCGAGAGAAGTTATGGCATTCAACAAAATGCTTTCAAAATCTTTAATTTTATAGTTTAAAATGTATTTTTTCATCTATTTTTGCAACATTTAGCATTTAGTCTCCTTAAAATAATAATTTTCACATAGTTCAATTGGATGAAATCTTATTGGATATAGAATTCCATAGTAGAACGTCTCCCCTCCAATAGAAAAAAAAAGACTTGCTTTAGTCAACCAATAAGAACCTCATATTCAAACATCATTTAAATACTACTATATTGTAAGTGGTATACAAAGTAATTTTCTCGTCTTTCCTTGAAGTTTGTCACCCCCTCTTAGCAAAACCTTGGTAGTTACATAAAATTAATTTGTTATCATCAGGAATATTAATTTTCATGCTGTTTAGTTCAGCGTAACAACTTGTCTAGTATTCCAATTCCACAATGTGCCTTCATTATCTGACTCCAAATCAGAAGATTGCGCGTTCGAATCAATCATGTACGGGTTGCCAACATAGACTTGCAATATAAGTTGATTGAGCATTGCTATTGAGAGGAGCTTCAAAAAGTATGACCAACATGTCGACTAGTAGTCACGTGACTGCACTGTGAAAAATTGACTTGGTTGACCGATTTGGTATCTTATCGCCTCGTTTGGCGATATAACATCTTATGACAGAGTAGGTGTGTGAATCCCCATTTCTATAGAGTGGCGACAAAAGTGTTGAAATCGCCAAAGTCTACTACTATCATATGATCAATAAATGGACCAATCAAATGATGAATCAATGGATGGGCCTCTTCTCCCGTCCAGTGGACCAATCTGATGATGCATGTTAGGTTCCACCAGCAAACGAAAGCAGTCTAAGTGTCGTGTTGCTACTAGCTTTGGCCACATGATCCTGGGCACATAAAACGGTTACCATTGCTCACTCTACTTTATATTTCCTGTATGGTCGTCAATACATAACTCACTGTAGTTAGCTTTAACGGCTGCGTGTATGTTTAAAGAAAATCTACAGGGCTACACGAAAATTAACATTTAGTAACTATAACAACCAATATAACAGAATAAATTTGGTATGTACACAAACATTGAAAACAGTGGAATGAAGCTGCAGATTTACTGTGATACAAAGTTATGATAGACGAAATCAGTGACGTATGCATACTTTGTATAAGAAGTATACACGCTTTGTATTTAAGTATGCATATTATGCAATACTTAAAACAGCCTTTATGTGTACGTTAAATTTTTGTGGAATTTATTATCAAAATGTATATTTTCTAAGGCAAACTCAGTAAAAATTCAATTCAACGTTAAACGGTAATTTTTTATTGTATACGTGGAGAAAATATATGTAAATGGTATTAAAACTGAAATAAAAAGATACACACGAGAGGGTTTTCGTTTGCTGATAATGAGATTTTATCAACAAAATTTTAATTTCAATCTGAATCGGGCACCAAACAATTGCTTTAATTAATAAAATTGACTTACTTAGAAAAATAAGAGTGTATTTAAAATAATTTGAGAAATAAAAATAATTACAAATTATAACAGATGTATATAATTACAACACCAACTGTTGAGTTTGAGAGAGGCCAATAGATGGCGTTGAGGAGGTTCCTCAACCAAACATTTGTTACATAGTCTGCGCAGTTAAGTTGCGCAGGAGTGACTAACGGTGACCTCGTATGTGAGGGGACATTAGCGTCTCTGCGACCACCATTTTGGAGACACACCAGCTAGACTTGAAAAAGACGCGATCTGACTCAATTGTAGGCTTGGTTATAAATAGGGTCAAGGATTGATACTGAATAAATAGCATTCATTTAGATCCAAGCAGGTCTATCATTATTTTTCAATCCACCTACACCCACAATTTTGTAAGTTGCTCAACGCTCGAGATAGAGAGTTATTGAAAAATCCCCGAGCTCAGCACTTACAAAATGAAATTAAGACTAGTACTATCGCACACATTCCGAGAAAATGAATACAACCCAAAAAAGTGCATTTCACAGAATCGTAAAAGATTGAAAATCTTTCAACATATATTCCCATTTTGAAATAGGAAGAATTCCATTCCTTTATTAGAAATTTATTGCACATTTCTTAATTCGATTTTAACGGTTTATTCGAGTTGAATCGCATGTTAATTCAAAAAAAAAATGAAATCTTGATCTTGAAGTGTGTCAAAGACGCGATATGATTAAATTTTAAAAATGTTCTGTTAATAACAAAGTATTTTATGAAATATTTAGTTTTTATACTGATGGAATAGATTAAATTTTATTCAATTTCGTGACAATCTCAATTAAAAACTAAAAAAGAAATTTTCAAATCATCGAAATGCGTATTCAGAACTGATTCGTCAGCATGACGAGAAAGGCAAAACAATGCTCATTTCGAAAGCCAGAGGCCTAACATACATGTACACCCAGATAAAGAAAATATCTGCATCCTCTGATAAAAAAAAATTTAATTTCGTGAAAAAAAAAACAAATATGAATAAAACGTGAGGCAAAAACGACGATTTTTTAAATGTAAATCTGAGTGAGATAATGATAGTTTTTATTCTAACGTCTTAGATTTTCACCACAAGAAACCAACCAGGGAATGCGAACGCTCGATCATTTCAGCCTAAAATGAGTACTTATGATTGAACTCATTGATTATTGATATGACCGAATGAATGCTTATTGATACGATTGAATGAGTATTTATGATTTCTAATGCCTCCAAGTGCTTTCGACGAAATATCTCGTCCATGTGGAGATCTCGTAGTGGCCAGATCTAAAATTGGCCAATAGTAAGATCTGGCCAATTTTACTATTGGTGATATACCTCATGACAAAACTACCCTATTACTCCAAGGGGAATGAATATCCAAGTAGGAAACACAAATTGCCCCTTGGCCAGAACTAATGACCATTTCGAACAGGTTTTGTACCAGGGTCTGGCCCCTACAGGGCAGAATTGGATACTAAGATAAGCCACCAGGTGGGTTAATGGCATTTGTCATTGGCATGGGTACCTTCAGCAAAGACTATTCTCTTATTCCATGCTTTTTACTGAGTGAAATCCAGTCCAGATAACATACACAATTGATCCTTAGCATGGTCTATTCTCTCTTCATTTTTATTGCCTTTGTAAAAGACTGTCATCGAGTTCTAAGACGGTGTTTGGATCATCCAGAGTTGCCAAGATTAGACACAATTGCGCCTTTTAGTCTTCTTTTTTTAAAACATTGCTGAAATTTATTTGTATTGAATTGTCTTCGCAGAAAGAAACAACGGCAAATGGAGTTCTTATAAAGTTGTCTAAAGTTAAGCAATAAGATTTTTCGTTTTACTTTGTATCGCATCTCGGCATCCCCTGTTATCAATGTCACGCTTCACTATTTCTAAGTAATTATTGTTCTGAATAACTTTATTGCTGTCTTACACAGTAAAAAGTAGGGATTGTGTGCAAAAGTGGTCTCACTTTTTAACCCTCCTGGTGGTTGTCTCGACGAGGTATCTCATCATTAGCCAGATCTGACTGGATCTTGATGAACGAGATGTCTCACCATTAGAAGAAAACTCTTGATCTCGTTATCATTGTAAACTGAAAGGAACTCGTCATCATAAAAAAATCGGTAATATCGTGATGACGAAATATCTCGTCAAAAGCAAAATTGGTCAGATCTTGATCTTGATGGACGTGATATCTCGTAAAAACCATTTGGAGGGACAAGACAACGTTTGAATATAGAGTTTCCATGATTGCGCACAATCGCATCTCTTGGCTCCTCTTTGACTTTGGTTGTATTGTATTGTCTTTGCGGAAAAGAAATAGCGCCAAATGGAGTTGAATTATAAGGTTGTCTAAAGCTGATTTGTTTTCTTTTTCTGCGCTCGATCCTATCTCAGCATCTCCAGTTATCAATGTTACTACTGTCGAAAACTCCGTCGGATTCCACGAGCAATGTCATTTCCGAGTCCAAGCCACAATGTCAACCATTCCTTCCGATATCTCGGACCGAGTAATCTGGATGATAATCAGCGAAACTCGCTCGCCGTGACGTCATCCACTCAACATCCGTTGCCAGATGCACTGCTTCCTGCGAGCTGATAAAACTATCGTTTCAGAAAACGGATGGGGGAAAGTGGAAACCGACTCTGAGCACAGAAAGCTCAAGTGTTTTAATTAAAAGGTTTATGCAAATGCATTAAGTCCTCGCTTTGATGGGAGACCCTTTGGATTTTAATACGACAGAATCGCGCCCAGGGCTGCCAAATATTAGGCCGCGAAATTAAATCTCTCACAAGATTTAATTAAAGGCTTATTGCTACTTTTTGTCTTCTTTTTTAATTAATCGGTTTGTACTGAAATTCTGATAAACGGGAGGGATACTTTGATTATTTCGTGATTCCAAGGGCAGGTCCCCCAGATTTTTAATTGCTGCTCTTTTGGATAAACTTATTGTGCAATTTGTTCACCAAAACAGATAATTTAGGTAGGTAGTTGATTTAACGTCGCACTGGAGAAACACAACGGGCTATCGGCGACGGTCCAAGATCAATCCAAATATCCTAGGATAACACCACACAATTTTCAACCAAGGTCAGATGACGAGATCAGCACCTACGCTGGCACCCCACTCTCCAAACTTCCACACTGCGCCAACGTGAGAACGTTTGAGGCCAGGACAGATTTAACGTTCACCAACCTCCACGCACACGACGGTTTTTGGTTGAATCTAGTTTAGAACTCGCAACTCTCCGGTTGCTAATCCATTATTCTACCAACCGGGCTCGTACATTTTGAATAGGGGGATTCTGGTGGATGCCTTGTTTTCTGCTTATTTTGATGTTGAATTTTATAACAATATAGATATTCTTGCAACAACTACCACAAATGACAAAGGAATATTCCACAAAGTATGTGGAATAAAATAAAAACCCCACAATGCCTCGTGATGCTGTTGGGAACTAAAGAATTTTTTAAGCGCTTATGTGAAAACATATGTTCAAGATATTGCGAAAAAATATTTTTTGCTCTCTTTAGAGCAACTTAATAGGGAATGTGATGGCCTCTGATTCTAATACAGGCCTCACCACGAGCAAACATGTTTTCCAAAAACTGTTCAAGAGTTCTTATGGCAAGAAGCTCATTCGAGCACTAGAGCACGGCTTTGTTCTTGTGAAGTCCTTGATGTTGTTGTGTAGACTGCAATGAAACATCCACTCTATTGGATTGAAATCGGGTGATCTTGCTTGATGCAAACTTAGTACTAATATTAATTTTCGGATACATGTGTAGTTATATATTGATACATGGATAGCTTTCTAAAGGAAATGCAGCAAAACAAGTATTTTAAGTTTAGAGCTGAATCGAATTAACCTTTCAAGTTTAAAGGAGGACAAATTGTTTAGTTGAATGATGAAAGTAGGATCAATGTCCTCGCCTATTTGGTTAGCATTTTAAGGATGTCTTCAAAAGGTGTCATAAACTATGTCTTCAAATGCGAGGTAGAATACAAAAATCATAAAATTCCTTGATTCCGTGAAAGCTTTCACGACTAAGCTGAGAAATTGGAAGAAAAAGTTCAAAATAAAAAGAGTCTGAGAAACTGTCAGTTCTTGTAGCTGGTGATGATGACTAAGTACTTCCAGAAATTGCCAAATGAAACTAACATTTGACAGAACTCTAAAATGGATTCGATCGATATTCTCCGAAACTCAATGATGTGGAGATGGATTCTATCCACATTTTTAGTTGAAAAAGTTCCAGATGATCGGAATTCCTGGAGCTGAAGACCAATTTGTAAGCAAGAGAATGCTGGATGATAAATCAATCACAGAATTCTGGCCTTCGTGAGAATTCTACCATGAAGTGACAGTTACATCATTTAGAGAATGACATCTTTAATTGTTTTAGGTTTATATAGTCGCTATTTATTTACATATTAAAATCTTTGTAACATGAAATCTAAAACTGAATCTTTCTAACGAAATCTAAAACTTTTGGCTACATTGTTATCTGACATTCTGGAAAAGTAAACTGAACATTCATAGAAGATTCAACACAAATATTAATATTTTAGTCTGCCTCCTGCTTTACATTCGATAGAGGCTTAGTAGGAAATTTGGGGTGTTTGTTTACGCGAGAAAATAAAATTAAGAGCAAGCTTATTCGTCCTACGAAAAACTATTGCGCCGCAGGTGGAGAAGGTTCGGTTCCTGTAAGTACCCTGGATACATTTCTGTCTTCGGTCAGTAAAACTTTTCTTGTGGTTTTATTTCCATTTTCTTGCCCGAAAAACATTGCTTGGCCAGATCTGACCCTTGCGCCATTAGACATAACCAACCAACCATACAACTGTACTCGCCAAAATCGTTAAAAAAGGTGTCGAAATTCATTCGAAATGTGCTTTGTGCCTTACTCAGGCCCCCAAAAGGGATGTACCATAATATCAGGGAGGGAGGGTACGAGGTGACCCGGGAAATTTGGAAAGTTTCTGTACTGTAATATCTAGTCCATTTCTCTAATTTAAATTTTTTTATCGTCATTGTACTCATAGTTATGAAGCTACGCAATTAGAGTACAAGAAATATAGGAAATATTAATACATCTGTGTAAGTTGAATGAGTACTTGGGAAACATATTGGATATTTTACTGTCACGTATAGGATAATCAGACAGATTTAAGTCATGAAAATATAGCTGTATCTTTTATTATATTCCATACTATTGAAAAAAGCTTTTCAAGCTTAAACTTGAGAAAGCTTATCCCAAATTTTTGGATACCTATGTCAATTTTTTCTTTACTAAGAGGGGCTACGTTAGTCCAGTTGGTAAAGTCGTGGATTAGCAACCAGAGGGTTACGAGTTCGAAACTCGATCCAATCAAAGACCGTCGTGTACTTGGGGCTGGGATACATTAAACATATCGTGGCATCAAATGTACTCACGTTGGCGTGGTATGGAAGTTTGGAGAGATGGGTGCCAGCTCAGGTGTTGACCTCGTTATCTGACAGTGGTTAAAAATGAGTAGGTGTTGTGTGTCCTCGGTTCTTTCCCTTCGGGATGGATCCCTGACAGTCTCCAATAGCCTGTTGTGTTGCTCCAGTATGACTTAAATGCAACTAGCCTACCAATCTATACAAAAAGAGCTAATAACAAGCCACCACTTATAAAATATCTCAATGTGACCAGAGATCTCAGCATAGGGGATAGCTAAATATTAGCTCTTTTTGTATGAAAATATGATAGGTACGCCTAAAGATTTGTGATAAGCGTACTTGAAGGAAATATTGTTTAACTACACGAAAATTTTTCGATTAATAAAGAATATAATAAAAGAGTCATTTTCAGGACTAACACTGTGTGACAGTCCAATATGTAACAGATACGTAGGTAGTTGAATTAACTTCTCACTGGAGCAAAACAAAGGGCAATTGACAACGGCCCGGAATCCATCCCAAAGCGAAAGATCCGAGGACAACACCTTGTAATTTTGAACCTTGGTCAGATGACGAGATAAACACCTGAACTGGCACCCCACTCTCCAAACTTCCACACCACGCCAACGTGAGGATATTTGATGTCACGACAGATTTAATGTGCACCTGCCCTCACGTACACGATGATCTTTGGTTGGATCTAGTTTCGAACTCGCAAATATACTTGACAGAGGAATGCCCCATTGGTATTTCGTAATGCGTTCGTCATCTAAAGTAACATTGGATCCCGGAGTACAGATGTGGGTTGTGCTTACTGCGATTACGTGTAGTTCATCATTAAAATTAAATTTGGGTCACTTCTGTTAATTTCATTACCTACATATAATAATATTGATGCATAACAAGTTGGACTGTGCTATATATACTGTATAATGCTGATGTGTATTATAGAGAATCCATGTTAACTTGCTCTATCAAATGCTACAGACTAACCAGCAATCCCTTTGAGCAACAAACACAGCGGAATCTCCACTCGGTTGCTAGCACCATTAACATCAGGCGTTGAATCCAGAATCCTTCACTACCATTAATTTTACTCTAAATTGATTAATTTCCTCTAAAAGACCCTTCGGGACTGTGCTCGTAGTCATTTTGCCGGCCCTCAGCACCAAGGGGCAGGACGAGTCATATTAATGAAATGCCCTTTCATTAACAAAGGAGGTGCACGTTGCGTGGCAAGACAAAGCAACAATTGGGTCCATCGCTTCCCAAAATGGCGAGCGTCGAAGAGCTGGCAGAAAATAATACTCGACACTGCGGGAAATGACAATAACGCTAATTATCCGTGTGGATTTATTGCCAGGATTCGGAGTGTTCATTGTAGATTTCCGCAATTTTGGAGGATTCGGCGGTGCCACTGTTTCGTGATATTCTGTTACTGCCGTTTCTGCTTCAGGGCTCATAAGTACTGCGGCAGTTATCATCGATCGTGTCCTTAATGATTTCCTTCTATTGCTCTTCGTCGACGACCATAAGCCCGAAGCGCGCGTCTTAGAATAGTGAAATCGAGTCGATTCGATTGCCGCGTGCTTTAGAATGTAGCGTATTCCAAAGTTGCGTGTAAAATGGGTTAGAAGTCATGCAAGGAATACTACAGGTTGCAGAATGAGTGCTTACGTGTGAACCCACTCAGATTGTTAAAATATTATCAGTGAGTAACTCAATAAGTTGTTTCAACAAAACACATCTGTACCAGGGTTCCAAGACCTGGGGTCTTACCTCCTTTGTACCATAATATTTTATGGTTAGGTCTGGTTTGTTTTGACTTTACTGGCTTTGGTAGTGTTTGGCCAAAAATGCACTACCTAACAAAAATAGGATTGCTGGGGGTACAAAAGTACGCGGATGAATTATATTCGATGCTAAATGCACTTTTGAATTGCCCCAAAAATTCTTTTTTGGAATTTCATATTAGATAACCGAATTATTCCCATCCTAGTTAACAATTCATAAAAGTTTCCTGTTTTTGTTTGTCCAAGTCATTTAGTCTAATTCATAGGCTGTGATTCAATAGCTGGTACATTCGTAATTCAATACTACTCTGATAAAGAAACAGCTTTATTGTGGTCAAAACGCTTTTTACATTTTACTACCTTAAGTTTCAATCTTCCTTTCGGCAACGCATTTATAATTCCCCTCGGATAGTTACCGTTTAGAAATTTTAAAAACTTATTGTCATATTCGTAAGAAAAACACGGAAAAAAACTTTTTTTTACATTTCTCACTGAAAAAGGTTTCAAAGAATTAATTTTGTTTTTGACAGTTTAGGATAGCTAGTACATTTTTATGGCTTAAAGAAAGAAAACAGGTCTATTTAATACGACAAATAGCACATACGGACAACTCACGGATATTAAAAATGCAATTTTGCTATTATGTATCTGGCAACACAAGAATTTATGCTTTATTCGTAAATTATAATTAGGATGCTTCTGAGTTTTTGAACCTGAGTTAAGACAATGAAATATTACAGTTATTTTTTAGAACTTTTGAGTAAAAATATAAAATGGTTTTCAGATAATAAAGCCAATTCCATGTTTCTCGAGGCGATGACCGATGCTATGGTTAGTGGAACCCTAAAAGTGAGCTCTAGCCGCTCTATACCCACTCTCAAACATGGAGGTATTTCGGTTCTCGTATGAAGTTGCATGTTGACAGGTGAAATTGAAAATTTAGTTTTCATTGATGAAATCAAAGCGAAATGAAATACTTAAACCTACAGAAAAAGAATTAGAAAAGAAAGTGCTAAACACATTTGGATTTAGGGTCATTTTTTTTCTGTCAATAGAGGATTCTTCAGATAGAACATTGGAAAAATAGTCAAGATAAAGCTTTTGTACCATCTTAAATTAAAATTAGACGCCTCACCACAATCGCAGGATCTCAATCGACTTGAAAATTTATGGTCCTTGTAGGAAAAAACGGTTAAAATCACGATATTCTAAGAAAAGAACATAAATGATTCTACGAGAGAAATGGTTAAAAACATAGAAAAAAGACAAATCCCTGTTAAACCTCCAAGTGGTTTCCACGAGATATCTCGTCTATAAATATCTGACTAATTTTGCTAATGACGACATATCTCGTTATAAATATGTAGTCGATTTTTTGATTCGGAGAGCAAGACCTGGTCAATTTTTTCTAATGACAAGATATCTCGTCCATCAAGATCTGGTCAGTTTTGCTGATAAGATACCTCATAGAGACAACCATCAGGAGGGTTAATCCAATGTCCTCCGTTTGGAAGCTGTTCTAAATGCAAAAATACACATACCAAAATGTACACTTTATGTTTTTATTTTGTTTGTAAACGAAATAGGCTGTGTGTATAGTCAATTTGACATGGAATTTTGTAAATTTTACATTCAAAAATGTACCAAATCTGGAATTGATATTCAGTCTAATATATTTCGAAATTTTTATTTTACAATTCCTATCAAATTAAGTTCGAATTATTATGTACTAAAGTTTATTGCCTTTAAAACCTCTGCCAGGTTGACTGAATTTTAGGAACCGCTTTTGAAACAAATTGAAATTTTTGAGCCGCTGTATGTTCTTTTTGTAAATAAATTGAAAGTTTCAATCGTAGTATTTTGGGAATTGCTGTAATCCTGAGTAAATTCGAATTCAAAATCAGTTACTTAAAATCCTTCACGTAATGTCAAAACGGAAGATTAATATCTATATTCTAAAAAATGTTGGAAGATTAACCGATTAGCAACCGGAGGGATGCGAGTTCGAAACTCGGTCCAAGCAAAGACCGTCGTATAGGTGGAGGCTCGTGTACGTTAAATCTTTCGTGGCTGAAAATTTCCTCAAGTTGGCGTGGTGTGGAAGTTTGCAGAATGGGGTGCCATGTGCAACCTCGTCATCTGACCGTGGTCCAAAGGTAAGAGGTGTTGTCCTTGAATCTTTCCCTTCAGTAATGATCCCAGATCGTCGTCAATAACCCGTTGTGTTACTCCAGAGTGACGTTAATTAACTACCTACCTACTACCAAAAAATGTTAAATGAAGTTTATCTGTCCAGTACTAATTTGAAGCATCAAACGACTATCTTAACAACTGGGGCAAGAAATTATGATATTCAAATTCAGATTCCCTTCCGCGCTAGCTCTTTTTCACATAAGAAATCATTAACATTACTCTTGAAGACATAATTATCTCCATATTAAATGCACGGAAGAAACCCTGTGCATTGTTATTTTTGTGCTCGCAATTACGTCATAAAAGTCCATTGATTTTAATGAGTGGCACGCAGATGGAAGTAGGCATCCTTTTAAAAAAAATCCTTCATAACGGAACCAATTAAGAAGTTTTATTAGCTTTTAAGTCTTTGGCAACGTGGGAAACATTTTTGGAACATCCCTACCCCCTTTCCTAAGAAGTGTAGTAAGGAGAGAATTAATACTAGCGAACAGGGAAGTAAGAATTAATGAAATTTTTGTGCACTTTTACAAAAAAATAAATGGAATTTTGCAACAGCAAAAGCAATACCAGTCTTTGGTATGTAGGATAGAAAAAAAATGGCTTATGAAAAAAAGCTAATATACTTTACTTATTTGTGTTATTTTTATTAAAAGGTTTTATGCGGAATTTTTTTCTCAAAAATTCTCTTTTTTAATATGGAAATGTTCCTAAATAGAATTAATTTTCATTCATCTGGTTGAAAGCTTTTGAAATTTAATATTTGAATATGCAAAAAGCTCTTGAAATTGAATTTGTATGCTGATGATGCATTACCATTTTAGAACAGTTAAGTACAAAGCAATGTGGAAATTTTAACAGCTACTTTGGGCATTGTAATATTGTTACACGTTATTGCTATCAAAACACACCGCGGAAAGCAATCGTCCTAACTTTAAATCAAAATTATTTGTTTCATTGCCACTTTGTAATTTATGAAAAAATTCCAACACACAGATCCAAAATATACTTCTAAAAATGCTATATTTAAAAAACGCTAAAAAAATTTCGTTCGATTTATAGAGGACCAACAAAATGTCTTAAAGTACCATTCCTGAAAATTTTCCTGCCATTTCCAAAGCTTACATAAATATAGAACATGAATATAATAGTGACAAAAAAAAGCGAAACTTGATTTTATTCTCCGCGGCTTTTCTTTTAACGGAAAATGAATTTTCAAATCGCATCTTCTAGACTCTAGCATACAACTCAACATGAATTTTTTTTTCAATGAGCAAATTATTCAGTTAAGCTCGAACGAAATGTGAAAATCAAATCAGAAAGCGCATTATAATGTTCTGATAAAGATATGAAAGAATTCTAAATTCAAATTGAAAAGTAAAATATTCTTAGATTCCCAGGGCAGCGGTAGCCTGGTTGGAAGAGTGACGGACTAGCAACCGGAGAGTTGCGAGTTCGAATCCCACCAAAGACCGTCGTGTACAAAGGGGGCTGGTGCATGTTAAATCTGTCGGGGCCTCAAATATTCTCACGTTGGCGTGGTGTGGAAATTTGGAGAGTGGGGTGCCAGCTCAGAGATGTGACCTCGTCATCTGACCGTGATTCAAAATTAGTGGTGTTGTCCTCGGATCTTTCCCTTTGGGGATGATCCCGGACCGTCGCCAATAGCCCATTATGTTGCTCCAGTGCGACGTTAATTAAATACCTACCTCTTAGATTTTCAATCTTTTAGATCTCTTGTGAAATTAACTTTTTTTAATTGAGTCACTTTTTCGATGGTGCGATATGTAAAAAAGCTAAAAATATTTCAATTTTATTGAAATATTTTTTGTTCCTACTGTTTTTCTTTTAACGAATGATAACTTCAAATGTTCGTGAACAATATCTAAACTGAAGTACTCTTTTGCAACAGTAAATCAAATTAATAAGTTGGTAGTATTTCGTTATTCCAAACTGGCAGTAAAATTTTATTTAAAAAGTCAAATTAAAAACAACAAATTCAAGTAGAATTCGAAAATCTATAATGTAAATTTTCAGCAACTACATGTGAAAAGGACACTTTGAGTTCAGAAGAAAATCGCATGGCGTACAAGTTGACAACATTAGTATAATGGATTTCGTTTCCAGTAACAAAACGGTTTGGTACTTTTGGTACTGAAATAATTAAGCAGCTAAGAGAGGAGAGTTTAATTTTAAACATTGTTGGTGTAGTAGAACAAATATGTTTCTTGAAATGCTTTTATCCTGTACTTGCATGTAACTTTTAAGGTATCTGACTGTTTGGTTTGGGAACAATTTTTTAATTGTACTATTGAAATTATACTTTTATATCTTTTTAAGGTAAAACAACTTATAAAAACACATTATAAAATATACAAATTACTTTAATTTATTAAAAAATTGGAAAATTTAGGTAAAAAAGATTCAAAAATTAATGAGTACATTTGCCTAACATTTTGCAGGCCCCTAAATATAAGCTAGGGCCTGGACTAAAAAAGATATACAATTTTCCTTTCCTCTCATGAGATATTGGGAATAATGTAGAAGAAAACATGAATTTTTGAAATTTTTCCTTACCCCCACAACGCTGAAATCTCTAGAAAGTTTTTCTTTCAAAGGTAACTCTTATCGCTCAAGCCCTCCAAAACAAATATAAAAATCAGTACACCAAAATTCAGTTTCATTCAAAAATGCATAATACATTTTTAGTCATGGCGTTTCTCGTGCAAAAATTTTGCTAAAAAGATCACAATCAAAGAAAAATTAATTTAAAGATTTGAAAACGAATTAAAATACTACTGTCAAGATCTATTCAAATTGCTTTATTTCCGCTTCTGTTCACCGTACAGACAAAATAAAAACAGTTTTGTGACGAAAAAAGTCTAAATGTTAAGAATATATGAAATAAAATGAGATATATATGAAATTTTAAACAAAAATCAACTTTTCAACGTAGATACCTTATAAGCGCATTGATAGTACTTTTGTTAATGTCTCTAAGTGGAGGGCCACAGTAGCCCAGTTGGAAGAACAACGTTAGCAACAGGAGGGTTGCGAGTTCGAAGCTCGGTTCAGCCAAAGACCGTGGTGTACACGGGAGCTAGTGCATATTAAATCTGTCGTGACCTAAAATGTCCTCACGTTGGCGTGGTGTGGAAGTTTGGAAAGTGGGATGCCAGCTCATGTGTTGATCTCGTCATTTGACAGTGGTTCAAAATTACCAGGCGTTGTCCTTGAATCTTCTTCCCCTTAAGGATTGATTCCGGACCGTCGCCACTAGCCCGTTGTCTTGCTCCAGAACGACCTATCTACCTACCTCGAAATGGCGATAACAATGTATTCATAATGTAGAAACAATATCCTAATTTGTGAATGTGTTTAGAATTAATTTTTTCTAGCATTAGGGAAACGGTGTCTTAACAAAAGCGCGTTTTTGCATTTACCGTTTCTGTATTGATTTTAAGGCACAATCTCTTTCTTTAGCAATCTTCCTTCCGACACAACAGCCGGAAACGACATTCTGCTAATTTCCTCCGAAAAAATCAAATTGCGAAAAAGAGTATTCCGAAAATAAAACGCCGGAGCGGATTTCTTTTTTTCCGTGTTTCAAGTTCAAGCGTTCCGGGCATCCTTTCGCCTTGCAACTCAACTCGGTTTTTTATGCGAAAAAAATGGACGGTTTTAAAAAAGGTCCTTCCTCCCGTCTAATCAGATCGATGATTTTGAAGTGGATTTGGATGAAAAGGTTGCGATTTTAGGGGAAATGAAAGGCGGCTTCCTGAATTTGGTGTTTTTTCGAAAAGTCCTTGGTGGATAAAAATCAATTTCTTTATCTTTGTGCGCTTAGGTAAAAAGAGATTTGGTGGAGATGCTTTTGTTTTAAGAGAAACTTTTTGCTTTATCCCGTTCTTTGACTTCTGAAAGACGCTGAAGAAAGGTGAGGTTATTTATCGAAATGTTAACAGGTAGTTCTATGTTACCACTTGTTAACGGTCTGCATTTAAAGCAGTATATTCTCTGGTATTAAAACGGTGATTATAACGTTACCAGGCGTTGATTATAACGTTATCAGGATTTGGGTTTGTCATAGACATTGCAGCAGTTTCTTCCCTTATAGAATATACTGTATTTTCTAGATTTTCGGTATATATTCTACGTTCGGTTCTAATATTTGTTATCCACCGTTCTTAATATCACAGATTGTCCAGTATAAGACCCTTGTAATTATTCCTCCGAGCGTCACGGGATTTCTTAGTAGTGTAGTGTTGCTTTTAACGGGATTTCTGAGTAGTGTAGTGTTGCTTTTACTCCATAACACTTAATTGTTATATAACCTCATCTTTCAACAAATCCATGGGTTCTTCCAAACTTTAGAAAGATTCAACTGTCCTAAAATAGAATCTTTCTATGCAACGATTCTAACACCTCCTTTCCTTGGAATAAAATCCTTTGGAACGAATCTATTGGATTATTTTCTAGAATATAATCCTTTGGTAAGGTTCTATTGGTCCTTTCCTTAGATTATAATCCTTTGAAACGATTCTATTGCTCCTTTTTTAGAATAGAATCCTCTAGAAATGTTCTATTGTTTTCATTTTCTTATAATAGAATCCTCTGGAAATATTCTATTGCTCCTTTCCTTATAATACAATCCTTAGGAAAGATTCTATTGCGCATTTCCTTATAATAGAATCCTAGGAAAGATTTTACTAGTCAAGAAGGTCAAAATTAGTTAGAAGTCCTGCAGGGAAGACTGCATGACGTAAGGTGGAATTATGTTTGGAAGAGTTAATGCCCTCATAAGGTTAAAGACAAAAGTAGAAAGGTCTATTATGAGCATATTTTTATTTAGGAGATATCTATAATCCAAATTGTTTATGCATTAATCATTTGCATCATCACATCCATTGCCATTGTTATCATCGATGTCGTCGTCCTCATTTTCCCTGTCACATCGTCTTCTGCTCCATCCATAGCGTTTGATAGTCCAATCTTTGTAAAGCTCTTTTCCATCATTTCGTGTCTAAGCTCACACAATCCATTCACACATGGTTTCACAATGGACGGCTTTTATAATCTGTCGCATTGGTGTGAAAGTGTGTATAACCTGAAGCTATCCACTCCAAATAAAATTTACGCAAATAATCTTCTTTTAAGAGTTTGTTTATAATAAAATCGAACCTGCGAATCGAGGTAAGACCACCTGGGATTATCACAAGATCCCGAAGCACTAAATTTCTTTTACACTATCCTTAAGATGGCCACGAAAGCTAATCCATACAAATGGCAGGTTAGTTGTTGGCCGAAACAGTAAAGGGTCTTATATACGAATTTTTTCCCTGTTTTTAGTTGGAAAAAGAGCGAAGGAGCTCGATACGCGAATGGGTCTAATACTTGAGAAAATAAGGTAATCTAAAACTGCGCCATGTCGAATCAAGAACGAAAGCTAAAATTGGATGTAATCAGTACAACTAAATATTCTGCATTGTTTTTAATTCTTTCAAGTTGTAATATTGTATTAAATTCGTCTTGAACAGAGAGTAGATATTGAGAAACAAAAATTACTGTACGGCAAACACTACTTTTCAGTTCGGTTCTAATGTTCATTGTCATAAAATTCCTGCACCATAAAATTCCAAATCCACCTCTCTTAAGTAATAGTTTATTTTCCTCATTGTTTCACTGCTTTTGTTCACCCATTCTTTTGACTCTTATTACACTCACTGCCAAAAGTTAAGCACGGAGGAAAATGTTAATTTCCGGAAGCCAATCTGAATTTGAGAGGCTGCATTTCGCTGCAGAGGTAGATGGAAGTATGCAAATATGTTCTGTAACAGCCAATCACGGTTTCGTGTCGAGAAATATGCAAAAAAGGCAGTCGTATAAGAAGCCAGCATTGCGAAGGGTTAGAGGAGTTTCATGTAAGTGCTGATAAAAAGTGTTTAGAACTTTCGTACGATTAGTTTCCAAGACAGACGTGTTTCTATGGCTTCCAGAAGACGAATGGCAGATAGTGAGCGCTGGCGTTCTGAGGGACGCCTTGAAGCAGGACAATCAATCACAGATGTTGCTCTTTTCTTCGGCGTTCATCATTTCGTCATTTCACGATTATGGAAACAATTCCAAACAAGCCAAACAGTTGTCCGAAGACCTGTGGCCGGTCGCCTAAGGGTTACGACCCCCGCGGAAGATCGATATATTGCTGTTTTAGCCAAGCGGAATCGAAGAGCGACCTCCACACATGTGACATTTATGGTTGCAGCGTCCATTGGTAAGACGATATCTGCCACTACTATTCACCGAAGGCTACACATGAATGGACTGTTCGCCCAGGTACCACGAGTTTGTGTTCCTCTATCCTTCCAATCCAGAGGGGCACGATTAAAGTGGTGTCGGCAACATGTGAATTGAATTGTCAATTGGGCCAACGTTATGTTCACGGATGAGTCGAGATTTGCCCTGGAGCCAGATGACAAGCGTGCAAGGGTCTGGAGAGAACAAGGCACACGCAATTGGCCCCAGAACATCATCGAGCATCACGCATTCCAAGGTGAAAACATCATGGTGTGGGCAGAGATTAAGTTGGGATATCACAACGACCTGCATATCTATAGATGGGGTTCTGTGACGGCTGTCTGGTATCGGGATGAAGTCCTAGAACCCACTGTGAGATTGTACGTTGCAGCAGTTGGTCCTGCTTTCGTTTTAATGGATAATGCGCTTCCCCATCGAGCCAACATCGTCGACGACTACCTGGAGAGTGAGGGGATTGCGCGTATGGATTGGCCGGCGTACTCGCCCGACCTTAATCCCATTGAAAATCTTTGGGATGCCCTCGGCCGTGCTGTGTCTGCACGTTTCCCACCCCCAGTCACTCTCACATAGTTGCAAACTGCTCTACAGGAGGAATGGCGATTACTTGACTCTGGGGTGGTTGATCACCTCATGGAAAGCATTGTCACACGCTGTAAACTTTGTATGAGGATGAGGGATGGTCACATACGCTATTAATAACGGTTTTGTTTGTTTGCTTTGGATTTAAACATCATTTTTTAATGACTACGATATGACTTTATGTTATAATTTATGAAAATTCAATATTGTTTTTCATCTCTGTATGTAATTCTTTGTTTTGTTCCATGCATAAACATATTTGCTACTTTCCTGCCGCTTTTCGTGTCAATCAAAGCTGTAGTCGATTTTTTCACATTTTACCGCTTCGTGCTTAACTTTTGGCAGTGAGTGTATTATAAATGCAATTGTTCACTCAATAGTACTAATAGTTTTTCTTTGTCATGTTATATTCATTTCAACACTCTTATTGTTATATGTGCTATTGTTCACTTTACTTTGTCGCTAAAGCACCACAGTTTATTTCCTATAGTTGTCAAAGTAATAACGAAGCATGAACAATAAATTTTATTTAAAAAGTACCTATCACTCATTTTAGCACTTTTATTGTTATTAATGTAATTGTTCAGTTACCTTTGTCATGAAAGCAGAACTGTTCATTTTCTAAAATTGCCAAATTAATAGCTAAGCATGAACAATGATGTTCATTTAAAAAGTACTATCATTCATTTTAGCACTATTGCGAATATCATTGTTCATTCAATAGTACTAACCTTCATTTTTCTTTGTCGTGAAAGTACAACATTCAAATAAGTTCACTTTCTACAATTGCAAAAGTAATATCGAAAACATGAATAATGATGTTCATTTAATAAGTACCTCTTATTTTTGAGGGCCATAGTTCAATCAATAGCACTATTCACCGTTTTTCTTCTTCATGAAGCAGCCGCAGTAGCCCGGTTGGAAGAGTAGTGGATTAGCAATCGGAGGGTTGCGAGTCCGAAACTTGATCCAGCCAAAGACGAGCGTGTACGTGGATACTGGTTCACGTTGAATCTGTCGTGGCCTCAAATGTCCTCATGCCGGCGTATTGTGGAAGTTTCGAAAGTTGGATGCTAGCTCAGGTGTTGACTGACCGTGGTTCAAAATTACGAGGTGTTTCCTTCTGATTTTTCCCTTAAGGATTGATCCCGGACCGTCGTCAATAGCTCGTTGTGTTGCTGCAGTGTGATGTTAATTCAATTTTTTAACCTTTGTCATGAATTGCGCAAATAATAATAAAACATGAACAATAATATTCATTTAAAAATTACAATCACTCATTTTAGGACTCTTATTTAAGTGATATTTTTCCTCAATTATACTAATGTTCGTCTTCTATAGTTATAATCTTCCTTTAATATCTCAGTACTATAAAAAACATTGAAATTTATATTTATAAGGAAACTAATATGTTACAATATTATTTTTTCCTCCGATTATAAAAGATGACTCGCTACCATTATATCCTTTCAGTTCCGACTGATTACATTTCATTGCAGCGTGCTCTTACATTTTATTCCCAAATCGGATCGTCGTAGCTGTAGTCTTAATCTCCATTCCATGACATTTATCAACCGAATCGTGATATGTCATTCCGATTATAAAAAGTCTGTACTGAGCGGCACTGTTCTAACTGCTCGGCAAATCAAGCACCTGCCGTCGCAGAAGTTTCTCTTAGTCTTCGGGACTCAAGGTGCAGATGAATGTTCAAGTTCTCACGCGCTACGATGTAGTGGTTTGTTTGGCAGTGTTTGAGGATTATCGGGATGAATTTCAAATGAATCTAACCAAAATAATAGAGTGAGCAATGGTAACCTTTTTATGTAACCTAGGATCATGTGATCAAAACTAGTAGCGACGTGACCTTTAGACTACTTTCGTCTGTCGGTAGGAGCAGAATATTCGTCATCTGATTTGTCCACGGAACGAAAGAAAACGACCATCCATTGATTCATATCTTATTGGTCCACGCGACATATAGTAGCAGACTTGAACAATTTCACCACTTTTTTCGCCACTCTATAAAAATGCGCATTCAAACACCTACTGTGTCGCAAGATGTTATATCGCCAATCGAGGCAATAATATTCCAAATCGGACAGTCAAGTGGTTTTTCACAGAACTGTCACGTGACTTCTAGTCGACATGTTGGTCACACCTTTTGAAGTTCCTCTTAATAGCAATATTCAGTCTACTTATATTTCAAGTCGGCCAGTGCAAGGCGCCTCCACACAAGTTTAGACTTGTGTGGCATTCCACTGTTGAACGAGGACAAACACATCCGAATGAATGCAGGACATGAACGCGTGTAAATCGTCAGAAAGGATGCACACATAGCGTTCACTTGTCAGAGACGTTTATTGACGAACCAGGGATTCCAGTGAATACCAGCTAAACAGACTCCGTAGAATTACTGAGTTTGTATACGTAATTCCCTGTTGATATGGGGTGGCCACGTTTCCTTCCATCTCCCGAAACTGTTGAAATGCGACTCGTCAGACCAGGTTATTCCAGTCATCAATTGTGGAGTGGCAGTGTTGCCGATCCCAGACGAGGCGTATATATCTATGTATCGAGTATTCATCAAGGGTACTCAAGTTAGGCGTCGGCTTCTAAAACCCATATCTTTGAAGGAACGTTATACAGTACTCACGCTGATGTTCGTTGAGGGCCCAGCATTGAAATCCGTTGTTATTTGAGACAGTGCTACACGCCCATCGCGCGAAACGATTCAACCGATGCTAGTCACATTAACCAGTCTTTAGACGGCCACACTGTTGTCGTAGGTTGCATTTTTTGCCAGAATTCTTGTAGTACATTCTTGAAATGGTAGTATGTGAAAACTTCTCAACCTCTCGGAAATGTTATGACCCATCTCACAAGCTCCAACTATTAGACTGCATTGAAAATCGCTTAAATCGTGATGCTATTTTTACGGCTGGAACGAGCTATAGACACTTCCACAGATGTCTGCCACTTCGTATATACACTGGCAGACGCTACGAGTGACATGCATAGATGGCTTTGCTACGTATTTTGCACAGACTCGTCTGCCAGTTTTTCTGGCACTTCAGTGTAATCAGGGTAGAAAAAAAATGGGAGCGAACGTGAAAATAAGTTTAAATGTTGAAAAATATCGAATTGAACTTGGTAAATTGATGTTCAGGAGCTAATTGTTGTGACATGACTGAGGTATGCACTTTTTGCTTTGTATTTTTATAGAAGAGTGAGACCAGTAAGAAGTACAAAAAATGCTGCTTTATGTTTGTGGTTAATTTTTATTTCATTTGGAGGAATGAAATGCAAATATCGAGTATAAATGGATTTGAATAAGGCATGAAAAGTGTGTAACGATACTACATCAGTCGATATGAATAATTGAGAAACTATAGCTCATATACAATGCCCAGGCCTACTAGTTTGTTATAACATTTGATGCAATTAAAGAGCATTCTTTCTAGGGTATTATAACATTTTCATTTCTTCATGCTTTAACGAACCTTCGAATCTGACCTTTACTTGAGGGTGAGGGAACCCGGGGTATTTTTGAAAAATCGGGTCCTTATTTCCAAAATCTCGCCAGATCGGCGCAAGTTCTTCGTTCGCCAATCCGTTATTGAAGATGGCGGATTAGTAAGAGTGAATTACAAATTGAGCGTTCATAAAATTATAGCTAAATCAAAACGTAACCCAGAATAGGGAATTAGTGAGAGAATATTGCATTTTCTTTGCTGTTTATTTTCTTCTTTCTGTGTTTAAAAAGAATAGACTGCTTTTTAGAAATAAAAGAGTAAAAAAGGAAGCCTACAAGTGAAAAAGGGCAGTAAGACAGATTTTTTTTTCTGTCTAACTAAATGTAGATGGCGTAGTATTTTTGCAATGGGCGTGCTTTCTGTACGTTTCCGGATGTGACGTCACTTGGTTTGTATATCAAATACGATTTTAGCACGTCGTCAATAAGAATTCCGAATGGTAATTGATCGGTTAACGCCAATTAAATTGAAAGCAAAACATCGACAAAATACTACATTTTTAAGGCTTACCCGATATGTATCAGACGAGAGCATTTGAGTAACAAGTGAAATCTCCGTTTTCTGTCTGGTTTGTATGTTTACACTAAAAATTCCTCTCATAGAATAAAAATTTAATGGAATAATAATAAAAAATTTAAACAATATGAAGGTAACAATAAGCTTAAGGTTACAATATCATATTTGGCCCGTTAAGCCCCACTTAGGGATTTAAAAAAAATTTGGGAAAAGAGCACCCTCAACTTCAGACATGCCTCCCAGGGAAAGATTTTGCACAAGCTTGAATTTCTGAATTCAAATAGTTTTAATCTTCTCATTCTATTTGTAACAAAGATGCATAAAGTAAAAAAAAAGAAATTTGTATATTAGTACAAATTACGTGTTTGGAATTTATACTTGTATTTCCAGAAGGGCCCGTCATCTAACTTGGTACTGGGATCCGGTAAGCTTTGTTATAAGAGGGATTTTCAGTGTAAGCACACAAATCAGACGGAAATATTACTTCCGCTCAATCAAGTGGTCTCGCATTATATATATCGGGATTTCCTTAAAATGATGGATCTTTCCCTTCAGGATTGATCCCAAACCGTAGTCAACAGCCTGTTGTGGTGATCCAGTGCGACGTTAATTAACCACCGACCCACCTACCTTAAAATGTAGTTTATCACTGTTTGGGGAGCTTTTGAGTTTAATCTAATTGGTGTTGAGCAATCAATTGCCATAAACGAATTTAGAATTCCTTCCTTGGAATTTTTATTAGCATTCATTCCTGGTAATATTGAAATCATATTCGAAAAAAAATGAATGACGTCACGTTCAGAATACATACAGGAAACACGTATCACCGCAGGTACACTATCGCCACCTACCCATTTAGCTTGACAGAAAAAGCCTCTCATATCGAGACAATATAAAGCCGGGAAGACCGCCCAATTTTAAAGAACACATCGCGTGATGGGCATTTTTGTTTGGAGCAGATTGAAATGATAGGACGGAAGTGCCCGGGGTGATTTATTTCTCCAAGAATAACCATTTTTGTTACCATTTTACGATGGTTAACCTAAATGACTTTCCGACAGGACGTAATTGGAACATAATAGTATTCATGAATTATAATAAGCTGTAGGTTATCATCTCTCTCGGGACTCACGAAAACTTGGATCGTAGGAAGAAAGAATTATCCAATTAAAAAATGCCATCACGCAAAGGAAATCACGGTGAAATTCTCAATAAAATTGTGCAAAATAAAATCTGAGAAATTGATGGATTCTTTTATAACTTATTTCATTTTTCGTCATTTATGCGTTATCTTAGAATAGTATTTTGGAGTTAGTATTTTTGGAGTCCCAATATTATTTTATTCCAAGAACGCTTCAATGCTATCATTGGCTGAAAAACTACTCTTCTAATATTATTTAAAACATCAGTATAATTAAATACTCATGTCAAAGCGATGCTTTATGATTCGTATTCTTTTGTGCTTTGAATCTCTTTAAACGTATACATATAAGCTACATATAAGTTTTATTTACTTTCTACTGGATAAAGCAACTCCATTTACATTCTATACAAAGCTAGGTGTACAGAATATTTGGAATTACAACAGTGTGTGTGTCTCTACAGATATCATACGATCCACATACATTATACAAGTAGTATTTAGACAAGGAGATATCTTTTCTTTCTTTTCGCCTATATACCATTTATATTCCTTACATGTTGTTAAGAAATATGAATTTACCCGTTACAGTTTACAAACTACTGTCAATGCTGATAAATATGGTTTAAAGTAATTTATAATTTTTAACGCTTTGAAAAAATTGTCAAGATGAGTACAAAATTCATCTTTCATTACTACGAAAGTTAATTAACGGAACATGAATAAATATGGAATTCACAAAAATATATAGTAAAATTAATTTTATAAACTGTAATTAAATTGAGTGAGCTTCAAAAATTGATTTGGTTATGTTTTCCACAGTTGAATTCTAATATCAATTTCATCATACATAAAATTGCTTCCAATTCCAATCACGCACTGTGATACAATGGGAAACTAAATCAACACAGATTATTTTAACACGAAATGTTTTTGAAGGAGAATGTATTCGCATTCGCTTAATAGTTCACTTCTACATTGGTCTCAAAGCATTTAACTATCGTCTTCCTTGCAGAAAAGTGTCAACCGTAATTCGTGTTTTTTCAAATCTGGACGTGACATACTAATATGGCGAGTTGTGATCTTTCGGCAAAGCAATAAATCAGCAGCCTAAATATCAAATTAACTACTCTATAATAAAGAAAAAGTGATAGCGTATATATACGAATCTGATCAAAAACGTATTCAACATTTCGGCTGGAAATAAAGCTATTTTAGATATAAAATTAAAAATCTAGTCTGAGAACATACAAGCGCTCCGTGAATTTAATTTGTATTATGCACGTGCAACTGCTACTAGCTTACTTGCAAACGCTGTATCTTGGTATTATATTTATTGTGCACGCGCAAACTTTGATATTAGGGAATTTATTTTTGACTATGCACATGCAAACTGTAACCATGATATATAATGTGATGAAAAATTCATTTGGAATTCGATAGACTTGGTTAAAGAGTGTAAAAACGAGTTGATCCTCGTTCTTTGTAGTTTTGAATCGTTCTTAGTTTATTAATAAATGCCGAAATTTTTCTAACAAGTGTTCGTCTCCATGTGTGTAATCGAAAAGCTAATCTATAACTGTTTAATACATGCTTACTGATACTCTGATCACCCAGAAAAACGACTAGAGAGGCTTCATCTCCTCGAATTAGGAACCGAATCGGATCACCACGCTATCTTCTTAGTTGGGGGCGCAGCCCCTCCGCTCCGATTAGCTGAAGTCACTACAGGTGTAGGGAATGCCCAGAGGAAAATATGGCAGAGGTCTCGACAAATTTCTTGCTAGAATCGTTTTTCACAGGGGTGTTAAACCGAAAATTAGACATCGCTCGCCGACCGAAGGCTGGCAAATTTTTCTCACGTATCCATGTGACCTGAGGTAAGGGCCCTTCATGTCAACCTTGCATGGATTAATTGGTGTCTTTTAAGCGAGTGACGGATAGAGCCTTATCCATATTTATTCGTCCGGCCATTTATAGCCTGGCTCGGGTTTTGGGTGAAATTCCCACATAGACATCTATGTCTTATTTCTCAGAGATCGTCATAAATTCGATTTATATGAACCTACACGCCTTGTTCTGATGTCTCAACCATTCTCCGAACCCTTGGAGGTGGGTTAGGAGTTGTTTGCCACACAAATTTACCAAGTGACTTATCACTCGGAGACACTTCGAGTGATGCTTAATGCCACTGGGTTGATCTCATGAATTCAAGTCCTTCTTGGAGGTGCGTTTTAACCCCTCATTCTAGCATGTAGTGAAGAGAATCACCTACCACTATTATACGCTATCTCCCGACATAGTCCCTGTGACACACTGAGGCCAACTGTGGCCAACACACTGAGGAATGTTGGTCTGATGGAACCATTAGATCCCCGAGGGAGGTTGGTGGAGGTGCTCTTGAACGGTCATCCGGGCTGGATGAAAGAAGTAGAACTGTAAGGGGGAAGGGGGAGGACGAGGGTTCTTCCACTGGCATTGTGCAAGATATTAAGCTGTAAATATAATTATTAATGTTATGTAAAATAAATCCTGATAATCAAGTAACCATGAAGAAGTGTCACTCTATCTGGTAACGTATATGTAGATGATAAAGAACCACAAACACGCATAAAAGCGTTTTTACAGTCCCCTTCAAAATAGACTCTTTCTGAGTTGACACACTTCTGGAATTGGTTCTTCTACTGCCGGAAGCATTTTTCGATAGCATTTTCAGATGCTCCGATAGATTTCCATCAGGTGCTTCAATAAATCTCCATCAGGTGCATTTTACTTGTTTTCCGAAATAATGCCTTACGAGTGTTAACTTCAACCTGAAGACTAAGCGGAAATTTTTTCCTGATATGACCCCAGATGTGAAGGTCAGTTCATATTCCTCCGAAGGTAACTTCTTAGATTAAATCAGATTTCAGAATTTGAGGTACCACAGTAAAATGCAGCTGCAATCTATATGCCATGGACCAGTTAAGCTTGTACAATGTTCATTGTCTTCTCCATTCTGCAAGTGTTGGGACCCTTAACCCTTCTGGTGGATGTCTCGACGAGGTGTCTCGTCATTAGCAAAACTGATCAGATCTTGAAGAACGAGATATATCGTCATTGGAAGAAAATTGACCCTTGATTTTGTCATTATCAAAAACTTGAAAGGATCTCGTCGTCATCAAAAAATCGGCACTATCTTGATGACGAAATATCTCGTCATTAGCAAAATTGGTCAAATTTTGATGGACGAGTTATCTCGTCGAAACCACTTGGAAGGTTAACATATATTATTGGCACTTTCAGGTGTATTCAGAAAAAGGAACTGTGCTACTATCAGATGTGGTATGTTAACCCTCCTGGTGGTTGTCTCGACAAGGTATCGTGTCATTGACAAAACTGACCAGGTCTTGATGGACGAGATATCTCGCCATTAGAAGAAAACTGACCAGATCTTGATCTCGTCATCATGAAAAAATTCGGCAATATCTTGATGACGAGATGTCTCGTCATTAGCGAAATTGATCAGGTCGTGATGGACGAGATATCTCGTAAAAACCACTTGGAGGGTTAAGCTGTATAAAATCTAATAAAATGATGTCTTACAAAGAGTATACAGACCCTTCAGCGCAGATGCTCTGAGCGGGCAATTCAATAATTTTCTTTCATTTCAAACTTCAATGACTGATAGTGAAGTACCTAATCGGACGTAACAAAGGATATTAATCAAATGAATGAAAACAAGTTGCTTTTTTTCATTTCCCTTTTTCAAAATTGAACAGATGGAAAAGGAAACACTGTTTATTGTGTTTCCACAACGATAAAGGTTAAACGGCAAAATATAAACTACAGCACGCTCTAGTAGAAGGAAGTAAAAGTTCGGAAACTTCCTTGAAACAACAGCAATGGTTTTCATAGCATTTCCAACGGTGAGATAAATGTTATCATAGTTCCTTTCTTAGAAAGATGATTTCTGGCTTCGTTTTACCGCGGTCATCTTTTACAACACGTGGACAAATTCGGTGTTTCGGGACTTAAAAGTAATTCAAGGTGTTCTGACTTCCTTTAAGAATCGATTCACAGACTAAACGACTGTTTAAAGTAAATCATTGTTCACTGAATGAAAATAGTTTTAATGTAAGCTTATGATAGATTTTAAAATTCAGCTTTGGATTTATTACAAAGCGATGGTTTCCAACTTGTCAAGTTTATCATTGATACTTTCTTATTTTTAGATCCATATCATTTTCATGTGCAAAGGAACATGTTATTCACATACTAAATGGCTACTATTCTTAATTCCTTATATTTATTCCAAAATGATTGCCCACTTACTATCTGTGAGGACTCAAATCCCCTATAAATTTCTGAAGCGGACTGCATCAGATGAGATTTCTGTTTTGTCGCTGCTGCCAGGGTTTCCATATTGATGCTGCCGTGACTTTAACCACGACTGATCAGTCTTTCGTTTGCACCAAAGAACAGACTACCGTGATTCGGTTTTTTGTGGTCTGAAGGTAGATCAGGGGCTGAAATCACAGTGCTTCCAGCCCAGTACGGAAGCAGTGTTTTGCAGCAACGGAATTTCCACGAATGGATTGAAAAGTTTAAAAATGGTCACACATGAAGTCAAACGGTCGTCCCGTACCACAACTGACGACAACATCTATTTATAGTGTTCTTTATAGTTTACTGGTTCTGTTACGCAGACGAGTGACTTGTTGATGAAGTGGTTAATTAGTTTTCATTACGGACCAAGAACTGAAAAATTGGTGCATGTTGTCTCTATGATCTGCCGAAATCCGCTTCGAGGGCTTTGTTGAGGGAATAAAAAGCTTGTGAAACTATGAAACAAGTGCGTTGAAAAGCAAGACTACTCTATTAAAAAATAACGCTATTATGTTGTCTATTTTCATTCAAATAAAGTTTACGGGTACATTGCGGAATTTATTGTGCCGTCCTCGTACATTGTGAAGTTCCCTTGCATTTTAATGATCTTCGTATCTAAAAGCCCTTTTATCATTGTGGTATGACTATTCAAGTACCGAGAAATGATCGCAGAGCAGCAAACCAAACTAAATCATTAAATTCAAGACTTTTGGTAACTCGTTTAAGAATAGTTTGTGCCTCATTTGAGCTCTTCAATCCCTAAATATTCAGCTGCTGCTTTCTTCAATATACATTCAATTTGGGCATAACCTGTCTATCAGGAATTTAACTGAACCTGGAGCTAAGTCCTATTTTCTTGTCCCCGGAGTGAACCGACACCTGTTGCACTCCTAGGAAACCTTTCACTCTTTCGGGAGTTAATATTAAAGCAGTTTCAAACATTCCTTCTACAACGCTTCAAAGTCCTATAACCCGTTACTCTCCAGCTTTAATTACTCGATGTCACAATCTGAATCCTGACCGATAAATTCCAATATAGATTAATGCCGTGACTCTGCCCACTTGAAAACTCTTTTAGGGCACAAAAAACCTGTGCCACGGAACAAGTGTGTTTGTTGAAAAGCAATGGGACTAGATAGAAAAATTATGTTTTGTAAGCTGCTTATTTTTAGTGAAATAGAGTTTATAGCCGCATTACGGATAATTATCCCAACCCATACTTTTAAGCCTTTTCTGAACTTGATTGCATATCAACTTCTGCACTATGTCCGTCTGCATCTCAAGATAAACACCAAATGTTGACCTCGTCATCTGACCGTGGTTCAAAAGTACTAGGTGTTTTCCTCTTGACTACCGTGGTCTCTGATCGATTCTGGAGACCGCGGTAGTCCGGTTGGAAGAGTAGCAGATTAGCAACCGGAGGGTTACTAGTTCGAAACTCTATCCAACCATAGATCGTCGTACACACGATGGTGCACGTTAAATCTGTCGTGGCCTCAAACTTTCTCACGTTAGTGTGGCGTGGAAGCTTGGAGAATGGGGTGCTAGCTCAGGTGAAACCTCGTCATCTGACCGTGGTTCAAAATTACGAGGGGTTGTCCTCGAATCGTTGCCTTCGGGATTGATCCCGAACCGTCGCCAATAGCCCATTGTGTTGCTCCAGCGCGACGTTTATTCTTCAAAGCCAACAGTAGCAATTTCTTATTTAAATAAATAATAATAGTAGCATTAAGAACGAATATATTTTTAATGACATTTTAATGTGTTGAGCTGAATGACGTGAAACAATTTCATTCACGATATTACTTCTTCAAGGAAGCCTGGGATGGAAAGGCCTCCACAGTTATTACCAACTTAAAAGAGCACATAATCATTGTTTGTCCATTTCAGCACTCGCCACGTAAACTATCATTTTATTACCCCTGCGAAATGTGATTACTGTTTTATCACTTGGCGTTTACACTTATCTTCGCATTATCATCCGTCATATATTTGAGTTGCGGCTTCCCAGGGATAAAACTTTTCATTCCCTTCTCCAGTTGTCAACTGACGCTGTTTCTTTCGAATGTGGAATTTAATTTATGCTCTATTTTGATATCTTCATGTCATGTAATGCAGAGTACTCATCCGTTGATTTGAAGAATTTACGGTTAACAATAAACGACGAATAAACGAATACAGATAAATCGCACACAAATGCATTTGATAAAATGAGATATGACAGCGGATTTATTCAGTCTCCCGATAGTCATAACTTCAAAATGTACCAAACTTTGAATCAGAATGAATCGTTTGTGTCGAATGAATTTTTGTCCGTTGCATGGTTCTTAGAATTGGTTTGAAGAATTTACGGTTAACAATAAACGACGAATAAACGAATACAGATGAATCGCACACAAATGCATTTGATAAAATGAGATATGACAGCGGATTTATTCAGTCTCCCGATAGTCATAACTTCAAAATGTACCAAACTTTGAATCAGAATGAATCGTTTGTGTCGAATGAATTTTTGTCCGTTGCATGGTTCTTAGAATTGGTTTGAAGAATTTACGGTTAACAATAAACGACGAATAAACGAATACAGATGAATCGCACACAAATGCATTTGATAAAATGAGATATGACAGCGGATTTATTCAGTCTCCCGATAGTCATAACTTCAAAATGTACCAAACTTTGAATCAGAATGAATCGTTTGTGTCGAATGAATTTTTGTCCGTTGCATGGTTCTTAGAATTGGTTTGCATACTTGTCAACGTGTCAGTTTTAGAAATCTTCGATTTTTAGACTAATAACATGCACAGACCCGCGAAATGTACAACATATCATTTGAAGAATCACAGTGCATACACAAATTCAGAATATTCTTCATTTAACTATACTTTCATGTTTAAAATGGATGAATCAGTTGTTTTCGAAAAGTGACATTTTCCAGCTAATTTTTAGGGGAAGGAACGGAGAATAATGCATCCTAACTGATTTTGTGACACCATCAGCAACCTTTTTCTGATTTCTTAAAATTTGGCGACTTTTGCCGGAAAACGTGCATATTTGGGAGACGATCCCACGATAGCAATCGCCAAAAGCCCGTTGTTTTGTTCCAGTGCGACGTTAATTAAATGCCTGCCTAGCTATAATAACAATACCGCTGGAGGTAAAACAAATTTTGAGAAAATGTAAAATTTATTTGCTAAATAATTTACAGTTCCTATAGTCGTTTTAGAGAATGTTTTCCCGTAGAAACTGCACAAAAAACTCTTTTGCTTTAATCGCTGTCTCGCATTACATCTCTCTTTTGAAAACAAAAAAATTCAAAACTGAAGCTTAATTTTTAAATTTTGCCGAAAATTGTGCAAACTTCCCGTACGCAACTATAATCTAACTATTCAAACCAAATCCGCACATTCTATGGTCATACCGTGCACGTTGAGAGATATATAATATGCTTCAACTTCTAATTATCTATACATATAAAGCAGAGTTGGCGTCTGTTTGTCTATCTGTTCTCAATACAAATCTACACCATTTGACCAGTCAACACCAAATTTGGTACACTTATTATTTGGAACCCTGCGGGTAACGTAGGCTCCATATTAACCCCGGTTCTATTTGTCTTGGGTGTGCAGAGGGATGTAATGACCCGTAATCCTGAACAGAGCACTTGCTAGGGGGCGCTTTCTCCCGGTCTGACGTCAGAGTTAACATCTACAGGAGTCGCCTCTCAAGATGACCTTGGAGTGTTTAGAATATTAGAGTATGGTGCAATCGTAGATGGGTGCGGTTGCGCTGAAAATCGCTCAGTATCATATTGCTCATGTATCCCGTCAGTAAATTCTTAAACTGCAGCTTCATTATTGGAATGTAAATTTGTATGATAATATAAGATTATTTTTATAGAAAGTGGTCTTTTTTATCGTCGATATGGTACAGGGGGCTAAAGACAATTCGAAATCCTCATAGGAATAACATTGCGTATTTATACGATCAATGTCAGACCAATTCACACTAAATTTGGTACATTCATCCTGTAGAATTCTGCTAGACACATAGGCTATATATTAACCTCTTTCGATTTGTCCTGAGTCTGCAGGGGGCTAAAAACAATTCGAAATCTCCATAAAAATAATATTGAGTAATATTACGATGAATTATAAACAATTCAACTCGAGCAACGCCGGGTAATTCAGCTAGTATTTTATAAAGCTATAAAAATTTGTGACAGTCATTACTTTTTCCGTAAACGTTTCCAAGTACTTATGACCTCTAACCTAAACAAATAATGAAAAAACAGACTTAATAAATCAAACTGTCCCATTTCAAAACAATTTGTTTCAGAATAAATAGCAATGGATTTGTTTAATACGATAATGCTTAACGTTTTCTCTGTCTAAAAATGTATTCATGTGATTTGACAAATGTCACTGCATTTGGGTTAAATGAAACTTAAAATTGCTCTTGAAAAGTGTACCATAATCACTAAGTGAATGGGAATACAAGAAAATATGAATGCAGAACTATTTTTACATGTGTAATGGTATTTCTACTGCATTTACTTTCGATATCGTTAAGTCACGCTCTCTTATCTTTATCTCTTCAAAAAATAAGTTTAATTCTGACTCTTAAGAATACATGCGCTGTTAAAGTATGAGCTATTTTTCGATCGGTTTGAATTGCTAGGCAAAAAAGAATACAGTGACTGAACTTTACACTAATTATTTTAATTGTCTCAATATCTTTTAAGGAACTTTCATTCAACGATTCATCTATCGAAGTTTAATTACCCCAATATTAACATTCAAACTGAAAATCTGGAAACATAAACTTTTCCCCATACGTTTGACATTATTACATCCCATTGACAAAATTTTCAATACATATGTTACATAAAGCTATGCAAATGTTCAAATAACTTTCATATACATATTCACTATGGCAAAGCATGAATAGTTATCAATGTATTCGGAGGAAGATTCAGTAGAGGTAAAGGGATCCTCTGTTGTCTGGAACCCTATCTCTGTGCAACTTATTAATTTCTAATCTCCAACGAATACTTTTATGTAAATTAAAACGTATTCTGTTTTGAACATGAAACTAGCGAATTGTTCATACATTATAATGAGTTATATATCACCATACAAGAGTACATTCTGTTTAAATGAACAATGAGGAATTTTAAATCAGCATGACAAAATCATCATCCTCAAGGCAACTTACAAAAGATACTTTTGTTTTAATGCTTATGAAATCAAGTTTCCAATAGTTTTTAATAAAAAGAGATATTACCATGTATAAGGAAATATTACGAAAAATAATATCTAATAGACATTTTTTATTGTATTATATTCCCTCTTGTATTTTTTAATATTACTAATCTGGTTTTATATATTTATATCATAGTCAAGAAACCTGTCTATGAACTGTAGATAATAGTTTATATAGTCAGTCAGCGTCTAAAATAATTCAAGAATCAATACAAAATGAGAAACTGAAGGTATAACACATTCCTATCACACCAGCTTGATCCCCCTATAAAATTATTCTGAATCAACCTCCACGTATATTCAAACAAACATTCACTGGAGTGCATGCAGGGATCCCATACATGGGGGTAACCGGCACCATGGTACCAGGGTCCGATATCAAAGGTGGGGTTGAGAAATGAGAAAAGTTTTTGCAGTATTATATCAGTATTTTTCTAGGCCAAAAAATGTGTTTTTGTCTTTTCATCGTTTTTGTTATAGTAAAAGTGTTTTCTAGTATTAAGGTTAGTTGGTTTTTGTGGCGCAAAGGCCAGATCTGGTCAAGCAATCTATAGTATAAAGGAGAATAGAAATATTCGCAAATTTCTGTGAGTTATATATTAAGTGCTTGAGATTCATAATTTCATTAATGAAGGACCCGTCATTACTGGGTCCAATATCAACCTGGTATCAGGACCGGGAGGGCAGCTGTAAGGGCAAAGACCGTTCCAGACGCTTTGGCTGCCCAAGTGCAACCCTGAACAAGCCGTCCCCTTCTCAAAACCAAATTCGATGCTCTAAGTAAATCGCGCGGCTTTTTGAACACGAATGTTTAAGAAAAATGTGCACGAATTCATAGACATATTTTAATATCATAATCTCAAAATCCTTTTAAAATGAGGACCATCGTGGCTCAGTGGGTTTGCCCATCGCGTAAGCAGACTGCGAGCTGTAGGCGGGACGGTGTGATTCCTATAAACTTTCCCGGGTGTATTTCTCTTTTCTTTGTGTCAGAAAACTTTTCTTGGGTCCATTTACTTGATGGAAAAAACATTGCCAAATATGGCCATTGTACCAAAGAAAACAACTAACCCTTTAAAGGTTTAATAGGGAGTTGAATTTATGTCGCACTGGCGTAGCACAACAGGCTATTGGCGACGGTCCGGGGTTAATCCCATAGGATAGAAAGATCCGAGAACGACACCTCGTAATTTTGAACCACGGTCACCAACTTTTTAAAATGTTGACCAGTAATTGTAAAAACTAGGAATATACAGCAAGATTTTATCATAACATTTTTGTTAAAATTAAAGCATGCCATGGCCGGCTTCTTATTTATGCTGACTATGTTCAAGGATAGCACACTACTCGGCGAAGACCCTGGTAGGACCCCTGCATGCATCACTTGCAAAAGAGAACAACAGTGAAAAAATGTGGAATTGGCTTACCTTAAAGGAGACATCGTAGGGCTCCAAGCTGAGGGAAGGCTTCAAGACTAATCCATTTTTCTCGGGAACTTTCCCACTCGCGGCCTGGTTGGCACCGGTTGGCGGATTCGTGGTCACTTTCTTGGACGTCCCGTCGTCGGATTCGTCCGAGGAGTCACTGTAGTCTCTGGACAACCGCCTGTGGATGATCCTCTGGCCGTCAGCCATTCGGAAACAACAATGAATACGAGAGTGAATGCAAAATCGCCAGCAGAGGAATCCCCGAGAAGGAAGTGTCTCTCTTGTGGGAGATTCGGAAGACCTGAACAGCCGGTCGTGCGGGACAGATGTGTGTGTGTGCACAGCGGCGGGCGCGCACACGTGCTGGGTTTACTTTTACGTCTGCTGTGCCCAACTGTTGCGTTTTCGGAGTGTCCCGGTGGGAAGGCGTTTGCCGCGGTGGCGCCATCTGTGGGAGGGAGGGGGAGTCAGAGAGCCCACTTGTTGATTCTTTCGGTCCCGGATGGGATGGAAAGGTGGATGGATGAGAGAGAGTTTGGGGGTGGTAGCTTCGCACCAATACAACCGAGCCAATCTGAATCCAGTTGGAACTGAATGACGAGATTCGGGTGCATCGAAGCTGAACTCTGCGGTTTCAAGCAGTGTGAAAGGATTTAACCCTCCCCTATCACTACTTCCCACAGGTGCACGGTGAGTTTTATGGAATGGGTAGGTAGGTAGTTAATGAACGTCACACTGGAGCAACACAACGGGCTAGTGGCGACGATCCAGGGCCAATCCCGAAGGACAACACCTGTAATGTTGAACCATGGTCAGATGACGAAGTCAACATCTGAGGTGGTACCCACACCCCAAACTTCCATGCCTCGCCAACGTGAGGACATTTGAATCCACGACAGATTTAACGTGTACCAGCCCCAGCGTACACGACGGTCTTTGGCTGGACCGAGTTTTAAACTCGCAACCCTCCGGTTGCCAGTCCGCTGCTCTTCCAACTGGGCTACGAGGGCCTCATTTTTGGAATGGAAAGAATAACTGTAAAAATGTATAAATTTTATATTAATTGTTTTTTAGTATTTCCTAAAATATGTCACGTAACTTTTAAATGAATTGTAAGAACTTGTGTAACTAAGAAAGAAAACGTCGAGCACCTCACAGATGCACGTGATCTCGTTTGTTTTAAAAGACCCGCGACTAATGAAGAGCTGAGACGAACAAGCTATTATGGAAACGGCTTTCCCGAATCTTCCTTATCAGATTATACTGGATTCAGATTGACCCGGATTCTGTTAGTGTTAAAAGGTTCAGAGGAATGCATGCAGCATTAGGAGCATACATAGGGAGGTCGCCAGTGCCTTTGTTCCGGGACCCGATGTCTGAGGGGGCTTCAGGAATGTGAAATGTTTTTGAACTATAATGTGCAATGGGAACTATAGGTCCAAAGAGATATTGAAACTTTTTATTGGGTTTAAAGTAATAAAACAAACACAATTTCACAAAAGAAAGGAGAAAACCTTACACTGAAGTGCCAGAAAAACTGGAGCCTATGCAAAATACATAGCAACGCCACCTTATACGTCATTGGTTACGTCTGCCAATGACTCGAATCCCAACTCGAGTATACTTGATACATACAGATATGCTCCTCGCCTGGGGTCAAGAACACTGCCACTGAACACTTGATGAGACGGGAAACAAGTAACTTGGTCTGACGAGTCGCGTTTCCAACTGTTTCAGGCAGATGGAAGGATCAATGTATGGAGAAAACCCCATGAAACCATGGATTCTCATGTCAACAGGTGATTGTATAGGCTGGTGGTAGAGAGAGAGGAGGAGAGAGAGAGTAGAGAGAGCTCTGTAATGGTATGGAATTTGTTCAGTTGGTATTCATTAGGGACCAATGATACATCTACTTATGTCTCTGACAGGTGAAGGCTATGTGTGCATCCTTTATGACGAGTTACACTCGTTCATGTCCTGCTTTCATTCTGATGGATTATGAGCTACCACACAAGTCTAGACACGCATAATTGTGGTTAAAGAAACACTCATCTGAGTTTGGAGTCCTGCCATTCCCACCCAAGTCAACAGATCTCAACTTTATCGAACACATTTGGCATGCCATGCATCGCGCTGCAGAGCACAAATCCTACACCTTACAGACCCTCACCAAACGGTGTAAGATCCTACACCTTGGAATAGATCAGAATTGTGGACCGCTCTGCAGGTAGTATGGTATTCCAAGCCTACAGAATAGTTCCGCAAGGCAGTGGAGTCATTCCCCGCCGTATTTCTTCAGTTCTACGCTCCTGTGGGAGGCCTACCAAGTGTGAGACAAGTGTACCATTTTTTCTGACACTTCGGTGTAAGTATGTGTAAGTTAAACATTAAGTATTTGAATAATATCAAGAGGGCCGTTGTCTAGCCTGGTTCTGGGACCCTGACAACAGACGTGGAAAGTTTGGCTCAAGCCCCTGTTCTCTTTGTTTTGAGGTAAAAGTGCCTTTTTGCAAGAACGTCTTTACCATGGATTTGTTTGAGATTTATTTTTTCGTTTAAAAGCCTTAAATAAAACCATCGAATTCGTTTGTTCTTAGATTTATTCAAAAGAGTTCATTTTACGTTGAAACTCTAAAATCTTATAGTAAACAGTGGCCCTAACACCCTCAATCATTTGTTTTAATGTAGCTTTTGTAGCTTTAACATGTTTTTCTCTACGTAGCTACATATATTTAATTGAAAAATATTTCAAAGTTCTCGGTTTTTTCTATTTTATCAGTTGTGATTACTTTTATGAATATGGCGTACACACGAACTAATTCGAAAACTCCTCCCATAATCAGTGTTCGTCATCTGACCGTAGTTTAAAATTACGGATCTTTTCCTTCCAGTTTGATCGCGGACCGTCGTCAATTGCCCGTTGTGTTGCTCCAGTGCGACGTTAATTAAAATACCTACCTACCCATAATCAGTGCCCTTTCTTAATTTATGATCCTGGCCCTAACAAGGTAGCACCAGGCGACAAACAGATTTCTCGGTCGCTATATCAAAATTTTTGGGAACAGAATGAAATTCTAAAGTCTATATCTGAGAGACACAAGAGGTCAAGGGAGGTTCTTTTCAGTAACCCCTGTCGGTAATTGCAAGAAGTAAGTCGTTCAGTTCTTAAAGATATTAACTCGAAATTTTGTAGGGGTTTCTTTTCTCAGTTTTATGTTCTATAAGCCAAGACTCGCAATTCTCCAGAAAATAGGGATCAAACCGAGTTATGGTTTGGGGGAATTAAGCCCCAGAAACGCACAGGACTGTTTATTAAACCTAATACCTCTGAAAAGACAAACTCAGAAAATTCACGTTAAACTGATGGTTGTCTCGACGAGGTATCTGAGGTATTGAGTTAAAATGACCATATCTTTTGATGGACGAGATATCTCATCATTAGAAGAAAACTAACCATATCTCCTGATCTAAAATATGATTGGTATTGAGTTAAAATGACCATATCTTTTGATGGACGAGATATCTCATCATTAGAAGAAAACTAACCATATCTCCTGATCTTGTCATGATAAAAAGATCACATCTTGATGAGTGATATATCTCGTCTAAACCACTTGGACAGTTAATACTTTTCACAATACCAAATAGCCCAATGTCGCTGTTGATCGGATTCAATCGAATTTCGTAAACTAAGAAGTTCGAGATCCTCATAATGGTCCCGAACTCTATCCGCATGACAATGAATTCGAACTTCGCATCTGTGCAAGGAATAATTCAGTCAATATTCTCTTTAAGATAATTAAAGTTGGGACTCTCAAGACTGAGACATTTAAATGAGACAGATATTATATTCCTTTACATGATCATGTATACAGGATGTTTCAAAACTTTCTGAACAAAATTTAAAGGGAGGTGAAGAATACAAAATTGAACCGTATTCCCATGGGATGTATGTCCGTAAAGGGCTCGCAAAGATACTTTTGGGACTAGGATAGACACGTCGATTCACTACCAACGATTTATCATGCCTTGACTTTTTCTTTTGGGGATATCTTAAAGTCATCGTATAAGATACTCCCATTAATCCCTAAGCTGGCCAATGGGCCTTCGATGCAAGAGTTTGTCGAGGCTACACGTGTCCGTGAAAGGCCAGGAATTTTTGAACATGTACAGCAACCTATAAGTCCATACTGCAACTGCAACCTCCTTGATAACCAGCCACCCAAGACTTTGCTACACCGTTGTAAGTTTCTGATAATCTAAACGTATTCGGAACATAAGGACTTTGTTATCTGGAGACAGAGGGCCTTCGTCCCAGGAGCTCCATGGAATATTCACTCTCTATATGTCCATGCATTCAGGCATATATTGATGTTGGTAGTCGTAACTTTAAACACATACGTAAGTGTATAACCTCTTTCAGATTATTAAATTAGGGTTAGTAAAAATGCTTTTTTCACATATTTTCTCTCTTTCAATTTTATGCTTTAGTGTGCCCACTAGCACATCCGGGAAGGAGGTGCTTGCAGATATACATCCCATGTGAATACGGTTTAATTTTGTGTTCTATACCTCCAATTAAATTTTCACTGCTAATTTTGAAATACCCCGTATATTTCAATATGATCATAGCTCATCGATACAAAAGCTCCTGCTTTAAGTTTATTCTGTTTCGAAGATAGGCTTGCATCATAGAAACAAAAATGTACTATTTCCTCTTACTATAACTGTGATTCTTAAAAAATATGAGAGTTCAACGCATGATTGGTGTGATGCAAGTCTTATGGTAAACAGCAATAGCTACTGTATCCGATTAAGATTAGTTTTAAAATATTATTTATACCAAACCTACAATGCCCTCTTATCACAATTAAATCGACAGGTGCTCTTCTTACTTTTCTTTTTATCAATGATTAATAAAATTATATTGTTAATAACAGAAAGTTCTTACGTTAAATTTGAACTTTATGTTGTTATTTGTACTTTGAGTGCCTACTGTGAAACTGTAAGTGTATAACTTCTATCAAACTGTTCATTTAGGGTTAGTAAAAGTGTTTTTCACATTCTTTCTGTCTCATTTTTACACTTTAGTGTGTGCCCTCTAATACATCCGGGTGAAGCTTGCGGAGATATATTTAAAATGAAAATGGTTTAATTTTGTGTTCTTTACCTCCTGTAACACGGAATATCGCTGCTTACCAAATCCTGCGTGACAGTTGGCGATCCGCTACTCAGCCGCGATTTACAAGTAGCACCACCTCGCCATTCTATTGTTTTCTTAGGCAGGTGACAGACGGAATGATTTGGGGAGCGCAAACCGGGTTCGCTTTTTTGTTTCTTGACAGGGAAGAACCACTCGCAAAGTGTCTCCCAGATCGGGAGCCAAATTGCGATGAAAAGAGAAGCGCGATCTGAGCCACGCTGCCCAGGTCGCCCTGTGTATCCCTCCCCTTAGAGAAGCGGGTATCACGCGTGTTTTGTTTATTGATTGTTTTGTTTTGTATTACTCGAAATCCATGTTTCCTTTTAAAAAACGGACAAGGTAGAGGTTTTTTTCTACCAGTTAATGATTTATAATCATTGTCTTACGAGGCATTTATAAATAATTTATTCTGTTACGAGATAACTTTGAACATAAGAGGCAGGGGTACAACATACAACCCGTTAGGTTCTTACATCAATAAAAATTGGAGTAGACTGTGGAGCAAATTATTTAATATTAATCGTTTCATTTATTAGTGAGCTAAATTTTCTAAAAGACACATACAAGAATGTCGGATGAGAGTAAACAAAATTTTATTGTTAGACTCTCCGAATGCCTGGGAAAATATGAAAACAACGACGAATGGAGTTGACTCAAAAATCATCGTTTTTGTTTCAGGTTTTGTCGATTTTGTCTTTAATGTTTTTTATTTATTAATTATTTTTCCTTTAGCAACCGAGTTTTTCCGAATTTTAATTTCTTTAGGGAATACTGGGCTTCCATGAACGCTATGCCATTGGCGCCGAATGATTTTTTTAGAAGGGCCTCAAAGAGGAAAAATATTGTGAAATAAGGATCTCTTGAAAAATATTTCTTGCAAAACTGGATCTTTTCTCTACATTTATCTATTTCTCTACATTTCTAAAATCTTTTCTCTACATTTATCTCGCGACCGTTATTTCCCCACTAAAAACGACACAGGATGCCCTCCAGACATCTTTTCGTCCTTGCATTGAAGGGTACTCTGTTGACCCCTGACGAGTTGCTTTGTTTAGTTCAGTACCCTATACAAACAGGTGTGTGATGACCCCTGAAAAACTGATGAAATTCAGACAACTACACATTAGAAACCAATATAAACGAGTCTTAGAGATTTAGAAAACTTGCTAAACATTTTAAACAATTTGATAATGCAGTGTTTTATTACGTATTGGATACAATACACGCCACAACCTCCAAGGAAAAAAATCCAAATTTTTTTAGAGCCTAAAAACAAATACCTAAGCTCAAAGCAAACACAACAAATTGAAGTTATGACACTAGCAATTCAAAAGTACTAAGCAAAATTACTAAGTTAATGCAGCTTTTGATCATATTGGCGAAAATTCTATAAAAGAATTTGGAATATTGTAAAACGAAAGCCATTTTTTGTCAAGCTAAATATAGGTAGCTACAGTGTTTTCTGTATGTATTCTAAAGCGTGACGCATATTGGCTTGCCTTTGAACCTAAGCAAAACTTTGTAATAAATGTTATATTACGTAGTATGTGGAATACTTTTAAATTCCAAAACTATCGGATGGATAATTTCTGAAAATTTTTTGAATCATATTTATTTTATACTCGCAATCTAATACTTTTACTTTTCAGTTCATAAACACCACTTTTTATATACTTACTTGAATTATATGAAGATAACTCGTTGGTTGTTAAAAAGGTGCTTGCCTGCTACATGGTACGCAGTTTTTTTCGGAGCCATACAAAATCGCTAGCAAGAGACTGAACACGTAATTTTTGCACAAGGAGCTGCTGTTCACAATTGTTTACGGCGCTCCAAAGCATTGGTAAAACTTAAGCTAGGTACTCGATAAATATAAGATTAACAGTTACAAATTGTTTCATGAAATGCTAATTATAATGCAGTTAAATCGTTGGCATAATTTAAACGGTGTTCAGGTTAAGGTTAAATTTTCAATTTGGGTAAACTGCTATCATTAGCAATTTTCTGCTACGTTAGGTACAAGAGTGGGCAAATAACGTGGTGTTGCTAATAGCAATAGCAGTTTTTAAAGCAGTTGGACTTTCGTTATAAATTGACGTTAACGGTTGGTTTTTCATTTGTATCTGAAGTGGTTTTAGAAATGTAAAGTTTTTATTTTGTGTCAAATATTGTTGCAAATAAGCTTAGTCGATTTTTTAATATTTGAAAGACAATTAGTTTGCCAACTGCTTTTGGTTACACCTTGTTTATTCTTTTGCTCCTGTGGCATTATCTAGAAAGGGAGTTTATAGGACCGAAGCTCCCACTCCTCGAGAGAATTGATTTATGGTAGTTGCAAATTCTAGACACAAACTTTGTTTTGAGTATTTTTTAAATTAAAATATTCAGTAGTGAAAAAAAAGCCAACCACCCTCCCTTATTTAGGGCACTATTGAAAGAGCAAATTTGCAAAGTAGCATTCAATAAAGAATAAAATCCTTTACAAATTCATATCCATTGGTAAAATTTAGCATGGAAAGCAGCATTCGTGTCAAGTTAAATGCAAATGACGTGTTCCTCAGACGATACGTGTCTCAAATAGTGACTCAAGAGAGTTTTGGTGCATAACCAACTTTCGATAAATTCATGAAAGAAATATACATATTTTTCATGATGTAAATTAGGACTAAAATCATGGTCGAAGCAAAATATTTAATATTAAAGTATAAAATTTTGTACATCTTGTGTTCATAATGAAGGTCAAAAAAGTTTTGAGGCGCTTCGAATAAATTAGCTCTTAAGGCGGTTAATAAAATTAATACATTTTGGACCTAATTTAAGTTCCATGAGCTCTCAATATATTTGGCATTGCTTTTAAATGACACTCACAAATTATTGGTTCTATTTCTCCTCATTCTGCAAGGAGTTGCTCTCAAAGTTAATTTTCGTAGGAAATTTTAAATGTCATTTCTATATTGCAAATAATCCCAAATATTTTCAATGAGATTGAAGTTGACTTTGAACAGGAGTTACGATGACTTTTAACGTGGTATGGAGTCTAGTAATCTAAAAACATGAGTCGAATCGTTATTATGATAAAGTTTAAATTGTGACCATATAATCTCACTTTTTAGCCTCTTTCTCTTTTCCTTCAAAAATACTTTAATACATAAATTTGACCCTTTTATAGTCAATAAAATATAGTAATAAACCTATTATAGTGATAAAGCTTGGGGCTGTTTAGTATGGTCCTAAGATACTGAATGAGAAATGAAAAATGCTTTGTTTCGGTGTAATAGTTACTGAATTTAAATGAAATATTTGAATACGTTTTGCCCCAATACTTTTTGAATCCGTATGTATTCTGAACGTGACGACAGCTTGTTTTTCAAACACATAAAAAGCTGTCTATAATCATTGCTGTCACACTTGGTGATGAATATTAAGTCATAACACTATTATATTATCAATATTAAAAATTACATTGTATTACATTAATTGTATATTATATAATGTTATTAATAATGTTATTTATATAATAATAAAAATTCAATAACAGTTATTGTAAGAATATAATTTTATTTGGAGACTAAAATGTTTCATAATAGAATTTTTTGGGTAGTAGTAGTTGATAATTACTGTCCAACACATTCAATTTTATTCCAATATACGCACTTCGAAAACATCCAAAGTTTCATTTAAAATTCCTTTTTTGTCGTTACAGGTACGTCAAGAATAATGCTGCCAACGGATTTTATAATTTATAAAACAGTTACTGATCGTTTTGATAAATTTCATAGCTCAAAGAATATTTTTGTTTTACAAAGGTGGTTATCTGTGTCTCTGTTTCTGTTCATCAGTCATACAATTGGAGTCATCTGTAGTGTCACTGAATAAATAAATATTTTATTTGTATAGATATTTCAGAATCGGAGACAAACACTTTCGAGAGAGGCTAAACCCCTCTGGCTATACCACTGATAATACCATAGAGAAATGTTAGAGAGCTATGTCCTAAGCGTCCCGAGATTTCCGAATAGTGTTTCGTGTAGAACTGCTTTTACCCTATCCCACAACATAATTACTCAATAACCACATTTAACCTTCTCCTTTATGCTCGACCTGTAATACTGTTTTATCCATCTGAATCATCTTCTCTCTGATAGAATGCCCTAATTTAAATAATCATAGACTAAACCGATTTGGTATCTCTTCCTAACTTGAGACTTGTGGATGGACCCATATCATAAAAAGTTACTTTTATTTAATACTGACAATGATTTTATGTACTACACTACTGTTTGTGAAAATTGCAACACCATGAAGGAATCATGCAAATTAAACGAAACTCGCAGGAAATGCAAATGATAAGAATTACAAAGCGATCATGCATGTGTGGGCCAAGAAACACCCTCTAAACTTCCAAGTGAGCCGTGTATAAAAAGCACTGTAAAGGTGAGTTAAAATGTGTGTATCGTCGTTTGACTGCTGTAAATGATTGATTAGAAGTCAATATGCCTCGCCAAAAACGCAAAGTGCCATACGAGCAACTAACGGAGTTCGAACGGGGCCGCATGATCGGCCTCCGTGAGGGTGGACTTTCGTATAGTGAAATCGCCACTCGCAAGCGGAAAAATGCCACAACAGTGATGCATGTGTGGAAGAGATGGACCATGGAGAACCGGACAAGTCGAAACCCGGGCAATGGGTCACGCAATATGACGTCACCACGGGACGACAGGCACCTCATCCGCATGGCGGTGACGGACAGTTCAGCATCCTCTCGTGCGTTCGCACAACATTGGAGCACGTCTACAGGTGAGTCACTGTCTGCTCCCACGGTTCGTCGACGTCTGCTGCGCCAATGGGCTACGTGCAAGGATTCTCCTGCGCAGGATTTCCTTGAAACTGAACCACCTACGCCTCCGGCTACAATGGGCTCACCAACACAGCCAGTGGCGTGCCGATTGGCAACAAGTCGTCTTCTCAGATGAGTCCCGCTACAATCTGGACTATAACGATGGACGCATACTCGTCAGACGCTACAGAGGTGAACGCCTTCTCCCGGAGTGTCTTATTCAGCGTCATACTGGACGAATGCCTGGCGTTATGGTCTGGGGCGCTATTGGATATCATAGGCGATACCGCCTACTCCAAATTGTGGGGATCCTGAACAGCGGGCGCTACATCAGGGAAGTTATGGAGCCCGAGGTCCTACCCCTCCTGCAACGCATTCCCGGAGCTGTATTTCAGTAAGACAATGCCCGTCCACATGTTGCTCAGAATGTACAAGCCTTCTTCAGTGCACGACAGGTTCCGCTTCTTCCATGGCCTGCACGTTCCCCGGATATGTCGCCCATTGAGCAGATTGTCCGGGATTACATCGGACGGCGACTCGCTCGTCGGTCAGAGAGTACGGCTGAACTTTGGCATCAGATAGAGTCATCTGATGTGATGATCTACATGAACTTTGGCATCAGATAGAGTCATCTGATGGGATGATCTACATGAACTTTGGCATCAGATAGAGTCATCTGATGGGATGATCTACATGAACTTTGGCATCAGATAGAGTCATCTGATGTGATGATCTACATGAACTTTGGCATCAGATACCATCTGGAATGCCATTCCTCAGCATGACATTCAGAATCTGTATGATTCGATGCAACGACGTGTACAGGCTCTCTCTTGGCGGCTGCACAAGATATTGATTTTCGGCATTATTTTGTTTTATTGCTCTGTAAATTTGATCGTTTATTTAAACCACTATAAGTAATACGTGGAATAAATTTCATTTATTTCTGATTATTCTTTCATAGTGTTGCAATTTTCACAAACAGTAGTGTATATTTAGATTTTATATTTGACCATAACTCAATTTGGACTTAAACTACTGAATTTTAGACAGATTTGAAAACTAGTTAGTAGTTGTAGGCAGTGCTTGGCACAGCATGGCTAAATCTGTCCCTTGTGCTCCCCCATAAAAACCCAACCAACCGATAACCACATCTATTCGTTGAAAAAATTGATGAAACATCTAAGGAAGAATCTATTGTTCAAGAAATTCAGAATTCGTTAAAAGTTATGCTGCAAAGACTAGTTTGCAGAACGGATGTATGTGTGTCAACCGCTCAGATGATTAATCATCGCATTTGTCAGAAACTAAACCTGCTCAGTGGCAGATGAGTTGCACTTACCGTAAAGCCTATGCCGACTGTGGCGGAAAAGGATCCCGAATGGAATTTACCCTGGTCAAACTGCACCAAGAGGCTCGTTTTTCCCACACCGCTGTCGCCGACGAGGATGGTCTGGAAAACAGAATTCACAGCCATTAGTGTTTGAAAAGTTCTGTCAGTGAGACAAGCTCATGGAACGCAGCAAGGCGAAAATCGTATGGCTTCGCGAGTGTTGAGAAATTTTCAATAAGAATTCGCCTGGCTATTTCTCGCCTGCCGCTAGCATGCCAATTCTTGGATCACCAAATCATAGAGCCATTTCTTTAAATTTCATTTGCCATCCGCAGAGCGTGAATGAAATGAAGAATACGGATGGCAAATGAAATTTTTTATAATGGTTCTATGCTAGTAGTTGGCGAGAAATCATTGCCCAGAACTATTCTCATTCTATTATATAGGAAAATTCTCAACCACTCACGAAGCCAGACTGATTTTCACCTTGCTGCGTTCTACGAGCTAGTGGCAGTAAGGGCTTGAAGTTATGAGGATTATGAAATGCTGATGAAAATCAATTTTTATCAATCGTGCACTAGAAACTCGCTTTAACTCGAGTTTACTTGTAACCCTCCTCTAAGTGTTTTCTACTCATCAATAAAGATCTGACTAATTTTGGTAATGACGAGATATCTCGTCACCAGGATGTTGCCTATTTTGATGATGGAATCAAAATCTGGTCAAGTTTTCCTAATGACGAGATATCTCGTCCATAAAGAGCTGGTCAGTTTTGCTAATGACGGAATACTTCGTCGAGACCACCACCAGGAGGGTTAACAGACCCCAAAGTGGGATGCTTAGTAACACTGAACTTCAATTCCTTTTAAAAACTTATTCCGTAATTTTCAGCTGAAAAAAGTATGGTGAAATACATTTTAAAAATTTAGGTCCCGTTTCTTCCGAGCCTTACTCAAAAGCGAATTCTTTGTAAGGCACGATAGGGTATTTTTAATTAACGTTGCGATAGGGTATTTTTAATTAACTGGAACAACACAACGGGCTATTGGCTACTGTCCGGGATCAAACCCGAAGAGAAAGATCGGAGAACACCACGTAATTTCGAACCACGGTCAGATGACGAGGTCACGCCTGAGCTGGCACCCCATTCTCCAAACTTCCACACCACGCCAACGTTAGGACATTTGAGGCCACGACAAATTTAACGTGCACCAGCCCCCTTTGTACACGACGATCTTTGGTTGGATTCGAACTCGCAACCCTCCGGGTGCTAATCCGTTACTCTGCCAACCGGGCTACCGCGGCCCGAATTCTTTGTAAGTTGAGAATACACAATCTTCGATAGCTGCGCCACTAATGCCTTGAGTCACTTACACTGGTGCAGCTTTGTGAGGGCGTCAGGGGCAGCGACCCCTAACGCCAATGTCAAAAGGAGCGGCATTTCAAAAATACTTATTTAAACGTTTTGCAGTTTTTCTTGAAAAGTTTTTATAATTTGAAGCACAATTTTATCCTTGTCACAAGCTGTCAGGTATGATTCCTCATTTGGTATATTTCTTGTGTCAGGAAAACTTTCCTTGTGAGTGAGTCTATTACTCGGTATTGTATGTCGTGTTTGGAGCAGCATGGCCAAATATGGCCTGCCATAAAATCTCAACCAACCAACCTTGTCGCAAGTATATTCCAGTGCTGTGCGTGTGAAGCGAATGCTTTTATGCACTTCATCTTCCAGTCCTTCCTTTCATGCAGCCCACTGCATTCGTATTACTTTGTAGAAAAGAAACAAATCGCTAAAATTTTATTCACACAAATGTCTGGAGGGCACAAAAAGCTTTTTCTCACTTCCGTTCTTCAAACCCATTAGCAGGAGTTATTTAGCCCAAAGCTAATTTTTTTGCTTAATGAATTTTCAATTAAACGTGTAACCAAAAAATTCATATTGCCAACAGTAATTTTTTAAAAAATATATACTAATTAGTATATTTAACGCACTAATTATTTTAATAATATATATTTTTATAATATATCCTAAAAAGCAAATTTTATTTTTTGACAGAGTGAGGCCATCAGCCTGATTTGCCAGATCCTTAAAAATCAAGATTCGCCTCTGGTCATTTGACTTTTGATGACAAACTTTTAACATTTCTTTCTGTACACATATTGTGGTCTAAATATTTTTCGAAAATTCGTTTATATTTTTTATCAGCTTTGGTTGATTGCATGTCGTCAATCAATTAGTCACTGCCCACTGCCCGTTCACATCAACCTTCTAATCAAATAGACGGTGCATGTTCACGGTTTCTTGTCAGTCGCTCGGTTAACCGGAGGGTTGCGAGTTTGAAACTAGGTCCAGCCAAAGACCGTCGTATACACGGGGGCTGGTGCACGTTAAATCTATCGTGGCCTCAAATGTCCTCACGTTGGCGTGGTGTGGAAGTTTGGCGAGTGTGGTGCCAGCTCAGATGTTCTCGTCATCTGACCGTGGTTCAAAATTACTAACCGTCGCCAATAGCCCGTTGTGTTACTCCAGTGCGACGTTAATTAACTACTTACCCGAAGGGAAAGAGCTGATTCTTATACATATAATATGTGTGTGTAGAATACATAAAACTCTTATCTACAGTAAAAGGGATGGAAGCTACATTTTATTAACAATTAAAGATGTTGCATTTATTCGGTTGATTCTAAATTATTTAATTGGAGCGGTGTGGAAGTTTGATGAGTGTTATGGCCATCTCAGGTGTCGATGTCATCTAGCCGTGATTCCAAATTACAAGGTGTTATCCTCAGATCTTCATTTCAGGATTCATCCCGTACCATCGCCAATAAACCGGTTGTGTTGCTACAATGCAACGTAAATTCAATTTCACTTCCTCTTTATTACTTAAACTTTAAGAAATAAAGCAGTTTTATTTTACCTATTAACAGCTTGCAACTTTTACGAAATATTAGCGGTTAAAAATGTTTCGAAAAATCACTTTTAAAATAACTTAAACACAAATTAACGAATATATTTAAAACTTAATAAAAACTTTGATAAAATTACCCTTTGATTTCATATAAATTTTTGTTAAAGTTCTATTTCCAATTGTTAACGTTAATTAATAAAAACTGTCAGTGTTATTGTTTTCTTTACGAAACTTAACATTGGTAGTTAATAACAACTTTACCTAGGTTAATAATAACTAACCTTTAAGAATGTTGTAAAATAACAGTTTTGACCATCTCCACTAACTAAAGTCAAGTTAAATCATCATTAATCTGTGATATTTTATCTCAAATTAATTAAGAGGTTTAATTAGTCCTCTTGGACCAAACATGGCTGCAGTGACAAACTGTACCAAATCAATCCAAATTAATTTAAACAAGAGGTTTTAATACAAGCATTTTTAAATTTCTCATCAGTTAAATCATACTAAAAGTATCTGTCTATAGAAGTTTTAGTGATCTTGACACTAGGGATTGTAAGCAATATTACATTGCAGAATAACATTAAATATCGATACTATATATAAAGTTTATTTTTCTGTATTCAAAAATCCCACTGCTCTGGAATTACTTACGAACGAGGACGGTAGATGGCGCTACATGTCTATATACGATAGAGAGCTCTAATATACGATTTCCATACCTTTATCTGTTTATATGGAACCTATTTTCAAGTTTTAGAACTTACAACACGTTTCTTTTTACACTGTGAAAATTTACATTGCCAATGGAAACTTTAATTTGTGAAATTTGTTTTCCAAAAACAATTCCATCCTCTAGAATTAGCTTTAGTGTCAAAAAATATGTGGATAGTTTCTCGTAACTACCAATATCAACTAGAGATGTAATAAATTTGATTTAATGAATTATTCTTATATTTAACGAAAACTTATTTAACTGAAAAATAATGACGGAATGTCAGTTCAGAGAAAACTGTTTAAAATGCTATTTTGAATAAAAATTCAATTGCTAATCTGCAAAATGGCGCTGCTATAGGCGTGATAGGGAAAACTATTTTTTAAATGTTACTTAATTCACACACACACACACACAATAAACTCGATTAATAAACATTATTTAATAAACTCGATTTCTTAACATCCGTTTTCAAGGAATTGAAAAATGAAGTCTTAGAAATACTGGAATACTTGGATATGAAAAGAAAATATGAATTTATTAACTAAATTTTCAAATCTATCCCAATTAATTTGAAGAAAAGGAACATTTGCACAAACATACCAAATGTACAGTTAACACAGTAGGCTTAAGGAGTTTCATAATAAACTATAAACTCAACGAATTTATATTTTTAGAAACAGGCTTCTTTTTTTTCATTCTGATGAAAATATTATTTTTACTCTGAAGAAATCACTCCGAATACAAACTCATGAGGAATTCAAAAATATTAAGACAAGAAAAGATGCATCACAACTCGCAGTAGAGAACAAAACTACCGCATCACGTTTAAATTAGTGATAAATGAATCACACAGAACAGCTACTCTTCACTGATACTTTGGAATCACCTGTTACTGCATTTTCAGTGATTGCTGGAACAGTCGCTGAGAAAATCGGTGATTCTGTGGCAGTGATTGAGGGTTAAGCGATATCGCTCATCTCGAATCTGCTACTGGACTAAGGGTTGAGTTAAATCCAGATATTGGAAGGGTTAGTGATATCTGCGACTGAGATCGTTGATTCGGTAGCTGAATATTGGTGATTCGGGGGTGATGTATACTTGTGCGGAACAAATGTAAAATCTGAAGATCAGGTTGGTTTTATGTGGCAAGGGCCATATTTGGCCAAGGAAAGAGGTCAGGAAAGAAAAGGATAGTATAGTAGTGCAGTACTAAAAGATCACAAACAGCAGCAACCTCTCTTCACAACCAACCAATCAGATTCAGTCACAGTTTAGAATCACAGGTATTCGTTCGCACTCGTGGCTAGAACGGTGATCGACAAGGTAAATACAGTTAGGGGTCCAAGGAATGTTTCCATAGAGTTTAAGGGGAGAAGAAGTTTCCTTTTCCTAGTGAAGACGTACTGCTTGACATTTGTTCACATTGATTTTAATTTTCCAGGCAGTAAACCAGGACTTAAGTGCTTGTAGGTAGTGTGTTAGTGAGTATGGTATAATAATCGTGATTTCTTGCTAGTATAGCCGTGTCATCTGCAAACATGCAGAGCATGGTGAAGCCTTGTGGTATGTCGTTCACGTAGAAAGAAAATAATTTGGATCCTATAATGGAGCCCTGTGGTGTGCCTTCCTGAATAACACGTGTGGTAGAGAGTGTTTTATTGGCTCGAAGGACAAAGTGCCTATCGGTCAAATAGGAAAGTATAAGTTGTGTGAGGCAGGGAAGCCTAATGTTACGAGTTTATGGATTAATCCATCAATCCCTGTCGAAAGCTTTAGCTATGTCCAGAAAGACTGCTCCTGTGCGACGTTTCAAAGCTGTCAAGAATATACTCCGTTACTCGGAGCAGTTGATGGGAGGTGGATGGCTGTCTTCTGAAGCCGAATTGTTGGTCTTAAAATTTTGACCTGTGAGCAATATTTCTCCAGCCTGGTGTTTATAATTGCCTCGTTCGTTTTGCTAATTACAGATAACAGACTGATAGGCCTGTAACTGTAGCTTTGTCAGGTGGTTTTTCGGTTTCAGGATGGGGACAATGACAGCTATTTTCCAGTTAGTGGGGAAGTGTCTTAGGGACAAAATGGAGTTAATTAGGTGTGTTATGATGAAAATTAATTTTATTGGAAGTTTCTTAATCATATGATTTGATACACAGTCTATCCTTGGAGCTTTCTAGACCTTCGTTTTCCAGACATAGCCAATTACTTCAAAGGGTTTGGCAGGCTCAATTGTGTCAGATGGTGTAGTTTTAAGAAAAAATCGATAAATTCGATGTTGTAAGATATGAAACGTGATCGTTGCTGACAATTGTCCCTTTCACAGAAAGGTTAAAACAAATGCTTTTGGCTTTGGTCATTATTTTCAGCGATTGTCAATGGCGGATTGGCTATGATCGGCTCAGAGGAAATGTGTCCAATCTACAAGCCTTGGGTAGGACTTTTAAATGTTAAAAGTAAAATTTTCCTCCGACGTATAGACCGAAAGCAGAACTATAATCGCTCCCTGAAGGATAAAGTAAAATTTAAAAAGTGAAAAATAAAAGCTTTACGTGAAGTGCGAATAAAACACGACCAGCAATCGTCGTTTCTCAGAAAGAATGCAACGAAACGAGTTTTACAAACCCTCAGTCGACAATCAAATCAGGGAAATAAAGACTAGAGAAACTATGAGCATCCCAAGAGAGTGAATTTTCCATGGAGCTCCTGAACCGAAGGCCTTGTCTCCAGATAACAGTCCTTGTGTTCTGAATACATTTAGGTTATCAGAAACTTTCAACAGTGTAGCAAAGTCTTGGGTGTCATGTTATCAAGGTGGGTGCAATTGCAGTTGGTGCTGTAGGAGAAGACGCTACAATGAGCAGTAGGCAAGTCTATCACTCCAGTGAAATCTCAGAAAATTCCAGAGTTCAGAATACCTTTAGCTACTTCGTTAAAAGTAGAATTAAAATTATGAGAAGACTTGGAAGACTACATGATTTTCTAAAGGGAAATTCGATTTCTTTTTAATTTATAACAGATTTGAATTCTTAATCAAAAATATGAATTTAAATTATTACATTTTTAGCATAATTCATAATGACTCTTGGTCTGTTTTTGTTAATTGGTAGACGATGGTCATATATCTGGGGATCTGCGCTACAGCTGAGTTTTCATTGCAACGAAGGGAGCGGGAAAAGTTTTGCTAATTTTGCCAAAAAATTCTTCGAGTTTTGAAATTCCTAGTTCTCTTATTTTGGTATTTCTAAAATACCATTGGCTCTCCGCAATGACATGGAGGGTAGAATTTTGGAGTGCTTCATGTTTGTTCATGTGGGTCTTAGCTGCATATCCCCAGAGCTGACAGGCGTAACTAACCACGGGGTGAAGCATTGTTTTATATGAGCATTTTCTTCTGCATCGACATTTTCGAATTTCTAGCAATTAAGGGGTATACAATATTACGTGCAGCTAGAAATTTGGATCCAAGGGAGATGTACCTATTCCACCTTAAGTGGTTATCTAAAGCGACACCGAGGTATATATAAGCTGGGGACCCTTTCCGAACAGCTGGTGGTAGGTTTCGCTTTTTAGAAAATACAATCGCTCGATATTTGCTAACATTGATTTGGTTCTTCCAATCAACAAGCCAAACTCAAGTGAATGTAGGTAGCGTGTCTTATAGATGAGGCGTGTCTTATAGCGTGTCTTATAGATTATTCTGGAGGTTGTTGCATTTTTGCGAGTATTGCAGTGTCACCTGTGAGCATACAGAGAAGTGCAGGGTTGCTTCTAGGTATGTCTGTCATATAGATGTTAAATAATTTAGGCATTAGTATGGAACCCTATGGAGTGACTGCCTGAATGGCACAAGGTGTGGAAAATGTTTTATTTATGCGAAAAAATTTCCTACTTGTCCGGTAGGAATGTATTAGATGTATAAGTGACGCAGGGAACCCGAATTTAATCAATTTGTGGATTAGAAATACCTGCCTGAATGGCACAAGGTGTGGGAAATGTTTTATTTATGCGAAAAAATTGCCTACTTGTCCGGTAGGAATGTATTAGATGTATAAGTGACGCAGGGAACCCGAATTTAATCAATTTGTGGATTAGAAATACCTGCCTGAATGGCACAAGGTGTGGGAAATGTTTTATTTATGCGAAAAAATTGCCTACTTGTCCGGTAGGAATGTATTAGATGTATAAGTGACGCAGGGAACCCGAATTTAACCCTCTGACATCCGTACGCATCTAAACATCATGTCCTCACAAACCCAAAACGCCCGAGTTGCATTAGTTCAATCACCAATATTTCTTCCCCCCTCGTTTGCAACTTATTTTACACCTAATCGGGGGACTCTACACTGGGACCGAAAACCGCGCTGGTTTTAATGGGGGGTTGTATGGAAAGTGCTCTTTTCAACTTATAAGTCGATCTTAGAATTATATATATAGACATGTTGTGTATGCTGATGTTCAGCGTCCATTACATAGCATTTTTAAACTCTCAAAAAGAAAACACGGATAGAAAATTGTCAAACTGTTAGAAAGAACAATTTTCTTTTAATGAAATATAGCGCAAAAGTAAAGCAATTGCGCTTACTTATAAAACAAGGAAAATATTTTTTAATTTTAGAACAAACACATTAGGTTACGTTTAATTTTAAGTACATATTTTTCATTAAATGTTTTAAAAAGGCAATTTAATTTCTTTATTTCCCTCTGATCTCTTTTACTTCAAATCTCTTGCAACAGGAATATACAAGGTATACTTTTTCTGTTGTGTTATCGGCAATTAATTTGTAATTTCTTATCTTATTTTTAAAACAATGTATCAAAAATTCGTGATAATTTTCAAATTAATAATATATCTTTTGCTTTGAAATTGATGTTTAAAAAAGGTTTTCGGAAATATAATACAAAGTGATAAAAGTGGTTATTTTTCAATAATTCTTCCTTATAAATATGATCTTAAAAGCAGCGTGATTTTTTTGATAATGTTTCTTTTAAAATTGTAGACCAAAAGCATCTTGCAATAAAATATGCAAGAATTACGTCACAGTTATGTCCCTGAAATGGACGTTTTATTCGTTTGCGGGACTTAAAAATATGCGCTTTTTCCTTAAAACAGAGATACGCAAACCTTTAAGTGTGATAACCTTTATTTATTAGAAATAAAATTCACACTTTACTACTATTACCCAACCCTCACTAATAAATCGCAAAATTAGCATTTATAGCTCGTAATTCAATTTAAAAGTCATTCTTTACACAATTTTTCTTTTCAGTTACTATTTTATATGCGTAGGTACAAAACATGTCTTGGAATTAAATTTTACATAACAATACAAGTGAACATGTACTTGAGTCAAATTCCGCGTTGAAAGCGACGGTCAAGTGAGCGTCACTCAAAATGAGAAGTGCATTATAGTTTCTTCTATTGTTATAAATTTGTGATAACTTCCATTCTAAAAAACCAAGGGGCTAAAATGGTCAGATGAGAGAAAACATAAAACTCAGCTACTAATAAAGTCATCTCATTCTTAAAGTATGCATTCTTAGAATTTTGTTCGTTTGATTATTGGGTTACGACATACCCTCAACGACCACTTCGGGACTAATGTTTAAAACATTTCTCGGATTATTTCATGTTACCGGTCGATACAAGTGGTTTTGTATACAAGAGAAACTGGCTTATCGACGCGAAGTCAATTGTTCACTCAAGAATATCCCTCTGTCCCTCAGGCTTCGATTTCCCGTAACCTGTATACAAACAGCAACACTGGTTCTTTTATATGAAGCATAGTACTGAAAGGGACAATGGACAAAAACGATCACTTGAATCCTTCGGTCCCAACTCCGCTCTATTCTCTTCAACGCGAAAAACACCCTCAGCTACAGTCCTTTACGTTTCTCATTGCAGCAAAAACACGTGTTCATCCTCAAGCAGTGAGAGCTAAACCTAAGAGCCGCCTTGAATAGAGAGAGGCCATTTACTATTTTTCTACCTTTCTTTAGAGGTCCAGTTAACACTTGGGTGGTAAATACCGACGTGAAATTTAACATTGTGGGGATCCCATGGGTAAGGTGAAAGAAATTGTTGGAAGCTTTGAGCCCTCAGTTCTAAAGAAACAGACATATTTTCTCAACTGCCTCCAAACCAAACTTTAATCCAAGTGAAAGTAACAATGTGTAATAGATCGAGGTGCTACCGAAGAACTATCTAACTGTATTCTAAAGCACAGCTACCGAACAACGGTAACTGTATTCTAGATTATAGCAAGAATTATAGAATTCTCCATTAAATTTGACCAGTGCTTCGTCAACTGATAAGTGAGCGTACGGCTTAAAATGTTCGGAAAATTCTTTTCGCAAGTATGTTTCTAGTGGCTCTACTTTTTGGTGAAAATAAAATTTTCACTGTCCTTAAGTTCGTATTCCCTGTCGGATATATGGAAATAGTGTTTAATGCGTAAAAATCTATTTTTACTCATCATCATTTTCACTCTTGAATTTCCAAGTGTCTCATTTTTGGACCAGTAATCAGTGATTCTAGGCTTGCGTACAATACTCATTACAAGCAGAACTGTAAAAAAATTCCACAGTTCTTTGATGCTCGCAATAGGTTCCCATCTCTCGTCTGCAAATCCTCGCATTTTGGCACAAAATTCACCATACTTATTTGTATTAACCCTGATGAGTTCGCATATCTCTTCACTCATTAATAATTTTAGATAGTCCAACGCAGAAGAGCCAGGTGGTAACATATGAAGGGGACCAGAAAAATTAATGAATTGGGGGACGTTTATGCGTTCGTTCTCAACCACTTCTGAATCCCATACAACGGTACCGTCATTTTTTTCAGTATGAAGAAAATCTATATTTTCTTCATCTTCGGATTCACTATCGACACTGATCGAATTGTTTCCCAATTCCTTAGTTGGCAATTCTAATTCGTCATCTTCACTCCTATCCAAATCTGATTCATCTGTATCATTAAAAAGTATTGTTTCGATCTCTTCTCGAGTTAAAATTCTTCTGTACCGAGGCATTTTAAAGGCAAAAAATCTAACAGGTGGTTATCCGATCCGCAGACAGACTGAAGAACGTAGTTAGAAATCGACCCCCTAACACCTGATGATCATTTAGCACACCTTCAGGTGACAAGGAGATGTTCGAAAATCCTTTGTAGAGTGGGGATGACCGATTACCCTCCTCACTGGTAGAGGGGCAGAAACGCTGATCACATTAAGAGCCGGACGGGCGGCGAGCGGTTGTCTGAATGAAAAGGCGTTTCGGGCGGGTCGACATTCAGAGGGTTAATCAATTTGTGGATTAGAAATACCTGCCTGAATGGCACAAGGTGTGGAAAATGTTTTATTTATGCGAACAAATTGCCTACTTGTCCGGTAGGAATGTATTAGATGTATAAGTGACGCAGGGAACCCGAATTTAATCAATTTGTGGATTAGACCATTAACCCAAACACGATCAAAAGCTTTCGCTACATCAAGGAAAACTGCACCAGTGCTACTTCTAATTTGAAATCCATCAATAACGAATACAGTGACTGAGTAGTTGACGTGATGTGGACAGCTGTTTTCTGAAGCCAAATTACTGTGGAATAAGCAGGTTAGCCCTTTGGCAATATTTATCTAGTCTATCATTAAAATATACTCAGCTGTTTTGCTGAATACAGTCAGTAAACTGATCGACCTGTAGCCGTCATGCTTAGCAGGGCTTTTATTTGGCTTCTGTACAGGCACAATAACAGCCGTCTTCCAAGAAGCGGGGAAACGTCGGAGTGACAAAATGCATTTTATAAAAGGTATTTGGAAGATCGTTTTAAGTGGAACTTTCGGCAGCATCTTATTAGAAATATCATCAATTCCAGAGCTCCTTTTGGTTTGAGCTTTCCAATTTAGTTCGAGTTCCGAAGGTTCGGCAGGCTTAATATTGTCAGTAGGTGTAGCATTTAGAAAATGGTTTGATATATTAACTTTGTTGATTATGTCTGGATTGTTGATGCTGTTTTCACGGAAGTGCAGCTCAAGGCTATCGGCCATGATTTCGGCCTTCTCAGTGTCATACCAGCAGGCCCTTTAAGGGGCGGAATTTTATTAGATACCTACTCTCAAATTTTTTAATAGCTCTCCAGACTGACCCATCCTCCCCAGAAAGCGAAAGATCCGAGGACAACACGTAATTTTGAGCCACGGTCAGATGATGAGGTGATACCTGAGCTGGCACCCCTCTCCTAACTTCCACACCACGCCAACGTGAGGACATTTGAGATCACGAGATTTAACGTGCACCAGCCCCCTTTGTACACGACGGTCTTTGGTTGGATTCGAACTTGCAACCCTCCGGTCGCTATTCCGTTACTCTTCCAACCGGGCAACCACGGCCCAGTTTCTGTGTAGGAGTTAAGCTCCGATTCTGTTGTGATTGTGGGAGAGTGCATGGAATGTTAGAGCTTGGGATAATTTTTCCAGTTTGGTTTAAAGGTTCCAGTGTTCCGTAGTATGGGTTGATTAGTGTCGAAAACCATCATATTTGATTGTGGTCGCTAGATATTTCCGATATCGCGTCAATTGAGAAGAAATAAGAAAAACTATAATTAATACTAGGTCAATTATGGAAGCACTAGTATCTCCGTACCGTTTGGGGGTGTCCGGTGCAGTGATCTTGACTCATGCATGTTTCGCAAAGGAGTAAAATTGTAATCCTTGTTGGTTTGCTTTGCTGTAATTCCAATATCTGTGTTTAGCGTTCATGTCTCCAATAATAATTGATGAATTTAAGGCAAATAATGACCTGGTATTCTAGGTTCCGTGTAGGTGGGTGGTGACTGGTTTTTTTAATGTAGGTAGGAACAAGTGCTAGAGGGTTAGGAGAGCGAAATTTAATTGTCACTGCTGTGGTTTCAATTACGTGTAGTCTAGGTGTTTCTAGATAGTATGGGATGGCCCTTTTAACAATGATTCTAGTACTGCCTTTAAAATATATCGTAGCCCAACGTGGAATTCGAACCGACGACCCCGAGATTAAATTTATCGTGCTCTACCGACTGAGCTAGCCGGCTCTGCCGGGCCCATCCCACAAATTGATTCAAAGAAGCCTAGGTTTCCTTCCCCTTCAACAAACCAAGAAACAAGGCACGTGCGAAAGTTCACCAATAGATGGCGCTACACATACCGGAAAACCAAAGTGAGTTACTTCCGGTGAACGAAGGAATAACTCTTATGGACAAATTTTTTTACTGACTCGATTCAAATAAATCGAATCTTTCAAAAGGGTCGATTTGCACATCACATCGTTTAAATTTCGAAACACGCGCTTACTTTAGTAGGAAATATTTATAAATCCAGACGCACGTAGTTCTTAATTTTCAGATATAAATTTAATTTGCCAAGTTAGAAAAGTGAAAAGGTAAATTCAAATGCTCAACGTGCGCTACACTTAATTTTCTCTGGCATAAAAGAAATTCCCTCCGTGAGAATAATTTTTTGCAAACCGCATTCAAATATACCAATTCCTTCAGTTTTTACGAATTTATGGGACACCCTGTAGATCTAACCGAGAGTCAAAAATTTCAGATTGAATCTTGAGTTAATTGCGACCGCCAACATAAAAGCACATATTTTCGTAAATATTGCAAATCTAAACGATGCATTAGAAGTGGGACGAAAATGAGTGATCGAAAACGAGTGACGAAACAATTGAATCGAATCTATAATGTGAACGAATCGGTCAACAGACCCTTCAAAATGAATCGAATCATCGACTCCCAACTTGTTTTTTACAAGCGGTAGACTGTAGGGTTACTAGTTTCCATTGTAAGGCTACTACATTTTCAAGTTTAACAATTGTTTTCTTATTGAAAAGTAGTTGATCAAGTTCTGAGACATATAATGCACGCCAAATCATACGATTGAGCAAAACAGCGTCTCTCCTATCGCCGGTAGGATTCGCTTCGTGAACGAATCGGATCATTTGACTAATCGACTTTTTTAGACTTGGGACTCTTTCGATTCATTTGGGATTCAAATCATTTGGGATTCGAATCTTTGAGATTCGGATCTTTGGGAGTTTATTCGTTTGGTTTGGAATGAGAAGAAAGACTCGTTTCATTTTTTTATTTTTTGCTTTGATTTTTTTTCTTTTCACAATTTCTTCACAAATTATTGAATTTAAAATTGGGTATCACTTATAGATGTTTTTAATGAACTGTAATTATGAAAGCTTTTTCTTTTATTTCCAGTAATGAATTTGTTTTCTTTCGAAAACAAAACTTGTTTTTCATAAAAATAAACTTGTGTTCGTTAAATATCTTCTAATTTATTTTTTTAAAAATGAAATTGATTTATTAGCTTTGAATTTGATTGAAATAGCTTTGATGATAATTGCCGACGATAATTTTCTTTTAACATTTTATGTTCATTTTCCTAGAAAAATTTCGTCACTCAAATCATCGTGGCTCAGTGGGTATGCCCTCTGCACTTGGACTTTTAGGCGGCAGAGGTTCGATTCCTGCCAGGTGCATTCCTTCATGGGTGTATTTCTCTATTGTGTCAGCAAAACTTTCATTGTGTGTATGTTTATAACTTGATATTGTGTCTGGCCAAATATGTCTCTTGCGCCAAAAAACCAAACCAACCACTATTTACGTTAAGCTGTGCTTCTTTTGTTTTTCGCGATAATTAACTCAAGATTTGATCTAAAAATTTGGACTATAGATTTAGATTAGATCTTCCGAAATTCCCATAAATTCGTAAAAACTGAAGCAGTCTGCACCAAATTATTTCCACGGAGGGGGATTTATTGGAAGAGAAAAAATTAGCTCACATTTTTATCAATAGATAGCGCTTCACGCATTCAAATCAAAATCCATATAAAACTACGCTTATTTACATTCAGGCAAATGTTTACAAGCATATCATAGCAATTGTTCTGTGTTCGCCAACACAAGAAATTACACTTTGCAGGCGTGTTGGTAGGTAGATAGTTAATCAACGTCACACTAGAGCAATACAACGGCAACGGGCTATTGGCTACTATCCGGGATCAATCCCGAAGGGAAAGATCAAGGACAATGACTTGTAAATTGAACCGCGGTCAGATAACGACGCCGACAACGGAGCTGGCGCCCCACTCTCCAAACTTCCACAGCACGCCAACGTGAGGACATTTGAGGCTACGACAGTTTTAACGTGACCCATCCCCGTGCGCGCGATTGTCTTTGGCTGGACCAGGTTTCGAACTCGCTTTCGCGGTCTGCAAGCTAGTGAGGACACAGTTAACTGAAGCATATAGCATATCCGGATGAATGCAGATTTCGTGGCGAATGGCGTCCTTTAACTCCGCTAAAAAAAAGACAGGCTACTGAGGTACACTCTGGACTTTAGGTAAGCCCAGTCAAAAATCAACTGGTGTCAAATCCGGTGAACGAGGAGGCCATTCATTTTTACAATAACGGCTGATTAGTCGGTCTTTATTGGAATTGCTACACTGGAGATGTATCCCGTCTTGCATAAATGTGACTGTATGAAGGAGATTATGTTGCAATAAACACTGTATCACTTTCTCCTGTAACATATCCAAGTAGCGTTCTGCATTAAGTAAGCACGTTTTCCAGCCTGCTTTTGCACTGGACACTGTTTTGCGTTTTCCAGCCGGCTCTTCAAAGAAAAAAGGATCCGTAATTATGAATGCATTGAATCCACACCAAACAGTAATACGTGGTGAATGTGACTACTCAGTGTAGGTATGTTGGTTGTTCTTTACCTAGATTCTAGTTATGGGTATTGATTGTTCCATACATTGAAAAATGAGCTTCATCTGTCCAGAAGATGCTGAGCATCATTGTGGACCTCCTGGGACTTTTGTGAAAATCCCCCTTGCCAATTTTCTTCTCGCTTAACTGCATTTAGCAGGAGCTGGTGAGGGGATGTCAGTTCTCATGTGCTTCTTACCCCACTCATGGACTGTTCCCTTAGAGCAGGGATGCACACACCGCTGCCCGTGGGTCGCATGCGGCCCGCCTCACCATGTTTGCTTTAACTTAAACAAGTCACACGATAGGTAATTTAGTTAAAACTCGGGTAACCAGGATTAAACTAGGGTTTGAACATGTTATGAAAGCTGTAGTTTCAAAAATTAATTTCATAAAATCCCGTGACTTTAATCACCGCAGTTCAAAAAGTTTCTCGAAGACATTGAAAGCACATACCGTGACTTAATTTTTTTGCAGAAGTGAGGTGGCTAAGTCGCCGTCAAACATTGAAACGGTTTCTAAAATTAATTGATGAAATTGAAATTTTTTATGGCTGAAAAAACAAAAATGTCCGACATAAAAAGTCCTGATAAGTTGTGACTTTGCTTGTCTTATTGACATTACTAATAACTTAAATACGCGACTTCAGGACAAAGATCAATTGATCACTAAATTGCGACCACATTTTATCTTTTCAATGCAAGTTAAACCCATTTCAAACACAATTAAAGTCAAGGAATTACGTTCATTTTCCTAATTACAAGAAAGTTTCTGAAAAGATCAATGCCAAATTCAAGACATTGAAAAGATTGATAATTTGATATCAGCCTTCAAGGATCGTTTTTCTGATTTTCAAAAAGTAAAACCGTTACTAGATATATTTAGCAACCCTTTTGCCATTTGCCTGAAAATGCACCCTGATTAGTACAGCTTGAACTCATCAACATGCATAAAGTTGAGAACGTGTGAAACAAATTTAATGAAGACAATTTGTTAAACTTCTATCGTTGTGTCGATAAAAACAATTGTAAATTCGTTGCTAGATAATGCGTTAAGATGTGCATGCCCTTTGGGTCAACATATATATGTGAACAAACTTTTTCAGTCATGAATATTAACAAATCGAAAAATGGAAACAGCTTGACTAATGAAAATTTATAATCAATTTTGCGCTTGCACCCGCTGCGCAGTAGCTCATCTTATTAATTGGGAAAAATTCAGAAAATTAGCATGCATAAATGAAAATTTTTTAATATAACAGGTGGAATGGGCTAGATAGCTTAATCAATCAGCGAGGCCACCATTTTGCGCTCTCACAATGGGTTTGAACAAGTTTCTACACGGTCCGCAGGAAAGGATGACGTGTCGGATGTGTGTTTGGGGAATGTTTGTTCAGTTTCCAAGTGTTTGCCAAAGTTCATCTGCGGAGTTGTTGAAGGTTTTCTGATGTGCTAGTCTTCACGAGATCATGAACAAGAAAGTTTTTAACAGGGTACAAATCCGGTAAACACAGACCAAGGGAGTTGTGAAACATGTTGGCCATCCTGAAGTTGAACATTGTGTGCTACATTTGGTCTCGCATAGTCCCCTTAGTAAGTCATAATCTAACATCTCAGTTGTGCAACACTATTTGGTCACAGTACCGGTATACCACGGCTCCAACGAGAAATCAGTCGATTTTTGAAAGGGTGTAAAAGCTCATTAGAAGGCTGTCATACGTAAAAGCATAAATGGCGATTACCGTGAAGGTTTCCAATTGTCAAACTCGTTATCAGTGCTTTCGCTTTCGGCACCGAACGGTAAACTGGGAACCAGAATCCGCACTAAAGATGAATTTTGCCACTCGGCAGCTTGTACTAATGATAAAATATTGAAAGAAGGAAACTTTATGTTTCGTTAAATAAGCGTTAGAAAAGCACTCATGGTGTAAGGCTGTATTTGCGTATAGCCAAGTTAATCGCGTTTACCGTACAGTCTCTCCATTACATCAATCTAAACGGTTTTGGTAAGAAAAGAAAAGGTTTTTGTTCCCATAATTACTACGCATTTTAAAAAATGTTACTACCAATGATTAATACTTAATATAAATACATTTAACTTTTTTGCATAAGTTATTATAATTTTCAATGTTCCTCCAATTTTCTCTTGGCATTTCTGTATAAAAAAAATTGCATTCTACTTCTATGAATTCGGCGCTCAAGGCATGTCCCGTTTCGAAACCACAAAATACTATCAGCCTATCTAACATGAGTTTATTAGGCTAATAATTACCTGTTACAAACCAACTCTTATCGAAAACGAGATTTAAAAGAATTTCAACAATTAGTCTAGTGACATTAACTGAGTATTTCCTTTCAGAACATTCCGAGTTTTAATACTCGGTGGGAGTATGTTTTGCAAATGCTCTTAAAACTGAAACTTCCCTTTTCTCTAGTTTGATCTAAGGTCTTTTGACATTGTAAATTATCATCTTGACCAATTCATCATGGGACTGAAAATGTTTACTCTTATATCAAGGGCCGTAGTGCCCTGGTTGGAAGTGTAACGGATTAGCAACCGGAGGGCTGCGAGTTCGAATCCAACCAAAAGACCATCGTGTACAAAGGGGACTGGTGCACGTTAAATCTGTCGTGGCCTCAAATGTCCTCACGTTGGCGTGGTGTGGAAGTTTGGAGTGCCACCTCAGGTGTTCTCGTCATCTGGATTTACAATTTTAACCACATAAAAGCTTTCTTTCCATTTTAGCCTCCCATCAAAATGGCTGAATAATTATAAAAAGTTTCGCTAAAAATATTTCAAATGCAACGTAACCTATAAAATCAGACACAAAAGTATTTGTCCACCTTCCGTAAAAAGTGCAAATAGAAAACAAAGTGAAAATCTGTTTATAAGGTTTTTAGCATTTTGTGTCTTATATATTAGATTCCTTTAAGTCAATATCATTGTTTACACCAGGTCCAGGTATTTGGTCAAATTTGAACCGATCTCATTCTATTCTGCTTGAAGAGATATTTTCGATAGATTTCACTATTTTCTCACAAGTGTCAAAAATGAGTAATGTCTCCAGATTTTCTAATAAAGATAATGATGGAAAAAAAATTTAAATTGTAATTGTAACTACATTCTTTAAAAATTCATGAAAATAGTTGGAAACATAAGGTGACTGAATACTTTTGAGACCCTATGTATAACATTTAGTACATTATCAATTTTATTAGAGGTAAACCGTAACGTGAGTATTTTCTATTACTAAAACAAATAAGTTGATTACATAATTCGTATAAACGCATTGCATAGAATTTTTAAAAGCTCTATTTGCAAAATTCGTTTCTGGAAATATGAATAGATATTGCGCTCAACAAGCTTTTGAATAAAAATACCTGGAAAGATATTTTGTCATCACCTCCGAAAAGTGACACAATTAAAAACGAATATTTTATTTTTCAATGAACAAACGATTGTTCTAAATTCGGGCAAATCTTGAAAATCGAATCAGAAAATAGGCTACATATTTTTAATAAAGATAGTAAAGAAAGTAAACGGAATTTTAAATTCCAACCAAAATTAATTAGTGATTACCAAAATTAAATTAGTAATGTGAGCTTACATATTTTCATTCTTTCGACTGTATATACTAGAAAATGTGTAGCTTTAAGCTATTTACTACCGCAGCTGTAGATTTTCAACAACAAACAATAATCAATTTTGTTACACCGAACAAGGCTTAACTCTTAGCGCAAACAAAAACAATTTCCATGAATAAATTACACTTACTTTGTGTATAGTCTCTTCCACTTCCGGTTCATAATAGTTATTCAAAGAACGGTTGGATGCTCTCAAAGCATCTCTAGTTCCAGTTAAAGTTAAATAGGTCTTATCTTCTGCTAATCCATAGTCGGCCATATTGAGCGTCAAACGATCAGCTGATTGTCGAATGGCAGTAAATTGTTCGGTTTTGTTTACAGTTGAATGGTGAGAGCTTGGAATGAAACCAGTCACTCTTTTCCTCTTACCCAAGCTAAATGGTGTTTATCGACACTTGGAGCACCACGGTATACTGTAGGAAACGTTTTTTTATAGCTGGTCGGCGATTGGTTGTTTTTTCAATACTGACGATAATTCATTAATCATATGTCATTCTTGATTGACTTAATCACAGCGGATAACACTTTTTCTCAAAAAGGCAATTCTCACGTTAATGTTAATTTACTTTGAGTTACTTTGAATCAGTTGAAAATGGAAGATTTATGGATTAATTTCAGCACAGAAAATGTTTTAAGAATAACTCACATGGAATAGAAAAATATGAAAATATTTATTGCACTTCAATCAATTTTTGTTATCACCTGTTCCTCTCTTAAATGATATAGGATGCAAGAGACCATAAGGCAAAAAGTAGTTTCTACTTGAACTCTTATCTCCACTTGAGCTTACTTTTTAGGTATAGAACAAACGCTCAAATAACAAGTAGAATGAACTATGTAGTTGGAACAAATGATTCTTTCAATTTCCTAAATTCTAAGAATAAATTTATAGACAATGAATGTTTTGGCATTAATTGCTTATACTCAGGATAAATTTGTCATACTTTTGTGTGTAATGAATAAAGAGAATTTAGTAGCACGTTGAGAAGTAAAGTTCTAAAATGACATTCTAATGATACTGATGTAAATCTCTATTTTCAAAGAAAATTTACTGTAAAATTATATTAGTCTAAGCAGATAATATAACCATTCCAAAAAAAGATAAACTGGAATGAAATTATCTAACAAACTATACACTATTTCGGAATTTCTCTTCACATCACAGATCAAGCTTCACATAGCTCCAATCAAAACAAAGCACTTGCCCAGGTATGAGGAATGCAATTAAGACTTCGATTCGTTTCCCAGTGGGGGCGGGTGTAAAAAACCTGCTGCAATATCTGTCACACACTGCTTAGTAAACACCACCTCACCACATAGTAAACACACTTTCTCCAAGCAACGTAGCAGTAATTCACAAGAATCTGCATAGATACTACTTTACTACGGCTGTGTGGCGAGCATTTTCTCCGGCACCTTTGCGCATGCGTGTGTTTTGAAAAGAGCATCCGCCTGATCGATACCCGTAGAGTGGGCTTCTGTGCGAGACACCGACGGTTAAAATGGCACAGGGTGGGCGGAGGGTCATTGATTCGGGTCCTCGGGTTTGTGAGACAATTCTGAGGCGTCTGCGATTGACAACAGTTGTCTGCATCTGTTGATTTGGCGGACTATTGTTTTGTTTTTGATTTCGAAATGCAAGATTACCTAGGTTTTGCGACGAATGTAGCGCGTTCAGAGCAGTGACGGACGGACTGCTTGGATGATCGGCCCGGGAAATGTCACCATCTACCGGATGGAGAACTTTGAAATGAAAGAAAATATGTAATTTTAAATAGTAAGGCCAATTTTAGGTTTCTCGTATCACTACTGTGCGTTCCTTTTCCTGAGACAGGACTTCTCGAGCACCTTGACAACTTAGCCTTCCTGGTGGTTGTCTCGAAGAGGCATCTCGTCATTAGAAGGAAAACTGACGAGATCGTGATGGACGAGATATCTCGTCATTAGAAGAAAACTGACCGGTTCTTGATTTCGTCATCATAAAAAAAAGCGGCAATATTCTGATGACGAAATATCTCATCATGAGCTAAATTGATCAGATTTTGATGGACGGGATATCTCGGAGAAACCACTTGAAGGGTAAATTAAAAAAATATCGACATTGCTACTAAGTATAGTACAGAAGCCGGTTGGGATATAATAGATTTCGTTAATTCTTTTATTTTACTGTCTTAGTGCAAAAGCATTTAAATATTTCAGTATAAAATAAATTATCCTATCAAATCACAGATAAACAGATCACAGAAATCAGTTAAGATATTTTTTATTGAAAGGCCTACAGGCCTGTGAGAAGCACCGGCCTCCCTGGAATTTCCCTGTGAGGCCTCCTGAGGTAAGTCTTAGGCCTGTGAGGCAGGTCTGTGTCCTCATCGAGAGGGGTGGCAGATGGGCTCCAATCATTCCCAAAGCAATAGAAAAATTAAGTCCTCTTCAATTTGAAAACATCAATTGGAATCTAGTGCATTTCAAACATTCCACACCGAACTGTGATGTAAACTTAGATTCATGGTTAAAGGTAACTTGCGATCCGACAAGTCAGTATACATTGAGTCGATTCTTGAATAGGAGTGAAAGATCGCTAGGAGAAGGGCTGTCATAAAAGCAAGAATTGGTATTTGGTATTTTCAATTAACGTCACACTGGAGCAACACAACGGGCTATTAGCAAGAATTGAGATCGACGCGGATGGTTTCCCCGCGCCAATTGGTTACTACTGTTACCGCTTTTGGCATCAAACTATAGCGCAGGCGTGGAAGCTCTTTGTTGATGTTCTAACCTACAACCGAGGCAGGCGGTATCCCGGTTGGAAGAGTAGCGGATTAGCAACCGGAGGGTTGCGAGTTCGAAACTCGATTCAACCAAAGACCGCCGCGTGCGTGGGGGTGGTATACATTAAATCTGTCGTGGCCTCAAATATCCCCACATTGGCATGGTGTTGGAGAGCGGGCTGCCGGTTCTGGTGACCTTGTCATCTGTCCGTGGTTCAAAATTACGTATTGTCCTCGATTCTTTCCCTTCGGGATTGATCTCGGACCCCGTCGCCAATAACCCGTTGTGTTGTTCCAGTGCAACGTTAATTCATCTACCTACTTAATTGTTGTACCAACTGGATACCCTCAATGAGTGCTGTAACGTCGTAAAATGGATTTAAGTTGTGGCGAGTGGGTTTAGGCATAGAAACAACTTCGAAACAGATTAAATTAAATTAAATTTACAGCTTTTACAATGGTTAAACAATTTAAGGCAGATTTGGAGGCTAATTTAAAATTTGAACAAAATGGTTTCAGTCTCGCGGTTCCATCGGAGCAAACGAGCTCTGCGTGGTTTCACTTTTAAAACTTCAACGGATCTCCATCGAGTGGTCAGGAATGAAGGTCACCGCTCCTCCAATTCCTTGTAAACAAAGGGGACATTTACCAAAAAAAGTGGCTTGTTGGCTGTTTTCAGGTTTCATGGGCCCAAGGGCCATATTTGGCCAAGCTGCGCCAAACACAAGACAGACAACACAATGAGGGAGGAAGAAAAAGCAGAAGGGCAAGCAAGTGCAAAAATGGGAGAGGAAAGATCACTCGGATACCTCGGGGTTGTGATGCCCGTGCACACCTAACGATAGCCCCTGAGGGCAACCAAAAAAAGGGGGCTGCTGGACACCCTTTAATCCCATCCGGTCGTAAACTCTCCCGACACTTCGCTCGGGTGGATTTATACATCAACGCAAGCTTATTTTAAAACTTATTTATTTTCTTTTAAAAGGCCGTTGGAAGAGAAACGAATTAGCTACCGAAGGGTTGCGAGTTCGAATCCAACCAAAGGCCGTCGTGTACAAAGGGGGCTCTGGTGCACGTTATATCCGTCATGGCCTCAAATATCCTTAGGTTGGCGTGGTGTGGAAGTTTGGAGAGTGGGGTGCCAACTCAGGTGTGACCTCGTCATCTGACCGCGGTTCAAAACGACGTGGCGTTGTCCTCGGATCTTTCCCTTCGGGTCGCCAATAGCCCGTTGTGTTGCCCCACTGCGACGTTAATTAAATACCTACATACATTTTAATTTATGACTAACGCATTTACAAGAGGTTCAATGCTGAAAAAAACACTTTGCAGACAACACAAGAAACCTAATATTAATCACCATTGTTTAAGACTTCACAATGAAAGCAAATAACACAATGATCTGCTTGAAGTTCATAGGTGTTATATGTAGCAACCATATCTGCCTACCCATCGATTCCGCCATGTGACGTCACGTTTATTCCCCTTCCAAAACCGTACTGAACTCTTACCTTTCCCCTTAAGTAGCCTTGACATTGACGGTCAGTTCATATTAGGGTCGGTTGGTTTGGGGGTTTTATGGCACAAGGGCCATATTCGTCCATGCTCATATCTATACCTCAGAACCAGACGAACGCAAGTCCAAAAATGACGATTTTCAGGTTATTACAGTTTTGCCTGTAGAATCTGATTTTGCATCAAGCCATAACAACGTAAGTCTAAAAAATTCTCCTTTTATGATTTACTAGGGTTATAAGAGCGTAAGTCCTAACCTTTGTTTGAGCCAGACAAACGTAAATCCATCCACTCAAAGACAGTTTGTACTTTCATGTATAAAAACTAAGCCAGTTGTTAGACAACGGAAAAGAGACGGCACAAGAAACAAAACCGAGAGCCATACATTTATTTTTAACTTTAATAATAAGGGGAAGTCATTCGCAAAACTTTTTTTCCTGGATACACTTTCTATTTCTGAAACCTACATAAGTTCTTTAGAAAAAACCAGTGAATCTGGTTTGGTAACGCCAGACCTTAAGGGATATTCCAGCAAATAAATTAGAGTGATAGCTTAGAACGGATCAAAAACTATTTCAAAGTTTCCGGTGTATGAAAGCCACTACAGCAGGGAAAGATCCAAACATAAATATTTGGGCAATCACCTGAACATTTCCACAATGTACACAGATGAGTGAGAAAAAGAAAAAATTAAACCAAAGAAAAAGTGGGTTTATTCCAAAATTTTCAATGAAGATTTCAACTTGTCTTTCCACTTAGCAGATAATGACACTTGTGATGTTTGCGACGAACTAGACTGCGAAATTAAAAATGAAAAAAATTATGAAAAATTCAATGAACTTAAATTACAAAAAGAAAACCACCAGGAAGAAGCTTCACGTAGGTATGAATTAAAAAGGGAAGATAAACTGAAAGGCCGTGCTAATCAAGGTTTGAGAGTCGTTATGTCTGATCTCCAAAAATGTCTTCCAACGCCAGATTTGAAGAACTCGCAAAGTTTATACTCAAGAAAACTCTGGACATTAAATAGTACAATTTATGACACAACCGTTGACAAAACTTGGTGTATGATCTGGGATGAAGTTACAGCCGGCCGAGGAGGTAACGAAATAGCATCATATTTATTCATATGGGCGAATGAAGATCTTCGAAATCCTGATAGGCCTACTGAAAACAAAACAGTGTGGACAGATAATAGCTGTGGCCAAAACAGGAATATTAATGATTTTCATGTACCTATGGCTGTTGGAAAAAGTTTCTTCTCTAAAAGTCAACCATAAGTTCCTACTTGCTGGATACACCCACATAGAAGTAGATGGCAAGCATAGTGTGATAGAGAACGAAAAAGCAACTAAAAAGCCACACTATTTTTACTACAAATGATTGGATGATTGGGTCAATTGTATTGCTTCATGTTAAAAAAGAAACCCTTTGTTGTGAGAAGGATGTGCCTTGAAGACTTTCTTGATTTTCTCTTATTTTTACTACAAATGATTGGATGATTGGGTCAATTGTATTGCTTCATGTTAAAAAAGAAACCCTTTGTTGTGAGAAGGATGAACCTTGAAGACTTCCTTGATTTTCTCTACTTGAAGAGCAAAGAAGCTCCGTTTGTTTCAAGGAAGAAAAACACAAAGAACCATTTTTGATATCCAATGCAGTGTGGTTACAGCTTCGCAAAGGAGACAGCAAGTTGTACTATAAGACCAGTTTCGCAGGTACCTTTAAAACTTGAATTTAAAAGAAAACAAAGAACAAAGGTTTGTTATGCCAGCGACGATCCCAAAATTGAGAGTAACCAAAAGCAAGATAAGTAATGAGAAATACAGACCTCATGAATATAATGCAGTGGGTCTCTGAAGAGTATAGACCCTTTGAAAATCTTCCACATGGAGAGAAAAAAGGAAACTTTCCTGAGGATTACTCCCACTCTAGAGTAATGCTTTTGCTTAATCTTTAGCTTTTAAGCCATTTACAATATTACAACACTCTATCTATACAATATTAAATATTTTTTATACATTATATATTTTATACAATATTAAATATTTTTGTTACTAAGACATTGTTACTATGATTGCTCGTGTAGTTTACTTGAAACACCTTTTTAAAGTCCTAAAACAGGTATTTGATGTAGAACCACATAACGCAAGTCCAGTCCTGACTTAAGCTATAAAATTACATAAAAATTAACCAACTATGGATAAAGCATGTACATTTTTATTGTTAACAATCATTTTTTGCAGGCTAATACAAATACTAGCTTTGTGGCCAGGCAACGAGATCCTTCTTTTCAGTTTTTATGCTCTCCTGAAAAGTTGGCATGTGACTTACGTTCGTCTGGTTCTGAGGTACAGATATTAGGGATGAATTTCAGGTCCCAGCAGTAGGGGAACCATGACGCTACAATGCTAATAACTGGATACACTTCGCTCAGGTGTTGACTTCGTCATTTGACCGTGGTTCAAAATTACGAGGCGTCATCCTCGTATCTTTCCCTTCGGGACTGATGCCGGACCGTCACCAAAAGTCCGCTGTATTGCTCCAGTGCGACGTTAATTAACTACTAACCAACTGGATACACTTCATCGTGCATGCAATCACAGCGAATGTGCGTGGTGCATCATGCTGCAATCACGTCGATGCCGCTTTTGAGCTTGCTAACAGCTGGATAGGATTCTTTTGTTGCGTGTGAGTTAATGGTTAGTGATGCGGAATGAATAAAGGTTGTTGAGAAGGAGACGACTCCCGAATCTGTTGTGTCCAGAGAGCTTCATCGACAGTGAATAACGGTAAGCACTCGATGTCATCGAATGTGATAGCTAGAATAGTTTTCATCCAAAACTTTAGAGATAAGGAATAATTTGCGGTACAGATTTGATATAAAAACTGTTGTGGTAACGCTTTTGGTGCGTTTTTTTGTCGCATAGGAAGAATTTCTTCGAAAAACATTGTTTTAGTCTTCATGGGAAAATAATAAAAAAATTAGCGAAAAGAATTTTAACAGAAAAAAATTCACTAACTGATGGAACTATGACATTTAGTTTTGAAAAATTTATCTAGATTTTTCTAAAATTATAAATATTCCAACATGGAGGAGTTTACTATGCTTTCTCTGGATACTCTCAAGTTTATTGACTCGTTTCAATTTTTGGATTCTTCTCTCGATGTTCTAGTAAACAATTTTAAAATGTCAGATCACGAGTTCAAAATCTTCAAAACATTTTTTGGAAATAAGGAAAACAAGCATTTATTAAAACAAAAGGGTATTTTCCCGTATTGTTAGTTTGATTCGATAGAAAAATTAAAAGAACCGCATCTCGCGGTTCTTTTAATTTTTATAACGTCTAGCAGTTCAATTAGTGAAGATTATGCACATGCTCCCGATTGCTTAATAAAACTGGCGGATTACTTAGAATTGTACCAAAACGTTGATATGATAATGTCTGTAGAGGTCTTTACATCAAACAAAAGAACCGCAATGCGATATTGAGCTAGATTCTATACTCTTCGTAACAAGCGCTGAATTAACTTGAAATGCGGAATTAAAATTCAGCAAAGTAGAATTACAGCTCTTAACAAGAGTAAATGATAACATTTTCGAATCGCAAATGCGCGGTGGAATTTTTTTTAGGAAAACGACATGCTCAAGCCAATAATCCTTACATAATGGTTGGTTTTTATGGCCCAAGGCCAGATTTGGCCAAACTGCGCCAACCTTATATAATAGACTTATGAGAGCAAACCGTATAATTATGTCATGGCCGTAGATGTCAATAACGGAAATTTTTCGTGGCTGGCTTCGGAAGAAATTCTTGAAATGTTTTTTATGATAGAAATTCAGAGGTAGAATTCATTGGGGAGGTGGATTTTCTTTGTCCAAAAGCCTTCAGCTAAAAACAAACGATCTACTTCTAGCTTCAGAACACTTAACCTGTCACTTATGCTATCCATATTCTAAAAGACTAAGTGATAAATTCAATATCAAAAACCCATCCTCCCTAGTAAAAAATTAACCCCAAACTTTTATCCTAAGACAAATTATATAAAATACAATCTAAATTTACAATTTTATATATCGAAGAAGGTAGGATTGTCGGCAAATTCCACAAAATACTAGAAATCAAACACACAGACCTTGGTTGAGAGTACATGAACTTCAACGACGAGAAACGGAAAGAGGTTACAGATGAATTTCCTCGCTCATTTTGTAAAAAAATAAAATAATCTTTCTTTGGTCGTCGAGTGCTCAACCAGCGAAAAGTATATATCGAGCTTTCGAGCATCAGTCGAAGATTTTCGAAATAATCTTTCGTCTTCTGTTCTTCGATTATTTTGAATCAATCAATGAAACTTTAAACTATTTTTTAAATGCAAACCAATTTAACTATTGGCAAACCGGTCTATGGGGGTCTTGAATTCTCGAACTTTCAAAACTGCATATGTATCGCAACTTTAAGATGTACAGGGATCGAAGCGAACTTCTTTATATGGACAGACTCGTACACTTCAATTCAGACCGAAGATGTATTTTAAGACATGAGGACATTTTTGTTAAAAAATTTGACTTCAGCAATTATCCCAAAAATCACTTTTAAACCATGATTCCAACAAAGGAAAAATGAAACAATCCAACTGATAATAGAATTTGTGGGTTTAAAATCTACAATATATGCCTATTCTTTTGGTTCTAACCGCTAAAAAACGGCGAAAGTGATAAAAATATCTACTCTGTGAAATTTCCCATTAGAAAATTATCGAAAAATTTTGGAAGAATCCTTTTCAAGACAAAAACAGTGCTCGATCATTTCAAAAAAGCATGAGCTCCACAATACAAAATAAAATTAGGCTGTCGGCATACTACAATAAGTATGCTGCAAAGGACGGTATTAATTTTTTATCTTATGGACACTTCTTGATTCAAACATACTGATTGAGATGTATTTTTACAAGCATCAGCATGTGAGCTTAATGCATTTGTGTACAAATCGTATTTTTTGTGATCTGTTATGCATTGTAATTTTACTCAAGTAGTTATGAGTTTAAAATAAAGATCAGGCATCTCCTTGTGGAGGCCAGAACACTATACCTTGTGAAACGTGTTTTCAATATTCCATTCACCTTGTCTAGTGATTCCTCAGGCTGTCGAATCAGCCAGAAAATTGCGAGAGTTCGTGCCATTTGAAAAGTCTGCACTGATTTTCATCCTATGTTCCGAACTCTAGCAGAAACCCGTGAATCAATGTCAAACAGTCTCCTACTTTTGCTTGTAATTAGAGACCTGATAGTAGTATAGATTGATGACAGTTATGACTTATTTCTTGATGGCTGCTATATGATAATTTTTTATAGCTGCTATGACTGTTTTCACAACTATCATATAGTAACTAATCAGTCACTAAAACAACAAGTGATAACATTCTAAAAGGAAATATAGTGCAATTACAGGTACAGGTGAACTGAAAATAGATCATACTACCTGGAGTGATGTTGCTGTGAAGAGAAGCATGTTGATCGAATGATGAGGATTAGCCTGCAAGATATTTGATCGATGAATTTGATAGTCAAACACACAAAATTCAAAGTTCGAATATCCTACGAGCCCTTTGAGGAACTACTTGTACAGACATAATGTACAATGATGAAACATCCAATAGCTAACTCAAAGGGATGTTGCTCTTGAGTTCAGCATCTTGAAGACTTAAAAGTGCCACACTTTGTTAGTTAAAACCTCATTTGCAGTCCTTTGGGTGGTTTTCAAGATGACATGACTAATACATCCACTCGCTCAAGCGTGGTATAAAGGTCCATCCAAGGTAATGTTTTCCAACACTTAATACAAGACTTTATTGTGGGATCATTTTCCCTTGTTTCTCCTACATGAGGGAGGATAGCTTTACAATCCTTGTCTTGCTGCATGAGGATTAAGCACCTTCTATGCAACAGATCTACACATCTGCTTAATTTTATGCAATGGACACAAAATTTTGGATTGAGCACTTCAAAGAGGTTTCCTCTTACTTTGGGAAAAACACACTACTTTTTCACAGAGCGTCTAGAGCTGTAAAAAATACTGAGAAAGATTCAAAAAGTACAACATACAAAACACATTACTAAGCATGCATGCTGATGCTAATGCTAAAAACTTGTTACCATAAAAACATAATTTGATTAGTTTTTTTGTGACCATATGCTAGCGCATTAATGCCATCGTCAGCTAGGAACTTTTTGTCATGGTATCTTGCACTTTACAATTTTCATCTGACTTTCTATCTCACTCACGTTTTCGAACCATTGCATGTGAACTTGACAACCTTCATAGGTATAGTTATTAGCAGTCGAACCTTGTCCACAGATGTTGGCTATGCAACCATCGAGTGTATAGTTATGAGCACCCTGAACGTCATTGTGTATAGTTGTTAGCAAGCATATACTACTAATATTTTCCAACACATTTGAAGGAACAATTACAGATAAAAATGATGAAACTTTGCATCATATAAATGATTTATTTTATAAGGAATATAAGTAAATATATATTAATGTCAACAATGATTTATGCTATCTAGTACTATAAGCAGATTGTTTCTTTTAAAAAGCTTTTTAAAAGGTATTTTAATTAACGTCACACTGGAGCAACAGAACGAGCTATTGGTGAAGGTCAGGGATCAATTCCAAAGGGAGGCTGAGGACACCACGTAATTTTGAACCAGTCAGATGACGAGGCAACACCTGAGCTGGCACCCCACTCTCCAAACTTCCACACCACACCAATGTGAGGACATTTGAGGCCACGACAGATATAATGTGCACCAGCCCCCATTGTACATGACGGTGTTTGGCTGGATTCGAACTCGCAAACCCTCCGGTTGCTAATCCGTTACTCTTCCAACCGGGCCACCACGGCCCAGTTTTAAAAGGCTATTAAAAGCTTTTAGCTTTAAATAAATACTATACTGGCATCAGCAATTTTCAGCTTTCAATGAAAATTGCTAAAAACATGCTGAATTGCCCATTGATTTGTCTTGACCAAGAATATAATATTTTTGACTGTTTACTAAGTGGGAATTTGAGAGTGGCCCGAGTTTTGCAGCGAGTAATAGTGCCAACCTGGATAAAATTCTTCCTAAATTTCTGCTATGTTTCGGTGAAGGGCCTTTGGAAGTGATGCTCAAGCTTCTGAACCTTACCTGGACTATTCTTAGGGAAAGGCAAAAGGCTGAGATTATTCCAATTCTCAAGAATGGAAAGGATCCTGGCACACTATCAAATTAGACCAATTTCTCTCACCAGCGTGATGTGCAAACTGACTGAGCACCTGATTGATAATACTCTTATTTTACATTGCAAATTTTAATTGCATATCAGAAAGGGTTTTTAGAATGAATAGAAATAATGTGGACAGACTCACCCAGGACGTGAAGAATGGCTTCCAATGTAAACAGAACTTTCTTGCTGTGTTTGTTGATTTCCAGATGGCTTTTGATAGTCTGGAGAAGGTCTTTTGGGGAAGATCATTGATGTAGGAAATTGTGGATAGATGGATCAAGTCTTTTTTAGACCACAAAATGTAATTAGATTTAAATTTCGTGGGGGTCTGTTTCCTCCTTTAAACAAACTAAACGACTGCCTCAAGGCTTGGTATTGTCCTATTATGTTTAATAGCATGGCCAAAGATGTTGTCCAGCACATTATGTATTTAAACCCAACTGTGCACGCCCATCTCTTTGCAAATGACCTGGTCTTGACCTGATGCAGACGTAGACTATTCAAGACTCTCAATAAGATCCTCGAAGATCTCTTGTTGTTGACGAAGAACAATTAGAAGATTGTAAATACTAATAAGACTATATATCAGCTTTTTACTGTTCTGAAACATTTGTGATGTTTCAATAACTGACAAACAACTGATTCAGAACAATTTAACTATCCAGCAATTTCCCTATTATTCATTCCTGTAAAGATCCTAATTACTTTCTTTTACAAAGTACCTTTGCCACTTCCTTCAACTTTCCCCTCTTATAGCAACTTTCATTTTATTAAACTTTCTATTAATTATGATGGGAGGTAAGCAATTATCTGCCAGGCACTCTGTAATTGATGTTCTATTCCAGTACAGTGCAAAACCGATAAATTTCCATTTTCGAGGTGCTAATATTCTAGCCATCTTGTAACAAAAATACCAAACAATATTCTTTCACAGTGAACTACTAATGCATTGGCTTGCATGCAGCCTTCCAGAGCATCGTGCTTAGGATGGTACTATTGCTCATATCAAGCGGGTTTAGCAAGGTCAGCCTGACGAAAACAAATTATAGCATCAGACTTCAAACAACCAAAGGATAAAAAAAATTGTCCATATTTCATTTATTATGTGAATTATTACAAAATTAGTTGTAATTAATCAAACTAAATTCGTTGTAATTAATTAACAAAATTAGTTTTAATTAACAAACTAGTTGTAACTAACTATTACAATTCTATTATTTATCATAATTCTCTAATATTTTATTATACATTACATATCTATTTTATGAACATGAAAAACTAATTTTAAAGCATATAAGTAAGGTTGTAGGATTTTAATCAAAATATTAAGATGCAAAAATGTGTCTAATTTTAAAATGCACTGCAAACTAACAGTGCTTTTCAAAATAAAATCAAGATGACAGTTATTTTTAGCTAAACATAGCCCTTAAAAAGTCAGTTCAATATACTCAGATCTGTCTAATACCTATATTCTAGAATCAAGATAGGTAGGTATTTTAATTAGCATCACACTGGAGTAACACAACAGCCTATTGGTGATGGTCATGGATCAATCTCAAAGGGAAAGGCCCAAGAACAACACGTACTTTGAACCACGGTCAGATGACAAGACAACACCTGAGCTGGCACCCCTTTCTCCAAACTTCCACACCACTCCAATGTGAGGACATTTGAGGCCAAAACAGATTTAACGTGCACCAGCCCCTTTGTACATGAGTGTTTTGGCTGGATTTGAATCTGTTACTCTTCCAACCGGGCCACTGCTGCCCCTGTAGAATTAAGTACAGCAAAACAATAAAATAAAATATACTGTAGAATCAAAGTTGTCAGTAGGAAACCAGTAAACAAATTCATAAAATAAAATTCCGTTGAATGTGAAACTTGATAAATGCTTTTAAACTAGTCCTATTATAGGTATGCAGTTTGTATGGCAAAAGAAATGAAGGGCAGATAGTACATCTCAGGTGTATTGAAGTAATTTTAATGCAAAGTTTAACATTTTATATTTAAGTAACAAAATAAGGGTATTAGTTATAATTTGTTCTTTTGAAATGTACTTATTAAGAGTAATTCATGAAATTAAAAAAAATGAGGATTAGTTATAATTTAATTAAGTACAGCAGTTTTAAAATTACCCACTGTCAGTCAGTTATTTTTAACATTATTGGTTTGGACACTTCTTTAAATACTGCAGCTTAATATTCTTCAGGTGCTTAAAAATGTATTTAATATTAGCAGACATGCACACAACATCTACACTGAACTGCTTATATCTATTGATGGCAAAATATAACTAGTTACTTCATATTTTATTTCAATCCACATGAAAACGAATATAACAATCATGTTCACATAAATGGATATCAATCCTAAATGAAAAAATATCCGAAAATATATAACAGCATTTCATTTACTTTACAAGAGTTAATTCTCGTTTCCAATAAAATGCATTTTGAAAAGCTACCACAATTAAATTTTAAAAGTACTTTGATTTCATCCCATTCACTTGTTCACACGTTTTGAAACCTATTTTCGATTATATTTTTATCTTCCAGATTTCTCATTGCTGTGTGTAATTAGATAGCTGAAGAATTTCATTACATTACGGTGTTGAACTTATATGTAGTTTTCACATTATGCAGTTAAATAACTCCAATCAAGTATGATTTAAGTGGCAAAGGAATCCTGTAACTGTCAGTATCATTGTTTAATCCATTGCCACTATCCATTATTGCCAAACAAATAATTTCGATTTCAGTGCCACATGTTTGTGAAATATAGACTACAAAGATAGTTGGTAATTGAATGTACGTCGAATTAAAGGCTGGTATTTGAATTTGCATTGCATTGGAGTGACACAATGGGCTATTGACGATCAGGATCAACGAAAGGAAAGATCAGAGGACAAGACCTTGTAATTTTGAACCAGTCAGATGACAAGGCCAACACATGGGCTTCGCACCCCACTATCCAAACTTCCACACCAACATGAGGCCACGACAGATTTAACATGTACCAGCCCCATATGCACAATGGTCTTTTGTTAGATCGAGTCTCAAATTCAGACTTTGCCAAATGGGTTACCATGGCCCAAAGAATTTTATTTTGGACAAAAATAAAATTTTTAATTTTCAAGTGGAACTATCAAAAATAATAAAAATTAAAAAAACACTTTAGATATTAAATTTTTTTATTGTATTTAATCATTTTAGATGTGTTTAATGATCAAATTTGTTACACAATTGTGGAAATTTTTAACTATCTTGAATACTTTTAACAAAAATGCACCTAAACATAGAATAAACAATTCATGTCATTAATATCTCAGCACCATAATCACCTTTAACATTTCTACATCACTTTGTTTTATAATTTTTTCTTTAAACCCTGGAAATTCAGATTAGCCTTACAAACTCTATTTTCTTTTTTCGGAGCACTGTTATTCATTCACTTCTGAATCCATGTGCTGATTGACTCTCTTGAATAAGCCAAAAGAAAATACCAAAAATAGATTGTGTGTCCATGGGGCTTGACTTTCCTGAAATATATTTTATGTTAAACAATTGAAAATACACTCTGAAACTAGTTTAGTCAATGTAAATCACACAAGCGAATCATATGCAGATACCTTAATCAAACAAGGAAAATTTAATTAAATATGCTATCACTAGAACGTTCATTTGTGTCACTTCAAAAGCAGATTTCTATTCTGCCTCGAAATCATTCTTTGATACGTGCCAGTGCTGAAAAACAAACTATAAAATAGAGTTCCGAAATTGAATGCTTGCATGCAAGAAATGCAGACTTCAAGTGAAAAGAAATTCAAACACGAGCAAACATGACGTAGAAATAGCAACAGACAACCAAACATTAAAAAATCTCCTCTCAGCTTAGAAACAGTGGAAGATGGGAAATCACTTCCGGTAATCCAATGGTATGGTATTTTAACAACTTCACACTAAAGCAACACTACCTGGTAATCCAATGCTTTCGCATCATGGTATTTGGTATTTTCAATTAACGTCACACTGGAGCAACACAACGGGCTATTGGTGACGGTCCGGGATCAATCCCAGAGGGAAAGAGCCGAGGACAACACCACGTAATTTTGAACCACGGTCAGATGACGAGGCACCACCTGAGCTGGCACCCCACTCTCCAAACTTCCACACCACGCCAACGTGAGGACATTTGAGGCCACGACAGATTTAACGTGCACCAGCCCCCTTTGTACACGACGGTGTTTGGCTGGATTCGAACTCGCAACCCTTCGGTTGCTAGTTCGTTACTCTTCCAACCGGGCCACCGCGGCCCCACTTTCGCATCATGAACAGGTCGGTACGTAGTTAAATTAACGTCGAGGTAGGTAGGTATTCAAATTAACGTCACTCTAGAGCAACACACCGGGCTATTGGTGACGGTCCGGGATCAATCCCAAAGGGAATGAATTAACGTCTAATTGGAGAAACACATTGGGTTGATGGTGACGGTAAGGAATCAATCCTGAAAGGAAAGATCTGAAGACAACACTCGTCATCTGACGAGTTTCAAAACTACGTGGTGTTGTCCTCGGTTCTTTCCCTTCGGGTTTGATCCCGGAACGTTGCCAATAGCTCCAGTGCGAAGTTAAATAAAATTACCGAAACCACTTCCACAACCACGTCAACGCGAGGACATTTGAGGCCACGACCGATTTAACGTGCACAAGCCCCTCCCACACGAAAGTCTGGTTGGATAAAGTTTCTCATAGCAGAACAAGATTTTGGAGAAAGAAGTTAAATTTCCGTCCCAATGGGACGAAGTGGAATTTGTTTTTCTAGGCATCAAAGAGTACGGCCCTTAATGTAGTTTTTTTATATGGATTTGTGAAAGATATTATTCTTTGTTGAATGGGTACCTTGGAATTTCCTCTTCAAACAGTGCTCGAAATCAGGGAGGATGGTTGATTTTTATCCTCTACTGAATATTTTAATTAAAAAATCGGAAAACAAAGTTTGTCTTGAAGAATCTGCAACTATCAGAAATCAACTCTCTCCCGGAGGAGGAACTGCGATCCTAGAACCTCACCTTCACAAGAGCAAAAGAATAAACAAGGTGTAACCAAAAGCAGTTGGAAACTATCGGCTTTCAAATAATAAAAATAGACTAAGCTTATTTGACACAGAATTTACATTTCTAAAACCACTTTTCAGAAACAAACGAAAGATCAACCGTTAACATCGAAATCCAACTGCCTTCAAAACTGTTATTGCTGTTAGCAACAGCAGTTAACTTACACACCATTGTATTTACCTAACTTGATTCAAAACTGCTGATGATAGCAGTTTACCGGAACTGAAAATTTGACCTGAGCACAGTATAAGTCAGGTCCACTTTTTAACTGCGTACTAGCTAACATTTCTTGAACCGGTGAACTTAACTCCATCGTATACTTAAAGCTTATTTTGACCAATTCTTAGGAGCGCCGTAAACAATGGTTGACAGCAGCCCCGGGTTCCAAAAATTTTGTGCTCAGAATCTCTTGCAAGCGATTCTGCACAGCTCCTGAGGAACTGCGTACCATGTAGCAGGTAAGCACCCTTTTTAAAACGACATTGTTAACGATTCTCTATTAATACTTTACATAAAAACGTAAAAAAGTGGTAGATACTAACTAAATTTAATATAAAAATATTAATTTGCGAGTATACAATAACTGATGCAATTTAATTTCAGGTTAATTATCGAGCAGTTTTCTAAAATAAATGATGTTCCTCATAACCATTTAAATATTTATTGCACGATCTAAAGTTATGCACAAATATGGGTTGTGTATAATCGGAAAATAACCACACGTGACTTTGCACAAATAAATTGAAATAGACTAAAAGACCGTTAAAGAGTATTTCGGAGCTTCGCTAATTTTACATTTCGAATATCTACACTTCTAGCAACACTTTCTAATTGTTCTTTTAATTATTCAATTTAATTTCTACAGTGAGGGCGCTCCGAATTTTAAATGAAAGCTTTCTTTAGGGAAAAGTTATTACGCTTTATTGGAACTTGCATGAAGTCTTGATGTTTCGCAATCCAAAATATCGTGAAACAAACTTATTTTGAAAATTAGAAATTAATTGTAGCATTGAAAAATATCTGACTACTGTATGTTGCAATACAGCGAAATTTATATTTGCTATTATAACGAAGGGACTTCAAGCTTCCTAACGTCCGCTAATAAAATAAGTTTGATTAAAATAAACTATTCATTTTGGATTTTCTGAAAAAAAGGCTAGGTTCTGTCATTAAGGATTGTTTTTGCGATCGATTGTAAGCAACTGAAATGCTTCTGGTTGTGAGACTGACAGCAGCGCCATCGTGTGGTACAATGATATCTTATAAATGCTGTTTACTTCATAAATACAGGATGTTTCATGAAGGACCTCTGACTGAAAATAAATAACTCGGAAACGGTGATAGATAGAAGCATAAAACCAGTGGTATGTTTATTAAAAAAACCGTAAGAATCTGACACAGAAATGATGTTGAAAATCAAATCATTGAAATGATTTTGATGTGAATGCAACGAGGGCTTGCATTACCCACTATGTACAACCTAATTATGATAATGCAGCTTGTAGCGCCATCTATCAGCGTAATTTGTAATTAAAATATTTTGAGGTTTCTGTATCAGATTCTTACGGGTTTTTTTAATAAACATACCACTGGTTTCATGCTTCTATCTATCACCGTTTCCGAATTATTTATTTTCAAAGTTAGGGATCCTTCATGAAACACCCTGTATTACGATCCAAAAACTCATGACTTTCTGAAATTATTTTTCAAATAATTGTGTACATTCTACAAGATTCGTTTACCTCAGAATTTCTTGTCTAAAACTTTTCATTTGAAATCAATTCTTATGCACTAGGGTTCATAAAATTAGCGCGATGAAAAGAAAAAAGTGCTTGGAGATATGTAGCATGCAACGCAAACCGAAATAATTTCAACTTGTTAAAGATTGCAACTCGTGAATTAGCTGTCATATTCTCACATGGTTTTAACTTGTTTTCATTCTGTTATTATACAGATAACCAGACGGTTTATCGATGAAATTCATGACTACTACAAAATTGGTACTTCATCATCCATCCTATTGTATAATTTCATGTAAGAGTACACTCCAGTATGATCATAATATGCTAATATTTCTTTCAAATTTTTTAAGTTGGAATAATTAAAGAATCAAGACAAAATCTAAAAGATCTGTGTAAAATTGCTTCAATATGTCTTGCTTCCGAATATTCCCACTAGATGTCGACACAATTCAGTAGAAAGTTCAAATCTTGGACGAAATTTCAGTTTTCAAGATCACTTTTTAAATATTTGCGTTGCAGCGTTTGTGTCATTTATGGTGCGATTGGGATTCACATGGAAAGGGAGACCAATCTGTTTTGAGAGGAAGGTTCAAAATGTAAATAAATTTGAACTCTTTTCTTTGAAGTCATCGCTAAGAGAATTTTTTATTGCTTCCATAAACTACCGGGAAAAGAAATATATCCGCCAAAAACTTACTTTATAAAGTGGAAAAACAACGTTTGGCGTCAATTGCCTCCGACACTAAATTTTGTCATGTGGAAAAAAGCAACATTTCCAGCGTATATATTAACATATTTTTCGTTTTAAAAATTCAAAAGATTTATTAAACTTGTGATTTTCTGTCCAAGCTCATATTCAGAAAATTATCTCGGGGTTTGGTCTACCTTCTCTCTATCTACCAGTTCCCTATTCTCATCGAATTGCTGTTATATTAATTGATGACGTTCAAAGATTTTTCGACTGTTTCCAGACATGTTTACATATATTTTACCTTTAAAATTCTGAAATACGCCGCTTCAGCTAGCTTCAGAATGTCTTTTTGAATGTTTAAAAAAGAATTCGAGGAGGCTTGAGCACTGTGGACCATTCCCTCTGCATATGTCTTTGATTCAAAAAGCGACGTGCCGAAATTGCATTCGACAAATATGTCAAGTTACATCACTTCCGGAATCAGCACGTGTTCAGGAAATAATTTCGGGGTGGTATGTTGATTTATTAACGTCGCATTGGATCACAACACATGGACTATTGACTACGGTCTGGGATCAATCTCGAAAGGAAAGATCCGAAGACAACCCCTCGTCATTTTGAACCTCGGTCAGATGACGAGGTCACACCTAAGCTCGCCAAACTTCACACAACGCCAGGACATTTGAAGCCGCGACAGATTTAACATGCACCAGCCCTCGCGTACACGGCAGTCATTGGCTAGACCTAGTTTCGAACACGAAATCTTCCGGTTTGCTATTCCGTTATTCTTCCAACTAGGCTACCGCGGTTCAATAATTTCGGGTTAGGGAAGGCAATTTTCTCTTCCGTTTTTCCATGAATGAGGGTGAATTTGTTTGAAGCATGTGGGTCGAAGGCCCTCTATCTCTAGATCAACAAAGTCTTTCTACAGAACTGACTTTAGTTTTTCGGGTCGCGGTAGCCCAGTTGGAAGACCAACGGATTAACAACCGGGGGTTGGAAGTTTAAAACTCCGTCCACCCAAAGACCGTCGTGTACACTGGGGGGGGGATATTTCAATTAACGTCACACTGGAGCAACACAATGGGCTATTGGTGACGGTCCGGGATCAATCCCAAAGGGAAAGATCCGAGGACAACACCACGTAATTTTGAACCATGGTCAGATGACGAGGCAACACCTGAGCTGGCACCCCACTCTCCAAACTTCCACACCACGCCAACGTGTACACTGGGACTGGTGCACGTTATATCTGTCGTGGCCTCAAATATCCTCACGTTAACGTGGTGTGGAAGTTTGGACAGTGGGGTGCCAGCTCTGATGTTGTTTTCGTCATCTGACCGTGGTTCAAAAATACGAGGCGTTGTCCTTGGAACTTATCCTTCGGGATTGGTCCAAACCGTCGCCAATAGTCCGATGTGGGTTGTTGAACTTTGTACTTATCGCAAACATTTTCCAGTGCTATGCGTGTATGTGAATGCTCTCTGTAATCCTTTATTATAATACACTGCTGGCCACCGTAAATGCAACACCCTGAAGGAAGCATGCAAATAATATGAAATTTACAACATGCATTAGCGGAGGTGAGATATGCAAATGATTAGAATTTCAGCGCAGACGCACATCACGCGCGCCTGTGGCGCCACTTCAAAGCGCTATTTAAGGCTTGCAGATTTCGACGATTTCAAGTACGGCAATTGTGTTTTTATTGTGGTTTTTTCAAAAAAACGATCAATTATGCCTCGTAGAAAACAGCGATCATCTTTTGATCAAGTATCCGAGTTCGACAGAGGAAGGATAGTGGCCTACCGAGATTGTGGATTATCTTTCAGGGAAATCGGTAGTCGTGTTGGACGAAACCAAACAACTGTAATGCGGATATGTGATCGTTGGATGCAGGAGGGTACGACGGACCGACGTGTTCGATCGCATCCACCTCAGTGCACCACTTCACGTGATGACAGGCATATTGTGCGTATGACAGTGACGGATCGCTCAGCCACATCACGAACCATAGCACAGCACATTCAGTCTGTACCGCATCATCCAGTGTCTGCGCGTACCATTCGACGCCGTTTCAGCAGAGTGGTCTGTCCGCAAGACGTCCATTGCTTCGTCTACCCTTGACGCAGAACCACAGACGTTTCCGCCGCCAATGGTGCGATGAAAGAAGGATGTGGACGGCAGAATGGAATGAAATTGTCTTTACTGACGAGTCACGCTTCTGACTGCAACACCACGATGGTCGGATTCGAGTCTGGAGACACCGTGGAGAGAGGATGCTGAACAGCTGCGTTATGCACCGCCACACTGGTCCTGCACCGGGTATTATGGTATGGGGCGGTATTGGATATCACTCTCGCACTCCTCTAGTACGCATTGCTGGTACTTTAAACAGCCAGCGCTACATCTCCGAGGTGTTGGAGCCAGTTGTCCTTCCTTACCTTCAGGGCTTGCCCACAGCCATATTTCAACAGGATAATGCGCGACCACACGTGGCACGCATTGTCCAAGGGTTCTTCGTCAATCGCCAGATTGAATTGCTTCCCTGGCCAGCTCGCTCTCCGGATCTTTCGCCGATAGAAAACATGTTGTCCATGGTTGCTCAACGATTGACCCAGAATACATCCCCAGCTGCCACACCAGATCAACTTTGGCAACGTGTGGAAGCTGCTTGGTCTGCTGTACCCCAAGAACACATCCAAAGTCTCTTTGAATTAATGCCGAGGCGTGTGGCAGCGGTGATCTCCAACAATGGCGGCTACTCTGGCTACTGATTTTGGCAGGAACCACACTTCACAGAAGTCTATAAATTTAATCATTTGATACTTGGTCAACATGTTATCCACAAAATAAATTTTGTTGTGATATCTCTTGTCTTTCTTGGTGTTGCAATTTGGGTGGCCAGCAGTGTATAACGCTCAAAAGTCAATTCTTCTTTTCATCTTGCCGCCCCCTGTTCTGTAACACAATTGAAGGGATGAGTGGAAGAAGGGGTTATGTGACATTTGTTTACATTTTGGGATTATTGCAGTTTTGAAGTAGATGTCAGATTTATTTAAAAATACGTGTAAGAACCCTTATGTGGATACTTACACCACCAATCCCAAACTCCTTCCCACTCATCTAGTAAAAGTATTACTTTGAGGCCAAATATCTCGAAACTATAAAAATGTCACATAACCCCTTCTTCCACTCACCCTTTCAATTCACACAAGAGCACAGTCAAAGCTGTGGAATTCTCACCTTACAGACAGACGTCTTGAGAGCACAAAACAAGACAGGGGACGCTTTTTCTCAACAGATACAACACTCAACAGAAGCCACTAACAAAGATCGGCGTTTTCCAATTTCCATGCAGTCAATAATGAATAGTTGTCAAAAAAATATTGTGAACAAAATTCCTGCGGTTCCAATTATTGAAATAATTATACTTTATATTCATTTTCAATATGTAAACTAGGTTTTGGATAGAAAGCTGCACTAGTTTCATTCGCCACATGTCCCTAAAAGTATACCTCCGCTTCTATGTCCGGAATGAAATAGAAAATACGTACTCAGAATCGCTACTCGTTTCCGCGCCTTTCTAAAAGACAACATCAAGTGCACTTGGATCAACCATACAGTAATACCGAGGAGGAAGGGTGTAGTTGAATTCACGTTGCAATGGAGCAACTCGACAGGTATTGGCAAAGATCCGAACACAACCCCTCGTCATTTTGAACCACTGTCATCTAACGAGGCAACACCTGAGCAGGCATCACACTCTTCAAACTTCCGCACCACACCAACGTGAGGACATTTGAAGCCACTAAAATTAGATTAACTCCAGTCCCCACGTGCACGACGATCAGTAAAACTCGTAAACTCATTACATTCCGGTTGCTAATCCTCTACGCTTCCAGTCTACTACTACTAGCCCAGCACCCAATGAACAGTTGTAGATTTTCTTTTTTTACATAACGCACTTCTACCGCTTTATTAAAAATATAGTAAACAGATGCGCAAATTGTAAACTCATATAACTAATTGCACATTATCGTATAAAACTTTTGCACATTTTTCGACACCCATGTTGCTTTCTGGGCCCTGAATCATTGTACTACCCTCCATGTGAGGGGCTCTAATTCTTGGAAGAATGGAATGGCTTTTTCCTCCATTTCGGAACTAATGGACGAAAGCCATTCCAGCTTTCTGATAAAGTGCGGCACTGGGTCGAATTTGGGTCATTCGATTTTTGAAAAGGTGTGAAAGCTCATTGAAAGAAGGTTACCATACGCAAAAACAAGAATGGCGGTCGCGATGAATATTTCCTTTCTGCCAAAATCCAACCAAAAGACTATCGTGTACGTGGGGGCTCGTGCACATTAAATCTGTCTTGGCTTCAGACGTCCTCCCGTTGGCGTAATGTGGAAGTTTAGAGAGTGGAGTGCCAGCTCAGGTATCGCCTCATCATATGGCCGTGTTTTAAAATTACGAGGTCTTGTCCTGGGATCTTTCCCTTCAGGATCGATCCCAGACCGTCGCCAATAGCCGTTGTGTCGCTCCAGTGCGACGTTAATTCAACTACCTTTCACCCTTCTGCCAAGCTATATAATGCTTGCCAAATATTATGCTATCGATTTCGCCAAATATAATGCTATCGATTTCGGCATAGCATGAACTTAACCAGAATTTGTGCAAGACTTCAATTATGGAAGGGATTTGTTTACATCACCAACGATCCCCTAATTTAAATAATAGACTCGTTCAAAACCAAGTGACTCAAATGTCACCTCTGTGGAGTCTGACTATACTTTTTCTTTCGTGTGAAAAAAGGACGGAACAGAGAGACAAACTAAATCAAACCACGAATCAAATCTCACCGTTCGTGTGGTGAGCGTTTTCCTTAAATGGAACAAGTGTATGTTAAACGTCCTTTTTTCTCCCTTTAATTGAAACACGTGATTTCCCAGATCATTTGTTAGGTTAACCCAGTGACCAGACGACCTCTACGTTCATCCACACCATCACAGCATATTTATTGCTTTTCGTATGTGGAACTGGTAATTTCATCGTTTCATCTTTTCCTCCCCAAGTCCAGTTCAATTATACGAGTTCTATGACCATTGTGTTCTTTCAGGTGTTCGAGTTTTCCAGACATTCGTTTCAAATTCAGCTTTTTCAGCTTTTTTTGTCATCTGTAGTCTCTCGGTGTTTCACAATGTTTGAGATTAATTCTGAGCAACATCTGCGTTTCCACTCTTCGTGCACCTTTATGTAAAATAAAAGTGCACGGAAATATTGTAGACGTCACTTATTTCAATTGGATGGCCCCAATTATGCAAATAATAATGATGGTTAAACCGGCTAAAGGATCAAAATTAGCGGAAATTGCGCAAGTTCTTCACTTTTCAAATTTGTTTTGGGGAAATGGTTTATCAACAAAGAAAAGTATTAATTAAGAAAAGACCAACAGAAATTAGTTGGAAATATTGCCAGAACAGACTTGAAGTAACAAATATATCACAAATTACTTGTAATTCAAAACAATTTGGATTAAAAAAATTTATTTTAGATATTCATGCCTCATTAAGATCCATTTGAAAAACTATATAATTTAACTTTATCTTATTTGAAATGAGTTTCGTTAGTATCAATATTATCGAAACGTAAACATACCTTTCTTAATTATGCTTATAATTACACAAAAGAAGCCATGTGAATATTACCCTGAGAAGGTTTTTGGTTTTTATCTTGAAGTGATCTCTAAAACCCCATTGAGTCTACATGGTGATAAGCTACATAATCTGTAGGAATAAGGATCATAGTAAGATTCTCAGCTTAGAAACAGTGGAAGATGGGAAATCACTTCCGGTAATCCAATGGTATGGTATTTTAATAACGTCACACTGGAGTAATACAACCTGGTAATCCAATGCTTTCGCATCATAGAACAGGTCGGTAGGTATTTAAATTAACGTTGAGGTAGGTAGGTATTTAAATTAACGTCACTCTGGAGCAACACACCGGGCTAATGGTGACGATCCGGGATCAATCCCAAAGGGAATGAATTAACGTCGAATTGGAGTAACACATTGGGTTGATGGTGACGGTAAGGAATCAATCCTGAAAGGAAAGATCTGAAGACAACACCCACACCACGTCAACGCGAGGACATTTGAGGCCACGACTGATTTAACGTGCACAAGCCCCTCCCCCACACGAAAGTCTGGTTGGATCAAGTTTCTCATAGCAGAACAAGATTTTGGAGAAAGAAGTTGAATTTCCGTCCCACTGGCGCAACACAATGGGATGAAGTGAAATTTGTTTTTTTAGGCATCAAAACCTTGTATTACCATTGGATATTTTATTGTTTATGCAAAAGTAGACATGAATACGGCCCTTAATGCAATTTATTTAATATGGATTTGTGAAAGGTGTTATTCTTTGTTGAATGGTACCTTGGAATTTCCTCTTCAAACAGTGCTCGAAATCAGGGAGGGTGGTTGGTTTTTTAAACAACAATCGTTAACGATTCTTATTTAATACTTTAAATGAAAATATGAAAAAGTGGTAGATACAAACTAAATTTAATATAAAAATATTAATTTGCGAGTATCACAATAACTTTGATGCAATTTAATTTCAGGTTAATTATCGAGCAGTTTTCTAAAATAAATTAATTTCTAAAATAATAAATAATTCCTCATAACCATTTAAATATTTATTGCACGATCTAAAGTTATGCTCAAATATGGGTTGTGTGCAATTGGAAAATAACCACACGTGACTTTGCACTACGAATATTAATACTTATATATTTAAGTTTTTATTGAAATAGACTAAAAACGTTAAAGAGAATTTCGGAGCTTCGTTAATTTTCCATTTTGGATATCTACACTTCTAGAAACACTTTATAATTTTCTTTTAATTATTCAATTTAATTTCTACAGTGAGGGCGCTCCGAATTTTAAAGGAAAGCTTTCTTTAGGGAAAACTTATTACGCTTTATTGGAACTTGCATGAAGTCTTGATATTTCGCAATCCAAAAAATCGTGAAACAAACTAATTTTGAAAATTAGAAATTAATTGTAGCATTGGAAAATATCTGACTGCTGTATGTTGAAATACAGCGAAACTTATATTTGCTATTATTTTTTTGTCAACGAAGTGACTTCAAGCTTCCTAACGTCCGCTACCAAAAAAAGTTTGATTAAAATAAACTATTCATTTTGAATTTTCTGAAAAAAGCTAGGTTCTATCATTAAGAATTGTTTTTATGATGGACTGTAAGCAACCCGAGGATTGCGAGTACGAAATTCGATTCAACCAAAGACCGTCGTATACGTGGGGGGCTGTTGCACATCAATTCTCTCGTGGCCTCAAATGTTCTCGCTTTGGGGTGGAAGTCTGAATAGTGGGACGTGACAATACAAAAAGTATTTACATATTCCAGATCTTTTCTAATCCACTGGCCTCAGTGCCGTTAAACCCCTTTGTGAGGGCAATTACGTGACAATAAGAGACCCCATCCTACCTGTTTCACTGCAATCCACCCCTCAATCCCATTCCCGGATCGTCACGTCCCTCCGAGGTGCACTAATCATGACTTTCGCTCAATCCGAGTCAGCCAGCCTGCCACGTCACACAATTGCCGGACGGGGCAGAAACCGGGCCTGACAAGAAGCGCCACGTCATTTGAACTACGTCATCATCCCGTCAACAAGGGGAAATTATTGGGAGGTCGAAATAAAACTCCTCTTACTTTGGATGTGTGTTTTCAGAACTCTTTATTTTGTCACAAGAAGCATTATCTGGCAAGCTACTCGTAAATGTAAAAGTGGCGGTAGTATTTCTGCTGCTTTTTTTTAAAACTATCTCAGCATATCGGCAATAAAATTTCAAAGAATATACTTGTAGTACAAAATGAAATATGGTAGTTGATTGGTCAACGCCAATCAGAATAATTGCCAAATGTTGCCAAAACGGCTACAAGCAACATTTTAAGGCAACCACAATATGTATCGTACAAGAGCAATTGGGTAATGGGAAGAAATTAATCTTCACATTCCGTTTGGTTTGCACACTGAAAATCCCTCATTGCTATTCAGAAAGGAGAAGGGACAAAGTATTAAAATTATTTTATGACTAACGTCTGGAGAACACAAAATAACAAAGGGAAGACTCTTTTTTTCTTTGTCCTGGAGACCCATTAAGTAAAACCGGTTTTTGTTATTTTTTATTTAGTCAATAGTTAAATTCAATCGAAAGTTAATATGATGACAGTTAATTTTTAAGCAAAATTAATATGGTACTATAATCAGCACATTCCCTCTAATTTAAATAAATATAATTTATCGGAACATGTTTCCTGTACCTATTTCGAAGGTGATGTCACTTGGCTTACTTTTCGAATACGATTTCAGCACGTCGCAAATAAAAATTCCAGTGAATGAGTTCCTAATTGGAAAGTGATAGAAAAGAAACTTTTTTATTCCAAAGGCATTAGACAAATACGTCTTTTCAACCCATGTGTCACTATGTACATATGAAGTTAGATAATAGAACAAAAAGGGAGTTAATAAAAAGATTAACAAGATTCCAACTGCTGCACAAAAGTTCTATCACCTTCCAATATGGACGCCTTCCCCTGATAATTCTGAAAGTTCCAACTGGTGGCCACAGTCCATGTTAGCAATCCCTCAACACTAGACACATTTAGGGCTACAATAGATCCCAAAACGATCTAAATGCTTGGCCAGGCAATCATCATGCCCTGTCAATAATTTAAAACCCACTACTGTTGTAAAGCAAGGGCCGGCAAGGATTCCCAAATGAACTCCACTTTTTGTTTTGTGTTATCAGCCATTCTAAATTTATAACTGTCTTTTAACTTATTCTTGATTATTTTAACTGCAGATTCGAGGGGTATATCATGCGACAGATCTGAAGAATATGTGTCTCCTTTTTGGCCAGTTTGTCAGCCAACTAATTTCCATAAATACTGTAGTGGGGGATCATAGTTGATTGGTCAACCCATTTAGATTAACCCCCAAAGTCGCCAAAATGGCGATAAACTGTATTTCAAGGGGTATGGCATCATACGAGAGCATTTGGGTTCTGGAAGATCTCCTTTTTCCGCCTGGTTAGTTTTGCACTGAAAATCGTTCTTCCCCATATAGATCAATACAAATTATATTCGATCATCTTATATGCAATGCGGTTTTTTCTTATTGAACAAAGTGGAAAAGTGCAATGTTTTAGTTATTGGGTAAACATACAATGTGTATGTTTTATTAGAATTGATAGTGTTACACAAGTAATTGTGTGGCGGTTTAGTTTTTCACATGTGATTTTAAGAGAAAAAATATTCATTATCATAGTTATCAAACGTTATCTTTATTATGAGCTGCTTCCTGAAAATAAAACCATCGCAAAAGTGTTGTATTGTGAACAACGGACACGGGTAGAGCAAGCTATTGATGAAAAAATGACTAGCTAGCAGAAAGGGTGTGTTTTTTCATCACAACACACGATCACACACAGCACGAGAAACGTTACAAAATTAAGACAATTTGAATGGGAAATTTTGACTCATCCACCATATTCTTTCGATCTGGCGCCGCCAGATTAATATCTTTTTTGAAGGATTTTATTTCAATCAACCTTAATGGAAAAGTTTTGAATGAGATGTCCGAAGAGAGTTCGATTTATTCTTTGAATTAAAACACAATTGATATCGCCAGTATATTAAGAATTGAAAAATAAGATGGGACAGTTTGAAAAAGTGGCAAATATATCGTAGAGAGCGAGTTGAATGTGTTTTAATGCGTTATTTTAAAAATTTACTCTATCCCCAATATTTTTTAAATGACCCAATATTTATAATATTTATCCCTCATGGTTGGAGGCCCAACTGTATATGGTCTCTATGGTGCAAAGCACAACCATAAAAAGTAATGGTATCCATGGTGTTCTGGGCCTAAGGATTAACATTTTTATTCACACGCACACAAAGTATCGATATTCTGTATTGACCCGTTTTGAAGCGCGTAGTATCGATACATCTAATATGTCGGACAAAAAGTATCGATCCCTAAAGTATTGATATTCGATAAAAGCAAAAAAACTTTTTGTTTTACGGTACATCCTGTTTTCTTCTCGTTCGCCCCTATTCACGTCGGTTCACGTCGTTTAGGTATCGGACTAGCATTTTTTAGGAAAAGTACCGAAGCGGTCCGACCTGATTCGAACGAATACCAGTCCGAAACCCGTTTTTGAAGATAAGAGTACTTTAAGAGCATCGATCTCTTTAAGAGCGGTGTCAAACCGCTTTCTAATTGGATCAACTTGGCATCGGACTAGCATCTCCTGGGAAAAGTTTCGGCTCGGTCTGACCCGATTTGAACGGATGCCGGTCCGATACCCTGATTTCACGGAACGTCTGCAACGATATTCATCAAAATGTATCGATCCGGGTATCGATTCTCTCTTTACGGATCGATCCAAAATATCGAGAGATGAAAGTATCGATACAGCATCACTCATCTCTATCTGGGCCTTAGAACTTGACACTCCAGTCTCCCGGAACCTGATGAATGAGAGTAAACCACTCTGCATGTCTTATTACACATTCTATCTGTATAATTGTATTAAGACCGTCGTGTACACGAGTGCTGGTCCACGTTAAATCTGTCGTGGCCTCAAATGTTTTCAAGTTGGCTTGGTGTGGAAGCTTGGAGAGCATGGTACCAGCTCAGGTGTTGACCTCGTCATCTGACCGTGGTTCAAAATTACGAGCCGTTGTCCTTGGATTTGTCCCTTAGGGATTGATCCCGGACCATCGCCAATAGCCCATTGTGTTGCTCTAGTGCTACGTTAATTAACTACCTACATGAATTTTGACATTTGTTCTTCATGTTTGGGTGATCTGACCCCTACCATAAAAATACTGTGGTCCAAGAAGTTAGCACCCCTAGGAATTGGCAACCGTTAACTGTTCTCTCTTCACTTCAGCCGGAGTAATCAACGTCCAGAACAAAGTTCACCACACTGTTTTTGGCTCAATAACCCCTTTTCAAAGACATTTTTTTTGTTCCCCTCTGGAACACTATCTCATCTAACAATAAATTGCAAGCGTCGCTGTGCCTATTATTTTTGAATTTTACCAAAATATTTATATCCTCTGTGTGGGTAATTTTAGAATTTCAAAGGACTATAGGTTAACAACTTGGAACTGAAATTACGAAGCTATGCATAAAAAGTAACAAAAACAAATAGTACATGAACATACTAGATTGATCACTATTATCAGCAATTAATATCAAATCAATTAGTAAAATCAAAATTAATCAACAAGGAGAAAGATGAGCCTGTGCTGGGTTACCAATTTGTCCACTTGAGATTATTTTCTTCAGCCAGCATTCTTAAATCTCCAGTCAACTATTTGCAGCCGGTTCCCCTTTCTTGTTAAGAGAATAAATGGCATTATATCATTGTAGTGGTAGTGTCTGTATGATTAAGTGGATGAATCTTTGCGAAAACATTTTTAGGCGACAAATTTTTTAGCATCTTATTGCCCACTCTTGCTCCTCAATGACCAAATTGTCTAAATTACTCCAAAGATTCTTTCCTCGTACACAGGGTGTGACCTCTTTGGGGAACTAAAGTTTACACGCTGGTTGGATTTGACGGGGCAAGGGCCATATTTGGTCAAGCACGAGACAGACAACGTAAAGTAATGAACATATATACACAACGAAAGTTATACTGATAACTGAAGAGGTAAGTACGTAGTTAATCAACATCACCACTGGAGCAACACAACGGGCTATTGGCGACGGGGTCAATCCCAAGAAGAAAGATTCGAGGACAACACCACGTAATTTTGAATCACGGTCAGATGACGAGGCAACACCTGAGCTGGTACCCCACTCTCCAAACTTCCAAACCAGATACTGAAGAGGGAACTACACTCAGGATAAGTTACAGGAATCGAACCTGCACTGCCTACAACTCTAGGGCTGCTAGCGAAGTGGGGAAACACTGAGTCACGGCGACTTCCCCTAACGTCTGTCATAACTGTTTTTTACGAAAATAATGTCAAGAGTTATTGCTATTTTGCAATAGCAGTCATTGTTAATTGCTAGTATTAGCAGTTTCTGTACGGTTACAAACGCTAACGGCTAGTAAATAAATCTATCTGCTATTATCTGTTGGAACTTGCCGTTAGTAATTAACAGTTCTTTGTGTTTAAATAAACATTTGATTGAAACAATATTGGTGAGTTAAACTTTATTTTCAACACAAATCTTTTAATCAATTATATTTTGCGATAGGTTAAGTCATAAAATTTACCTTTTTAATATCTGACTACAACACAGATGGATAACTTAATATTTTCGATAACCTTATCTTTCCCAAAGAAAGGTCGGGGGATGTCCGGGACGGTTGGTCATCCCAGCCACCGTGCCAGACGGAGTGTATTGATCCGGCTCTGGAAAGCGCGTGTAATCTCTTTGGAACGAGGCGCGCCTTGTCCCACTTGGACGAGTTTGAGGCGACTTCTTTTAAGCGTCTTCGTTCGTCGGAGATGGCAGTTGGAAGTCTGTGAGATCGCTTTTAACTAGGCTTATTATGCATACCGGCTTTAAAGGCCTAGTCCCATTCCGATTGGTCGTAGGAAGGATATAGGGGTTGTGTAAAACCAAAATTTCCAAAAATATCAAAAGTGGAAAGTCTAAATTATACTTCATTTTTGTTCCTCTCGAATTTGAAGTTTTAGAATGCAAACTAACAAGTAAAACACACTAAATAAAAAAAACAGAAAACGAAGAGGGAAAAATTATACTTCATAAGCTTTACTCACTAAGTGCTTCTCAAAAGATCCAACTTTCACGCAAAGAAAAAACGACTTTGTGGACTTCACCAGTCTAAGAAGGATCACCATATTCTGGTCTAGAAAAGCTAAAAACATAATCTTGAAAATTTGTGTTTCACTGTCAGCCGACGAAAAGTAAGTTAGAACTGATGTAAACTCAATTAAATTAAGTTAAATTCAAGAGTTTAAAGTTCAAAATTTAAAGTTAACTGTTCTCAGAAACTTCTTTTTTTTAATTTGCTACCAAAAGGAAGTTAGACTTTTGGAAACCTGGGGCTAAATAGGCTAATGTCGGTCTGTCCAAAACAAGATATAAGTATTTGAAATAAGGATAATGATAAATTATACTTATTTAAATAAGAGGAAATGTACTAATTGTAAATATAACAAATGTATGTAATTAGTACCATATTAATTTTGCTAAAAAATTAACATTCATCATATTAATTTTCGGTTGTATTTAATTATTACCCATGAATAAAAACTAAGAAAACTCAGTTTTTGGTAATGAGTATTCAGGACGAAGTAAATCGAGGAACCTCTCCATTCTTATTTTGTATTCTGACGTTAGTGTCGTCCTCTGACCGTGGTTCAAAATTACGAGGTGTCCTCTGATCTTTCCCTTCGGGATTGATCCCAGAATGTCGCCAATAGAATGTGTTGCTCCAGTGTGACGTTAATTCAAATACCGACCTACCTGGCGTTAGTGATAAGAGAATTTTAATGCTTTGTCTCGTCTCTTTTCTGAATAGCAATGAGAGGAATTTTCAGTGTAAACAAACACGAGACGGAATGTGAAGATTAATTAGTTCCACAACCCAAATGTTCTCGTATGATAAATATAGAGGTTACCGTAAAATGTAGTTTATAACCGTTTTTGGTCATAAGATTTTGCAAAGTTTGGTTTTTAGTCTGATTGGTGTTGACTAATCAACTATCATATTTCACTTCGGAATTTATTCTTTGGAATTTTATTCCCGACGTGCTGAAATCGTTTTAAAAAAACATCCCATGTAATGTCACGTTCGGAATACCAATAGGGAGCATATTTCGCCCCACAAACACTACTGCCGCCTTCTTGACAGAAAATGCCTCCCATACGATGCCATGGTGCATAGAAAAGCATGGTGGAAAGGAATAATTTATCCTTTTAAGATGGAGTTCATGAAAGCCTTTATATACACTCCTAGTACTATGAAATATTTCTGATAAGGTGGTTAAATATGTTAATTAACGTCGCAACTGGAGCAACAAAACGGGCTATTGGAGACTGTCCGGGATCGATTCCAAAGGGAAAGTTCCTACGACAACACCACGTAATTTGGAATCACGATCAGATGACGAGGCAACACCTGAGCTGGCACCCCACTCTCCAAACTTCTACACCACGCCAACGTGAAGACATTTGAGGCCGCGACAGATTTAACGTGCACCAGCCCCCTTTGTTCACGACTGTCTTTGATTGGATTCGAACTCGCAAGCCTCCGGTTGCTAATCCGTTACTCTTCCAACCGGGCTACCACGGGCCCTTTCTGATAAAGAAAAACTGTGCTTATATTCAAAAATCTGGTTTAACTTGAAAAAACACTTTTCAAAAATACGTATTTCTGAAATGACAACCGTAGTGGCACTCTGCCCAAATCACACCCTTTGGATATGCCCTGTCTGGTAAGTAAACTTCCTTATTCTTGCTCCACGAACACTTGAAGTGACTGTCTTGTCACTTCAAGTGTTCGTGGAGCAAGTGTGCTAAGTAATTATTTTTAAGGGAATTTTTAAGAAGAAATAGAAGGACCTTTTTAGGAAATTAGCAGTCCACGTATAAGATTTGCTCTGAATTCTCTTCTTGCTTATATTTGTCGATAGCACAACTGTCGTTACTCACATTTATATTTTATTTCAATCCATTTACAATAATCCATTTATAATCCCACATTCATATAAATGGTAGGTAGATATTTTAATTAAAGTCGCACTGGAGCAACACAACTGACTATTGGCGACGGTCCGGGATTACAACCGAAGGGAAAGATCCGACGACAACACCGAATCACGGCCAGTTGACGAGGTCACACCTGAGCTGGCACCCTACTCTAAAAAATTCCCCACCTCACCAACGTGAGGACATTTGAGGTCACGACAGATTTAACGTGCACCAGCCTCTATTGTACACGACGGTCTTTGGTTGGATTCGAACTCGCAAGCCTCCGATTGTTAATCCGTTACTCCTCCAAACGGGCTCCTCATAAATATATTTCAAACCTATAAATGAAATAAAATAATCTCAAAATACATAACAGGCATCGAGTTTACTTTTATTTGTTAATTCGTATTTCCAATAAAATGCATGGCAAAAAGCACACCTGTTATGCTACCACAATTATATTCTGAACGTCTACTTCCATTGCATCCCATTCCCTTGTTCAGAGGTGGTGAAGCTAAACCTATTTTTGCTCATACTGTTTTTTTACTTCGCTGATTTCTATCTTCCAGATTTCTCATTGTTTTCTGTAATCAGATTGCTGAAGAATAGGAAATCCTAAATCCCCACTAGCATATAAGTAAATGTGTACAGATGGAATAAAAATTCACGTTGATATCTTCAGTATATTCTGAAAAGGAATCATGTGAATTTAATCTCTTTCGTAAAAGCTGAAGTTAGTCGTTCCTTTTTGCAAAAAATGACTACAAATTATGAATATTATTTTTATTACATAGAGAAAAAGTACCGGTAGTATATAAAAAGTCCTGAATCGATTTCCATCAAAATATATGTGAATGTTGCTATCCATAATTTTTTTGAATATGAATTCATAATTACCATTGTATATAAAAAAACTAAAAAATGAAACATTAAATACATTGTGTTTAAATGTTACAAAGGTTCTTTATAAGTAACACAACAAAAAATTTCAGCTTAATAGGACGATTATTGCGGAAGATATGAATAAAGGTCTGGAAAAATACGGAACATAGTGAATGAGTTTGTTTTAACGTCTTCAACGAAATATTTCTTTAGAGAATCCGTTTTATTCAAATTATAACAATTCAAAAATTTTAATGAGCTTTTCAAACTTGAGTAAATTTATTTCTTTTACAGTCCTTGCAGTCACAGAGAAAAGAGAAAGCCTTTTCTCTTCAGTTACTGTTGAAGACACGTTAGGCTGTAAAAAATATGATTTGCACAAACAATGAATCGGACGTAGGAGTAAAGCAATAACACGTTTCCATAGCAACGCCGTGAAAAGGGTTTTATTTTAAGACACTAAAAAACTTCAAACGAACATAAGCTTGGCATAAGGCGTCCATTGACAGTTGGCATACAGAAACGCACCAGTATATCATTGCGTCAGCGAGTGACGTCAGTCATGAGATTAATAAAAAAAAACCGTCGACAGTTTTAAAATAGCCAAGTAAATGGTGGTAATCTGAAATCATTCCAAAAGGACCAGCAATTTATTCCAATGGTACGTAAAATAAGTATCAATAGTTTCCATTTTTAAGTACTATTGGATGGTTGATGTATACTTGGCTTCAAAATATTTCAGGATTGAACAGAAAATTGCAATTGTCTATACTGAATCCGAGAAAGGTTTATATAGTGCGGCTCAAGTGAGGAGGCACATGAACTTGGAGAAATCCATTCTACAAAGGTGGTAAGGGTCACGAGGACTGCCATATTCAAAATCAGTATGGCGGATCCCATAGGTGATTATTTATTTCGCCAACACGTAATCACTGATTTCGCTTCCGCGCCAAAGACGCTTATTGTGGAAACGCATTGCTTATAGTTAACCTGCCCTTATTTAACGAAACTCGTTGAGTCGTTCAAACCAACGTGACTCAAATGTCAATACTCTGGACTATGAGAAGCGTTTTCTATCAAGTTAAATAAATGTTGGTGGCGGTAGTATTTCTACTGCGATGTGTTTCCTGTTCATATTTTGAACGTGATGTCAGTTGGCTTTTTTTCCCAATACGATTTCAGCACTTCGCTAATAAAATCCCCAAAGAATGATTTCCGAATTGATGTGTGATAGTTGATTGGTCAATGCGTCTTAGATTAAACGCCAAACGTTGCCAAAAGACCGATAAACTACATTTCAAAGTAACTCCTATAAAGTATCATGAGAAAGCATTTAGATAACTGAAGTAAACTCTTCGTCTGGTTTGTTATCACGCGCAGATTTTAGTCATAAAAATGAGTTTATCTTTTACTTTTTATTCTTTATCAGAAACATTTTTTAACTTAAACTATCTTCATTTCAAGTAAGGTAACCCCAAACTTTTGGGTATATCTGCCATTTCTTTCTACATAAAAGGAGCTAGTATTAAACAGTCACATATGGGGACAACTCTTTTCACTTAGCACTGTCTCATACGGGACGGCTTGATAATAGATCTTTTTGTGTAAAAAAACTCGAAAATGCATTTGTAAGTTCAATTAAATTTAAATGAACGTATAATTTTAAATTATCTTTATAAATTAATAAATATAAGATAGGTATGTAATTGAATTTACGTACCTATCTTATATTTACACAATGGGCTAGTGACGACTGTACGATATAAATCCCGAAGGGAAAGATCTAAGGGCAACGCCTAGTAATTTTGAACCATTTTGAGAACAACGCCTGAACTGGCACCCCACTCTCCAACGTACACGACGGTCTGTGGTAAGTAGTTGAATTAACGTCGCACTGGAGTAACACAACGTGCTATTTGTGGGGGTCCGGGATCAATCTCGAAAGTAAAGATCCGAGGACAACACCTCGTCATTTCGAACGAGGGTAAAACCTGATCTGGCACCCCACTCTCCAAACTTTCACACCACCCCAACGTGAGAACATTTGAGGCCACAACAGATTTAACGTGAATCAGCCCCCACGAATGCGACTGTCTTTGGTTGGATCAAGTTTCGAACTTGCTATCCTCCGATTGCTAAACCGCTATTCTACCACCTAGATTACCTCTGCCATAGTAAATATAAGATGGATTTATTTGATATAATGGAAAACAGCTATTCGGAATAAATTTAGCAATTATAGAAACTAAGCATAGTTCAGTTTTTAGAACTTAAAGGAAAAGGTTATACCAAAGAGACATAATAGATTTAGTCATAAAACAAAATAATTTTTAAATACGTTTAATTAGCCTATCGGAAGGGCTTCTGCAAAAATTGTATTGTCTTTAATTAATGTAGCTTCGTTTCAAAATTAATTTAGAAGCTTTTAAATATATCGAAGCTCCTGTAAGGCGTACCTTTCGTAAAATTTGCATCGAATTATTTGCCACACAATGGCGTTACTTTTTCATCGTTACGAACTTTCGAATAATATACAATAAATTATTTAAGAACTGTATTTTCATATGATAATTAATTAAGAAGAATGAGGCCACAAAAGGGTTCTAACATAAAGTTTAAATGAAACACAACAGTGAATAATGTACCTTCTGGATTTCAATTTTTTTGTTCCAATGTTCATAAGTCTGATGATTTTATTTATTTTAACGAGATCAGGGTTACTGGTGGGGAAATCGTAATCAAAAAGAAGCAAAAGCTTTAGGAGCACCGAGATTCTAATTTCGAATTTAAAATAAGTTGACACTTTCCTGTAGAGGAACTTTTGAAATTTCTTACCAAAGTCGAGATTCTTGCAAAAGATCGTATTTAGATCTGTGAAGAACTTAATACTCTTCTTCATCAACCGTCTAGTTATACATGACGTAAGCTAGATCGGGAAAAAATGTGGATAGGTTTTAGAAAAAGAGAACTGATCTATTTCCTATCTAGTTTTCAAAATCTGTCACTACACTTGCCTAATCGTTAACGGATGCAATACTAAGTCAAGGATTCAGCCGTAAACGTCACCACTGAGCCATGACGGCCCGATTATAGATAGTTTTAAATAAGGTATGAAAAGTGAGTAACGATACTGCAACTATAGTTGATATAAGTAGAAATTTCAGCGAAGATGCTATGAGTGGGTCTTCTAGTATTGTTAAAACGAAGTTATAGAAGCTAGTTTTGGATTTTCACGCACAGCATAAGTTTCAATAGTTAACATACCATCAATATAAAATTTCGAAGTGAACTCGTATACTAAAAATTTTGCAAACAGTAATTTTTTATTTAGCAATAGATTGAAATAAAAGTATTAAAAAATATGTCCAACTCAGATCTTGATTCCGAAAGTAATAAATTTAAGGGAAAATGCTAATTAATATTTCGAACCACACAACATTATGATTTATTGTTTTATTTTCAACTAGCTTCACTACTCGGCGTCATCCGAGTTTTTGATGCTCCAGACAAACTATGTTGAGTCTGTTTCGTTGCGTCGTCGAAAAGCTTTTCAAGCTTTGTCAGCTTTACGTGTTTGTATTCTTTCTTCTTTGGATTGCTAGGCTCGTGACAACTTTTGACGTTTTGTGTCGGTTATAGTTTGATTAAAAATTAGTCTCTTCTTGCGTAATGAATAGCCCGTTGTGTTGCTCTACTGCGACGTTAATTCAAATACCTACCCACTTTCTTGCGTAATGTTTTGCATTGAATTTTACTAAGGTTAGTTGGATTTTTATGGCACAAGGGCGATGTTTGACCATGTTGCGTCAAATACAAGACATATAATGTCAAGTAATGGGCATACACATCAAAGAAAGTTTTATTGACACAGAAGAGAGAAATATTTCCAAGAAGAATCAAACCTGCACCGCCTACAACTCGCAGGTTCTTAGCGCAGTATGGATACTCAGAGTCATGACGATACCAGTTTACTAAGGTAACGACGCCGAAAACGAGCTGAAAATAGTTGTGTTTACCTGGAAGTTTTCATACAGAGTAACACGTACAAATTTCATGAGCTTTAGAGAGTTTTTACTGCTTTGGATAAACTGACATTTCCTTTGCATAAGATTATGTATAGCATTCTTAAATTAGGAATAGTGTACTCCGTAACTAATCTATATGTATTTCACTACGGACTTGGCACTGAAATCGACATTATTTGTTTATTGTCGAATGTAACAACGGATTTAAACATATAAAATCATCCGCTACTTGATTCATTCACCAATTTTGCCGCTTAGTCTAAAATATGCTTGATTTGACCATTCGACTGCATAATATTGCTAAAACTGCACGGGAGATCTCGCCACTCTAATTCTGCTTACAGAAGGCAATAATAGAAATTTGCATAGAAAAGAAGATGTGAGCGAGCTCGAAAATAGGTAGACAGTTGAATTAACGTCGTACTGGAGCAACGTAACGGGCTATTGGCGACGATCCGCGATCAATCCCGAAGAGATAGATCCGAGGGCACACACACACACAACACCTTGTCATTTTGAAATACGGTCAGATGACTAGGTGAACATCTGAGCTGCGATAAAAATAGGTTTAGACCATAGACCAGTGATTCTCAACCACTGTGCCGCGGCACTTTAGTGCGCCTCGACATTCTTGAAGTGTGCCGCCACTGCGAATACCCATACATAAGCGACGTCAGACAAGTAGTCAAATTGGTTCAACCTTCCTAGCGGGGACTGGCTGAACCAATGCGCATGACTATCATAGTTCTGTACTGGTTGACCGTGGTTCAAAATTACGTGGTGTTGTCCTCGGATCTTTCCCTCTGGGATTGATCCCGGACCGTCACCAATAGCCCGTTGTGTTGCTCCAGTGTGACGTTAATTGAAAATACCAAAAATACCAAACATATCTGTACTGGTTCTGGATTTAACCCAAACAAACCTATTTACTACTTTAGTCTACTAGTCGCCTGCTTGACGTGTGCACAGGGTTAGGTTACAACTTATATATTCGCTTTCGCATATGCAATACTATAATATTGTGTTGTCAAACTTAATTAAAATGGATTCAAAGGTAATATACGATATGTCGTTTTTGATAATTTTTTGACAAAATTATTTTTATTTTTAAAGAACCTCCTAAAATGGATAAAAAAAGAAAGCTTAACGACGATAATGATGATGTTAGCGATCAGGCTAACGAACCAGTACAAGTAAAGATGTTTCCTCCGCCAAAAAATGTAATGTTCTTCGTAAGTATAATGATGATTTCTTAAAATTTGGATTTACATCTACGACGGAAAATGACCAAACTGTTCCCGAGTGTGTGGTATGGTTCCGAGCACAAACTCCAACGTCACTTGCTCACTAACCGTCCTTCGCTTGCATCAAAAGACAAAAGTTATTTTTCAAAAATCATTATCTGCAAGATCCAAGTAAGTAAAGGTTTTTAAAAAAGCAATTTAGTGTGTCCGAAAAAGCTCAGATAGCTTCTTATGGAGTGGCTGAATTAATTGCTCTTAAATTAAAACCTCATAATTTTTTGACCGAAGAAATTATATTACCTACTTGTCGTAAAATTGTAAAAAGAATGATCGGTGAATCAGCAGAAATTGATATTTGTACAATACCACTTTCAAATGACACAATTCATCGCAGAATTATAGACTTGTCCCGAAACATTGAAGAAAATACTGCTAAAACTCTTGCAAATTCAAACGATATAATTAATAAATTTTTATGTTGTCGTGAATTATTTGATTTCACAACAGGAAAATATATTTTCGATGAAATTAATTCGTATTACAAGAAATTAAAATTTCGTGGAGTTCGTGCATTGGCATTTGCACAGACGGCGCTCCGGCTATGACTGGATCTATAAAAGGATTTGTAGCTCATGTAAGGGAACATAATGCAGATAGATTAGTTACCCACTGTTTTTTGCATCGGGAAACACTCATTACAAAACAATTACCATCAGAATTGAAAATAGTGCTGGAGCAGTGTGTTAAAATGATTAATTATGTAAAATCAAGACCATTAAAAAGTCGCCTATTTAGTCAATTATGCCAGCCTATGGAGTCTAAATAGGAATAGTTGTTATACTGTACACGGAAGTTAGGTGGTTATCCAGAGAGAAAGTTTTATCTCGCGTGCTTGAATTAAAAAAGAGATAAAGATATTTTTTGAACAAGATAATAATGATTTTGTTGATTTGTTGGATGACAAAGTATGGTGTGCTAAGCTAGCTTACTCATCTGATATTTTTGTTATTTTTAATAACATAAATACAAGTATGCAGGGACCGAAAGAAAATATTTTAAACTCAACCGATAAATTGTTGGGATTTCCAAAAAAATTACTTATAGAAGAATAAAGCACAAGATGGTAGTTTAGAAAAGTTTGAGTCAGTTCCAAAAGACTTATAAAATAGTTATTGAACATTTGACAATACTAGAGCAAAGAATTGTTCATTACTTTCCAAATTTAAAAATAAAAAAATTTGATTGGATTCGAAATCCCTTTGTGATAAACGAACGACACGTCGGTGTATGAATTAACTTTGAAAGAAGAGGAAGAACTAATTTCGGTGTGTAATAACCGAGATTTAATTTCAAAATATTCAGAAGAATCAATTAATTCGTTCTGGATTAATCTTAGATACGATTATCCCACAATATCTCAAAAAACCTTAAGTGTGTTATCACAATTTTCCACATCTTATTTATGCGAATTCGGATTTTCGGCTTTGACCAACATAAAAACGAAAAAAAAGATCCAGACTTTTAAATCTGGATCACGAAATGAAAGTAGCATTATCATTTTTACGCCCAAATATAAATGAAGTTATCAAAAAACACTAAGCTCAAATTTCGCATTAAATGTAATTTGTAATTTATCATTAAATAAATATTTTGTTTACTTTGTAATGGAATTTCATTTTATATTTCATTGAAAATTATTATCGTATGCTATTTTTACACGATATATTTTAGGTACGTCATTCAATTAACCAAATAAATCTTATTGTTAGTGTGCCGCCAAATTTTTAAATTATTAAAAGTGTACCGTGACAAAAAAAAGGTTGAGAATCACTGTCATAGACCATAGATCAAATAACATTTGTGTCGGAATGCTACAACTTGAAACACGTTTTTAGCACATATTTTTAAACCTAAAAGAAAAAAATTCCTGTGTTTGCTTAATTATAATAAAATATGCAAGAATAATCTCGTTATTTTATTATTTTAAGCCATATTGGGTTCTGAAAAACTGAAAAGTTCACGTTTCGGGCGTCTTGCAACTAATAGAGTCAAAGTCATACTAGGGGAAAAGAAAATAATTTCAGGAGTAGAATCGTTTTCTCTCTGCAGTATGTTTTCCCTGGTATAACACATGTTTACTTGTACAATTAATCAAACTTCGATTTCTGCTGATTAAACTAGTTCCAACTTTAACTTTTAACCACTTAACGCATTTTCTCGTGTTTAACACGGGCGAAAGTTACCGGCAAATTTGCACATGCCCGTGTCTCACACGGGCGCTCTTGTATCTCGCGTTATTTTATTTCTAATGCTTGTCTGAGATCCGTTCTAGTAAAAATAGATAGGCTAGATTATAATTAAACTTATTGACCATAGATGGCACCCTATGCAACATTTTTTTTTGTGTAAACCACGTGGTGCATTTTGATGATTAGCTATAAGTTTGTTAGGAATTCTTTGTTATAAAGCAGTTGTTTGGTGTGGAAAAGGTAATATATCCATTTTTATTACGTTAAATATCATAAAAGTAAACAATTAACCATAAATTAATTTTTACTAAGTGTTTTTGTTACTTGTTTAGAAAAAGTTATCTGATAATGAGCGACTCTTACGATTTTGAATGTCAATTTATCAGAAAGTTTCACAGCGATGAAAGTGATGATCTCTTGAGTGATGGAAGTGAATCTGAAGTTAATATGAAATTCAAAATAAACATGTAATCAAATCGTTTACACTTTGTTTGTATAAAATTCTTTTTTATAACTTTTACCCCCCCCCCCCCGCAACTGAAATTGCAAAAAGTAACTTACACTATACCTATATATTCACATTTTCTGTCAAAAAAAACTCGATCATTTTTTACCAGTTTTTCCGAAAAAACTCGTGCTTTAAGTGGTTAAATAGCTTTGCTTTGTAACATAAAATATATTTTGTAAAATGTTCGAGCACAACCTGGACAAGTACACTGTAGATGTGCCCATTGGACACATACCTTCAAGACGTGCATGCGTCGAGATAGAGGTGAAATATAAGTAGACCGAGCATTGCTATTGAGAAGAGCTTGAAAAAGTGTGGCCAACTAGTAATCACGTGACTGCTCTGGGTATATTATCTTGGCTGACCGATTCAGTATGTTATTGCCTCGTTTGGCGACGTGACATCTTATGACAGGGTAGGTGTGTCAATCCGCATTTCTTTTGAATGGCGACAAAAGTTGTGAAATCTCCAAAGTCTGTCAGATAATCATTGAACCAATCAGGTGATGAATCAATGGATGGGAATCTTCTCCCGTCCCGAGATGATGATTGTTAGGTTCCACCCAGCAGACGAAAGAAGTCTAAAGGTCACGTTACTACAAGTTTTGGTCACATGACAATGGGCACAAAAAGGTTACCATTGATCACTATTTCAACACCCGTCTCGGCGATATCCGTAGCTGACACCACGGTCACCAAGAGTGATAGCCACTTCCTCTCTTCTAATCTATTGTTAGCTTGCGTTAGGGGTGGAAGTGGTCCCCCAACGATCCCCCGTTAACACTCCAACTTTTATGACCACACATATGTAAGTCTGTTGTCTGTTCTAACACCTTGTACAACAAATAGATTTGTTTAAGTTTTCAAAAAATACTTATCTGTTTGACTCTGCAGGGCCTTAGTCGTCCAGTCTACTTTTATTTCCTCAATGGTTTAGATGTCGAAAAGTACAGAATCTCCTTTGAACAAGTGAATGGAATGCAATTGAAGTGGTCGATCACAAGTTAATTAGAAATACGAATTACCACCGGCAAGGAGTACACGAAATAATGTTTTTTTTTTATATTTTTGATTTTTTTAAACATTTCATGGAGATATGTGCAACCCACATAGCAATGCTTATGTTCATTATAAATGTATATAAAATTGGTATAAAATATGAGTAACGACACTTTGCTATTAATATATTTAGGCAATTAAAAAGTCTAGCGCAGATGCTATTATAGAATGCAAGTATAATGACTTGGAGACCAACGTAAGGAAAATAAGATAATAATAGCGCAAGATCATAATTGGCTTTTGGAAACTTTAAAGGATGAATACTGTGTACACATGTTAAAACAATCTTTGTTTTACGAAACAGGACCGACTCCACTTCATACAGCGCCCTGATCGACAATTTGAAACTTCTCTTCCGAAGTCATTAATTCTACGGAAAATACTAATTTTTCATCTTGTCATTCGGAATTCACACTCAACTGTAATTACCGCACAACGCATGCGAAAAATGTAAAGTGGGAAGAACAAGGGTTTGTTTCAACTTCGGAGTTGTAAGTCTTATGTACTTTGGGGGTGGAAAGATAATGTTCCCCATTTTCTAAAATATTCTTAATTAAACTAAAATAAACAATACACGTGTAACATAGTTCGTTTTTGACGTGAATACGCCTTTAAAACAGGAACAGTACTGTAGGGCATGCATTAAAAGTCTAGCGTTACAAAACGCGTTACAACTGTTTTGTCTTCTGATTTCAGAACTGGAAGTAACATTCTGAAGATAAATATAGCGTTGTGTAGAAAAAGGATGTCAGTAACTGACATGACCTTCGGACCGAGTGTGCAGGCGCACTGAGAGCAGGGAGGGGGACCTCAATATGTCGAAATTCTACGGTGCTGAGATAGCTCTGGGTCAGTGTAACTTTGGATTGATGGAGTGAGGATTGCGTATTATAAGTGGTGTCTTTGAAAGCTACCGAACTTCAGTACAATCACAATCCTTTAATGAATAAAATTATCTTTCAATATTAATATCAAACTGCACTTAAATCGTTCAAACTGTAAATTAATTGTTGAATATTCACTATAAACAATCGTTCAAACTTCCTATATCTGCTTCATTCATTCCACAATCCAAAGTCAGGTCCGAGTATTCACATCAACACTACGGTTTGTGTTCTCGATGCAATCCTACCAATTTTTTCCTATATTTTAAAGAGTGAAGTTGCCTTGGTGTTTACTCTTTATTCTTTTATTTGCATTTGCTTTCATTTACATATTTTGGGATTGAATGCCGGCTATTATTTTTATGTTATAATTTCCTTGTATCAGTTATACCTAATACTAGAGATGGAAGTATTCGAATACAAAAGAACTCGTGTACTCGATACTCAAAAGTATTGGCCGTACTCGATTCTTTCTCGAAGTATTCGAAAATCAAAGTATTTATCGAAAGTATTTGAACACTAAAGTGTCCGGTTACAAATGTACTCGGATGCAAAAGTAATCGGATACTAAAGTACTCGGACCATCCTAAGTATTCGAATCATTCGTAGTTAATGAAAAATAAGAACTGGAATAACGAATCATTTTCCAAATAAATATTTCCAACTGTTTACGGGGAAAATGCTAACTGAAAGCTGTTCATTAAAAGCTAAATGTGTCTGGCATTTATAAACTGTGAGTTAACTGTCCGGTATTCCCGTTTCAACTTACAAACTAACTCTTGCATAGGGCTCTGAACAAAGTAATTCTATACTGAGTTTATCCAAGACTGAAATAAAAATATTTATATTACTTGATATTTGTAGATCTTGTAAAATATTTCGTCACATATTTTGAGACCTGTATACATTCATATAAACTAGAGTGTATAATGACCGTAGAGCGACAAACCAAACTGTTCATCATTCATGTAAAAGGAAACTTCTGACATAAAAAGAACAAAGGCAGGGCGCTGAGACACGCATTTCCTCTCTCCGTTCTGGCACTACTTTAAATGTTTTTTAATTTTTCTTAATAGTGTAGCTACGTAATGATTGTCAATTCCAAGAGGTCCAAACCACGTGATCACCAACAATTTTTGAAGGAGCCCCTTAACGAGAGGAGTAAATATCAAAATATTATACTAATGACAGAAGCGAAGCTAGACTTTCTGGGACCCGGGGCAAGTGAAGCTGATGCCCCCTCTATCCAAACCAAAATTTACTATTTAAAATGATGGTAGGGTGTATTAATAAAATAAATAATGTACAAAATCTACTACTTAGTATATTTGTATAAAATTAGTTATTACCAACATTAATTTTTCGTTGCAATTTTTATTGAATATGCATAAAAACAAGCAAAAGGTTGCCCTTTGATAATGGCTCCTGTAAATGGGTTTCAAGGACGAAAGTAAGAAAAACTCCCCTTTCTTTGTACTCTCTAGGCTTGTGAGAAGTGAAATTTAGTGATTTGTCTCTTCTCTCTTTTCTTAATAGTCCCTTACGAGAAATTTCTATAGAATGTGGTCTACTGAATCCTATTGAATAATGGCCCGTTTTTCTATAAGCTCTATAAAGTAACCTCTATAGAAAATCTATAGAAATCTTTGCATAATGTTTCTAGAAACCTCTATAGAAATCTATAGAAGCTCATTTCTTTTGTTTCACGACTTTACTATAGAACTTTCTCTATAGTTCGTTACAATTTTTATTGAATATGTATAAAACTAAAATTTCTGTAGAATTCTATAAAAATTTCTAAAGAATGTGGTCTATGGAATCCTATAGAATAATGGCCCGTTTTTCTATAAAGTTACCTCTATAGAAAGTCTATAGAAATCTCTATATGATGTCTTTAGAAATCTCTATAGAATTCTATAGAAGCTCATTTCTTTTGTTTCACGACTTTGCTTTACTATCGAACTTTCTCCACAGAATTCTATAGAAAGATATTTTAATAGAATTAGAGCTCGTTTTCTCTTTAGAAATCGCTATTGAATTCTACAGAACACTAAAACGTTTTCGTAAGGGGAAATAAGAATGCAATGAGGAACTTGAAAGGAAGGATTGACTTTTAAACTTTGTATCCGAAGATGATTGCATGAAAGCATTCACACCTCACACGCACTGGAATATATGCTTTTGTGAGATGAACGAAATTGTGCTTAAAATTATAAACAATTCTTCCAAGAAAACTACAAAATGTTTAAATAAACATTTTGTAATGCCACCTCTTTAGACATTGGAGCTCGGGGCCTCCGACCCTGTCGCCTTCCCTCAGCTACGCCACTGACTATTGACTAAATAAGTTGTTTCTTGAAAATCTCTACCAGTGGCGCCAAGCTTTAGAGGCGTTCTTGGGGCCCCTAATGCTTTAAATGGTTGGGGCCCAGTTCCTCCAAACACGAGGGATAAATATTATAAATATACAGATCATACGAGTAACCAAATATGTAGGGTGACTCAATATCACATTAGTTTGCTTGAGAAGTGACAGATGTGCAAAGTCTTAGGAGCCCGAACACTGAACGATTAGGAGAGGCAATGGCGTAGCTAAGGGAACAGCGGCCCAGGGTGTCTGAAACATTGAAGTCTTGTTTCTCTTACAAAATATTTTCTAAACACCTTTTCCTCGTCTTCTATTCTGACTACAGAGCAGTTTTATTAGAGTTTGTTACTTTAGTCGGGATCATTAGTCCGTTTTCAATTGCTGCAAGTTATATATAATAATAACATAGTATGATAAACATTATACACAATGGATCCAAAGGGGATCAAGTCTATTTAGATAAGAGTATGGATTTAAGAAGTAAAATTTTTAAGAGGAATGTCCACAAGGACAAACCTTCATTATGCTTCCTTACCAGAAGATCCTTTTCAGGACCGAGTAGGGATCGGAACCGACGAATCAGTACAAGAAGTTCTTAATTAATTAAGCTTCAATCTGAGCTTAATTGCTTCAATCTGATATGGAAGAGGGTGGGGTTTTTGATGGAGCATCTGGGCCGAAGGCCCTCTATCTTCAAACAACAAAGTCTTGAAGCATAACGTGGATTTGAGTAGCAGAAGTTTTTATTTATGTTTGAACCTGGAACTTGGACGTCGAGCCGGAAAAGGGGTGCTACAGGCAAAAGAAAATTTTATTGAGATGGCAAAAATATGCAGAAGAGACAACGGCAACAAAATTCAATCTGAGATGGGAGATATGGTCATTTTCTTAATCAATCATCGAAAGATTCCTACTGTTGTTAATGGGCGTAGAAATTTAAGCCCAAAGGTGAAAGGATGGTACTTATTAGTAACATTAGAAAGACATTACTCATTGTAAGGGAGAATTCGATCTAAAGGGTATAGTAATAATTGATACGTTTGAAACTAAATCTAAACCCTTGTACAGATTTTAGTTATAGAGATTGATCAACTAATTGTGCTTTATCAGCACAGAAAAACACTTTAGGAACCTGAACGAGTTCTTCATACCAAAAGGGGACTATCTCTTGTAGATTATCAAACTCTATCTCCCGTCAGTACAATATCTTAAGTTTTCTAATCGAGTTAAGCTTCAGTGAAAATGTGTTTTCCTCAATTGAAAAAGTTTACTTTTATAGTTTTTTCTTGATTGTTTCTCGGGCAAAAAGGTATACTTTACTTCTGCAATGAGTTTAATTTCCCATGAGTTCTATTTTCCTTTAAAAGGTTTTTGTAAACACTACTACCGCATATCATTGATTATTAAATCTAATCAGATGTTAAAATGTGCCTCTTTCTGTGAAATATGGACAGGCGTTTTTCTATCTGAGTAATGGAATATTTGGATGCTTTTTGAGAGTAATAATATTTACCAACAATTCCGTTTCTGTTTAGCTCTGTTCTGTTTCAAACCCTTTAACTATGTTCTTAAAGAATCTACATTTATGATATTTTTGCAAAAAGTTAATTGTAACGAGGTGAAAAAAGTCTTAAAAGTCAATGCTACGAAAAACTAAAAAAATCAAAAATAAATTGTGTTTCAAGTATATCAAATTTTGAATTTTACTGTGACCATAAAATGCGTTGGGTATAAAATATGATTATCGTTCGTTTGAAGAAACTTATGGCATTTCTTTCGAAATAACTCAAATTTAAATGTAATTCAAATAATCGAAATAATTCAATGACATTTTACAAGTTGTGCAGAAACATTTCAAAACAATTTTGGCAAGATTAAGATTTGTATGTTATTATTTGTGCATACGTTTTCCCACTGAGACGTCTATCATAAAAATAGAATTATACTAAGCGAATAATTTAATCGTGAGTTACAGGAAGTTCTACCATAATTAGTGTTTGATCATCCGAGTTTTTTCTGAGTTATTGAAAGAAAATTATATCAGATCATTTTTTTGTATAAATGTTAAGCGTAATCAAAATAGGTAATTCAAATAATTAAAATAAGTTTTCCTATCGAAAAACGTGGTAAAATTTATATTTTTAATTTGTTCTTCGTAATATGTTGCATGCTTGAGCACCAGGTAAATAGTGCCGCGAATGTCCTCTCGTTGGCGTGGTGTGGAAGTTTGGAGAGTAGGGTGCCAGCTCAGGTATTGCCTCGTCATCTGACCGTGGTTGAAAATTACGTGGTGTTGTCCTCGGATCTTTCCCTTCGCTATTGATCCGTTGAAATGTTCCAGTGCGACGTTAATTAACTTCCCCTATTAAGACAGGAACAACAAAAATAAATGTTTTGGCACACGAAAAATTCCTTTCAGCTCCCAATTTTTACATTACGATCTGCATCACATTATTTGATATAAAAAAATGTCTAGCCGAGTAGAATTGATTTGCCATTAAATTCGTCTCCGATCTCAACGATAAATTCTGTATAATTTTTATAGTAATTCTCTATAGCGAGCAAATTGTAAATTGTGAGGTTTATTGTTCTGTGAGGAATTGGAAACTGAGAGGTAGGTAGGTATTTAATTAACGTCGCACCGGAGCAATACAACGGGCTATTTGTACACTGAGAGGAAATCTAAGTGCATGAAACCAGTTTCTACTATTGACAATATCGAAATAATAAAAAATTATGATATTGTTCTTGGAAAAATTCATTTAAATATTTTGATTTAGAAATGAGTTTCATCTCAAACTAGCTTTCAGCAGAATAAATCACTGCACGTCAAATACTATGCTGAATTTCCATTTTTTAAAAATTTAGTATTTAAAGGTAGGTAGGTATTTTAATTAACATCGCACTGGAGCAACATAACGGGCTAGTAGTATTTAGAGGATAGAATTTTAATTCTCTAGTCGAAATTGCTTTGTCCAGCTGATTTAAAGTCTTGTGAAAGTAAATTCGTTTCAGCAAACGTGATGTATCGGTAAATAGAAATTATGTTAAACGTAACTAAAAGTATAATTAATTGTAATCGATCGCGCGCGTGCGCGTTAATAATGCGGATAGCGATTGGTTAATGAAGATTAATATGGGGCTAATTATGATAACTTATCTATACTATCTAAATAGATTATTTTTTACATTTTGATACATACATTTTGTTTCGGACGAAGGGCGGCATCAATATCATTCGCCTCGGTCTCAAAAAAAGTCTAGCTACACCTCTGAGGAGAGGTCCGGATTTTTTTATAGTCCCCCTACAAACATGAGGAATAAATATTACAAATATAGTGGTAATATAGGTAATGATATGTTTTAACAAAAAAAAGAATTACGAAAACAAACCTATATATCACACCACGACACCACGGCTGCAATATAAATTTTTAGTTTTACGGTAGAAAGACTGTAAAGATATACATCTGCACGTTGCAAACCTACCCTATACTGGAGTCTAATGTTGTGGCAGTTTTGCAGCTGGGTATTGGATTTAGGTCTTAGTGGAACAACACAAAGGTATAATGATGACGGTCCGGGATCAAACCTGAAAAGAAAGATTCAAGGACAGCAGTTCGTAATTTTGAACAACGGTCAGATGATATGGTCAGTCAACGCCTGAGCTGGCACCCACTCTTCAGACTTCCATATCGTGCCAACCTGAGGACATTTGATGCCACGACAGATTCAACGTGCACCAGCCCCGTACACAACTGTCTTTGGTTGGATCGAGTTTCAAACTCGCATTTCTCCTGTTGCTAATCCACGATTCTATTGAATAGGCTACCGTGGCCCTGAAGTTTTGCAGCATGTATTTAGCCTTTCCACACCTAAAACCTTTTTCTTTTAATGCATAGCCAATTGAGCAGTATTCAATATGGCACAATAACGGCAGATTTGACAACTACTTTGCGTTACCGTGGGGTGGGGATTCAGATTACACCTCAAATTCTATAAATACCCCGTTTATAGAAAGGCCACACATTAATTCCAGACATCCATCCTTACCTGGGATTCGAACCAGGAATCATTCGACCCAGAAGCCATCACCCTGACCACTTGACCTATTGGTCGGCTACTGCACAAAAAACTACAAAACATTTGAGTTATGCTGGTACTGCAGCCGGGAAGCGATATGATCAAAATTGTGGATTTACCTGCCCCTCCCCGAATGATTAAGTTATCGCCACTGAGCAACGTCTCTTACTAATCCCCAAGGACGGATTAAAGGGGGGCGGAGATGGCGATCTCCCCCGAGAGCAAAAAAATGAAATAAAATAAAAAAGGTAAAAACTCATTTTTGTTTACCCGCGCCGCGCCAAAGTTACGCACGGAAACAGAAGGTCCTACTCAGTAGAAAACACTGCTTAAAAAGTACTAGAATAATTGGAGTTGGAAAGCAGGACGCACGGAAACAGAAGGTCCTGCTCAGTAGAAAACACTGCTTAAAAAGTACTAGAGTAATTGGAGTTGGAAAGGAGGACGCACGGAAACAGAAGGTCCTGCTCAGTAGAAAACACTGCTTAAAAACTACTAGAGTAATTTGAGTTGGAAAGGATGACGCACGGAAACAGAAGGTCCTGCTCAGTAGAAAACACTGCTTAAAAAGTACTAGAGTAATTTGAGTTGGAAAGGATGACGCACGGAAACAGAAGGTCCTGCTCAGTAGAAAACACTGCTTATAAAGTACTAGAGTAATTGGAGTTGGAAAGGATGACGAACGGAAACAGAAGGTCCTGCTCAGTAGAAGACACTGCCTAAAAAGTACTAGAGTAATTGGAGTTGGAAAGGATGACGCACGGAAACAGAAGGTCCTGTTCAGTAGAAAACACTGCCTAAAAGGTACTAGAGTAATTGGAGTTGGAAAGGATGACGCACGGAAACAGAAGGTCCTGCTCAGTAGAAAACACTGCTTAAAAAAGTACTAGAGTAATTGGAGTTGGAAAGGATGACGCACGGAAACAGAAGGTCCTGCTCAGTAGAAAACACTGCTTGAAAAGTACTAGAGTAATAGGAGTCGGAAAGGATGACGCACGGAAACAGAAGGTCCTGCTCAGTAGAAAACACTACTTAAAAAGTACTGGAGTAATTGGAGTTGGAAAGGATGACGCACGGAAACAGAAGGTCCTGCTCAGTAGAAAACACTGCTTAAAAGGTACTGGAGTACTTGGAGTTGGAAAGGATGACGCACGGAAACAGAAGGTCCTGTTCAGTAGAAAACACTGCTTAAAAAGTACTAGAGTAATTGGAGTTGGAAAGTATGACGCACGGAAACAGAAGGTCTGTTCAGTAGAAAACACTGCCTAAAAGGTACTAGAGTAATTGGAGTTGGAAAGGATGACGCACGGAAACAGAAGGTCCTGCTCAGTAGAAAACACTGCTTAAAAAGTACTAGAGTAATTGGAGTTGGAAAGGATGACGCACGGAAACAGAAGGTCCTGCTCAGTAGAAAACACTGCTTAAAAGGTACTAGAGTAATTGGAGTTGGAAAGGATGACGCACGGAAACAGAAGGTCCTGTTCAGTAGAAAACACTGCTTAAAAAGTACTAGAGTAATTGGAGTTGGAAAGTATGACGCACGGAAACAAAAAGTCATGCTCAGTAGAAAACACTGCTTAAAAAGTACTAGAGTAATTGGAGTTGGAAATGATGACGCACGGAAACAGAAGGTCCTGCTCAGTAGAAAACACTGCTTAAAAGGTACTAGAGTAATTGGAGTTGGAAAGGATGACGCACGGAAACAGAATGTCCTGTTCAGTAGAAAACATTGCCTAAAAGGTACTAGAGTAATTGGAGTTGGAAAGGATGACGCACGGAAACAGAAGGTCCTGCTCAGTAGAAAACACTGCTTAAAAAGTACTAGAGTAATTTGAGCCGGAATGTATGACGCACGGAAACAGAAGGTCCTGCTCAGTAGAAAACACTGCTTAAAAAGTACTAGAGTAATTGGAGTTGGGAAGGATGACGCACGGAAACAGAAGGTCCTGCTCAGTAGAAAACACTGCTTAAAAAGTACTAGAGTAATTGGAGTTGGAAAGGATGACGCACGGAAACAGAAGGTCCTGTTCAGTAGAAAACACTGCCTTAAAGGTACTAGAGTAATTGGAGTTGGAAAGGATGACGCACGGAAACAGAAGGTCCTGCTCAGTAGAAAACACTGCTTGAAAAGTACTAGAGTAATTGGAGTCGGAAAGGATGACGCACGGAAACAGAAGGTCCTGCTCAGTAGAAAACACTGCTTGAAAAGTACTAGAGTAATTGGAGTCGGAAAGGATGACGCACGGAAACAGAAGGTCCTGCTCAGTAGAAAACACTGCTTATAAAGTACTAGAGTAATTGGAGTTGGAAAGGATGACGAACGGAAACAGAAGGTCCTGCTCAGTAGAAGACACTGCCTAAAAAGTACTAGAGTAATTGGAGTTGGAAAGGATGACGCACGGAAACAGAAGGTCCTGTTCAGTAGAAAACACTGCCTAAAAGGTACTAGAGTAATTGGAGTTGGAAAGGATGACGCACGGAAACAGAAGGTCCTGCTCAGTAGAAAACACTGCTTAAAAAAGTACTAGAGTAATTGGAGTTGGAAAGGATGACGCACGGAAACAGAAGGTCCTGCTCAGTAGAAAACACTGCTTGAAAAGTACTAGAGTAATTGGATAATTGGAGTCGGAAAGGATGACGCACGGAAACAGAAGGTCCTGCTCAGTAGAAAACACTGTTTGAAAAGTACTAGAGTAATTGGAGTCGGAAAGGATGACGCACGGAAACAGAAGGTCCTGCTCAGTAGAAAACACTGCTTAAAAAGTACTAGAGTAATAGGAGTCGGAAAGGATGACGCACGGAAACAGAAGGTCCTGCTCAGTAGAAAACACTACTTAAAAAGTACTGGAGTAATTGGAGTTGGAAAGGATGACGCACGGAAACAGAAGGTCCTGCTCAGTAGAAAACACTGCTTAAAAGGTACTGGAGTACTTGGAGTTGGAAAGGATGACGCACGGAAACAGAAGGTCCTGTTCAGTAGAAAACACTGCTTAAAAAGTACTAGAGTAATTGGAGTTGGAAAGTATGACGCACGGAAACAAAAAGTCGTGCTCAGTAGAAAACACTGCTTAAAAAGTACTAGAGTAATTGGAGTTGGAAAGGATGACGCACGGAAACAGAAGGTCCTGCTCAGTAGAAAACACTGCTTAAAAAGTACTAGAGTGATTGGAGTTGGAAAGTATGACGCACGGAAACAGAAGGTCCTGCTCAGTAGAAAACACTGCTTAAAAAGTACTAGAGTAATTGGAGTTGGAAAGGATGACGCACGGAAACAGAAGGTCCTGCTCAGTAGAAAACACTGATTAAAAAGTACTAGAGTAATTTGAGCCGGAATGTATGACGCACGGAAACAGAAGGTCCTGCTCAGTAGAAAACACTGCTTAAAAAGTACTAGAGTAATTGGAGTTGGGAAGGATGACGCACGGAAACAGAAGGTCCTGCTCAGTAGAAAACACTGATTAAAAAGTACTAGAGTAATTGGAGTTGGAAAGGATGACGCACGGAAACAGAAGGTCCTGCTCAGTAGAAAACACTGATTAAAAAGTACTAGAGTAATTGGAGTTGGAAAGGATGACGCACGGAAACAGAAGGTCCTGCTCAGTAGAAAACACTGATTAAAAAGTACTAGAGTAATTGGAGTTGGAAAGGATGACGCACGGAAACAGAAGGTCCTGCTCAGTAGAAAACACTGATTAAAAAGTACTAGAGTAATTTGAGTTGGAAAGGATGACGCATGGAAACAGAAGGTCCTGCTCAGTAGAAAACACTGATTAAAAAGTACTAGAGTAATTGGAGTTGGAAAGTATGACGCACGGAAACAAAAAGTCGTGCTCAGTAGAAAACACTGCTTAAAAAGTACTAGAGTAATTGGAGTTGGAAAGGATGACGCACGGAAACAGAAGGTCCTGCTCAGTAGAAAACACTGCTTAAAAAGTACTAGAGTGATTGGAGTTGGAAAGTATGACGCACGGAAACAGAAGGTCCTGCTCAGTAGAAAACACTGCTTAAAAAGTACTAGAGTAATTGGAGTTGGAAAGGATGACGCACGGAAACAGAAGGTCCTGCTCAGTAGAAAACACTGATTAAAAAGTACTAGAGTAATTTGAGCCGGAATGTATGACGCACGGAAACAGAAGGTCCTGCTCAGTAGAAAACACTGCTTAAAAAGTACTAGAGTAATTGGAGTTGGGAAGGATGACGCACGGAAACAGAAGGTCCTGCTCAGTAGAAAACACTGATTAAAAAGTACTAGAGTAATTGGAGTTGGAAAGGATGACGCACGGAAACAGAAGGTCCTGCTCAGTAGAAAACACTGATTAAAAAGTACTAGAGTAATTGGAGTTGGAAAGGATGACGCACGGAAACAGAAGGTCCTGCTCAGTAGAAAACACTGATTAAAAAGTACTAGAGTAATTGGAGTTGGAAAGGATGACGCACGGAAACAGAAGGTCCTGCTCAGTAGAAAACACTGATTAAAAAGTACTAGAGTAATTTGAGTTGGAAAGGATGACGCACGGAAACAGAAGGTCCTGCTCAGTAGAAAACACTGATTAAAAAGTACTAGAGTAATTGGAGTTGGAAAGGATGACGCACGGAAACAGAAGGTCCTGCTCAGTAGAAAACACTGATTAAAAAGTACTAGAGTAATTGGAGTTGGGAAGGATGACGCACGGAAACAGAAGGTCCTGCTCAGTAGAAAACACTGATTAAAAAGTACTAGAGTAATTGGAGTTGGAAAGGATGACGCACGGAAACAGAAGGTCCTGCTCAGTAGAAAACACTGATTAAAAAGTACTAGAGTAATTTGAGTTGGAAAGGATGACGCATGGAAACAGAAGGTCCTGCTCAGTAGAAAACACTGCCTAAAAGGTACTAGAGCAATTGGAGTTGGAAAGGATGACGCACGGAAACAGAAGGTCCTGCTCAGTAGAAAACACTGCTTAAAAAGTACTAGAGTAATTGGAGTTGGAAAGGATGACGCACGGAAACAGAAGGTCCTGCTCAGTAGAAAATACTGCTTAAAAAGTGCTAGAGTAATTGGAGTTCGAAAGGATGACGCACGGAAACAGAAGGTCCTGCACAGTAGAAAACACTGCTTAAAAAGTACTAGAATAATTGAAGTTGGAAAGGATGACGCACGGAAACAGAAGGTCCTGCTCAGTAGAAAACACTGCTTAAAAAGTACTAGAGTAATTGGAGTTGGAAAGGATGATGCACGGAAGCAGAAGGTCCTGCTCAGTAGAAAACACTGCTTAAAAAGTACTCGAGTAATTGGAGTCGGAAAGGATGACGCACGGAAACAGAAGGTCCTGCTCAGTAGAAAACACTGCTTGAAAATTACTAGAGTAATTGGAGTCGGAAAGGATGACGCACGGAAACAGAAGGTCCTGCTCAGTAGAAAACACTGCTTAAAAAGTACTCGAGTAATTGGAGTCGGAAAGGATGACGCACGGAAACAGAAGGTCCTGCTCAGTAGAAAACACTGCTTAAAAAGTACTGGAGTAATTGGAGTCGGAAAGGATGACGCACGGAAACAGAAGGTCCTGCGCAGTAGAAAACACTGCTTAAAAAGTACTAGAGTAATTGGAGTTGGGAAGGATGACGCACGGAAACAGAAGGTCCTGCTCAGTAGAAAACACTGCTTAAAAAGTACTAGAGTAATTGGAGTTGGAAAGGATAACGCACGGAAACAGAAGGTCCTGCTCAGTAGAAAACACTGCTTAAAAAGTACTAGAGTAATTGGAATTGGAGAGGATGAAAGTGACTATTTCTAATCTGAAGGCAGAAGTCAAGCTGTGGGTGGCAAAGTGGAAAAAGGAACATGCAAACAAAACCCCTTTACCAGGCTATTCAGTTTAGTGTTTGCAATTTTGCACCCCAGAACTTTCCCCTCAATTAGATTTTTAATGTTGATTCTTTCTTCTCTTCCTATGTCAACTGTAACAGCAGAAAGATCTTTCTCGACACTAAAACTGATCAAAACTTGTTTGAGAAACCGTTGTGGTCAAAACCGCTTAACTGAACTTGCATTGCTATATGTTCATAGAGACATCCTTATTAACAAAGAGAAAATTATAGATAGGTATATTGAGAAGGGGAAAGAAGAGAAAAAACATGTTTTCTTAAGTACAGGTAGTTTAAAACCAGTTCTTTTGTGATGTCAAAAAGTTTAAGTAATTGAATTCAACATTCATACACTTAGGTTACTCTTTTAATTTTGTCACAACTGTAAAAAATGCAAACCGCCTGCTAATGTGTATGAAGCTGACCAAAAATGTACTGTACGAGTGTAGTGCTAATATGTACAATATAAACTCAATAATTTTTGTATACAGAATTTTTATTTCAAAACGTTAACTACTCAGAATATAAAAAACACAATATTACATTCAAAACTAGTTTTATGCACCTTAAGTAAGTTTTTGAGTTATATCGGCGTAACATCATTCTTACTGTTTACATTGTACTTTGGAGATAATGACTAATGAGACCATTAGTCTAAAATGCATTCTTGTAATAATACAATTAATATGGATATCGTTTTTTCAATACATACAACTTTTGTTTCAAAATGAGTGTCATTGTAAATTGTATTGAAAAAACAAAAGAATTTGTAAAGAATATTTAAGTTAAAAATAACATTAGGAATATATATATATATATATATATATATATATATATATATATATATATATATATATATATATATATATATATATATATATATATATATATATATATATATATATATATATATATATATATATATATTCCTAATGTTATTTTTAAAATAAAAGTATATATTTAGGAATTAAAAGCTAACAAAAACGCAACTTTCAACAACCTACAAAATACTATTTTAAAAGTATTTTCATGCTAATTTCAATGTTTTTCTCTTAATTTGCTTAGCAGTTCTATGTTGACAAAAGGCTTATAGAATTTGTGGTTTTGTGTTAACAGTTATGTAAATGAAGCCAGTTTTGCGCGAAGGTTTTAAAAGCTACTCATTTCAAGAAATTTAAAGTGATTATTTATCTAAAATAAAGTACATTTTTACACTTATTTTATGTCAGTTTTAAATCTAAAAACAGCTTAAAAATGCTAGTTTTTGAAGGTATTTTTTCAAAATTTTTAGGGGGAGGACCCCCGGACCCTCTGGGGGTATCCCATACCCCGCCCCCCCGGTTTGTTGCATCTCCCAAACAATCGCCCCCACCCACAAAATTGCATTAATCCATACGACATGGATCTGCATACTTCGCTTCTCTACAGAAAATATGTTCCTACAAATGTGTATTTTAATCAGTTTGTTGTCGCAAGACTGATGTTGGACTTACGACAGACAAAATATATGACATGCACATGCACACTGTTTCTGAACAGAAAATATGTCACTAAGCATGCTTATTTCAGTCAGTTTGTTATCGCAAGACTGATGTAAGATATACGACAGACAAAACATACGACATGCCATGCATACTCCGTTTCTGAACAGAAAATATGTCGCTACGCTTGCTTATTTTAGCCAGTTTGTTAGCGCAAGACTGATGTTGGACCAATGCGTGGCTTATCTAAGAGAGTATAAAAAAGTAAATGAGTAGTCGTCTCTTTCACCAAGCAACCTACGGCCGCACTAAGAAAAGTGCAATTGGATACCAAGATCTAAGGTTGACGGAAACCACATACCGGAAAAATAAAGCGTCGGCCTCGAAAAGTTTGCGAATCTTCTTTATTTTTCTAACTCCCAGACACCACAATTCACGGTTCCACTGGGATATCGGTGGAAGAATTTAGATCAGTTTCTTTCTTCGAACAAAATGACGTGGAAACTGCTGCTCTCGCGTTGTCGTCCTTGTGCCAAATTTGCGAGAACCGATCTTCTAGCTAGAGGGCGTTGCTTACCGGAAGTCCTGTGGGACTGGGGTCAGGGCTTGGAGCAGTCAACCGTGCGATTTCAGTAGCACAATTAATCCTTTCGTTTTTATGAGAGCGAGGTGGCAGCCATCTGATTGTGAATTAGATAGCCAAATAACTTGTGGAGTAGTCCTTGGAACTGCCCATTTCTATTTGGATTCAGAAAGTAGAGGGATGTCTCTTAGCAACAACGTATACGTGATATCAATGTAGGATAGGGGATAGGACATATCACTTTCAGAGAACCTTTCTGAAGCAGCGCATCTCCACATGAATGGCCGCGGTAGCCCGGTTGGAAGAGTAACGGTTAGTTCGATTCCAACCAAAGACCGTCGTGTACATGGGGTTGGTGAACGTTAAAACTGTCGTGGCCTCGAATGTCCTCACGTTTGATGGGGAAGTTGAAGAATGGGGTGCCAGCTCAAGTGTGACCTCGTCATCTGACTGTGGTTTAAAATTACGTGGTGTTGTCCTCGGATCTTTCTCTTCTGGTTTGATCCAGGACCGTCACCGTTCTGTTGCTCCAGTGCGACGTTAATTAAATACCCACCTACCATCTCTACATAAAAAATAGGGACCGCGTTACCCCAGTTGGAGGAGTAACGGATTAGCAATCGGAGGGTTACGAGTTCGCAACTCGATTCAACCAAAGACCGTCATGTACATGAGGGCTGGTGCATGTTAAATCTGTCATGACCTCAAATTCCTCATGTTGATATGGTGTGGATGTTTGGAGAGTGGGGTGGGTTCCAGCTCAGGCCTTGATCTCGTCATATGGCAGTGGTTCAAAATTACGAGGTGTTATTCTCGATCTTTGCCTTCGGGATTGATCCCGGACAGTAGTCAATAGCCCGTTGTGTTGCTCCAGTGTGGTGTTAATTAACTATCTAACTACCTCCACATCCTTAATAGAATTAAATAAACATTAAAGAAATTTACATAAAAAATTTTAATTTAAAATTTAGATCTGGGGGCTTGATAAACATAAAAATCAACTTGTACAAAACAGAAAAAACATTCGCCTAGTCGAGTGGCAGTCAGGTGGTCCACTCTCCCAACTACTGTCCAGGATCGAGAATTATCAAGTTTTAGTAATGAATATCAGGTCGCTTAGACATTTTTTGAACTATTTTAATGGGCTGAAAATCAATTTTTTGCATGAAGATTTTGTGTTTTAAATGTTCTATTTGATAGCCCTTATTGTTAACTATCTTTCTACACCTTAATTTCTATGACAATAATGACTTTTGTAGTATGGACAGAGGTATTTTGTCCCATTCTTGTTCCACAATTTTCCAAAGTCCTTGAAAGTCCGACGTTTCGATAATGCTCTTTTTAAAAGTACAAAAACACAAAAGTTCATGGGTGAGACATCTGGAGATTTAGCAGGAACATCAGTAAAGGGTATTGACTTTATACCAATTTCTTGTTTCATTTTTTCCAAGAATTTAATAGTGGATTTAGATGTATGGCTGCTTGCTTTTTATCCTGATGAAGCTTTACTGCTTGCTTTATCCTGATGCAGATTGTTGGCAGTGTGGGTAAAGATATGGTATTTCTTTTATGAATATTGGGGATAAAATATGGTCTTGATAGTATGTGGGAATTGATTTTTACATTTTCCCCTCTTTTTACTTTTATCTTTCCATAATATGCACAACCGGCTTTTTCTTTCTTTAGATTCTTTGAACCACGTTTTAAGATATTTTCTCCTCTTTTATGATAATAAATTGTTCGTTTTTATTGCAATCATTTAAATACACCCATGTCTCGTCTATTGTCACAACATTTTTCCATCTTTCTCCCCAGCTAAAAGCTTCTCATATAGAATTCTGTAGCGAGTTCTGCTTTCTGCAATATGTCGTGGAGATAGACGATGAACATTGTATTTTTTGGCCTTTTTAAGATTCAAATCACTGTTAATTATTTTATTTACAGTTGAAACTGAACACTTTAATGACTTTCCAATAGTCCTTTGGCGGATTCTCTTTTAAAATTAAAGATCTTATCTTACAAATATTCTCAGAAATTCTTTTATTTTCAAACGCAACTTTTTTCTTTGCCTCTCTGGAAAACTATCTCATCTAATAATAAATTACAAGTGTAGGTGTGCCTATGATTTTTGAATTTCACCAAAATATTTGTGTAGCTGTGTGTGTGGATTCCAGAATTTCGTAAAAGCTAGTATGGAAATGAAACTTGAAACTGAAATAATGAAGCTATTCATTAAAATGAAATAACAGAAAAAAATTGATTTAAACATAATAGATTGCTCACTATTAGTAATTCATATCGAACAAATCAGTAAAATTAAAGATAATCACTAATGAGGAAGATGAGTCTGCTGCAACCAATTTCTCTCTATTAGACTCTACTTTCTCTATTCTCATTAGTCTCTATTTTCGAATTAAATCACCGCAATCAACTATTTGCTGTAGGTTCCTCTTTTAGGTTAAAAGAATCAATGACAATACATCACTGTAGTAGGTTTGTCTATGTGCTCAAGTGCATAAAAGTGGGATTAAAACATTTCAGGTGACATTTATTTTAGCATCTTATTACCTACTCTTTTCTCTTCAACTCTCATCGCTCCCTATTTCCCCTGGGGGCAGCATTGTCCCCAAGGTTCTTTCAACTCCCACAGGGAGGTGGTAACACCCACTTTAGGAAAGTATGTTTCAAACACATATATAGAGAGAGACGTATGTGTTGACAAATGTGTAAGATGTGTGTATTGTACAAAGACGCTGTATCGAAGAGAAAAAATGGTTGAACTCAACATTTCACTTTCTTTGCCTGTTGCACTGCACTAAATGTTTTAGTAATAGAGTACAGAAATATCAAGAAGCCAGTTGGCGTGAAGCAAGTACTTTTCATTTGTTTCATTCACTCCTCTGATCAAAAAATAAAATAAAATATTTTCAGTCTTTACATTATTTTGTCTAATCCTAAAAAACAAATGACGGGACATTTTTGTAAATGGGATAAAAATAAGGAATACATATTTATTGAGACTTAGCCAAGGAGAAAATGTCAAACACATCTTCATATGCGATTTTTTAGATTCACCCTCTGAGCGTAACGAGACTTCCGAGTAGTGTACGCTTGTTTTTTCTCCACAACACACATAATGGCTAAATAACCACATCAATTGGTTGGAGACACGCTAGAGACGCCCTATGGGTCAAGAAGTCTAAAACTGGTTAGAAGCTATGCAAAAAACAGGGATTGTATGACGAAATAATGCCTGAATAACCCTCAAAGGGTTTTAATGAGGATGTTTTTCAGGCCTTGAAGGGACTTATGCCCCATAGCCCTCCTGTAGTTGAGTCCCTGCCATTTAGATTAATGGTCTCATACTATTTAAAAAGCCACTTTCCTACTTTGAAGGAGCTTGTGATAATATATGTAATTTTAATAAATTTCTTACTGATCAACTTTAAAATACATCACTAAAGTCTTCTTTAAGCTAAGGGAATTGGTTGTTCTCCTTATGATACCACCGAACCGTCGTATACGTGAGGGCTGGTGCAGGTTAATTTATCGTGGCCTCAAATGTCCTCACGTTGGCGTGATGGGGAAGTTTGGAGAGAAGGGTACCACCTCTGGTGTTGACCAAGGTTCAAAGGTAAAATTGTTCTTGCATGTGAGCCAGTGTTTCATAATTCTAAAGCTCAGGTGTTGATCTCGTCATCTGACCGTGGTTCAAAATGACGAGGTGTTATCCTCGAATCTTTCCCTTCGGGATTGATTCCGGACCGTCGTCAACAGCCCTTGTGTTGCTCCAGTGCGAAGTAAAATCAACAACCTATCTACCCTTGCGATATTAGATTTAAAATGTTCCCACATTGATATATCCTTAAAACCACACTAAAAATTTGTTTCATTTTGCAATCCAGAACACAGGGAAACCTTCTAAACCTAGTAATAGAACAAGTGAGGAACTGAAAGGGTCACCTATATCAAGCAATAGCGATGCTTCAGGTAGAAAGGAAATCCATGGAAATAAAAGTGGTTCACGATACCATCTTCCGTAGTGAGCCGAGTGGTGTGCCAAAAAATACGACGACACAGCTCAAGATACTATTAAACTAGATATTTATTTTAAAACCCAAGAATTTATATTATTTGAAGAATTGATCAGGTTGTGGGCGCTGCAAAAGGGGAATTAGGGACCGACTCAAAAACAGTCGTTGGCGAATAGCTAAAACAAAACACCTTTGCTCAGTTCAGTTCTGGAAAAATTCTGGTCTCTCCTCCCTCCAGTTCCCTGGGGGACAGTCGAATCCCAGGGGGCCGTCGTGTACCATCTGACGGGGGAAAATTAAGACCATCTGGGCGGGAAGGAGACCACCCCGATAGATAGTTCGAGATTTAAGACCGGCGGTCAGTGGTGCAAGTGTTGACCTCTGACCCCGAGCCGTTGCTATGGCGTTACACCACCAGCCTTGTTTCCAGAGGCTAAAGGACAAAGATTCCCATGAAGGTACTAACTTCGTTGAAAAATTAAGGACCAATTATGGAAAAGGTGAAAGTGCCAAAGAGGACTTTCAACATATATAGAAAATACTAATGCTTTATCGATTACTCTTATTTCCATCTACAATTTATCAGTGAGAATAATAACTGACGTAACAATGCCTTTTACCTAAATCTTTAAAACATCGCATTTACATTTTACCATTAATCACGATAAAGAGAAATACTACTTTCTGAAAAGAAATTTGTGCTCGCTTTCCTGACACTAATTTATCGATGTTTGGAATAATGTAACGATACTGCGGTCAGTGGCCCTTGGATTCGTAGACTGTACGTCGGGAAAAGAAAACCTTTTTCTTATTCTTTCCGATGCAACAATAAGCATGTCTAATACCAGTTGCATTATTCGTAAATGCACTCGTTACTTATAAGGAGGTTGGTTTCGCTTACTATGTCTTAATATATTTGCTTGATATAGGTATAACTATATTTATTAATCTCTAATAATATTTATTTATTTAATTGTTCCTCTACAGAAAAAATCTAATTTGAGAACAAAAATATACGATCCGATAAATACAAGAAAAAACAGATACAATTAGAAAATCGGCAAAGAATCGTCATTGAAACATCAACCTCCTAGAAAGAATTATAGTTCGTTGTGTTGCTCCAGTGCGACGTTAATTGAAATACCTACCTAGAAAGAATTATAAAGTTTAAAAAATCCATTTGGGTAGCAGAATTTTTACATACTTCTTTCGAAAAGGTTCTTATTTTCATAAAGGTTCATTCTTTTTTAAACGTTTAACGATAAAATAAATGACAGTTTCTGGTTCAGTATCTGGGGTACTTGAAGAGGGGTGATAGATTTTTCTCTCACTCATGGGAATTTGGTTTGTTTGGTTGGTTGAATTTTAATGGTGCAAGAGCCAGATATTGGCCAAGCTGAGCTAAACGCATGATAAATTAACCAACTCTACAACGAGGGAGGAAAAAGGCAAAAAGTAAGTAAGGGTAAAACGAAAGGGAGAACACAGATCACTAGGGGATTGAGGTTGTGATATCCATGTTTATTTCAAGAAAATAAACCCTTCTGAGGTATGAGAAAAAGTTAAAGTTGTATCCTATAGTTATCTTTATGAGGAAATCTAAAGAAATCACGCACTTTTGTCTTTTATGTCATAAAATAGTGAAATGCATTGAAAATCTGCCTCAAGCAGAGTAGACTGAAATTGGTTCCAGTTCAACCAAATACCCAATGCAAACAATTATTTTTGGACTTAAAGCAATCTAAACTGTTAGGGGCTGTTAGCCCAGTTGGAAGAACAACGGATTAGCAACCAGAGTGCTACGAGTTCGAAATTCGGTCCAACCAAAGACCGATATTGACCTCGTCATCTGACCGAGGTCCAAAATTACAAGGTGTTATCCTCGGATCTCTCGCTTCGGGATTGATCCCGGACTGCCATCAACAGCCTGTTGTGTTGGCCATCCCGGACTGCCACCAACAGCCTGTTGTGTTGGCGATCCCGGACTGCCGCCAACAGCCTGTTGTGTTGGCGACAGTCCGGGGAATTAGTGTTACGTAAATTCAGCTATCTTAAAAGTCGATGTGTGAAATCTGTCACGTCGTCGCGATACGTCGTCAATTCGAACAGCTTCATTAGAGACAATGATTCGAAGTTTTTTCTATTTTCGAACGTGTAAGCTGGCATCCGTGTTTGATTTTGATGTCCTGTTAACACTTCTGGTGGTTGTCTACGAGGTATCTCGTCATTAACAAAACGGACCAGAGCTTAATGGACGAGATATGTCGTCATTAGAAGGAAGCCGACAAGATGTAAGAACCACGTCATCATAAAAAATAGGCAATATCTAGATGACAAGAAATTTCCCAAATAGAAAAATTAGTCAGATCTCGATGAACGAGATATCTTGTCGAAAGCACTTGGAGGGATAGCTAAACATTTATCTCATGTGCATATAGAGCTAGAGAGAACGGAAATCTTTCCATGTACGTTAATACGTTCTGAAATAATCCTTCAGACTGTATCATGATGCTACATCTTTCAATCTGTTGGTACTATATTAGGTTCTGCACTGTTATCATATTTATTTATTTATACCGACCCGTTCATGGGCATGCAGAAAGTAATCGCGTTACAATTTTCGTTAACGAAACCAAATAAAATAGCAAACCTGCGCCATAGCATCTTCTCTAAACTTACTTATTTGTTATTTGATGGTGTGTGTTCCTTTGCTCCATCTACACCAGTGGTAGTCAACCTGGTCCCTACCGCCCACTAGTGGGCGATTCAAGCTTTCATGGCGGTAGGGGTTTTGTCCGATGCTGAAGCTACTTTCTGGTTATCACCGCGCATCTATGACTCAATGACAGAGCAGGTTGTGCGCATGACGAGAGTGGGGTGTACAGCAGCCATCATTCAAGTTGAGTTCGTTTCATGATGGGGCCAGTATGTAGTTACATTTCTGAAAGTAAGCTACGGCTTCAAACAAGTTTTTCCGGAAGGCCGTATCTGATCAGCTGACCGGTTAAACCTTACTTTTCCAACAATTATTACTATTATGAATTAAAATGACAAAGTAAATAAAACAATTTTCTCAAGAGGGCAACAAAAATACTGAAATTGCCTTGAATTAATGTTGCCTACTTCATTGCCACATGCGTTTGTTTAACCCTTCTGGTGTAGTTGTCTCGGAAAGGTGAATTAATTAATCAGCAAAACTGACTAGATCTTGATGAACGAGATATCTCGTTTTTATAAAAAGAAAACTAACCCGATCTTGATCTCGTCATCATTAAAAATAGGCAATGTCTTGATGACAAAATAACTCGTCGTTTGCAAAATTGGTCAGACCTTGATGGACGAAACAACTCGTCGAAATCACTTGGAGAGTTAACAGTAATTTTAATCCCATGTAAAATATCCCGGGCCCGTAAGCCAGTCCGTTACAGCACTTTTTCGCAGCCTATTTAGAAACACGCGGCTTTGAGAAACATCTCCATTTCCAATCGAAACCTAATTCCTTCATTACGAAACGGGAACAGTTTCCCCTCACAAAATCCGATTTCCCTAACTTCGCGAAACCGAAAGGGAAACGAGAGAGGAAGTGAACGAAACATCATCTCGAGCGAGCCCAATGGTCGTAACGCAATACGCCATTGACGTCACAAAGAAAGGCCACGTGTGCGAGCAACTTTCTTCCCGTCGCGGGGCAGGTGTGAAAAGAATAAAGGGTTTTCCTCTCTTTTTCAAGTAGTTGCAGCCTGCGATCCTTTGTGTTGCGAAAAACGATCTGATGATCCTTTCTCGGCGCAAAAGCATTACGAGGTCGATGTCCCGTTTAAGGCTTTAAAGTTAAACAATAGCCATTAACTGAAGCTCGCTTCAGATCGTTTTGTCTGCAGGGGAATGGTAATGAACGAGTCAGTCACCCACACTTTGTAATGCAACGAAGATGATTAATGTGGGTTTGGGATGCATTGTTTTTTCAACATTTCCTTCAAGTAATAATAGTTACATAAGACCATGTGAATATATATGAAGGTTTAGATTGGACAATAAAAGCAATTGCAAAAGCAAATGAGCCTGAAATAGATTCAACCGCGTATTTAACCACTGGATTAACGAAAAATTTCGAGCAGCGGCTGTCATGATTTTCGATGCAGTGTTCAGGGCAGTAGTTACTAAAATGGTTGCTTGGAGCGCTATGCGCGAAAACAAAAAAAGCGAACTGGTAGATACAAAAGGCTTTGAATTATACTTTGAAAATATACATATTCCATTCTTTGAATTATATTTTGAAATTCCACGAAAACGGGTTTTTAAACACGTTCTTTTCGATCATCTTTCCCTAAAAATCCTTTGTGTTTGCAACATTTCACTTTGAGAGGAAGCCATTATTCTTTGTTTCGTTTAAAAGAAACTAATTTTATAGTAGTTTGATTCAAAAGAACAAAATACACTGCTGGCCACGCAAATTGCAACACCAAGAAAGACAAGAGATATCACAACAAAATTTATTTTGTAGATAACATGTTGACCAAGTATCAAATGATTAAATTTATAGACTTCTGTGAAGTGTGGTTCCTGCCAAAATCAGTAGCCAGAGTTGCCGCCATTGTTGGAGATCACCGCTGCCACACGCCTCGGCATTGATTCAAAGAGACTTTGGATGTGTTCTTGGGGTACAGCAGACCAAGCAGCTTCCACACGTTACCAAAGTTGATCTGGTGTGGCAGCTGGGGATTTATTCTGGGTCAATCGTTGAGCAACCATGGACCACATGTTTTCTATCGGCGAAAGATCCGGAGAGCGAGCTGGCCAGGGAAGCAATTCAATCTGGCGATTGACGAAGAACCCTTGGACAATGCGTGCCACGTGTGGTCGCGCATTATCCTGTTGAAATATGGCTGTGGGCAAGCCCTGAAGGTAAGGAAGGACAACTGGCTCCAACACCTCGGAGATGTAGCGCTGGCTGTTTAAAGTACCGGCAATGCGTACTAGAGGAGTGCGAGAGTGATATCCAATACCGCCCCATACCATAATACACGGTGCAGGACCAGTGTGGCGGTGCATAACGCAGCTGTTCAGCATCCTCTCTCCACGGTGTCTCCAGACTCGAATCCGACCATCGTGGTGTTGCAGACAGAAGCGTGACTCGTCAGTAAAGACAATTTCATTCCATTCTGCCGTCCACATCCTTCTTTCATCGCACCATTGGCGGCGGAAACGCCTGTGATTCTGCGTCAAGGGTAGACGAAGCAATGGACGTCTTGCGGACAGACCACTCTGCTGTAAACGGCGTCGAATGGTACGCGCAGACACTGGATGATGCGGTACAGACTGAATGTGCTGTGCTATGGTTCGTGATGTGGCTGAGCGATCCGTCACTGCCATACGCACAATATGCCTGTCATCACGTGAAGTGGTGCACTGAGGTGGATGCGATCGAACACGTCGGTCCGTCGTACCCTCCTGCATCCAACGATCACATATCCGCATTACAGTTGTTTGGTTTCGTCCAACACGACTACCGATTTCCCTGAAAGATAATCCACAATCTCGGTAGGCCACTATCCTTCCTCTGTCGAACTCGGATACTTGATCAAAAGATGATCGCTGTTTTCTACGAGGCATAATTGATCGTTTTTTTTGATAAAACCACAAGAAAAACACAATTGCCGTACTTGAAATCGTCGAAATCTCCAAGCCTTAAATAGCGCTTTGAAGTGGCGCCACAGGCGCGCGTGATGTGCGTCTGCGCTGAAATTCTAATCATTTGCATATCTCACCTCCGCTAATGCATGTTGTAAATTTCGTATTATTTGCATGCTACCTTCAGGGTGTTGCATTTACGGTGGCCAGCAGTGTAATATTCGAAAGATTTGGAAATTGCAAAATAATTGTACAATGCATTTATATGGTAGGTAGTCGAAATTACGTCGCACTGGAGCAACACAATGGGCTATTGGCGGCGGTGCGGGATCAATCCCGCAGGAAAAGATCCGAGGACAACTTGTAATTTTGAATCACGGTCAGATAACGAGGTCAAAACCAGAGCTGGCATCCCATTTTCCAAATTTCCACACCACGCCAACGTGGGACAGCTGAAGCCACTGCAGACTTAACGTGCACCAGCCCTCACGTACGCGACGGTCTTCGGTCGGATCGAGTTTCGAACACGTAAACCTCCTGTTGCTAATCTGCAATTCTACCAACTGGGATACTGCGGCCCGCATTTATGATACAAATGTTTTCCCGTTCAATTTTTCTCCGAGTGGCAATAATAGGGTCATCATTCAGCGCTGTGTGGAAGAAAAGTGAAACTCTGGCTGTTACAAGGAATGTTTAAATCCTGACAGCTGCAAATAGAAGTTTTTTCAGTTAGCCATTGTTTAACCATCCATTAAAGCAGGCCTATTTTAACAAATAAGACCGCGGTGCACCTTTGAGATGCTCAACGTTTTCTTTCCTATTCACACACTCATTAATTATTCATATTAAAAATACGTCGTATATTTTAAGACCTGCTAAAAAACAAATATCTGCTAAAGTTATTTTAATTTATTATAACTCACTTTTAGTTACACTTTTTATAGCTGAACATCGTAAAAAGTCGCCATGCACTTGTCAGGACCAGTGCGATAAACGGTTAAACTTAGAACTACGCGTATCGGATGATAAGATCGTGAATAAAATACACAGTGGGCGTTGGTAATATTGTTCATTTATTATAGTTTTTTCAATTCGCATGACCAGTTCACTCTGCTTACATTAAATGTATTCCAAAATCATTTTTAGTTAAGAATATTGACAAAAAAATATATATATATTCATGACGCAAAACAGAAAATGGCCATCCACTTCGGGCGCAATCACGAACTGTCATTGATCAGCCGGTCCCACCGTCTATAATTGTTTCTAAATGTCATCTATGCGCTATCTAAATTAGCCCCTTTGCAACGTCATCGAGTTGAGAGTTGCAATGGGTTGCACAATTATGTTGCGTCCACAGTCAATCAGTCAATCTGTATTGTACCACAAGACTTGGTTCTACGTCTACGTCAAGGGACGACAATCGTAGTGTTCTTTAGATTTTTAGAAATTGATGGAAGTTTTGTAGCTTTGTTGGATGTTTTTTTAGCAGTGGCGTAGCGATAAAAGCTCTGGGAGCTCAAGCAAACCCCGAAAGCCTTGCTTTCTTATATTTATATATACCTGCTTAATTAAAAGTATTACAAATGCATTGAACACTTTTGCAATATTTTATGTATTTTCCAAACTATGTGCATCACATTCTTTCAATAGGTAGGTAGTTGAATTAATGTCGCACTGGAGCAACACAGAGGGGTATAGACGACGGTCAGGTATCAATCCCGAAGGGAGAGACCCGAAGAAAACATCCCGTAATTTTGAACCACGGTCAGGTGACGAGGTCACACCAGAGCTGGCACCCCACTCTCCTAACTTCCACACCAAGCCAACGTGAGGACATTTGAGGCCGCGGCAGATAAAATGTGCATCAACCCCTACGTACACGACGCTCTTTGGTTGGATTGAGTTTCGAACACGCAACCCTCCTGTTGCTAATCCGCTACTCTACTACCCGGTCTACGGCCGGTCCCATTCTTTAAATAAAATAATTATTAATTATATTTTTGTTGTTGATTTATTTAACGACAAACATAAAAATACGCAAAACTCAGCTCCCTTGCTACAACAGGAAAGAACATCCAATAATAGCATATACCCAGAAGGAACTTTGTCGAAAGGTTAAATTATTAAACAACTAAAAATTTGAAGATATTATTAAATTATATTTAGAATTTTTACATTACTTAACATTCACACCACGAAATTGATAGTATGAAAATAGCAGATTAGCTTTTTTATCAATGACTCAACAACCACCTCATATACTACATAACATGCAGTACATCAAATCAAACACTTTCAAAGGTGACAAAAAGACAAAAAAGTGAATTTGAGGAAACGATTTGAATGTTAGTTTAATGTTATTTGTTAGCATCATAAAAAAACATTTCACGAATGCTACCATTGCGAAGTGATTTCGGTCTCTTGGCATCTACGGGAATCTTTTTTCCTTCTTCTTTAAATACCGAAATCACTTATACTTTCACATCTTAAGACAAATGTAAGATAAGCAGACTTTTAACAAAAAAAATTTTAAACGTAATAAGAAAATTTTTATTTATCATCAATATCGAGTTTCTAACATTGGCTCTCTCTCTGAACTAAATTCCCGTCTACGATACTGTTTTTTAGATTATACAAACTAAATAAACCAATACGCCAAGGGGTCGGGTAGCCCAGTTGATAGTCTCGGATTAGCAACCGGAGGGTTACGAGTGCGAAACTCGATCCAACCAAAGACCATCATGTACATGGGGACTGGTGCACGTTAAATCTGTGGTGGCTCAAATGTCCTCACGTTGACGTGGTGTGGAAGTTTGGAAAGTGGGGTGCTAGCTCAAGTGCTAACCCCGTCAATTAACCATGGTTGAAAATTATTAGGGGTTGTCCTCGGATCTATCGTCACCAAAAGTCCGTTGTGTTCGCAAATTCAACTGCCTATCGATAAACCAAGAAATTTAATAGATCGAATGAAAACACCTCTAGTGCTAGAAAACATTAAAAAATATATTACACGCATACATTAAAGACATAATTTACAACTACAGAATCAACAATTCAAAGTGCAAACGAGCTTATTTAACATTTGTTAACCACAGATTTAAAGATAATGAATATAACTATTTGCATATGTAAATTCAAAATGTGTTGATTGAGAGCAAAGAAAAACATTCAAGTATTGATGTCTGCTCCGGTTTCTTCTAAAATCTAAAGGTCGTTTCTAGGCAGTGCTTTAGGTTCGAAAGACATTTTAGTTGGGGGTCAAAGCAAACTGCCAAATGCAATTTTTAATATAATTTACAATTTTAAAATTTGTATTAAGTTATTGTGTTAAGTATTGTCATTGAAATATAGGAATTATTCGAGATCTGTTTTAGCACTTTTGATGTAGAAACTCATTTGAGGTACTGTAAGAAATCGTCCGATTCTTAGTATAGTAATTTAATTACAAAGAATAAATTCACAAAAATTTCATTATCAAAATGAATTAAAATAACTTACGTACATAGGAAAACGTGGAAAACCGGTATTTATGTTTTGGCGGCATATTAATCACCAATTCGAAAATGTCCAGCATTAAGATGTATTTAAATATCACTTTTCTACCCTAATGCCCTTGACACCTTGGAGCACATTGCCTTCTGTCACGATAGATTGGGTTACTGAGGCTCATTGTGTTTGCTCACTGCGTTAGTAACCTGCGAGTTAGATTCCTCCCTGTGTATTTCCTCTGTGTCAGCAACATAGAGGAAATATAAAAAAGTGAGCTATGGTAACCTTTTCATGTGCCCAGAATCATGTGACCAAAACTAGTAGTAACGTGACCCGTCTGATTGAAACGAACATTCATCATCCGATTGGTCACCGAGAGATAGTAGAGATTGGCGATTTCACCATTTTTGTCGTCACTCTATAGAAATGCGCGTTCTCATACCTACACATTCAAAAGATTTTATTTCGCCAAACGAGGCGATAAAATGCTAAATCGATTAACCAAGTCAATTTTCACAGAACATTCACGTGACTACCATTCGACATGTTGGCCACAGTTTTTGAAGCTCCTTTCAATAGAAATGTTCAGTCTAATTATATTTCAAGTCTATGGTCAGTAAGATTTCCTTCCGTATGTGTCCAGTTACTTGACGTTGTTTGGCATCGCAGCTTGATTAAATATGGCCTCTTGCTCCATAAAACCCAACCAATCATTTAATGTCATGGGCTTTCTGATGTCTTTTTAAGAAATAGGTACTTTTGAAACGAAGTAACCTGAAGATACATTTATATTTTGAGGAATGCACAAGTCGATTTTCTTTAGTCAAGCCACACATAAGTTCAACATCAGTTCTGCAACGCTAAATAGAAAGAATGCCATGCGAACTGGCATGCTTTCTTTAGAGCAACAGAGTACGCATGTGCACGGTCAGATATTCCATCGCAAGATCAATGTGTGACGTGCCTAGCACTACTTTAAATACACATGTGTCCAAGAATTAAGGATAATACAATCCGAGATGAATCCAGTGCCAACACTTTCACCGAAGTACATAGAATGATGAATATTTTATAAGCTAGGTGAAATAAAATAAGAACACCCACATGCCTCGTGCTGCTACTGGGAACTAAAGAAACGACAAAAAATGCACATTGTAGGTTTTAGTTACTGTGGGAAAAACTTTTTTTGTTCTGTTAAATGCAATAATGCTTAATAGAGAATGTCTTGGTCTCTGACATTAATGCATGCCTCACAAAGTGCATACATACTTTCCCCGAAAGGTTGTTCAAAGGTTCCCTGTATCAAGAAGTCTCTTTCCCGCATTTGCTCTTTTGCGGTCCTTGGTGATGGTATTTAAGCTGCAATGCGACGTCCGAGAGCAATCTTAACATGTTCTATTGGATTGAGATCAGGTGACCTTGCTTGATACGGATTGAGCATTATTCTTAATTTTTAGACACGTGTGTATGTGCACAAACGTTCATAAATATTAGTCCAACATCTTTTTTCTTCTTTAATCAGAAAAAACGTTATCGTGTATTATAATTAATATTTTTAATGCAATAAAATTGACAAATTTACAGACGTGATGGCAAAGACTAGCATCCTTTAAGCATGCAACAATTTTAATCTATTTTTTCGGTGCCACTCATTTAATTAGAATAAAGAAGTCGTAAAGTTCCAGCAACATGTATTTTTCTAAAGCAGGAAAAAGATGACAGGCTATTTCTTATGGACGGCAATGTAGACGGTATATCCCAAGCAATTGCGATCGACGCGTACCTAAGAAACGCCCTCCTCACCAAATAACTGTTGATGTGAAAACGATTGCTTTTATATCTGTTAGAAACGTTCTCTCTTGTAACTTAGTGAGCAGAGCGGTGTGCCAAAGAACGACGACAGCCAAAATATAAGTAAAATAGAAGACAAAGAATAAGGAATTTGCTTCCCTAGGTTGTGGGCACTGTAAAAAGGGATAATCGGTATTAACACAAAAAGGCCGCCGAACAAACTCCAAAAGACCACCTCAGTTCGAGTTCTGGAAATCTTTCTCGTCCCTCCAATACCCTAGGGCAGTGCTTCCCAACCTTTTTCACGTCACGACACACCTCACAAGCATAAATAATTTCACGGCGCACCTCACAAGCATAAATAATTTCACGGCACACCTCACAAGCATACATAATTTCACGGCGCACCATACGAGCATAAATAATTTCACGGCGCACCTCACAAGCATAAATAATTTCACCAGACACTATGAAGGAACATTTTCTAATATGATTAATTTCTTCTATTTCATACTAGAGATTCAATTAATAAGACCTTCCTTTCAAATATTTTTGCATTATACATAAACACATTTCAGCTAGACATTCATTTCAGATAAGTCTTCTTATGCAGTCATAAGCACGAAATAAACGAAACAAATGGAATGAAATACCTAATCCATACAGCCTCGGTGATTGGTATTTGACAGTTTTTATATCGCATCTATGAACTAAATTGTCAGATTTGACGGAGTGAAACTGTGATTAATTTTTTTAGAACACTTATTTTATAAAATTATGATGCGAAAATACAAAAGTAAAATTAATTAAACACAAAAGAATTACTGACTATGTATAAATGTGCTAATAATAATAATTTAATGACAAAATAAACATTTTAAGTATTAATATAAATATCTACAATATTCTTTTGCCACAGTTAATACATATATTACATTCTTATTTCAGTGAGATACTTGGGCTTGTTTCTGTGAACACAACTTTTATATCTGGGTCTATGGTCGAAAGAGCTACACGCAATTCATGATCAAGACTTTTCAATGATGATCTCTTTAAATTCTTGATACTATCAAGAAGCATAGAAGAGAAACTTTGTTCACACATGTATGTTATAGCTAATGGTATAAGAATATTTATACTTTTTTCGCCGATGGTTAGTCCTTCGGTACCGTCGCCCCATAATCAGGACTTTGCTGTTAAATATTTGGCGGCACACTTCCAGTCCTTTCGCGACACACCTGTGTACCGCGGCACATCGGTTGGGAAGCATTGCTCTAGGGAAGGGGTGTCAAACTCAATTAAAACATGGGCCATTTAATGCAACTGGTAAGATTCACGCGGGCCACATTACATTTACAAATTTTCTTAAAATTATATTTTGAAGTGAGGATTCAGAAATATGGATAGGATAATTAAAACACAGTATGTAATTAAGTGAATTTAGGGTAATAATTTATAATGTTGCGATATAATTGCTTTTATTTAAACGTTTATTTAATTTAATGTATTTATAAAACTAAAATTAATTTTTTTTTTACCGGAAACTTGCCAGCGCTTTCCTCCTACTAGTTTTCCAATATCTGGATTCAAAGACTGAGAACAGACAATCTTCATTATGGCACAGATAGATGTTTATCAGTTAATCTTGATCTGTAGGTCGTTTTATTTAATTTCATGGACGAAAATAGTTGCTCACACAAGTACGTACTTCCAAAATAGTATAAAATCTGTACAGCAAACTTTTTAATTTCCGGGTATTTTTCACCTAAATAAGAATATATTTTGTGAATTCCTACTCGATATTTGTCTTTTAAAACCGAATCATTCTGGAAGTCAATTAATTCCAGTTGCATCGAAGTGGGAGAATTTTCAACTTCAAAGGAAAAATGCCTAATAAAAAGAGAATTTTTTTTTGTAATTCTTTGAAATCATTAAAACGTTTATCGAATTCGTTTTTGATTTCTTCAATTTTACCACAATATTGTGAAAATGAGCAACTCCCCTAAGTGCTGTTTTCTTCGTAACATATTGTCCTGTTTTCATTCTATTTCAGAGCATCGTGGGCCACAAAAAATTACCTCGGGGGCCGCCAGTTTGACACCCCTGCTCTAGGGGACAGTCGAAGAGTTGAATCCCGGGGGCCGTCGTGCATTCTTTAAAACCATCTGAACTGGAGGAAGACCTCCCAATAGATAGTTCGAAATTTACGATCGGTGGTCAGTGGTACAGTTCTTGACCTTTGACCCCGAGACATTACATTCTGTACACACGACGACTGCATTTCATTCCATCAGCCAAAGTTCATGTTTTTTTGTCCCTTTCAACCGTGCCGCTACTAACTTACCTTTCCACACACAACTGAGACAGTTTGAGTAGTCCAGCAATACACAAGCCTCCTGCTTGTCGCCTTTTGTCATCCCAATTAGATTAATGATACAAGACCCAGAAGTCGACTTTAGTATTCTTCCTGTGGTTCGAATGACCGGTTACTGTAACAAAAATGCAAATTAGCGTGCATCTGAACCTTATGAGAACTGGGACAATTTTCACAACTCGACGTAAATATGACAGATGGTTTTCGTTTCCCCTTGCACCCTATTGTATTGGAATTGAAAGGCAAATACAGAAGGACGAAAATTTACATTTTTAAATCAGAATTTACGAGGATTTGGCCCGGACGAACTTTCTCTTTCAATCATTTTTTATTGTTTAAAAAGCAACTTTTTTCGACCGAGCTACTTTATGTTTCAGCACACAGAAAAAAGAAAAATAAGGTTATGTTTCAGCACGGGCGCCACCTCCTAGGGATTGATTCCTTCGAGTTCCCCAATAATTTTATGAAATATTACGGATAAATATTACAAGTATACAAATAATACGATTAACTAAATAAGAAGATTGACTCAATCTCACTCAATAGTCGTTTTGGTAGCTATATCAGGTGACAGGGGTGCAAAGCCCTAGAGGCGTGAACAACTTGGGTCCCTAAGTTTTATAGTTCCAGCATGAGATAAATGCTACAAATTTTTCCATGTAGAAACACGAATCACCAAATATGCCGATTGACACAATCTTGGTCATTTATCGTTTTGGTAGCTATATCGGGAGACAGGGGTGCAAAGCCCTAAAGGCCCGCACACCTTGGGTCCCGAATTTTTATAATTCCACCTCCAGCATGTTAGATAAATGTTTCAAATTTCCAGGTAATGCGAGTTACCAAGTATGAAGATTGGCTTACCTAAAGAGCTTTACAAAATCAATTAGGAAAATGGCTCCTCTGGTGAAATTGGCCGACCTCCTCCCTACCATCAAAGTTTGCTCCCTAACAGCATCATGGCGTATGAGATTCAGTCTCATCAGGATTGATTTGATAATCCCAATTTTTTATGTTGTACATAATGTATAATACGGTGTGATATATCAAGATGTAATTAATATGCGAAAAATATAAAATTTGGATAGACATACCTCTTTGGTGGCATGTCGATCATGGATTCTATTAATTCCAAACACACTAATTTAAACTAGTACGGTATCTCACGGCATTAGGCCTGGCGTGTGTATTGGTATTATTTAATTAATATCATTCATTAGTTGTTTTGGCTTTGCTATATCAGAAGACAAGGGCGCAAAGTCATAGGGGCATGAACACCTTGAGTCTCCATGTTTAACGACCTGACACTGACCTGTTTAATACCTGATCCGAGGTATAAATTGCCGTCTTGGTGCAAAATTTTTATCTTCCGAAATCGGCTGTTTAACACTCGGTTGAGGGTTACCGCATACACAGTACTAGCTTTTTGCAAAGGAAAAGCAACGCCGTCAAAACCAAATTGACGACATACTTCATTATGTGCTAAACTAAAGAATTCTGACAAAGGATTTTCAAATATTAGGTATGGTAACTGATATTGGTAACGAATTTATAAAATTGTTTCGTGTGATAATACTTTGACGATGTTATCGGCTCTCGGAATCGCTAGAAATAGTTCGTAAAATTGGTGTTTCGTAAATGCAGCTGCTTTGACCACGGCAGATACAAATTCGTCGCAGAACAAAAATGCTTTTTGATTTATTATGTACACTGCTTTCCAAAAGTTAAGCCCGCGAAAATAAATTCGGCATAACTGATAAAGTTATTCATTAATTGAGTTAACATTTCGCAAGAAGGTAGACGATTTGGTTATAGATTCATGACTAAAAAATTATAGTAAACAAAATATATTTAGGTATATTTTTAATGATTTATATATGTACAACACATTTCGCACAGTCAAAAACATTTTGTAAGCTGTATAAACAAACGAAACGTATCTTAATACAGGATGTGACCACACCTGACTTTCATACAAGCTCTACATGTCTGTTTCATACCTTTAATTAAGTGGTCAAACGTACCAGAGGGCAATAACTGCCATTTCACCAATAGAGCAGTTTCCGTCCTAGGTCATCACAAAGATTTTCGATGATATTGAGGTCTGGCAAATATGGTGGCCACTTCATGGGAGCAATGCTTTCACTCTCAAGGTACTCATCCACCAAGTTTGCTCAATGTGGACGTTTAAAGGGATACAAATTCGTTGTACCCGGGAATACAGTCCTCCCATATATAGCCTTCGCCGCACAGTAGTGGCAGATTGTTCTGACCTTCCAATTGTTGTAGTAACCATTGCTCTTAGATTTGACGCGGTCGCTCGTGGATTGTGCTTAGCCAATAAAGACATGTACTTATCAGAGGGTGTGGTAACCCTTGGACGACCGGGAATAGGTATCCGGACAACTGACATCCCGTTTGAAATTGTTTCCACTGATAAGAAATCGCAGTAGTCAACCCCAAAGAAAATAGACCTCTTTAATAGACTCTTCTGCTTCGTATTTCTGGAGAGAAAATTCTGATTTGGGCCATAATATGATACTTGCATATTCTCTCCTACAACCATAGTGAGTTTCGCTCAATGAAATTGAAGCACGCATTTCGAAGCTCAGAATTTGCATCGCTTGCTTAATTTTTGGAAAGCAGTGTATAAAAGAAAAATGACAGTAAGTTACTTCACTTTGCATCAACTTACCAATTCTCCATAGGGGCAGATCGTGATTAACTGGATACTTTTAAAGTATTCATTCCGGAGGTCCAGTATCTGGACTATCTGTTTTGCTTGAAATCAAACTAAGACCAAAATTCTTTATTTTTTTAAATTATTTTTTCTTTATTTATTGACATGCTCACACACACACACACAATGAACAGTTACATATTTGTGAATTCTTTGTTACAATAAAGAATGTCCCTCTAGTTGGGCTCCGAGAGGCAAAGCAATAAGTTCACGTATGAGAGACATTTTTTGTCAAGTTAAACATAGATGATGGTAACGTGTTTCCTGCATATTCTGGACGTGACACTTCACTTGGCTTGTTTCTGGAATGTGATTTCAGCACTTCGTCAATAAAAATCCCTCAAAAATGATTTTCGAATTGATATATGAGTTGATTTTGCTCTTAGTTTGATTTCAAGAAGCAAAACAGATGGTCTTGATACGTGGGAATTGGATTATAATACCAATTAAATTAAAAGCCAAACGTCGCCAAAACGGGGATAAACTAAATTTTAAGGATAACCCGATATGTATCATCAGAGAGCATTTGGATAGCAGAAGCAATTGATCGTCTGCGAAGACCGTCTGGTTTGTTTGATTGCACTGAAAATCCCTTTCATGATGAGAATTTCCAGAACGAAGGTTATATTACAGGGCAATAAATCTTGTAACATCTGAAATTGTAACCTCTACAGAGAAGTTACACTTCTCGCAGGAGATCATGTAACTGATCTATTTTTAATCCTGGGATAAGAAAAAGAATGAGAAATTTGTTTTTTCAACGTTTATTTGATTTAAAATGTTTCACTTCGTAGAACAAATAAACAAACCGATTCTTCTTGATATAATGCAATATTCAGACCATAAACCGCCAGACCAGTGGAACAGAACTGTTAATAAAAAATAGTCCAAAGGCTAAGGAAGAGAACAATGCGTTATTTATTCATTTCATATAAACATTTGGAATTTTGCTACAAAAGAGCAGCTGACACAATATGTTTTGATGTCATGCATCGTTGCGCAAGTTGAGTGGTTTGCGTTCTTCCCAACAATAAACTAAATTAACCGAGCAGACGATTTCATTACTTAAATTAGCTTAGCATGGGATTGGTCGTAGAAAATTAATTCAAATTTAGACTTTCATTTTTCTAAACCTCTTGTTCTTTGAGCATGAAAGAAAATAGGAAAATAATTGTTTTCCATCTGTAGCCAGCTCATTGGGCAGTTTGTAAACGGTCTCTCCTACTCAAAACTTGTTTCGTAAAGACGGCGGAAAATGGCTGTGCTTACAGAACCACTTTTGTATTGTTGCCCAAGCACTCTCGCTCTATGAACGAGAGCGGCGGATTTGCATTTACGGCAAATAAGCTGTTTCGACTTGCGAAGTTTTTTGACCTCGGAGAGATTTCTGTATCATTACCTTCCGAAGGAAGAACCGTCGGAGGAACTCGTGAGGTAATAAATTGCGATATACCCGCCATCCGATATTAGGCGGAGATTATAAAATCGTGTGACCTTCTTCACCTCAATCTCATTTAAATAAATGGCTCGAATTTCGTTCATAAAATTGTGCGAAAAGCTTATGAGGGAAAAGAAATGTTCGCTTTACTTCCAAATGAACAGCAGGTCTCCATACATGGGCACTCCAGTTCCCAGTATACCGTCCGCGGCACTTAACCCTCCTGGTGGTTGTCTCGTCATTAGCAAAACTGACCAGATCTCGATGGACGAGATACCTCGTCATTAGAAAAAAACTTACCAGATTTTGATCTAGTCATCATAAAAAAATCAGCAATATCTTGATGACGAGGTATCTCGTCATTAGCAAAACTGGTCGGATCATGGACAAGATATCTCGTCGAAACCACTTGGAGGGTTAAATGATCATGTCAGTGGTTCGGAATCCGCTATAACCCTCTTGGTGTAGTCTCAAAGGTGTTTCTCCATTAACAAAACTGACCAGATCTTGATGGACGAGATATCTCGTCATTTGAAGAGAAAACTGACCAGATCTTGATCTAGTTCATCATAAAAAATCGGTAGGTGAGTGGTTAAATTAACGTCGCATTGGAGCAACATAACGGAGTATGAATAGAAAATCGGCAACATCTTGCTGACGAGATATCTCATCATTAGAAAAGAAAACTGACCATATCTTAATGGATAAGATACCTCGTCGAAACCCTTGGAGGGTTAAGCTGTAAGTCTCAGACCTTAGGCCATGTGTAGCAAAAGAAATGACCGTAGACCGATAGGTCAAACTGTCATGTGATCAACTTGGTCCAATTCATTGAAACTAAAATCAAGCTTTCTGCATGGAAATAATTTAAATACCAATAAAAGAAATTTTCATGCGTTTGTAACGTTTGTGTGATAAATAATTTAACATATTTTCTGTTTAAGAAGAAAATTTCTTAGACTTTTTTGAAACCACAAATTTTAAGATTTTGTCTTCCTAAACTGTGTTGAGTTTTGGGCAAAAGCTTAATTTATGTTACCATAAGAGTAAAAATTTAAAAAAGCAAGACAAAATTTATTTTGAAACAGCGTTTAATTGAGCACACATGAAAACAAGCCCGAAATTTTTGTTTTATTTTAATTCATTTGCCCACCAGTGGCCGAGCGGCTTAGGTCGCATGATCTCGAATCTGGCAAGTCGAGTTGACTGATGGAAGTTTTCTGGTTTCTTCAAGACGACATGTAAATGCAGGCCGACTCCCCAAAGTCCTCTAGGAAGTTATATCCTCCCCTCCCATTTCACGATGATATGGCACCACCTCCCATTTTGCCTCCAGGTAACGCTGAGACTGCCACGTTCTAGCCAATTAATGCTTGAAGATTCATACGATCCATAAGCTGGCATTGGATGAGATTTTTCTCTTCGGGATTGATCTCGAACCGTCGACAACAGCTCGTTCTAGTGAAAACGAAAATTCAATTACCAGCTACCAAGCTGGCATTGAAAAAATTGATAATTCATTTATGCTAGGTTATCTACAGCATTATTTATTTATTAAGCGACCTTCATTAACATTGCATCTCCTTGGCATGCTGATTGCATCTAGATTTTTTTTATTGAAGTAATCAAACACGATTAAAAAATAACAGGTCATAGTATAATATATATATACTTACAGGCATAATATTACCTGCTATTTTATATATAGGCAAATTAAAAAAATACAGCCAGAACATCATAATACATGTTAATTTGTTCCTTGTGAACATATAACTCTATACGGATCTGCATTTTACAAAATTAACCCTCCAAGTGGTTTCTACTAGATATCTCTGTAATAGATGTGTAAATCAAGATCTGACCAATTTTGCTAATGACAGATAGTTTGTCATCAAGATATTGCCGATTTTTTTTCTAATGACGAGATATCTCAACTATCAAGATTTGGTCAATTTTGCAATTGACGAGATACCTCGTCGAGACAACCACTAGGAGGATTAGGTTGAAAATACATGTTTACAAGTTGATTGATAAATAATGTAGAATTACTTCAAAAGAGTACTTGCAAAACGTAACGTTAACGAAGAGTCTTTCTCCGAAATAGTTTTGATTTTTAGCTCTGAGAGAACCTGAGTAATATAAATTAAGTTATAAAATGCACTCAACTGTATTATTTCAACTGAACTATTCATTTTTTGTGTTAGGTTATATTCGATTTAATTTCTCGTTTTATGGATATTTTTAGCTAAGCAGATTTAATTGTACGGCTTAAAATTCTTTTGCATTTATAATAACGTAATTTCAATAATTAAACTGAAACACATATTTATCTATATCTCCATCTTTTTTATCAATTGAGAAAGCATGCTGTAACCATTACAATCTTTTCTGTGCTCGCCACAAGCGAAAAATGTCGAGAACTTATAATAGAATTCGACTCTTTAATTTATTCAAAACTTCTAGCTTGCTTTATTCTTTTAATTTGTATTTCAGTCTCTAAAGATAAAGAACAAGAATTAAAAGAAAATCTAATGCAACAAATTTTAGGTTAGAAGGGGATTAAATTCAAGATTTTTCAGACGGGAAAATTCATATTTCCTCAGCTCTCTTAATTCAATTATCAGATGCTGCTACATCGGAAGCTCTAGTCCCATTAGCAGTCATAACAATTATGACGCGAGATAATCATATTCGTAGTTGATAATTGTCTAGAAAAAATGTCCCGGTTCACTAAACCAATTAAAAATAATGGATTTAACCCATAATACACATTTAATGCTGAAGTAATGCAAAAAACCTACTTTTCTACTTTGTTAAAAAACTGCATCTTTTATTACTATTTATTATCTTAGCTACAAACTTTAAAAGACTCAAGATGACAATGATTTTAATCTTAAAATGGAAAACATTAGAATTCGGTATATCGTGCTGCTAAAACATCCGTTTGCACTGAGGTGTACATTTCAACGCTCAGAAGGTCAAATGACCTTTAAAATTTTTATTATAATTGCTTTTGTGTTTTATCGATTTTCCTCAATTGACTTTACGATGTTTTCTTAAATGTTTTATAAATAATTTAATAGTGTATATTTGTCTTTACCTTTCCCTGAATCCAACATAAAATATGAAGTATACCTAGTATTTTTAAGGTATTTTAATTAACGTCAACGTGGGGGGGCTATTGGCGGTGGTCCGGGATCAATCCCAAAGGCGGAAGATCCAAGGACTACACCACGTAATTTTGAACCACGGTCAGATGACGAGGCAACACCTGAGCTGGCACCCCACCCTCCAAACTTCCACACCACGCCAACCTGAGGACATTTGAGGCCATGACGGATATAACATGCACCAGCTCCCCCTTGTACACGACGGCCTTTGGTTGGATTCGAACTCGCAACCCTTCGGTAGCTAATCTGTTACTCTTCCAACCGGGCTACCGCGGTCCCCTGTTTTTATGGTGACAGGTCATTTGACCGGTTCAATATTTTATGTGTGCTGTGCAAAATAATAAGCACACGTACCACTGTAGAGAGTTTCACGTTTCAATTGCATCCTAATGATAACAAAACATCCCGACTTCGAATTTTTTCTTCTGAACTGAAGTAAAGGTATCAATTCGAGATAGCAATCCCCCAAATAATGAGCTCCATTCAAAACATTGCACACACACATCTTTTTCTATTATTTTGCACAGCAGTATATAGATGTCCACTCTGTCTCAATTAAAAAAATTTTGGGGTATTCCCCGGTATCATTTTTTTATTCGGACACTTAGTTGAATATCATATTTCAGTGGCAGCAGTTTGCTGTAGATCATAGTAATGATTACTTCATAGTGAGCTCAATTACAATTTAAAACTAATAACGAATACCAAAAAAAGTGAAACTACTGAAGAAGAAAGTCAAAATATCTTGCTTATGATTATTGCATTTTTGTTATCTTGCTTATGATTATGAAATTATTAATTTATGGTAGTTTTGTTTATTATTTCAAGCACTAATTCCACTGTTATCTGTATCCAAATGGTAGGTAGATAGGTATTCTAATTAACGTCGCATTGGAGCAACACAACGGGCAATCAATCCCAAAGGGAAAGGGGAAGGTCCGGGATCAAACCTAAAGGAAAAGATCCCAGGAGACAACACCACGTAATTTTGAACCATGGTCAGATGACGAGGTCACACCTAAGCTGGCACCTCACTCTCCAAACTTCCATTCCACGCCAACGTGAGGACATTTGAGGCCACGACAGGTTTAACTTGAACCAGCCCCCTTTGTATACTACGGTTTTTGGTTGGATTAGAACTCGCAACGTTCCGGTTGCTAGTCCGTTACTCTTCCAACCGGGCTACCGCGGCCCGCATCCAAATGGAAAATGGGTCATTTAAACCGTTTCGGGAAAAATAGGTATTTACAAACGGTCAGTAAATTTAGTGTAAATATAAATTATTCACTTTAATATATTTTGCATTAACACTTGTGCGTTTGCATTAGATTCAACTGATCTAAGAACTTTTAATCACAGAATTTCTTTTATACCTATCCATGATTGAAGTAAAAAGTTGATGACATTTGAAGTACATTCTTTCCTAACAGAATTCAAAGGATTTTTTTGCTGATGATTTGATATTTGTTGAAGCTTTCTTACTGGGTGGGGGGTCCGAGTCACGGACAATGACCCGATTAGGGGGAATCGTCTCAACCATCAATTCAATATTTCCCCTAATTCTACAAAAGTCTGTCTTAAAGTTTAAAATTTTAATAAAAAGAATTTGTAATTGTAGAACAACTAGAAGAATATTTATTAAAATAAATTCTGTCCGGGACTGCATCCTTAATTATCCTTTCTTTTGTTTATCTCATCATAGACAATGCATCCGTTCTGAAAACACGTTTCTTATATGATAGTGCGGGTCCCGGGAGGTAGGCAGTTGATTTTGAGTCAGTTGATTTCTGAATAGGTGTTGGTTGGTTCATTTTGGGATTTATAGGGCCAGGGCCATATTGAGACAAGCTGCGCCAAATACAAGACAGCAACGAGGGAGGAAAGGAAAGGATAAAAAGTAGAAGGGTAGGCGAGGGTAAAACAGAAGAGATCTCTGGGGTACCTCGTAAATAGGCGTGGAAGCGCGTTAAGGCTGGCATATGCAAATGCATGAATTGCTATTCGCTGCGGATGTTTTTCCGCTGCCAATGCCACCGCTTTCGATATCGAATGATAAACTTAGAACCAGAATCCTCGCTAAGAACGCCAGATGTGGAAGGCATTTGTTTGCGTTACCACGGGTCCCCTAGTTTAACTAATCGACTCGTTCTAAACCACGTGACTCAACTGCATTCTCACGGGAACGGCACTGTAAACTTACTATGAGAGGGATTTTCAGTGTAAACAAACCACACCGGAAAAACGATTATTTTATTTCGGGTTAAAGTCCGGCTCCCCCGAGGAGGCGGTTGGGTCACGTGGTTTTGAACGAGTCTATTAGTTGAATTTGGGGACTGGTAGAAACTAAGCGAGTCCCTTCCTCAATTGGTGTCTTTAGTGCTAATTCTGACACCGAGTTTATCTTTCGATTCCAATGTTGGCCAGGTTGGTCTATGACGATCACCCCACATGTTTCTTTGGCCTCTGCGTATGGCAGCCTTTATGGCAGACAACGTATGGGAGACAACCTTTCTCATCTATTCAAAAATCAACTGACCCAAGGTCGGCCGTCTTCTCATGGAAGCCACATTATATCTAGTACGGAATACAGGGAAGCACGTTCTACAATAAAAACACCACGTCATCTACATTTAGCGTTAGAGAAATATACTTACATTAGATCTTGGTGCATGAGTCAGGTTCGTTGGCGCTGACATCACATGTCATCTATAAACACGAAATGCTACATATATAAAAAAAAGATTATACCCCATAGGCGTAATGGGTTGTATGTCACATAGTCCAGTCATAATTTCTCTAAAGCAGTTCTCTCCAGTACAGAAGAACAAGATGTGCTCAAAAGAATATCTATTCTTCAGACAAATAAGACATTTATCTTAATTAGTAAGGTGGAATCTGTGCAAGTTCGCCTGAATGACAATACAATCAATTCTAGCTTTGACAGTAAAGGTAGCAACTTTACTGAAGACCTTTCTAAAATATGTCATTCGGTTTCTATTGAAAAGGTGTCGATGCACACCAGTGTACTTCCGTACTAAGCCTCTCATTAATAATTTTATGAGCGATTTACTCGGCACTTGCATTACCTTAAGGATTTTTTAATCGATATCTTTTCTGCCCATTGACCCGTAGAAAAATCTAATAGAGAAGGAATAAACTCTCTTTTTCCGAGTATAAATAATAAAGGTATAATATATCGATCATCCACACGGAAATAGAGGAAGAATGTTTCACTCACGATTTTCCACTGGTAGAGAAATAATGTCTTTTAGTTATCGTAATCATTTATTAAATTTTCTCATACGTTATTTACAGCTCTATCAAAATTTTTGCAGAGCATGCAACTATAACGAATTTGATTTATTCTATATAACAATAGTTTTCTTCGTGATAATTTGCATCATCAAGCTTTATTTTTATGCTACTTATGATATTAATTTTAGTTGATGGTTTGTATTGCACCTTTTTATTAGAGCAAGTTTGGAATATTTATAATTACATTTTAGAAATTTATTTTTGAAGGACACATAAACTTACCGCATTTTATCACACTCATGATTACTTATGCATAAGAAAACAGGTAGAAACGTTGTTTGTATATTCTTATAAAAAGACTAATTTATTTAAAACTTCATCTTGGATTATTTTACGAGATAAAAATATAACACAATGCGTATAGTTAGTAGAAACTATAAAATCTATAAAACCTCCGGACTTATATATGGGCTTTTGGCCTATATAAAGGGGCTAAATATAAATTATTCAATTTGAGAAGTATCCAATCTTAAAATAGCATTTTTCATATTAAGTTGTGAGACATCCTCAAACTAAAAAGCAATTAAGAGTTCTGTTAATATGCAAGGCTAAGATAAGCTCAAATGCTGATAACGTTCCTATGTTTGAAATGTTTTTGAAACTTCACCACAAATTGTATTGTCTGAAGAAATAATTAAGAAACCATTCTCTTAGAACAATGACAACGCCCAATGCATAGTGTTTAATTCTGATTGTCAGTACACACTCTGAGTTTGAATCCCAGTTTGGTCATCGACGTTCATACTGTTTCCACATAACACTGTAGGTCCTCGTCTATTGAAGCTTCGTACAGAAAACGAAAATAACCGTATAGCGAAGCCATTTCCGTAATGCTTTAAATCGATATATAGATGAAATGAAATAAAATTGAATTTACGTTCATTATCCAATTTTGAATGCGATTTCATATGGTAGATAAGTAGTTGAACTTACCTCGCACTAGAGCAACACAACAGACTATGACTATTGGCGACGGTCCGGGATCAATCCCGAAGCGATTTCGTATGGAGTAAAATAGTTTTGCCATTTTCTTTTACTTAAATTCTGAGTAAAAATTTTCAGTAATCCCTCGTTGTAACGCTCCTCGATTTATCGCTCATTTGCACTTATCCCCAGATATTTTCAGTTTACGAATAGCAGTGGAACTCTCAATCTTTAGACTTAGGAGTTCGCTGGTCACCTGTTTCAACCACTTAACCTATTCCTAGTCCCTTCTACAATGCAAAATTTCGTACGGGCATGTACAGACCAAATTACGGAGGTTGAGATCCTTCATTTGTCAATCCTCGAAAAGAAGGTAGAAAAATCATATATGATCTAAGTTTTAAAAAAATTCCGTATTGAAGTTTTGTTGTATTAAAAGAAAACGCCCTCGCTGTATGGTTTTATATGGCTCCTTCGGTTTTTGCTTGCCCCTGGAAGCGTAATATATTCAGAGGTTATTGTATTAGGATGGGCAAAATCGAGTACTTTTAAGAATTGAATACTTAGTATTCGAGTACTTTCAAGTATCGAATAAGTATTGATGAATGATCAATACTTATTAAATGATTCTACCGTAAAAATAAAAATTTTCTTCCGAATTGTAGTTTTGTATAACTAAAAGAAACGCAATTTGTACTAAGAGCATTATTTTTTTAATCGTTATGTCACTTCTTTCGGTCGCACGGATACGCACACAGATACGCATGCAATGCAACTCGATTACTTAGGATGAACAATTTGGTATTCGAATACTTAGGACGAATACTTTGCAATCCGAGTATTTTGGTATCCGAGTACTTTCGTATTTGAGTACTTTGGTATTCGAATACTTTGGATGAATACTTTGGTATTCGAATACTTCGAGAAAGAATCGAATACAACGAATACGTTTAGGTATCGAATACTGCGAGAAAGAATCGAATACAACGAATACGTTTAGGTATCGAATACTTCGAGAAAGAATCGAATACAACGAATACGTTTAGGTATCGAATACTTCGAGAAAGAATCGAATACAACGAATACGTTTAGGTATCGAATACTTCGAGAAAGAATCGAATACAACGAATACGTTTAGGTATCGAATACTTCGAGAAAGAATCGAATACAACGAATACGTTTAGGTATCGAATACTTCGAGAAAGAATCGAATACAACGAATACGTTTAGGTATCGAATACTTCGAGAAAGAATCGAATACAACGAATACGTTTAGGTATCGAATACTTCGAGAAAGAATCGAATACAACGAATACGTTTAGGTATCGAATACTTCGAGAAAGAATCGAATACAACGAATACGTTTAGGTATCGAATACTTCGAGAAAGAATCGAATACAACGAATACGTTTAGGTATCGAATACTTCGAGAAAGAATCGAATACAACGAATACGTTTAGGTATCGAATACTTCGAGAAAGAATCGAATACAACGAATACGTTTAGGTATCGAATACTTCGAGAAAGAATCGAATACAACGAATACGTTTAGGTATCGAATACTTCGAGAAAGAATCGAATACAACGAATACGTTTAGGTATCGAATACTTCGAGAAAGAATCGAATACAACGAATACGTTTAGGTATCGAATACTTCGAGAACTTTTGTATTCGAATATTCCCATCTCTAGGATTAGGTATATATGCCTATACAAGGAAATCGTAACACAAAAAACAGAATAAAAGCTGACTTTTAGCGACTGTCCTCAACATTCTGTGGCCTGAAATACATCGACCTTCCAATGGAATAGATTTTGTGCGAGTAGCTTCATGTCGCTAGTTTGAAGATCTGCGGGTGAAGGTCAAGTGATATTTGAAGAAAGCGCGAATCCTAATGTAGAACCAATTGACGATGGAAAACACTAGTTTGTTCTTCGAACCAGTTCGCCCAAGTCGATTCCCAAACCCAAATGACCAACTCTTTTGAGATCTTACGACAGCGACCCACCCACATGCTTCGTCTATTTCGTTAGAAGGTCAATGCTGAAATAGTGGTGAAGCCATAATCGTTTCCAGAAAATGATTGCCAATACAGTTTTCTCATCCATGCCCCGCATTTAAAATGCCACTTAAGTTCGATTGACAAAATGACTCAGAATACAACGAATACTTCGGCCATCAGACTTTTCAAATTACTATCTCCAATCATTCTCATCTCACTTCGTTGAAATGCATTATATCTCATTTCCCAATCAGCATTAAGACGGATTCCTAGAATCCATAATCTTATCGAAGTTAATAAACAGGATACAGCTGATATCACTAATAATTGGAACTATTCTGTAACTGAAAGGTCCGTCTTCTAAACCATCGGAAACATCCCTATGGGAAAGATAAATAAAAGATAAGCTTATAAGAATGCAGACAACCACGGGGGTCAATTTATCTCTCTAAAAGTGCCTTCGGACCAGTAAAAATTCTAAATGACCTCGAAGACAGAAACGATTGTATAAACGAAAAAGTGATAGCGGAAATTGGACAGATGAATACGATTTTGTGGCGAAAGGAATGGGCGGTTTGTTTATTCGTTAATGTAAAGACATTTATTTACAGCCTATGCTTTCTATTTTGTTCAATCCATATTTCATCGAATCAATGTTTCATGTATGTAAAAGACACTGAAATTGGTGTTTAAGGTCACATTCGAGGAATTTAGTTTTTTTATTTGAAATGCTCCGGGCAACAATGTGACAATCCACAGAATGAAAATACCGCAATGAAAAAAAATTAAATACTCGAGATCAAAGGAATTTTTGATTGTTTGAATGAATGCGTGATATTTGAAAACTAAGAAAACATGACCTCGTGGGTAGTGAATAAAGCATTATAATTTTGGAATTTTTCTTTTCACTGTTGCCCGGACTGTTACATTTTTCTGTTTCAGATATGTTTAAGTAAAACAATAAACAAAAAACTGCTTATGGGAAACATTTAAGTGAAATATTGAATTTCAGATGTCTGTGTTATGGGCTTTTCTTGAAATTAATTTACTTTAAGGCCGAAGTAGCATTGAAAATTTTATTTGTAACCCAATACTTTATTTATTCAGGAATGTTTTTAGCACAAAAGTTTAAATTACACATGTACGACTGAAAAAACTAACATACCCATATTCCAGCAATTATTTTTACCAATTGTTTAAGATCATAGAAAACCATAAAATCAAAGGACAAAACAGATAGCATTCACTGTTTTATTGAATTTTCAAGAAAAATAGTCTAATTCGTTGTAAGGGTAGATGTGTGACCTCGTAGTTTTATGAGCAATTTACTCTTCAAATGGCACTCAATTCGATGTATGACGTTGATTATAATCACAGGTTTATCGGGAAGTATTTTTTTTTATCTTAAAACCAAATGTCCACAAGATCCGCATTCCAATCTATGCAGTGTACATTCGATATATCGTGAACTGTTACATAAATGGGGGCATTACCGTTCCTGAGTGGACAGTCGAAAGACAGGCACAGTATAAGCCTCCAACTTTAAATAAACAGGATTAGCAGCAATATATTTTTAGATATTAGATTTGTACTGATTCGGACATTGTAGGATATTCGGACAATCTTTCTGCGATCGCAAATAAAGATACTCATTTTGAATCTGCATATTTTGTTCTTAATTTACATTTGTATATTCCAAAAGCTCTCATCTCAGAGGCAAGGATAGTTTGATGGTGAGAGCCCACGAGACTCGAATAATGAAAGTCAAAGTATGGACTCGTGATGATATGGATCAAGGGACTCGTAAATCATAGTCAAAATATGCGTCTGAATGCGTCAGTATGAAAACATCGACTTTCTACTGAAAAAGACGTAGGCACAGCTTCATGCTATTTCTTCCTATTGCTAGGTTTGAAGATCTGTCGCGTGATTGTGGGAAAAGGCTTGCTAGTCTTAATGTCCGATAAATTATTGATTGGTTAAAGTGATTATTCAGCATGATTAAAAACACTTGTCTGCGCTTTGATAGCGAATCGGTCCGAATCAATTCGTAAGCTCACGTGAGTTACCGTTCTGAGATCTTGCGACAGCGACTTCGTCCACATGGTCTGTCTATTTCATTAGAAGGTCGATGTCTGAAAACAGTCGAAAGAGTCATTAAACGCAATGCTCATGTAACATTACGGCATTTAAGGAACGGGATGAAAAAAGACGGGGCCATCCGAAATTATTTTCTGATGTGCTTGATGAAGAGAGGGAATCAAATGTTTTTAAGTTGACGTTTGCACGTGGACAGATCAGACCTCAGAAACAGTCCTGTACAATATAACTAAAAATGTCGTGGCGTAGTCAGGTGGTTCTCTGTGGACCCAGGGCCCGCAAACTGTTGGCTTCTCATTTTAAAGACTTCTCAACTAGTATAATATAACTCTATACAGAACACGCCATCGTCAAAATATCACTATAAACAGTATTTCCCCGTACTCGGTAATGTCTGCTCTAAAAAATTTCGAATAAAAAATCTATTATGGGAGGGATTTTCAGTGCAACAGACAAACCAGACTGTCTGCGAAGATTTTACTACTGCTAACCAAATGCTGTCGCTTGGTACATATCAGGGTTACCTTAAAATGTAGTTTACCGCCGCTTTCGCGACGTTCGTTGACCAATCAACATATCAATGTGGAAATCATTCTTTGGGATTTTTGCTGGCGAAATGCTGAAATCGTGAGGTAAATTCAATTACATACCTACCAAATAATCAGTCCTTGGTTGGTAGTTGAATTAACGTCGCACTGGAGCAACACAACGTGCTATTGGCGACGGTCTGTTATCAATCCTGAAGGGTAAGATCCGAGGTCAAAACCTCGGAATTTTGAATCACGGTCAGATGACGAGTTTCGAACTCGCAATCTTACGGTTGCAAATCTGCTACTCTACCAACCTGGCTACCGTGGCCCTAATCAGTCTTTGATGGTTAAAGGTGTCGGTAGTTGCAAGACTCAACACCAACACGTTTCTGTCGCCATATCACCAATGTGTACTCGGATAAGTCACTTAAACCAAGTATGCCAACTTAGCCCCAAATATTTAATGGTTGGTGACCGCTAGACATGAGGGCGAAACATTGCAAATATACAGATGATAAGATAAACCAAATATTGCGGGTGACTCGATCTTACTCATCAGGTCGCTTTATCAGAAGAGGTACCAAGTCCTCTGGTATAGTACAAGTGGAAATACTTAAGAATTTTTTTATGCAGTAGTTAGTTAGGTATGCAGATTTAAATCAGCTTGATTTAAATCGCGATATAAATGCTGATTTAAATCAAGTGATTTTTATTAAAAAATCATTGATTTAAATCAAATTATTTTTATTAAAAAATCATTAATTTAAATCAAAAATTTTAAATTTCATTTTCTATTCCGTATTAAATTTATTAATATTTAAAATAAATATGAACAAGATGCATGTTATTTTGTTCAAATGAGTTAAGTAGTCTGTTTATATGAAAAAAATACAGACGGTCACAATGAAAAAATTTTCTGCAGTGTCACAAAGCATTCCAATTTTACATATAAATCGTTATAATTGGGAATTTTTATATTTTCATTTTGTTTTGAGTAATATGTTGGTTAATTTAAATTTATTTGGGAAATTTTATGCACTGATCCCTATGAATTTTTTACCCTGCTCGCATAACTATTCTGTATTTATGGAATTTAAATTTGAATTGCAAAAGTTAATTCGCCCATCTGATAATTGAGTATGTCAACAAAAAGGATTGAAGCGGAAAGCTATTTAAATGATTATGTGATGATTTTTTATTGCAAGCTCAAAATTCCACTCAATTGGCATGCTTTCGGAGTATACTATTACACTTATTCTATACTGTTCGTAGAGAAAAGCTTTATTTTCTTGTATGCTATGTATCAACCCTTTTTGTGTGCTTGGAATGCAACTTTGAAATACGTTTGAACGCTCAGAGAAAATTTGAAAAAGGCATGTTTGATTTCAATTTATATACATTTTCATGTCGCATTTTTTCCATTTTTACTTACAAATAACATTTTTTTCACAAAAAAAGGACTTTTGCAAGTTAAATATTAATGAGAAGTAATTCTTTCATGAATTTTATTGCAAGTTCCTTTTTTTATTTTCTCTTGATGACATGGTCCTCAAGCACATCTCCTTTAGGTGTGTACGGGCTTCACGTACCAGAGGTACTCTAGCAATCTTTTCCTGCTTTCATCCCACTACTCTGTTTCCCCAATGCCTTTTTTTCTCTTCAAATTTTTTACTTGATGTTGTTTTGTGTTTGGCGCAACTTGACCAAATATGGTCCTTGCGCCATAAAACGCCAGAACAACCTCTCCTTCCCTCTTCTCTTTTCACGTTGGCGTGGTGTGGAAGTTTGGAGAGTGGGGTGCCAGCTCAGGTGTTGCCTCGTCATCTGACCGTGGTTCAAAATTACGTGGTGTTGTCCTCGGATCTTTCCCTTTGGGATTGATCCCGGACCGTCACCAATAGCCCATTGTGTTGCTCCAGTGTGACGTTAATTGAAATACCCCCCCCCCTCTTCTCTTTTTAGAATTACCTATGTTTGGCGCAGCTTGGCCCTTGCATCGTAGAACCCCAAAACAACCATCTATTGGTGACGTGATTTTTCCTCAAAAACAAGTATTTAACGAATTAATTACTTTATATAAAAACAGCTAAAGAAATTTTATAGTTTTAAAAACTGGAATTTGTTATGCAAAGTCCAAATCTTATCATATTTTTGATAAAAGGTCTTTCTATGTTATCTTTTACCAGACTGAGATTTATAAAAGGTAGGTAGTTAATTAACGTCGCGCTGGTGCAACCGAGCGGGCTATTGGTGAGGGTCCGGGATCAATCCCGAAGGGAAAGATCTCGAGACAACACCTCGTAATTTTGAACCATGGTCGTATGACGAGGTCAACACCTGAGATGGCACCCCACTTTCCAAATTCTCACACCACGCCAACGTGAGGTCATTTGAGGCTACGACAGATTTAAAGTGCACTAGCCCCCACGTACACGACGGTCATTGGTTGAACCAGGTTTCGAACTCGAAACCCTCCGGTTACTGATCCGTTACTTTTCCAACTGGCCTACCACGGCCCATGATTTCTAAAAGGATTACTGTAAGACACACAACTGACACCTCGATTGATCTATGTATACGAATAAATGTACAGCAGTTGTTACGCCAACTATTTACGAATTTCCAACCTTGCTTCTGGAAAAGCACTTTTTGCTTTTGTATCACTGTTGGAGGATTGACATGATACGTGGATCAGGCACGATATGCAGCAAAAAGTTTGGGAGGGGGCACAATCTTCTCTGGGGGCCGCAGTAGCCCAGTTGGTGGAGTAGCAGATTTGGAATCTCAGGGATGTGAGTTCGAAATTCAGTCCAACCAAAGATCGCCGTATACTTGGGAGCTGGTGCATGATTCTACTCCGACTCCTTCTATCCAAGACTATGCTGATTAAGTTATCTTCAGTATGTATTCTTAATTGTTTTTAAATATTTAAAATATTTCGGAGAGGGGTTGACCCTATGAGCCCTTCCTCTTAATCTACAGCAAGAATGGCAATTGTGTCAAAGCTGTTTGGATTGTGTACTATTTACTTCACTTCGAAGGTTTAGGTTTTGAACTTTTGACAAATGGTGTTCATAAATAATTTCAAGTTGGTTGGGTTTTTATAGCGAAAGGATCATATTTGTGCATTCTACACCAAACACAAGACAAGAAGCGTCATGTAGTGGACATACAAACACATAAAGAACGTTTAACTGATGCAGAAGAGAGAAATACACCCAGGGAGATATCTACCCCGACAGGAATCGGAAAATAATTTCAAGTAATGTCCGTATAAATAATTTTGAGTATTATTTTTTTACTGCAAAGTATCACAAATAAATTGTTTCAAAAAGGTTTTTCAATACCACTTTGAAGGAAAGAGGTAGGTGACTTCTATTTTTTTTTGTAAATCAATCAAAACTATACCTACTTTTTGTCCAATTGGCAAAAAAAATTTTTTTTTTCAGAATTTTAGACTAATTTATGTGTGTCATGAGATGAGAAAGGTCGAAAATCGTGACTAAATTCGTCCTTGATCACTCTTGTTCAGGCGAAGATTCCATGGGTGTATTTCTCTCTTCTGTGTCAGTAAAACGTTCCTTGTGTGTGTGTATGTCATACATTAATGGACATACAGTATGTATGTCCATTACTTGACATTGTCTGTCTTCTGTTTGACGCAACATGGCCAAATATGACTCTTGCGCCATAAAACCCAAACCAACCAGTCGAAAATACAAGGTCTTTCTCTTTCTTGTCCAATGCACTCCTATTCAGTCACTTAGCCTATAAATTGATCATTTGCTTGCTTTAGCAATCGATCAAATTGCTATAGTCCTACTATGTACACATTTCGCTTGCAATGCATTTGAATACTTTCACACCTGTCCACGATATTTCTGCCTGTGTTTTGAACAAAACTTCGATTTACATCGATTAACTTACACATATTTTAAAAGATCGCATGCATGTATTGTTGTGCATTTATTTTCGTTCACCCCCTTCTGAGTACGCCCCTGATCTGGATCTGTGAGATCGTATTCACCAAACCACAATATGAATATCTATCTTTCTATATATGTTTCAGGATTGATCCAGGACACATTGTGTTGCTCCAGTGCGACGTTAATTCAATAACCTAGCTCATATATATTTCACTAACGTACATGGTACAGTAAAGGACTATATTTGTTCATTGTCGAACTACAACAACGGGTAAAAACAATGTAAAATCGACTGTTGCTGGATTCATTCGCCAATTTTGCCGCTTAGTTTAAACATGCTTGATTTGAGTTATAGAGCTGTAATGCTGAAACTACACGGAAGAGCTCGTCACTATAATGAAATTTTTCAGCTGTCTGATTACATGAAACAATGAGAAGTATGGAAGATAGAAATCAGCACAAAAAAAGAAAATATGGGCAAAAAGGTTTAGCGCAAAAAAATGCCGAATCGCCTTTGGACAAAGGAATGGGACGATATTGAAGTAAATGTTCAGAATCAAATTGTGGTAACATGATTGAGGCGTGTTTTTGCCATGCATGGTTTGGAGGAAATAAGAATTTTCCCAGTGAAAGTTAACGAAATGATGTTATATATATTTTGAATAATTTAATTTAATTTAGGGGCATGAAATCCCCCTTTTTGCGAGCATATGGATGTTAATATTCATTATAAATTAATTGAAATAAGATATGAAATGTGAGTAACGAGACTTTGGCAATGATATACATTAGTAATTAAGTTTAGCGCAGATGCTATGCGAGGGTTTGCTAGTTAGTTCATAAAAAAATATTTTAAGGGTAAAAAAGAAACAATTACTTTTTTGGAAAAAGGAAAAGTATTTCATGCTTTTATGTATTTTATTTGAAGACACATTTTAAACAACAGCAATTAACACTTTCGGTCTGGCTCGATAGATCCCAGATTTCGAAAGTGCAGCTTCGCCTCTGATCCGAGTAGCATTTTATGATCCTCAGTTTTTGCGTGAGAACCAATGAGCCTCAAAATGACAAACAGGCCATTTCGAACCAAACGATGAAAATTAATAAGCAGTGAAGCCGTCCCTATAGCACGAAATCTATCCAGCTAGCCTTTAACCTTTTGCGAGGAAGTAAACAGAAAAGGGACACTTCAGAAGATTCAGCCAATGGCAGAGCGAGATGCGATGTTCGCGGGTGACGTCATGAAACAAATAAAAAGAAAACATCTGGCTGACATCACTTTGTCACCAGTACAAAGGCAGCTTATGATTGGTCCCGATCCCACATCCTCTGTGAGCGGAGATCATCAACCGCCAATGAAAAAGAAGGTTTGCGTCACGTAGGTGAAGAGTACTAGATTTGGCACGTTAGCGCTATAATTAAAAACTTGCAACAGGAGTAGAAAAACGGTTGTAAACAAGGAGTAAAAGTTATCGCGTTTAAGATTTATTTGCTCTTGTGGTAAATATCTACAGAATCGTTTCAACTCTGCGGCTTTCTTGAAAAGATGCAGATTCCCAAGCAATGCACTTATTATCACCATTTAATCAGAAAATAACTTTTCCTGAACATTGGGTAGTTGAATTTACATCGTACTGATGCAACACAACGGGCTATTGGTTTCCTGAATGGACCATTTGAAAAATAAATTAATCGATCCGATTCTTCTTCGAATAAAATAAATTCTCTCATTCGGATTGTTTCATTCATAGGGATCAATAAAACCAGCCTGAAACAACTATTTATAGGAGTATAAAAAAATCATATTTGCTTCATTTTCAACAAATTTACTATTTTTCAAACCAAATTACTTTTTCACTTCTGTGTGTAAACTCACTTTTTGAGTAAAATATATTATTTTGATAAATCAGTTACAAATTGAAAATAAACGTAATGCCTCTTTCATTGCTAACTCTTTTTTAATACAAACTTATTTTTATTATTTTATTTGAATTTAAAATTTAAGCAGAGAACCGCCACATTTATAACACAATAAAATAATTTTCAACTTATGAATTTATAATGTATCTATTTGTTACTTAAATCACATATAGTGTAACGCAGTTTTTTCTGCAAACACGTAACTCCGAAATTAGTATTCTTTTCTGAATGAAATTTGTACCCTTGTAGCCCAGTTGGAAGAGCAACGGATTAGCAACCGGAGGGTTGCTAGTTCGAAACTCGGTCCAGCCAAAGACCATCGTGTACACTTGGGCTGGTGCACGTTGGCCTCAAATGTCCTCACGTTGGCGTGGCGTGGAAGTTTAAAGTGTGAGGTGCCAGCTCAAGTGTTGACTTCGTCTTCTGACCGTGGTTTAAAATTACGAGGTGTGCTTGGATCTTTCCCTTCGAGATTGATCCCAGACCGTCGCCAATCGTTGTGTTGCTCCAATACGACGTTAATTAACTACCTACCTTATAATTCTAAAATGTAATTTTTCTGATTGAAGACTTTCTGAAAAAGCGATGTCCCTTGTCTGAAATTTGTATAAAAATGAAGAAATTAACTCCCCACTCATTTAATTATTTCTGTGAGTTTTAATTCGTTTTAAAGCAACGCTCTCGTCAATGTGGTCTGAACTTAATTCAGTCTTTTACTTAGCAGGACTTTTTGTCAGCCTGCGACTATTACCATTCTTTCGAAGAAACGCTTTTCGAATAGTTACAGAGCATGACAGAATTTATCAACACATTGAATGCCAAACGATAGAATAAACCAAAGTATCCTATCAAATCCACAAGACTTCTTTACCCCATTTACAAAATATTTTATGACTCATTTACTGCCTGTTAGATTAAGTAACATAAATACCTTTAAATTATTTTATTTTCTTTAAGAATTAGATAAATTGGGCCACATTTTGCCTTCAAAAAGCTCCTATACGTCTTGGTTGGTTGGCTTTTTATGCCGCAAGTCAAGATCTGGTTAGAGTAATCACTCTTTATAAAACTGCTTGAAATGAATTTAAAAATCACAATTCGGGGCTTGGATCGATAATTTAAACGTCTCAAATTACTACTATCAGAAATAAGGAGCTTAGGATATCAATGTAGGGCCCAGTGACGGAATGCCCACAAGGAAATCGATTTCTAGGGGGATCGGTGCTTTTGGGTGGCCTTCCGGTCTTTTAATAAAAATATATTAAAAGTAAAGTGATTTTTGACAAAATAATTTATTTTATGCAGTAATTAAATGCTTTTACAGTTAGGAAACAGTCAACAGTTAAAAAATGAGCGAAATGTATATCATAACCGATAATAGCAAGGATTCTGTATTGTGATTGGTACCAATGCCGATAGTAACTCAATTAAGTGGTCAAGAAACCTCGGACCAGATAAAGGAACATACAGTAGTTGCATGAGAAGCCAAGAAATGGTCTGACTATTTAAAATTATATTTTTTACTACCAGCATTTCGAAGTTCTCAACCACTGATGTCTGTCGATGGTTATATTTTCCTGTAGATGGTTATATAATGCCTGTAGATGGTTATACAATGCATGTAGATGGCAATATATTTCCAGGGCCGATCATCGGAGTCAGTCCGTCACTGTTAGTGTCCATCAGAATGATATCTTAGGTGCGCCTGTCGCGGGAAAACCCACCCGGAGGTGATGATTCATCGCTTCTCCCGGAAAATCCGGGAAAACCTCACTACGGCGCCCCAGCTTCCTTCATATCCTTGTTTTCAACCACTCCGTAGTCATGCCTGTTTTAAGAGTATAAATTTCTCAAGTGGATGCAGTGCTGTATTATCGGTTTAAATACTTTTACATGTCCAGTGACGAACTGGTTTGGATGATCGATCCGGGAAAATGGAAAATGTAGCTATCTACCGGCCTGTGGGGAGGACTGAGTTGTTAAAAGTAAATCTTGCAATTTTAAACATTCTAATGCCTTATAAACAAGGCGATGATTTTAGCAATATTAATTCAAGAAAATAACACCTTTTCAACTGTCTCCTTATGAAAGAGGATTTCATTCGTTTCATTCAAATGTATCATTGGTTCAACATACGAAATTGATCCTAACTAGATTTTGAGCTTAGGAAATTTATGAAATGTGAATTATTTCAAAGAACTGTCACAGTCTATGCCTTTGAACTCAAGAATGTGTGGCGCATCCTCCTTTACTAATATAAGGGTTTCTCATATCAATATCATCTTTTCTGGACCGTGGCCTCTAGGCTAGAAATATCGTTTGACAGTTTAATTCAACCATGATAGGCCTTGCTTTAAGGCATAAAAACGAGTATCTAACTCTTACGAAAAATTTCTATAGAATTGTATAAAAATTTCTATAGAATGTGGTTTGTAGAATCCAATAGAATTATGTCACCTTTCTATAAGCTCTATAAAGTAACCTCTGTAGAAAGTCTATAGAAATCTTTGTAGAAAATGTTGAAACTTTTATAATTGTATAGAAGCTCATTTCTTTTGTTTCGCGACTTTTACTTTTCTGTAAAACTTCTCTATATAAATACACTAGCAATCGGGTTGAATTGGTTAAATGTTGATTCTATTTCATAGGAGAATGCAAGCATCATTTAAGTGTACAGAAAATATTTTTTAACATCGTTTTAACTTTTTCATAGACTCTATGATTTACTTCGGACGCAAATATGTATACATAATATATCCATCCATATAATCCATTTCATATTCATCACACTTTTGCTGTAAGAGAAACTACAAAAGCTTTTTCTGAGATGACTCCTTCAGAAGTCGATTTTGAGTTTTGGAGTGATTACAAATGCCAATTAAGTTTATTTCAGTAAAAATAAGGAGCTTTCAGGGTATAGTCTTGCACTCAGTTTTCCCATCAATATTTATTATTTGTGGTACCCTTGCACCATGGATTCTACGTTTTCGAATTACATTATCATTGTGAGAGGACGGCAAATTAAACTATTACGGCATTCGTGGTTAATTTATTTTGAAGCAAACATTTTTTCTTGAAAATTCTATTCAGCCGCACGTGGAACAACGGAGCTTGTTTTTAAAACAAATGTCATCAGTGTAGACAAAGCAAACTCTCTCAATCAATTGCACTTTTTACAAAATTACTGCTTTCAATGAATGTTTCACAGGTACCTAAGTTGTATACGAACAGTTTCAACTTCAAGTAAGCAACCTCGACCTTCTGCGACTTAAGACAAAAAATTTCTATTTTTCAATAGTCCTAGTTTACATACTTCCTTACTGTGATATTATTCCTAGATCAGCAGTCTTATTTAAAATTATCTTTCCTCCAACAGAAAAATTTAGTTTTAAAAAGAATCCTTAAGGTACTTTTTTCAATTGAGAGACTCAGTTTCTATATGGAAAAACCACGTACTTATTTAGAATGATAGATGTAGTTACTTGACTATGGAGTAGAGCTTTCGATAATACCCATGAAACATGAAAAATAAATGTAAATTAAATTGATTTTAATCGTCTTGTAACGAAAATGTCAAAATTTAGAAATATCTTTGAACTACAACGTATGGCTACCCGTTTTGATTTAACGTAACATATCTTATTTTAGAATAACTTTATTTTAACTTTGCCAGTCATTTTAAAATATGAAGTTATACACCTTACTTAAAAAGGTTTCCATTTATTTTTATAAAACAGAATTCTACAAACTATAACGTATTTAACGAGACAAGGAAAGTTCGTGGAAATATACATATACAACCAAGAAATTACCCATGTCTAGTGGTATTTGGCAGAAAATAAAAATAATTAATTACAATTTAACTCCTAAATAAGTATCTGTAATATGGAAAGTAATGGAACAAATAAATACAAACAGAAACGAAATCGTGGTCATTGAAAACTGTAGAATTCTGAAAAACGAAAGATCTGAGCAAGCGCATCGAATTTCGACGTCATGAGAATATTCTGAAATAGAGAAACCCAAAAAAGACGCTTGAAAAATATTGATAGACAATAATGAATTATTTACAAAGAGAACACAAATTTACAAAACTTAGAAATGCTCAAATATGACCGCAACATTTCTGTCTTAACTCAAATACACGAACACGGAATTCTAAATCTAATTTATAAAATAAAACATTAATTCTGGCTTTGTGCCAGATACCGAATTGCAAAATTACGCCTTTATGATCAATGAGTTTTTTGTTTTGGCCTTTTCGTGTTCCATTACAAAATGCAAGTTGTGTAAATTTAAATATTCTAAATATCTATTTTCATCATTCAAATATTCCTAAATTATTTATATTGCGGAAAAAAATAAAAAATTAGTTCAAACATAATTAGAGTTTTAAATTGTTTAAATATAACGTTTCGGGAAAACTTGTTTTTCGAACAATATTGGTAAAACAATTTTATTAGAACATTTGATTTTCGGTCAATACTGGTAAAACAAATTGAGTTGTGTACCGCAATCGTTTTATTCTCAATATTTTTCCAATGGCAATTTCGAATTGATTTAACCCCCTCTGCACACCTAAGTTAAAGAGAACGAGGGTTGATATGTAGCTGGCGTTACTCGCAGGATTTCAAAGTATAAGTGTACCAAATTTAGTGTGGATAGGTCAAACGATGTAGATTTGTATAGAGAACATACAGACAGATGCCAACTCTGCTTCATATGTATAGATTTCTATAGAATCAGAACTCGTTTTTTTCTTTCCAGAATATTTTTCCTTTCTCCTCTCTGTAGAAATATCTATAGATGTCTATGGAACTCTATACAATTTTTTGTAAGGGGATGCTGCAGTCATATTATTATATACAGTTAATTTTATTATTGACTTATAAGTTTGCAATCTTTCTAATTGGAAAAGCATTTAAATTACTAAACAAATTAATTCAGCTTGTCTAATGCCACATTGTTTTTCGATTGAAATCCCTACCGGCCGCTAATTTTCCGATTCCTTGTGGACCTGTATGTTACCATGTCTTGCAACTTCACTTCAATTTACGGTCCCTAAATGGAAGGGGTGACGTGGTGGGCTTGGGGTGCACGACAGATAGTCAGAAAAAGCAGAGGTGGCCGAAAGACAGATGCTGTGTCTTCAATTTTAAACATACTCACCAATAAATTTTCCGGGTATTAAATTATTCTGTGCTTTAAAAGTTAATAATCGAGCCCACCAGGAGAAAGTCCTCGAGACTAGTGGGCTTTCTTTTCCTGAATACATCACAGCCATTGATTGGCGTGGTGTGGAAGTTTGGAGAGCGGGTTGCCAGTTCAGGTGTGACCTCGTCATCTGACAGCGGTTCAAAATTAAGTGGTAGTGTCTCGGATCTTTCCCTTCGGGTTTGATCACGAACCGTCTCCAATAGCCCGTTGTGTTTCTCCAGTGCGACGTTAATTAAATACCTACCTACCCAGCCATTGATGATTGTTTTTAGTATATCTAAAGAACAAAAATATCTAGGTTCATAAATATCTTTTATTAAATTCGCCGAAAGAACCGACAAAGTTCGAATAAATATTAATCGCGCTCGAAGTAGGGTTTTCCGATATTATTAACTTTTAATGTAAATAATAAGTTAATAATACCGAGAAACTATACTTCGATCAATACTTATTCCATCTTTGTAGGTTCTTTTTGCGAACGTAAAAAAATATACTTATGAAAATCTGCATAGTGTGCTCTTTAGGTTAGAATATACAAAAAGCAATCACCAAGTGCTGGATTGTATTCAGGAAGAGAAAACCCACAGGTCTCGAATCCTTCCTGGAACCTAGAATGATTTTGTAATTAAAAAGTTATTAAAAGATGCAAGATATTGATTGTCTCATCCCAATTCGGTTGTGTTGTTCATCCCAATGGTCTAGAAGTCCACAAGATCCCCCAAAGAGTTTATGTTTCTGAAAATTCCCAGTACCACCTCAGCGTGTATGGGGGGGACATACTTAGGTGGTCAGATGAAAATCGAAAGCTACCCTCTTCGCGCTAATTCCTCCCTTTATCTTGTCACCCCCCCCCCCTGTGGACTCCTCCAAACCCGACCCACAATTCGCGGAACCCCATGAATGGGAAGAAATGTCCACACCTGCAAAGCTGAGGTATTTGGAATCTTGTCACATATATACACACACAAAGGCCCCCTTAACCGAAAACTGCCTTGAAACTAAACCTGAAGAGCACTGGATCCGAAAAGTCTGGAGTTTCAGCACAGATAATAGAATCCAGGGGTACAAGCTGTACTATACTTTTCGTTTAGTGACAATGATCTTGGCGCACTTTTAGTAGCGAGTTATGGCAGGTGAAGGCAACCCGTCTTCATTAGGGTTATTCCCGTTTTTATGGCCCGCTTCCTTTACACAACAGGCCAACTCCATTTCACTTTTATTTGGCCAAGTATTTGTTTGAAAATTCGTGTGAAGATTTAAAAGTTGGTAACCTTAAATAGTTCTTAGTAATTGTTAGATTTAGATTGGGAGGAGTTTAAAACAGTTTAAAAAATAAAGATATTTAAACCGCTATTTTCCAACTATTTCTGTTAATTATTTTCCGAGAAAAAACATGTTTTCAGAATTTACTTTTTTCCGTTAATTACTTTCCGGCTAAAGCTGATTTCCGTTCCGGCTTCCGTTTAGAAAAACGATTTTTTCTAAGAATTCTTTCCTTGGCGACATAAAAATTGCGCCAAGAGCGTTGCCACCAAACGAGGCGTATAATACAGCTGTACCGATCCAGGGAAAGGGACAGACAGCAGATACCTGTGCGACCTCGATACTATCTTTGCCCACCTTATTCGTTTAATAGCCTGTTGTATTGCTCCTGTGCGACGTACAGGGTGAGTCTAAATTGTTTTTACAAAATAAGAGGGGTGATAGTACCCATCCAGACGAGCAATAATTACCATGGAACACAGGGTCGCATTCCACTCTGAGAGGCAGAAAAGAGTCAAATTAGAATTTGAACATGAACTTACAACAGTGTTGGGAAAGTGAATGAACGATACCAAAAGTTGCACAATCTGTTTTATTGATCAGAGAAAAACTCACAGCAAGTGCTCAAAGTGGCGGCCACGCGTGTCGTTGCACAGTTCACACCGGTGAAGATGACTGGCTCTCGAAGATTCCTGGTGTTGTGTTAATTTTATCTGCGGCAACACCGATTCTCGCTACGAGATTTTCAGCCGAGTCCACATGCGTCTGGTACACTAAAGATTTCATATGCCCCCAGAAGAAAAAGTCCAGCGGGTTGAGGTCCGGTGAGAGGGGAGGCCAAGCCACAGGTCTGCCATGTTCGATCCATCGTGCGGGATATGTGGCATTCAAGAAGTGCTACGTAGGCAGGTACAAAACTACGTCAGAGGCGTTGATTTGTTCATGCTCGACTCGTTTCGACTTTACTTTTTTCTGCCTCAGAGTGGAATGCGACCCTATGTTCCATGGTAATTATTGCTCGTCTGGATGGGTACTGTCTCACCCCTCTAATTTTGTAAAACCAATTTAGACTCACCCTGTATATTCAAACACCTATCCCTTATTCATTTCTTTTATAAACTAAAAGAAACGAATGTTTTAGTAAAAATACACTGACACTCAAAACTCAAAGGGACACTTTAATTTTTAGAGGTTACAACCTCAAAATTAAACGGAACAGCCTGTGATGATTTGCAGGATCGATTATTTTCAGTAGAGAATCGGCGCATATTCAAATTTTGGAATCGTGAGGTAAGAGGTTCTAACATAGGAATGGGTTCTGTTACCGCAAGTACTCTTTCGCAACCTCACTCTCTGTAGGGCCGCGGTAGCCCGGTAGGAGGAGTAACGGATTAGCAATCAGAGGGTTGCGAGTTCGAATTCAACTGAAGACCATCGTGTACAAAGGGGGCTGGTGCACGTTAAATCTGTGGTGGCCTCAAATGTCCTCACGTTGGCGAGGATTGGAAGTTTGGAGAGTGAGGTGCCAGCTCAGGTGTTGCCTCGCCATCTGACCGTGATTCGAAATTACGTGGTGTTGTCCTCGGATATTGATCCCGGACCGTCGCCAATTAGCTCGTTGTGTTGCTCCAGTGCGACATTGATTAAAAATTCCTGCAATTCCTTATTCATTTCTGCTATAAACTAAAAAAATGAATGTTTTACGAAAAATACAGTCACGCGCAAAACTCAAAGGGACACTTTAATTTTTAGAGGTTACAACCTCAAAATTAAACGGAACAGCCTGTGATGATTTGCAGGATCGATTATTTTCAGTAGAGAATTGGCGCATATTCAAATTTTGGAATCGTGACGTAAGAGGTTCTAACATAGGAATGGGTTCTGTTACCGCAAGTACTTTTTCGCAACTTCACTCTCTGTAGGGCCGCGGTAGCCCGGTAGGAAGAGTAACGGATTAGCAACCAGAGGGTTGCGAGTTCGAATTCAACTGAAGACCGTCGTGTACAAAGGGGGCTGGTGCACGTTAAATCTGTCGTGGCCTCAAATGTCCTCACGTTGGCGAGGATTGGAAGTTTGGAGAGTGTGCCAGCTCAGCTGTTGCCTCGCCATCTGGTTCAAAATTACGTGGTGTTGTACTCGGACCTTTCCCTTGGGAATTGATCCCAGACCGACGCCAATAGCCCATTGTGTTGCTCCAGTGCGACATTGATTAAAAAATTCCTGCAATTCCTTATTTATTTCTGCTATAAACTAAAAAAATGAATGTTTTAGTAAAAATACACTGACGTACAAAACTTGAAGGAACTTTTATTTTTAGGAGGTTACAACCTCAAAATTAAACGGAACAGCCTGTGATGATTTGCAGGACCGAGGATATTCAGTAGAGAATTGGTGCATATTCAAATTTTGGAATCGTGACGTAAGAGGTTCTAATATAGGAATGGGTTCTGTTACCGCAGATACTTATTCGCAATCTTGGGCCGCGGTGGCCCGGTTGGAAGAGTAACGGACTAGCAACCGAAGGGTTGCGAGTTCGAATCCAGCCAAACACCGTCGTGTACAAAGGGGGCTGGTGCACGTTAAATCTGTCGTGGCCTCAAATGTCCTCACGTTGGCGTGGTGTGGAAGTTTGGAGAGTGGGGTGCCAGCTCAGGTGTTGCCTCGTCATCTGACCGCGGTTCAAAATTACGTGGTGTTGTCCTCGGACTTTCCCTCTGGGATTGATCCCGGACCGTCACCAATAGCCCGTTGTGTTGCTCCAGTGTGACGTTAATTGAAAATACCAAATACCAAATATTCGCAATCTTACTCTCTGTATGCAAACGCGGTGCAAAGCTTGCATCAGGATTCGAGGTGGCGATACGGCCTGCAAAGGACCGCTTTCTTTCCTTTTTAAAGTTTTCATAGTTAACTTCAGTCTCATGGCACCCAGTACATTGTCACCACCTTCAGTTCAAAGCTTTTTTTTATTGTTTGTTCTTGTTATCGTTTTGTTCATCGGTTCGGCAACTCTCGACGTACCTTTTGTATCATTTTCAGGTCACTTCACTGCAAAGTAGCAGCTGTAAGCCCTACTTGTTCCTATCTGTCGCGGCCTCAAATGTCCTCACGTTCGCGTGGTGTGGAAGTTTGTAGAGTGGGGGTACCCTCTCATGTGTTGACCTCGTCAACTAACCTCGGTTCAAAATTACGAGGCGTTGTCTTTGGATCTTTCCTTTCGGAATTGATCCCGGACTTTCGCCAATGGCCCGTTGTGTTGCTCCAGAACGAAATTAATTAACTACTTAACCTACTTCCTAAAGTTTTGCACGCTAGTGTAGCAAGTTGCTTTATTAGGGAATTCGGAACCAAAATTTTCGAAAGTATTCATATAGTATCTATTTTTTATGCTCTTTCAAAATGATATTTCATTTTTCTCCCATTTAAAGCATTAAAAATATAAATAATATTAATAATCAAGGCTGGTTCCTGAGATATGAGTTGCCCACGTGCATACATAGGCAAGCCTCCCCTCTTCTAAAATATACCCGATTTTCTGAAAGGTAGGTAGGCAGTTTATTAACGTCGCACTGGAGAAACACAACGGGCTATTGTGTTGCTCCAGTTGCGGCGGTCCGGGATCAATCCCAAAGGGAAAGATCGTGGACAACACCATGTAATTTTGAACCATGATTAGATGAAGAGGCAACACCTGATCCGGCACCCCACTCTCCAAACCTCCATTCCACGACAACGTAAGGACATTTGAGGTCACGACAGATTTAACGTGCACCTACCCTCTTTGTATACGACGATCTTTGGTTGGATTTGAACTCTCAACCCTTCAATTGCTAATCCGTTACTCTTCCAATTGGTCTCCCGCGACCTTGATTTTCTAAAAGAACTCCCTTCATCAAGAAAAGAAACATCATTCAGAGAAGAATTTCGTTATCTGACCGTCAAAATTACGTGGCGTTATCCTCGGATCTTTCCCTTCGAGATAGATCCCAGACCGTCGCCAATAGCCCGTTATATTGCCTCCAGTGCGACTTAAATTCAACTATCGACCTCAGTAATTTCATTCAGCCCCGTCTTCTTTCTCCGGGTTCTCTAAATGCCGTAACGTTAGATGAAAATTGCGTTTTGCGATTTTTTTCCTACTGCTTTCAGGGGCCGCGGTAGCCCGGTTGGAAGAGTAACGGACTAGCAACCGGAAGGTTGCGAGTTCGAATCCAGCCAAAGACAGTCGTGAACAAAGAGGGCTGGTGCACTTTAAATCTGTTGTGGCCTCAAATGTCTTCATTTTGGCGTGGTGTAGAAGTTTGGAAAGTGGGGTGCCAGCTCTGGTGTTGCCTCGACATCTGGTTCAAAATTACGTGGTGTTGTCCTCTGATCTTTCCCTTTGGGATTGATCCCGGATCGTCACCGGTGCCCGTTGTACTGCTCCAGTGTGACGTTAATTAAAATACCTACCTACTGCTTTCAGACGATTGATGATTCAGACGTGTATTTTACCCTAGTATTTTTCGAATCTTTAATTTTCACTGATATAACTAGCTTTTGCTTTTGATATTTTTGAATTAAAAAATTATTAGGAAGGGGGGGTTATTTCAATTAACGTCACACTGGAGCAACACAATGGGCTATTGGTGACGGTCCGGGATCAATCCCAAAGGGAAAGATCCAAGGATAACACCACGTAATTTTGAACCACGGTCAGATGACGATATTTCGGGAAGGAATCGAATTCCCTGGACTCCCCTTAAATGATTCATGCCATCGATGAGTTCTCTCTTGGTAGGTAGTGAATTAACGTCCCACTGGAGCAACACAACGGGCTATTGGCGACGGTCCGTGATCAATCCCGTGGAGAAAGATCTAAATATAACGCCTAGTAATTTTGAACCACGCCCAGATGTCGGAGTTCTCTTTTGGATAAACCATTGAAAATTAAGATAAAAAATTTCAGAGATATCTTTTACAATCTCAAAAAAGATCCCACAAAGACCGAACGCGTATAAAATTAATAATATCGGAAAATGTATTCCTGGACATCCATATTTAAAGTTGGAGGCATATAGCGGCCGCCTTTTTTTGCTGACAACGTGCACGTGTGCACGCCCTGCCCACAGCACAGGAACGCACGCACTGACGGAAACAGTGCAGAACTTTTCATGAAAATTTATCTTGATATTATTTGAATACCTTATTGTATTATGTGCTTATGCGCCTATGATTGCAAATTTTCATCTGACTGAAAAATGGGAGATTTGTCCTGAAGAATGAAATGTCCGGAGATATTCAAGCACCATTCTTTTGTTCTCTCACAGTCCATCATTGCATAACAATTGAGAATTCGAAAGAGCATTTTCTTTTGAAAAAAATCAAAAAGTACTATCGCAAATCTCCTCGTCGATTTTAAGGCATTAATGCATCACAAGTTGTCGAGAGTCAAACGACGCAAACAAATCAACTAATAGTTAGAACACAAATCGGATTCCATGCAATTGTAAAGGAGTTTAAAAAAATTTAGTGAAGCTCGTCTTGGTCACAATTGTGAGGTTTAGACCAAACTGAAAATTTCATCCGCATCCACAAGCGGATGCTAAATATATTTTTATGTAATCTTAATCACAGATACGAAGCTGGATTTTTGAAACAGGAAGAATGAGACAGATGCCGCCCTCTGTCCGAAACAACAATTTCTTATGTATTTAAAAGTAAAATGCATTATTTAAATTGTAAGGATAAAATATACTAACTAGAAAAACAGTGAAAATGGAAAATAGTGAAAATCAAAGAGAAAATACATCGCGGATCGAAATAAGAATATTTATTTATAAATACACACTATATTGGCTATTTTATGTTTTTTGTTTCTAAGGATGTTATATTGTGTTATATTACATGGTGATGTTATATTGCATGGAAAGAATTCTTCTGTAACGTGTAACATCCCTTTATAGGTAGTATTCAACTGCGGTTAAAGGGACAGATTTAGAAATCGTTACGGACAACGGTTTCATAAACATTTCTTACATAAAATGTGAAAAGATTTTCTTTGAATCAACCAGATGAGAGTGAATATCAATTCCTTGTTTTCCGGAATTCAATTCCATCTGTTTTTAGCTTACTGTTTAATGTTACTTTCTTGGAAACTTCTCTCTCACTTGTTATCTTCCCTTAAATACAAACAACAAACTCTTACAGATTAGGTATCACTCACAGATGAGCTGGCTGATCCGAGTAAATGTAAAATCATTTGTCGGTTTTAGGTTTTCTGAAATGTTAAATGTAAGTTATGCAATGGTTAATAGTTTGATGCCAAAAATGCGAGCTGGATTTGGACGTAGCATTTATTCAAAATAAAATAAAACCCTTTCTTGCTTTATAATTATTATCTGGTTTTATGATTCAATTATGGACTTTTTCCCTTTTTCTAATGATTGTCCGTGTTCGCACGATGCTGAGACTGGAAAGATGAAGAGAAACTTTGATTTCGTGAATACTTGCCAATATCACTACTTGATATTTTGTACTTTTCCTGAACCAAAGTCACAAAGTCACTTTCTCGTTCACAAAGTTCTCTTACACTTGTTGACTGTTATTTTCTTAAATCCAATATAACAATTATCGTTACAAGCGAATGAATTATCTGTTGTCTTTGTGTGCTCTTTCAAATTAAAATATTTAAATTTATATTTAAAATAAATTTTTGCCAAACCCAGATTTTTTCGAAGGTAAATAGTCGAATTTACGTCGCACTGGAGCAACACAGTGGACTATTGGCAACTGTCTGGGGTCTATACCAAAGGGAAAGATCCGAGGACAACACCTCGTCATTTAAAACCACGGTCAGATAACGAGGTCAACACCTGAGCTGACACCCCACTCTCCAAACTTCCACATCAGGCCAACTAGAGGACAATGAAGCCATAGCAGATTAAACGTGGTTGGTAGTTGAATTAACGTTGCACTGAAGCAACACAATGGGTTATTGGGCGATCTGTCCCGAAGGGAAAGATCCGAGGACAATACCTCATCATTTTGCACCACGGTCAGATGACAAGGTCCACACCTTAGCTGGCACTCCACTCTTCAAACTTCCACACCACGCCAAAGTGAGATAATTTGAGGCCATGACAGATTTAACTTACACGACGGTCTTTGGTTGAATCTAGTTTCGAACTTTCAACCATCCGGTTGCTATTCCGCGAATCTACGAATTGGACTAATACGGCACTCAATTTCGTTTAGAAGGGAATGAGAAATTGGTCATAATCATGGTAATAATGTAGTCATTGGCGCGGATTTCTTTTGCCTTCAGAGAATTTCTCAATTGATCCCCTGATTCAATAGTCTCAATAGTCTTGCTGTCTTAGACAAGATTGGTAAATTCTGAAAAAATAAAAAAATGGAACAGGTTTATGTGTGAAATTTATGCACGAAAAATCGATACAATGATGGAAAGCAATAAAGCATTTGTTCTGGTATCCTTAAATAGATCACCAACATCATATATTTTAGATTGAGGACGTTAAGTTGCTTACAGTTGCACACGAGCAGAGGCTAAGCTGGACTTAATGGGACCTAGGGCAGATGAGGTTAATTTACTTCACTTGTTTGGCGCAGCTTGGCCAAATAAGGCCCTTGCACCATAAAACCCAACCAAACAAAGCAAAATGTAAATATTTAAAATGAAGATAATTGGAGTAAAATATACTTATCAGAACCATATTAGTTTTGTTAATATATTAATGTCCTCACAAAATATTAATTTTTCTAATTAATTATTGACTATGCACTAGCAAAAGGACAAGTGTTCTTAATGAGTCTCCAGGACGAAGTAAAAAAGTGTTTCTTGTGTTGTTTTAGGCTCTCCGGAAGTTTGTGGGGAGACAATTTAAATACTTGCTCTCTTCTCTTTTCTGAACAGCAATACGATTGCAGGGTTGTACAAAAAATTGACTTTTAAGCGTTGCATTCCGAAGATGGAGTGCATGAAAGCGTGCATGTTAAAATTTTTCCCATGAAAATGAACCTCTATTTCTGAAATGCCACCACTTTAGTCACTGACTGTCACCCATGTCACATCACTTTAGCTACGTTACTGGACACGAGCACTGTTACCATATAAGAGTGGTTACATAATACATATAACTATTACTTCATGTTTCACACCCCTTTCTTTCTGCGGCATATCGATTGCTCCTATCCCAAAGCTCAATTTGGTGCTACATTTCAGAAAAACGTGGAATTTTGCCCCACTAGAACTGGGATTGAACTGACACCTCACGAAAACATTTATGTTTCCTTTTCCTGTGGTCAAACGGACCGTGGTTCAAAATTACGAGGTTTTGCCCTCGGATCTTTCTCTTCGAGATTGATCCCGGACCGTCGCCAACAGCCCCTTTGTGTTGCGAAAGTGCGAGGTAAATTCAACTACCTACCTATGGTCAAACATCTAAAGAAACCATTAGCTTAACCATAGCTTACCTTAATCCATGAATCCAACCTTTCATTAAAGAGTGATTTAGAAATTTTCAGCAAATCTACTAAACATGAATTGATTATGTTTTCCAAATCAATGAACATATCGTCGGCTTACAAGTGAAACACACCGAGTAAAAATTTTCAAGAACTGAATTTTTTGGATTTTCTAGACTAGAAAGTGGTAGACTGGTGAAGTGTGTGTGTCCACTAAGTTAGTTTCTCTTTGCATGAAAGTTAGATTTCTTCTTGAGAAACGTGAGTAGAATTTCCCCCTTTCGTTTTCTCAGAACAATGCTTTTTGACTTAGTGTGTGTTTAATGTGTTTCACTTGTTCGCCGACGATGTTTCTTTTGGGGTAGATGAAACCCTACAGCCTTCCTTTGAATGGTCCAGTTAATTGACTCCATAACTAGCCCTCTGGTCAAATGTTATTCTATGCTCCATATCTTTCGGCCACATAAAGTTCATCACGATCATTTCCAGATTTTCCAGTGGCTTTGTAACTGCCATTGCTCATCTCAACAAGCTGTTGCAACTTTACGCAGAAAAACAATTCTCGGTTCCACCGAGTTTCCATTTTGTTTTGAAAACTCTTTCCAAACGGAAGTCAATTTTCCTTTGCACTCATTCCTCATTTGGTTGCTCGCGCAGAAACTTGTTAGCTTTCGTTACTCGAGCATTACACCAAATTTCTCGAAAAAAAAAAGAGACTGGAAATTCGTGGATGGGACAGAAAAGAGCGCAACCGGCAAGATACCTTTTTTTCTCTCCCTGTTATCTTTGGATAGATGTTTTGCGATGCAAAGTATAAAGTCAAAGTCAAGGTCAAATCTTTTGCCTAGTAAGTGGAACCGGGCGAATCTAATTACACTTTGCAAAAAAAAGAGAAGGAACATTTGCAGAAGTAAGCTGCGAAATATCAGTTGCTTAATCTTGCGTGAATGGAACATGAGCAGAAGAACCGACCATTGTTTGTACGAGGTTTTTAACTCCTATTAAAAAGCTATGATCTCTCTACTGTTACCAATTTTTATTGATTTGATCATCCTAATTGTAATACTGGGACAGATAAGCCTAAGATAGTCTTCCACGATTGATCTTAAACGAAGGTGGCATATATTCAAAAATGCATTCAGTCCAGAATTTGCTCCTTTTAAATCAAATTGAAAACTGCCGTGCTAGGTAAGAAGCAGTGTGCAAAGGGTGATTATTTAATTCTCAGAACGGCTGCGTAGTGTCATCCGTAGTGATTCGGTTGGAATCACTTGAGTAATGTGCCTATTCATGTTTTTCTAATGCTTGCTTAAATCTCAAGCCATTAGAACCATTTGTGAGTTGGCTATTGCAAAAACAACAGATATCTACATTCGAACTTTCGTGTGAAAATGAATGATCGAAATTTAAGGCAGCGTGTAGACATCAAATTTTGTATGAAAATCGTCAAATCTGCCACTGAAAGATTGAAGCTGTTGTTAGCATACGGTAGGGATCCTCTGACAAAGTCAAGAGTCTTTGAGTGGCATAAGAAATTCAAAGATGTGCAAGATGCAAACGTTAGAAGGGGAGTCAAAATCAAAAGGCGATGGTCACAAATGTGAACAGAGTGCGAGATTTAGTCAACCAACAATGGCTATTTTGAGGTACTGTAAAGATTAAGAGAGTCTATTCGGTGGAAAAGACCTGAATTGTGTCCTGACAAGAGGATCAATCATCACAATAGTGTGTCAAGCCATAATACGCTCATCGTGAGAGAGCTTCTGGCCAAAAATTGATTACTTATTAGCTCATCCTGCATATTCACCCGTCTCAGTCAAGTGTGATTTCTGGCTGTTCCCAAAATAAAAGACCCCGGTAAGGGGACGAAATTTTTTTTTTGATATCCAGCATAATGTGATAAAGGAACTCAAGAGTATTCCGGAAAGAGTCCCAGGTCTTTTTCCAGAAGTAGGAACACCATCTATGTGTAAATGTACAAGGAACTACTTTGATGGCTACAGTTGCCACTCATGAATAATTACGAACGTATGCTTTTTACAGATGCATTCCTGGAATCAAATTGTCACTGCGCATCTGCAAGTTTGGTCTTTACTAGTTGACGATTGTCTCATGTTGCGTACATGAATCTAATACTCAGTTTGAATTACTCGCCAACTGCCAATAGAGCGTGATCTGCTTTCTAGCGTTATAAACAGAGTTGGCTGGTTCTGTGAAGAAAGTGAAAAATTCCACACGGGCCGAATGGGCAGACACATTCGAAAACATTACGCGTGATTAATGACTTCAGGAAGTTTGTTTATGTACCGTCTGATAGTCTCTTTTGTTTCGTCGTAAATTCAAACCTGTTTTCCATGTTCCCTTCTGCCGTAGGGTGGACAAATGTTAGAGGGAGCATTTCCCTTTTTCCAGTTATCACCCTTACTATTTTTAAGGGTGAGCGAAAAAGTATTTAAGCACATAGCACACTATGTATTTAAGTGTAAACATAAATAGACAGACTTAATAGATCACGATTTTTCACTATGAATATTTAAAAAGTACTTTCTAGAAATCTATCTTCGGTTTTGTGTTTTCCGAGAGCATATCCGTTCTTCCGACATTTGAACTTCGATAATTGTGTTAGCGATTAGCTGGTACTGTTCTTCGTTGCAGAATTCGGAGAATTCGTTCAAAACTTGCCTTTGAGTCGGAAAAATTTTATCATAACACATCCTCCTGCATTCTCAGAGACCACCTTGCCTTTCTTTAAAACACGGTTTCTTGGCGTATGTTATTGGTGAGTAACGTAAGATGTCAACGAATTATTCTGAGAACAATCTGCAAAAAGGGCTAACGTCCGGACATGGTCGTTCCTACTTAAATTAAAGGAAGTACTGGATTTGTCTAAAGGGCCAATGCTCACATTTGTCCTTTTAAAATACGTGAACGGTTGACATTTGCCTTTTTGAAAAAGGTCCAACTCAGAATGTATTGACAGGGAGACATTGTCACTTTTTTCTAGTATAACTTCCATTACCTTGAAGTGATTGGTGGATATAACTCAAGATCAGCAAATTTGGATGAAAATATGAGCGGAAATAGGTTTGGCGTCAAACAATGCCGAATCGCTTTTGAACAAGGGAATGGGATGAAATTGAAGTTACCGTTCAGGATCTAATTGTGGTAACATGACTGAAGTGTGCTTCTTGCCATGCATTTTATTGGAAATAAGAATTGATTCCAGTAAAAGTAAGCCAAATGCTGTTACATAAATTTGGGTAATTTTATATTACTTAGGGGTATGAAATCTATTTTATATGGCCGCTATATTCACTATAAATGAATATAGCAGAAATAAGATATAAAATGTGAGTAATGGCACTGTCATAAATAGATTTAAGAAATTAAGACATTTTAGTGCAGATTCTATGCGCGGGTCTGCTACACTGGTGTTCGAAATTAAGAGAATTTGCATGTTTTGTCGAATTTCTCGAAAAGTACTGAACGAAAGGTAAAACTAATGCTTCCAAACAAAGATGCAAATATTTAGTGTCGAATGCGTAAGTGTACACGTACGTGTGGGTGGTGCATTTAGTGGAACAGATTTTCTAAGAGCACGTGACAATTTCCGCGCTTCGTTCGCTCGCACACCTCAGCGAATTTGGTGGTGGTTTTTTGCAACATTCGGTGAAATTAAAAAGCAAACAGTTAAAATGAGTAACCTTCAACGTTTGGATGATGGAACGAGGTGGCGAATCGTCGGGAGACTGGAAGTAGGGCAGTCCCAAATGCAGATTGCTAGAGACTTGAATGTAACGCCCAGCGTCGTTTTCAACTTTTGGAAACAGTTTAAGGATACCAGATCTGTAGAGAGAACGCTTGGGCAAAGTCACCCAAGAGTCACGACGGCCAATGAAGATCGATATTTGTCCATTACAGCGAGGCGTAACAAGAGTGTAACAGCTTCTCAGCTCTCTCGTGCCCTTCATGCTGCCACAGGAAGCGGAGTTTCAAGGGTTACTGTTTCCAGAAGGCTACATGAGAGGTCTGTTTGCAAGAAGACCTGCTGTTTGCGTCCCGCTCACTTCAGCGCACAGGAGAGCTCGTTTAGCATGGTGCAGAGAACATCGACTTTGGATCAAAGATCAGTGGGGGACCGTTCTAACTATTGATTCTCGACGTACGTTCATCTGGAGAGAACCAGGGACCCGCTACCTGTCCTCCAACATCCGAGAAAGAGACTACTATGGCAGCGGAGGTTTGATGGTCTGGACAGGCATCGTGTTGGATGAGCGCACAGACCTCCATGTCTTTGACAGAGGTTCTGTGACTGCTGTGAGGTATAGGGATGAGATTTTGGAGCCCTTTGTTTGCCTTTTTAGGGGTGCAGTTGGCCCTGATTTCATTTTTATGGACGACAACTCACGTTCACATAGGGCTCATCTGGTTGACGAATATCTGGAGAGGATATTCGCAGTAGGATGGATTAGCCAGCCAGATCACCATACCTAAACCCTATAGAGCATATCTGGGACGCTCTTGGGAGGGCAGCAACTCGTCTTCCCCCTCCCAGAACCATCCAGAACATCGTTGCTGGAGGAGTGGGACCGACTGCCACAGATTCTCATAAACTGCCTCATTTCCAGTATGAAATCACGTTTTGAGAGCTGTATAACTGTAACAGGGAACCATACACCTTATTAACCCATTTTTTGTGTCGATATTGTAACCTCTGGTTTAGACCTTCCTGCGCTGATGAGTATTTCGCACGATCATGCGTGTGTACCATAACTGTTGTATGTTTTTTTTTGTATTATTTCAACTTATGTACATAACTAATTTCATTGAAATATGTCCAGTAGTTCTAGAGATAATCCCCTAAAGAGAAAAATTATCTTAATTTCGAATACCAGTGTAGTTTGATATGTTTCACATAAGGAAACCGATTTGATAAAGATTAAATGATAATAACTGATGTGAACTTTCCACAAGTCTTCTACAGTTCATGCACTCACTATTCATCCACACATTCACACTAGTATTTACAGTAAAATCGAAGAAAAAGCTACAAAAAGTAAACAGGATATCAAGGGAGATCAATACAAAAATTGACAAATACTCTAACTTTTAACACTAACTATAGACACTAACTTTACTGAGTTTTCCGCCTTACTTTTAGAACGATATGCATGAGAAATCACAGAACTAGAAGTTAATTGAAAATAAAAAATCCGGTGTTTAGAAATTCAGCTTTTTTTCCACTCTGCCATTTTTTACAGAAGAAATGTTTATTTTTACGTTTTAACTGGAATTACACCATCGTTTATAGTTTTAAAGATTGTTGGGGTTAAATTGGTGAGGCGAGACGCTACAAATCCTTCTGGCACGAGATTTATTTCAGGAGAATTTACTAAACATGTTTAGTTTTATTTACAGTATATTAAATACGAAGACATCACAATACATAGAAAACACAACTAGCGCGGAAAAGATATCTTTCGAACCACATTATTTTTATTCATTTAGAACACGAACTCGGGCGTGATTTCTGAAGGGCAGTCAGTTGAGTAGCATAAAACGTGAGCAAATTGAAACTTGATTCCACGAATGTATGAAACTTGTCTATTTTTACTTTCAGCGCTATCTTAAACTTACTTTTTCAATGTAGTACATTTTTCTACGAATGCACTGAAGTTTCCAGTATGCTATTTTTACCACACATAAACACGACGTATTCTCTCACACAGATAAGCGGATTCAGTATATCTTCCTTTTATTGAAATAAGCAAGCTTTTTCGGGTAAAGTATTGAAATGTATAAACTCGGGGAAATTCGAATCTCCCTTTTTATTCGCGCATTGTTTATAGTGAACTCCGGGACATCTATAAATTCACATACAAAATATTTGCATATGGGGTATTGAATTGCGTACAAACTTCATTATTATAACTCCATCATCAAATTACAAATTTCAATCGAACTTGACCAAGTTTCCAGAGATTTGATGGTGTTTGCTGTCTTTAATAAGCACGGGGATAGCACTCACGGGCTACCTAAACGATCGTTTTATGCTGTCATCCCACTTAATTATTCTCCAATCACTCTTGACTTAACGCCTTATGTTTGGCGCAGCTTGGCCAAATATGGCTCTTGCCCAATAAAACCCCAAAAACAATCAACCAGACATTTGATCCAGACGTTTTTATATTTCAAATATGTAATTCCTGATGGAAACTTAGATTCCTAGATTTTATTATCTTCCAAAATAATCTTCCTATCAAGCTGAAATTTTTTTGTTGCTGTTAAAATTCACGAAAACAAAATCTACGCAATGTTTCTTTTTAAATTAAATTTTAGCATGCAATAATTATGAAGAAATTCGAAATCATTATGAATAGCAATCGTCACATTTTTTTATAGGAATTCACTCAGAACTTCTTGCGTGAGTTTGGAAAATTTCATCTGCATATTAAAATGTGGAAATTCGAGAAAATCTGAAATATTGATTTAATATTTCAATTTTTTTAATAATTCTTATGGATAATATTGAACTGGTAAAATTTTTGTTAAAAATATCTAATAATTTTTTAAAAACGTATACTTGTAAGAACTAATTAAATATGAAAGCTAGAAGTGCCGGTTCTCATTAAGAGTCTAGAATGCTCAATTCAAAATGGCTAAATATTAAGCCATATAAACGGGTAATGGAGCGTCGTTAAAACCGGTTTTCGAAATTGTTAAGAATTATCTTCACCGAAGAATTATTGTTTTTCTTAGCTATATTTCATTACTATTTTAGTTTAATTTGATCTGTGTTTTTTAATCATACTTCAGGGATCCATTTGTAACACGTCAGTATTAAGCAAATGGGATTGGTATGGAACACAATGCCCGCCAGAAACTTTTTATTACCCTTGACTTGAGGTCCAAGGTTAAATAAGAAGCAGAAATGTCTGCTCATAAACATATTTATTGAATATTTCTTGTTTTGTAAAATCCGTTATTAAATTTTTCATTGTAAATCTATTTCGGAAGTTTCATTGGGAAATTGCTTAGACTTTGTTTTTATAACCTCGCCTCGCAATGTAGTCACATTTCGAATATTTACCTGTCAATCTAGATATGAGATCGTTATGCTCTGAGTATTTTTCTGTTCGTAAGTCATTGTAATATTCCTATTAATATTACAATGATATAGGAAGTAATATGATATTAGTTGATCTTGTGCTAACATCAGCAAACCGCCCATTCTCAAAAACATTTGATTTTCTCAAAGAAAACCCTTCATCAAGCATAATTTCGGAAAAAATGGCCCAACCTTATTTCTCCCGGAACTTGAGAGGGGGTAGCCTGGTTGGAAGAGTAACGGATTAGCAATCGTAAGGTTGCGAGTTTGATACTCGGTCTAGCCAAAGACCGTCGTTTACATGGGGACTGGTGCAAAGTGAATCTGTCGTGGTCTCAAATGTCTTCACGTTGGTGTCGTGTGAAGGTTTGGGGAGTAGGGTGCCAGCTCAGGTGTTGACCTCGTCATTTGACCGTGGTTCAAAAGTGCGAGTTGTCCTTTCCTTCGGCATTGATCCCCGGCCGTCACCAATAGCGCATTGTGTTGCTCCAGTGCGAAGTTAATTATCTACCTACCTACTAACCAATTTTCTCTTATAATTAGCCTCAGCATGTATTCTTTCGTAGCCTTTGTTATTCCAAAATCACTACGGGAAGAATTTCAGGCCCTTGGACTCCTCTGAACAATCCCTGTCCTTGTCGAGTGCTTTTGGAATATTCTAATGCAAATTAAAAACAAAATATGCAGATATAAGAATATATATATATTATTGAAATTGCCAAAATGTACCCCTGCAAAGAATGAATAAGCATAAAAATAATAATACCGAAAAACGTATTGCTGGATATGCTTATTTAAAGCTGGATGCTACTGGCGCATGTCTTTCAATCACCTATTTTTTCTGATAACATGCAAGTATACACACAGCATACCACTCAGGAACGGTCCTGGCGGAAGAGACCATTGTGATTGCATTGATATTGATATGGATTGATATTATTGTACACTATGTATAGATATTATTTTAAATCAACCCCTTACGCATTTGATTTTTTTTGCTCTGAATGATGAAATAAGGAACCAATTGTTGCTAATCTCCTAGTCTAGCTCCAGCTAACCAAATCCACAATTCCATTCACCCGCACAAAGTCATATACCAAAAGAGGAAAATTGAGAAAACAGGTCGTTTCGGAACAACTCCAGGCACTTTAGAATGCGTGTTGGGAGGCCTGGTCAGATTGACATTTAAGGCAAACAGGATGAATCTTGCTACGACAGCAAAATGTGAAACTCTGTGCAGATGGCCACTGAAAAAGCGGGAGAGCGCTGTCTGAATATATCTCGCAATTGAGAGCAAGACATCTTCCGGGGCGATCGCCACTATGCGAAGAGTGTACCGGGGGAACGATCCATGTCTACTTTTCAAGATTTTTCTAATAGAGTAAACCAGTACCTGATTTAAGTTCTATAATCACGCCCAGTCAGACATCAGTGCCTCCAAATGAGGTTTGGTTGGTGCCGTGTCCACCAGGAGTCGAACTGAAGCATAAGCAGAGAGATAATGAGCTTTAACTATTTGTAGAATTCCACCAGAATAAAGCTTTACCCGATGAGATTCATCTCTATCCTGCAAAGCTGCCAGAAGGTTGGGTATGTCAAAATGTGTTCCGGAATGTGAATTCAGCTTCAGGGTAATTTCTAGTTTTTATAAGATTTTGTATCATGGCGTTTATATTTTCATTCCTCTAAGATGGCGAGTTCTTAGCCTTAAAATAGTTTTCGTGATTGCTCTGTTCGCATTCATTGCAGACTTGATTACTCTTTTTAATTGATGGGCTGCGAAAAACATGGCGATACGCCACATAAATATATGTTCAGTATTGCAAAAAAAATTAAATTAATTCTTTTGATCCTTTTGAAAACAAAATATTCCAAAGGATCAAAATAATTCCTGATTGTTTGAATGGGTGTTTAATACCTGAAAGTTTACCTCTTGGAACAGTGGATAAACCATTTTATTTTGGAATGTCTATAAAAGTGAAAATTGCTTTCCCGAAAATTTTTGAAAAGTGTGGCTTATCATTATGGCCACCCGAAGCCCTTCAATTTATATATTCTTAACCCTCCAAATGGTTTCGACGAGTTATCTCGTCCATCAAGATCTAACCAATTTTGCTAATGACGAGATATATCGTCATCAAAAATGTCGATTGAATTCCAAATGATGGATATATTGTTGTTTTTAAATGATGGCGAGATCTAGATTTGGTTCGTTTTTATTAATGACGAGGTATGCCATCCATCAAGATCAGTTTTCCTAATGACGAGATACCTTGTCGAGACAACCACCAGGAGGGTTAGTCTGTACCTCACCAGGGCCTTAGCTTCATAGTAGGGGGATGCTGACCACTAAGGTAATGGTAATTCTACTCTAATTCTACTATATATACAGGGTGAGTCTAAATTGTTTTTACAAAATAAGAGGGGTGATAGTACCCATCCAGACGAGCAATAATTACCATGGAACATAGGGTCGCATTCCACTCTGAGAGGCAGAAAAGAGTAAAATTAGAAGAGACATGTCGTTGATGCACGATGGAGCCCCAGCACACTTTTCCAGCAAGGTCCGGCACTTCTTGAATGCCACATATTCCGCACGATGGATCGGACGTGTCGGACCTGTGGCTTGGCCTCCTCGCTCACCGGACCTCGACCCACTGGACTTTTTCTTCTGGGGGCACATGAAATCTTTAGTGTACCAGACGCCTGTGGACTCGACTGAAAATCTCGTTACAAGAATCGGTGTTGCCGCAGACAAAATTAACACAACACCAGGAATCTTCGAGAGCCAGTCATTTCTTCGCCGGTGTGAACTGTGCAACGACACGCGTGGCCGCCACTTTGAGCACTTGCTGTGAGTTTTTCTCTGATCAATAAGACAGATTGTGCAACTTTTGGTATCGTTCATTCGCTTTCCAAACACTGTTGTAAATTCATGTTGAAATTCTAATTTTACTCTTTTCTGCCCCTCAGAGTGGAATGCGACCCTATGTTCCATGGGAATTATTGCTCGTCTGGATGGGTACTATCACCCCTCTTATTTTATAAAAACAATTTAGACTCACCCCGTATAACCACTAAGGTCTCATTCTACTAACCACTAAGGTAATGGTCGCACTGGAGCAACTCAATAAGCTATAGGCGACGGTCCGGGATCAATCCAGAAGGGAAAGATCCGAGGGCACCACGTAATTTTAAGCCATGGTCAGATGACGAGGTCAACACTCGAGCTCGCACCCCACTCTCCAAACTTCCACACCACGCCAACGTGTGGACATTTGAGGCCACGACAGATTTAGCTCCCGCTGACCACTAAGGTAAAAAATGGAAATAAAAACTGGTAAAAAAAGGTTTTGAGTGTTTCCATCTGTAATTTTACCAGCTTAGAGAATCGGTAAATTTCAAACCCTATTAAACATCGCGTTCCTCAGAGACTTAAAATTCAACTCGCCTGAATCTTTGACTCTGCATGAATTTAATTAGGGCCCAAAATAGAACGGGTATCCTCCAATAAAAGCCGCCACCTGACTAAACAGCCTTAACCTCCCCACCACTTAAAATCCATCGATTTCTCCAGAGCGAGAAATGAATGGGGACGAAAATGGATTCTATTTTTGTCTCGAATCCGCCGAGTGGGAGGAGGAGCAGATTTTTCCCCGAAAGATTATTCTAGGAGAAATAAAAACTATCAAAACATCCTCTTGATCCGTTTTCTGTGAACATTTCTACAAACAAAACCTCGTTTCGTTAGGATCAGTTTCGGCCAGTTGGTTTTACTAGAATGGCGTTACCTGGCAGACATATTTCTTTCTTCAATTGTGAGTTAAACCTATTGCGGAAACAAAACGAAAATACCGATGTCGACGAATGTGTGGTGTAGCTTTTCCCCGACTTCTTTGTTGATCGGATTGAACAACGGAAAAGGTAATGGGAGAGGTTGCGTTTATCAGAATGGAGAAAGATTTTTATTTACCTGGGAATCTTACGATTGTAGGATCACTGAGTCGTTTCGAGTCAGTTGCTAGTGTGATATATCTGTAATAAATGGTTAGGTTTTAATCTTTTTTAAAGAAATGTTTACCAGTCTCTGTCTAATGAAACATCGACTGTCATGGAAACATGACGGAGCATGTGATCGACCTTCTAATAAAGTAGACCAAGCATGTATGGCAGGCTTAATGTTATTTCTTCCGATCGCTCGGGCCCTCAGGGACACATCTCGTTTGAGTACGGGCTTCATGGACCCGAGGTACTCTCTTTTCTCATGGGGATTACCGTCGTTAGTAAACACGCGGGTGGCATTCCCGGGATACCCACGCTTTCGTTTTCTGCTTTCATCCCCACTTAACTGTTCCCCAATCACTCTTCGTAGAGGGGGAGCACGCATGAAAAGTCTAGCGTTACAAAAAGGGCTGCAACTGTTTTATCTTGAAATTTCAAAATTAGAAGAAACATCCGGAAGATAAGATATAGCGTCGTGTAGACAAAGTATGTTGTACTTGATATGACCTTCGAACCGTGTACTCAAGCTCACTGAGCGTGCGGAGGGGGTCCACGATATGTCAAAATTCTTCTGGGACTGGGCGAACTTTGGGCCAGTGTAACTTTGGAGTGAGGACTGCATGAATGGTGCATTCGAAAGCTACCGAACTACACTGCAATTAATATTAGACAATAACAATTAAGGGGACACGGTACCCTTTGAACAATTTTTTTTGTTTTCATGTGTAGCAAAATTTTTTAGTATATTATATTGAAATGCACATAAAATGAATATTTTAGGCGAAAAAATTTAATTTTAATAAAGCAATAATTCAGAAATTTAATTTTTTTGAAAAAAATCAACATTTTAAAATCCCTACTACTTTTTTAAATATAATTTTTTTACACTTTTCTATTCATTGCAGTATTTTACACAATTCTGTGCATGGGTTTGCATGTATTCTGATTATTTATTTTTTTACAATTCCGTCTATTTTTCTATAATTCCGCACATGTTCCGTCTATTTCATATGAAGGTCGACTTCAGATGTGTACGTTCTTTACTGACCCAAGGTACTCTAGTGATCTCTTCCCATGGGGATTGCTGTCTTTAAACACGGGGGGTCGTGCTCCCTGGATACCCAAGCGATCTTTTTCTACTTGCATCTCACTTTATTCCCCAATCACTCTTTTTACCCCTTTCATGACACTTTTTACTTGACGTTGTCTGTCTCGTGTTTGGCGTAGCTTGACCAAATATGACCCTTACACCATAAAACTCCCAAACAACCAACCATATGAAGGTCAATATTACTCGCTCTATGGGCGCATGTGCTCTAAAATGTAAGTTCTTGGTTTATCTCGATTATTTCCATTGTAACTGTACCTTACAACATAGCTAGATTCGTTCCATATTGTTAGAACTAGTTAGATGGTTGCTAAGATCAACCCTCCAAGTGGTTTCAACGACAGATCTCGTCCATCAAGATCTGACCAATTTCGCTAATGACGAGATATATCGTCGTCAAGATTTTGCCGATTTTTTTATGATGACGAGATCAAGATCTGTACAATTTTCTTCTGATGACGAGATATTCCGTCCATCAAGATCTGCCGATGCTTTTGCTAATGACGAGATACTTCGTCAAAACAACCACCAGGGGGGTTAATGTAGTACATTGGCGTAACGTCTATGGAAGTTTAGAAAATAAAAATATAAAATTCGGTGGCAAAAAGTAATAAAAAAATCGATAAAACCTGAAGCAAAGACGACAGTTTTTCAATGTGAATTTGAGTGGTCAGTTTGTATTTTAACATCCCTGATTTTCACCACAAAAGGCTCACCAGGGACTTCTGCCTCATCCTTTCAGCCTCAAATGGTTTCTTACTATGATTGGTTAATGGCATTTGCCATGCACAGTGGGTACCATCAGCAAAAACTCTTCTCCCCTACCCCCTCTTTTTCCCATCAATGAGAAGGCAGCCTCAAGCACTAACCTATTATCATCCACACAGATTTGCCAGGATTGGGCGCAATTGTCTCTCTTTAAATTAGGGCTAAAATTATTTGTATTTTATTATATTTCAGGAAAAGAAATAAGGAAATCTAATTCACTTATAAGGTCGTCAAGAGTTAAGCATTAGATTTTTTTGCTTTCGATCTAATCTCAGTATCAACAGTTACCAATGTTACACTACACTACCGTTACAGTATAACGTTGAATGCATGCGTATTCGTAGTCTCGTCATACGCGCAGACTGCTTACATAAAGTGAACGAGGGTTCAAACTCTCATAGCCATCTTTCAAAAGTCATGGCGCAATCGGAATTAGATAGTTCAACTGATATTGTTCCGCGCAGTTTTATTAAATTGGTTTTACTTGGAATGACCCTATCTCTTAGAGAAAACCGTTTCACTCCTCAATTGAGCGAGTGAGTCCTGCGAAAACGAAACAAAGAATAAAGAGTCAGTGAATATGGCATGTCTTTGTTCTCTACATCCAGTTGATCAGATTAACCTAATCGGATTGGACTGAAGGGTTCACACGCATAATTCTACGCCTTGTAACCTGCAGTCTTCTCTGCGGGACTTTTAACCAATTTTGACCTTTACCGATAGAATCTTTCAAAGGAATCTATTCTAACGAAAGAAGCAATAGAACTTTCCCTAGGGATTCTATTCTAAGGGAAAGAGCAATACAATCTTTCCAAAGGATTTTGTTATAATGGTTGGTTGGTTGGGGGTTTTATGGCACAAGGGCCATATTTGGCCATGCTGCGCCAGACACATACCATATCAAGTAATAGACATACACACAATGAAAGTTTTACTGACACAGAATGGTAGGTGTTGCCTCGTCATCTGACCGTGGTTCAAAATCACGTGGTGTTTTGAACATGGTCAGACAACTCGAAGGTTGCTATAGCAGTGGACATACCCACTGAGCCACGACGGCCCCAATCTGTTCTAAGGAAAGACACAATAGAATATTTCAAAAGGACTCTATTCTACAGAATGGGCCAATAGAATGATTCCGAAGGATTCTATTCCAAGGAAAGGACCAATAGAATATTTTTAAAGGTTGAAAGGAGTCCTCGGTTCTTCAGAAGGATGTTATTTAGTCATTAAGTGTGTTGTGGGCCAACCTACACTAATCGAAAATCTCGTGACTCCCAGAGGGTTAAAGATAGGGGGGGGGGTATTTCAATTAACGTCACACTGGAGCAACACAACGGGCTATTGGTGACGGTCCGGGATCAATCCCAAAGGGAAAGATCCGAGGACAACACCACGTAATTTTGAACCACGGTCAGATGACGAGGGTTAAAGATAACAGGAAAGTAATGGAAGAGGTATTATACTATGCGTCTTTTATAAATGATTAGGTTTAAGTCTTAAAAAGGATGCTTACCATGTCTGCGGGTAAGTATATAAAAATGTAAGGCGTTTGGAGAGAGAGGGTGGTCTGGTTATAAAAATGTGGAAATATCCACATAGGCTGGGGGTTTTTGATAGAGGAAATATAAAAGTACCATTCCTCACTATATATATATATATATATATATATATATATATATATATATATATATATATATATATATATATATATAGTGAGGAATGGTGACATTTTTTATGTTCCCAAGATCATGTGACCAAAACTAGTAGTAACGTGACCCTTAGACTACTTTCATCTGTCGGGTGGAATCGAACATTCATTTATCTGATTGGTCCACGGGACGCGAGGAGACGCCCATCCATTCATTCATCATCAGATTGGACCGCGTGACATAGAAATAGACTTTTTTGATTTCACTATTTTTGTCTCCACTATGTAGAAATGCGCATACCTTCCGTGTCGTGAGATGTTATATCTTCAATCGAGGCTGTAAGATTCCGAATCTGCCAGTCAAGTGAAATTTTCACAGAGCAGTCACGTGACTACTAGCAATGCTCAGTCTACTTATATTTCACGCCTATGGCATACTTCAGGCTCGAATAGACTGGTACACTTGGGGAAAAACAAGATTTTTTAAATTATATTTTTATCCCAATCATTCAAAACACACCAAGAAAGATAATTCGCTGTTCCATTTCACGTTGGGCTGGAAAATCTGGAGAGTGGGGTGCCAGCTGAGGTATTGACCTCGTCATTTGACAGTGGTTCGAAATTACGAGGTGTTGTCCTCGGATCTTTTCCTTAGGAATTTATTCTGGACCGACTCCGATAGCTCGTTGTTGCGCCTGTGCGATGTAAATTCAACTACCAACCTACCATTGCTCCATTTTCCTGAAACAGTATTATAGGTTAATTGTCTTTTATGGCGAAAGGGCCATACTTGGCCAAGATGCTTCAAGCGTCAAGTAAATGAACATATACACAAGGAAAGTTTTATTAACACAGAAGACAGAAATACACTCGAATCTAACCTGCACCGCCTGCAACTTGTAGGTAATTATACTTACCAAAACTGTTCAAAATTCAGTTTCTTAAAAAATATCGGGAAAGCGGACGGTCAATCCTTCTATCGAATCTTTCTTGCCCTTTGATCGGTTCTATCCAGCCTTTCTATCGGTTCTTTCGGGATACATCAGCGGAACATAAATGCTGATACATCAATTCGCGGATCACATCAGCTTAAATTTAAATTTTTTATTTCATTAATTTTTTAACAACAATTAACAAAATTGAAAATTTGAACACAGCATAACCATCACAGTTAGGATACTAAACAAAATAATTAGGGTACTTTAAAATTTCAATGGAATATATAATTAAGATATTAATCATTTAATTTAAAATATTTATTAAGTAATAGGAATTGTAGATAGAAATTTTTTCAATAACGAATTTGTGTAAATTTTGAGATATAAGCCGTTCAAAATTTACCTCTAAATTTTGGAAGCCAATCCTATATACCGGGAAAGTTATTAATTATCTCTCGAATATTTTACATTATAAATATTTCCCGCAACATAGTTAGACACATTCAACATTGTCAGAATCAGTTGGATGATTAGTGAGATTTATTGCAGCTAATGTTAGATATACTATGTGCAGAAATATTGCTAATGAGGGTCGACAGGGCAGCGTCCCCTAGTGCGCCAATATCTAAAGACGTGTCATTTCAGAAATATGCAATCAAAAGTTTTGTAGCCCATTTGTATCCGTCACAGAAATATTTTCCAGTGAATTGAATGCTTTCGTGCACTTCAACTGGAAAATAAAATGCGTAAAAATCGATCCACCCTTCATGTAGACGGGCCTTAGTAGGCCAGTTGGAAGAGTCGCGGATTAGCAACCGAAGGGGTGTACGTTCGAAACTAGATGCAACCCCTCGTGTATGTGGGGGTTGGTGCACGTTAAATCTGTCGTAGACTCCAATGTCCTCACGTTGGCGTGGTGCGGAAGTTTGGAGAGTAGGGTGCCAGCTCGGGTGCTGACCTCGTCCTCTGACCGTGATTCAAAATTATGAGGGGTCTTCTGCTCTTTCCTTTCGGGATGGGATCCCCGATCGCCACCAATAGCCCGTAGTGTTGCATCAGTGCAACGTAAATACAACTACCTACCTTTCATATACTCCCTCGCAATAGTTTAACTGTTCAGAAAAGAGAGGAACGACAAATATAAGTTTTTTCTCTCAAAGTCTAGAGAGTATATGCCAAGATAAGCTTTTCTTACTTCTGTCCTGAGACCCATTAAAAAGCTTGGCCTTTTGTCCGTGTTTATGCAGTGGATAGGTAGCTAATTAACTTTGTACTGGAGCGGCACAACAGGCTATTGGTGACGGTCCGGGAAAGATCCTAGGAAGGGAAAGATCCTAGTACACCTCGTAATTTTGAACCACGATCAGATGACGAGATCAACATCTGAGCTCCACTCTCCAAACTTCCACACCATGGTAATGTGCACTCCACTCTCCAAACTTCAACACCATGGTAATGTGCACTCCACTCTCCAAATTTCCACACCATGGTAATGTGCATTCCACTCTCCAAACTTCAACACCTTGGTAATGTGCACTCTCCAAACTACCAAACCATGGTAATGTGCACTCCACTCTCCAAACTACCACACCATGGTAATGTGCACTCCACTCTCCAAACTTCAACACCATGGTAATGTGCATTCCACTCTCCAAACTTCCACACCATGGTAATGTGCACTCCACTCTCCAAACTTCCACACCATGGTAATGTGCACTCCACTCTCCAAACTTCCACACTATGGTAATGTGCACTCCACTCTCCAAACTTCCACACCATGGTAATGTGCATTCCACTCTCCAAACTTCCACACCATGGTAATGTGCACTCCACTCTCCAAACTTCCACACCATGGTAATGTGCACTCCACTCTCCAAACTTCCACACCATGGTAATGTGCACTCCACTCTCCAAACTTCCACACCATGGTAATGTGCACTCCACTCCCCAAACTTCCACACCATGGTAATGTGCACTCCACTCCCCAAACTTCCACACCATGGTAATGTGCACTCCACTCTCCAAACTTCTACACCATGGTAATGTGCACTCCACTCTCCAAACTTCAACACCATGGTAATGTGCACTCCACTCTCCAAACTTCCACACCATGGTAATGTGCACTCCACTCTCCAAACTTCAACACCATAGTAATGTGCATTCCACTCTCCAAACTTCCACACCATGGTAATGTGCATTCCACTCTCCAAACTTCTACACTATGGTAATGTGAACACATTTGAGGCCATGACAGTCCACATACGGTCTTTGGTTGAATCGAGTTTCGAACTCATAACCCTCCGGTTGCTAATTCATTACTCTTCCAACTGGGCTACCGAGGCCCGTTTATGCAGGACAAAAAATTGCAACTGAGAAGTAATATTGTGAACAATTTATTTACAAATTAATATGGTACTAATAAGTATATTTTTCTTTTATTTTTCTGTATCATCCTTTTAAATACGTAATCTTTTTTGAACAGATGGCATACCCCAAATATCGAAAAGTTCAGCTTCGCCTCGACAGTGCATTTCTGCACCTAGCTTCGTTTCTTACATACGAGTAAGGTGAAGGGTTGGTAGGCAATTAATTAACGTAGGTAGTTAATTAAGAATAAGCCCGATATATTGCGGGTCGAGAAAAATGTGTCATTAGGAATAAAAGGCACATACACATTAAATTAAGTTTTCCCAAATACGGTAGAATATTTTTAAAGCAGATTTCTCATCCATGCTTTCGTTCATTTTACAAACTGAATTTTACCTTTTCGTATTTGGTGTGATCCGTGGTCGACCGGTTGGAAGATTAACGGATTAGCAACCTGAGGGTTGCAAATTCGAATCCAACCAAAGACCGTCGTGTATAAAGGGGGCTGGTGCACGTTAGATCCGTCGTTGCCTCAAATGTCCTCACGTTGGCGTGGTGTGAAAGTTTGGAGAGTGGGGTGCCAGCTCAGGTGTCACCTCGGTCATCTGACCGTGATTCAAAATTAAGTGGTATTGTCTTCGGATCTTTCCCCCACGGGATTGATCCCGGACCATCGCCAATAACCCGTTGTGTTGCTCCAGTGTGACGTTAATTAAAATACCTACCTACCTTTCCGTATTTGGGAAGGTTAGGTAGGTAGTTAAATTAATGTCGCGCTGGAGCAACAGAGAGAGAAACGTATTAGTTTTTAAGAGCAACTCAAAAGTAATGTGACTACACAGTGAAGTTATTTTATACATATAATTAAAATATTTTACAATCAGAAAGTAAAATGGTATTTGTAAATTAAGAAATAAACTCTCATGTCTGACACTGGCATCGCTTCTCTGTTGTACTTGGTAGCATTGCTAATCGTGATTGAATTATTTGGTCAAAAGTACGCGAGTACATTGGAAAAGAAAAGGAACGCGCAATAGTGAAATGAGAATCCAAGAATATTTGAAATGTCATCCCATATTTTTTCCATCACTCTAAAGCAAGAAAAAGCATTCAACAAGATGGGTATAAAGATAGACCATGGTAGTTTCTTAAAATTAAGTCTAATTGGAATCGCGAAAACCTCATTTTTCAATATTGTAATGTTTTATGCTAATATTTTATCAATATTCGACAAATTAAATTTTTCTGCAAGACGAGAAACAGTGACAGATTGGTTCGGATGATCGAATTTAAAGATAACCATCTACAGGCCTCAGTGGATGAGAACTTCGAATGTTGGAAGTAAAATATATTATTTTAAAGAGGCCAATTCTTGGTTTCTCGTATAACCATGAAGTGTTTCTTTTTCTGGACCGAGGCTTCTTGACTGCTTAATTCAGTGACAGTATCAGCATTGCTACCAATTACAATATAGAATCCTTGCTTTGTCGGTTATGATATAATACGCTTCGTTAATTCTTTCAACCCATCAAATGGTTTCGACGAGATATCGCGTCCATTGAGATCTGACTAATTTTGCTTATGAGACGAAATATCACGTCAGTAAGATATTGCCTATTTTTTTATGATGACGAGATCAAGATCTGATCAGGTTTTTTTTTTGTCTAAGAACGATATATCTCGTCCATCAAGATCTGGCCAGTTTTGATAATAACAAGATACCTCGTTGAGACAACCACCAGGAGGGTTAACACTTAATTGTTTTCTAATTGGAAAAGCAGTTAAGTTACTCCTTAAGTTCATTATTACTGCATAAAACAAATTCTTTTGTCTAAAGACATATCATTTTAAGATATTTTTATTGAAAGATCTACAAGCCTCCTATAGGTACCGGCCACCCAAGAATTTCCCGATTTCCTGGTTGGCTTGTAGATCAATGATGAGAACCATAACGGTCCTCTCCTTAGCTGAGGCCAGTAGACAGTATCATTTTACGGGCTGATCAATTGATTCAGTCCATCACTAAGTAAGTTCCGTGTAGTTTCAGCACGTCGATTTTACTTACCTTCAACAAATATCTCTCCTCAATTGTGCGAGTGAAAGTATCTGCGAAGAAAAAAAAGCTTCGGCGAATGTGTGATGTCTTTTTTCCAACATCCATTTGATCGGATTAGAGACAGCAGGAAAGGTAATGGAAAAGGTTGTCTTTTTCAAAAACGAAGAAAGGTTTTTATGGCGGATTTACTTAACAGGCTTCCGACTGAAGAATCACTGAACCGTCTCGTGTCTGTTGCAAGTGTGATATACATATGATACATCACACTTGCAACATGATTAGGTTCAAATATAAAAATGAATGCTTAGCCAGTCTTTGGAGGGGAAAGTGCGTTAAAACGTTAGACGCATGTTAAGAAGCTCTTGATTAATTTTTGGAGTGTTCTTCAATCGCTGACGTAAACTTTCATGCTAGCCCCCAGAAAAGGGATATCCCTTGTTAAAAACATTGTTCCATTCAGACTACTTTAAGAAAATATGAAGTTAAAAGCAAAGTTAATTTTTGATGCGAATCTGCCCTACCTAAATTAGCCTAATTAGTAGGTCAATTAAGAAGCCAACGTTTTAAATTTTGAAGGTGAAAACAATGTTCCATGTAACGAATGAAACTATTCTGCTTTGTGTGCTTCATCTTTTCATTTGTGGAATCTCTTAGGTGCCGAAGTCGGTCTGACCGCTTGAAGTTTTCTGGTTTCTTCAAGACAATACGCAAATGCAGGCCAGCTTCCCCAAACTTATGTCACCCCCATCCCCAGTTAATGGTGAGTTCAATGTGGCAGCACCTCCCATGCTGCCCCGGGTTAACACTGAAGCTGACAAGTTCTTGCCAATTGAATTGGAATGCTTAAAGAATTGCATGTCCATAAGCTGGCATGAGAAAGATAATTTTTAATGCAAATATTAGCGAGCATCAGTTTCGATTTCTGATGTGCACTTTCACCCGCAATCTATCGTCTTGATTGTATATTGTCTATTTGTTACCAAAACTCGTGGATGATACCCGATCATCCTGGCGTTTGATCATTTTTCGCACCGTGAATAGTAGAGTAAATTCAAACCTGGCCATCACCAGTTGAAAACCAATGTTACACTAAGCTACTGCCTTCAATATAACTGTTCCACACTAATATTCAATGCGTGTTGTCAGATTTATTTGGATGATACTGACTTAATGTTAGTATGTTCTGTAAGTTAATCTTCGGGTAAATTATTCTAATTTGCGTGAGAAAGCAATCCGAATATTAATGCCTTTTGTCAGGGACCTCTGTTGTGGAGGGGCAAAGTCACCGATGCTTTATTTTTTCTCATGCCGGTGAGAATTACAAAATGCGCAATTGCATAAAAGCGTTAGTTCGAAAATGAAAAAACCCAGTTCGGTTGAATTTCTGGCTACTGAACTACTCGAAATGATAAAGACTGTGTCCTTTGGTGTTGAAACTAGAGATTCTCCGCTTTAAAAATAAGTATAGGAACAAATTAAATATCAAACACGATTGACTAAAATTGACTCTGTTTTCTCCTGGTATACAACTAAGTGATGCTAAAATAACACCATCCTTCACATTTATTATTTATGGAGTGAAAAGTTGTATTCTTTTGTATTATTTCTTTTGTTTATTTTATTTTAAGTAAATAAGTGTTCAATTTTATATTGTGATTTGAAACTTTCATGAAATACTAGGAAGTTTAATTACGTTAAAATAATTTCTTTTTAGACCTACTATGATAAAATATATGCATGGAGACCCTGAAAGACAAAATACTTTAATATAAAACACTGAGACAATGTTTGGGTGGACCACGAAAAATTATCAAACAAATATTAATCCATTGAAAGTTCGTGGAAAATCCAACATCTTTACCCTTTTAGCGAATCGAATCTAACCAAAGACCATCGTGTACGTGGGAACTGGAACACGTTAAATCTGTCGTGGCCTCAAATACCCTCGAGTTCGAGTGGGTAGAAGTTTGGATTGTGGGGTGCCACCTCAGGTGTTGACCTCGTCATCTGACCGTGATTCAAAATTACGAGGCGTTGTCTTCAGATCTTTCCATTCAGGATCCCGAACCGTCGCCAATAGCCCGCTGTGCTGCTCCAGAACGTTAATTGATACAACTACCAACTACGTTAAATTTGCCGTGGCCCTCAAATGTTCTCACGTTGGCATGGTGTGGAAAGTTTGGACCTACCTTTTAGAGAAATTGCTTATATTTGCCGAAGTCAAAAATTCGCCCTTTATATCTTATATTAATTCCTTTTACTGTCAGCAGATGATACAGTTTTTATTTCAGTGTAAGAATTCTGTATGACACATGTTTGGCGCTTCCCGAATGATGTGATGGGCATGCACTTGTAAGTATTTATAGAAAAAATGGGAAGGTCCTCCGTTCTTCCATCCATCCCTTCTTTCAACTTTAAATAAACATGTCCAGCAATAAACTTTCCGATATTATTTATTTATTCGTTGCTTTTAAGTTAATGTCCGAAAATTATATTTCGAATCATAATATATCATATCATATTACTTGGCTTACATTTCCGGTTTTTTTCGATTGTAATAACACACGAGATACAAGTGTACCAATAATAAAAAATACTTATAAATCTGCATACTGCGTTCTTTTAGAATATTCAGAAAGCAATCACTAAGGGCTGGGATGTATTCAAGGGGACAGACCCCTTCGAGGAAGGTATATAGTTACTTAACGTTACACTGGAGCAACACAACGGGATATTCAGACCCCTTCGAATCCTTTCCGAATCGATTTTGCAGCTAAAACGTTATCAAAAAATACATTCTTAATACATACGAGAGAAAATCGAAGTTTCGAAAGGTTCAATATACGTCTGTTGTTTCTTATCCCACTTGGTCTTGACAAGCTAGAATCCAAGTCCATGAATTTTAAGTGAGAGGTCCAAGACGAGAGATTAAAATGCAGATCTTCCCTGGACAGCCCCCAAAAAGGGGTGGGTTGTGTACGGGGACGCAACAATCGTTCAAGGCGTGAATATATCAATGTTATTAGGGGAAGGGTAAATGTAAATGAATAAAGTCTTGGTGATTAGAAGTGATGTATAATTTTATTTTTATCAAAGGTTGATTATAGGAGAAATTTGATACATACGGCTTAGTATTTAAATCGTTGTTTCTTACAAAGATTAAATCCATATAATTGAATTTACATTGCATAGTCCATAAGCGATTTGTTTTGAGTAACATTGACATTGAAATCACCAGTGAGCATAATGGGTTCATTGATATCTGGAAAAACATAGAATACACATTTAATGATAGAATTTTTTACATTTAAGTCAATATCTATTGGTTCAGGCGGCGACGCACTCGAAGAACTCGTGCCAGCGTTGAACCACATGCCAGGGGAACTTTCTCCCTCAGCGTTTCCTGTCAATCACTGCTTTTTCATCACTGATTGGCTGGTCGGTCAGCATTCTCTGCGTTACTTTTTCCGTCATTCTAGTGTGACACGGGCATTACTCTCTCTATACAATCTGTATCGTTCCGTATTCGTCACTTTAGGCTTTTCCGATTCCTTTTGAATATTCCTTTGCAATATACGTTTCTTACATTTCTGTTCATATTTCCTTTGAAATGCTTTTGACATGAAAATTTTCTCCAATTCAGCACATTTACCGGCTTATAACTTTGTAAATTTTTATTTTATGGGTTATTACTGCTAAATAATATCGTGGATCATGTTTATCTCTACGCATTGACATTCATTTTAAAGTCCAATCTTCTTGTAATCAAAAGTTACACGCCCAAGCGATCTTTTTTGCTTTCATCCCACTACTCTGTTCCCCAATACAACTTTTTTCCCTTTTACGACATTTTTCACTTGACCTTGTCTTTTGTGTTGCGCAGCTTGGCCAAATATGGCCAAGAAAGCCCAAACCAACCAACAAACACCGAGGGCAGTCGCCATTTTCAGTGTTCACACGCAAGAGCTACATGCCTCCCCCTCCCACCACTGCACTCCCCATTACCCACCATTTTTGATACGGATATAGGCTGTCTATCCAACAAAATTTAAATCATCAGATCATCACTTATGGTTTACGAGATATAAGTGCGTCAGATCTGGTCATCGTTTTTGGACCGTAGAGTTTTTCTAGAGATCCCTATACCGGACCGAATTTAAAGAAAGATTCATGTCAAAAAAATATACGTCTGAATTCATCACTAGTCTGAAAACAGTCGAAAAAAAATCATTAATCCTCCTGGTGATTTATCTTTGTATCAAAAACGACCTTGGTGGTGTCTAGCCTCTGTTGCAAAAACTTGTTTTAAACTGTCACCATTTCTAGACAAGGAACAATTTGTTTTTCCTACTTAGTTCTTCACTCCCCTTGGAGTAATAGAGCGCTTTTGTTTCGACGAGATATCCCATCATTAGCAAAATTGACCTGATCTTGGACGAGTTGTCTCGTCGAAATCACTTGGAGGATTAACCCTCCTGGTGGTTGTTTCGACGAGGTGTCTCGTCATTAGTAAAACTGATCAGATCTAGTTAGACGAGATATCTCGTCATTAGAAGAAAACTGATCAGATCTTGATCTCTTCATAACAAAAATCTTCAATATCCTGTTCACGAGGTATCTCGTCATCAGTAAAATTGGTCAGATCTTGATTGACGAGATATTTCATCGAAACCACTTGGAGGTTTAAACACATTGTCAGATTCCTACTTGGATCTTCACTCCCCTTGGAGTAATAGAGCGCTTTTGTTTCGACGAGATATCCCATCATTAGGAAAATTGACCTGATCTTGGACGAGTTGTCTCGTCGAAACCACTTGGAGGATTAACCCTCCTGGTGGTTGTTTCGACGAGGTGTCTCGTCATTAGTAAAACTGATCAGATCTAGTTGGACAAGATATCTCGTCATTAGAAGAAAACTGATCAGATCTTGATCTCTTCATAACAAAAATCTTCAATATCTTGTTCACGAGGTATCTCGTCATCAGTAAAATTGGTCAGATCTTGATTGACGAGATATTTCATCGAAACCACTTGGAGGGTTAAACACATTGTCAGATTCAGATTTTAAGCAGCGCCACCTATTTTGTGTTTACATTTATTCGATGATAATTAAGCTTTTGAAGATTGGCAACGACTCGCAAATGATGTAGTCGATTAGTAATAGTTCCGAAACAATGTTGTAAGAACTTCTTGTGTATATATTTTGTAAATAAAGTTTATGAAGAGGCAGAAACGGGGTACGTTTTATGTCATATCTAACATTTGGTGACCCGGACGTGATCGACGCCTGAAACAAGTCAATTTGCTTTCGAATATTATTTTGTTTTGAAACGAAAGCTAAACTTGATTGTGAAATGGAAGTGCTCGTTAAGAAAAGAGTTCCAATGCGAACGTCAGTTACTAAATTGTATAACAGTTTAATGACTCTTTGAAATAGAAAATGTTAAATTGGAAGATATTGGAAATAAATTTGCATCTTTAGAACGAGTTGCAAACGATCTCACTACTGTCGATGACAAAGTTTGTGATGCTCAATTGGAGTCTAACCCGGACAATTTCGACGATGAATATTTAAAAATTGAGGAAATATCGTGAACATTTTGACAAAGCCCGTGTTCGTGTTAGATTAATTTTGAAAAGACATCCCACCTTAATATGACCCACCAGTTACCATTGAGAAAACGAAACTGAAACTCCCAGATTGAACTGGTGAAATTTGGTGGAGATGTAAAGGAATGGCTAAGTTTTTGGAGCCAATTTAGCCGAATTCATAATAATCAACAGATGAATGATGAAGATAAATTTCAATATCTCATCCAATGGGGCATGACTGTTGGTAGCAGAGCAAAGGAAATTGTTGATAGCTACCCGCCGACTTCGGAAAATTGTGTCAAGGCCATTGAAAGCATAAAAACGACATTCGGCCGGGAAGAGCTTCTTGCGGAATTTTATGTCAAAGAATTATTAAGATTAGTTGTTAAAAACGCTACGACGGTGAAATCGAAATTTAATGTGACTCAATTATATGACAAACTGGAATCACATTTACGATCATTAGAATCAATTGGCATGACCTCTGACAAATACTCTGCGATGTTATTTCCTTTAGTGGAACTATGCATACCGGAAGATATACCCAGGGTATGGTTAAAATGTCCTTCGATAACTAAAGCTAAAGAAATTTCTTATGGGGACAAGTTATCACAGCTGTTACGTTTCCTCCAGGCAAAAGTTGAAAGGGAAGAGCGAATTTCTTTAGCCATGCTGGGCTACAGAGTGAGAATATTTTATAGCAGAAGACCAAAGAATAGGAAATTTCGACTCCTACTGCAAACGACCTATTATCGGGTGCAAAAGAAATTCCAAAAGTTATATGCGTGTTTTGCGAAAAATTGCATTCAAGTAATTACCAAGGTAAAAAGATGTCAATTGAGGAAAAGTTTGAAATTTTAAGGAATAAAAAATGTTGTTTCTCATGTTTGAAGTTCATCGCTCAAAAGCATGTAGAAGTTATGTCCGTTGTATACTGTGTGGCAAGAGACATCATATTATTCTGTGTCCATACTTCAAGCAGAATCTGAAGTTCGCTCCTGAAATTAAGAAAGAAGAAAATGTCTCCTTATCTAACTCCTGCTATTCAAGCTAAGTCTTGTTTCAAACGTTACTGGTGTACATTGAAGTTGCCGGGCAAGCACTTGTGGCCCGAGCTCTGATAAATACTGGTTCTCAGTGCTCATACATATTGCAGTCTACCGTGAACAAACTTGGGTTAAAATCAATGTGTTCTCGAACTCTGATCCATGTGGTTTTTGGTGGTGCAACATCGGTCATGGAACATAAATGCTACAAACTCAAAATTAACAATTTGCAGACGAGCTTTTCTTGTGAAATATCAGTTTTGGATCAGCCAGTTATTTGTGGATCAATTCCACGCATTCAGAAGGGTCCGGGGATGAAAGATCTGCAGAAAGGGGCATCTCGATCACAGATGTTGGTGAAGGAAAGCCAGTTATTGCAATATTGATTGGAGCAGACTTCGCATGAAAAATTTACACTGGAAGAAGTTACGATATGAAATCTGGTCTAACCGCAATTGAAACTTGACGGATGGGTTTTAGAGGGCAGAGACAAAATAATTCAAGAAATTCTATGGCTGCTGCTTCAACTTCACTCTTGATACAAAGCAACAATATTACAGATTTATGGAACTTGGAATCGATTGGTATCCATGACCCGAGTGAACAATACAGGAAGATGAAATTGAAAACAGTAAAGTAAAAGTAAAAGAACATTTTATGAAAACGGTGACAATTAACGAAGACGGAAGATACCAAGTAAAACTTCCCTGGAAAGAAATGAGATCTTCCGGACAACAGAATCTTAGCTGAGAAGAGATTGGAACGAACAATTGCAAAATTAATTAGGGAAGCAAATTTGAAGATTATGACTAGGTTTTCATAGAGTGGTTACTAGAAGATATAATAGAAGAGGTGCCATACCTGAAGAACTTTCCAAGACGAGCTGCTATTTGTCACATAGAGGAGTTTTTAAAAGTTTTTCTTCTACAAAAGTACGTCCTGTATTTGATACTTCAAGTAAACAAAAAGGCTATCCTTCTCTCAACGATTGCTTGCAAAAGAGGCCTAATATTCTCGAGCTTATTCCAGCGCTTTTGATGAGATTTAGAGAAAAGAAAACAGGAGTGATCTCAGACATAAAGGCCTTTCTTCAGATATCCATCAGCAAACAAGATCGAGATTTCCTTCGATTTCTCTGGTGGAAGGTTGCTTTGAGCAAAGAAATGAAAATATTTCGTCACAAGAGAGTGGTGTTTGGTGTAAACTGCAGTCCTTTTATTCTTGGCGCAGTTATCGAGCACCATTTGGAGCACTTTTCTGAGTAAGACAGAGATAGTTGCGAAGCTGAGAAATTCATTTTATGTGGATAACTGTGTTTCATCCGTAACATCGGAAAACGAGTTGAAGAATTTTATTCATACTTCTAGTGGTAGTGACTGAAGCGAAATTTGAACTAAGAGGATGGGAGCATACCCAGCTTTCAAAGTCTAATGCCATAGCGGATCCTACATCAGTGCTTGACTTGATGTGGATAACTTTAATTATGTGGATTTAATGTCAATTACTTTACCTGAAGGAGCCATAACGAGAAGAACTGTTCTGTCACTAGCCCAAAGAGTTTTCGATTCAATTGGATTCTCTTGTCCTGTTGCGCTGTACCCAAAATTACTGCTACAGGAGAGCTGGAGATCCAAGCTTGGTTGGGATGCTGAAGTGCCAACTGAAATTTCGACGTAGTTCCTCAAGTGGATCGAACAGCTTCAGACATTAAAGCTGGTGAAAATTCCTAGATATGTCTTTACCAGTGACTCTATCAGCTTGCACACTTTCTGTGATGCTTCTGGAGCATCATATGCTGCATATTGAGATTTATGTCTAACTCCCGAAGGCCTAAGCATGAGCGGTTGTGCGGAGAATTATCCCTAGAAGAACTCAATGAATCTGAAAATAATATAATCAAAATCATACAACAGGAAGCGTTTGCAGAGGAATATCGGAGAGATTTGAAATCTATTTCGCACTTCAAAGACAGCTCAGGTATACTTCGAGTTAAAACCCAACTGACAGAACGAGACGATTTTGAGAATTTTAAAACTCCTGTGTTGTTGCCCAGTAAGCACAAGCTAGTGCAATTTTGAATTCAAGAGCGACATGCTACGATGTTACACTGTGGTTTGAATAGCTTAATCATGGACCTACGAGAGAAATTTTGGATCATAAATGGAAAAAGGGCAATTCGTAAAGTAATTTCAAAGTGTATGAGATGTAAACGCCATAACGCTAAAGCTGTCGACAATTCCAGTTCCGTTGCCACAAGACATAGTTCGAGATTCAGCTGTATTCAAAGTTGTGGGTGTGGATCTCGCGGAGCCTGTGACACTTAGAGGTGGGACAAGGAGTTGGATAGTGCTGTATACTTGTGCAGTATTTAGAGCCGTGCACTTAGAACTTGTCCAATCTTTGTCTGCCAAAGCTTTTATATTGAGTTTCCGAAGGTTTATTACTCGACGTGGACGGCCACAAATCATCTGCAGTGATAATGGTACAAATTTCGTCGGCACAAATAACCTTTTCAAATCTATTGATTGGAAAGTAGTTCAAGTTGAGGCCTGTTTGAAGAGAATCATATGAAAATTTAATCCTCCTACAGCTGCGTGGTGGGGCGAATTTTTTGAGTGTCTCATACAAATATTTAAGAGATTATTACGACGCGTCTTCAAGAACGCCTCTCTCTCTCTCTTATGAAGAAATGATCAGCCTACTGTGTGATTGCGAGGCAATTATAAATTCAAGACCCCTCACATACATTTCTGACAACCTTGATGATCTACTCCCTTTAACGCCCGCCATGTTCCTGCAAGACATGAAGACGGTGGGAGTTCCCGACCTGGATCACCTTGATAAAGTCGACCTCTCAAGAAGATTTCGTTACCAACAGAGACTGAGAGAAGATTTGAGGAGACGATTCAGAACAGAATATCTCGGTCAACTACTGTTGAAGAAACCGAACAAGAATTGTCTAAATCTGAAAGTCGGAGACATTGTCTTGATTGAAAATGAAGACAAGAAAAGAACCTTTTAGCCGATGGGACGAATCGTGGCTCTCTATCCTGGAAAGGACGATAATGTTCGTCTAATCAAAAGTAAGACGTCGTTTGGGTTGTTGCTTCGACCGGTGCAACGTGTGTATCCATTAGAAGTAGGGTACCCTGACGAATGTCTTGAAAGGATACAAAAATCTAGTGAAACAATTGAAAATTATCCTGAGCCAAAGACATCAATGCATGAAGAATTGGTGAAAAGGGTTATTACTAGGAGTGGTAGAACTGTAGAACTCCCGTGTAAATTTAAGGACTTTGAACTTTGAGTTTCATAAACTATGATATTTTGATTTTTTTTGAGAACCAATATTTTTCTTAAGTTGAGTGTAGCAAGTAAGTCGGTATTTAAATTCTTTGGAGTAAGTTAGACTTTTCTCTACTTTAATTAGCCATGAATTTAATTATTGTTATAGCTTTTCACTTTAGTTAGTTTTAGGTTTTCACATTTTGTTAAATTTTAAACTTTGGTTGAGCTAATTGCAGATTTGCCTATTGATTTGTATAAGGTTTCGATAATGTTTTTATCAAAAGGTGGGAGAATGTCAGATTCAGATTTTAAGCAGCGCCACCTATTTTGTGTTTACATTTATTTGATGATAATTAAGCTTTTTAAGATTGGCAACGACTGGCAAATGATGTAGTTGATTTGTAATAGTTCCGAAACAATGTTGTAAGAACTTCTTGTGTATATATGTTGTAAATAAAGTTTATGAAGAGGCAGAAACGGGGTACGTTTCATGTCATATCTAACACACATGCTCATTACGCATTTAGAAATCCAGGAGAAATAAGACGACCATCCGAAATTATTTGTTGCATACATGCGAGGGGGTGATGGGCGTTCTTTTCGAAAATAAATTGCTATTACAAAGAGGGATGAGTCGGCCTGAGATTTGCGAGCGGGGAGCTAGTACCTCAGGAACGGTTCTGGTCAGAATCTTAACAGGATCCTCGAATTTGCGTGCAGTTAAGTGACATCTCGGTTGGGCCCTACTTTCCCCTAATCACCTATTTCTTAAGAAGCACCGAACAGGAAGCAAACAGGTACCAACTTCTGCATGGTACCGAACAACGGAGGGGTATTCCACTTCCAACTACCCCCTCCTCTTTTCTTCTCAAGTAGCTTCTGGGGAAAGAAAAGTAAAGAATCTCAGCCAGATCAATAAATCAACGGTGAATGGGGATTTGGACACCCGAAAACACGGATATGTGCTGTGTCAAGGGCTTACAGAACAACAATGGTAATGATCTGGTAAGACGTTTTGAAAAATCTAATACATCGTTTCGGGGTACAGAAAGAGGCTGTTCGGGTAGAGGTAGTGTTACTTACAATGATCATTGTACAAGCTCGTGTGAGACGGTAGAAAGTGTTTCCCTACCTTTGTTGACAACAGGTGATTTATTGACTCGCATGGGAACTTAATATTGGATTAAAGAGGATCAATTATGAACCTGATTTAGGAGTGTGTAGAAAATTCCATGCTGTGCATGTAAGGAGGTACATTTTAGCAGTCCATAGTTCATGAGCACCAGTGGCGGAGCAATAAGCGTGTACCTAGAATATTTTGGCGTAGGAGGACCTCAAAACGGAGAAATATCGATGCCAAATAAGCATTTTTCAGAAAATTTCCATATAAATCGATATAATGTTTAATTTATTACTATTATTTATTTATAATGAATTATTATTAATTATAGTTTATATTTATTTATTTATTCATACTGTCAAACAGGCCACTCCAGTTACATGACAGAAAAAACAGTACAATTATACTAGAACTATACCATAAGAGCACAAAACACAAATTACATAGAACAATACTGACAAGTGAAAGAAAAAAAATGACGACCAAAACACCAACCGCAGAGAAAATAAGTCCAAAACTCAATTTTCAAACGTCAAAGTTATAAAATTTTCTAAAATGTATAAAATCGTCGTAGAAAATATCAAGGGTTGGGGTAAACTATTGATCGTTCTGACAAATTGAGCTATTTGCAAATTTTTCAAATAATTTTTGCTGTAAAAGAAAAATTATAAACGTCTGTCTAAACTGTCGTCTACGATTTTATAACAAAACTATCTAAATATATGTTGGTCAACAAATCTGAGAATAATCATGAAGCGAGGTATCTGTGCCTGTGAACTCAAAATGGCTATATCCGCCACTGATGAGTTAATAAATTTTCTTAGAAGGGTTTCCTCAAGGTACCTAACAAAGAAAAAGTCCCATTTAGACAAATAGTTATTGATTTCCAGTGCACCTATTTCATCCGAGATACTTATACAACAGGGCCATTCCTGAGTACTGGGCGTGCCCTTGTGCGTAACCAGGGAAAAAGGGGCTGCGAACTTAAAACCAAAGGGGCCAGAAATCCAAACAGGCGCTTGAAAGATGGGGATAATAGATGGTAGAATAGATTCGTGGTGGCGTACAAAATGTTCTTTTTATAAATTTTGTGATGATCATATAGTTTTTGTACTTACCAGTCAATGATTTGATGTTTTTCTTTGGCTTGTAATGGACAATACTATATTTCTTCCATATCAGAGGAAAAGGGTTATGTTTGACTTTTAATGGGTCCAAAGGAGTCAAATGCATCCTTTTAATTTTAAATATAATATAATATGCTTAAAATCAAAACTCAATTAATCTAAATTACAATTATTTCTATCATGGCATGTTTCTTTTTCTCCCTGAATAGTTGTTAGAAAGAGTTCAACTTAAGATTCTGAATAGTATCCATTTTGCCTTAACCCCTTTTGCCCTGACACGGAAGATTTAAATTATGAATTCGCTTGTGTATTTTAAAATTTTACTATAATTAGTAAAAAGTACTCATTAAGGGAAATTTGGTTTAAAGCCTTAGATAAAGTAGCAACTCGTAAACAAATCGCAGCCATATTTGTGTCAATCCATCCATTTTACTCAGTGATGTCACCAAAACTGGGAAGAAAGCCACTTCTCTCTTTTTTGAACCCTCCCACCCCATAGATGCTTCAAACTTCCACTCCATTTTAAAACAGTGGCAGAAAGAAAAGAAAATCTGCTTCTTTGTTCATTGCACTCAATCTTAGAAATCATAGACTATTAATGATCCTCAAGCATATTAGTTTTCGATGCAAAAGCGATATAATATACAATCGCTGAGATATTAAAATAAATTTGATTATTCAAGTCGAAGAAATTGGAATTTAGTTTATTTACTTTACTTCATGAGTACAATTGGAGCTTACGTAAATTATCTAATTTTATCCCACTCTGAAATTTATTCTTGCAACAAAAAATCGAATTTAATAACATAATTACAGTCCATAACATTTGTGATTTCCAAAATTATAATTAAATGCACGAGAAAAATAATAGAAATACTCTTACGTAAAAGTTTTCTAATTAATATAAAAAATTTCAAAATTTGCTAAACAATTATAATAATATTTTTACCAAAAAGTGCGTCCGACTAAGAATGGCAAGTTATATTCAATAGTATAGTTATATATAATAGTTGGGCTCGCTTTGAGATGGATCATAGCATTTCGGAAGCAGAGAATTTAGAATTTTCACACACAAAATCATGACAAATAAGCTATAAAAATGATAATTCTATAAAAAGGTATATTCAATATATAGCTACAACAAATAATTTCATATTGCCTGACGCTCTATTCGAACAATTACTCTACCTAGGATTTTAACCCTCCTGGTGGATGTCTCGATGAGGAATCATTGGCAAAGCTGACCAAGTCTTGATGGACGCGATATGTCGTCATTAGAAAAAATTGACCAGATCTTGATTTCGTTATCATAAAAAATCGGCAATATCTTGATGACGCGATATCTCGTCATTAGAAAAAATTTTCAGATTCTGATGGACGAGATAACTCGTCGAAATCACTGGGAAGGCTAATAAATATACTTGAAATGTCGTCTCTTTAGATATTGGTTCCCGAGGCCGCCCTTTCTTAGCTACGCCACTGAAAACCCAAGTAACACACACAAACTTCCTGTCGTCATTAGAAAAAATTGACCAGATCTTGATTTCGTTATCATAAAAAATCAGCAATATCTTGATGACGAGATATCTCGTCATTAGAAAAAATTTTCAGATTCTGATGGGCGAGATAGCTCGTCGAAATCACTGGGAAGGCTAATAAATATACTTGAAATGTCGTCTCTTTAGATATTGGTTCCCGAGGCCGCCCTTTCTTAGCTACGCCACTGAAAACCCAAGTAACACACACAAACTTCCTGTCGTCATTAGAAAAAATTGACCAGATCTTGATTTCGTTATCATAAAAAATCGGCAATATCTTGATGACGAGATATCTCGTCATTAGAAAAAATTTTCAGATTCTGATGGGCGAGATAACTCGTCGAAATCACTGGGAAGGCTAATAAATATATTTGAAATGTCGTCTCTTTAGATATTGGTTCCCGAAGCCGCTCTTTCTTAGCTACGCCACTGAAAACCCAAGTAACACACACAAACTTCCTGTCGTCATTAGAAAAAATTGACCAGATCTTGATTTCGTTATCATAAAAAATCGGCAATATCTTGATGACGAGATATCTCGTCAATAGAAAAAAATTTCAGATTCTGATGGGCGAGATAACTCGTCGAAATCACTGGGAAGGCTAATAAATATATTTGAAATGTCGTCTCTTTAGATATTGGTTCCCGAGGCCGCCCTTTCTTAGCTACGCCACTGAAAACCCAAGTAACACACACAAACTTCCTGTCGTCATTAGAAAAAATTGACCAGATCTTGATTTCGTTATCATAAAAAATCGGCAATATCTTGATGACGAGATATCTCGTCATTAGAAATTTTTTCAGATCCTGATGGACGAGATAACTCGTCGAAATCACTGGGAAGGCTAATAAATATATTTGAAATGTCGTCTCTTTAGATATTGGTTCTCGAGGCCGCCCTTTCTTAGTTACGCCACTGAACCCAAGTAACACACACAAACTTCCTGTTTATCTGTGTAATGTTTTGTTAAGTATCATGCATCCCATCACAGAAGTTTCTGTCTTGTGGAAACAACATAATCGATCCATGAGTAACCTCGGACAAGATGTTTACTTCTTGAAAAACCCAGGTTATGCGCAGCTGCTTTTGCAGCAGTATGACTCACAGGCATTCCCAAGAGCTACGCTACTCATATTAGCCTGTACCCTACAGATTGATTGCAGAACGATAAATTAATTGCAATGCTGTGAAACGTGAGTTTGAGTCACACTTGGAGGAACTTGGCTCATTCGGATTAACGGACGCAGTTCGCTCATTCGAACAAAGCTCTCTATATAGGCGATGAGAAGTTATATATTCCGTTTACTGTGTGAGATGAGGATTTAAAGTTAAAATGCGGATTTTACACATAAATAGCGGAAGATTCCTGTTCACCTGCGTTCCATAATCCTAACCCTCCTGGTGGTTGTCGCAACGAGGCATCTCGTCATTAGGAAACTGACCAGATCTTGATGGACGAGATATCTCGTCATTAGAAAAACTGACCAGATCTTGATGGACGAGATATCTCGTCATTAGAAAAAACTGAACAGATCTTGATCTTGTCATCATAAGAAATATATGGCAATATCTTGATGACGAGATATCTCGTTATTAGCAAAATATGTCAGATTTTGATGGACGACATACCTCGTCGAAACCACTTGGAGGATTAGTATGTAAAACTTATCACATATCCTCAGGGGCGGACAGGGCTACTGGGGCATTAGCCTTTCAGACTAAAACTAAATAAAATTACCCTTGTTTAGTTTTTCGATTTATTCTTTATTCTATTAGTTTTTCCGATCTGTCTTTCATTTCTACACTTAGTATATCTTCTAGCTTAACAGGGTGACGCTTGCAGGCATACATCTCTGCGTGAATACGGTTTAATTTTGCATTCTTTACCTTTCCTTTAAGTTTGTACAAAGCTTTCTGAAACACCATGTAGACTACAAATTTATAATAGGCATTAGAGCGAGTTCAACAAATTTTGAAATCGAGAAGTAAAGTGGACTTAAAAAGGTATTTTATTTTTGACTTCCCTGGTAAAAATTTGGTTTCTCTCTGACAAGGGGAGACTTCTGAATACAAGAGTAGTAAATGATTTCAAGAGAATTGCGCATCCTAGCAAACTTTAAATTCAAGTAATGAGTTTGGTAACTTTCGTAAATACACACACAGGGTTTGTATCATCCGACTGTTGATCTCAACTCATCTAAGAATGGACATAAGGACGCTTTCACATAAAAAGCAATCACAGTTTTGAAGCTAATCTGAATGATTCAAGAGAGAGAGACTTTTTTCTGATATCCAAAGAAATTATTCAGAAAGATATCATCAGTTTCCAGGAAGTGCTGAGCTATTCAATTTACTTTATCCGCGGACATAAGACAGCTCTCTTTCTATCTTAATTTTAATTAACAAACAATTTTATGTACTTCCGTCTTTGAAAGTTCAGTAGTAATCTACAGGGGATTAAATGCGTAACATTCAAAACCATCAAATGTTTTATTGAATAACATTTTAATAGAGGTTTGGTTACTATATGAAATCAGCATGACCAGTTTCTTGAACATTTGTTGCATGATAAGATATAGAAGGAAACTTCATATTCATAGTAAATGTTTTGCCCTTAAACTAGATTTTAATTATCAATGTTTTGCGTATGGAAAAAATAATATTTTGCGTTTTGTATAAGAGAAGTAATAATTTTTGTCAGCACTTAAAGTATTATATAGCTTTTTTAACTTTCATAGTTTTTAGTTTCTCCAATTTATACTTTTTAGGGATGCATTTCTCTTATCTTATTCTCAATATCTTCAATTCTTTATTCTAGAAAATTCCAAGAATTTTAGTGCGCAGGTAAAATTTCAACTGACTGATCTTAGATAAGCGTTAAAACAATGTAGTGGCCTAGCTAAGGGGAGGGGCGAATGGGAAGCGGTCTCGTTTGCCAATATCAGAAGGGGTGGCATTTCTGAAGCATTAGTCTTGTTTCGCTCACGAAAATGTTTTCTAAAAATTTGCGTGTGTTCTCTTCTGATTTGAGAGCAGTTTTACTAGTGATAGCTACCTATGCCGGGATCGTTAGGCCGTTTTCATTATAGCTGTTAAGTTTATATAGTATGATAAACATTGTACACAATGAGTCCAAAGAGGATCAAGTTCATTTAGATAAGAGCACAAATAGAAGACGAAAATTTGCAAGAGGAAATATCCATATTGACAACACTCCATTATGTTTCGCTTATCTAATTTGCCAGGGGCTCCTTTTTACGGCCCAGTAGGAATCGGAACAGACGTGCTAATACCGGAAGATCTTAATTACTTCAATCTGAGATGGGAGGTACTGTCATTTTCTTAATCAATCATCCAAAGATTCCTACTATTGTTCAATAGCCCTTTGCTCCAGTGCGACGTTAATTAATTACCATTACTTACTGTTGCTAATGTGCGCGTAATTTAAACCCACGAATGCAAAGATGGTACTTATTAGTAAAATAATACATTGTAAAGGAGGATTCAATTTAAAAGACATAGTAATGATTTCTACATTTGAAATTAAATCTAAACTGTACTAGTTTAAATTACAGTGATTGACCTACTGATTGTGCTTTATAAGCACAGAAAAACGCATTTGAAACCACCGTAACGTCCATAGAAACGGCTCGGGATCAGAGGTCAACACCTGCACCACTGACCGCAGGTCGTAAATCTTGACAACTCAAACCATGCCGAAGTATTTCTTGGGGTGCGGCCCCCATGCATTTTGAGTCGATTCCATTGTCCCTTTTTAAAATGCCCACAACGTAGGGACATAAATCCCTGAATTAATTTTGTAAATACTGTATTAAAATAGAGAAGTATTTTAATAGTATTTTGGCTGCGTCGTCTTTTACAGCCCACCACTCTGCCATCTACGTTAAACCTCAAGAGGATTCTCCTTCATATAAAAAGGGGATTAGATTTGGATAATCTTGTAGATTATCCAAACCTCTCTATCCTATTAGTAAAATATCGGGAGTCTTCTAAACGAGTTCAGTTTCAATGACAGTAGTTTTCGTCAGTTGAACGTTTAGTTTTAAGAGTACAATATTTTCTTACAGGATTATTTCTCTGGCAAAAAGCTGAGCTTTACTTCTGTAATACTTCTCATCACTTCTCATTTTTTACAATCACTTCTCATTTTTTTCTTTAAAATTTTTTTAACATCATTGCCATACATCATTCATTGACTATTAAATCTGATCAGATGGTAAAACGTGATATGCCCCTTTTGTGAAATATAGATACAAAGTCGAATGTGTTGCGTTTTCCTATCTGATTAACGGAGTATTGGATACTTTTGAGAGTAATAATATTTACCAACAACTCCGTTCCTGTTTAGTTCTGTTCTTTTCGAAACCCTTTAACTTTCTGTGATTTGAGAACATACATTTATGATATTTTTGGAAACAGTTAATTGTAACGAGAAGAATCTAAAATATCAATGCCATGAACTACTTGAAAAGTCAAAAATAAAATGTGCTCAATTAGATTAAATTTTGAATTTAAATATGTCTGTGACCATAAAATTTGTTAGATTTAAAATATGAGTATAGATCTTTTGATGGGAACCTATGATTGTATTTTTAACTCGACTTTAAATGTAACTCGAATAATCGAAAAAATTCTATAACGTTTTAAAAATTGTACAGAAAAATTTCAAACCAATTTAGCAAGGTATAAATAGATTTATATACTATTATTTGTACACATCCCACTAAGACATTTTATCATAAAATTAGAATTATATTATACGAATAATTTTATTGTGAGTTGCAGAAAAAGTATTAGATATTAGTATTAGAGATATTTACGGTTTGTAGTTTTATTTGAACTAGTTTTTTGCAAAAGATTGTTTTACCATACTTAGTGTTTGATCATCTTTTCTGAATTATCGAGTGAGAAAACAATATTATATAATTTTTTGAGTAAATGATACAAACGTAATTAAAATAAGTCATTAAATTAATTTAAACATTTTTTGTTGCAGCAATGTGGTAAAATTCATATTTTCAACTTTTTTGTTCCTGCTGTGTTGCGTGCTTGAACACCAGGTAAATTGTGCCGTTACTGCAACTAAATTATTGCCTGACGTTTCCTATTAAGACCGGAACTGCAAAAATAAATGTTTTGGCATAAGGAAAATTCCTTTAAGCTCACAATTTTTTACATTATGATTAAATCAGTGAATTAAAAAATGTCTAGGCCAAATACAACAAATGAATTGCTAGCACCAAACGCAATGATAAATTCTGTATAATTTGTATAGTTCTCTATCGCGCGCAAATTGTAAATTGTGAGTTTTTTTAAGGGGACACGGTACCCTTTGAGCAATTTTTTTTCTTTTCATATGTGTAGCAAAATTTTTTAGTACACTATATTGAAATGCACATAAAATGAATATTTCAGGCAAAAAAAATTTCATTTTACAAGAGCAATAATTCAGAAATTTATTTTTTTTTGAAAAAATCAATATTTTAAAATTCCTACTACTTTCTTAAATATCATCTTTTTAAATTTTTTTTACACTTTTCTATTCATTGCAGTATTTTACACAATTCTATGCATGGGTTTGCATGCATTCTGATTATTCATTTTTCTAGAATTTAAAAAAAAAAATACTGTGAAAAATTGTAAAAAACAAGATAATTTTAGTTTGTCAATTAAAAAAAACTGTTTTCCAAATTCTTATCCCATGCACAGAATTGTCAAATATACTATTGTGAACAACTACAAAAAGTTTCAAACCTCTAAATTAAATTTTAAAAAAGCCTTAGCAATTTGAGTACTTCATAGTCATCAAAAACAGAAAGCTGAGAAAAAGCCATATAAAGTTCTAATTTTAGGTTTCGGTTATTTACATCCAAGAGAAAAAAACTTAAATAATTCCTTAAATAATGTTGCTGGAGCTATGAAATTTTGCACACGTATTCAGAAGGGTTGTATATTTAAAATAAAGCAATAAAATTTTTGTCGATATTTTGGTCATTTTTAGGGTACCGTGTCTCCTTAATAAAAACTTGGCACGTAAAATCAGTTCCCACCATTAACAATATCGAAATTAAAATAATTATTTTTCTTGCAGAAAGTCATTTGAACATTTCGATTTAAAAATTAGCTTCATTTGTAAACCAACTTTCAGCAGAATAAATCTGATCTGTCGATTGCACGTCAAGTACTGTGCCTGAATTTGCCTTTTTTCCAATTTAGAAAAGAGGCAAGAATTTTATCACACTAGTCGACATCGCTTAGTGTTCAGCTATTTTAAAGTCATGCGAATGTAAATCCGTTTCAGAAAATGCAATGTATCGGTAAATAGAAATTATATAAAAAGTAACTTAAGTAACAATTACTTGTAATCAATAATTAATGACGCGAATAACGATTAGTCAATGAAAATTAATATGGTACAAATTAGGTAGGTAGTTAAGTAACGTAGCACTGGAGTAATAGAACTGGCTAGTGCTGACGGTCCAGGATCAGTCCCTAAGGAAAAGTCCGAGGACAACACCACGTAACTTTGAACCACGGTCAGATGACGAGGTCAACACCTGAGCTGGCACCCCACTCTCCTAACGTTCACACCAAGCTAGCATGAGGACATTTGAAGCCACGGCAGATTTAACGGGCATCAGTTCCCGTGTACACATCGGTATTTGACTGGACCTAGTTTTGGACTCGCAATATCATTCGGTTGCTAATCCGTGGTCTTTCAAATTGGGCTACCATAAGCCTCGATACAAATTAATCTAATTTATCTGTATTATTTTCAGATTATTTTTACATTTTTAATACTAAAATTTTGTTTCCGACGAAGAGCGAGCGGCATTAGCATCATTCGCCCCGGTCTCAAAAACGTCTAGTTACGCTTTTGATGTAGTATATTATACATTAGTATATTGTATTAGTATTTTGATGTAGTATATTATACATTACCATACATTTGATTTCAACATCAAAGATTTAAAATATTTCACGTTAACATAAAAATAATAAATTATTTTTTTAATGTTTCCAAAACATAATTCTTAGAATTTCTATTCTTTGATAAATGTACCCATTTCCTGTATTTTAATTTGAAATGATTAAAAGAGCCATATTATAAATAGCAAATGCGTAGGGAATAATTATAGCTTTATTAGCTATTATAGCTTTTTCTTTTGATTTGCGGTCAACAATAACACCTACCATCAGAAACATGGCCACTATTTTATTTCATAAGGGTTCAAATTTTAAAATTGGATTTTTTTTTTACCTCTAAATTAAGATCTTATCAGATTTTTATGGTCTTTTTTTGTTGGTTGATCTATACACATGAATGATCAGTCATATTGGTTCAATGGTTGTTCCGCAAAATTTACGAAATAAATTACATTAAATTGCATCACGTTTCCTTGGTAATCTGATTTTCCTGTTAATCTCCTTAAGTCAACCTTGTTTCTGGATATTTTCCTTTTGCCTTTTATATCATTGTAGGTAGGTAGTTAATTAACGTCGCACTGGAGCAACACAACAAACTATTGGCGACGGTTCGGGATCAATCTCGAAAGGAAAGATCCAAGAACAACGCCTCGTAACTTTGAACCACGTTCAGATAGCGAGAACGCCTGAGCTGGCACCCCACTTGTCCAGACTTCCACACCATGACAACGTGAGGCCATGACATATTTAACGTGCACCAGCCCCCGCGTAAACGACGGTCTTTCGCTGGACCTAGTTTCGAACTCACGACTCTCCAGCTGCGAATCCGTTGCTCTTCCAAGTGGGCTACCGCACCCTTAAATCATTGAAAATATTCTAAAATTCAGAAACCAGCACTTTTGAAGGAAGGAGGGGGGCTTGAACCCCATAGCCTTCCCCTCTGGGAAAGACCGTGCCTACTACTATCATATATAGATTTGATATAACATCTTTTAGTGATTTCTGCGTATAAGAATTGTAACGAAGACTTGTGAAACTAACTCTACTTAATGAGACGGGTAATTCAAAGCATGTTAGGAGCTCAGTATTTTAAACACCAATATTATATGTAAAGAGAATACTTTCCCTTTAAATACACTGCTGGCCACCCAAATTGCAACACCAAGAAAGACAAGAGATATCACAACAAAATTTATTTTGTAGATAACATGTTGACCAAGTATCAAATGATTAAATTTATAGACTTCTGTGAAGTGTGGTTCCTGCCAAAATCAGTAGCCAGAGTAGCCGCCATTGTTGGAGATCACCGCTGCCACACGCCTCGGCATTGATTCAAAGAGACTTTGGATGTGTTCTTGGGGTACAGCAGACCAAGCAGCTTCCACACGTTGCCAAAGTTGATCTGGTGTGGCAGCTGGGGATGTATTCTGGGTCAATCGTTGAGCAACCATGGACCACATGTTTTCTATCGGCGAAAGATCCGGAGAGCGAGCTGGCCAGGGAAGCAATTCAATCTGGCGATTGACGAAGAACCCTTGGACAATGCGTGCCACGTGTGGTCGCGCATTATCCTGTTGAAATATGGCTGTGGGCAAGCCCTGAAGGTAAGGAAGGACAACTGGCTCCAACACCTCGGAGATGTAGCGCTGGCTGTTTAAAGTACCGGCAATGCGTACTAGAGGAGTGCGAGAGTGATATCCAATACCGCCCCATACCATAATACACGGTGCAGGACCAGTGTGGCGGTGCATAACGCAGCTGTTCAGCATCCTCTCTCCACGGTGTCTCCAGACTCGAATCCGACCATCGTGGTGTTGCAGACAAAAGCGTGACTCGTCAGTAAAGACAATTTCATTCCATTCTGCCGTCCACATCCTTCTTTCATCGCACCATTGGCGGCGGAAACGTCTGTGGTTCTGCGTCAAGGGTAGACGAAGCAATGGACGTCTTGCGGACAGACCACTCTGCTGTAAACGGCGTCGAATGGAACGCGTAGACACTGGATGATGCGGTACCGACTGAATGTGCTGTGCCATGGTTCGTGATGTGGCTGAGCGATCCGTCACTGCCATACGCACAATGTGCCTGTCATCACGTGAAGTGGTGCACTGAGGTGGATGCGATCGAACACGTCGGTCCGTTGTACCCTCCTGCATCCAACGATCACATATCCGCATTACAGTTGTTTGGTTTCGTCCAACACGACTACCGATTTCCCTGAAAGATAATCCACAATCTCGGTAGGCCACTATCCTTCCTCTGTCGAACTCGGATACTTGATCAAAAGATGATCGCTGTTTTCTACGAGGCATAATGGATCGTTTTTTTGAAAAACCACAAGAAAAACACAATTGCCGTACTTGAAATCGTCGAAATCTCCAAGCCTTAAATAGCGCTTTGAAGTGGCGCCACAGGCGCGCGTGATGTGCGTCTGCGCTGAAATTCTAATCATTTGCATATCTCACCTCCGCTAATGCATGTTGTAAATTTCATATTATTTGCATGCTTCCTTCAGGGTGTTGCATTTACGGTGGCCAGCAGTGTACATTCGTGTTTAATGTGTCAAAAGCTTAGCCAGTTCTTAGCCTCTCTTATCGCTGAATATCCTTTATGACGCTAATTGTGATCTTTAGCTCTTTTATTTATTCAATTGTTTCTCTACCAAAAGTATTAAATTGCAGAGAAAAAATACATGATCCAATAAAGGCAACAATAAAGAATACGCAAATACAGTTATTTAATAGATAAAACAAGACATTTTTCATCGTAGCAGATTACTTAGTGTATTGAAATCATTAAAATATGTATCAGACTCCGAGAAAGAATTGTACAGTTTAAAAATATATTTGTAGCAAAATTGTTAGTCTTTTTTAAAGGTTTAACAAAAAATAATTTACAGTTTCTGGGGATATAGCTAGGACGTTAAAATCAATGCAAGAAACTGAAAAGGGTGAATCAATTTTGTTATGTAGGAATTTATAAAAAAATGTTAAAGCATTGTCTACGGAGTTACAAAGTAATGAAACCGAAATGATTTCACATTTCAGAATGTACACCTAAAGATTGATAATTCTTAAAATAAATATCTCTCTCACAAATTTATTCTGCATTCTTTCAATATCTATGATATCGTAGTCGCAATAAGAATTCCAAATTACAGATTCATATTCACAAGAATCTTCAAGAAAGCGATTCACAAGAATATTAATTGTTTGAATTAAATTGCAAATTACATATTGCTTGATTATTTTTTAAAATTTTATTTATTCATAAAATGCCTTGAAATATTAATCAAATATAAAATGAACTTATTCTGTTTTATATGATGAAAAGTGTTTCAACAATGTGTTTCCGGTTGAAATGGGTACGAAATTTGAAAACATCGATCTGATTGTTGTTTTGTCTCATTTTAGCGAAAAATATCTTATCCTCCCCGGTTCTGGGATAAGAAAAGACCCTTAAATATTGCGTTTCGTGATAGCAACACTATCGTCGCCAAATGCTAATATTGGCGACCATCTTTCACAAAATGCGGCAACCATAAAGGTTGATTCCATTCCCCACCTCACTCCTCGCCAGAAGTAGTAGCGGAGCCTTCGAAGAGCAGACGAAATAGTTTCAGTTTTAAAGAAACTATTCTCATCTCCGGTGTTGTGTGAGCATATCGCTAGTCTAAATATTTTTGGGACTGCGTTGTTATTGTGTGAGCTATCCCCATGAGATTATAGTGTGTTGACTCCAGCAAGGCTTTTCGGCTGGTTTCCGAACAGTAATCGAATATGGAACAGTCTAATTTGGGTGACAGCGACGGTGTTTTCACCGCCGAGTGTATACAAAAAAAACGTATACGAAAGGTAAACAAATTAACTATCGGTCGCTGGTTAGCATATCGGAATATTTTTTCGACTGTCTTTGTTTTTGTTTACCAGGGTCGGTGTCAGATTGAAGTGATGTCACAATTTTCGCACTTGTCTAATTCGTTTTCTATTATAGGGTCATGTGGAATATCTGATTAAATGGAAAGGTTGGAGTCAAAAGTACGTATGCTTTTTGCGGATTATGTTCACTGCTTGTAAACATGGATTACCTGTGTGGATTACGAGTTCTTGAAAATATTGTGTGCTAACATGGATTATTATTTCCTCACAGGCATAATACGTGGGAGCCGGAGGAAAATATACTCGATAAACTACTCATAAATGCATTCGAAGCAAGGTAAGTTATGTAGCGTAAATATCAATATGGCTGCCTTACGAGCATGCGCAAAAGAAATGTTTTCTATAATCATTATTAATCTTGAAACTTGATATTAGATCAAAGATTTGGAGTGCTAGTTTTGTTAACTTGAACTTTTCACAAAATTGACTTTGATAAAAACTTTAGTTACGAGATTTAAAAAATGTTTTTGTGGCAAAATATCTGCTGTCTTGAAAACCAGATTGTAATACTTTTACTGGCGCAAATTTTGATGTGACTTATCCGATTTTTCATTCTGAATTGTTTTTTCTTATAAATTTCTTATGTATGTTGATGAACATGTTAAATGTGGAAATAATAATTAAGATACATTCAGTATAAAAAATAAACAGTATGTAAATGCTGATGCCGGTCTTAAACAATTTTTTTTGTTTATTCTCATTGATTTTCAAATGTGTTTTACGTGCGATTTGCGGAATGTAAGTAATTTTAATTTCACATTAAAACCATTTCAGTCACATTTCAAAATAAACAATAGTGTATATTTTTTGATTACAAATGCTGATTGATCAAATTACCGAATGTTTAATCTGTTGTCAAATGCCGGTCGTTTAGCCGCTAGGCCATTGAACAAAATTTGCAATAATTTATCATAAGATCATTTTTCATTACTGAGTTTTATTGTTTTTTTTTAAAATCTTATGAAAAATTTTTTTGGACAAAAACAATACTTTGAAGTAAATATAAACTGTTATATCAATTTGATTTGCAAGGTTTCTTTTGTAAAGTGTATTTCTACAAAAACAAGCAATTGATATTTTTACTTTGAATAACTAAAATGTATAATGTGCAATTTATCAAAAATGATTGAAAATTTGATACTTTAAAACTTTTTATTTAAATACGTTTAATTTAGTTTGGGTTCCACAGACCTGATTTTTAAGTTAAATTAAAAACCTTAGCATTTGCTGAAAATTAATTATAAACCTTTAAAAATTAAAAATAAACCTTTATTTTTACACGAACGGTAATTTATTTAATTTCTCAAAATACTAACTCAATGATGCTCGTCAAAAATAAAGTGTTTACAAAAGTCGAGGGCATAATATTTTTTTAGGTTTGCTAAAAATAATTTATGTTTTTAAAACTGTTCTATGAGCCTGAATCTAACTCTTCTGAAGGTTTCTTTGTTGTGCTCTCACGAATTAATCTAATCTATGCAAATTGTGAAGGTCATCTCTCTTACGTTGCCTTCAGGATTGATCCCGCACCATTGACAATTGCCAGTTGTGTTGCTCCAGTGCAACGTTAATTAACTACCTACCTTTCGTACATTGCTATAGTTAAGTTGCTAGGCAATACTTAACAGTGAAATTTTGTAAATAATGTTTGCAGTTGAAATATTATTCTTATCACCATGGAATGGCATTATTCACATTTCAGAACTAAAGTCAGCATCACATCAAAATCAAAAAATAAATTTTTTTCCACCCAAATGCGTTTTCTAGACCATTTTCGATATTTTATTCTATATCTAAGGCACACTCACGAGTTTTATAATACATAACCCAAATTACCTTTTTTGATACCAAAACTTTTTACAATATTATTTTTCTTTTGCATCAGCTTTTAAAAGGTATTTTTAGACTGATTTTGTAGATTTTTGTGCCTTTGCTAAGGAAACAACCTACCTCTATGGTTAAAATGTAGCTGGCTAATACTTTTGCTTCAAAGATGAATATGTGCTCTTAATTTGATGCTATAAAATATTGTTGTATGTTAAATTTCTTGCAAATTCCAATGAATTTCAGGCTATAGCAATGCATTGTTAACTTGATTAATCTGAAAATATTTCACAACATTCTAAACAATTGAAAGATCATTTTAAAAAGTTTACATTATATTCTAACATAACAGTGGATCATAACATAGGAATCAATGGGAACCTCTTCCTCCAGACTTTGTAACGAGTTAAGAAGTTTGGCACCACTACATTTGGCTGATACTATACTTTTAACCTTTCTATTCTTTACATCTGATTACTTTTAAGATTGTAAAACACTTATTACGAGAATTCATACATTAAATTTGTGAAATTTTTCCAAGTTTCATATGCATTCTCATCAACTGTACAGCTTAGGAATTAAGTGATACATTCATTCAAAACAGGACTGGCCTGTTGCCCAATATATATTATTTTTTGCATGCCAGCCAGTTCACATAAAACACCCACTACAAATAAAATAAATATAAATAAAATACTGAAAAATGTAATAACTACTGTACCATACCTGCCATGATGTGTCATAAAGAGATACAAAACTCTAAATATGTGAATTGGCAATTTTTATTTTTCATTTTGCTCATATTTTTACTTAGGTATAAACATGGATTGAAGAATGTTTATAAATTTGGAGCAAATTATATTTTGCTGTAGGGGGTAACTGTTTAATAAAACAAGACATCTTTCAAAGTACTAAAAATCTTCCTCTATAAATGGGTACAAGTTGGAATCTTGTTAGTTTTTGTGCAATTGTTTTTAATTTCTCAGTATTTTTTATGGGAGTTGCTTTTTATATATAAATGAATTAAGAAAGTTTTGAAGTTAATATATGACTCAATAGTTACTGGAAATGGACATAAAATTTAGAGGATGCTAGGAAAAGCAACATACTGTTAAATTTTTAAGATCACTGAATGAAATAAATGTTATTGAGTTTTATCTTTAAAACTGTCTTACTTGCGGCTCACAAGTGGCCTTCAGAATAATTTCTGTTCGCTAGGTTTGGTATACAGAATATATGATCAAATGTACAATCAAGGAGTAATCAAGGAGTGATTGATGTAAACAAAAATTTACTTTTTCTTATGGTTTTTCTCTGCCATGCCTCTATTAAATGTTGCTAAAATGATTTATGTGTACTTTTATTTATATAATGAAGGTTTTGTCTGAAAAAATTAGCATTTACCAAAATTAGTAACTTTAAAATGAACTAATTTTAAAAGTAAATAATTTTCTTTCTGAAGTTTTTCGCTTGTCACTTAACACTAGAATGGCTTTTGGTGTCATTTTGACACTGCAGTGCTTTTGTTGCCTTCTCCTTTTCTCATATTTTGTTGGATTTTGACAATTTCTAGTGTGACTTAATAATTTACTTAATGAGCACACAGCAGAAATTTTTTTTGTGTTGCTCAATTTAGGAAAATTATGTAGTCAAATTTACCTAAAACAACCACTGGTGTCATTTCAGCACCAAGCACATTTCCCTCTTTAAGTAGCTATAGTTCAGCAAAAACCACCACTCTTGAATAATGCTTTTTTATTCATTTATATGACGAATATATTAGCATCCCTTTCAAATGCAGAAATGAATCAGTCTGAATTATGTGTCTACGTTTGAGTTTACTCATCGTTAGCAATTATTATTCCAATTACAATGTCATTAAAAGGGATTTTTTTTCACTTATCACACTAAAATGATGACTCGCAAAAAAGGTTCTGAAAAACTGGTAAATCTGTTGCAAGAATTATCTGAAGATGAATCTGTTGGTGCTTAGCTCTTGTTCTGAATTAAATTCGGACAAAGAATTCTGATTATGCGAAAACAAATCGGAAAAACTTGAAGAAACAAATACTGCTGACAACACCTAGAATAATTTAGATTTATATCCCTTGGCACAGAATGGGAAGTATATAATGAGTGAAGGATTGCTTTGTAGCTGGAAATATTTTGCGAAAATAAGGTCCTGATTTTGCAAAGTGAAATAGCAATGAGTCCATCCTGAGTTCAAGAATTAATGGGGAAAAAAGAGCCAGAATTATAAATAGAACCATAGTGAGAAATTTATCTGCTACGTAGGAAATGTGAAGTTAAAAAGAGTAATTTCGATGCAATTAATGTGCAAACCAAACATTTTGTTCAGTCAATAAAAGAAATGCAGAAACTGTCCCCAAAATTGCTTACTACTGTATTAATTGCAAATAAGGTATGTATATAATATAATAAAATTAATAATATAAAATCTGCAAAAAAAGTTTTATAAGAAAAAAATTATAAATTTCTTTTATTTTAAAATTTTGTTACTTTATGTGAATTCAACGAGTTTTACAATCGATATACTTTAATTTTTCATGGCATAAATATTCATAAGAAAATATTATAAAATAAATAGTAAGGATGTGCCATTTAAATATTATCGCTGTTTCATGCAATTTATATACGGGTGCTGAAACTACATAGCTGGCCTTTCTAATGTTAAAGCATTTAATCGGCAGACCATATAATGTAACTTTAGAATTACTTTCCCTTGGATGTAAAAATTGTGTAATTCTTAAAATCTTGGCAAATGTTGTGCAAAGTAAAGCATGGAATTAGCTTGTCAAATGTATTCCAGTTCTGTTAAGAAATCCTTTGAACAGGCATTCATAACCATGGAGTAGCTATGCATGCGTAAATAATCTGGTTTTAAAAGACCATCGTTCTGTCATTCAGTAATCGTTGTCACAATACCTTGATTTGTTCATTTTGATAAACTTGACCCCTTGATGATTTTACCGACCTGTTTACCCAGTATTTTGACCAAACTCTTTTCCATCCCATGGAGCATTTTCATGACTGGGAGACTTGGCACTTGGGCTAAATTAATCTTGCTGTTCTTTTCTACCATCTGTCTGAAAATGTGTATTTGTTTTGTGTAGCTTTGACTAGTGAAGTTCATTTTCTATAAAGTACATGGCCCTTATCAGGATTCTGCTATATGTTCTTGAGTGTCCACAATCTCACTTTACAGCAAAATAGATTTGAATGAAAACAGTGTACAGTATACCTTCATATCCTGTTTTGATGTTGTAACTAGATAAAACTATGGATATGCTTTGTCTTTTTCCTCTCTCGCTGTGTTGTATTGAGCAACATGTCCAAGCTTTAGAATTTATAACTAATTTGTATTATGTTTTTATCTTTATAGTACTTTTATTGTTTTATCTTTGCTTGATGCAAATCTGCTATCGGGCCTTGTGTTATAAAACCCATACCAACCAACTCTTCAATAGCAAAATATAGTATATTATTAGACCCACGTATAGCATCTACACTAAAGTTTCTGAATAATAGATATCTATTAATGTCAGTGTTGCTTACATTTCATATCATATTTAAATCCATTTATAATGAATATAATCACATTCCAAAAGTCCTAATGAAACAAAATTAGTCAAAAATATTAAACTATTTTGTTTACTTTTCAAATGTACTCTTACTGATGTTAATTCTTAAATAAGCATGGTAAAAGTGCATGGTAAAAAGGTCACTCCTTACTCTTGTTACTATAATTAGATTCTTAAATGCCACTTCAATTGCATCTTATTCACTTGTTCAAAGGCGATTCGATATTGGTTTCTTCTGAACCTATTTTTGGGTTGGTTCATATTTTCTTTTCTGTTCTAATTTCTATCTTCCCGATTCCTCCTTGCCTTTTGTAATCAGATTTGCTGAAGAATTTCATTAGAGTGGCGAAAGCCCTTCCGTGCAGTTGTAGGGATGTAATGCTGATCCTACTCAAATTAAGCAAATTCAAACTTTGTTGCAAAATTGGCAAATTAATCCTGTAGAGGTTGATTTTATTTTGTTTATATCCGTTTGTTACTATTTTCCAATTTACAAATAACAGCTATTTCTCTGCCCATAAGATAGTGAAATATATAGATGATTGTTAGTATTTTTAATTTATCCAAGCAAGGTCTTAAAATTTAAAAGTAAACATTCAGATTCTGTGAATTCTTTTTTTCAAATTGTAACAGATTGCTATATTCTTAAATTGTATCTTTGAATACAGCATGTTTTATGAAGTTGCTGTAGTACTTAAGCTCACCAAATACTTCTGTATATTTATTAAATGAAGTATTACTGATTGTCTAGCAAATCACATTCAAATATGAATAAATTTCATGTTAATACATCAGTTCTATAAATCCATCACGAAATATGTTCTGCCAGTATTTGATTTTGCGAACTATTCCTACATTTGCAAATAGTTTGAATACCAAGTCATGTTAGTCACATGGCGCACAAAATGCTTAATTTTTGATACCAAGTTATTACTTACCAATGAAATTAATACTTAAATTGATTAAATGTAACTTAAACTCATAAAATGCTACTGTGTTTTTATGTTTTTAGCACATTAGTTGGAACGTTTATTAGGATACATTTTCAATATATGCAAGGATAAAATAACAAACAGTAAAATAATATCACAATTTAAGCCCAAAACAAGCATTTTAACACAATTTGTTATAACATGTCGTACTTTCTTTACTCACGCTAGGATTGAGCACATACATGGGCCATAAAACTATCTTTTCTGATATTTTTTAAGCGTACGAAAAGAATAGACTTGAAACTCAATCAGCATCAAAGTAGTACCCTTCAAAGTCACAATTGTTTCAAGTCGGCTGTTTTCATTGTTTGAAACATCATTTACTAATTGTGGGCTTCAGACTGCTCATTCTCAAAAGCATTTACAGTCATCTTAAGATGTTTATACTATTTGTCCACCGTTGGTTCTACATAAGGACCCAAGTGTCCTACAAATTTCTAAAGCACACTTTATTGCGAAATAGTGCATATAGAGTTACACTGGAATTCAAAACCACAAACAAGACATTTATTACAGCTGCATATTTTTAGGATGCGGACCATCGAACTCACAAACTTTGTTCCGAAGATTAACTTTATCGTTCTTCCAAATCAGAATTCCAATTCAGGTTAAAGATAAAATAAAAATTGCGTGAGAAAGTTGCATGCACAATAAATATTAAAATGAAAATAAATTGAAACATCAATCCCTAACTCCTACACTCCAACACCATTTATAAACTAATGAACCATATAATTGGTACAAACCTCTTTATAGACTTTCTGAAACTTTTTGATAAAATCTGATGGTAATACCTTCATCACATACGCACACAAGTTATCTGACGAGCTGCTTCACCAATGCAAGAACCAAGAACTATTGTAAAGTACCAGAAGAGCACATGGATGGATGGGTTCCAAGTCTCTTTCTGCCAGATTTCTTTTATTGAGTGGTTCTGAAATTATGCAATTACCAGACACTCTTTCATCGCACCTATGTTATATTTTTCATTCTTTCTCAAAGCTAGCATGTTTTTCCTTGGAGGTTTCTATGCATACTTTTTATAAACAAGGACATGTGCTTTTCCATTTATGTTTTATTAAAGCAAAATATAGTCTGGTGAGTTGGTAGTTGGGTCACATGGTTTTGAATAAGTCTCCTTTAAATTATGTGATACATTAGAATGTAAACAAAGCATTTTAACAACTAGCATCTTTTGTGTAGATTCTTGTTCAAAGTTTATTGTTCGGTGGCGAAAGTGATAGCAGTGATGAGTTGGTTGGGTGTAAAACCATCAGAGATCACTATGCATGCTTTTGCATATGGCAGTCTTTGCTTAGCGAGCTTTAACAGCTGTTCAAAAATCTACTGGCCCAAGGTCCACTGCCTTTTTTGTCAGTCACACTATAGCTGTAAATTTCGTATTTTGGCTTTATGTTTGGCTATTTATCCTGAAGCTAAATTTGTAGCAGAAATTAACTATTGCAAAACAAACCTAATTTAACCTTGAGTTTATGACTTCCAAATTTTTTAAGATGCTCCCCAGTATGACATGCGTATCTCATAAGATGTCTTTCCTCTATATCTGCTCTCAGGTGCACATCTTCTATAGGTGTGTGCAGGCATCAAAACCTTGAGTTACCTGAGTGATCTTTGCTCCTTTTTATTTTTACCTTCGCCTACCCTTCTGCTTTTTCTTCCCCCTGATTGTGTTCTCTGTCTTGCGTTTGGCACAGATTGGCCAAAGATGGCCCTTGCACCATAAAACCTGAAAACAACCAACCTCTTTACATCCCTGGGGGAGTGACATGAATGGCTTTCATTGTGAAGAAATAATCCAATTTTTTGGGATTATGTATTAAATTTATATACATACAGATTATTTACAATTAATTTGTGAATGAACATTAGGAGGGCACCAAGCAAAGAAAATTTAAAATAATGGATTGGGTGTGCATTTGCATGTAGGTCGCAAATGCACACCCAGCTACACTCTCGTCTACAAAAAATGGGGATTGGCAATTTAAAATTGAAACCAGGGTTAGAAATTAAGTGCAAAAAGTCAAGTATCAATTGCACTTAAACACTTTTTCTCATTGGCAAAATGTTCTATTTGGGTGCAATTATAAATTTATTTTTCATGTGGATATGTATAAATATGGTGTAATGACTAGGGCCTTCGGACATTGAACTTTGATGTGGCTATTTAAAAGTATGTGTATAGATTGTTAGAAGGGGGATGAATAAACAGTTGATCAGTCAGAATCTGCACCGAACAGGTGAAAAAATTCAGAAAAATTAGTCGCCAAAAATGAGGACTGGGTACAAAAACTAGGTTGCCCAAATGCAATTTATAGATGCAAAATGAAACTAACAACTGCTAATTTTGAACCCTAATCGAAATGCAGATAGAGATGGCTGCAAGATGACCATTATTTTAGGAATGAACTTATTGGGTGTCAACCATTTATGCAAATATTGCATCCCTCTGAGACACGAATTCACAGCATTGAAATATATACTGCTTCGCCATAACCTACGGTGCAGCTTATCCTCTCTTGGACCTTGCCCCATAAAACCCCAACATCCAATCCCCATAACCGACATACAAATTAGTATATTTTTAGTTCGATAATATATGTATTTAAATCTAATTTGTTACTGTATTTAATTCAAAAAAAATTTTGTAGAATCATTGCAGCATATTTGATTTTAATTAGCAAATTGTATGAAGTATGCTACAATATTTTCTATATTAATGTGCTTCTAGTTATTTCTGTTCCATTAATAACGAATTTGAATTTTTGGTTTTAATACTGGTATTTAAACCAGACATTAGAGTACAATAGAAATAAAGCTAAATATGCCCTGCAGTTGGTTGATATAACAAAATTATTTTGTTTGCTTTTTATTACAGCCAAAGTAGAGCTGGTGGTCCTGCCAAAAGAGGTCCAAAACCTAAGAATAAATTATTGGTAAGTTTTTATTTCTTGCAAGATACTTTTTTTGTGAAATGTGTATCTTGAGGGTGATAATTATTTGATGAAGGGAGGTTCTATTTGATTTTACTTTTCTATTAATATCCAATATTTTCATAATTTTTTAATGCAGTATTTTTAAGTATTCAACTTTTTAAAACTATCATGAGAGCAATGCTTTTAGATACTTCAGAGTTTGCAAAACTAACATAATTGGAATGATAAAAAATTTGTTGAGTATAGCAAAATGGGCACATTTTTGTTTAGAAATTCAAAATATACAATCTATTTGATTTTCCTTAAAAGTGTATTGATTGTTTTTGTAGTATTGGTATAAAAACATATCTAGCAAATGACTTTTTTTCTGTAATATATCTAGATTTGCAATTGTGAATTAATTCTGAAATTGTAGTTCAGTTTCTTGCATCGACTTATATTGATATATTTTTAGTTTTAAAGGGAACAAAATATAGTTTTGTATATATTGTGCATATTGAACATGAATTCTTTTATGACAAATAAATAATGAATTGTTAGGTTGTGAAATTTAAGTTATTCTAGAAGTAAATTAAAAGTTGGTTTGTGAATTTTTAAAAATGACTACAATTGAATCTGATTTTTATTATCTTTTTTTATATTAAATGAAAGTTCAAGTTGCAGGTAAATAATAACAGAACTTGGGTAAGTGACAAAAGTTTGGAAACCTTAAAATTTTTGCAAATCTATCTAAGCAAAAAATGCTTAAATTAATTTTTTTTATAAAAATGTAACAGAAAAATAAAAAAAAAATTTATTTATGTCATTGATACAATTAACGTTTTTTCTCTTGGTAAATTGTCAGTGGCTTAAATTCTAGAGATATTATCTTAAAATACATGATTTAATGATTGAGATTTAATCTGAAAAGTATCCTGCAAAGCGCAACTTTTATTTTATGATTGACTTTTAAAGTTAGAGATCTGAATTAAAGTAACTTTGGAAAATTACGGAAACCAGCATTTTTGTTAGGTAACTATTACCTAACCTTTAAAACTGCTTTCTTTAAATACCGATTTTCCAACTTTTCTAGTTTTTAATAGATCAGCACATAGAAATTAAAGAATATACATGTCATACTGATGTAACATACTCAAGTATGCAGAGGAATTTGGAAACTTCATGCTAAAGCAGTATCGGTTGTGGTATAGAGGTATTTATTGGGTTGGAATATGTGCAAGTGATTATGTGGTAACTTGGGACATGTTCTCATTTTGAATGTTGTAGTTGGCCCAATCCATTTGATGTTTTGAAATTGTAATTTAGGGTGGTACAACCCAACTGTAAACTGGTAGACTCCACTAACAAAGATTGGTGACCAAGTTCTTATAAGAGTTTTAAGAAATTGTTTGTCTAGCAAAAAGTCTTAAAAGGCTTCCAAGTACCTCAGAATATTAAATAATTTGTAAAACGATTTGAGTATAAAACATGCCTGCATGACCAAATATATTCATGTCCTTAACAGGAAGTTCATGCTTGTCATGATAATCAACTCATTTCGTCAGACAATTGATCATTGAAAACATTCATGTTTCTTTACATTTTTCATTTCCCTTCAATTTGGTAAGCTGTGTTAATTTCAATTTGTATGTATCTATTTCTTATGTGTAATACCTTTTGCTATCTAATTTTTATTTCATCTTCAGCAAAATATATTTTTTCAGTGAACTGGAATACATGAGAATAAAATTTAAAAATAAGTATTGGTTTCTGTAAAATGTATTATCTCCATTCAGTCTGTTTACTTCGAAAAATTTCTCATTGTGTGTTAAAAACAGCTTTTGATTCTTTGTTATGAATTGAAGTTAAGTTTTTTATTTTGCTTGATCTGTTTGTGTGGGCCCTGTTATCAGATGAACTGTCACCGCAGTTCATATTTCTAAACCGAAACGTGCCTTACAGTTCCCCTCTTTGTCCATTCACCCATCTAATAACCGGTGCTGATTGTCCCCAGCTCCTGCCTGCCTTTTATTACCACTCTCTTCCGCCCCAAACCGGTGTGTACGACGCTATTTCGACCCCCTTTCCAATAATCTGTTTTATTTATTTGCAGAATCGCAGCGATACCTCGTTGCCGAATCCCGCAGATGTCAGCTCCACCAGGTACGCAGACGATAGCAGCCTGCAGGGGGAAGGCAGCGGCACTACCCTCCCTGCGTCGCAGGCCGAGACTGCCGCGACACCTACCGCCGCCGATCCCAACCACAGTACCCCCTCTCGCAGGGAATCCGCGGCAGAGGGGGGGACGAGCTCGAAACGCAAACGATCCGAAGTGGAAGACGAGGATAATGACGGCGACTCGAACGAGCCTAGTCCCCCTGTCGAGAACGAGCCGAATCCACTTCCGGAATCGAATTCAGCCAAGCGCGACGAGGGTGATGAAACTCCCCAAGGCCAACCTCAGCCGAAAGTGGCGAGGATGGTTACCAAGAGCCCCAAGTGGCCGGACCAACCGGACAAAACGCCCAAGAAGGCTTCGGACCCGGGGAAGAAGTCCCACCCGACCCCCGGGAAGGGGTCCCTGTCCAGGGCGAACGCGTTCCCCAACAAGCGAACAATGCCGAGCGACTCAACCACCACCAGCTGCCTGGTGGAGTCCAACGGGGACAAGGCGGAGTCGCCCGCCAACCACTCCGACCAGGAGAACAATAACGAGTCCTCCGCGGCGGCTACGAAACCAGATGTTCTCCTCCACCCCAACGGCAACCGGCCCACCCTGCTGCAACCGAAGAACAGCAACAACTGCTACCGCCCGCCCTTCGGCAGCCCCAGCTGCGACGCGGGGGGAGGGCCGCCCCCGGAAATGTGGCACAAGCAGAACTCGGTGGTGGACCAGATCCTCATCACGGACGTCACCTCCAAGAGTCTCACCATAACCGTGCTCGAGTCCCAGACGAAGCAGGGTTTCTTCCGCGAACGGGATGAATGAAAGGACTCGGCTGGAAAGGGAAGGGGGTCTATGAGCACCCTGGACTCGTTTTTTCGAACCTCCTCCCCACCAGTGGAGTTGAATTGGCAGACTGACAGAAAGCTGGAACTGTGACTTACTCATCAGCGAGGATGTTGGTGACACGCGACTTTTCTCTGAGAATAGCGTTTTATTGCTTCATTTGAATTGGCATTTTTTAATTGAGAATTTGTAAATACTTATTCCCCTAACTCTTCAGTATTGGATACGAGTTTCTGATACAATAAAGCTGATGTTTCGTGGATTAAATTCAATTTTTGATAAAGGTGATCGAGCCTAAAAACTTCAAGACTTAAAGTTGCTGAGATGAGCCCTTAAAAAGATCATTTCTATAAAAAAATAACCGTAACATTGAATAAACATGCCCTTAAATATTTGAAGGGAACATTTACCTCGGTTTGCATTTATAAATTTTTCAGAATTTTAAATAAATTCAAACGTAGATAACTCATGAACTAGACGTTCGTCACTTGATTTCAGAATACAACAAAACTGAAACAAGAAAAAAGCAAGCAATTAAATGCCATGAACCAAAATAAGCTACTATTGAATGTTGACTTTGGTCATTTGTGGTTTCGAAAGCATAATTAAAATAAAAAGAGAGCAGGAAATATAAAACAATAATCCAAAACAAAGTATGATGCTCTGGAAATATATAATTCCGTAAAAGTTCAAAATAAAGATGGCCTTGGGAGAAATTGTCCTAAAGTGCAAATATCAAGTTCTGTCCTTTGCGATAACGGATAGAAGCTTCGAGGGCTATAGTCATAACTGCTTTAAATGCTTTATAGATTGCACTCAAAATTTGGTAAAAAGTATTCCTGGCGTTTCGTAATAAATTTCGGAATATTTTTATCAAAACGAATCATAAATTCAAGTTAACAATGGAAAACATTTCAAATAAAATTGCACTATTTTGATAGTAATGGAAATTCATAAGTTTTTCATACCAAATAGCACCGAATAAAATTGGGATTATTCACTAGATATTTGTTCTAATTCAGATTTTTGATTAAAATCGATTAGCTAAACGATTTTCAGTGCCTTTCATTTTCATAGAATATTTTAGGTAATTTGTGAATCCTGAGGATTTACCATTTCCAAATAGTATTTAAAAATGTAATGTAATCAGAAAACAATCAATTTATTTAAATAAATATAATACATCGTAAACGGCGGATTCAGAGGAGGATCAAAGGGTCATCTGACCCTCATCGTCTGAAACCTTATTTCTTATCCCAAATGAAAGAATTCCATACAAAGCAATTAAAACGCATTTGTACAAGTTAAAATAGGGAATTGCTTAGCAATTAAATTATGTGTGTACAATCTTAAAAAACACGAATTTTAAATTCGTGTGCCATTTTGAAAACGTAGAAATCGCATTTCAATCAATTTTATAGATACGCTCCTGATGTTAAATGTAAGCATGTTTGTAAAATTCATGCACATTACATTTCAAAATTCAATATTTTAACATTTCTTTGTGCTTTAAAATAATTAACAATTCGCGAACAACGATATCTGAATACAGTGTTAACCGATTACATTAATTTGCTTCATTTTTAAGATCTTAATTACTGTATTAAGTTTTCACTAATTGGATTCGATTTAAAACAAACGAAATGAAAAGATTATCCTTTCCGTATTGACCTTTTCTGTATATTTTTGTGTTAGATGTAGATTGGATTAGACCCCGGGGAATAATAAGCCATAAAAATTTGTTGTATAATGAAAAAAATTAAAAACAAAATGTTTAAGAAGATAAGAAAAATTCCGATTGTTTGAATGAGTTCGTAATACTTGAAAGTTTGACAACACAAGCCTTTGAAAAATGGATAAACCATTACAAGCGACCAGGTGATTAAAAAGCTACTTTTTTTGCTACTATTTTTTTAATCTTGGCGGCTAGAGGTATCTGCTTAAGCAAAATGGTCCCACAAGTTCCTGTTTTCAAAGTTTTGGCGACTTTTTTGAAAATTCACCATAGGTCAACGAAAATCAAGTTCCCATTTCTTTAACCAATAGCACGAATTCTGGTTTCTATCACGAATTCGTGTCTTCATCATCGGGGGAAATGTTTGAGTTTGACCTACGACTCTGCAATGAAATCAAATCGCGGTTCAAAATTACGAGATGTCAACCTCGAATTTTGTATTTCTTTTCTGTAACAGGAAAACTTTCTTTGTGTGTATAACCATTGCTTCATTCGTCCTCTGACCATGGTTCAAAATTACGAGGTATTGTCCTCGATCTTTCCCTTCGGGATTGATCCCGGATTTTCGTCAATAGCCCGTTGTGTTGCTCCAGTGCAACTTAAATTCAAAACTTGAAAATTTTGAAAAATGGTTTTATCGTTATGTTGGCCGGAGCCCTTTTCAATTGTCCTGAAACATTGTCCTCCAACAAATGTTCAAAACACTACCGTGGCATAACACATTTGCGTTTCGAATTTGTAATTAATTTCAATTGCAGATTAGTATTATCGGAATGTAAATAAGTGTTCCACCAAAATGCAAACAGTATAATCTCAGAAAGTATTAAGTGCTTATAAATCAGAATTGTATTGGGCTGAAATCGTCCTAAATTAGCATTACCGTTACCAAACCTTGAAAATAATCTTTCGTTGATTAACTTTCTTTTTGTCGTTAACGCATCCTTCCTAAACTGGAGTAAGCAGTATTCATTTCTACTAAGACAGATGGCAAGCCACACATTGGCCCAACACCAATCCTGCGACACTAAATTTTCTGAAATACACATGCGTACCAACATATTTTCTATGCAGAAACGGATCACGCATGCGCAAGTCGTATGTTTTGTCATGCTGCTCCAGTGTATGGCCGGGCGATCATTTCATGAAATGAGTAAAGAATAACCGTACATGGTATTTTAAATTATCTGTTTTTCGTAGGCCCGTAGGAACTCTATTAAGTCTTAGAAAGCCTGATATTTCATTTTAGCTTTTAAAGGTCCTTAAAAGAACCCTTAATATTTGCTGAAAGTCCGCGAAATTTAAGTCTCAATTTTTACAAGAACAATGCATATTTTATATCACCTGCATTAAAAAAACACGATAAATGATACTCGCAAGGTCAAGTGTCATCAAAACTCGAGGGCATTATTTTTATAGGTTAGCTAAAAATTGGTGTTTTTAAAAGTGGGTGCGTGAGACCCAAACATGACATCTGTGAAAGTTTCTTCACATGTGCACTCGGGGTTTAATCTATTGTGATCTTTGTGTAGCCTTAAAAATAGACTTGCAGTCTTTTTTCTTATAGTGGGAACTAACGATTATGTACATTTAAGGGGTAAATTTTTACATCTGAACCAAACAGCTTCGTGTCCATGCGAGTATAGGCACTTAAAATCTGCAGATTTGGTTTGTTTCAGATATTGAATATTTTCCCAAACGTAATAGTGTCGCGTTTTTCGTACCGCATTTTCTGGTGGTCGGGGTTGAGCTAAATAAAATGGTATACGTGATGGTTCTGAACGATCTCTGCTTGTAAAATACTTTCGTGTAAAGTACATTTTAGTTAGCATCGAGTTGTATTTACGTAACAAATGGTAAATTTATTTTTTGTAAGCTGTCGCTGCAGAATCAGAATGTGGTGTGCGGTGGTATTCATTCGTATGTACATAGCGATGCATAATGTATTATATGTACAGTAATTTTCCAACGGAACCTTTCGGATGAGTGCTTCTGTAAAGAGTATAAAACAAAATTTGTATTTTTATATAAGCTTTTTCTTTCTTGGGAAAAACTGATATGATGGAGGTGCAATCTGGGCTTGATATGAACAATTTCCCCCTGTCTTCAATCGCACATGTGTCAAATGTCGAAATTCTCAAAAGGAATTCTTGAGTGCGAGCAAGGACTTGGCTTCACTGACATCTTGGAAATAGACATTTATGTAGAACTAGTAGAAACTGACCTCATCCTGGGAATAATCTTGAGTATATAGAAACAAAACTATCGAACAAGTCAGTTCTGCGAGGCAGTGCTATACATTGGAAACCAAAACTGATCCTTCAGAAAAATTGTGCTTACCTTTCAGAAATGAACCTGAATAATGCTGGGTATTTTTTGATAATGTGGAATTTTCCAATTTTTAATTGTTGAAATATTTCCTTTTCTGTTGACTATAAAAGAAGTAGCTCCAGAAAGATTTAGTTAGTGACTGATATTGATGATTACTGGCTTATAATCAGTTTATAAACTTAATCAGGTAATGAAGTGTTTCTCAACCGATTTTTATACATGCAAACCCAAAGAACTGAAGATCCTAAACCGACCAAAACTGAGTTTTTAAGTTCTTGATATCTTATGTAAATTTTGGCCATTTTTTTGTAAATGAAGTGACATTTAACTGGAAAAAAGGTTTAATCAAATTAAACAATATAGTACAAATATGAGTATAATTCGTATCTTGTGGTCCACCGTAAATATTAGCAATAGGGTAACTGAAAAGGTTGAGAAATACTTATTCATTTTATTAACATTAAATTTTAGTAATAATCAATGCAAATTACTTTATTTGTACCTTATGGTGATCTCATTGAATTTTTACAACATTTTGAGGGGCTTAACCTCTCCGTGCTTAGCAATCGATTTGTAACCGCTAAGTATACACGAATTCGCAGCGGCATTGCATACTACATATCGACCCCATGAATAAAGCCAAAATAAAGGTTACGTTTTCAGGCATTGACTTTTGTTGAAAGCGTTAAACATTGATTTGGTATCTTCGTACAAATGGGTAACTAATTTTTTTATTTTGTTTTACAAACCATGTTTCTACGGCACATGACTTGTTAATGTGCTTTTCTTTCATTCTTGTAAATGAGCTAGTCGTTATAATTGCTTTCTGTGTGCATATTTCATGACATTGTGTATCCATTTACTGTACATAAGAATTTCTGATGTGGAAAACGTGCCTGAGATTGTCAAAAGATCACTGTAAATGAACGTCATTTCATTAAAAAACTTTGTATTCCATGTTTGTTTTTTTTGTTTAATTCTTAATGTGTAATTTTTACTCCATCCTTTCTTTCCGACAAGTAAGTTTGATTTCTATAAATATCACTTCAGTCATTAAATATAGTTCCATTTCCAGCAAAAAAAGTGATATGTATCGATCTGAAAGTAAGCTAGTTCGGAAACTACTTTCCTTATAAATTCAAGGGCCGCGGTAGCCCAATTGGAAGAGCAATGGATTAGCAACCGGAGGGTTGCGAGTACCGAAACTTGGTTCAACCAAAGGCCGTCGTGTACAGGGGGTGAATTTTAAATCTCGTGGCCTCAAATGTCCTCACGTTGACGCGGTGTGGAAGTTTGGAGAGTGGAGTGCCAGCTCAGTAATTGCTTCAATTCAGAATCGGTGCACGGAATTGAGCATACTCTCAAGGTGAAAAGTGTTTTAATGCCTATCAAATGACCTACAAATTTTTACAAAAGTCGTGTAATACTTTTCTAAAAAACCAATTCATGAAATAAATGAGAAAAGTGCAGAAGGGGCAAAACTATTGACAAATACTTTAAAAACATCAAAACTTTTCTTTTTATGGGAGACTGACTATGCCACTGGATAATCAGGGCTATAAACCTCAGATTTAGACTAACAAATTCACTATTTCAAATAGACTTACAATAGTCCAACGCTAATACTAAAAATCAGGAGTTACGCAAAGGAATTGCTAATTATGACAAGTTGTAGTAAATGCACGTAATATTGAATACTTAAATATTAAGACTACCCAAAAAAAGGGGAGCAATATGGTTTTTAATGGGGAAACAAACATCAAATCATGACAAGTGAAGATTTATGTGCGAATGGATCAATTTATCAAACTTTAAATCCTTCATATACTTTACAAAAGGCAGGACTATCGGTTTGTTATCTAATATGCAACACTAATGGCTTGTCTATCACTGCAGTGTAGTTTCAATAGTACTCTTGTTAAAGGTGATTAATCTTAAATGTTTCTTAATAGCCCGTTGTGTTGCTCCAGTTTAATAACTCAGTTTTGTGCCGCCATGTCATTTGTCGAACATTTCATTAATTTTGGTTTAAATTTGAGTCTTCCAAAAGTTAAATAAAATTAATATTTTTTTTACAGAGGCGAAGGAATTCAGCTAATTAAAACTCAATAAAACTGGGAGGTAGTCTTACCAGTGTTTCCCAATTAAATTTAATCACGGATCCCTTTTGTATTTTATACAACATAACGGAAACCCTTAAAATTTTTCAGCATACACAAAAAATGAGCCACAGCTGAAAATTTTTCTTGGATCCACTGTCAAATCTTGAAGACAACTTTGATACAAAAATAAGGTTTCACTCTTACCTAAATGATAATTAAGGTATTAAATTCGTATAAGAAAACGAAAAAACGTTAGCTAACGTTTTAATGAGAGCAATGAATTACAGTACTCCTTTACATATCGCTTCTTGGGGACAAGAAAAAGCCTGATATATCGCGGGTCGAGAAAAACCTACTCATTAGAAAAAAGATATACACATTAAATTAAGCATTACTCAAAGTTCTAAATACAGTAGAACATTTATGAAAGCAGATTTCTCATCCATGTTTTCGATTTTTTTTACAAATTGAATTTTGCCTTTTCGTTTTTGGGATACATGCTGTTCTGAAGCTCACCAGAGGCTCGAAATTCTTTGGCTATAGGCGGTATGTGATGTTTGGGTTGTATTCAGGTGGAGTCTATCTTTTCGGAATCAATTGTTCATTCAAGAATGTCTACCGGTCCTTAGGGTCCGACTCAACCGTTAACCTGAATTTACACCAACACTTGAAGCAAGCGATCTTTGATACCTCAATTCTAAAGGAAGATTGAGACTGCAAACCAAAAATTCATCGCTGGAGTGAAAAAGAGCAATACATAACCGAAGCACGATACAACGGTTTACTGCATTTTCTTTGTTAAATTCGTTTTTACGGTTTGATTATTAACATTGTATCGATTCTCAAAATACAAAGATTATACAAGTACACGACACAGAAAAGTAAAAATGGAAAAACGGTACTCTTTGGAAACGGGATTTTATTCCATAAGAAAATTTTCTTAAAAGTTCTTAATCCCTCATTCTGAAAAAGTTGATAAAATTAAGTTTTCCTTCTATTTTCGTACCGTCGCCAATAGTCCTTTGTGTTGCTTCAGTGCGAATTAAATTCTTAACTTAACCTTTTATTCTCGAAATAGTTTTTGAATGGTTAAAATATTAATCGCGAAATATATAGATGTTAGTTTTCTAAAGCAAATAACTTACTTTATGGTTAGTGGCGTATTTTCTCGGAAAGAAATATATATTTTTTAAATTTTAAGCACAACTTTATTCTTGTCACTAAAGTATTTTTCAGTGCTGTTTGGGTGAAATGAATATGCTTTTCCCCTGCTCTTCATCTTTAGGTGCTTAAAAGTCAGTCTTATAGCTGATGAAAGTCAATTTTGCTTTTCTTGTATCAACTACAATCGTATTCCTATTGAGAAAATAGAGAAGAGACAAAGCAATAAAATTATCTTTTCGCAACTTCTGTAGAGCAAGCACTAAGCAAGACAGTCTTTCCTAGAGACTCGTTAAAAAAGTAGGCCTTTTGCAGATTTTTTTTACGCAAAAACAATCATTGCGATAATAAATTAATATTGGGAACATTAATATATGTAATCAAAATTTTTCAAGAGTACGAGAGAATTAGTATATTTCTTCCAAATTATGTTTATTTTAAATACGTAAATTCTGTTCTGAACAGAACGGCATCAGCCTCATTTGCCTCAGGTCCCAAAAAGTCTAGCTTCACTTCTGCTTATGATTTTCAGAAAGTTTATGGTTGAAAGATAAGCAAGGTTTCCCCATTTATGTAATCTGTTTAAAAATAACCAGATTTCTTAGTGAACGAAGAAAGAAATAAATCCGCATTAGAACCACACACACAATCTCTCCTAAGCCAACATATAAAATAGAAAATTTCTTTAATCTTTCACAGCTGTACTCATAATTCCAGACACATTTCCAAAGCAAGAAATCGTTTTAAATGCAAATGATATCTGTCGTTGCAGTTTGGCAATATATAACTCCAATAAATTTTCTGTACGACACATCAACTGGATATTTAAATCTGATGCTAATTTCAATAGTTATCTGCTCGGCAAAGTCATAATTTACTCGCTGTGGTTTAAGTCATTCTTTTAAATAGCTCTGCAGTCAGTCTCGTGGAGTTAGCTGGCGTCATGTCTGATTCAACTTAAACAGCAGGCATGGATTCAGAAAATAATTTGGTGGAGGGGAACCCAGCTTCTCTCCCGATTTTCCATTCCATTCGGAGAGGAACATTACGTTCAATGACTTTTTTCAGACATTTCTGCGTGCATTTTATCTGTGTAATAAAGGAAACTTTGATTTGCGCTGATTAAATTAGCTTCAGTGCAGGTTTTTGATTCTTTTTCACCATTTAACCCTCCTGGTGGTTTTCTCGAAGAGGTGTCTCGTCGTTAGAAAAACTGATGAACGGGGTACCTCTTCGTTAAAACAAAACCTACTAGATCTTGATTTCGTCATCATCAAAAAATTAGCAATGTAACGACGACGAGATATCTCGTCATTAGAAGAACCTACCATATGTTGATCTCGTCATCATAATATAATCGAAATATCTGGATGACGAGAATCTCGTCATTATCAAAATTGGTCCGTTATTGATGGACAAGATATCTCGTCGAAACCATTTGGAAAGTTAAAATATTTCAGGGAGAGATCATGGAAGTGTGCCTTCAAGTCATTCATGTCTACGTGAATAGATAAAAGATTTTCTTGTCTTGTCCAATTTCATCTTATTCGGAGTCACCTGTTCCCCAATTCTTCTTTCTTCCCCTTTCACGACATTTTCACTTGACGTTGTCTTGTTTTTGGCTCAACTTGGCCAAGTGTGGTCGTTGCACCATAAAACTCCAAAACAACCAACGAACCTAGCAAATAGATGGATTCTTCTTTTCCTTTAGCATCTCAGCATATTGTTATATCAATTGAGCATTCGTTCGAAGATATATTTGAATAGTTTCAGACCTGTCCACGATTTTTCTATTGATGGGCTTAGCAAAATTTCGATTTACATCCATTAGGTACTTCATTTATTTTTGAAACATCAATTACATTTCAGGGGAGTTTGATCCTCTGAATACTTTCTTGGTAAAGCTACTGTGTTGGCATCTGTCTACGTATGAAAATAAGTCGCGTGGCTTTGGCAATGGATCAAATTAAACTAGTTTTTTCTTCCAGTCGTGCAGACTGCGAATTAAAATATCTTTATAATGGATTAAGGAAGATTGCAATAGTAGGATTATTGTTAAGCCTTTTATTTTAAGAAAAGACGCTACACTGCTAGATCATTCTATTTAATTTGTAATGAATCTATTAAACTTTTTTCTGCTAACTGCATCGTTATGCAATCAACATCTTTATATGGTTATAATAATTAATATTCACGCATCCATATTATATTGCTGTAGAGTGGAGTTTTGGTTAACGTTTTCTAAATTTGTTGAAATGGATAATTAACTTTTGAATGTCCTAGGATACAATATTAAATTTCGAAAATACAATAGAACTGTACTTTTAATATTTACTACTATATCATAGATATAAAATTTCGGCGAATATGCATATGCAATGCATAGAATTTTTTTCTTATTGTATAGGTTTCATGTGCAGAATGTTTTTCAGCACGGTTGACATTTGTGGTCAATCCGAAAGTTTTATTGACATTCGCAATTACAGCCCGCATTCATTGGGGCGTTCTGTTTACGATATTATACAAGGTCTCGACACTTAGTTTTGGCCAATTTTTCACCAATCCTTTGTTAATGAAGGAAGAGTGGAACTACTCCTTAGATTTTTCTCTAATATATCCCCCATAGCCTCATTGATGATTGAGGTAAGGATTTTGTGGTGGCTAATTCAAGTGTGAAAATGATGTCTCGTACTCCTTGGACCAATCTTTCACAAATTTAGCTTGATGAATCGTGGTATTATGCTAGAATATGATAATGCCTTCAGGGAAGAAAAATTCCATCGATGGAATAAACCGGCCATTTGATATGCTCAGATACTCAGCTGACTTCATATTATTACTGCATGGTGTTGCTGAGCCTAAACTAGCCGAACAGAAACCAACCTCTGATCATAACCCTTCCTCCTGATGTTTGTATAGTGGAAATGGTACATAAAGGTTTCAATGTTTCATGCTGTTCCCTTCTAAGATAGTAAATCTGGACTGAACGGGTGACATGTTTTCCCCCTCCCTAATGGGCTCAGCAGTCCAATCTTTATGTTCCTTGGCAAATTGGGAGTCCTAATCCATTGAGTTCTCGTCTCATCGTGCTAGTGGAAATGGTCTTGCTTCCTTTATTGAACTTGGTTGTGAGTTCGAGGTTCGATTTTTCGCTTGAATATGTTCCATAATGGAAAAAGAAACTAAATATTCAAGAGGATCAAAAGAATTTCTGATTGTTTGAATGAGAGTGCGTTATACTTGAAAGTTTAAGATAACATAACCTCTTCGTGGATAAACCATAAAATTTTAAAACTTAAAAATTGCTAGCTTGAAAAATTTGAAAAGTGGAAAATCATAATGAAGCCCTTCAAATAATATTTTGCGCCATACATTAAATGGCATACCAAGGCCAAGCGACGAACATTGCTGAAGTTAAAGGGGTAATGGAGCATTAGCACTGAATCCCCATGATTGTGTGTGAGGGCCACGGTAGCCCGGTTGGAAATGTAGTGGATTAGCAACCGGAGGGTTACGAATTCAAAACTCGATCTAACCAAAGGCCGTCGTGTACGTGGGGGCTGGTACACTTTAAATCGGTTGTGGACTCAAATGTCCTCACGTTGGCGTGGTGTGTAAGTTTGGAGAGTCGGGTGTCAGCTCAGGTTTTGACCTCATCATCTGACCCCGATTCAAAATTGCGAGGTGTTGTCCTTGGATCTTTGGGATTGATCCCGGACAGTCGCCAACAGCCCGTTGTGTTGCCCCAGTGCGACGTTAATTCAACAACAACCCTATGGCTGTGTAGGATTTTGTTTGCGAGGCTTTCGGTATACCATTTAAAATAGTTTCCCCTTTTAATTTAGAAAGTTACTGCCATGCTTGGAATATTGTAATGAATACCCAAATGGGAACGAGATTAGTTGGTGAAAAGCCGTTGTCCTAAAAAGCGTCACCATAGCATATAATGATAGAACTTACGCAGTAGTAAAAAATTTGTGTTTTGTATCACCCATTTCCTAATATGTATCAAGTCTGGATAAGCATGAATCCAATTAAAGTATGTGCTCTTTTGCTATCTCTACTGAACGAGAAATATGAAAAGTTTTGTGATGTAATGTGTAATCTATTTTTAAATTCAAAAGTTATGAATCGTTCCATTGTATTTATATACTCCCTCTGCCCCGTTGTAAGTATCACAATTAATTCTTGAATTTTGTTCCGGAATGGTTGTCGCATTTCTCCGTGGAAGTAAGTAAAATACGAATATTAAACAGTGATTTACTTACCATAAAATGGGATACCGCAATAAAAAATGCTTTTTTTATTTATACGAACACTGATTCTCAAAATCTTATTCTTCGTGTAGCAAAAAATGACAGTAGAACAACAAATCAAATCATACTTAGAACTAAATTAATCTTATTTATAACTTCTATCTATCTTATATACATATTTAATTCCAAGATCACAAGTCGCAGTATCCAAAATTGGGATTACCACCTCCAGAAAATTGGGAGATAGATTCAGGATTTGTGTCAAATGATTCCTTGAAAGGCGACAGTTTCTTTCCTAGATCGGGGTTTCGTCGATCATTTTCGTGATTGGTTAAATTGAGCTTAGTGAAAACGTACTCCCACAACGTCTTTGTATGTAAAATTTTTTTTAATAAAAAATAACCGCCGCCCAACGTGGGGCTCGAACCCACGACCCCGAGATTAAGAGTCTCGTGCTCTACCGACTGAGCTAGCCGGGCTCTGATAAAAGAACAAAATACATAGATAAAAACTAAACCAATACTACCTACAGCGAACGCGGTAAAGAGGAACGTTTTGATTCAAGTAGGAGGGAACGTTACGAGAGCAGAAAGTGTTATTATCTATAACGCAAAACGTAATCAAATCTCCTGGATCCCAATAAGGTTAGCTATAACTCAGCAGTGCTAACTTGAGTAAACCATTTAAGTGAGAGACTGTTTTCGTTTTAAATTACTACTATCAAAGGGTGGACTGGTTTCCAAAATTCACTGGGGACAATTTTTTTTAACGGCCCATATCTGAAATTTCACATAAATGTAAAGAAAACCGATACTTTTATTTTATTTAATGAACAAATATTTTTATTAAATTCTTTTACTATAATTTTTATTTAAAATTTTAATTTTTTATCAATTGGTTTTTGTTCAGTTTTCTAGGCATTTCTTGCAGATGTCATCACTTCACTCTTTCCATACACTTTTGCAATGTAAGGAAAATATTTCCTTATTTACTAACTTACACAGCGGATACACTTTTTCAAAGTTTATTTTTCCAATTTTTTACCACATTTTGTATACAATAAAAAGACGATCGAGTGGCATTCTTAGGTTGTCGCATTACATAAACAAATATTGTCCACGTTGGTACAATTAACTTCAAAATTTAAGAAAAACTATTAACATCCGAAACAAAAGTGTACAAATGTGACACTTTGGGACAAATGGAATAATAATCGAACTGTACAGTAGGTCAAAAATGTATCCTAACACCTCTTATTATTCATGTTTCTGGAGTTGTGCAATCAAACCAAAATTGCCATTTAACGGAATAATGTATACTATAAATAAATAGGAATTTTATTTGCATTAGGGTTCGTCTTCATATTAAATTTTGTATCAACTCAATTTTTTAAGAACCCCTAATTTTGGTTACAGATTCTAATTTTCTGGATCAAAATAGCTAGAATTCATTTTAAATGCATTTACACATGAGTTGTAAGTGGTTTATATTCAGAGCTTTAATGTTAAATGAATATTTCAGTCTTTTTTATACCTTCCAAAATAATCAGCCAATCAAAATTCTTGTTATGTTATATTGAACTTTAACGGAACCCAAAGAAAACCTTTGCCTAATTTTAGTTTCAAAGCATTGTTTAAAATTCATTAGTTATTAATTATTCTTAATCATATTATTAAGTATTGTTTAAAATTCCTTGTTGTTTTTAATTAATTCATAATTGAAGAAATAATTAATTGAAATGTGTGCAGATTTTGAGTGTAACCAACTCAGCAGTGTCTCAAACCAAGATGTGCAAAGTTTTAGTGCATTCCTTTCTGTAGTTTTTCAGATGCAGTCCTTTATTTCCAGACTCACCTCCCCTCGGCTCACCATGAGGTGTAGAGCCCATATAGAGGGGAGGGAGGAATAAAGTTTAATCGCCAGCCGCACGAAAGAGGCCCATAGGCCACCCACTCGGACAGCATTTATTAAAACCAAACATAAATACAAAAGAAATATAAAGGACCAACAGGGTCCAAATAAAAAAGACGACCGGCACAAGCCGGTTTACAGGGTCGTTCAAATTGAATATATATAAAGACCTAGAATAAACATAAAAAAATAGATACAACAATATAATAAGAGAATAAAACAACGCAGTTATAAAATATTTATTATATATATAATTAAAATTCAATTAGATAAAAGGAATAAATAAAATGGGGCCAGACCTAGTCTTAGGCCCCCTACATCCAACACGGGGAAACCACCAGAGAACTAATTTTGATTGCTGCGGGGTGCGGGGAGCCCATTCGCCACCCCTCCAGCCGCCAGCACGCAGTGATTGATTTTGTTTCTGAGGGTTTTAGATCGTAGAACACCCTCTAGCCACTGCGGACCAAAGGCACCAGGAGGTCTTAAATGGTGTGCAAGCAGCAGAAGAGGTAGTGGTCGGCATCGCCCACCACCCCACAACTGCAGAGGTCCGAGTCCTTAATCCGGAACCTGTGAAGGTAAGCCGCAAACGGCCCATGCCCCGTCAGAAACCATATTAGATGCCTGTTGGTAATGAGGGTAGATGTCCGGCATAAACTCCTTCAGTCGGAGACCCTTATCTGATAATAAATAGTGACTGCGCCACTCTTTAAGTATAAACTTGTTTAGTGTTTTTTTAATAAATGAGAGTGGCGCAGGGACATCCAACACCTCACCACCAACAGTGGCCAGCTTGGCATACTGATCAGCGAGTTCATTTCCAGTGGTCCCTACATGTGCCCGAACCCAGCTCAGGCCAATAGAGTTAGTATGAAGGGCTATTGTATTTTTTATATTAATGACAAAATTAGATTTAGTTGTAGGGTTTTGAATGGCCTGGATTGCACTTAGGCTGTCACTATAAATATTTATACTTTTATTGTTTTTGATCGCCCATAGAACAGCTTGGTGTATTGCAGCAAGTTCTGCTTGGTAAACTGAGTTATTATTTATGAGTTTGTATTGATGGGACTCGATCAATGTTTGACCAGTGAAGATGCACACGGCCGCCCCGATAGAACCATCGATTCCGTGTACATCTCATGGTCAGAATTTGGAATAGTTGGAGGTAAATTTGGAATAAGAATTTGTGATGAAAAATTTAATGTTTTACTATTGTAATCAAACTCGGATGACAGCCCAAGGTCCGGGTCGGGCAGCCGCCTTTTGATAATGTTAAATTTTTTAAACAATGACAGCAGAGTGACGTGGAGCGGGGGAATCCCACATAGGGCATTAAGGGAGTCAGTTGGGGAGGTTCTATATGCCCCAGACATTTTTAACAAGAAAGGTCTCTACAGTCCTTTATTTAAATTGCATCATTTCTATTTGTTTTGGGACCGTCCTAAAATGGAATTTTGAATTTATTTGGAGAATTTTTTCTCTATACTTGAGGCCATCTGCAATTGGGTATACACAATCAGTAAAAAATATCACGAACATAAATGCGACGCTCTGATTTGCTACCCGAGTGAAATCACTCACTGCTACGTCATACGAGCAAAAGCATCCGCTAGAGCAGGGGTTCTTAAACTTATGTAGTCCGAGGATCCCCTCTTGAACAACATTTTTTTTGCGAACCTCTTACCAACCCTAGGCATTTTACGTCGTTCTTGAAACTTAATTTCTGGCTCAATAATCTCATAGGCATTATGTTATAATAAATATTGGTAAAAATGTATAGCTGGTTATTTTAATAAATGGTCTTGCGCATTTATAGAGATGAACATTTTTATTAGGATATAGAATGAAAAACATAAAATGAATAAAAATAGTAGTAAAAAGAATTAAAAAGTTATACAAATCATAATACATTAAACTCATACAAACATTTCTTGGTCAAAATAGATCTTATTGTAATGTTTTCTGTAAATAATTTTTACTTAATGAGATGGGTGCAGTTGTTTTCTTGAAACCAGAACCGCAATGTCAAGCTCTATGTTGGAAAGTTTTATTCTGAGGTCCGCTTCTAAAATTGAGTTTGTTTCTATACTTTGATTTCATATATAACAGTACTGAAAAAGCCTGTTCACATAAATATATTGTGCAGAACGGAATCAAATGTTGGAGTGCTTTATTTGCAAGTGCAGGGTAATCAGATCTGAGAAGCAACCAAAAGTTTGTGAGTTCAGTTTTGTTGAATTGTAGTTTCAAAGACGTATCGCATGATAATTCTACGAGAATATCTTGTTCAAGTAAAGATAAACGTTTAGCATTAGTAACTTCCATGTTGAATGGATCTCTAATCCAGTTGTTGTCAGAATCAGGACTGGGAAAATAATTATTAAAGCTGCTTTTTAGAGCCATTAAATATTCGACAAAAATCTGCGTGTTTCATTAGGGAGCTCTATATTCAAAGTTTCTATAAAATCGTTGAGTGTTGGAAAAGACTCATACACACAATTGTGAATGCGTTTCGACCACAAGTCAATTTTTTTATAATCGCTTCCAATTTTATCTTCGACTTTAAATATATTTGCAGCTGCACCTTGTAGGCTCAAATTCAGTTCATTCAAATAAGTAAAAATATCAGCCAAGTAAGCAACCTTAGCTAACCAGGAAAAATCGTTAAAACATCCGTTCAGATCAAATTGCGTATCCATTAAAAATAATCGTATTTCATCACGAAGCTCAAAAAGGCGATTGAGTACTTTCCCACGTGACAACCAACGTACTTCTGTGTGTAATAATAGATGTGTATGTTGACTTCCCACCTCCTCGCACAAAACTTTAAAAACTCGGGAATTAAGTGGACGAGCCTTAATGAAATTGACAACTTTAACAACTTCATCCAATGTTTTTTTCAAATCTGTTGATATATTTTTGGATGCTAATGATTCCCTGTGTATGCAGCAATGGTTCCAAACGACCTGAGGTGCTACACCTTTAATAAGAACAATCAATCCAGTTCTTGTTCCTGACATTGCACGAGCCCCATCAGTGCAAATTCCAACACATTTTGACCACTCGATTTCATTTTTGGTTATAAAATGATTCAAACTATTAAATATGGCCTTGGCTGTAGTACACGAAGGTAGTGAATCACAAAATAACAATAAAATCACCTCTTGTATTTTATATTCAAATTTATATCTAATAAATGCTAACAAATTAGCATTATTAGAGACGTCGGTACTCTCATCCAATTTTAGTGAGTAATATTGACTTTTGAGCACTCTTGAAATTAACTGCTCTTTTATATTACTTGACATTTATCAATCCTATTCTTGACCGTATCGTTCAATAATGAAATCAAATTAATATAGTTTGTTGCTTTAGCCCCCAACATCGTATTCGTTATTACTTTTGTAGCAGGAAGAATTAGTTGCTCTGCTATATTATGGGGGTTTCCAGATTTTGCTATTTGTAGGGATACTTCATATGATGTTTTTACTGCTTTTTTATGATACCACCAGTTGCGGTCTTTTGCATCAGATTTTGACTTGAAGCAAGTTCTCGTTTTTTGATTTCAAAAAAATTGATAGACTTACTTCACTGTATTTTGTTTGCAAATGACGTCGGAGTTTGTCGGGTTTCATACTTTCGTTTGATAAACTTTCGCGACATAGAACACAGACAGGTCTTTCCACATCTTTATTGCATACGAATGATAAATACTCATCAAAATATTCTCTAATTTTACGTTTCTTGATGGATTTCAAGGTTGATGCTCCATCATCTGAGTAGCTTTCATCTATATTTTGTTTCAGTGTAGATCCAGTTTTTAGCCAACGATCCATTTTATGGGTCAAATAATTAACTTAGAACTACAATAATATAAAAAAATAACGAATTATTATTGTAAAATATATAATATACAATCAGAGCTGGGTAAAATACTTTTTAAAAGGATTTAATGGTGTTTTATGTTTAACTGTCAAAATCAAGCAGCGAAAGCGGGGTGTAGCAGATGCAGCCAGGATGATTGAACACGATGTAGCTGGAAGCAGTAAACAGTAAACAATCACAACTGAAGGCACGACAGAAAGACGTGTGTAGCACACAGGAGTAACATGGAGGGGATAAGCGCACAGGGTTGCCACCTAGTCAGTGTGATCGAAACCCGGACACTAAAAAATTAAAAAAAAAATACATAAAAATTATATAAAAATCACAGAACATAATAATAATAGGTTCATGTTTTATTTATTGCCTTAAAAATATTTTTTTTATTGCTCCGAGCTTCTTGCCTTTTCATCGTCTTCTTGAACTGTTTTCAACCATTTTTTATAATTTCGCGGACTCCCGGTAATGGCTGCGTGAACCCCCAGGGGTCCACGGACCACAGTTTAAGAACCTATGCGCTAGAGAAATGTAATTTAAAAGTTTCCGTATTGGAGAGGTATAATTATTCCCTTAAATGTGTGTTAATTAGTCACTTTCACCCTCAAGTGTTGCTCCTCATTGGTGTATGAAAAGCGTAAATATTTTCCCACTAATACATTTTATTCGCAGTTAAGTGGTTTAAAGAAAATGGAAATTTCTGTTCAAAGTACCTTATTTGTAGCGATTCTCTTTCCTCTTTACATTTACTGAAGAATGTTGCAAGCACAGAAAAATTGGTTGTCGAAACGCTTTTAATAATTAGTTCTCTTAAAAATAGAGGAACTGAGATTTTTTTTGCCTATGTGCGTGGACACTGTGGAATTTACGGGAATGAAAGGGCTGATTTTTTAGCCAAAGACGCTTTGAATTTAGCAATTGATGTAAATTGTAACATTCCTAAGTGTTACTAGAAATGCTCATATTATGAAAAGCTTGTTGCTAAATTGAACGAAGAGTATGTCTCGTCTGAGAAAGTTGGCCACACCAAAACTTTTTTCCTACAATTAAGCATAGATTGAACTCAGAATTATTTTTCTTCACATACTTCCAAATTACACAATTTTTATCTGGCCATGGAAATTTTGCTAAATATCTATATAGGTTTCATCTTCGGACTAATGATTTGTGCGAGTGTTTTAAAAAGCAGCCACAAGATGTAGAGCATTTGCTTTTTAGCTGTCCTGCATTTAAAACATCAAGAATGTGCCTAAAAAATGATTTGAGAAAATTAGGTGAAACATGGCCAGTGAAACTCAATGTTTTTGTAAAATCTAATCTGCTTTTCTACTCATTTGTCAAGTTCATAAAATCTTGTAATTTCAGTTAAATTGTTTTCCACTGTTCCTTTGTTAAATCAACTTACTTCTGTAAGCCCCGTGTTGTACGTCTGTGGTGCACGGGGAGTTTGCTTTTGTTCAATAAAAAAAATACATTATATTACTTTTTAACTGAAAAATTAAAATTTCGGAAATTTTTTTACGCTGTATTGATTTTTGTATTTAGTTTAATAAAATAATTCAAACTTAGTTTGAATGTTTAATAAATGTTAAACAATAAATGTTACCCATAGTAACTTTGGCACATCTTATATTATTTTTGAATAGAAACATAACTATTTTATGAAATGTAACGACCACATCGTATTGTGTTACGAAACCACGCCAATATACAGATCAAGCAGGAACTGAGCGTTTGGATTTGTTGGCGATTATTTGGCTCTATGCAATCTAGTTAACAATTTCCAAATTATTTCAATCCGGACATTAAAAAATAACTCTTGAAGTTTCATTGAAGTAGGCATTTGTTTAATGAAAATAAAACCTAAAAGTTCAAGAAATTGAAGAATCGAGTGTAGGTTGGGAAAGATACTTAAATACTCAGTGCATGACATGCATTTTAAAATTTTATGTATTAACGACCCCCAAAATGATTTATTTCATCTTTCTGGCAATTATAGTTCGATTTGCACAAAAATTTATATATAGTGTAATTTAGAATTTATTATACTTGCGGCAAGTTAACCCATCGTTAGTCGCACTGGTCCTGATAGGTGCACGATGACTTTTTCAATGTTACGCAATGAACAGAATAAATGTAAAAATGTATTATTTATAATTTAAAAATTTCATTTTCAAACAGTTATTTGTTTTTTTTGTATGTCCTAAAGCATACTTCGTAATTAAAAATAAATAAATAATTAATGCGTGTGCCTCACAAATGTTCCTTGATTTCATTTGTTAAAGACTAGTGACCAATAGAGGAACATTGAGAACTTGGAAAACATTTATTTTTCTTGAGGAGCCAGTTAATTAGCGCAGACGGCAGATGTGTGTGTGTATGACAGGGAAGGAATGTATAGGCTACGTGAAAGATATGGAGATTCCACGTGAGATGTCATATTTAAGGCCCAAATGGCCGGAATACTGAAGGAATGGCAGACGACTTTTTAAAATTTATTTTTATTCCAGTCACTTAAAACATCAAGAAAACAATGGTCCAGCCATCTATCAACATGGCCGATTTATCTATTGGTTCAACTGTCTCCTATTGGTATTATCCATTGACAATCATATTCAGAACAATTATATAGTAATAATGTAGTACATTGTTAAAATGCTAAAATTTTTCTCCAATTTACACACAAAAAATATCGAGAAAGCTGACGATCCAGTCCTTCTATCGGTTCTTTCCATCACCTACAATCAGTTCTTTTCGACCCTTCTAACGGTTCTTACCGGCGTTATATCAATTTAATATTAACGCTACTAATTTAAAATTTTTGTTTCGTTGAATAAAAATAAAAGAAAATTGATAAAAAATAAGGAGCAGCTACAATATAAAGACTTTGTGGCAACGCTTTTGGCGTGGTTTTTTGCTGCCAAAAATGTTGCCAAGGTAGAACGTGTTTGAAAACTTTTTTCCTTTTTGCAGTAAAAGAATGACATTTTTGAAATAAAATTGTCATCCAACTTTAAGCTCAGGAAATAATGAAATACTTAAAAAAAGAAATTTGGAAGATAGAGATTCATAAGGAAATAGGAAAGAGATAGTCCATGAACGGAAAAATTCCTTTTTTACGCTCGTCTCACCCAATAACTCTAACAACTTCGAAAAATTTGTTGAAGCAATGAATTCTCTTCTCCTCACATGGATTTTTAAATAAAGAGGAGGAAAAATGAAAATTGGCTCGCACAAAAAAAATCCGATTTAACAACTCCGATTCCTTAAGGAAATTCACGAAGTTAAAAGATTCTCCCTAGTGGATTTTTGAAGCCAAATCGCTTTTTGATAATAGTAATTGTCCACGAAAGCATCTTCGACATACATATGAAATAGTTTTTTCAAGTTGGTATTGCTCAGTAAAAGCGAATCTTATTAAATCCCGGAGATATGATTTCGTTTTGGGTTAAAGATAACACTTCCTGTTCGTTTGAACTCTTCCCTCCTGTTTACTTGAATGATTACGTTCCTCTTTCGCGGGTTTGATGGAAGTAGTATTGGTCTACTTTTTATCTATGTATTTTGTTCTTTCATCAGAGCCCGGCTAGCTCAGTCGGTAGAGCACGAGACTCTTAATCTCGGGGTTGTGGGCTCAAGCCCCACGTTGAGCGGCGTTTAATTTTCGTTTCAGAAACGCTGCATTCAAACTCAATATTCATTGCTGACCTAAAGAAGTTATGGAAATACGATTTTACGAAGTTTAATTAAACGAATTTTACCAGTCTCACGAAAAGAACCAACCAAACGCCGATCTAAGGAAGACACGGTCGGTTTTCACAGAATCATTTGATACAAATCCTGAAATTATATCCCAATTTTCTGGAGGCATTAGTCACAATTTTCAGCACTGCATTCCAGATCCCGATTTGTGACCTTGAACTGAAATAGATAAGAACAATGGTACAAATTAGATTACTTTAGTTCCAATAAGGATGATGGGATTTGTTGCTCTGCGGTCATTTTTTGCTGCACGAAGAATAAGATTTTAGGATTCAGTGTTGGTATGCATAATAAAAAAGAGCATTTTAAATCACTGTTTAATATTCGTGTTTTACTCTCTTCCACGACGTCACCTTATTGAAATAACGAAGCTTTTTCGACTTCACTCTTGTTATAATTAGTTGAAACTAGTAAATAGTTGAAACGAGTAAATAGTCGAAAGGGGTAAATAGTTGAAACGAGCTTTATAGAATTAAAACTCAAGACTCTTCCCGTTTCGTCTTGGGTAGTAAAGCACTCCTACTGAATGCAAACCCAGCTGAACGCTACCCCTTAAATAGTTACTCTTCACCTTCCCCTAATTCCTCCTACTTTTAAACTGTTGCGTTCTTCCTCTAAGCCCGCCGTCATCTGACCGTGGTTCAAAATTACGTATTGTTGTCCTCGGATCTTTCCCTTTGGGATTGATCCCGGACCGTCACCAATAGCCCATTATGTTGCTCCAGTGTGACGTTAATTGAAATACCCCCCCCCCCTCCTCTAAGCCCGGCTAGCTCAGTCGGTAGAGCACGAGACTCTTAATCTCGGGGTCGTGGGTTCGAGCCCCACGTTGGGCTGCGTTAAGTTTTTATTGTCTGTTTTATTCTCTTTGTTATTGGATACGGAGAAAAGCTATGGTTCCCTTGGGGGCAAGATACTTGGACAATTTTTGAGTTTCACCATTTGTTTTTCAACTTGCAAGTTTATTCAAATTAATTTTTTATCGAAAGATGTGAAGTGAAACTTCAAGACCTATCACGAAACGATTTTACGTATCGTGAAATCAGAACAAACAAAACCAGGAAAATATAAAATCGTGGACATTAGAAAATCAAGTTTACTGAAACATCAGTACTATTAATACAAAAGTCAATGTACATTTACACTAATTTTTAATTTAATGTTCATACATATGGCCATTGTTGAGCGATGTGCAGAGTATACACACGCTCATCTTCATAAAAAATAGGAACGGCCAGAATACGACCACTGTACGCTTCCAATATTTAACAAAAACGTCCAGTTATACATTTATGATATCTGTTAGTTTTCGGACTTTATTCGCCTTTATTGTTAGGTTCTTTTTGAAAGCTAATAAAAAAGCATTATAAATCTGCATATATTATACTTAATTAACATTAGAATATCAAGAAAGCAATTTATAAGGGACGATTTTTTGAAGGGAAGGGGAATTAAATGTTTTTGTGAGAATGGAACGGACGTATTGATTACGGAGTACCTAACTGATAACAACTTACCTCCACATCATAATTAATTTAAAAAAATTATAATTAGTAAAAGATTTCTATAAAAGAGACAGGTTAAAGGAAGTTCACTAAGCAATATAATAAAAGATAAATATTATAAAGTATAGAATTTAGAGTAATTGATACAACTAGGAGTCCAGTATAAGTTCCAAAGAAGGGGCTGGCTTATTGAGGTTTACAAGTGTGCGCCTAATGCCCAGGAACGGCCCTGCTCATACATGATTAAATTATTTAATATCCATTTATAAACAAAAATTACAATGCGAGTTATTTCATTCAAAGGGAAGATTGAAACATTTATGATCAAACATTTTAATTTCCAAAGGCATTCAGAGATCAATGTCAAAATTTGAATAAAATTTCTACTTATATGAACTAATCAGAATTTAATTACTGACAAAAAAATTTCTAATTAACGTTCCATTAATATATGTTCGTTGATTAATATTTGTTTTGAGAGTCTGGGTAAGAAACTGCTTAGCTCTTTCCATTACTTTTTAATTACTTTTCTTTAAATGTTCGTTTCTTCAATCTGTTTAAAACGGAATACAGCAAATATCCTATTTGTTCATTATTCAATTAATCCGCCATATAGATTTGTTTCATATCAGCCTTTAAAAATCTGTTTACCTGACCAAGTCCAATTATTAAAATGTAAAATATTCCTACTTGTCAAGTGTATCTGCAATTGCGTGTTTGTCTGCTATGAAAACATACACGAATGAATTTCAAAAAGGAAATAAAAATTGTTCACAAATTATAATTAAAAATAAAATTTAGATTATACAAAGACAAAACTTATGCTTCACTATTCATTCTCATTTCAAAATTGAAGTCGGTCTTTGTAAGAATGTTGATATCAAAGGTGCAGCTTGTCCGTTTTGTTTTGGACCTTGCACCATAAATCCCCAAATCCAAATCCTAGCGCCATAAAACATCAAAACAAGAAACCCAAAATTCAAATCCAATACAACGACAAGGCAAGCTGGTACGTTTTCATATTGGCAACTAAAATTACAAATGCTCGCAGCTATTGCTAGAGATTTTAAGTCTGTAGAAGTTTGATCGAGAGTAATAACAATTATATAAACACAGCTTTTTGAAATAACCATGCAAAATATAAATACTAAGTGCACCTGCTCACAAAAAAATTCAGATTTCGTACGAAACAAACCTATTGAGAGGCAAAACGTGCTTCAGAATGCACTGCGGTGTAGCCCTTCATCTTCGTATTTTCACGTGCCGAAATAGCTCAGTTGGGAGAGCGTTAGACTGAAGATCTAAAGGTCCCTGGTTCGATCCCGGGTTTCGGCAGTCTTCCTTGTCCTCGGTAGTATAGTGGTAAGTATCCCCGCCTGTCACGCGGGAGACCGGGGTTCGATTCCCCGCCGGGGAGGAATTTTTTTTTCTTCAACTTTTGAAAAATTTCATATCGCATTAGAATTCCTGGACACGCTTTACACGAGAAATTTCAGATTTTTTGCATGTTGATTTCTGTAAATATTTTAAAACTCATTTTCAGCAATGTTTATTTTTCGCACTTCACCGAAAGCTGTTCCTCACTACTTGCCTAATTGCTAAAAATTCACGGATTGTAGAGCGACATTGATGAGATAAAAAAAATTAAAACATTCATATTTTACCGTCACCTAATTGAAATTACTGCGAATTTCACTGATAGTGTCAGCAACAGTTGAAAGGAGCTTAATAGAATTAAAACTCGAGTCCTGGTTTCGTTTTGCGTAGTAGATAACTCGTATTGAAAGAAAGTAGTGCAAGCTCAACCCCCGCTCCCCCTTGAATGGTTGTTCTTCACTTTCGCCTTATTCCTTTTAGGTCCTTTGTTGTTCTACTTTTCAACTGTTGCGGTTCTCCCTGTAAGCCCGGCTAGCTCAGTCGGTAGAGCACGAGACTCTTAATCTCGGGGTCGTGGGTTCGAGCCCCACGTCGGGCTAATGTTTTGTATCATTTCCGGTGCCACTCTGATATTTGAAACAAGGAGTTTCGCATAAATTCCCCAAGATACTTCTATATCCCAAAATATTCACAGTTTGTTTTCCAAACTTTTAATTTATTCAAATTTTAAAAATTTGGGTGTTCTATCTTTCGAATTCGAAATTAAATGCTTACAGAAAAGGATTGCATTAACACAAGAAAATTCAACATCTTTACAGAAAAGTGCTATTTCTTTCCAACTGTGATTTTATCGTAACGTACGTGGATAATTCGTTCTAACTGGTAAATACCTCAAGATAAATTCAACAAAAATACTAAACTTGTGCTATTGTTTCAAATTTTTTCAATTAAGTTTGTATAATTTTAAGTGCTGTTAATTATTTTGGCACCTAAAATTTTCTATAGTTTTAAGTACCAAAGAAGCCTGAATTCTTGCAACTGTGCCTTTATTAAGTAGGGGTAAAAAGATCCCTGAAATGAATCTGAAAGAAATTTTATTTAATTATTTGATTAACTGGTTCAGTTATATAAGATTGATTATCGGACAAGAACGATTATGTAAATTTTCCATAAATTTGTAATAACGTTTACAATTTCGCTTGAAGGGAATTTATCGAGATGATGTGATCAATGGATCAGCTAAATGGAAAGCGTCCAATCGCAATTAAAAATAAATTTTCATTAATAAATATATGAGAATTATATAGTACGTTTCTTATGTGCTCAAGAAATGTTTGTAAAGTCATTGTTATATCATATTCGTTTTAGTTTTATTTTCTCCGTAATAATTAGGGGTCCCAAAACAAAAATGTGTTGTTGAAAGCTGGTTATGTGGATAATAGGGCCACATATTTAGTTTGAAAATGAGTACAGATATGAATATCATATGTTGTGTGTGAAGTTAGTTATAATTATTAAAATAATAAGCTCTGGAAAGGGAAAAATTAAACAAAATTTTAAAACGTTTGAAGAACAATCCTTTGTGACTTTCCAAGAATAACATTTTTGGAAAAAATTGTGTGAAATCTCTTGTGGGAACCAAATATGCTTGCTAACTTAGCAGGACTTATCTTTTGTTCGAATAATTAGATAAAAGGAAGAAATAAATGTTAAGTGATTAATTAGCTCAAAATAAAGCACACGAGACACAAACTTATTTTATAATTAGTAATTGAATTACAAAACAATTTAAATATGTGTGAAAATTCTGCTATTGTGATCTTCCATCTTAATGATATTTAAAAAATCCCTGGGATTTTGGATTGATTTCGAAATAAAGAAACGTTTAATTTTCAATATCAGATAACAAAAATGTAATATAATTTTTCATCTCAAGGCTTCTCCAGAATAAAGGAAATTAAACAAGTATGAGACAGGCAATGGGTAAAATAATAAATTCGTGCTTCAGGAAATTATAAGATGAAGTATTCAAGATAAAAAGTAAAAGATTTAAAAAAACTATGGCACATCAATGATAAAGGTGTGATGAGTTTCGAAGTCAAAAGTTCAATCGATAATACACGATGGGATAAATAAGAAAATTTTCTAATAGAACAGTAGCGATAAAATCAAAAGCGCTTAATTGAGTCTAGCCTTAAACGGTAATCCCTTTTCAGATGGATTTGAAATTTTCAGATTGTTACCCAAAGAGGGCTCCCATTTAAGGTAACGTCTCCAAAGAAATGTCAAAGATATATAGAACCCTAAGTAACAAAAGTACTGTTAGGTTTCTAGAAAGAAAATTAACAAATATTTTTGAGTAATGATAATCGTGAATAACATAAGATATGGTGTACCGTGGTTTTAAAGACAATTTAGGTAGTGGATTTTGTATGGTTGTCGCTTTACGATAATTTTTTACTACACGAGGGCTAATTAGAAAGGGACTTACGGCTGAAAGTGGATTCCGAACTATTACGAACATTCATGCCATGGTCGAGATTCGAACCCATAGTCTGTTGTACCAAGAACCAGAGAGTGAACCACTCGGCTACCAGTCTTACCTTTAGACAATGAAAGTCGGAAATGTTTAATATTAATTTTTAAAGTATATCAAGAAGTATATCAAGTAGAACAAAAGAATTAATTTTACGTGACATGTTACAAGTTTACAATAATTAATTTTTTAGACTTTTACCGTTTTCTAGGGAATTCTTTTTGAATAGGGATGCTGGTCTGCGGCACCGTGATATTGTAATGTCAGACTTTGCCTTAACCCACTTGGGTTACTTCGCGCCTATATAGAGAACCTTGGATCTAAGGTGGATTGCAAAGCTCTTTTTTCGTGGGAAGTACGTAATACCACAAAACTCTACTGTCCTTTACAACATTTAACTTTACAAAAAAGCCTCTCACATTGAAAAATTAATCGCTTTCAAATGTTTACTTAATTTGGTTTCAAACGACAAAATGTAGAAAATCAAAGATTTAAAAAAACTTACTTTCACGGTTATTGTTTGTACGTATAGACAAGGAAAGAACGATAGGATGAAGTTCATGTCTTCTGTGATGGTAGACTGAGATAGAGAACTGAAGTTTAATCTCATTTCAAAATGAAGGCTAATAAAGAAATAAAAGGACATTTAAACAACATTCTAATTTTTTCAACTAATTAATTTTTGAGAAAAAGTTTCTTACAAATTAATAGTTAATCATAGATGGGGTTCAAACACTTATTGAGATTTATTTGCATTTATTAAAATTAGTTTTTGATGCTCAACAACTCTTCATAACTGTAGAACTATCATAATTTTCTCAACGAATTTTTATCTCCACAGAATAAAAATTAAAAATTAACAATTCAGCTGGAGTGCATTGATATTTCTTCTCTTTCACTTATCAACTTAAAAATATAAATATTGCACTCCTTATAGCCAACAATATTGAAGTAATGTAATTCCACAAGAGAAAAAAATTTACTATAACTCCGTTTCTCTTTCTTCAAACAGCCCTGTCCGGATTTGGTTTTGTTATTGAAAGGGTTGAATCCTTCCAGCCATTGGGTAAATACACTCCTTTTCTCTCCGATTGTTTAGTCTTCGTCTCGCTTGACTACCCGTGTTGCCACCCTTTAATTAGTATCTTCGGCCTTGGGGGATCATTCCACAAAGGATACCTTTCAGGAGAATACCTGGCAATGATTTCTTTCATTTTTTTCAATTACTCTGTCTCCCAAAATACTTAGGAACAATGAAGATTGATTTGAATCTTCAGGAGATCTCGATCTGATAGGGAAATCGCGTTGTTCCACTAGCAGGTGGAAACTCATAACTTCTGCAATGCTCGTTTGGATGCCTCTTATCGGCCAGAAATCTTCCAACTCTTAAAACTTACTTGCCTCACTTCGTTTTTCATTTCGGAGCGAGTTTAATTGGACGTCAAAGGGGACGTAAACATGGTTGTTTGTTTGCTTTATTCAAAGCGTCGGTTGGACGGAATGCGATGGGTAATTGCAGATTTACAGAACCTGTGCAAAGAGAATTTGAATGCGTCATGCGTCAAGTTGAGATTGGGATAATCACGTGATTGGATTAGGATAATCACGTGATTGGATTAGGATAATCACGTGATTGGATAGACGTTAACTTCGGCTGGAAACTTTTCTATTGTGGGCTTTAATATCTTTAGGAATCTGTATAACTGGATGTAATTTAAAATTTCTCGAGCGATCCTATTTTAATTTTTTTTTGACAGATTGAATCGTATATTTTTGCACTCTTTTCTACATTAATTTTCTTAAAAATAATTTCCTCACATTAGCATGCTAACGCGTGCTCCATTAGGCAGAAGTATAAACGAGCCTTTAACTTAGAATTACGAGAAGGCAGACAATCTTGGGTCAGTCAAATTTTGAAAACGTGTGAAAACGCGTTTAGAGAAGGCCTACTCAAAAGCACGAATAGCAATCGTCGCGAATTTTTTCATGACAACTCGTTATTACTGCTATCATTTTCAGTACCGAACAATAAACTTAGAAAAAGATTTCGCGTTTCAGATACCAGTTGTGGAAACTATGTCCACCAGTACACTAATATAACTAATAGACAAAACCACGTGACCCGACTGTCCAGTAGTGAGAGCCGAACCATAGCAGGATAGTATAAAGCACTCAAGAAACAGACGAAAGTTAAGCCATTCGAAAGCTAATAATATTAGAATTAGCCTGAAAAAATCCATACTTGTTCAAGCTTCTCCCTTTCTTGCTTACATCAAACAGCGTAGCACGCAGTACGAAAAAACAGATCATTTTCCCCAAATAAAGGTCTTTATAGACGAGGTGGTGGTATGGAATACATAAATATGTATACAAACCATTATTCCTGTTGTGTATTTCACTATTCAGGCAATATTATGGATAACAATTTTTATATCGACCATAAAAATTTTTATGTATTTCTTTATAAAGCACAAATTGAAAACTAAAATTCCATATTTTTGTTTTGTATGCAAAACCAAAACTGACAAGTTTTGTTTCTTAAATATATGCGCTGTACACCTAATAACTGATGAATATTTTCAATGTTTGCTACACAAGAGACAATGTAACAATATTAATCTATTGTTATAAATAGATTTATTTTCGGAGCACATTTTAAAATTTTACTGAATTATTTCATCGGCTTTCTTGATGGCTTTAACATTGAAACAATGACTTTAAAAACATCGGTTTTTAAACAATGCTACAACGTTTTGTATTAAACTTTTATACATGGATTTTGTTTCAGAACACAATTTTTAAATTTTATTGTATATTATATCTGTTTTATCAAATATTTTTGGTACACTTATTCCTGAGGTAACTTTGACCCTTGTTAAGAGCTTTTATCATTACACATTTTTATTCACATTATTACCAATTTAAATTGTACTGTGTAGTCATATTTCTTAAAATTCTTTGTTGTTTTCTATCTGAAAATATAAAATATGTGGTAGGCCTAAGTTACATACATTGAGTAACATTGGTCCAGTCCTTAGTTTTTTAACGTTTATTAAATATTCAAACTAAGTTTGAATTATTTTATCAGTGTATTTTATCCTATTAATCCTAAGAGAATCATTACAGCTTACAAGTCTTTAAATTTAGAATTTTGACGAATTTGGAATAATAAAACGCATCCTTAACTGAAAAACACGAATATAGTACCTAGTAGTTTTAAAAATTAAAAAATTAACTTATTTCAATAAAAATATAAATTCTTCATACCTAATAGGAATTCCTAACAACCATCGTCGTTTTTTTCAATAAATCGTTGAAAATCATAAACTAAAATTGCACATTCAAAGTAATAAAGGTATATAATTGTTAAATAATTACATTACGCAATTTTGTGAAATTTAGATTTATTTTTAGAAAGAAGTTTAAGTATTTAGAATGGTCCAACATTAGCTAGAGGACTATTTAAAAGTATGAAAATGACTTTCATGTGTGTTACTTAAAAGTAAATATATTTTCCAAACTTATCTCTCTCGTATTATCATTAAAATAGAATTATATTAAAGAAATGAAGAAGTTACTTTTTTATTACAGATTTTCTTATATCAGATTTAAAATTTAGTGAACTGCGGACTCAAAAAGTAGTTTTAAGAAAAAAGAAGCTATATTCACAAAAGCAGTTAACTAATCTTTCGATTACCAATAGGAAGCCCTGAATAAAGACTAACGATTCACCTACATTTAAAAAGCAAACGATTAATTAACCTGGTGTAAATCAGTTGCAAATTTATTTATTGATAGTGGGCCAAAGTTACCCTGAAAGGAAAAATTACTTCAAATGCTACTATTTTTTAAACTCATATTTTCTTACCGATAATACAATATTTGTAGTACAGTATGAATGTATAATTTGTAGAACAATACAGCAATGAAATTGTAGACCACAGTTGTAGAGATGCTAATATCGTCTAATCCTTTTAGATCTTAATTTATTAATCTTTTTCAAGAATAAGTGCAAATAATTTGGTAAAAAATTTTAAAGCTGTTATTAAAACGTGCATAAATGAAAGAATAATTTAAAAAGTAAAGATATTCAAAAATCGCTAATTTACTTTCTGTTCCAAACAATATTTTTGGTGGACATATTTTATAAAAACTTTGGAGTTCTGTGCATGGCAACAGAACATTCCAGAAGGGTTTCAATATTTATCCTTTTCCTTTCTTTTTAGAATTATTCTGTTATATGCTGCGAAGTACATAAATAAAAATATTCTTTTGTGCATTCTAAAAAAAGTTCACATTGTCTGTTTATTATTTCTGTGATACTATGGACTCGTTCGTAAACGCGAATAAATCACACCTGTTGAACGAGTTATTCGAACAGAGTGTTCCAAGAGTCTCAGATTTTTTAATGCGAGAACAAGCCGTTTCATGAATCACTGAAAACGAAAAAAAAATCGTTGGTAACGAACGGAGATTGTGCTAGGTTTCGTCAGTTCAGAAGATGGCGTCCGAAGTGAATGTCGTGCAGGGACATAACTAGGCTAGTTTCCACCAGGGCAAGAACTCGCCTTAGCGCCCCCACCCCTCTTCATTTTTTATCATATGTAAATATCTATAGTAAAAAATACTCGGCCAGTTTGATGCCCCCGCCAATCCGGCACCCGGGCACATGCCCCGTCTGCCCCTCCTAGTTACGTCCCTGATGCATATGCATTCCCAATGTAAGTTGTTGGGATCACTCGATGAAATTACTAACCACGAATGTCAAATTCAGTGCAGCAATCAAAGTAAGTGTTTATATTTTTAAATTTAAATTATTATTTATTTTAATGTATGTTCACGTGTTATCGAAGAAATATTAGTTTAAACCGAGTAGAATACGAATGACATGTAATTGTTTTAGTCATGTAATTTGCAAATAACGTTTCATAGTACATATTTGTATTGTAAGAAATTGCAGTTTATTGTTTTGTCTTTATTATCTACCTTCAAACTTAAAATCACCCAGAAAACTTGTGAAAACTGCAAGAGTTTCAGTAATAGAACAGTGAAGAATATAAGAATTAGAATAAGATTTAAGAATATTAATGTGATATATTGTTGGATGGTATTAGTATGGAGAATTTGTTATTAGTTTGAAACGTAAATTGTGGGCGATTACCTTTCTCAATTGAATCTAGTTTTATTTGTCCATATAAATGAAGTACGGTCCACTTTTTGTTGAAAGGAAAGAAAAGCATATAAGAAATTAAAAATAAAGCTAAGCCGTTCCAGCATTTACTATTTAAGTTACGTAAAATAAAGTAGATTGTCTGATAACATTAAAATAAAATAAATTTCTATTTCGGAATAAACTTATTTAAGTCTAAACATTCTAACTTTTTATGTGAAAGTGTGAGTAATACTGAGAGGTTTTTGTAAGACTGGCATAGAATTTTAACCGACATTTATAAATAAGTTTTCTTCGTTGGTAACTGCTGATTGATATTATTTTTCCGTAGGTGAGCAAATGCAGACCACTTTTTCGTGGAACGACGTGGTAACACGTTTACTACTTGCAACATATGCTGAAAAAAGACTTTTTAAATCCACACTTTAAAAAAGGACAGTGTGGGAAGGGATATCTGAAGTTCTAATAAGTCACGGCTATACTATCACAAGAATACAAGCAGAGAATAAATTCAAGTTTACTGAATTCCTATAAAAGGGCAAGATACAATAACCGGCAGTCTGGAGGTTACCATAAAACATCTCCTTATTTTAAGGGGGGGGGGGTATTTCAATTAACGTCACACTGGAGCAACACAACGGGCTATTGGTGACGGTCCGGGATCAATCCCAAAGGGAAGGATCCGAGGACAACACCACGTAATTTTGAACCACGGTCAGATGACGAGGCAACACCTGAGCTGGCACCCCACTCTCCAAACTTCCACACCACGCCAACCTTATTTTAAGGAGATGGAGGAACTGTTTGCGGCATCTCCAGATGTAAACCCAGTTTCGGAGGCATCGTCAATATCCGGTGTAACGATTTCTCTGGGTAGCGTGGTAGATTCAAATCTACAGAGGACAGTCTAGCTTAAATAATAAACATTAATTTTATTGAGAACAATTTCTTGACTATATGTGAATCTATTTACAAGGCACTTTCACAAATTCGATACCTCTGCTAACTGGATGCGACAGGTTGTCGTAATCTCAGGTACGCACGAAAGTCTCTGAGTGAGAGAAAGGTCTCTCAATCGTCTCGGGGTGAGACTCTACTCGTCGGGTGACGATTACACAAGATCAGCACCGGATCCTCACGAGATGACGGGTCGATTCAGGTTCCCTGCCGGACGAGAAGTCGGCATCGGACTCTTTGCAGGTCGTCGGTTCGGCACAATCAGGGGACGGCTCCACTGGGGTCGTCGGGTCAGCACAAGACAGGCATGGCTCCGCTGGGGTCGTCGGGTCAGCACAAGACAGGCACGGCTCCACTGGGGTCGTCGGGTCAGCACAAGACAGGCACGGCTCCACTGGGGTCGTCGGGTCAGCACAAGACAGGCACGGCTCCGCTGGGGTCGTCGGGTCAGCACAAGACAGGCACGGCTCCGCTGGGGTCGTCGGGTCAGCACAAGACAGGCACGGCTCCACTGGGGTCGTCGGGGCAGCACAAGACAGGCACGGCTCCACTGGGGTCGTCGGGTCAGCACAAGATAGGCACGGCTCCGCTGGGGTCGTCGGGTCAGCACAAGACAGGCACGGCTCCGCTGGGGTCGTCGGGGCAGCACAAGACAGGTACGGCTCCGCTGGGGTCGTCGGGTCAGCACAAGACAGGCACGGCTCCGCTGGGGTCGTCGGGTCAGCACAAGACAGGCACGGCTCCACTGGGGTCGTCGGAGCAGCACAAGACAGGTACGGCTCCGCTGGGGTCGTCGGGTCAGCACAAGACAGGCACGGCTCCACTGGGGTCGTCGGGGCAGCACAAGACAGGTACGGCTCCGCTGGGGTCGTCGGGTCAGCACAAGATAGGCACGGCTCCGCTGGGGTCGTCGGGGCAGCACAAGACAGGCACGGCTCCGCTGGGGTCGTCGGGTCAGCACAAGACAGGCACAGCTCCGCTGGGGTCGTCGGGTCAGCACAAGACAGGCACGGCTCCACTGGGGTCGTCGGGGCAGCACAAGACAGGCACGGCTCCGCTGGGGTCGTCGGGGCAGCACAAGACAGGCACGGCTCCACTGGGGTCGTCGGGTCAGCACAAGATAGGCACGGCTCCGCTGGGGTCGTCGGGGCAGCACAAGACAGGCACGGCTCCGCTGGGGTCGTCGGGTCAGCACAAGACAGGCACGGCTCCGCTGGGGTCGTCGGGTCAGCACAAGACAGGCACGGCTCCACTGGGGTCGTCGGGGCAGCACAAGACAGGTACGGCTCCGCTGGGGTCGTCGGGTCAGCACAAGACAGGCACGGCTCCACTGGGGTCGTCGGGTCAGCACAAGACAGGCACGGCTCCACTGGGGTCGTCGGAGCAGCACAAGACAGGTACGGCTCCGCTGGGGTCGTCGGGTCAGCACAAGACAGGCACGGCTCCACTGGGGTCGTCGGGGCAGCACAAGACAGGTACGGCTCCGCTGGGGTCGTCGGGGCAGCACAAGACAGGTACGGCTCCGCTGGGGTCGTCGGGTCAGCACAAGATAGGCACGGCTCCGCTGGGGTCGTCGGGGCAGCACAAGACAGGCACGGCTCCGCTGGGGTCGTCGGGTCAGCACAAGATAGGCACGGCTCCGCTGGGGTCGTCGGGTCAGCACAAGACAGGCACGGCTCCACTGGGGTCGTCGGGTCAGCACAAGACAGGCACGGCTCCACTGGGGTCGTCGGGGCAGCACAAGACGGGAACGGTATCTTTCCGTAACTCCAGTACGTTCCTTCGTTTCTCTAGGGGAGAAAGCAACTCCAAGCTTTTTGCAGGCTAAGGAGTTGGACCACTCGCAGGGTCGCTGGATCGAGCCTCTCGGATGGGACCAAAGCAGGAACTCGAGATAGGCTGCCTACGCCAGGCTACAAGAACGCGTGCTCTCAGGGTGAGAGAACCGTCTTCTACAAATATCTTTTCTCCCTAAGGAGTGACCGCTCAAAGGGTCGCTGAGTCAAGCCTCTCGAACGAGAACACAAGCAAGAACTGACGATTCGACTCCCTTCTTTCCCCTTGAAACCCCGCAGCCTTTGTTCGCTGGTGGTTTTTTTTGGTTCGCTCATGATTGGTTGTTGCTTTTAATTGGTTGCTGATTCGGCGGCGACTGTCTGACGTAAAATGGGATCAGCTACTTAGCGCAGGTGGGCTTAATTACCTAGCAGATGGACTTAATCACCTGGCAGGTGCACTCCTAATCACCTGGGCGTTTTTCGGAACGAATTCCCTTTGTCCGTTTTCGGTACAAGTCCATAACGTCTGGTGCCAGAGAGATAGAAACGCATTGTCCGTGTTTTACGACTCTTGTCGGCGAGTTTGCCTTAGGAGGGTTAATTGAGGGGTCCATCAAAAAGAATCCTCACACCGGATTTGCCTACAGCCCAGCAGCCAACATCAATTCTGGATTTGCCTACAGCCCAGCAGCCAGCATCAATTCTGGATTTGCCTACAGCCCAGCAGCCAGCATCAATTCTGGATTTGCCTACAGCCCAGCAGCCAACATCAATTCTGGATTTGCCTACAGCCCAGCAGCCAACATCAATTCTGGATTTGCCTACAGCCCAGCAGCCAACATCAATTCTGGATTTGCCTACAGCCCAGCAGCCAACATCAATTCTGGATTTGCCTACAGCCCAGCAGCCAGCATCAATTCTGGATTTGCCTACAGCCCAGCAGCCAGCATCAATTCTGGATTTGCCTACAGCCCAGCAGCCAACATCAATTCTGGATTTGCCTACAGCCCAGCAGCCAACATCAATTCTGGATTTGCCTACAGCCCAGCAGCCAGCATCAATTCTGGATTTGCCTACAGCCCAGCAGCCAGCATCAATTCTGGATTTGCCTACAGCCCAGCAGCCAGCATCAATTCTGGATTTGCCTACAGCCCAGCAGCCAGCATCAATTCTGGATTTGCCTACAGCCCAGCAGCCAGCATCAATTCTGGATTTGCCTACAGCCCAGCAGCCAGCATCAATTCTGGATTTGCCTACAGCCCAGCAGCCAACATCAATTCTGGATTTGCCTACAGCCCAGCAGCCAACATCAATTCTGGATTTGCCTACAGCCCAGCAGCCAACATCAATTCTGGATTTGCCTACAGCCCAGCAGCCAGCATCAATTCTGGATTTGCCTACAGCCCAGCAGCCAACATCAATTCTGGATTTGCCTACAGCCCAGCAGCCAACATCAATTCTGGATTTGCCTACAGCCCAGCAGCCAGCATCAATTCTGGATTTGCCTACAGCCCAGCAGCCAACATCAATTCTGGATTTGCCTACAGCCCAGCAGCCAGCATCAATTCTGGATTTGCCTACAGCCCAGCAGCCAGCATCAATTCTGGATTTGCCTACAGCCCAGCAGCCAGCATCAATTCTGGATTTGCCTACAGCCCAGCAGCCAACATCAATTCTGGATTTGCCTACAGCCCAGCAGCCAACATCAATTCTGGATTTGCCTACAGCCCAGCAGCCAACATCAATTCTGGATTTGCCTACAGCCCAGCAGCCAGCATCAATTCTGGATTTGCCTACAGCCCAGCAGCCAACATCAATTCTGGATTTGCCTACAGCCCAGCAGCCAACATCAATTCTGGATTTGCCTACAGCCCAGCAGCCAACATCAATTCTGGATTTGCCTACAGCCCAGCAGCCAGCATCAATTCTGGATTTGCCTACAGCCCAGCAGCCAACATCAATTCTGGATTTGCCTACAGCCCAGCAGCCAGCATCAATTCTGGATTTGCCTACAGCCCAGCAGCCAACATCAATTCTGGATTTGCCTACAGCCCAGCAGCCAACATCAATTCTGGATTTGCCTACAGCCCAGCAGCCAGCATCAATTCTGGATTTGCCTACAGCCCAGCAGCCAACATCAATTCTGGATTTGCCTACAGCCCAGCAGCCAGCATCAATTCTGGATTTGCCTACAGCCCAGCAGCCAACATCAATTCTGGATTTGCCTACAGCCCAGCAGCCAACATCAATTCTGGATTTGCCTACAGCCCAGCAGCCAGCATCAATTCTGGATTTGCCTACAGCCCAGCAGCCAACATCAATTCTGGATTTGCCTACAGCCCAGCAGCCAGCATCAATTCTGGATTTGCCTACAGCCCAGCAGCCAACATCAATTCTGGATTTGCCTACAGCCCAGCAGCCAACATCAATTCTGGATTTGCCTACAGCCCAGCAGCCAGCATCAATTCTGGATTTGACGATTCTGCCACCTGTAGCTCTTTCTCCAAGAAAAAAAAAAGAAAAGTTGAAGTTGAATCAGAGTGGTTTAAAACGTATCGAGGCCAGGCCCAAAAGAGACATGAGAAAATGGCCATGCAAAATAAATTTTTAGATGCCTTTATTAATTTTACCAAACTTTCATAAAATAAATCCTCTTTACAAAATGAATTTGTTTGAAAATTTTTGAAACATTAGTCTCAAGATTTTGTAATAACATCGGCTCAGAGCAGAAACTCATGAAAAGTTTTTAGAGATACTAAAAACTTACTTTCGGGAGACGAAATACATTGTCAATTTAATCTTTGTAAAATATGCATGACACCACTAAAATGCTTATAATTTGTATTTTAATTTTTTAAAAACTAATTCTATAAACTGCTGTAAGAGTTCAGATCGATACCTAAAATGTGATTTTCTTTAAATAACTAGTTTTTCAATTGTAACTTAAATATGTGAGCCATGTGAAAGTGTTCCATTTTGCTGCACTTATAAATTAAGCACTGGTAAAATATCAACGAACCTTATATCTGTTCGGTAGCTGAGTTGCACAGCATATGTTGCTTAGTAACGATGAGACTCAAGAAAGCGTTCGTAAATGCAACCTCAGAACCGATGAAACGGAGGTCATGTGACGGGTTATTTTTGGTTTGCATTTTTTTCAGAGAATTGATTACGAACGCGACCTATGAACTATCGGTTCAATTGAGCCCATGCTGAAAATTTTTATTCTGTAAATTATTTAAAATAGAACAAGTAAACAAAATCACAACTGGTAAAATATGAATGTTTTTATTTTTTTATCTAATCAATGTCGTTCTACAATTCGCGAATGTTTCCTTTTTAAAAACGTGGATGCACTTATGAATTGCTCCATTGCCATTTCGACGGAATGCATATTATTAGGCAATTAGTGAGGAAAATTAAAAGTTTGGAAAACAAACTGAATATTTTGGGATATAGAAGTATCTTGGGGAATTTATGCGAAACTCCTTGTTTCAAATATCAGAGTGGCACCGGAAATGATACAAAACATTAGCCCGACGTGGGGCTCGAACCCACGACCCCGAGATTAAGAGTCTCGTGCTCTACCGACTGAGCTAGCCGGGCTTACAGGGAGAACCGCAACAGTTGAAAAGTAGAACAACAAAGGACCTAAAAGGAATAAGGCGAAAGTGAAGAACAACCATTCAAGGGGGAGCGGGGGTTGAGCTTGCACTACTTTCTTTCAATACGAGTTATCTACTACGCAAAACGAAACCAGGACTCGAGTTTTAATTCTATTAAGCTCCTTTCAACTGTTGCTGACACTATCAGTGAAATTCGCAGTAATTTCAATTAGGTGACGGTAAAATATGAATGTTTTAATTTTTTTTATCTCATCAATGTCGCTCTACAATCCGTGAATTTTTAGCAATTAGGCAAGTAGTGAGGAAAATAAACATTGCTAAAAATGAGTTTTAAAATATTTACAGAAATCAACAATCAAAAAATCTGAAATTTCTCGTGTAAAGTGTGTCCAGGAATTCTAATGCGATATGAAAAATTTTAAAAGTTGAAGAAAAAGAATTCCTCCCCGGCGGGGAATCGAACCCCGGTCTCCCGCGTGACAGGCGGGGATACTTACCACTATACTACCGAGGACAAGGAAGACTGCCGAAACCCGGGATCGAACCAGGGACCTTTAGATCTTCAGTCTAACGCTCTCCCAACTGAGCTATTTCGGCACGTGAAAATACGAAGATGAAGAGTTACACCGCAGTGCATTCTGAAGCACCTTTTGCCTCTCAATAGGTTTGTTTCGTACGAAATCTGAATTTTTTTGTGAGCAGGTGCACTTAGTATTTATATTTTGCATGGTTATTTCAAAAAGCTGTGTTTTTAATTGTAATTACTCTCGATCAAACTATTACAGACTTAAAATCTCTAAAAATATCTGCGAGCATTTGTAATTTTAGTTGCCAATCTGAAAACGTACCAGCTTGCCTTGTCGTTGTATTGGATTTGAATTTTGGGTTTCTTGTTTTGATGTTTTATGGCGCTAGGATTTGGATTTGGGGAATTATAGTGCAAGGTCCAAAACAAAACGGACAAGCTGCACCTTTGATATCAACATTCTTAAAAAGACCGACTTCAATTTTGAAATGAGATTGAATAGTGAAGCATAAGTTTTGTCTTTGTATAATCTAAATTTTATTTTTAATTATAATTTGTGAACAATTTTTATTTCCTTTTTGAAATTCATTCGTGTATGTTTTCATAGCAGATAAACACGGAATTGCAGATACACTTGACAAGTAGGAATATTTACATTTTAATAATTGGACTTGGTCAGGTAAACCGATTTTTAAAGGCTGATATGAAACAAATCTATATGACGGATTAATTGAATAATGAACAAATAGGATATTTGCTGTATTCCGTTTTAAAAAGATTGAAGAAACGTACATTTAAAGAAAAGTAATTAAAAAGTAATGGAAAGAGCTAAGTAGTTTCTTACCCAGACTCTCAAAACAAATACTAATCAACGAACATATATTAATGGAACGTTAATTAGAAAATTTTTTGTCAGTAATTAAATTCTGATTAGTTCATATAAGTAGAAATTTTATTCAAATTTTGACATTGATCTCTGAATGCCTTTGGAAATTAAAATGTTTGATCATGAATGTTTCAATCTTCTCTTTGAATGAAATAACTCGCATTGTAATTTTTGTTCATAAATGGATATTAAATAATTTAATCATGTTTGAGCAGGGCCGTTCCTGGGCATTAGGCGACACTTGTAAACCTCAATAAGCCAGCCCCTTCTTTGGAACTTATACTGGACTCCTAGTTGTATCAATTACTCTAAATTCTATACTTTATAATATTTATCTTTTATTATATTGCTTAGTGAACTTTCTTTAACCTGTCTCTTTTATAGAAATCTTTTATTAATCATAATTTTTTAAAATTAATTATGATGTGGAGGTAAGTTGTTATCAGTTAGGTACTCCGTAATCAATACGTCCGTTCCATTCTCACAAAAACATTTAATTCCCCTTCCCTTCAAAAAATCGTCCCTTATAAATTGCTTTCTTGATATTCTAATGTTAATTAAGTATAATATATGCAGATTTATAATGTCTTTTATTAGCTTTCAAAAAGAACCTAACAATAAAGGCGAATAAAGTCCGAAAACTAACAGATATCATAAATGTATAACTGGACGTTTTTGTTAAATATTGGAAGCGTACTGTAACCGTATTGTGGCCGTTCCTATTTTTTTCTGAAAATGAGCTAGCGTATACTCTGCACATCGCTCAACAATGGCCATGCGTATAAACATTAAATTAAAAATTAGTGTAAATGTACATTTAATTTTGTATTAATAGTACTGATGTTTCAGTAAACGTGATTTTCTAATTACCACGATTTTATATTTTCCTGGTTTTGTTTGTTCTGATTTCACGATACGTAAAATCGTTTCGTGATAGGTCTTGAAGTTTCACTTCACATCTTTCGATAAAAAATTAATTTGAATAAACTTGCAAGTTGAAAAACAAATGGTGAAACTCAAAAATTGTCCAAGGGAACCATAACTTTTCTCCGTATCCAATAACAAAGGGTTGGCGACAATAAATACTTAACGTAGCCCAACGTGGGGCTCGAACCCACGACCCCGAGATTAAGAGTACCGACTGAAGCTCGTTTCAACTATTGTAATGACTACTGGCCAGTACAATAATAATAATACGATAACGTGCAAATACGAACAAGCTTGCTAGGGCCACATTAGGACATTTATTGACATAGGTAGTGTTGCAGTTACAGTTAATCATGTTACAGAACAGCCACAGTTAATCATTACATCTCCCTTTTTTTAGTAAAAGTGAATAAACTAGAAGTTTCACAAATTAAGTTTGTGTGGTATTTTAACAAGTCTGCCTGAACGAGTTCTGTATTGAGATGGTAATTGTTCAGGTGGGATTGGCATTTCGACACTGTTTGAATCATCAGGAAATGCTGCTTCACTGGAATAGGCATTTTCCATGGTGGATTCCTGCGATTCAACTGGTGCTGGCTCTACATCCTTGGTGATGTAGGGTCGAAGAAACCTCGAATTCCTTCGATAAGTTGCACCTTCAGTTGTCTTGATAATGAAGGATCTTGGTCCTTTAGCTTGATCGATAACTTCAGCTGGGCACCAATTCCTGTGTCCTTTTCGGAACCATACTTTTTGGCCCACAGAGATCGGTGGTTTTGATTTAGACCCTCTGTCTCTGTACGTCTTCTCGATCATTCTCCTTGCTTTTAGATTCTGTGAGACGTTTTGAATGATCTTTGGTTCCAATAATTTTGCACTCATAGGTAGAATTCCTTTGGTTCTTCTCCCCATGAGTCTTTGAACTGGAGAACCAAGAACTCCTCCTGGCGTATTTCGGTTATTCAATAGCGCCAAATAAATATCAGAGCCATCTGCAGCACATTTGGCTATTAGGTTCTTTGCTTCCTGAACATATCTTTCAGCTAAGCCATTTGAACGCTTGTGTTCAGGACTAGACGTTTGCATCGTAAAGCTCCAATCTTCAGCAAACTCGCGAAATTCTTTCGAAGTTAGCTGTGTTCCTTCATCTGAACATAAAGTTTCAGGAACACCATGAGTTGCAAACCATTGTTTGAGAGCCTTGATAACCGTCTGTGATGATATACTTCCGAGAACACAAAAGTCAAAATATCCCGAATAACTGTCAGCAATCACTAGGTATTCTTTTTTGTCCCAGTGATAGATATCGATGGCTATGATTTGCCATGGTTTATCAGGAATTTTGTTCAGTATCAACGGTTCTTCTGGATTGTCCCTATGACGTTGCTGGCAAACATAACTCGCCACATCTTTGTTCATGCCATACCAATAAACATTCTCTCGTGCTCTGCTTAATGAACGTTGTATCCCCAGATGTCCAAGATGAATGGTTTTCAACGTTTGTTCCTGAAGTCCAACAGGTATAACCACCCGATCACCTCTGAACAGTACTCCATTATAATTGGCAAATTCATCTCTGAATGTCCAATATTTCTTTAGACAATCAGGAACATGGTCAATTGTATTGGGCCAACCCTCCAGGACAAGCTTTGTCAATTTCGACAGTTCTTTGTCAGTTTTGACTGCTTCCTTGAGTTCATTTGTTCTAGAGTCTGTCATTGGAACAATTACATGAACTTCCATTTTCAATTCAGGCATGTCCAAATCATGAGCTTCACAGTCACGAGTTAACGTGTCTGCTATGAACATCTCAGTTCCTTTTTTGTAAATGATTTCAGGACGATAAGGGATAATGTCAAATATAATTCTCTGCAGACGAGGTGGAGCGCAATGAAGAGGTTTTCTAGAAATTGACATTAATGGTTTATGATCAGTTTCAACCGTTAGGTGTTTGCATCCCCAAACGTATTGATGAAATCTGATGCATCCAAATTTAATAGCAAATGCCTCTTTTTCAATTTGAGAATAATTTTGTTGGGTTTTATCAAGTGCTTTGGTGGCATAAGCTACTGGACGCCCTTCTTGGATTAATACAGCACCTACTGCATGCTTGCTGGCATCCACGGATAATGTTACAGGTGAGTTGACATCAAAGTACTTTAACACTGGTAGCTCTTTCATACTTTTCTTCAACTCCTCAAAGGCTGATTGGTGTTGATGGTCCCAGACCCATTCAATATCCTTTTTACATAGGTCTCTTAAAGGTTGTGTTACCTTTGAAAGGTTGGAAATGAATTTTGCCATGTAGGTTATCATGCCCAGAAACCTTTGAAGAGTTGTGACATCACGGGGGGTTTTCAAGTCATTGATGACTTGGATCTTTTCTGGATCTGCTTTGAGGCCTTTGTCGGTTACTATATGTCCCAAGAACTTGACATTATTTTTTGAATAGACGCATTTGTCCTTGTTCAATGTCAACCCAGCTTCTTTAAGTATGTTTGTAACTTTGGCAGTTAATTCTTCCACTTCTTTCTTCGATGGTGCATGTATGAGTATATCATCCATCCTCTACATTTTTTATTTTGCCCAGCAGTTGTTCCATTATTTGTTGGAACACTTCTGGGGCTGATGACAAACCCATTGGCATCCTCAAGTAAGAGAATCGTCCCCAAGGAGTAGCCATTGTGAGGTATTTACTCGTACGCTGTGTGACTTCTAGTTGCCAGAACCCCTTCTTGCAATCCAGAAGCGTGAACCATTTCGACCCATTTATTCGGGCCGCTATTTCTTCTAGAGTGTTCAATGGGTAGTGACGTCTTTTCAAGTTCTTGTTAATGCTAGATGGATCCATACACACTCTAATTTTCCCATTGCGGCTTACAACAACCATAGGTGATACTGCTGGTGTTGGGTCACTAACAGGTTTAATTATACCCATGTGTTGCATGCGTTCCAATTCCACTTTCACCTTGTCTCTCATTGAATGCGGAACTATTCTTGCAGGGAAAATTTCCAGCTTTGGATTGTCCACCAGGTCAATTTCATATTTATAATTTTTCAAGCAACCTATTTCCTTTTCGATAGATTTACTCATCAAGTTCTCTGTTAAGCCTATGGCATTGATTCTTTTCACAAGATCCATTTCTACGCACGAATCGTTGCCTAATATGGGTTGCACATTTTCATCTATGATGATGAATTTCACCCTGTAGGTCTTATTTTTCACCTTTAGTTTTGAAACCGCTTCTCCTAATACTTTCATTTTATGATTAGAAAATGATAACAGCGTCTTCACACTTGAAGCTCCTATGTTCAGTTCTGCTTTTTGTGCCATTGTACATGCTAACACATTGCACTGTGCTCCTGTGTCTAGTTTAAATTTTACTTTATATTTATTTGCAAATTCTACTGTTTCAAACCAGTCTGTGGCTTTTATACTAGCAATACTACTGACTAAAAAATCAGTTGAGTCATTGTTCTCTACATCCTCTGGTACTGGGATGTATTTTACTGTCTTTTCCACTGTTGCTACACGCTTGGATTTACAGAATTTGGCAAAATGTCCTTCTTTATGACATATATAGCATTCCTTTTTATATGCTAAACACTCTTGCTTTTTTGTGTACAGTTCCACATCGTGTGCATGGTTTAGTGTTTGCTACCTGCTTCTTGAACTTGCTTTTTTCTTGATGTTTTCTATTCACAGCTTCTATTTTCAATGGTTCATCTTTAATGGAACTCATTTGGCTTCTAGCTTGCTCACTTGCTCTGCATATCTTCACCGCTTTATTCAGCGTTAGATCATCTTCGGCCAGGAGTTTCTCTCTATCAGCATCACTTCGTATGCCAATCACTATTCGATCTGTGACTAAGCTATCATGTAACGATTCGAATTTGCATGACTTACTTTTGCTAAGCAAAACTGTTAAAAAATCATCAAATTTCTCCGTTTCCCCTTGCACCATTTTATTGAACATAAATCTCTCGTAAGTAATGTTCACTTTTGGTGTAAAATAGCTTTGAAAGGCTTGAACCAACTTTTGGATACTGCTCTTCTGGTCATCCGAAAAAGTGTTAAAAACACTTACCGCTTCCGTTCCAATTGCAGACATGAATAGAGCGATCTTAACATTTTCCGGCTTGCTTTCCAGTCCGATTACTATGGCATACCATTCAAATTGCTGGTACCAGTCCTTCCAAGCTTTGGATACATCAGCGACAGCTAAGCCTAACGGCGGCGGCGGTCTTGCACTCATACTTCCGTTGTCTCCTCTGCTCGTTGGTTCGTTTGGCATAATCTAGTGTTCAGATACTCAAAGTATTTTTTTTTGTTTCGGCACCATGTAATGACTACTGGCCAGTACAATAATAATACGATAACGTGCAAATACGAACAAGCTTGCTAGGGCCACATTAGGACATTTATTGACATAGGTAGTGTTACAGTTACAGTTAATCATGTTACAGAACAATCACAGTTAATCATTACAACTATTTACTCGTTTTAACTAATTATAGTGAGGAACAGCTTTCGGTGAAGTGCGAAAAATAAACATTGCTCAAAATGAGTTTTAAACTATTCACAGAAATCAACACGAAAATAATCTGAAATTTCTCTTGTAAAACGCGTCCAAGAATTCTAATAAGAAATTAATATTTTTAAAAATTAAAGAAAACGAATTCCTTGCTGGCGAACCCCGGTCGTCTCCCTCTTGACACAGGGGATACTTGCCACTATACTACCGAGGACAAAGAAGATTGTCGAAACCTGGGATCGAACCAAGGACTTTTAGATCTTCAGTCTAACAGTCTCCCAACAGTGTTAGCTCGGCACACGGAGATGCCAAGATGAAGGGTTACAAGATGAAGGTTACCAACACGGTACATTCTGAAGAGCTTTTCTTTCCCTCGCAATAGGTTTGTGTTTTATGAAATCTAGATATCTTTTATGAGCAGGTGCATTTGTGTTAATTGAATAAGGAACAATGAATTGAATAATGAACAAATAGGATATTTGCGGTACTCCGCTTTAAAAAGAATGAAGAAACCAAAATTTAAAGAGACGAAGCAATTAAAAAATCATGGAAAGATCCAAGCCACCCAAAACCGCAAAACAATTACTAATCAACGAAGATATATTGAAAATGAAACGTTAAATAGTATAAATGCTGTCAGTTATTTAATTTAGATTTACTGTATAAGGTCATATGAAATAGAAATTTTATTCACAATTATAAACATCGATCATAAATGTTTCAATCTTCTCTTTGAAGGAAATAATTTGCATTGTAATTATTTGTTCATAAATGGGCATTAAATAATTTAAACATGTATGAGCAAAACCGTATCTGAGTCATTAGCTGCCCACTTGCAAACCTCAATAAGCCTTTGTAAGCCTCAATAATAAATTCTTTGGAACGTGAATTATACTCCTAGTTGTAGCAATTCCTTTAAATTCTATCCTTTATCGTATTTGTCATCCTTTTATTATAGTGCTTAGCGACACTTTAACTTTTCTCTTTTATAGAAATCTTTTACTAATTATAAAATTTTTATTAATTATGATATGTAGGTAAGCTGTTAGCAGTTAGGTACTCCGTAATTGTGATACGTCCGTTCCGTTCTTCACAAAAACGTTCAAAAAATCGTCCCTTATTTAGTTTCTTGAATATTCTAATGTAAATTTAGTATAAAATATGCAGATTCATAAATTTCTTTTTATCAAACTTTTAAAAAGAACCTAAAAATAAAGGCGAATAAAGTCACACGGCGAAAAAATATCATAGAATGTAATATAACTGGACGTTTTTGTTAAATATTGGAAGCATACCGTGGCCGTATTTTGGCAGGTCCTATTTTCTCTGATGATGAGCAAGTGCACACTCAGCACATTACTAAACAATGGCCCTGTGTATGAACATTAAATTAAAATTTAGTTTAAATGTACATTTCCTAATGACCACGTTTTCACATATTTACCTGCGTTTCTTCTGTCCTGATTCCACGATACGTAAAATCGTTTAGTGATCGGTCTTAAAGTTTCACTTTGCATATCTCGGTAACAAATGAATTTGAATAAACATGCAGGTTTAAAAATAAACGATGAAACTAAAAAATGGTCCCAATTACAAAGTGTTGCCAACGATAAAAACTTATCGCAGCCCAACATGGGGCTCGAATCCCGAGATTAAGAGTCTCGTGCTCTACCGACTGAGCCAGCCGGGCTTACAAAGATGAACGCAACAGTTGAAAAGTAGAACAACAAAGGACCTTGAAGGAATAGGAGAAAGTGAAGAATCATTCAAGGGGGAGAGAGTTGAGCTGCGTTTACATACAATAGGAGTTATTGACTGCGCGAAACGAAATCAGGTCTCGAGTTTTAATTCTATTAAGCTCCCTTCAATTGCTTACCCCACGATTAGTGAAAGTTGTGGTAATTTTAATAAGGTGACGGGATGGAAGCGAATAAAACACTAATATTCGTGTTCAATTGGCTTCCACCGCGTCACCTTATTAAAATTACCACGTAAATCACTGCTTAATAACACAGTGATTTATATATCTTAAAGTTGGATACCGCTATCAAAACATGCTTCTTTCTACCACGCAAAAATACGAACACTGAATCCCAAATTCTTATACATCGTCCAGGAAAAAATTAAAGTAGTGTAACAAATCAAATTATCCTCATTGGACTCAATTCATCATATTGTACCACTGTTCTTATCTATTTAACCACTTAACGTATTTACCCGTGTTTTACACGGGCGAAAGTTACCGGCAAATTTGCACTTGCCCGTGTCCCACACGGGCGCTCTTGTATCTCGCGTTATTTTATTTCTAATGCCCGTCTGAGATCCGTTCTAGTAAAAATAGATAGGCTAGATTAAACGTATACCATAGATGGCATAAACTTATTTATCATAGATGATTTACCACTTATTTATAGATGGATATTAAACTTATTTATCGTAGATGGCACCACTATTCACCATTTTTCTTGTGTAAACCAAGTGGTGCATTTTGATGATTAGCTATAAGTTTGTTAGGAATTCTTTGTTATTAAGCAGTTGTTTGGTGTGGAAAAGGTAACATATCCATTTTTATTACGTTAAATATCATACAAGTAAACAGTTAACCATAAATTAATTTTTACTAAGTGTTTTTGTAACTTGTTTAGAAAAAGTTATCTGATAATGAGCGACTCTGACGATTTTGAATATGCCAATTTATCAGAAAGTTTCAGCGATGAAAGTGATGATCTCTTGAGTGATGAAAGTGAATCTGAAGTTAATATTTTATTATTATTAATATTTTGAAATTCAAAATAAGCATGTAATCAAATCGTTTACACTTTGTTTGCATAATAATTTTTTTTATAACTTTTACCCCACCCCCTGCAACTGAAATTGCAAAAAATAACTTACACTATACCAACATATATATTCATTTTCTGTCAAAAAAACCTCGATCATTTTTTACCAGTTCCGAAAAAAACTCGTGCTTTAAGTGGTTAAGTTCACGGTCACAAGTATACAAAAATGTGACTATGCCTCTAGAAAATTGGAAGTACATCTAGGAAGGTAGGTATCTGATTAACGTCACAATGAGGCAAAACAACGGCTATTGGCGACCGTACAACGGACCTTTAGATCTTCCGTGTACCACTCTCCCAAATGAGCTATTTCGGCTGATATCCACTAATCTTACTAATGAATATATTTATTTACACCTTTTAAGGTAAACAAAACGTACTTCACCTTTTAAAACAAGATTACTTATCACAAGTTCAAAAGTAACACCGGTTGAGACGCGGGATCAACACTGAATATTAGATCCAAAATCTATAGCTTTCCGAAATTAGCTATTTGCTCAATTTAACAAAACATTTTATTGCACTTATATAATTGCAAATTTTAAGGGTAAACAAAACATATTTCAAACAAGATTGTTTATTCTTACTTTAAACGTATCATCAACCAGGACCTTTAGATTTTCAGTCCAACACTCTCCCAAATAAGCTACTACGGCTGATATCAACTAACCTTTCTAAAGCATATATTTATTTACACATTTTAAGGGTAAGGAAAACGTACCTCATATGAAATAAAATTGCTTTTCACAAGCAACACATGCCGAAACCCGGGACCTTTACATCTTATGTTTAACGTTCTCCTAACTGAGCTATTTCGACTCTAACAGAATATACTGCGATGCATATTTATTTATACCTTTTTTGGATAAACAGAATGAAAAATCCCTCATTTAAACACGATTGCTTATTTCTACTTTAAAAGTAACATCTGCCGAAACCCGGAATAGAAACATTGACATTTAGATCGTCAGTCTAACTCTCTCCTAAATGAGCTATTTCGGCTGATAGAAATTAACCTTTCTAATGAAGATCTTTTTACCTTTTAAGGTTAAATATAACGTACTTGACTTTTTAAAACAAAATTTCTTTTCACAAGTTCAAAAGTAAACCTCTAGAAACGCGGGGTAGAATTAGGGAAAATCAGATATAATATGTATAGCTTTCGGAACTCAGCTATTTCGGCTAATTTAAAAAACATTGTTTTGCACATATTCAAATAACACTTTTAAGGGTAAGCAAAACGGTCTTTCCGTGATTAAAACAAAATTGCTTATCACAAGTTCAAAAGTAACATTCACCGAAACCCAACCAGGGACCTGTAGATCTTCAGTCTTACCCTTTCCCAACTGAGCTATTTCGGCTGATTCCCAACTAACCTTTTTAAAACATATATTTCTTTACAAGTTTTAATAGTGAGCAAAACGCATTTAGCTATTTAAAACAAAATTGCTTATCACCAGTTAAAAAGTAACTCCTGCCCAAACACAAGTTCGCACCAGGAATCTTTAGATCCAAAATAACACTTTCTTAACACAGCTGTTTCGGTTAATTTACGAAACTTTGCAATGAGCATTTTCAATTAGACATTTCAGTTTAAGCAAAACTTATTTTGAGTGTTTTAAAGAAGTCTGCTTATTAATAATTTAAAAATAATATGTGCCGAAAACTAGAATCCAAGCAGGACATTTAGATCTTCAGTCTAACGCTTTATCAACTGAACTATTTCGGCTGATATAAACTAAGCATTCTAATGAATATATTTATTTGCATCTTTTAATAGTAAGCAAAACCTAATTAATATTTAAAAAAATTCTTTTCACAAGAAACATCTGCCAAACCCGGGAACGAACGAGGGACCTTTGGATCGAAATACAAACTCTCTCTTAACACAACTATTTCGGCTAATTTAAGGAATCAGTGTATTGAACATATTGAATTAAAAATTTAAGGATTAACAAAACGTAATTGAATGTCTTAAAGATTGCTTATTAATAATTTAAAAGAAGTGTATGCCGAAACAAGGACATCTACATTTTCAGTCTAATGATCTATTAAACTGATATTTCGGCTGATATCAAACAAGCTTTGTAATAAATATATTTATTCGCTACTTTAAATTCTAAGCAAAACGTATTTCACATTTCAAAATAAAAATGCTTTTCATAAATTGAAAGGTAACAACTGAGAAAACCCAGAGACCATTAGATCTAAAATAAACGCTTTCCAAACAAAGCTATTTCGTCTAATTTAACAAATCATAGTATTGAAATTTTGAATTACACTTTTAAGTGTAAGCAAAAAGTATTTTTTCTTTTGAAGATTGCTTATTAATAATTTAAAAGTTGTATCTGCCGAAACCATTGATCCAACCACGCCCACCTTCAGATCTTCTGTCTAACACTGTACCACTGATCTCTTTCAGATGAAATCAATTAAGCTTTCTAATGAATATATTTATTTTCACCTTTTAATTGTAAGCAAAACGTATTCGCATTTGAAAACAAAATTGCTTTTCACGAGTTCAAAAGTAACACTCGTCGAAAACCGCTAAATCGAACAATGGCCCTTTAGATCTTCAGTCTAACGTTTTCCCAACTGAGTTATTTCGGCTGATATCAACTAATCTTTCTAGAACATATATTTTTACAAGTTTAAAGGTGAGCATGACGTACTTCACTTTTTAAAAATCATTGCTTATGACTTCTTAAAAAGTTTCTCCTGCCAAAACGCAGATACCATTAGATCTAAAATAAACGCTTTACAAACAAGGCTATATCGTCTAATTTAACGAATCATAGTATTGAAAATTTTGAATTACACATTTATGTGTAAGCTTAACGTATTTTTTGTTTTAAAGAAGATTGCTTATAAATAATTTAAAACTAGCAACTTAAGAAACCATTGATCAAACCACGCCCACCTTCACATATTCAGTCTAACAATCTACCACTGACATCTATCAGATGAAATCAATTAAGCTTTCTAATAAATATATTTATTTTCACCTTTTAATTGTAAGGAAAAAGTATTCACATTTGAAAACAAAATTGCTATTAACGAGTTCAAAAGTAACACCTGCCGAAACGCGGAACCTTTAGATCTTCAGACTAACGCTCTCCCAACTGAGCTATTTCGGCTGATATGGGCAGATCTTTCTATAACAAATTTTTCTTCCAAGTTTAAAGGTGAGCATGACGTACTTCTCTTTAAAAAAAAAATTGCTTATAACTTGTTCAAAAATTTCTGCTGATAAAACCAAGAGACCATTAGATCTAAAATAAACGCTTCCCAAACAAAGCTATTTCGTCTAATTTAACGAATCATAGTATTGGAAATTTTGAATTACACATTTAACTTTAAGCAAAGCGTATTTTTTTTTAAAAAGAGTGCTTATTAATAGTTTTAAATTAGTATCTTCGAAACCAGGGATACAACCACTCACCTCCAGATCTTCAGTCTAATACTCTACAACTCACCTATTCAGATTGATAGCAATTAAGCTTTCAAATGAATGTATTTATTTTCAAATTTTAATTGTAAGCAAAACGAATTCACATTTGAAAAAAAAGTACTTTTAACGAGTTCAAAGTCACACCTGCCGAAACACGGGATCGAACCAGGGACCTCTAGATCTTCCGTCTAACGCTCTCCCAAATGAGCTATTTCGGCTGATATCAACTAATCTTTCTAAAACATATATTTTTTACAAGTTTAAAGGTGAACATGACGTACTTCACTTTTTAAAAATCATTGCTTACCACTTGTTCAAAAGTTTCTTCTAGCAAAACCCAGATACAATTAGATCTAAAATAAACGCTTTCCAAACAAATCTATTTCGTCTAATTTAACGAATCATAGTATTCAAAATTTTGAATTACACATTTAAGTGCAAGCAAAACGTATTTTTTTAAAGATTGCTTATTAATAATTTTAAAGTAGTATGTCCGAAAAAAGAGATACAACCACGCCCCTTCAGATCTTCAGTCTAATACTCTACAATTGACCTCTTTCAGATGATAGCAATTAAGCTTTATAATGAACGTATTTATTTTCAAATTTTAATTGTAAGCAAAACGAATTCACATTTGAAAACAAAATTGCTTTTAACGAGTTCGAAAGTCACAACTGCCGAAACCCGGGACCTTTAGATCTTCAGTCTAACGCTCTCCCAACTGAGCTATTTCGGCTGATATCAACTAATCTTTCTAAAACATATATTTTTTACAAGTTTAAAGGTGAGCATGACGTACTTCACTTTTTAAAAATCATTGCTTATCACTTGTTCAAGAGTTTCTCCTTCCAAAACCCAGATACAATTAGATCTAAAATAAACGCTTTCAAAACAAAGCTATTTCGTCTAATTTAACGAATCATAGTATTCAAAATTTTGAATTACACATTTAACTGTAAGCAAAACGTATTTTTTTGTTTTAAAAAGATTGCTTATTAATAATTTTTAAAGCCACGCACCTTCAGGTTTTCAGTATAATACTCTACAACTCACCTATTTCAGATGAGAGCAATTAAGCTTTCTAATGAACGTATTTATTTTCAAATTTTAAGTGTGAGCAAAACGAATTCACATTTGAAAACAAAATTGCTTTTACGTCTTCAAAAGTCACACCTGCCGAAACCCGGGACGTTTAGATCTTCAGTCTAACGCTCTCCCAACTGAGCTATTTCAGCTGATATCAACTAATCTTTCTAAAACATATATTTTTTACAAATTTAAAGGTGAGCATGACGTACTTCACTGTTTAAAAATCATTGCATATCACTTGTTCAAAAGTTTCTCCTGCCAAAACCCAGATACCATTAGATCTAAAATAAACTCTTTCCAAACAAATCTATTTCGTCTAATTTAACGAATCATAGTATTCAAAATTTTGAATTACACATTTAAGTGAAAGCAAAACGTATTTTTTTTAAAGAAGATTGCTTATTAATAATTTTAAATTAGTATCACCGAAACAAGGGATACAACCACGCACCTTCAGATCTTCTGTCTAATACTCTACAACTGACGTCTTTCAGATGATAGCAATTAAGCTTTCTAATGAACGTATTTATTTTCAAATTTTAATTGTAAGCAAAACGAATTCACATTTGAAAAAAAGTACTTTTAACGAGTTCAAAGTCACACCTGCCGAAACACGGGATCGAACCAGGGACCTCTAGATCTTCCGTCTAACGCTCTCCCAAATGAGCTATTTCGGCTGATATCAACTAATCTTTCTAAAACATATATTTTTTACAAGTTTAAAGGTGAACATGACGTACTTCACTTTTTAAAAATCATTGCTTACCACTTGTTCAAAAGTTTCTTCTAGCAAAACCCAGATACAATTAGATCTAAAATAAACGCTTTCCAAACAAATCTATTTCGTCTAATTTAACGAATCATAGTATTCAAAATTTTGAATTACACATTTAAGTGCAAGCAAAACGTATTTTTTTAAAGATTGCTTATTAATAATTTTAAAGTAGTATGTCCGAAAAAAGAGATACAACCACGCCCCTTCAGATCTTCAGTCTAATACTCTACAATTGACCTCTTTCAGATGATAGCAATTAAGCTTTATAATGAACGTATTTATTTTCAAATTTTAATTGTAAGCAAAACGAATTCACATTTGAAAACAAAATTGCTTTTAACGAGTTCGAAAGTCACAACTGCCGAAACCCGGGACCTTTAGATCTTCAGTCTAACGCTCTCCCAACTGAGCTATTTCGGCTGATATCAACTAATCTTTCTAAAACATATATTTTTTACAAGTTTAAAGGTGAGCATGACGTACTTCACTTTTTAAAAATCATTGCTTATCACTTGTTCAAGAGTTTCTCCTTCCAAAACCCAGATACAATTAGATCTAAAATAAACGCTTTCAAAACAAAGCTATTTCGTCTAATTTAACGAATCATAGTATTCAAAATTTTGAATTACACATTTAACTGTAAGCAAAACGTATTTTTTTGTTTTAAAAAGATTGCTTATTAATAATTTTTAAAGCCACGCACCTTCAGGTTTTCAGTATAATACTCTACAACTCACCTATTTCAGATGAGAGCAATTAAGCTTTCTAATGAACGTATTTATTTTCAAATTTTAAGTGTGAGCAAAACGAATTCACATTTGAAAACAAAATTGCTTTTACGTCTTCAAAAGTCACACCTGCCGAAACCCGGGACGTTTAGATCTTCAGTCTAACGCTCTCCCAACTGAGCTATTTCAGCTGATATCAACTAATCTTTCTAAAACATATATTTTTTACAAATTTAAAGGTGAGCATGACGTACTTCACTGTTTAAAAATCATTGCATATCACTTGTTCAAAAGTTTCTCCTGCCAAAACCCAGATACCATTAGATCTAAAATAAACTCTTTCCAAACAAATCTATTTCGTCTAATTTAACGAATCATAGTATTCAAAATTTTGAATTACACATTTAAGTGAAAGCAAAACGTATTTTTTTAAAGAAGATTGCTTATTAATAATTTTAAATTAGTATCACCGAAACAAGGGATACAACCACGCACCTTCAGATCTTCTGTCTAATACTCTACAACTGACGTCTTTCAGATGATAGCAATTAAGCTTTCTAATGAACGTATTTATTTTCAAATTTTAATTGTAAGCAAAACGAATTCACATTTCAAAACAAAATTGCTTTTAAAGAGTTTAAAAGTCACACCTGCCGAAAGCCGGGATCGATCCAGGGACCTTTAGATCTTCAGTCTAACGCTCTCCCAACTGAGTTATTTCGGCTGATTTCAACTAATCTTTCTAAAACATATATTTTTTACAAGTTTAAAGGTGAGCATGACTTTCTTCCCTTTTTGAAAACATTGCTTATCACTTGTTCAATAATTTCTCCTGCCAAAACCCAGAGACCATTAGATCTAAAATAAACGCTTCCCAAACAAAGCTATTTCGTCTAATTTAACGAATCATAGTATTGAAATTTTGAATTACACATTTATGTGTAAGCAAAACGTATTTTTTGTTTTAAAGAAGATTGCTTATTAAGAATTTTAAATTAGTATCTTACAAACTAGGGATACAACCACTCACCTCCAAATCTTCAGTCTCAACTCAACAACTCCTCTACAACTCAAGTCTTCCAGTTGATAGCAATTAAGCTTTCAAATGAACGTATTTATTTTCAAATTTTAATTCTAAGCAAAACGAATTCACATTTGCAAACAAAATTGCTATTAACGAGTTCAAAAGTAACACCTGCCGAAACCCGGGACCTTTAGATCTTCAGACTAACGCTCTCCCAACTGAGCTATTTCGGCTGATATGTGGGCAGATCTTTCTATAACAAAATTTTTTTCCAAGTTTAAAGGTGAGAATGACGTACTTCTCTTAAAAAAAATTGCTTATAACTTGTTCAAAAATTTCTGCTGATGAAACCAAGACACCATTAGATTTAAAATAAACGCTTCCCAAACAAAGCTATTTCGTCTAATTTAACGAATCATAGTATTGGAAATTTTGAATTACACATTTAACTTTAAGCAAAACGTATTTTTTGTTTCAAAAAGATTGCTTATTAATAGTTTTAAATTAGTATCTTCGAAACCAGGGATACAACCACTCACCTCCAGATATTCAGTCTAATACTCTACAACTCACCTCTTCCAGTTGATAGCAATTAAGTTTTCAAATGAACGTATTTATTTTCAAATTTTAATTGTAAGCAAAACGAATTCACATTTGAAAACAAAATTGCTTTTAACGAGTTCAAAAGTCACACCGGCCGAAACTCGGGACCTTTAGATCTTCAGTCTAACGCTCTCCCAACTGAGCTATTTCGGCTCTGATATCAACTAATCTTTCTAAAACATATATTTTTTACAAGTTTAAAGGTGAGCATGACGTACTTCACTTTTTAAAAATCATTGCTTACCACTTGTTCAAAATTTTTATTCAAAATTTTTAATTACACATTTAAGTGTAAGCAAAACGAAATTTATTTAAAGATTGCTTATTAATAATTTTAAATTAGTATCTCCGAAACCAGGAAAACAACCACGCACCTTCAGCTCTTCAACTCTACAACTAAAGTCTTTCAGATGAAAGCAATTAAGCTTTCTAATGAACGTATTTATTTTGAAATTTCAATTGTAAACAAAACGAATCCACATTTGCTTTCACGAGTTCAAAAGTCACAACTGCCGAAACCCGGGATCGAACCAGGGACCTTTAGATCTTCAGTCTAACGCTCTCCCAACTGAGCTATTTCGGCTGATATCAACTAATCTTTCTAAAACATATATTTTTTACAAGTTTAAAGGTGAACATGACGTACTTCACTATATAAAAATCATTGCCTTATCACTTGTTCAAAAGTTTCTCCTGCCAAAACCCAGATACAATTAGATCCAAAATAAACTCTTTCCAAACAAATTTATTTCGTCTAATTTATCGAATCATAGTATTCAAAATTTTGAATTACACATTTAAGTGTAAGCAAAACGCATTTTTTTTAAAGATTGCTTATTAAAAATTTTAAATTAGTATCTCCGAAACCAGGGATACAACCACGCACCTTCAGCTCTTCAATCTAGTACTCTACAACTGACGTCTTTCAGATGATAGCAATTAAGCTTTCTAATGAACGTATTTATTTTCAAATTTCAATTGTAAACAAAACGAATTCAGATTTAAAAACAAAATTGATTTCACGAGTTCAAAAGTCACACCTGCCGAAACCCGGGATCGAACCAGGGACGTTAAGATCTTCAGTCTAACGCATTCCCAACTGAGCTATTTCGGCTCATATCAACTAATCTTTCTAAAACATAAATTTTTTACAAGTTTAAAGGTGAACATGAAGTACTTCACTTTTTAAAAATCATTGCCTTATCACTTGTTCAAATGTTTCTCCTGCCAAAACCCAGATACAATTAGATCTAAAATAAACTCTTTCCAAACAAATCTATTTCGTCTAATTTAACGAATCGTGGTATGCAAAATTTGGAATTACACATTTAAGTGTAAGCAAAACGTATTTTTTTAAAGATTTCTTATTAATAATTTTAAATTAGTATCTCCGAAACCAGGGAAACAACCACGCACCTTCAGCTCTTCAGTCTAGAACTCTACAACTGAAATCTTTTAGATGATAGCAATTAAGCTTTCTAATGAACGTATTTATTTTCACATTTCAATTGTAAACAAAACGAATTCACATTTGAAAACAAAATTGCTTTCACGAGTTCAAAATTCACACCTTCCGAAACCCTGGATCGAACCAGAGACCTTTAGATCTTCAGTCTAACGCACTCCCAACTGAGCTATTTCGGCCGATATCAACTAAACTTTCTAAAACATATATTTTTTACAAGTTTAAAGGTGAACATGACGTACTTCACTTTTTAAAAATCATTGCCTTATCACTTGTTCAAAAGTTTCTCCTGCCAAAACCCAGATACAATTAGATCTAAAATAAACTCTTTCCAAACAAATCTATTTCGTCTAATTTAACGAATCGTAGTATTCAAAATTTTAAATTACACATTTAAGTGTAAGCAAAACGTATTTTATTTAAAGATTGCTTATTAATAATTTTAAATTAGTATCTCCGAAACTAGGGATACAACAACGCACCTTCAGATCTTTAGTCTAGTACTCTACAACTGACGTCTTTCAGATGATAGCAATTAAGCTTTCTAATGAACGTATTTATTTTCACATTTCAATTGTAAACAAAACGAATTCACATTTGAAAACAAAATTGCTTTCACGAGTTCAAAAGACACACCTGCCTAAGCACGGGACACTTTAGATCTTCAGTCTAACGCTCTCCCAACTGAGCTATTTCGGCTGATATCAACTAATCTTTCTAAAACATATTTTTTACAAGTTTAAAGTTGAACATGACGTACACTTTTTAAAAATCATTGCCTTATCACTTGTTCAAAAGTTTCTCCTTCCAAAACCGAGATACAATTAGATCTAAAATAAACTCTTTCCAAAAAAATCTATTTCGAATAATTTAACGAATCATAGTATTCAAAATTTTTAATTACACATTTAAGTGTAAGCAAAACGAATTTTATTTAAAGATTGCTTATTAATAATTTTAAATTAGTATCTCCGAAGCCAGGGATACAACCACGCACCTTCAGTCTAGTACTTTACAACTGACGTCTTTCAGATGATAGCAATTAAGATTTCTAATGAACGTATTTATTTTCAAATTTCAATTGTAAACAAAACGAATCCACATTTGAAAACAAAATTGCTTTCACGAGTTCAAAAGTCACACCTGCCGAAACCCGGGACCTTTAGATCTTCAGTCTAACGCTCTCCCAACTGAGCTATTTCGAACGATATCAACTAATCTTTCTAAAACATATATTTTTTACAAGTTTTAAGGTGAACATGACGTACTTCACTTTTTAAAAATCATTGCCTTATCACTTGTTCAAAAGTTTCTCCTGCCAAAACCAAGATACAATTAGATCTAAAATAAACTCTTTCCAAAAAAATCTATTTCGTCTAATTTAACGAATCATAGTATTCAAAATTTTTAATTACACATTTAAGTTTAAGCAAAACGTATTTTATTTAAAGATTGCTTATTAATAATTTTAAATTAGTATCTCCGAAACCAGGGAAACAACCACGCACCTTCAGCTCTTCAGTCTAGTACCCTACAACTGACGTCTTTCAGATGATAGCAATTAAGCTTTCTAATGAACGTATTTATTTTCACATTTCAATTGTAAAGAAAACGAATTCACATTTGAAAACAAAATTGCTTTCACGAGTTCAAAAGTCACACCTGCCGAATCCCGGGACCTTTAGATCTTCAGTCTAACGCTCTCCCAACTGAGCTATTTCGGCCGATATCAACTAATCTTTCTAAAACATATATTTTTTACAAGTTTTAAGGTGAACATGACGTACTTCACTTTTTAAAAATCATTGCCTTATCACTTGTTCAAAAGTTTCTCCTGCCAATACCCAGATACAATTAGATCTAAAATAAACTCTTTCCAAACAAATCTATTTCGTCTAATTTAACGAATCATAGTATTCAAAATTTTAAATTACACATTTAAGTGTAAGCAAAACGTATTTTTTTTAAAGATTGCTTATTAATAATTTTAAACTAGTATCTCCGAAACCAGGGATACAACCTCGCACCTTCAGCTCTTCAGTCTAGAACTCTACAACTGAAGTCTTTCAGATGATAGCAATTAAGCTATCTAATGAACGTATTTATTTTCAAATTTCAATTGTAAACAAAACGAATCCACATTTGAAAACAAAATTGCTTTCACGAGTTCAAAAGTCACAACTGACGAAACCAGGGATCGAACCAGGGACCTTTAGATCTTCAGTCTAACGCTCTCCCAACTGAACTATTTCAGCTGATATCAACTAATCTTTCATAAACATATATTTTTTACAAGTTTAAAGGTGAACATGACGTACTTCACTTTTTAAAAATCATTGCCTTATCACTTGTTCAAAAGTTTCTCCTGCCAAAACCCAGATACAATTAGATCTAAAATAAACTCTTTCCAAACAAATCTATTTCGTCTAATTTAACGAATCATAGTATTCAAAATTTTGAATTACACATTTAAGTGTAAGCAAAACGCATTTTTTTTAAAGATTGCTTATTAAAAATTTTAAACTAGTATCTCCGAAACCAGGGATACAACCACGCACCTTCAGCTCTTCAGTCTAGTACTCTACAACTGACGTCTTTCAGATGATGGCAATTAAGCTTTCTAATCAACGTATTTATTTTCACATTTCAATTGTAAACAAAACGAATTCACGTTTGAAAAAAATTCCTTTCACGAGTTCAAAAGTCACACCTGCCGAAACCCGGGACCTTTAGATCTTCAGTCTAACGCTCTCCCAACTGAGCTATTTCGGCCGATATCAACTAAACTTTCTAAAACACATATTTTTTACAAGTTTAAAGGTGAACATGTGACGTACTTCACTTTTTAAAAATCATTGCCTTATCACTTGTTCAAAAGTTTCTCCTGCCAAAACCCAGATACAATTAGATCTAAAATAAACTCTTTCCAAACAAATCTATTTCGTCTAATTTAACGAATCATAGTATTCAAAATTTTTAATTACACATTTAAGTATAAGCAAAACGTATTTCTTTTAAAGATTTCTTATTAATAATTTTAAAATAGTATCTCCGAAACCAGGGATACAACCACGCACCTTCAGCTCTTCAGTCTAGTACTCTACAACTGACGTCTTTCAGATGATAGCAATTAAACTCTCTAATGAACGTATTTATTTTCAAATTTCAATGGTAAACAAAACGAATTCACATTTGAAAAAAAATTGCTTTCACGAGTTCAAAATTCACACCTGCCGAAACACGGGATCGAACAAGGGACCTTTAGATCTTCAATCTAACGCTCTCCCAACTGAGCTATTTCGACCGATATCAACTGATCTTTCTAAAACATATATTTTTTACAAGTTTTAAGGTGAACATGACGCACTTCACTTTTTAAAAATCATTGCCTTATCACTTGTTCAAAAGTTTCTCCTGCCAAAACCCAGATACAATTAGATCTAAAATAAACTCTTTCCAAACAAATCTATTTTGTCTAATTTAAAGAATCATAGTATTCAAATTTTGAATTACACATTTAAGTGTAAGCAAAACGTATTTTTTTAAAGATTTCTTATTAATAATTTTAAAATAGTATCTCCGAAACCAGGGATACAACCACGCAACTTCAGCTCTTCAGTCTAGTACTCTACAACTGACGTCTTTCAGATGATAGCAATTAAACTTTCTAATGAACGTATTTATTTTCACATTTCAATCGTAAACAAAACGAATTCACATTTGAAAAAAAATTGCTTTCACGAGTTCAAAAGATACACCTGCCGAAAACCGGGACCTTTAGATCTTCAGTCTAACGCTCTCCCAACTGAGCTATTTCGGCTGATATCAACTAATCTTTCTAAAACATATTTTTTACAAGTTTAAAGTTGAACATGACGTACACTTTTTAAAAATCATTGCCTTATCACTTGTTCAAAAGTTTCTCATGCCAAAACCCAGATACAATTAGATCTAAAATAAACTCTTTCCAAACAAATCTATTTCGTCTAATTTAACGAATCGTAGTATTCAAAATTTGAAATTACACATTTAAGTGTAAGCAAAACGTATTTTTTTTAAAGATTGCTTATTAATAATTTTAAATTAGTATCTCAGAAACCAGGGATACAACCACGCACCTTCAGTCCAGTACTCTACAACTGACGTCTTTCAGATAATAGCAATTAAGATTTCTAATGAACGTATTTATTTTCAAATTTCAATTGTAAACAAAACGAATTCACATTTGAAAAAAAATTGCTTTCACGAGTTCAAAAGATACACCTGCCGAAAACCGGGACCTTTAGATCTTCAGTCTAACGCTCTCCCAACTGAGCTATTTCGGCTGATATCAACTAATCTTTCTAAAACATATTTTTTACAAGTTTAAAGTTGAACATGACGTACACTTTTTAAAAATCATTGCCTTATCACTTGTTCAAAAGTTTCTCATGCCAAAACCCAGATACAATTAGATCTAAAATAAACTCTTTCCAAACAAATCTATTTCGTCTAATTTAACGAATCGTAGTATTCAAAATTTTACATTACACATTTAAGTGTAAGCAAAACGTATTTTATTTAAAGATTGCTTATTAATAATTTTAAATTAGTATCTCCGAAGCCAGGGATACAACCACGCACCTTCAGTCTAGTACTTTACAACTGACGTCTTTCAGATGATAGCAATTAAGATTTCTAATGAACGTATTTATTTTCAAATTTCAATTGTAAACAAAACGAATTCACATTTGAAAAAAAATTGTTTCACGTGTTCAAAACATACACCTGCCGAAACCCGGGACCTTTATATCTTCAGTCTAACGCTCTCCCAACTGAGCTATTTCGGCTGATATCAACTAAACTTTCTAAAACATATTTTTTACAAGTTTAAAGTTGAACATGACGTACACTTTTTAAAAATCATTGCCTTATCAGTTGTTCAAAACTTTCTCCTGCCAAAACCCAAATACAATTAGATTTAAAATAAACTCTTTCCAAACAAATCTATTTCGTCTAATTTAACGAATAATAGTATTCAAAATTTTTAATTACACATTTAAGTGTAAGCAAAACGTATTTTATTTAAAGATTGCTTATTAATAATTTTAAATTAGTATCTCCGAAACCAGGGATACAACCACGCACCTTCAGCTCTTCAGTCTAGTACTCTACAACTGACGTCTTTCAGATGATAGCAATTAAGATTTCTAATCAACGTATTTATTTTCACATTTCAATTGTAAACAAAACGAATTCACATTTGAAAACAAAATTGCTTTCACGAGTTCAAAAGTCACACGTGCGAAACCCGGGATCGAACCAGGGACCTTTAGATCTTCAGTCTAACGCTCTCCCAACTGAGCTATTTCGGCCGATATCAACTAATCTTTCTAAAACATATATTTTTTACAAGTTTTATGGTGAACATGACGTACTTCACTTTTTAAAAATCATTGCCTTATCACTTGTTCAAATGTTTCTCCTGCCAAAACCCAGATACAAGTAGATCTAAAATAAACTCTTTCCAAACAAATCTATTTCGTCTAATTTAACGAATCGTGGTATTCAAAATTTGGAATTACACATTTAAGTGTAAGCAAAACGTATTTTTTTAAAGATTTCTTATTAATAATTTTAAATTAGTATCTCCGAAACCAGGGAAACAACCACGCACCTTCAGCTCTTCAGTCTAGAACACTACAAATGAAATCTTTTAGATGATAGCAATTAAGCTTTTTAATGAACGTATTTATTTTCACATTTCAATTGTAAACAAAACGAATTCACATTTGAAAACAAAATTGCTTTCACGAGTTCAAAATTCACACCTGCCGAAACCCGGGATCGAACCAGAGACCTTTTAGATCTTCAGTCTAACGCTCTCCCAACTGAGCTATTTCGGCCGATATCAACTAATCTTTCTAAAACATATTTTTTACAAGTTTAAAGTTGAACATGACGTACACTTTTTAAAAATCATTGCCTTATCACTTGTTCAAAAGTTTCTCCTTCCAAAACCGAGATACAATTAGATCTAAAATAAACTCTTTCCAAAAAAATGTATTTCGTCTAATTTAACGAATCATAGTATTCAAAATTTTTAATTACACATTTAAGTGTAAGCAAAACGAATTTTATTTAAAGATTGCTTATTAATAATTTTAAATTAGTATCTCCGAAACCAGGGAAACAACCACGCACCTTCAGCTCTTCAGTCTAGAACTCTACAACTGAAATCTTTTAGATGATAGCAATTAAGCTTTCTAATGAACGTATTTATTTTAAATTTCAATTGTAAACAAAACGAATCCACATTTGAAAACAAAATTGCTTTCACGAGTTCAAAAGTCACAACTGCCGAAACCCGGGATCGAACCAGGGACCTTTAGATCTTCAGTCTAACGCTCTCCCAACGGAACTATTTCGGCTGATATCAACTAATCTTTCTAAAATATATATTTTTTACAAGTTTTAAGGTGAACATGACGTACTTCACTTTTTAAAAATCATTGCCTTATCACTTGTTCAAAAGTTTCTCCTGCCAATACCCAGATACAATTAGATCTAAAATAAACTCTTTCCAAACAAATCTATTTCGTATAATTTAACGAATCATAGTATTCAAAATTTTAAATTACACATTTAAGTGTAAGCAAAACGTATTTTTTTTAAAGATTGCTTATTAATAATTTTAAACTAGTATCTCCGAAACCAGGGATACAACCTCGCACCTTCAGCTCTTCAGTCTAGAACTCTACAACTGAAGTCTTTCAGATGATAGCAATTAAGCTATCTAATGAACGTATTTATTTTCAAATTTCAATTGTAAACAAAACGAATGCACATTTGAAAACAAAATTGCTTTCACGAGTTCAAAAGTCACAACTGACGAAACCAGGGATCGAACCAGGGACCTTTAGATCTTCAGTCTAACGCTCTCCCAACTGAACTATTTCAGCTGATATCAACTAATCTTTCATAAACATATATTTTTTACAAGTTTAAAGGTGAACATGACGTACTTCACTTTTTAAAAATCATTGCCTTATCACTTGTTCAAAAGTTTCTCCTGCCAAAACCCAGATACAATTAGATCTAAAATAAACTCTTTCCAAACAAATCTATTTCGTCTAATTTAACGAATCATAGTATTCAAAATTTTGAATTACACATTTAAGTGTAAGCAAAACGCATTTTTTTTAAAGATTGCTTATTAAAAATTTTAAACTAGTATCTCCGAAACCAGGGATACAACCACGCACCTTCAGCTCTTCAGTCTAGTACTCTACAACTGACGTCTTTCAGATGATGGCAATTAAGCTTTCTAATCAACGTATTTATTTTCACATTTCAATTGTAAACAAAACGAATTCACGTTTGAAAAAAAATCCTATCACGAGTTCAAAAGTCACACCTGCCGAAACCCGGGACCTTTAGATCTTCAGTCTAACGCTCTCCCAACTGAGCTATTTCGGCCGATATCAACTAAACTTTCTAAAACACATATTTTTTACAAGTTTAAAGGTGAACATGTGACGTACTTCACTTTTTAAAAATCATTGCCTTATCACTTGTTCAAAAGTTTCTCCTGCCAAAACCCAGATACAATTAGATCTAAAATAAACTCTTTCCAAACAAACCTATTTCGTCTAATTTAACGAATCATAGTATTCAAAATTTTTAATTACACATTTAAGTATAAGCAAAACGTATTTCTTTTAAAGATTTCTTATTAATAATTTTAAAATAGTATCTCCGAAACCAGGGATACAACCACGCACCTTCAGCTCTTCAGTCTAGTACTCTACAACTGACGTCTTTCAGATGATAGCAATTAAACTCTCTAATGAACGTATTTATTTTCAAATTTCAATCGTAAACAAAACGAATTCACATTTGAAAAAAAATTGCTTTCACGAGTTCAAAATTCACACCTGCCGAAACCCGGGATCGAACAAGGGACCTTTAGATCTTCAATCTAACGCTCTCCCAACTGAGCTATTTCGACCGATATCAACTGATCTTTCTAAAACATATATTTTTTACAAGTTTTAAGGTGAACATGACGTACTTCACTTTTTAAAAATCATTGCCTTATCACTTGTTCAAAAGTTTCTCCTGCCAAAACCCAGATACAATTAGATCTAAAATAAACTCTTTCCAAACAAATCTATTTCGTCTAATTTAACGAATCGTAGTATTCAAAATTTGAAATTACACATTTAAGTGTAAGCAAAACGTATTTTTTTTAAAGATTGCTTATTAATAATTTTAAATTAGTATCTCAGAAACCAGGGATACAACCACGCAACTTCAGTCCAGTACTCTACAACTGACGTCTTTCAGATGATAGCAATTAAGATTTCTAATGAACGTATTTATTTTCAAATTTCAATTGTAAACAAAACGAATTCACATTTGAAAAAAAATTGCTTTCACGAGTTCAAAAGGTATACCTGCCGAAAACCGGGACCTTTAGATCTTCAGTCTAACGCTCTCCCAACTGAGCTATTTCGGCTGATATCAACTAATCTTTCTAAAACATAATTTTTACAAGTTTAAAGTTGAACATGACGTACACTTTTTAAAAATCATTGCCTTATCACTTGTTCAAAAGTTTCTCATGCCAAAACCCAGATACAATTAGATCTAAAATAAACTCTTTCCAAACAAATCTATTTCGTCTAATTTAACGAATCGTAGTATTCAAAATTTTACATTACACATTTAAGTGTAAGCAAAACGTATTACACTGCTGGCCACCGTAAATGCAACACCCTGAAGGAAGCATGCAAATAATATGAAATTTACAACAAGCATTAGCGGAGGTGAGATATGCAAATGATTAGAATTTCAGCGCAGACGCACATCACGCGCGCCTGTGGCGCCACTTCAAAGCGCTATTTAAGGCTTGGAGATTTCGACGATTTCAAGTACGGCAATTGTGTTTTTCTTGTGGTTTTTTCAAAAAAACGATCAATTATGCCTCGTAGAAAACAGCGATCATCTTTTGATCAAGTATCCGAGTTCGACAGAGGAAGGATAGTGGCCTACCGAGATTGTGGATTATCTTTCAGGGAAATCGGTAGTCGTGTTGGACGAAACCAAACAACTGTAATGCGGATATGTGATCGTTGGATGCAGGAGGGTACGACGGACCGACGTGTTCGATCGCATCCACCTCAGTGCACCACTTCACGTGATGACAGGCATATTGTGCGTATGGCAGTGACGGATCGCTCAGCCACATCACGAACCATAGCACAGCACATTCAGTCTGTACCGCATCATCCAGTGTCTGCGCGTACCATTCGACGCCGTTTACAGCAGTGGTCTGTCCGCAAGACGTCCATTGCTTCGTCTACCCTTGACGCAGAACCACAGACGTTTCCGCCGCCAATGGTGCGATGAAAGAAGGATGTGGACGGCAGAATGGAATGAAATTGTCTTTACTGACGAGTCACGCTTCTGTCTGCAACACCACGATGGTCGGATTCGAGTCTGGAGACACCGTGGAGAGAGGATGCTGAACAGCTGCGTTATGCACCGCCACACTGGTCCTGCACCGGGTATTATGGTATGGGGCGGTATTGGATATCACTCTCGCACTCCTCTATTGCCGCATTGCCGGTACTTTAAACAGCCAGCGCTACATCTCCGAGGTGTTGGAGCCAGTTGTCCTTCCTTACCTTCAGGGCTTGCCCACAGCCATATTTCAACAAGATAATGCGCGACCACACGTGGCACGCATTGTCCAAGTGTTCTTCGTCAATCAACAGATTTAATTGCTTCCCTGGCCAGCTCGCTCTCCGGATCTTTCGCCGATAGAAAACATGTGGTCCATGGTTGCTCAACGATTGACCCAGAATACATCCCCAGCTGCCACACCAGATCAACTTTGGCAACGTGTGGAAGCTGCTTGGTCTGCTGTACCCCAAGAACACATCCAAAGTCTCTTTGAATCAATGCCGAGGCGTGTGGCAGAGGTGATCTCCAACAATGGCGGCTACTCTGGCTACTGATTTTGGCAGGAACCACACTTCACAGAAGTCTATAAATTTAATCATTTGATACTTGGTCAACATGTTATCTACAAAATAACTTTTGTTGTGATATCTCTTGTCTTTCTTGGTGTTGCATTTTGCGTGGCCAGCAGTGTATTTTAAAGATTGCTTATTAATAATTTTAAATTAGTATCTCCGAATCCAGGGATACAACCACGCACCTTCAGTCTAGTACTCTACAACTGACGTCTTTCAGATGATAGCAATTAAGATTTCTAATGAACGTATTTATTTTCAAATTTCAATTGTAAACAAAACGAATTCACATTTGAAAAAAAATTGTTTCACGTGTTCAAAAGATACACCTGCCGAAACCCGGGACCTTTAGATCTTCAGTCTAACGCTCTCCCAACTGAGCTATTTCGGCTGATATCAACTAAACTTTCTAAAACATATTTTTTACAAGTTTAAAGTTGAACATGACGTACGCTTTTTAAAAATCATTGCCTTATCAGTTGTTCAAAACTTTCTCCTGCCAAAACCCAGATACAATTAGATCTAAAATAAATTCTTTCCAAACTAATCTATTTCGTCTAATTTGACGAATCATAGTATTCAAAATTTTTAATTACACATTTAAGTGTAAGCAAAACGTATTTTATTTAAAGATTGCTTATTAATAATTTTAAATTAGTATCTCCGAAACCAGGGATACAACCACGCACCTTCAGCTCTTCAGTCTAGAACTCTACAACTGAAGTCTTTCAGATGATAGCAATTAAGCTTTCTAATGAACGTATTTATTTTCAAATTTCAATTGTAAACAAAACGAATCCACATTTGAAAACAAAATTGCTTTCACGAGTTCAAAAGTCACAACTGCCGAAACCCGGGACCTTTAGATCTTCAGTCTAACGCTCTCCCAACTGAACTATTTCAGCTGATATCAACTAATCTTTCATAAACATATATTTTTTACAAGTTTAAAGGTGAACATGACGTACTTCACTTTTTAAAAATCATTGCCTTATCACTTGTTCAAAAGTTTCTCCTGCCAAAACCCAGATACAATTAGATCTAAAATAAACTCTTTCCAAACAAATCTATTTCGTCTAATTTAACGAATCATAGTATTCAAAATTTTTAATTACACATTTAAGTGTAAGCAAAACGCATTTTTTTTAAAGATTGCTTATTAAAAATTTTAAACTAGTATCTCCGAAACCAGGGATACAACCACGCACCTTCAGCTCTTCAGTCTAGTACTCTACAACTGACGTCTTTCAGATGATGGCAATTAAGCTTTCTAATCAACGTATTTATTTTCACATTTCAATTGTAAACAAAACGAATTCACGTTTGAAAAAAATTCCTATCACGAGTTCAAAAGTCACACCTGCCGAAACCCGGGACCTTTAGATCTTCAGTCTAACGCTCTCCCAACTGAGCTATTTCGGCCGATATCAACTAAACTTTCTAAAACACATATTTTTTACAAGTTTAAAGGTGAACATGTGACGTACTTCACTTTTTAAAAATCATTGCCTTATCACTTGTTCAAAAGTTTCTCCTGCCAAAACCCAGATACAATTAGATCTAAAATAAACTCTTTCCAAACAAATCTATTTCGTCTAATTTAACGAATCGTAGTATTCAAAATTTGAAATTACACATTTAAGTGTAAGCAAAACGTATTTTTTTTAAAGATTGCTTATTAATAATTTTAAATTAGTATCTCAGAAACCAGGGATACAACCACGCACCTTCAGTCCAGTACTCTACAACTGACGTCTTTCAGATGATAGCAATTAAGATTTCTAATGAACGTATTTATTTTCAAATTTCAATTGTAAACAAAACGAATTCACATTTGAAAAAAAATTGCTTTCACGAGTTCAAAAGATACACCTGCCGAAAAACGGGACCTTTAGATCTTCAGTCTAACGCTCTCCCAACTGAGCTATTTCGGCTGATATCAACTAATCTTTCTAAAACATATTTTTTACAAGTTTAAAGTTGAACATGACGTACACTTTTTAAAAATCATTGCCTTATCACTTGTTCAAAAGTTTCTCATGCCAAAACCCAGATACAATTAGATCTAAAATAAACTCTTTCCAAACAAATCTATTTCGTCTAATTTAACGAATCGTAGTATTCAAAATTTTACATTACACATTTAAGTGTAAGCAAAACGTATTTTATTTAAAGATTGCTTATTAATAATTTTAAATTAGTATCTCCGAATCCAGGGATACAACCACGCACCTTCAGTCTAGTACTCTACAACTGACGTCTTTCAGATGATAGCAATTAAGATTTCTAATGAACGTATTTATTTTCAAATTTCAATTGTAAACAAAACGAATTCACATTTGAAAAAAAATTGTTTCACGTGTTCAAAAGATACACCTGCCGAAACCCGGGACCTTTAGATCTTCAGTCTAACGCACTCCCAACTGAGCTATTTCGGCTGATATCAACTAAACTTTCTAAAACATATTTTTTACAAGTTTAAAGTTGAACATGACGTACACTTTTTAAAAATCATTGCCTTATCAGTTGTTCAAAACTTTCTCCTGCCAAAACCCAGTTACAATTAGATCTAAAATAAATTCTTTCCAAACTAATCTATTTCGTCTAATTTGACGAATCATAGTATTCAAAATTTTTAATTACACATTTAAGTGTAAGCAAAACGTATTTTATTTAAAGATTGCTTATTAATAATTTTAAATTAGTATCTCCGAAACCAGGGATACAACCACGCACCTTCAGCTCTTCAGTCTAGAACTCTACAACTGAAGTCTTTCAGATGATAGCAATTAAGCTTTCTAATGAACGTATTTATTTTCAAATTTCAATTGTAAACAAAACGAATCCACATTTGAAAACAAAATTGCTTTCACGAGTTCAAAAGTCACAACTGCCGAAACCCGGGACCTTTAGATCTTCAGTCTAACGCTCTCCCAACTGAACTATTTCAGCTGATATCAACTAATCTTTCATAAACATATATTTTTTACAAGTTTAAAGGTGAACATGACGTACTTCACTTTTTAAAAATCATTGCCTTATCACTTGTTCAAAAGTTTCTCCTGCCAAAACCCAGATACAATTAGATCTAAAATAAACTCTTTCCAAACAAATCTATTTCGTCTAATTTAACGAATCATAGTATTCAAAATTTTGAATTACACATTTAAGTGTAAGCAAAACGCATTTTTTTTAAAGATTGCTTATTAAAAATTTTAAACTAGTATCTCCGAAACCAGGGATACAACCACGCACCTTCAGCTCTTCAGTCTAGTACTCTACAACTGACGTCTTTCAGATGATGGCAATTAAGCTTTCTAATCAACGTATTTATTTTCACATTTCAATTGTAAACAAAACGAATTCACGTTTGAAAAAAATTCCTATCACGAGTTCAAAAGTCACACCTGCCGAAACCCGGGACCTTTAGATCTTCAGTCTAACGCTCTCCCAACTGAGCTATTTCGGCCGATATCAACTAAACTTTCTAAAACACATATTTTTTACAAGTTTAAAGGTGAACATGTGACGTACTTCACTTTTTAAAAATCATTGCCTTATCACTTGTTCAAAAGTTTCTCCTGCCAAAACCCAGATACAATTAGATCTAAAATAAACTCTTTCCAAACAAATCTATTTCGTCTAATTTAACGAATCATAGTATTCAAAATTTTTAATTACACATTTAAGTATAAGCAAAACGTATTTCTTTTAAAGATTTCTTATTAATAATTTTAAAATAGTATCTCCGAAACCAGGCATACAACCACGCACCTTCAGCTCTTCAGTCTAGTACTCTACAACTGACGTCTTTCAGATGATAGCAATTAAACTCTCTAATGAACGTATTTATTTTCAAATTTCAATCGTAAACAAAACGAATTCACATTTGAAAAAAAATTGCTTTCACGAGTTCAAAATTCACACCTGCCGAAACCCGGGATCGAACAAGGGACCTTTAGATCTTCAATCTAACGCTCTCCCAACTGAGCTATTTCGACCGATATCAACTGATCTTTCTAAAACATATATTTTTTACAAGTTTTAAGGTGAACATGACGTACTTCACTTTTTAAAAATCATTGCCTTATCACTTGTTCAAAAGTTTCTCCTGCCATAACCCAGATACAATTAGATCTAAAATAAACTCTTTCCAAACAAATCTATTTCGTCTAATTTAAAGAATCATAGTATTCAAAATTTTGAATTACACATTTAAGTGTAAGCAAAACGTATTTTTTTAAAGATTTCTTATTAATAATTTTAAAATAGTATCTCCGAAACCAGGGATACAACCACGCAACTTCAGCTCTTCAGTCTAGTACTCTACAACTGACGTCTTTCAGATGATAGCAATTAAACTTTCTAATGAACGTATTTATTTTCAAATTTCAATTGTAAACAAAACGAATTCACATTTAAAAAAAAATTGCTTTCACGAGTTCAAAATTCACACCTGCCGAAACCCGGGACCTTCAGATCTTCAGTCTAACGCTCTCCCAAATGAGCTATTTCGGCCGATATCAACTAAACTTTCTAAAACATATATTTTTTACAAGTTTAAAGGTGAGCATGACGTACTTCACTTTTTAAAAATCATTGCCTTATCACTTGTTCAAAAGTTTCTCCTGCCAAAACCCAGATACAATTAGATCTAAAATAAACTCTTTCCAAACAAATCTATTTCGTCTAATTTAACGAATCGTAGTATTCAAAATTTTACATTACACATTTAAGTGTAAGCAAAACGTATTTTATTTAAAGATTGCTTATTAATAATTTTAAATTAGTATCTCCGAATCCAGGGATACAACCACGCACCTTCAGTCTAGTACTCTACAACTGACGTCTTTCAGATGATAGCAATTAAGATTTCTAATGAACGTATTTATTTTCAAATTTCAATTGTAAACAAAACGAATTCACATTTGAAAAAAAATTGTTTCACGTGTTCAAAAGATACACCTGCCGAAACCCGGGACCTTTAGATCTTCAGTCTAACGCACTCCCAACTGAGCTATTTCGGGTGATATCAACTAAACTTTCTAAAACATATTTTTTACAAGTTTAAAGTTGAACATGACGTACACTTTTTAAAAATCATTGCCTTATCAGTTGTTCAAAACTTTCTCCTGCCAAAACCCAGATACAATTAGATCTAAAATAAATTCTTTCCAAACTAATCTATTTCGTCTAATTTGACGAATCATAGTATTCAAAATTTTTAATTACACATTTAAGTGTAAGCAAAACGTATTTTATTTAAAGATTGCTTATTAATAATTTTAAATTAGTATCTCCGAAACCAGGGATACAACCACGCACCTTCAGCTCTTCAGTCTAGTACTCTACAACTGACGTCTTTCAGATGATAGCAATTAAGATTTCTAATCAACGTATTTATTTTCACATTTCAATTGTAAAAAAAACGAATTCACATTTGAAAACAAAATTGCTTTCACGAGTTCAAAAGTCACACGTGCGAAACCCGGGATCGAACCAGTGACCTTTAGATCTTCAGTCTAACGCTCTCCCAACTGAGCTATTTCGGCCGATATCAACTAATCTTTCTAAAACATATATTTTTTACAAGTTTTATGGTGAACATGACGTACTTCACTTTTTAAAAATCATTGCCTTATCACTTGTTCAAATGTTTCTCCTGCCAAAACCCAGATACAATTAGATCTAAAATAAACTCTTTCCAAACAAATCTATTTCGTCTAATTTAACGAATCGTGGTATTCAAAATTTGGAATTACACATTTAAGTGTAAGCAAAACGTATTTTTTTAAAGATTTCTTATTAATAATTTTAAATTAGTATCTCCGAAACCAGGGAAACAACCACGCACCTTCAGCTCTTCAGTCTAGAACTCTACAACTGAAATCTTTTAGATGATAGCAATTAAGCTTTTTAATGAACGTATTTATTTTCACATTTCAATTGTAAACAAAACGAATTCACATTTGAAAACAAAATTGCTTTCACGAGTTCAAAATTCACACCTGCCGAAACCCGGGATCGAACCAGAGACCTTTAGATCTTCAGTCTAACGCTCTCCCAACTGAGCTATTTCGGCCGATATCAACTAATCTTTCTAAAACATATATTTTTTACAAGTTTTATGGTGAACATGACGTACTTCACTTTTTAAAAATCATTGCCTTATCACTTGTTCAAATGTTTCTCCTGCCAAAACCCAGATACAATTAGATCTAAAATAAACTCTTTCCAAACAAATCTATTTCGTCTAATTTAACGAATCGTGGTATTCAAAATTTGGAATTACACATTTAAGTGTAAGCAAAACGTATTTTTTTAAAGATTTCTTATTAATAATTTTAAATTAGTATCTCCGAAACCAGGGAAACAACCACGCACCTTCAGCTCTTCAGTCTAGTACCCTACAACTGACGTCTTTCAGATGATAGCAATTAAGCTTTCTAATGAACGTATTTATTTTCACATTTCAATTGTAAACAAAACGAATTCACATTTGAAAACAAAATTGCTTTCACGAGTTCAAAAGTCACACCTGCCGAATCCCGGGACCTTTAGATCTTCAGTCTAACGCTCTCCCAACTGAGCTATTTCGGCCGATATCAACTAATCTTTCTAAAACATATATTTTTTACAAGTTTTAAGGTGAACATGACGTACTTCACTTTTTAAAAATCATTGCCTTATCACTTGTTCAAAAGTTTCTCCTGCCAAAACCCAGATACAATTAGATCTAAAATAAACTCTTTCCAAACAAATCTATTTCGTCTAATTTAACGAATCATAGTATTCAAAATTTTAAATTACACATTTAAGTGTAAGCAAAACGTATTTTTTTTAAAGATTGCTTATTAATAATTTTAAACTAGTATCTCCGAAACCAGGGATACATCCACGCACCTTCAGCTCTTCAGTCTAGAACTCTACAACTGAAGTCTTTCAGATGATAGCAATTAAGCTATCTAATGAACGTATTTATTTTCAAATTTCAATTGTAAACAAAACGAATGCACATTTGAAAACAAAATTGCTTTCACGAGTTCAAAAGTCACAACTGACGAAACCAGGGATCGAACCAGGGACCTTTAGATCTTCAGTCTAACGCTCTCCCAACTGAACTATTTCAGCTGATATCAACTAATCTTTCATAAACATATATTTTTTACAAGTTTAAAGGTGAACATGACGTACTTCACTTTTTAAAAATCATTGCCTTATCACTTGTTCAAAAGTTTCTCCTGCCAAAACCCAGATACAAATAGATCTAAAATAAACTCTTTGCAAACAAATCTATTTCGTCTAATTTAACGAATCATAGTATTCAAAATTTTTAATTACACATTTAAGTATAAGCAAAACGTATTTCTTTTAAAGATTTCTTATTAATAATTTTAAAATAGTATCTCCGAAACCAGGGATACAACCACGCACCTTCAGCTCTTCAGTCTAGTACTCTACAACTGACGTCTTTCAGATGATAGCAATTAAACTCTCTAATGAACGTATTTATTTTCAAATTTCAATCGTAAACAAAACGAATTCACATTTAAAAAAAATTTGCTTTCACGAGTTCAAAATTCACACCTGCCGAAACCCGGGACCTTCAGATCTTCAGTCTAACGCTCTCCCAAATGAGCTATTTCGGCCGATATCAACTAAACTTTCTAAAACATATATTTTATACAAGTTTAAAGGTGAGGATGACGTACTTCACTTTTTAAAAATCATTGCCTTATCACTTGTTCAAAAGTTTCTCCTGCCAAAACCCAGATACAATTAGATCTAAAATAAACTCTTTCCAAACAAATCTATTTCGTCTAATTTAACGAATCGTGGTATTCAAAATTTGGAATTACACATTTAAGTGTAAGCAAAACGTATTTTTTTAAAGATTTCTTATTAATAATTTTAAATTAGTATCTCCGAAACCAGGGAAACAACCACGCACCTTCAGCTCTTCAGTCTAGAACTCTACAACTGAAATCTTTTAGATGATAGCAATTAAGCTTTTTAATGAACGTATTTATTTTCACATTTCAATTGTAAACAAAACGAATTCACATTTGAAAACAAAATTGCTTTCACGAGTTCAAAATTCACACCTGCCGAAACCCGGGATCGAACCAGAGACCTTTAGATCTTCAGTCTAACGCTCTCCCAACTGAGCTATTTCGGCCGATATCAACTAATCTTTCTAAAACATATATTTTTTACAAGTTTTATGGTGAACATGACGTACTTCACTTTTTAAAAATCATTGCCTTATCACTTGTTCAAATGTTTCTCCTGCCAAAACCCAGATACAATTAGATCTAAAATAAACTCTTTCCAAACAAATCTATTTCGTCTAATTTAACGAATCGTGGTATTCAAAATTTGGAATTACACATTTAAGTGTAAGCAAAACGTATTTATTTAAAGATTTCTTATTAATAATTTTAAATTAGTATCTCCGAAACCAGGGAAACAACCACGCACCTTCAGCTCTTCAGTCTAGTACCCTACAACTGACGTCTTTCAGATGATAGCAATTAAGCTTTCTAATGAACGTATTTATTTTCACATTTCAATTGTAAACAAAACGAATTCACATTTGAAAACAAAATTGCTTTCACGAGTTCAAAAGTCACACCTGCCGAATCCCGGGACCTTTAGATCTTCAGTCTAACGCTCTCCCAACTGAGCTATTTCGGCCGATATCAACTAATCTTTCTAAAACATATATTTTTTACAAGTTTTAAGGTGAACATGACGTACTTCACTTTTTAAAAATCATTGCCTTATCACTTGTTCAAAAGTTTCTCCTGCCAAAACCCAGATACAATTAGATCTAAAATAAACTCTTTCCAAACAAATCTATTTCGTCTAATTTAACGAATCATAGTATTCAAAATTTTAAATTACACATTTAAGTGTAAGCAAAACGTATTTTTTTTAAAGATTGCTTATTAATAATTTTAAACTAGTATCTCCGAAACCAGGGATACATCCACGCACCTTCAGCTCTTCAGTCTAGAACTCTACAACTGAAGTCTTTCAGATGATAGCAATTAAGCTATCTAATGAACGTATTTATTTTCAAATTTCAATTGTAAACAAAACGAATGCACATTTGAAAACAAAATTGCTTTCACGAGTTCAAAAGTCACAACTGACGAAACCAGGGACCTTTAGATCTTCAGTCTAACGCTCTCCCAACTGAACTATTTCAGCTGATATCAACTAATCTTTCATAAACATATATTTTTTACAAGTTTAAAGGTGAACATGACGTACTTCACTTTTTAAAAATCATTGCCTTATCACTTGTTCAAAAGTTTCTCCTGCCAAAACCCAGATACAAATAGATCTAAAATAAACTCTTTGCAAACAAATCTATTTCGTCTAATTTAACGAATCATAGTATTCAAAATTTTTAATTACACATTTAAGTATAAGCAAAACGTATTTCTTTTAAAGATTTCTTATTAATAATTTTAAAATAGTATCTCCGAAACCAGGGATACAACCACGCACCTTCAGCTCTTCAGTCTAGTACTCTACAACTGACGTCTTTCAGATGATAGCAATTAAACTCTCTAATGAACGTATTTATTTTCAAATTTCAATCGTAAACAAAACGAATTCACATTTAAAAAAAAATTGCTTTCACGAGTTCAAAATTCACACCTGCCGAAACCCGGGACCTTCAGATCTTCAGTCTAACGCTCTCCCAAATGAGCTATTTCGGCCGATATCAACTAAACTTTCTAAAACATATATTTTATACAAGTTTAAAGGTGAGGATGACGTACTTCACTTTTTAAAAATCATTGCCTTATCACTTGTTCAAATGTTTCTCCTGCCAAAACCCAGATACAATTAGATCTAAAATAAACTCTTTCCAAACAAATCTATTTCGTCTAATTTAACGAATCGTAGTATTCAAAATTTGAAATTACACATTTAAGTGTAAGCAAAACGTATTTTTTTTAAAGATTGCTTATTAATAATTTTAAATTAGTATCTCAGAAACCAGGGATACAACCACGCACCTTCAGTCCAGTACTCTACAACTGACGTCTTTCAGATGATAGCAATTAAGATTTCTAATGAACGTATTTATTTTCAAATTTCAATTGTAAACAAAACGAATTCACATTTGAAAAAAAATTGCTTTCACGAGTTCAAAAGGTATACCTGCCGAAAACCGGGACCTTTAGATCTTCAGTCTAACGCTCTCCCAACTGAGCTATTTCGGATGATATCAACTAATCTTTCTAAAACATATTTTTTACAAGTTTAAAGTTGAACATGACGTACACTTTTTAAAAATCATTGCCTTATCACTTGTTCAAAAGTTTCTCATGCCAAAACCCAGATACAATTAGATCTAAAATAAACTCTTTCCAAACAAATCTATTTCGTCTAATTTAACGAATCGTAGTATTCAAAATTTTACATTACACATTTAAGTGTAAGCAAAACGTATTACACTGCTGGCCACCGTAAATGCAACACCCTGAAGGAAGCATGCAAATAATATGAAATTTACAACAAGCATTAGCGGAGGTGAGATATGCAAATGATTAGAATTTCAGCGCAGACGCACATCACGCGCGCCTGTGGCGCCACTTCAAAGCGCTATTTAAGGCTTGGAGATTTCGACGATTTCAAGTACGGCAATTGTGTTTTTCTTGTGGTTTTTTCAAAAAAACGATCAATTATGCCTCGTAGAAAACAGCGATCATCTTTTGATCAAGTATCCGAGTTCGACAGAGGAAGGATAGTGGCCTACCGAGATTGTGGATTATCTTTCAGGGAAATCGGTAGTCGTGTTGGACGAAACCAAACAACTGTAATGCGGATATGTGATCGTTGGATGCAGGAGGGTACGACGGACCGACGTGTTCGATCGCATCCACCTCAGTGCACCACTTCACGTGATGACAGGCATATTGTGCGTATGGCAGTGACGGATCGCTCAGCCACATCACGAACCATAGCACAGCACATTCATTCTGTACCGCATCATCCAGTGTCTGCGCGTACCATTCGACGCCGTTTACAGCAGAGTGGTCTGTCCGCAAGACGTCCATTGCTTCGTCTACCCTTGACGCAGAACCACAGACGTTTCCGCCGCCAATGGTGCGATGAAAGAAGGATGTGGACGGCAGAATGGAATGAAATTGTCTTTACTGACGAGTCACGCTTCTGTCTGCAACACCACGATGGTCGGATTCGAGTCTGGAGACACCGTGGAGAGAGGATGCTGAACAGCTGCGTTATGCACCGCCACACTGGTCCTGCACCGGGTATTATGGTATGGGGCGGTATTGGATATCACTCTCGCACTCCTCTATTGCCGCATTGCCGGTACTTTAAACAGCCAGCGCTACATCTCCGAGGTGTTGGAGCCAGTTGTCCTTCCTTACCTTCAGGGCTTGCCCACAGCCATATTTCAACAAGATAATGCGCGACCACACGTGGCACGCATTGTCCAAGGGTTCTTCGTCAATCAACAGATTGAATTGCTTCCCTGGCCAGCTCGCTCTCCGGATCTTTCGCCGATAGAAAACATGTGGTCCATGGTTGCTCAACGATTGACCCAGAATACATCCCCAGCTGCCACACCAGATCAACTTTGGCAACGTGTGGAAGCTGCTTGGTCTGCTGTACCCCAAGAACACATCCAAAGTCTCTTTGAATCAATGCCGAGGCGTGTGGCAGAGGTGATCTCCAACAATGGCGGCTACTCTGGCTACTGATTTTGGCAGGAACCACACTTCACAGAAGTCTATAAATTTAATCATTTGATACTTGGTCAACATGTTATCTACAAAATAACTTTTGTTGTGATATCTCTTGTCTTTCTTGGTGTTGCATTTTGCGTGGCCAGCAGTGTATTTTAAAGATTGCTTATTAATAATTTTAAATTAGTATCTCCGAATCCAGGGATACAACCACGCACCTTCAGTCTAGTACTCTACAACTGACGTCTTTCAGATGATAGCAATTAAGATTTCTAATGAACGTATTTATTTTCAAATTTCAATTGTAAACAAAACGAATTCACATTTGAAAAAAAATTGTTTCACGTGTTCAAAAGATACACCTGCCGAAACCCGGGACCTTTAGATCTTCAGTCTAACGCTCTCCCAACTGAGCTATTTCGGCTGATATCAACTAAACTTTCTAAAACATATTTTTTACAAGTTTAAAGTTGAACATGACGTACACTTTTTAAAAATCATTGCCTTATCAGTTGTTCAAAACTTTCTCCTGCCAAAACCCAGATACAATTAGATCTAAAATAAATTCTTTCCAAACTAATCTATTTCGTCTAATTTGACGAATCATAGTATTCAAAATTTTTAATTACACATTTAAGTGTAAGCAAAACGTATTTTATTTAAAGATTGCTTATTAATAATTTTAAATTAGTATCTCCGAAACCAGGGATACAACCACGCACCTTCAGCTCTTCAGTCTAGAACTCTACAACTGAAGTCTTTCAGATGATAGCAATTAAGCTTTCTAATGAACGTATTTATTTTCAAATTTCAATTGTAAACAAAACGAATCCACATTTGAAAACAAAATTGCTTTCACGAGTTCAAAAGTCACAACTGCCGAAACCCGGGACCTTTAGATCTTCAGTCTAACGCTCTCCCAACTGAACTATTTCGGCTGATATCAACTAATCTTTCTTAAACATATGTTTTTTACAAGTTTAAAGGTGAACATGACGTACTTCACTTTTAAAAAATCATTGCCTTATCACTTGTTCAAAAGTTTCTCCTGCCTAAACCCAGATACAATTAGATCTAAAATAAACTCTTTCCAAACAAATCTATTTCGTGTAATTTAACGAATCGTAGTATTCAAAATTTTAAATTACACATTTAAGTGTAAGCAAAACGTACTTTTTTTAAAGATTGCTTATTAATAATTTTAAATTAGTATCTCCGAAACAAGGGATACAACCACGCACCTCCAGTCTAGTACTCTACAACTGACGTCTTTCAGATGATAGCAATTAAGATTTCTAATGAACGTATTTATTTTCAAATTTCAATTGTAAACAAAACGAATTCACATTTGAAAAAAAATTGCTTTCACGAGTTCAAAAGACACACCTGCCGAAACCCGGACCTTTAGTTCTTCAGTCTAACGCTCTCCCAACTGAGCTATTTCGGCTGATATCAACTAATCTTTCTAAAACATATTTTTTACAAGTTTAAAGTTGAACATGACGTACACTTTTTAAAAATCATTGCCTTATCACTTGTTCAAAAGTTTCTCCTGCCAAAACCCAGATACAATTAGATCTAAAATAAACTCTTTCCAAACAAATCTATTTCGTCTAATTTAACGAATCGTGGTATTCAAAATTTTAAATTACACATTTAAGTGTAAGCAAAACGTATTTTTTTTAAAGATTGCTTATTAATAATTTTAAACTAGTATCTCCGAAACCAGGGATACATCCACGCACCTTCAGCTCTTCAGTCTAGAACTCTACAACTGAAGTCTTTCAGATGATAGCAATTAAGCTATCTAATGAACGTATTTATTTTCAAATTTCAATTGTAAACAAAACGAATGCACATTTGAAAACAAAATTGCTTTCACGAGTTCAAAAGTCACAACTGACGAAACCAGGGATCGAACCAGGGACCTTTAGATCTTCAGTCTAACGCTCTCCCAACTGAACTATTTGAGCTGATATCAACTAATCTTTCATAAACATATATTTTTTACAAGTTTAAAGGTGAACATGACGTACTTCACTTTTTAAAAATCATTGCCTTATCACTTGTTCAAAAGTTTCTCCTGCCAAAACCCAGATACAAATAGATCTAAAATAAACTCTTTGCAAACAAATCTATTTCGTCTAATTTAACGAATCATAGTATTCAAAATTTTTAATTACACATTTAAGTATAAGCAAAACGTATTTCTATTAAAGATTTCTTATTAATAATTTTAAAATAGTATCTCCGAAACCAGGGATACAACCACGCACCTTCAGCTCTTCAGTCTAGTACTCTACAACTGACGTCTTTCAGATGATAGCAATTAAACTCTCTAATGAACGTATTTATTTTCAAATTTCAATCGTAAACAAAACGAATTCACATTTAAAAAAAAATTGCTTTCACGAGTTCAAAATTCACACCTGCCGAAACCCGGGACCTTCAGATCTTCAGTCTAACGCTCTCCCAAATGAGCTATTTCGGCCGATATCAACTAAACTTTCTAAAACATATATTTTATACAAGTTTAAAGGTGAGGATGACGTACTTCACTTTTTAAAAATCATTGCCTTATCACTTGTTCAAAAGTTTCTCCTGCCAAAACCCAGATACAATTAGATCTAAAATAAACTCTTTCCAAACAAATCTATTTCGTCTAATTTAACGAATTGTAGTATTCAAAATTTGAAATTACACATTTAAGTGTAAGCAAAACGTATTTTTTTTAAAGATTGCTTATTAATAATTTTAAATTAGTATCTCAGAAACCAGGGATACAACCACGCACCTTCAGTCCAGTACTCTACAACTGACGTCTTTCAGATGATAGCAATTAAGATTTCTAATGAACGTATTTATTTTCAAATTTCAATTGTAAACAAAACGAATTCACATTTGAAAAAAAATTGCTTTCACGAGTTCAAAAGATACACCTGCCGAAAACCGGGACCTTTAGATCTTCAGTCTAACGCTCTCCCAACTGAGCTATTTCGGCTGATATCAACTAATCTTTCTAAAACATATTTTTTACAAGTTTAAAGTTGAACATGACGTACACTTTTTAAAAATCATTGCCTTATCACTTGTTCAAAAGTTTCTCATGCCAAAACCCAGATACAATTAGATCTAAAATAAACTCTTTCCAAACAAATCTATTTCGTCTAATTTAACGAATCGTAGTATTCAAAATTTTACATTACACATTTAAGTGTAAGCAAAACGTATTACACTGCTGGCCACCGTAAATGCAACACCCTGAAGGAAGCATGCAAATAATATGAAATTTACAACAAGCATTAGCGGAGGTGAGATATGCAAATGATTAGAATTTCAGCGCAGACGCACATCACGCGCGCCTGTGGCGCCACTTCAAAGCGCTATTTAAGGCTTGGAGATTTCGACGATTTCAAGTACGGCAATTGTGTTTTTCTTGTGGTTTTTTCAAAAAAACGATCAATTATGCCTCGTAGAAAACAGCGATCATCTTTTGATCAAGTATCCGAGTTCGACAGAGGAAGGATAGTGGCCTACCGAGATTGTGGATTATCTTTCAGGGAAATCGGTAGTCGTGTTGGACGAAACCAAACAACTGTAATGCGGATATGTGATCGTTGGATGCAGGAGGGTACGACGGACCGACGTGTTCGATCGCATCCACCTCAGTGCACCACTTCACGTGATGACAGGCATATTGTGCGTATGGCAGTGACGGATCGCTCAGCCACATCACGAACCATAGCACAGCACATTCATTCTGTACCGCATCATCCAGTGTCTGCGCGTACCATTCGACGCCGTTTACAGCAGAGTGGTCTGTCCGCAAGACGTCCATTGCTTCGTCTACCCTTGACGCAGAACCACAGACGTTTCCGCCGCCAATGGTGCGATGAAAGAAGGATGTGGACGGCAGAATGGAATGAAATTGTCTTTACTGACGAGTCACGCTTCTGTCTGCAACACCACGATGGTCGGATTCGAGTCTGGAGACACCGTGGAGAGAGGATGCTGAACAGCTGCGTTATGCACCGCCACACTGGTCCTGCACCGGGTATTATGGTATGGGGCGGTATTGGATATCACTCTCGCACTCCTCTATTGCCGCATTGCCGGTACTTTAAACAGCCAGCGCTACATCTCCGAGGTGTTGGAGCCAGTTGTCCTTCCTTACCTTCAGGGCTTGCCCACAGCCATATTTCAACAAGATAATGCGCGACCACACGTGGCACGCATTGTCCAAGGGTTCTTCGTCAATCAACAGATTGAATTGCTTCCCTGGCCAGCTCGCTCTCCGGATCTTTCGCCGATAGAAAACATGTGGTCCATGGTTGCTCAACGATTGACCCAGAATACATCCCCAGCTGCCACACCAGATCAACTTTGGCAACGTGTGGAAGCTGCTTGGTCTGCTGTACCCCAAGAACACATCCAAAGTCTCTTTGAATCAATGCCGAGGCGTGTGGCAGAGGTGATCTCCAACAATGGCGGCTACTCTGGCTACTGATTTTGGCAGGAACCACACTTCACAGAAGTCTATAAATTTAATCATTTGATACTTGGTCAACATGTTATCTACAAAATAACTTTTGTTGTGATATCTCTTGTCTTTCTTGGTGTTGCATTTTGCGTGGCCAGCAGTGTATTTTAAAGATTGCTTATTAATAATTTTAAATTAGTATCTCCGAATCCAGGGATACAACCACGCACCTTCAGTCTAGTACTCTACAACTGACGTCTTTCAGATGATAGCAATTAAGATTTCTAATGAACGTATTTATTTTCAAATTTCAATTGTAAACAAAACGAATTCACATTTGAAAAAAAATTGCTTTCACGAGTTCAAAAGACACACCTGCCGAAACCCGGACCTTTAGTTCTTCAGTCTAACGCTCTCCCAACTGAGCTATTTCGGCTGATATCAACTAATCTTTCTGAAACATATTTTTTACAAGTTTAAAGTTGAACATGACGTACACTTTTTAAAAATCATTGCCTTATCACTTGTTCAAAAGTTTCTCCTGCCAAAACCCAGATACAATTAGATCAAAAATAAACTCTTTCCAAACAAATCTATTTCGTCTAATTTAACGAATCATAGTATTCAAAATTTTGAATTACACATTTAAGTGTAAGCAGAACGCATTTTTTTTTAAAGATTGCTTATTAAAAATTTAAACTAGTATCTCCGAAACCAGGGATACAACCTCGCACCTTCAGCTCTTCAGTCTAGTACTCTACAACTGACGTCTTTCAGATGATAGCAATTAAGCTTTCTAATCAACGTATTTATTTTCACATTTCAATTGTAAACAAAACGAATTCACATTTGAAAACAAAATTGCTTTCACGAGTTCAAAAGTCACAAATGCGAAACCCGGGATCGAACCAGGGACCTTTAGATCTTCAGTCTAACGCTCTCCCAACTGAGCTATTTCGGCTGATATCAACTAATCTTTCTAAAACATATATTTTTTATAAGTTTTAAAGTGAACATTACGTACTTCACTTTTTAAAAATCATTGCCTTATCACTTATTCAAAAGTTTCTCCTGCCAAAACCCAGATACAATTAGATCTAAAATAAACTCTTTCCAAACAAATCTATTTCGTCTAATTTAACGAATCATTGAATTTTTAAAATTTTGAATTACACATTTAAGTGTAAGCAGAACGCATTTTTTTTAAAGATTACTTATTAATAATTTTAAATTAGTATCTCCGAAACGAGGGATACAACCACGCACCTTCAGCTCTTCAGTCTAGTACTCTACAACTGACGTCTTTCAGATGATAGCAATTAAGCTTTCTAATGAACGTATTTATTTTCACATTTCAATTGTAAACAAAACGAATTCACATTTGAAAACAAAATTGCTTTCACGAGTTCAAAATTCACACGTGCGAAACCCGGGACCTTTAGATCTTCAGTCTAACGCTCTCCCAACTGAGCTATTTCGGCCGATATCAACTAATCTTTCTAAAACATATATTTTTTACAAGTTTTAAGGTGAACATGACGTACTTCACTTTTTAAAAATCATTTCCTTATCACTTGTTCAAAAGTTTCTCCTGCCAAAACCCAGATAGAATTAGATCTAAAATAAACTCTTTCCAAACAAATCTATTTCGTCTTATTTAAAGAATCATAGTATTCAAAATTTTGAATTACACATTTAAGTGTAAGCAAAACGTATTTTTTTTAAAGATTTCTTATTAATAATTTTAAAATAGCATCTCCGAAACCAGGGATACAACCACGCACCTTCAGCTCTTCAGTCTAGTACTCTACAACTGACGTTTTTCAGATGATAGCAATTAAACTTTCTAATGAACGTATTTATTTTCAAATTTCAATTGTAAACAAAACGAATTCACATTTGAAAAAAAATTGCTTTCACGAGTTCAAAATTCACACCTGCCGAAACCCGGGACCTTTAGATCTTCAGTCTAACGCTCTCCCAACAGAGCTATGTCGGCCGATATCAACAAAACTTTCTAAAACATATATTTTTTACAAGTTTAAAGGTGAACATGACGTACTTCACTTTTTAAAAATCATTGCCTTATCACTTGTTCAAAAGTTTCTCCTGCCAAAACCCAGATACAATTAGATCTAAAATAAACTCTTTCCAAACAAATCTATTTCGTGTAATTTAACGAATCGTAGTATTCAAAATTTTAAATTACACATTTAAGTGTAAGCAAAACGTACTTTTTTTAAAGATTGCTTATTAATAATTTTAAATTAGTATCTCCGAAACCAGGGATACAACCACGCACCTTCAGTCTAGTACTCTACAACTGACGTCTTTCAGATGATAGCAATTAAGATTTCTAATGAACGTATTTATTTTGAAATTTCAATTGTAAACAAAACGAATTCACATTTGAAAAAAAATTGCTTACAAGAGTTCAAAAGATACACCTGCCGAAACCCGGGATCGAACCAGGGACCTTTAGATCTTCAGTCTAACGCTCTCCCAACTGAGCTATTTCGGCTGATGTCAACTAATCTTTCTAAAACATATTTTTTACAAGTTTAAAGTTGAACATGACGTACACTTTTTAAAAATCATTGCCTTATCACTAGTTCAAAAGTTTCTCCTGCCTAAACCCAGATACAATTAGATCTAATATAAACTCTTTCCAAACAAATCTATTTCGTGTAATTTAACGAATCGTAGTATTCAAAATTTTAAATTACACATTTAAGTGTAAGCAAAACGTACTTTTTTTAAAGATTGCTTATTAATAATTTTAAATTAGTATCTCCGAAACAAGGGATACAACCACGCACCTCCAGTCTAGTACTCTACAACTGACGTCTTTCAGATGATAGCAATTAAGATTTCTAATGAACGTATTTATTTTCAAATTTCAATTGTAAACAAAACGAATTCACATTTGAAAAAAAATTGCTTTCACGAGTTCAAAAGACACACCTGCCGAAACCCGGACCTTTAGTTCTTCAGTCTAACGCTCTCCCAACTGAGCTATTTCGGCTGATATCAACTAATCTTTCTGAAACATATTTTTTACAAGTTTAAAGTTGAACATGACGTACACTTTTTAAAAATCATTGCCTTATCACTTGTTCAAAAGTTTCTCCTGCCAAAACCCAGATACAATTAGATCAAAAATAAACTCTTTCCAAACAAATCTATTTCGTCTAATTTAACGAATCATAGTATTCAAAATTTTGAATTACACATTTAAGTGTAAGCAGAACGCATTTTTTTTTAAAGATTGCTTATTAAAAATTTAAACTAGTATCTCCGAAACCAGGGATACAACCTCGCACCTTCAGCTCTTCAGTCTAGTACTCTACAACTGACGTCTTTCAGATGATAGCAATTAAGCTTTCTAATCAACGTATTTATTTTCACATTTCAATTGTAAACAAAACGAATTCACATTTGAAAACAAAATTGCTTTCACGAGTTCAAAAGTCACAAATGCGAAACCCGGGATCGAACCAGGGACCTTTAGATCTTCAGTCTAACGCTCTCCCAACTGAGCTATTTCGGCTGATATCAACTAATCTTTCTAAAACATATATTTTTTATAAGTTTTAAAGTGAACATTACGTACTTCACTTTTTAAAAATCATTGCCTTATCACTTATTCAAAAGTTTCTCCTGCCAAAACCCAGATACAATTAGATCTAAAATAAACTCTTTCCAAACAAATCTATTTCGTCTAATTTAACGAATCATTGAATTTTTAAAATTTTGAATTACACATTTAAGTGTAAGCAGAACGCATTTTTTTTAAAGATTACTTATTAATAATTTTAAATTAGTATCTCCGAAACCAGGGATACAACCACGCACCTTCAGCTCTTCAGTCTAGTACTCTACAACTGACGTCTTTCAGATGATAGCAATTAAGCTTTCTAATGAACGTATTTATTTTCACATTTCAATTGTAAACAAAACGAATTCACATTTGAAAACAAAATTGCTTTCACGAGTTCAAAATTCACACGTGCGAAACCCGGGACCTTTAGATCTTCAGTCTAACGCTCTCCCAACTGAGCTATTTCGGCCGATATCAACTAATCTTTCTAAAACATATATTTTTTACAAGTTTTAAGGTGAACATGACGTACTTCACTTTTTAAAAATCATTTCCTTATCACTTGTTCAAAAGTTTCTCCTGCCAAAACCCAGATAGAATTAGATCTAAAATAAACTCTTTCCAAACAAATCTATTTCGTCTAATTTAAAGAATCATAGTATTCAAAATTTTGAATTACACATTTAAGTGTAAGCAAAACGTATTTTTTTTAAAGATTTCTTATAAATAATTTTAAAATAGCATCTCCGAAACCAGGGATACAACCACGCACCTTCAGCTCTTCAGTCTAGTACTCTACAACTGACGTTTTTCAGATGATAGCAATTAAACTTTCTAATGAACGTATTTATTTTCAAATTTCAATTGTAAACAAAACGAATTCACATTTGAAAAAAAATTGCTTTCACGAGTTCAAAATTCACACCTGCCGAAACCCGGGACCTTTAGATCTTCAGTCTAACGCTCTCCCAACAGAGCTATGTCGGCCGATATCAACAAAACTTTCTAAAACATATATTTTTTACAAGTTTAAAGGTGAACATGACGTACTTCACTTTTTAAAAATCATTGCCTTATCACTTGTTCAAAAGTTTCTCCTGCCAAAATCCAGATACAATTAGATCTAAAATAAACTCTTTCCAAACAAATCTATTTCGTGTAATTTAACGAATCGTAGTATTCAAAATTTTAAATTACACATTTAAGTGTAAGCAAAACGTACTTTTTTTAAAGATTGCTTATTAATAATTTTAAATTAGTATCTCCGAAACCAGGGATACAACCACGCACCTTCAGTCTAGTACTCTACAACTGACGTCTTTCAGATGATAGCAATTAAGATTTCTAATGAACGTATTTATTTTGAAATTTCAATTGTAAACAAAACGAATTCACATTTGAAAAAAAATTGCTTACACGAGTTCAAAAGATACACCTGCCGAAACCCGGGACCTTTAGATCTTCAGTCTAACGCTCTCCCAACTGAGCTATTTCGGCTGATGTCAACTAATCTTTCTAAAACATATTTTTTACAAGTTTAAAGTTGAACATGACGTACACTTTTTAAAAATCATTGCCTTATCACTTGTTCAAAAGTTTCTCCTGCCAAAACCCAGATACAATTAGATCTAAAATAAACTCTTTCCAAACAAATCTAATTCGTCTAATTTGACGAATCATAGTATTCAAAATTTTTAATTACACATTTAAGTGTAAGCGAAACGTATTTTATTTAAAGATTGCTTATTAATAATTTTAAATTAGTATCTCCGAAACCAGGGATACAACCACGCACCTTCAGCTCTTCAGTCTAGAACTCTACAACTGAAGTCTTTCAGATGATAGCAATTAAGCTTTCTAATGAACGTATTTATTTTCAAATTTCAATTGTAAACAAAACAAATCCACATTTGAAAACAAAATTGCTTTCACGAGTTCAAAAGTCACAACTGCCGAAACCCGGGATCGAACCAGGGACCTTTAGATCTTCAGTCTAACGCTCTCCCAACTGAACTATTTCGGCTGAAATCAACTAATCTTTCTTAAACATATATTTTTTACAAGTTTAAAGGTGAACATGACGTACTTCACTTTTTAAAAGTCATTGCCTTATCACTTGTTCAAAAGTTTCTCCTGCCAAAACCCAGATACAATTAGATCTAAAATAAACTCTTTCCAAACAAATCTATTTCGTGTAATTTAACGAATCGTAGTATTCAAAATTTTAAATTACACATTTAAGTGTAAGCAAAACGTATTTTTTTTCAAGATTGCTTATTAATAATTTTAAATTAGTATCTCCGAAACCAGGGATACAACCACGCACCTTCAGTCTAGTACTCTACAACTGACGTCTTTCAGATGATAGCAATTAAGCTTTCTAATGAACGTATTTATTTTCACATTTCAATTGTAAATAAAACGAATTCACATTTGAAAACAAAATTGCTTTCACGAGTTCAAAAGTCACACCTGCCGAAACCCGGGACCTTTAGATCTTCAGTCTAACGCTCTCCCAACTGAGCTATTTCGGCTGATATCGGCTAATCTTTCTAAAACATATATTTTTTACAAGTTTTAAAGTGAACATGACGTACTTCACTTTTTAAAAATCATTGCCTTATCACTTATTCAAAAGTTTCTCCTGCGAAAACCCAGATACAATTAGATCTAAAATAAACTCTTTCCAAACAAATCTATTTCGTCTAATTTAACGAATTATAGAATTTTTAAAATTTTGAATTACACATTTAAGTGTAAGCAGAACGCATTTTTTTTAAAGATTACTTATTAATAATTTTAAATTAGTATCTCCGAAACCAGGGATACAACCACGCACCTTCAGCTCTTCAGTCTAGTACTCTACAACTGACGTCTTTCAGATGATAGCAATTAAGCTTTCTAATGAACGTATTTATTTTCACATTTCAATTGTAAACAAAACGAATTCACATTTGAAAACAAAATTGCTTTCACGAGTTCAAAAGTCACACGTGCGAAACCCGGGATCGAACCAGGGACCTTTAGATCTTCAGTCTAACGCTCTCCCAACTGAGCTATTTCGGCCGATATCAACTAATCTTTCTAAAACATATATTTTTTACAAGTTTTAAGGTGAACATGACGTACTTCACTTTTTAAAAATCATTGCCTTATCACTTGTTCAAAAGTTTCTCCTGCCAAAACCCAGATAGAATTAGATCTAAAATAAACTCTTTCCAAACAAATCTATTTCGTCTAATTTAACGAATCAAAGTATTCAAAATTTTGAATTACACATTTAAGTGTAAGCAAAACGCATTTTTTTTAAAGATTGCTTATTAAAAATTTTAAACTAGTATCTCCGAAACCAGGGATACAACCACGCACCTTCAGCCTAGTACTCTACAACTGACGTCTTTCAGATGATAGCAATTAAGATTTCTAATGAACGTATTTATTTTCAAATTTCAATTGTAAAGAAAACGAATTCACATTTGAAAAAAAATTGCTTTCACGAGTTCAAAAGACACACCTGCCGAAACCCGAGATCGAACCATGGACCTGTAGTTCTTCAGTCTAACGCTCTCCCAACTGAGCTATTTCGGCTGATATCAACTAATCTTTCTAAAACATATTTTTTACAAGTTTAAAGTTGAACATGACGTACACTTTTTAAAAATCATTGCCTTATCACTTGTTCAAAAGTTTCTCCTGCCAAAACCCAGATAGAATTAGATCTAAAATAAACTCTTTCCAAACAAATCTATTTCGTCTAATTTAACGAATCAAAGTATTCAAAATTTTGAATTACACATTTAAGTGTAAGCAAAACGCATTTTTTTTAAAGATTGCTTATTAAAAATTTTAAACTAGTATCTCCGAAACCAGGGATACAACCACGCACCTTCAGCTCTTCAGTCTAGAACTCTACAACTGAAGTCTTTCAGATGATAGCAATTAAGCTTTCTAATGAACGTATTTATTTTCAAATTTCAATTGTAAACAAAACGAATCCACATTTGAAAACAAAATTGCTTTCACGAGTTCAAAAGTCACAACTGCCGAAACCCGGGATCGAACCAGGGACCTTTAGATCTTCAGTCTAACGCTCTCCCAACTGAACTATTTCGGCTGAAATCAACTAATCTTTCTTAAACATATATTTTTTACAAGTTTAAAGGTGAACATGACGTACTTCACTTTTTAAAAGTCATTGCCTTATCACTTGTTCAAAAGTTTCTCCTGCCAAAACCCAGATACAATTAGATCTAAAATAAACTCTTTCCAAACAAATCTATTTCGTGTAATTTAACGAATCGTAGTATTCAAAATTTTAAATTACACATTTAAGTGTAAGCAAAACGTATTTTTTTTCAAGATTGCTTATTAATAATTTTAAATTAGTATCTCCGAAACCAGGGATACAACCACGCACCTTCAGTCTAGTACTCTACAACTGACGTCTTTCAGATGATAGCAATTAAGCTTTCTAATGAACGTATTTATTTTCACATTTCAATTGTAAATAAAACGAATTCACATTTGAAAACAAAATTGCTTTCACGAGTTCAAAAGTCACACCTGCCGAAACCCGGGACCTTTAGATCTTCAGTCTAACGCTCTCCCAACTGAGCTATTTCGGCTGATATCGGCTAATCTTTCTAAAACATATATTTTTTACAAGTTTTAAAGTGAACATGACGTACTTCACTTTTTAAAAATCATTGCCTTATCACTTATTCAAAAGTTTCTCCTGCGAAAACCCAGATACAATTAGATCTAAAATAAACTCTTTCCAAACAAATCTATTTCGTCTAATTTAACGAATTATAGAATTTTTAAAATTTTGAATTACACATTTAAGTGTAAGCAGAACGCATTTTTTTTAAAGATTACTTATTAATAATTTTAAATTAGTATCTCCGAAACCAGGGATACAACCACGCACCTTCAGCTCTTCAGTCTAGTACTCTACAACTGACGTCTTTCAGATGATAGCAATTAAGCTTTCTAATGAACGTATTTATTTTCACATTTCAATTGTAAACAAAACGAATTCACATTTGAAAACAAAATTGCTTTCACGAGTTCAAAAGTCACACGTGCGAAACCCGGGATCGAACCAGGGACCTTTAGATCTTCAGTCTAACGCTCTCCCAACTGAGCTATTTCGGCCGATATCAACTAATCTTTCTAAAACATATATTTTTTACAAGTTTTAAGGTGAACATGACGTACTTCACTTTTTAAAAATCATTGCCTTATCACTTGTTCAAAAGTTTCTCCTGCCAAAACCCAGATAGAATTAGATCTAAAATAAACTCTTTCCAAACAAATCTATTTCGTCTAATTTAACGAATCAAAGTATTCAAAATTTTGAATTACACATTTAAGTGTAAGCAAAACGCATTTTTTTTAAAGATTGCTTATTAAAAATTTTAAACTAGTATCTCCGAAACCAGGGATACAACCACGCACCTTCAGCCTAGTACTCTACAACTGACGTCTTTCAGATGATAGCAATTAAGATTTCTAATGAACGTATTTATTTTCAAATTTCAATTGTAAAGAAAACGAATTCACATTTGAAAAAAAATTGCTTTCACGAGTTCAAAAGACACACCTGCCGAAACCCGAGATCGAACCATGGACCTTTAGTTCTTCAGTCTAACGCTCTCCCAACTGAGCTATTTCGGCTGATATCAACTAATCTTTCTAAAACATATTTTTTACAAGTTTAAAGTTGAACATGACGTACACTTTTTAAAAATCATTGCCTTATCACTTGTTCAAAAGTTTCTCCTGCCAAAACCCAGATATAATTAGATCTAAAATAAACTCTTTCCAAACAAATCTATTTCGTCTAATTTAACGAATCGTAGTATACAAAATTTTAAGTTACACATTTAAGTGTAAGCAAAACGTATTATTTTAAAGATTGCTTATTAATAATTTTAAATTAGTATCTCCGAAACCAGGGACACAACCATGCACCTTCAGTCTAGTACTCTACAACTGACGTCATTCAGATGATAGCAATTAAGATTTCTAATGAACGTATTTATTTTCAAATTTCAATTGTAAACAAAACGAATCCACATTTGAAAACAAATTTGCTTTCACGAGTTCAAAAGTCACAACTGCCGAAACCCGGGATCGAACCAGGGACCTTTAGATCTTCAGTCTAACGCTCTCCCAACTGAACTATTTCGGCTGATATCCACTAATCTTTCTTAAACATATATTTTTTACAAGTTTAAAGGTGAACATGACGAACTTCACTTTTTAAAAATCATTGCCTTATCACTTGTTCAAAAGTTTCTCCTGCCAAAACCCAGATACAATTAGATCTAAAATAAACTCTTTCCAAACAAATCTATTTCGTCTAATTTAACGAATCATAGTAATCAAAATTTTGAATTACACATTTAAGTGTAAGCAAAACGCATTTTTTTTAAAGATTGCTTATTAAAAATTTTAAACTAGTATCTCCGAAACCAGGGATACAACCACGCACCTTCAGCTCTTCAGTCTAGTACTCTACAACTGACGTCTTTCAGATGATAGCAATTAAGCTTTCTAATGAACGTATTTATTTTCAAATTTCAATTGTAAACAAAACGAATCCACATTTGAAAACAAAATTGCTTTCACGAGTTCAAAAGTCACAACTGCCGAAACCCGGGATCGAACCAGGGACCTTTAGATTTTCAGTCTAACGCTCTCCCAACTGAACTATTTCGGTTGATATCAACAAATCTTTCTTAAACATATATTTTTTACAAGTTTAAAGGTGAACATGACGTACTTCACTTTTTAAAAATCATTGCCTTATCACTTGTTCAAAAGTTTCTCCTGCCAAAACCCAGATACAATTACATCTAAAATAAACTCTTTCCAAACAAATCTATTTCGTCTAATTTAACGAATCGTAGTATTCAAAATTTTAAATTACACATTTAAGTGTAAGCAAAACGTACTTTTTTTAAAGATTGCTTATTAATAATTTTAAATTAGTATCTCCGAAACCAGGGATACAACCACGCACCTTCAGTCTAGTACTCTACAACTGACGTCTTTCAGATGATAGCAATTAAGATTTCTAATGAACGTATTTATTTTCAAATTTCAATTGTAAACAAAACGAATTCACATTTGAAAAAGAATTGCTTTCACGAGTTCAAAAGACACACCTACCGAAACCCGGGATCGAACCATGGACCTTTAGTTCTTCAGTATAACGCTCTCCCAACTGAGCTATTTCGGCTGATATCAACTAATCTTTCTAAAACATATTTTTTACAAGTTTAAAGGTGAACATGACGTACTTCACTTTTTAAAAATCATTGCCTTATCACTTGTTCAAAAGTTTCTCCTGCCAAAACCCAGATACAATTAGATCTAAAATAAACTCTTTCCAAACAAATCTATTTCGTCTAATTTAACGAATCATAGTATTCAAAATTTTGAATTACACATTTAAGTGTAAGCAAAACGCATTTTTTTTAAAGATTTCTTATTAATAATTTTAAAATAGTATCTCCGAAACCAGGGATACAACCACGCACCTTCAGCTCTTCAATCTAGTACTCTACAACTGACGTCTTTCAGATGATAGCAATTAAACTTTCTAATGAACGTATTTATTTTCAAATTTCAATTGTAAACAAAACGAATTCACATTTGAAAAAAAATTGCTTTCACGAGTTCAAAATTCACACCTGCCGAAACCCGGGACCTTTAGATCTTCAGTCTAACGCTCTCCCAACAGAGCTATGTCGGCCGATATCAACTAAACTTTCTAAAACATATATTTTTTACAAGTTTAAAGGTGAACATGACGTACTTCACTTTTTAAAAATCATTGCCTTATCACTTGTTCAAAAGTTCCTCCTGCCAAAACCCAGATACAATTAGATCTAAAATAAACTCTTTCCAAACAAATCTATTTCGTGTAATTTAACGAATCGTAGTATTCAAAATTTTAAATTACACATTTAAGTGTAAGCAAAACGTACTTTTTTTAAAGATTGCTTATTAATAATTTTAAATTAGTATCTCCGAAACCAGGGATACAACCACGCACCTTCAGTCTAGTACTCTACAACTGACGTCTTTCAGATGATAGCAATTAAGATCTCTAATAAACGTATTTATTTTCAAATTTCAATTGTAAACAAAACGAATTCACATTTGAAAAAAAATTGCTTTCACGAGTTCAAAACTCACATGCCGAAACCCGGGATCGAACCATGACCTATAGTTCTTCAGTCTAACGCTCTCCCAACTGAGCTATTTCGGCTGATATCAACTAATTTTTCTAAAACATATTTTTTACAAGTTTAAAGTTGAACATGACGTACACTTTTTAAAAATCATGGCCTTATCACTTGTTCAAAAGTTTCTCCTTGCAAAACCCAGATACAATTAGATCTAAAATAAACTCTTTCCAAACAAATCTATTTCGTCTAATTTGACGAATCATAGTATTCAAAATTTTTAATTACACATTTAAGTGTGAGCAAAACGTATTTTATATAAAGATTTCTTATTAATAATTTTAAATTAGTATCTCCGAAACCAGGGATACAACTACGCACCTTCAGCTCTTCAGTCTAGAACTCTACAACTGAAGTCTTTCAGATGATAGCAATTAAGCTTTCTAATGAACGTATTTATTTTCAAATTTCAATTGTAAACAAAACGAATTCACATTTGAAAAAAAATTGCTTTCACGAGTTCAAAAGACACACCTACCGAAACCCGGGATGGAACCATGGACCTTTAGTTCTTCAGTATAACGCTCTCCCAACTGAGCTATTTCGGCTGATATCAACAAATCTTTCTAAAACATATTTTTTACAAGTTTAAAGGTGAACATGACGTACTTCACTTTTTAAAAATCATTGCCTTATCACTTGTTCAAATGTTTCTCCTGCCAAAACCCAGATACAATTAGATCTAAAATAAACTCTTTCCAAACAAATCTATTTCGTCTAATTTAACGAATCATAGTATTCAAAATTTTGAATTACACATTTAAGTGTAAGCAAAACGCATTTTTTTTAAAGATTGCTTATTAAAAATTTTAAACTAGTATCTCCGAAACCAGGGATACAACCACGCACCTTCAGCTCTTCAGTCTAGTACTCTACAACTGACGTCTTTCAGATGATAGCAATTAAACTTTCTAATGAACGTATTTATTTTCAAATTTCAATTGTAAACAAAACGAATTCATCTTAAAAAAAAAATTGCTTTCACGAGTTCAAAATTCACACCTGCTGAAACCCGGGACCTTTAGATCTTCAGTCTAACGCTCTCCCAACAGAGCTATGTCGGCCGATATCAACTAAACTGTCTAAAACATATATTTTTTACAAGTTTAAAGGTAAACATGACGTACTTCACTTTTTAAAAATCATTGCCTTATCACTCGTTCAAAAGTTTCTCCTGCCAAAACCCAGATACAATTAGATCTAAAATAAACTCTTTCCAAACAAATCTATTTCGTGTAATTTAACGAATCGTAGTATTCAAAATTTTAAATTACACATTTAAGTGTAAGCAAAACGTATTTTTTTTCAAGATTGCTTATTAATAATTTTAAATTAGTATCTCCGAAACCAGGGATACAACCACGCACCTTCAGTCTAGTTCTCTACAACTGACGTCTTTCAGATGATAGCAATTAAGCTTTCTAATGAACGTATTTATTTTCACATTTCAATTGTAAACAAAACGAATTCACATTTGAAAACAAAATTGCTTTCACGAGTTCAAAAGACAGTCCTGCCGAAACCCGGGACCTTTAGATCTTCAGTCTAACGATCTCCCAACTGAGCTATTTCGGTAGATATCAACTAATCTTTCTAAAACATATACTTTTTACAAGTTTTAAGGTGAACATGACGTACTTCACTATTTAAAAATCATTGCCTTATCACTTGTTCAAAAGTTTCTCCTTCCAAAACCCAGATACAATTAGATCTAAAATAAACTCTTTCCAAACAAATCTATTTCGTCTAATTTGACGAATCATAGTATTCAAAATTTTTAATTACACATTTAAGTGTAAGCAAAACGTATTTTATTTAAAGATTGCTTATTAATAATTTTAAATTAGTATCTCCGAAACCAGGGATACAACCACGCACCTTCAGCTCTTCAGTCTAGAACTCTACAACTGAAGTCTTTCAGATGATAGCAATTAAGCTTTCTAATGAACGTATTTATTTTCAAATTTCAATTGTAAACAAAACGAATTCACATTTAAAAAAAAATTGCTTTCACGAGTTCAAAATTCACACCTGCTGAAACCCGGGACCTTTAGATCTTCAGTCTAACGCTCTCCCAACAGAGCTATGTCGGCCGATATCGACTAAACTTTCTAAAACATATTTTTACAAGTTTAAAGGTGAACATGACGTACTTCACTTTTTAAAAATCATTGCCTTATCACTTGTTCAAAGTTTCTCCTGCCAAAACCCAGATACAATTAGATCTAAAATAAACTCTTTCCAAACAAATCTATTTCGTCTAATTTAACGAATCATAGTATTCAAAATTTTGAATTACACATTTAAGTGTAAGGAAAACGCATTTTTTTTAAAGATTTCTTATTAATAATTTTAAAATAGTATCTCCGAAACCAGGGATACAACCACGCACCTTCAGTCTAGTACTCTACAACTGACGTCCTTCAGATGATAGCAATTAAGCTTTCTAATGAACGAATTTATTTTCACATTTCAATTGTAGACAAAACGAATTCACATTTGAAAACAAAATTGCTTTCACGAGTTCGAAATTCACACCTGCCGAAACCCGGGACCTTTAGATCTTCAGTCTAACGCTCTCCCAACAGAGCTATGTCGGCCGATATCAACTAAACTTTCTAAAACATATATTTTTTACAAGTTTAAAGGTGAACATGACGTACTTCACTTTTTAAAAATCATTGCCTTATCACTTGTTCAAAAGTTCCTCCTGCCAAAATCCAGATACAATTAGATCTAAAATAAACTCTTTCCAAACAAATCTATTTCGTGTAATTTAACGAATCGTAGTATTCAAAATTTTAAATTACACATTTAAGTGTAAGCAAAACGTACTTTTTTTAAAGATTGCTTATTAATAATTTTAAATTAGTATCTCCGAAACAAGGGATACAACCACGCACCTCCAGTCTAGTACTCTACAACTGACGTCTTTCAGATGATAGCAATTAAGATTTCTAATGAACGTATTTATTTTCAAATTTCAATTGTAAACAAAACGAATTCACATTTGAAAAAAAATTGCTTTCACGAGTTCAAAAGACACACCTGCCGAAACCCGGACCTTTAGTTCTTCAGTCTAACGCTCTCCCAACTGAGCTATTTCGGCTGATATCAACTAATCTTTCTGAAACATATTTTTTACAAGTTTAAAGTTGAACATGACGTACACTTTTTAAAAATCATTGCCTTATCACTTGTTCAAAAGTTTCTCCTGCCAAAACCCAGATACAATTAGATCAAAAATAAACTCTTTCCAAACAAATCTATTTCGTCTAATTTAACGAATCATAGTATTCAAAATTTTGAATTACACATTTAAGTGTAAGCAGAACGCATTTTTTTTTAAAGATTGCTTATTAAAAATTTAAACTAGTATCTCCGAAACCAGGGATACAACCTCGCACCTTCAGCTCTTCAGTCTAGTACTCTACAACTGACGTCTTTCAGATGATAGCAATTAAGCTTTCTAATCAACGTATTTATTTTCACATTTCAATTGTAAACAAAACGAATTCACATTTGAAAACAAAATTGCTTTCACGAGTTCAAAAGTCACAAATGCGAAACCCGGGATCGAACCAGGGACCTTTAGATCTTCAGTCTAACGCTCTCCCAACTGAGCTATTTCGGCTGATATCAACTAATCTTTCTAAAACATATATTTTTTATAAGTTTTAAAGTGAACATTACGTACTTCACTTTTTAAAAATCATTGCCTTATCACTTATTCAAAAGTTTCTCCTGCCAAAACCCAGATACAATTAGATCTAAAATAAACTCTTTCCAAACAAATCTATTTCGTCTAATTTAACGAATCATTGAATTTTTAAAATTTTGAATTACACATTTAAGTGTAAGCAGAACGCATTTTTTTTAAAGATTACTTATTAATAATTTTAAATTAGTATCTCCGAAACCAGGGATACAACCACGCACCTTCAGCTCTTCAGTCTAGTACTCTACAACTGACGTCTTTCAGATGATAGCAATTAAGCTTTCTAATGAACGTATTTATTTTCACATTTCAATTGTAAACAAAACGAATTCACATTTGAAAACAAAATTGCTTTCACGAGTTCAAAATTCACACGTGCGAAACCCGGGACCTTTAGATCTTCAGTCTAACGCTCTCCCAACTGAGCTATTTCGGCCGATATCAACTAATCTTTCTAAAACATATATTTTTTACAAGTTTTAAGGTGAACATGACGTACTTCACTTTTTAAAAATCATTTCCTTATCACTTGTTCAAAAGTTTCTCCTGCCAAAACCCAGATAGAATTAGATCTAAAATAAACTCTTTCCAAACAAATCTATTTCGTCTAATTTAAAGAATCATAGTATTCAAAATTTTGAATTACACATTTAAGTGTAAGCAAAACGTATTTTTTTTAAAGATTTCTTATAAATAATTTTAAAATAGCATCTCCGAAACCAGGGATACAACCACGCACCTTCAGCTCTTCAGTCTAGTACTCTACAACTGACGTTTTTCAGATGATAGCAATTAAACTTTCTAATGAACGTATTTATTTTCAAATTTCAATTGTAAACAAAACGAATTCACATTTGAAAAAAAATTGCTTTCACGAGTTCAAAATTCACACCTGCCGAAACCCGGGACCTTTAGATCTTCAGTCTAACGCTCTCCCAACAGAGCTATGTCGGCCGATATCAACAAAACTTTCTAAAACATATATTTTTTACAAGTTTAAAGGTGAACATGACGTACTTCACTTTTTAAAAATCATTGCCTTATCACTTGTTCAAAAGTTTCTCCTGCCAAAATCCAGATACAATTAGATCTAAAATAAACTCTTTCCAAACAAATCTATTTCGTGTAATTTAACGAATCGTAGTATTCAAAATTTTAAATTACACATTTAAGTGTAAGCAAAACGTACTTTTTTTAAAGATTGCTTATTAATAATTTTAAATTAGTATCTCCGAAACCAGGGATACAACCACGCACCTTCAGTCTAGTACTCTACAACTGACGTCTTTCAGATGATAGGAATTAAGATTTCTAATGAACGTATTTATTTTGAAATTTCAATTGTAAACAAAACGAATTCACATTTGAAAAAAAATTGCTTACACGAGTTCAAAAGATACACCTGCCGAAACCCGGGACCTTTAGATCTTCAGTCTAACGCTCTCCCAACTGAGCTATTTCGGCTGATGTCAACTAATCTTTCTAAAACATATTTTTTACAAGTTTAAAGTTGAACATGACGTACACTTTTTAAAAATCATTGCCTTATCACTTGTTCAAAAGTTTCTCCTGCCAAAACCCAGATACAATTAGATCTAAAATAAACTCTTTCCAAACAAATCTAATTCGTCTAATTTGACGAATCATAGTATTCAAAATTTTTAATTACACATTTAAGTGTAAGCGAAACGTATTTTATTTAAAGATTGCTTATTAATAATTTTAAATTAGTATCTCCGAAACCAGGGATACAACCACGCACCTTCAGCTCTTCAGTCTAGAACTCTACAACTGAAGTCTTTCAGATGATAGCAATTAAGCTTTCTAATGAACGTATTTATTTTCAAATTTCAATTGTAAACAAAACAAATCCACATTTGAAAACAAAATTGCTTTCACGAGTTCAAAAGTCACAACTGCCGAAACCCGGGATCGAACCAGGGACCTTTAGATCTTCAGTCTAACGCTCTCCCAACTGAACTATTTCGGCTGAAATCAACTAATCTTTCTTAAACATATATTTTTTACAAGTTTAAAGGTGAACATGACGTACTTCACTTTTTAAAAGTCATTGCCTTATCACTTGTTCAAAAGTTTCTCCTGCCAAAACCCAGATACAATTAGATCTAAAATAAACTCTTTCCAAACAAATCTATTTCGTGTAATTTAACGAATCGTAGTATTCAAAATTTTAAATTACACATTTAAGTGTAAGCAAAACGTATTTTTTTTCAAGATTGCTTATTAATAATTTTAAATTAGTATCTCCGAAACCAGGGATACAACCACGCACCTTCAGTCTAGTACTCTACAACTGACGTCCTTCAGATGATAGCAATTAAGCTTTCTAATGAACGAATTTATTTTCACATTTCAATTGTAGACAAAACGAATTCACATTTGAAAACAAAATTGCTTTCACGAGTTCGAAATTCACACCTGCCGAAACCCGGGACCTTTAGATCTTCAGTCTAACGCTCTCCCAACAGAGCTATGTCGGCCGATATCAACTAAACTTTCTAAAACATATATTTTTTACAAGTTTAAAGGTGAACATGACGTACTTCACTTTTTAAAAATCATTGCCTTATCACTTGTTCAAAAGTTCCTCCTGCCAAAATCCAGATACAATTAGATCTAAAATAAACTCTTTCCAAACAAATCTATTTCGTGTAATTTAACGAATCGTAGTATTCAAAATTTTAAATTACACATTTAAGTGTAAGCAAAACGTACTTTTTTTAAAGATTGCTTATTAATAATTTTAAATTAGTATCTCCGAAACAAGGGATACAACCACGCACCTCCAGTCTAGTACTCTACAACTGACGTCTTTCAGATGATAGCAATTAAGATTTCTAATGAACGTATTTATTTTCAAATTTCAATTGTAAACAAAACGAATTCACATTTGAAAAAAAATTGCTTTCACGAGTTCAAAAGACACACCTGCCGAAACCCGGACCTTTAGTTCTTCAGTCTAACGCTCTCCCAACTGAGCTATTTCGGCTGATATCAACTAATCTTTCTGAAACATATTTTTTACAAGTTTAAAGTTGAACATGACGTACACTTTTTAAAAATCATTGCCTTATCACTTGTTCAAAAGTTTCTCCTGCCAAAACCCAGATACAATTAGATCAAAAATAAACTCTTTCCAAACAAATCTATTTCGTCTAATTTAACGAATCATAGTATTCAAAATTTTGAATTACACATTTAAGTGTAAGCAGAACGCATTTTTTTTTAAAGATTGCTTATTAAAAATTTAAACTAGTATCTCCGAAACCAGGGATACAACCTCGCACCTTCAGCTCTTCAGTCTAGTACTCTACAACTGACGTCTTTCAGATGATAGCAATTAAGCTTTCTAATCAACGTATTTATTTTCACATTTCAATTGTAAACAAAACGAATTCACATTTGAAAACAAAATTGCTTTCACGAGTTCAAAAGTCACAAATGCGAAACCCGGGATCGAACCAGGGACCTTTAGATCTTCAGTCTAACGCTCTCCCAACTGAGCTATTTCGGCTGATATCAACTAATCTTTCTAAAACATATATTTTTTATAAGTTTTAAAGTGAACATTACGTACTTCACTTTTTAAAAATCATTGCCTTATCACTTATTCAAAAGTTTCTCCTGCCAAAACCCAGATACAATTAGATCTAAAATAAACTCTTTCCAAACAAATCTATTTCGTCTAATTTAACGAATCATTGAATTTTTAAAATTTTGAATTACACATTTAAGTGTAAGCAGAACGCATTTTTTTTAAAGATTACTTATTAATAATTTTAAATTAGTATCTCCGAAACCAGGGATACAACCACGCACCTTCAGCTCTTCAGTCTAGTACTCTACAACTGACGTCTTTCAGATGATAGCAATTAAGCTTTCTAATGAACGTATTTATTTTCACATTTCAATTGTAAACAAAACGAATTCACATTTGAAAACAAAATTGCTTTCACGAGTTCAAAATTCACACGTGCGAAACCCGGGACCTTTAGATCTTCAGTCTAACGCTCTCCCAACTGAGCTATTTCGGCCGATATCAACTAATCTTTCTAAAACATATATTTTTTACAAGTTTTAAGGTGAACATGACGTACTTCACTTTTTAAAAATCATTTCCTTATCACTTGTTCAAAAGTTTCTCCTGCCAAAACCCAGATAGAATTAGATCTAAAATAAACTCTTTCCAAACAAATCTATTTCGTCTAATTTAAAGAATCATAGTATTCAAAATTTTGAATTACACATTTAAGTGTAAGCAAAACGTATTTTTTTTAAAGATTTCTTATAAATAATTTTAAAATAGCATCTCCGAAACCAGGGATACAACCACGCACCTTCAGCTCTTCAGTCTAGTACTCTACAACTGACGTTTTTCAGATGATAGCAATTAAACTTTCTAATGAACGTATTTATTTTCAAATTTCAATTGTAAACAAAACGAATTCACATTTGAAAAAAAATTGCTTTCACGAGTTCAAAATTCACACCTGCCGAAACCCGGGACCTTTAGATCTTCAGTCTAACGCTCTCCCAACAGAGCTATGTCGGCCGATATCAACAAAACTTTCTAAAACATATATTTTTTACAAGTTTAAAGGTGAACATGACGTACTTCACTTTTTAAAAATCATTGCCTTATCACTTGTTCAAAAGTTTCTCCTGCCAAAATCCAGATACAATTAGATCTAAAATAAACTCTTTCCAAACAAATCTATTTCGTGTAATTTAACGAATCGTAGTATTCAAAATTTTAAATTACACATTTAAGTGTAAGCAAAACGTACTTTTTTTAAAGATTGCTTATTAATAATTTTAAATTAGTATCTCCGAAACCAGGGATACAACCACGCACCTTCAGTCTAGTACTCTACAACTGACGTCTTTCAGATGATAGCAATTAAGATTTCTAATGAACGTATTTATTTTGAAATTTCAATTGTAAACAAAACGAATTCACATTTGAAAAAAAATTGCTTACACGAGTTCAAAAGATACACCTGCCGAAACCCGGGACCTTTAGATCTTCAGTCTAACGCTCTCCCAACTGAGCTATTTCGGCTGATGTCAACTAATCTTTCTAAAACATATTTTTTACAAGTTTAAAGTTGAACATGACGTACACTTTTTAAAAATCATTGCCTTATCACTTGTTCAAAAGTTTCTCCTGCCAAAACCCAGATACAATTAGATCTAAAATAAACTCTTTCCAAACAAATCTAATTCGTCTAATTTGACGAATCATAGTATTCAAAATTTTTAATTACACATTTAAGTGTAAGCGAAACGTATTTTATTTAAAGATTGCTTATTAATAATTTTAAATTAGTATCTCCGAAACCAGGGATACAACCACGCACCTTCAGCTCTTCAGTCTAGAACTCTACAACTGAAGTCTTTCAGATGATAGCAATTAAGCTTTCTAATGAACGTATTTATTTTCAAATTTCAATTGTAAACAAAACAAATCCACATTTGAAAACAAAATTGCTTTCACGAGTTCAAAAGTCACAACTGCCGAAACCCGGGATCGAACCAGGGACCTTTAGATCTTCAGTCTAACGCTCTCCCAACTGAACTATTTCGGCTGAAATCAACTAATCTTTCTTAAACATATATTTTTTACAAGTTTAAAGGTGAACATGACGTACTTCACTTTTTAAAAGTCATTGCCTTATCACTTGTTCAAAAGTTTCTCCTGCCAAAACCCAGATACAATTAGATCTAAAATAAACTCTTTCCAAACAAATCTATTTCGTGTAATTTAACGAATCGTAGTATTCAAAATTTTAAATTACACATTTAAGTGTAAGCAAAACGTATTTTTTTTCAAGATTGCTTATTAATAATTTTAAATTAGTATCTCCGAAACCAGGGATACAACCACGCACCTTCAGTCTAGTACTCTACAACTGACGTCTTTCAGATGATAGCAATTAAGCTTTCTAATGAACGTATTTATTTTCACATTTCAATTGTAAATAAAACGAATTCACATTTGAAAACAAAATTGCTTTCACGAGTTCAAAAGTCACACCTGCCGAAACCCGGGACCTTTAGATCTTCAGTCTAACGCTCTCCCAACTGAGCTATTTCGGCTGATATCGGCTAATCTTTCTAAAACATATATTTTTTACAAGTTTTAAAGTGAACATGACGTACTTCACTTTTTAAAAATCATTGCCTTATCACTTATTCAAAAGTTTCTCCTGCGAAAACCCAGATACAATTAGATCTAAAATAAACTCTTTCCAAACAAATCTATTTCGTCTAATTTAACGAATTATAGAATTTTTAAAATTTTGAATTACACATTTAAGTGTAAGCAGAACGCATTTTTTTTAAAGATTACTTATTAATAATTTTAAATTAGTATCTCCGAAACCAGGGATACAACCACGCACCTTCAGCTCTTCAGTCTAGTACTCTACAACTGACGTCTTTCAGATGATAGCAATTAAGCTTTCTAATGAACGTATTTATTTTCACATTTCAATTGTAAACAAAACGAATTCACATTTGAAAACAAAATTGCTTTCACGAGTTCAAAAGTCACACGTGCGAAACCCGGGATCGAACCAGGGACCTTTAGATCTTCAGTCTAACGCTCTCCCAACTGAGCTATTTCGGCCGATATCAACTAATCTTTCTAAAACATATATTTTTTACAAGTTTTAAGGTGAACATGACGTACTTCACTTTTTAAAAATCATTGCCTTATCACTTGTTCAAAAGTTTCTCCTGCCAAAACCCAGATAGAATTAGATCTAAAATAAACTCTTTCCAAACAAATCTATTTCGTCTAATTTAACGAATCAAAGTATTCAAAATTTTGAATTACACATTTAAGTGTAAGCAAAACGCATTTTTTTTAAAGATTGCTTATTAAAAATTTTAAACTAGTATCTCCGAAACCAGGGATACAACCACGCACCTTCAGCCTAGTACTCTACAACTGACGTCTTTCAGATGATAGCAATTAAGATTTCTAATGAACGTATTTATTTTCAAATTTCAATTGTAAAGAAAACGAATTCACATTTGAAAAAAAATTGCTTTCACGAGTTCAAAAGACACACCTGCCGAAACCCGAGATCGAACCATGGACCTTTAGTTCTTCAGTCTAACGCTCTCCCAACTGAGCTATTTCGGCTGATATCAACTAATCTTTCTAAAACATATTTTTTACAAGTTTAAAGTTGAACATGACGTACACTTTTTAAAAATCATTGCCTTATCACTTGTTCAAAAGTTTCTCCTGCCAAAACCCAGATATAATTAGATCTAAAATAAACTCTTTCCAAACAAATCTATTTCGTCTAATTTAACGAATCGTAGTATACAAAATTTTAAGTTACACATTTAAGTGTAAGCAAAACGTATTATTTTAAAGATTGCTTATTAATAATTTTAAATTAGTATCTCCGAAACCAGGGACACAACCATGCACCTTCAGTCTAGTACTCTACAACTGACGTCATTCAGATGATAGCAATTAAGATTTCTAATGAACGTATTTATTTTCAAATTTCAATTGTAAACAAAACGAATCCACATTTGAAAACAAATTTGCTTTCACGAGTTCAAAAGTCACAACTGCCGAAACCCGGGATCGAACCAGGGACCTTTAGATCTTCAGTCTAACGCTCTCCCAACTGAACTATTTCGGCTGATATCCACTAATCTTTCTTAAACATATATTTTTTACAAGTTTAAAGGTGAACATGACGAAATTCACTTTTTAAAAATCATTGCCTTATCACTTGTTCAAAAGTTTCTCCTGCCAAAACCCAGATACAATTAGATCTAAAATAAACTCTTTCCAAACAAATCTATTTCGTCTAATTTAACGAATCATAGTAATCAAAATTTTGAATTACACATTTAAGTGTAAGCAAAACGCATTTTTTTTAAAGATTGCTTATTAAAAATTTTAAACTAGTATCTCCGAAACCAGGGATACAACCACGCACCTTCAGCTCTTCAGTCTAGTACTCTACAACTGACGTCTTTCAGATGATAGCAATTAAGCTTTCTAATGAACGTATTTATTTTCAAATTTCAATTGTAAACAAAACGAATCCACATTTGAAAACAAAATTGCTTTCACGAGTTCAAAAGTCACAACTGCCGAAACCCGGGATCGAACCAGGGACCTTTAGATTTTCAGTCTAACGCTCTCCCAACTGAACTATTTCGGTTGATATCAACAAATCTTTCTTAAACATATATTTTTTACAAGTTTAAAGGTGAACATGACGTACTTCACTTTTTAAAAATCATTGCCTTATCACTTGTTCAAAAGTTTCTCCTGCCAAAACCCAGATACAATTACATCTAAAATAAACTCTTTCCAAACAAATCTATTTCGTCTAATTTAACGAATCGTAGTATTCAAAATTTTAAATTACACATTTAAGTGTAAGCAAAACGTACTTTTTTTAAAGATTGCTTATTAATAATTTTAAATTAGTATCTCCGAAACCAGGGATACAACCACGCACCTTCAGTCTAGTACTCTACAACTGACGTCTTTCAGATGATAGCAATTAAGATTTCTAATGAACGTATTTATTTTCAAATTTCAATTGTAAACAAAACGAATTCACATTTGAAAAAGAATTGCTTTCACGAGTTCAAAAGACACACCTACCGAAACCCGGGATCGAACCATGGACCTTTAGTTCTTCAGTATAACGCTCTCCCAACTGAGCTATTTCGGCTGATATCAACTAATCTTTCTAAAACATATTTTTTACAAGTTTAAAGGTGAACATGACGTACTTCACTTTTTAAAAATCATTGCCTTATCACTTGTTCAAAAGTTTCTCCTGCCAAAACCCAGATACAATTAGATCTAAAATAAACTCTTTCCAAACAAATCTATTTCGTCTAATTTAACGAATCATAGTATTCAAAATTTTGAATTACACATTTAAGTGTAAGCAAAACGCATTTTTTTTAAAGATTTCTTATTAATAATTTTAAAATAGTATCTCCGAAACCAGGGATACAACCACGCACCTTCAGCTCTTCAATCTAGTACTCTACAACTGACGTCTTTCAGATGATAGCAATTAAACTTTCTAATGAACGTATTTATTTTCAAATTTCAATTGTAAACAAAACGAATTCACATTTGAAAAAAAATTGCTTTCACGAGTTCAAAATTCACACCTGCCGAAACCCGGGACCTTTAGATCTTCAGTCTAACGCTCTCCCAACAGAGCTATGTCGGCCGATATCAACTAAACTTTCTAAAACATATATTTTTTACAAGTTTAAAGGTGAACATGACGTACTTCACTTTTTAAAAATCATTGCCTTATCACTTGTTCAAAAGTTCCTCCTGCCAAAACCCAGATACAATTAGATCTAAAATAAACTCTTTCCAAACAAATCTATTTCGTGTAATTTAACGAATCGTAGTATTCAAAATTTTAAATTACACATTTAAGTGTAAGCAAAACGTACTTTTTTTAAAGATTGCTTATTAATAATTTTAAATTAGTATCTCCGAAACCAGGGATACAACCACGCACCTTCAGTCTAGTACTCTACAACTGACGTCTTTCAGATGATAGCAATTAAGATCTCTAATAAACGTATTTATTTTCAAATTTCAATTGTAAACAAAACGAATTCACATTTGAAAAAAAATTGCTTTCACGAGTTCAAAACTCACATGCCGAAACCCGGGATCGAACCATGACCTATAGTTCTTCAGTCTAACGCTCTCCCAACTGAGCTATTTCGGCTGATATCAACTAATTTTTCTAAAACATATTTTTTACAAGTTTAAAGTTGAACATGACGTACACTTTTTAAAAATCATGGCCTTATCACTTGTTCAAAAGTTTCTCCTTGCAAAACCCAGATACAATTAGATCTAAAATAAACTCTTTCCAAACAAATCTATTTCGTCTAATTTGACGAATCATAGTATTCAAAATTTTTAATTACACATTTAAGTGTGAGCAAAACGTATTTTATATAAAGATTTCTTATTAATAATTTTAAATTAGTATCTCCGAAACCAGGGATACAACTACGCACCTTCAGCTCTTCAGTCTAGAACTCTACAACTGAAGTCTTTCAGATGATAGCAATTAAGCTTTCTAATGAACGTATTTATTTTCAAATTTCAATTGTAAACAAAACGAATTCACATTTGAAAAAAAATTGCTTTCACGAGTTCAAAAGACACACCTACCGAAACCCGGGATCGAACCATGGACCTTTAGTTCTTCAGTATAACGCTCTCCCAACTGAGCTATTTCGGCTGATATCAACTAATCTTTCTAAAACATATTTTTTACAAGTTTAAAGGTGAACATGACGTACTTCACTTTTTAAAAATCATTGCCTTATCACTTGTTCAAATGTTTCTCCTGCCAAAACCCAGATACAATTAGATCTAAAATAAACTCTTTCCAAACAAATCTATTTCGTCTAATTTAACGAATCATAGTATTCAAAATTTTGAATTACACATTTAAGTGTAAGCAAAACGCATTTTTTTTAAAGATTGCTTATTAAAAATTTTAAACTAGTATCTCCGAAACCAGGGATACAACCACGCACCTTCAGCTCTTCAGTCTAGTACTCTACAACTGACGTCTTTCAGATGATAGCAATTAAACTTTCTAATGAACGTATTTATTTTCAAATTTCAATTGTAAACAAAACGAATTCATCTTAAAAAAAAAATTGCTTTCACGAGTTCAAAATTCACACCTGCTGAAACCCGGGACCTTTAGATCTTCAGTCTAACGCTCTCCCAACAGAGCTATGTCGGCCGATATCAACTAAACTGTCTAAAACATATATTTTTTACAAGTTTAAAGGTAAACATGACGTACTTCACTTTTTAAAAATCATTGCCTTATCACTCGTTCAAAAGTTTCTCCTGCCAAAACCCAGATACAATTAGATCTAAAATAAACTCTTTCCAAACAAATCTATTTCGTGTAATTTAACGAATCGTAGTATTCAAAATTTTAAATTACACATTTAAGTGTAAGCAAAACGTATTTTTTTTCAAGATTGCTTATTAATAATTTTAAATTAGTATCTCCGAAACCAGGGATACAACCACGCACCTTCAGTCTAGTTCTCTACAACTGACGTCTTTCAGATGATAGCAATTAAGCTTTCTAATGAACGTATTTATTTTCACATTTCAATTGTAAACAAAACGAATTCACATTTGAAAACAAAATTGCTTTCACGAGTTCAAAAGACAGTCCTGCCGAAACCCGGGACCTTTAGATCTTCAGTCTAACGATCTCCCAACTGAGCTATTTCGGTAGATATCAACTAATCTTTCTAAAACATATACTTTTTACAAGTTTTAAGGTGAACATGACGTACTTCACTATTTAAAAATCATTGCCTTATCACTTGTTCAAAAGTTTCTCCTTCCAAAACCCAGATACAATTAGATCTAAAATAAACTCTTTCCAAACAAATCTATTTCGTCTAATTTGACGAATCATAGTATTCAAAATTTTTAATTACACATTTAAGTGTAAGCAAAACGTATTTTATTTAAAGATTGCTTATTAATAATTTTAAATTAGTATCTCCGAAACCAGGGATACAACCACGCACCTTCAGCTCTTCAGTCTAGAACTCTACAACTGAAGTCTTTCAGATGATAGCAATTAAGCTTTCTAATGAACGTATTTATTTTCAAATTTCAATTGTAAACAAAACGAATTCACATTTAAAAAAAAAATTGCTTTCACGAGTTCAAAATTCACACCTGCTGAAACCCGGGACCTTTAGATCTTCAGTCTAACGCTCTCCCAACAGAGCTATGTCGGCCGATATCGACTAAACTTTCTAAAACATATTTTTACAAGTTTAAAGGTGAACATGACGTACTTCACTTTTTAAAAATCATTGCCTTATCACTTGTTCAAAGTTTCTCCTGCCAAAACCCAGATACAATTAGATCTAAAATAAACTCTTTCCAAACAAATCTATTTCGTCTAATTTAACGAATCATAGTATTCAAAATTTTGAATTACACATTTAAGTGTAAGGAAAACGCATTTTTTTTAAAGATTTCTTATTAATAATTTTAAAATAGTATCTCCGAAACCAGGGATACAACCACGCACCTTCAGTCTAGTACTCTACAACTGACGTCCTTCAGATGATAGCAATTAAGCTTTCTAATGAACGAATTTATTTTCACATTTCAATTGTAGACAAAACGAATTCACATTTGAAAACAAAATTGCTTTCACGAGTTCAAAATTCACACCTGACGAAACCCGGGACCTTTAGATCTTCAGTCTAACGCTCTCCCAACAGAGCTATGTCGGCCGATATCAACTAAACTTTCTAAAACATATATTTTTTACAAGTTTAAAGGTGAACATGACGTACTTCACTTTTTAAAAATCATTGCCTTATCACTTGTTCAAAAGTTCCTCCTGCCAAAACCCAGATACAATTAGATCTAAAATAAACTCTTTCCAAACAAATCTATTTCGTGTAATTTAACGAATCGTAGTATTCAAAATTTTAAATTACACATTTAAGTGTAAGCAAAACGTACTTTTTTTAAAGATTGCTTATTAATAATTTTAAATTAGTATCTCCGAAACCAGGGATACAACCACGCACCTTCAGTCTAGTACTCTACAACTGACGTCTTTCAGATGATAGCAATTAAGATCTCTAATAAACGTATTTATTTTCAAATTTCAATTGTAAACAAAACGAATTCACATTTGAAAAAAAATTGCTTTCACGAGTTCAAAACTCACATGCCGAAACCCGGGATCGAACCATGACCTATAGTTCTTCAGTCTAACGCTCTCCCAACTGAGCTATTTCGGCTGATATCAACTAATTTTTCTAAAACATATTTTTTACAAGTTTAAAGTTGAACATGACGTACACTTTTTAAAAATCATGGCCTTATCACTTGTTCAAAAGTTTCTCCTGCCAAAACCCAGATACAATTAGATCTAAAATAAACTCTTTCCAAACAAATCTATTTCGTCTAATTTGACGAATCATAGTATTCAAAATTTTTAATTACACATTTAAGTGTGAGCAAAACGTATTTTATATAAAGATTTCTTATTAATAATTTTAAATTAGTATCTCCGAAACCAGGGATACAACTACGAACCTTCAGCTCTTCAGTCTAGAACTCTACAACTGAAGTCTTTCAGATGATAGCAATTAAGCTTTCTAATGAACGTATTTATTTTCAAATTTCAATTGTAAACAAAACGAATTCACATTTGAAAAAAAATTGCTTTCACGAGTTCAAAAGACACACCTACCGAAACCCGGGATCGAACCATGGACCTTTAGTTCTTCAGTATAACGCTCTCCCAACTGAGCTATTTCGGCTGATATCAACTAATCTTTCTAAAACATATTTTTTACAAGTTTAAAGGTGAACATGACGTACTTCACTTTTTAAAAATCATTGCCTTATCACTTGTTCAAAAGTTTCTCCTGCCAAAACCCAGATACAATTAGATCTAAAATAAACTCTTTCCAAACAAATCTATTTCGTCTAATTTAACGAATCATAGTATTCAAAATTTTTAATTACACATTTAAGTGTAAGCAAAACGTATTTTATTTAAAGATTGCTTATTAATAATTTTAAATTAGTATCTCCGAAACCAGGGATACAACCACGCACCTTCAGCTCTTCAGTCTAGAACTCTACAACTGAAGTCTTTCAGATGATAGCAATTAAGCTTTCTAATGAACGTATTTATTTTCAAATTTCAATTGTAAACAAAACGAATTCACATTTAAAAAAAAATTGCTTTCACGAGTTCAAAATTCACACCTGCTGAAACCCGGGACCTTTAGATCTTCAGTCTAACGCTCTCCCAACAGAGCTATGTCGGCCGATATCAACTAAACTTTCTAAAACATATATTTTTTACAAGTTTAAAGGTAAACATGACGTACTTCACTTTTTAAAAATCATTGCCTTATCACTCGTTCAAAAGTTTCTCCTGCCAAAACCCAGATACAATTAGATCTAAAATAAACTCTTTCCAAACAAATCTATTTCGTGTAATTTAACGAATCGTAGTATTCAAAATTTTGAATTACACATTTAAGTGTAAGCAAAACGCATTTTTTTTAAAGATTTCTTATTAATAATTTTAAAATAGTATCTCCGAAACCAGGGATACAACCACGCACCTTCAGTCTAGTACTCTACAACTGACGTCCTTCAGATGATAGCAATTAAGGTTTCTAATGAACGAATTTATTTTCACATTTCAATTGTAGACAAAACGAATTCACATTTGAAAACAAAATTGCTTTCACGAGTTCAAAATTCACACCTGCCGAAACCCGGGACCTTTAGATCTTCAGTCTAACGCTCTCCCAACAGAGCTATGTCGGCCGATATCTACTAAACTTTCTAAAACATATATTTTTTACAAGTTTAAAGGTGATCATGACGTACTTCACTTTTTAAAAATCATTGCCTTATCACTTGTTCAAAAGTTCCTCCTGCCAAAACCCAGATACAATTAGATCTAAAATAAACTCTTTCCAAACAAATCTATTTCGTGTAATTTAACGAATCGTAGTATTCAAAATTTTAAATTACACATTTAAGTGTAAGCAAAACGTACTTTTTTTAAAGATTGCTTATTAATAATTTTAAATTAGTATCTCCGAAACCAGGGATACAACCACGCACCTTCAGTCTAGTACTCTACAACTGACGTCTTTCAGATGATAGCAATTAAGATCTCTAATAAACGTATTTATTTTCAAATTTCAATTGTAAACAAAACGAATTCACATTTGAAAAAAAATTGCTTTCACGAGTTCAAAACTCACATGCCGAAACCCGGGATCGAACCATGACCTATAGTTCTTCAGTCTAACGCTCTCCCAACTGAGCTATTTCGGCTGATATCAACTAATTTTTCTAAAACATATTTTTTACAAGTTTAAAGTTGAACATGACGTACACTTTTTAAAAATCATGGCCTTATCACTTGTTCAAAAGTTTCTCCTGCCAAAACCCAGATACAATTAGATCTAAAATAAACTCTTTCCAAACAAATCTATTTCGTCTAATTTGACGAATCATAGTATTCAAAATTTTTAATTACACATTTAAGTGTGAGCAAAACGTATTTTATATAAAGATTTCTTATTAATAATTTTAAATTAGTATCTCCGAAACCAGGGATACAACTACGCACCTTCAGCTCTTCAGTCTAGAACTCTACAACTGAAGTCTTTCAGATGATAGCAATTAAGCTTTCTAATGAACGTATTTATTTTCAAATTTCAATTGTAAACAAAACGAATTCACATTTAAAAAAAAATTGCTTTCACGAGTTCAAAATTCACACCTGCTGAAACCCGGGACCTTTAGATCTTCAGTCTAACGCTCTCCCAACAGAGCTATGTCGGCCGATATCAACTAAACTTTCTAAAACATATATTTTTTACAAGTTTAAAGGTAAACATGACGTACTTCACTTTTTAAAAATCATTGCCTTATCACTCGTTCAAAAGTTTCTCCTGCCAAAACCCAGATACAATTAGATCTAAAATAAACTCTTTCCAAACAAATCTATTTCGTGTAATTTAACGAATCGTAGTATTCAAAATTTTGAATTACACATTTAAGTGTAAGCAAAACGCATTTTTTTTAAAGATTTCTTATTAATAATTTTAAAATAGTATCTCCGAAACCAGGGATACAACCACGCACCTTCAGTCTAGTACTCTACAACTGACGTCCTTCAGATGATAGCAATTAAGGTTTCTAATGAACGAATTTATTTTCACATTTCAATTGTAGACAAAACGAATTCACATTTGAAAACAAAATTGCTTTCACGAGTTCAAAATTCACACCTGCCGAAACCCGGGACCTTTAGATCTTCAGTCTAACGCTCTCCCAACAGAGCTATGTCGGCCGATATCTACTAAACTTTCTAAAACATATATTTTTTACAAGTTTAAAGGTGATCATGACGTACTTCACTTTTTAAAAATCATTGCCTTATCACTTGTTCAAAAGTTCCTCCTGCCAAAACCCAGATACAATTAGATCTAAAATAAACTCTTTCCAAACAAATCTATTTCGTGTAATTTAACGAATCGTAGTATTCAAAATTTTAAATTACACATTTAAGTGTAAGCAAAACGTACTTTTTTTAAAGATTGCTTATTAATAATTTTAAATTAGTATCTCCGAAACCAGGGATACAACCACGCACCTTCAGTCTAGTACTCTACAACTGACGTCTTTCAGATGATAGCAATTAAGATCTCTAATAAACGTATTTATTTTCAAATTTCAATTGTAAACAAAACGAATTCACATTTGAAAAAAAATTGCTTTCACGAGTTCAAAACTCACATGCCGAAACCCGGGATCGAACCATGACCTATAGTTCTTCAGTCTAACGCTCTCCCAACTGAGCTATTTCGGCTGATATCAACTAATTTTTCTAAAACATATTTTTTACAAGTTTAAAGTTGAACATGACGTACACTTTTTAAAAATCATGGCCTTATCACTTGTTCAAAAGTTTCTCCTGCCAAAACCCAGATACAATTAGATCTAAAATAAACTCTTTCCAAACAAATCTATTTCGTCTAATTTGACGAATCATAGTATTCAAAATTTTTAATTACACATTTAAGTGTGAGCAAAACGTATTTTATATAAAGATTTCTTATTAATAATTTTAAATTAGTATCTCCGAAACCAGGGATACAACTACGCACCTTCAGCTCTTCAGTCTAGAACTCTACAACTGAAGTCTTTCAGATGATAGCAATTAAGCTTTCTAATGAACGTATTTATTTTCAAATTTCAATTGTAAACAAAACGAATTCACATTTGAAAAAAAATTGCTTTCACGAGTTCAAAAGACACACCTACCGAAACCCGGGATCGAACCATGGACCTTTAGTTCTTCAGTATAACGCTCTCCCAACTGAGCTATTTCGGCTGATATCAACTAATCTTTCTAAAACATATTTTTTACAAGTTTAAAGGTGAACATGACGTACTTCACTTTTTAAAAATCATTGCCTTATCACTTGTTCAAAAGTTTCTCCTGCCAAAACCCAGATACAATTAGATCTAAAATAAACTCTTTCCAAACAAATCTATTTCGTCTAATTTAACGAATCATAGTATTCAAAATTTTGAATTACACATTTAAGTGTAAGCAAAACGCATTTTTTTTAAAGATTGCTTATTAAAAATTTTAAACTAGTATCTCAGAAACCAGGGATACAACCACGCACCTTCAGCTCTTCAGTCTAGTACTCTACAACTGACGTCTTTCAGATGATAGCAATTAAACTTTCTAATGAACGTATTTATTTTCAAATTTCAATTGTAAACAAAACGAATTCATCTTAAAAAAAAAATTGCTTTCACGAGTTCAAAATTCACACCTGCTGAAACCCGGGACCTTTAGATCTTCAGTCTAACGCTCTCCCAACAGAGCTATGTCGGCCGATATCAACTAAACTTTCTAAAACATATATTTTTTACAAGTTTAAAGGTAAACATGACGTACTTCACTTTTTAAAAATCATTGCCTTATCACTCGTTCAAAAGTTTCTCCTGCCAAAACCCAGATACAATTAGATCTAAAATAAACTCTTTCCAAACAAATCTATTTCGTGTAATTTAACGAATCGTAGTATTCAAAATTTTAAATTACACATTTAAGTGTAAGCAAAACGTATTTTTTTTCAAGATTGCTTATTAATAATTTTAAATTAGTATCTCAGAAACCAGGGATACAACCACGCACCTTCAGTCTAGTTCTCTACAACTGACGTCTTTCAGATGATAGCAATTAAGCTTTCTAATGAACGTATTTATTTTCACATTTCAATTGTAAACAAAACGAATTCACATTTGAAAACAAAATTGCTTTCACGAGTTCAAAAGACACTCCTGCCGAAACCCGGGACCTTTAGATCTTCAGTCTAACGCTCTCCCAACAGAGCTATGTCGGCCGATATCTACTAAACTTTCTAAAACATATATTTTTTACAAGTTTAAAGGTGAACATGACGTACTTCACTTTTTAAAAATCATTGCCTTATCACTTGTTCAAAAGTTCCTCCTGCCAAAACCCAGATACAATTAGATCTAAAATAAACTCTTTCCAAACAAATCTATTTCGTGTAATTTAACGAATCGTAGTATTCAAAATTTTAAATTACACATTTAAGTGTAAGCAAAACGTACTTTTTTTAAAGATTGCTTATTAATAATTTTAAATTAGTATCTCCGAAACCAGGGATACAACCACGCACCTTCAGTCTAGTACTCTACAACTGACGTCTTTCAGATGATAGCAATTAAGATCTCTAATAAACGTATTTATTTTCAAATTTCAATTGTAAACAAAACGAATTCACATTTGAAAAAAAATTGCTTTCACGAGTTCAAAACTCACATGCCGAAACCCGGGATCGAACCATGACCTATAGTTCTTCAGTCTAACGCTCTCCCAACTGAGCTATTTCGGCTGATATCAACTAATTTTTCTAAAACATATTTTTTACAAGTTTAAAGTTGAACATGACGTACACTTTTTAAAAATCATGGCCTTATCACTTGTTCAAAAGTTTCTCCTGCCAAAACCCAGATACAATTAGATCTAAAATAAACTCTTTCCAAACAAATCTATTTCGTCTAATTTGACGAATCATAGTATTCAAAATTTTTAATTACACATTTAAGTGTGAGCAAAACGTATTTTATATAAAGATTTCTTATTAATAATTTTAAATTAGTATCTCCGAAACCAGGGATACAACCACGCACCTTCAGCTCTTCAGTCTAGAACTCTACAACTGAAGTCTTTCAGATGATAGCAATTAAGCTTTCTAATGAACGTATTTATTTTCAAATTTCAATTGTAAACAAAACGAATTCACATTTAAAAAAAAATTGCTTTCACGAGTTCAAAATTCACACCTGCTGAAACCCGGGACCTTTAGATCTTCAGTCTAACGCTCTCCCAACAGAGCTATTTCGGCCGATATCGACTAAACTTTCTAAAACATATTTTTACAAGTTTAAAGGTGAACATGACGTACTTCACTTTTTAAAAATCATTGCCTTATCACTTGTTCAAAGTTTCTCCTGCCAAAACCCAGATACAATTAGATCTAAAATAAACTCTTTCCAAACAAATCTATTTCGTCTAATTTAACGAATCATAGTATTCAAAATTTTGAATTACACATTTAAGTGTAAGGAAAACGCATTTTTTTTAAAGATTTCTTATTAATAATTTTAAAATAGTATCTCCGAAACCAGGGATACAACCACGCACCTTCAGTCTAGTACTCTACAACTGACGTCCTTCAGATGATAGCAATTAAGCTTTCTAATGAACGAATTTATTTTCACATTTCAATTGTAGACAAAACGAATTCACATTTGAAAACAAAATTGCTTTCACGAGTTCAAAATTCACACCTGCCGAAACCCGGGACCTTTAGATCTTCAGTCTAACGCTCTCCCAACAGAGCTATGTCGGCCGATATCAACTAAACTTTCTAAAACATATATTTTTTACAAGTTTAAAGGTGAACATGACGTACTTCACTTTTTAAAAATCATTGCCTTATCACTTGTTCAAAAGTTCCTCCTGCCAAAACCCAGATACAATTAGATCTAAAATAAACTCTTTCCAAACAAATCTATTTCGTGTAATTTAACGAATCGTAGTATTCAAAATTTTAAATTACACATTTAAGTGTAAGCAAAACGTACTTTTTTTAAAGATTGCTTATTAATAATTTTAAATTAGTATCTCCGAAACCAGGGATACAACCACGCACCTTCAGTCTAGTACTCTACAACTGACGTCTTTCAGATGATAGCAATTAAGATCTCTAATAAACGTATTTATTTTCAAATTTCAATTGTAAACAAAACGAATTCACATTTGAAAAAAAATTGCTTTCACGAGTTCAAAACTCACATGCCGAAACCCGGGATCGAACCATGACCTATAGTTCTTCAGTCTAACGCTCTCCCAACTGAGCTATTTCGGCTGATATCAACTAATTTTTCTAAAACATATTTTTTACAAGTTTAAAGTTGAACATGACGTACACTTTTTAAAAATCATGGCCTTATCACTTGTTCAAAAGTTTCTCCTGCCAAAACCCAGATACAATTAGATCTAAAATAAACTCTTTCCAAACAAATCTATTTCGTCTAATTTGACGAATCATAGTATTCAAAATTTTTAATTACACATTTAAGTGTGAGCAAAACGTATTTTATATAAAGATTTCTTATTAATAATTTTAAATTAGTATCTCCGAAACCAGGGATACAACTACGAACCTTCAGCTCTTCAGTCTAGAACTCTACAACTGAAGTCTTTCAGATGATAGCAATTAAGCTTTCTAATGAACGTATTTATTTTCAAATTTCAATTGTAAACAAAACGAATTCACATTTGAAAAAAAATTGCTTTCACGAGTTCAAAAGACACACCTACCGAAACCCGGGATCGAACCATGGACCTTTAGTTCTTCAGTATAACGCTCTCCCAACTGAGCTATTTCGGCTGATATCAACTAATCTTTCTAAAACATATTTTTTACAAGTTTAAAGGTGAACATGACGTACTTCACTTTTTAAAAATCATTGCCTTATCACTTGTTCAAAAGTTTCTCCTGCCAAAACCCAGATACAATTAGATCTAAAATAAACTCTTTCCAAACAAATCTATTTCGTCTAATTTAACGAATCATAGTATTCAAAATTTTTAATTACACATTTAAGTGTAAGCAAAACGTATTTTATTTAAAGATTGCTTATTAATAATTTTAAATTAGTATCTCCGAAACCAGGGATACAACCACGCACCTTCAGCTCTTCAGTCTAGAACTCTACAACTGAAGTCTTTCAGATGATAGCAATTAAGCTTTCTAATGAACGTATTTATTTTCAAATTTCAATTGTAAACAAAACGAATTCACATTTAAAAAAAAATTGCTTTCACGAGTTCAAAATTCACACCTGCTGAAACCCGGGACCTTTAGATCTTCAGTCTAACGCTCTCCCAACAGAGCTATGTCGGCCGATATCAACTAAACTTTCTAAAACATATATTTTTTACAAGTTTAAAGGTAAACATGACGTACTTCACTTTTTAAAAATCATTGCCTTATCACTCGTTCAAAAGTTTCTCCTGCCAAAACCCAGATACAATTAGATCTAAAATAAACTCTTTCCAAACAAATCTATTTCGTGTAATTTAACGAATCGTAGTATTCAAAATTTTGAATTACACATTTAAGTGTAAGCAAAACGCATTTTTTTTAAAGATTTCTTATTAATAATTTTAAAATAGTATCTCCGAAACCAGGGATACAACCACGCACCTTCAGTCTAGTACTCTACAACTGACGTCCTTCAGATGATAGCAATTAAGGTTTCTAATGAACGAATTTATTTTCACATTTCAATTGTAGACAAAACGAATTCACATTTGAAAACAAAATTGCTTTCACGAGTTCAAAATTCACACCTGCCGAAACCCGGGACCTTTGGATCTTCAGTCTAACGCTCTCCCAACAGAGCTATGTCGGCCGATATCTACTAAACTTTCTAAAACATATATTTTTTACAAGTTTAAAGGTGATCATGACGTACTTCACTTTTTAAAAATCATTGCCTTATCACTTGTTCAAAAGTTCCTCCTGCCAAAACCCAGATACAATTAGATCTAAAATAAACTCTTTCCAAACAAATCTATTTCGTGTAATTTAACGAATCGTAGTATTCAAAATTTTAAATTACACATTTAAGTGTAAGCAAAACGTACTTTTTTTAAAGATTGCTTATTAATAATTTTAAATTAGTATCTCCGAAACCAGGGATACAACCACGCACCTTCAGTCTAGTACTCTACAACTGACGTCTTTCAGATGATAGCAATTAAGATCTCTAATAAACGTATTTATTTTCAAATTTCAATTGTAAACAAAACGAATTCACATTTGAAAAAAAATTGCTTTCACGAGTTCAAAACTCACATGCCGAAACCCGGGATCGAACCATGACCTATAGTTCTTCAGTCTAACGCTCTCCCAACTGAGCTATTTCGGCTGATATCAACTAATTTTTCTAAAACATATTTTTTACAAGTTTAAAGTTGAACATGACGTACACTTTTTAAAAATCATGGCCTTATCACTTGTTCAAAAGTTTCTCCTGCCAAAACCCAGATACAATTAGATCTAAAATAAACTCTTTCCAAACAAATCTATTTCGTCTAATTTGACGAATCATAGTATTCAAAATTTTTAATTACACATTTAAGTGTGAGCAAAACGTATTTTATATAAAGATTTCTTATTAATAATTTTAAATTAGTATCTCCGAAACCAGGGATACAACTACGCACCTTCAGCTCTTCAGTCTAGAACTCTACAACTGAAGTCTTTCAGATGATAGCAATTAAGCTTTCTAATGAACGTATTTATTTTCAAATTTCAATTGTAAACAAAACGAATTCACATTTGAAAAAAAATTGCTTTCACGAGTTCAAAAGACACACCTACCGAAACCCGGGATCGAACCATGGACCTTTAGTTCTTCAGTATAACGCTCTCCCAACTGAGCTATTTCGGCTGATATCAACTAATCTTTCTAAAACATATTTTTTACAAGTTTAAAGGTGAACATGACGTACTTCACTTTTTAAAAATCATTGCCTTATCACTTGTTCAAAAGTTTCTCCTGCCAAAACCCAGATACAATTAGATCTAAAATAAACTCTTTCCAAACAAATCTATTTCGTCTAATTTAACGAATCATAGTATTCAAAATTTTGAATTACACATTTAAGTGTAAGCAAAACGCATTTTTTTTAAAGATTGCTTATTAAAAATTTTAAACTAGTATCTCCGAAACCAGGGATACAACCACGCACCTTCAGCTCTTCAGTCTAGTACTCTACAACTGACGTCTTTCAGATGATAGCAATTAAACTTTCTAATGAACGTATTTATTTTCAAATTTCAATTGTAAACAAAACGAATTCATCTTAAAAAAAAAATTGCTTTCACGAGTTCAAAATTCACACCTGCTGAAACCCGGGACCTTTAGATCTTCAGTCTAACGCTCTCCCAACAGAGCTATGTCGGCCGATATCAACTAAACTTTCTAAAACATATATTTTTTACAAGTTTAAAGGTAAACATGACGTACTTCACTTTTTAAAAATCATTGCCTTATCACTCGTTCAAAAGTTTCTCCTGCCAAAACCCAGATACAATTAGATCTAAAATAAACTCTTTCCAAACAAATCTATTTCGTGTAATTTAACGAATCGTAGTATTCAAAATTTTAAATTACACATTTAAGTGTAAGCAAAACGTATTTTTTTCAAGATTGCTTATTAATAATTTTAAATTAGTATCTCCGAAACCAGGGATACAACCACGCACCTTCAGTCTAGTTCTCTACAACTGACGTCTTTCAGATGATAGCAATTAAGCTTTCTAATGAACGTATTTATTTTCACATTTCAATTGTAAACAAAACGAATTCACATTTGAAAACAAAATTGCTTTCACGAGTTCAAAAGACACTCCTGCCGAAACCCGGGACCTTTAGATCTTCAGTCTAACGCTCTCCCAACAGAGCTATGTCGGCCGATATCTACTAAACTTTCTAAAACATATATTTTTTACAAGTTTAAAGGTGAACATGACGTACTTCACTTTTTAAAAATCATTGCCTTATCACTTGTTCAAAAGTTCCTCCTGCCAAAACCCAGATACAATTAGATCTAAAATAAACTCTTTCCAAACAAATCTATTTCGTGTAATTTAACGAATCGTAGTATTCAAAATTTTAAATTACACATTTAAGTGTAAGCAAAACGTACTTTTTTTAAAGATTGCTTATTAATAATTTTAAATTAGTATCTCCGAAACCAGGGATACAACCACGCACCTTCAGTCTAGTACTCTACAACTGACGTCTTTCAGATGATAGCAATTAAGATCTCTAATAAACGTATTTATTTTCAAATTTCAATTGTAAACAAAACGAATTCACATTTGAAAAAAAATTGCTTTCACGAGTTCAAAACTCACATGCCGAAACCCGGGATCGAACCATGACCTATAGTTCTTCAGTCTAACGCTCTCCCAACTGAGCTATTTCGGCTGATATCAACTAATTTTTCTAAAACATATTTTTTACAAGTTTAAAGTTGAACATGACGTACACTTTTTAAAAATCATGGCCTTATCACTTGTTCAAAAGTTTCTCCTGCCAAAACCCAGATACAATTAGATCTAAAATAAACTCTTTCCAAACAAATCTATTTCGTCTAATTTGACGAATCATAGTATTCAAAATTTTTAATTACACATTTAAGTGTGAGCAAAACGTATTTTATATAAAGATTTCTTATTAATAATTTTAAATTAGTATCTCCGAAACCAGGGATACAACTACGCACCTTCAGCTCTTCAGTCTAGAACTCTACAACTGAAGTCTTTCAGATGATAGCAATTAAGCTTTCTAATGAACGTATTTATTTTCAAATTTCAATTGTAAACAAAACGAATTCACATTTGAAAAAAAATTGCTTTCACGAGTTCAAAAGACACACATACCGAAACCCGGGATCGAACCATGGACCTTTAGTTCTTCAGTATAACGCTCTCCCAACTGAGCTATTTCGGCTGATATCAACTAATCTTTCTAAAACATATTTTTTACAAGTTTAAAGGTGAACATGACGTACTTCACTTTTTAAAAATCATTGCCTTATCACTTGTTCAAAAGTTTCTCCTGCCAAAACCCAGATACAATTAGATCTAAAATAAACTCTTTCCAAACAAATCTATTTCGTCTAATTTAACGAATCATAGTATTCAAAATTTTGAATTACACATTTAAGTGTAAGCAAAACGCATTTTTTTTAAAGATTGCTTATTAAAAATTTTAAACTAGTATCTCCGAAACCAGGGATACAACCACGCACCTTCAGCTCTTCAGTCTAGTACTCTACAACTGACGTCTTTCAGATGATAGCAATTAAACTTTCTAATGAACGTATTTATTTTCAAATTTCAATTGTAAACAAAACGAATTCATCTTAAAAAAAAAATTGCTTTCACGAGTTCAAAATTCACACCTGCTGAAACCCGGGACCTTTAGATCTTCAGTCTAACGCTCTCCCAACAGAGCTATGTCGGCCGATATCAACTAAACTTTCTAAAACATATATTTTTTACAAGTTTAAAGGTAAACATGACGTACTTCACTTTTTAAAAATCATTGCCTTATCACTCGTTCAAAAGTTTCTCCTGCCAAAACCCAGATACAATTAGATCTAAAATAAACTCTTTCCAAACAAATCTATTTCGTGTAATTTAACGAATCGTAGTATTCAAAATTTTAAATTACACATTTAAGTGTAAGCAAAACGTATTTTTTTTCAAGATTGCTTATTAATAATTTTAAATTAGTATCTCCGAAACCAGGGATACAACCACGCACCTTCAGTCTAGTTCTCTACAACTGACGTCTTTCAGATGATAGCAATTAAGCTTTCTAATGAACGTATTTATTTTCACATTTCAATTGTAAACAAAACGAATTCACATTTGAAAACAAAATTGCTTTCACGAGTTCAAAAGACACTCCTGCCGAAACCCGGGACCTTTAGACCTTCAGTCTAACGATCTCCCAACTGAGCTATTTCGGTAGATATCAACTAATCTTTCTAAAACATATACTTTTTACAAGTTTTAAGGTGAACATGACGTACTTCACTATTTAAAAATCATTGCCTTATCACTTGTTCAAAAGTTTCTCCTTCCAAAACCCAGATACAATTAGATCTAAAATAAACTCTTTCCAAACAAATCTATTTCGTCTAATTTGACGAATCATAGTATTCAAAATTTTTAATTACACATTTAAGTGTAAGCAAAACGTATTTTATTTAAAGATTGCTTATTAATAATTTTAAATTAGTATCTCCGAAACCAGGGATACAACCACGCACCTTCAGCTCTTCAGTCTAGAACTCTACAACTGAAGTCTTTCAGATGATAGCAATTAAGCTTTCTAATGAACGTATTTATTTTCAAATTTCAATTGTAAACAAAACGAATTCACATTTAAAAAAAAATTGCTTTCACGAGTTCAAAATTCACACCTGCTGAAACCCGGGACCTTTAGATCTTCAGTCTAACGCTCTCCCAACAGAGCTATGTCGGCCGATATCGACTAAACTTTCTAAAACATATTTTTACAAGTTTAAAGGTGAACATGACGTACTTCACTTTTTAAAAATCATTGCCTTATCACTTGTTCAAAGTTTCTCCTGCCAAAACCCAGATACAATTAGATCTAAAATAAACTCTTTCCAAACAAATCTATTTCGTCTAATTTAACGAATCATAGTATTCAAAATTTTGAATTACACATTTAAGTGTAAGCAAAACGCATTTTTTTTAAAGATTTCTTATTAATAATTTTAAAATAGTATCTCCGAAACCAGGGATACAACCACGCACCTTCAGTCTAGTACTCTACAACTGACGTCCTTCAGATGATAGCAATTAAGCTTTCTAATGAACGAATTTATTTTCACATTTCAATTGTAGACAAAACGAATTCACATTTGAAAACAAAATTGCTTTCACGAGTTCAATAGTCACACCTGCCGAAACTCGGGATCGAACAAGGGACCTTTAGATCTTCAGTCTAACGCTCTCCCAACTGAGCTATTTCGGCTGATATCAACTCACCTTTCTAAAACGTATATTTTTTACAAGTTTAAAGGTGAACATGACGTACTTCACTTTTTAAAAATCATTGCCTTATCACTTGTTCAAAAGTTTCTCCTGCCAAAATCCAGATACAATTAGATCTAAAATAAACACTTTCCAAACAAATCTATTTCGTCTAATTTAACGAATCATAGTATTCAAAATTTTTAATTACACATTTAAGTGTAAGCAAAACGTAATTTATTTAAAGATTGCTTATTAATAATTTTAAATTAGTATATCCAAAACAAGGGATACAACCACGCACCTTCAGCTCTTCAGTCTAGAACTCTACAACTGAAGTCTTTCAGATGATAGCAATTAAGCTTTCTAATGAACGTATTTATTTTCAAATTTCAATTGTAAACAAAAGAATCCACATTTGAAAACAAAATTGCTTTCACGAGTTCAAAAGTCACAACTGCCGAAACACGGTATGGAACCAGGAACCTTTAGATCTTCAGTCTAACGCTCTCCCAACTGAACTATTTCGGCTGATATCAACTAATCTTTCTAAAACATATATTTCTTACAAGTTTAAAGGTGAACATGACGTACTTCACTTTTTAAAAATCATTGCCTTATCACGTGTTCAAAATTTTCTCCTGCCAAAACCCAGATACTATTAGATCTAAAATAAACTCTTTCCAAACAAATCTATTTCGTCTAATTTAACGAAACATAGTATTCAAAATTTTGAATTACACATTTAAGTGTAAGCAAAACGCATTTTTTTTAAAGATTTCTAATTAATAATTTTAAAATAGTATCTCCGAAACCAGGGATACAACCACGCACCTTCATCTATTCAGTCTAGTACTCTACAACTGACGTCTTTCAGATGATAGCAATTTAACTTTCTAATGAACGTATTTATTTTCAAATTTCAATTGTAAACAAAACGAATTCACATTTGAAAAAAAATTGCTTTCACGAGTTCAAAAGACACACCTACCGAAACCCGGGATCGAACCATGGACCTTTAGTTCTTCAGTATAACGCTCTCCCAACTGAGCTATTTCGGCTGATATCAACTAATCTTTCTAAAACATATTTTTTACAAGTTTAAAGGTGAACATGACGTACTTCACTTTTTAAAAATCATTGCCTTATCACTTGTTCAAAAGTTTCTCCTGCCAAAACCCAGATACAATTAGATCTAAAATAAACTCTTTCCAAACAAATCTATTTCGTCTAATTTAACGAATCATAGTATTCAAAATTTTGAATTACACATTTAAGTGTAAGCAAAACGCATTTTTTTTAAAGATTGCTTATTAAAAATTTTAAACTAGTATCTCCGAAACCAGGGATACAACCACGCACCTTCAGCTCTTCAGTCTAGTACTCTACAACTGACGTCTTTCAGATGATAGCAATTAAACTTTCTAATGAACGTATTTATTTTCAAATTTCAATTGTAAACAAAACGAATTCATCTTAAAAAAAAAATTGCTTTCACGAGTTCAAAATTCACACCTGCTGAAACCCGGGACCTTTAGATCTTCAGTCTAACGATCTCCCAACAGAGCTATGTCGGCCGATATCAACTAAACTTTCTAAAACATATATTTTTTACAAGTTTAAAGGTAAACATGACGTACTTCACTTTTTAAAAATCATTGCCTTATCACTCGTTCAAAAGTTTCTCCTGCCAAAACCCAGATACAATTAGATCTAAAATAAACTCTTTCCAAACAAATCTATTTCGTGTAATTTAACGAATCGTAGTATTCAAAATTTTAAATTACACATTTAAGTGTAAGCAAAACGTATTTTTTTTCAAGATTGCTTATTAATAATTTTAAATTAGTATCTCCGAAACCAGGGATACAACCACGCACCTTCAGTCTAGTTCTCTACAACTGACGTCTTTCAGATGATAGCAATTAAGCTTTCTAATGAACGTATTTATTTTCACATTTCAATTGTAAACAAAACGAATTCACATTTGAAAACAAAATTGCTTTCACGAGTTCAAAAGACACTCCTGCCGAAACCCGGGACCTTTAGATCTTCAGTCTAACGATCTCCCAACTGAGCTATTTCGGTAGATATCAACTAATCTTTCTAAAACATATACTTTTTACAAGTTTTAAGGTGAACATGACGTACTTCACTATTTAAAAATCATTGCCTTATCACTTGTTCAAAAGTTTCTCCTTCCAAAACCCAGATACAATTAGATCTAAAATAAACTCTTTCCAAACAAATCTATTTCGTCTAATTTGACGAATCATAGTATTCAAAATTTTTAATTACACATTTAAGTGTAAGCAAAACGTATTTTATTTAAAGATTGCTTATTAATAATTTTAAATTAGTATCTCCGAAACCAGGGATACAACCACGCACCTTCAGCTCTTCAGTCTAGAACTCTACAACTGAAGTCTTTCAGATGATAGCAATTAAGCTTTCTAATGAACGTATTTATTTTCAAATTTCAATTGTAAACAAAACGAATTCACATTTAAAAAAAAATTGCTTTCACGAGTTCAAAATTCACACCTGCTGAAACCCGGGACCTTTAGATCTTCAGTCTAACGCTCTCCCAACAGAGCTATGTCGGCCGATATCGACTAAACTTTCTAAAACATATTTTTACAAGTTTAAAGGTGAACATGACGTACTTCACTTTTTAAAAATCATTGCCTTATCACTTGTTCAAAGTTTCTCCTGCCAAAACCCAGATACAATTAGATCTAAAATAAACTCTTTCCAAACAAATCTATTTCGTCTAATTTAACGAATCATAGTATTCAAAATTTTGAATTACACATTTAAGTGTAAGCAAAACGCATTTTTTTTAAAGATTTCTTATTAATAATTTTAAAATAGTATCTCCGAAACCAGGGATACAACCACGCACCTTCAGTCTAGTACTCTACAACTGACGTCCTTCAGATGATAGCAATTAAGCTTTCTAATGAACGAATTTATTTTCACATTTCAATTGTAGACAAAACGAATTCACATTTGAAAACAAAATTGCTTTCACGAGTTCAATAGTCACACCTGCCGAAACTCGGGATCGAACAAGGGACCTTTAGATCTTCAGTCTAACGCTCTCCCAACTGAGCTATTTCGGCTGATATCAACTCACCTTTCTAAAACGTATATTTTTTACAAGTTTAAAGGTGAACATGACGTACTTCACTTTTTAAAAATCATTGCCTTATCACTTGTTCAAAAGTTTCTCCTGCCAAAATCCAGATACAATTAGATCTAAAATAAACACTTTCCAAACAAATCTATTTCGTCTAATTTAACGAATCATAGTATTCAAAATTTTTAATTACACATTTAAGTGTAAGCAAAACGTAATTTATTTAAAGATTGCTTATTAATAATTTTAAATTAGTATATCCAAAACAAGGGATACAACCACGCACCTTCAGCTCTTCAGTCTAGAACTCTACAACTGAAGTCTTTCAGATGATAGCAATTAAGCTTTCTAATGAACGTATTTATTTTCAAATTTCAATTGTAAACAAAAGAATCCACATTTGAAAACAAAATTGCTTTCACGAGTTCAAAAGTCACAACTGCCGAAACACGGTATGGAACCAGGAACCTTTAGATCTTCAGTCTAACGCTCTCCCAACTGAACTATTTCGGCTGATATCAACTAATCTTTCTAAAACATATATTTCTTACAAGTTTAAAGGTGAACATGACGTACTTCACTTTTTAAAAATCATTGCCTTATCACGTGTTCAAAATTTTCTCCTGCCAAAACCCAGATACTATTAGATCTAAAATAAACTCTTTCCAAACAAATCTATTTCGTCTAATTTAACGAAACATAGTATTCAAAATTTTGAATTACACATTTAAGTGTAAGCAAAACGCATTTTTTTTAAAGATTTCTAATTAATAATTTTAAAATAGTATCTCCGAAACCAGGGATACAACCACGCACCTTCATCTATTCAGTCTAGTACTCTACAACTGACGTCTTTCAGATGATAGCAATTTAACTTTCTAATGAACGTATTTATTTTCAAATTTCAATTGTAAACAAAACGAATTCACATTTGAAAAAAAATTGCTTTCACGAGTTCAAAAGACACACCTACCGAAACCCGGGATCGAACCATGGACCTTTAGTTCTTCAGTATAACGCTCTCCCAACTGAGCTATTTCGGCTGATATCAACTAATCTTTCTAAAACATATTTTTTACAAGTTTAAAGGTGAACATGACGTACTTCACTTTTTAAAAATCATTGCCTTATCACTTGTTCAAAAGTTTCTCCTGCCAAAACCCAGATACAATTAGATCTAAAATAAACTCTTTCCAAACAAATCTATTTCGTCTAATTTAACGAATCATAGTATTCAAAATTTTGAATTACACATTTAAGTGTAAGCAAAACGCATTTTTTTTAAAGATTGCTTATTAAAAATTTTAAACTAGTATCTCCGAAACCAGGGATACAACCACGCACCTTCAGCTCTTCAGTCTAGTACTCTACAACTGACGTCTTTCAGATGATAGCAATTAAACTTTCTAATGAACGTATTTATTTTCAAATTTCAATTGTAAACAAAACGAATTCATCTTAAAAAAAAAATTGCTTTCACGAGTTCAAAATTCACACCTGCTGAATCCCGGGACCTTTAGATCTTCAGTCTAACGCTCTCCCAACAGAGCTATGTCGGCCGATATCAACTAAACTTTCTAAAACATATATTTTTTACAAGTTTAAAGGTAAACATGACGTACTTCACTTTTTAAAAATCATTGCCTTATCACTCGTTCAAAAGTTTCTCCTGCCAAAACCCAGATACAATTAGATCTAAAATAAACTCTTTCCAAACAAATCTATTTCGTCTAATTTAACGAATCGTAGTATTCAAAATTTTAAATTACACATTTAAGTGTAAGCAAAACGTATTTTTTTTCAAGATTGCTTATTAATAATTTTAAATTAGTATCTCCGAAACCAGGGATACAACCACGCACCTTCAGTCTAGTTCTCTACAACTGACGTCTTTCAGATGATAGCAATTAAGCTTTCTAATGAACGTATTTATTTTCACATTTCAATTGTAAACAAAACGAATTCACATTTGAAAACAAAATTGCTTTCACGAGTTCAAAAGACACTCCTGTCGAAACCCGGGACCTTTAGATCTTCAGTCTAACGATCTCCCAACTGAGCTATTTCGGTAGATATCAACTAATCTTTCTAAAACATATACTTTTTACAAGTTTTAAGGTGAACATGACGTACTTCACTATTTAAAAATCATTGCCTTATCACTTGTTCAAAAGTTTCTCCTTCCAAAACCCAGATACAATTAGATCTAAAATAAACTCTTTCCAAACAAATCTATTTCGTCTAATTTGACGAATCATAGTATTCAAAATTTTTAATTACACATTTAAGTGTAAGCAAAACGTATTTTATTTAAAGATTGCTTATTAATAATTTTAAATTAGTATCTCCGAAACCAGGGATACAACCACGCACCTTCAGCTCTTCAGTCTAGAACTCTACAACTGAAGTCTTTCAGATGATAGCAATTAAGCTTTCTAATGAACGTATTTATTTTCAAATTTCAATTGTAAACAAAACGAATTCACATTTAAAAAAAAATTGCTTTCACGAGTTCAAAATTCACACCTGCTGAAACCCGGGACCTTTAGATCTTCAGTCTAACGCTTTCCCAACAGAGCTATGTCGGCCGATATCGACTAAACTTTCTAAAACATATTTTTACAAGTTTAAAGGTGAACATGACGTACTTCACTTTTTAAAAATCATTGCCTTATCACTTGTTCAAAGTTTCTCCTGCCAAAACCCAGATACAATTAGATCTAAAATAAACTCTTTCCAAACAAATCTATTTCGTCTAATTTAACGAATCATAGTATTCAAAATTTTGAATTACACATTTAAGTGTAAGCAAAACGCATTTTTTTTAAAGATTTCTTATTAATAATTTTAAAATAGTATCTCCGAAACCAGGGATAAAACCACGCACCTTCAGTCTAGTACTCTACAACTGACGTCCTTCAGATGATAGCAATTAAGCTTTCTAATGAACGAATTTATTTTCACATTTCAATTGTAGACAAAACGAATTCACATTTGAAAACAAAATTGCTTTCACGAGTTCAATAGTCACACCTGCCGAAACTCGGGATCGAACAAGGGACCTTTAGATCTTCAGTCTAACGCTCTCCCAACTGAGCTATTTCGGCTGATGTCAACTCACCTTTCTAAAACGTATATTTTTTACAAGTTTAAAGGTGACCATGACGTACTTCACTTTTTAAAAATCATTGCCTTATCACTTGTTCAAAAGTTTCTCCTGCCAAAATCCAGATACAATTAGATCTAAAATAAACACTTTCCAAACAAATCTATTTCGTCTAATTTAACGAATCATAGTATTCAAAATTTTTAATTACACATTTAAGTGTAAGCAAAACGTAATTTATTTAAAGATTGCTTATTAATAATTTTAAATTAGTATATCCAAAACAAGGGATACAACCACGCACCTTCAGCTCTTCAGTCTAGAACTCTACAACTGAAGTCTTTCAGATGATAGCAATTAAGCTTTCTAATGAACGTATTTATTTTCAAATTTCAATTGTAAACAAAAGAATCCACATTTGAAAACAAAATTGCTTTCACGAGTTCAAAAGTCACAACTGCCGAAACACGGTATGGAACCAGGAACCTTTAGATCTTCAGTCTAACGCTCTCCCAACTGAACTATTTCGGCTGATATCAACTAATCTTTCTAAAACATATATTTCTTACAAGTTTAAAGGTGAACATGACGTACTTCACTTTTTAAAAATCATTGCCTTATCACGTGTTCAAAATTTTCTCCTGCCAAAACCCAGATACTATTAGATCTAAAATAAACTCTTTCCAAACAAATCTATTTCGTCTAATTTAACGAAACATAGTATTCAAAATTTTGAATTACACATTTAAGTGTAAGCAAAACGCATTTTTTTTAAAGATTTCTAATTAATAATTTTAAAATAGTATCTCCGAAACCAGGGATACAACCACGCACCTTCATCTATTCAGTCTAGTACTCTACAACTGACGTCTTTCAGATGATAGCAATTTAACTTTCTAATGAACGTATTTATTTTCAAATTTCAATTGTAAACAAAACGAATTCACTTTTGAAAAAAAAATCCTTTCACGAGTTCAAAAGTCACACCTGCCGAAACCCGGGACCTTTATATCTTCAGTCTAACGCTCTCCCAACTGAACAATTTCGGTTGATACCCACTAATCTTTCTAAAACATATATTATTTACAAGTTTAAAGGTGAACATTACGTACTTCACTTTTTAAAAATCATTGCCTTATCACTTGTTCAAAAGTTTCTCCTGCCAAAACCCAGATACAATTAGATCTCAAATAGACTCTTTCCAAACAATTCTATTTCGTCTAATTTAACGAATCATAGTATTCAAAATTATGAATTAGACATTTAAGTGTAAGCAAAACGCATTTTTTTTAAAGATTTCTTATTGATAATTTTAAAATAGTATCTCCGAAACCAGGGATACAACCACGCAACTTCAGCTCTTCAGTCTAGTACTCTACAACTGACGTCTTTCAGATGATAGCAATTTAACTTTCTAATGAACGTATTTATTTTCAAATTTCAATTGTAAACAAAACGAATTCACATTTGAAAAAAAATTCCTTTCACGAGTTCAAAAGTCACACCTGCTGAAACCCGGGACCTTTAGATCTTCAGTCTAACGCTCTCCCAACTGAGCTATTTCGGCCGATATCAACTAAACTTTCTAAAACACATATTATTTACAAGTTTAAAGGTGAACATGACGTATTTCACTTTTTAAAAATCATTGCCTTATCACTTGTTCAAAAGTTTCTCCTGCCAAAACCCAGATACAATTAGATCTCAAATAGACTCTTTCCAAACAAATCTATTTCGTCTAATTTAACGAATCATAGTATTCAAAATTATGAATTAGACATTTAAGTGTAAGCAAAACGCATTTTTTTTAAAGATTTCTTATTGATAATTTTAAAATAGTATCTCCGAAACCAGGGATACAACCACGCACCTTCATCTATTCAGTCTAGTACTCTACAACTGACGTCTTTCAGGTGATAGCAATTTAACTTTCTAATGAACGTATTTATTTTCAAATTTCAATTGTAAACAAAACGAATTCACATTTGAAAAAAAATTGCTTACACGAGTTCAAAAGACACACCTGCCGAAACCCGGGATCGAACCATGGACCTTTAGTTCTTCAGTCTAACGCTCTCCCAACTGAGCTATTTCGGCTGATATCAACTAATCTTTCTAAAAACTATTTTTTACAAGTTTAAAGTTGAACATGACGTACACTTTTTAAAAATCATTGCCTTATCACTTGTTCAAAAGTTTCTCCTGCCAAAACCCAGGTACAATTAGATCTAAAATAAACTCTTTCCAAACAAATCTATTTCGTCTAATTTAACGAATCGTAGTATTCAAAATTTTAAATTACACATTTAAGTGTAAGCAAAACGTATTTTATTTAAAGATTGCTTATTAATAATTTTAAATTAGTATCTCCGAAACCAGTGATACAACCACGCACCTTCAGCTCTTCAGTCTAGAACTCTACAACTGAAGTCTTTCAGATGATAGCAATTAAGCTTTCTAATGAACGTATTTATTTTCAAATTTCAATTGTAAACAAAACGAATTCACTTTTGAAAAAAAAATCCTTTCACGAGTTCGAAAGTCACACCTGCCGAAACCCGGGACCTTTAGATCTTCAGTCTAACGCTCTCCCAACTGAACAATTTCGGCTGATATCCACTAATCTTTCTAAAACATATATTTTTTACAAGTTTAAAGGTGAACATGACGTACTTCACTTTTTAAAAATCATTGCCTTATCACTTGTTCAAAAGTTCCTCCTGCCAAAACCCAGATACAATTAGATCTCAAATAAACTCTTTCCAAAAAAATCTATTACGTCTAATATAACGAATCATAGTATTCAAAATTTTGAATTACACATTTAAGTGTAAGCAAAACGCATTTTTTTTAAAGATTTCTTATTAATAATTTTAAAATAGTATCTCCGAAACCAGGGATACAACCACGCACCTTCAGCTCTTCAGTCTAGTACTCTACAACTGACGTCTTTCAGATGATAGCAATTAAACTTTCTAATGAACGTATTTATTTTCAAATTTCAATTGTAAACAAAACGAATTCACATTTAAAAGAAAATTGCTTTCACGAGTTCAAAATTCACACCGGCTGAAACCCGGGACCTTTAGATCTTCAGTCTAACGCTCTCCCAACAGAGCTATGTCGGCCGATATCAACTAAACTTTCTAAAACATATATTTTTTACAAGTTTAAAGGTGAACATGACGTACTTCACTTTTTAAAAGTCATTGCCTTATCACTTGTTCAAAAGTTTCTCCTGCCAAAACCCAGATACAATTAGATCTAAAATAAACTCTTTCCAAACAAATCTATTTCGTGTAATTTAACGAATCGTAGTATTCAAAATTTTAAATTACACATTTAAGTGTAAGCAAAACGTACTTTTTTTAAAGATTGCTTATTAATAATTTTAAATTAGTATCTCCGAAACCAGGGATACAACCACGCACCTTCAGTCTAGTACTCTACAACTGACGTCTTTCAGATGATAGCAATTAAGATTTCTAATGAACGTATTTATTTTCAAATTTCAATTGTAAACAAAACGAATTCACATTTGAAAAAAAATTGCTTTCACGAGTTCAAAAGACACACCTGCCGAAACCCGGGATCGAACCATGGACCTTTAGTTCTTCAGTCTAACGGTCTCCCAACTGAGCTATTTCGGCCGATATCAACTAAACTTTCTAAAACATATACTTTTTACAAGTTTTAAGGTGAACATGACGTACTTCACTATTTAAAAATCATTGCCTTATCACTTGTTCAATAGTTTCTCCTGCCAAAACCCAGATACAATTAGATCTAAAATAAACTCTTTCCAAACAAATCTATTTCGTCTAATTTGACGAATCATAGTATTCAAAATTATGAATTAGACATTTAAGTGTAAGCAAAACGCATTTTTTTTAAAGATTTCTTATTGATAATTTTAAAATAGTATCTCCGAAACCAGGGATACAACCACGCACCTTCATCTATTCAGTCTAGTACTCTACAACTGACGTCTTTCATGTGATAGCAATTTAACTTTCTAATGAACGTATTTATTTTCAAATTTCAATTGTAAACAAAACGAATTCACATTTGAAAAAAAATTCCTTTCACGAGTTCAAAAGTCACACCTGCTGAAACCCGGGACCTTCAGATCTTCAGCCTAACTCTCACCCAACTGAGCTATTTCGGCCGATATCAACTAAACTTTCTAAAACATATATTTTTTACAAGTTTTAAGGTGAACATGACGTACTTCACTATTTAAAAATCATTGCCTTATCACTTGTTCAAAAGTTTCTCCTTCCAAAACCCAGATACAATTAGATCTAAAATAAACTCTTTCCAAACAAATCTATTTCGTCTAATTTGACGAATCATAGTATTCAAAATTTTTAATTACACATTTAAGTGTAAGCAAAACGTATTTTATTTAAAGATTGCTTATTAATAATTTTAAATTAGTATCTCCGAAACCAGGGATACAACCACGCACCTTCAGCTCTTCAGTCTAGAACTCTACAACTGAAGTCTTTCAGATGATAGCAATTAAGCTTTCTAATGAACGTATTTATTTTCAAATTTCAATTGTAAACAAAACGAATTCACATTTAAAAAAAATTGCTTTCACGAGTTCAAAATTCACACCTGCTGAAACCCGGGACCTTTAGATCTTCAGTCTAACGCTCTCCCAACAGAGCTATGTCGGCCGATATCGACTAAACTTTCTAAAACATATTTTTACAAGTTTAAAGGTGACCATGACGTACTTCACTTTTTAAAAATCATTGCCTTATCACTTGTTCAAAGTTTCTCCTGCCAAAACCCAGATACAATTAGATCTAAAATAAACTCTTTCCAAACAAATCTATTTCGTCTAATTTAACGAATCATAGTATTCAAAATTTTGAATTACACATTTAAGTGTAAGCAAAACGCATTTTTTTTAAAGATTTCTTATTAATAATTTTAAAATAGTATCTCCGAAACCAGGGATACAACCACGCACCTTCAGTCTAGTACTCTACAACTGACGTCCTTCAGATGATAGCAATTAAGCTTTCTAATGAACGAATTTATTTTCACATTTCAATTGTAGACAAAACGAATTCACATTTGAAAACAAAATTGCTTTCACGAGTTCAATAGTCACACCTGCCGAAACTCGGGATCGAACAAGGGACCTTTAGATCTTCAGTCTAACGCTCTCCCAACTGAGCTATTTCGGCTGATATCAACTCACCTTTCTAAAACATATATTTTTTACAAGTTTAAAGGTGAACATGACGTACTTCACTTTTTAAAAATCATTGCCTTATCACTTGTTCAAAAGTTTCTCCTGCCAAAATCCAGATACAATTAGATCTAAAATAAACACTTTCCAAACAAATCTATTTCGTCTAATTTAACGAATCATAGTATTCAAAATTTTTAATTACACATTTAAGTGTAAGCAAAACGTAATTTATTTAAAGATTGCTTATTAATAATTTTAAATTAGTATATCCAAAACAAGGGATACAACCACGCACCTTCAGCTCTTCAGTCTAGAACTCTACAACTGAAGTCTTTCAGATGATAGCAATTAAGCTTTCTAATGAACGTATTTATTTTCAAATTTCAATTGTAAACAAAAGAATCCACATTTGAAAACAAAATTGATTTCACGAGTTCAAAAGTCACAACTGCCGAAACACGGTATGGAACCAGGAACCTTTAGATCTTCAGTCTAACGCTCTCCCAACTGAAATATTTCGGCTGATATCAACTAATCTTTCTAAAACATATATTTCTTACAAGTTTAAAGGTGAACATGACGTACTTCACTTTTTAAAAATCATTGCCTTATCACGTGTTCAAAATTTTCTCCTGCCAAAACCCAGATACTATTAGATCTAAAATAAACTCTTTCCAAACAAATCTATTTCGTCTAATTTAACGAAACATAGTATTCAAAATTTTGAATTACACATTTAAGTGTAAGCAAAACGCATTTTTTTTAAAGATTTCTAATTAATAATTTTAAAATAGTATCTCCGAAACCAGGGATACAACCACGCACCTTCATCTATTCAGTCTAGTACTCTACAACTGACGTCTTTCAGATGATAGCAATTTAACTTTCTAATGAACGTATTTATTTTCAAATTTCAATTGTAAACAAAACGAATTCACTTTTGAAAAAAAAATCCTTTCACGAGTTCAAAAGTCACACCTGCCGAAACCCGGGACCTTTATATCTTCAGTCTAACGCTCTCCCAACTGAACAATTTCGGTTGATATCCACTAATCTTTCTAAAACATATATTATTTACAAGTTTAAAGGTGAACATTACGTACTTCACTTTTTAAAAATCATTGCCTTATCACTTGTTCAAAAGTTTCTCCTGCCAAAACCCAGATACAATTAGATCTCAAATAGACTCTTTCCAAACAATTCTATTTCGTCTAATTTAACGAATCATAGTATTCAAAATTACGAATTAGACATTTAAGTGTAAGCAAAACGCATTTTTTTTAAAGATTTCTTATTGATAATTTTAAAATAGTATCTCCGAAACCAGGGATACAACCACGCAACTTCAGCTCTTCAGTCTAGTACTCTACAACTGACGTCTTTCAGATGATAGCAATTTAACTTTCTAATGAACGTATTTATTTTCAAATTTCAATTGTAAACAAAACGAATTCACATTTGAAAAAAAATTCCTTTCACGAGTTCAAAAGTCACACCTGCTGAAACCCGGGACCTTTAGATCTTCAGTCTAACGCTCTCCCAACTGAGCTATTTCGGCCGATATCAACTAAACTTTCTAAAACACATATTATTTACAAGTTTAAAGGTGAACATGACGTATTTCACTTTTTAAAAATCATTGCCTTATCACTTGTTCAAAAGTTTCTCCTGCCAAAACCCAGATACAATTAGATCTCAAATAGACTCTTTCCAAACAAATCTATTTCGTCTAATTTAACGAATCATAGTATTCAAAATTATGAATTAGACATTTAAGTGTAAGCAAAACGCATTTTTTTTAAAGATTTCTTATTGATAATTTTAAAATAGTATCTCCGAAACCAGGGATACAACCACGCACCTTCATCTATTCAGTCTAGTACTCTACAACTGACGTCTTTCAGGTGATAGCAATTTAACTTTCTAATGAACGTATTTATTTTCAAATTTCAATTGTAAACAAAACGAATTCACATTTGAAAAAAAATTGCTTACACGAGTTCAAAAGACACACCTGCCGAAACCCGGGATCGAACCATGGACCTTTAGTTCTTCAGTCTAACGCTCTCCCAACTGAGCTATTTCGGCTGATATCAACTAATCTTTCTAAAAACTATTTTTTACAAGTTTAAAGTTGAACATGACGTACACTTTTTAAAAATCATTGCCTTATCACTTGTTCAAAAGTTTCTCCTGCCAAAACCCAGGTACAATTAGATCTAAAATAAACTCTTTCCAAACAAATCTATTTCGTCTAATTTAACGAATCGTAGTATTCAAAATTTTAAATTACACATTTAAGTGTAAGCAAAACGTATTTTATTTAAAGATTGCTTATTAATAATTTTAAATTAGTATCTCCGAAACCAGTGATACAACCACGCACCTTCAGCTCTTCAGTCTAGAACTCTACAACTGAAGTCTTTCAGATGATAGCAATTAAGCTTTCTAATGAACGTATTTATTTTCAAATTTCAATTGTAAACAAAACGAATTCACTTTTGAAAAAAAAATCCTTTCACGAGTTCGAAAGTCACACCTGCCGAAACCCGGGACCTTTAGATCTTCAGTCTAACGCTCTCCCAACTGAACAATTTCGGCTGATATCCACTAATCTTTCTAAAACATATATTTTTTACAAGTTTAAAGGTGAACATGACGTACTTCACTTTTTAAAAATCATTGCCTTATCACTTGTTCAAAAGTTCCTCCTGCCAAAACCCAGATACAATTAGATCTCAAATAAACTCTTTCCAAAAAAATCTATTACGTCTAATATAACGAATCATAGTATTCAAAATTTTGAATTACACATTTAAGTGTAAGCAAAACGCATTTTTTTTAAAGATTTCTTATTAATAATTTTAAAATAGTATCTCCGAAACCAGGGATACAACCACGCACCTTCAGCTCTTCAGTCTAGTACTCTACAACTGACGTCTTTCAGATGATAGCAATTAAACTTTCTAATGAACGTATTTATTTTCAAATTTCAATTGTAAACAAAACGAATTCACATTTTAAAAAAAATTGCTTTCACGAGTTCAAAATTCACACCGGCTGAAACCCGGGACCTTTAGATCTTCAGTCTAACGCTCTCCCAACAGAGCTATGTCGGCCGATATCAACTAAACTTTCTAAAACATATATTTTTTACAAGTTTAAAGGTGAACATGACGTACTTCACTTTTTAAAAATCATTGCCTTATCACTTGTTCAAAAGTTTCTCCTGCCAAAACCCAGATACAATTAGATCTAAAATAAACTCTTTCCAAACAAATCTATTTCGTGTAATTTAACGAATCGTAGTATTCAAAATTTTAAATTACACATTTAAGTGTAAGCAAAACGTACTTTTTTTAAAGATTGCTTATTAATAATTTTAAATTAGTATCTCCGAAACCAGGGATACAACCACGCACCTTCAGTCTAGTACTCTACAACTGACGTCTTTCAGATGATAGCAATTAAGATTTCTAATGAACGTATTTATTTTCAAATTTCAATTGTAAACAAAACGAATTCACATTTGAAAAAAAATTGCTTTCACGAGTTCAAAAGACACACCTGCCGAAACCCGGGATCGAACCATGGACCTTTAGTTCTTCAGTCTAACGGTCTCCCAACTGAGCTATTTCGGCCGATATCAACTAAACTTTCTAAAACATATACTTTTTACAAGTTTTAAGGTGAACATGACGTACTTCACTTTTTAAAAATCATTGCCTTATCACTTGTTCAATAGTTTCTCCTGCCAAAACCCAGATACAATTAGATCTAAAATAAACTCTTTCCAAACAAATCTATTTCGTCTAATTTGACGAATCATAGTATTCAAAATTTTTAATTACACATTTAAGTGTAAGCAAAACGTATTTTATTTAAAGATTGCTTATTAATAATTTTAAATTAGTATCTCCGAAACCAGGGATACAACCACGCACCTTCAGTCTAGTACTCTACAACTGACGTCCTTCAGATGATAGCAATTAAGCTTTCTAATGAACGAATTTATTTTCACATTTCAATTGTAGACAAAACGAATTCACATTTGAAAACAAAATTGCTTTCACGAGTTCAATAGTCACACCTGCCGAAACTCGGGATCGAACAAGGGACCTTTAGATCTTCAGTCTAACGCTCTCCCAACTGAGCTATTTCGGCTGATATCAACTCACCTTTCTAAAACGTATATTTTTTACAAGTTTAAAGGTGAACATGACGTACTTCACTTTTTAAAAATCATTGCCTTATCACTTGTTCAAAAGTTTCTCCTGCCAAAATCCAGATACAATTAGATCTAAAATAAACACTTTCCAAACAAATCTATTTCGTCTAATTTAACGAATCATAGTATTCAAAATTTTTAATTACACATTTAAGTGTAAGCAAAACGTAATTTATTTAAAGATTGCTTATTAATAATTTTAAATTAGTATATCCAAAACAAGGGATACAACCACGCACCTTCAGCTCTTCAGTCTAGAACTCTACAACTGAAGTCTTTCAGATGATAGCAATTAAGCTTTCTAATGAACGTATTTATTTTCAAATTTCAATTGTAAACAAAAGAATCCACATTTGAAAACAAAATTGCTTTCACGAGTTCAAAAGTCACAACTGCCGAAACACGGTATGGAACCAGGAACCTTTAGATCTTCAGTCTAACGCTCTCCCAACTGAACTATTTCGGCTGATATCAACTAATCTTTCTAAAACATATATTTTTTACAAGTTTAAAGGTGAACATGACGTACTTCACTTTTTAAAAATCATTGCCTTATCACGTGTTCAAAATTTTCTCCTGCCAAAACCCAGATACAATTAGATCTCAAATAGACTCTTTCCGAACAAATCTATTTCGTCTAATTTAACGAATCATAGTATTCAAAATTATGAATTAGACATTTAAGTGTAAGCAAAACGCATTTTTTTTAAAGATTTCTTATTGATAATTTTAAAATAGTATCTCCGAAACCAGGGATACAACCACGCACCTTCATCTATTCAGTCTAGTACTCTACAACTGACGTCTTTCATGTGATAGCAATTTAACTTTCTAATGAACGTATTTATTTTCAAATTTCAATTGTAAACAAAACGAATTCACATTTGAAAAAAAATTCCTTTCACGAGTTCAAAAGTCACACCTGCTGAAACCCGGGACCTTCAGATCTTCAGCCTAACTCTCACCCAACTGAGCTATTTCGGCCGATATCAACTAAACTTTCTAAAACATATATTTTTTACAAGTTTAAAGGTGAACATGACGTACTTCACTTTTTAAAAATCATTGCCTTATCACTTGTTCAAAAGTTTCTCCTGTCAAAACCCAGATACAATTATATCTAAAATAAACTCTTTCCAAACAAATCTATTTCGTCTAATTTAACGAATCATAGTATTCAAAATTTTGAATTACACATTTAAGTGTAAGCAAAACGCATTTTTTTTTTTGATTTCTTATTAATAATTTTAAAATAGTATCTCCGAAACCAGGGATACAACCACGCACCTTCAGCTCTTCAATCTAGTACTCTACAACTGACGTCTTTCAGATGATAGCAATTAAACTTTCTAATGAACGTATTTATTTTGAAATTTCAATTGTAAACAAAACGAATTCACATTTGAAAAAAAATTGCTTTCACGAGTTCAAAATTCACACCTGCCGAAACCCGGGACCTTTAGATCTTCAGTCTAACGCTCTCCCAACTGAGCTATGTCGGCCGATATCAACTATACTTTCTAAAACATATATTTTTTACAAGTTTAAAGGTGAACATGACGTACTTCACTTTTTAAAAATCATTGCCTTATCACTTGTTCAAAAGTTTCTCCTGCCAAAACCCAGATACAATTAGATCTAAAATAAACTCTTTCCAAACAAATCTATTTCGTGTAATTTAACGAATCGTAGTATTCAAAATTTTAAATTACACATTTAAGTGTAAGCAAAACGTACTTTTTTTAAAGATTGCTTATTAATAATTTTAAATTAGTATCTCCGAAACCAGGGATACAACCACGCACCTTCAGTCTAGTACTCTACAACTGACGTCTTTCAGATGATAGCAATTAATATTTCTAATAAACGTATTTATTTTCAAATTTCAATTGTAAACAAAACGAATTCATATTTGAAAAAAAATTGCTTACACGACTTCAAAAGACACACCTGCCGAAACCCGGGATCGAACCATGGACCTTTAGTTCTTCAGTCTAACGCTCTCCCAACTGAGCTATTTCGGCTGATATCAACTAATCTTTCTAAAACATATTTTTTACAAGTTTAAAGTTGAACATGACGTACACTTTTTAAAAATCATTGCCTTATCACTTGTTCAAAAGTTTCTCATGGCAAAACCCAGATACAATTAGATCTAAAATAAACTCTTTCCAAACAAATCTATTTCGTCTAATTTAACGAATCGTAGTATTCAAAATTTTAAATTACATATTTAAGTGTAAGCAAAACGTATTTTTTTTAAAGATTGCTTATTAATAATTTTAAATTAGTATCTCCGAAACCAGGGATACAACCACGCACCTTCAGTCTAGTACTCTACAACTGACGTCTTTCAGATGATAGCAATTAAGCTTTCTAATGAACGTATTTATTTTCACATTTCAATTGTAAACAAAACGAATTCACATTTGAAAACAAAATTGCTTTCACGAGTTCAAAAGACACACCTGCCGAAACCCGGACCTTTAGATCTTCAGTCTAACGATCTCCCAACTGAGCTATTTCGGTAGATATCAACTAATCTTTCTAAAACATATACTTTTTACAAGTTTTAAGGTGAACATGACGTACTTCACTATTTAAAAATCATTGCCTTATCACTTGTTCAAAAGTTTCTCCTGCCAAAACCCAGATACAATTAGATCTAAAATAAACTCTTTCCAAACAAATCTATTTCGTCTAATTTGACGAATCATAGTATTCAAAATTTTTAATTACACATTTAAGTGTAAGCAAAACGTATTTTATTTAAAGATTGCTTATTAATAATTTTAAATTAGTATCTCCGAAACCAGGGATACAACCACGCACCTTCAGCTCTTCAGTCTAGAACTCTACAACTGAAGTCTTTCAGATGATAGCAATTAAGCTTTCTAATGAACGTATTTATTTTCAAATTTCAATTGTAAACAAAACGAATTCACATTTAAAAAAAAATTGCTTTCACGAGTTCAAAATTCACACCTGCTGAAACCAGGACCTTTAGATCTTCAGTCTAACGCTCTCCCAACAGAGCTATGTCGGCCGATATCGACTAAACTTTCTAAAACATATATTTTTTACAAGTTTAAAGGTGAACATGACGTACTTCACTTTTTAAAAATCATTGCCTTATCACTTGTTCAAAAGTTTCTCCTGCCAAAACCCAGATACAATTAGATCTAAAATAAACTCTTTCCAAACAAATCTATTTCGTCTAATTTAACGAATCATAGTATTCAAAATTTTGAATTACACATTTAAGTATAAGCAAAACGCATTTTTTTTAAAGATTTCTTATTAATAATTTTAAAATAGTATCTCCGAAACCAGGGATACAACCACGCACCTTCAGTCTAGTACTCTACAACTGACGTCCTTCAGATGATAGCAATTAAGCTTTCTAATGAACGAATTTATTTTCACATTTCAATTGTAGACAAAACGAATTCACATTTGAAAACAAAATTGCTTTCACGAGTTCAATAGTCACACCTGCCGAAACTCGGGATCGAACAAGGGACCTTTAGATCTTCAGTCTAACGCTCTCCCAACTGAGCTATTTCGGCTGATATCAACTCACCTTTCTAAAACGTATATTTTTTACAAGTTTAAAGGTGAACATGACGTACTTCACTTTTTAAAAATCATTGCCTTATCACTTGTTCAAAAGTTTCTCCTGCCAAAATCCAGATACAATTAGATCTAAAATAAACACTTTCCAAACAAATCTATTTCGTCTAATTTAACGAATCATAGTATTCAAAATTTTTAATTACACATTTAAGTGTAAGCAAAACGTAATTTATTTAAAGATTGCTTATTAATAATTTTAAATTAGTATATCCAAAACAAGGGATACAACCACGCACCTTCAGCTCTTCAGTCTAGAACTCTACAACTGAAGTCTTTCAGATGATAGCAATTAAGCTTTCTAATGAACGTATTTATTTTCAAATTTCAATTGTAAACAAAAGAATCCACATTTGAAAACAAAATTGCTTTCACGAGTTCAAAAGTCACAACTGCCGAAACACGGTATGGAACCAGGAACCTTTAGATCTTCAGTCTAACGCTCTCCCAACTGAACTATTTCGGCTGATATCAACTAATCTTTCTAAAACATATATTTTTTACAAGTTTAAAGGTGAACATGACGTACTTCACTTTTTAAAAATCATTGCCTTATCACGTGTTCAAAATTTTCTCCTGCCAAAACCCAGATACTATTAGATCTAAAATAAACTCTTTCCAAACAAATCTATTTCGTCTAATTTAACGAAACATAGTATTCAAAATTTTGAATTACACATTTAAGTGTAAGCAAAACGCATTTTTTTAAAGATTTCTAATTAATAATTTTAAAATAGTATCTCCGAAACCAGGGATACAACCACGCACCTTCATCTATTCAGTCTAGTACTCTACAACTGACGTCTTTCAGATGATAGCAATTTAACTTTCTAATGAACGTATTTATTTTCAAATTTCAATTGTAAACAAAACGAATTCACTTTTGAAAAAAAAATCCTTTCCCGAGTTCAAAAGTCACACCTGCCGAAACCCGGGACCTTTATATCTTCAGTCTAACGCTCTCCCAACTGAACAATTTCGGTTGATATCCACTAATCTTTCTAAAACATATATTATTTACAAGTTTAAAGGTGAACATTACGTACTTCACTTTTTAAAAATCATTGCCTTATCACTTGTTCAAAAGTTTCTCCTGCCAAAACCCAGATACAATTAGATCTCAAATAGACTCTTTCCGAACAAATCTATTTCGTCTAATTTAACGAATCATAGTATTCAAAATTATGAATTAGACATTTAAGTGTAAGCAAAACGCATTTTTTTTAAAGATTTCTTATTGATAATTTTAAAATAGTATCTCCGAAACCAGGGATACAACCACGCACCTTCATCTATTCAGTCTAGTACTCTACAACTGACGTCTTTCATGTGATAGCAATTTAACTTTCTAATGAACGTATTTATTTTCAAATTTCAATTGTAAACAAAACGAATTCACATTTGAAAAAAAATTCCTTTCACGAGTTCAAAAGTCACACCTGCTGAAACCCGGGACCTTCAGATCTTCAGCCTAACTCTCACCCAACTGAGCTATTTCGGCCGATATCAACTAAACTTTCTAAAACATATATTTTTTACAAGTTTAAAGGTGAACATGACGTACTTCACTTTTTAAAAATCATTGCCTTATCACTTGTTCAAAAGTTTCTCCTGTCAAAACCCAGATACAATTACATCTAAAATAAACTCTTTCCAAACAAATCTATTTCGTCTAATTTAACGAATCATAGTATTCAAAATTTTGAATTACACATTTAAGTGTAAGCAAAACGCATTTTTTTTAAAGATTTCTTATTAATAATTTTAAAATAGTATCTCCGAAACCAGGGATACAACCACGCACCTTCAGCTCTTCAATCTAGTACTCTACAACTGACGTCTTTCAGATGATAGCAATTAAACTTTCTAATGAACGTATTTATTTTGAAATTTCAATTGTAAACAAAACGAATTCACATTTGAAAAAAAATTGCTTTCACGAGTTCAAAATTCACACCTGCCGAAACCCGGGACCTTTAGATCTTCAGTCTAACGCTCTCCCAACTGAGCTATGTCGGCCGATATCAACTATACTTTCTAAAACATATATTTTTTACAAGTTTAAAGGTGAACATGACGTACTTCACTTTTTAAAAATCATTGCCTTATCACTTGTTCAAAAGTTTCTCCTGCCAAAACCCAGATACAATTAGATCTAAAATAAACTCTTTCCAAACAAATCTATTTCGTGTAATTTAACGAATCGTAGTATTCAAAATTTTAAATTACACATTTAAGTGTAAGCAAAACGTACTTTTTTTAAAGATTGCTTATTAATAATTTTAAATTAGTATCTCCGAAACCAGGGATACAACCACGCACCTTCAGTCTAGTACTCTACAACTGACGTCTTTCAGATGATAGCAATTAATATTTCTAATAAACGTATTTATTTTCAAATTTCAATTGTAAACAAAACGAATTCATATTTGAAAAAAAATTGCTTACACGAGTTCAAAAGACACACCTGCCGAAACCCGGGATCGAACCATGGACCTTTAGTTCTTCAGTCTAACGCTCTCCCAACTGAGCTATTTCGGCTGATATCAACTAATCTTTCTAAAACATATTTTTTACAAGTTTAAAGTTGAACATGACGTACACTTTTTAAAAATCATTGCCTTATCACTTGTTCAAAAGTTTCTCCTGCCAAAACCCAGATACAATTAGATCTAAAATTAACTCTTTCCAAACAAATCTATTTCGTCTAATTTAACGAATCGTAGTATTCAAAATTTTAAATTACACATTTAAGTGTAAGCAAAACGTATTTTATTTAAAGATTGCTTATTAATAATTTTAAATTAGTATCTCCGAAACCAGGGATACAACCACGCACCTTCAGCTCTTCAGTCTAGAACTCTACAACTGAAGTCTTTCAGATGATAGCAATTAAGCTTTCTAATGAACGTATTTATTTTCAAATTTCAATTGTAAACAAAACGAATTCACTTTTGAAAAAAAAATCCTTTCACGAGTTCGAAAGTCACACCTGCCGAAACCCGGGACCTTTAGATCTTCAGTCTAACGCTCTCCCAACTGAACAATTTCGGCTGATATCCACTAATCTTTCTAAAACATATATTTTTTACAAGTTTAAAGGTGAACATGACGTACTTCACTTTTTAAAAATCATTGCCTTATCACTTGTTCAAAAGTTCCTCCTGCCAAAACCCAGATACAATTAGATCTCAAATAAACTCTTTCCAAAAAAATCTATTACGTCTAATATAACGAATCATAGTATTCAAAATTTTGAATTACACATTTAAGTGTAAGCAAAACGCATTTTTTTTAAAGATTTCTTATTAATAATTTTAAAATAGTATCTCCGAAACCAGGGATACAACCACGCACCTTCATCTATTCAGTCTAGTACTCTACAACTGACGTCTTTCATATGATAGCAATTTAACTTTCTAATGAACGTATTTATTTTCAAATTTCAATTGTAAACAAAACGAATTCACATTTGAAAAAAAATTCCTTTCACGAGTTCAAAAGTCACACCTGCTGAAACCCGGGACCTTTAGATCTTCAGTCTAACGCTCTCCCAACTGAGATATTTCGGCCGATATCAACTAAACTTTCTAAAACACATATTTTTTACAAGTTTAAAGGTGAACATGACGTACTTCACTTTTTAAAAATCATTGCCTTATCACTTGTTCAAATGTTTCTCCTGCCAAAACCCAGATACAATTAGATCTAAAATAAACTCTTTCCAAACAAATCTATTTCGTCTAATTTAACGAATCATAGTATTCAAAATTTTGAATTACACATTTAAGTGTAAGCAAAACGCATTTTTCTTAAAGAATGCTTATTAAAAATTTTAAACTAGTATCTCCGAAACCAGGGATACAACCACGCACCTTCAGCTCTTCAGTCTAGTACTCTACAACTGACGTCTTTCAGATGATAGCAATTAAACTTTCTAATGAACGTATTTATTTTCAAATTTCAATTGTAAACAAAACGAATTCACATTTAAAAAAAAATTGCTTTCACGAGTTCAAAATTCACACCTGCTGAAACCCGGGACCTTTAGATCTTCAGTCTAACGCTCTCCCAACAGAGCTATGTCGGCCGATATCAACTAAACTTTCTAAAACATATATTTTTTACAAGTTTAAAGGTGAACATGACGTACTTCACTTTTTAAAAATCATTGCCTTATCACTTGTTCAAAAGTTTCTCCTGCCAAAACCCAGATACAATTAGATCTAAAATAAACTCTTTCCAAACAAATCTATTTCGTCTAATTTAAAGAATCATAGTATTCAAAATTTTGAATTACACATTTAAGTGTAAGCAAAACGTATTTTTTTAAAGATTTCTTATTAATAATTTTAAAATAGTATCTCCGAAACCAGGGATACAACCACGCAACTTCAGCTCTTCAGTCTAGTACTCTACAACTGACGTCTTTCAGATGATAGCAATTTAACTTTCTAATGAACGTATTTATTTTCAAATTTCAATTGTAAACAAAACGAATTCACATTTGAAAAAAAATTCCTTTCACGAGTTCAAAAGTCACACCTGCTGAAACCCGGGAACTTTAGATCTTCAGTCTAACGCTCTCCCAACTGAGCTATTTCGGCCGATATCAACTAAACTTTCTAAAACACATATTATTTACAAGTTTAAAGGTGAACATTACGTACTTCACTTTTTAAAAATCATTGCCTTATCACTTGTTCAAAAGTTTCTCCTGCCAAAACCCAGATACAATTAGATCTCAAATAGACTCTTTCCAAACAAATCTATTTCGTGTAATTTAACGAATCGTAGTATACAAAATTTTAAATTACACATTTAAGTGTAAGCAAAACGTATTTTTTTTCAAGATTGCTTATTAATAATTTTAAATTAGTATCTCCGAAACCAGGGATACAACCACGCACCTTCAGTCTAGTACTCTACAACTGACGTCCTTCAGATGATAGCAATTAAGCTTTCTAATGAACGAATTTATTTTCACATTTCAATTGTAGACAAAACGAATTCACATTTGAAAACAAAATTGCTTTCACGAGTTTAATAGTCACACCTGCCGAAACTCGGGATCGAACAAGGGACCTTTAGATCTTCAGTCTAACGCTCTCCCAACTGAGCTATTTCGGCTGATATCAACTCACCTTTCTAAAACGTATATTTTTTACAAGTTTAAAGGTGAACATGACGTACTTCACTTTTTAAAAATCATTGCCTTATCACTTGTTCAAAAGTTTCTCCTGCCAAAATCCAGATACAATTAGATCTAAAATAAACACTTTCCAAACAAATCTATTTCGTCTAATTTAACGAAACATAGTATTCAAAATTTTGATTACACATTTAAGTGTAAGCAAAACGCATTTTTTTTAAAGATTTCTAATTAATAATTTTAAAATAGTATCTCCGAAACCAGGGATACAACCACGCACCTTCATCTATTCAGTCTAGTACTCTACAACTGACGTCTTTCAGATGATAGCAATTTAACTTTCTAATGAACGTATTTATTTTCAAATTTCAATTGTAAACAAAACGAATTCACTTTTGAAAAAAAAATCCTTTCACGAGTTCAAAAGTCACACCTGCCGAAACCCGGGACCTTTATATCTTCAGTCTAACGCTCTCCCAACTGAACAATTTCGGTTGATATCCACTAATCTTTCTAAAACATATATTATTTACAAGTTTAAAGGTGAACATTACGTACTTCACTTTTTAAAAATCATTGCCTTATCACTTGTTCAAAAGTTTCTCCTGTCAAAACCCAGATACAATTATATCTAAAATAAACTCTTTCCAAACAAATCTATTTCGTCTAATTTAACGAATCATAGTATTCAAAATTTTGAATTACACATTTAAGTGTAAGCAAAACGCATTTTTTTAAAAGATTTCTTATTAATAATTTTAAAATAGTATCTCCGAAACCAGGGATACAACCACGCACCTTCAGCTCTTCAATCTAGTACGCTACAACTGACGTCTTTCAGATGATAGCAATTAAACTTTCTAATGAACGTATTTATTTTGAAATTTCAATTGTAAACAAAACGAATTCACATTTGAAAAAAAATTGCTTTCACGAGTTCAAAATTCACACCTGCCGAAACCCGGGACCTTTAGATCTTCAGTCTAACGCTCTCCCAACTGAGCTATGTCGGCCGATATCAACTATACTTTCTAAAACATATATTTTTTACAAGTTTAAAGGTGAACATGAAGTACTTCACTTTTTAAAAATCATTGCCTTATCACTTGTTCAAAAGTTTCTCCTGCCAAAACCCAGATACAATTAGATCTAAAATAAACTCTTTCCAAACAAATCTATTTCGTGTAATTTAACGAATCGTAGTATTCAAAATTTTAAATTACACATTTAAGTGTAAGCAAAACGTACTTTTTTTAAAGATTGCTTATTAATAATTTTAAATTAGTATCTCCGAAACCAGGGATACAACCACGCACCTTCAGTCTAGTACTCTACAACTGACGTCTTTCAGATGATAGCAATTAAGATTTCTAATAAACGTATTTATTTTCAAATTTCAATTGTAAACAAAACGAATTCATATTTGAAAAAAAATTGCTTACACGAGTTCAAAAGACACACCTGCCAAAACCCGGGATCGAACCATGGACCTTTAGTTCTTCAGTCTAACGCTCTCCCAACTGAGCTATTTCGGCTGATATCAACTAATCTTTCTAAAACATATTTTTTACAAGTTTAAAGTTGAACATGACGTACACTTTTTAAAAATCATTGCCTTATCACTTGTTCAAAAGTTTCTCCTGCCAAAACCCAGATACAATTAGATCTAAAATAAACTCTTTCCAAACAAATCTATTTCGTCTAATTTAACGAATCATAGTATTCAAAATTTTGAATTACACATTTAAGTGTAAGCAAAACGCATTTTTTTTAAAGATTTCTTATTAATAATTTTAAAATAGTATCTCCGAAACCAGGGATACAACCACGCACCTTCATCTATTCAGTCTAGTACTCTACAACTGACGTCTTTCATATGATAGCAATTTAACTTTCTAATGAACGTATTTATTTTCAAATTTCAATTGTAAACAAAACGAATTCACATTTGAAAAAAAATTCCTTTCACGAGTTCAAAAGTCACACCTGCTGAAACCCGGGACCTTTAGATCTTCAGTCTAACGCTCTCCCAACTGATATATTTCGGCCGATATCAACTAAACTTTCTAAAACACATATTTTTTACAAGTTTAAAGGTGAACATGACGTACTTCACTTTTTAAAAATCATTGCCTTATCACTTGTTCAAATGTTTCTCCTGCCAAAACCCAGATACAATTAGATCTAAAATAAACTCTTTCCAAACAAATCTATTTCGTCTAATTTAACGAATCATAGTATTCAAAATTTTGAATTACACATTTAAGTGTAAGCAAAACGCATTTTTCTTAAAGAATGCTTATTAAAAATTTTAAACTAGTATCTCCGAAACCAGGGATACAACCACGCACCTTCATCTATTCAGTCTAGTACTCTACAACTGACGTCTTTCATATGATAGCAATTTAACTTTCTAATGAACGTATTTATTTTCAAATTTCAATTGTAAACAAAACGAATTCACATTTGAAAAAAAATTCCTTTCACGAGTTCAAAAGTCACACCTGCTGAAACCCGGGACCTTTAGATCTTCAGTCTAACGCTCTCCCAACTGATATATTTCGGCCGATATCAACTAAACTTTCTAAAACACATATTTTTTACAAGTTTAAAGGTGAACATGACGTACTTCACTTTTTAAAAATCATTGCCTTATCACTTGTTCAAATGTTTCTCCTGCCAAAACCCAGATACAATTAGATCTAAAATAAACTCTTTCCAAACAAATCTATTTCGTCTAATTTAACGAATCATAGTATTCAAAATTTTGAATTACACATTTAAGTGTAAGCAAAACGCATTTTTCTTAAAGAATGCTTATTAAAAATTTTAAACTAGTATCTCCGAAACCAGGGATACAACCACGCACCTTCAGCTCTTCAGTCTAGTACTCTACAACTGACGTCTTTCAGATGATAGCAATTAAACTTTCTAATGAACGTATTTATTTTCAAATTTCAATTGTAAACAAAACGAATTCACATTTAAAAAAAAATTGCTTTCACGAGTTCAAAATTCACACCTGCTGAAACCCGGGACCTTTAGATCTTCAGTCTAACGCTCTCCCAACAGAGCTATGTCGGCCGATATCAACTAAACTTTCTAAAACATATATTTTTTACAAGTTTAAAGGTGAACATGACGTACTTCACTTTTTAAAAATCATTGCCTTATCACTTGTTCAAAAGTTTCTCCTGCCAAAACCCAGATACAATTAGATCTAAAATAAACTCTTTCCAAACAAATCTATTTCGTCTAATTTAAAGAATCATAGTATTCAAAATTTTGAATTACACATTTAAGTGTAAGCAAAACGTATTTTTTTAAAGATTTCTTATTAATAATTTTAAAATAGTATCTCCGAAACCAGGGATACAACCACGCATCTTCAGCTCTTCAGTCTAGTACTCTACAACTGACGTCTTTCAGATGATAGCAATTTAACTTTCTAATGAACGTATTTATTTTCAAATTTCAATTGTAAACAAAACGAATTCACATTTGAAAAAAAATTCCTTTCACGAGTTCAAAAGTCACACCTGCTGAAACCCGGGACCTTTAGATCTTCAGTCTAACGCTCTCCCAACTGAGCTATTTCGGCCGATATCAACTAAACTTTCTAAAACACATATTATTTACAAGTTTAAAGGTGAACATTACGTACTTCACTTTTTAAAAATCATTGCCTTATCACTTGTTCAAAAGTTTCTCCTGCCAAAACCCAGATACAATTAGATCTCAAATAGACTCTTTCCAAACAAATCTATTTCGTCTAATTTAACGAATCATAGTATTCAAAATTATGAATTAGACATTTAAGTGTAAGCAAAACGCATTTTTTTTAAAAGATTTCTTATTAATAATTTTAAAATAGTATCTCCGAAACCAGGGATACAACCACGCACCTTCAGCTCTTCAATCTAGTACGCTACAACTGACGTCTTTCAGATGATAGCAATTAAACTTTCTAATGAACGTATTTATTTTGAAATTTCAATTGTAAACAAAACGAATTCACATTTGAAAAAAAATTGCTTTCACGAGTTCAAAATTCACACCTGCCGAAACCCGGGACCTTTAGATCTTCAGTCTAACGCTCTCCCAACTGAGCTATGTCGGCCGATATCAACTATACTTTCTAAAACATATATTTTTTACAAGTTTAAAGGTGAACATGAAGTACTTCACTTTTTAAAAATCATTGCCTTATCACTTGTTCAAAAGTTTCTCCTGCCAAAACCCAGATACAATTAGATCTAAAATAAACTCTTTCCAAACAAATCTATTTCGTGTAATTTAACGAATCGTAGTATTCAAAATTTTAAATTACACATTTAAGTGTAAGCAAAACGTACTTTTTTTAAAGATTGCTTATTAATAATTTTAAATTAGTATCTCCGAAACCAGGGATACAACCACGCACCTTCAGTCTAGTACTCTACAACTGACGTCTTTCAGATGATAGCAATTAAGATTTCTAATAAACGTATTTATTTTCAAATTTCAATTGTAAACAAAACGAATTCATATTTGAAAAAAAATTGCTTACACGAGTTCAAAAGACACACCTGCCAAAACCCGGGATCGAACCATGGACCTTTAGTTCTTCAGTCTAACGCTCTCCCAACTGAGCTATTTCGGCTGATATCAACTAATCTTTCTAAAACATATTTTTTACAAGTTTAAAGTTGAACATGACGTACACTTTTTAAAAATCATTGCCTTATCACTTGTTCAAAAGTTTCTCCTGCCAAAACCCAGATACAATTAGATCTAAAATAAACTCTTTCCAAACAAATCTATTTCGTCTAATTTAACGAATCATAGTATTCAAAATTTTGAATTACACATTTAAGTGTAAGCAAAACGCATTTTTTTTAAAGATTTCTTATTAATAATTTTAAAATAGTATCTCCGAAACCAGGGATACAACCACGCACCTTCATCTATTCAGTCTAGTACTCTACAACTGACGTCTTTCATATGATAGCAATTTAACTTTCTAATGAACGTATTTATTTTCAAATTTCAATTGTAAACAAAACGAATTCACATTTGAAAAAAAATTCCTTTCACGAGTTCAAAAGTCACACCTGCTGAAACCCGGGACCTTTAGATCTTCAGTCTAACGCTCTCCCAACTGATATATTTCGGCCGATATCAACTAAACTTTCTAAAACACATATTTTTTACAAGTTTAAAGGTGAACATGACGTACTTCACTTTTTAAAAATCATTGCCTTATCACTTGTTCAAATGTTTCTCCTGCCAAAACCCAGATACAATTAGATCTAAAATAAACTCTTTCCAAACAAATCTATTTCGTCTAATTTAACGAATCATAGTATTCAAAATTTTGAATTACACATTTAAGTGTAAGCAAAACGCATTTTTCTTAAAGAATGCTTATTAAAAATTTTAAACTAGTATCTCCGAAACCAGGGATACAACCACGCACCTTCATCTATTCAGTCTAGTACTCTACAACTGACGTCTTTCATATGATAGCAATTTAACTTTCTAATGAACGTATTTATTTTCAAATTTCAATTGTAAACAAAACGAATTCACATTTGAAAAAAAATTCCTTTCACGAGTTCAAAAGTCACACCTGCTGAAACCCGGGACCTTTAGATCTTCAGTCTAACGCTCTCCCAACTGATATATTTCGGCCGATATCAACTAAACTTTCTAAAACACATATTTTTTACAAGTTTAAAGGTGAACATGACGTACTTCACTTTTTAAAAATCATTGCCTTATCACTTGTTCAAATGTTTCTCCTGCCAAAACCCAGATACAATTAGATCTAAAATAAACTCTTTCCAAACAAATCTATTTCGTCTAATTTAACGAATCATAGTATTCAAAATTTTGAATTACACATTTAAGTGTAAGCAAAACGCATTTTTCTTAAAGAATGCTTATTAAAAATTTTAAACTAGTATCTCCGAAACCAGGGATACAACCACGCACCTTCAGCTCTTCAGTCTAGTACTCTACAACTGACGTCTTTCAGATGATAGCAATTAAACTTTCTAATGAACGTATTTATTTTCAAATTTCAATTGTAAACAAAACGAATTCACATTTAAAAAAAAATTGCTTTCACGAGTTCAAAATTCACACCTGCTGAAACCCGGGACCTTTAGATCTTCAGTCTAACGCTCTCAAAACTGAGCTATTTCGGCCGATATCAACTAAACTTTCTAAAACACATATTATTTACAAGTTTAAAGGTGAACATTACGTACTTCACTTTTTAAAAATCATTGCCTTATCACTTGTTCAAAAGTTTCTCCTGCCAAAACCCAGATACAATTAGATCTCAAATAGACTCTTTCCAAACAAATCTATTTCGTCTAATTTAACGAATCATAGTATTCAAAATTATGAATTAGACATTTAAGTGTAAGCAAAACGCATTTTTTTTAAAAGATTTCTTATTAATAATTTTAAAATAGTATCTCCGAAACCAGGGATACAACCACGCACCTTCAGCTCTTCAATCTAGTACGCTACAACTGACGTCTTTCAGATGATAGCAATTAAACTTTCTAATGAACGTATTTATTTTGAAATTTCAATTGTAAACAAAACGAATTCACATTTGAAAAAAAATTGCTTTCACGAGTTCAAAATTCACACCTGCCGAAACCCGGGACCTTTAGATCTTCAGTCTAACGCTCTCCCAACTGAGCTATGTCGGCCGATATCAACTATACTTTCTAAAACATATATTTTTTACAAGTTTAAAGGTGAACATGAAGTACTTCACTTTTTAAAAATCATTGCCTTATCACTTGTTCAAAAGTTTCTCCTGCCAAAACCCAGATACAATTAGATCTAAAATAAACTCTTTCCAAACAAATCTATTTCGTGTAATTTAACGAATCGTAGTATTCAAAATTTTAAATTACACATTTAAGTGTAAGCAAAACGTACTTTTTTTAAAGATTGCTTATTAATAATTTTAAATTAGTATCTCCGAAACCAGGGATACAACCACGCACCTTCAGTCTAGTACTCTACAACTGACGTCTTTCAGATGATAGCAATTAAGATTTCTAATAAACGTATTTATTTTCAAATTTCAATTGTAAACAAAACGAATTCATATTTGAAAAAAAATTGCTTACACGAGTTCAAAAGACACACCTGCCAAAACCCGGGATCGAACCATGGACCTTTAGTTCTTCAGTCTAACGCTCTCCCAACTGAGCTATTTCGGCTGATATCAACTAATCTTTCTAAAACATATTTTTTACAAGTTTAAAGTTGAACATGACGTACACTTTTTAAAAATCATTGCCTTATCACTTGTTCAAAAGTTTCTCCTGCCAAAACCCAGATACAATTAGATCTAAAATAAACTCTTTCCAAACAAATCTATTTCGTCTAATTTAACGAATCATAGTATTCAAAATTTTGAATTACACATTTAAGTGTAAGCAAAACGCATTTTTTTTAAAGATTTCTTATTAATAATTTTAAAATAGTATCTCCGAAACCAGGGATACAACCACGCACCTTCATCTATTCAGTCTAGTACTCTACAACTGACGTCTTTCATATGATAGCAATTTAACTTTCTAATGAACGTATTTATTTTCAAATTTCAATTGTAAACAAAACGAATTCACATTTGAAAAAAAATTCCTTTCACGAGTTCAAAAGTCACACCTGCTGAAACCCGGGACCTTTAGATCTTCAGTCTAACGCTCTCCCAACTGATATATTTCGGCCGATATCAACTAAACTTTCTAAAACACATATTTTTTACAAGTTTAAAGGTGAACATGACGTACTTCACTTTTTAAAAATCATTGCCTTATCACTTGTTCAAATGTTTCTCCTGCCAAAACCCAGATACAATTAGATCTAAAATAAACTCTTTCCAAACAAATCTATTTCGTCTAATTTAACGAATCATAGTATTCAAAATTTTGAATTACACATTTAAGTGTAAGCAAAACGCATTTTTCTTAAAGAATGCTTATTAAAAATTTTAAACTAGTATCTCCGAAACCAGGGATACAACCACGCACCTTCATCTATTCAGTCTAGTACTCTACAACTGACGTCTTTCATATGATAGCAATTTAACTTTCTAATGAACGTATTTATTTTCAAATTTCAATTGTAAACAAAACGAATTCACATTTGAAAAAAAATTCCTTTCACGAGTTCAAAAGTCACACCTGCTGAAACCCGGGACCTTTAGATCTTCAGTCTAACGCTCTCCCAACTGATATATTTCGGCCGATATCAACTAAACTTTCTAAAACACATATTTTTTACAAGTTTAAAGGTGAACATGACGTACTTCACTTTTTAAAAATCATTGCCTTATCACTTGTTCAAATGTTTCTCCTGCCAAAACCCAGATACAATTAGATCTAAAATAAACTCTTTCCAAACAAATCTATTTCGTCTAATTTAACGAATCATAGTATTCAAAATTTTGAATTACACATTTAAGTGTAAGCAAAACGCATTTTTCTTAAAGAATGCTTATTAAAAATTTTAAACTAGTATCTCCGAAACCAGGGATACAACCACGCACCTTCAGCTCTTCAGTCTAGTACTCTACAACTGACGTCTTTCAGATGATAGCAATTAAACTTTCTAATGAACGTATTTATTTTCAAATTTCAATTGTAAACAAAACGAATTCACATTTAAAAAAAAATTGCTTTCACGAGTTCAAAATTCACACCTGCTGAAACCCGGGACCTTTAGATCTTCAGTCTAACGCTCTCAAAACTGAGCTATTTCGGCCGATATCAACTAAACTTTCTAAAACACATATTATTTACAAGTTTAAAGGTGAACATTACGTACTTCACTTTTTAAAAATCATTGCCTTATCACTTGTTCAAAAGTTTCTCCTGCCAAAACCCAGATACAATTAGATCTCAAATAGACTCTTTCCAAACAAATCTATTTCGTCTAATTTAACGAATCATAGTATTCAAAATTATGAATTAGACATTTAAGTGTAAGCAAAACGCATTTTTTTTAAAGATTTCTTATTGATAATTTTAAAATAGTATCTCCGAAACCAGGGATACAACCACGCACCTTCATCTATTCAGTCTAGTACTCTACAACTGACGTCTTTCAAGTGATAGCAATTTAACTTTCTAATGAACGTATTTATTTTCAAATTTCAATTGTAAACAAAACGAATTCACATTTGAAAAAAAATTCCTTTCACGAGTTCAAAAGTCACACCTGCTGAAACCCGGGACCTTCAGATCTTCAGCCTAACTCTCTCCCAACTGAGCTATTTCGGCCGATATCAACTAAACTTTCTAAAACATATATTTTTTACAAGTTTAAAGGTGAACATGACGTACTTCACTTTTTAAAAATCATTGCCTTATCACTTGTTCAAAAGTTTCTCCTGTCAAAACCCAGATACAATTATATCTAAAATAAACTCTTTCCAAACAAATCTATTTCGTCTAATTTAACGAATCATAGTATTCAAAATTTTGAATTACACATTTAAGTGTAAGCAAAACGCATTTTTTTTAAAGATTTCTTATTAATAATTTTAAAATAGTATCTCCGAAACCAGGGATACAACCACGCACCTTCAGCTCTTCAATCTAGTACTCTACAACTGACGTCTTTCAGATGATAGCAATTAAACTTTCTAATGAACGTATTTATTTTGAAATTTCAATTGTAAACAAAACGAATTCACATTTGAAAAAAAATTGCTTTCACGAGTTCAAAATTCACACCTGCCGAAACCCGGGACCTTTAGATCTTCAGTCTAACGCTCTCCCAACAGAGCTATGTCGGCCGATATCAACTAAACTTTCTAAAACATATATTTTTTACAAGTTTAAAGGTGAACATGACGTACTTCACTTTTTAAAAATCATTGCCTTATCACTTGTTCAAAAGTTTCTCCTGCCAAAACCCAGATACAATTAGATCTAAAATAAACTCTTTCCAAACAAATCTATTTCGTGTAATTTAACGAATCGTAGTATTCAAAATTTTAAATTACACATTTAAGTGTAAGCAAAACGTACTTTTTTTAAAGATTGCTAATTAATAATTTTAAATTAGTATCTCCGAAACCAGGGATACAACCACGCACCTTCAGCTCTTCAGTCTAGTACTCTACAACTGACGTCTTTCAGATGATAGCAATTAAGATTTCTAATGAACGTATTTATTTTCAAATTTCAATTGTAAACAAAACGAATTCACATTTAAAAAAAATTGCTTTCACGAGTTCAAAATTCACACCTGCTGAAACCCGGGACCTTTAGATCTTCAGTCTAAAGCTCTCCCAACAGAGCTATGTCGGCCGATATCAACTAAACTTTCTAAAACATATATTTTTTACAAGTTTAAAGGTGAACATGACGTACTTCACTTTTTAAAAATCATTGCCTTATCACTTGTTCAAAAGTTTCTCCTGCCAAAACCCAGATACAATTAGATCTAAAGTAAACTCTTTCCAAACAAATCTATTTCGTGTAATTTAACGAATCGTAGTATTCAAAATTTTAAATTACACATTTAAGTGTAAGCAAAACGTACTTTTTTTAAAGATTGCTTATTAATAATTTTAAATTAGTATCACCGAAACCACGGATACAACCACGCACCTTCAGTCTAGTACTCTACAACTGACGTCTTTCAGATGATAGCAATTAAGATTTCTAATGAACGTATTTATTTTCAAATTTCAATTGTAAACAAAACGAATTCACATTTGAAAAAAAATTGCTTTCACGAGTTCAAAAGACACACCTGCTGAAACCCGGGATCGAACCATGGACCTTTAGTTCTTCAGTCTAACGGTCTCCCAACTGAGCTATTTCGGCCGATATCAACTAAACTTTCTAAAACACATATTTTTTACAAGTTTAAAGGTGAACATGACGTACTTCACTTTTTAAAAATCATTGCCTTATCACTTGTTCAAATGTTTCTCCTGCCAAAACCCAGATACAATTAGATCTAAAATAAACTCTTTCCAAACAAATCTATTACGTCTAATATAACGAATCATAGTATTCAAAATTTTGAATTACACATTTAAGTGTAAGCAAAACGCATTTTTTTTAAAGATTTCTTATTAATAATTTTAAAATAGTATCTCCGAAACCAGGGATACAACCACGCACCTTCATCTATTCAGTCTAGTACTCTACAACTGACGTCTTTCAGATGATAGCAATTTAACTTTCTAATGAACGTATTTATTTTCAAATTTCAATTGTAAACAAAACGAAATCACATTTAAAAAAAAATTGCTTTCACGAGTTCAAAATTCACACCTGCTGAAACCCGGGACCTTTAGATCTTCAGTCTAACGCTCTCCCAACAGAGCTATGTCGGCCGATATCAACTAAACTTTCTAAAACATATATTTTTTACAAGTTTAAAGGTGAACATGACGTACTTCACTTTTTAAAAATCATTGCCTTATCACTTGTTCAAAAGTTTCTCCTGCCAAAACCCAGATACAATTAGATCTAAAATAAACTCTTTCCAAACAAATCTATTTCGTCTAATTTAACGAATCATAGTATTTAAAATTTTGAATTACACATTTAAGTGTAAGCAAAACGCATTTTTCTTAAAGAATGCTTATTAAAAATTTTAAACTAGTATCTCCGAAACCAGGGATACAACCACGCACCTTCAGCTCTTCAGTCTAGTACTCTACAACTGACGTCTTTCAGATGATAGCAATTAAACTTTCTAATGAACGTATTTATTTTCAAATTTCAATTGTAAACAAAACGAATTCACATTTAAAAAAAATTGCTTTCACGAGTTCAAAATTCACACCTGCTGAAACCCGGGACCTTTAGATCTTCAGTCTAAAGCTCTCCCAACAGAGCTATGTCGGCCGATATCAACTAAACTTTCTAAAACATATATTTTTTACAAGTTTAAAGGTGAACATGACGTACTTCACTTTTTAAAAATCATTGCCTTATCACTTGTTCAAAAGTTTCTCCTGCCAAAACCCAGATACAATTAGATCTAAAGTAAACTCTTTCCAAACAAATCTATTTCGTGTAATTTAACGAATCGTAGTATTCAAAATTTTAAATTACACATTTAAGTGTAAGCAAAACGTACTTTTTTTAAAGATTGCTTATTAATAATTTTAAATTAGTATCACCGAAACCACGGATACAACCACGCACCTTCAGTCTAGTACTCTACAACTGACGTCTTTCAGATGATAGCAATTAAGATTTCTAATGAACGTATTTATTTTCAAATTTCAATTGTAAACAAAACGAATTCACATTTGAAAAAAAATTGCTTTCACGAGTTCAAAAGACACACCTGCTGAAACCCGGGATCGAACCATGGACCTTTAGTTCTTCAGTCTAACGGTCTCCCAACTGAGCTATTTCGGCCGATATCAACTAAACTTTCTAAAACACATATTTTTTGCAAGTTTAAAGGTGAACATGACGTACTTCACTTTTTAAAAATCATTGCCTTATCACTTGTTCAAATGTTTCTCCTGCCAAAACCCAGATACAATTAGATCTAAAATAAACTCTTTCCAAACAAATCTATTTCGTCTAATTTAACGAATCATAGTATTCAAAATTTTGAATTACACATTTAAGTGTAAGCAAAACGCATTTTTCTTAAAGAATGCTTATTAAAAATTTTAAACTAGTATCTCCGAAACCAGGGATACAACCACGCACCTTCTGCTCTTCAGTCTAGTACTCTACAACTGACGTCTTTCAGATGATAGCAATTAAACTTTCTAATGAACGTATTTATTTTGAAATTTCAATTGTAAACAAAACGAATTCACATTTGAAAAAAAATTGCTTTCACGAGTTCAAAATTCACACCTGCCGAAACCCGGGACCTTTAGATCTTCAGTCTAACGCTCTCCCAACAGAGCTATGTCGGCCGATATCAACTAAACTTTCTAAAACATATATTTTTTACAAGTTTAAAGGTGAACATGACGTACTTCACTTTTTAAAAATCATTGCCTTATCACTTGTTCAAAAGTTTCTCCTGCCAAAACCCAGATACAATTAGATCTAAAATAAACTCTTTCCAAACAAATCTATTTCGTGTAATTTAACGAATCGTAGTATTCAAAATTTTAAATTACACATTTAAGTGTAAGCAAAACGTACTTTTTTTAAAGATTGCTAATTAATAATTTTAAATTAGTATCTCCGAAACCAGGGATACAACCACGCACCTTCAGCTCTTCAGTCTAGTACTCTACAACTGACGTCTTTCAGATGATAGCAATTAAGATTTCTAATGAACGTATTTATTTTCAAATTTCAATTGTAAACAAAACGAATTCACATTTGAAAAAAAATTGCTTTCACGAGTTCAAAAAACACACCTGCCGAAACCCGGGATCGAACCATGGACCTTTAGTTCTTCAGTCTAACGGTCTCCCAACTGAGCTATTTCGGCCGATATCAACTAAACTTTCTAAAACACATATTTTTTACAAGTTTAAAGGTGAACATGACGTACTTCACTTTTTAAAAATCATTGCCTTATCACTTGTTCAAATGTTTCTCCTGCCAAAACCCAGATACAATTAGATCTAAAATAAACTCTTTCCAAACAAATCTATTACGTCTAATATAACGAATCATAGTATTCAAAATTTTGAATTACACATTTAAGTGTAAGCAAAACGCATTTTTTTTAAAGATTTCTTATTAATAATTTTAAAATAGTATCTCCGAAACCAGGGATACAACCACGCACCTTCATCTATTCAGTCTAGTACTCTACAACTGACGTCTTTCAGATGATAGCAATTTAACTTTCTAATGAACGTATTTATTTTCAAATTTCAATTGTAAACAAAACGAAATCACATTTAAAAAAAAATTGCTTTCACGAGTTCAAAATTCACACCTGCTGAAACCCGGGACCTTTAGATCTTCAGTCTAACGCTCTCCCAACAGAGCTATGTCGGCCGATATCAACTAAACTTTCTAAAACATATATTTTTTACAAGTTTAAAGGTGAACATGACGTACTTCACTTTTTAAAAATCATTGCCTTATCACTTGTTCAAAAGTTTCTCCTGCCAAAACCCAGATACAATTAGATCTAAAATAAACTCTTTCCAAACAAATCTATTTCGTCTAATTTAACGAATCATAGTATTTAAAATTTTGAATTACACATTTAAGTGTAAGCAAAACGCATTTTTCTTAAAGAATGCTTATTAAAAATTTTAAACTAGTATCTCCGAAACCAGGGATACAACCACGCACCTTCAGCTCTTCAGTCTAGTACTCTACAACTGACGTCTTTCAGATGATAGCAATTAAACTTTCTAATGAACGTATTTATTTTCAAATTTCAATTGTAAACAAAACGAATTCACATTTAAAAAAAATTGCTTTCACGAGTTCAAAATTCACACCTGCTGAAACCCGGGACCTTTAGATCTTCAGTCTAAAGCTCTCCCAACAGAGCTATGTCGGCCGATATCAACTAAACTTTCTAAAACATATATTTTTTACAAGTTTAAAGGTGAACATGACGTACTTCACTTTTTAAAAATCATTGCCTTATCACTTGTTCAAAAGTTTCTCCTGCCAAAACCCAGATACAATTAGATCTAAAGTAAACTCTTTCCAAACAAATCTATTTCGTGTAATTTAACGAATCGTAGTATTCAAAATTTTAAATTACACATTTAAGTGTAAGCAAAACGTACTTTTTTTAAAGATTGCTTATTAATAATTTTAAATTAGTATCACCGAAACCACGGATACAACCACGCACCTTCAGTCTAGTACTCTACAACTGACGTCTTTCAGATGATAGCAATTAAGATTTCTAATGAACGTATTTATTTTCAAATTTCAATTGTAAACAAAACGAATTCACATTTGAAAAAAAATTGCTTTCACGAGTTCAAAAGACACACCTGCTGAAACCCGGGATCGAACCATGGACCTTTAGTTCTTCAGTCTAACGGTCTCCCAACTGAGCTATTTCGGCCGATATCAACTAAACTTTCTAAAACACATATTTTTTGCAAGTTTAAAGGTGAACATGACGTACTTCACTTTTTAAAAATCATTGCCTTATCACTTGTTCAAATGTTTCTCCTGCCAAAACCCAGATACAATTAGATCTAAAATAAACTCTTTCCAAACAAATCTATTTCGTCTAATTTAACGAATCATAGTATTCAAAATTTTGAATTACACATTTAAGTGTAAGCAAAACGCATTTTTCTTAAAGAATGCTTATTAAAAATTTTAAACTAGTATCTCCGAAACCAGGGATACAACCACGCACCTTCTGCTCTTCAGTCTAGTACTCTACAACTGACGTCTTTCAGATGATAGCAATTAAACTTTCTAATGAACGTATTTATTTTCAAATTTCAATTGTAAACAAAACGAATTCACATTTAAAAAAAATTGCTTTCACGAGTTCAAAATTCACACCTGCTGAAACCCGGGACCTTTAGATCTTCAGTCTAAAGCTCTCCCAACAGAGCTATGTCGGCCGATATCAACTAAACTTTCTAAAACATATATTTTTTACAAGTTTAAAGGTGAACATGACGTACTTCACTTTTTAAAAATCATTGCCTTATCACTTGTTCAAAAGTTTCTCCTGCCAAAACCCAGATACAATTAGATCTAAAATAAACTCTTTCCAAACAAATCTATTTCGTGTAATTTAACGAATCGTAGTATTCAAAATTTTAAATTACACATTTAAGTGTAAGCAAAACGTACTTTTTTTAAAGATTGCTTATTAATTATTTTAAATTAGTATCTCCGAAACCACGGATACAACCACGCACCTTCAGTCTAGTACTCTACAACTGACGTCTTTCAGATGATAGCAATTAAGCTTTCTAATGAACGAATTTATTTTCACATTTCTATTGTAAACAAAACGAATTCACATTTGAAAACAAAATTGCTTTCCGAGTTCAAAAGTCACAACTGCCGAAACTCCGGTTCGAACAAGGGACCTTTTGATCTTCAGTCTAACGCTCTCCCAACTGAGCTATTTCGGCTGATATCAACTAACCTTTCTAAAACGTATATTTTTTACAAGTTTAAAGGTGAACATGACGTACTTCACTTTTTAAAAATCATTGCCTTATCACTTGTTCAAAAGTTTCTCCTGCCAAAATCCAGATACAATTAGATCTAAAATAAACTCTTTCCAAAAAATCTATTTCGTCTAATGTAACGAATCATAGTATTCAAAATTTTTAATTACACATTTAAGTGTAAGCAAAACGTATTTTATTTAAAGATTGCTTATTAATAATTTTAAATTAGTATCTCCAAACAAGGGATACAACCACGCACCTTCAGCTCTTCAGTCTAGAACTCTACAACTGAAGTCTTTCAGATGATAGCAATTAAGCTTTCTAATGAACGTATTTATTTTCAAATTTCAATTGTAAACAAAAGAATCCACATTTGAAAACAAAATTGCTTTCACGAGTTCAAAAGTCACAACTGCCGAAACACGGTATGGAACCAGGAACCTTTAGATCTTCAGTCTAACGCTCTCCCAACTGAACTATTTCGGCTGATATCAACTAATCTTTCTAAAACATATATTTTTTACAAGTTTAAAGGTGAACATGACGTACTTCACTTTTTAAAAATCATTGCCTTATCACGTGTTCAAAATTTTCTCCTGCCAAAACCCAGATACAATTAGATCTAAAATAAACTCTTTCCAAACAAATCTATTTCGTCTAATTTAACGAATCATAGTATTCAAAATTTTGAATTACACATTTAAGTGTAAGCAAAACGCATTTTTTTTAAAGATTTCTTATTAATAATTTTAAAATAGTATCTCCGAAACCAGGGATAAAACCACGCACCTTCATCTATTCAGTCTAGTACTCTACAACTGACGTCTTTCAGATGATAGAAATTTAACTTTCTAATGAACGTATTTATTTTCAAATTTCAATTGTAAACAAAACGAATTCACTTTTGAAAAAAAAATCCTTTCACGAGTTCTAAAGTCACACCTGCCGAAACCCGGGACCTTTAGATCTTCAGTCTAACGCTCTCCCAACTGAACAATTTCGGCTGATATCCACTAATCTTTCTAAAACATATATTTTTTACAAGTTTAAAGGTGAACATGACGTACTTCACATTTTAAAAATCATTGCCTTATCACTTGTTCAAAAGTTTCTCCTGCCAAAACCCAGATACAATTAGATCTCAAATAAACTCTTTCCAAACAAATCTATTTCGTGTAATTTAACGAATCGTAGTATTCAAAATTTTAAATTACACATTTAAGTGTAAGCAAAACGTACTTTTTTTAAAGATTGCTTATTAATAATTTTAAATTAGTATCTCCGAAACCAGGGATACAACCACGCACCTTCAGTCTAGTACCCTACAACTGACGTCTTTCAGATGATAGCAATTAAGATTTCTAATGAACGTATTTATTTTCAAATTTCAATTGTAAACAAAACGAATTCACATTTGAAAAAAAATTGCTTTCACGAGTTCAAAAGACACACCTGCCGAAACCCGGGATCGAACCATGGACCTTTAGTTCTTCAGTCTAACGGTCTCCCAACTGAGCTATTTCGGCCGATATCAACTAAACTTTCTAAAACACATATTTTTTACAAGTTTAAAGGTGAACATGACGTACTTCACTTTTTAAAAATCATTGCCTTATCACTTGTTCAAATGTTTCTCCTGCCAAAACCCAGATACAATTAGATCTAAAATAAACTCTTTCCAAACAAATCTATTACGTCTAATATAACGAATCATAGTATTCAAAATTTTGAATTACACATTTAAGTGTAAGCAAAACGCATTTTTTTTAAAGATTTCTTATTAATATTTTTAAAATAGTATCTCCGAAACCAGGGATACAACCACGCACCTTCATCTATTCAGTCTAGTACTCTACAACTGACGTCTTTCATATGATAGCAATTTAACTTTCTAATGAACGTATTTATTTTCAAATTTCAATTGTAAACAAAACGAATTCACATTTGAAAAAAAATTCCTTTCACGAGTTCAAAAGTCACACCTGCTGAAACCCGGGACCTTTAGATCTTCAGTCTAACGCTCTCCCAACTGAGCTATTTCGGCCGATATCAACTAAACTTTCTAAAACACATATTTTTTACAAGTTTAAAGGTGAACATGACGTACTTCACTTTTTAAAAATCATTGCCTTATCACTTGTTCAAATGTTTCTCCTGCCAAAACCCAGATACAATTAGATCTAAAATAAACTCTTTCCAAACAAATCTATTTCGTCTAATTTAACGAATCATAGTATTCAAAATTTTGAATTACACATTTAAGTGTAAGCAAAACGCATTTTTCTTAAAGAATGCTTATTAAAAATTTTAAATTAGTATCTCCGAAACCAGGGATACAACCACGCACCTTCAGCTCTTCAGTCTAGTACTCTACAACTGACGTCTTTCAGATGATAGCAATTAAACTTTCTAATGAACGTATTTATTTTCAAATTTCAATTGTAAACAAAACGAATTCACATTTAAAAAAAAATTGCTTTCACGAGTTCAAAATTCACACCTGCTGAAACCCGGGACCTTTAGATCTTCAGTCTAACGCTCTCCCAACAGAGCTATGTCGGCCGATATCAACTAAACTTTCTAAAACATATATTTTTTACAAGTTTAAAGGTGAACATGACGTACTTCACTTTTTAAAAATCATTGCCTTATCACTTGTTCAAAGTTTCTCCTGCCAAAACCCAGATACAATTAGATCTAAAATAAACTCTTTCCAAACAAATCTATTTCGTGTAATTTAACGAATCGTAGTATTCAAAATTTTAAATTACACATTTAAGTGTAAGCAAAACGTACTTTTTTTAAAGATTGCTTATTAATTATTTTAAAATAGTATCTCCGAAACCAGGGATACAACCACGCACCTTCATCTATTCAGTCTAGTACTCTACAACTGACGTCTTTCATATGATAGCAATTTAACTTTCTAATGAACGTATTTATTTTCAAATTTCAATTGTAAACAAAACGAATTCACATTTGAAAAGAAATTCCTTTCACGAGTTCAAAAGTCACACCTGCTGAAACCCGGGACCTTTAGATCTTCAGTCTAACGCTCTCCCAACTGAGCTATTTCGGCCGATATCAACTAAACTTTCTAAAACACATATTTTTTACAAGTTTAAAGGTGAACATGACGTACTTCACTTTTTAAAAATCATTGCCTTATCACTTGTTCAAATGTTTCTCCTGCCAAAACCCAGATACAAATAGATCTAAAATAAACTCTTTCCAAACAAATCTATTTCGTCTAATTTAACGAATCATAGTATTCAAAATTTTGAATTACACATTTAAGTGTAAGCAAAACGCATTTTTCTTAAAGAATGCTTATTAAAAATTTTAAATTAGTATCTCCGAAACCAGGGATACAACCACGCACCTTCAGCTCTTCAGTCTAGTACTCTACAACTGACGTCTTTCAGGTGATAGCAATTTAACTTTCTAATGAACGTATTTATTTTCAAATTTCAATTGTAAACAAAACGAATTCACATTTGAAAAAAAATTCCTTTCACGAGTTCAAAAGTCACACCTGCTGAAACCCGGGACCTTCAGATCTTCAGCCTAACTCTCTCCCAACTGAGCTATTTCGGCCGATATCAACTAAACTTTCTAAAACATATATTTTTTACAAGTTTAAAGGTGAACATTACGTACTTCACTTTTTAAAAATCATTGCCTTATCACTTGTTCAAAAGTTTCTCCTGCCAAAACCCAGATACAATTAGATCTCAAATAAACTCTTTCCAAACAAATCTATTTCGTCTAATTTAACGAATCGTAGTATTCAAAATTTTAAATTACACATTTAAGTGTAAGCAAAACGTATTTTATTTAAAGATTGCTTATTAATAATTTTAAATTAGTATCTCCGAAACCAGTGATACAACCACGCACCTTCAGCTCTTCAGTCTAGAACTCTACAACTGAAGTCTTTCAGATGATAGCAATTAAGCTTTCTAATGAACGTATTTATTTTCAAATTTCAATTGTAAACAAAACGAATTCACTTTTGAAAAAAAAATCCTTTCACGAGTTCGAAAGTCACACCTGCCGAAACCCGAGACCTTTAGATCTTCAGTCTAACGCTCTCCCAACTGAACAATTTCGGCTGATATCCACTAATCTTTCTAAAACATATATTTTTTACAAGTTTAAAGGTGAACATGACGTACTTCACTTTTTAAAAATCATTGCCTTATCACTTGTTCAAAAGTTCCTCCTGCCAAAACCCAGATACAATTAGATCTCAAATAAACTCTTTCCAAAAAAATCTATTACGTCTAATATAACGAATCATAGTATTCAAAATTTTGAATTACACATTTAAGTGTAAGCAAAACGCATTTTTTTTAGAGATTTCTTATTAATAATTTTAAAATAGTATCTCCGAAACCAGGGATACAACCACGCACCTTCAGCTCTTCAGTCTAGTACTCTACAACTGACGTCTTTCAGATGATAGCAATTAAGATTTCTAATGAACGTATTTATTTTCAAATTTCAATTGTAAACAAAACGAATTCACATTTGAAAAAAAATTGCTTTCACGAGTTCAAAAGACACACCTGCCGAAACCCGGGATCGAACCATGGACCTTTAGTTCTTCAGTCTAACGCTCTCCCAACTGAGCTATTTCGGCTGATATCAACTAATCTTTCTAAAACATATTTTTTACAAGTTTAAAGTTGAACATGACGTACACTTTTTAAAAATCATTGCCTTATCACTTGTTCAAAAGTTTCTCCTGCCAAAACCCAGATACAATTAGATCTAAAATAAACTCTTTCCAAACAAATCTATTTCGTCTAATTTAACGAATCATAGTATTCAAAATTTTGAATTACACATTTAAGTGTAAGCAAAACGCATTTTTCTTAAAGAATGCTTATTAAAAATTTTAAATTAGTATCTCCGAAACCAGGGATACAACCACGCACCTTCAGCTCTTCAGTCTAGTACTCTACAACTGACGTCTTTCAGATGATAGCAATTAAACTTTCTAATGAACGTATTTATTTTCAAATTTCAATTGTAAACAAAACGAATTCACATTTTAAAAAAAATTGCTTTCACGAGTTCAAAATTCACACCTGCTGAAACCCGGGACCTTTAGATCTTCAGTCTAACGCTCTCCCAACAGAGCTATGTCGGCCGATATCAACTAAACTTTCTAAAACATATATTTTTTACAAGTTTAAAGGTGAACATGACGTACTTCACTTTTTAAAAATCATTGCCTTATCACTTGTTCAAAAGTTTCTCCTGCCAAAACCCAGATACAATTAGATCTAAAATAAACTCTTTCCAAACAAATCTATTTCGTGTAATTTAACGAATCGTAGTATTCAAAATTTTAAATTACACATTTAAGTGTAAGCAAAACGTACTTTTTTTAAAGATTGCTTATTAATAATTTTAAATTTGTATCTCCGAAACCAGGGATACAACCACGCACCTTCAGTCTAGTACTCTACAACTGACGTCTTTCAGATGATAGCAATTAAGATTTCTAATGAACGTATTTATTTTCAAATTTCAATTGTAAACAAAACGAATTCACATTTGAAAAAAAATTGCTTTCACGAGTTCAAAAGACACACCTGCCGAAACCCGGGATAGAACCATGGACCTTTAGTTCTTCAGTCTAACGGTCTCCCAACTGAGCTATTTCGGCCGATATCAACTAAACTTTCTAAAACACATATTTTTTACAAGTTTAAAGGTGAACATGACGTACTTCACTTTTTAAAAATCATTGCCTTATCACTTGTTCAAATGTTTCTCCTGCCAAAACCCAGATACAATTAGATCTAAAATAAACTCTTTCCAAACAAATCTATTTCGTCTAATTTAACGATTCATAGTATTCAAAATTTTGAATTACACATTTAAGTGTAAGCAAAACGCATTTTTCTTAAAGAATGCTTATTAAAAATTTTAAACTAGTATCTCCGAAACCAGGGATACAACCACGCACCTTCAGCTCTTCAGTCTTGTACTCTACAACTGACGTCTTTCAGATGATAGCAATTAAGATTTCTAATGAACGTATTTATTTTCAAATTTCAATTGTAAACAAAACGAATTCACATTTGAAAAAAAATTGCTTTCACGAGTTCAAAAGACACACCTGCTGAAACCCGGGATCGAACCATGGACCTTTAGTTCTTCAGTCTAACGGTCTCCCAACTGAGCTATTTCGGCTGATATCAACGAATCTTTCTAAAACATATTTTTTACAAGTTTAAAGTTGAACATGACGTACACTTTTTAAAAATCATTGCCTTATCACTTGTTCAAAAGTTTCTCTTGCCAAAACCCAGATACAATTAGATCTAAAAGAAACTCTTTCCAAACAAATCTATTTCGTGTAATTTAACGAATCGTAGTATTCAAAATTTTAAATTACACATTAAGTGTAAGCAAAACGTATTATTTTAAAGATTGCTTATTAATAATTTTAAATTAGTATCTCCGAAACCAGGGACCAACCACGCACCTTCAGTCTAGTACTCTACAACTGACTTCTTTCAGATGATAGCAATTAAGATTTCTAATGAACGTTTTTATTTTCAAATTTCAATTGTAAACAAAACGAATTCACATTTGAAAACAAAATTGCTTTCCGAGTTCAAAAGTCACAACTGCCGAAACCCGGGATCGAACCAGGGACCTTTAGATCTTCAGTCTAACGCTCTCCCAACTGAACTACTTCGGCTGATATCAACTAATCTTTCTTAAACATATATTTTTTACAAGTTTAAAGGTGAACATGACGTACACTTTTTAAAAATCATTGCCTTATCACTTGTTCAAAAGTTTCTCCTGCCAAAACCCAGATACAATTAGATCTAAAATAAACTCTTTCCAAACAAATCTATTTCGTCTAATTTAACGAATCATAGTATTCAAAATTTTGAATTACACATTTAAGTGTAAGCAAAACGTATTTTATTTAAAGATTGCTTATTTATAATTTTTAATTAGTATCTCCGAAACCAGGGATACAACCACGCACCTTCAGCTCTTCAGTCTAGAACTCTACAACTGAAGTCTTTCAGATGATAGCAATTAAGCTTTCTAATGAACGTATTTATTTTCAAATTTCAATTGTAAACAAAACGAATCCACATTTGAAAACAAAATTGCTTTCACGAGTTCAAAAGTCACAACTGCCGAAACCCGGGATCGAACCAGGGACCTTTAGATCTTCAGTCTAACGCTCTCCCAACTGAACTACTTCGGCTGATATCAACTAATCTTTCTTAAACATATATTTTTTACAAGTTTAAAGGTGAACATGACGTACTTCACTTTTTAAAAATCATTGCCTTATCACTAGTTCAAAAGTTTCTCATGCCAAAACCCAGATACAATTAGATCTAAAATAAACTCTTTCCAAACAAAACTATTTCGTCTAATTTAACGAATCATAGTATTCAAAATTTTGAATTACACATTTAAGTGTAAGCAAAACGCATTTTTTTTTAAAGATTGCTTATTAAATATTTTAAACTAGTATCTCCGAAACCAGGGATACAACCACGCACCTTCAGTCTAGTACTCTACAACTGACGTCTTTCAGATGATAGCAATTAAGCTTTCTAATGAACGAATTTATTTTCACATTTCTATTGTAAACAAAACGAATTCACATTTGAAAACAAAATTGCTTTCCGAGTTCAAAAGTCACAACTGCCGAAACTCGGGTTCGAACAAGGGACCTTTTGATCTTCAGTCTAACGCTCTCCCAACTGAGCTATTTCGGCTGATATCAACTAACCTTTCTAAAACATATATTTTTTACGAGTTTAAAGGTGAACATGACGTACTTCACTTTTTAAAAATCATTGCCTTATCACTTGTTCAAATGTTTCTCCTGCCAAAATCCATTTACAATTAGATCTAAAATAAACTCTTTCCAAAAACCTATTTCGTCTAATGTAACGAATCATAGTATTCAAAATTTTTAATTACACATTTAAGTGTAAGCAAAACGTATTTTATTTAAAGATTGCTTATTAATAATTTTAAATTAGTATCTCCAAAACAAGGTATACAACCACGCACCTTCAGCTCTTCAGTCTAGAACCCTACAACTGAAGTCTTTCAGATGATAGCAATTAAGCTTTCTAATGAACGTATTTATTTCAAAATTTCAATTGTAAACAAAAGAATCCACATTTGAAAACAAAATTGCTTTCACGAGTTCAAAAGTCACAACTGCCGAAACACGGTATGGAACCAGGAACCTTTAGATCTTCAGTCTAACGCTCTCCCAACTGAACTATTTCGGCTGATATCAACTAATCTTTCTAAAACATATATTTTTTACAAGTTTAAAGGTGAACATGACGTACTTCACTTTTTAAAAATCATTGCCTTATCACGTGTTCAAAATTTTCTCCTGCCAAAACCCAGATACAATTAGATCTAAAATAAACTCTTTCCAAACAAATCAATTTCGTCTAATTTAACGAATCATAGTATTCAAAATTTTGAATTACACATTTAAGTGTAAGAAAAACGCATTTTTTTTAAAGATTTCTAATTAATAATTTTAAAATAGTATCTCCGAAACCAGGGATACAACCACGCACCTTCATCTATTCAGTCTCGTACTCTACAACTGACGTCTTTCAGATGATAGAAATTTAACTTTCTAATGAACGTATTTATTTTCAAATTTCAATTGTAAACAAAACGAATTCACTTTTGAAAAAAAAATCCTTTCACGAGTTCAAAAGTCACACCTGCCGAAACCCGGGACCTTTAGATCTTCAGTCTAACGCTCTCCCAACTGAACAATTTCGACTGATATCCACTAATCTTTCTAAAACATATATTTTTTACAAGTTTAAAGGTGAACATGACGTACTTCACTTTTTAAAAATCATTGCCTTATCACTTGTTCAAAAGTTTCTCCTGCCAAAACCCAGATACAATTAGATCTCAAATAAACTCTTTCCAAACAAATCTATTTCGTCTAATTTAACGAATCATAGTATTCAAAATTTTGAATTACACATTTAAGTGTAAGCAAAACGCATTTTTTTTAAAGATTTCTTATTAATAATTTTAAAATAGTATCTCCGAAACCAGGGATAAAACCACGCACCTTCATCTATTCAGTCTAGTACTCTACAACTGACGTCTTTCATATGATAGCAATTTAACTTTCTAATGAACGTATTTATTTTCAAATTTCAATTGTAAACAAAACAAATTCAAATTTGAAAAAAAATTCCTTTCACGAGTTCAAAAGTCACACCTGCTGAAACCCGGGACCTTTAGATCTTCAGTCTAACGCTCTCCCAACTGAGCTATTTCGGCCGATATCAACTAAACTTTCTAAAACACATATTTTTTACAAGTTTAAAGGTGAACATGACGTACTTCACTTTTTAAAAATCATTGCCTTATCACTTGTTCAAAAGTTTCTCAGGCCAAAACCCAGATACAATTAGATCTAAAATAAACTCTTTCCAAAAAATCTATTTCGTCTAATTTAACGAATCATAGTATTCAAAATTTTGAATTACACATTTAAGTGTAAGCAGAACGCATTTTTTTTAAAGATTGCTTATTAATAATTTTAAATTAGTATCTCCGAAACCAGGGAGATACAACCACGCACCTTCAGCTCTTCAGTCTAGTACACTACAACTGACGTCTTTCAGATGATAGCAATTAAGCTTTCTAATGAACGTATTTATTTTCAAATTTCAATTGTAAACAAACGAATTCACATTTGAAAACAAAATTGCTTTCAGAGTTCAAAAGTCACACCTGCCGAAACCCGGGATCGAACCAGGGACCTTTAGATATTCAGTCTAACGCTCTCCCAACTGAGCTATCTCGGCAGATATCAACAAATCTTTCTAAAATATATATTTTTACAAGTTTTAAGGTGAACATGACGTACTTCACTTTTTAAAAATCATTGCCTTATCACTAGTTCAAAAGTTTCTCATGGCAAAACCCAGATACAATTAGATCAAAAATAAACTCTTTCCAAACAAATCTATTTCGTCTAATTTAACGAATCGTAGTATTCAAAATTTTAAATTACATATTTAAGTGTAAGCAAAACGTATTTTTTTTAAAGATTGCTTATTAATAATTTTAAATTAGTATCTCCGAAACCAGGGATACAACCACACACCTTCAGCTCTTCAGTCTAGTACTCTACAACTGACGTCTTTCAGATGATAGCAATTAAGCTTTCTAATGAACGTATTTATTTTCAAATTTCAATTGTAAACAAAACGAATTCACATTTGAAAACAAAATTGCTCTCCGAGTTCAAAAGTAACAACTGCCGAAATTCGGGATCGAAGCAGGGTCCTTTAGATCTTCAGTCTAACGCTCTCCCAACTGAGCTATTTCGGCTGATATCAACTAATCTTTCTAAAACATATATTTTTTACAAGTTTAAAGGTGACCATGACGTACTTCACTTTTTAAAAATCATTGCCTTATCACTTGTTCAAAAGTTTCTCCTGCGAAAATCCAGATACAATTAGATCTAAAATAAACTCTTTCCAAACAAATGTATTTCGTCTAGTTTAACGAATCATAGTATTAAAAATTTTGAATTACACATTTAAGTGTAAGCAAAACGTATTTTTTAAAGATTTCTTATTAATAATTTTAAAATAGTATCTCCGAAACCAAGGATACAACCACGCCCCTTCCGCTATTGAGTCTAGTACTCTACAACTGACGTCTTTCAGATGATAGCAATTTAACTTTCTGATGAACGTATTTATTTTCAAATTTCAATTGTAAAGAAAACGAATTCACATTTGAAAAAAAATTCCTTTCACGAGTTCAAAAGTCACACCTGCCGAAAGCCGGGACCTTTAGATCTTCAGTCTAACGCTCTCCCAACTGAGCTATTTCGGCCGATATCAACTAAACTTTCTAAAACACATATTTTTTACAAGTTTAAAGGTGAACATGACGTACTTCAATTTTTAAAAATCATTGCCTTATCACATAGACTTCTCCTGCCAAAACCCAGATACAATTAGATCTAAAATAAACTCTTTCCAAACAAATCTATTTCGTCTAATTTAACGAATCGTAGTATTCAAAATTTTTAATTACACATTTAAGTGTAAGCTAAACGTATTTTATTTAAAGATTGCTTATTAATAATTTTAAATTAGTATCTCCGAAACCAGGGATACAACCACGCACCTTCAGCTCTTCAGTGTAGAACTCTACAACTGAAGTCTTTCAGATGATAGCAATTAAGCTTTCTAATGAACGTATTTATTTCCAAATTTCAATTGTAAACAAAACGAATCCACATTTGAAAACAAAATTGCTTTCACGAGTACAAAAGTCACAACTGCCGAAACCCGGGACATTTAGATCTTTAGTCTAACGCACTCCCAACTGAACTATTTCGGCTGATATCAACTAATCTTTCTAAAACATATATTTTTTACAAGTTTAAAGGTGAACATGACGTACTTCACTTTTTAAAAATCATTGCCTTATCACTTGTTCAAAAGTTTCTTCTGCCAAAACCCAGATACAATTAGATCTAAAATAAACTCTTTCCAAACAAATCTATTTCGTCTAATTTAACGAATCATAGTATTCAAAATTTTGAATTACACATTAACTGCAAGCAGAACGCATTTTTTTAAAGATTGCTTATTAATAATTTTAAATTAGTATCTCCGAATCCAGGGATACAGCCACGCACCTTCAGCTCTTCAGTCTAGTATTCTACAACTGACGTCTTTCAGATGATAGCAATTAAGCGTTCTAATGAACGTATTTATTTTCACATTTCAATTGTAAACAAAACGAATTCACATTTGAAAACAAAAATGCTTTCACGAGTTCAGAAGTCACACCTACAGAAACCCGGGACCTTTAGATCTTCAGTCTTACGCTCTCCCAACTGAGCTATTTCGGCTGATATCAACTAATCTTTCTAAAACATATATTTTTTACAAGTTTTAAGGTGAACATGACGTACTTCACTTTTTAAAAATCATTGCCTTATCACTTGTTCAAAAGTCTCTCCTGCCAAAACCCAGATACAATTAGATCTAAAATAAACTCTTTCCAAACAAATCTATTTCGTCTAATTTAACGAATCATAGTATTCAAAATTTTGAATTACACATTTAAATGTAAGCAAAACGTATTTTTTTAAAGATTTCTTATTAATAATTTTAAAATAGTATCTCCGAAACCAGGGATACAACCACGCACCTTCAGCTATTCAGTCTAGTACTCTACAACTGACGTCTTTCAGATGATAGCAATTTAACTTTCTAATGAACGTATTTATTTTCAAATTTCAATTGTAAACAAAACGAATTCACATTTGAAAAAAAATTCCTTTAATGAGTTCAAAAGTCACACCTGCCGAAACCCGGGACCTTTAGATCTTCAGTCTAACGCTCTCCCAACTGAGCTATTTCGGCCGATATCAAATAAACTTTCTAAAACATATACATTTTACAAGTTTAAAGGTGAACATGACGTACTTCACTTTTTAAAAATCATTGCCTTATCACTTGTTCAAAAGTTTCTCATGCCAAAACCCAGATACAATTAGATCTAAAATAAACTCTTTCCTAACAAATCTATTTCGTCTAATTTAAAGAATAATAGTATTCAAAATTTTGAATTACACATTTAAATGTAAGCAAAACGTATTTTTTTAAAGATTGCTTATTAATAATTTTAAATTAGTATCTCCGAAACCAGGGATACAACCACGCACCTACAGCTCTTCAGTCTAGAACTCTACAACTGAAGTCTTTCAGATGATAGCAATTAAGCTTTCTAATGAACGTATTTATTTTCAAATTTCAATTGTAAACAAAACGAATCCACATTTGAAAACAAAATTGCTTTCACGAGTTCAAAAGTCACACCTGCCGAAACCCGGGATTGAACCAGGGACCTTTAGATCTTCAGTCTAACGCTCTCCCAACTGAGCTATTTCGGCTAATATCAACTAATCTTTCTAAAACATATATATTTTACAAGTTTAAAGGTGAACATGACGTACTTCACTTTTTAAAAATCATTGCCTTATCACTAGTTCAAAAGTTTCTCATGCCAAAACCCAGTTTCAATTAGATCTAAAATAAACTCTTTCCAAACAAATCTATTTCGTCTAATTTAACGAATCGTAGTATTCAAAATTTTAAATTACATATTTAAGTGTAAGCAAAACGTATTTTTTTTAAGATTGCTTATTAATAATTTTAAATTAGTATCTCCGAAACCAGGGATACAACCACGCACCTTCAGCTCTTCAGTCTAGTACTCTACAACTGAAGTCTTTCAGATGATAGCAATTAAAATTTCTAATGAACGTATTTATTTTCAAATTTCAATTGTAAACAAAACGAATTCACATTTGAAAACAAAATAGCTTTCAAGAGTTCAAAAGTCACACCTGCCGAAACCCGGGACCTTTAGATCTTCAGTCTAACGCTCTCCCAACTGAACAATTTCGGCTGATATCCACTAATCTTTCTAAAACATATATTTTTTACAAGTTTAAAGGTGAACATGACGTACTTCACTTTTTAAAAATCATTGCCTTATCACTTGTTCAAAAGTTTCTCCTGCCAAAACCCAGATACAATTAGATCTCAAATAAACTCTTTCCAAACAAATCTATTTCGTCTAATTTAACGAATCATAGTATTCAAAATTTTGAATTACACATTTAAGTGTAAGCAAAACGCATTTTTTTTAAAGATTTCTTATTAATAATTTTAAAATAGTATCTCCGAAACCAGGGATAAAACCTCGCACCTTCATCTATTCAGTCTAGTTCTCTACAACTGACGTCTTTCATATGATAGCAATTTAACTTTCTAATGAACGTATTTATTTTCAAATTTCAATTGTAAACAAAACAAATTCAAAAAAAAATTCCTTTCACGAGTTCAAAAGTCACACCTGCTGAAACCCGGGACCTTTAGATCTTCAGTCTAACGCTCTCCCAACTGAGCTATTTCGGCCGATATCAACTAAACTTTCTAAAACACATATTTTTTACAAGTTTAAAGGTGAACATGACGTACTTCACTTTTTAAAAATCATTGCCTTATCACTTGTTCAAAAGTTTCTCCTGCCAAAACCCAGATACAATTAGATCTAAAATAAACTCTTTCCAAAAAATCTATTTCGTCTAATTTAACGAATCATAATGTTCAAAATTTTGAATTACACATTTAAGTGTAAGCAAAACGCATTTTTTTTAAAGATTTCTTATTAATAATTTTAAAATAGTATCTCCGAAACCAGGGATAAAACCACGCACCTTCATCTATTCAGTCTAGTACTCTACAACTGACGTCTTTCATATGATAGCAATTTGACTTTCTAATGAACGTATTTATTTTCAAATTTCAATTGTAAACAAAACAAATTCACATTTGAAAAAAAATTAATTTCACGAGTTCAAAAGTCACACCTGCTGAAACCCGGGACCTTTAGATCTTCAGTCTAACGCTCTCCCAACTGAGCTATTTCGGCCGATATAAACTAAACTTTCTAAAACACATATTTTTTACAAGTTTAAAGGTGACCATGACGTACTTCACTTTTTAAAAATCATTGCCTTATCACTTGTTCAAAAGTTTCTCCTGCCAAAACCCAGATACAATTAGATCTAAAATAAACACTTTCCAAAAAATCTATTTCGTCTAATTTAACGAATCATAGTATTCAAAATTTTGAATTACACATTTAAGTGTAAGCAAAACGCATTTTTTTTAAAGATTTCTTATTAATAATTTTAAAATAGTATCTCCGAAACCAGGGATAAAACAACGCACCTTCATCTATTCAGTCTAGTACTCTACAACTGATGTCTTTCATATGATAGCAATTTAACTTTCTAATGAACGTATTTATTTTCAAATTTCAATTGTAAACAAAACGAATTCACATTTGAAAAAAAATTCCTTTCACGAGTTCAAAAGTCACACCTGGCGAAACCCGGGACCTTTAGATCTTCAGTCTAACGCTCTCCCAACTGAGCTATTTCGGCCGATATCAACTAAACTTTCTAAAACACATATTTTTTACAAGTTTAAAGGTGAACATGACGTACTTCACTTTTTAAAAATCATTGCCTTATCACTTGTTCAAAAGTTTCTCAGGCCAAAACCCAGATACAATTAGATCTAAAATAAACTCTTTCCAAAAAATCTATTTCGTCTAATTGAACGAATCATAGTATTCAAAATTTTGAATTACACATTTAAGTGTAAGCAGAACGCATTTTTTTTAAAGATTGCTTATTAATAATTTTAAATTAGTATCTCCGAAACCAGGGAGATACAACCACGCACCTTCAGCTCTTCAGTCTAGTACACTACAACTGACGTCTTTCAGATGATAGCAATTAAGCTTTCTAATGAACGTATTTATTTTCAAATTTCAATTGTAAACAAACGAATTCACATTTGAAAACAAAATTGCTTTCAGAGTTCAAAAGTCACACCTGCCGAAACCCGGGATCGAACCAGGGACCTTTAGATATTCAGTCTAACGCTCTCCCAACTGAGCTATCTCGGCAGATATCAACAAATCTTTCTAAAATATATATTTTTACAAGTTTTAAGGTGAACATGACGTACTTCACTTTTTAAAAATCATTGCCTTATCACTAGTTCAAAAGTTTCTCATGGCAAAACCCAGATACAATTAGATCTAAAATAAACTCTTTCCAAACAAATCTATTTCGTCTAATTTAACGAATCGTAGTATTCAAAATTTTAAATTACATATTTAAGTGTAAGCAAAACGTATTTTTTTTAAGATTGCTTATTAATAATTTTAAATTAGTATCTCCGAAACCAGGGATACAACCACGCACCTTCAGCTCTTCAGTCTAGTACTCTACAACTGAAGTCTTTCAGATGATAGCAATTAAAATTTCTAATGAACGTATTTATTTTCAAATTTCAATTGTAAACAAAACGAATTCACATTTGAAAACAAAATAGCTTTCAAGAGTTCAAAAGTCACACCTGCCGAAACCCGGGACCTTTAGATCTTCAGTCTAACGCTCTCCCAACTGAACAATTTCGGCTGATATCCACTAATCTTTCTAAAACATATATTTTTTACAAGTTTAAAGGTGAACATGACGTACTTCACTTTTTAAAAATCATTGCCTTATCACTTGTTCAAAAGTTTCTCCTGCCAAAACCCAGATACAATTAGATCTCAAATAAACTCTTTCCAAACAAATCTATTTCGTCTAATTTAACGAATCATAGTATTCAAAATTTTGAATTACACATTTAAGTGTAAGCAAAACGCATTTTTTTTAAAGATTTCTTATTAATAATTTTAAAATAGTATCTCCGAAACCAGGGATAAAACCTCGCACCTTCATCTATTCAGTCTAGTTCTCTACAACTGACGTCTTTCATATGATAGCAATTTAACTTTCTAATGAACGTATTTATTTTCAAATTTCAATTGTAAACAAAACAAATTCAAATTTGAAAAAAAATTCCTTTCACGAGTTCAAAAGTCACACCTGCTGAAACCCGGGACCTTTAGATCTTCAGTCTAACGCTCTCCCAACTGAGCTATTTCGGCCGATATCAACTAAACTTTCTAAAACACATATTTTTTACAAGTTTAAAGGTGAACATGACGTACTTCACTTTTTAAAAATCATTGCCTTATCACTTGTTCAAAAGTTTCTCCTGCCAAAACTCAGATACAATTAGATCTAAAATAAACTCTTTCCAAAAAATCTATTTCGTCTAATTTAACGAATCATAATATTCAAAATTTTGAATTACACATTTAAGTGTAAGCAAAACGCATTTTTTTTAAAGATTTCTTATTAATAATTTTAAAATAGTATCTCCGAAACCAGGGATAAAACCACGCACCTTCATCTATTCAGTCTAGTACTCTACAACTGACGTCTTTCATATGAAAGCAATTTGACTTTCTAATGAACGTATTTATTTTCAAATTTCAATTGTAAACAAAACAAATTCAAATTTGAAAAAAAATTCCTTTCACGAGTTCAAAAGTCACACCTGCTGAAACCCGGGACCTTTAGATCTTCAGTCTAACGCTCTCCCAACTGAGCTATTTCGGCCGATATCAACTAAACTTTCTAAAACACATATTTTTTACAAGTTTAAAGGTGAACATGACGTACTTCACTTTTTAAAAATCATTGCCTTATCACTTGTTCAAAAGTTTCTCCTGCCAAAACCCAGATACAATTAGATCTCAAATAAACTCTTTCCAAACAAATCTATTTCGTCTAATTTAACGAATCATAGTATTCAAAATTTTGAATTACACATTTAAGTGTAAGCAAAACGCATTTTTTTTAAAGATTTCTTATTAATAATTTTAAAATAGTATCTCCGAAACCAGGGATAAAACCTCGCACCTTCATCTATTCAGTCTAGTTCTCTACAACTGACGTCTTTCATATGATAGCAATTTAACTTTCTAATGAACGTATTTATTTTCAAATTTCAATTGTAAACAAAACAAATTCAAATTTGAAAAAAAATTCCTTTCACGAGTTCAAAAGTCACACCTGCTGAAACCCGGGACCTTTAGATCTTCAGTCTAACGCTCTCCCAACTGAGCTATTTCGGCCGATATCAACTAAACTTTCTAAAACACATATTTTTTACAAGTTTAAAGGTGAACATGACGTACTTCACTTTTTAAAAATCATTGCCTTATCACTTGTTCAAAAGTTTCTCCTGCCAAAACTCAGATACAATTAGATCTAAAATAAACTCTTTCCAAAAAATCTATTTCGTCTAATTTAACGAATCATAATATTCAAAATTTTGAATTACACATTTAAGTGTAAGCAAAACGCATTTTTTTTAAAGATTTCTTATTAATAATTTTAAAATAGTATCTCCGAAACCAGGGATAAAACCACGCACCTTCATCTATTCAGTCTAGTACTCTACAACTGACGTCTTTCATATGAAAGCAATTTGACTTTCTAATGAACGTATTTATTTTCAAATTTCAATTGTAAACAAAACAAATTCAAATTTGAAAAAAAATTCCTTTCACGAGTTCAAAAGTCACACCTGCTGAAACCCGGGACCTTTAGATCTTCAGTCTAACGCTCTCCCAACTGAGCTATTTCGGCCGATATCAACTAAACTTTCTAAAACACATATTTTTTACAAGTTTAAAGGTGAACATGACGTACTTCACTTTTTAAAAATCATTGCCTTATCACTTGTTCAAAAGTTTCTCCTGCCAAAACCCAGATACAATTAGATCTAAAATAAACTCTTTCCAAAAAATCTATTTCGTCTAATTTAACGAATCATAATATTCAAAATTTTGAATTACACATTTAAGTGTAAGCAAAACGCATTTTTTTTAAAGATTGCTTATTAATAATTTTAAATTAGTATCTCCGAAACCAGGGAGATACAACCACGCACCTTCAGCTCTTCAGTCTAGTACACTACAACTGACGTCTTTCAGATGATAGCAATTAAGCTTTCTAATGAACGTATTTATTTTCAAATTTCAATTGTAAACAAACGAATTCACATTTGAAAACAAAATTGCTTTCAGAGTTCAAAAGTCACACCTGCCGAAACCCGGGATCGAACCAGGGACCTTTAGATATTCAGTCTAACGCTCTCCCAACTGAGCTATCTCGGCAGATATCAACAAATCTTTCTAAAATATATATTTTTACAAGTTTTAAGGTGAACATGACGTACTTCACTTTTTAAAAATCATTGCCTTATCACTAGTTCAAAAGTTTCTCATGGCAAAACCCAGATACAATTAGATCTAAAATAAACTCTTTCCAAACAAATCTATTTCGTCTAATTTAACGAATCGTAGTATTCAAAATTTTAAATTACATATTTAAGTGTAAGCAAAACGTATTTTTTTTAAAGATTGCTTATTAATAATTTTAAATTAGTATCTCCGAAACCAGGGATACAACCACACACCTTCAGCTCTTCAGTCTAGTACTCTACAACTGACGTCTTTCAGATGATAGCAATTAAGCTTTCTAATGAACGTATTTATTTTCAAATTTCAATTGTAAACAAAACGAATTCACATTTGAAAACAAAATTGCTCTCCGAGTTCAAAAGTAACAACTGCCGAAATTCGGGATCGAAGCAGGGTCCTTTAGATCTTCAGTCTAACGCTCTCCCAACTGAGCTATTTCGGCTGATATCAACTAATCTTTCTAAAACATATATTTTTTACAAGTTTAAAGGTGACCATGACGTACTTCACTTTTTAAAAATCATTGCCTTATCACTTGTTCAAAATTTTCTCCTTCGAAAATCCAGATACAATTAGATCTAAAATAAACTCTTTCCAAACAAATGTATTTCGTCTAATTTAACGAATCATAGTATTAAAAATTTTGAATTACACATTTAAGTGTAAGCAAAACGTATTTTTTAAAGATTTCTTATTAATAATTTTAAAATAGTATCTCCGAAACCAAGGATACAACCACGCCCCTTCCGCTATTGAGTCTAGTACTCTACAACTGACGTCTTTCAGATGATAGCAATTTAACTTTCTGATGAACGTATTTATTTTCAAATTTCAATTGTAAAGAAAACGAATTCACATTTGAAAAAAAATTCCTTTCACGAGTTCAAAAGTCACACCTGCCGAAAGCCGGGACCTTTAGATCTTCAGTCTAACGCTCTCCCAACTGAGCTATTTCGGCCGATATCAACTAAACTTTCTAAAACACATATTTTTTACAAGTTTAAAGGTGAACATGACGTACTTCAATTTTTAAAAATCATTGCCTTATCACATAGACTTCTCCTGCCAAAACCCAGATACAATTAGATCTAAAATAAACTCTTTCCAAACAAATCTATTTCGTCTAATTTAACGAATCGTAGTATTCAAAATTTTTAATTACACATTTAAGTGTAAGCTAAACGTATTTTATTTAAAGGTTGCTTATTAATAATTTTAAATTAGTATCTCCGAAACCAGGGATACAACCACGCACCTTCAGCTCTTCAGTGTAGAACTCTACAACTGAAGTCTTTCAGATGATAGCAATTAAGCTTTCTAATGAACGTATTTATTTCCAAATTTCAATTGTAAACAAAACGAATCCACATTTGAAAACAAAATTGCTTTCACGAGTACGAAAGTCACAACTGCCGAAACCCGGGACATTTAGATCTTTAGTCTAACGCACTCCCAACTGAACTATTTCGGCTGATATCAACTAATCTTTCTAAAACATATATTTTTTACAAGTTTAAAGGTGAACATGACGTACTTCACTTTTTAAAAATCATTGCCTTATCACTTGTTCAAAAGTTTCTTCTGCCAAAACCCAGATACAATTAGATCTAAAATAAACTCTTTCCAAACAAATCTATTTCGTCTAATTTAACGAATCATAGTATTCAAAATTTTGAATTACACATTAACTGCAAGCAGAACGCATTTTTTTAAAGATTGCTTATTAATAATTTTAAATTAGTATCTCCGAATCCAGGGATACAGCCACGCACCTTCAGCTCTTCAGTCTAGTATTCTACAACTGACGTCTTTCAGATGATAGCAATTAAGCTTTCTAATGAACGTATTTATTTTCACATTTCAATTGTAAACAAAACGAATTCACATTTGAAAACAAAAATGCTTTCACGAGTTCAGAAGTCCAACCTGCAGAAACCCGGGATCGAACCAGGGACCTTTAGATCTTCAGTCTTACGCTCTCCCAACTGAGCTATTTCGGCTGATATCAACTAATCTTTCTAAAACATATATTTTTTACAAGTTTTAAGGTGAACATGACGTACTTCACTTTTTAAAAATCATTGCCTTATCACTTGTTCAAAAGTCTCTCCTGCCAAAACCCAGATACAATTAGATCTAAAATAAACTCTTTCCAAACAAATCTATTTCGTCTAATTTAACGAATCATAGTATTCAAAATTTTGAATTACACATTTAAATGTAAGCAAAACGTATTTTTTTAAAGATTTCTTATTAATAATTTTAAAATAGTATCTCCGAAACCAGGGATACAACCACGCACCTTCAGCTATTCAGTCTAGTACTCTACAACTGACGTCTTTCAGATGATAGCAATTTAACTTTCTAATGAACGTATTTATTTTCAAATTTCAATTGTAAACAAAACGAATTCACATTTGAAAAAAAATTCCTTTCACGAGTTCAAAAGTCACACCTGCCGAAACCCGGGACCTTTAGATCTTCAGTCTAACGCTCTCCCAACTGAGCTATTTCGGCCGATATCAAATAAACTTTCTAAAACATATACATTTTACAAGTTTAAAGGTGAACATGACGTGCTTCACTTTTTAAAAATCATTGCCTTATCACTTGTTCAAAAGTTTCTCATGCCAAAACCCAGATACAATTAGATCTAAAATAAACTCTTTCCTAACAAATCTATTTCGTCTAATTTAACGAATAATAGTATTCAAAATTTTGAATTACACATTTAAATGTAAGCAAAACGTATTTTTTTAAAGATTGCTTATTAATAATTTTAAATTAGTATCTCCGAAACCAGGGATACAACCACGCACCTACAGCTCTTCAGTCTAGAACTCTACAACTGAAGTCTTTCAGATGATAGCAATTAAGCTTTCTAATGAACGTATTTATTTTCAAATTTCAATTGTAAACAAAACGAATCCACATTTGAAAACAAAATTGCTTTCACGAGTTCAAAAGTCACACCTGCCGAAACCCGGGATTGAACCAGGGACCTTTAGATCTTCAGTCTAACGCTCTCCCAACTGAGCTATTTCGGCTAATATCAACTAATCTTTCTAAAACATATATTTTTTACAAGTTTAAAGGTGAACATGACGTACTTCACTTTTTAAAAATCATTGCCTTATCACTAGTTCAAAAGTTTCTCATGCCAAAACCCAGTTTCAATTAGATCTAAAATAAACTCTTTCCAAACAAATCTATTTCGTCTAATTTAACGAATCGTAGTATTCAAAATTTTAAATTACATATTTAAGTGTAAGCAAAACGTATTTTTTTTTAAGATTGCTTATTAATAATTTTAAATTAGTATCTCCGAAACCAGGGATACAACCACGCACCTTCAGCTCTTCAGTCTAGTACTCTACAACTGAAGTCTTTCAGATGATAGCAATTAAAATTTCTAATGAACGTATTTATTTTCAAATTTCAATTGTAAACAAAACGAATTCACATTTGAAAACAAAATAGCTTTCAAGAGTTCAAAAGTCACACCTGCCGAAACCCGGGACCTTTAAATCTTCAGTCTAACGCTCTCCCAACTGAGCTATTTCGGCTGATATCAACTAATCTTTCTAAAACATATTTTTTACAAGTTTAAAGTTGAACATGATGTACACTTTTTAAAAATCATTGCCTTATCACTTGTTCAAAAGTTTCTCCTGCCAAAACCCAGATACAATTAGATCTAAAATAAACTCTTTCCAAACAAATCTATTTCGTCTAATTTAACGAATCATAGTATTCAAAATTTTGAATTACACTTTTAAATGTAAGCAAAACGTATTTTTTAAAGATTGCTTATTAATAATTTTAAATTAGTATCTCCGAAACCAGGGATACAACCACGCACCTTCAGTCTAGAACTCTACAACTGAAGTCTTTCAGATGATAGCAATTAAGCTTTCTAATGAACGTATTTATTTTCAAATTTCAATTGTAAACAAAACGAATCCACATTTGAAAACAAAATAGCTTTCACGAGTTCAAAAGTCACACCTGCCGAAACCCGGGATCGAACCAGGGACCTTTAGATCTTCAGTCTAACGCTCTCCCAACTGAGCTATTTCGGCTGATATCAACTAATCTTTCTAAAACATATATTTTTTACAAGTTTAAAGGTGAACATGACGTACTTCACTTTTTAAAAATCATTGCCTTATCACTAGTTCAAATGTTTCTCCTGCCAAAACCCAGATACAATTAGATCTAAAATAAACTCTTCCCAAACAAATCTATTTCGTCTAATTTAACGAATCGTAGAATTCAAAATTTTTAATTACACATTTAAGTGTAAGCTAATCGTATTTTATTTAAAGATTGCTTATAAATAATTTTAAATTAGTATCTCCGAAACGAGGGATACAACCACGCACCTTCAGCTCTTCAGTCTAGTACTCTACAAGTGAAGTCTTTCAGATGAAAGCAATTAAAATTTCTAATGAACGTATTTATTTTCAAATTTCAATTGTAAAGAAAACGAATTCACATTTGAAAACAAAATAGCTTTCAAGAGTTCAAAAGTCACACCTGCCGAAACCCGGGACCTTTAGATCTTCAGTCTAACGCTCTCCCAACTGAGCTATTTCGACTGATATCAACTAATCTTTCTAAAACATATTTTTTACAAGTTTAAAGTTGAACATGACGTACACTTTTTAAAAATCATTGCCTTATCACTTGTTCAAAAGTTTCTCCTCACAAAACCCAGATACAATTAGATCTAAAATAAACTCTCTCCAAACAAATCTATTTCGTCTAATTTAACGAATCATAGTATTCAAAATTTTTAATTACACATTTAAGTGTAAGCTAATCGTATTTTATTTAAAGATTGCTTATTAATAATTTTAAAATAGTATCTCCGAAACCAGGGATACAACCACGCACCTTCAGCTATTCAGTCTAGAACTCTACAACTGAAGTCTTTCAGATGATAGCAATTAAGCTTTCTAATGAACGTATTTATTTTCAAATTTCAATTGTAAACAAAACGAATTCACATTTGAAAACAAAAATGCTTTCACGAGTTCAAAAATCACACCTGCCGAAACCCGGGATCGAACCAGGGACCTTTAGATCTTCAGTCAAACGCTCTCCCAACTGAGCTATTTCGGCTGATATCAACTAATCTTTCTAAAGCATATATTTTTTACAAGTTTTAAAGTGAACATGACGTACTTCACTTTTTAAAAATCATTGCCTTATCACTTGTTCAAAAGTTTCTCCTGCCAAAACCCAGATACAATTAGATCTAAAATAAACTCTTTCCAAACAAATCTATTTCGTCTAATTTAACGAATCATAGTATTCAAAATTTTGAATTACACATTTAAATGTAAGCAAAACGTATTTTTTTTAAAGATTTCTTATTAATAATTTTAAAATAGTATCTCCGAAACCAGGGATACAACCACGCACCTTCAGCTATTCAGTCTAGTACTCTACAACTGACGTCTTTCAGATGATAGCAATTTAACTTTCTAATGAACGTATTTATTTTCAAATTTCAATTGTAAACAAAACGAATTCACATTTGAAAAAAAATTCCTTTCACGAGTTCAAAAGTCACACCTGCGAAACCCGGGACCTTTAGATCTTCAGTCTAACGCTCTCCCAACTGAGCTACACTGCTGGCCACCGTAAATGCAACACCCTGAAGGAAGCATGCAAATAATATGAAATTTACAACATGCATTAGCGGAGGTGAGATATGCAAATGATTAGAATTTCAGCGCAGACGCACATCACGCGCGCCTGTGGCGCCACTTCAAAGCGCTATTTAAGGCTTGGAGATTTCGACGATTTCAAGTACGGCAATTGTGTTTTTCTTGTGGTTTTTCAAAAAAACGATCAATTATGCCTCGGAGAAAACAGCGATCATCTTTTGATCAAGTATCCGAGTTCGACAGAGGAAGGATAGTGGCCTACCGAGATTGTGGATTATCTTTCAGGGAAATCGGTAGTCGTGTTGGACGAAACCAAACAACTGTAATGCGGATATGTGATCGTTGGATGCAGGAAGGTACGACGGACCGACGTGTTCGATCGCATCCACCTCAGTGCACCACTTCACGTGATGACAGGCATATTGAGCGTATGGCAGTGACGGATCGCTCAGCCACATCACGAACCATAGCACAGAACATTCAGTCTGTACCGCATCATCCAGTGTCTGCGCGTACCATTCGACGCCGTTTACAGCAGAGTGGTCTGTCCGCAAGATGTCCATTGCTTCGTCAACCCTTGACGCAGAACCACAGACGTTTCCGCCGCCAATGGTGCGATGAAAGAAGGATGTGGACGGCAGAATGGAATGAAATTGTCTTTACTGACGAGTCACGCTTCCGTCTGCAACACCACGATGGTCGGATTCGAGTCTGGAGACACCGTGGAGAGAGGATGCTGAACAGCTGCGTTATGCACCGCCACACTGGTCCTGCACCGGGTATTATGGTATGGGGCGGTATTGGATATCACTCTCGCACTCCTCTAGTACGCATTGCCGGTACTTTAAACAGCCAGCGCTACATCTCCGAGGTGTTGCAGCCAGTTGTCCTTCCTTACCTTCAGGGCTTGCCCACAGCCATATTTCAACAGGATAATGCGCGACCACACGTGGCACGCATTGTCCAAGGGTTCTTCGTCAATCACCAGATTGAATTGCTTCCCTGGCCAGCTCGCTCTCCGGATCTTTCGCCGATAGAAAACATGTGGTCCATGGTTGCTCAACGATTGACCCAGAATACATCCCCAGCTGCCACACCAGATCAACTTTGGCAACGTGTGGAAGCTGCTTGGTCTGCTGTACCCCAAGAACACATCCAAAGTCTCTTTGAATCAATGCCGAGGCGTGTGGCAGCGGTGATCTCCAACAATGGCGGCTACTCTGGCTACTGATTTTGGCAGGAACCACACTTCACAGAAGTCTATAAATTTAATCATTTGATACTTGGTCAACATGTTATCTACAAAATAAATTTTGTTGTGATATCTCTTGTCTTTCTTGGTGTTGCAATTTGGGTGGCCAGCAGTGTATTTCGGCCGATATCAAATAAACTTTCTAAAACATATATTTTTTACAAGTTTAAAGGTGAACATGACGTACTTCAATTTTTAAAAATCATTGCCTTATCACTTGTTCAAAAGTTTCTCCTGCCAAAACCCAGATACAATTAGATCTAAAATAAACTCTTTCCAAACAAATCTATTTCGTCTAATTTAACGAATCATAGTATTCAAAATTTTGAATTACACTTTTAAATGTAAGCAAAACGTATTTTTTAAAGATTGCTTATTAATAATTTTAAATTAGTATCTCCGAAACCAGGGATACAACCACGCACCTTCAGCTCTTCAGTCTAGAACTCTACAACTGAAGACTTTCAGATGATAGCAATTAAGCTTTCTAATGAACGTATTTATTTTCAAATTTCAATTGTAAACAAAACGAATCCACATTTGAAAACAAAATTGCTTTCACGAGTACAAAAGTCACAACTGCCGAAACCCGGGATCGAACCAAGGACCTTTAGATCTTCAGTATAACGCTCTCCCAACTGAGCTATTTCGGCTGATATCAACTAAACTTTCTAAAACATATATTTTTTACAAATTTTAAGGTGAACATGACGTACTTCACTTTTTAAAAATCATTGCCTTATCACTTGTTCAAAAGTTTCTCCTGCCAAAACCCAGATACAATTAGATCTGAAATAAACTCTTTCCAAACAAATCTATTTCGTCTAATTTAACGAATCATAGTATTCAAAATTTTGAATTAAACATTTAAGTGTAAGCAAAACGCATTTTTTTTAAAGATTGCTTATTAATAATTTTAAAATAGTATCTCCGAAACCAGAGATACAACCACGCACCTTCAGCTATTCAGTCTAGAACTCTACAACTGAAGTCTTCCAGATGATAGCAATTAAGCTTTCTAATGAACGTATTTATTTTCACATTTCAATTGTAAACAAAACGAATTCACATTTGAAAACAAAAATGCTTTCACGAGTTCAAAAGTCACACCTGCCGAAACCCGGGACCTTTAGATCTTCAGTCTAACGCTCTCCCAACTGAGCTATTTCGGCTGATATCAACTAATCTTTCTAAAACATATATTTTTTACAAGTTTTAAAGTGAACATGACGTACTTCACTTTTTAAAAATCATTGCCTTATCACTTGTTCAAAAGTTTCTCCTGCCAAAACCCAGATACAATTAGATCTAAAATAAACTCTTTCCAAACAAATCTATTTCGTCTAATTTAACGAATCATAGTATTCAAAATTTTGAATTACACATTTAAATGTAAGCAAAACGTATTTTTTTTAAAGATTTCTTATTAATAATTTTAAAATAGTATCTCCGAAACCAGGGATACAACCACGCACCTTCAGCTATTCAGTCTAGTACTCTACAACTGACGTCTTTCAGATGATAGCAATTTAACTTTCTAATGAACGTATTTATTTTCAAATTTCAATTGTAAACAAAACGAATTCACATTTGAAAAAAAATTCCTTTCACGAGTTCAAAAGTCACACCTGCCGAAACCCGGAACCTTTAGATATTCAGTCTAACGCTCTCCCAACTGAGCTATTTCGGCCGATATCAAATAAACTTTCTAAAACATATATTTTTTACAAGTTTAAAGGTGAACATGACGTACTTCAATTTTTAAAAATCATTGCCTTATCACTTGTTCAAAAGTTTCTCCTGCCAAAACCCAGATACAATTAGATCTAAAATAAACTCTTTCCAAACAAATCTATTTCGTCTAATTTAACGAATCATAGTATTCAAAATTTTGAATTACACATTTAAATGTAAGCAAAACGTATTTTTTTTAAAGATTTCTTATTAATAATTTTAAAATAGTATCTCCGAAACCAGGGATACAACCACGCACCTTCAGCCCTTCAGTCTAGAACTCTACAACTGAAGTCTTTCAGATGATAGCAATTAAGCTTTCTAATGAACGTATTTATTTTCAAATTTCAATTGTAAACAAAACGAATCCACATTTGAAAACAAAATAGCTTTCACGAGTTCAAAAGTCACACCTGCCGAAACCCGGGATCGAACCAGGGACCTTTAGATCTTCAGTCTAACGCTCTCCCACCTGAGCTATTTCGGCTGATATCAACTAATCTTTCTAAAACATATATTTTTTACAAGTTTAAAGGTGAACATGACGTACTTCACTTTTTAAAAATCATTGCCTTATCACTAGTTCAAATGTTTCTCCTGCCAAAACCCAGATACAATTAGATCTAAAATAAACTCTTCCCAAACAAATCTATTTCGTCTAATTTAACGAATCGTAGTATTCAAAATTTTTAATTACACATTTAAGTGTAAGCTAATCGTATTTTATTTAAAGATTGCTTATAAATAATTTTAAATTAGTATCTCCGAAACCAGAGATACAACCACGCACCTTCAGCTCTTCAGTCTAGTACTCTACAAGTGAAGTCTTTCAGATGATAGCAATTAAAATTTCTAATGAACGTATTTATTTTCAAATTTCAATTGTAAACAAAACGAATCCACATTTGAAAACAAAATAGCTTTCACGAGTTCAAAAGTCACACCTGCCGAAACCCGGGATCGAACCAGGGACCTTTAGATCTTCAGTCTAACGCTCTCCAAACTGAGCTATTTCGGCTGATATCAACTAATCTTTCTAAAACATATATTTTTTACAAGTTTAAAGGTGAACATGACGTGCTTCACTTTTTAAAAATCATTGCCTTATCACTTGTTCAAAAGTTTCTCATGCCAAAACCCAGATACAATTAGATCTAAAATAAACTCTTTCCTAACAAATCTATTTCGTCTAATTTAACGAATAATAGTATTCAAAATTTTGAATTACACATTTAAATGTAAGCAAAACGTATTTTTTTAAAGATTGCTTATTAATAATTTTAAATTAGTATCTCCGAAACCAGGGATACAACCACGCACCTACAGCTCTTCAGTCTAGAACTCTACAACTGAAGTCTTTCAGATGATAGCAATTAAGCTTTCTAATGAACGTATTTATTTTCAAATTTCAATTGTAAACAAAACGAATCCACATTTGAAAACAAAATTGCTTTCACGAGTTCAAAAGTCACACCTGCCGAAACCCGGGATTGAACCAGGGACCTTTAGATCTTCAGTCTAACGCTCTCCCAACTGAGCTATTTCGGCTAATATCAACTAATCTTTCTAAAACATATATTTTTTACAAGTTTAAAGGTGAACATGACGTACTTCACTTTTTAAAAATCATTGCCTTATCACTAGTTCAAAAGTTTCTCATGCCAAAACCCAGTTTCAATTAGATCTAAAATAAACTCTTTCCAAACAAATCTATTTCGTCTAATTTAACGAATCGTAGTATTCAAAATTTTAAATTACATATTTAAGTGTAAGCAAAACGTATTTTTTTTTAAGATTGCTTATTAATAATTTTAAATTAGTATCTCCGAAACCAGGGATACAACCACGCACCTTCAGCTCTTCAGTCTAGTACTCTACAACTGAAGTCTTTCAGATGATAGCAATTAAAATTTCTAATGAACGTATTTATTTTCAAATTTCAATTGTAAACAAAACGAATTCACATTTGAAAACAAAATAGCTTTCAAGAGTTCAAAAGTCACACCTGCCGAAACCCGGGACCTTTAAATCTTCAGTCTAACGCTCTCCCAACTGAGCTATTTCGGCTGATATCAACTAATCTTTCTAAAACATATTTTTTACAAGTTTAAAGTTGAACATGATGTACACTTTTTAAAAATCATTGCCTTATCACTTGTTCAAAAGTTTCTCCTGCCAAAACCCAGATACAATTAGATCTAAAATAAACTCTTTCCAAACAAATCTATTTCGTCTAATTTAACGAATCATAGTATTCAAAATTTTGAATTACACTTTTAAATGTAAGCAAAACGTATTTTTTAAAGATTGCTTATTAATAATTTTAAATTAGTATCTCCGAAACCAGGGATACAACCACGCACCTTCAGTCTAGAACTCTACAACTGAAGTCTTTCAGATGATAGCAATTAAGCTTTCTAATGAACGTATTTATTTTCAAATTTCAATTGTAAACAAAACGAATCCACATTTGAAAACAAAATAGCTTTCACGAGTTCAAAAGTCACACCTGCCGAAACCCGGGATCGAACCAGGGACCTTTAGATCTTCAGTCTAACGCTCTCCCAACTGAGCTATTTCGGCTGATATCAACTAATCTTTCTAAAACATATATTTTTTACAAGTTTAAAGGTGAACATGACGTACTTCACTTTTTAAAAATCATTGCCTTATCACTAGTTCAAATGTTTCTCCTGCCAAAACCCAGATACAATTAGATCTAAAATAAACTCTTCCCAAACAAATCTATTTCGTCTAATTTAACGAATCGTAGAATTCAAAATTTTTAATTACACATTTAAGTGTAAGCTAATCGTATTTTATTTAAAGATTGCTTATAAATAATTTTAAATTAGTATCTCCGAAACGAGGGATACAACCACGCACCTTCAGCTCTTCAGTCTAGTACTCTACAAGTGAAGTCTTTCAGATGAAAGCAATTAAAATTTCTAATGAACGTATTTATTTTCAAATTTCAATTGTAAAGAAAACGAATTCACATTTGAAAACAAAATAGCTTTCAAGAGTTCAAAAGTCACACCTGCCGAAACCCGGGACCTTTAGATCTTCAGTCTAACGCTCTCCCAACTGAGCTATTTCGACTGATATCAACTAATCTTTCTAAAACATATTTTTTACAAGTTTAAAGTTGAACATGACGTACACTTTTTAAAAATCATTGCCTTATCACTTGTTCAAAAGTTTCTCCTCACAAAACCCAGATACAATTAGATCTAAAATAAACTCTCTCCAAACAAATCTATTTCGTCTAATTTAACGAATCATAGTATTCAAAATTTTTAATTACACATTTAAGTGTAAGCTAATCGTATTTTATTTAAAGATTGCTTATTAATAATTTTAAAATAGTATCTCCGAAACCAGGGATACAACCACGCACCTTCAGCTATTCAGTCTAGAACTCTACAACTGAAGTCTTTCAGATGATAGCAATTAAGCTTTCTAATGAACGTATTTATTTTCAAATTTCAATTGTAAACAAAACGAATTCACATTTGAAAACAAAAATGCTTTCACGAGTTCAAAAATCACACCTGCCGAAACCCGGGATCGAACCAGGGACCTTTAGATCTTCAGTCAAACGCTCTCCCAACTGAGCTATTTCGGCTGATATCAACTAATCTTTCTAAAGCATATATTTTTTACAAGTTTTAAAGTGAACATGACGTACTTCACTTTTTAAAAATCATTGCCTTATCACTTGTTCAAAAGTTTCCCCTGCCAAAACCCAGATACAATTAGATCTAAAATAAACTCTTTCCAAACAAATCTATTTCGTCTAATTTAACGAATCATAGTATTCAAAATTTTGAATTACACATTTAAATGTAAGCAAAACGTATTTTTTTTAAAGATTTCTTATTAATAATTTTAAAATAGTATCTCCGAAACCAGGGATACAACCACGCACCTTCAGCTATTCAGTCTAGTACTCTACAACTGACGTCTTTCAGATGATAGCAATTTAACTTTCTAATGAACGTATTTATTTTCAAATTTCAATTGTAAACAAAACGAATTCACATTTGAAAAAAAATTCCTTTCACGAGTTCAAAAGTCACACCTGCGAAACCCGGGACCTTTAGATCTTCAGTCTAACGCTCTCCCAACTGAGCTACACTGCTGGCCACCGTAAATGCAACACCCTGAAGGAAGCATGCAAATAATATGAAATTTACAACATGCATTAGCGGAGGTGAGATATGCAAATGATTAGAATTTCAGCGCAGACGCACATCACGCGCGCCTGTGGCGCCACTTCAAAGCGCTATTTAAGGCTTGGAGATTTCGACGATTTCAAGTACGGCAATTGTGTTTTTCTTGTGGTTTTTCAAAAAAACGATCAATTATGCCTCGGAGAAAACAGCGATCATCTTTTGATCAAGTATCCGAGTTCGACAGAGGAAGGATAGTGGCCTACCGAGATTGTGGATTATCTTTCAGGGAAATCGGTAGTCGTGTTGGACGAAACCAAACAACTGTAATGCGGATATGTGATCGTTGGATGCAGGAAGGTACGACGGACCGACGTGTTCGATCGCATCCACCTCAGTGCACCACTTCACGTGATGACAGGCATATTGAGCGTATGGCAGTGACGGATCGCTCAGCCACATCACGAACCATAGCACAGAACATTCAGTCTGTACCGCATCATCCAGTGTCTGCGCGTACCATTCGACGCCGTTTACAGCAGAGTGGTCTGTCCGCAAGATGTCCATTGCTTCGTCAACCCTTGACGCAGAACCACAGACGTTTCCGCCGCCAATGGTGCGATGAAAGAAGGATGTGGACGGCAGAATGGAATGAAATTGTCTTTACTGACGAGTCACGCTTCCGTCTGCAACACCACGATGGTCGGATTCGAGTCTGGAGACACCGTGGAGAGAGGATGCTGAACAGCTGCGTTATGCACCGCCACACTGGTCCTGCACCGGGTATTATGGTATGGGGCGGTATTGGATATCACTCTCGCACTCCTCTAGTACGCATTGCCGGTACTTTAAACAGCCAGCGCTACATCTCCGAGGTGTTGCAGCCAGTTGTCCTTCCTTACCTTCAGGGCTTGCCCACAGCCATATTTCAACAGGATAATGCGCGACCACACGTGGCACGCATTGTCCAAGGGTTCTTCGTCAATCACCAGATTGAATTGCTTCCCTGGCCAGCTCGCTCTCCGGATCTTTCGCCGATAGAAAACATGTGGTCCATGGTTGCTCAACGATTGACCCAGAATACATCCCCAGCTGCCACACCAGATCAACTTTGGCAACGTGTGGAAGCTGCTTGGTCTGCTGTACCCCAAGAACACATCCAAAGTCTCTTTGAATCAATGCCGAGGCGTGTGGCAGCGGTGATCTCCAACAATGGCGGCTACTCTGGCTACTGATTTTGGCAGGAACCACACTTCACAGAAGTCTATAAATTTAATCATTTGATACTTGGTCAACATGTTATCTACAAAATAAATTTTGTTGTGATATCTCTTGTCTTTCTTGGTGTTGCAATTTGGGTGGCCAGCAGTGTATTTCGGCCGATATCAAATAAACTTTCTAAAACATATATTTTTTACAAGTTTAAAGGTGAACATGACGTACTTCAATTTTTAAAAATCATTGCCTTATCACTTGTTCAAAAGTTTCTCCTGCCAAAACCCAGATACAATTAGATCTAAAATAAACTCTTTCCAAACAAATCTATTTCGTCTAATTTAACGAATCATAGTATTCAAAATTTTGAATTACACTTTTAAATGTAAGCAAAACGTATTTTTTAAAGATTGCTTATTAATAATTTTAAATTAGTATCTCCGAAACCAGGGATACAACCACGCACCTTCAGCTCTTCAGTCTAGAACTCTACAACTGAAGACTTTCAGATGATAGCAATTAAGCTTTCTAATGAACGTATTTATTTTCAAATTTCAATTGTAAACAAAACGAATCCACATTTGAAAACAAAATTGCTTTCACGAGTACAAAAGTCACAACTGCCGAAACCCGGGATCGAACCAAGGACCTTTAGATCTTCAGTATAACGCTCTCCCAACTGAGCTATTTCGGCTGATATCAACTAAACTTTCTAAAACATATATTTTTTACAAATTTTAAGGTGAACATGACGTACTTCACTTTTTAAAAATCATTGCCTTATCACTTGTTCAAAAGTTTCTCCTGCCAAAACCCAGATACAATTAGATCTGAAATAAACTCTTTCCAAACAAATCTATTTCGTCTAATTTAACGAATCATAGTATTCAAAATTTTGAATTAAACATTTAAGTGTAAGCAAAACGCATTTTTTTTAAAGATTGCTTATTAATAATTTTAAAATAGTATCTCCGAAACCAGAGATACAACCACGCACCTTCAACTATTCAGTCTAGAACTCTACAACTGAAGTCTTCCAGATGATAGCAATTAAGCTTTCTAATGAACGTATTTATTTTCACATTTCAATTGTAAACAAAACGAATTCACATTTGAAAACAAAAATGCTTTCACGAGTTCAAAAGTCACACCTGCCGAAACCCGGGACCTTTAGATCTTCAGTCTAACGCTCTCCCAACTGAGCTATTTCGGCTGATATCAACTAATCTTTCTAAAACATATATTTTTTACAAGTTTTAAAGTGAACATGACGTACTTCACTTTTTAAAAATCATTGCCTTATCACTTGTTCAAAAGTTTCTCCTGCCAAAACCCAGATACAATTAGATCTAAAATAAACTCTTTCCAAACAAATCTATTTCGTCTAATTTAACGAATCATAGTATTCAAAATTTTGAATTACACATTTAAATGTAAGCAAAACGTATTTTTTTTAAAGATTTCTTATTAATAATTTTAAAATAGTATCTCCGAAACCAGGGATACAACCACGCACCTTCAGCTATTCAGTCTAGTACTCTACAACTGACGTCTTTCAGATGATAGCGATTTAACTTTCTAATGAACGTATTTATTTTCAAATTTCAATTGTAAACAAAACGAATTCACATTTGAAAAAAAATTCCTTTCACGAGTTCAAAAGTCACACCTGCCGAAACCCGGGACCTTTAGATATTCAGTCTAACGCTCTCCCAACTGAGCTATTTCGGCCGATATCAAATAAACTTTCTAAAACATATATATTTTACAAGTTTAAAGGTGAACATGACGTACTTCAATTTTTAAAAATCATTGCCTTATCACTTGTTCAAAAGTTTCTCCTGCCAAAACCCAGATACAATTAGATCTAAAATAAACTCTTTCCAAACAAATCTATTTCGTCTAATTTAACGAATCATAGTATTCAAAATTTTGAATTACACATTTAAATGTAAGCAAAACGTATTTTTTTTAAAGATTTCTTATTAATAATTTTAAAATAGTATCTCCGAAACCAGGGATACAACCACGCACCTTCAGCCCTTCAGTCTAGAACTCTACAACTGAAGTCTTTCAGATGATAGCAATTAAGCTTTCTAATGAACGTATTTATTTTCAAATTTCAATTGTAAACAAAACGAATCCACATTTGAAAACAAAATAGCTTTCACGAGTTCAAAAGTCACACCTGCCGAAACCCGGGACCTTTAGATCTTCAGTCTAACGCTCTCCCAACTGAGCTATTTCGGCTGATATCAACTAATCTTTCTAAAACATATATTTTTTACAAGTTTAAAGGTGAACATGACGTACTTCACTTTTTAAAAATCATTGCCTTATCACTAGTTCAAATGTTTCTCCTGCCAAAACCCAGATACAATTAGATCTAAAATAAACTCTTCCCAAACAAATCTATTTCGTCTAATTTAACGAATCGTAGTATTCAAAATTTTTAATTACACATTTAAGTGTAAGCTAATCGTATTTTATTTAAAGATTGCTTATAAATAATTTTAAATTAGTATCTCCGAAACCAGAGATACAACCACGCACCTTCAGCTCTTCAGTCTAGTACTCTACAAGTGAAGTCTTTAAGATGATAGCAATTAAAATTTCTAATGAACGTATTTATTTTCAAATTTCAATTGTAAACAAAACGAATTCACATTTGAAAACAATATAGCTTTCAAGAGTTCAAAAGTCACACCTGCCGAAACCCGTGACCTTCAGATCTTCAGTCTAACGCTCTCCCAACTGAGCTATTTCGGCTGATATCAACTAATCTTTCTAAAACATATTTTTTACAAGTTTAAAGTTGAACATGACGTACACTTTTTAAAAATCATTGCCTTATCACTTGTTCAAAAGTTTCTCCTGCCAAAACCCAGATACAATTAGATCTAAAATAAACTCTTTCCAAACAAATCTATTTCGTCTAATTTAACGAATCATAGTATTCAAAATTTTTAATTACACATTTAAGTGTAAGCTAATCGTATTTTATTTAAAGATTGCTTATAAATTATTTTAAATTAGTATCTCCGAAACCAGGGATACAACCACGCACCTTCAGCTCTTCAGTCTAGAACTCTACAACTGAAGTCTTTCAGATGATAGCAATTAAGCTTTCTAATGAACGTATTTATTTTCAAATTTCAATTGTAAAAAAAACGAATTCACATTTGAAAACAAAATTGCTTTCCGAGTTCAAAAGTAACAACTGCCGAAACTCGGGATCGAAGCAGGGACCTTTAGATCTTCAGTCTAACGCTCTCCCAACTGAGCTATTTCGGCCGATATCAACTAAACTTTCTAAAACACATATTTTTTACAAGTTTAAAGGTGACCATGACATACTTCACTTTTTAAAAATCATTGCCTTATCACTAGTTCAAAAGTTTCTCATGCCAAAACCCAGATACAATTAGATCTAAAATAAACTCTTTCCAAACAAATCTATTTCGTCTAATTTAACGAATAATAGTATTCAAAATTTTGAATTACACATTTAAATGTAAGCAAAACGTATTTTTTTAAAGATTGCTTATTAATAATTTTAAATTAGTATCTCCGAAACCAGGGATACAACCACGCACCTACAGCTCTTCAGTCTAGAACTCTACAACTGAAGTCTTTCAGATGATAGCAATTAAGTTTTCTAATGAACGTATTTATTTTCAAATTTCAATTGTAAACAAAACGAATCCACATTTGAAAACAAAATTGCTTTCACGAGTTCAAAAGTCACACATGCCGAAACCCGGGACCTTTAGATCTTCAGTCTAACGCTCTCCCAACTGAGCTATTTCGGCTGATATCAACTAATCTTTCTAAAACATATATTTTTTACAAGTTTAAAGGTGAACATGACGTACTTCACTTTTTAAAAATCAGTGCCTTATCACTAGTTCAAAAGTTTCTCATGCAAAAACCCAGATACAATTAGATCTAAAATAAACTCTTTCCAAAGAAATCTATTTCGTCTAATTTAAGGAATCGTAGTATTCAAAATTTTAAATTACATATTTAAGTGTAAGCTAATCGTATTTTATTTAAAGATTGCTTATAAATTATTTTAAATTAGTATCTCCGAAACCAGGGATACAACCACGCACCTTCAGCTCTTCAGTCTAGAACTCAACAACTGAAGTCTTTCAGATGATAGCAATTAAGCTTTCTAATGAACGTATTTATTTTCAAATTTCAATTGTAAACAAAACGAATTCACATTTGAAAACAATATAGCTTTCAAGAGTTCAAAAGTCACACCTGCCGAAACCCGTGACCTTCAGATCTTCAGTCTAACGCTCTCCCAACTGAGCTATTTCGGCTGATATCAACTAATCTTTCTAAAACATATTTTTTACAAGTTTAAAGTTGAACATGACGTACACTTTTTACAAATCATTGCCTTATCACTTGTTCAGAAGTTTCTCCTGCCAAAACCCAGATACAATTAGATCTAAAATAAACTCTTTCCAAACAAATCTATTTCGTCTAATTTAACGAATCATAGTATTCAAAATTTTTAATTACACATTTAAGTGTAAGCTAATCGTATTTTATTTAAAGATTGCTTATAAATTATTTTAAATTAGTATCTCCGAAACCAGGGATACAACCACGCACCTTCAGCTCTTCAGTCTAGAACTCTACAACTGAAGTCTTTCAGATGATAGCGATTTAACTTTCTAATGAACGTATTTATTTTCAAATTTCAATTGTAAACAAAACGAATTCACATTTGAAAAAAAATTCCTTTCACGAGTTCAAAAGTCACACCTGCCGAAACCCGGGACCTTTAGATATTCAGTCTAACGCTCTCCCAACTGAGCTATTTCGGCCGATATCAAATAAACTTTCTAAAACATATATATTTTACAAGTTTAAAGGTGAACATGACGTACTTCAATTTTTAAAAATCATTGCCTTATCACTTGTTCAAAAGTTTCTCCTGCCAAAACCCAGATACAATTAGATCTAAAATAAACTCTTTCCAAACAAATCTATTTCGTCTAATTTAACGAATCATAGTATTCAAAATTTTGAATTACACATTTAAATGTAAGCAAAACGTATTTTTTTTAAAGATTTCTTATTAATAATTTTAAAATAGTATCTCCGAAACCAGGGATACAACCACGCACCTTCAGCCCTTCAGTCTAGAACTCTACAACTGAAGTCTTTCAGATGATAGCAATTAAGCTTTCTAATGAACGTATTTATTTTCAAATTTCAATTGTAAACAAAACGAATCCACATTTGAAAACAAAATAGCTTTCACGAGTTCAAAAGTCACACCTGCCGAAACCCGGGACCTTTAGATCTTCAGTCTAACGCTCTCCCAACTGAGCTATTTCGGCTGATATCAACTAATCTTTCTAAAACATATATTTTTTACAAGTTTAAAGGTGAACATGACGTACTTCACTTTTTAAAAATCATTGCCTTATCACTAGTTCAAATGTTTCTCCTGCCAAAACCCAGATACAATTAGATCTAAAATAAACTCTTCCCAAACAAATCTATTTCGTCTAATTTAACGAATCGTAGTATTCAAAATTTTTAATTACACATTTAAGTGTAAGCTAATCGTATTTTATTTAAAGATTGCTTATAAATAATTTTAAATTAGTATCTCCGAAACCAGAGATACAACCACGCACCTTCAGCTCTTCAGTCTAGTACTCTACAAGTGAAGTCTTTAAGATGATAGCAATTAAAATTTCTAATGAACGTATTTATTTTCAAATTTCAATTGTAAACAAAACGAATTCACATTTGAAAACAATATAGCTTTCAAGAGTTCAAAAGTCACACCTGCCGAAACCCGTGACCTTCAGATCTTCAGTCTAACGCTCTCCCAACTGAGCTATTTCGGCTGATATCAACTAATCTTTCTAAAACATATTTTTTACAAGTTTAAAGTTGAACATGACGTACACTTTTTAAAAATCATTGCCTTATCACTTGTTCAAAAGTTTCTCCTGCCAAAACCCAGATACAATTAGATCTAAAATAAACTCTTTCCAAACAAATCTATTTCGTCTAATTTAACGAATCATAGTATTCAAAATTTTTAATTACACATTTAAGTGTAAGCTAATCGTATTTTATTTAAAGATTGCTTATAAATTATTTTAAATTAGTATCTCCGAAACCAGGGATACAACCACGCACCTTCAGCTCTTCAGTCTAGAACTCTACAACTGAAGTCTTTCAGATGATAGCAATTAAGCTTTCTAATGAACGTATTTATTTTCAAATTTCAATTGTAAAAAAAACGAATTCACATTTGAAAACAAAATTGCTTTCCGAGTTCAAAAGTAACAACTGCCGAAACTCGGGATCGAAGCAGGGACCTTTAGATCTTCAGTCTAACGCTCTCCCAACTGAGCTATTTCGGCCGATATCAACTAAACTTTCTAAAACACATATTTTTTACAAGTTTAAAGGTGACCATGACATACTTCACTTTTTAAAAATCATTGCCTTATCACTAGTTCAAAAGTTTCTCATGCCAAAACCCAGATACAATTAGATCTAAAATAAACTCTTTCCAAACAAATCTATTTCGTCTAATTTAACGAATAATAGTATTCAAAATTTTGAATTACACATTTAAATGTAAGCAAAACGTATTTTTTTAAAGATTGCTTATTAATAATTTTAAATTAGTATCTCCGAAACCAGGGATACAACCACGCACCTACAGCTCTTCAGTCTAGAACTCTACAACTGAAGTCTTTCAGATGATAGCAATTAAGTTTTCTAATGAACGTATTTATTTTCAAATTTCAATTGTAAACAAAACGAATCCACATTTGAAAACAAAATTGCTTTCACGAGTTCAAAAGTCACACATGCCGAAACCCGGGACCTTTAGATCTTCAGTCTAACGCTCTCCCAACTGAGCTATTTCGGCTGATATCAACTAATCTTTCTAAAACATATATTTTTTACAAGTTTAAAGGTGAACATGACGTACTTCACTTTTTAAAAATCAGTGCCTTATCACTAGTTCAAATGTTTCTCCTGCCAAAACCCAGATACAATTAGATCTAAAATAAACTCTTCCCAAACAAATCTATTTCGTCTAATTTAACGAATCGTAGTATTCAAAATTTTTAATTACACATTTAAGTGTAAGCTAATCGTATTTTATTTAAAGATTGCTTATAAATAATTTTAAATTAGTATCTCCGAAACCAGAGATACAACCACGCACCTTCAGCTCTTCAGTCTAGTACTCTACAAGTGAAGTCTTTAAGATGATAGCAATTAAAATTTCTAATGAACGTATTTATTTTCAAATTTCAATTGTAAACAAAACGAATTCACATTTGAAAACAATATAGCTTTCAAGAGTTCAAAAGTCACACCTGCCGAAACCCGTGACCTTCAGATCTTCAGTCTAACGCTCTCCCAACTGAGCTATTTCGGCTGATATCAACTAATCTTTCTAAAACATATTTTTTACAAGTTTAAAGTTGAACATGACGTACACTTTTTAAAAATCATTGCCTTATCACTTGTTCAAAAGTTTCTCCTGCCAAAACCCAGATACAATTAGATCTAAAATAAACTCTTTCCAAACAAATCTATTTCGTCTAATTTAACGAATCATAGTATTCAAAATTTTTAATTACACATTTAAGTGTAAGCTAATCGTATTTTATTTAAAGATTGCTTATAAATTATTTTAAATTAGTATCTCCGAAACCAGGGATACAACCACGCACCTTCAGCTCTTCAGTCTAGAACTCTACAACTGAAGTCTTTCAGATGATAGCAATTAAGCTTTCTAATGAACGTATTTATTTTCAAATTTCAATTGTAAAAAAAACGAATTCACATTTGAAAACAAAATTGCTTTCCGAGTTCAAAAGTAACAACTGCCGAAACTCGGGATCGAAGCAGGGACCTTTAGATCTTCAGTCTAACGCTCTCCCAACTGAGCTATTTCGGCCGATATCAACTAAACTTTCTAAAACACATATTTTTTACAAGTTTAAAGGTGACCATGACATACTTCACTTTTTAAAAATCATTGCCTTATCACTAGTTCAAAAGTTTCTCATGCCAAAACCCAGATACAATTAGATCTAAAATAAACTCTTTCCAAACAAATCTATTTCGTCTAATTTAACGAATAATAGTATTCAAAATTTTGAATTACACATTTAAATGTAAGCAAAACGTATTTTTTTAAAGATTGCTTATTAATAATTTTAAATTAGTATCTCCGAAACCAGGGATACAACCACGCACCTACAGCTCTTCAGTCTAGAACTCTACAACTGAAGTCTTTCAGATGATAGCAATTAAGTTTTCTAATGAACGTATTTATTTTCAAATTTCAATTGTAAACAAAACGAATCCACATTTGAAAACAAAATTGCTTTCACGAGTTCAAAAGTCACACATGCCGAAACCCGGGACCTTTAGATCTTCAGTCTAACGCTCTCCCAACTGAGCTATTTCGGCTGATATCAACTAATCTTTCTAAAACATATATTTTTTACAAGTTTAAAGGTGAACATGACGTACTTCACTTTTTAAAAATCAGTGCCTTATCACTAGTTCAAAAGTTTCTCATGCAAAAACCCAGATACAATTAGATCTAAAATAAACTCTTTCCAAAGAAATCTATTTCGTCTAATTTAAGGAATCGTAGTATTCAAAATTTTAAATTACATATTTAAGTGTAAGCTAATCGTATTTTATTTAAAGATTGCTTATAAATTATTTTAAATTAGTATCTCCGAAACCAGGGATACAACCACGCACCTTCAGCTCTTCAGTCTAGAACTCAACAACTGAAGTCTTTCAGATGATAGCAATTAAGCTTTCTAATGAACGTATTTATTTTCAAATTTCAATTGTAAACAAAACGAATTCACATTTGAAAACAATATAGCTTTCAAGAGTTCAAAAGTCACACCTGCCGAAACCCGTGACCTTCAGATCTTCAGTCTAACGCTCTCCCAACTGAGCTATTTCGGCTGATATCAACTAATCTTTCTAAAACATATTTTTTACAAGTTTAAAGTTGAACATGACGTACACTTTTTACAAATCATTGCCTTATCACTTGTTCAGAAGTTTCTCCTGCCAAAACCCAGATACAATTAGATCTAAAATAAACTCTTTCCAAACAAATCTATTTCGTCTAATTTAACGAATCATAGTATTCAAAATTTTTAATTACACATTTAAGTGTAAGCTAATCGTATTTTATTTAAAGATTGCTTATAAATTATTTTAAATTAGTATCTCCGAAACCAGGGATACAACCACGCACCTTCAGCTCTTCAGTCTAGAACTCTACAACTGAAGTCTTTCAGATGATAGCGATTTAACTTTCTAATGAACGTATTTATTTTCAAATTTCAATTGTAAACAAAACGAATTCACATTTGAAAAAAAATTCCTTTCACGAGTTCAAAAGTCACACCTGCCGAAACCCGGGACCTTTAGATATTCAGTCTAACGCTCTCCCAACTGAGCTATTTCGGCCGATATCAAATAAACTTTCTAAAACATATATATTTTACAAGTTTAAAGGTGAACATGACGTACTTCAATTTTTAAAAATCATTGCCTTATCACTTGTTCAAAAGTTTCTCCTGCCAAAACCCAGATACAATTAGATCTAAAATAAACTCTTTCCAAACAAATCTATTTCGTCTAATTTAACGAATCATAGTATTCAAAATTTTGAATTACACATTTAAATGTAAGCAAAACGTATTTTTTTTAAAGATTTCTTATTAATAATTTTAAAATAGTATCTCCGAAACCAGGGATACAACCACGCACCTTCAGCCCTTCAGTCTAGAACTCTACAACTGAAGTCTTTCAGATGATAGCAATTAAGCTTTCTAATGAACGTATTTATTTTCAAATTTCAATTGTAAACAAAACGAATCCACATTTGAAAACAAAATAGCTTTCACGAGTTCAAAAGTCACACCTGCCGAAACCCGGGACCTTTAGATCTTCAGTCTAACGCTCTCCCAACTGAGCTATTTCGGCTGATATCAACTAATCTTTCTAAAACATATATTTTTTACAAGTTTAAAGGTGAACATGACGTACTTCACTTTTTAAAAATCATTGCCTTATCACTAGTTCAAATGTTTCTCCTGCCAAAACCCAGATACAATTAGATCTAAAATAAACTCTTCCCAAACAAATCTATTTCGTCTAATTTAACGAATCGTAGTATTCAAAATTTTTAATTACACATTTAAGTGTAAGCTAATCGTATTTTATTTAAAGATTGCTTATAAATAATTTTAAATTAGTATCTCCGAAACCAGAGATACAACCACGCACCTTCAGCTCTTCAGTCTAGTACTCTACAAGTGAAGTCTTTAAGATGATAGCAATTAAAATTTCTAATGAACGTATTTATTTTCAAATTTCAATTGTAAACAAAACGAATTCACATTTGAAAACAATATAGCTTTCAAGAGTTCAAAAGTCACACCTGCCGAAACCCGTGACCTTCAGATCTTCAGTCTAACGCTCTCCCAACTGAGCTATTTCGGCTGATATCAACTAATCTTTCTAAAACATATTTTTTACAAGTTTAAAGTTGAACATGACGTACACTTTTTAAAAATCATTGCCTTATCACTTGTTCAAAAGTTTCTCCTGCCAAAACCCAGATACAATTAGATCTAAAATAAACTCTTTCCAAACAAATCTATTTCGTCTAATTTAACGAATCATAGTATTCAAAATTTTTAATTACACATTTAAGTGTAAGCTAATCGTATTTTATTTAAAGATTGCTTATAAATTATTTTAAATTAGTATCTCCGAAACCAGGGATACAACCACGCACCTTCAGCTCTTCAGTCTAGAACTCTACAACTGAAGTCTTTCAGATGATAGCAATTAAGCTTTCTAATGAACGTATTTATTTTCAAATTTCAATTGTAAAAAAAACGAATTCACATTTGAAAACAAAATTGCTTTCCGAGTTCAAAAGTAACAACTGCCGAAACTCGGGATCGAAGCAGGGACCTTTAGATCTTCAGTCTAACGCTCTCCCAACTGAGCTATTTCGGCCGATATCAACTAAACTTTCTAAAACACATATTTTTTACAAGTTTAAAGGTGACCATGACATACTTCACTTTTTAAAAATCATTGCCTTATCACTAGTTCAAAAGTTTCTCATGCCAAAACCCAGATACAATTAGATCTAAAATAAACTCTTTCCAAACAAATCTATTTCGTCTAATTTAACGAATAATAGTATTCAAAATTTTGAATTACACATTTAAATGTAAGCAAAACGTATTTTTTTAAAGATTGCTTATTAATAATTTTAAATTAGTATCTCCGAAACCAGGGATACAACCACGCACCTACAGCTCTTCAGTCTAGAACTCTACAACTGAAGTCTTTCAGATGATAGCAATTAAGTTTTCTAATGAACGTATTTATTTTCAAATTTCAATTGTAAACAAAACGAATCCACATTTGAAAACAAAATTGCTTTCACGAGTTCAAAAGTCACACATGCCGAAACCCGGGACCTTTAGATCTTCAGTCTAACGCTCTCCCAACTGAGCTATTTCGGCTGATATCAACTAATCTTTCTAAAACATATATTTTTTACAAGTTTAAAGGTGAACATGACGTACTTCACTTTTTAAAAATCAGTGCCTTATCACTAGTTCAAAAGTTTCTCATGCAAAAACCCAGATACAATTAGATCTAAAATAAACTCTTTCCAAAGAAATCTATTTCGTCTAATTTAAGGAATCGTAGTATTCAAAATTTTAAATTACATATTTAAGTGTAAGCTAATCGTATTTTATTTAAAGATTGCTTATAAATTATTTTAAATTAGTATCTCCGAAACCAGGGATACAACCACGCACCTTCAGCTCTTCAGTCTAGAACTCAACAACTGAAGTCTTTCAGATGATAGCAATTAAGCTTTCTAATGAACGTATTTATTTTCAAATTTCAATTGTAAACAAAACGAATTCACATTTGAAAACAATATAGCTTTCAAGAGTTCAAAAGTCACACCTGCCGAAACCCGTGACCTTCAGATCTTCAGTCTAACGCTCTCCCAACTGAGCTATTTCGGCTGATATCAACTAATCTTTCTAAAACATATTTTTTACAAGTTTAAAGTTGAACATGACGTACACTTTTTACAAATCATTGCCTTATCACTTGTTCAGAAGTTTCTCCTGCCAAAACCCAGATACAATTAGATCTAAAATAAACTCTTTCCAAACAAATCTATTTCGTCTAATTTAACGAATCATAGTATTCAAAATTTTTAATTACACATTTAAGTGTAAGCTAATCGTATTTTATTTAAAGATTGCTTATAAATTATTTTAAATTAGTATCTCCGAAACCAGGGATACAACCACGCACCTTCAGCTCTTCAGTCTAGAACTCTACAAGTGAAGTCTTTCAGATGATAGCAATTAAGCTTTCTAATGAACGTATTTATTTTCAAATTTCAATTGTAAAAAAAACGAATTCACATTTGAAAACAAAATTGCTTTCCGAGTTCAAAAGTAACAACTGCCGAAACTCGGGATCGAAGCAGGGACCTTTAGATCTTCAGTCTAACGCTCTCCCAACTGAGCTATTTCGGCCGATATCAACTAAACTTTCTAAAACACATATTTTTTACAAGTTTAAAGGTGACCATGACATACTTCACTTTTTAAAAATCATTGCCTTATCACTAGTTCAAAAGTTTCTCATGCCAAAACCCAGATACAATTAGATCTAAAATAAACTCTTTCCAAACAAATCTATTTCGTCTAATTTAACGAATAATAGTATTCAAAATTTTGAATTACACATTTAAATGTAAGCAAAACGTATTTTTTTAAAGATTGCTTATTAATAATTTTAAATTAGTATCTCCGAAACCAGGGATACAACCACGCACCTACAGCTCTTCAGTCTAGAACTCTACAACTGAAGTCTTTCAGATGATAGCAATTAAGTTTTCTAATGAACGTATTTATTTTCAAATTTCAATTGTAAACAAAACGAATCCACATTTGAAAACAAAATTGCTTTCACGAGTTCAAAAGTCACACATGCCGAAACCCGGGACCTTTAGATCTTCAGTCTAACGCTCTCCCAACTGAGCTATTTCGGCTGATATCAACTAATCTTTCTAAAACATATATTTTTTACAAGTTTAAAGGTGAACATGACGTACTTCACTTTTTAAAAATCAGTGCCTTATCACTAGTTCAAAAGTTTCTCATGCAAAAACCCAGATACAATTAGATCTAAAATAAACTCTTTCCAAACAAATCTATTTCGTCTAATTTAAGGAATCGTAGTATTCAAAATTTTAAATTACATATTTAAGTGTAAGCTAATCGTATTTTATTTAAAGATTGCTTATAAATTATTTTAAATTAGTTTCTCCGAAACCAGGGATACAACCACGCACCTTCAGCTCTTCAGTCTAGAACTCTACAACTGAAGTCTTTCAGATGATAGCAATTAAGCTTTCTAATGAACGTATTTATTTTCAAATTTCAATTGTAAACAAAACGAATTCACATTTGAAAACAATATAGCTTTCAAGAGTTCAAAAGTCACACCTGCCGAAACCCGTGACCTTCAGATCTTCAGTCTAACGCTCTCCCAACTGAGCTATTTCGGCTGATATCAACTAATCTTTCTAAAACATATTTTTTACAAGTTTAAAGTTGAACATGACGTACACTTTTTACAAATCATTGCCTTATCACTTGTTCAGAAGTTTCTCCTGCCAAAACCCAGATACAATTAGATCTAAAATAAACTCTTTCCAAACAAATCTATTTCGTCTAATTTAACGAATCATAGTATTCAAAATTTTTAATTACACATTTAAGTGTAAGCTAATCGTATTTTATTTAAAGATTGCTTATAAATTATTTTAAATTAGTATCTCCGAAACCAGGGATACAGCCACGCACCTTCAGCTCTTCAGTCTAGAACTCTACAACTGAAGTCTTTCAGATGATAGCAATTAAGCTTTCTAATGAACGTATTTATTTTCAAATTTCAATTGTAAAAAAAACGAATTCACATTTGAAAACAAAATTGCTTTCCGAGTTCAAAAGTAACAACTGCCGAAACTCGGGATCGAAGCAGGGACCTTTAGATCTTCAGTCTAACGCTCTCCCAACTGAGCTATTTCGGCCGATATCAACTAAACTTTCTAAAACACATATTTTTTACAAGTTTAAAGGTGACCATGACATACTTCACTTTTTAAAAATCATTGCCTTATCACTAGTTCAAAAGTTTCTCATGCCAAAACCCAGATACAATTAGATCTAAAATAAACTCTTTCCAAACAAATCTATTTCGTCTAATTTAACGAATAATAGTATTCAAAATTTTGAATTACACATTTAAATGTAAGCAAAACGTATTTTTTTAAAGATTGCTTATTAATAATTTTAAATTAGTATCTCCGAAACCAGGGATACAACCACGCACCTACAGCTCTTCAGTCTAGAACTCTACAACTGAAGTCTTTCAGATGATAGCAATTAAGTTTTCTAATGAACGTATTTATTTTCAAATTTCAATTGTAAACAAAACGAATCCACATTTGAAAACAAAATTGCTTTCACGAGTTCAAAAGTCACACATGCCGAAACCCGGGACCTTTAGATCTTCAGTCTAACGCTCTCCCAACTGAGCTATTTCGGCTGATATCAACTAATCTTTCTAAAACATATATTTTTTACAAGTTTAAAGGTGAACATGACGTACTTCACTTTTTAAAAATCAGTGCCTTATCACTAGTTCAAAAGTTTCTCATGCAAAAACCCAGATACAATTAGATCTAAAATAAACTCTTTCCAAACAAATCTATTTCGTCTAATTTAACGAATCGTAGTATTCAAAATTTTAAATTACATATTTAAGTGTAAGCTAATCGTATTTTATTTAAAGATTGCTTATAAATTATTTTAAATTAGTATCTCCGAAACCAGGGATACAACCACGCACCTTCAGCTCTTCAGTCTAGAACTCTACAACTGAAGTCTTTCAGATGATAGCAATTAAGCTTTCTAATGAACGTATTTATTTTCAAATTTCAATTGTAAACAAAACGAATTCACATTTGAAAACAAAATTGCTTTCCGAGTTCAAAAGTAACAACTGCCGAAACTCGGGATCGAAGCAGGGACCTTTAGATCTTCAGTCTAACGCTCTCCCAACTGAGCTATTTCGGCCGATATCAACTAAACTTTCTAAAACACATATTTTTTACAAGTTTAAAGGTGACCATGACATACTTCACTTTTTAAAAATCATTGCCTTATCACTAGTTCAAAAGTTTCTCATGCCAAAACCCAGATTCAATTAGATCTAAAATAAACTCTTTCCAAACAAATCTATTTCGTCTAATTTAACGAATAATAGTATTCAAAATTTTGAATTACACATTTAAATGTAAGCAAAACGTATTTTTTTAAAGATTGCTTATTAATAATTTTAAATTAGTATCTCCGAAACCAGGGATACAACCACGCACCTACAGCTCTTCAGTCTAGATCTCTACAACTGAAGTCTTTCAGATGATAGCAATTAAGTTTTCTAATGAACGTATTTATTTTCAAATTTCAATTGTAAACAAAACGAATCCACATTTGAAAACAAAATTGCTTTCACGAGTTCAAAAGTCACACCTGCCGAAACCCGTGACCTTCAGATCTTCAGTCTAACGCTCTCCCAACTGAGCTATTTCGGCTGATATCAACTAATCTTTCTAAAACATATTTTTTACAAGTTTAAAGTTGAACATGACGTACACTTTTTACAAATCATTGCCTTATCACTTGTTCAGAAGTTTCTCCTGCCAAAACCCAGATACAATTAGATCTAAAATAAACTCTTTCCAAACAAATCTATTTCGTCTAATTTAACGAATCATAGTATTCAAAATTTTTAATTACACATTTAAGTGTAAGCTAATCGTATTTTATTTAAAGATTGCTTATAAATTATTTTAAATTAGTATCTCCGAAACCAGGGATACAACCACGCACCTTCAGCTCTTCAGTCTAGAACTCTACAACTGAAGTCTTTCAGATGATAGCAATTAAGCTTTCTAATGAACGTATTTATTTTCAAATTTCAATTGTAAAAAAAACGAATTCACATTTGAAAACAAAATTGCTTTCCGAGTTCAAAAGTAACAACTGCCGAAACTCGGGATCGAAGCAGGGACCTTTAGATCTTCAGTCTAACGCTCTCCCAACTGAGCTATTTCGGCCGATATCAACTAAACTTTCTAAAACACATATTTTTTACAAGTTTAAAGGTGACCATGACATACTTCACTTTTTAAAAATCATTGCCTTATCACTAGTTCAAAAGTTTCTCATGCCAAAACCCAGATACAATTAGATCTAAAATAAACTCTTTCCAAACAAATCTATTTCGTCTAATTTAACGAATAATAGTATTCAAAATTTTGAATTACACATTTAAATGTAAGCAAAACGTATTTTTTTAAAGATTGCTTATTAATAATTTTAAATTAGTATCTCCGAAACCAGGGATACAACCACGCACCTACAGCTCTTCAGTCTAGAACTCTACAACTGAAGTCTTTCAGATGATAGCAATTAAGTTTTCTAATGAACGTATTTATTTTCAAATTTCAATTGTAAACAAAACGAATCCACATTTGAAAACAAAATTGCTTTCACGAGTTCAAAAGTCACACATGCCGAAACCCGGGACCTTTAGATCTTCAGTCTAACGCTCTCCCAACTGAGCTATTTCGGCTGATATCAACTAATCTTTCTAAAACATATATTTTTTACAAGTTTAAAGGTGAACATGACGTACTTCACTTTTTAAAAATCAGTGCCTTATCACTAGTTCAAAAGTTTCTCATGCAAAAACCCAGATACAATTAGATCTAAAATAAACTCTTTCCAAACAAATCTATTTCGTCTAATTTAAGGAATCGTAGTATTCAAAATTTTAAATTACATATTTAAGTGTAAGCTAATCGTATTTTATTTAAAGATTGCTTATAAATTATTTTAAATTAGTATCTCCGAAACCAGGGATACAACCACGCACCTTCAGCTCTTCAGTCTAGAACTCTACAACTGAAGTCTTTCAGATGATAGCAATTAAGCTTTCTAATGAACGTATTTATTTTCAAATTTCAATTGTAAACAAAACGAATTCACATTTGAAAACAATATAGCTTTCAAGAGTTCAAAAGTCACACCTGCCGAAACCCGTGACCTTCAGATCTTCAGTCTAACGCTCTCCCAACTGAGCTATTTCGGCTGATATCAACTAATCTTTCTAAAACATATTTTTTACAAGTTTAAAGTTGAACATGACGTACACTTTTTACAAATCATTGCCTTATCACTTGTTCAGAAGTTTCTCCTGCCAAAACCCAGATACAATTAGATCTAAAATAAACTCTTTCCAAACAAATCTATTTCGTCTAATTTAACGAATCATAGTATTCAAAATTTTTAATTACACATTTAAGTGTAAGCTAATCGTATTTTATTTAAAGATTGCTTATAAATTATTTTAAATTAGTATCTCCGAAACCAGGGATACAACCACGCACCTTCAGCTCTTCAGTCTAGAACTCTACAACTGAAGTCTTTCAGATGATAGCAATTAAGCTTTCTAATGAAGGTATTTATTTTCAAATTTCAATTGTAAAAAAAACGAATTCACATTTGAAAACAAAATTGCTTTCCGAGTTCAAAAGTAACAACTGCCGAAACTCGGGATCGAAGCAGGGACCTTTAGATCTTCAGTCTAACGCTCTCCCAACTGAGCTATTTCGGCCGATATCAACTAAACTTTCTAAAACACATATTTTTTACAAGTTTAAAGGTGACCATGACATACTTAACTTTTTAAAAATCATTGCCTTATCACTAGTTCAAAAGTTTCTCATGCCAAAACCCAGATACAATTAGATCTAAAATAAACTCTTTCCAAACAAATCTATTTCGTCTAATTTAACGAATAATAGTATTCAAAATTTTGAATTACACATTTAAATGTAAGCAAAACGTATTTTTTTAAAGATTGCTTATTAATAATTTTAAATTAGTATCTCCGAAACCAGGGATACAACCACGCACCTACAGCTCTTCAGTCTAGAACTCTACAACTGAAGTCTTTCAGATGATAGCAATTAAGTTTTCTAATGAACGTATTTATTTTCAAATTTCAATTGTAAACAAAACGAATCCACATTTGAAAACAAAATTGCTTTCACGAGTTCAAAAGTCACACATGCCGAAACCCGGGACCTTTAGATCTTCAGTCTAACGCTCTCCCAACTGAGCTATTTCGGCTGATATCAACTAATCTTTCTAAAACATATATTTTTTACAAGTTTAAAGGTGAACATGACGTACTTCACTTTTTAAAAATCAGTGCCTTATCACTAGTTCAAAAGTTTCTCATGCAAAAACCCAGATACAATTAGATCTAAAATAAACTCTTTCCAAACAAATCTATTTCGTCTAATTTAACGAATCGTAGTATTCAAAATTTTAAATTACATATTTAAGTGTAAGCTAATCGTATTTTATTTAAAGATTGCTTATAAATTATTTTAAATTAGTATCTCCGAAACCAGGGATACAACCACGCACCTTCAGCTCTTCAGTCTAGAACTCTACAACTGAAGTCTTTCAGATGATAGCAATTAAGCTTTCTAATGAACGTATTTATTTTCAAATTTCAATTGTAAACAAAACGAATTCACATTTGAAAACAAAATTGCTTTCCGAGTTCAAAAGTAACAACTGCCGAAACTCGGGATCGAAGCAGGGACCTTTAGATCTTCAGTCTAACGCTCTCCCAACTGAGCTATTTCGGCCGATATCAACTAAACTTTCTAAAACACATATTTTTTACAAGTTTAAAGGTGACCATGACATACTTCACTTTTTAAAAATCATTGCCTTATCACTAGTTCAAAAGTTTCTCATGCCAAAACCCAGATTCAATTAGATCTAAAATAAACTCTTTCCAAACAAATCTATTTCGTCTAATTTAACGAATAATAGTATTCAAAATTTTGAATTACACATTTAAATGTAAGCAAAACGTATTTTTTTAAAGATTGCTTATTAATAATTTTAAATTAGTATCTCCGAAACCAGGGATACAACCACGCACCTACAGCTCTTCAGTCTAGATCTCTACAACTGAAGTCTTTCAGATGATAGCAATTAAGTTTTCTAATGAACGTATTTATTTTCAAATTTCAATTGTAAACAAAACGAATCCACATTTGAAAACAAAATTGCTTTCACGAGTTCAAAAGTCACACCTGCCGAAACCCGGGACCTTTAGATCTTCAGTCTAACGCTCTCCCAACTGAGCTATTTCGGCTGATATCAACTAATCTTTCTAAAACATATATTTTTTACAAGTTTAAAGGTGAACATGACGTACTTCACTTTTTAAAAATCAGTGCCTTATCACTAGTTCAAAAGTTTCTCATGCCAAAACCCAGATACAATTAGATCTAAAATAAACTCTTTCCAAACAAATCTATTTCGTCTAATTTAACGAATCATAGTATTCAAAATTTTGAATTACACATTTAAATGTAAGCAAAACGTATTTTTTTTAAAGATTACTTATTAATAATTTTAAAATAGTATCTCCGAAACCAGGGATACAACCACGCACCTTCAGCTATACAGTCTAGTACTCTACAACTTACGTCTTTCAGATGATAGCAATTTAACTTTCTAATGAACGTATTTATTTTCAAATTTCAATTGTAAACAAAACGAATTCACATTTGAAAAAAAATTCCTTTCACGAGTTCAAAAGTCACACCTGCCGAAACCCGGGACCTTTAGATCTTCAGTCTAACGCTCTCCCAACTGAGCTATTTCGGCCGATATCAAATAAACTTTCTAAAACATATATTTTTTACAAGTTTAAAGGTGAACATGACGTACTTCACTTTTTAAAAATCATTGCCTTATCACTTGTACAAAAGTTTCTCATGCCAAAACCCAGATACAATTAGATCTAAAATAAACTCTTTCCAAACAAATCTATTTCGTCTAATTTAACGAATCATAGTATTCAAAATTTTGTATTACACTTTTAAATGTAAGCAAAACGTATTTTTTAAAGATTGCTTATTAATAATTTTAAATTAGTATCTCCGAAACCAGGGATACAACCACGCACCTTCAGCTCTTCAGTCTAGAACTCTACAACTGAAGTCTTTCAGATGATAGCAATTAAGCTTTCTAATGAACGTATTTATTTTCAAATTTCAATTGTAAACAAAACGAATTCACATTTGAAAACAAAATAGCTTTCAAGAGTTCAAAGTCACACCTGCCGAAACCCGGGACCTTTAAATCTTCAGTCTAACGCTCTCCCAACTGAGCTATTTCGGCTGATATCAACTAATCTTTCTAAAACATATTTTTTACAAGTTTAAAGTTGAACATGACGTACACTTTTTAAAAATCATTGCCTTATCACTTGTTCAAAAGTTTCTCCTGCCAAAACCCAGATACAATTAGATCTAAAATAAACTCTTTCCAAACAAATCTATTTCGTCTAATTTAACGAATCATAGTATTCAAAATTTTTAATTACACATTTAAGTGTAAGCTAATCGTATTTTATTTAAAGATTGCTTATTAATAATTTTAAATTAGTATCTCCGAAACCAGGGATACAACCACGCACCTTCAGCTCTTCTGTCTAGAACTCTACAACTGAAGTCTTTCAGATGATAGCAATTAAGCTTTCTAATGAACGTATTTATTTTCAAATTTCAATTGTAAATAAAACGAATCCACATTTGAAAACAAAATTGCTTTCACGAGTTCAAAAGTCACACCTGCCGAAACCCGGGACCTTTAGATCTTCAGTCTAACGCTCTCCCAACTGAGCTATTTCGGCTGATATCAACTAATCTTTCTAAAACATATATTTTTTACAAGTTTTAAAGTGAACATGACGTACTTCACTTTTTAAAAATCATTGCCTTATCACTTGTTCAAAAGTTTCTCCTGCCAAAACCCAGATACAATTTGATCTAAAATAAACTCTTTCCAAACAAATCTATTTCGTCTAATTTAACGAATCATAGTATTCAAAATTTTGAATTACACATTTAAATGTAAGCAAAACGTATTTTTTTTAAAGATTTCTTATTAATAATTTTAAAATAGTATCTCCGAAACCAGGGATACAACCACGCACCTTCAGCTATACAGTCTAGTACTCTACAACTGACGTCTTTCAGATGATAGCAATTTAACTTTCTAATGAACGTATTTATTTTCAAATTTCAATTGTAAACAAAACGAATTCACATTTGAAAAAAAATTCCTTTCACGAGTTCAAAAGTCACACCTGCCGAAACCCGGGACCTTTAGATCTTCAGTCTAACGCTCTCCCAACTGAGCTGTTTCTTCCGATATCAAATAAACTTTCTAAAACATATATTTTTTACAAGTTTAAAGGTGAACATGACGTACTTCACTTTTTAAAAATCATTGCCTTATCACTTGTACAAAAGTTTCTCATGCCAAAACCCAGATACAATTAGATCTAAAATAAACTCTTTCCAAACAAATTTATTTCGTCTAATTTAACGAATCATAGTATTCAAAATTTTGTATTACACTTTTAAATGTAAGCAAAACGTATTTTTTAAAGATTGCTTATTAATAATTTTAAATTAGTATCTCCGAAACCAGGGATACAACCACGCACCTTCAGCTCTTCAGTCTAGAACTCTACAACTGAAGTCTTTCAGATGATAGCAATTAAGCTTTCTAATGAACGTATTTATTTTCAAATTTCAATTGTAAACAAAACGAATTCACATTTGAAAACAAAATAGCTTTCAAGAGTTCAAAGTCACACCTGACGAAACCCGGGACCTTTAAATCTTCAGTCTAACGCTCTCCCAACTGAGCTAATTCGGCTGATATCAACTAATCTTTCTAAAACATATTTTTTACAAGTTTAAAGTTGAACATGACGTACACTTTTTAAAAATCATTGCCTTATCACTTGTTCAAAAGTTTCTCCTGCCAAAACCCAGATACAATTAGATCTAAAATAAACTCTTTCCAAACAAATCTATTTCGTCTAATTTAACGAATCATAGTATTCAAAATTTTGAATTACACATTTAAATGTAAGCAAAACGTATTTTTTTTAAAGATTTCTTATTAATAATTTTAAAATAGTATCTCCGAAACCAGGGATACAACCACGCACCTTCAGCTATACAGTCTAGTACTCTACAACTGACGTCTTTCAGATGATAGCGATTTAACTTTCTAATGAACGTATTTATTTTCAAATTTCAATTGTAAACAAAACGAATTCACATTTGAAAAAAAATTCCTTTCACGAGTTCAAAAGTCACACCTGCCGAAACCCGGGACCTTTAGATCTTCAGTCTAACGCTCTCCCAACTGAGCTATTTCGGCCGATATCAAATAAACTTTCTAAAACATATATTTTTTACAAGTTTAAAGGTGAACATGACGTACTTCACTTTTTAAAAATCATTGCCTTATCACTTGTACAAAAGTTTCTCATGCCAAAACCCAGATACAATTAGATCTAAAATAAACTCTTTCCAAACAAATCTATTTCGTCTAATTTAACGAATCATAGTATTCAAAATTTTGTATTACACTTTTAAATGTAAGCAAAACGTATTTTTTAAAGATTGCTTATTAATAATTTTAAATTAGTATCTCCGAAACCAGGGATACAACCACGCACCTTCAGCTCTTCAGTCTAGAACTCTACAACTGAAGTCTTTCAGATGATAGCAATTAAGCTTTCTAATGAACGTATTTATTTTCAAATTTCAATTGTAAACAAAACGAATCCACATTTGAAAACAAAATAGCTTTCACGAGTTCAAAAGTCACACCTGCCGAAACCCGGGATCGAACCAGGGACCTTTAGATCTTCAGTCTAACGCTCTCCCAACTGAGCTATTTCGGTTGATATCAACTAATCTTTCTAAAACATATATTTTTTACAAGTTTAAAGGTGAACATGACGTACTTCACTTTTTAAAAATCATTGCCTTATCACTAGTTCAAATGTTTCTCCTGCCAAAACCCAGATACAATTAGATCTAAAATAAACTCTTCCCAAACAAATCTATTTCGTCTAATTTAACGAATCGTAGTATTCAAAATTTTTAATTACACATTTAAGTGTAAGCTAATCGTATTTTATTTAAAGATTGCTTATAAATAATTTTAAATTAGTATCTCAGAAACCAGGGATACAACCACGCACCTTCAGCTCTTCAGTCTAGTACTCTACAAGTGAAGTCTTTGAGATGATAGCAATTAAAATTTCTAATGAACGTATTTATTTTCAAATTTCAATTGTAAACAAAACGAATTCACATTTGAAAACAAAATAGCTTTCAAGAGTTCAAAAGTCACACCTGCCGAAACCCGGGACCTTTAGATCTTCAGTCTAACGCTCTCCCAACTGAGCTATTTCGGCTGATATCAACTAATCGTTCTAAAACATATTTTTTACAAGTTTAAAGTTGAACATGACGTACACTTTTTAAAAATCATTGCCTTATCACTTGTTCAAAAGTTTCTCCTGCCAAAACCCAGATACAATTAGATCTAAAATAAACTCTTTCCAAACAAATCTATTTCGTCTAATTTAACGAATCATAGTATTCAAAATTTTTAATTACACATTTAAGTGTAAGCTAATCGTATTTTATTTAAAGATTGCTTATTAGTAATTTTAAATTAGTATCTCCGAAACCAGGGATACAACCACGCACCTTCAGCTATTCAGTCTAGAACTCTACAACTGAAGTCTTTCAGATGATAGTAATTAAGCTTTCTAATGAACGTATTTATTTTCACATTTCAATTGTAAACAAAACGAATTCACATTTGAAAACAAAAATGCTTTCACGAGTTCAAAAATCACACCTGCCGAAACCCGGGATCGAACCAAGGACCTTTAGATCTTCAGTCTAACGCTCTCCCAACTGAGCTATTTCGGCTAACATCAACTAATCTTTCTAAAACATATATTTTTTACAAGTTTTAAAGTGAACATGACGTACTTCACTTTTTAAAAATCATTGCCTTATCACTTGTTCAAAAGTTTCTCATGCCAAAACCCAGATACAATTAGATCTAAAATAAACTCTTTCCAAACAAATCTATTTCGTCTAATTTAACGAATCATAGTATTCAAAATTTTGAATTACACATTTAAATGTAAGCAAAACGTATTTTTTTTAAAGATTTCTTATTAATAATTTTAAAATAGTATCTCCGAAACCAGGGATACAACCACGCACCTTCAGCTATACAGTCTAGTTCTCTACAACTGACGTCTTTCAGATGATAGCGATTTAACTTTCTAATGAACGTATTTATTTTCAAATTTCAATTGTAAACAAAACGAATTCACATTTGAAAAAAAATTCCTTTCACGAGTTCAAAAGTCACACCTGCCGAAACCCGGGACCTTTAGATCTTCAGTCTAACGCTCTCCCAACTGAGCTATTTCGGCCGATATCAAATAAACTTTCTAAAACATATATTTTTTACAAGTTTAAAGGTGAACATGACGTACTTCACTTTTTAAAAATCATTGCCTTATCACTTGTACAAAAGTTTCTCATGCCAAAACCCAGATACAATTAGATCTAAAATAAACTCTTTCCAAACAAATCTATTTCGTCTAATTTAACGAATCATAGTATTCAAAATTTTGTATTACACTTTTAAATGTAAGCAAAACGTATTTTTTAAAGATTGCTTATTAATAATTTTAAATTAGTATCTCCGAAACCAGGGATACAACCACGCACATTCAGCTCTTCAGTCTAGAACTCTACAACTGAAGTCTTTCAGATGATAGCAATTAAGCTTTCTAATGAACGTATTTATTTTCAAATTTCAATTGTAAACAAAACGAATCCACATTTGAAAACAAAATAGCTTTCACGAGTTCAAAATTCACACCTGCCGAAACCCGGGATCGAACCAGGGACCTTTAGATCTTCAGTCTAACGCTCTCCCAACTGAGCTATTTCGGTTGATATCAACTAATCTTTCTAAAACATATATTTTTTACAAGTTTAAAGGTGAACATGACGTACTTCACTTTTTAAAAATCATTGCCTTATCACTAGTTCAAATGTTTCTCCTGCCAAAACCCAGATACAATTAGATCTAAAATAAACTCTTCCCAAACAAATCTATTTCGTCTAATTTAACGAATCGTAGTATTCAAAATTTTTAATTACACATTTAAGTGTAAGCTAATCGTATTTTATTTAAAGATTGCTTATAAATAATTTTAAATTAGTATCTCAGAAACCAGTGATACAACCACGCACCTTCAGCTCTTCAGTCGAGTACTCTACAAGTGAAGTCTTTGAGATGATAGCAATTAAAATTTCTAATGAACGTATTTATTTTCAAATTTCAATTGTAAACAAAACGAATTCACATTTGAAAACAAAATAGCTTTCAAGAGTTCAAAAGTCACACCTGCCGAAACCCGGGACCTTTAGATCTTCAGTCTAACGCTCTCCCAACTGAGCTATTTCGGCTGATATCAACTAATCGTTCTAAAACATATTTTTTACAAGTTTAAAGTTGAACATGACGTACACTTTTTAAAAATCATTGCCTTATCACTTGTTCAAAAGTTTCTCCTGCCAAAACCCAGATACAATTAGATCTAAAATAAACTCTTTCCAAACAAATCTATTTCGTCTAATTTAACGAATCATAGTATTCAAAATTTTTAATTACACATTTAAGTGTAAGCTAATCGTATTTTATTTAAAGATTGCTTATTAGTAATTTTAAATTAGTATCTACGAAACCAGGGATACAACCACGCACCTTCAGCTCTTCAGTCTAGAACTCTACAACTGAAGTCTTTCAGATGATAGCAATTAAGCTTTCTAATGAACGTATTTATTTTCAAATTTCAATTGTAAACAAAACGAATTCACATTTGAAAAAAAATTGCTTTCACGAGTTCAAATGATACACCTGCCGAAACCCGGGATCGAACCATGGACCTTTACATCTTCAGTCTAACGCTCTCCCAAATGAGCTATTTCGGCTGATATCAACTAATCTTTCTAAAACATATTTTTTACAAGATTAAAGTTGAACATGACGTACACTTTTTAAAAATCATTGCCTTATCACTTGTTCAAAAGTTTCTCCTGCCAAAACCCAGATACAATTAGATCTAAAATAAACTCTTTCCAAACAAATCTATTTCGTCTAATTTAACGAATCATAGTATTCAAAATTTTGAATTACACATTTAAATGTAAGCAAAACGTATTTTTTTTAAAGATTTCTTATTAATAATTTTAAAATAGTATCTCCGAAGCCAGGGATACAACCACGCACCTTCAGCTATTCAGTCTAGAACTCTACAACTGAAGTCTTTCAGATGATAGCAATTAAGCTTTCTAATGAACGTATTTATTTTCACATTTCAATTGTAAACAAAACTAATTCACATTTGAAAACAAAAATGCTTTCACGAGTTCAAAAATCACACCTGCCGAAACCGGGGACCTTTAGTCTAACGCTCTCCCAACTGAGCTATTTCGGCTGATATCAACTAATCTTTCTAAAACATATTTTTTACAAGATTAAAGTTGAACATGACGTACACTTTTTAAAAATCATTGCCTTATCACTTGTTCAAAAGTTTCTCCTGCCAAAACCCAGATACAATTAGATCTAAAATAAACTCTTTCCAAACAAATCTATTTCGTCTAATTTAACGAATCATAGTATTCAAAATTTTTAATTACACATTTAAGTGTAAGCTAATCGTATTTTATTTAAAGATTGCTTATAAATAATTTTAAATTAGTATCTCCGAAACCAGGGATACAACCACGCACCTTCAGCTCTTCAGTCTAGAACTCTACAACTGAAGTCTTTCAGATGATAGCAATTAAGCTTTCTAATGAACGTATTTATTTTCAAATTTCAATTGTAAACAAAACGAATTCACATTTGAAAAAAAATTGCTTTCACGAGTTCAAATGATACACCTGCCGAAACAAGGGATCGAACCATGGACCTTTAGATCTTCAGTCTAACGCTCTCCCAACTGAGCTATTTCGGCTGATATCAACTAATCTTTCTAAAACATATTTTTTACAAGTTTAAAGGTGAACATGACGTACTGCACTTTTTAAAAATCATTGCCTTATCACTAGTTCAAATGTTTCTCCTGCCAAAACCCAGATACAATTAGATCTAAAATAAACTCTTCCCAAACAAATCTATTTCGTCTAATTTAACGAATCGTAGTATTCAAAATTTTTAATTACACATTTAAGTGTAAGCTAATCGTATTTTATTTAAAGATTGCTTATAAATAATTTTAAATTAGTATCTCGTAAACCAGGGATACAACCACGCACCTTCAGCTCTTCAGTCTAGTACTCTACAAGTGAAGTCTTTCAGATGATAGCAATTAAAATTTCTAATGAACGTATTTATTTTCAAATTTCAATTGTAAACAAAACGAATTCACATTTGAAAACAAAATAGCTTTCAAGAGTTCAAAAGTCACACCTGCCGAAACCCGGGACCTTTAGATCTTCAGTCTAACGCTCTCCCAACTGAGCTATTTAGGCTGATATCAACTAATCGTTCTAAAACATATTTTTTACAAGTTTAAAGTTGAACATGACGTACACTTTTTAAAAATCATTGCCTTATCACTTGTTCAAAAGTTTCTCCTGCCAAAACCCAGATACAATTAGATCTAAAATAAACTCTTTCCAAACAAATCTATTTCGTCTAATTTAACGAATCATAGTATTCAAAATTTTGAATTACACATTTAAATGTAAGCAAAACGTATTTTTTTAAAGATTGCTTATTAATAATTTTAAATTAGTATCTCCGAAACCAGGGATACAACGACGCACCTACAGCTCTTCAGTCTAGAACTCTACAACTGAAGTCTTTCAGATGATAGCAATTAAGCTTTCTAATGAACGTATTTATTTTCAAATTTCAATTGTAAACAAAACTAATCCACATTTGAAAACAAAATTGCTTTCACGAGTTCAAAAGTCACACCTGCCGAAACCCGGGATCGAACCAGGGACCTTTAGATCTTCAGTCTAACGCTCTCCCAACTGGCTATTTCGGCTGATATCAACTAATCTTTCTAAAACATATATTTTTTACAAGTTTTAAGGTGACCATGACGTACTTCACTTTTTAAAAATCATTGCCTTATCACTTGTTCAAAAGTTTCTCCTGCCAAAACACAGATAAAATTAGATCTAAAATAAACTCTTTCCAAACAAATCTATTTCGTCTAATTTAACGAATCATAGTATTCAAAATTTTGAATTACACATTAACTGTAAGCAGAACGCATTTTTTTAAAGATTGCTTATTAATAATTTTAAATTAGTATCTCCGAAACCAGGGATACAACCACGCACCTTCCGCTATTGAGTCTAGTACTCTACAACTGACGTCTTTCAGATGATAGCAATTTAACTTTCTGATGAACGTATTTATTTTCAAATTTCAATTGTAAACAAAACGAATTCACATTTGAAAAAAAATTCCTTTCACCAGTTCAAAAGTCACACCTGCCGAAACCCGGGACCTTTATATCTTCAGTCTAACGCTCTCCCAACTGAGCTATTTCGGCCGATACAAACTAAACTTTCTAAAACACATATTTTTTACAATTTTAAAGGTGAACATGACGTACACTTTTTAAAAATCATTGCCTTATCACTTGTTCAAAAGTTTCTCCTGCCAAAACCCAGATACAATTAGATCTAAAATAAACTCTTTCCAAACAAATCTATTTCGTCTAATTTAACGAATCGTAGTATTCAAAATTTTTAATTACACATTTAAGTGTAAGCTAAACGTATTTTATTTAAAGATTGCTTATTAATAATTTTAAATTAGTATCTCCGAAACCAGGGATACAACCACGCACTTTCAGCTCTTCAGTCTAGAACTCTACAACTGAAATCTTTCAGATGATAGCAATTAAGCTTTCTAATGAACGTATTTATTTTCAAATTTCAATTGTAAACAAAACGAATCCACATTTGAAAACAAAATTGCTTTCACGAGTACAAAAGTCACAACTGCCGAAACCCGGGATCGAACCAGGGACATTGAGATCTTCAGTCTTACGCTCTCCCAACTGAACTATTTCGGCTGATATCAACTAATCTTTCTAAAACATATATTTTTTACAAGTTTAAAGGTTAACATGACGTACTTCACTTTTTAAAAATCATTGCCTTATCACTTGTTCAAAAGTTTCTCCTGCCAAAACCCAGATACAATTTGATCTAAAATAAACTCTTTCCAAACAAATCTATTTCGTCTAATTTAACGAATCATAGTATTCAAAATTTTGAATTACACATTTAAATGTAAGCAAAACGTATTTTTTTAAAGATTTCTTATTAATAATTTTAAAATAGTATCTCCGAAACCAGGGATACAACCACGCACCTTCAGCTATTCAGTCTAGTACTCTACAACTGACGTCTTTCAGATGATAGCAATTTAACTTTCTAATGAACGTATTTATTTTCAAATTTCAATTGTAAACAAAACGAATTCACATTTGAAAAAAAATTCCTTTCACGAGTTCAAAAGTCACACCTGCCGAAACCCGGGACATTTAGATCTTCAGTCTAACGCTCTCTCAACTGAGCTATTTCGGCCGATATCAAACAAACTTTCTAAAACATATATATTTTACAAGTTTAAAGGTGACCATGACGTACTTCACTTTTTAAAAATCATTGCCTTATCACTCGTTCAAAAGTTTCTCCTGCCAAAACCCAGATACAATTAGATCTAAAATAAACTCTTTCCAAACAAATCTATTTCGTCTAATTTAACGAATCATAGTATTCAAAATTTTGAATTACACATTTAAATGTAAGCAAAACGTATTTTTTTAAAGATTGCTTATTAATAATTTTAAATTAGTATCTCCGAAACCAGGGATACAACCACGCACCTTCCGCTGTTGAGTCTAGTACTCTACAACTGACGTCTTTAAGATGATAGCAATTTAACTTTCTGATGAACGTATTTATTTTCAAATTTCAATTGTAAACAAAACGAATTCACATTTGAAAAAAAATTCCTTTCACCAGTTCAAAAGTCACACCTGCCGAAAACCGGGACCTTTAGATCTTCAGTCTAACGCTCTCCCAACTGAGCTATTTCGGCCGATATCAACTAAACTTTCTAAAACACATATTTTTTACAATTTTAAAGGTGAACATGACGTACTTCAATTTTTAAAAATCATTGCCTTATCACTTGTTCAAAAGTTTCTCCTGCCAAAACCCAGATACAATTAGATCTAAAATAAACTCTTTCCAAACAAATCTATTTCGTCTAATTTAACGAATCGTAGTATTCAAAATTTTGAATTACACATTAACTGTAAGCAGAACGCATTTTTTTAAAGATTGCTTATTAATAATTTTAAATTAGTATCTCCTAAACCAGGGATACAACCACGCACTTTCAGCTCTTCAGTCTAGTACTCTACAACTGACGTCTTTCAGATGATAGCAATTAAGCTTTCTAATGAACGTATTTATTTTCACATTTCAATTGTAAACAAAACGAATTCACATTTGAAAACAAAAATGCTTCCACGAGTTCAGAAGTCACACCTGCCGAAACCCGGGATCGAACCAGGGACCTTTAGATCTTCAGTCTTACGCTCTCCCAACTGAGCTATTTCGGCTGATGTCAACTAATCTTTCTAAAACATATATTTTTTACAAGTTTTATGGTGAACATGACGTACTTCACTTTTTAAAAATCATTGCCTTATCACTTGTTCAAAAGTTTCTCCTGCCAAAACCCAGATACAATTTGATCTAAAATAAACTCTTTCCAAACAAATCTATTTCGTCTAATTTAACGAATCATAGTATTCAAAATTTTGAATTACACATTTAAATGTAAGCAAAACGTATTTTTTTAAAGATTGCTTATTAATAATTTTAAATTAGTATCTCCGAAACCAGGGATACAACCACGCACCTTCAGCTCTTCAATCTAGTACTCTACAACTGACGTCTTTCAGATGATAGCAATTAAACTTTCTAATGAACGTATTTATTTTGAAATTTCAATTGTAAACAAAACGAATTCACATTTGAAAAAAAATTCCTTTCACCAGTTCAAAAGTCACACCTGCCGAAACCCGGGACCTTTAGATCTTCAGTCTAACGCTCTCCCAACTGAGCTATTTCGGCCGATATCAACTAAACTTTCTAAAACACATATTTTTTACAATTTTAAAGGTGAACATGACGTACTTCAATTTTTAAAAATCATTGCCTTATCACTTGTTCAAAAGTTTCTCCTGCCAAAACCCAGATACAATTAGATCTAAAATAAACTCTTTCCAAACAAATCTATTTCGTCTAATTTAACGAATCGTAGTATTCAAAATTTTTAATTACACATTTAAGTGTAAGCTAAACGTATTTTATTTAAAGATTGCTTATTAATAATTTTAAATTAGTATCTCCGAAACCAGGGATACAACCACGCACCTTCAGCTCTTCAGTCTAGAAGTCTACAACTGAAGTCTTTCAGATGATAGCAATTAAGCTTTCTAATGAACGTATTTATTTTCAAATTTCAATTGTAAACAAAACGAATCCACATTTGAAAACAAAATTGCTTTCACGAGTACAAAAGTCACTACTGCCGAAACCCGGGATCAAACCAGGGACATTTAGATCTTCAGTCTAACGCTCTCCCAACTGAACTATTTCGGCTGATATCAACTAATCTTTCTAAAACATATATTTTTTACAAGTTTAAAGGTGAACATGACGTACTTCACTTTTTAAAAATCATTGCCTTATCACTTGTTCAAAAGTTTCTCCTGCCAAAACCCAGATACAATTTGATCTAAAATAAACTCTTTCCAAACAAATCTATTTCGTCTAATTTAACGAATCATAGTATTCAAAATTTTGAATTACACATTAACTGTAAGCAGAACGCATTTTTTTAAAGATTGCTTATTAATAATTTTAAATTAGTATCTCTTAAACCAGGGATACAACCACGCACTTTCAGCTCTTCAGTCTAGTACTCTATAACTGACGTCTTTCAGATGATAGCAATTAAGCTTTCTAATGAACGTATTTATTTTCACATTTCAATTGTAAACAAAACGAATTCACATTTGAAAACAAAAATGCTTCCACGAGTTCAGAAGTCACACCTGCCGAAACCCGGGATCGAACCAGGGACCTTTAGATCTACAGTCTTACGCTCTCCCAACTGAGCTATTTCGGCTGATGTCAACTAATCTTTCTAAAACATATATTTTTTACAAGTTTTATGGTGAACATGACGTACTTCACTTTTTAAAAATCATTGCCTTATCACTTGTTCAAAAGTTTCTCCTGCCAAAACCCAGATACAATTAGATCTAAAATAAACTCTTTCCAAACAAATCTATTTCGTCTAATTTAACGAATCATAGTATTCAAAATTTTGAATTACACATTTAAATGTAAGCAAAACGTATTTTTTTAAAGATTTCTTATTAATAATTTTAAAATAGTATCTCCGAAACCAGGGATACAACCACGCACCTTCAGCTATTCAGTCTAGTACTCTACAACTGACGTCTTTCAGATGATAGCAATTTAACTTTCTAATGAACGTATTTATTTTCAAATTTCAATTGTAAACAAAACGAATTCACATTTGAAAAAAAATTCCTTTCACGAGTTCAAAAGTCACACCTGCCGAATCCCGGGACCTTTAGATCTTCAGTCTAACGCTCTCCCAACTGAGCTATTTCGGCCGATATCAAATAAACTTTCTAAAACATATATATTTTACAAGTTTAAAGGTGAACATGACGTACTTCACTTTTTAAAAATCATTGCCTTATCACTTGTTCAAAAGTTTCTCCTGCCAAAACCCAGATACAATTAGATCTAAAATAAACTCTTTCCAAACAAATCTATTTCGTCTAATTTAACGAATCATAGTATTCAAAATTTTGAATTACACATTAACTGTAAGCAGAACGCATTTTTTTAAAGATTGCTTATTAATAATTTTAAATTAGTATCTCCAAACCAGGGATGCAACCACGCACCTTCAGCTCTTCAGTCTAGTACTCTACAACTGACGTCTTTCAGATGATAGCAATTAAGCTTTCTAATGAACGTATTTATTTTCACATTTCAATTGTAAACAAAACGAATTCACATTTGAAAACAAAAATGCTATCACGAGTTCAGAAGTCACACCTGCCGAAACCCGGGATCGAACCAGGGACCTTTAGATCTTCAGTCTAACGCTCTCCCAACTGAGCTATTTCGGCTGATATCAACTAATCTTTCTAAAACATATTTTTTACAAGTTTAAAGGTGAACATGACGTACTTCACTTTTTAAAAATCATTGCCTTATCACTAGTTCAAAAGTTTCTCATGCCAAAACCAAGAGACAATTAGATCTAAAATAAACTCTTTCCAAACAAATCTATTTCGTCTAATTTAACGAATCGTAGTATTCAAAATTTTAAATTACTTATTTAAGTGTAAGCAAAACGTATTTTTTTTAAAGATTGCTTATTAATAATTTTAAATTAGTATCTCCGAAACCAGGGATACAACCACGCACCTTCAGCTCTTCTGTCTAGTACTCTACAACAGAAGTCTTTCAGATGATAGCAATTAAAATTTCTAATGAACGTATTTATTTTCAAATTTCAATTGTAAACAAAACGAATTCACTTTTGAAAACAAAATAGCTTTCAAGAGTTCAAAAGTCACACCTGCCGAAACCCGGAATCGAACCAGGGACCATTAAATCTTCAGTCTAACGCTCTCCCAACCGAGCTATTTCGGCTGATATCAACTAACCTTTCTAAAACATATTTTTTACAAGTTTAAAGTTGAACATGACGTACACTTTTTAAAAATCATTGCCTTATCACTTGTTCAAAAGTTTCTCCTGCCAAAACCCAGATACAATTAGATCTAAAATAAACTCTTTCCAAACAAATCTATTTCGTCTAATTTAACGAATCATAGTATTCAAAATTTTTAATTACACATTTAAGTGTAAGCTAATCTTATTTTATTTAATGATTGCTTATTAATAATTTTAAATTAGTATCTCCGAAACCAGGGATACAACCACGCACCTTCAGTCTAGTACTCTACAACTGACGTCTTTCAGATGATAGCAATTAAGATTTCTAATGAACGTATTTATTTTCAAATTTCAATTGTAAACAAAACGAATTCACATTTGAAAAAAAATTGCTTTCACGAGTTCAAAAGTCACACCTGCCGAAACCCGGGACCTTTAGATCTTCAGTCTAACGCTCTCCCAACTGAGCTATTTCGGCCGATATCAAATAAACTTTCTAAAACATATATATTTACAAGTTTAAAGGTGAACATGACGTACTTCACTTTTTAAAAATCATTGCCTTATCACTTGTTCAAAAGTTTCTCTTGCCAAAACCCAGATACAATTAGATCTAAAATAAACTCTTTCCAAACAAATCTATTTCGTCTAATTTAACGAATCATAGTATTCAAAATTTTGAATTACACATTTAAATGTAAGCAAAACGTATTTTTTTTAAAGATTTCTTATTAATAATTTTAAAATAGTATCTCCGAAACCAGGGATACAACCACGCACCTTCAGCTATTCAGTCTAGAACACTACAACTGAAGTCTTTCATATGATAGCAATTAAGCTTTCTAATGAACGTATTTATTTTCACATTTCAATTGTAAACCAAACGAATTCACATTTGAAAACTAAAATGCTTCCACGAGTTCAAAAGTCACACCTGCCGAAACCCGGGACCTTTAGATCTTCAGTCTAAAGCTCTCCCAACTGAGCTATTTCGGCTGATATCAACTAATCTTTCTAAAACATATATTTTTTACAAGTTTAAAGGTGAACATGACGTACTTCACTTTATAAAAATCATTGCCTTATCACTAGTTCAAATGTTTCTCCTGCCAAAACCCAGATACAATTAGATCTAAAATAAACTCTTTCCAAACAAATCTATTTCGTCTAATTTAACGAATCGTAGTATTCAAAATTTTCAATTACATATTTAAGTGTAAGCAAAACGTATTTTTTTTAAAGATTGCTTATTAATAATTTTAAATTAGTATCTCCGAAACCAGGGATACAACCACGCACCTTCAGCTCTTCAGTCTAGTACACTACAACTGAAGTCTTTCAGATGATAGCAATTAAAATTTCTAATGAACATATTTATTTTCAAATTTCAATTGTAAACAAAACGAATTCACATTTGAAAACAAAATAGCTTTCAAGAGTTCAAAAGTCACACCTGCCGAAACCCGGGACCTTTAAATCTTCAGTCTAACGCTCTCCCAACTGAGCTATTTCGGCTGATATCAACTAATCTTTCTAAAACATATTTTTTACAAGTTTAAAGTTGAACATGACGTACACTTTTTAAAAATCATTGCCTTATCGCTTGTTCAAAAGTTTCTCCTGCCAAAACCCAGATACAATTAGATCTAAAATAAACTCTTTCCAAACAAATCTATTTCGTCTAATTTAACGAATCATAGTATTCAAAATTTTTAATTACACATTTAAGTGTAAGCTAATCGTATTTTATTTAAAGATTGCTTATTAATAATTTTAAATTAGTATCTCCGAAACCAGGGATACAACAACGCACCTTCAGTCTAGTACTCCACAACTGACGTCTTTCAGATGATAGCAATTAAGATTTCTAATGAACGTATTTATTTCCAAATTTCAATTGTAAACAAAACGAATTCACATTTGAAAAAAAATTGCTTTCACGAGTTCAAAAGATACACCTGCCGAAACCCGGGATCGAACCATGGACCTTTAGTCTAACGCTCTCCCAACTGAGCTATTTCGGCTGATATCAACTAATCTTTCTAAAACATATATTTTTTACAAGTTTAAAGGTGAACATGACGTACTTCACTTTTTAAAAATCATTGCCTTATCACTTGTTCAAAAGTTTCTCTTGCCAAAATCCAGATACAATTAGATCTAAAATAAACTCTTTCCAAACAAATCTATTTCGTCTAATTTAACGAATCATAGTATTCAAAATTTTGAATTACACATTTAAATGTAAGCAAAACGTATTTTTTTTAAAGATTTCTTATTAATAATTTTAAAATAGTATCTCCGAAACCAGGGATACAACCACAAACCTTCCGCTATTGAGTCTAGTACACTACAACTGACGTCTTTCAGATGAAAGCAATTTAACTTTCTGATGAACGTATTTATTTTCAAATTTCAATTGTAAACAAAACGAATTCACATTTGAAAAAAAATTCCTTTCACCAGTTCAAAAGTCACACCTGCCGAAACCCGGGACCTTTAGATCTTCAGTCTAACGATCTCCCAACTGAGCTATTTCGGCCGATATCAACTAAACTTTCTAAAACACATATTTTTTACAAGTTTAAAGGTGACCATGACGTACTTCAATTTTTAAAAATCATTGCCTTATCACTTGTTCAAAAGTTTCTCCTGCCAAAACCCAGATACAATTAGATCTAAAATAAACTCTTTCCAAACAAATCTATTTCGTCTAATTTAACGAATCGTAGTATTCAAAATTTTTAATTACACATTTTAGTGTAAGCTAAACGTATTTTATTTAAAGATTGCTTATTAATAATTTTAAATTAGTATCTCCGAAACCAGGGATACAACCACGCACCTTCAGCTCTTCAGTCTAGAACTCTACAACTGAAGTCTTTCAGATGATAGCAATTAAGCTTTCTAATGAACGTATTTATTTTCAAATTTCAATTGTAAACAAAACGAATCCACATTTGAAAACAAAATTGCTTTCACGAGTACAAAAGTCACACCTGCCGAAACCCGGGACCTTTAGATCTTCAGTCTAAAGCTCTCCCAACTGAGCTATTTCGGCTGATATCAACTAATCTTTCTAAAACATATATTTTTTACAAGTTTAAAGGTGAACATGACGTACTTCACTTTATAAAAATCATTGCCTTATCACTAGTTCAAATGTTTCTCCTGCCAAAACCCAGATACAATTAGATCTAAAATAAACTCTTTCCAAACAAATCTATTTCGTCTAATTTAACGAATCGTAGTATTCAAAATTTTTAATTACACATTTAAGTGTAAGCTAAACGTATTTTATTTAAAGATTGCTTATTAAAAATTTTAAATTAGTATCTCCGAAACCAGTGATACAACCACGCACCTTCAGCTCTTCAGTCTAGAACTCTACAACTGAAGTCTTTCAGATGATAGCAATTAAGCTTTCTAATGAACGTATTTATTTTCAAATTTCAATTGTAAACAAAACTAATCCACATTTGAAAACAAAATTGCTTTCACGAGTTCAAAAGTCACACCTGCCGAAACCCGGGATCGAACCAGGGACCTTTAGATCTTCAGTCTAACGCTCTCCCAACTGGCTATTTCGGCTGATATCAACTAATCTTTCTAAAACATATATTTTTTACAAGTTTTAAGGTGACCATGACGTACTTCACTTTTTAAAAATCATTGCCTTATCACTTGTTCAAAAGTTTCTCCTGCCAAAACACAGATAAAATTAGATCTAAAATAAACTCTTTCCAAACAAATCTATTTCGTCTAATTTAACGAATCATAGTATTCAAAATTTTGAATTACACATTAACTGTAAGCAGAACGCATTTTTTTAAAGATTGCTTATTAATAATTTTAAATTAGTATCTCCGAAACCAGGGATACAACCACGCACCTTCCGCTATTGAGTCTAGTACTCTACAACTGACGTCTTTCAGATGATAGCAATTTAACTTTCTGATGAACGTATTTATTTTCAAATTTCAATTGTAAACAAAACGAATTCACATTTGAAAAAAAATTCCTTTCACCAGTTCAAAAGTCACACCTGCCGAAACCCGGGACCTTTATATCTTCAGTCTAACGCTCTCCCAACTGAGCTATTTCGGCCGATACAAACTAAACTTTCTAAAACACATATTTTTTACAATTTTAAAGGTGAACATGACGTACACTTTTTAAAAATCATTGCCTTATCACTTGTTCAAAAGTTTCTCCTGCCAAAACCCAGATACAATTAGATCTAAAATAAACTCTTTCCAAACAAATCTATTTCGTCTAATTTAACGAATCGTAGTATTCAAAATTTTTAATTACACATTTAAGTGTAAGCTAAACGTATTTTATTTAAAGATTGCTTATTAATAATTTTAAATTAGTATCTCCGAAACCAGGGATACAACCACGCACTTTCAGCTCTTCAGTCTAGAACTCTACAACTGAAATCTTTCAGATGATAGCAATTAAGCTTTCTAATGAACGTATTTATTTTCAAATTTCAATTGTAAACAAAACGAATCCACATTTGAAAACAAAATTGCTTTCACGAGTACAAAAGTCACAACTGCCGAAACCCGGGATCGAACCAGGGACATTGAGATCTTCAGTCTTACGCTCTCCCAACTGAACTATTTCGGCTGATATCAACTAATCTTTCTAAAACATATATTTTTTACAAGTTTAAAGGTTAACATGACGTACTTCACTTTTTAAAAATCATTGCCTTATCACTTGTTCAAAAGTTTCTCCTGCCAAAACCCAGATACAATTTGATCTAAAATAAACTCTTTCCAAACAAATCTATTTCGTCTAATTTAACGAATCATAGTATTCAAAATTTTGAATTACACATTTAAATGTAAGCAAAACGTATTTTTTTAAAGATTTCTTATTAATAATTTTAAAATAGTATCTCCGAAACCAGGGATACAACCACGCACCTTCAGCTATTCAGTCTAGTACTCTACAACTGACGTCTTTCAGATGATAGCAATTTAACTTTCTAATGAACGTATTTATTTTCAAATTTCAATTGTAAACAAAACGAATTCACATTTGAAAAAAAATTCCTTTCACGAGTTCAAAAGTCACACCTGCCGAAACCCGGGACATTTAGATCTTCAGTCTAACGCTCTCTCAACTGAGCTATTTCGGCCGATATCAAACAAACTTTCTAAAACATATATATTTTACAAGTTTAAAGGTGACCATGACGTACTTCACTTTTTAAAAATCATTGCCTTATCACTCGTTCAAAAGTTTCTCCTGCCAAAACCCAGATACAATTAGATCTAAAATAAACTCTTTCCAAACAAATCTATTTCGTCTAATTTAACGAATCATAGTATTCAAAATTTTGAATTACACATTTAAATGTAAGCAAAACGTATTTTTTTAAAGATTGCTTATTAATAATTTTAAATTAGTATCTCCGAAACCAGGGATACAACCACGCACCTTCCGCTGTTGAGTCTAGTACTCTACAACTGACGTCTTTAAGATGATAGCAATTTAACTTTCTGATGAACGTATTTATTTTCAAATTTCAATTGTAAACAAAACGAATTCACATTTGAAAAAAAATTCCTTTCACCAGTTCAAAAGTCACACCTGCCGAAAACCGGGACCTTTAGATCTTCAGTCTAACGCTCTCCCAACTGAGCTATTTCGGCCGATATCAACTAAACTTTCTAAAACACATATTTTTTACAATTTTAAAGGTGAACATGACGTACTTCAATTTTTAAAAATCATTGCCTTATCACTTGTTCAAAAGTTTCTCCTGCCAAAACCCAGATACAATTAGATCTAAAATAAACTCTTTCCAAACAAATCTATTTCGTCTAATTTAACGAATCGTAGTATTCAAAATTTTGAATTACACATTAACTGTAAGCAGAACGCATTTTTTTAAAGATTGCTTATTAATAATTTTAAATTAGTATCTCCTAAACCAGGGATACAACCACGCACTTTCAGCTCTTCAGTCTAGTACTCTACAACTGACGTCTTTCAGATGATAGCAATTAAGCTTTCTAATGAACGTATTTATTTTCACATTTCAATTGTAAACAAAACGAATTCACATTTGAAAACAAAAATGCTTCCACGAGTTCAGAAGTCACACCTGCCGAAACCCGGGATCGAACCAGGGACCTTTAGATCTTCAGTCTTACGCTCTCCCAACTGAGCTATTTCGGCTGATGTCAACTAATCTTTCTAAAACATATATTTTTTACAAGTTTTATGGTGAACATGACGTACTTCACTTTTTAAAAATCATTGCCTTATCACTTGTTCAAAAGTTTCTCCTGCCAAAACCCAGATACAATTTGATCTAAAATAAACTCTTTCCAAACAAATCTATTTCGTCTAATTTAACGAATCATAGTATTCAAAATTTTGAATTACACATTTAAATGTAAGCAAAACGTATTTTTTTAAAGATTGCTTATTAATAATTTTAAATTAGTATCTCCGAAACCAGGGATACAACCACGCACCTTCAGCTCTTCAATCTAGTACTCTACAACTGACGTCTTTCAGATGATAGCAATTAAACTTTCTAATGAACGTATTTATTTTGAAATTTCAATTGTAAACAAAACGAATTCACATTTGAAAAAAAATTCCTTTCACCAGTTCAAAAGTCACACCTGCCGAAACCCGGGACCTTTAGATCTTCAGTCTAACGCTCTCCCAACTGAGCTATTTCGGCCGATATCAACTAAACTTTCTAAAACACATATTTTTTACAATTTTAAAGGTGAACATGACGTACTTCAATTTTTAAAAATCATTGCCTTATCACTTGTTCAAAAGTTTCTCCTGCCAAAACCCAGATACAATTAGATCTAAAATAAACTCTTTCCAAACAAATCTATTTCGTCTAATTTAACGAATCGTAGTATTCAAAATTTTTAATTACACATTTAAGTGTAAGCTAAACGTATTTTATTTAAAGATTGCTTATTAATAATTTTAAATTAGTATCTCCGAAACCAGGGATACAACCACGCACCTTCAGCTCTTCAGTCTAGAAGTCTACAACTGAAGTCTTTCAGATGATAGCAATTAAGCTTTCTAATGAACGTATTTATTTTCAAATTTCAATTGTAAACAAAACGAATCCACATTTGAAAACAAAATTGCTTTCACGAGTACAAAAGTCACTACTGCCGAAACCCGGGATCAAACCAGGGACATTTAGATCTTCAGTCTAACGCTCTCCCAACTGAACTATTTCGGCTGATATCAACTAATCTTTCTAAAACATATATTTTTTACAAGTTTAAAGGTGAACATGACGTACTTCACTTTTTAAAAATCATTGCCTTATCACTTGTTCAAAAGTTTCTCCTGCCAAAACCCAGATACAATTTGATCTAAAATAAACTCTTTCCAAACAAATCTATTTCGTCTAATTTAACGAATCATAGTATTCAAAATTTTGAATTACACATTAACTGTAAGCAGAACGCATTTTTTTAAAGATTGCTTATTAATAATTTTAAATTAGTATCTCTTAAACCAGGGATACAACCACGCACTTTCAGCTCTTCAGTCTAGTACTCTATAACTGACGTCTTTCAGATGATAGCAATTAAGCTTTCTAATGAACGTATTTATTTTCACATTTCAATTGTAAACAAAACGAATTCACATTTGAAAACAAAAATGCTTCCACGAGTTCAGAAGTCACACCTGCCGAAACCCGGGATCGAACCAGGGACCTTTAGATCTACAGTCTTACGCTCTCCCAACTGAGCTATTTCGGCTGATGTCAACTAATCTTTCTAAAACATATATTTTTTACAAGTTTTATGGTGAACATGACGTACTTCACTTTTTAAAAATCATTGCCTTATCACTTGTTCAAAAGTTTCTCCTGCCAAAACCCAGATACAATTAGATCTAAAATAAACTCTTTCCAAACAAATCTATTTCGTCTAATTTAACGAATCATAGTATTCAAAATTTTGAATTACACATTTAAATGTAAGCAAAACGTATTTTTTTAAAGATTTCTTATTAATAATTTTAAAATAGTATCTCCGAAACCAGGGATACAACCACGCACCTTCAGCTATTCAGTCTAGTACTCTACAACTGACGTCTTTCAGATGATAGCAATTTAACTTTCTAATGAACGTATTTATTTTCAAATTTCAATTGTAAACAAAACGAATTCACATTTGAAAAAAAATTCCTTTCACGAGTTCAAAAGTCACACCTGCCGAATCCCGGGACCTTTAGATCTTCAGTCTAACGCTCTCCCAACTGAGCTATTTCGGCCGATATCAAATAAACTTTCTAAAACATATATATTTTACAAGTTTAAAGGTGAACATGACGTACTTCACTTTTTAAAAATCATTGCCTTATCACTTGTTCAAAAGTTTCTCCTGCCAAAACCCAGATACAATTAGATCTAAAATAAACTCTTTCCAAACAAATCTATTTCGTCTAATTTAACGAATCATAGTATTCAAAATTTTGAATTACACATTAACTGTAAGCAGAACGCATTTTTTTAAAGATTGCTTATTAATAATTTTAAATTAGCATCTCCAAACCAGGGATGCAACCACGCACCTTCAGCTCTTCAGTCTAGTACTCTACAACTGACGTCTTTCAGATGATAGCAATTAAGCTTTCTAATGAACGTATTTATTTTCACATTTCAATTGTAAACAAAACGAATTCACATTTGAAAACAAAAATGCTATCACGAGTTCAGAAGTCACACCTGCCGAAACCCGGGATCGAACCAGGGACCTTTAGATCTTCAGTCTAACGCTCTCCCAACTGAGCTATTTCGGCTGATATCAACTAATCTTTCTAAAACATATTTTTTACAAGTTTAAAGGTGAACATGACGTACTTCACTTTTTAAAAATCATTGCCTTATCACTAGTTCAAAAGTTTCTCATGCCAAAACCAAGAGACAATTAGATCTAAAATAAACTCTTTCCAAACAAATCTATTTCGTCTAATTTAACGAATCGTAGTATTCAAAATTTTAAATTACTTATTTAAGTGTAAGCAAAACGTATTTTTTTTAAAGATTGCTTATTAATAATTTTAAATTAGTATCTCCGAAACCAGGGATACAACCACGCACCTTCAGCTCTTCTGTCTAGTACTCTACAACAGAAGTCTTTCAGATGATAGCAATTAAAATTTCTAATGAACGTATTTATTTTCAAATTTCAATTGTAAACAAAACGAATTCACTTTTGAAAACAAAATAGCTTTCAAGAGTTCAAAAGTCACACCTGCCGAAACCCGGAATCGAACCAGGGACCATTAAATCTTCAGTCTAACGCTCTCCCAACCGAGCTATTTCGGCTGATATCAACTAACCTTTCTAAAACATATTTTTTACAAGTTTAAAGTTGAACATGACGTACACTTTTTAAAAATCATTGCCTTATCACTTGTTCAAAAGTTTCTCCTGCAAAAACCCAGATACAATTAGATCTAAAATAAACTCTTTCCAAACAAATCTATTTCGTCTAATTTAACGAATCATAGTATTCAAAATTTTTAATTACACATTTAAGTGTAAGCTAATCTTATTTTATTTAATGATTGCTTATTAATAATTTTAAATTAGTATCTCCGAAACCAGGGATACAACCACGCACCTTCAGTCTAGTACTCTACAACTGACGTCTTTCAGATGATAGCAATTAAGATTTCTAATGAACGTATTTATTTTCAAATTTCAATTGTAAACAAAACGAATTCACATTTGAAAAAAAATTGCTTTCACGAGTTCAAAAGTCACACCTGCCGAAACCCGGGACCTTTAGATCTTCAGTCTAACGCTCTCCCAACTGAGCTATTTCGGCCGATATCAAATAAACTTTCTAAAACATATATATTTACAAGTTTAAAGGTGAACATGACGTACTTCACTTTTTAAAAATCATTGCCTTATCACTTGTTCAAAAGTTTCTCTTGCCAAAACCCAGATACAATTAGATCTAAAATAAACTCTTTCCAAACAAATCTATTTCGTCTAATTTAACGAATCATAGTATTCAAAATTTTGAATTACACATTTAAATGTAAGCAAAACGTATTTTTTTTAAAGATTTCTTATTAATAATTTTAAAATAGTATCTCCGAAACCAGGGATACAACCACGCACCTTCAGCTATTCAGTCTAGAACACTACAACTGAAGTCTTTCATATGATAGCAATTAAGCTTTCTAATGAACGTATTTATTTTCACATTTCAATTGTAAACCAAACGAATTCACATTTGAAAACTAAAATGCTTCCACGAGTTCAAAAGTCACACCTGCCGAAACCCGGGACCTTTAGATCTTCAGTCTAAAGCTCTCCCAACTGAGCTATTTCGGCTGATATCAACTAATCTTTCTAAAACATATATTTTTTACAAGTTTAAAGGTGAACATGACGTACTTCACTTTATAAAAATCATTGCCTTATCACTAGTTCAAATGTTTCTCCTGCCAAAACCCAGATACAATTAGATCTAAAATAAACTCTTTCCAAACAAATCTATTTCGTCTAATTTAACGAATCGTAGTATTCAAAATTTTCAATTACATATTTAAGTGTAAGCAAAACGTATTTTTTTTAAAGATTGCTTATTAATAATTTTAAATTAGTATCTCCGAAACCAGGGATACAACCACGCACCTTCAGCTCTTCAGTCTAGTACACTACAACTGAAGTCTTTCAGATGATAGCAATTAAAATTTCTAATGAACATATTTATTTTCAAATTTCAATTGTAAACAAAACGAATTCACATTTGAAAACAAAATAGCTTTCAAGAGTTCAAAAGTCACACCTGCCGAAACCCGGGACCTTTAAATCTTCAGTCTAACGCTCTCCCAACTGAGCTATTTCGGCTGATATCAACTAATCTTTCTAAAACATATTTTTTACAAGTTTAAAGTTGAACATGACGTACACTTTTTAAAAATCATTGCCTTATCGCTTGTTCAAAAGTTTCTCCTGCCAAAACCCAGATACAATTAGATCTAAAATAAACTCTTTCCAAACAAATCTATTTCGTCTAATTTAACGAATCATAGTATTCAAAATTTTTAATTACACATTTAAGTGTAAGCTAATCGTATTTTATTTAAAGATTGCTTATTAATAATTTTAAATTAGTATCTCCGAAACCAGGGATACAACAACGCACCTTCAGTCTAGTACTCCACAACTGACGTCTTTCAGATGATAGCAATTAAGATTTCTAATGAACGTATTTATTTCCAAATTTCAATTGTAAACAAAACGAATTCACATTTGAAAAAAAATTGCTTTCACGAGTTCAAAAGATACACCTGCCGAAACCCGGGATCGAACCATGGACCTTTAGTCTAACGCTCTCCCAACTGAGCTATTTCGGCTGATATCAACTAATCTTTCTAAAACATATATTTTTTACAAGTTTAAAGGTGAACATGACGTACTTCACTTTTTAAAAATCATTGCCTTATCACTTGTTCAAAAGTTTCTCTTGCCAAAATCCAGATACAATTAGATCTAAAATAAACTCTTTCCAAACAAATCTATTTCGTCTAATTTAACGAATCATAGTATTCAAAATTTTGAATTACACATTTAAATGTAAGCAAAACGTATTTTTTTTAAAGATTTCTTATTAATAATTTTAAAATAGTATCTCCGAAACCAGGGATACAACCACAAACCTTCCGCTATTGAGTCTAGTACACTACAACTGACGTCTTTCAGATGAAAGCAATTTAACTTTCTGATGAACGTATTTATTTTCAAATTTCAATTGTAAACAAAACGAATTCACATTTGAAAAAAAATTCCTTTCACCAGTTCAAAAGTCACACCTGCCGAAACCCGGGACCTTTAGATCTTCAGTCTAACGATCTCCCAACTGAGCTATTTCGGCCGATATCAACTAAACTTTCTAAAACACATATTTTTTACAAGTTTAAAGGTGACCATGACGTACTTCAATTTTTAAAAATCATTGCCTTATCACTTGTTCAAAAGTTTCTCCTGCCAAAACCCAGATACAATTAGATCTAAAATAAACTCTTTCCAAACAAATCTATTTCGTCTAATTTAACGAATCGTAGTATTCAAAATTTTTAATTACACATTTTAGTGTAAGCTAAACGTATTTTATTTAAAGATTGCTTATTAATAATTTTAAATTAGTATCTCCGAAACCAGGGATACAACCACGCACCTTCAGCTCTTCAGTCTAGAACTCTACAACTGAAGTCTTTCAGATGATAGCAATTAAGCTTTCTAATGAACGTATTTATTTTCAAATTTCAATTGTAAACAAAACGAATCCACATTTGAAAACAAAATTGCTTTCACGAGTACAAAAGTCACACCTGCCGAAACCCGGGACCTTTAGATCTTCAGTCTAAAGCTCTCCCAACTGAGCTATTTCGGCTGATATCAACTAATCTTTCTAAAACATATATTTTTTACAAGTTTAAAGGTGAACATGACGTACTTCACTTTATAAAAATCATTGCCTTATCACTAGTTCAAATGTTTCTCCTGCCAAAACCCAGATACAATTAGATCTAAAATAAACTCTTTCCAAACAAATCTATTTCGTCTAATTTAACGAATCGTAGTATTCAAAATTTTTAATTACACATTTAAGTGTAAGCTAAACGTATTTTATTTAAAGATTGCTTATTAAAAATTTTAAATTAGTATCTCCGAAACCAGTGATACAACCACGCACCTTCAGCTCTTCAGTCTAGAACTCTACAACTGAAGTCTTTCAGATGATAGCAATTAAGCTTTCTAATGAACGTATTTATTTTCAAATTTCAATTGTAAACAAAACGAATCTACATTTGAAAACAAAATTGCTTTCACGAGTACAAAAGTCACAACTGCCGAAACCCGGGATCGAACCAGGGACATTTAGATCTTCAGTCTAACGCTCTCCCAACTGAACTATTTCGGCTGATATCAACAAATCTTTCTAAAACATATATTTTTTACAAGTTTAAAGGTGAACATGACGTACTTCACTTTTTAAAAATCATTGCCTTATCACTTGTTCAAAAGTTTCTCCTGCCAAAATCCAGATACAATTTGATCTAAAATAAACTCTTTCCAAACAAATCTATTTCGTCTAATTTAACGAATCATAGTATTCAAAATTTTGAATTACACATTAACTGTAAGCAGAACGCATTTTTTTAAAGATTGCTTATTAATAATTTTAAATTAGTATCTCCTAAACCAGGGATACAACCACGCACTTTCAGCTCTTCAGTCTAGTACTCTACAACTGACGTCTTTCAGATGATAGCAATTAAGCTTTCTAATGAACGTATTTATTTTCACATTTCAATTGTAAACAAAACGAATTCACATTTGAAAACAAAAATGCTTCCACGAGTTCAGAAGTCACACCTGCCGAAACCCGGGATCGAACCAGGGACCTTTAGATCTTCAGTCTTACGCTCTCCCAACTGAGCTATTTCGGCTGATGTCAACTAATCTTTCTAAAACATATATTTTTTACAAGTTTTATGGTGAACATGACGTACTTCACTTTTTAAAAATCATTGCCTTATCACTTGTTCAAAAGTTTCTCCTGCCAAAACCCAGATACAATTTGATCTAAAATAAACTCTTTCCAAACAAATCTATTTCGTCTAATTTAACGAATCATAGTATTCAAAATTTTGAATTACACATTTAAATGTAAGCAAAACGTATTTTTTTAAAGATTGCTTATTAATAATTTTAAATTAGTATCTCCGAAACCAGGGATACAACCACGCACCTTCAGCTCTTCAATCTAGTACTCTACAACTGACGTCTTTCAGATGATAGCAATTAAACTTTCTAATGAACGTATTTATTTTGAAATTTCAATTGTAAACAAAACGAATTCACATTTGAAAAAAAATTCCTTTCACCAGTTCAAAAGTCACACCTGCCGAAACCCGGGACCTTTAGATCTTCAGTCTAACGCTCTCCCAACTGAGCTATTTCGGCCGATATCAACTAAACTTTCTAAAACACATATTTTTTACAATTTTAAAGGTGAACATGACGTACTTCAATTTTTAAAAATCATTGCCTTATCACTTGTTCAAAAGTTTCTCCTGCCAAAACCCAGATACAATTAGATCTAAAATAAACTCTTTCCAAACAAATCTATTTCGTCTAATTTAACGAATCGTAGTATTCAAAATTTTTAATTACACATTTAAGTGTAAGCTAAACGTATTTTATTTAAAGATTGCTTATTAATAATTTTAAATTAGTATCTCCGAAACCAGGGATACAACCACGCACCTTCAGCTCTTCAGTCTAGAAGTCTACAACTGAAGTCTTTCAGATGATAGCAATTAAGCTTTCTAATGAACGTATTTATTTTCAAATTTCAATTGTAAACAAAACGAATCCACATTTGAAAACAAAATTGCTTTCACGAGTACAAAAGTCACTACTGCCGAAACCCGGGATCAAACCAGGGACATTTAGATCTTCAGTCTAACGCTCTCCCAACTGAACTATTTCGGCTGATATCAACTAATCTTTCTAAAACATATATTTTTTACAAGTTTAAAGGTGAACATGACGTACTTCACTTTTTAAAAATCATTGCCTTATCACTTGTTCAAAAGTTTCTCCTGCCAAAACCCAGATACAATTTGATCTAAAATAAACTCTTTCCAAACAAATCTATTTCGTCTAATTTAACGAATCATAGTATTCAAAATTTTGAATTACACATTAACTGTAAGCAGAACGCATTTTTTTAAAGATTGCTTATTAATAATTTTAAATTAGTATCTCTTAAACCAGGGATACAACCACGCACTTTCAGCTCTTCAGTCTAGTACTCTATAACTGACGTCTTTCAGATGATAGCAATTAAGCTTTCTAATGAACGTATTTATTTTCACATTTCAATTGTAAACAAAACGAATTCACATTTGAAAACAAAAATGCTTCCACGAGTTCAGAAGTCACACCTGCCGAAACCCGGGATCGAACCAGGGACCTTTAGATCTACAGTCTTACGCTCTCCCAACTGAGCTATTTCGGCTGATGTCAACTAATCTTTCTAAAACATATATTTTTTACAAGTTTTATGGTGAACATGACGTACTTCACTTTTTAAAAATCATTGCCTTATCACTTGTTCAAAAGTTTCTCCTGCCAAAACCCAGATACAATTAGATCTAAAATAAACTCTTTCCAAACAAATCTATTTCGTCTAATTTAACGAATCATAGTATTCAAAATTTTGAATTACACATTTAAATGTAAGCAAAACGTATTTTTTTAAAGATTTCTTATTAATAATTTTAAAATAGTATCTCCGAAACCAGGGATACAACCACGCACCTTCAGCTATTCAGTCTAGTACTCTACAACTGACGTCTTTCAGATGATAGCAATTTAACTTTCTAATGAACGTATTTATTTTCAAATTTCAATTGTAAACAAAACGAATTCACATTTGAAAAAAAATTCCTTTCACGAGTTCAAAAGTCACACCTGCCGAATCCCGGGACCTTTAGATCTTCAGTCTAACGCTCTCCCAACTGAGCTATTTCGGCCGATATCAAATAAACTTTCTAAAACATATATATTTTACAAGTTTAAAGGTGAACATGACGTACTTCACTTTTTAAAAATCATTGCCTTATCACTTGTTCAAAAGTTTCTCCTGCCAAAACCCAGATACAATTAGATCTAAAATAAACTCTTTCCAAACAAATCTATTTCGTCTAATTTAACGAATCATAGTATTCAAAATTTTGAATTACACATTAACTGTAAGCAGAACGCATTTTTTTAAAGATTGCTTATTAATAATTTTAAATTAGTATCTCCAAACCAGGGATGCAACCACGCACCTTCAGCTCTTCAGTCTAGTACTCTACAACTGACGTCTTTCAGATGATAGCAATTAAGCTTTCTAATGAACGTATTTATTTTCACATTTCAATTGTAAACAAAACGAATTCACATTTGAAAACAAAAATGCTATCACGAGTTCAGAAGTCACACCTGCCGAAACCCGGGATCGAACCAGGGACCTTTAGATCTTCAGTCTAACGCTCTCCCAACTGAGCTATTTCGGCTGATATCAACTAATCTTTCTAAAACATATTTTTTACAAGTTTAAAGGTGAACATGACGTACTTCACTTTTTAAAAATCATTGCCTTATCACTAGTTCAAAAGTTTCTCATGCCAAAACCAAGAGACAATTAGATCTAAAATAAACTCTTTCCAAACAAATCTATTTCGTCTAATTTAACGAATCGTAGTATTCAAAATTTTAAATTACTTATTTAAGTGTAAGCAAAACGTATTTTTTTTAAAGATTGCTTATTAATAATTTTAAATTAGTATCTCCGAAACCAGGGATACAACCACGCACCTTCAGCTCTTCTGTCTAGTACTCTACAACAGAAGTCTTTCAGATGATAGCAATTAAAATTTCTAATGAACGTATTTATTTTCAAATTTCAATTGTAAACAAAACGAATTCACTTTTGAAAACAAAATAGCTTTCAAGAGTCACACCTGCCGAAACCCGGAATCGAACCAGGGACCATTAAATCTTCAGTCTAACGCTCTCCCAACCGAGCTATTTCGGCTGATATCAACTAACCTTTCTAAAACATATTTTTTACAAGTTTAAAGTTGAACATGACGTACACTTTTTAAAAATCATTGCCTTATCACTTGTTCAAAAGTTTCTCCTGCCAAAACCCAGATACAATTAGATCTAAAATAAACTCTTTCCAAACAAATCTATTTCGTCTAATTTAACGAATCATAGTATTCAAAATTTTTAATTACACATTTAAGTGTAAGCTAATCTTATTTTATTTAATGATTGCTTATTAATAATTTTAAATTAGTATCTCCGAAACCAGGGATACAACCACGCACCTTCAGTCTAGTACTCTACAACTGACGTCTTTCAGATGATAGCAATTAAGATTTCTAATGAACGTATTTATTTTCAAATTTCAATTGTAAACAAAACGAATTCACATTTGAAAAAAAATTGCTTTCACGAGTTCAAAAGTCACACCTGCCGAAACCCGGGACCTTTAGATCTTCAGTCTAACGCTCTCCCAACTGAGCTATTTCGGCCGATATCAAATAAACTTTCTAAAACATATATATTTACAAGTTTAAAGGTGAACATGACGTACTTCACTTTTTAAAAATCATTGCCTTATCACTTGTTCAAAAGTTTCTCTTGCCAAAACCCAGATACAATTAGATCTAAAATAAACTCTTTCCAAACAAATCTATTTCGTCTAATTTAACGAATCATAGTATTCAAAATTTTGAATTACACATTTAAATGTAAGCAAAACGTATTTTTTTTAAAGATTTCTTATTAATAATTTTAAAATAGTATCTCCGAAACCAGGGATACAACCACGCACCTTCAGCTATTCAGTCTAGAACACTACAACTGAAGTCTTTCATATGATAGCAATTAAGCTTTCTAATGAACGTATTTATTTTCACATTTCAATTGTAAACCAAACGAATTCACATTTGAAAACTAAAATGCTTCCACGAGTTCAAAAGTCACACCTGCCGAAACCCGGGACCTTTAGATCTTCAGTCTAAAGCTCTCCCAACTGAGCTATTTCGGCTGATATCAACTAATCTTTCTAAAACATATATTTTTTACAAGTTTAAAGGTGAACATGACGTACTTCACTTTATAAAAATCATTGCCTTATCACTAGTTCAAATGTTTCTCCTGCCAAAACCCAGATACAATTAGATCTAAAATAAACTCTTTCCAAACAAATCTATTTCGTCTAATTTAACGAATCGTAGTATTCAAAATTTTCAATTACATATTTAAGTGTAAGCAAAACGTATTTTTTTTAAAGATTGCTTATTAATAATTTTAAATTAGTATCTCCGAAACCAGGGATACAACCACGCACCTTCAGCTCTTCAGTCTAGTACACTACAACTGAAGTCTTTCAGATGATAGCAATTAAAATTTCTAATGAACATATTTATTTTCAAATTTCAATTGTAAACAAAACGAATTCACATTTGAAAACAAAATAGCTTTCAAGAGTTCAAAAGTCACACCTGCCGAAACCCGGGACCTTTAAATCTTCAGTCTAACGCTCTCCCAACTGAGCTATTTCGGCTGATATCAACTAATCTTTCTAAAACATATTTTTTACAAGTTTAAAGTTGAACATGACGTACACTTTTTAAAAATCATTGCCTTATCGCTTGTTCAAAAGTTTCTCCTGCCAAAACCCAGATACAATTAGATCTAAAATAAACTCTTTCCAAACAAATCTATTTCGTCTAATTTAACGAATCATAGTATTCAAAATTTTTAATTACACATTTAAGTGTAAGCTAATCGTATTTTATTTAAAGATTGCTTATTAATAATTTTAAATTAGTATCTCCGAAACCAGGGATACAACAACGCACCTTCAGTCTAGTACTCCACAACTGACGTCTTTCAGATGATAGCAATTAAGATTTCTAATGAACGTATTTATTTCCAAATTTCAATTGTAAACAAAACGAATTCACATTTGAAAAAAAATTGCTTTCACGAGTTCAAAAGATACACCTGCCGAAACCCGGGATCGAACCATGGACCTTTAGTCTAACGCTCTCCCAACTGAGCTATTTCGGCTGATATCAACTAATCTTTCTAAAACATATATTTTTTACAAGTTTAAAGGTGAACATGACGTACTTCACTTTTTAAAAATCATTGCCTTATCACTTGTTCAAAAGTTTCTCTTGCCAAAATCCAGATACAATTAGATCTAAAATAAACTCTTTCCAAACAAATCTATTTCGTCTAATTTAACGAATCATAGTATTCAAAATTTTGAATTACACATTTAAATGTAAGCAAAACGTATTTTTTTTAAAGATTTCTTATTAATAATTTTAAAATAGTATCTCCGAAACCAGGGATACAACCACAAACCTTCCGCTATTGAGTCTAGTACACTACAACTGACGTCTTTCAGATGAAAGCAATTTAACTTTCTGATGAACGTATTTATTTTCAAATTTCAATTGTAAACAAAACGAATTCACATTTGAAAAAAAATTCCTTTCACCAGTTCAAAAGTCACACCTGCCGAAACCCGGGACCTTTAGATCTTCAGTCTAACGATCTCCCAACTGAGCTATTTCGGCCGATATCAACTAAACTTTCTAAAACACATATTTTTTACAAGTTTAAAGGTGACCATGACGTACTTCAATTTTTAAAAATCATTTCCTTATCACTTGTTCAAAAGTTTCTCCTGCCAAAACCCAGATACAATTAGATCTAAAATAAACTCTTTCCAAACAAATCTATTTCGTCTAATTTAACGAATCGTAGTATTCAAAATTTTTAATTACACATTTTAGTGTAAGCTAAACGTATTTTATTTAAAGATTGCTTATTAATAATTTTAAATTAGTATCTCCGAAACCAGGGATACAACCACGCACCTTCAGCTCTTCAGTCTAGAACTCTACAACTGAAGTCTTTCAGATGATAGCAATTAAGCTTTCTAATGAACGTATTTATTTTCAAATTTCAATTGTAAACAAAACGAATCCACATTTGAAAACAAAATTGCTTTCACGAGTACAAAAGTCACAACTGCCGGAACCGGGATCGAACCATGGACCTTTAGATCTTCAGTCTTACGCCCTCCCAACTGAGCTATTTCGGCTGATATCAACTAATCTTTCTAAAACATATATTTTTTACAAGTTTTAAGGTTAACATGACGTACTTCACTTTTTAAAAATCATTGCCTTATCACTTGTTCAAAAGTTTCTCCTGCCAAAACCCAGATACAATTAGATCTAAAATAAACTCTTTCCAAACAAATCTATTTCGTCTAATTTAACGAATCGTAGTATTCAAAATTTTTAATTACATATTTAAGTGTAAGCAAAACGTATTTTTTTTAAAGATTGCTTATTAATAATTTTAAATTAGTATCTCCGAAACCAGGGATACAACCACGCACCTTCAGCTATTCAGTCTAGTACTCTACAACTGACGTCTTTCAGATGATAGCAATTTAACTTTCTAATGAACGTATTTATTTTCAAATTTCAATTGTATACAAAACGAATTCACATTTGAAGAAAAATTCCTTTCACGAGTTCAAAAGTCACACCTGCCGAAACCCGGGACCTTTAGATCTTCAGTCTAACGCTCTCCCAACTGAGCTATTTCGGCCGATATCAAATAAACTTTCTAAAACATATATTTTTTACAAGTTTAAAGGTGAACATGACGTACTTCACTTTATAAAAATCATTGCCTTATCACTTGTTCAAAAGTTTCTCATGCCAAAACCCAGATACAATTAGATCTAAAATAAACTCTTTCCAAACAAATCTATTTCGTCTAATTTAACGAATCATAGTATTCAAAATTTTGAATTACACTTTTAAATGTAAGCAATACGTATTTTTTAAAGATTGCTTATTAATAATTTTAAATTAGTATCTCCGAAACCAGGGATACAACCACGCACCTTCAGCTCTTCAGTCTAGAACTCTACAACTGAAGTCTTTCAGATGATAGCAATTAAGCTTTCTAATGAACGTATTTATTTTCAAATTTCAATTGTAAACAAAACGAATCCACATTTGAAAACAAAATTGCTTTGACGAGTTCAAAAGTCACACCTGCCGAAACCCGGGACCTTTAGATCTTCAGTCTAACGCTCTCCCAACTGAGCTATTTCGGCCGATATCAAATAAACTTTCTAAAACATATATTTTTTACAAGTTTAAAGGTGAACATGACGTACTTCACTTTATAAAAATCATTGCCTTATCACTAGTTCAAATGTTTCTCCTGCCAAAACCCAGATACAATTAGATCTAAAATAAACTCTTTCCAAACAAATCTATTTCGTCTAATTTAACGAATCGTAGTATTCAAAATTTTCAATTACATATTTAAGTGTAAGCAAAACGTATTTTTTTTAAAGATTGCTTATTAATAATTTTAAATTAGTATCTCCGAAACCAGGGATACAACCACGCACCTTCAGCTCTTCAGTCTAGTACACTACAACTGAAGTCTTTCAGATGATAGCAATTAAAATTTCTAATGAACATATTTATTTTTTTTTAAATTTCAATTGTAAACAAAACGAATTCACATTTGAAAACAAAATAGCTTTCAAGAGTTCAAAAGTCACACCTGCCGAAACCCGGGACCTTTAAATCTTCAGTCTAACGCTCTCCCAACTGAGCTATTTCGGCTGATATCAACTAATCTTTCTAAAACATATTTTTTACAAGTTTAAAGTTGAACATGACGTACACTTTTTAAAAATCATTGCCTTATCGCTTGTTCAAAAGTTTCTCCTGCCAAAACCCAGATACAATTAGATCTAAAATAAACTCTTTCCAAACAAATCTATTTCGTCTAATTTAACGAATCATAGTATTCAAAATTTTTAATTACACATTTAAGTGTAAGCTAATCGTATTTTATTTAAAGATTGCTTATTAATAATTTTAAATTAGTATCTCCGAAACCAGGGATACAACCACGCACCTTCAGTCTAGTACTCTACAACTGACGTCTTTCAGATGATAGCAATTAAGATTTCTAATGAACGTATTTATTTCCAAATTTCAATTGTAAACAAAACGAATTCACATTTGAAAAAAAATTGCTTTCACGAGTTCAAAAGATACACCTGCCGAAACCCGGTATCGAACCATGGACCTTTAGATCTTCAGTCTAACGCTCTCCCAACTGAGCTCTTTCGGCTGATATCAACTAATCTTTCTAAAACATATATTTTTTACAAGTTTAAAGGTGAACATGACGTACTTCACTTTTTAAAAATCATTGCCTTATCACTTGTTCAAAAGTTTCTCTTGCCAAAATCCAGATACAATTAGATCTAAAATAAACTCTTTCCAAACAAATCTATTTCGTCTAATTTAACGAATCATAGTATTCAAAATTTTGAATTACACATTTAAATGTAAGCAAAACGTATTTTTTTTAAAGATTTCTTATTAATAATTTTAAAATAGTATCTTCGAAACCAGGGATACAACCACAAACCTTCCGCTATTGAGTCTAGTACACTACAACTGACGTCTTTCAGATGATAGCAATTTAACTTTCTGATGAACGTATTTATTTTCAAATTTCAATTGTAAACAAAACGAATTCACATTTGAAAAAAAATTCCTTTCACCAGTTCAAAAGTCACACCTGCCGAAACCCGGGACCTTTAGATCTTCAGTCTAACGATCTCCCAACTGAGCTATTTCGGCCGATATCAACTAAACTTTCTAAAACACATATTTTTTACAAGTTTAAAGGTGACCATGACGTACTTCAATTTTTAAAAATCATTGCCTTATCACTTGTTCAAAAGTTTCTCCTGCCAAAACCCAGATACAATTAGATCTAAAATAAACTCTTTCCAAACAAATCTATTTCGTCTAATTTAACGAATCGTAGTATTCAAAATTTTTAATTACACATTTTAGTGTAAGCTAAACGTATTTTATTTAAAGATTGCTTATTAATAATTTTAAATTAGTATCTCCGAAACCAGGGATACAACCACGCACCTTCAGCTCTTCAGTCTAGAACTCTACAACTGAAGTCTTTCAGATGATAGCAATTAAGCTTTCTAATGAACGTATTTATTTTCAAATTTCAATTGTAAACAAAACGAATCCACATTTGAAAACAAAATTGCTTTCACGAGTACAAAAGTCACAACTGCCGGAACCCGGGATCGAACCATGGACCTTTAGATCTTCAGTCTTACGCCCTCCCAACTGAGCTATTTCGGCTGATATCAACTAATCTTTCTAAAACATATATTTTTTACAAGTTTTAAGGTTAACATGACGTACTTCACTTTTTAAAAATCATTGCCTTATCACTTGTTCAAAAGTTTCTCCTGCCAAAACCCAGATACAATTAGATCTAAAATAAACTCTTTCCAAACAAATCTATTTCGTCTAATTTAACGAATCATAGTATTCAAAATTTTGAATTACACATTTAAATGTAAGCAAAACGTATTTTTTTAAAGATTTCTTATTAATAATTTTAAAATAGTATCTCCGAAACCAGGGATACAACCACGCACCTTCCGCTATTGAGTCTAGTACTCTACAACTGACGTCTTTCAGATGATAGCAATTTAACTTTCTGATGAACGTATTTATTTTCAAATTTCAATTGTAAACAAAACGAATTCACATTTGAAAAAAAATTCCTTTCACCAGTTCAAAAGTCACACCTGCCGAAACCCGGGACCTTTAGATCTTCAGTCTAACGCTCTCCCAACTGAGCTATTTCGGCCGATATCAAATAAACTTTCTAAAACATATATATTTTACAAGTTTAAAGGTGAACATGACGTACTTCACTTTTAAAAAATCATTGCCATATCACTTGTTCAAAAGTTTCTCCTGCCAAAACCCAGATACAATTAGATCTAAAATAAACTCTTTCCAAACAAATCTATTTTGTCTAATTTAACAAATCGTAGTATTCAAAATTTTAAATTACATATTTAATTGTAAGCAAAACGTATTTTTTTTAAAGATTGCTTATTAATAATTTTAAATTAGTATCTCCGAAACCAGGGATACAACCACGCACCTTCAGCTATTCAGTCTAGTACTCTACAACTGACGTCTTTCAGATGATAGCAATTTAACTTTCTAATGAACGTATTTATTTTCAAATTTCAATTGTATACAAAACGAATTCACATTTGAAGAAAAATTCCTTTCACGAGTTCAAAAGTCACACCTGCCGAAACCCGGGACCTTTAGATCTTCAGTCTAACGCTCTCCCAACTGAGCTATTTCGGCCGATATCAAATAAACTTTCTAAAACATATATTTTTTACAAGTTTAAAGGTGAACATGACGTACTTCACTTTATAAAAATCATTGCCTTATCGCTTGTTCAAAAGTTTCTCCTGCCAAAACCCAGATACAATTAGATCTAAAATAAACTCTTTCCAAACAAATCTATTTCGTCTAATTTAACGAATCATAGTATTCAAAATTTTTAATTACACATTTTAGTGTAAGCTAAACGTATTTTATTTAAAGATTGCTTATTAATAATTTTAAATTAGTATCTCCGAAACCAGGGATACAACCACGCACCTTCAGCTCTTCAGTCTAGAACTCTACAACTGAAGTCTTTCAGATGATAGCAATTAAGCTTTCTAATGAACGTATTTATTTTCAAATTTCAATTGTAAACAAAACGAATCCACATTTGAAAACAAAATTGCTTTCACGAGTACAAAAGTCACAACTGCCGGAACCCGGGATCGAACCATGGACCTTTAGATCTTCAGTCTTACGCCCTCCCAACTGAGCTATTTCGGCTGATATCAACTAATCTTTCTAAAAAATATATTTTTTACAAGTTTTAAGGTTAACATGACGTACTTCACTTTTTAAAAATCATTGCCTTATCACTTGTTCAAAAGTTTCTCCTGCCAAAACCCAGATACAATTAGATCTAAAATAAACTCTTTCCAAACAAATCTATTTCGTCTAATTTAACGAATCATAGTATTCAAAATTTTGAATTACACATTTAAATGTAAGCAAAACGTATTTTTTTAAAGATTTCTTATTAATAATTCTAAAATAGTATCTCCGAAACCAGGGATACAACCACGCACCTTCCGCTATTGAGTCTAGTACTCTACAACTGACGTCTTTCAGATGATAGCAATTTAACTTTCTGATGAACGTATTTATTTTCAAATTTCAATTGTAAACAAAACGAATTCACATTTGAAAAAAAATTCCTTTCACCAGTTCAAAAGTCACACCTGCCGAAACCCGGGACCTTTAGATCTTCAGTCTAACGCTCTCCCAACTGAGCTATTTCGGCCGATATCAAATAAACTTTCTAAAACATATATATTTTACAAGTTTAAAGGTGAACATGACGTACTTCACTTTTAAAAAATCATTGCCATATCACTTGTTCAAAAGTTTCTCCTGCCAAAACCCAGATACAATTAGATCTAAAATAAACTCTTTCCAAACAAATCTATTTTGTCTAATTTAACAAATCGTAGTATTCAAAATTTTAAATTACATATTTAATTGTAAGCAAAACGTATTTTTTTTAAAGATTGCTTATTAATAATTTTAAATTAGTATCTCCGAAACCTGGGATACAACCACGCAGCTTCAGCTCTTCAGTCTAGTACACTACAACTGAAGTCTTTCAGATGATAGCAATTAAAATTTCTAATGAACGTATTTATTTTCAAATTTCAATTGTAAACAAAACGAATTCACATTAGAAAACAAAATAGCTTTCAAGAGTTCAAAAGATACACCTGCCGAAACCCGGGATCGAACCATGGACCTTTAGATCTTCAGTCTAACGCTCTCCCAACTGAGCTATTTCGGCTGATATCAACTAATCTTTCTAAATCATATATTTTTTACAAGTTTAAAGGTGACCATGACGTACTTCACTTTTTAAAAATCATTGCCTTATCACTTGTTCAAAAGTTTCTCATGCCAAAACCCAGATACAATTAGATCTAAAATAAACTCTTTCCAAACAAATCTATTTCGTCTAATTTAACGAATCATAGTATTCAAAATTTTGAATTACACATTTAAATGTAAGCAAAACGTATTTTTTTTAAAGATTGCTTATAAATAATTTTAAATTAGTATCTCCGAAACCAGGGATACAACCACGCACCTTCAGCTCTTCAGTCTAGTACTCTACAAGTGAAGTCTTTCAGATGATAGCAATTAAGATTTCTAATGAACGTATTTATTTTCAAATTTCAATTGTAAACAAAACGAATTCACATTTGAAAAAAAATTGCTTTCACGAGTTCAAAAGATACACCTGCCGAAACCCGGGATCGAACCATGGACCTTTAGATCTTCAGTCTAACGCTCTCCCAACTGAGCTATTTCGGCTGATATCAACTAATCTTTCTAAAACATATATTTTTTACAAGTTTAAAGGTGAACATGACGTACTTCACTTTTAAAAATCATTGCCTTATCACTTGTTCAAAAGTTTCTCTTGCCAAAACCCAGATACAAATAGATCTAAAATAAACTCTTTCCAAACAAATCTATTTCGTCTAATTTAACGAATCATAGTATTCAAAATTTTGAATTACACATTTAAATGTAAGCAAAACGTATTTTTTTAAAGATTGCTTATTAATAATTTTAAATTAGTATCTCCGAAACCAGGGATACAACCACGCACCTACAGCTCTTCAGTCTAGAACTCTACAACTGAAGTCTTTCAGATGATAGCAATTAAGCTTTCTAATGAACGTATTTATTTTCAAATTTCAATTGTAAACAAAAGGAATCCACATTTGAAAACAAAATTGCTTTCACGAGTTCAAAAGTCACACCTGCCGAAACCCGGGATCGAACCAGGGACCTTTAGATCTTCTGTGTAACGCTCTCCCAACTGAGCTATTTCGGATGATATCAACTAATCTTTCTAAAACATATATTTTTTACTAGTTTAAAGGTGAACATGACGTACTTCACTTTTTAAAAATCATTGCCTTATCACTAGTTCAAAAGTTTCTCATGCCAAAACCCAGATACAATTAGATCTAAAATAAACTCTTTCCAAACAAATCTATTTCGTCTAATTTAACAAATCGTAGTATTCAAAATTTTAAATTACATATTTAATTGTAAGCAAAACGTATTTTTTTTAAAGATTGCTTATTAATAATTTTAAATTAGTATCTCCGAAACCAGGGATACAACCACGCACCTTCAGCTCTTCAGTCTAGTACACTACAACTGAAGTCTTTCAGATGATAGCAATTGAAATTTCTAATGAACGTATTTATTTTCAAATTTCAATTGTAAACAAAACGAATTCACATTTGAAAACAAAATAGCTTTCAAGAGTTCAAAAGTCACACCTGCCGAAACCCGGGACCTTTAAATCTTCAGTCTAACGCTCTCCCAACTGAGCTATTTCGGCTGATATCAACTAATCTTTCTAAAACATATTTTTTACAAGTTTAAAGTTGAACATGACGTACACTTTTTAAAAATCATTGCCTTATCACTTGTTCAAAAGTTTCTCCTGCCAAAACCCAGATACAATTAGATCTAAAATAAACTCTTTCCAAACAAATCTATTTCGTCTAATTTAAAGAATCGTAGTATTCAAAATTTTAAATTACATATTTAATTGTAAGCAAAACGTATTTTTTTTAAAGATTTCTTATTAATAATTTTAAAATAGTATCTCCGAAACCAGGGATACAACCACAAACCTTCCGCTATTGAGTCTAGTACACTACAACTGACGTCTTTCAGATGATAGCAATTTAACTTTCTGATGAACGTATTTATTTTCAAATTTCAATTGTAAACAAAACGAATTCACATTTGAAAAAAAATTCCTTTCACCAGTTCAAAAGTCACACCTGCCGAAACCCGGGACCTTTAGATCTTCAGTCTAACGATCTCCCAACTGAGCTATTTCGGCCGATATCAACTAAACTTTCTAAAACACATATTTTTTACAAGTTTAAAGGTGACCATGACGTACTTCAATTTTTAAAAATCATTGCCTTATCACTTGTTCAAAAGTTTCTCCTGCCAAAACCCAGATACAATTAGATCTAAAATAAACTCTTTCCAAACAAATCTATTTCGTCTAATTTAACGAATCGTAGTATTCAAAATTTTTAATTACACATTTTAGTGTAAGCTAAACGTATTTTATTTAAAGATTGCTTATTAATAATTTTAAATTAGTATCTCCGAAACCAGGGATACAACCACGCACCTTCAGCTCTTCAGTCTAGAACTCTACAACTGAAGTCTTTCAGATGATAGCAATTAAGCTTTCTAATGAACGTATTTATTTTCAAATTTCAATTGTAAACAAAACGAATCCACATTTGAAAACAAAATTGCTTTCACGAGTACAAAAGTCACAACTGCCGGAACCCGGGATCGAACCATGGACCTTTAGATCTTCAGTCTTACGCCCTCCCAACTGAGCTATTTCGGCTGATATCAACTAATCTTTCTAAAACATATATTTTTTACAAGTTTTAAGGTTAACATGACGTACTTCACTTTTTAAAAATCATTGCCTTATCACTTGTTCAAAAGTTTCTCCTGCCAAAACCCAGATACAATTAGATCTAAAATAAACTCTTTCCAAACAAATCTATTTCGTCTAATTTAACGAATCATAGTATTCAAAATTTTGAATTACACATTTAAATGTAAGCAAAACGTATTTTTTTAAAGATTTCTTATTAATAATTTTAAAATAGTATCTCCGAAACCAGGGATACAACCACGCACCTTCCGCTATTGAGTCTAGTACTCTACAACTGACGTCTTTCAGATGATAGCAATTTAACTTTCTGATGAACGTATTTATTTTCAAATTTCAATTGTAAACAAAACGAATTCACATTTGAAAAAAAATTCCTTTCACCAGTTCAAAAGTCACACCTGCCGAAACCCGGGACCTTTAGATCTTCAGTCTAACGCTCTCCCAACTGAGCTATTTCGGCCGATATCAAATAAACTTTCTAAAACATATATATTTTACAAGTTTAAAGGTGAACATGACGTACTTCACTTTTAAAAAATCATTGCCATATCACTTGTTCAAAAGTTTCTCCTGCCAAAACCCAGATACAATTAGATCTAAAATAAACTCTTTCCAAACAAATCTATTTTGTCTAATTTAACGAATCGTAGTATTCAAAATTTTAAATTACATATTTAATTGTAAGCAAAACGTATTTTTTTAAAGATTGCTTATTAATAATTTTAAATTAGTATCTCCGAAACCTGGGATACAACCACGCAGCTTCAGCTCTTCAGTCTAGTACACTACAACTGAAGTCTTTCAGATGATAGCAATTAAAATTTCTAATGAACGTATTTATTTTCAAATTTCAATTGTAAACAAAACGAATTCACATTAGAAAACAAAATAGCTTTCAAGAGTTCAAAAGATACACCTGCCGAAACCCGGGATCGAACCATGGACCTTTAGATCTTCAGTCTAACGCTCTCCCAACTGAGCTATTTCGGCTGATATCAACTAATCTTTCTAAAACATATATTTTTTACAAGTTTAAAGGTGAACATGACGTACTTCACTTTTTAAAAATCATTGCCTTATCACTTGTTCAAAAGTTTCTCATGCCAAAACCCAGATACAATTAGATCTAAAATAAACTGTTTCCAAACAAATCTATTTCGTCTAATTTAACGAATCATAGTATTCAAAATTTTGAATTACACATTTAAATGTAAGCAAAACGTATTTTTTTTAAAGATTGCTTATAAATAATTTTAAATTAGTATCTCCGAAACCAGGGATACAACCACGCACCTTCAGCTCTTCAGTCTAGTACTCTACAAGTGAAGTCTTTCAGATGATAGCAATTAAAATTTCTAATGAACGTATTTATTTTCAAATTTCAATTGTAAACAAAACGAATTCACATTTGAAAACAAAATAGCTTTCAAGAGTCACACCTGCCGAAACCCGGGACCTTTAGATCTTCAGTCTAACGCTCTCCCAACTGAGCTATTTCGGCTGATATCAACTAATCTTTCTAAAACATATTTTTTACAAGTTTAAAGTTGAACATGACGTACACTTTTTAAAAACCATTGCCTTATCACTTGTTCAAAAGTTTCTCCTGCCAAAACCCAGATACAATTAGATCTAAAATAAACTCTTTCCAAACAAATCTATTTCGTCTAATTTAACGAATCATAGTATTCAAAATTTTGAATTACACATTTAAATGTAAGCAAAACGTATTTTTTTTAAAGATTTCCTATTAATAATTTTAAAATAGTATCTCCGAAACCAGGGATACAACAAAGCACCTTCAGCTATTCAGTCTAGAACTCTACAACTGAAGTCTTTCAGATGATAGCAATTAAAATTTCTAATGAACGTATTTATTTTCACATTTCAATTGTAAACAAAACGAATTCACATTTGAAAACAAAATAGCTTTCAAGAGTTCAAAAGTCACACCTGCCGAAACACGGGATCGAACCAGGGACCTTTAAATCTTCAGTCTAACGCTCTTCCAACGGAGCTATTTCGGCTGATATCAACTAATCTTTCTAAAACATATTTTTTACAAGTTTAAAGTTGAACATGACGTACACTTTTTAAAAATCATTGCCTTATCACTTGTTCAAAAGTTTCTCCTGCCAAAACCCAGATACAATTAGATCTAAAATAAACTCTTTCCAAACAAATCTATTTCGTCTAATTTAACGAATCATAGTATTCAAAATTTTTAATTACACATTTAAGTGTAAGCTAATCGTATTTTATTTAAAGATTGCTTATTAATAATTTTAAATTAGTATCTCCGAAACCAGGGATACAACCACGCACCTTCAGTCTAGTACTCTACAACTGACGTCTTTCAGATGATAGCAATTAAGATTTCTAATGAACGTATTTATTTTCAAATTTCAATTGTAAACAAAACGAATTCACATTTGAAAAAAAATTGCTTTCACGAGTTCAAAAGATACACCTGCCGAAACCCGGGATCGAACCATGGACCTTTAGATCTTCAGTCTAACGCTCTCCCAACTGAGCTATTTCGGCTGATATCAACTAATCTTTCTAAAACATATATTTTTTACAAGTTTAAAGGTGAACATGACGTACTTCACTTTTAAAAATCATTGCCTTATCACTTGTTCAAAAGTTTCTCTTGCCAAAACCCAGATACAAATAGATCTAAAATAAACTCTTTCCAAACAAATCTATTTCGTCTAATTTAACGAATCATAGTATTCAAAATTTTGAATTACATATTTAATTGTAAGCAAAACGTATTTTTTTAAAGATTGCTTATTAATAATTTTAAATTAGTATCTCCGAAACCAGGGATACAACCACGCACCTACAGCTCTTCAGTCTAGAACTCTACAACTGAAGTCTTTCAGATGATAGCAATTAAGCTTTCTAATGAACGTATTTATTTTCAAATTTCAATTGTAAACAAAAGGAATCCACATTTGAAAACAAAATTGCTTTCACGAGTTCAAAAGTCACACCTGCCGAAACCCGGGATCGAACCAGGGACCTTTAGATCTTCTGTGTAACGCTCTCCCAACTGAGCTATTTCGGATGATATCAACTAATCTTTCTAAAACATATATTTTTTACTAGTTTAAAGGTGAACATGACGTACTTCACTTTTTAAAAATCATTGCCTTATCACTAGTTCAAAAGTTTCTCATGCCAAAACCCAGATACAATTAGATCTAAAATAAACTCTTTCCAAACAAATCTATTTCGTCTAATTTAACGAATCGTAGTATTCAAAATTTTAAATTACATATTTAATTGTAAGCAAAACGTATTTTTTTTAAAGATTGCTTATTAATAATTTTAAATTTGTATCTCCGAAACCAGGGATACAACCACGCACCTTCAGCTCTTCAGTCTAGTACACTACAACTGAAGTCTTTCAGATGATAGCAATTGAAATTTCTAATGAACGTATTTATTTTCAAATTTCAATTGTAAACAAAACGAATTCACATTTGAAAACAAAATAGCTTTCAAGAGTTCAAAAGTCACACCTGCCGAAACCCGGGATCGAACCAGGGACCTTTAAATCTTCAGTCTAACGCTCTCCCAACTGAGCTATTTCGGCTGATATCAACTAATCTTTCTAAAACATACTTTTTACAAGTTTAAAGTTGAACATGACGTACACTTTTTAAAAATCATTGCCTTATCACTTGTTCAAAAGTTTCTCCTGCCAAAACCCAGATACAATTAGATCTAAAATAAACTCTTTCCAAACAAATCTATTTCGTCTAATTTAAAGAATCGTAGTATTCAAAATTTTAAATTACATATTTAATTGTAAGCAAAACGTATTTTTTTTAAAGATTGCTTATTAATAATTTTAAATTAGTATCTCCGAAACCAGGGATACAACCACGCACCTTCAGTCTAGTACTCTACAACTGACGTCTTTCAGATGATAGCAATTAAGATTTCTAATGAACGTATTTATTTTCAAATTTCAATTGTAAACAAAACGAATTCACATTTGAGAAAAAATTGCTTTCACGAGTTCAAAAGATACACCTGCCGAAACCCGGGATCGAACCATGGACCTTTAGATCTTCAGTCTAACGCTCTCCCAACTGAGCTATTTCGGCTGATATCAACTAATCTTTCTAAAACATATATTTTTTACAAGTTTTAAAGTGAACATGACGTACTTCACTTTTTAAAAATCATTGCCTTATCACTTGTTCAAAAGTTTCTCCTGCCAAAACCCAGATACAATTAGATCTAAAATAAACTCTTTCCAAACAAATCTATTTCGTCTAATTTAACGAATCATAGTATTCAAAATTTTGAATTACACATTTAAATGTAAGCAAAACGTATTTTTTTAAAGATTTCTTATTAATAATTTTAAAATAGTATCTCCGAAACCAGGGATACAACCACGCACCTTCCGCTATTGAGTCTAGTACTCTACAACTGACGTCTTTCAGATGATAGCAATTTAACTTTCTGATGAACGTATTTATTTTCAAATTTCAATTGTAAACAAAACGAATTCACATTTGAAAAAAAATTCCTTTCACCAGTTCAAAAGTCACACCTGCCGAAACCCGGGACCTTTAGATCTTCAGTCTAACGCTCTCCCAACTGAGCTATTTCGGCCGATATCAAATAAACTTTCTAAAACATATATATTTTACAAGTTTAAAGGTGAACATGACGTACTTCACTTTTAAAAAATCATTGCCATATCACTTGTTCAAAAGTTTCTCCTGCCAAAACCCAGATACAATTAGATCTAAAATAAACTCTTTCCAAACAAATCTATTTTGTCTAATTTAACGAATCGTAGTATTCAAAATTTTAAATTACATATTTAATTGTAAGCAAAACGTATTTTTTTAAAGATTGCTTATTAATAATTTTAAATTAGTATCTCCGAAACCTGGGATACAACCACGCAGCTTCAGCTCTTCAGTCTAGTACTCTACAACTGAAGTCTTTCAGATGATAGCAATTAAAATTTCTAATGAACGTATTTATTTTCAAATTTCAATTGTAAACAAAACGAATTCACATTAGAAAACAAAATAGCTTTCAAGAGTTCAAAAGATACACCTGCCGAAACCCGGGATCGAACCATGGACCTTTAGATCTTCAGTCTAACGCTCTCCCAACTGAGCTATTTCGGCTGATATCAACTAATCTTTCTAAAACATATATTTTTTACAAGTTTAAAGGTGAACATGACGTACTTCACTTTTTAAAAATCATTGCCTTATCACTTGTTCAAAAGTTTCTCATGCCAAAACCCAGATACAATTAGATCTAAAATAAACTGTTTCCAAACAAATCTATTTCGTCTAATTTAACGAATCATAGTATTCAAAATTTTGAATTACACATTTAAATGTAAGCAAAACGTATTTTTTTTAAAGATTGCTTATAAATAATTTTAAATTAGTATCTCCGAAACCAGGGATACAACCACGCACCTTCAGCTCTTCAGTCTAGTACTCTACAAGTGAAGTCTTTCAGATGATAGCAATTAAAATTTCTAATGAACGTATTTATTTTCAAATTTCAATTGTAAACAAAACGAATTCACATTTGAAAACAAAATAGCTTTCAAGAGTCACACCTGCCGAAACCCGGGACCTTTAGATCTTCAGTCTAACGCTCTCCCAACTGAGCTATTTCGGCTGATATCAACTAATCTTTCTAAAACATATTTTTTACAAGTTTAAAGTTGAACATGACGTACACTTTTTAAAAACCATTGCCTTATCACTTGTTCAAAAGTTTCTCCTGCCAAAACCCAGATACAATTAGATCTAAAATAAACTCTTTCCAAACAAATCTATTTCGTCTAATTTAACGAATCATAGTATTCAAAATTTTGAATTACACATTTAAATGTAAGCAAAACGTATTTTTTTTAAAGATTTCCTATTAATAATTTTAAAATAGTATCTCCGAAACCAGGGATACAACAAAGCACCTTCAGCTATTCAGTCTAGAACTCTACAACTGAAGTCTTTCAGATGATAGCAATTAAAATTTCTAATGAACGTATTTATTTTCACATTTCAATTGTAAACAAAACGAATTCACATTTGAAAACAAAATAGCTTTCAAGAGTTCAAAAGTCACACCTGCCGAAACACGGGATCGAACCAGGGACCTTTAAATCTTCAGTCTAACGCTCTTCCAACGGAGCTATTTCGGCTGATATCAACTAATCTTTCTAAAACATATTTTTTACAAGTTTAAAGTTGAACATGACGTACACTTTTTAAAAATCATTGCCTTATCACTTGTTCAAAAGTTTCTCCTGCCAAAACCCAGATACAATTAGATCTAAAATAAACTCTTTCCAAACAAATCTATTTCGTCTAATTTAACGAATCATAGTATTCAAAATTTTTAATTACACATTTAAGTGTAAGCTAATCGTATTTTATTTAAAGATTGCTTATTAATAATTTTAAATTAGTATCTCCGAAACCAGGGATACAACCACGCACCTTCAGTCTAGTACTCTACAACTGACGTCTTTCAGATGATAGCAATTAAGATTTCTAATGAACGTATTTATTTTCAAATTTCAATTGTAAACAAAACGAATTCATATTTGAAAAAAAATTGCTTTCACGAGTTCAAAAGATACACCTGCCGAAACCCGGGATCGAACCATGGACCTTTAGATCTTCAGTCTAACGCTCTCCCAACTGAGCTATTTCGGCTGATATCAACTAATCTTTCTAAAACATATATTTTTTACAAGTTTAAAGGTGAACATGACGTACTTCACTTTTAAAAATCATTGCCTTATCACTTGTTCAAAAGTTTCTCTTGCCAAAACCCAGATACAAATAGATCTAAAATAAACTCTTTCCAAACAAATCTATTTCGTCTAATTTAACGAATCATAGTATTCAAAATTTTGAATTACACATTTAAATGTAAGCAAAACGTATTTTTTTAAAGATTGCTTATTAATAATTTTAAATTAGTATCTCCGAAACCAGGGATACAACCACGCACCTACAGCTCTTCAGTCTAGAACTCTACAACTGAAGTCTTTCAGATGATAGCAATTAAGCTTTCTAATGAACGTATTTATTTTCAAATTTCAATTGTAAACAAAAGGAATCCACATTTGAAAACAAAATTGCTTTCACGAGTTCCAAAGTCACACCTGCCGAAACCCGGGATCGAACCAGGGACCTTTAGATCTTCTGTGTAACGCTCTCCCAACTGAGCTATTTCGGATGATATCAACTAATCTTTCTAAAACATATATTTTTTACTAGTTTAAAGGTGAACATGACGTACTTCACTTTTTAAAAATCATTGCCTTATCACTAGTTCAAAAGTTTCTCATGCCAAAACCCAGATACAATTAGATCTAAAATAAACTCTTTCCAAACAAATCTATTTCGTCTAATTTAACGAATCGTAGTATTCAAAATTTTAAATTACATATTTAATTGTAAGCAAAACGTATTTTTTTTAAAGATTGCTTATTAATAATTTTAAATTTGTATCTCCGAAACCAGGGATACAACCACGCACCTTCAGCTCTTCAGTCTAGTACACTACAACTGAAGTCTTTCAGATGATAGCAATTGAAATTTCTAATGAACGTATTTATTTTCAAATTTCAATTCTAAACAAAACGAATTCACATTTGAAAACAAAATAGCTTTCAAGAGTTCAAAAGTCACACCTGCCGAAACCCGGGATCGAACCAGGGACCTTTAAATCTTCAGTCTAACGCTCTCCCAACTGAGCTATTTCGGCTGATATCAACTAATCTTTCTAAAACATACTTTTTACAAGTTTAAAGTTGAACATGACGTACACTTTTTAAAAATCATTGCCTTATCACTTGTTCAAAAGTTTCTCCTGCCAAAACCCAGATACAATTAGATCTAAAATAAACTCTTTCCAAACAAATCTATTTCGTCTAATTTAAAGAATCGTAGTATTCAAAATTTTAAATTACATATTTAATTGTAAGCAAAACGTATTTTTTTTAAAGATTGCTTATTAATAATTTTAAATTAGTATCTCCGAAACCAGGGATACAACCACGCACCTTCAGTCTAGTACTCTACAACTGACGTCTTTCAGATGATAGCAATTAAGATTTCTAATGAACGTATTTATTTTCAAATTTCAATTGTAAACAAAACGAATTCACATTTGAGAAAAAATTGCTTTCACGAGTTCAAAAGATACACCTGCCGAAACCCGGGATCGAACCATGGACCTTTAGATCTTCAGTCTAACGCTCTCCCAACTGAGCTATTTCGGCTGATATCAACTAATCTTTCTAAAACATATATTTTTTACAAGTTTTAAAGTGAACATGACGTACTTCACTTTTTAAAAATCATTGCCTTATCACTTGTTCAAAAGTTTCTCCTGCCAAAACCCAGATACAATTAGATCTAAAATAAACTCTTTCCAAACAAATCTATTTCGTTTAATTTAACGAATCATAGTATTCAAAATTTTGAATTACACATTTAAATGTAAGCAAAACGTATTTTTTTTTAAAGATTTCTTATTAATAATTTTAAATTAGTATCTCCGAAACCAGGGATACAACCACGTACCTTCAGCTATTCAGTCTAGTACTCTACAAATGACGTCTTTCAGATGATAGCAATTTAACTTTCTGATGAACGTATTTATTTTCAAATTTCAATTGTAAACAAAACGAATTCACATTTGAAAAAAAATTCCTTTCACCAGTTCAAAAGTCACACCTGCCGAAACCCGGGACCTTTAGATCTTCAGTCTAACGCTCTCCCAACTGAGCTATTTCGGCCGATATCAACTAAACTTTCTAAAACACATATTTTTTACAAGTTTAAAGGTGACCATGACGTACTTCAATTTTTAAAAATCATTGCCTTATCACTTGTTCAAAAGTTTCTCCTGCCAAAACCCAGATACAATTAGATCTAAAATAAACTCTTTCCAAACAAATCTATTTCGTCTAATTTAACGAATCGTAGTATTCAAAATTTTTAATTACACATTTTAGTGTAAGCTAAACGTATTTTATTTAAAGATTGCTTATTAATAATTTTAAATTAGTATCTCCGAAACCAGGGATACAACCACGCACCTTCAGCTCTTCAGTCTAGAACTCTACAACTGAAGTCTTTCAGATGATAGCAATTAAGCTTTCTAATGAACGTATTTATTTTCAAATTTCAATTGTAAACAAAACGAATCCACATTTGAAAACAAAATTGCTTTCACGAGTACAAAAGTCACAACTGCCGGAACCCGGGATCGAACCATGGACCTTTAGATCTTCAGTCTTACGCCCTCCCAACTGAGCTATTTCGGCTGATATCAACTAATCTTTCTAAAACATATATTTTTTACAAGTTTTAAGGTGAACATGACGTACTTCACTTTTTAAAAATCATTGCCTTATCACTTGTTCAAAAGTTTCTCCTGCCAAAACCCAGATACAATTAGATCTAAAATAAACTCTTTCCAAACAAATCTATTTCGTCTAATTTAACGAATCATAGTATTCAAAATTTTGAATTACACATTTAAATGTAAGCAAAACGTATTTTTTTAAAGATTTCTTATTAATAATTTTAAAATAGTATCTCCGAAACCAGGGATACAACCACGCACCTTCCGCTATTGAGTCTAGTACTCTACAACTGACGTCTTTCAGATGATAGCAATTTAACTTTCTGATGAACGTATTTATTTTCAAATTTCAATTGTAAACAAAACGAATTCACATTTGAAAAAAAATTCCTTTCACCAGTTCAAAAGTCACACCTGCCGAAACCCGGGACCTTTAGATCTTCAGTCTAACGCTTTCCCAACTGAGCTATTTCGGCCGATATCAAATAAACTTTCTAAAACATATATATTTTACAAGTTTAAAGGTGAACATGACGTACTTCACTTTTTAAAAATCATTGCCATATCACTTGTTCAAAAGTTTCTCCTGCCAAAACCCAGATACAATTAGATCTAAAATAAACTCTTTCCAAACAAATCTATTTCGTCTAATTTAACGAATCGTAGTATTCAAAATTTTAAATTACATATTTAATTGTAAGCAAAACGTATTTTTTTAAAGATTGCTTATTAATAATTTTAAATTAGTATCTCCGAAACCAGGGATACAACCACGCACCTTCAGCTCTTCTGTGTAGTACACTACAACTGAAGTCTTTCAGATGATAGCAATTAAAATTTCTAATGAACGTATTTATTTTCAAATTTCAATTGTAAACAAAACGAATTCACATTAGAAAACAAAATAGCTTTCAAGAGTTCAAAAGATACACCTGCCGAAACCCGGGATCGAACCATGGACCTTTAGATCTTCAGTCTAACGCTCTCCCAACTGAGCTATTTCGGCTGATATCAACTAATCTTTCTAAAACATATATTTTTTACAAGTTTAAAGGTGAACATGACGTACTTCACTTTTTAAAAATCATTGCCTTATCACTTGTTCAAAAGTTTCTCTTGCCAAAATCCAGATACAATTAGATCTAAAATAAACTCTTTCCAAACAAATCTATTTCGTCTAATTTAACGAATCATGGTATTCAAAATTTTGAATTACACATTTAAATGTAAGCAAAACGTATTTTTTTTAAAGATTTCTTATTAATAATTTTAAAATAGTATCTCCGAAACCAGGGATACAACCACGCACCTTCAGCTATTCAGTCTAGTACTCTACAACTGACGTCTTTCAGATGATAGCAATTTAACTTTCTAATGAACGTATTTATTTTCAAATTTCAATTGTAAACAAAACGAATTCACATTTGAAAAAAAATTCCTTTCACGAGTTCAAAAGTCACACCTGCCGAAACCCGGGACCTTTAGATCTTCAGTCTAACGCTCTCCCAACTGAGCTATTTCGGCCGATATCAAATAAACTTTCTAAAACATATATTTTTTACAAGTTTAAAGGTGAACATGACGTACTTCACTTTTTAAAAATCATTGCCTTATCACTTGTTCAAAAGTTTCTCATGCCAAAACCCAGATACAATTAGATCTAAAATAAACTCTTTCCAAACAAATCTATTTCGTCTAATTTAACGAATCATAGTATTCAAAATTTTGAATTACACATTTAAATGTAAGCAAAACGTATTTTTTTTAAAGATTGCTTATAAATAATTTTAAATTAGTATCTCCGAAACCAGGGATACAACCACGCACCTTCAGCTCTTCAGTCTAGTACTCTACAAGTGAAGTCTTTCAGATGATAGCAATTAAAATTTCTAATGAACGTATTTATTTTTAAATTTCAATTGTAAACAAAACGAATTCACATTTGAAACCAAAATAGCTTTCAAGAGTTCAAAAGTCACACCTGCCGAAACCCGGGATCGAACCAGGGACCTTTAGATCTTCAGTCTAACGCTCTCCCAACTGAGCTATTTCGGCTGATATCAACTAATCTTTCTAAAACATATTTTTTACAAGTTTAAAGTTGAACATGACGTACACTTTTTAAAAACCATTGCCTTATCACTTGTTCAAAAGTTTCTCCTGCCAAAACCCAGATACAATTAGATCTAAAATAAACTCTTTCCAAACAAATCTATTTCGTCTAATTTAACGAATCATAGTATTCAAAATTTTTAATTACACATTTAAGTGTAAGCTAATCGTATTTTATTTAAAGATTGCTTATTAATAATTTTAAATTAGTATCTCCGAAACCAGGGATACAACCACGCACCTTCAGTCTAGTACTCTACAACTGACGTCTTTCAGATGATAGCAATTAAGATTTCTAATGAACGTATTTATTTTCAAATTTCAATTGTAAACAAAACGAATTCACATTTGAAAAAAAATTGCTTTCACGAGTTCAAAAGATACACCTGCCGAAACCCGGGATCGAACCATGGACCTTTAGATCTTCAGTTTAACGCTCTCCCAACTGAGCTATTTCGGCTGATATCAACTAATCTTTCTAAAACATATATTTTTTACAAGTTTAAAGGTGAACATGACGTACTTCACTTTTTAAAAATCATTGCTTTATCACTTGTTCAAAAGTTTCTCTTGCCAAAACCCAGATACAAATAGATCTAAAATAAACTCTTTCCAAACAAATCTATTTCGTCTAATTTAACGAATCATAGTATTCAAAATTTTGAATTACACATTTAAATGTAAGCAAAACGTATTTTTTTAAAGATTGCTTATTAATAATTTTAAATTAGTATCTCCGAAACCAGGGATACAACCACGCACCTACAGCTCTTCAGTCTAGAACTCTACAACTGAAGTCTTTCAGATGATAGCAATTAAGCTTTCTAATGAACGTATTTATTTTCAAATTTCAATTGTAAACAAAAGGAATCCACATTTGAAAACAAAATTGCTTTCACGAGTTCAAAAGTCACACCTGCCGAAACCCGGGATCGAACCAGGGACCTTTAGTGTAACGCTCTCCCAACTGAGCTATTTCGGATGATATCAACTAATCTTTCTAAAACATATATTTTTTACAAGTTTAAAGGTGAACATGACGTACTTCACTTTTTAAAAATCATTGCCTTATCACTAGTTCAAAAGTTTCTCCTGCCAAAACCCAGATACAATTAGATCTAAAATAAACTCTTTCCAAACAAATCTATTTCGTCTAATTTAACGAATCATAGTATTCAAAATTTTGAATTACACATTTAAATGTAAGCAAAACCTATTTTTTTTTAAAGATTTCTTATTAATAATTTTAAAATAGTATCTCCGAAACCAGGGATACAACCACGCACCTTCAGCTCTTCAGTCTAGTACACTACAACTGAAGTCTTTCAGATGATAGCAATTAAAATTTCTAATGAACGTATTTATTTTCAAATTTCAATTGTAAACAAAACGAATTCACATTAGAAAACAAAATAGCTTTCAAGAGTTCAAAAGATACACCTGCCGAAACCCGGGATCGAACCATGGACCTTTAGATCTTCAGTCTAACGCTCTCCCAACTGAGCTATTTCGGCTGATATCAACTAATCTTTCTAAAACATATATTTTTTACAAGTTTAAAGGTAACCATGACGTACTTCAATTTTTAAAAATCATTGCCTTATCACTTGTTCAAAAGTTTCTCCTGCCAAAACCCAGATACAATTAGATCTAAAATAAACTCTTTCCAAACAAATCTATTTCGTCTAATTTAACGAATCGTAGTATTCAAAATTTTTAATTACACATTTTAGTGTAAGCTAAACGTATTTTATTTAAAGATTGCTTATTAATAATTTTAAATTAGTATCTCCGAAACCAGGGATACAACCACGCACCTTCAGCTCTTCAGTCTAGAACTCTACAACTGAAGTCTTTCAGATGATAGCAATTAAGCTTTCTAATGAACGTATTTATTTTCAAATTTCAATTGTAAACAAAACGAATCCACATTTGAAAACAAAATTGCTTTCACGAGTACAAAAGTCACAACTGCCGGAACCCGGGATCGAACCATGGACCTTTAGATCTTCAGTCTTACGCCCTCCCAACTGAGCTATTTCGGCTGATATCAACTAATCTTTCTAAAACATATATTTTTTACAAGTTTTAAGGTGAACATGACGTACTTCACTTTTTAAAAATCATTGCCTTATCACTTGTTCAAAAGTTTCTCCTGCCAAAACCCAGATACAATTAGATCTAAAATAAACTCTTTCCAAACAAATCTATTTCGTCTAATTTAACGAATCATAGTATTCAAAATTTTGAATTACACATTTAAATGTAAGCAAAACGTATTTTTTTAAAGATTTCTTATTAATAATTTTAAAATAGTATCTCCGAAACCAGGGATACAACCACGCACCTTCCGCTATTGAGTCTAGTACTCTACAACTGACGTCTTTCAGATGATAGCAATTTAACTTTCTGATGAACGTATTTATTTTCAAATTTCAATTGTAAACAAAACGAATTCACATTTGAAAAAAAATTCCTTTCACCAGTTCAAAAGTCACACCTGCCGAAACCCGGGACCTTTAGATCTTCAGTCTAACGCTTTCCCAACTGAGCTATTTCGGCCGATATCAAATAAACTTTCTAAAACATATATATTTTACAAGTTTAAAGGTGAACATGACGTACTTCACTTTTTAAAAATCATTGCCATATCACTTGTTCAAAAGTTTCTCCTGCCAAAACCCAGATACAATTAGATCTAAAATAAACTCTTTCCAAACAAATCTATTTCGTCTAATTTAACGAATCGTAGTATTCAAAATTTTAAATTACATATTTAATTGTAAGCAAAACGTATTTTTTTAAAGATTGCTTATTAATAATTTTAAATTAGTATCTCCGAAACCAGGGATACATCCACGCACCTTCAGCTCTTCTGTGTAGTACACTACAACTGAAGTCTTTCAGATGATAGCAATTAAAATTTCTAATGAACGTATTTATTTTCAAATTTCAATTGTAAACAAAACGAATTCACATTAGAAAACAAAATAGCTTTCAAGAGTTCAAAAGATACACCTGCCGAAACCCGGGATCGAACCATGGACCTTTAGATCTTCAGTCTAACGCTCTCCCAACTGAGCTATTTCGGCTGATATCAACTAATCTTTCTAAAACATATATTTTTTACAAGTTTAAAGGTGAACATGACGTACTTCACTTTTTAAAAATCATTGCCTTATCACTTGTTCAAAAGTTTCTCTTGCCAAAATCCAGATACAATTAGATCTAAAATAAACTCTTTCCAAACAAATCTATTTCGTCTAATTTAACGAATCATGGTATTCAAAATTTTGAATTACACATTTAAATGTAAGCAAAACGTATTTTTTTTAAAGATTTCTTATTAATAATTTTAAAATAGTATCTCCGAAACCAGGGATACAACCACGCACCTTCAGCTATTCAGTCTAGTACTCTACAACTGACGTCTTTCAGATGATAGCAATTTAACTTTCTAATGAACGTATTTATTTTCAAATTTCAATTGTAAACAAAACGAATTCACATTTGAAAAAAAATTCCTTTCACGAGTTCAAAAGTCACACATGCCGAAACCCGGGACCTTTAGATCTTCAGTCTAACGCTCTCCCAACTGAGCTATTTCGGCCGATATCAAATAAACTTTCTAAAACATATATTTTTTACAAGTTTAAAGGTGAACATGACGTACTTCACTTTTTAAAAATCATTGCCTTATCACTTGTTCAAAAGTTTCTCATGCCAAAACCCAGATACAATTAGATCTAAAATAAACTCTTTCCAAACAAATCTATTTCGTCTAATTTAACGAATCATAGTATTCAAAATTTTGAATTACACATTTAAATGTAAGCAAAACGTATTTTTTTTAAAGATTGCTTATAAATAATTTTAAATTAGTATCTCCGAAACCAGGGATACAACCACGCACCTTCAGCTCTTCAGTCTAGTACTCTACAAGTGAAGTCTTTCAGATGATAGCAATTAAAATTTCTAATGAACGTATTTATTTTTAAATTTCAATTGTAAACAAAACGAATTCACATTTGAAACCAAAATAGCTTTCAAGAGTTCAAAAGTCACACCTGCCGAAACCCGGGATCGAACCAGGGACCTTTAGATCTTCAGTCTAACGCTCTCCCAACTGAGCTATTTCGGCTGATATCAACTAATCTTTCTAAAACATATTTTTTACAAGTTTAAAGTTGAACATGACGTACACTTTTTAAAAACCATTGCCTTATCACTTGTTCAAAAGTTTCTCCTGCCAAAACCCAGATACAATTAGATCTAAAATAAACTCTTTCCAAACAAATCTATTTCGTCTAATTTAACGAATCATAGTATTCAAAATTTTTAATTACACATTTAAGTGTAAGCTAATCGTATTTTATTTAAAGATTGCTTATTAATAATTTTAAATTAGTATCTCCGAAACCAGGGATACAACCACGCACCTTCAGTCTAGTACTCTACAACTGACGTCTTTCAGATGATAGCAATTAAGATTTCTAATGAACGTATTTATTTTCAAATTTCAATTGTAAACAAAACGAATTCACATTTGAAAAAAAATTGCTTTCACGAGTTCAAAACATACACCTGCCGAAACCCGGGATCGAACCATGGACCTTTAGATCTTCAGTTTAACGCTCTCCCAACTGAGCTATTTCGGCTGAAATCAACTAATCTTTCTAAAACATATATTTTTTACAAGTTTAAAGGTGAACATGACGTACTTCACTTTTTAAAAATCATTGCTTTATCACTTGTTCAAAAGTTTCTCTTGCCAAAACCCAGATACAAATAGATCTAAAATAAACTCTTTCCAAACAAATCTATTTCGTCTAATTTAACGAATCATAGTATTCAAAATTTTGAATTACACATTTAAATGTAAGCAAAACGTATTTTTTTAAAGATTGCTTATTAATAATTTTAAATTAGTATCTCCGAAACCAGGGATACAACCACGCACCTACAGCTCTTCAGTCTAGAACTCTACAACTGAAGTCTTTCAGATGATAGCAATTAAGCTTTCTAATGAACGTATTTATTTTCAAATTTCAATTGTAAACAAAAGGAATCCACATTTGAAAACAAAATTGCTTTCACGAGTTCAAAAGTCACACCTGCCGAAACCCGGGATCGAACCAGGGACCTTTAGATCTTCAGTGTAACGCTCTCCCAACTGAGCTATTTCGGATGATATCAACTAATCTTTCTAAAACATATATTTTTTACAAGTTTAAAGGTGAACATGACGTACTTCACTTTTTAAAAATCATTGCCTTATCACTAGTTCAAAAGTTTCTCCTGCCAAAACCCAGATACAATTAGATCTAAAATAAACTCTTTCCAAACAAATCTATTTCGTCTAATTTAACGAATCATAGTATTCAAAATTTTGAATTACACATTTAAATGTAAGCAAAACCTATTTTTTTTAAAGATTTCTTATTAATAATTTTAAAATAGTATCTCCGAAACCAGGGATACAACCACGCACCTTCAGCTCTTCAGTCTAGTACACTACAACTGAAGTCTTTCAGATGATAGCAATTAAAATTTCTAATGAACGTATTTATTTTCAAATTTCAATTGTAAACAAAACGAATTCACATTAGAAAACAAAATAGCTTTCAAGAGTTCAAAAGATACACCTGCCGAAACCCGGGATCGAACCATGGACCTTTAGATCTTCAGTCTAACGCTCTCCCAACTGAGCTATTTCGGCTGATATCAACTAATCTTTCTAAAACATATATTTTTTACAAGTTTAAAGGTGACCATGACGTACTTCAATTTTTAAAAATCATTGCCTTATCACTTGTTCAAAAGTTTCTCCTGCCAAAACCCAGATACAATTAGATCTAAAATAAACTCTTTCCAAACAAATCTATTTCGTCTAATTTAACGAATCGTAGTATTCAAAATTTTTAATTACACATTTTAGTGTAAGCTAAACGTATTTTATTTAAAGATTGCTTATTAATAATTTTAAATTAGTATCTCCGAAACCAGGGATACAACCACGCACCTTCAGCTCTTCAGTCTAGAACTCTACAACTGAAGTCTTTCATATGATAGCAATTAAGCTTTCTAATGAACGTATTTATTTTCAAATTTCAATTGTAAACAAAACGAATCCACATTTGAAAACAAAATTGCTTTCACGAGTACAAAAGTCACAACTGACGGAACCCGGGATCGAACCATGGACCTTTAGATCTTCAGTCTTACGCCCTCCCAACTGAGCTATTTCGGATGATATCAACTAATCTTTCTAAAACATATATTTTTTACAAGTTTTAAGGTGAACATGACGTACTTCACTTTTTAAAAATCATTGCCTTATCACTTGTTCAAAAGTTTCTCCTGCCAAAACCCAGATACAATTAGATCTAAAATAAACTCTTTCCAAACAAATCTATTTCGTCTAATTTAACGAATCATAGTATTCAAAATTTTGAATTACACATTTAAATGTAAGCAAAACGTATTTTTTTAAAGATTTCTTATTAATAATTTTAAAATAGCATCTCCGAAACCAGGGATACAACCACGCACCTTCCGCTATTGAGTCTAGTACTCTACAACTGACGTCTTTCAGATGATAGCAATTTAACTTTCTGATGAACGTATTTATTTTCAAATTTCAATTGTAAACAAAACGAATTCACATTTGAAAAAAAATTCCTTTCACCAGTTCAAAAGTCACACCTGCCGAAACCAGGGACCTTTAGATCTTCAGTCTAACGCTCTCCCAACTGAGATATTTCGGCCGATATCAAATAAACTTTCTAAAACATATATATTTTACAAGTTTAAAGGTGAACATGACGTACTTCACTTTTTAAAAATCATTGCCATATCACTTGTTCAAAAGTTTCTCCTGCCAAAACCCAGATACAATTAGATCTAAAATAAACTCTTTCCAAACAAATCTATTTCGTCTAATTTAACGAATCATAGTATTCAAAATTTTGAATTACACTTTTAAATGTAAGCAAAACGTATTTTTTAAAGATTGCTTATAAATAATTTTAAATTAGTATCTCCGAAACCAGGGATACAACCACGCACCTTCAGCTCTTCAGTCTAGTACACTACAAGTGAAGTCTTTCAGATGATAGCAATTAAAATTTCTAATGAACGTATTTATTTTCAAATTTCAATTGTAAACTAAACGAATTCACATTTGAAAACAAAATAGCTTTCAAGAGTTCAAAAGTCACACCTGCCGAAACCCGGGATCGAACCAGGGACCTTTAGATCTTCAGTCTAACGCTCTCCCAACTGAGCTATTTCGGCTGATATCAACTAATCTTTCTAAAACATATTTTTTACAAGTTTAAAGTTGAACATGACGTACACTTTTTAAAAATCATTGCCTTATCACTTGTTCAAAAGTTTCTCCTGCCAAAACCCAGATACAATTAGATCTAAAATAAACTCTTTCCAAACAAATATATTTCGTCTAATTTAACGAATAGTAGTATTCAAAATTTTAAATTACATATTTAATTGTAAGCAAAACGTATTTTTTTTAAAGATTGCTTATTAATAATTTTAAATTAGTATCTCCGAAACCAGGGATACAACCACGCACCTTCAGCTCTTCAGTCTAGTACACTACAACTGAAGTCTTTCAGATGATAGCAATTAAAATTTCTAATGAACGTATTTATTTTCAAATTTCAATTGTAAACAAAACGAATTCACATTTGAAAACAAAATAGCTTTCAAGAGTCACACCTGCCGAAACCCGGGATCGAACCAGGGACCTTTAAATCTTCAGTCTAACGCTCTCCCAACTGAGCTATTTCGGCTGATATCAACTAATCTTTCTAAAACATATTTTTTACAAGTTTAAAGTTGAACATGACGTACACTTTTTAAAAATCATTGCCTTATCACTTGTTCAAAAGTTTCTCCTGCCAAAACCCAGATACAATTAGATCTAAAATAAACTCTTTCCAAACAAATCTATTTCGTCTAATTTAACGAATCATAGTATTCAAAATTTTTAATTACACATTTAAGTGTAAGCTAATCGTATTTTATTTAAAGATTGCTTATTAATAATTTTAAATTAGTATCTCCGAAACCAGGGATACAACCACGCACCTTCAGTCTAGTACTCTACAACTGACGTCTTTCAGATGATAGCAATTAAGATTTCTAATGAACGTATTTATTTTCAAATTTCAATTGTAAACAAAACGAATTCACATTTGAGAAAAAATTGCTTTCACGAGTTCAAAAGATACACCTGCCGAAACCCGGGATCGAACCATGGACCTTTAGATCTTCAGTCTAACGCTCTCCCAACTGAGCTATTTCGGATGCTATCAACTAATCTTTCTAAAACATATATTTTTTACAAGTTTTAAAGTGAACATGACGTACTTCACTTTTTAAAAATCATTGCCTTATCACTTGTTCAAAAGTTTCTCCTGCCAAAACCCAGATACAATTAGATCTAAAATAAACTCTTTCCAAACAAATCTATTTCGTCTAATTTAACGAATCATAGTATTCAAAATTTTGAATTACACATTTAAATGTAAGCAAAACGTATTTTTTTTAAAGATTTCTTATTAATAATTTTAAAATAGTATCTCCGAAACCAGGGATACAACCACGTACCTTCAGCTATTCAGTCTAGTACTCTACAACTGACGTCTTTCAGATGATAGCAATTTAACTTTCTAATGAACGTATTTATTTTCAAATATCAATTGTAAACAAAACGAATTCACATTTGAAAAAAAATTCCTTTCACGAGTTCAAAAGTCACACCTGCCGAAACCCGGGACCTTTAGATCTTCAGTCTAACGCTCTCCCAACTGAGCTATTTCGGCCGATGTCAAATAAACTTTCTAAAACATATATTTTTTACAAGTTTAAAGGTGAACATGACGTACTTCACTTTTTAAAAATCATTGCCTTATCACTTGTTCAAAAGTTTCTCATGCCAAAACCCAGATACAATTAGATCTAAAATAAACTCTTTCCAAACAAATCTATTTCGTCTAATTTAACGAATCATAGTATTCAAAATTTTGAATTACACTTTTAAATGTAAGCAAAACGTATTTTTTAAAGATTGCTTATAAATAATTTTAAATTAGTATCTCCGAAACCAGGGATACAACCACGCACCTTCAGCTCTTCAGTCTAGTACACTACAAGTGAAGTCTTTCAGATGATAGCAATTAAAATTTCTAATGAACGTATTTATTTTCAAATTTCAATTGTAAACTAAACGAATTCACATTTGAAAACAAAATAGCTTTCAAGAGTTCAAAAGTCACACCTGCCGAAACACGGGATCGAACCAGGGACCTCTAAATCTTCAGTCTAACGCTCTCCCAACTGAGCTATTTCGGCTGATATCAACTAATCTTTCTAAAACATATTTTTTACAAGTTTAAAGTTGAACATGACGTACACTTTTTAAAAATCATTGCCTTATCACTTGTTCAAAAGTTTCTCCTGCCAAAACCCAGATACAATTAGATCTAAAATAAACTCTTTCCAAACAAATATATTTCGTCTAATTTAACGAATAGTAGTATTCAAAATTTTAAATTACTTATTTAAGTGTAGGCAAAACGTATTTTTTTTAAAGATTGCTTATTAATAATTTTAAATTAGTATCTCCGAAACCAGGGATACAACCACGCACCTTCAGCTCTTCAGTCTAGTACTCTACAACTGAAGTCTTTCAGATGATAGCAATTAAAATTTCTAATGAACGTATTTATTTTCAAATTTCAATTGTAAACAAAACGAATTCACATTTGAAAACAAAATAGCTTTCAAGAGTTCAAAAGTCACACCTGCCGAAACACGGGATCGAACCAGGGACCTCTAAATCTTCAGTCTAACGCTCTCCCAACTGAGCTATTTCGGCTGATATCAACTAATCTTTCTAAAACATATTTTTTACAAGTTTAAAGTTGAACATGACGTACACTTTTTAAAAATCATTGCCTTATCACTTGTTCAAAAGTTTCTCCTGCCAAAACCCAGATACAATTAGATCTAAAATAAACTCTTTCCAAACAAATCTATTTCGTCTAATTTAACGAATCATAGTATTCAAAATTTTTAATTACACATTTAAGTGTAAGCTAATCGTATTTTATTTAAAGATTGCTTATGAATAATTTTAAATTAGTATCTCCGAAACCAGGGATACAACCACGCACCTTCAGTCTAGTACTCTACAACTGACGTCTTTCAGATGATAGCAATTAAGATTTCTAATGAACGTATTTATTTTCAAATTTCAATTGTAAACAAAACGAATTCACATTTGAAAAAAAAATTGCTTTCACGAGTTCAAAAGATACACCTGCCGAAACCCGGGATCGAACCATGGACCTTTAGATCTTCAGTCTAACGCTCTCCCAACTGAGCTATTTCGGCTGATATCAACTAATCTTTCTAAAACATATATTTTTTACAAGTTTAAAGGTGAACATGACGTACTTCACTTTTTAAAAATCATTGCCTAATCACTTGTTCAAAAGTTTCTCTTGCCAAAACCCAGATACAATTAGATCTAAAATAAACTCTTTCCAAACAAATCTATTTCGTCTAATTTAACGAATGATAGTATTCAAAATTTTGAATTACACATTTAAATGTAAGCAAAACGTATTTTTTTAAAGATTGCTTATTAATAATTTTAAATTAGTATCTCCGAAACCAGGGATACAACCACGCACCTACAGCTCTTCAGTCTAGAACTCTACAACTGAAGTCTTTCAGATGATAGCAATTAAGCTTTCTAATGAACGTATTTATTTTCAAATTTCAATTGTAAACAAAACGAATCCACATTTGAAAACAAAATTGCTTTCACGAGTTCAAAAGTCACACCTGCCGAAACCCGGGACCTTTAGATCTTCAGTCTAACGCTCTCCCAACTGAGCTATTTCGGCTGATATCAACTAATCTTTCTAAAACATATATTTTTTACAAGTTTAAAGGTGAACATGACGTACTTCACTTTTTAAAAATCATTGCCTTATCACTAGTTCAAAAGTTTCTCATGCCAAAACCCAGATACAATTAGATCTAAAATAAACTCTTTCCAAAACAATCTATTTCGTCTAATTTAACGAATCGTAGTATTCAAAAATTTTAAATTACATATTTAATTGTAAGCAAAACGTATTTTTTTTAAAGATTGCTTATTAATAATTTTAAATTAGTATCTCCGAAACCAGGGATACAACCACGCACCTTCAGTCTAGTACTCTACAACTGACGTCTTTCAGATGATAGCAATTAAGATTTCTAATGAACGTATTTATTTTCAAATTTCAATTGTAAACAAAAGGAATTCACATTTGAAAAAAAATTGCTTTCACGAGTTCAAAAGAAACACCTGCCGTAACCCGGGATCAAACCATGGACCTTTAGATCTTCAGTCTAACGCTCTCCCAACTGAGCTATTTCGGCTGATATCAACTAATCTTTCTAAAACATATATTTTTTACAAGTTTAAAGGTGAACATGACGTACACTTTTTAAAAATCATTGCCTTACCACTTGTTCAAAAGTTTCTCTTGCCAAAATCCAGATACAATTAGATCTAAAATAAACTCTTTCCAAACAAATCTATTTCGTCTAATTTAACGAATCATAGTATTCAAAATTTTGAATTACACATTTAAATGTAAGCTAATCGTATTTTATTTAAAGATTGCTTATTAATAATTTTAAATTAGTATCTCCGAAACCAGGGATACAACCACGCACCTTCAGTCTAGTACTCTACAACTGACGTCTTTCAGATGATAGCAATTAAGATTTCTAATGAACGTATTTATTTTCAAATTTCAATTGTAAACAAAACGAATTCACATTTGAAAAAAAATTGCTTTCACGAGTTCAAAAGATACACCTGCCGAAACCCGGGATCGAACCATGGACCTTCAGATCTTCAGTCTAACGCTCTCCCAACTGAGCTATTTCGGCTGATATCAACTAATCTTTCTAAAACATATATTTTTTACAAGTTTAAAGGTGAACATGACGTACTTCACTTTTTAAAAATCATTGCCTAATCACTTGTTCAAAAGTTTCTCTTGCCAAAACCCAGATACAATTAGATCTAAAATAAATTCTTTCCAAACAAATCTATTTCGTCTAATTTAACGAATGATAGTATTCAAAATTTTGAATTACACATTTAAATGTAAGCAAAACGTATTTTTTTAAAGATTGCTTATTAATAATTTTAAATTAGTATCTCCGAAACCAGGGATACAACCACGCACCTACAGCTCTTCAGTCTAGAACTCTACAACTGAAGTCTTTCAGATGATAGCAATTAAGCTTTCTATTGAACGTATTTATTTTCAAATTTCAATTGTAAACAAAACGAATCCACATTTGAAAACATAATTGCTTTCACGAGTTCAAAAGTCACACCTGCCGAAACCCGGGACCTTTAGATCTTCAGTCTAACGCTCTCCCAACTGAGCTATTTCGGCTGATATCAACTAATCTTTCTAAAACATATATTTTTTACAAGTTTAAAGGTGAACATGACGTACTTCACTTTTTAAAAATCATTGCCTTATCACTAGTTCAAAAGTTTCTCTTGCCAAAACCCAGATACAATTAGATCTAAAATAAACTCTTTCCAAACAAATCTATTTCGTCTAATTTAACGAATCGTAGTATTCAAAAATTTTAAATTACATATTTAATTGTAAGCAAAACGTATTTTTTTTTAAGATTGCTTATTAATAATTTTAAATTAGTATCTCCGAAACCAGGGATACAACCACGCACCTTCAGTCTAGTACTCTACAACTGACGTCTTTCAGATGATAGCAATTAAGATTTCTAATGAACGTATTTATTTTCAAATTTCAATTGTAAACAAAAGGAATTCACATTTGAAAAAAAATTGCTTTCACGAGTTCAAAAGATACACCTGCCGTAACCCGGGATCAAACCATGGACCTTTAGATCTTCAGTCTAACGCTCTCCCAACTGAGCTATTTCGGCTGATATCAACTAATCTTTCTAAAACATATATTTTTTACAAGTTTAAAGGTGACCATGACGTACACTTTTTAAAAATCATTGCCTTATCACTTGTTCAAAAGTTTCTCTTGCCAAAATCCAGATACAATTAGATCTAAAATAAACTCTTTCCAAACAAATCTATTTCGTCTAATTTAACGAATCATAGTATTCAAAATTTTGAATTACACATTTAAATGTAAGCAAAACGTATTTTTTTTAAAGATTTCTTAATAATAATTTTAAAATAGTATCTCCGAAACCAGGGATACAACCACGCACCTTCAGCTCTTCAGTCTAGTACTGTACAAGTGAAGTCTTTCAGATGATAGCAATTAAAATTTCTAATGAACGTATTTATTTTCAAATTTCAATTGCAAACAAAACGAATTCACATTTGAAAAAAAAATAGCTTTCAAGAGTTCAAAAGTCACACCTGCCGAAACCCGGGATCGAACCAGGGACCTTTAGATCTTCAGTCTAACGCTCTCCCAACTGAGCTATTTCGGCTGATATCAACTAATCTTTCTAAAACATATTTTTTACAAGTTTAAAGTTGAACATGACGTACACTTTTTAAAAATCATTGCCTTATCACTTGTTCAAAAGTTTCTCCTGCCAAAACCCAGATACAATTAGATCTAAAATAAACTCTTTCCAAACAAATCTATTTCGTCTAATTTAACGAATCATAGTATTCAAAATTTTGAATTACACATTTAAATGTAAGCAAAACGTATTTTTTTTAAAGATTGCTTATTAATAATTTTAAATTAGTATCTCCGAAACCAGGGATACAACCACGCACCTTCAGCTCTTCAGTCTAGTACTCTACAACTGAAGTCTTTCAGATGATAGCAATTAAAATTTCTAATGAACGTATTTATTTTCAAATTTCAATTGTAAACAAAACGAATTCACATTTGAAAACAAAAATGCTTTCACGAGTTCAAAAGTCACACCTGCCGAAACCCGGGATCGAACCAGGGACCTTTAGATCTTCAGTCTAACGCTCTCCCAACTGAGCTATTTCGGCTGATATCAACTAATCTTTCTAAAACATATATTTTTTACAAGTTTTAAAGTGAACATGACGTACTTCACTTTTTAAAAATCATTGCCTTATCACTTGTTCAAAAGTTTCTAATGCCAAAACCCAGATACAATTAGATCTAAAATAAACTCTTTCCAAACAAATCTATTTCGTCTAATTTAACGAATCATAGTATTCAAAATTTTGAATTACACATTTAAATGTAAGCAAAACGTATTTTTTAAAGATTGCTTATTAATAATTTTAAATTAGTATCTCCGAAACCAGGGATACAACCACGCACCTTCAGCTCTTCAGTCTAGAACTCTACAACTGAAGTCTTTCAGATGATAGCAATTAAGCTTTCTAATGAACGTATTTATTTTCAAATTTCAATTGTAAACAAAACGAATCCACATTTGAAAACAAAATTGCTTTCACGAGTTCAAAAGTCACACCTGCCGAAACCATGGACCTTTAGATCTTCAGTCTAACGCCCTCCCAACTGAGCTATTTCGGCTGATATCAACTAATCTTTCTAAAACATCTATTTTTTACAACTTTAAAGGTGAACATGACGTACTTCACTTTTTAAAAATCATTGCCTTATCACTAGTTCAAATGTTTCTCCTGCCAAAACCCAGATACAATTAGATCTAAAATAAACTCTTTCCAAACAAATCTATTTCGTCTAATTTAACGAATCATAGTATTCAAAATTTTGAATTACACTTTTAAATGTAAGCAAAACGTATTTTTTAAAGATTGCTTATAAATAATTTTAAATTAGTATCTCCGAAACCAGGGATACAACCACGCACCTTCAGCTCTTCAGTCTAGTACTCTACAAGTGAAGTCTTTCAGATGATAGCAATTAAAATTTCTAATGAACGTATTTATTTTCAAATTTCAATTGTAAACAAAACGAATTCACATTTGAAAACAAAATAGCTATCAAGAGTTCAAAAGTCACACCTGCCGAAACCCGGGATCGAACCAGGGACCTTTAGATCTTCAGTCTAACGCCCTCCCAACTGAGCTATTTCGGCTGATATCAACTAATCTTTCTAAAACATATATTTTTTACAAGTTTAAAGGTGAACATGACGTACTTCACTTTTTAAAAATCATTGCCTTATCACTTGTTCAAAAGTTTCTCCTGCCAAAACCCAGATACAATTAGATCTAAAATAAACTCTTTCCAAACAAATCTATTTCGTATAATTTAACGAATCATAGTATTCAAAATTTTGAATTACACATTTAAATGTAAGCAAAACGTATTTTTTTTAAAGATTGCTTATTAATAATTTTAAATTAGTATCTCCGAAACCAGGGATACAACCACGCACCTTCCGCTCTTCAGTCTAGTACTCTACAACTGAAGTCTTTCAGATGATAGCAATTAAAATTTCTAATGAACGTATTTATTTTCAAATTTCAATTGTAAACAAAACGAATTCACATTTGAAAACAAAAATGCTTTCACGAGTTCAAAAGTCACACCTGCCGAAACCCGGGATCGAACCAGGGACCTTTAAATCTTCAGTCTAACGCTCTCCCAACTGAGCTATTTCGGCTGATATCAACTAATCTTTCTAAAACATATTTTTTACAAGTTTAAAGTTGAACATGACGTACACTTTTTAAAAATCATTGCCTTATCACTTGTTCAAAAGTTTCTCCTGCCAAATCCCAGATACAATTAGATCTAAAATAAACTCTTTCCAAACAAATCTATTTCGTCTAATTTAACGAATCATAGTATTCAAAATTTTTAATTACACATTTAAGTGTAAGCTAATCGTATTTTATTTAAAGATTGCTTATTAATAATTTTAAATTAGTATCTCCGAAACCAGGGATACAACCACGCACCTTCAGTCTAGTACTCTACAACTGACGTCTTTCAGATGATAGCAATTAAGATTTCTAATGAACGTATTTATTTTCAAATTTCAATTGTAAACAAAACGAATTCACATTTGAGAAAAAATTGCTTTCACGAGTTCAAAAGATACACCTGCCGAAACCCGGGATCGAACCATGGACCTTTAGATCTTCAGTCTAACGCTCTCCCAACTGAGCTATTTCGGCTGATATCAACTAATCTTTCTAAAACATATATTTTTTACAAGTTTTAAAGTGAACATGACGTACTTCACTTTTTAAAAATCATTGCCTTATCACTTGTTCAAAAGTTTCTCCTGCCAAAACCCAGATACAATTAGATCTAAAATAAACTCTTTCCAAACAAATCTATTTCGTCTAATTTAACGAATCATAGTATTCAAAATTTTGAATTACACATTTAAATGTAAGCAAAACGTATTTTTTTTAAAGATTTCTTATTAATAATTTTAAAATAGTATCTCCGAAACCAGGGATACAACCACGTACCTTCAGCTATTCAGTCTAGTACTCTACAACTGACGTCTTTCAGATGATAGCAATTTAACTTTCTAATGAACGTATTTATTTTCAAATTTCAATTGTAAACAAAACGAATTCACATTTGAAAAAAAATTCCTTTCACGAGTTCAAAAGTCACACCTGCCGAAACCCGGGACCTTTAGATCTTCAGTCTAACGCTCTCCCAACTGAGCTATTTCGGCCGATGTCAAATAAACTTTCTAAAACATATATTTTTTACAAGTTTAAAGGTGAACATGACGTACTTCACTTTTTAAAAATCATTGCCTTATCACTTGTTCAAAAGTTTCTCATGCCAAAACCCAGATACAATTAGATCTAAAATAAACTCTTTCCAAACAAATCTATTTCGTCTAATTTAACGAATCATAGTATTCAAAATTTTGAATTACACTTTTAAATGTAAGCAAAACGTATTTTTTAAAGATTGCTTATAAATAATTTTAAATTAGTATCTCCGAAACCAGGGATACAACCACGCACCTTCAGCTCTTCAGTCTAGTACACTACAAGTGAAGTCTTTCAGATGATAGCAATTAAAATTTCTAATGAACGTATTTATTTTCAAATTTCAATTGTAAACTAAACGAATTCACATTTGAAAACAAAATAGCTTTCAAGAGTTCAAAAGTCACACCTGCCGAAACCCGGGATCGAACCAGGGACCTTTAGATCTTCAGTCTAACGCTCTCCCAACTGAGCTATTTCGGCTGATATCAACTAATCTTTCTAAAACATATTTTTTACAAGTTTAAAATTGAACATGACGTACACTTTTTAAAAATCATTGCCTTATCACTTGTTCAAAAGTTTCTCCTGCCAAAACCCAGATACAATTAGATCTAAAATAAACTCTTTCCAAACAAATATATTTCGTCTAATTTAACGAATAGTAGTATTCAAAATTTTAAATTACTTATTTAAGTGTAGGCAAAACGTATTTTTTTTAAAGATTGCTTATTAATAATTTTAAATTAGTATCTCCGAAACCAGGGATACAACCACGCACCTTCAGCTCTTCAGTCTAGTACTCTACAACTGAAGTCTTTCAGATGATAGCAATTAAAATTTCTAATGAACGTATTTATTTTCAAATTTCAATTGTAAACAAAACGAATTCACATTTGAAAACAAAATAGCTTTCCAGAGTTCAAAAGTCACACCTGCCGAAACACGGGATCGAACCAGGGACCTCTAAATCTTCAGTCTAACGCTCTCCCAACTGAGCTATTTCGGCTGATATCAACTAATCTTTCTAAAACATATTTTTTACTTACAAGTTTAAAGTTGAACATGACGTACACTTTTTAAAAATCATTGCCTTATCACTTGTTCAAAAGTTTCTCCTGCCAAAACCCAGATACAATTAGATCTAAAATAAACTCTTTCCAAACAAATCTATTTCGTCTAATTTAACGAATCATAGTATTCAAAATTTTTAATTACACATTTAAGTGTAAGCTAATCGTATTTTATTTAAAGATTGCTTATTAATAATTTTAAATTAGTATCTCCGAAACCAGGGATACAACCACGCACCTTCAGTCTAGTACTCTACAACTGACGTCTTTCAGATGATAGCAATTAAGATTTCTAATGAACGTATTTATTTTCAAATTTCAATTGTAAACAAAACGAATTCACATTTGAAAAAAAATTGCTTTCACGAGTTCAAAAGATACACCTGCCGAAACCCGGGATCGAACCATGGACCTTTAGATCTTCAGTCTAACGCTCTCCCAACTGAGCTATTTCGGCTGATATCAACTAATCTTTCTAAAACATATATTTTTTACAAGTTTAAAGGTGAACATGACGTACTTCACTTTTTAAAAATCATTGCCTAATCACTTGTTCAAAAGTTTCTCTTGCCAAAACCCAGATACAATTAGATCTAAAATAAACTCTTTCCAAACAAATCTATTTCGTCTAATTTAACGAATGATAGTATTCAAAATTTTGAATTACACATTTAAATGTAAGCAAAACGTATTTTTTTAAAGATTGCTTATTAATAATTTTAAATTAGTATCTCCGAAACCAGGGATACAACCACGCACCTACAGCTCTTCAGTCTAGAACTCTACAACTGAAGTCTTTCAGATGATAGCAATTAAGATTTCTAATGAACGTATTTATTTTCAAATTTCAATTGTAAACAAAACGAATCCACATTTGAAAACAAAATTGCTTTCACGAGTTCAAAAGTCACACCTGCCGAAACCCGGGACCTTTAGATCTTCAGTCTAACGCTCTCCCAACTGAGCTATTTCGGCTGATATCAACTAAACTTTCTAAAACATATATTTTTTACAAGTTTAAAGGTGAACATGACGTACTTCACTTTTTAAAAATCATTGCCTTATCACTAGTTCAAAAGTTTCTCATGCCAAAACCCAGATACAATTAGATCTAAAATAAACTCTTTCCAAACAAATCTATTTCGTCTAATTTAACGAATCGTAGTATTCAAAAATTTTGAATTACATATTTAATTGTAAGCAAAACGTATTTTTTTTAAAGATTGCTTATTAATAATTTTAAATTAGTATCTCCGAAACCAGGGATACAACCACGCACCTTCAGTCTAGTACTCTACAACTGACGTCTTTCAGATGATAGCAATCAAGCTTTCTAATGAACGTATTTATTTTCAAATTTCAATTGTAAACAAAAGGAATTCACATTTGAAAAAAAAATAGCTTTCAAGAGTTCAAAAGTCACACCTGCCGAAACCCGGGATCGAACCAGGGACCTTTAGATCTTCAGTCTAACGCTCTCCCAACTGAGCTATTTCGGCTGATATCAACTAATCTTTCTAAAACATATTTTTTACAAGTTTAAAGTTGAACATGACGTACACTTTTTAAAAATCATTGCCTTATCACTTGTTCAAAAGTTTCTCCTGCCAAAACCCAGATACAATTAGATCTAAAATAAACTCTTTCCAAACAAATCTATTTCGTCTAATTTAACGAATCATAGTATTCAAAATTTTGAATTACACATTTAAATGTAAGCAAAACGCATTTTTTTTAAAGATTTCCTATTAATAATTTTAAAATAGTATCTCCGAAACCAGGGATACAACCACGCACCTTCAGCTATTCAGTCTAGTACTCTACAACTGACGTCTTTCAGATGATAGCAATTTAACTTTCTAATGAACGTATTTATTTTCAAATTTCAATTGTATACAAAACGAATTCACATTTGAAAAAAAATTCCTTTCACGAGTTCAAAAGTCACACCTGCCGAAACCCGGGACCTTTAGATCTTCAGTCTAACGCTCTCCCAACTGAGCTATTTCGGCCGATATCAAATAAACTTTCTAAAACATATATTTTTTACAAGTTTAAAGGTGAACATGACGTACTTCACTTTTTAAAAATCATTGCCTTATCACTTGTTCAAAAGTTTCTCATGCCAAAACCCAGATACAATTAGATCTAAAATAAACTCTTTCCAAACAAATCTATTTCGTCTAATTTAACGAATCATAGCATTCAAAATTTTGAATTACACTTTTAAATGTAAGCAAAACGTATTTTTTAAAGATTGCTTATTAATAATTTTAAATTAGTATCTCCGAAACCAGGGATACAACCACGCACCTTCAGCTCTTCAGTCTAGAACTCTACAACTGAAGTCTTTCAGATGATAGCAATTAAGCTTTCTAATGAACGTATTTATTTTCAAATTTCAATTGTAAACAAAACGAATCCACATTTGAAAACAAAATTGCTTTCACGAGTTCAAAAGTCACACCTGCCGAAACCCGGGATCGAACCAGGGACCTTTAGATCTTCAGTCTAACGCTCTCCCAACTGAGCTATTTCGGCTGATATCAACTAATCTTTCTAAAACATATATTTTTTACAAGTTTAAAGGTGAACATGACGTACTTCACTTTTTAAAAATCATTGCCTTATCACTAGTTCAAATGTTTCTCCTGCCAAAACCCAGATACAATTAGATCTAAAATAAACTCTTTCCAAACAAATCTATTTCGTCTAATTTAACGAATCGTAGTATACAAAATTTTTAATTACACATTTAAGTGTAAGCTAATCGTATTTTATTTAAAGATTGCTTATAAATAATTTTAAATTAGTATCTCCGAAACCAGGGATACAACCACGCACCTTCAGCTCTTCAGTCTAGAACTCTACAACTGAAGTCTTTCAGATGATAGCAATTAAGCTTTCTAATGAACGTATTTATTTTCAAATTTCAATTGTAAACAAAACGAATCCACATTTGAAAACAAAATTGCTTTCACGAGTTCAAAAGTCACACCTGCCGAAACCATGGACCTTTAGATCTTCAGTCTAACGCCCTCCCAACTGAGCTATTTCGGCTGATATCAACTAATCTTTCTAAAACATATATTTTTTACAAGTTTAAAGGTGAACATGACGTACTTCACTTTTTAAAAATCATTGCCTTATCACTAGTTCAAATGTTTCTCCTGCCAAAACCCAGATACAATTAGATCTAAAATAAACTCTTTCCAAACAAATCTATTTCGTCTAATTTAACGAATCATAGCATTCAAAATTTTGAATTACACTTTTAAATGTAAGCAAAACGTATTTTTTAAAGATTGCTTATTAATAATTTTAAATTAGTATCTCCGAAACCAGGGATACAACCACGCACCTTCAGCTCTTCAGTCTAGAACTCTACAACTGAAGTCTTTCAGATGATAGCAATTAAGCTTTCTAATGAACGTATTTATTTTCAAATTTCAATTGTATACAAAACGAATTCACATTTGAAAAAAAATTCCTTTCACGAGTTCAAAAGTCACACCTGCCGAAACCCGGGACCTTTAGATCTTCAGTCTAACGCTCTCCCAACTGAGCTATTTCGGCCGATATCAAATAAACTTTCTAAAACATATATTTTTTACAAGTTTAAAGGTGAACATGACGTACTTCACTTTTTAAAAATCATTGCCTTATCACTTGTTCAAAAGTTTCTCATGCCAAAACCCAGATACAATTAGATCTAAAATAAACTCTTTCCAAACAAATCTATTTCGTCTAATTTAACGAATCATAGCATTCAAAATTTTGAATTACACTTTTAAATGTAAGCAAAACGTATTTTTTAAAGATTGCTTATTAATAATTTTAAATTAGTATCTCCGAAACCAGGGATACAACCACGCACCTTCAGCTCTTCAGTCTAGAACTCTACAACTGAAGTCTTTCAGATGATAGCAATTAAGCTTTCTAATGAACGTATTTATTTTCAAATTTCAATTGTAAACAAAACGAATCCACATTTGAAAACAAAATTGCTTTCACGAGTTCAAAAGTCACACCTGCCGAAACCCGGGATCGAACCAGGGACCTTTAGATCTTCAGTCTAACGCTCTCCCAACTGAACTATTTCGGCTGATATCAACTAATCTTTCTAAAACATATATTTTTTACAAGTTTAAAGGTGAACATGACGTACTTCACTTTTTAAAAATCATTGCCTTATCACTAGTTCAAATGTTTCTCCTGCCAAAACCCAGATACAATTAGATCTAAAATAAACTCTTTCCAAACAAATCTATTTCGTCTAATTTAACGAATCGTAGTATACAAAATTTTTAATTACACATTTAAGTGTAAGCTAATCGTATTTTATTTAAAGATTGCTTATAAATAATTTTAAATTAGTATCTCCGAAACCAGGGATACAACCACGCACCTTCAGCTCTTCAGTCTAGAACTCTACAACTGAAGTCTTTCAGATGATAGCAATTAAAATTTCTAATGAACGTATTTATTTTCAAATTTCAATTGTAAACAAAACGAATTCACATTTGAAAAAAAAATAGCTTTCAAGAGTTCAAAAGTCACACCTGCCGAAACCCGGGATCGAACCAGGGACCTTTAGATCTTCAGTCTAACGCTCTCCCAACTGAGCTATTTCGGCTGATATCAACTAATCTTTCTAAAACATATTTTTTACAAGTTTAAAGTTGAACATGACGTACACTTTTTAAAAATCATTGCCTTATCACTTGTTCAAAAGTTTCTCCTGCCAAAACCCAGATACAATTAGATCTAAAATAAACTCTTTCCAAACAAATCTATTTCGTCTAATTTAACGAATCATAGTATTCAAAATTTTGAATTACACATTTAAATGTAAGCAAAACGTATTTTTTTTAAAGATTGCTTATTAATAATTTTAAATTAGTATCTCCGAAACCAGGGATACAACCACGCACCTTCAGCTCTTCAGTCTAGTACTCTACAACTGAAGTCTTTCAGATGATAGCAATTAAAATTTCTAATGAACGTATTTATTTTCAAATTTCAATTGTAAACAAAACGAATTCACATTTGAAAACAAAAATGCTTTCACGAGTTCAAAAGTCACACCTGCCGAAACCCGGGATCGAACCAGGGACCTTTAGATCTTCAGTCTAACGCTCTCCCAACTGAGCTATTTCGGCTGATATCAACTAATCTTTCTAAAACATATATTTTTTACAAGTTTTAAAGTGAACATGACGTACTTCACTTTTTAAAAATCATTGCATTATCACTTGTTCAAAAGTTTCTAATGCCAAAACCCAGATACAATTAGATCTAAAATAAACTCTTTCCAAACAAATCTATTTCGTCTAATTTAACGAATCATAGTATTCAAAATTTTGAATTACACATTTAAATGTAAGCAAAACGTATTTTTATTTAAAGATTTCTTATTAATAATTTTAAAATAGTATCGCCGAAACCAGGGATACAACCACGCACCTTCAGCTATTCAGTCTAGTACTCTACAACTGACGTCCTTCAGATGATAGCAATTTAACTTTCTAATGAACGTATTTATTTTCAAATTTCAATTGTAAACAAAACGAATTCACATTTGAAAACAAAAATGCTTTCACGAGTTCAAAAGTCACACCTGCCGAAACCCGGGATCGAACCAGGGACCTTTAGATCTTCAGTCTAACGCTCTCCCAACTGAGCTATTTCGGCTGATATCAACTAATCTTTCTAAAACATATATTTTTTACAAGTTTAAAGGTGAACATGACGTACTTCACTTTTTAAAAATCATTGCCTTATCACTTGTTCAAAAGTTTCTCATGCCAAAACCCAGATACAATTAGATCTAAAATAAACTCTTTCCAAACAAATCTATTTCGTCTAATTTAACGAATCATAGCATTCAAAATTTTGAATTACACTTTTAAATGTAAGCAAAACGTATTTTTTAAAGATTGCTTATTAATAATTTTAAATTAGTACCTCCGAAACCAGGGATACAACCACGCACCTTCAGCTCTTCAGTCTAGTACTCTACAACTGACGTCTTTCAGATGATAGCAATTTAACTTTCTAATGAACGTATTTATTTTCAAATTTCAATTGTATACAAAACGAATTCACATTTGAAAAAAAATTCCTTTCACGAGTTCAAAAGTCACACCTGCCGAAACCCGGGACCTTTAGATCTTCAGTCTAACGCTCTCCCAACTGAGCTATTTCGGCCGATATCAAATAAACTTTCTAAAACATATATTTTTTACAAGTTTAAAGGTGAACATGACGTACTTCACTTTTTAAAAATCATTGCCTTATCAGTAGTTCAAATGTTTCTCCTGCCAAAACCCAGATACAATTAGATCTAAAATAAACTCTTTCCAAACAAATCTATTTCGTCTAATTTAACGAATCGTAGTATACAAAATTTTTAATTACACATTTAAGTGTAAGCTAATCGTATTTTATTTAAAGATTGCTTATAAATAATTTTAAATTAGTATCTCCGAAACCAGGGATACAACCACGCACCTTCAGCTCTTCAGTCTAGAACTCTACAACTGAAGTCTTTCAGATGATAGCAATTAAGCTTTCTAATGAACGTATTTATTTTCAAATTTCAATTGTAAACAAAACGAATCCACATTTGAAAACAAAATTGCTTTCACGAGTTCAAAAGTCACACCTGCCGAAACCATGGACCTTTAGATCTTCAGTCTAACGCCCTCCCAACTGAGCTATTTCGGCTGATATCAACTAATCTTTCTAAAACATATATTTTTTACAACTTTAAAGGTGAACATGACGTACTTCACTTTTTAAAAATCATTGCCTTATCACTAGTTCAAATGTTTCTCCTGCCAAAACCCAGATACAATTAGATCTAAAATAAACTCTTTCCAAACAAATCTATTTCGTCTAATTTAACGAATCATAGTATTCAAAATTTTGAATTACACTTTTAAATGTAAGCAAAACGTATTTTTTAAAGATTGCTTATAAATAATTTTAAATTAGTATCTCCGAAACCAGGGATACAACCACGCACCTTCAGCTCTTCAGTCTAGTACTCTACAACTGACGTCTTTCAGATGATAGCAATTTAACTTTCTAATGAACGTATTTATTTTCAAATTTCAATTGTATACAAAACGAATTCACATTTGAAAAAAAATTCCTTTCACGAGTTCAAAAGACACACCTGCCGAAACCCGGGACCTTTAGATCTTCAGTCTAACGCTCTCCCAACTGAGCTATTTCGGCCGATATCAAATAAACTTTCTAAAACATATATTTTTTACAAGTTTAAAGGTGAACATGACGTACTTCACTTTTTAAAAATCATTGCCTTATCACTAGTTCAAATGTTTCTCCTGCCAAAACCCAGATACAATTAGATCTAAAATAAACTCTTTCCAAACAAATCTATTTCGTCTAATTTAACGAATCATAGCATTCAAAATTTTGAATTACACTTTTAAATGTAAGCAAAACGTATTTTTTAAAGATTGCTTATTAATAATTTTAAATTAGTACCTCCGAAACCAGGGATACAACCACGCACCTTCAGCTCTTCAGTCTAGAACTCTACAACTGAAGTCTTTCAGATGATAGCAATTAAGCTTTCTAATGAACGTATTTATTTTCAAATTTCAATTGTAAACAAAACGAATCCACATTTGAAAACAAAATTGCTTTCACGAGTTCAAAAGTCACACCTGCCGAAACCCGGGATCGAACCAGGGACCTTTAGATCTTCAGTCTAACGCTCTCCCAACTGAGCTATTTCGGCTGATATCAACTAATCTTTCTAAAATATATATTTTTTACAAGTTTAAAGGTGAACATGACGTACTTCACTTTTTAAAAATCATTGCCTTATCAGTAGTTCAAATGTTTCTCCTGCCAAAACCCAGATACAATTAGATCTAAAATAAACTCTTTCCAAACAAATCTATTTCGTCTAATTTAACGAATCGTAGTATACAAAATTTTTAATTACACATTTAAGTGTAAGCTAATCGTATTTTATTTAAAGATTGCTTATAAATAATTTTAAATTAGTATCTCCGAAACCAGGGATACAACCACGCACCTTCAGCTCTTCAGTCTAGAACTCTACAACTGAAGTCTTTCAGATGATAGCAATTAAGCTTTCTAATGAACGTATTTATTTTCAAATTTCAATTGTAAACAAAACGAATCCACATTTGAAAACAAAATTGCTTTCACGAGTTCAAAAGTCACACCTGCCGAAACCATGGACCTTTAGATCTTCAGTCTAACGCCCTCCCAACTGAGCTATTTCGGCTGATATCAACTAATCTTTCTAAAACATATATTTTTTACAACTTTAAAGGTGAACATGACGTACTTCACTTTTTAAAAATCATTGCCTTATCACTAGTTCAAATGTTTCTCCTGCCAAAACCCATTTACAATTAGATCTAAAATAAACTCTTTCCAAACAAATCTATTTCGTCTAATTTAACGAATCATAGTATTCAAAATTTTGAATTACACTTTTAAATGTAAGCAAAACGTATTTTTTAAAGATTGCTTATAAATAATTTTAAATTAGTATCTCCGAAACCAGGGATACAACCACGCACCTTCAGCTCTTCAGTCTAGTACTCTACAAGTGAAGTCTTTCAGATGATAGCAATTAAAATTTCTAATGAACGTATTTATTTTCAAATTTCAATTGTAAACAAAACGAATTCACATTTGAAAACAAAATAGCTTTCAAGAGTTCAAAAGTCACACCTGCCGAAACCCGGGATCGAACCAGGGACCTTTAGATCTTCAGTCTAACGCTCTCCCAACTGAGCTATTTCGGCTGATATCAACTAATCTTTCTAAAACATATTTTTTACAAGTTTAAAGTTGAACATGACGTACACTTTTTAAAAATCATTGCCTTATCACTTGTTCAAAAGTTTCTCCTGCCAAAACCCAGATACAATTTGATCTAAAATAAACTCTTTCCAAACAAATCTATTTCGTCTAATTTAACGAATCATAGTATTCAAAATTTTGAATTACACATTTAAATGTAAGCAAAACGTATTTTTTTTTAAGATTTCCTATTAATAATTTTAAAATAGTATCTCCGAAACCAGGGATACAACCACGCACCTTCAGCTATTCAGTCTAGAACTCTACAACTGAAGTCTTTCAGATGATAGCAATTAAAATTTCTAATGAACGTATTTATTTTCACATTTCAATTGTAAACAAAACGAATTCACATTTGAAAACAAAAATGCTTTCACGAGTTCAAAAGTCACACCTGCCGAAACCCGGGATCTTTAGATCTTCAGTCTAACGCTCTCCCAACTGAGCTATTTCGGCTGATATCAACTAATCTTTCTAAAACATATATTTTTTACAAGTTTTAAAGTGAACATGACGTACTTCACTTTTTAAAAATCATTGCCTTATCACTTGTTCAAAAGTTTCTCCTGCCAAAATCCAGATACAATTAGATCTAAAATAAACTCTTTCCAAACAAATCTATTTCGTCTAATTTAACGAATCATAGTATTCAAAATTTTGAATTACACATTTAAATGTAAGCAAAACGTATTTTTTTTTAAAGATTTCTTATTAATAATTTTAAAATAGTATCTCCGAAACCAGGGATACAACCACGCACCTTCAGCTATTCAGTCTAGTACTCTACAACTGACGTCTTTCAGATGATAGCAATTTAACTTTCTAATGAACGTATTTATTTTCAAATTTCAATTGTATACAAAACGAATTCACATTTGAAAAAAAATTCCTTTCACGAGTTCAAAAGTCACACCTGCCGAAACCCGGGACCTTTAGATCTTCAGTCTAACGCTCTCCCAACTGAGCTATTTCAGCCGATATCAAATAAACTTTCTAAAACATATATTTTTTACAAGTTTAAAGGTGAACATGACGTACTTCACTTTTTAAAAATCATTGCCTTATCACTTGTTCAAAAGTTTCTCATGCCAAAACCCAGATACAATTAGATCTAAAATAAACTCTTTCCAAACAAATCTATTTCGTCTAATTTAACGAATCGTAGTATTCAAAATTTTTAATTACACATTTAAGTGTAAGCAAAACGTATTTATTTAAAGATTGCTTATTAATAATTTTAAATTAGTATCTCCGAAACCAGGGATACAACCACGCACCTTCAGCTCTTCAGTCTAGAACTCTACAACTGAAGTCTTTCAGATGATAGCAATCAAGCTTTCTAATGAACGTATTTATTTTCAAATTTCAATTGTAAACAAAACGAATCCAGATTTGAAAACAAAATTGCTTTCACGAGTTCAAAAGTCACACCTGCCGAATCCCGGGATCGAACCAGGGACCTTTAGATCTTCAGTCTAACGCTCTCCCAACTGAGCTATTTCGGCTGATATCAACTAATCTTTCTAAAACATATATTTTTTACAAGTTTAAAGGTGAACATGACGTACTTCACTTTTTAAAAATCATTGCCTTATCACTAGTTCAAATGTTTCTCCTGCCAAAACCCAAATACAATTAGATCTAAAATAAACTCTTTCCAAACAAATCTATTTCGTCTAATTTAACGAATCGTAGTATTCAAAATTTTTAATTACACATTTAAGTGTAAGCAAAACGTATTTTTTTTAAAGATTGCTTATTAATAATTTTAAATTACTATCTCCGAAACCATGGATACAACCATGCACCTTCAGCTCTTCAGTCTAGAACTCTACAACTGAAGTCTTTCAGATGATAGCAATTAAGCTTTCTAATGAACGTATTTATTTTCAAATTTCAATTGTAAACAAAACGAATCCACATTTGAAAACAAAATTGCTTTCACGAGTCACACCTGCCGAAACCCGGGATCGAACCAGGGACCTTTAGATCTTCAGTCTAACGCTCTCCCAACTGAGCTATTTCGGCTGATATCAACTAATCTTTCTAAAACATATATTTTTTACAAGTTTAAAAGTGAACATGACGTACTTCACTTTTTAAAAATCATTGCCTTATCACTAGTTCAAATGTTTCTCCTGCCAAAACACAGATACAATTAGATCTAAAATAAACTCTTTCCATACAAATCTATTTCGTCTAATTTAACGAATCGTAGTATTCAAAATTTTTAATTACACATTTAAGTGTAAGCTAATCGTATTTTATTTAAAGATTGCTTATAAATAATTTTAAATTAGTATCTCCGAAACCAGGGATACAACCACGCACCTTCAGTCTAGTACTCTACAACTGACGTCTTTCAGATGATAGCAATTAAGATTTCTAATGAACGTATTTATTTTCAAATTTCAATTGTAAACAAAATGAATTTACATTTGAAAACAAAATAGATTTCAAGAGTTCAAAAGTCACACCTGCCGAAACCCGGGATCGAACCAGGGACCTTTAGATCTTCAGTCTAACACTCTCCCAACTGAGCTATTTCGGCTATCAAATAATCTTTCTAAAACATATTTTTTACAAGTTTAAAGTTGAACATGACGTACACTTTTTAAAAATCATTGCCTTATCACTTGTTCAAAAGTTTCTCCTGCCAAAACCCAGATACAATTAGATCTAAAATAAACTCTTTCCAAACAAATCTATTTCGTCTAATTTAACGAATCATAGTATTCAAAATTTTTAATTACACATTTAAGTGTAAGCTAATCGTATTTTATTTAAAGATTGCTTATTAATAATTTTAAAATAGTATCTCCGAAACCAGGGATACAACCACGCACCTTCAGCTATTCAGTCTAGTACTCTACAACTGACGTCTTTCAGATGATAGCAATTTAACTTTCTAATGAACGTATTTATTTTCAAATTTCAAGTGTATACAAAACGAATTCACATTTGAAAAAAAATTCCTTTCACGAGTTCAAAAGTCACACCTGCCGAAACCAGGGACCTTTAGATCTTCAGTCTAACGGTCTCCCAACTGAGCTATTTCGGCCGATATCAACTAATCTTTCTAAAACATATATTTTTTACAAGTTTAAAGGTGAACATGACGTACTTCACTTTTAAAAATCATTGCCTTATCACTAGTTCAAAAGTTTCTCATGCCAAAACCCAGATACAATTAGATCTAAAATAAACTCTTTCCAAACAAATCTATTTCGTCTAATTTAACGAATCATAGTATTCAAAATTTTGAATTACACTTTTAAATGTAAGCAAAACGTATTTTTTAAAGATTGCTTATTAATAATTTTAAATTAGTATCTCCGAAACCAGGGATACAACCACGCACCTTCAGCTCTTCAGTCTAGAACTCTACAACTGAAGTCTTTCAGATGATAACAATTAAGCTTTCTAATGAACGTATTTATTTTCAAATTTCAATTGTAAACAAAACGAATCCACATTTGAAAACAAAATTGCTTTCACGAGTTCAAAAGTCACACCTGCCGAAACCATGGACCTTTAGATCTTCAGTCTAACGCTCTCCCAACTGAGCTATTTCGGCTGATATCAACTAATCTTTCTAAAACATATATTTTTTACAAGTTTAAAGGTGAACATGACGTACTTCACTTTTTAAAAATCATTGCCTTATCACTAGTTCAAATGTTTCTCCTGCCAAAACCCAGATACAATTAGATCTAAAATAAACTCTTTCCAAACAAATCTATTTCGTCTAATTTAACGAATCGTAGTATTCAAAATTTTTAATTACACATTTAAGTGTAAGCTAATCGTATTTTATTTAAAGATTGCTTATAAATAATTTTAAATTAGTATCTCCGAAACCAGGGATACAACCACGCACCTTCAGCTCTTCAGTCTAGTACTCTACAAGTGAAGTCTTTCAGATGATAGCAATTAAAATTTCTAATGAACGTATTTATTTTCAAATTTCAATTGTAAACAAAACGAATTCACATTTGAAAACAAAATAGCTTTCAAGAGTTCAAAAGTCACACCTGCCGAAACCCGGGATCGAACCAGGGACCTTTAGATCTTCAGTCTAACGCTCTCCCAACTGAGCTATTTCGGCTATCAAATAATCTTCCTAAAACATATTTTTTACAAGTTTAAAGTTGAACATGACGTACACTTTTTAAAAATCATTGCCTTATCACTTGTTCAAAAGTTTCTCCTGCCAAAACCCAGATACAATTAGATCTAAAATAAACTCTTTCCAAACAAATCTATTTCGTCTAATTTAACGAATCATAGTATTCAAAATATTTAATTACACATTTAAGTGTAAGCTAATCGTATTTTATTTAAAGATTGCTTATAAATAATTTTAAATTAGTATCTCCGAAACCAGGGATACAACCACGCACCTTCAGCTCTTCAGTCTAGAACTCTACAACTGAAGTCTTTCAGATGATAGCAATTAAGCTTTCTAATGAACGTATTTATTTTCAAATTTCAATTGTAAACAAAACGAATCCACATTTGAAAACAAAATTGCTTTCACGAGTACAAAAGTCACAACTGCCGAAACCCGGGATCGAACAAGGGACCTTTAGATCTTCAGTCTAACGCTCTCCCAACTGAGCTATTTCGGCTGATATCAACTAATCTTTCTAAAACATATATTTTTTACAAGTTTAAAGGTGAACATGACGTACTTCACTTTTTAAAAATCATTGCCTTATCACTAGTTCAAATGTTTCTAATGCCAAAACCCAGATACAATTAGATCTAAAATAAACTCTTTCCAAACAAATCTATTTCGTCTAATTTAACGAATCATAGTATTCAAAATTTTGAATTACACATTTAAATGTAAGCAAAAAGTATTTTTTTTTAAAGATTTCTTATTAATAATTTTAAAATAGTATCTCCGAAGCCAGGGATACAACCACGCACCTTCAGCTATTCAGTCTAGTACTCTACAACTGACGTCTTTCAGATGATAGCAATTTAACTTTCTAATGAACGTATTTATTTTCAAATTTCAATTGTATACAAAACGAATTCACATTTGAAAAAAAATTCCTTTCACGAGTTCAAAAGTCACACCTGCCGAAACCCGGGACCTTTAGATCTTCAGTCTAACGCTCTCCCAACTGAGCTATTTCAGCCGATATCAAATAAACTTTCTAAAACATATATTTTTTACAAGTTTAAAGGTGGACATGACGTACTTCACTTTATAAAAATCATTGCCTTATCACTTGTTCAAAAGTTTCTCATGCCAAAACCCAGATACAATTAGATCTAAAATAAACTCTTTCCAAACAAATCTATTTCGTCTAATTTAACGAATCATAGTATTCTAAATTTTGAATTAAACATTTAAGTGTAAGCAAAACGTATTTATTTAAAGATTGCTTATTAATAATTTTAAATTACTATCTCCGAAACCATGGATACAACCATGCACCTTCAGCTCTTCAGTCTAGAACTCTACAACTGAAGTCTTTCAGATGATAGCAATTAAGCTTTCTAATGAACGTATTTATTTTCAAATTTCAATTGTAAACAAAACGAATCCACATTTGAAAACAAAATTGCTTTCACGAGTCACACCTGCCGAAACCCGGGATCGAACCAGGGACCTTTAGATCTTCAGTCTAACGCTCTCCCAACTGAGCTATTTCGGCTGATATCAACTAATCTTTCTAAAACATATATTTTTTACAAGTTTAAAAGTGAACATGACGTACTTCACTTTTTAAAAATCATTGCCTTATCACTAGTTCAAATGTTTCTCCTGCCAAAACACAGATACAATTAGATCTAAAATAAACTCTTTCCATACAAATCTATTTCGTCTAATTTAACGAATCGTAGTATTCAAAATTTTTAATTACACATTTAAGTGTAAGCTAATCGTATTTTATTTAAAGATTGCTTATAAATAATTTTAAATTAGTATCTCCGAAACCAGGGATACAACCACGCACCTTCAGCTCTTCAGTCTAGTACTCTACAAGTGAAGTCTTTCAGATGATAGCAATTAAAATTTCTAATGAACGTATTTATTTTCAAATTTCAATTGTAAACAAAACGAATTTACATTTGAAAACAAAATAGCTTTCAAGAGTTCAAAAGTCACACCTGCCGAAACCCGGGACCTTTAGATCTTCAGTCTAACGCTCTCCCAACTGAGCTATTTCGGCTATCAAATAATCTTTCTAAAACATATTTTTTACAAGTTTAAAGTTGAACATGACGTACACTTTTTAAAAATCATTGCCTTATCACTTGTTCAAAAGTTTCTCCTGCCAAAACCCAGATACAATTAGATCTAAAATAAACTCTTTCCAAACAAATCTATTTCGTCTAATTTAACGAATCATAGTATTCAAAATATTTAATTACACATTTAAGTGTAAGCTAATCGTATTTTATTTAAAGATTGCTTATTAATAATTTTAAATTACTATCTCCGAAACCATGGATACAACCACGCACCTTCAGCTCTTCAGTCTAGAACTCTACAACTGAAGTCTTTCAGATGATAGCAATTAAGCTTTCTAATGAACGTATTTATTTTCAGATTTCAATTGTAAACAAAACGAATCCACATTTGAAAACAAAATTGCTTTCACGAGTTCAAAAGTCACACCTGCCGAAACCCGGGATCGAACCAGGGACCTTTAGATCTTCAGTCTAACGCTCTCCCAACTGAGCTATTTCGGCTGATATCAACTAATCTTTCTAAAACATATATTTTTTACAAGTTTAAAGGTGAACATGACGTACTTCACTTTTTAAAAATCATTGCCTTATCACTTGTTCAAATGTTTCTCCTGCCAAAACCCAGATACAATTAGATCTAAAATAAACTCTTTCCAAACAAATCTATTTCGTCTAATTTAACGAATCGTAGTATTCAAAATTTTTAATTACACATTTAAGTGTAAGCTAATCGTATTTTATTTAAAGATTGCTTATAAATAATTTTAAATTAGTATCTCCGAAACCAGGGATACAACCACGCACCTTCAGTCTAGTACTCTACAACTGACGTCTTTCAGATGATAGCAATTAAGATTTCTAATGAACGTATTTATTTTCAAATTTCAATTGTAAACAAAATGAATTTACATTTGAAAACAAAATAGATTTCAAGAGTTCAAAAGTCACACCTGCCGAAACCCGGGATCGAACCAGGGACCTTTAGATCTTCAGTCTAACACTCTCCCAACTGAGCTATTTCGGCTATCAAATAATCTTTCTAAAACATATTTTTTACAAGTTTAAAGTTGAACATGACGTACACTTTTTAAAAATCATTGCCTTATCACTTGTTCAAAAGTTTCTCCTGCCAAAACCCAGATACAATTAGATCTAAAATAAACTCTTTCCAAACAAATCTATTTCGTCTAATTTAACGAATCATAGTATTCAAAATTTTTAATTACACATTTAAGTGTAAGCTAATCGTATTTTATTTAAAGATTGCTTATTAATAATTTTAAAATAGTATCTCCGAAACCAGGGATACAACCACGCACCTTCAGCTATTCAGTCTAGTACTCTACAACTGACGTCTTTCAGATGATAGCAATTTAACTTTCTAATGAACGTATTTATTTTCAAATTTCAAGTGTATACAAAACGAATTCACATTTGAAAAAAAATTCCTTTCACGAGTTCAAAAGTCACACCTGCCGAAACCAGGGACCTTTAGATCTTCAGTCTAACGGTCTCCCAACTGAGCTATTTCGGCCGATATCAACTAATCTTTCTAAAACATATATTTTTTACAAGTTTAAAGGTGAACATGACGTACTTCACTTTTAAAAATCATTGCCTTATCACTAGTTCAAAAGTTTCTCATGCCAAAACCCAGATACAATTAGATCTAAAATAAACTCTTTCCAAACAAATCTATTTCGTCTAATTTAACGAATCATAGTATTCAAAATTTTGAATTACACTTTTAAATGTAAGCAAAACGTATTTTTTAAAGATTGCTTATTAATAATTTTAAATTAGTATCTCCGAAACCAGGGATACAACCACGCACCTTCAGCTCTTCAGTCTAGAACTCTACAACTGAAGTCTTTCAGATGATAACAATTAAGCTTTCTAATGAACGTATTTATTTTCAAATTTCAATTGTAAACAAAACGAATCCACATTTGAAAACAAAATTGCTTTCACGAGTTCAAAAGTCACACCTGCCGAAACCATGGACCTTTAGATCTTCAGTCTAACGCTCTCCCAACTGAGCTATTTCGGCTGATATCAACTAATCTTTCTAAAACATATATTTTTTACAAGTTTAAAGGTGAACATGACGTACTTCACTTTTTAAAAATCATTGCCTTATCACTAGTTCAAATGTTTCTCCTGCCAAAACCCAGATACAATTAGATCTAAAATAAACTCTTTCCAAACAAATCTATTTCGTCTAATTTAACGAATCGTAGTATTCAAAATTTTTAATTACACATTTAAGTGTAAGCAAAACGTATTTTTTTTAAAGATTGCTTATTAATAATTTTAAATTACTATCTCCGAAACCATGGATACAACCATGCACCTTCAGCTCTTCAGTCTAGAACTCTACAACTGAAGTCTTTCAGATGATAGCAATTAAGCTTTCTAATGAACGTATTTATTTTCAAATTTCAATTGTAAACAAAACGAATCCACATTTGAAAACAAAATTGCTTTCACGAGTCACACCTGCCGAAACCCGGGATCGAACCAGGGACCTTTAGATCTTCAGTCTAACGCTCTCCCAACTGAGCTATTTCGGCTGATATCAACTAATCTTTCTAAAACATATATTTTTTACAAGTTTAAAAGTGAACATGACGTACTTCACTTTTTAAAAATCATTGCCTTATCACTAGTTCAAATGTTTCTCCTGCCAAAACACAGATACAATTAGATCTAAAATAATCTCTTTCCATACAAATCTATTTCGTCTAATTTAACGAATCGTAGTATTCAAAATTTTGAATTACACATTTAAGTGTAAGCTAATCGTATTTTATTTAAAGATTGCTTATAAATAATTTTAAATTAGTATCTCCGAAACCAGGGATACAACCACGCACCTTCAGCTCTTCAGTCTAGTACTCTACAAGTGAAGTCTTTCAGATGATAGCAATTAAAATTTCTAATGAACGTATTTATTTTCAAATTTCAATTGTAAACAAAACGAATTTACATTTGAAAACAAAATAGCTTTCAAGAGTTCAAAAGTCACACCTGCCGAAACCCGGGACCTTTAGATCTTCAGTCTAACGCTCTCCCAACTGAGCTATTTCGGCTATCAAATAATCTTTCTAAAACATATTTTTTACAAGTTTAAAGTTGAACATGACGTACACTTTTTAAAAATCATTGCCTTATCACTTGTTCAAAAGTTTCTCCTGCCAAAACCCAGATACAATTAGATCTAAAATAAACTCTTTCCAAACAAATCTATTTCGTCTAATTTAACGAATCACAGTATTCAAAATTTTTAATTACACATTTAAGTGTAAGCTAATCGTATTTTATTTAAAGATTGCTTATTAATTTTTTTAAATTACTATCTCCGAAACCATGGATACAACCACGCACCTTCAGCTCTTCAGTCTAGAACTCTACAACTGAAGTCTTTCAGATGATAGCAATTAAGCTTTCTAATGAACGTATTTATTTTCAGATTTCAATTGTAAACAAAACGAATCCACATTTGAAAACAAAATTGCTTTCACGAGTCACACCTGCCGAAACCCGGGATCGAACCAGGGACCTTTAGATCTTCAGTCTAACGCTCTCCCAACTGAGCTATTTCGGCTGATATCAACTAATCTTTCTAAAACATATATTTTATACAAGTTTAAAGGTGACCATGACGTACTTCACTTTTTAAAAATCATTGCCTTATCACTAGTTCAAATGTTTCTCCTGCCAAAACCCAGATACAATTAGATCTAAAATAAACTCTTTCCAAACAAATCTATTTCGTCTAATTTAACGAATCATAGTATTCTAAATTTTGAATTAAACATTTAAGTGTAAGCAAAACGTATTTTTTTTAAAGATTGCTTATAAATAATTTTAAATTACTATCTCCGAAACCATGGATACAACCACGCACCTTCAGCTCTTCAGTCTAGAACTCTACAACTGAAGTCTTTCAGATGATAGCAATTAAGCTTTCTAATGAACGTATTTATTTTCAAATTTCAATTGTAAACAAAACGAATCCACATTTGAAAACAAAATTGCTTTCACGAGTTCAAAAGTCACACCTGCCGAAACCCGGGATCGAACCAGGGACCTTTAGATCTTCAGTCTAACGCTCTCCCAACTGAGCTATTTCGGCTGATATCAACTAATCTTTCTAAAACATATATTTTTTACAAGTTTAAAGGTGAACATGACGTACTTCACTTTTTAAAAATCATTGCCTTATCACTAGTTCAAATGTTTCTCCTGCCAAAACCCAGATACAATTAGATCTAAAATAAACTCTTTCCAAACAAATCTATTTCGTCTAATTTAACGAATCGTAGTATTCAAAATTTTTAATTACACATTTAAGTGTAAGCTAATCGTATTTTATTTAAAGATTGCTTATAAATAATTTTAAATTAGTATCTCCGAAACCAGGGATACAACCACGCACCTTCAGTCTAGTACTCTACAACTGACGTCTTTCAGATGATAGCAATTAAGATTTCTAATGAACGTATTTATTTTCAAATTTCAATTGTAAACAAAATGAATTTACATTTGAAAACAAAATAGATTTCAAGAGTTCAAAAGTCACACCTGCCGAAACCCGGGACCTTTATATCTTCAGTCTAACACTCTCCCAACTGAGCTATTTCGGCTATCAAATAATCTTTCTAAAACATATTTTTTACAAGTTTAAAGTTGAACATGACGTACACTTTTTAAAAATCATTGCCTTATCACTTGTTCAAAAGTTTCTCCTGCCAAAACCCAGATACAATTAGATCTAAAATAAACTCTTTCCAAACAAATCTATTTCGTCTAATTTAACGAATCATAGTATTCAAAATTTTTAATTACACATTTAAGTGTAAGCTAATCGTATTTTATTTAAAGATTGCTTATTAATAATTTTAAAATAGTATCTCCGAAACCAGGGATACAACCACGCACCTTCAGCTATTCAGTCTAGTACTCTACAAGTGAAGTCTTTCAGATGATAGCAATTAAAATTTCTAATGAACGTATTTATTTTCAAATTTCAATTGTAAACAAAACGAATTTACATTTGAAAACAAAATAGCTTTCAAGAGTTCAAAAGTCACACCTGCCGAAACCCGGGACCTTTAGATCTTCAGTCTAACGCTCTCCCAACTGAGCTATTTCGGCTATCAAATAATCTTTCTAAAACATATTTTTTACAAGTTTAAAGTTGAACATGACGTACACTTTTTAAAAATCATTGCCTTATCACTTGTTCAAAAGTTTCTCCTGCCAAAACCCAGATACAATTAGATCTAAAATAAACTCTTTCCAAACAAATCTATTTCGTCTTATTTAACGAATCATAGTATTCAAAATTTTTAATTACACATTTAAGTGTAAGCTAATCGTATTTTATTTAAAGATTGCTTATTAATAATTTTAAATTACTATCTCCGAAACCATGGATACAACCACGCACCTTCAGCTCTTCAGTCTAGAACTCTACAACTGAAGTCTTTCAGATGATAGCAATTAAGCTTTCTAATGAACGTATTTATTTTCAGATTTCAATTGTAAACAAAACGAATCCACATTTGAAAACAAAATTGCTTTCACGAGTTCAAAAGTCACACCTGCCGAAACCCGGGATCGAACCAGGGACCTTTAGATCTTCAGTCTAACGCTCTCCCAACTGAGCTATTTCGGCTGATATCAACTAATCTTTCTAAAACATATATTTTATACAAGTTTAAAGGTGACCATGACGTACTTCACTTTTTAAAAATCATTGCCTTATCACTAGTTCAAATGTTTCTCCTGCCAAAACCCAGATACAATTAGATCTAAAATAAACTCTTTCCAAACAAATCTATTTCGTCTAATTTAACGAATCATAGTATTCTAAATTTTGAATTAAACATTTAAGTGTAAGCAAAACGTATTTTTTTTAAAGATTGCTTATAAATAATTTTAAATTACTATCTCCGAAACCATGGATACAACCACGCACCTTCAGCTCTTCAGTCTAGAACTCTACAACTGAAGTCTTTCAGATGATAGCAATTAAGCTTTCTAATGAACGTATTTATTTTCAAATTTCAATTGTAAACAAAACGAATCCACATTTGAAAACAAAATTGCTTTCACGAGTTCAAAAGTCACACCTGCCGAAACCCGGGATCGAACCAGGGACCTTTAGATCTTCAGTCTAACGCTCTCCCAACTGAGCTATTTCGGCTGATATCAACTAATCTTTCTAAAACATATATTTTTTACAAGTTTAAAGGTGAACATGACGTACTTCACTTTTTAAAAATCATTGCCTTATCACTAGTTCAAATGTTTCTCCTGCCAAAACCCAGATACAATTAGATCTAAAATAAACTCTTTCCAAACAAATCTATTTCGTCTAATTTAACGAATCGTAGTATTCAAAATTTTTAATTACACATTTAAGTGTAAGCTAATCGTATTTTATTTAAAGATTGCTTATAAATAATTTTAAATTAGTATCTCCGAAACCAGGGATACAACCACGCACCTTCAGTCTAGTACTCTACAACTGACGTCTTTCAGATGATAGCAATTAAGATTTCTAATGAACGTATTTATTTTCAAATTTCAATTGTAAACAAAATGAATTTACATTTGAAAACAAAATAGATTTCAAGAGTTCAAAAGTCACACCTGCCGAAATCCGGGATCGAACCAGGGACCTTTAGATCTTCAGTCTAACACTCTCCCAACTGAGCTATTTCGGCTATCAAATAATCTTTCTAAAACATATTTTTTACAAGTTTAAAGTTGAACATGACGTACACTTTTTAAAAATCATTGCCTTATCACTTGTTCAAAAGTTTCTCCTGCCAAAACCCAGATACAATTAGATCTAAAATAAACTCTTTCCAAACAAATCTATTTCGTCTAATTTAACGAATCATAGTATTCAAAATTTTTAATTACACATTTAAGTGTAAGCTAATCGTATTTTATTTAAAGATTGCTTATTAATAATTTTAAAATAGTATCTCCGAAACCAGGGATACAACCACGCACCTTCAGCTATTCAGTCTAGTACTCTACAACTGACGTCTTTCAGATGATAGCAATTTAACTTTCTAATGAACGTATTTATTTTCAAATTTCAAGTGTATACAAAACGAATTCACATTTGAAAAAAAATTCCTTTCACGAGTTCAAAAGTCACACCTGCCGAAACCAGGGACCTTTAGATCTTCAGTCTAACGGTCTCCCAACTGAGCTATTTCGGCCGATATCAACTAATCTTTCTAAAACATATATTTTTTACAAGTTTAAAGGTGAACATGACGTACTTCACTTTTAAAAATCATTGCCTTATCACTAGTTCAAAAGTTTCTCATGCCAAAACCCAGATACAATTAGATCTAAAATAAACTCTTTCCAAACAAATCTATTTCGTCTAATTTAACGAATCATAGTATTCAAAATTTTGAATTACACTTTTAAATGTAAGCAAAACGTATTTTTTAAAGATTGCTTATTAATAATTTTAAATTAGTATCTCCGAAACCAGGGATACAACCACGCACCTTCAGCTCTTCAGTCTAGAACTCTACAACTGAAGTCTTTCAGATGATAACAATTAAGCTTTCTAATGAACGTATTTATTTTCAAATTTCAATTGTAAACAAAACGAATCCACATTTGAAAACAAAATTGCTTTCACGAGTTCAAAAGTCACACCTGCCGAAACCATGGACCTTTAGATCTTCAGTCTAACGCTCTCCCAACTGAGCTATTTCGGCTGATATCAACTAATCTTTCTAAAACATATATTTTTTACAAGTTTAAAGGTGAACATGACGTACTTCACTTTTTAAAAATCATTGCCTTATCACTAGTTCAAATGTTTCTCCTGCCAAAACCCAGATACAATTAGATCTAAAATAAACTCTTTCCAAACAAATCTATTTCGTCTAATTTAACGAATCGTAGTATTCAAAATTTTTAATTACACATTTAAGTGTAAGCTAATCGTATTTTATTTAAAGATTGCTTATAAATAATTTTAAATTAGTATCTCCGAAACCAGGGATACAACCACGCACCTTCAGCTCTTCAGTCTAGTACTCTACAAGTGAAGTCATTCAGATGATAGCAATTAAAATTTCTAATGAACGTATTTATTTTCAAATTTCAATTGTAAACAAAACGAATTCACATTTGAAAACAAAATAGCTTTCAAGAGTTCAAAAGTCACACCTGCCGAAACCCGGGATCGAACCAGGGACCTTTAGATCTTCAGTCTAACGCTCTCCCAACTGAGCTATTTCGGCTATCAAATAATCTTCCTAAAACATATTTTTTACAAGTTTAAAGGTGATCATGACGTACTTCACTTTTTAAAATTCATTGCCTTATCACTTGTTCAAAAGTTTCTCCTGCCCAAACCCAGATACAATTAGATCTAAAATAAACTCTTTCCAAACAAATCTATTTCGTCTAATTTAACGAATCGTAGCATTCAAAATTTTAAATTACATATTTAAGTGTAAGCAAAACGTATCTTTTTAAAGATTGCTTATTAATAATTTTAAATTAGTATCTCTGAAACCAGGGATACAACCACGCACCTTCAGTCTAGTACTCTACAAGTGAAGTCTTTCAGATGATAGCAATTAAAATTTCTAATGAACGTATTTATTTTCAAATTTCAATTGTAAACAAAACGAATTCACATTTGAAAACAAAATAGCTTTCAAGAGTACGAAAGTCACACCTGCCGAAACCCGGGATCGAACCAGGGACCTTTAGATCTTCAGTCTAACGCTCTCCCAACTGAGCTATTTCGGCTGATATCAATTAATCTTTCTAAAACATATATTTTTTACAAGTTTAAAGGTGAACATGACGTACTTCACTTTTTAAAATTCATTGCCTTATCACTTGTTCAAAAGTTTCTCCTGCCCAAACCCAGATACAATTAGATCTAAAATAAACTCTTTCCAAACAAATCTATTTCGTCTAATTTAACGAATCGTAGCATTCGAAATTTTAAATTAAACATTTAAGTGTAAGCAAAACGTATTTTTTTTAAAGATTTCTTATTAATAATTTTAAATTAGTATCTCCGAAACCAGGGATACAACCACGCACCTTCAGCTCTTCAGTCTAGTACTCTACAACTGACGTCTTTCAGATGATAGCAATTTAACTTTCTAATGAACGTATTTATTTTCAAATTTCAAGTGTATACAAAACGAATTCACATTTGAAAAAAAATTCCTTTCACGAGTTCAAAAGTCACACCTGCCGAAACCAGGGACCTTTAGATCTTCAGTCTAACGGTCTCCCAACTGAGCTATTTCGGCCGATATCAACTAATCTTTCTAAAACATATATTTTTTACAAGTTTAAAGGTGAACATGACGTACTTCACTTTTAAAAATCATTGCCTTATCACTAGTTCAAAAGTTTCTCATGCCAAAACCCAGATACAATTAGATCTAAAATAAACTCTTTCCAAACAAATCTATTTCGTCTAATTTAACGAATCATAGTATTCAAAATTTTGAATTACACTTTTAAATGTAAGCAAAACGTATTTTTTAAAGATTGCTTATTAATAATTTTAAATTAGTATCTCCGAAACCAGGGATACAACCACGCACCTTCAGCTCTTCAGTCTAGAACTCTACAACTGAAGTCTTTCAGATGATAACAATTAAGCTTTCTAATGAACGTATTTATTTTCAAATTTCAATTGTAAACAAAACGAATCCACATTTGAAAACAAAATTGCTTTCACGAGTTCAAAAGTCACACCTGCCGAAACCATGGACCTTTAGATCTTCAGTCTAACGCTCTCCCAACTGAGCTATTTCGGCTGATATCAACTAATCTTTCTAAAACATATATTTTTTACAAGTTTAAAGGTGAACATGACGTACTTCACTTTTTAAAAATCATTGCCTTATCACTAGTTCAAATGTTTCTCCTGCCAAAACCCAGATACAATTAGATCTAAAATAAACTCTTTCCAAACAAATCTATTTCGTCTAATTTAACGAATCGTAGTATTCAAAATTTTTAATTACACATTTAAGTGTAAGCAAAACGTATTTTTTTTAAAGATTGCTTATTAATAATTTTAAATTACTATCTCCGAAACCATGGATACAACCATGCACCTTCAGCTCTTCAGTCTAGAACTCTACAACTGAAGTCTTTCAGATGATAGCAATTAAGCTTTCTAATGAACGTATTTATTTTCAAATTTCAATTGTAAACAAAACGAATCCACATTTGAAAACAAAATTGCTTTCACGAGTCACACCTGCCGAAACCCGGGATCGAACCAGGGACCTTTAGATCTTCAGTCTAACGCTCTCCCAACTGAGCTATTTCGGCTGATATCAACTAATCTTTCTAAAACATATATTTTTTACAAGTTTAAAAGTGAACATGACGTACTTCACTTTTTAAAAATCATTGCCTTATCACTAGTTCAAATGTTTCTCCTGCCAAAACACAGATACAATTAGATCTAAAATAAACTCTTTCCATACAAATCTATTTCGTCTAATTTAACGAATCGTAGTATTCAAAATTTTGAATTACACATTTAAGTGTAAGCTAATCGTATTTTATTTAAAGATTGCTTATAAATAATTTTAAATTAGTATCTCCGAAACCAGGGATACAACCACGCACCTTCAGCTCTTCAGTCTAGTACTCTACAAGTGAAGTCTTTCAGATGATAGCAATTAAAATTTCTAATGAACGTATTTATTTTCAAATTTCAATTGTAAACAAAACGAATTTACATTTGAAAACAAAATAGCTTTCAAGAGTTCAAAAGTCACACCTGCCGAAACCCGGGACCTTTAGATCTTCAGTCTAACGCTCTCCCAACTGAGCTATTTCGGCTATCAAATAATCTTTCTAAAACATATTTTTTACAAGTTTAAAGTTGAACATGACGTACACTTTTTAAAAATCATTGCCTTATCACTTGTTCAAAAGTTTCTCCTGCCAAAACCCAGATACAATTAGATCTAAAATAAACTCTTTCCAAACAAATCTATTTCGTCTAATTTAACGAATCACAGTATTCAAAATTTTTAATTACACATTTAAGTGTAAGCTAATCGTATTTTATTTAAAGATTGCTTATTAATTTTTTTAAATTACTATCTCCGAAACCATGGATACAACCACGCACCTTCAGCTCTTCAGTCTAGAACTCTACAACTGAAGTCTTTCAGATGATAGCAATTAAGCTTTCTAATGAACGTATTTATTTTCAGATTTCAATTGTAAACAAAACGAATCCACATTTGAAAACAAAATTGCTTTCACGAGTCACACCTGCCGAAACCCGGGATCGAACCAGGGACCTTTAGATCTTCAGTCTAACGCTCTCCCAACTGAGCTATTTCGGCTGATATCAACTAATCTTTCTAAAACATATATTTTATACAAGTTTAAAGGTGACCATGACGTACTTCACTTTTTAAAAATCATTGCCTTATCACTAGTTCAAATGTTTCTCCTGCCAAAACCCAGATACAATTAGATCTAAAATAAACTCTTTCCAAACAAATCTATTTCGTCTAATTTAACGAATCATAGTATTCTAAATTTTGAATTAAACATTTAAGTGTAAGCAAAACGTATTTTTTTTAAAGATTGCTTATAAATAATTTTAAATTACTATCTCCGAAACCATGGATACAACCACGCACCTTCAGCTCTTCAGTCTAGAACTCTACAACTGAAGTCTTTCAGATGATAGCAATTAAGCTTTCTAATGAACGTATTTATTTTCAAATTTCAATTGTAAACAAAACGAATCCACATTTGAAAACAAAATTGCTTTCACGAGTTCAAAAGTCACACCTGCCGAAACCCGGGATCGAACCAGGGACCTTTAGATCTTCAGTCTAACGCTCTCCCAACTGAGCTATTTCGGCTGATATCAACTAATCTTTCTAAAACATATATTTTTTACAAGTTTAAAGGTGAACATGACGTACTTCACTTTTTAAAAATCATTGCCTTATCACTAGTTCAAATGTTTCTCCTGCCAAAACCCAGATACAATTAGATCTAAAATAAACTCTTTCCAAACAAATCTATTTCGTCTAATTTAACGAATCGTAGTATTCAAAATTTTTAATTACACATTTAAGTGTAAGCTAATCGTATTTTATTTAAAGATTGCTTATAAATAATTTTAAATTAGTATCTCCGAAACCAGGGATACAACCACGCACCTTCAGTCTAGTACTCTACAACTGACGTCTTTCAGATGATAGCAATTAAGATTTCTAATGAACGTATTTATTTTCAAATTTCAATTGTAAACAAAATGAATTTACATTTGAAAACAAAATAGATTTCAAGAGTTCAAAAGTCACACCTGCCGAAACCCGGGACCTTTATATCTTCAGTCTAACACTCTCCCAACTGAGCTATTTCGGCTATCAAATAATCTTTCTAAAACATATTTTTTACAAGTTTAAAGTTGAACATGACGTACACTTTTTAAAAATCATTGCCTTATCACTTGTTCAAAAGTTTCTCCTGCCAAAACCCAGATACAATTAGATCTAAAATAAACTCTTTCCAAACAAATCTATTTCGTCTAATTTAACGAATCATAGTATTCAAAATTTTTAATTACACATTTAAGTGTAAGCTAATCGTATTTTATTTAAAGATTGCTTATTAATAATTTTAAAATAGTATCTCCGAAACCAGGGATACAACCACGCACCTTCAGCTATTCAGTCTAGTACTCTACAAGTGAAGTCTTTCAGATGATAGCAATTAAAATTTCTAATGAACGTATTTATTTTCAAATTTCAATTGTAAACAAAACGAATTTACATTTGAAAACAAAATAGCTTTCAAGAGTTCAAAAGTCACACCTGCCGAAACCCGGGACCTTTAGATCTTCAGTCTAACGCTCTCCCAACTGAGCTATTTCGGCTATCAAATAATCTTTCTAAAACATATTTTTTACAAGTTTAAAGTTGAACATGACGTACACTTTTTAAAAATCATTGCCTTATCACTTGTTCAAAAGTTTCTCCTGCCAAAACCCAGATACAATTAGATCTAAAATAAACTCTTTCCAAACAAATCTATTTCGTCTTATTTAACGAATCATAGTATTCAAAATTTTTAATTACACATTTAAGTGTAAGCTAATCGTATTTTATTTAAAGATTGCTTATTAATAATTTTAAATTACTATCTCCGAAACCATGGATACAACCACGCACCTTCAGCTCTTCAGTCTAGAACTCTACAACTGAAGTCTTTCAGATGATAGCAATTAAGCTTTCTAATGAACGTATTTATTTTCAGATTTCAATTGTAAACAAAACGAATCCACATTTGAAAACAAAATTGCTTTCACGAGTTCAAAAGTCACACCTGCCGAAACCCGGGATCGAACCAGGGACCTTTAGATCTTCAGTCTAACGCTCTCCCAACTGAGCTATTTCGGCTGATATCAACTAATCTTTCTAAAACATATATTTTATACAAGTTTAAAGGTGACCATGACGTACTTCACTTTTTAAAAATCATTGCCTTATCACTAGTTCAAATGTTTCTCCTGCCAAAACCCAGATACAATTAGATCTAAAATAAACTCTTTCCAAACAAATCTATTTCGTCTAATTTAACGAATCATAGTATTCTAAATTTTGAATTAAACATTTAAGTGTAAGCAAAACGTATTTTTTTTAAAGATTGCTTATAAATAATTTTAAATTACTATCTCCGAAACCATGGATACAACCACGCACCTTCAGCTCTTCAGTCTAGAACTCTACAACTGAAGTCTTTCAGATGATAGCAATTAAGCTTTCTAATGAACGTATTTATTTTCAAATTTCAATTGTAAACAAAACGAATCCACATTTGAAAACAAAATTGCTTTCACGAGTTCAAAAGTCACACCTGCCGAAACCCGGGATCGAACCAGGGACCTTTAGATCTTCAGTCTAACGCTCTCCCAACTGAGCTATTTCGGCTGATATCAACTAATCTTTCTAAAACATATATTTTTTACAAGTTTAAAGGTGAACATGACGTACTTCACTTTTTAAAAATCATTGCCTTATCACTAGTTCAAATGTTTCTCCTGCCAAAACCCAGATACAATTAGATCTAAAATAAACTCTTTCCAAACAAATCTATTTCGTCTAATTTAACGAATCGTAGTATTCAAAATTTTTAATTACACATTTAAGTGTAAGCTAATCGTATTTTATTTAAAGATTGCTTATAAATAATTTTAAATTAGTATCTCCGAAACCAGGGATACAACCACGCACCTTCAGTCTAGTACTCTACAACTGACGTCTTTCAGATGATAGCAATTAAGATTTCTAATGAACGTATTTATTTTCAAATTTCAATTGTAAACAAAATGAATTTACATTTGAAAACAAAATAGATTTCAAGAGTTCAAAAGTCACACCTGCCGAAATCCGGGATCGAACCAGGGACCTTTAGATCTTCAGTCTAACACTCTCCCAACTGAGCTATTTCGGCTATCAAATAATCTTTCTAAAACATATTTTTTACAAGTTTAAAGTTGAACATGACGTACACTTTTTAAAAATCATTGCCTTATCACTTGTTCAAAAGTTTCTCCTGCCAAAACCCAGATACAATTAGATCTAAAATAAACTCTTTCCAAACAAATCTATTTCGTCTAATTTAACGAATCATAGTATTCAAAATTTTTAATTACACATTTAAGTGTAAGCTAATCGTATTTTATTTAAAGATTGCTTATTAATAATTTTAAAATAGTATCTCCGAAACCAGGGATACAACCACGCACCTTCAGCTATTCAGTCTAGTACTCTACAACTGACGTCTTTCAGATGATAGCAATTTAACTTTCTAATGAACGTATTTATTTTCAAATTTCAAGTGTATACAAAACGAATTCACATTTGAAAAAAAATTCCTTTCACGAGTTCAAAAGTCACACCTGCCGAAACCAGGGACCTTTAGATCTTCAGTCTAACGGTCTCCCAACTGAGCTATTTCGGCCGATATCAACTAATCTTTCTAAAACATATATTTTTTACAAGTTTAAAGGTGAACATGACGTACTTCACTTTTAAAAATCATTGCCTTATCACTAGTTCAAAAGTTTCTCATGCCAAAACCCAGATACAATTAGATCTAAAATAAACTCTTTCCAAACAAATCTATTTCGTCTAATTTAACGAATCATAGTATTCAAAATTTTGAATTACACTTTTAAATGTAAGCAAAACGTATTTTTTAAAGATTGCTTATTAATAATTTTAAATTAGTATCTCCGAAACCAGGGATACAACCACGCACCTTCAGCTCTTCAGTCTAGAACTCTACAACTGAAGTCTTTCAGATGATAACAATTAAGCTTTCTAATGAACGTATTTATTTTCAAATTTCAATTGTAAACAAAACGAATCCACATTTGAAAACAAAATTGCTTTCACGAGTTCAAAAGTCACACCTGCCGAAACCATGGACCTTTAGATCTTCAGTCTAACGCTCTCCCAACTGAGCTATTTCGGCTGATATCAACTAATCTTTCTAAAACATATATTTTTTACAAGTTTAAAGGTGAACATGACGTACTTCACTTTTTAAAAATCATTGCCTTATCACTAGTTCAAATGTTTCTCCTGCCAAAACCCAGATACAATTAGATCTAAAATAAACTCTTTCCAAACAAATCTATTTCGTCTAATTTAACGAATCGTAGTATTCAAAATTTTTAATTACACATTTAAGTGTAAGCTAATCGTATTTTATTTAAAGATTGCTTATAAATAATTTTAAATTAGTATCTCCGAAACCAGGGATACAACCACGCACCTTCAGCTCTTCAGTCTAGTACTCTACAAGTGAAGTCATTCAGATGATAGCAATTAAAATTTCTAATGAACGTATTTATTTTCAAATTTCAATTGTAAACAAAACGAATTCACATTTGAAAACAAAATAGCTTTCAAGAGTTCAAAAGTCACACCTGCCGAAACCCGGGATCGAACCAGGGACCTTTAGATCTTCAGTCTAACGCTCTCCCAACTGAGCTATTTCGGCTATCAAATAATCTTCCTAAAACATATTTTTTACAAGTTTAAAGGTGATCATGACGTACTTCACTTTTTAAAATTCATTGCCTTATCACTTGTTCAAAAGTTTCTCCTGCCCAAACCCAGATACAATTAGATCTAAAATAAACTCTTTCCAAACAAATCTATTTCGTCTAATTTAACGAATCGTAGCATTCAAAATTTTAAATTACATATTTAAGTGTAAGCAAAACGTATCTTTTTAAAGATTGCTTATTAATAATTTTAAATTAGTATCTCTGAAACCAGGGATACAACCACGCACCTTCAGTCTAGTACTCTACAAGTGAAGTCTTTCAGATGATAGCAATTAAAATTTCTAATGAACGTATTTATTTTCAAATTTCAATTGTAAACAAAACGAATTCACATTTGAAAACAAAATAGCTTTCAAGAGTACGAAAGTCACACCTGCCGAAACCCGGGATCGAACCAGGGACCTTTAGATCTTCAGTCTAACGCTCTCCCAACTGAGCTATTTCGGCTGATATCAATTAATCTTTCTAAAACATATATTTTTTACAAGTTTAAAGGTGAACATGACGTACTTCACTTTTTAAAATTCATTGCCTTATCACTTGTTCAAAAGTTTCTCCTGCCCAAACCCAGATACAATTAGATCTAAAATAAACTCTTTCCAAACAAATCTATTTCGTCTAATTTAACGAATCGTAGCATTCGAAATTTTAAATTAAACATTTAAGTGTAAGCAAAACGTATTTTTTTTAAAGATTTCTTATTAATAATTTTAAATTAGTATCTCCGAAACCAGGGATACAACCACGCACCTTCAGCTCTTCAGTCTAGTACTCTACAACTGAAGTCTTTCAGATGATAGCAATTAAAATTTCTAATGAACGTTTTTATTTTCAAATTTCAATTGTAAACAAAACGAATTCACATTTGAAAACAAAATAGCTTTCAAGAGTACGAAAGTCACACCTGCCGAAACCCGGGACCTTTAGATCTTCAGTCTAACGCTCTCCCAACTGAGCTATTTCGGCTGATATCAACTAATCTTTCTAAAACATATTTTTTACAAGATTAAAGTTGAACATGACGTACACTTTTTAAAAATCATTGCCTTATCACTTGTTCAAAAGTTTCTCCTGCCAAAACCCAGATACAAATAGATCTAAAATAAACTCTTTCCAAACAAATCTATTTCGTCTAATTTAACGAATCATAGTATTCAAAATTTTGAATTACACATTTAAGTGTAAGCTAATCGTATTTTATTTAAAGATTGCTTATTAATAATTTTAAAATAGTATCTCCGAATCCAGGGATACAACCACGCACCTTCAGCTATTCAGTCTAGTACTCTACAACTGACGTCTTTCAGATGATAGCAATTTAACTTTCTAATGAACGTATTTATTTTCAAATTTCAAGTGTATACAAAACGAATTCACATTTGAAAAAAAATTCCTTTCACGAGTTCAAAAGTCACACCTGCCGAAACCAGGGACCTTTAGATCTTCAGTCTAACGGTCTCCCAACTGAGCTATTTCGGCCGATATCAACTAATCTTTCTAAAACATATATTTTTTACAAGTTTAAAGGTGAACATGACGTACTTCACTTTTAAAAATCATTGCCTTATCACTAGTTCAAAAGTTTCTCATGCCAAAACCCAGATACAATTAGATCTAAAATAAACTCTTTCCAAACAAATCTATTTCGTCTAATTTAACGAATCATAGTATTCAAAATTTTGAATTACACTTTTAAATGTAAGCAAAACGTATTTTTTAAAGATTGCTTATTAATAATTTTAAATTAGTATCTCCGAAACCAGGGATACAACCACGCACCTTCAGCTCTTCAGTCTAGAACTCTACAACTGAAGTCTTTCAGATGATAACAATTAAGCTTTCTAATGAACGTATTTATTTTCAAATTTCAATTGTAAACAAAACGAATCCACATTTGAAAACAAAATTGCTTTCACGAGTTCAAAAGTCACACCTGCCGAAACCATGGACCTTTAGATCTTCAGTCTAACGCTCTCCCAACTGAGCTATTTCGGCTGATATCAACTAATCTTTCTAAAACATATATTTTTTACAAGTTTAAAGGTGAACATGACGTACTTCACTTTTTAAAAATCATTGCCTTATCACTAGTTCAAATGTTTCTCCTGCCAAAACCCAGATACAATTAGATCTAAAATAAACTCTTTCCAAACAAATCTATTTCGTCTAATTTAACGAATCGTAGTATTCAAAATTTTTAATTACACATTTAAGTGTAAGCTAATCGTATTTTATTTAAAGATTGCTTATAAATAATTTTAAATTAGTATCTCCGAAACCAGGGATACAACCACGCACCTTCAGCTCTTCAGTCTAGTACTCTACAAGTGAAGTCTTTCAGATGATAGCAATTAAAATTTCTAATGAACGTATTTATTTTCAAATTTCAATTGTAAACAAAACGAATTCACATTTGAAAACAAAATAGCTTTCAAGAGTTCAAAAGTCACACCTGCCGAAACCCGGGATCGAACCAGGGACCTTTAGATCTTCAGTCTAACGCTCTCCCAACTGAGCTATTTCGGCTATCAAATAATCTTCCTAAAACATATTTTTTACAAGTTTAAAGGTGATCATGACGTACTTCACTTTTTAAAATTCATTGCCTTATCACTTGTTCAAAAGTTTCTCCTGCCCAAACCCAGATACAATTAGATCTAAAATAAACTCTTTCCAAACAAATCTATTTCGTCTAATTTAACGAATCGTAGCATTCAAAATTTTAAATTACATATTTAAGTGTAAGCAAAACGTATCTTTTTAAAGATTGCTTATTAATAATTTTAAATTAGTATCTCTGAAACCAGGGATACAACCACGCACCTTCAGTCTAGTACTCTACAAGTGAAGTCTTTCAGATGATAGCAATTAAAATTTCTAATGAACGTATTTATTTTCAAATTTCAATTGTAAACAAAACGAATTCACATTTGAAAACAAAATAGCTTTCAAGAGTACGAAAGTCACACCTGCCGAAACCCGGGACCTTTAGATCTTCAGTCTAACGCTCTCCCAACTGAGCTATTTCGGCTGATATCAATTAATCTTTCTAAAACATATATTTTTTACAAGTTTAAAGGTGAACATGACGTACTTCACTTTTTAAAATTCATTGCCTTATCACTTGTTCAAAAGTTTCTCCTGCCCAAACCCAGATACAATTAGATCTAAAATAAACTCTTTCCAAACAAATCTATTTCGTCTAATTTAACGAATCGTAGCATTCGAAATTTTAAATTAAACATTTAAGTGTAAGCAAAACGTATTTTTTTTAAAGATTTCTTATTAATAATTTTAAATTAGTATCTCCGAAACCAGGGATACAACCACGCACCTTCAGCTCTTCAGTCTAGTACTCTACAACTGAAGTCTTTCAGATGATAGCAATTAAAATTTCTAATGAACGTTTTTATTTTCAAATTTCAATTGTAAACAAAACGAATTCACATTTGAAAACAAAATAGCTTTCAAGAGTACGAAAGTCACACCTGCCGAAACCCGGGACCTTTAGATCTTCAGTCTAACGCTCTCCCAACTGAGCTATTTCGGCTGATATCAACTAATCTTTCTAAAACATATTTTTTACAAGATTAAAGTTGAACATGACGTACACTTTTTAAAAATCATTGCCTTATCACTTGTTCAAAAGTTTCTCCTGCCAAAACCCAGATACAAATAGATCTAAAATAAACTCTTTCCAAACAAATCTATTTCGTCTAATTTAACGAATCATAGTATTCAAAATTTTGAATTACACATTTAAGTGTAAGCTAATCGTATTTTATTTAAAGATTGCTTATTAATAATTTTAAATTAGTATCTCCGAAACCAGGGATACAACCACGCACCTTCAGCTCTTCAGTCTAGAACTCTACAACTGAAGTCTTTCAGATGATAGCAATTAAGCTTTCTAATGTACGTATTTATTTTCAAATTTCAATTGTAAACAAAACGAATCCACATTTGAAAACAAAATTGCTTTCACGAGTACAAAAGTCACAACTGCCGAAACCCGGGATCGAACCAAGGACCTTTAGATCTTCAGTCTAACGCTCTCCCAACTGAGCTATTTCGGCTGATATCAACTAATCTTTCTAAAACATATTTTTTACAAGTTTAAAGTTGAACATGACGTACACTTTTTAAAAATCATTGCCTTATCACTTGTTCAAAAGTTTCTCCTGCCCAAACCCAGATACAATTAGATCTAAAATAAACTCTTTCCAAACAAATCTATTTCGTCTAATTTAACGAATCGTAGCATTCAAAATTTTAAATTAAACATTTAAGTGTAAGCAAAACGTATTTTTTTTAAAGATTTCTTATTAATAATTTTAAATTAGTATCTCCGAAACCAGGGATACAACCACGCACCTTCAGCTATTCAGTCTAGAACTCTACAACTGAAGTCTTTCAGATGATAGCAATTAAGCTTTCTAATGAACGTATTTATTTTCAAATTTCAATTGTAAACAAAACGAATTTACATTTGAAAATAAAATAGCTTTCAAGAGTTCAAAAGTCACACCTGCCGAAACCCGGGATCGAACCAGGGACCTTTAGATCTTCAGTCTAACGCTCTCCCAACTGAGCTATTTCGGCTATAAAATAATCTTTCTAAAACATATTTTTTACAAGTTTAAAGTTGAACATGACGTACACTTTTAAAAATCATTGCCTTATCACTTGTTCAAAAGTTTCTCCTGCCAAAACCCAGATACAATTAGATCTAAAATAAACTCTTTCCAAACAAATCTATTTCGTCTAATTTAAAGAATCATAGTATTCAAAATTTTTAATTACACATTTAAGTGTAAGCTAATCGTATTTTATTTAAAGATTGCTTATTAATAATTTTAAATTAGTATCTCCGAAACCAGGGATACAACCACGCACCTTCAGCTTTTCAGTCTAGAACTCTACAACTGAAGTCTTTCAGATGATAGCAATTAAGATTTCTAATGAACGTATTTATTTTCAAATTTCAATTGTAAACAAAACGAATTCACATTTGAAAAAAAAATTGCTTTCACGAGTTCAAAAGATACACCTGCCGAAACCCGGACCTTTAGATCTTCAGTCTAACGCTCGCCCAACTGAGCTATTTCGGCTGATATCAACTAATCTTTCTAAAACATATTTTTTACAAGATTAAAGTTGAACATGACGTACACTTTTTAAAAATCATTGCCTTATCACTTGTTCAAATGTTTCTCCTGCCAAAACCCAGATACAATTAGATCTAAAATAAACTCTTTCCAAACAAATCTATTTCGTCTAATTTAACGAATCGTAGTATTCAAAATTTTAAATTACACATTTAAATGTAAGCAATACGTATTTTTTTTAAAGATTTCTTATTAATAATTTTTAAATAGTATCTCCGAAACCAGGGATACAACCACGCACCTTCAGCTATTCAGTCTAGAACTCTACAACTGAAGTCTTTCAGATGATAGAAATTAAGCTTTCTAATGAACGTATTTATTTTCAAATTTCAATTGTAAACAAAACGAATCCACATTTGAAAACAAAATTGCTTTCACGAGTTCAAAAGTCACACCTGCCGAAACCCGGGATCTTTAGGTCTTCAGTCTAACGCTCTCCCAAGTGAGCTATTGCGGCTGATATCAACTAATCTTTCTAAAACATATATTTTTTACAAATTTAAAGGTGAACATGACGTACTTCACTTATTAAAAATCATTGCCTTATCACTAGTTCAAAAGTTTCTCATGCCAAAACCCAGATACAATTAGATCTAAAATAAACTCTTTCCAAACAAATCTATTTCGTCTAATTTAACGAATCGTAGTATTCAAAATTTTAAATTACATATTTAAGTGTAAGCAAAACGTATTGTTTTAAAGATTGCTTATTAATAATTTTAAATTAGTATCTCCGAAACCAGGGATACAACCACGCACCTTCAGCTCTTCAGTCTAGTACTCTACAACTGAAGTCTTTCAGATGATAGCAATTAAAATTTCTAATGAACGTATTTATTTTCAAATTTCAAATGCAAACAAAACGAATTCACATTTGAAAACAAAATAGCTTTCAAGAGTTCAAAAGTCACACCTGCCGAATCCCGGGACCTTTAGATCTTCAGTCTAACGCTCTCCCAACTGAGCTATTTCGGCTGATATCAACTAATCTTTCTAAAACATATTTTTTACAAGTTTAAAGTTGAACATGACGTACTCTTTTTAAAAATCATTGCCTTATCACTTGTTCAAAAGTTTCTCCTGCCAAAACCCAGATACAATTAGATCTAAAATAAACTCTTTCCAAACAAATCTATTTCGTCTAATTTAACGAATCATAGTATTCAAAATTTTGAATTACACATTTAAATGTAAGCAAAACGTATTTTTTTTAAAGATTTCTTATTAATAATTTTAAAATAGTATCTCCGAAACCAGGGATACAACCACGCACCTTCAGCTATTCAGTCTAGAACTCTACAACTGAAGTCTTTCAGATGATAGAAATTAAGCTTTCTAATGAACGTATTTATTTTCAAATTTCAATTGTAAACAAAACGAATCCACATTTGAAAACAAAATTGCTTTCACGAGTTCAAAAGTCACACCTGCCGAAACCCGGAATCTTTAGATCTTCAGTCTAACGCTCTCCCAAGTGAGCTATTTCGGCTGATATCAACTAATCTTTCTAAAACATATATTTTTTACAAGTTTAAAGGTGAACATGACGTACTTCACTTTTTAAAAATCATTGCCTTATCACTAGTTGAAAAGTTTTTCATGCCAAAACCCAGATACAATTAGATCTAAAATAAACTCTTTCCAAACAAATCTATTTCGTCTAATTTAACGAATCATAGTATTCAAAATTTTGAATTACACATTTAAATGTAAGTAATACGTATTTTTTTTAAAGATTTCTTATTAATAATTTTAAAATAGTATCTCCGAAACCAGGGATACAACCACGCACCTTCAGCTATTCAGTCTAGAACTCTACAAGTGAAGTCTTTCAGATGATAGCAATTAAAATTTCTAATGAACGTATTTATTTTCAAATTTCAATTGTAAACAAAACGAATTCACATTTGAAAAAAAATTCCTTTCACGAGTTCAAAAGTCACAACTGCCGAAACCAGGGACCTTTAGATCTTCAGTCTAACGGTCTCCCAAATGAGCTATTTCGGCCGATATCAACTAATCTTTCTAAAACATATATTTTTTGCAAGTTTAAAGGTGAACATGACGTACTTCACTTTTTAAAAATCATTGCCTTATCACTTGTTCAAAAGTTTCTCATGCCAAAACCCAGATACAATTAGATCTAAAATAAACTCTTTCCAAACAAATCTATTTCGTCTAATTTAACGAATCATAGTATTCAAAATTTTGAATTACACTTTTAAATGTAAGCAAAACGTATTTTTTAAAGATTGCTTATTAATAATTTTAAATTAGCATCTCCGAAACCAGGGATACAACCACGCACCTTCAGCTCTTCAGTCTAGAATTCTACAAGTGAAGTCTTTCAGATGATAGCAATTAAAATTTCTAATGAACGTATTTATTTTCAAATTTCAATTGTAAACAAAACGAATTCACATTTGAAAACAAAATAGCTTTCAAGAGTTCAAAAGTCACACCTGCCGAAACCCGGGATCGAACCAGGGACCTTTAGATCTTCAGTCTAACGCTCTCCCAACTGAGCTATTTCGGCTATCAAATAATCTTCCTAAAACATATTTTTTACAAGTTTAAAGGTGATCATGACGTACTTCACTTTTTAAAATTCATTGCCTTATCACTTGTTCAAAAGTTTCTCCTGCCCAAACCCAGATACAATTAGATCTAAAATAAACTCTTTCCAAACAAATCTATTTCGTCTAATTTAACGAATCGTAGCATTCAAAATTTTAAATTACATATTTAAGTGTAAGCAAAACGTATCTTTTTAAAGATTGCTTATTAATAATTTTAAATTAGTATCTCTGAAACCAGGGATACAACCACGCACCTTCAGTCTAGTACTCTACAAGTGAAGTCTTTCAGATGATAGCAATTAAAATTTCTAATGAACGTATTTATTTTCAAATTTCAATTGTAAACAAAACGAATTCAGATTTGAAAACAAAATAGCTTTCAAGAGTACGAAAGTCACACCTGCCGAAACCCGGGATCGAACCAGGGACCTTTAGATCTTCAGTCTAACGCTCTCCCAACTGAGCTATTTCGGCTGATATCAATTAATCTTTCTAAAACATATATTTTTTACAAGTTTAAAGGTGAACATGACGTACTTCACTTTTTAAAATTCATTGCCTTATCACTTGTTCAAAAGTTTCTCCTGCCCAAACCCAGATACAATTAGATCTAAAATAAACTCTTTCCAAACAAATCTATTTCGTCTAATTTAACGAATCGTAGCATTCGAAATTTTAAATTAAACATTTAAGTGTAAGCAAAACGTATTTTTTTTAAAGATTTCTTATTAATAATTTTAAATTAGTATCTCCGAAACCAGGGATACAACCACGCACCTTCAGCTCTTCAGTCTAGTACTCTACAACTGAAGTCTTTCAGATGATAGCAATTAAAATTTCTAATGAACGTTTTTATTTTCAAATTTCAATTGTAAACAAAACGAATTCACATTTGAAAACAAAATAGCTTTCAAGAGTACGAAAGTCACACCTGCCGAAACCCGGGACCTTTAGATCTTCAGTCTAACGCTCTCCCAACTGAGCTATTTCGGCTGATATCAACTAATCTTTCTAAAACATATTTTTTACAAGATTAAAGTTGAACATGACGTACACTTTTTAAAAATCATTGCCTTATCACTTGTTCAAAAGTTTCTCCTGCCAAAACCCAGATACAAATAGATCTAAAATAAACTCTTTCCAAACAAATCTATTTCGTCTAATTTAACGAATCATAGTATTCAAAATTTTGAATTACACATTTAAGTGTAAGCTAATCGTATTTTATTTAAAGATTGCTTATTAATAATTTTAAAATAGTATCTCCGAATCCAGGGATACAACCACGCACCTTCAGCTATTCAGTCTAGTACTCTACAACTGACGTCTTTCAGATGATAGCAATTTAACTTTCTAATGAACGTATTTATTTTCAAATTTCAAGTGTATACAAAACGAATTCACATTTGAAAAAAAATTCCTTTCACGAGTTCAAAAGTCACACCTGCCGAAACCAGGGACCTTTAGATCTTCAGTCTAACGGTCTCCCAACTGAGCTATTTCGGCCGATATCAACTAATCTTTCTAAAACATATATTTTTTACAAGTTTAAAGGTGAACATGACGTACTTCACTTTTAAAAATCATTGCCTTATCACTAGTTCAAAAGTTTCTCATGCCAAAACCCAGATACAATTAGATCTAAAATAAACTCTTTCCAAACAAATCTATTTCGTCTAATTTAACGAATCATAGTATTCAAAATTTTGAATTACACTTTTAAATGTAAGCAAAACGTATTTTTTAAAGATTGCTTATTAATAATTTTAAATTAGTATCTCCGAAACCAGGGATACAACCACGCACCTTCAGCTCTTCAGTCTAGAACTCTACAACTGAAGTCTTTCAGATGATAACAATTAAGCTTTCTAATGAACGTATTTATTTTCAAATTTCAATTGTAAACAAAACGAATCCACATTTGAAAACAAAATTGCTTTCACGAGTTCAAAAGTCACACCTGCCGAAACCATGGACCTTTAGATCTTCAGTCTAACGCTCTCCCAACTGAGCTATTTCGGCTGATATCAACTAATCTTTCTAAAACATATATTTTTTACAAGTTTAAAGGTGAACATGACGTACTTCACTTTTTAAAAATCATTGCCTTATCACTAGTTCAAATGTTTCTCCTGCCAAAACCCAGATACAATTAGATCTAAAATAAACTCTTTCCAAACAAATCTATTTCGTCTAATTTAACGAATCATAGTATTCAAAATATTTAATTACACATTTAAGTGTAAGCTAATCGTATTTTATTTAAAGATTGCTTATAAATAATTTTAAATTAGTATCTCCGAAACCAGGGATACAACCACGCACCTTCAGCTCTTCAGTCTAGTACTCTACAAGTGAAGTCTTTCAGATGATAGCAATTAAAATTTCTAATGAACGTATTTATTTTCAAATTTCAATTGTAAACAAAACGAATTCACATTTGAAAACAAAATAGCTTTCAAGAGTTCAAAAGTCACACCTGCCGAAACCCGGGATCGAACCAGGGACCTTTAGATCTTCAGTCTAACGCTCTCCCAACTGAGCTATTTCGGCTATCAAATAATCTTCCTAAAACATATTTTTTACAAGTTTAAAGGTGATCATGACGTACTTCACTTTTTAAAATTCATTGCCTTATCACTTGTTCAAAAGTTTCTCCTGCCCAAACCCAGATACAATTAGATCTAAAATAAACTCTTTCCAAACAAATCTATTTCGTCTAATTTAACGAATCGTAGCATTCAAAATTTTAAATTACATATTTAAGTGTAAGCAAAACGTATCTTTTTAAAGATTGCTTATTAATAATTTTAAATTAGTATCTCTGAAACCAGGGATACAACCACGCACCTTCAGTCTAGTACTCTACAAGTGAAGTCTTTCAGATGATAGCAATTAAAATTTCTAATGAACGTATTTATTTTCAAATTTCAATTGTAAACAAAACGAATTCACATTTGAAAACAAAATAGCTTTCAAGAGTACGAAAGTCACACCTGCCGAAACCCGGGACCTTTAGATCTTCAGTCTAACGCTCTCCCAACTGAGCTATTTCGGCTGATATCAATTAATCTTTCTAAAACATATATTTTTTACAAGTTTAAAGGTGAACATGACGTACTTCACTTTTTAAAATTCATTGCCTTATCACTTGTTCAAAAGTTTCTCCTGCCCAAACCCAGATACAATTAGATCTAAAATAAACTCTTTCCAAACAAATCTATTTCGTCTAATTTAACGAATCGTAGCATTCAAAATTTTAAATTACATATTTAAGTGTAAGCAAAACGTATCTTTTTAAAGATTGCTTATTAATAATTTTAAATTAGTATCTCTGAAACCAGGGATACAACCACGCACCTTCAGTCTAGTACTCTACAAGTGAAGTCTTTCAGATGATAGCAATTAAAATTTCTAATGAACGTATTTATTTTCAAATTTCAATTGTAAACAAAACGAATTCACATTTGAAAACAAAATAGCTTTCAAGAGTACGAAAGTCACACCTGCCGAAACCCGGGACCTTTAGATCTTCAGTCTAACGCTCTCCCAACTGAGCTATTTCGGCTGATATCAACTAATCTTTCTAAAACATATTTTTTACAAGATTAAAGTTGAACATGACGTACACTTTTTAAAAATCATTGCCTTATCACTTGTTCAAAAGTTTCTCCTGCCAAAACCCAGATACAAATAGATCTAAAATAAACTCTTTCCAAACAAATCTATTTCGTCTAATTTAACGAATCATAGTATTCAAAATTTTGAATTACACATTTAAGTGTAAGCTAATCGTATTTTATTTAAAGATTGCTTATTAATAATTTTAAATTAGTATCTCCGAAACCAGGGATACAACCACGCACCTTCAGCTCTTCAGTCTAGAACTCTACAACTGAAGTCTTTCAGATGATAGCAATTAAGCTTTCTAATGTACGTATTTATTTTCAAATTTCAATTGTAAACAAAACGAATCCACATTTGAAAACAAAATTGCTTTCACGAGTACAAAAGTCACAACTGCCGAAACCCGGGATCGAACCAAGGACCTTTAGATCTTCAGTCTAAAGCTCTCCCAACTGAGCTATTTCGGCTGATATCAACTAATCTTTCTAAAACATATTTTTTACAAGTTTAAAGTTGAACATGACGTACACTTTTTAAAAATCATTGCCTTATCACTTGTTCAAAAGTTTCTCCTGCCCAAACCCAGATACAATTAGATCTAAAATAAACTCTTTCCAAACAAATCTATTTCGTCTAATTTAACGAATCGTAGCATTCAAAATTTTAAATTACATATTTAAGTGTAAGCAAAACGTATCTTTTTAAAGATTGCTTATTAATAATTTTAAATTAGTATCTCTGAAACCAGGGATACAACCACGCACCTTCAGTCTAGTACTCTACAAGTGAAGTCTTTCAGATGATAGCAATTAAAATTTCTAATGAACGTATTTATTTTCAAATTTCAATTGTAAACAAAACGAATTCACATTTGAAAACAAAATAGCTTTCAAGAGTACGAAAGTCACACCTGCCGAAACCCGGGATCGAACCAGGGACCTTTAGATCTTCAGTCTAACGCTCTCCCAACTGAGCTATTTCGGCTGATATCAATTAATCTTTCTAAAACATATATTTTTTACAAGTTTAAAGGTGACAATGACGTACTTCACTTTTTAAAATTCATTGCCTTATCACTTGTTCAAAAGTTTCTCCTGCCCAAACCCAGATACAATTAGATCTAAAATAAACTCTTTCCAACAAATCTATTTCGTCTAATTTAACGAATCGTAGCATTCAAAATTTTAAATTAAACATTTAAGTGTAAGCAAAACGTATTTTTTTTAAAGATTTCTTATTAATAATTTTAAATTAGTATCTCCGAAACCAGGGATACAACCACGCACCTTCAGCTATTCAGTCTAGAACTCTACAACTGAAGTCTTTCAGATGATAGCAATTAAGCTTTCTAATGAACGTATTTATTTTCAAATTTCAATTGTAAACAAAACGAATTTACATTTGAAAATAAAATAGCTTTCAAGAGTTCAAAAGTCACACCTGCCGAAACCCGGGATCGAACCAGGGACCTTTAGATCTTCAGTCTAACGCTCTCCCAACTGAGCTATTTCGGCTATAAAATAATCTTTCTAAAACATATTTTTTACAAGTTTAAAGTTGAACATGACGTACACTTTTAAAAATCATTGCCTTATCACTTGTTCAAAAGTTTCTCCTGCCAAAACCCAGATACAATTAGATCTAAAATAAACTCTTTCCAAACAAATCTATTTCGTCTAATTTAAAGAATCATAGTATTCAAAATTTTTAATTACACATTTAAGTGTAAGCTAATCGTATTTTATTTAAAGATTGCTTATTAATAATTTTAAATTAGTATCTCCGAAACCAGGGATACAACCACGCACCTTCAGCTTTTCAGTCTAGAACTCTACAACTGAAGTCTTTCAGATGATAGCAATTAAGATTTCTAATGAACGTATTTATTTTCAAATTTCAATTGTAAACAAAACGAATTCACATTTGAAAAAAAAATTGCTTTCACGAGTTCAAAAGATACACCTGCCGAAACCCGGACCTTTAGATCTTCAGTCTAACGCTCGCCCAACTGAGCTATTTCGGCTGATATCAACTAATCTTTCTAAAACATATTTTTTACAAGATTAAAGTTGAACATGACGTACACTTTTTAAAAATCATTGCCTTATCACTTGTTCAAATGTTTCTCCTGCCAAAACCCAGATACAATTAGATCTAAAATAAACTCTTTCCAAACAAATCTATTTCGTCTAATTTAACGAATCGTAGTATTCAAAATTTTAAATTACACATTTAAATGTAAGCAATACGTATTTTTTTTAAAGATTTCTTATTAATAATTTTTAAATAGTATCTCCGAAACCAGGGATACAACCACGCACCTTCAGCTATTCAGTCTAGAACTCTAACACTGAAGTCTTTCAGATGATAGAAATTAAGCTTTCTAATGAACGTATTTATTTTCAAATTTCAATTGTAAACAAAACGAATCCACATTTGAAAACAAAATTGCTTTCACGAGTTCAAAAGTCACACCTGCCGAAACCCGGGATCTTTAGGTCTTCAGTCTAACGCTCTCCCAAGTGAGCTATTGCGGCTGATATCAACTAATCTTTCTAAAACATATATTTTTTACAAATTTAAAGGTGAACATGACGTACTTCACTTATTAAAAATCATTGCCTTATCACTAGTTCAAAAGTTTCTCATGCCAAAACCCAGATACAATTAGATCTAAAATAAACTCTTTCCAAACAAATCTATTTCGTCTAATTTAACGAATCGTAGTATTCAAAATTTTAAATTACATATTTAAGTGTAAGCAAAACGTATTGTTTTAAAGATTGCTTATTAATAATTTTAAATTAGTATCTCCGAAACCAGGGATACAACCACGCACCTTCAGCTCTTCAGTCTAGTACTCTACAACTGAAGTCTTTCAGATGATAGCAATTAAAATTTCTAATGAACGTATTTATTTTCAAATTTCAAATGCAAACAAAACGAATTCACATTTGAAAACAAAATAGCTTTCAAGAGTTCAAAAGTCACACCTGCCGAATCCCGGGACCTTTAGATCTTCAGTCTAACGCTCTCCCAACTGAGCTATTTCGGCTGATATCAACTAATCTTTCTAAAACATATTTTTTACAAGTTTAAAGTTGAACATGACGTACTCTTTTTAAAAATCATTGCCTTATCACTTGTTCAAAAGTTTCTCCTGCCAAAACCCAGATACAATTAGATCTAAAATAAACTCTTTCCAAACAAATCTATTTCGTCTAATTTAACGAATCGTAGTATTCAAAATTTTAAATTACACATTTAAATGTAAGCAATACGTATTTTTTTTAAAGATTTCTTATTAATAATTTTAAAATAGTATCTCCGAAACCAGGGATACAACCACGCACCTTCAGCTATTCAGTCTAGAACTCTACAACTGAAGTCTTTCAGATGATAGAAATTAAGCTTTCTAATGAACGTATTTATTTTCAAATTTCAATTGTAAACAAAACGAATCCACATTTGAAAACAAAATTGCTTTCACGAGTTCAAAAGTCACACCTGCCGAAACCCGGAATCTTTAGATCTTCAGTCTAACGCTCTCCCAAGTGAGCTATTTCGGCTGATATCAACTAATCTTTCTAAAACATATATTTTTTACAAGTTTAAAGGTGAACATGACGTACTTCACTTTTTAAAAATCATTGCCTTATCACTAGTTGAAAAGTTTTTCATGCCAAAACCCAGATACAATTAGATCTAAAATAAACTCTTTCCAAACAAATCTATTTCGTCTAATTTAACGAATCATAGTATTCAAAATTTTGAATTACACATTTAAATGTAAGTAATACGTATTTTTTTTAAAGATTTCTTATTAATAATTTTAAAATAGTATCTCCGAAACCAGGGATACAACCACGCACCTTCAGCTATTCAGTCTAGAACTCTACAAGTGAAGTCTTTCAGATGATAGCAATTAAAATTTCTAATGAACGTATTTATTTTCAAATTTCAATTGTAAACAAAACGAATTCACATTTGAAAAAAAATTCCTTTCACGAGTTCAAAAGTCACAACTGCCGAAACCAGGGACCTTTAGATCTTCAGTCTAACGGTCTCCCAAATGAGCTATTTCGGCCGATATCAACTAATCTTTCTAAAACATATATTTTTTGCAAGTTTAAAGGTGAACATGACGTACTTCACTTTTTAAAAATCATTGCCTTATCACTTGTTCAAAAGTTTCTCATGCCAAAACCCAGATACAATTAGATCTAAAATAAACTCTTTCCAAACAAATCTATTTCGTCTAATTTAACGAATCATAGTATTCAAAATTTTGAATTACACTTTTAAATGTAAGCAAAACGTATTTTTTAAAGATTGCTTATTAATAATTTTAAATTAGCATCTCCGAAACCAGGGATACAACCACGCACCTTCAGCTCTTCAGTCTAGAATTCTACAAGTGAAGTCTTTCAGATGATAGCAATTAAAATTTCTAATGAACGTATTTATTTTCAAATTTCAATTGTAAACAAAACGAATTCACATTTGAAAACAAAATAGCTTTCAAGAGTTCAAAAGTCACACCTGCCGAAACCCGGGATCGAACCAGGGACCTTTAGATCTTCAGTCTAACGCTCTCCCAACTGAGCTATTTCGGTTATCAAATAATCTTCCTAAAACATATTTTTTACAAGTTTAAAGTTGAACATGACGTACACTTTTTAAAAATCATTGCCTTATTACTTGTTCAAAAGTTTCTCCTGCCAAAACCCAGATACAATTAGATCTAAAATAAACTCTTTCCAAACAAATCTATTTCGTCTAATTTAACGAATCATAGTATTCAAATTATTTAATTACATATTTAAGTGTAAGCAAAACGTATTTTTTTTTAAAGATTGCTTATTAATAATTTTAAATTAGTATCTCCGAAACCAGGGATACAACCACGCACCTTCAGCTCTTCAGTCTAGTACTCTACAACTGAAGTCTTTCAGATGATAGCAAGTAAAATTTCTAATGAACGTATTTATTTTCAAATTTCAAATGTAAACAAAACGAATTCACATTTGAAAACAAACTAGCTTCCAAGAGTTCAAAAGTGACACCTGCCGAAACCCGGGATCGAACCAGGGACCTTTAGATCTTCAGTCTAACGCTCTCCCAACTGAGCTATTTCGGCTGATATCAACTAATCTTTCTAAAACATATTTTTTACAAATTTAAAGTTGAACATGACGTACACTTTTTAAAAATCATTGCCTTATCACTTGTTCAAAAGTTTCTCCTGCCAAAACCCAGATACAATTAGATCTAAAATAAACTCTTTCCAAACAAATCTATTTCGTCTAATTTAAAGAATCATAGTATTCAAAATTTTTAATTACACATTTAAGTGTAAGCTAATCGTATTTTATTTAAAGATTGCTTATAAATAATTTTAAATTAGTATCTCCGAAACCAGGGATACAAACACGCACCTTCAGCTCTTCAGTCTAGAACTCTACAACTGAAATCTTTCAGATGATAGCAATTAAGCTTTCTAATGAACGTATTTATTTTCAAATTTCAATTGTAAACAAAACGAATCCACATTTGAAAACAAAATTGCTTTCACGAGTACAAAAGTCACAACTGCCGAAACCCGGGATCGAACCAAGGACCTTTAGATCTTCAGTCTAACTCTCTCCCAACTGAGCTATTTCGGCTGATATCAACTAATCTTTCTAAAACATATATTTTTTACAAGTTTAAAGGTGAACATGACGTACTTCACTTTTTAAAAATCATTGCCTTATCACTAGTTCAAAAGTTTCTCATGCCAAAACCCAGATACAATTAGATCTAAAATAAACTCTTTCCAAACAAATCTATTTCGTCTAATTTAACGAATCGTAGTATTCAAAATTTTAAATTACATATTTAAGTGTAAGCAAAAAGTATTTTTTTAAAGATTGCTTATTAATAATTTTAAATTAGTATCTCCGAAACCAGGGATACAACCACGCACATTCAGTCTAGTACTCTACAACTGAAGTCTTTCAGATGATAGCAATTAAAATTTCTAATGAACGTATTTATTTTCAAATTTCAAATGTAAACAAAACGAATTCACATTTGAAAACAAAGTAGCTTTCAAGAGTTCAAAAGTCACACCTGCCGAAACCCGGGATCGAACCAGGGACCTTTAGATCTTCAGTCTAAGGCTCTCCCAACTGAGCTATTTCGGCTGATATCAACTAATCTTTCTAAAACATATTTTTTACAAGTTTAAAGTTGAACATGACGTACACTTTTTAAAAATCATTGCCTTATCACTTGTTCAAAAGTTTCTCCTGCCAAAACCCAGATACAATTAGATCTAAAATAAACTCTTTCCAAACAAATCTATTTCGTCTAATTTAACGAATCATAGTATTCAAAATTTTGAATTACACATTTAAATGTATGCAATACGTATTTTTTTTAAAGATTTCTTATTAATAATTTTAAAATAGTATCTCCGAAACCAGGGATACAACCACGCACCTTCAGCTATTCAGTCTAGAACTCTACAACTGAAGTCTTTCAGATGATAGCAATTAAGCTTTCTAATGAACGTATTTATTTTCAAATTTCAATTGTAAACAAAACGAATCCACATTTGAAAACAAAATTGCTTTCAAAAGTTCAAAAGTCACACCTGCCGAAACCCGGGATCGAACCAGGGACCTTCAGATCTTCAGTCTAACGCTCTCCCAAGTGAGCTATTTCGGCTGATATCAACTATTCTTTCTAAAACATATATTTTTTACAAGTTTAAAGGTGAACATGACGTACTTCACTTTTTAAAAATCATTGCCTTATCACTAGTTCAAAAGTTTCTCATGCCAAAACCCAGATACAATTAGATCTAAAATAAACTCTTTCCAAACAAATCTATTTCGTCTAATTTAACGAATCGTAGTATTCAAAATTTTAAATTACATATTTAAGTGTAAGCAAAAAGTATTTTTTTAAAGATTGCTTATTAATAATTTTAAATTAGTATCTCCGAAACCAGGGATACAACCACGCACATTCAGTCTAGTACTCTACAACTGAAGTCTTTCAGATGATAGCAATTAAAATTTCTAATGAACGTATTTATTTTCAAATTTCAAATGTAAACAAAACGAATTCACATTTGAAAACAAAGTAGCTTTCAAGAGTTCAAAAGTCACACCTGCCGAAACCCGGGATCGAACCAGGGACCTTTAGATCTTCAGTCTAAGGCTCTCCCAACTGAGCTATTTCGGCTGATATCAACTAATCTTTCTAAAACATATTTTTTACAAGTTTAAAGTTGAACATGACGTACACTTTTTAAAAATCATTGCCTTATCACTTGTTCAAAAGTTTCTCCTGCCAAAACCCAGATACAATTAGATCTAAAATAAACTCTTTCCAAACAAATCTATTTCGTCTAATTTAACGAATCATAGTATTCAAAATTTTTAATTACACATTTAAGTGTAAGCTAATCGTATTTTATTTAAAGATTGCTTATTAATATTTTTAAATTACTATCTCCGAAACCATGGATACAACCACGCACCTTCAGCTCTTCAGTCTAGAACTCTACAACTGAAGTCTTTCAGATGATAGCAATTAAGCTTTCTAATGAACGTATTTATTTTCAAATTTCAATTGTAAACAAAACGAATCCACATTTGAAAACAAAATTGCTTTCACGAGTTCAAAAGTCACACCTGCCGAAACCCGGGATCGAACCAGGGATCTTTAGATCTTCAGTCTAACGCTCTCCCAAGTGAGCTATTTCGGCTGATATCAACTAATCCTTCTAAAACATATATTTTTTACAAGTTTAAAGGTGAACATGACGTACTTCACTTTTTAAAAATCATTGCCTTATCACTAGTTCAAAAGTTTCTCATGCCAAAACCCAGATACAATTAGATCTAAAATAAACTCTTTCCAAACAAATCTATTTCGTCTAATTTAACGAATCGTAGTATTCAAAATTTTAAATTACATATTTAAGTGTAAGCAAAACGTATTTTTTTAAAGATTGCTTATTAATAATTTTAAATTAGTATCTCCGAAACCAGGGATACAACCACGCACCTTCAGCTCTTCAATCTAGTACTCTACAACTGAAGTCTTTCAGATGATAGCAATTAAAATTTCTAATGAACGTATTTATTTTGAAATTTCAGTTGTAAACTAAACGAATTCACATTTGAAAACAAAATAGCTTTCAAGAGTTACACCTGCCGAAACCCGGGACCTTTAAATCTTCAGTCTAACGCGCTCCCAACTGAGCTATTTCGGCTGATATCAACTAATCTTTCTAAAACATATTTTTTACAAGTTTAAAGTTGAACATGACGTACACTTTTTAAAAATCATTGCCTTATCACTTGTTCAAAAGTTTCTCCTGCCAAAACCCAGATACAATTAGATCTAAAATAAACTCTTTCCAAACAAATCTATTTCGTCTAATTTAACGAATCATAGTATTCAAAATTTTTAAATACACATTTAAGTGTAAGCTAATCGTATTTTATTTAAAGATTGCTTATAAATAATTTTAAATTAGTATCTCCGAAACCAGGGATACAAACACGCACCTTCAGCTCTTCAGTCTAGAACTCTACAACTGAAGTCTTTCAGATGATAGCAATTAAGCTTTCTAATGAACGTATTTATTTTCAAATTTCAATTGTAAACAAAACGAATCCACATTTGAAAACAAAATTGCTTTCACGAGTACAAAAGTCACAACTGCCGAAACCCGGGATCGAACCAAGGACCTTTAGATCTTCAGTCTAACGCTCTCCCAACTGAGCTATTTCGGCTGATATCAACTAATCTTTCTAAAACATATATTTTTTACAAGTTTTAAGGTGAACATGACGTACTTCACTTTTGAAAAATCATTGCCTTATCACTAGTTCAAAAGTTTCTCATGCGAAAACCCAGATACAATTAGATCTAAAATAAACTCTTTCCAAACAAATCTATTTCGTCTAATTTAACGAATCGTAGTATTCAAAATTTTAAATTACATATTTAAGTGTAAGCAAAACGTATTTTTTTTAAAGATTGCTTATTAATAATTTTAAATTAGTATCTCCGAAACCAGGGATACAACCACGCACCTTCAGCTCTTCAGTCTAGTACTCTACAACTGAAGTCTTTCAGATGATAGCAATTAAAATTTCTAATGAACGTATTTATTTTCAAATTTCAATTGTAAACAAAACGAATTCACATTTGAAAACAAAAAAAATTTCAAGAGTTCAAAAGTCACACCTGCCGAAACCCGGGATCGAACCAGGGACCTTTAGATCTTCAGTCTAGCGCTCTCCCAACTGAGGTATTTCGGCTGATATCAACTAATCTTTCTAAAACATATTTTTTACAAGTTTAAAGGTGAACATGACGTACTTCACTTTTTAAAAATCATTGCCTTATCACTAGTTCAAAAGTTTCTCATGCCAAAACCCAGATACAATAAGTTCTAAAATAAACTCTTTCCAAACAAATCTATTTCGTCTAATTTAACGAATCGTAGTATTCAAAATTTTAAATTACATATTTAAGTGTAAGCAAAAAGTATTTTTTTAAAGATTGCTTATTAATAATTTTAAATTAGTATCTCCGAAACCAGGGATACAACCACGCACCTTCAGTCTAGTACTCTACAACTGAAGTCTTTCAGATGATAGCAATTAAAATTTCTAATGAACGTATTTATTTTCAAATTTCAAATGTAAACAAAACGAATTCACATTTGAAAACAAAGTAGCTTTCAAGAGTTCAAAAGTCACACATGCCGAAACCCGGGATCGAACCAGGGACCTTTAGATCTTCAGTCTAACGCTCTCCCAACTGAGCTATTTCGGCTGATATCAACTAATCTTTCTAAAACATATTTTTTACAAGTTTAAAGTTGAACATGACGTACACTTTTTAAAAATCATTGCCTTATCACTTGTTCAAAAGTTTCTCCTGCCAAAACCCAGATACAATTAGATCTAAAACAAACTCTTTCCAAACAAATCTATTTCGTCTAATTTAACGAATCATAGTATTCAAAATTTTTAATTACACATTTAAGTGTAAGCTAATCGTATTTTATTTAAAGATTGCTTATTAATAATTTTAAATTACTATCTCCGAAACCATGGATACAACCACGCACCTTCAGCTCTTCAGTCTAGAACTCTACAACTGAAGTCTTTCAGATGATAGCAATTAAGCTTTCTAATGAACGTATTTATTTTCAAATTTCAATTGTAAACAAAACGAATCCACATTTGAAAACAAAATTGCTTTCACGAGTTCAAAAGTCACACCTGCCGAAACCCGGGATCGAACCAGGGATCTTTAGATCTTCAGTCTAACGCTCTCCCAAGTGAGCTATTTCGGCTGATATCAACTAATCTTTCTAAAACATATATTTTTTACAAGTTTAAAGGTGAACATGACGTACTTCACTTTTTAAAAATCATTGCCTTATCACTAGTTCAAAAGTTTCTCATGCCAAAACCCAGATACAATTAGATCTAAAATAAACTCATTCCAAACAAATCTATTTCGTCTAATTTAACGAATCGTAGTATTCAAAATTTTAAATTACATATTTAAGTGTAAGCAAAACGTATTTTTTTAAAGATTGCTTATTAATAATTTTAAATTAGTATCTCCGAAACCAGGGATACAACCACGCACCTTCAGCTCTTCAATCTAGTACTCTACAACTGAAGTCTTTCAGATGATAGCAATTAAAATTTCTAATGAACGTATTTATTTTGAAATTTCAATTGTAAACAAAACGAATTCACATTTGAAAACAAAATAGCTTTCAAGAGTTCAAAAGTCACACCTGCCGAAACCCGGGACCATTAAATCTTCAGTCTAACGCTCTCCCAACTGAGCTATTTCGGCTGATATCAACTAATCTTTCTAAAACATATTTTTTACAAGTTTAAAGTTGAACATGACGTACACTTTTTAAAAATCATTGCCTTATCACTTGTTCAAAAGTTTCTCTTGCCAAAACCCAGATACAATTAGATCTAAAATAAACTCTTTCCAAACAAATCTATTTCGTCTAATTTAACGAATCATAGTATTCAAAATTTTTAAATACACATTTAAGTGTAAGCTAATCGTATTTTATTTAAAGATTGCTTATAAATAATTTTAAATTAGTATCTCCGAAAACAGGGATACAAACACGCACCTTCAGCTCTTCAGTCTAGAACTCTACAACTGAAGTCTTTCAGATGATAGCAATTAAGCTTTCTAATGAACGTATTTATTTTCAAATTTCAATTGTAAACAAAACGAATCCACATTTGAAAACAAAATTGCTTTCACGAGTACAAAAGTCACAACTGCCGAAACCCGGGATCGAACCAAGGACCTTTAGATCTTCAGTCTAACGCTCTCCCAACTGAGCTATTTCGGCTGATATCAACTAATCTTTCTAAAACATATATTTTTTACAAGTTTTAAGGTGAACATGACGTACTTCACTTTTGAAAAATCATTGCCTTATCACTAGTTCAAAAGTTTCTCATGCTAAAACCCGGATACAATTAGATCTAAAATAAACTCTTTCCAAACAAATCTATTTCGTCTAATTTAACGAATCGTAGTATTCAAAATTTTAAATTACATATTTAAGTGTAAGCAAAACGTATTTTTTTTAAAGATTGCTTATTAATAATTTTAAATTAGTATCTCCGAAACCAGGGATACAACCACGCACCTTCAGCTCTTCAGTCTAGTACTCTACAACTGAAGTCTTTCAGATGATAGCAATTAAAATTTCTAATGAACGTATTTATTTTCAAATTTCAATTGTAAACAAAACGAATTCACATTTGAAAACAAAAAAAATTTCAAGAGTTCAAAAGTCACACCTGCCGAAACCCGGGATCGAACCAGGGACCTTTAGATCTTCAGTCTAACGCTCTCCCAACTGAGGTATTTCGGCTGATATCAACTAATCTTTCTAAAACATATTTTTTACAAGTTTAAAGTTGAACATGACGTACACTTTTTAAAAATCATTGCCTTATCACTTGTTCAAAAGTTTCTCCTGCCAAAACCCAGATACAATTAGATCTAAAATAAACTCTTCCCAAACAAATCTATTTCGTCTAATTTAACGAATCGTAGTATTCAAAATTTTAAATTACATATTTAAGTGTAAGCAAAACGTATTTTTTTTAAAGATTGCTTATTAATAATTTTAAATTAGTATCTCCGAAACCAGGGATACAACCACGCACCTTCAGGTCTTTAGTCTAGTACTCTACAACTGAAGTCTTTCAGATGATAGTAATTAAAATTTCTAATGAACGTATTTATTTTCAAATTCCAATTGTAAACAAAACGAATTCACATTTGAAAACAAAATAGCTTTCAAGAGTTCAAAAGTCACACCTGCCGAAACCCGGGATCAAACCAGGGACCTTTAGATCTTCAGTCTAACGTTCTCCCAACTGAGCTATTTCGGCTGATATCAACTAATCTTTCTAAAACATATTTTTTACAAGTTTAAAGTTGAACATGACGGACACTTTTTAAAAATCATTGCCTTATCACTTGTTCAAAAGTTTCTCCTGCCAAAACCGAGATACAATTAGATCTAAAATAAACTCTTTCCAAACAAATCTATTTCGTCTAATTTAACGAATCATAGTATTCAAAATTTTTAATTACACATTTAAGTGTAAGCTAATCGTATTTTATTTAAAGATTGCTTATAAATAATTTTAAATTAGTATCTCCGAAACCAGGGATACAAACACGCACCTTCAGCTCTTCAGTCTAGAACTCTACAACTGAAGTCTTTCAGATGATAGCAATTAAGCTTTGTAATGAACGTATTTATTTTCAAATTTCAATTTTAAACAAAATGAATTCACATTTGAAAACAAAATTGCTTTCACGAGTTCAAAAGTCACACCTGCCGAAACCCGGCACCTTTAGATCTTCAGACTAACGCTCTCCCAACTGAGCTATTTCGGCTGATATCAACTAATCTTTCTAAAACATATCTTTTTTACAAGTTTAAAGGTGAACATGATGTACTTCACTTTTTAAAAATCATTGCCTTATCACTTGTTCAAAAGTTTCTCCTGCGAAAACCCAGATACAATTAGATCTAAAATAAACTCTTTCCAAACAAATCTATTTTGTCTAATTTAACGAATCATAGTATTCAAAATTTTGAATTACACATTTAAGTGTAAGCGAAACGTATTTTTTTAAAGATTGCTTATTAATAATTTTAAATTAGTATCTCCGAAACCAGGGATACAACCACGCACCTTCAGCTCTTTAGTCTAGTACTCTACAACTGACGTCTTTCAGATGATAGCAATTAAGCTTTCTAATGAACGTATTTATTTTCAAATTTCAATTGAAAACAAAACGAATTCACATTTGAAGACAAAATTGCTTTCACGAGTTCAAAACTAACAAATGCCGAAACCCGGGACCTTTAGATCTTCAGTCTAACGCTCTCCCAACTGAGCTATTTCGGCTGATATAAACAAATCTTTCTAAAACATATATTTTTACAAGTTTAAATTTGAACATGACGTACACTTTTTAAAAATCATTGCCTTATCACTTGTTCAAAAGTTTCTCCTGCCAAAACCCAGATACAATTAGATCTAAAATAAACTCTTTACAAACAAATCTATTTCGTCTAATTTTACGAATCGTAGTATTCAAAATTTTAAATTACATATTTAAGTGTAAGCAAAACGTATTTTTTAAAGATTGCTTATTAATAATTTTAAATTAGTATCTCCGAAACCAGGGATACAACCACGCACCTTCAGCTCTTTAGTCTAGTACTCTACAACTGACGTCTTTCAGATGATAGCAATTAAGCTTTCTAATGAACGAATTTATTTTCACATTTCAATTGTAAACAAAACGAATTCACATTTGAAAACAAAATTGCTTTCACGAGTTCAAAAGTCACACCTGCCGAAACCCTGTATCGAACCAGGGACCTTTAGATCTTCAGTCTAACGCTCTCCCAACTGAGCTATTTCGGCTGATATCAACTAATCTTTCTAAAACATATATTTTTTACAAGTTTTAAGGTGAACATGACGTACTTCACTTTTTAAAAATCATTCCCTTATCACTTGTTCAAAAGTTTCTCCTGCCAAAACCTAGATACAATTAGATCTAAAATAAATTCTTTCCAAACAAATATATTTCGTCTAATTTAATGAATCATAGTATTCAAAATTTTTAATTACACATTTAAGTGTAAGCTAATCGTATTTTATTTAAAGATTGCTTATAAATAATTTTAAATTAGTATCTCCGAAACCAGGGATACAACCACGCACCTTCAGCTCTTCAGTCTAGTACTCTACAAGTGAAGTCTTTCAGATGATAGCAATTAAAATTTCTAATGAACGTATTTATTTTCAAATTTCAATTGTAAACAAAACGAATTTACATTTGAAAACAAAATAGCTTTCAAGAGTTCAAAAGTCACACCTGCCGAAACCCGGGACCTCTAGATCTTCAGTCTAACGCTCTCCCAACTGAGCTATTTCGGCTATCAAATAATCTTTCTAAAACATATTTTTTACAAGTTTAAAGTTGAACATAACGTACACTTTTTAAAAATCATTGCCTTATCACTTGTTCAAAAGTTTCTCCTGCCAAAACCCAGATACAATTAGATCTAAAATAAACTCTTTCCAAACAAATCTATTTCGTCTAATTTAACGAATCATAGTATTCAAAATTTTTAATTACACATTTAAGTGTAAGCTAATCGTATTTTATTTAGAGATTGCTTATTAATAATTTTAAATTAGTATCTCCGAAACCAGGGATACAACCACGCACCTTCAGTCTAGTACTCTACAACTGACGTCTTTCAGATGATAGCAATTAAGATTTCTAATGAACGTATTTATTTTCAAATTTCAATTGTAAACAAAACGAATTCACATTTGAAAAAAAATTGCTTTCACGAGTTCAAAAGATACACCTGCCGAAACCCGGGATCGAACCATGGACCTTTAGATCTTCAGTCTAACGCTCTCCCAACTGAGCTATTTCGGCTGATATCAACTAATCTTTCTAAAACATATATTTTTTACAAGTTTAAAGGTGGCCATGACGTACTTCACTTTTTAAAAATCATTGCCTTATCACTTGTTCAAAAGTTTCTCTTGCCAAAACCCAGATACAATTAGATCTAAAATAAACTCTTTCCAAACAAATCTATTTCGTCTTATTTAACGAATCATAGTATTCAAAATTTTGAATTACACATTTAAATGTAAGCAAAACGTATTTTTTTTTAAAGATTTCTTATTAATAATTTTAAAATAGTATCTCCGAAACCAGGGATACAACCACGCACCTTCAGCTATTCAGTCTAGTACTCTACAACTGACGTCTTTCAGATGATAGCAATTTAACTTTCTACTGAACGTATTTATTTTCAAATTTCAATTGTAAACAAAACGAATTCACATTTGAAAACAAAATAGCTTTCAAGAGTTCAAAAGTCACACCTGCCGAAACCCGGGACCTTTAGATCTTCAGTCTAACGCTCTCCCAACTGAGGTATTTCGGCTGATATCAACTAATCTTTCTAAAACATATTTTTTACAAGTTTAAAGTTGAACATGACGTACACTTTTTAAAAATCATTGCCTTATCACTTGTTCAAAAGTTTCTCCTGCCAAAACCCAGCTACAATTAGATCTAAAATAAACTCTTCCCAAACAAATCTATTTCGTCTAATTTAACGAATCATAGTATTCAAAATTTTTAATTACACATTTAAGTGTAAGCTAATCGTATTTTATTTAGAGATTGCTTATAAATAATTTTAAATTAGTATCTCCGAAACCAGGGATACGAACACGCACCTTCATCTCTTCAGTCTAGAACTCTACAACTGAAGTCTTTCAGATGATAGCAATTAAGCTTTCTAATGAACGTATTTATTTTCAAATTTCAATTGTAAACAAAACGAATCCACATTTGAAAACAAAATTGCTTTCACGAGTAAAAAAGTCACAACTTCCGAAACCCGGGATCGAACCAATGACCTTTAGATCTTCAGTCTAACGCTCTCCCAACTGAGATATTTCGGCTGATATCAACTAATCTTTCTAAAACATATATTTTTTACAAGTTTTAAGGTGAACATGACGTACTTCACTTTTTAAAAATCATTGCCTTATCACTAGTTCAAAGGTTTCTCATGCCAAAACCCAGATACAATTAGATCTAAAATAAACTCTTTCCAAACAAATCTATTTCGTCTAATTTAACGAATCGTAGTATTCAAAATTTTAAATTACATATTTAAGTGTAAGCAAAACGTATTTTTTTTAAAGATTGCTTATTAATAATTTTAAATTAGTATCTCCGAAACCAGGGATACAACCACGCACCTTCAGGTCTTTAGTCTAGTACTCTACAACTGAAGTCTTTCAGATGATAGTAATTAAAATTTCTAATGAACGTATTTATTTTCAAATTTCAATTGTAAACAAAACGAATTCACATTTGAAAACAAAATAGCTTTCAAGAGTTCAAAAGTCACACCTGCCGAAACCCGGGATCAAACCAGGGACCTTTAGATCTTCAGTCTAACGTTCTCCCAACTGAGCTATTTCGGCTGATATCAACTAATCTTTCTAAAACATATTTTTTACAAGTTTAAAGTTGAACATGACGGACACTTTTTAAAAATCATTGCCTTATCACTTGTTCAAAAGTTTCTCCTGCCAAAACCGAGATACAATTAGATCTAAAATAAACTCTTTCCAAACAAATCCATTTCGTCTAATTTAACGAATCATAGTATTCAAAATTTTTAATTACACATTTAAGTGTAAGCTAATCGTATTTTATTTAAAGATTGCTTATAAATAATTTTAAATTAGTATCTCCGAAACCAGGGATACAACCACGCACCTTCAGCTCTTTAGTCTAGTACTCTACAACTGACGTCTTTCAGATGATAGCAATTAAGCTTTCTAATGAACGTATTTATTTTCAAATTTCAATTGAAAACAAAACGAATTCACATTTGAAGGCAAAATTGCTTTCACGAGTTCAAAACTAACAACTGCCGAAACCCGGCACCTTTCGATCTTCAGACTAACGCTCTCCCAACTGAGCTATTTCGGCTGATATCAACTAATCTTTCTAAAACATATCTTTTTTACAAGTTTAAAGGTGAACATGATGTACTTCACTTTTTAAAAATCATTGCCTTATCACTTGTTCAAAAGTTTCTCCTGCCAAAACCCAGATACAATTAGATCTAAAATAAACTCTTTCCAAACAAATCTATTTCGTCTAATTTAACGAATCGTAGTATTCAAAATTTTAAATTACATATTTAAGTGTAAGCAAAACGTATTTTTTAAAGATTGCTTATTAATAATTTTAAATTAGTATCTCCGAAACCAGGGATACAACCACGCACCTTCAGCTCTTTAGTCTAGTACTCTACAACTGACGTCTTTCAGATGATAGCAATTAAGCTTTCTAATGAACGAATTTATTTTCACATTTCAATTGTAAACAAAACGAATTCACATTTGAAAAAAAATTGCTTTCACGAGTTCAAAAGATACACCTGCCGAAACCCGGGATCGAACCATGGACCTTTAGATCTTCAGTCTAACGCTCTCCCAACTGAGCTATTTCGGCTGATATCAACTAATCTTTCTAAAACATATATTTTTTACAAGTTTAAAGGTGGCCATGACGTACTTCACTTTTTAAAAATCATTGCCTTATCACTTGTTCAAAAGTTTCTCTTGCCAAAACCCAGATACAATTAGATCTAAAATAAACTCTTTCCAAACAAATCTATTTCGTCTTATTTAACGAATCATAGTATTCAAAATTTTGAATTACACATTTAAATGTAAGCAAAACGTATTTTTTTTTAAAGATTTCTTATTAATAATTTTAAAATAGTATCTCCGAAACCAGGGATACAACCACGCACCTTCAGCTATTCAGTCTAGTACTCTACAACTGACGTCTTTCAGATGATAGCAATTTAACTTTCTAATGAACGTATTTATTTTCAAATTTCAATTGTAAACAAAACGAATTCACATTTGAAAACAAAATAGCTTTCAAGAGTTCAAAAGTCACACCTGCCGAAACCCGGGATCGAACCAGGGACCTTTAGATCTTCAGTCTAACGCTCTCCCAACTGAGGTATTTCGGCTCATATCAACTAATCTTTCTAAAACATATTTTTTACAAGTTTAAAGTTGAACATGACGTACACTTTTTAAAAATCATTGCCTTATCACTTGTTCAAAAGTTTCTCCTGCCAAAACCCAGCTACAATTAGATCTAAAATAAACTCTTCCCAAACAAATCTATTTCGTCTAATTTAACGAATCATAGTATTCAAAATTTTTAATTACACATTTAAGTGTAAGCTAATCGTATTTTATTTAGAGATTGCTTATAAATAATTTTAAATTAGTATCTCCGAAACCAGGGATACGAACACGCACCTTCAGCTCTTCAGTCTAGAACTCTACAACTGAAGTCTTTCAGATGATAGCAATTAAGCTTTCTAATGAACGTATTTATTTTCAAATTTCAATTGTAAACAAAACGAATCCACATTTGAAAACAAAATTGCTTTCACGAGTAAAAAAGTCACAACTTCCGAAACCCGGGATCGAACCAATGACCTTTAGATCTTCAGTCTAACGCTCTCCCAACTGAGATATTTCGGCTGATATCAACTAATCTTTCTAAAACATATTTTTTACAAGTTTAAAGTTGAACATGACGGACACTTTTTAAAAATCATTGCCTTATCACTTGTTCAAAAGTTTCTCCTGCCAAAACCGAGATACAATTAGATCTAAAATAAACTCTTTCCAAACAAATCCATTTCGTCTAATTTAACGAATCATAGTATTCAAAATTTTTAATTACACATTTAAGTGTAAGCTAATCGTATTTTATTTAAAGATTGCTTATAAATAATTTTAAATTAGTATCTCCGAAACCAGGGATACAAACACGCACCTTCAGCTCTTCAGTCTAGAACTCTACAACTGAAGTCTTTCAGATGATATCAATTAAGCTTTGTAATAAACGTATTTATTTTCAAATTTCAATTTTAAACAAAACGAATTCACATTTGAAAACAAAATTGCTTTCACGAGTTCAAAAGTCACACCTGCCGAAACCCGGCACCTTTAGATCTTCAGACTAACGCTCTCCCAACTGAGCTATTTCGGCTGATATCAACTAATCTTTCTAAAACATATCTTTTTTACAAGTTTAAAGGTGAACATGACGTACTTCACTTTTTAAAAATCATTGCCTTATCACTTGTTCAAAAGTTTCTCCTGCCAAAACCCAGATACAATTAGATCTAAAATAAACTCTTTCCAAACAAATCTATTTCGTCTAATTTAACGAATCATAGTATTCAAAATTTTGAATTACACATTTAAGTGTAAGCAAAACGCATTTTTTTTTAAAGATTGCTTATTAAAAATTTTAAACTAGTATCTCCGAAACCAGGGATACAACCACGCACCTTCTTCTCTTCAGTCTAGTACTCTACAACTGACGTCTTTCAGATGATAGCAATTAAGCTTTCTAATGAACGAATTTATTTTCACATTTCAATTGTAAACAAAACGAATTCACATTTGAAAACAAAATTGCTTTCACGAGTTCAAAAGTCACACCTGCCGAAACCCTGTATCGAACCAGGGACCTTTAGATCTTCAGTCTAACGCTCTCCCAACTGAGCTATTTCGGCTGATATCAACTAATCTTTCTAAAACATATATTTTTTACAAGTTTTAAGGTGAACATGACGTACTTCACTTTTTAAAAATCATTGCCTTATCACTTGTTCAAAAGTTTCTCCTGCCGAAACCCAGATACAATTAGATCTAAAATAAACTCTTTTCAAACAAATCTATTTCGTCTAATTTAACGAATCATAGTATTCAAAATTTTGAATTACACATTTAAGTGTAAGCAAAACGCATTTTTTTTAAAGATTGCTTATTAAAAATTTTAAACTAGTATCTCCGAAACCAGGGATACAACCACGCACCTTCAGCTCTTCAGTCTAGTACTCTACAACTGAAGTCTTTCAGATGATAGCAAATTAAAATTTCTAATGAACGTATTTATTTTCACATTTCAATTGTAAACAAAATGAATTCACATTTGAAAACAAAATTGCTTTCAAGAGTTCAAAAGTCACACCTGCCGAAACCCGGGATCGAACCAGGGACCTTTAGATCTTCAGTCTAACGCTCTCCCAACTGAGGTATTTCGGCTGATATCAACTAATCTTTCTAAAACATATTTTTTACAAGTTTAAAGGTGAACATGACGTACTTCACTTTTTAAAAATCATTGCCTAATCACTTGTTCAAAAGTTTCTCTTGCCAAAACCCAGATACAATTAGATCTAAAATAAACTCTTTCCAAACAAATCTATTTCGTCTTATTTAACGAATCATAGTATTCAAAATTTTGAATTACACATTTAAATGTAAGCAAAACGTATTTTTTTTTAAAGATTTCTTATTAATAATTTTAAAATAGTATCTCCGAAACCAGGGATACAACCACGCACCTTCAGCTATTCAGTCTAGTACTCTACAACTGACGTCTTTCAGATGATAGCAATTTAACTTTCTAATGAACGTATTTATTTTCAAATTTCAATTGTAAACAAAACGAATTCACATTTGAAAACAAAATAGCTTTCAAGAGTTCAAAAGTCACACCTGCCGAAACCCGGGATCGAACCAGGGACCTTTAGATCTTCAGTCTAACGCTCTCCCAACTGAGGTATTTCGGCTGATATCATCTAATCTTTCTAAAACATATTTTTTACAAGTTTAAAGTTGAACATGACGTACACTTTTTAAAAATCATTGCCTTATCACTTGTTCAAAAGTTTCTCCTGCCAAAACCCAGCTACAATTAGATCTAAAATAAACTCTTCCCAAACAAATCTATTTCGTCTAATTTAACGAATCATAGTATTCAAAATTTTTAATTACACATTTAAGTGTAAGCTAATCGTATTTTATTTAGAGATTGCTTATAAATAATTTTAAATTAGTATCTCCGAAACCAGGGATACGAACACGCACCTTCAGCTCTTCAGTCTAGAACTCTACAACTGAAGTCTTTCAGATGATAGCAATTAAGCTTTCTAATGAACGTATTTATTTTCAAATTTCAATTGTAAACAAAACGAATCCACATTTGAAAACAAAATTGCTTTCACGAGTAAAAAAGTCACAACTTCCGAAACCCGGGATCGAACCAATGACCTTTAGATCTTCAGTCTAACGCTCTCCCAACTGAGATATTTCGGCTGATATCAACTAATCTTTCTAAAACATATATTTTTTACAAGTTTTAAGGTGAACATGACGTACTTCACTTTTTAAAAATCATTGCCTTATCACTAGTTCAAAAGTTTCTCATGCCAAAACCCAGATACAATTAGATCTAAAATAAACTCTTTCCAAACAAATCTATTTCGTCTAATTTAACGAATCGTAGTATTCAAAATTTTAAATTACATATTTAAGTGTAAGCAAAACGTATTTTTTTTAAAGATTGCTTATTAATAATTTTAAATTAGTATCTCCGAAACCAGGGATACAACCACGCACCTTCAGGTCTTTAGTCTAGTACTCTACAACTGAAGTCTTTCAGATGATAGTAATTAAAATTTCTAATGAACGTATTTATTTTCAAATTTCAATTGTAAACAAAACGAATTCACATTTGAAAACAAAATAGCTTTCAAGAGTTCAAAAGTCACACCTGCCGAAACCCGGGACCTTTAGATCTTCAGTCTAACGTTCTCCCAACTGAGCTATTTCGGCTGATATCAACTAATCTTTCTAAAACATATTTTTTACAAGTTTAAAGTTGAACATGACGGACACTTTTTAAAAATCATTGCCTTATCACTTGTTCAAAAGTTTCTCCTGCCAAAACCGAGATACAATTAGATCTAAAATAAACTCTTTCCAAACAAATCCATTTCGTCTAATTTAACGAATCATAGTATTCAAAATTTTTAATTACACATTTAAGTGTAAGCTAATCGTATTTTATTTAAAGATTGCTTATAAATAATTTTAAATTAGTATCTTCGAAACCAGGGATACAAACACGCACCTTCAGCTCTTCAGTCTAGAACTCTACAACTGAAGTCTTTCAGATGATATCAATTAAGCTTTGTAATAAACGTATTTATTTTCAAATTTCAATTTTAAACAAAACGAATTCACATTTGAAAACAAAATTGCTTTCACGAGTTCAAAAGTCACACCTGCCGAAACCCGGCACCTTTAGATCTTCAGAATAACGCTCTCCCAACTGAGCTATTTCGGCTGATATCAACTAATCTTTCTAAAACATATCTTTTTTACAAGTTTAAAGGTGAACATGATGTACTTCACTTTTTAAAAATCATTGCCTTATCACTTGTTCAAAAGTTTCTCCTGCCAAAACCCAGATACAATTAGATCTAAAATAAACTCTTTCCAAACAAATCTATTTTGTCTAATTTAACGAATCATAGTATTCAAAATTTTGAATTACACATTTAAGTGTAAGCGAAACGTATTTTTTTAAAGATTGCTTATTAATAATTTTAAATTAGTATCTCCGAAACCAGGGATACAACCACGCACCTTCAGCTCTTTAGTCTAGTACTCTACAACTGACGTCTTTCAGATGATAGCAATTAAGCTTTCTAATGAACGTATTTATTTTCAAATTTCAATTGAAAACAAAACGAATTCACATTTGAAGACAAAATTGCTTTCACGAGTTTAAAACTAACAACTGCCGAAACCCGGGACCTTTAGATCTTCAGTCTAACGCTCTCCCAACTGAGCTATTTCGGCTGATATAAACAAATCTTTCTAAAACATATATTTTTACAAGTTTAAAGGTGAACATGACGTACTTCACTTTTTAAAAATCATTGCCTTATCACTTGTTCAAAAGTTTCTTCTGCCAAAACCCAGATACAATTAGATCTAAAATAAACTCTTTCCAAACAAATCTATTTCGTCTAATTTAACGAATCATAGTATTCAAAATTTTGAATTACACATTTAAGTGTAAGCAAAACGCATTTTTTTTAAAGATTGCTTATTAAAAATTTTAAACTAGTATCTCCGAAACCAGGGATACAACCACGCACCTTCTTCTCTTCAGTCTAGTACTCTACAACTGACGTCTTTCAGATGATAGCAATTAAGCTTTCTAATGAACGAATTTATTTTCACATTTCAATTGTAAACAAAACGAATTCACATTTGAAAACAAAATTGCTTTCACGAGTTCAAAAGTCACACCTGCCGAAACCCTGTATCGAACCAGGGACCTTTAGATCTTCAGTCTAACGCTCTCCCAACTGAGCTATTTCGGCTGATATCAACTAATCTTTCTAAAACATATATTTTTTACAAGTTTTAAGGTGAACATGACGTACTTCACTTTTTAAAAATCATTGCCTTATCACTTGTTCAAAAGTTTCTCCTGCCGAAACCCAGATACAATTAGATCTAAAATAAACTCTTTTCAAACAAATCTATTTCGTCTAATTTAACGAATCATAGTATTCAAAATTTTGAATTACACATTTAAGTGTAAGCAAAACGCATTTTTTTTAAAGATTGCTTATTAAAAATTTTAAACTAGTATCTCCGAAACCAGGGATACAACCACGCACCTTCAGCTCTTCAGTCTAGTACTCTACAACTGAAGTCTTTCAGATGATAGCAAATTAAAATTTCTAATGAACGTATTTATTTTCAAATTTCAATTGTAAACAAAATGAATTCACATTTGAAAACAAAATTGCTTTCAAGAGTTCAAAAGTCACACCTGCCGAAACCAGGGACCTTTAGATCTTCAGTCTAACGCTCTTCCAACTGAGCTATTTCGGCTGATATAAACAAATCTTTCTAAAACATATTTTTTACAAGTTTAAATTTGAACATGACGTACACTTTTTAAAAATCATTGCCTTATCACTTGTTCAAAAGTTTCTCCTGCCAAAACCCAGATACAATTAGATCTAAAATAAACTCTTTCCAAACAAATCTATTTCGTCTAATTTAACGAATCGTAGTATTCAAAATTTTAAATTACATATTTAAGTGTAAGCAAAACGTATTTTTTAAAGATTGCTTATTAATAATTTTAAATTAGTATCTCCGAAACCAGGGATACAACCACGCACCTTCAGCTCTTTAGTCTAGTACTCTACAACTGACGTCTTTCAGATGATAGCAATTAAGCTTTCTAATGAACGAATTTATTTTCACATTTCAATTGTAAACAAAACGAATTCACATTTGAAAACAAAATTGCTTTCACGAGTTCAAAAGTCACACCTGCCGAAACCCTGTATCGAACCAGGGACCTTTAGATCTTCAGTCTAACGCTCTCCCAACTGAGCTATTTCGGCTGATATCAACTAATCTTTCTAAAACATATATTTTTTACAAGTTTTAAGGTGAACATGACGTACTTCACTTTTAAAAATCATTCCCTTATCACTTGTTCAAAAGTTTCTCCTGCCAAAACCTAGATACAATTAGATACAAAATAAACTCTTTCCAAACAAACCTATTTTGTCTAATTTAACGAATCATAGTATTCAAAATTTTGAATTACACATTTAAGTGTAAGCAAAACGCATTTTTTTTAAAGTTTGCTTATTAATAATTTTAAATTAGTATCTCCGAAACCAGAGATACAGTCACACACCTTCAGCTCTTCAGTCTAGAACTCTACAACTGAAGTCTTTCAGATGATAGCAATTAAGCTTTGTAATGAACGTATTTATTTTCAAATTTCAATTTTAAACAAAACGAATTCACATTTGAAAACAAAATTGCTTTCACGAGTTCAAAAGTCACACCTGCCGAAACCCGGCACCTTTAGATCTTCAGACTAACGCTCTCCCAACTGAGCTATTTCGGCTGATATCAACAAATCTTTCTAAAACATATCTTTTTTAGAAGTTTAAAGGTGAACATGATGTACTTCACTTTTTAAAAATCATTGCCTTATCACTTGTTCAAAAGTTTCTCCTGCCAAAACCCAGATACAATTAGATCTAAAATAAACTCTTTCCAAACAAATCTATTTTGTCTAATTTAACGAATCATAGTATTCAAAATTTTGAATTACACATTTAAGTGTAAGCGAAACGTATTTTTTTAAAGATTGCTTATTAATAATTTTAAATTAGTATCTCCGAAACCAGGGATACAACCACGCACCTTCAGCTCTTTAGTCTAGTACTCTACAACTGACGTCTTTCAGATGATAGCAATTAAGCTTTCTAATGAACGTATTTATTTTCAAATTTCAATTGAAAACAAAACGAATTCACATTTGAAGACAAAATTGCTTTCACGAGTTCAAAACTAACAACTGCCGAAACCCGGGACCTTTAGATCTTCAGTCTAACGCTCTCCCAACTGAGCTATTTCGGCTGATATCAACTAATCTTTCTAAAACATATCTTTTTTACAAGTTTAAAGGTGACCATGATGTACTTCACTTTTTAAAAATCATTGCCTTATCACTTGTTCAAAAGTTTCTCCTGCCAAAACCCAGATACAATTAGATCTAAAATAAACTCTTTCCAAACAAATCTATTTTGTCTAATTTAACGAATCATAGTATTCAAAATTTTGAATTACACATTTAAGTGTAAGCGAAACGTATTTTTTTAAAGATTGCTTATTAATAATTTTAAATTAGTATCTCCGAAACCAGGGATACAACCACGCACCTTCAGCTCTTTAGTCTAGTACTCTACAACTGACGTCTTTCAGATGATAGCAATTAAGCTTTCTAATGAACGTATTTATTTTCAAATTTCAATTGAAAACAAAACGAATTCACATTTGAAGACAAAATTGCTTTCACGAGTTTAAAACTAACAACTGCCGAAACCCGGGACCTTTAGATCTTCAGTCTAACGCTCTCCCAACTGAGCTATTTCGGCTGATGTAAACAAATCTTTCTAAAACATATATTTTTACAAGTTTAAAGGTGAACATGACGTACTTCACTTTTTAAAAATCATTGCCTTATCACTTGTTCAAAAGTTTCTTCTGCCAAAACCCAGATACAATTAGATCTAAAATAAACTCTTTCCAAACAAATCTATTTCGTCTAATTTAACGAATCATAGTATTCAAAATTTTGAATTACACATTTAAGTGTAAGCAAAACGCATTTTTTTTAAAGATTGCTTATTAAAAATTTTAAACTAGTATCTCCGAAACCAGGGATACAACCACGCACCTTCTTCTCTTCAGTCTAGTACTCTACAACTGACGTCTTTCAGATGATAGCAATTAAGCTTTCTAATGAACGAATTTATTTTCACATTTCAATTGTAAACAAAACGAATTCACATTTGAAAACAAAATTGCTTTCACGAGTTCAAAAGTCACACCTGCCGAAACCCTGTATCGAACCAGGGACCTTTAGATCTTCAGTCTAACGCTCTCCCAACTGAGCTATTTCGGCTGATATCAACTAATCTTTCTAAAACATATATTTTTTACAAGTTTTAAGGTGAACATGACGTACTTCACTTTTTAAAAATCATTGCCTTATCACTTGTTCAAAAGTTTCTCCTGCCGAAACCCAGATACAATTAGATCTAAAATAAACTCTTTTCAAACAAATCTATTTCGTCTAATTTAACGAATCATAGTATTCAAAATTTTGAATTACACATTTAAGTGTAAGCAAAACGCATTTTTTTTAAAGATTGCTTATTAAAAATTTTAAACTAGTATCTCCGAAACCAGGGATACAACCACGCACCTTCAGCTCTTCAGTCTAGTACTCTACAACTGAAGTCTTTCAGATGATAGCAAATTAAAATTTCTAATGAACGTATTTATTTTCAAATTTCAATTGTAAACAAAATGAATTCACATTTGAAAACAAAATTGCTTTCAAGAGTTCAAAAGTCACACCTGCCGAAACCAGGGACCTTTAGATCTTCAGTCTAACGCTCTTCCAACTGAGCTATTTCGGCTGATATAAACAAATCTTTCTAAAACATATTTTTTACAAGTTTAAATTTGAACATGACGTACACTTTTTAAAAATCATTGCCTTATCACTTGTTCAAAAGTTTCTCCTGCCAAAACCCAGATACAATTAGATCTAAAATAAACTCTTTCCAAACAAATCTATTTCGTCTAATTTAACGAATCGTAGTATTCAAAATTTTAAATTACATATTTAAGTGTAAGCAAAACGTATTTTTTAAAGATTGCTTATTAATAATTTTAAATTAGTATCTCCGAAACCAGGGATACAACCACGCACCTTCAGCTCTTTAGTCTAGTACTCTACAACTGACGTCTTTCAGATGATAGCAATTAAGCTTTCTAATGAACGAATTTATTTTCACATTTCAATTGTAAACAAAACGAATTCACATTTGAAAACAAAATTGCTTTCACGAGTTCAAAAGTCACACCTGCCGAAACCCTGTATCGAACCAGGGACCTTTAGATCTTCAGTCTAACGCTCTCCCAACTGAGCTATTTCGGCTGATATCAACTAATCTTTCTAAAACATATATTTTTTACAAGTTTTAAGGTGAACATGACGTACTTCACTTTTAAAAATCATTCCCTTATCACTTGTTCAAAAGTTTCTCCTGCCAAAACCTAGATACAATTAGATACAAAATAAACTCTTTCCAAACAAACCTATTTTGTCTAATTTAACGAATCATAGTATTCAAAATTTTGAATTACACATTTAAGTGTAAGCAAAACGCATTTTTTTTAAAGTTTGCTTATTAATAATTTTAAATTAGTATCTCCGAAACCAGAGATACAGTCACACACCTTCAGCTCTTCAGTCTAGTACTCTACAAGTGAAGTCTTTCAGATGATAGCAATTAAAATTTCTAATGAACGTATTTATTTTCAAATTTCAATTGTAAACAAAACGAATTTACATTTGAAAACAAAATAGCTTTCAAGAGTCACACCTGCCGAAACCCGGGACCTTTAGTCTAACGCTCTCCCAACTGAGCTATTTCGGCTATCAAATAATCTTTCTAAAACATATTTTTTACAAGTTTAAAGTTGAACATGACGTACTTCACTTTTTAAAAATCATTGCCTTATCACTAGTTCAAAAGTTTCTCATGCCAAAACCCAGATACAATTAGATCTAAAATAAACTCTTTCCAAACAAATCTATTTCGTCTAATTTAACGAATCGTAGTATTCAAAATTTTAAATTACATATTTAAGTGTAAGCAAAAAGTATTTTTTTAAAGATTGCTTATTAATAATTTTAAATTAGTATCTCCGAAACCAGGGATACAACCACGCACATTCAGTCTAGTACTCTACAACTGAAGTCTTTCAGATGATAGCAATTAAAATTTCTAATGAACGTATTTATTTTCAAATTTCAAATGTAAACAAAACGAATTCACATTTGAAAACAAAGTAGCTTTCAAGAGTTCAAAAGTCACACCTGCCGAAACCCGGACCTTTAGATCTTCAGTCTAACGCTCTCCCAACTGAGCTATTTCGGCTGATATCAACTAATCTTTCTAAAACATATTTTTTACAAGTTTAAAGTTGAACATGACGTACACTTTTTAAAAATCATTGCCTTATCACTTGTTCAAAAGTTTCTCCTGCCAAAACCCAGATACAATTAGATCTAAAATAAACTCTTTCCAAACAAATCTATTTCGTCTAATTTAACGAATCATAGTATTCAAAATTTTTAATTACACATTTAAGTGTAAGCTAATCGTATTTTATTTAAAGATTGCTTATTAATATTTTTAAATTACTATCTCCGAAACCATGGATACAACCACGCACCTTCAGCTCTTCAGTCTAGAACTCTACAACTGAAGTCTTTCAGATGATAGCAATTAAGCTTTCTAATGAACGTATTTATTTTCAAATTTCAATTGTAAACAAAACGAATCCACATTTGAAAACAAAATTGCTTTCACGAGTTCAAAAGTCACACCTGCCGAAACCCGGGATCTTTAGATCTTCAGTCTAACGCTCTCCCAAGTGAGTTATTTCGGCTGATATCAACTAATCTTTCTAAAACATATATTTTTTACAAGTGTAAAGGTGAACATGACGTACTTCACTTTTTAAAAATCATTGCCTTATCACTAGTTCAAAAGTTTCTCATGCCAAAACCCAGATACAATTAGATCTAAAATAAACTCTTTCCAAACAAATCTATTTCGTCTAATTTAACGAATCGTAGTATTCAAAATTTTAAATTACATATTTAAGTGTAAGCAAAACGTATTTTTTTAAAGATTGCTTATTAATAATTTTAAATTAGTATCTCCGAAACCAGGGATACAACCACGCACCTTCAGCTCTTCAATCTAGTACTCTACAACTGAAGTCTTTCAGATGATAGCAATTAAAATTTCTAATGAACGTATTTATTTTGAAATTTCAGTTGTAAACAAAACGAATTCACATTTGAAAACAAAATAGCTTTCAAGAGTTCAAAAGTCACACCTGCCGAAACCCGGGACCTTTAAATCTTCAGTCTAACGCGCTCCCAACTGAGCTATTTCGGCTGATATCAACTAATCTTTCTAAAACATATTTTTTACAAGTTTAAAGTTGAACATGACGTACACTTTTTAAAAATCATTGCCTTATCACTTGTTCAAAAGTTTCTCCTGCCAAAACCCAGATACAATTATATCTAAAATAAACTCTTTCCAAACAAATCTATTTCGTCTAATTTAACGAATCATAGTATTCAAAATTTTTAAATACACATTTAAGTGTAAGCTAATCGTATTTTATTTAAAGATTGCTTATAAATAATTTTAAATTAGTATCTCCGAAACCAGGGATACAAACACGCACCTTCAGCTCTTCAGTCTAGAACTCTACAACTGAAGTCTTTCAGATGATAGCAATTAAGCTTTCTAATGAACGTATTTATTTTCAAATTTCAATTGTAAACAAAACGAATCCACATTTGAAAACAAAATTGCTTTCACGAGTACAAAAGTCACAACTGCCGAAACCCGGGATCGAACCAAGGACCTTTAGATCTTCAGTCTAACGCTCTCCCAACTGAGCTATTTCGGCTGATATCAACTAATCTTTCTAAAACATATATTTTTTACAAGTTTTAAGGTGAACATGACGTACTTCACTTTTGAAAAATCATTGCCTTATCACTAGTTCAAAAGTTTCTCATGCGAAAACCCAGATACAATTAGATCTAAAATAAACTCTTTCCAAACAAATCTATTTCGTCTAATTTAACGAATCGTAGTATTCAAAATTTTAAATTACATATTTAAGTGTAAGCAAAACGTATTTTTTTTAAAGATTGCTTATTAATAATTTTAAATTAGTATCTCCGAAACCAGGGATACAACCACGCACCTTCAGCTCTTCAGTCTAGTACTCTACAACTGAAGTCTTTCAGATGATAGCAATTAAAATTTCTAATGAACGTATTTATTTTCAAATTTCAATTGTAAACAAAACGAATTCACATTTGAAAACAAAAAAAATTTCAAGAGTTCAAAAGTCACACCTGCCGAAACCCGGGATCGAACCAGGGACCTTTAGATCTTCAGTCTAACGCTCTCCCAACTGAGGTATTTCGGCTGATATCAACTAATCTTTCTAAAACATATTTTTTACAAGTTTAAAGGTGAACATGACGTACTTCACTTTTTAAAAATCATTGCCTTATCACTAGTTCAAAAGTTTCTCATGCCAAAACCCAGATACAATAAGTTCTAAAATAAACTCTTTCCAAACAAATCTATTTCGTCTAATTTAACGAATCGTAGTATTCAAAATTTTAAATTACATATTTAAGTGTAAGCAAAAAGTATTTTTTTAAAGATTGCTTATTAATAATTTTAAATTAGTATCTCCGAAACCAGGGATACAAAGACGCACCTTCAGTCTAGTACTCTACAACTGAAGTCTTTCAGATGATAGCAATTAAAATTTCTAATGAACGTATTTATTTTCAAATTTCAAATGTAAACAAAACGAATTCACATTTGAAAACAAAGTAGCTTTCAAGAGTTCAAAAGTCACACCTGCCGAAACCCGGGATCGAACCAGGGACCTTTAGATCTTCAGTCTAACGCTCTCCCAAGTGAGCTATTTCGGCTGATATCAACTAATCTTTCTAAAACATATATTTTTTACAAGTTTAAAGGTGAACATGACGTACTTCACTTTTTAAAAATCATTGCCTTATCACTAGTTCAAAAGTTTCTCATGCCAAAACCCAGATACAATTAGATCTAAAACAAACTCTTTCCAAACAAATCTATTTCGTCTAATTTAACGAATCGTAGTATTCAAAATTTTAAATTACATATTTAAGTGTAAGCAAAACGTATTTTTTTAAAGATTGCTTATTAATAATTTTAAATTAGTATCTCCGAAACCAGGGATACAACCACGCACCTTCAGCTCTTCAATCTAGTACTCTACAACTGAAGTCTTTCAGATGATAGCAATTAAAATTTCTAATGAACGTATTTATTTTGAAATTTCAATTGTAAACAAAACGAATTCACATTTGAAAACAAAATAGCTTTCAAGAGTTCAAAAGTCACACCTGCCGAAACCCGGGACCTTTAAATCTTCAGTCTAACGATCTCCCAACTGAGCTATTTCGGCTGATATCAACTAATCTTTCTAAAACATATTTTTTACAAGTTTAAAGTTGAACATGACGTACACTTTTTAAAAATCATTGCCTTATCACTTGTTCAAAAGTTTCTCCTGCCAAAACCCAGATACAATTAGATCTAAAATAAACTCTTTCCAAACAAATCTATTTCGTCTAATTTAACGAATCATAGTATTCAAAATTTTTAAATACACATTTAAGTGTAAGCTAATCGTATTTTATTTAAAGATTGCTTATAAATAATTTTAAATTAGTATCTCCGAAACCAGGGATACAAACACGCACCTTCAGCTCTTCAGTCTAGAACTCTACAACTGAAGTCTTTCAGATGATAGCAATTAAGCTTTCTAATGAACGTATTTATTTTCAAATTTCAATTGTAAACAAAACGAATCCACATTTGAAAACAAAATTGCTTTCACGAGTACAAAAGTCACAACTGCCGAAACCCGGGATCGAACCAAGGACCTTTAGATCTTCAGTCTAACGCTCTCCAAGCTGAGCTATTTCGGCTGATATCAACTAATCTTTCTAAAACATATATTTTTTACAAGTTTTAAGGTGAACATGACGTACTTCACTTTTGAAAAATCATTGCCTTATCACTAGTTCAAAAGTTTCTCATGCGAAAACCCGGATACAATTAGATCTAAAATAAACTCTTTCCAAACAAATCTATTTCGTCTAATTTAACGAATCGTAGTATTCAAAATTTTAAATTACATATTTAAGTGTAAGCAAAACGTATTTTTTTTAAAGATTGCTTATTAATAATTTTAAATTAGTATCTCCGAAACCAGGGATACAACCACGCACCTTCAGCTCTTCAGTCTAGTACTCTACAACTGAAGTCTTTCAGATGATAGCAATTAAAATTTCTAATGAACGTATTTATTTTCAAATTTCAATTGTAAACAAAACGAATTCACATTTGAAAACAAAAAAAATTTCAAGAGTTCAAAAGTCACACCTGCCGAAACCCGGGATCGAACCAGGGACCTTTAGATCTTCAGTCTAACGCTCTCCCAACTGAGGTATTTCGGCTGATATCAACTAATCTTTCTAAAACATATTTTTTACAAGTTTAAAGTTGAACATGACGTACACTTTTTAAAAATCATTGCCTTATCACTTGTTCAAAAGTTTCTCCTGCCAAAACCCAGATACAATTAGATCTAAAATAAACTCTTCCCAAACAAATCTATTTCGTCTAATTTAACGAATCGTAGTATTCAAAATTTTAAATTACATATTTAAGTGTAAGCAAAACGTATTTTTTTTAAAGATTGCTTATTAATAATTTTAAATTAGTATCTCCGAAACCAGGGATACAACCACGCACCTTCAGGTCTTTAGTCTAGTACTCTACAACTGAAGTCTTTCAGATGATAGTAATTAAAATTTCTAATGAACGTATTTATTTTCAAATTCCAATTGTAAACAAAACGAATTCACATTTGAAAACAAAATAGCTTTCAAGAGTTCAAAAGTCACACCTGCCGAAACCCGGGATCGAACCAGGGACCTTTAGATCTTCAGTCTAACGCTCTCCCAACTGAGGTATTTCGGCTGATATCAACTAATCTTTCTAAAACATATTTTTTACAAGTTTAAAGTTGAACATGACGTACACTTTTTAAAAATCATTGCCTTATCACTTGTTCAAAAGTTTCTCCTGCCAAAACCCAGATACAATTAGATCTAAAATAAACTCTTCCCAAACAAATCTATTTCGTCTAATTTAACGAATCGTAGTATTCAAAATTTTAAATTACATATTTAAGTGTAAGCAAAACGTATTTTTTTTAAAGATTGCTTATTAATAATTTTAAATTAGTATCTCCGAAACCAGGGATACAACCACGCACCTTCAGGTCTTTAGTCTAGTACTCTACAACTGAAGTCTTTCAGATGATAGTAATTAAAATTTCTAATGAACGTATTTATTTTCAAATTCCAATTGTAAACAAAACGAATTCACATTTGAAAACAAAATAGCTTTCAAGAGTTCAAAAGTCACACCTGCCGAAACCCGGGATCAAACCAGGGACCTTTAGATCTTCAGTCTAACGCTCTCCCAAGTGAGCTATTTCGGCTGATATCAACTAATCTTTCTAAAACATATATTTTTTACAAGTTTAAAGGTGAACATGACGTACTTCACTTTTTAAAAATCATTGCCTTATCACTAGTTCAAAAGTTTCTCATGCCAAAACCCAGATACAATTAGATCTAAAATAAACTCTTTCCAAACAAATCTATTTCGTCTAATTTAACGAATCGTAGTATTCAAAATTTTAAATTACATATTTAAGTGTAAGCAAAACGTATTTTTTTAAAGATTGCTTATTAATAATTTTAAATTAGTATCTCCGAAACCAGGGATACAACCACGCACCTTCAGCTCTTCAATCTAGTACTCTACAACTGAAGTCTTTCAGATGATAGCAATTAAAATTTCTAATGAACGTATTTATTTTGAAATTTCAATTGTAAACAAAACGAATTCACATTTGAAAACAAAATAGCTTTCAAGAGTTCAAAAGTCACACCTGCCGAAACCCGGGACCTTTAAGGTGTCCGACTACCTTCGGAAAGGATTTTTTGAAATAATTTGAAATTTGACTTTTTTTGTGCATTATATTATAGAATATGGTTAAAAACTTAGAGAATAACATATAAAAAAAATAATTAATAATTTTTTTAAAATTTAAACCCCAAAAAGGGGTGAGAAATAGACAAAAACTAGCACCACCGCAAAACATGATAACTTAAATTTAAATTAAGATATTCTTATTTTGTAAATTTTATTTTGAAGATTGAAACCTCCTTTAGGGAATGTACCTCTCACATCATTGTAAACCAGTTCTTTTAAAAACTGGAGAGGTTCAAGTACAACCAAGAAGAAAATCTGCCATAAATTATAGCAACGCATAACTTTTATAATTAAAAATAAAAAAACTAATTAATGCACAATTACAGAAGTGGTACATTCCCTTTATAAACTCTTTGAAAGTATTCCTACCAAATTTCATAACATTTGAAGCATAACTTTTTGAGTTTTCATGTTTTGCGTAAAAGCAAAATTCTAAAATGTCAATTTCAAGAAAAAGCTAAAAACAAAATTCAATAATGAATCTTACCTTTAAATGGAAAATGTAGCTCTAAAATGATCCTGATTTATAAAGATCACCTTCTATAGAAGTTAAATCAACTACTTTTTTTTTCCTAATTGCCCTCAAAACCTTCCTGCGCTTCTTTGAAACGGGTGTTGTATGGCGCTTGGAATCACTGATTCTAATGCGATCCAAACTTTGGTAACCTTTTAATGTGAAGTAACCAAGATTTTCAATGTTCATCTTGCTTAAAACACTGGTGCAACCCTCAAATCCATCATTATATTGTATTACTGCATCATAAGCCCCTAATTTTACAGTTTTTAGGCTGACGAAAACCTCCTTCGGAACTCTCTGCCAAATAACACCATTGAAACTTTCATTGGCATTTTGAGTTTTGCCATGCAGACACTTATTCAAAAGTTCTCTGGTGCAAAGCTCTAAATACACTGGTTTGACTACATTTAAAATATTGTTGGGCAAACCAGAATGCTTGAGCTTTTCTGGTTCTTTCCCTTCGCTTACAGCTCGCTGGTAATAGCACCAACTGTCTACACCAATAGGGCACTGGCCATGCATCGGTTTCTTTGGTGATGAAGCACAATGAAACAAAGCTGCAATTACATTTTGCTGCATCATTTGTAAGTTGCCCACGTTAGAGCGAATCGCAATGCCATAATAATTTTGTAGTCTGTCGATAAAGACATCTGATAACTTGCTGCTTTACCAGACAGACCTTTGGTTTTGCTTTTCAATTTTCGCAGACGTGTACCCACCCGTTTTTGAATGTGCCCAATGCATTCCAGTTTTGAAACACTTTTTTCGCCATATGTGTTTTGGACGCACAAATAGCCTTTAGAATCCCCATCACCGTAGTATTTCGTGTACTTCAGCTTCCGAGTGCTCACTGACCTCTTGAAAATTCTGTCGACACCAACAGTTTCCATCTTTGCTGATGACCCTTTAAAATTGCACTGGCATATATGGTCAGCTTCCTGTGATTCAAATGACGGGTTTCTCTTCAGTTTCTGTAATCTTTTGCAAATTCTGCAGTATGAGGACATGACTTCTAAATCGAGAACCTTTCCCGTGTCAATTGAAATGGCAGCAACACAACCATTCAAAGAAGTGTACCCTCTACGCTGCCACGTTCCATCTACAGACACGCCGCATTCACTGTCTTCTCCCTTTGAACCAACTTCATCAGCTGCTTTTAACATTGAAGATTCAGCAACCTCGGACACAACTTTCAAGAGTTTCTCTTCATGGATGTTATACGCAGCTTTAGAAATTGGTGGCAAATTCAGCGTGGTGCACAGTTTATACGCTGAAGAAAATCCCTTTCCAATCTGCCTCATCCCATAAACTATTCTAGAGTTCACTTCAGGTACATTTTTGTTCTTTTTGGAGGAGGCAAAGCCTTTTACAAAATCACAATTGTGACATTTCAAAGAGAAGTGTGAGCACAATCCATACCTGGAGTCTTCAACTAAATGCAAACCAGAAGCAAAGCATTTGGGACATGGAAGCACCAAAAATATATTTATTAAAGTTTCCAGGTCGAAAATCCGATTACCACACAGTTCCTCATTCAAAACTTCGAATTTGGAAGAGCTAGATGCTTGCAGTTTTGAAGCACTGGCTGTGCACACTGGATCTTCAAGACTGTTAGTCTTCAGTGTTTTAGAGTGTTGATTACCTTTGAAGTGGTGTTTCTTCTTCCTGGCAATACTCTTTCCCATTTTGTAAAGAAAAATCACTTTATGCAAGAAGAATTATCAAGTTGTAGAACTTTTTGAACGCACGATCGAAAATCACGAGTTCAAATTGTGTACAAACTGAAACTCAAGTTTGATGCCAGATTGTGAAGTTAAACATGATTGCCAGATGTATTTTTGTGTAAAAAGTAGTTTTTTAATTAATTTTTTTTAATTAATAAAAAAAAATCCACACTTCAGAGCAAATTTTAACGCTTTAATTTGTTAAAATAAGAATGTAAACAAACTTTTACGTTCACTTCCTGTTTGCAGAAAGGCACTTCCGGTTTTAAAAAGTGTCGACTATGTAGTATTAAAAGACCTGTATCTTACGTTCTATGCATGGTAGGAACAAAATTTAAACAGATTTGGAAAGATAAGAAATCGGGCTTTCATATTATATCAAATTTGGAAAATCGCAATTTCCGCCGAAAATCGCGTTTTAAAGGTAGTCGGATACCTTAAATCTTCAGTCTAACGATCTCCCAACTGAGCTATTTCGGCTGATATCAACTAATCTTTCTAAAACATATTTTTTACAAGTTTAAAGTTGAACATGACGTACACTTTTTAAAAATCATTGCCTTATCACTTGTTCAAAAGTTTCTCCTGCCAAAACCCAGATACAATTAGATCTAAAATAAACTCTTTCCAAACAAATCTATTTCGTCTAATTTAACGAATCATAGTATTCAAAATTTTTAAATACACATTTAAGTGTAAGCTAATCGTATTTTATTTAAAGATTGCTTATAAATAATTTTAAATTAGTATCTCCGAAACCAGGGATACAAACACGCACCTTCAGCTCTTCAGTCTAGAACTCTACAACTGAAGTCTTTCAGATGATAGCAATTAAGCTTTCTAATGAACGTATTTATTTTCAAATTTCAATTGTAAACAAAACGAATCCACATTTGAAAACAAAATTGCTTTCACGAGTACAAAAGTCACAACTGCCGAAACCCGGGATCGAACCAAGGACCTTTAGATCTTCAGTCTAACGCTCTCCCAACTGAGCTATTTCGGCTGATATCAACTAATCTTTCTAAAACATATATTTTTTACAAGTTTTAAGGTGAACATGACGTACTTCACTTTTGAAAAATCATTGCCTTATCACTAGTTCAAAAGTTTCTCATGCGAAAACCCGGATACAATTAGATCTAAAATAAACTCTTTCCAAACAAATCTATTTCGTCTAATTTAACGAATCGTAGTATTCAAAATTTTAAATTACATATTTAAGTGTAAGCAAAACGTATTTTTTTTAAAGATTGCTTATTAATAATTTTAAATTAGTATCTCCGAAACCAGGGATACAACCACGCACCTTCAGCTCTTCAGTCTAGTACTCTACAACTGAAGTCTTTCAGATGATAGCAATTAAAATTTCTAATGAACGTATTTATTTTCAAATTTCAATTGTAAACAAAACGAATTCACATTTGAAAACAAAAAAAATTTCAAGAGTTCAAAAGTCACACCTGCCGAAACCCGGGATCGAACCAGGGACCTTTAGATCTTCAGTCTAACGCTCTCCCAACTGAGGTATTTCGGCTGATATCAACTAATCTTTCTAAAACATATTTTTTACAAGTTTAAAGTTGAACATGACGTACACTTTTTAAAAATCATTGCCTTATCACTTGTTCAAAAGTTTCTCCTGCCAAAACCCAGATACAATTAGATCTAAAATAAACTCTTCCCAAACAAATCTATTTCGTCTAATTTAACGAATCGTAGTATTCAAAATTTTAAATTACATATTTAAGTGTAAGCAAAACGTATTTTTTTTAAAGATTGCTTATTAATAATTTTAAATTAGTATCTCCGAAACCAGGGATACAACCACGCACCTTCAGGTCTTTAGTCTAGTACACTACAACTGAAGTCTTTCAGATGATAGTAATTAAAATTTCTAATGAACGTATTTATTTTCAAATTCCAATTGTAAACAAAACGAATTCACATTTGAAAACAAAATAGCTTTCAAGAGTTCAAAAGTCACACCTGCCGAAACCCGGGATCGAACCAGGGACCTTTAGATCTTCAGTCTAACGCTCTCCCAACTGAGGTATTTCGGCTGATATCAACTAATCTTTCTAAAACATATTTTTTACAAGTTTAAAGTTGAACATGACGTACACTTTTTAAAAATCATTGCCTTATCACTTGTTCAAAAGTTTCTCCTGCCAAAACCCAGATACAATTAGATCTAAAATAAACTCTTCCCAAACAAATCTATTTCGTCTAATTTAACGAATCGTAGTATTCAAAATTTTAAATTACATATTTAAGTGTAAGCAAAACGTATTTTTTTTAAAGATTGCTTATTAATAATTTTAAATTAGTATCTCCGAAACCAGGGATACAACCACGCACCTTCAGGTCTTTAGTCTAGTACTCTACAACTGAAGTCTTTCAGATGATAGTAATTAAAATTTCTAATGAACGTATTTATTTTCAAATTCCAATTGTAAACAAAACGAATTCACATTTGAAAACAAAATAGCTTTCAAGAGTTCAAAAGTCACACCTGCCGAAACCCGGGATCAAACCAGGGACCTTTAGATCTTCAGTCTAACGTTCTCCCAACTGAGCTATTTCGGCTGATATCAACTAATCTTTCTAAAACATATTTTTTACAAGTTTAAAGTTGAACATGACGGACACTTTTTAAAAATCATTGCCTTATCACTTGTTCAAAAGTTTCTCCTGCCAAAACCGAGATACAATTAGATCTAAAATAAACTCTTTCCAAACAAATCTATTTCGTCTAATTTAACGAATCATAGTATTCAAAATTTTTAATTACACATTTAAGTGTAAGCTAATCGTATTTTATTTAAAGATTGCTTATAAATAATTTTAAATTAGTATCTCCGAAACCAGGGATACAAACACGCACCTTCAGCTCTTCAGTCTAGAACTCTACAACTGAAGTCTTTCAGATGATAGCAATTAAGCTTTGTAATGAACGTATTTATTTTCAAATTTCAATTTTAAACAAAATGAATTCACATTTGAAAACAAAATTGCTTTCACGAGTTCAAAAGTCACACCTGCCGAAACCCGGCACCTTTAGATCTTCAGACTAACGCTCTCCCAACTGAGCTATTTCGGCTGATATCAACTAATCTTTCTAAAACATATCTTTTTTACAAGTTTAAAGGTGAACATGATGTACTTCACTTTTTAAAAATCATTGCCTTATCACTTGTTCAAAAGTTTCTCCTGCGAAAACCCAGATACAATTAGATCTAAAATAAACTCTTTCCAAACAAATCTATTTTGTCTAATTTAACGAATCATAGTATTCAAAATTTTGAATTACACATTTAAGTGTAAGCGAAACGTATTTTTTTAAAGATTGCTTATTAATAATTTTAAATTAGTATCTCCGAAACCAGGGATACAACCACGCACCTTCAGCTCTTTAGTCTAGTACTCTACAACTGACGTCTTTCAGATGATAGCAATTAAGCTTTCTAATGAACGTATTTATTTTCAAATTTCAATTGAAAACAAAACGAATTCACATTTGAAGACAAAATTGCTTTCACGAGTTCAAAACTAACAAATGCCGAAACCCGGGACCTTTAGATCTTCAGTCTAACGCTCTCCCAACTGAGCTATTTCGGCTGATATAAACAAATCTTTCTAAAACATATATTTTTACAAGTTTAAATTTGAACATGACGTACACTTTTTAAAAATCATTGCCTTATCACTTGTTCAAAAGTTTCTCCTGCCAAAACCTAGATACAATTAGATATAAAATAAACTCTTTCCAAACAAACCTATTTTGTCTAATTTAACGAATCATAGTATTCAAAATTTTGAATTACACATTTAAGTGTAAGCAAAACGCATTTTTTTTAAAGTTTGCTTATTAATAATTTTAAATTAGTATCTCCGAAACCAGGGATACAGTCACACACCTTCAGCTCTTCAGTCTAGAACTCTACAACTGAAGTCTTTCAGATGATAGCAATTAAGCTTTGTAATGAACGTATTTATTTTCAAATTTCAATTTTAAACAAAACGAATTCACATTTGAAAACAAAATTGCTTTCACGAGTTCAAAAGTCACACCTGCCGAAACCCTGTATCGAACCAGGGACCTTTAGATCTTCAGTCTAACGCTCTCCCAACTGAGCTATTTCGGCTGATATCAACTAATCTTTCTAAAACATATATTTTTTACAAGTTTTAAGGTGAACATGACGTACTTCACTTTTTAAAAATCATTCCCTTATCACTTGTTCAAAAGTTTCTCCTGCCAAAACCTAGATACAATTAGATATAAAATAAACTCTTTCCAAACAAACCTATTTTGTCTAATTTAACGAATCATAGTATTCAAAATTTTGAATTACACATTTAAGTGTAAGCAAAACGCATTTTTTTTAAAGTTTGCTTATTAATAATTTTAAATTAGTATCTCCGAAACCAGGGATACAGTCACACACCTTCAGCTCTTCAGTCTAGAACTCTACAACTGAAGTCTTTCAGATGATAGCAATTAAGCTTTGTAATGAACGTATTTATTTTCAAATTTCAATTTTAAACAAAACGAATTCACATTTGAAAACAAAATTGCTTTCACGAGTTCAAAAGTCACACCTGCCGAAACCCGGCACCTTTAGATCTTCAGACTAACGCTCTCCCAACTGAGCTATTTCGGCTGATATCAACTAATCTTTCTAAAACATATCTTTTTTACAAGTTTAAAGGTGAACATGATGTACTTCACTTTTTAAAAATCATTGCCTTATCACTTGTTCAAAAGTTTCTCCTGCCAAAACCCAGATACAATTAGATCTAAAATAAACTCTTTCCAAACAAATCTATTTTGTCTAATTTAACGAATCATAGTATTCAAAATTTTGAATTACACATTTAAGTGTAAGCAAAACGTATTTTTTTAAAGATTGCTTATTAATAATTTTAAATTAGTATCTCCGAAACCAGGGATACAACCACGCACCTTCAGCTCTTCAGTCTAGTACTCTACAAGTGAAGTCTTTCAGATGATAGCAATTAAAATTTCTAATGAACGTATTTATTTTCAAATTTCAATTGTAAACAAAACGAATTTACATTTGAAAACAAAATAGCTTTCAAGAGTTCAAAAGTCACACCTGCCGAAACCCGGGACCTCTAGATCTTCAGTCTAACGCTCTCCCAACTGAGCTATTTCGGCTATCAAATAATCTTTCTAAAACATATTTTTTACAAGTTTAAAGTTGAACATGACGTACACTTTTTAAAAATCATTGCCTTATCACTTGTTCAAAAGTTTCTCCTGCCAAAACCCAGATACAATTAGATCTAAAATAAACTCTTTCCAAACAAATCTATTTCGTCTAATTTAACGAATCATAGTATTCAAAATTTTTAATTACACATTTAAGTGTAAGCTAATCGTATTTTATTTAGAGATTGCTTATTAATAATTTTAAATTAGTATCTCCGAAACCAGGGATACAACCACGCACCTTCAGTCTAGTACTCTACAACTGACGTCTTTCAGATGATAGCAATTAAGATTTCTAATGAACGTATTTATTTTCAAATTTCAATTGTAAACAAAACGAATTCACATTTGAAAAAAAATTGCTTTCACGAGTTCAAAAGATACACCTGCCGAAACCCGGGATCGAACCATGGACCTTTAGATCTTCAGTCTAACGCTCTCCCAACTGAGCTATTTCGGCTGATATCAACTAATCTTTCTAAAACATATATTTTTTACAAGTTTAAAGGTGGCCATGACGTACTTCACTTTTTAAAAATCATTGCCTTATCACTTGTTCAAAAGTTTCTCTTGCCAAAACCCAGATACAATTAGATCTATAATAAACTCTTTCCAAACAAATCTATTTCGTCTTATTTAACGAATCATAGTATTCAAAATTTTGAATTACACATTTAAATGTAAGCAAAACGTATTTTTTTTTAAAGATTTCTTATTAATAATTTTAAAATAGTATCTCCGAAACCAGGGATACAACCACGCACCTTCAGCTATTCAGTCTAGTACTCTACAACTGACGTCTTTCAGATGATAGCAATTTAACTTTCTAATGAACGTATTTATTTTCAAATTTCAATTGTAAACAAAACGAATTCACATTTGAAAACAAAATAGCTTTCAAGAGTTCAAAAGTCACACCTGCCGAAACCCGGGACCTTTAGATCTTCAGTCTAACGCTCTCCCAACTGAGGTATTTCGGCTGATATCAACTAATCTTTCTAAAACATATTTTTTACAAGTTTAAAGTTGAACATGACGTACACTTTTTAAAAATCATTGCCTTATCACTTGTTCAAAAGTTTCTCCTGCCAAAACCCAGCTACAATTAGATCTAAAATAAACTCTTCCCAAACAAATCTATTTCGTCTAATTTAACGAATCATAGTATTCAAAATTTTTAATTACACATTTAAGTGTAAGCTAATCGTATTTTATTTAGAGATTGCTTATAAATAATTTTAAATTAGTATCTCCGAAACCAGGGATACGAACACGCACCTTCATCTCTTCAGTCTAGAACTCTACAAATGAAGTCTTTCAGATGATAGCAATTAAGCTTTCTAATGAACGTATTTATTTTCAAATTTCAATTGTAAACAAAACGAATCCACATTTGAAAACAAAATTGCTTTCACGAGTAAAAAAGTCACAACTTCCGAAACCCGGGATCGAACCAATGACCTTTAGATCTTCAGTCTAACGCTCTCCCAACTGAGATATTTCGGCTGATATCAACTAATCTTTCTAAAACATATATTTTTTACAAGTTTTAAGGTGAACATGACGTACTTCACTTTTTAAAAATCATTGCCTTATCACTAGTTCAAAGGTTTCTCATGCCAAAACCCAGATACAATTAGATCTAAAATAAACTCTTTCCAAACAAATCTATTTCGTCTAATTTAACGAATCGTAGTATTCAAAATTTTAAATTACATATTTAAGTGTAAGCAAAACGTATTTTTTTTAAAGATTGCTTATTAATAATTTTAAATTAGTATCTCCGAAACCAGGGATACAACCACGCACCTTCAGGTCTTTAGTCTAGTACTCTACAACTGAAGTCTTTCAGATGATAGTAATTAAAATTTCTAATGAACGTATTTATTTTCAAATTTCAATTGTAAACAAAACGAATTCACATTTGAAAACAAAATAGCTTTCAAGAGTTCAAAAGTCACACCTGCCGAAACCCGGGACCTTTAGATCTTCAGTCTAACGTTCTCCCAACTGAGCTATTTCGGCTGATATCAACTAATCTTTCTAAAACATATTTTTTACAAGTTTAAAGTTGAACATGACGGACACTTTTTAAAAATCATTGCCTTATCACTTGTTCAAAAGTTTCTCCTGCCAAAACCGAGATACAATTAGATCTAAAATAAACTCTTTCCAAACAAATCTATTTCGTCTAATTTAACGAATCGTAGTATTCAAAATTTTAAATTACATATTTAAGTGTAAGCAAAACGTATTTTTTAAAGATTGCTTATTAATAATTTTAAATTAGTATCTCCGAAACCAGGGATACAACCACGCACCTTCAGCTCTTTAGTCTAGTACTCTACAACTGACGTCTTTCAGATGATAGCAATTAAGCTTTCTAATGAACGAATTTATTTTCACATTTCAATTGTAAACAAAACGAATTCACATTTGAAAAAAAATTGCTTTCACGAGTTCAAAAGATACACCTGCCGAAACCCGGGATCGAACCATGGACCTTTAGATCTTCAGTCTAACGCTCTCCCAACTGAGCTATTTCGGCTGATATCAACTAATCTTTCTAAAACATATATTTTTTACAAGTTTAAAGGTGGCCATGACGTACTTCACTTTTTAAAAATCATTGCCTTATCACTTGTTCAAAAGTTTCTCTTGCCAAAACCCAGATACAATTAGATCTAAAATAAACTCTTTCCAAACAAATCTATTTCGTCTTATTTAACGAATCATAGTATTCAAAATTTTGAATTACACATTTAAATGTAAGCAAAACGTATTTTTTTTTAAAGATTTCTTATTAATAATTTTAAAATAGTATCTCCGAAACCAGGGATACAACCACGCACCTTCAGCTATTCAGTCTAGTACTCTACAACTGACGTCTTTCAGATGATAGCAATTTAACTTTCTAATGAACGTATTTATTTTCAAATTTCAATTGTAAACAAAACGAATTCACATTTGAAAACAAAATAGCTTTCAAGAGTTCAAAAGTCACACCTGCCGAAACCCGGGATCGAACCAGGGACCTTTAGATCTTCAGTCTAGCGCTCTCCCAACTGAGGTATTTCGGCTGATATCAACTAATCTTTCTAAAACATATTTTTTACAAGTTTAAAGTTGAACATGACGTACACTTTTTAAAAATCATTGCCTTATCACTTGTTCAAAAGTTTCTCCTGCCAAAACCCAGCTACAATTAGATCTAAAATAAACTCTTCCCAAACAAATCTATTTCGTCTAATTTAACGAATCATAGTATTCAAAATTTTTAATTACACATTTAAGTGTAAGCTAATCGTATTTTATTTAGAGATTGCTTATAAATAATTTTAAATTAGTATCTCCGAAACCAGGGATACGAACACGCACCTTCAGCTCTTCAGTCTAGAACTCTACAACTGAAGTCTTTCAGATGATAGCAATTAAGCTTTCTAATGAACGTATTTATTTTCAAATATCAATTGTAAACAAAACGAATCCACATTTGAAAACAAAATTGCTTTCACGAGTAAAAAAGTCACAACTTCCGAAACCCGGGATCGAACCAATGACCTTTAGATCTTCAGTCTAACGCTCTCCCAACTGAGATATTTCGGCTGATATCAACTAATCTTTCTAAAACATATTTTTTACAAGTTTAAAGTTGAACATGACGGACACTTTTTAAAAATCATTGCCTTATCACTTGTTCAAAAGTTTCTCCTGCCAAAACCGAGATACAATTAGATCTAAAATAAACTCTTTCCAAACAAATCCATTTCGTCTAATTTAACGAATCATAGTATTCAAAATTTTTAATTACACATTTAAGTGTAAGCTAATCGTATTTTATTTAAAGATTGCTTATAAATAATTTTAAATTAGTATCTCCGAAACCAGGGATACAAACACGCACCTTCAGCTCTTCAGTCTAGAACTCTACAACTGAAGTCTTTCAGATGATATCAATTAAGCTTTGTAATAAACGTATTTATTTTCAAATTTCAATTTTAAACAAAACGAATTCACATTTGAAAACAAAATTGCTTTCACGAGTTCAAAAGTCACAACTGCCGAAACCCGGCACCTTTAGATCTTCAGACTAACGCTCTCCCAACTGAGCTATTTCGGCTGATATCAACTAATCTTTCTAAAACATATCTTTTTTACAAGTTTAAAGGTGAACATGATGTACTTCACTTTTTAAAAATCATTGCCTTATCACTTGTTCAAAAGTTTCTCCTGCCAAAACCCAGATACAATTAGATCTAAAATAAACTCTTTCCAAACAAATCTATTTTGTCTAATTTAACGAATCATAGTATTCAAAATTTTGAATTACACATTTAAGTGTAAGCGAAATATTTTTTTAAAGATTGCTTATTAATAATTTTAAATTAGTATCTCCGAAACCAGGGATACAACCACGCACCTTCAGCTCTTTAGTCTAGTACTCTACAACTGACGTCTTTCAGATGATAGCAATTAAGCTTTCTAATGAACGTATTTATTTTCAAATTTCAATTGAAAACAAAACGAATTCACATTTGAAGACAAAATTGCTTTCACGAGTTCAAAACTAACAACTGCCGAAACCCGGGACCTTTAGATCTTCAGTCTAACGCTCTCCCAACTGAGCTATTTCGGCTGATATAAACAAATCTTTCTAAAACATATATTTTTACAAGTTTAAAGGTGAACATGACGTACTTCACTTTTTAAAAATCATTGCCTTATCACTTGTTCAAAAGTTTCTCCTGCCAAAACCCAGATACAATTAGATCTAAAATAAACTCTTTCCAAACAAATCTATTTCGTCTAATTTAACGAATCATAGTATTCAAAATTTTGAATTACACATTTAAGTGTAAGCAAAACGCATTTTTTTTTAAAGATTGCTTATTAAAAATTTTAAACTAGTATCTCCGAAACCAGGGATACAACCACGCACCTTCTTCTCTTCAGTCTAGTACTCTACAACTGACGTCTTTCAGATGATAGCAATTAAGCTTTCTAATGAACGAATTTATTTTCACATTTCAATTGTAAACAAAACGAATTCACATTTGAAAACAAAATTGCTTTCACGAGTTCAAAAGTCACACCTGCCGAAACCCTGTATCGAACCAGGGACCTTTAGATCTTCAGTCTAACGCTCTCCCAACTGAGCTATTTCGGCTGATATCAACTAATCTTTCTAAAACATATATTTTTTACAATTTTTAAGGTGAACATGACGTACTTCACTTTTTAAAAATCATTGCCTTATCACTTGTTCAAAAGTTTCTCCTGCCGAAACCCAGATACAATTAGATCTAAAATAAACTCTTTTCAAACAAATCTATTTCGTCTAATTTAACGAATCATAGTATTCAAAATTTTGAATTACACATTTAAGTGTAAGCAAAACGCATTTTTTTTAAAGATTGCTTATTAAAAATTTTAAACTAGTATCTCCGAAACCAGGGATACAACCACGCACCTTCAGCTCTTCAGTCTAGTACTCTACAACTGAAGTCTTTCAGATGATAGCAAATTAAAATTTCTAATGAACGTATTTATTTTCAAATTTCAATTGTAAACAAAATGAATTCACATTTGAAAACAAAATTGCTTTCAAGAGTTCAAAAGTCACACCTGCCGAAACCCGGGATCGAACCAGGGACCTTTAGATCTTCAGTCTAACGCTCTCCCAACTGAGGTATTTCGGCTGATATCAACTAATCTTTCTAAAACATATTTTTTACAAGTTTAAAGGTGAACATGACGTACTTCACTTTTTAAAAATCATTGCCTAATCACTTGTTCAAAAGTTTCTCTTGCCAAAACCCAGATACAATTAGATCTAAAATAAACTCTTTCCAAACAAATCTATTTCGTCTTATTTAACGAATCATAGTATTCAAAATTTTGAATTACACATTTAAATGTAAGCAAAACGTATTTTTTTTTAAAGATTTCTTATTAATAATTTTAAAATAGTATCTCCGAAACCAGGGATACAACCACGCACCTTCAGCTATTCAGTCTAGTACTCTACAACTGACGTCTTTCAGATGATAGCAATTTAACTTTCTAATGAACGTATTTATTTTCAAATTTCAATTGTAAACAAAACGAATTCACATTTGAAAACAAAATAGCTTTCAAGAGTTCAAAAGTCACACCTGCCGAAACCCGGGATCGAACCAGGGACCTTTAGATCTTCAGTCTAACGCTCTCCCAACTGAGGTATTTCGGCTGATATCAACTAATCTTTCTAAAACATATTTTTTACAAGTTTAAAGTTGAACATGACGTACACTTTTTAAAAATCATTGCCTTATCACTTGTTCAAAAGTTTCTCCTGCCAAAACCCAGATACAATTAGATCTAAAATAAACTCTTCCCAAACAAATCTATTTCGTCTAATTTAACGAATCGTAGTATTCAAAATTTTAAATTACATATTTAAGTGTAAGCAAAACGTATTTTTTTTAAAGATTGCTTATTAATAATTTTAAATTAGTATCTCCGAAACCAGGGATACAACCACGCACCTTCAGGTCTTTAGTCTAGTACACTACAACTGAAGTCTTTCAGATGATAGTAATTAAAATTTCTAATGAACGTATTTATTTTCAAATTCCAATTGTAAACAAAACGAATTCACATTTGAAAACAAAATAGCTTTCAAGAGTTCAAAAGTCACACCTGCCGAAACCCGGGATCAAACCAGGGACCTTTAGATCTTCAGTCTAACGTTCTCCCAACTGAGCTATTTCGGCTGATATCAACTAATCTTTCTAAAACATATTTTTTACAAGTTTAAAGTTGAACATGACGGACACTTTTTAAAAATCATTGCCTTATCACTTGTTCAAAAGTTTCTCCTGCCAAAACCGAGATACAATTAGATCTAAAATAAACTCTTTCCAAACAAATCTATTTCGTCTAATTTAACGAATCATAGTATTCAAAATTTTTAATTACACATTTAAGTGTAAGCTAATCGTATTTTATTTAAAGATTGCTTATAAATAATTTTAAATTAGTATCTCCGAAACCAGGGATACAAACACGCACCTTCAGCTCTTCAGTCTAGAACTCTACAACTGAAGTCTTTCAGATGATAGCAATTAAGCTTTGTAATGAACGTATTTATTTTCAAATTTCAATTGAAAACAAAACGAATTCACATTTGAAGACAAAATTGCTTTCACGAGTTCAAAACTAACAAATGCCGAAACCCGGGACCTTTAGATCTTCAGTCTAACGCTCTCCCAACTGAGCTATTTCGGCTGATATAAACAAATCTTTCTAAAACATATATTTTTACAAGTTTAAATTTGAACATGACGTACACTTTTTAAAAATCATTGCCTTATCACTTGTTCAAAAGTTTCTCCTGCCAAAACCCAGATACAATTAGATCTAAAATAAACTCTTTACAAACAAATCTATTTCGTCTAATTTTACGAATCGTAGTATTCAAAATTTTAAATTACATATTTAAGTGTAAGCAAAACGTATTTTTTAAAGATTGCTTATTAATAATTTTAAATTAGTATCTCCGAAACCAGGGATACAACCACGCACCTTCAGCTCTTTAGTCTAGTACTCTACAACTGACGTCTTTCAGATGATAGCAATTAAGCTTTCTAATGAACGAATTTATTTTCACATTTCAATTGTAAACAAAACGAATTCACATTTGAAAACAAAATTGCTTTCACGAGTTCAAAAGTCACACCTGCCGAAACCCGGCACCTTTAGATCTTCAGACTAACGCTCTCCCAACTGAGCTATTTCGGCTGATATCAACTAATCTTTCTAAAACATATCTTTTTTACAAGTTTAAAGGTGAACATGATGTACTTCACTTTTTAAAAATCATTGCCTTATCACTTGTTCAAAAGTTTCTCCTGCCAAAACCCAGATACAATTAGATCTAAAATAAACTCTTTCCAAACAAATCTATTTTGTCTAATTTAACGAATCATAGTATTCAAAATTTTGAATTACACATTTAAGTGTAAGCAAAACGTATTTTTTTAAAGATTGCTTATTAATAATTTTAAATTAGTATCTCCGAAACCAGGGATACAACCACGCACCTTCAGCTCTTCAGTCTAGTACTCTACAAGTGAAGTCTTTCAGATGATAGCAATTAAAATTTCTAATGAACGTATTTATTTTCAAATTTCAATTGTAAACAAAACGAATTTACATTTGAAAACAAAATAGCTTTCAAGAGTTCAAAAGTCACACCTGCCGAAACCCGGGACCTCTAGATCTTCAGTCTAACGCTCTCCCAACTGAGCTATTTCGGCTATCAAATAATCTTTCTAAAACATATTTTTTACAAGTTTAAAGTTGAACATGACGTACACTTTTTAAAAATCATTGCCTTATCACTTGTTCAAAAGTTTCTCCTGCCAAAACCCAGATACAATTAGATCTAAAATAAACTCTTTCCAAACAAATCTATTTCGTCTAATTTAACGAATCATAGTATTCAAAATTTTTAATTACACATTTAAGTGTAAGCTAATCGTATTTTATTTAGAGATTGCTTATTAATAATTTTAAATTAGTATCTCCGAAACCAGGGATACAACCACGCACCTTCAGTCTAGTACTCTACAACTGACGTCTTTCAGATGATAGCAATTAAGATTTCTAATGAACGTATTTATTTTCAAATTTCAATTGTAAACAAAACGAATTCACATTTGAAAAAAAATTGCTTTCACGAGTTCAAAAGATACACCTGCCGAAACCCGGGATCGAACCATGGACCTTTAGATCTTCAGTCTAACGCTCTCCCAACTGAGCTATTTCGGCTGATATCAACTAATCTTTCTAAAACATATATTTTTTACAAGTTTAAAGGTGGCCATGACGTACTTCACTTTTTAAAAATCATTGCCTTATCACTTGTTCAAAAGTTTCTCTTGCCAAAACCCAGATACAATTAGATCTATAATAAACTCTTTCCAAACAAATCTATTTCGTCTTATTTAACGAATCATAGTATTCAAAATTTTGAATTACACATTTAAATGTAAGCAAAACGTATTTTTTTTTAAAGATTTCTTATTAATAATTTTAAAATAGTATCTCCGAAACCAGGGATACAACCACGCACCTTCAGCTATTCAGTCTAGTACTCTACAACTGACGTCTTTCAGATGATAGCAATTTAACTTTCTAATGAACGTATTTATTTTCAAATTTCAATTGTAAACAAAACGAATTCACATTTGAAAACAAAATAGCTTTCAAGAGTTCAAAAGTCACACCTGCCGAAACCCGGGACCTTTAGATCTTCAGTCTAACGCTCTCCCAACTGAGGTATTTCGGCTGATATCAACTAATCTTTCTAAAACATATTTTTTACAAGTTTAAAGTTGAACATGACGTACACTTTTTAAAAATCATTGCCTTATCACTTGTTCAAAAGTTTCTCCTGCCAAAACCCAGCTACAATTAGATCTAAAATAAACTCTTCCCAAACAAATCTATTTCGTCTAATTTAACGAATCATAGTATTCAAAATTTTTAATTACACATTTAAGTGTAAGCTAATCGTATTTTATTTAGAGATTGCTTATAAATAATTTTAAATTAGTATCTCCGAAACCAGGGATACGAACACGCACCTTCATCTCTTCAGTCTAGAACTCTACAAATGAAGTCTTTCAGATGATAGCAATTAAGCTTTCTAATGAACGTATTTATTTTCAAATTTCAATTGTAAACAAAACGAATCCACATTTGAAAACAAAATTGCTTTCACGAGTAAAAAAGTCACAACTTCCGAAACCCGGGATCGAACCAATGACCTTTAGATCTTCAGTCTAACGCTCTCCCAACTGAGATATTTCGGCTGATATCAACTAATCTTTCTAAAACATATATTTTTTACAAGTTTTAAGGTGAACATGACGTACTTCACTTTTTAAAAATCATTGCCTTATCACTAGTTCAAAGGTTTCTCATGCCAAAACCCAGATACAATTAGATCTAAAATAAACTCTTTCCAAACAAATCTATTTCGTCTAATTTAACGAATCGTAGTATTCAAAATTTTAAATTACATATTTAAGTGTAAGCAAAACGTATTTTTTTTAAAGATTGCTTATTAATAATTTTAAATTAGTATCTCCGAAACCAGGGATACAACCACGCACCTTCAGGTCTTTAGTCTAGTACTCTACAACTGAAGTCTTTCAGATGATAGTAATTAAAATTTCTAATGAACGTATTTATTTTCAAATTTCAATTGTAAACAAAACGAATTCACATTTGAAAACAAAATAGCTTTCAAGAGTTCAAAAGTCACACCTGCCGAAACCCGGGACCTTTAGATCTTCAGTCTAACGTTCTCCCAACTGAGCTATTTCGGCTGATATCAACTAATCTTTCTAAAACATATTTTTTACAAGTTTAAAGTTGAACATGACGGACACTTTTTAAAAATCATTGCCTTATCACTTGTTCAAAAGTTTCTCCTGCCAAAACCGAGATACAATTAGATCTAAAATAAACTCTTTCCAAACAAATCCATTTCGTCTAATTTAACGAATCATAGTATTCAAAATTTTTAATTACACATTTAAGTGTAAGCTAATCGTATTTTATTTAAAGATTGCTTATAAATAATTTTAAATTAGTATCTCCGAAACCAGGGATACAAACACGCACCTTCAGCTCTTTAGTCTAGAACTCTACAACTGAAGTCTTTCAGATGATAGCAATTAAGCTTTGTAATGAACGTATTTATTTTCAAATTTCAATTTTAAACAAAACGAATTCACATTTGAAAACAAAATTGCTTTCACGAGTTCAAAAGTCACACCTGCCGAAACCCGGCACCTTTAGATCTTCAGACTAACGCTCTCCCAACTGAGCTATTTCGGCTGATATCAACTAATCTTTCTAAAACATATCTTTTTTACAAGTTTAAAGGTGAACATGATGTACTTCACTTTTTAAAAATCATTGCCTTATCACTTGTTCAAAAGTTTCTCCTGCCAAAACCCAGATACAATTAGATCTAAAATAAACTCTTTCCAAACAAATCTATTTTGTCTAATTTAACGAATCATAGTATTCAAAATTTTGAATTACACATTTAAGTGTAAGCGAAACGTATTTTTTTAAAGATTCCTTATTAATAATTTTAAATTAGTATCTCCGAAACCAGGGATACAACCACGCACCTTCAGCTCTTTAGTCTAGTACTCTACAACTGACGTCTTTCAGATGATAGCAATTAAGCTTTCTAATGAACGTATTTATTTTCAAATTTCAATTGAAAACAAAACGAATTCACATTTGAAGGCAAAATTGCTTTCACGAGTTCAAAACTAACAACTGCCGAAACCCGGCACCTTTAGATCTTCAGACTAACGCTCTCCCAACTGAGCTATTTCGGCTGATATCAACTAATCTTTCTAAAACATATCTTTTTTACAAGTTTAAAGGTGAACATGATGTACTTCACTTTTTAAAAATCATTGCCTTATCACTTGTTCAAAAGTTTCTCCTGCCAAAACCCAGATACAATTAGATCTAAAATAAACTCTTTCCAAACAAATCTATTTCGTCTAATTTAACGAATCGTAGTATTCAAAATTTTAAATTACATATTTAAGTGTAAGCAAAACGTATTTTTTAAAGATTGCTTATTAATAATTTTAAATTAGTATCTCCGAAACCAGGGATACAACCACGCACCTTCAGCTCTTTAGTCTAGTACTCTACAACTGACGTCTTTCAGATGATAGCAATTAAGCTTTCTAATGAACGAATTTATTTTCACATTTCAATTGTAAACAAAACGAATTCACATTTGAAAAAAAATTGCTTTCACGAGTTCAAAAGATACACCTGCCGAAACCCGGGATCGAACCATGGACCTTTAGATCTTCAGTCTAACGCTCTCCCAACTGAGCTATTTCGGCTGATATCAACTAATCTTTCTAAAACATATATTTTTTACAAGTTTAAAGGTGGCCATGACGTACTTCACTTTTTAAAAATCATTGCCTTATCACTTGTTCAAAAGTTTCTCTTGCCAAAACCCAGATACAATTAGATCTAAAATAAACTCTTTCCAAACAAATCTATTTCGTCTTATTTAACGAATCATAGTATTCAAAATTTTGAATTACACATTTAAATGTAAGCAAAACGTATTTTTTTTTAAAGATTTCTTATTAATAATTTTAAAATAGTATCTCCGAAACCAGGGATACAACCACGCACCTTCAGCTATTCAGTCTAGTACTCTACAACTGACGTCTTTCAGATGATAGCAATTTAACTTTCTAATGAACGTATTTATTTTCAAATTTCAATTGTAAACAAAACGAATTCACATTTGAAAACAAAATAGCTTTCAAGAGTTCAAAAGTCACACCTGCCGAAACCCGGGATCGAACCAGGGACCTTTAGATCTTCAGTCTAGCGCTCTCCCAACTAAGGTATTTCGGCTGATATCAACTAATCTTTCTAAAACATATTTTTTACAAGTTTAAAGTTGAACATGACGTACACTTTTTAAAAATCATTGCCTTATCACTTGTTCAAAAGTTTCTCCTGCCAAAACCCAGCTACAATTAGATCTAAAATAAACTCTTCCCAAACAAATCTATTTCGTCTAATTTAACGAATCATAGTATTCAAAATTTTTAATTACACATTTAAGTGTAAGCTAATCGTATTTTATTTAGAGATTGCTTATAAATAATTTTAAATTAGTATCTCCGAAACCAGGGATACGAACACGCACCTTCAGCTCTTCAGTCTAGAACTCTACAACTGAAGTCTTTCAGATGATAGCAATTAAGCTTTCTAATGAACGTATTTATTTTCAAATATCAATTGTAAACAAAACGAATCCACATTTGAAAACAAAATTGCTTTCACGAGTAAAAAAGTCACAACTTCCGAAACCCGGGATCGAACCAATGACCTTTAGATCTTCAGTCTAACGCTCTCCCAACTGAGATATTTCGGCTGATATCAACTAATCTTTCTAAAACATATTTTTTACAAGTTTAAAGTTGAACATGACGGACACTTTTTAAAAATCATTGCCTTATCACTTGTTCAAAAGTTTCTCCTGCCAAAACCGAGATACAATTAGATCTAAAATAAACTCTTTCCAAACAAATCCATTTCGTCTAATTTAACGAATCATAGTATTCAAAATTTTTAATTATACATTTAAGTGTAAGCTAATCGTATTTTATTTAAAGATTGCTTATAAATAATTTTAAATTAGTATCTCCGAAACCAGGGATACAAACACGCACCTTCAGCTCTTCAGTCTAGAACTCTACAACTGAAGTCTTTCAGATGATATCAATTAAGCTTTGTAATAAACGTATTTATTTTCAAATTTCAATTTTAAACAAAACGAATTCACATTTGAAAACAAAATTGCTTTCACGAGTTCAAAAGTCACAACTGCCGAAACCCGGCACCTTTAGATCTTCAGACTAACGCTCTCCCAACTGAGCTATTTCGGCTGATATCAACTAATCTTTCTAAAACATATCTTTTTTACAAGTTTAAAGGTGAACATGATGTACTTCACTTTTTAAAAATCATTGCCTTATCACTTGTTCAAAAGTTTCTCCTGCCAAAACCCAGATACAATTAGATCTAAAATAAACTCTTTCCAAACAAATCTATTTTGTCTAATTTAACGAATCATAGTATTCAAAATTTTGAATTACACATTTAAGTGTAAGCGAAATATTTTTTTAAAGATTGCTTATTAATAATTTTAAATTAGTATCTCCGAAACCAGGGATACAACCACGCACCTTCAGCTCTTTAGTCTAGTACTCTACAACTGACGTCTTTCAGATGATAGCAATTAAGCTTTCTAATGAACGTATTTATTTTCAAATTTCAATTGAAAACAAAACGAATTCACATTTGAAGACAAAATTGCTTTCACGAGTTCAAAACTAACAACTGCCGAAACCCGGGACCTTTAGATCTTCAGTCTAACGCTCTCCCAACTGAGCTATTTCGGCTGATATAAACAAATCTTTCTAAAACATATATTTTTACAAGTTTAAAGGTGAACATGACGTACTTCACTTTTTAAAAATCATTGCCTTATCACTTGTTCAAAAGTTTCTCCTGCCAAAACCCAGATACAATTAGATCTAAAATAAACTCTTTCCAAACAAATCTATTTCGTCTAATTTAACGAATCATAGTATTCAAAATTTTGAATTACACATTTAAGTGTAAGCAAAACGCATTTTTTTTTAAAGATTGCTTATTAAAAATTTTAAACTAGTATCTCCGAAACCAGGGATACAACCACGCACCTTCTTCTCTTCAGTCTAGTACTCTACAACTGACGTCTTTCAGATGATAGCAATTAAGCTTTCTAATGAACGAATTTATTTTCACATTTCAATTGTAAACAAAACGAATTCACATTTGAAAACAAAATTGCTTTCACGAGTTCAAAAGTCACACCTGCCGAAACCCTGTATCGAACCAGGGACCTTTAGATCTTCAGTCTAACGCTCTCCCAACTGAGCTATTTCGGCTGATATCAACTAATCTTTCTAAAACATATATTTTTTACAAGTTTTAAGGTGAACATGACGTACTTCACTTTTTAAAAATCATTGCCTTATCACTTGTTCAAAAGTTTCTCCTGCCGAAACCCAGATACAATTAGATCTAAAATAAACTCTTTTCAAACAAATCTATTTTGTCTAATTTAACGAATCATAGTATTCAAAATTTTGAATTACACATTTAAGTGTAAGCGAAACGTATTTTTTTAAAGATTCCTTATTAATAATTTTAAATTAGTATCTCCGAAACCAGGGATACAACCACGCACCTTCAGCTCTTTAGTCTAGTACTCTACAACTGACGTCTTTCAGATGATAGCAATTAAGCTTTCTAATGAACGTATTTATTTTCAAATTTCAATTGAAAACAAAACGAATTCACATTTGAAGGCAAAATTGCTTTCACGAGTTCAAAACTAACAACTGCCGAAACCCGGCACCTTTAGATCTTCAGACTAACGCTCTCCCAACTGAGCTATTTCGGCTGATATCAACTAATCTTTCTAAAACATATCTTTTTTACAAGTTTAAAGGTGAACATGATGTACTTCACTTTTTAAAAATCATTGCCTTATCACTTGTTCAAAAGTTTCTCCTGCCAAAACCCAGATACAATTAGATCTAAAATAAACTCTTTCCAAACAAATCTATTTCGTCTAATTTAACGAATCGTAGTATTCAAAATTTTAAATTACATATTTAAGTGTAAGCAAAACGTATTTTTTAAAGATTGCTTATTAATAATTTTAAATTAGTATCTCCGAAACCAGGGATACAACCACGCACCTTCAGCTCTTTAGTCTAGTACTCTACAACTGACGTCTTTCAGATGATAGCAATTAAGCTTTCTAATGAACGAATTTATTTTCACATTTCAATTGTAAACAAAACGAATTCACATTTGAAAAAAAATTGCTTTCACGAGTTCAAAAGATACACCTGCCGAAACCCGGGATCGAACCATGGACCTTTAGATCTTCAGTCTAACGCTCTCCCAACTGAGCTATTTCGGCTGATATCAACTAATCTTTCTAAAACATATATTTTTTACAAGTTTAAAGGTGGCCATGACGTACTTCACTTTTTAAAAATCATTGCCTTATCACTTGTTCAAAAGTTTCTCTTGCCAAAACCCAGATACAATTAGATCTAAAATAAACTCTTTCCAAACAAATCTATTTCGTCTTATTTAACGAATCATAGTATTCAAAATTTTGAATTACACATTTAAATGTAAGCAAAACGTATTTTTTTTTAAAGATTTCTTATTAATAATTTTAAAATAGTATCTCCGAAACCAGGGATACAACCACGCACCTTCAGCTATTCAGTCTAGTACTCTACAACTGACGTCTTTCAGATGATAGCAATTTAACTTTCTAATGAACGTATTTATTTTCAAATTTCAATTGTAAACAAAACGAATTCACATTTGAAAACAAAATAGCTTTCAAGAGTTCAAAAGTCACACCTGCCGAAACCCGGGATCGAACCAGGGACCTTTAGATCTTCAGTCTAGCGCTCTCCCAACTAAGGTATTTCGGCTGATATCAACTAATCTTTCTAAAACATATTTTTTACAAGTTTAAAGTTGAACATGACGTACACTTTTTAAAAATCATTGCCTTATCACTTGTTCAAAAGTTTCTCCTGCCAAAACCCAGCTACAATTAGATCTAAAATAAACTCTTCCCAAACAAATCTATTTCGTCTAATTTAACGAATCATAGTATTCAAAATTTTTAATTACACATTTAAGTGTAAGCTAATCGTATTTTATTTAGAGATTGCTTATAAATAATTTTAAATTAGTATCTCCGAAACCAGGGATACGAACACGCACCTTCAGCTCTTCAGTCTAGAACTCTACAACTGAAGTCTTTCAGATGATAGCAATTAAGCTTTCTAATGAACGTATTTATTTTCAAATATCAATTGTAAACAAAACGAATCCACATTTGAAAACAAAATTGCTTTCACGAGTAAAAAAGTCACAACTTCCGAAACCCGGGATCGAACCAATGACCTTTAGATCTTCAGTCTAACGCTCTCCCAACTGAGATATTTCGGCTGATATCAACTAATCTTTCTAAAACATATTTTTTACAAGTTTAAAGTTGAACATGACGGACACTTTTTAAAAATCATTGCCTTATCACTTGTTCAAAAGTTTCTCCTGCCAAAACCGAGATACAATTAGATCTAAAATAAACTCTTTCCAAACAAATCCATTTCGTCTAATTTAACGAATCATAGTATTCAAAATTTTTAATTATACATTTAAGTGTAAGCTAATCGTATTTTATTTAAAGATTGCTTATAAATAATTTTAAATTAGTATCTCCGAAACCAGGGATACAAACACGCACCTTCAGCTCTTCAGTCTAGAACTCTACAACTGAAGTCTTTCAGATGATATCAATTAAGCTTTGTAATAAACGTATTTATTTTCAAATTTCAATTTTAAACAAAACGAATTCACATTTGAAAACAAAATTGCTTTCACGAGTTCAAAAGTCACAACTGCCGAAACCCGGCACCTTTAGATCTTCAGACTAACGCTCTCCCAACTGAGCTATTTCGGCTGATATCAACTAATCTTTCTAAAACATATCTTTTTTACAAGTTTAAAGGTGAACATGATGTACTTCACTTTTTAAAAATCATTGCCTTATCACTTGTTCAAAAGTTTCTCCTGCCAAAACCCAGATACAATTAGATCTAAAATAAACTCTTTCCAAACAAATCTATTTTGTCTAATTTAACGAATCATAGTATTCAAAATTTTGAATTACACATTTAAGTGTAAGCGAAATATTTTTTTAAAGATTGCTTATTAATAATTTTAAATTAGTATCTCCGAAACCAGGGATACAACCACGCACCTTCAGCTCTTTAGTCTAGTACTCTACAACTGACGTCTTTCAGATGATAGCAATTAAGCTTTCTAATGAACGTATTTATTTTCAAATTTCAATTGAAAACAAAACGAATTCACATTTGAAGACAAAATTGCTTTCACGAGTTCAAAACTAACAACTGCCGAAACCCGGGACCTTTAGATCTTCAGTCTAACGCTCTCCCAACTGAGCTATTTCGGCTGATATAAACAAATCTTTCTAAAACATATATTTTTACAAGTTTAAAGGTGAACATGACGTACTTCACTTTTTAAAAATCATTGCCTTATCACTTGTTCAAAAGTTTCTCCTGCCAAAACCCAGATACAATTAGATCTAAAATAAACTCTTTCCAAACAAATCTATTTCGTCTAATTTAACGAATCATAGTATTCAAAATTTTGAATTACACATTTAAGTGTAAGCAAAACGCATTTTTTTTTAAAGATTGCTTATTAAAAATTTTAAACTAGTATCTCCGAAACCAGGGATACAACCACGCACCTTCTTCTCTTCAGTCTAGTACTCTACAACTGACGTCTTTCAGATGATAGCAATTAAGCTTTCTAATGAACGAATTTATTTTCACATTTCAATTGTAAACAAAACGAATTCACATTTGAAAACAAAATTGCTTTCACGAGTTCAAAAGTCACACCTGCCGAAACCCTGTATCGAACCAGGGACCTTTAGATCTTCAGTCTAACGCTCTCCCAACTGAGCTATTTCGGCTGATATCAACTAATCTTTCTAAAACATATATTTTTTACAAGTTTTAAGGTGAACATGACGTACTTCACTTTTTAAAAATCATTGCCTTATCACTTGTTCAAAAGTTTCTCCTACCGAAACCCAGATACAATTAGATCTAAAATAAACTCTTTTCAAACAAATCTATTTCGTCTAATTTAACGAATCATAGTATTCAAAATTTTGAATTAAACATTTAAGTGTAAGCAAAACGCATTTTTTTTAAAGATTGCTTATTAAAAATTTTAAACTAGTATCTCCGAAACCAGGGATACAACCACGCACCTTCAGCTCTTCAGTCTAGTACTCTACAACTGAAGTCTTTCAGATGATAGCAAATTAAAATTTCTAATGAACGTATTTATTTTCAAATTTCAATTGTAAACAAAATGAATTCACATTTGAAAACAAAATTGCTTTCAAGAGTTCAAAAGTCACACCTGCCGAAACCCGGGATCGAACCAGGGACCTTTAGATCTTCAGTCTAACGCTCTCCCAACTGAGGTATTTCGGCTGATATCAACTAATCTTTCTAAAACATATTTTTTACAAGTTTAAAGGTGAACATGACGTACTTCACTTTTTAAAAATCATTGCCTAATCACTTGTTCAAAAGTTTCTCTTGCCAAAACCCAGATACAATTAGATCTAAAATAAACTCTTTCCAAACAAATCTATTTCGTCTTATTTAACGAATCATAGTATTCAAAATTTTGAATTACACATTTAAATGTAAGCAAAACGTATTTTTTTTTAAAGATTTCTTATTAATAATTTTAAAATAGTATCTCCGAAACCAGGGATACAACCACGCACCTTCAGCTATTCAGTCTAGTACTCTACAACTGACGTCTTTCAGATGATAGCAATTTAACTTTCTAATGAACGTATTTATTTTCAAATTTCAATTGTAAACAAAACGAATTCACATTTGAAAACAAAATAGCTTTCAAGAGTTCAAAAGTCACACCTGCCGAAACCCGGGATCGAACCAGGGACCTTTAGATCTTCAGTCTAACGCTCTCCCAACTGAGGTATTTCGGCTGATATCAACTAATCTTTCTAAAACATATTTTTTACAAGTTTAAAGTTGAACATGACGTACACTTTTTAAAAATCATTGCCTTATCACTTGTTCAAAAGTTTCTCCTGCCAAAACCCAGCTACAATTAGATCTAAAATAAACTCTTCCCAAACAAATCTATTTCGTCTAATTTAACGAATCATAGTATTCAAAATTTTTAATTACACATTTAAGTGTAAGCTAATCGTATTTTATTTAGAGATTGCTTATAAATAATTTTAAATTAGTATCTCCGAAACCAGGGATACGAACACGCACCTTCAGCTCTTCAGTCTAGAACTCTACAACTGAAGTCTTTCAGATGATAGCAATTAAGCTTTCTAATGAACGTATTTATTTTCAAATTTCAATTGTAAACAAAACGAATCCACATTTGAAAACAAAATTGCTTTCACGAGTAAAAAAGTCACAACTTCCGAAACCCGGGATCGAACCAATGACCTTTAGATCTTCAGTCTAACGCTCTTCCAACTGAGATATTTCGGCTGATATCAACTAATCTTTCTAAAACATATATTTTTTACAAGTTTTAAGGTGAACATGACGTACTTCACTTTTTAAAAATCATTGCCTTATCACTAGTTCAAAAGTTTCTCATGCCAAAACCCAGATACAATTAGATCTAAAATAAACTCTTTCCAAACAAATCTATTTCGTCTAATTTAACGAATCGTAGTATTCAAAATTTTAAATTACATATTTAAGTGTAAGCAAAACGTATTTTTTTTAAAGATTGCTTATTAATAATTTTAAATTAGTATCTCCGAAACCAGGGATACAACCACGCACCTTCAGGTCTTTAGTCTAGTACTCTACAACTGAAGTCTTTCAGATGATAGTAATTAAAATTTCTAATGAACGTATTTATTTTCAAATTTCAATTGTAAACAAAACGAATTCACATTTGAAAACAAAATTGCTTTCACGAGTTCAAAAGTCACACCTGCCGAAACCCGGCACCTTTAGATCTTCAGAATAACGCTCTCCCAACTGAGCTATTTCGGCTGATATCAACTAATCTTTCTAAAACATATCTTTTTTACAAGTTTAAAGGTGAACATGATGTACTTCACTTTTTAAAAATCATTGCCTTATCACTTGTTCAAAAGTTTCTCCTGCCAAAACCCAGATACAATTAGATCTAAAATAAACTCTTTACAAACAAATCTATTTTGTCTAATTTAACGAATCATAGTATTCAAAATTTTGAATTACACATTTAAGTGTAAGCGAAACGTATTTTTTTAAAGATTGCTTATTAATAATTTTAAATTAGTATCTCCGAAACCAGGGATACAACCACGCACCTTCAGCTCTTTAGTCTAGTACTCTACAACTGACGTCTTTCAGATGATAGCAATTAAGCTTTCTAATGAACGTATTTATTTTCAAATTTCAATTGAAAACAAAACGAATTCACATTTGAAAACAAAATTGCTTTCACGAGTTCAAAAGTCACACCTGCCGAAACCCTGTATCGAACCAGGGACCTTTAGATCTTCAGTCTAACGCTCTCCCAACTGAGCTATTTCGGCTGATATCAACTAATCTTTCTAAAACATATATTTTTTACAAGTTTTAAGGTGAACATGACGTACTTCACTTTTTAAAAATCATTGCCTTATCACTTGTTCAAAAGTTTCTCCTGCCGAAACCCAGATACAATTAGATCTAAAATAAACTCTTTTCAAACAAATCTATTTCGTCTAATTTAACGAATCATAGTATTCAAAATTTTGAATTACACATTTAAGTGTAAGCAAAACGCATTTTTTTTAAAGATTGCTTATTAAAAATTTTAAACTAGTATCTCCGAAACCAGGGATACAACCACGCACCTTCAGCTCTTCAGTCTAGTACTCTACAACTGAAGTCTTTCAGATGATAGCAAATTAAAATTTCTAATGAACGTATTTATTTTCAAATTTCAATTGTAAACAAAATGAATTCACATTTGAAAACAAAATTGCTTTCAAGAGTTCAAAAGTCACACCTGCCGAAACCAGGGACCTTTAGATCTTCAGTCTAACGCTCTCCCAACTGAGCTATTTCGGCTGATATAAACAAATCTTTCTAAAACATATTTTTTACAAGTTTAAATTTGAACATGACGTACACTTTTTAAAAATCATTGCCTTATCACTTGTTCAAAAGTTTCTCCTGCCAAAACCCAGATACAATTAGATCTAAAATAAACACTTTCCAAACAAATCTATTTCGTCTAATTTAACGAATCGTAGTATTCAAAATTTTAAATTACATATTTAAATGTAAGCAAAACGTATTTTTTAAAGATTGCTTATTAATAATTTTAAATTAGTATCTCCGAAACCAGGGATACAACCACGCACCTTCAGCTCTTTAGTCTAGTACTCTACAACTGACGTCTTTCAGATGATAGCAATTAAGCTTTCTAATGAACGAATTTATTTTCACATTTCAATTGTAAACAAAACGAATTCACATTTGAAAACAAAATTGCTTTCACGAGTTCAAAAGTCACACCTGCCGAAACCCTGTATCGAACCAGGGACCTTTAGATCTTCAGTCTAACGCTCTCCCAACTGAGCTATTTCGGCTGATATCAACTCATCTTTCTAAAACATATATTTTTTACAAGTTTTAAGGTGAACATGACGTACTTCACTTTTAAAAATCATTCCCTTATCACTTGTTCAAAAGTTTCTCCTGCCAAAACCTAGATACAATTAGATACAAAATAAACTCTTTCCAAACAAACCTATTTTGTCTAATTTAACGAATCATAGTATTCAAAATTTTGAATTACACATTTAAGTGTAAGCAAAACGCATTTTTTTTAAAGTTTGCTTATTAATAATTTTAAATTAGTATCTCCGAAACCAGAGATACAGTCACACACCTTCAGCTCTTCAGTCTAGAACTCTACAACTGAAGTCTTTCAGATGATAGCAATTAAGCTTTGTAATGAACGTATTTATTTTCAAATTTCAATTTTAAACAAAACGAATTCACATTTGAAAACAAAATTGCTTTCACGAGTTCAAAAGTCACACCTGCCGAAACCCGGCACCTTTAGATCTTCAGACTAACGCTTGCCCAACTGAGCTATTTCGGCTGATATCAACAAATCTTTCTAAAACATATCTTTTTTACAAGTTTAAAGGTGAACATGATGTACTTCACTTTTTAAAAATCATTGCCTTATCACTTGTTCAAAAGTTTCTCCTGCCAAAACCCAGATACAATTAGATCTAAAATAAACTCTTTCCAAACAAATCTATTTTGTCTAATTTAACGAATCATAGTATTCAAAATTTTGAATTACACATTTAAGTGTAAGCAAAACGTATTTTTTTTTAAAGATTGCTTATTAATAATTTTAAATTAGTATCTCCGAAATCAGGGATACAACCACGCACCTTCAGCTCTTTAGTCTAGTACTCTACAACTGACGTCTTTCAGATGATAGCAATTAAGCTTTCTAATGAACGTATTTATTTTCAAATTTCAATTGAAAACAAAACGAATTCACATTTGAAGACAAAATTGCTTTCACGAGTTCAAAACTAACACCTGCCGAAACCCGGGACCTTTAGATCTTCAGTCTAACGCTCTCCCAACTGAGCTATTTCGGCTGCTTTCAACTAGTCTTTCTAAAACATATATTTTTTACAAGATAAAAGGTGAGCATGACGTACTTCACTTTTTAAAAATCATTGCCTTATCACTTGTTCAAAAGTTTCTCCTGCCAAAACCCAGGTACAATTAGATCTAAAATAAATTCTTTCCAAACAAATATATTTCGTCTAATTTAATGAATCATAGTATTCAAAATTTTTAATTACACATTTAAGTGTAAGCTAATCGTATTTTATTTAAAGATTGCTTATAAATTATTTTAAATTAGTATCTCCGAAACCAGGGATACAACCACGCACCTTCAGCTCTTCAGTCTAGTACTCTACAAGTGAAGTCTTTCAGATGATAGCAATTAAAATTTCTAATGAACGTATTTATTTTCAAATTTCAATTGTAAACAAAACGAATTTACATTTGAAAACAAAATAGCTTTCAAGAGTCACACCTGCCGAAACCCGGGACCTTTAGTCTAACGCTCTCCCAACTGAGCTATTTCGGCTATCAAATAATCTTTCTAAAACATATTTTTTACAAGTTTAAAGTTGAACATGACGTACACTTTTTAAAAATCATTGCCTTATCACTTGTTCAAAAGTTTCTCCTGCCAAAACCCAGATACAATTAGATCTAAAATAAACTCTTTCCAAACAAATCTATTTCGTCTAATTTAACGAATCATAGTATTCAAAATTTTTAATTACACATTTAAGTGTAAGCTAATCGTATTTTATTTAAAGATTGCTTATTAATAATTTTAAATTAGTATCTCCGAAACCAGGGATACAACCACGCACCTTCAGTCTAGTACTCTACAACTGACGTCTTTCAGATGATAGCAATTAAAATTTCTAATGAACGTATTTATTTTCAAATTTCAATTGTAAACAAAACGAATTCACATTTGAAAAAAAATTGCTTTCACGAGTTCAAAAGATACACCTGCCGAAACCCGGGATCGAACCATGGACCTTTAGATCTTCAGTCTAACGCTCTCCCAACTGAGCTATTTCGGCTGATATCAACTAATCTTTCTAAAACATATATTTTTTACAAGTTTAAAGGTGGCCATGACGTACTTCACTTTTTAATAATCATTGCCTTATCACTTGTTCAAAAGTTTCTCTTGCCAAAACCCAGATACAATTAGATCTAAAATAAACTCTTTCCAAACAAATCTATTTCGTCTTATTTAACGAATCATAGTATTCAAAATTTTGAATTACACATTTAAATGTAAGCAAAACGTATTTTTTTTAAAGATTTCTTATTAATAATTTTAAAATAGTATCTCCGAAACCAGGGATACAACCACGCACCTTCAGCTATTCAGTCTAGTACTCTACAACTGACGTCTTTCAGATGATAGCAATTTAACTTTCTAATGAACGTATTTATTTTCAAATTTCAATTGTATACAAAACGAATTCACATTTGAAAAAAAATTCCTTTCACGAGTTCAAAAGTCACACCTGCCGAAACCAGGGACCTTTAGATCTTCAGTCTAACGCTCTCCCAACTGAGCTATTTCGGCCGATATCAACTAATCTTTCTAAAACATATATTTTTTGCAAGTTTAAAGGTGAACATGACGTACTTCACTTTTTAAAAATCATTGCCTTATCACTTATTCAAAAGTTTCTCATGCCAAAACCCAGATACAATTAGATCTAAAATAAACTCTTTCCAAACAAATCTATTTCGTCTAATTTAACGAATCATAGCATTCAAAATTTTGAATTACACTTTTAAATGTAAGCAAAACGTATTTTTTAAAGATTGCTTATTAATAATTTTAAATTAGTATCTCCGAAACCAGGGATACAACCACGCACCTTCAGCTCTTCAGTCTAGAACTCTACAACTGAAGTCTTTCAGATGATAGCAATTAAGCTTTCTAATGAACGTATTTATTTTCAAATTTCAATTGTAAACAAAACAAATCCACATTTGAAAACAAAATTGCTTTCACGAGTTCAAGAGTCACACCTGCCGAAACCCGGGACCTTTAGATCTTCAGTCTAACGCTCTCCCAACTGAGCTATTTCGGCTATCAAATAATCTTCCTAAAACATATTTTTTACAAGTTTAAAGTTGAACATGACGTACACTTTTTAAAAATCATTGCCTTATCACTTGTTCAAAAGTTTCTCCTGCCAAAACCCAGATACAATTAGATCTAAAATAAACTCTTTCCAAACAAATCTATTTCGTCTAATTTAACGAATCATAGTATTCAAAATATTTAATTACACATTTAAGTGTAAGCTAATCGTATTTTATTTAAAGATTGCTTATAAATAATTTTAATTAGTATCTCCGAAACCAGGGATACAACCACGCACCTTCAGCTCTTCAGTCTAGAACTGTACAACTGAAGTCTTTCAGATGATAGCAATTAAGCTTTCTAATGAACGTATTTATTTTCAAATTTCAATTGTAAACAAAACGAATCCACATTTGAAAACAAAATTGCTTTCACGACTACAAAAGTCACAACTGCCGAAACCCGGGATCTTTAGATCTTCAGTCTAACGCTCTCCCAAGTGAGCTATTTCGGCTGATATCAACTAATCTTTCTAAAGTATATATTTTTTACAAGTTTAAAGGTGAACATGACGTACTTCACTTTTTAAAAATCATTGCCTTATCACTTGTTCAAAAGTTTCTCCTGCCGAAACCCAGATGCAATTAGATCTAAAATAAACTCTTTTCAAACAAATCTATTTCGTCTAATTTAACGAATCATAGTATTCAAAATTTTGAATTACACATTTAAGTGTAAGCAAAACGCATTTTTTTTAAAGATTGCTTATTAAAAATTTTAAACTAGTATCTCCGAAACCAGGGATACAACCACGCACCTTCAGCTCTTCAGTCTAGTACTCTACAACTGAAGTCTTTCAGATGATAGCAAATTAAAATTTCTAATGAACGTATTTATTTTCAAATTTCAATTGTAAACAAAATGAATTCACATTTGAAAACAAAATTGCTTTCAAGAGTTCAAAAGTCACACCTGCCGAAACCAGGGACCTTTAGATCTTCAGTCTAACGCTCTCCCAACTGAGCTATTTCGGCTGATATAAACAAATCTTTCTAAAACATATATTTTTACAAGTTTAAAGGTGAACATGACGTACTTCACTTTTTAAAAATCATTGCCTTATCACTTGTTCAAAAGTTTCTCCTGCCAAAACCCAGATACAATTAGATCTAAAATAAACTCTTTCCAAACAAATCTATTTCGTCTAATTTAACGAATCATAGTATTCAAAATTTTGAATTACACATTTAAGTGTAAGCAAAACGCATTTTTTTTAAAGATTGCTTATTAAAAATTTTAAACTAGTATCTCCGAAAATAGGGATACAACCACGCACCTTCTTCTCTTCAGTCTAGTACTCTACAACTGACGTCTTTCAGATGATAGCAATTAAGCTTTCTAATGAACGAATTTATTTTCACATTTCAATTGTAAACAAAACGAATTCACATTTGAAAACAAAATTGCTTTCACGAGTTCAAAAGTCACACCTGCCGAAACCCTGTATCGAACCAGGGACCTTTAGATCTTCAGTCTAACGCTCTCCCAACTGAGCTATTTCGGCTGATATCAACTAATCTTTCTAAAACATATATTTTTTACAAGTTTTAAGGTGAACATGACGTACTTCACTTTTTAAAAATCATTGCCTTATCACTTGTTCAAAAGTTTCTCCTGCCGAAACCCAGATACAATTAGATCTAAAATAAACTCTTTTCAAACAAATCTATTTCGTCTAATTTAACGAATCATAGTATTCAAAATTTTGAATTACACATTTAAGTGTAAGCAAAACGCATTTTTTTTAAAGATTGCTTATTAAAAATTTTAAACTAGTATCTCCGAAACCAGGGATACAACCACGCACCTTCAGCTCTTCAGTCTAGAACTCTACAACTGAAGTCTTTCAGATGATAGCAAATTAAAATTTCTAATGAACGTATTTATTTTCAAATTTCAATTGTAAACAAAATGAATTCACATTTGAAAACAAAATTGCTTTCAAGAGTTCAAAAGTCACACCTGCCGAAACCAGGGACCTTTAGATCTTCAGTCTAACGCTCTCCCAACTGAGCTATTTCGGCTGATATAAACAAATCTTTCTAAAACATATTTTTTACAAGTTTAAATTTGAACATGACGTACACTTTTTAAAAATCATTGCCTTATCACTTGTTCAAAAGTTTCTCCTGCCAAAACCCAGATACAATTAGATCTAAAATAAACTCTTTCCAAACAAATCTATTTCGTCTAATTTAACGAATCGTAGTATTCAAAATTTTAAATTACATATTTAAGTGTAAGCAAAACGTATTTTTTAAAGATTGCTTATTAATAATTTTAAATTAGTATCTCCGAAACCAGGGATACAACCACGCACCTTCAGCTCTTTAGTCTAGTACTCTACAACTGACGTCTTTCAGATGATAGCAATTAAGCTTTCTAATGAACGAATTTATTTTCACATTTCAATTGTAAACAAAACGAATTCACATTTGAAAACAAAATTGCTTTCACGAGTTCAAAAGTCACACCTGCCGAAACCCTGTATCGAACCAGGGACCTTTAGATCTTCAGTCTAACGCTCTCCCAACTGAGCTATTTCGGCTGATATCAACTAATCTTTCTAAAACATATATTTTTTACAAGTTTTAAGGTGAACATGACGTACTTCACTTTTAAAAATCATTCCCTTATCACTTGTTCAAAAGTTTCTCCTGCCAAAACCTAGATACAATTAGATACAAAATAAACTCTTTCCAAACAAACCTATTTTGTCTAATTTAACGAATCATAGTATTCAAAATTTTGAATTACACATTTAAGTGTAAGCAAAACGCATTTTTTTTAAAGTTTGCTTATTAATAATTTTAAATTAGTATCTCCGAAACCAGAGATACAGTCACACACCTTCAGCTCTTCAGTCTAGAACTCTACAACTGAAGTCTTTCAGATGATAGCAATTAAGCTTTGTAATGAACGTATTTATTTTCAAATTTCAATTTTAAACAAAACGAATTCACATTTGAAAACAAAATTGCTTTCACGAGTTCAAAAGTCACACCTGCCGAAACCCGGCACCTTTAGATCTTCAGACTAACGCTCTCCCAACTGAGCTATTTCGGCTGATATCAACAAATCTTTCTAAAACATATCTTTTTTACAAGTTTAAAGGTGAACATGATGTACTTCACTTTTTAAAAATCATTGCCTTATCACTTGTTCAAAAGTTTCTCCTGCCAAAACCCAGATACAATTAGATCTAAAATAAACTCTTTCCAAACAAATCTATTTTGTCTAATTTAACGAATCATAGTATTCAAAATTTTGAATTACACATTTAAGTGTAAGCAAAACGTATTTTTTTTTAAAGATTGCTTATTAATAATTTTAAATTAGTATCTCCGAAATCAGGGATACAACCACGCACCTTCAGCTCTTTAGTCTAGTACTCTACAACTGACGTCTTTCAGATGATAGCAATTAAGCTTTCTAATGAACGTATTTATTTTCAAATTTCAATTGAAAACAAAACGAATTCACATTTGAAGACAAAATTGCTTTCACGAGTTCAAAACTAACACCTGCCGAAACCCGGGACCTTTAGATCTTCAGTCTAACGCTCTCCCAACTGAGCTATTTCGGCTGCTTTCAACTAGTCTTTCTAAAACATATATTTTTTACAAGATAAAAGGTGAGCATGACGTACTTCACTTTTTAAAAATCATTGCCTTATCACTTGTTCAAAAGTTTCTCCTGCCAAAACCCAGGTACAATTAGATCTAAAATAAATTCTTTCCAAACAAATATATTTCGTCTAATTTAATGAATCATAGTATTCAAAATTTTTAATTACACATTTAAGTGTAAGCTAATCGTATTTTATTTAAAGATTGCTTATAAATAATTTTAAATTAGTATCTCCGAAACCAGGGATACAACCACGCACCTTCAGCTCTTCAGTCTAGTACTCTACAAGTGAAGTCTTTCAGATGATAGCAATTAAAATTTCTAATGAACGTATTTATTTTCAAATTTCAATTGTAAACAAAACGAATTTACATTTGAAAACAAAATAGCTTTCAAGAGTCACACCTGCCGAAACCCGGGACCTTTAGTCTAACGCTCTCCCAACTGAGCTATTTCGGCTATCAAATAATCTTTCTAAAACATATTTTTTACAAGTTTAAAGTTGAACATGACGTACACTTTTTAAAACTCATTGCCTTATCACTTGTTCAAAAGTTTCTCCTGCCAAAACCCAGATACAATTAGATCTAAAATAAACTCTTTCCAAACAAATCTATTTCGTCTAATTTAACGAATCATAGTATTCAAAATTTTTAATTACACATTTAAGTGTAAGCTAATCGTATTTTATTTAAAGATTGCTTATTAATAATTTTAAATTAGTATCTCCGAAACCAGGGATACAACCACGCACCTTCAGTCTAGTACTCTACAACTGACGTCTTTCAGATGATAGCAATTAAAATTTCTAATGAACGTATTTATTTTCAAATTTCAATTGTAAACAAAACGAATTCACATTTGAAAAAAAATTGCTTTCACGAGTTCAAAAGATACACCTGCCGAAACCCGGGATCGAACCATGGACCTTTAGATCTTCAGTCTAACGCTCTCCCAACTGAGCTATTTCGGCTGATATCAACTAATCTTTCTAAAACATATATTTTTTACAAGTTTAAAGGTGGCCATGACGTACTTCACTTTTTAATAATCATTGCCTTATCACTTGTTCAAAAGTTTCTCTTGCCAAAACCCAGATACAATTAGATCTAAAATAAACTCTTTCCAAACAAATCTATTTCGTCTTATTTAACGAATCATAGTATTCAAAATTTTGAATTACACATTTAAATGTAAGCAAAACGTATTTTTTTTAAAGATTTCTTATTAATAATTTTAAAATAGTATCTCCGAAACCAGGGATACAACCACGCACCTTCAGCTATTCAGTCTAGTACTCTACAACTGACGTCTTTCAGATGATAGCAATTTAACTTTCTAATGAACGTATTTATTTTCAAATTTCAATTGTATACAAAACGAATTCACATTTGAAAAAAAATTCCTTTCACGAGTTCAAAAGTCACACCTGCCGAAACCAGGGACCTTTAGATCTTCAGTCTAACGCTCTCCCAACTGAGCTATTTCGGCCGATATCAACTAATCTTTCTAAAACATATATTTTTTGCAAGTTTAAAGGTGAACATGACGTACTTCACTTTTTAAAAATCATTGCCTTATCACTTATTCAAAAGTTTCTCATGCCAAAACCCAGATACAATTAGATCTAAAATAAACTCTTTCCAAACAAATCTATTTCGTCTAATTTAACGAATCATAGCATTCAAAATTTTGAATTACACTTTTAAATGTAAGCAAAACGTATTTTTTAAAGATTGCTTATTAATAATTTTAAATTAGTATCTCCGAAACCAGGGATACAACCACGCACCTTCAGCTCTTCAGTCTAGAACTCTACAACTGAAGTCTTTCAGATGATAGCAATTAAGCTTTCTAATGAACGTATTTATTTTCAAATTTCAATTGTAAACAAAACAAATCCACATTTGAAAACAAAATTGCTTTCACGAGTTCAAGAGTCACACCTGCCGAAACCCGGGACCTTTAGATCTTCAGTCTAACGCTCTCCCAACTGAGCTATTTCGGCTATCAAATAATCTTCCTAAAACATATTTTTTACAAGTTTAAAGTTGAACATGACGTACACTTTTTAAAAATCATTGCCTTATCACTTGTTCAAAAGTTTCTCCTGCCAAAACCCAGATACAATTAGATCTAAAATAAACTCTTTCCAAACAAATCTATTTCGTCTAATTTAACGAATCATAGTATTCAAAATATTTAATTACACATTTAAGTGTAAGCTAATCGTATTTTATTTAAAGATTGCTTATAAATAATTTTAATTAGTATCTCCGAAACCAGGGATACAACCACGCACCTTCAGCTCTTCAGTCTAGAACTGTACAACTGAAGTCTTTCAGATGATAGCAATTAAGCTTTCTAATGAACGTATTTATTTTCAAATTTCAATTGTAAACAAAACGAATCCACATTTGAAAACAAAATTGCTTTCACGACTACAAAAGTCACAACTGCCGAAACCCGGGATCTTTAGATCTTCAGTCTAACGCTCTCCCAAGTGAGCTATTTCGGCTGATATCAACTAATCTTTCTAAAGTATATATTTTTTACAAGTTTAAAGGTGAACATGACGTACTTCACTTTTTAAAAATCATTGCCTTATCACTTGTTCAAAAGTTTCTCCTGCCGAAACCCAGATGCAATTAGATCTAAAATAAACTCTTTTCAAACAAATCTATTTCGTCTAATTTAACGAATCATAGTATTCAAAATTTTGAATTACACATTTAAGTGTAAGCAAAACGCATTTTTTTTAAAGATTGCTTATTAAAAATTTTAAACTAGTATCTCCGAAACCAGGGATACAACCACGCACCTTCAGCTCTTCAGTCTAGTACTCTACAACTGAAGTCTTTCAGATGATAGCAAATTAAAATTTCTAATGAACGTATTTATTTTCAAATTTCAATTGTAAACAAAATGAATTCACATTTGAAAACAAAATTGCTTTCAAGAGTTCAAAAGTCACACCTGCCGAAACCAGGGACCTTTAGATCTTCAGTCTAACGCTCTCCCAACTGAGCTATTTCGGCTGATATAAACAAATCTTTCTAAAACATATATTTTTACAAGTTTAAAGGTGAACATGACGTACTTCACTTTTTAAAAATCATTGCCTTATCACTTGTTCAAAAGTTTCTCCTGCCAAAACCCAGATACAATTAGATCTAAAATAAACTCTTTCCAAACAAATCTATTTCGTCTAATTTAACGAATCATAGTATTCAAAATTTTGAATTACACATTTAAGTGTAAGCAAAACGCATTTTTTTTAAAGATTGCTTATTAAAAATTTTAAACTAGTATCTCCGAAAATAGGGATACAACCACGCACCTTCTTCTCTTCAGTCTAGTACTCTACAACTGACGTCTTTCAGATGATAGCAATTAAGCTTTCTAATGAACGAATTTATTTTCACATTTCAATTGTAAACAAAACGAATTCACATTTGAAAACAAAATTGCTTTCACGAGTTCAAAAGTCACACCTGCCGAAACCCTGTATCGAACCAGGGACCTTTAGATCTTCAGTCTAACGCTCTCCCAACTGAGCTATTTCGGCTGATATCAACTAATCTTTCTAAAACATATATTTTTTACAAGTTTTAAGGTGAACATGACGTACTTCACTTTTTAAAAATCATTGCCTTATCACTTGTTCAAAAGTTTCTCCTGCCGAAACCCAGATACAATTAGATCTAAAATAAACTCTTTTCAAACAAATCTATTTCGTCTAATTTAACGAATCATAGTATTCAAAATTTTGAATTACACATTTAAGTGTAAGCAAAACGCATTTTTTTTAAAGATTGCTTATTAAAAATTTTAAACTAGTATCTCCGAAACCAGGGATACAACCACGCACCTTCAGCTCTTCAGTCTAGTACTCTACAACTGAAGTCTTTCAGATGATAGCAAATTAAAATTTCTAATGAACGTATTTATTTTCAAATTTCAATTGTAAACAAAATGAATTCACATTTGAAAACAAAATTGCTTTCAAGAGTTCAAAAGTCACACCTGCCGAAACCAGGGACCTTTAGATCTTCAGTCTAACGCTCTCCCAACTGAGCTATTTCGGCTGATATAAACAAATCTTTCTAAAACATATTTTTTACAAGTTTAAATTTGAACATGACGTACACTTTTTAAAAATCATTGCCTTATCACTTGTTCAAAAGTTTCTCCTGCCAAAACCCAGATACAATTAGATCTAAAATAAACTCTTTCCAAACAAATCTATTTCGTCTAATTTAACGAATCGTAGTATTCAAAATTTTAAATTACATATTTAAGTGTAAGCAAAACGTATTTTTTAAAGATTGCTTATTAATAATTTTAAATTAGTATCTCCGAAACCAGGGATACAACCACGCACCTTCAGCTCTTTAGTCTAGTACTCTACAACTGACGTCTTTCAGATGATAGCAATTAAGCTTTCTAATGAACGAATTTATTTTCACATTTCAATTGTAAACAAAACGAATTCACATTTGAAAACAAAATTGCTTTCACGAGTTCAAAAGTCACACCTGCCGAAACCCTGTATCGAACCAGGGACCTTTAGATCTTCAGTCTAACGCTCTCCCAACTGAGCTATTTCGGCTGATATCAACTAATCTTTCTAAAACATATATTTTTTACAAGTTTTAAGGTGAACATGACGTACTTCACTTTTAAAAATCATTCCCTTATCACTTGTTCAAAAGTTTCTCCTGCCAAAACCTAGATACAATTAGATACAAAATAAACTCTTTCCAAACAAACCTATTTTGTCTAATTTAACGAATCATAGTATTCAAAATTTTGAATTACACATTTAAGTGTAAGCAAAACGCATTTTTTTTAAAGTTTGCTTATTAATAATTTTAAATTAGTATCTCCGAAACCAGAGATACAGTCACACACCTTCAGCTCTTCAGTCTAGAACTCTACAACTGAAGTCTTTCAGATGATAGCAATTAAGCTTTGTAATGAACGTATTTATTTTCAAATTTCAATTTTAAACAAAACGAATTCACATTTGAAAACAAAATTGCTTTCACGAGTTCAAAAGTCACACCTGCCGAAACCCGGCACCTTTAGATCTTCAGTCTAACGCTCTCCCAACTGAGGTATTTCGGCTGATATCAACTAATCTTTCTAAAACATATTTTTTACAAGTTTAAAGGTGAACATGATGTACTTCACTTTTTAAAAATCATTGCCTTATCACTTGTTCAAAAGTTTCTCCTGCCAAAACCCAGCTACAATTAGATCTAAAATAAACTCTTCCCAAACAAATCTATTTCGTCTAATTTAACGTATCATAGTATTCAAAATTTTTAATTACACATTTAAGTGTAAGCTAATCGTATTTTATTTAGAGATTGCTTATAAATAATTTTAAATTAGTATCTCCGAAACCAGGGATACGAACACGCACCTTCAGCTCTTCAGTCTAGAACTCTACAACTGAAGTCTTTCAGATGATAGCAATTAAGCTTTCTAATGAACGTATTTATTTTCAAATTTCAATTGTAAACAAAACGAATCCACATTTGAAAACAAAATTGCTTTCACGAGTAAAAAAGTCACAACTTCCGAAACCCGGGATCGAACCAATGACCTTTAGATCTTCAGTCTAACGCTCTTCCAACTGAGATATTTCGGCTGATATCAACTAATCTTTCTAAAACATATATTTTTTACAAGTTTTAAGGTGAACATGACGTACTTCACTTTTTAAAAATCATTGCCTTATCACTAGTTCAAAAGTTTCTCATGCCAAAACCCAGATACAATTAGATCTAAAATAAACTCTTTCCAAACAAATCTATTTCGTCTAATTTAACGAATCGTAGTATTCAAAATTTTAAATTACATATTTAAGTGTAAGCAAAACGTATTTTTTTTAAAGATTGCTTATTAATAATTTTAAATTAGTATCTCCGAAACCAGGGATACAACCACGCACCTTCAGGTCTTTAGTCTAGTACTCTACAACTGAAGTCTTTCAGATGATAGTAATTAAAATTTCTAATGAACGTATTTATTTTCAAATTTCAATTGTAAACAAAACGAATTCACATTTGAAAACAAAATTGCTTTCACGAGTTCAAAAGTCACACCTGCCGAAACCCGGCACCTTTAGATCTTCAGAATAACGCTCTCCCAACTGAGCTATTTCGGCTGATATCAACTAATCTTTCTAAAACATATCTTTTTTACAAGTTTAAAGGTGAACATGATGTACTTCACTTTTTAAAAATCATTGCCTTATCACTTGTTCAAAAGTTTCTCCTGCCAAAACCCAGATACAATTAGATCTAAAATAAACTCTTTACAAACAAATCTATTTTGTCTAATTTAACGAATCATAGTATTCAAAATTTTGAATTACACATTTAAGTGTAAGCAAAACGTATTTTTTTTTTAAAGATTGCTTATTAATAATTTTAAATTAGTATCTCCGAAATCAGGGATACAACCACGCACCTTCAGCTCTTTAGTCTAGTACTCTACAACTGACGTCTTTCAGATGATAGCAATTAAGCTTTCTAATGAACGTATTTATTTTCAAATTTCAATTGAAAACAAAACGAATTCACATTTGAAAACAAAATTGCTTTCACGAGTTCAAAAGTCACACCTGCCGAAACCCTGTATCGAACCAGGGACCTTTAGATCTTCAGTCTAACGCTCTCCCAACTGAGCTATTTCGGCTGATATCAACTAATCTTTCTAAAACATATATTTTTTACAAGTTTTAAGGTGAACATGACGTACTTCACTTTTTAAAAATCATTGCCTTATCACTTGTTCAAAAGTTTCTCCTGCCGAAACCCAGATACAATTAGATCTAAAATAAACTCTTTTCAAACAAATCTATTTCGTCTAATTTAACGAATCATAGTATTCAAAATTTTGAATTACACATTTAAGTGTAAGCAAAACGCATTTTTTTTAAAGATTGCTTATTAAAAATTTTAAACTAGTATCTCCGAAACCAGGGATACAACAACGCACCTTCAGCTCTTCAGTCTAGTACTCTACAACTGAAGTCTTTCAGATGATAGCAAATTAAAATTTCTAATGAACGTATTTATTTTCAAATTTCAATTGTAAACAAAATGAATTCACATTTGAAAACAAAATTGCTTTCAAGAGTTCAAAAGTCACACCTGCCGAAACCAGGGACCTTTAGATCTTCAGTCTAACGCTCTCCCAACTGAGCTATTTCGGCTGATATAAACAAATCTTTCTAAAACATATTTTTTACAAGTTTAAATTTGAACATGACGTACACTTTTTAAAAATCATTGCCTTATCACTTGTTCAAAAGTTTCTCCTGCCAAAACCCAGATACAATTAGATCTAAAATAAACACTTTCCAAACAAATCTATTTCGTCTAATTTAACGAATCGTAGTATTCAAAATTTTAAATTACATATTTAAATGTAAGCAAAACGTATTTTTTAAAGATTGCTTATTAATAATTTTAAATTAGTATCTCCGAAACCAGGGATACAACCACGCACCTTCAGCTCTTTAGTCTAGTACTCTACAACTGACGTCTTTCAGATGATAGCAATTAAGCTTTCTAATGAACGAATTTATTTTCACATTTCAATTGTAAACAAAACGAATTCACATTTGAAAACAAAATTGCTTTCACGAGTTCAAAAGTCACACCTGCCGAAACCCTGTATCGAACCAGGGACCTTTAGATCTTCAGTCTAACGCTCTCCCAACTGAGCTATTTCGGCTGATATCAACTCATCTTTCTAAAACATATATTTTTTACAAGTTTTAAGGTGAACATGACGTACTTCACTTTTAAAAATCATTCCCTTATCACTTGTTCAAAAGTTTCTCCTGCCAAAACCTAGATACAATTAGATACAAAATAAACTCTTTCCAAACAAACCTATTTTGTCTAATTTAACGAATCATAGTATTCAAAATTTTGAATTACACATTTAAGTGTAAGCAAAACGCATTTTTTTTAAAGTTTGCTTATTAATAATTTTAAATTAGTATCTCCGAAACCAGAGATACAGTCACACACCTTCAGCTCTTCAGTCTAGAACTCTACAACTGAAGTCTTTCAGATGATAGCAATTAAGCTTTGTAATGAACGTATTTATTTTCAAATTTCAATTTTAAACAAAACGAATTCACATTTGAAAACAAAATTGCTTTCACGAGTTCAAAAGTCACACCTGCCGAAACCCGGCACCTTTAGATCTTCAGACTAACGCTCTCCCAACTGAGCTATTTCGGCTGATATCAACAAATCTTTCTAAAACATATCTTTTTTACAAGTTTAAAGGTGAACATGATGTACTTCACTTTTTAAAAATCATTGCCTTATCACTTGTTCAAAAGTTTCTCCTGCCAAAACCCAGATACAATTAGATCTAAAATAAACTCTTTCCAAACAAATCTATTTTGTCTAATTTAACGAATCATAGTATTCAAAATTTTGAATTACACATTTAAGTGTAAGCAAAACGTATTTTTTTTTAAAGATTGCTTATTAATAATTTTAAATTAGTATCTCCGAAATCAGGGATACAACCACGCACCTTCAGCTCTTTAGTCTAGTACTCTACAACTGACGTCTTTCAGATGATAGCAATTAAGCTTTCTAATGAACGTATTTATTTTCAAATTTCAATTGAAAACAAAACGAATTCACATTTGAAGACAAAATTGCTTTCACGAGTTCAAAACTAACACCTGCCGAAACCCGGGACCTTTAGATCTTCAGTCTAACGCTCTCCCAACTGAGCTATTTCGGCTGCTTTCAACTAGTCTTTCTAAAACATATATTTTTTACAAGATAAAAGGTGAGCATGACGTACTTCACTTTTTAAAAATCATTGCCTTATCACTTGTTCAAAAGTTTCTCCTGCCAAAACCCAGGTACAATTAGATCTAAAATAAATTCTTTCCAAACAAATATATTTCGTCTAATTTAATGAATCATAGTATTCAAAATTTTTAATTACACATTTAAGTGTAAGCTAATCGTATTTTATTTAAAGATTGCTTATAAATAATTTTAAATTAGTATCTCCGAAACCAGGGATACAACCACGCACCTTCAGCTCTTCAGTCTAGTACTCTACAAGTGAAGTCTTTCAGATGATAGCAATTAAAATTTCTAATGAACGTATTTATTTTCAAATTTCAATTGTAAACAAAACGAATTTACATTTGAAAACAAAATAGCTTTCAAGAGTCACACCTGCCGAAACCCGGGACCTTTAGTCTAACGCTCTCCCAACTGAGCTATTTCGGCTATCAAATAATCTTTCTAAAACATATTTTTTACAAGTTTAAAGTTGAACATGACGTACACTTTTTAAAAATCATTGCCTTATCACTTGTTCAAAAGTTTCTCCTGCCAAAACCCAGATACAATTAGATCTAAAATAAACTCTTTCCAAACAAATCTATTTCGTCTAATTTAACGAATCATAGTATTCAAAATTTTTAATTACACATTTAAGTGTAAGCTAATCGTATTTTATTTAAAGATTGCTTATTAATAATTTTAAATTAGTATCTCCGAAACCAGGGATACTGTTATTGTTATTGTTATTTCAATTAACGTCACACTGGAGCAACACAACGGGCTATTGGTGACGGTCCGGGATCAATCCCAAAGGGAAAGATCCGAGGACAACACCACGTAATTTTGAACCACGGTCAGATGACGAGGCAACACCTGAGCTGGCACCCCACTCTCCAAACTTCCACACCACGCCAACGTGAGGACATTTGAGGCCACGACAGATTTAACGTGCACCAGCCCCCTTTGTACACGACGGTGTTTGGCTGGATTCGAACTCGCAACCCTTCGGTTGCTAGTCCGTTACTCTTCCAACCGGGCCACCGCGGCCCTTCCAGGGATACAACCACGCACCTTCAGTCTAGTACTCTACAACTGACGTCTTTCAGATGATAGCAATTAAAATTTCTAATGAACGTATTTATTTTCAAATTTCAATTGTAAACAAAACGAATTCACATTTGAAAAAAAATTGCTTTCACGAGTTCAAAAGATACACCTGCCGAAACCCGGGATCGAACCATGGACCTTTAGATCTTCAGTCTAACGCTCTCCCAACTGAGCTATTTCGGCTGATATCAACTAATCTTTCTAAAACATATATTTTTTACAAGTTTAAAGGTGGCCATGACGTACTTCACTTTTTAATAATCATTGCCTTATCACTTGTTCAAAAGTTTCTCTTGCCAAAACCCAGATACAATTAGATCTAAAATAAACTCTTTCCAAACAAATCTATTTCGTCTTATTTAACGAATCATAGTATTCAAAATTTTGAATTACACATTTAAATGTAAGCAAAACGTATTTTTTTTAAAGATTTCTTATTAATAATTTTAAAATAGTATCTCCGAAACCAGGGATACAACCACGCACCTTCAGCTATTCAGTCTAGTACTCTACAACTGACGTCTTTCAGATGATAGCAATTTAACTTTCTAATGAACGTATTTATTTTCAAATTTCAATTGTATACAAAACGAATTCACATTTGAAAAAAAATTCCTTTCACGAGTTCAAAAGTCACACCTGCCGAAACCAGGGACCTTTAGATCTTCAGTCTAACGCTCTCCCAACTGAGCTATTTCGGCCGATATCAACTAATCTTTCTAAAACATATATTTTTTGCAAGTTTAAAGGTGAACATGACGTACTTCACTTTTTAAAAATCATTGCCTTATCACTTATTCAAAAGTTTCTCATGCCAAAACCCAGATACAATTAGATCTAAAATAAACTCTTTCCAAACAAATCTATTTCGTCTAATTTAACGAATCATAGCATTCAAAATTTTGAATTACACTTTTAAATGTAAGCAAAACGTATTTTTTAAAGATTGCTTATTAATAATTTTAAATTAGTATCTCCGAAACCAGGGATACAACCACGCACCTTCAGCTCTTCAGTCTAGAACTCTACAACTGAAGTCTTTCAGATGATAGCAATTAAGCTTTCTAATGAACGTATTTATTTTCAAATTTCAATTGTAAACAAAACAAATCCACATTTGAAAACAAAATTGCTTTCACGAGTTCAAGAGTCACACCTGCCGAAACCCGGGACCTTTAGATCTTCAGTCTAACGCTCTCCCAACTGAGCTATTTCGGCTATCAAATAATCTTCCTAAAACATATTTTTTACAAGTTTAAAGTTGAACATGACGTACACTTTTTAAAAATCATTGCCTTATCACTTGTTCAAAAGTTTCTCCTGCCAAAACCCAGATACAATTAGATCTAAAATAAACTCTTTCCAAACAAATCTATTTCGTCTAATTTAACGAATCATAGTATTCAAAATATTTAATTACACATTTAAGTGTAAGCTAATCGTATTTTATTTAAAGATTGCTTATAAATAATTTTAATTAGTATCTCCGAAACCAGGGATACAACCACGCACCTTCAGCTCTTCAGTCTAGAACTGTACAACTGAAGTCTTTCAGATGATAGCAATTAAGCTTTCTAATGAACGTATTTATTTTCAAATTTCAATTGTAAACAAAACGAATCCACATTTGAAAACAAAATTGCTTTCACGACTACAAAAGTCACAACTGCCGAAACCCGGGATCTTTAGATCTTCAGTCTAACGCTCTCCCAAGTGAGCTATTTCGGCTGATATCAACTAATCTTTCTAAAGTATATATTTTTTACAAGTTTAAAGGTGAACATGACGTACTTCACTTTTTAAAAATCATTGCCTTATCACTTGTTCAAAAGTTTCTCCTGCCGAAACCCAGATGCAATTAGATCTAAAATAAACTCTTTTCAAACAAATCTATTTCGTCTAATTTAACGAATCATAGTATTCAAAATTTTGAATTACACATTTAAGTGTAAGCAAAACGCATTTTTTTTAAAGATTGCTTATTAAAAATTTTAAACTAGTATCTCCGAAACCAGGGATACAACCACGCACCTTCAGCTCTTCAGTCTAGTACTCTACAACTGAAGTCTTTCAGATGATAGCAAATTAAAATTTCTAATGAACGTATTTATTTTCAAATTTCAATTGTAAACAAAATGAATTCACATTTGAAAACAAAATTGCTTTCAAGAGTTCAAAAGTCACACCTGCCGAAACCAGGGACCTTTAGATCTTCAGTCTAACGCTCTCCCAACTGAGCTATTTCGGCTGATATAAACAAATCTTTCTAAAACATATATTTTTACAAGTTTAAAGGTGAACATGACGTACTTCACTTTTTAAAAATCATTGCCTTATCACTTGTTCAAAAGTTTCTCCTGCCAAAACCCAGATACAATTAGATCTAAAATAAACTCTTTCCAAACAAATCTATTTCGTCTAATTTAACGAATCATAGTATTCAAAATTTTGAATTACACATTTAAGTGTAAGCAAAACGCATTTTTTTTAAAGATTGCTTATTAAAAATTTTAAACTAGTATCTCCGAAAATAGGGATACAACCACGCACCTTCTTCTCTTCAGTCTAGTACTCTACAACTGACGTCTTTCAGATGATAGCAATTAAGCTTTCTAATGAACGAATTTATTTTCACATTTCAATTGTAAACAAAACGAATTCACATTTGAAAACAAAATTGCTTTCACGAGTTCAAAAGTCACACCTGCCGAAACCCTGTATCGAACCAGGGACCTTTAGATCTTCAGTCTAACGCTCTCCCAACTGAGCTATTTCGGCTGATATCAACTAATCTTTCTAAAACATATATTTTTTACAAGTTTTAAGGTGAACATGACGTACTTCACTTTTTAAAAATCATTGCCTTATCACTTGTTCAAAAGTTTCTCCTGCCGAAACCCAGATACAATTAGATCTAAAATAAACTCTTTTCAAACAAATCTATTTCGTCTAATTTAACGAATCATAGTATTCAAAATTTTGAATTACACATTTAAGTGTAAGCAAAACGCATTTTTTTTAAAGATTGCTTATTAAAAATTTTAAACTAGTATCTCCGAAACCAGGGATACAACCACGCACCTTCAGCTCTTCAGTCTAGAACTCTACAACTGAAGTCTTTCAGATGATAGCAAATTAAAATTTCTAATGAACGTATTTATTTTCAAATTTCAATTGTAAACAAAATGAATTCACATTTGAAAACAAAATTGCTTTCAAGAGTTCAAAAGTCACACCTGCCGAAACCAGGGACCTTTAGATCTTCAGTCTAACGCTCTCCCAACTGAGCTATTTCGGCTGATATAAACAAATCTTTCTAAAACATATTTTTTACAAGTTTAAATTTGAACATGACGTACACTTTTTAAAAATCATTGCCTTATCACTTGTTCAAAAGTTTCTCCTGCCAAAACCCAGATACAATTAGATCTAAAATAAACTCTTTCCAAACAAATCTATTTCGTCTAATTTAACGAATCGTAGTATTCAAAATTTTAAATTACATATTTAAGTGTAAGCAAAACGTATTTTTTAAAGATTGCTTATTAATAATTTTAAATTAGTATCTCCGAAACCAGGGATACAACCACGCACCTTCAGCTCTTTAGTCTAGTACTCTACAACTGACGTCTTTCAGATGATAGCAATTAAGCTTTCTAATGAACGAATTTATTTTCACATTTCAATTGTAAACAAAACGAATTCACATTTGAAAACAAAATTGCTTTCACGAGTTCAAAAGTCACACCTGCCGAAACCCTGTATCGAACCAGGGACCTTTAGATCTTCAGTCTAACGCTCTCCCAACTGAGCTATTTCGGCTGATATCAACTAATCTTTCTAAAACATATATTTTTTACAAGTTTTAAGGTGAACATGACGTACTTCACTTTTAAAAATCATTCCCTTATCACTTGTTCAAAAGTTTCTCCTGCCAAAACCTAGATACAATTAGATACAAAATAAACTCTTTCCAAACAAACCTATTTTGTCTAATTTAACGAATCATAGTATTCAAAATTTTGAATTACACATTTAAGTGTAAGCAAAACGCATTTTTTTTAAAGTTTGCTTATTAATAATTTTAAATTAGTATCTCCGAAACCAGAGATACAGTCACACACCTTCAGCTCTTCAGTCTAGAACTCTACAACTGAAGTCTTTCAGATGATAGCAATTAAGCTTTGTAATGAACGTATTTATTTTCAAATTTCAATTTTAAACAAAACGAATTCACATTTGAAAACAAAATTGCTTTCACGAGTTCAAAAGTCACACCTGCCGAAACCCGGCACCTTTAGATCTTCAGACTAACGCTCTCCCAACTGAGCTATTTCGGCTGATATCAACAAATCTTTCTAAAACATATCTTTTTTACAAGTTTAAAGGTGAACATGATGTACTTCACTTTTTAAAAATCATTGCCTTATCACTTGTTCAAAAGTTTCTCCTGCCAAAACCCAGATACAATTAGATCTAAAATAAACTCTTTCCAAACAAATCTATTTTGTCTAATTTAACGAATCATAGTATTCAAAATTTTGAATTACACATTTAAGTGTAAGCAAAACGTATTTTTTTTTAAAGATTGCTTATTAATAATTTTAAATTAGTATCTCCGAAATCAGGGATACAACCACGCACCTTCAGCTCTTTAGTCTAGTACTCTACAACTGACGTCTTTCAGATGATAGCAATTAAGCTTTCTAATGAACGTATTTATTTTCAAATTTCAATTGAAAACAAAACGAATTCACATTTGAAGACAAAATTGCTTTCACGAGTTCAAAACTAACACCTGCCGAAACCCGGGACCTTTAGATCTTCAGTCTAACGCTCTCCCAACTGAGCTATTTCGGCTGCTTTCAACTAGTCTTTCTAAAACATATATTTTTTACAAGATAAAAGGTGAGCATGACGTACTTCACTTTTTAAAAATCATTGCCTTATCACTTGTTCAAAAGTTTCTCCTGCCAAAACCCAGGTACAATTAGATCTAAAATAAATTCTTTCCAAACAAATATATTTCGTCTAATTTAATGAATCATAGTATTCAAAATTTTTAATTACACTTTTAAGTGTAAGCTAATCGTATTTTATTTAAAGATTGCTTATAAATAATTTTAAATTAGTATCTCCGAAACCAGGGATACAACCACGCACCTTCAGCTCTTCAGTCTAGTACTCTACAAGTGAAGTCTTTCAGATGATAGCAATTAAAATTTCTAATGAACGTATTTATTTTCAAATTTCAATTGTAAACAAAACGAATTTACATTTGAAAACAAAATAGCTTTCAAGAGTCACACCTGCCGAAACCCGGGACCTTTAGTCTAACGCTCTCCCAACTGAGCTATTTCGGCTATCAAATAATCTTTCTAAAACATATTTTTTACAAGTTTAAAGTTGAACATGACGTACACTTTTTAAAACTCATTGCCTTATCACTTGTTCAAAAGTTTCTCCTGCCAAAACCCAGATACAATTAGATCTAAAATAAACTCTTTCCAAACAAATCTATTTCGTCTAATTTAACGAATCATAGTATTCAAAATTTTTAATTACACATTTAAGTGTAAGCTAATCGTATTTTATTTAAAGATTGCTTATTAATAATTTTAAATTAGTATCTCCGAAACCAGGGATACAACCACGCACCTTCAGTCTAGTACTCTACAACTGACGTCTTTCAGATGATAGCAATTAAAATTTCTAATGAACGTATTTATTTTCAAATTTCAATTGTAAACAAAACGAATTCACATTTGAAAAAAAATTGCTTTCACGAGTTCAAAAGATACACCTGCCGAAACCCGGGATCGAACCATGGACCTTTAGATCTTCAGTCTAACGCTCTCCCAACTGAGCTATTTCGGCTGATATCAACTAATCTTTCTAAAACATATATTTTTTACAAGTTTAAAGGTGGCCATGACGTACTTCACTTTTTAATAATCATTGCCTTATCACTTGTTCAAAAGTTTCTCTTGCCAAAACCCAGATACAATTAGATCTAAAATAAACTCTTTCCAAACAAATCTATTTCGTCTTATTTAACGAATCATAGTATTCAAAATTTTGAATTACACATTTAAATGTAAGCAAAACGTATTTTTTTTAAAGATTTCTTATTAATAATTTTAAAATAGTATCTCCGAAACCAGGGATACAACCACGCACCTTCAGCTATTCAGTCTAGTACTCTACAACTGACGTCTTTCAGATGATAGCAATTTAACTTTCTAATGAACGTATTTATTTTCAAATTTCAATTGTATACAAAACGAATTCACATTTGAAAAAAAATTCCTTTCACGAGTTCAAAAGTCACACCTGCCGAAACCAGGGACCTTTAGATCTTCAGTCTAACGCTCTCCCAACTGAGCTATTTCGGCCGATATCAACTAATCTTTCTAAAACATATATTTTTTGCAAGTTTAAAGGTGAACATGACGTACTTCACTTTTTAAAAATCATTGCCTTATCACTTATTCAAAAGTTTCTCATGCCAAAACCCAGATACAATTAGATCTAAAATAAACTCTTTCCAAACAAATCTATTTCGTCTAATTTAACGAATCATAGCATTCAAAATTTTGAATTACACTTTTAAATGTAAGCAAAACGTATTTTTTAAAGATTGCTTATTAATAATTTTAAATTAGTATCTCCGAAACCAGGGATACAACCACGCACCTTCAGCTCTTCAGTCTAGAACTCTACAACTGAAGTCTTTCAGATGATAGCAATTAAGCTTTCTAATGAACGTATTTATTTTCAAATTTCAATTGTAAACAAAACAAATCCACATTTGAAAACAAAATTGCTTTCACGAGTTCAAGAGTCACACCTGCCGAAACCCGGGACCTTTAGATCTTCAGTCTAACGCTCTCCCAACTGAGCTATTTCGGCTATCAAATAATCTTCCTAAAACATATTTTTTACAAGTTTAAAGTTGAACATGACGTACACTTTTTAAAAATCATTGCCTTATCACTTGTTCAAAAGTTTCTCCTGCCAAAACCCAGATACAATTAGATCTAAAATAAACTCTTTCCAAACAAATCTATTTCGTCTAATTTAACGAATCATAGTATTCAAAATATTTAATTACACATTTAAGTGTAAGCTAATCGTATTTTATTTAAAGATTGCTTATAAATAATTTTAATTAGTATCTCCGAAACCAGGGATACAACCACGCACCTTCAGCTCTTCAGTCTAGAACTGTACAACTGAAGTCTTTCAGATGATAGCAATTAAGCTTTCTAATGAACGTATTTATTTTCAAATTTCAATTGTAAACAAAACGAATCCACATTTGAAAACAAAATTGCTTTCACGACTACAAAAGTCACAACTGCCGAAACCCGGGATCTTTAGATCTTCAGTCTAACGCTCTCCCAAGTGAGCTATTTCGGCTGATATCAACTAATCTTTCTAAAGTATATATTTTTTACAAGTTTAAAGGTGAACATGACGTACTTCACTTTTTAAAAATCATTGCCTTATCACTTGTTCAAAAGTTTCTCCTGCCGAAACCCAGATGCAATTAGATCTAAAATAAACTCTTTTCAAACAAATCTATTTCGTCTAATTTAACGAATCATAGTATTCAAAATTTTGAATTACACATTTAAGTGTAAGCAAAACGCATTTTTTTTAAAGATTGCTTATTAAAAATTTTAAACTAGTATCTCCGAAACCAGGGATACAACCACGCACCTTCAGCTCTTCAGTCTAGTACTCTACAACTGAAGTCTTTCAGATGATAGCAAATTAAAATTTCTAATGAACGTATTTATTTTCAAATTTCAATTGTAAACAAAATGAATTCACATTTGAAAACAAAATTGCTTTCAAGAGTTCAAAAGTCACACCTGCCGAAACCAGGGACCTTTAGATCTTCAGTCTAACGCTCTCCCAACTGAGCTATTTCGGCTGATATAAACAAATCTTTCTAAAACATATATTTTTACAAGTTTAAAGGTGAACATGACGTACTTCACTTTTTAAAAATCATTGCCTTATCACTTGTTCAAAAGTTTCTCCTGCCAAAACCCAGATACAATTAGATCTAAAATAAACTCTTTCCAAACAAATCTATTTCGTCTAATTTAACGAATCATAGTATTCAAAATTTTGAATTACACATTTAAGTGTAAGCAAAACGCATTTTTTTTAAAGATTGCTTATTAAAAATTTTAAACTAGTATCTCCGAAAATAGGGATACAACCACGCACCTTCTTCTCTTCAGTCTAGTACTCTACAACTGACGTCTTTCAGATGATAGCAATTAAGCTTTCTAATGAACGAATTTATTTTCACATTTCAATTGTAAACAAAACGAATTCACATTTGAAAACAAAATTGCTTTCACGAGTTCAAAAGTCACACCTGCCGAAACCCTGTATCGAACCAGGGACCTTTAGATCTTCAGTCTAACGCTCTCCCAACTGAGCTATTTCGGCTGATATCAACTAATCTTTCTAAAACATATATTTTTTACAAGTTTTAAGGTGAACATGACGTACTTCACTTTTTAAAAATCATTGCCTTATCACTTGTTCAAAAGTTTCTCCTGCCGAAACCCAGATACAATTAGATCTAAAATAAACTCTTTTCAAACAAATCTATTTCGTCTAATTTAACGAATCATAGTATTCAAAATTTTGAATTACACATTTAAGTGTAAGCAAAACGCATTTTTTTTAAAGATTGCTTATTAAAAATTTTAAACTAGTATCTCCGAAACCAGGGATACAACCACGCACCTTCAGCTCTTCAGTCTAGTACTCTACAACTGAAGTCTTTCAGATGATAGCAAATTAAAATTTCTAATGAACGTATTTATTTTCAAATTTCAATTGTAAACAAAATGAATTCACATTTGAAAACAAAATTGCTTTCAAGAGTTCAAAAGTCACACCTGCCGAAACCAGGGACCTTTAGATCTTCAGTCTAACGCTCTCCCAACTGAGCTATTTCGGCTGATATAAACAAATCTTTCTAAAACATATTTTTTACAAGTTTAAATTTGAACATGACGTACACTTTTTAAAAATCATTGCCTTATCACTTGTTCAAAAGTTTCTCCTGCCAAAACCCAGATACAATTAGATCTAAAATAAACTCTTTCCAAACAAATCTATTTCGTCTAATTTAACGAATCGTAGTATTCAAAATTTTAAATTACATATTTAAGTGTAAGCAAAACGTATTTTTTAAAGATTGCTTATTAATAATTTTAAATTAGTATCTCCGAAACCAGGGATACAACCACGCACCTTCAGCTCTTTAGTCTAGTACTCTACAACTGACGTCTTTCAGATGATAGCAATTAAGCTTTCTAATGAACGAATTTATTTTCACATTTCAATTGTAAACAAAACGAATTCACATTTGAAAACAAAATTGCTTTCACGAGTTCAAAAGTCACACCTGCCGAAACCCTGTATCGAACCAGGGACCTTTAGATCTTCAGTCTAACGCTCTCCCAACTGAGCTATTTCGGCTGATATCAACTAATCTTTCTAAAACATATATTTTTTACAAGTTTTAAGGTGAACATGACGTACTTCACTTTTAAAAATCATTCCCTTATCACTTGTTCAAAAGTTTCTCCTGCCAAAACCTAGATACAATTAGATACAAAATAAACTCTTTCCAAACAAACCTATTTTGTCTAATTTAACGAATCATAGTATTCAAAATTTTGAATTACACATTTAAGTGTAAGCAAAACGCATTTTTTTTAAAGTTTGCTTATTAATAATTTTAAATTAGTATCTCCGAAACCAGAGATACAGTCACACACCTTCAGCTCTTCAGTCTAGAACTCTACAACTGAAGTCTTTCAGATGATAGCAATTAAGCTTTGTAATGAACGTATTTATTTTCAAATTTCAATTTTAAACAAAACGAATTCACATTTGAAAACAAAATTGCTTTCACGAGTTCAAAAGTCACACCTGCCGAAACCCGGCACCTTTAGATCTTCAGACTAACGCTCTCCCAACTGAGCTATTTCGGCTGATATCAACAAATCTTTCTAAAACATATCTTTTTTACAAGTTTAAAGGTGAACATGATGTACTTCACTTTTTAAAAATCATTGCCTTATCACTTGTTCAAAAGTTTCTCCTGCCAAAACCCAGATACAATTAGATCTAAAATAAACTCTTTCCAAACAAATCTATTTTGTCTAATTTAACGAATCATAGTATTCAAAATTTTGAATTACACATTTAAGTGTAAGCAAAACGTATTTTTTTTTAAAGATTGCTTATTAATAATTTTAAATTAGTATCTCCGAAATCAGGGATACAACCACGCACCTTCAGCTCTTTAGTCTAGTACTCTACAACTGACGTCTTTCAGATGATAGCAATTAAGCTTTCTAATGAACGTATTTATTTTCAAATTTCAATTGAAAACAAAACGAATTCACATTTGAAGACAAAATTGCTTTCACGAGTTCAAAACTAACACCTGCCGAAACCCGGGACCTTTAGATCTTCAGTCTAACGCTCTCCCAACTGAGCTATTTCGGCTGCTTTCAACTAGTCTTTCTAAAACATATATTTTTTACAAGATAAAAGGTGAGCATGACGTACTTCACTTTTTAAAAATCATTGCCTTATCACTTGTTCAAAAGTTTCTCCTGCCAAAACCGAGATACAATTAGATCTAAAATAAACTCTTTCCAAACAAATCTATTTCGTCTAATTTAACGAATCATAGTATTCAAAATTTTTAATTACACATTTAAGTGTAAGCTAATCGTATTTTATTTAAAGATTGCTTATTAATAATTTTAAATTAGTATCTCCGAAACCAGGGATACAACCACGCACCTTCAGTCTAGTACTCTACAACTGACGTCTTTCAGATGATAGCAATTAAAATTTCTAATGAACGTATTTATTTTCAAATTTCAATTGTAAACAAAACGAATTCACATTTGAAAAAAAATTGCTTTCACGAGTTCAAAAGATACACCTGCCGAAACCCGGGATCGAACCATGGACCTTTAGATCTTCAGTCTAACGCTCTCCCAACTGAGCTATTTCGGCTGATATCAACTAATCTTTCTAAAACATATATTTTTTACAAGTTTAAAGGTGGCCATGACGTACTTCACTTTTTAATAATCATTGCCTTATCACTTGTTCAAAAGTTTCTCTTGCCAAAACCCAGATACAATTAGATCTAAAATAAACTCTTTCCAAACAAATCTATTTCGTCTTATTTAACGAATCATAGTATTCAAAATTTTGAATTACACATTTAAATGTAAGCAAAACGTATTTTTTTTAAAGATTTCTTATTAATAATTTTAAAATAGTATCTCCGAAACCAGGGATACAACCACGCACCTTCAGCTATTCAGTCTAGTACTCTACAACTGACGTCTTTCAGATGATAGCAATTTAACTTTCTAATGAACGTATTTATTTTCAAATTTCAATTGTATACAAAACGAATTCACATTTGAAAAAAAATTCCTTTCACGAGTTCAAAAGTCACACCTGCCGAAACCAGGGACCTTTAGATCTTCAGTCTAACGCTCTCCCAACTGAGCTATTTCGGCCGATATCAACTAATCTTTCTAAAACATATATTTTTTGCAAGTTTAAAGGTGAACATGACGTACTTCACTTTTTAAAAATCATTGCCTTATCACTTATTCAAAAGTTTCTCATGCCAAAACCCAGATACAATTAGATCTAAAATAAACTCTTTCCAAACAAATCTATTTCGTCTAATTTAACGAATCATAGCATTCAAAATTTTGAATTACACTTTTAAATGTAAGCAAAACGTATTTTTTAAAGATTGCTTATTAATAATTTTAAATTAGTATCTCCGAAACCAGGGATACAACCACGCACCTTCAGCTCTTCAGTCTAGAACTCTACAACTGAAGTCTTTCAGATGATAGCAATTAAGCTTTCTAATGAACGTATTTATTTTCAAATTTCAATTGTAAACAAAACAAATCCACATTTGAAAACAAAATTGCTTTCACGAGTTCAAGAGTCACACCTGCCGAAACCCGGGACCTTTAGATCTTCAGTCTAACGCTCTCCCAACTGAGCTATTTCGGCTATCAAATAATCTTCCTAAAACATATTTTTTACAAGTTTAAAGTTGAACATGACGTACACTTTTTAAAAATCATTGCCTTATCACTTGTTCAAAAGTTTCTCCTGCCAAAACCCAGATACAATTAGATCTAAAATAAACTCTTTCCAAACAAATCTATTTCGTCTAATTTAACGAATCATAGTATTCAAAATATTTAATTACACATTTAAGTGTAAGCTAATCGTATTTTATTTAAAGATTGCTTATAAATAATTTTAATTAGTATCTCCGAAACCAGGGATACAACCACGCACCTTCAGCTCTTCAGTCTAGAACTGTACAACTGAAGTCTTTCAGATGATAGCAATTAAGCTTTCTAATGAACGTATTTATTTTCAAATTTCAATTGTAAACAAAACGAATCCACATTTGAAAACAAAATTGCTTTCACGACTACAAAAGTCACAACTGCCGAAACCCGGGATCTTTAGATCTTCAGTCTAACGCTCTCCCAAGTGAGCTATTTCGGCTGATATCAACTAATCTTTCTAAAGTATATATTTTTTACAAGTTTAAAGGTGAACATGACGTACTTCACTTTTTAAAAATCATTGCCTTATCACTAGTTCAAAAGTTTCTCATGCCAAAACCCAGATACAATTAGATATAAAATAAACTCTTTCCAAACAAATCTATTTCGTCTAATTTAATGAATCGTAGTATTCAAAATTTTAAATTACATATTTAAGTGTAAGCAAAACGTATTTTTTTAAAGATTGCTTATTAATAATTTTAAATTAGTATCTCCGAAACCAGGGATACAACCACGCACCTTCAGCTCTTCAGTCTAGTACTCTACAACTGAAGTCTTTCAGATGATAGCAAATTAAAATTTCTAATGAACGTATTTATTTTCAAATTTCAATTGTAAACAAAATGAATTCACATTTGAAAACAAAATTGCTTTCAAGAGTTCAAAAGTCACACCTGCCGAAACCAGGGACCTTTAGATCTTCAGTCTAACGCTCTCCCAACTGAGCTATTTCGGCTGATATAAACAAATCTTTCTAAAACATATTTTTTACAAGTTTAAATTTGAACATGACGTACACTTTTTAAAAATCATTGCCTTATCACTTGTTCAAAAGTTTCTCCTGCCAAAACCCAGATACAATTAGATCTAAAATAAACTCTTTTCAAACAAATCTATTTCGTCTAATTTAACGAATCATAGTATTCAAAATTTTGAATTACACATTTAAGTGTAAGCAAAACGCATTTTTTTTAAAGATTGCTTATTAAAAATTTTAAACTAGTATCTCCGAAACCAGGGATACAACCACGCACCTTCAGCTCTTCAGTCTAGTACTCTACAACTGAAGTCTTTCAGATGATAGCAAATTAAAATTTCTAATGAACGTATTTATTTTCAAATTTCAATTGTAAACAAAATGAATTCACATTTGAAAACAAAATTGCTTTCAAGAGTTCAAAAGTCACACCTGCCGAAACCAGGGACCTTTAGATCTTCAGTCTAACGCTCTCCCAACTGAGCTATTTCGGCTGATATAAACAAATCTTTCTAAAACATATTTTTTACAAGTTTAAATTTGAACATGACGTACACTTTTTAAAAATCATTGCCTTATCACTTGTTCAAAAGTTTCTCCTGCCAAAACCCAGATACAATTAGATCTAAAATAAACTCTTTCCAAACAAATCTATTTCGTCTAATTTAACGAATCGTAGTATTCAAAATTTTAAATTACATATTTAAGTGTAAGCAAAACGTATTTTTTAAAGATTGCTTATTAATAATTTTAAATTAGTATCTCCGAAACCAGGGATACAACCACGCACCTTCAGCTCTTTAGTCTAGTACTCTACAACTGACGTCTTTCAGATGATAGCAATTAAGCTTTCTAATGAACGAATTTATTTTCACATTTCAATTGTAAACAAAACGAATTCACATTTGAAAACAAAATTGCTTTCACGAGTTCAAAAGTCACACCTGCCGAAACCCTGTATCGAACCAGGGACCTTTAGATCTTCAGTCTAACGCTCTCCCAACTGAGCTATTTCGGCTGATATCAACTAATCTTTCTAAAACATATATTTTTTACAAGTTTTAAGGTGAACATGACGTACTTCACTTTTAAAAATCATTCCCTTATCACTTGTTCAAAAGTTTCTCCTGCCAAAACCTAGATACAATTAGATACAAAATAAACTCTTTCCAAACAAACCTATTTTGTCTAATTTAACGAATCATAGTATTCAAAATTTTGAATTACACATTTAAGTGTAAGCAAAACGCATTTTTTTTAAAGTTTGCTTATTAATAATTTTAAATTAGTATCTCCGAAACCAGAGATACAGTCACACACCTTCAGCTCTTCAGTCTAGAACTCTACAACTGAAGTCTTTCAGATGATAGCAATTAAGCTTTGTAATGAACGTATTTATTTTCAAATTTCAATTTTAAACAAAACGAATTCACATTTGAAAACAAAATTGCTTTCACGAGTTCAAAAGTCACACCTGCCGAAACCCGGCACCTTTAGATCTTCAGACTAACGCTCTCCCAACTGAGCTATTTCGGCTGATATCAACAAATCTTTCTAAAACATATCTTTTTTACAAGTTTAAAGGTGAACATGATGTACTTCACTTTTTAAAAATCATTGCCTTATCACTTGTTCAAAAGTTTCTCCTGCCAAAACCCAGATACAATTAGATCTAAAATAAACTCTTTCCAAACAAATCTATTTTGTCTAATTTAACGAATCATAGTATTCAAAATTTTGAATTACACATTTAAGTGTAAGCAAAACGTATTTTTTTTAAAGATTGCTTATTAATGATTTTAAATTAGTATCTCCGAAACCAGGGATACAACCACGCACCTTCAGCTCTTTAGTCTAGTACTCTACAACTGACGTCTTTCAGATGATAGCAATTAAGCTTTCTAATGAACGTATTTATTTTCAAATTTCAATTGAAAACAAAACGAATTCACATTTGAAGACAAAATTGCTTTCACGAGTTCAAAACTAACACCTGCCGAAACCCGGGACCTTTAGATCTTCAGTCTAACGCTCTCCCAACTGAGCTATTTCGGCTGCTTTCAACTAGTCTTTCTAAAACATATATTTTTTACAAGATAAAAGGTGAGCATGACGTACTTCACTTTTTAAAAATCATTGCCTTATCACTTGTTCAAAAGTTTCTCCTGCCAAAACCCAGGTACAATTAGATCTAAAATAAATTCTTTCCAAACAAATATATTTCGTCTAATTTAATGAATCATAGTATTCAAAATTTTTAATTACACATTTAAGTGTAAGCTAATCGTATTTTATTTAAAGATTGCTTATAAATAATTTTAAATTAGTATCTCCGAAACCAGGGATACAACCACGCACCTTCAGCTCTTCAGTCTAGTACTCTACAAGTGAAGTCTTTCAGATGATAGCAATTAAAATTTCTAATGAACGTATTTATTTTCAAATTTCAATTGTAAACAAAACGAATTTACATTTGAAAACAAAATAGCTTTCAAGAGTCACACCTGCCGAAACCCGGGACCTTTAGTCTAACGCTCTCCCAACTGAGCTATTTCGGCTATCAAATAATCTTTCTAAAACATATTTTTTACAAGTTTAAAGTTGAACATGACGTACACTTTTTAAAAATCATTGCCTTATCACTTGTTCAAAAGTTTCTCCTGCCAAAACCAAGATACAATTAGATCTAAAATAAACTCTTTCCAAACAAATCTATTTCGTCTAATTTAACGAATCATAGTATTCAAAATTTTTAATTACACATTTAAGTGTAAGCTAATCGTATTTTATTTAAAGATTGCTTATTAATAATTTTAAATTAGTATCTCCGAAACCAGGGATACAACCACGCACCTTCAGTCTAGTACTCTACAACTGACGTCTTTCAGATGATAGCAATTAAAATTTCTAATGAACGTATTTATTTTCAAATTTCAATTGTAAACAAAACGAATTCACATTTGAAAAAAAATTGCTTTCACGAGTTCAAAAGATACACCTGCCGAAACCCGGGATCGAACCATGGACCTTTAGATCTTCAGTCTAACGCTCTCCCAACTGAGCTATTTCGGCTGATATCAACTAATCTTTCTAAAACATATATTTTTTACAAGTTTAAAGGTGGCCATGACGTACTTCACTTTTTAATAATCATTGCCTTATCACTTGTTCAAAAGTTTCTCTTGCCAAAACCCAGATACAATTAGATCTAAAATAAACTCTTTCCAAACAAATCTATTTCGTCTTATTTAACGAATCATAGTATTCAAAATTTTGAATTACACATTTAAATGTAAGCAAAACGTATTTTTTTTAAAGATTTCTTATTAATAATTTTAAAATAGTATCTCCGAAACCAGGGATACAACCACGCACCTTCAGCTCTTCAGTCTAGTACTCTACAACTGACGTCTTTCAGATGATAGCAATTTAACTTTCTAATGAACGTATTTATTTTCAAATTTCAATTGTATACAAAACGAATTCACATTTGAAAAAAAATTCCTTTCACGAGTTCAAAAGTCACACCTGCCGAAACCAGGGACCTTTAGATCTTCAGTCTAACGCTCTCCCAACTGAGCTATTTCGGCCGATATCAACTAATCTTTCTAAAACATATATTTTTTGCAAGTTTAAAGGTGAACATGACGTACTTCACTTTTTAAAAATCATTGCCTTATCACTTATTCAAAAGTTTCTCATGCCAAAACCCAGATACAATTAGATCTAAAATAAACTCTTTCCAAACAAATCTATTTCGTCTAATTTAACGAATCATAGTATTCAAAATTTTGAATTACACATTTAAATGTAAGCAAAACGTATTTTTTTTTAAAGATTTCTTATTAATAATTTTAAAATAGTATCTCCGAAACCAGGGATACTACCACGCACCTTCAGCTATTCAGTCTAGTACTCTACAACTGACGTCTTTCAGATGATAGCAATTTAACTTTCTAATGAACGTATTTATTTTCAAATTTCAATTGTATACAAAACGAATTCACATTTGAAAAAAAATTCCTTTCACGAGTTCAAAAGTCACACCTGCCGAAACCCGGGACCTTTAGATCTTCAGTCTAACGCTCTCCCAACTGAGCTATTTCGGCCGATATCAAATAAACTTTCTAAAACATATATTTTTTACAAGTTTAAAGGTGAACATGACGTACTTCACTTTTTAAAAATCATTGCCTTATCACTTGTTCAAAAGTTTCTCGTGCCAAAACCCAGATACAATTAGATCTAAAATAAACTCTTTCCAAACAAATCTATTTCGTCTAATTTAACGAATCATAGCATTCAAAATTTTGAATTACACTTTTAAATGTAAGCAAAACGTATTTTTTAAAGATTGCTTATTAATAATTTTAAATTAGTATCTCCGAAACCAGGGATACAACCACGCACCTTCAGCTCTTCAGTCTAGAACTCTACAACTGAAGTCTTTCAGATGATAGCAATTAAGCTTTCTAATGAACGTATTTATTTTCAAATTTCAATTGTAAACAAAACAAATCCACATTTGAAAACAAAATTGCTTTCACGAGTTCAAAAGTCACACCTGCCGAAACCCGGGACCTTTAGATCTTCAGTCTAACGCTCTCCCAACTGAGCTATTTCGGCTATCAAATAATCTTCCTAAAACATATTTTTTACAAGTTTAAAGTTGAACATGACGTACACTTTTTAAAAATCATTGCCTTATCACTTGTTCAAAAGTTTCTCCTGCCAAAACCCAGATACAATTAGATCTAAAATAAACTCTTTCCAAACAAATCTATTTCGTCTAATTTAACGAATCATAGTATTCAAAATATTTAATTACACATTTAAGTGTAAGCTAATCGTATTTTATTTAAAGATTGCTTATAAATAATTTTAATTAGTATCTCCGAAACCAGGGATACAACCACGCACCTTCAGCTCTTCAGTCTAGAACTGTACAACTGAAGTCTTTCAGATGATAGCAATTAAGCTTTCTAATGAACGTATTTATTTTCAAATTTCAATTGTAAACAAAACGAATCCACATTTGAAAACAAAATTGCTTTCACGACTACAAAAGTCACAACTGCCGAAACCCGGGATCGAACCAGGGACCTTTAGATCTTCAGTCTAACGCTCTCCCAAGTGAGCTATTTCGGCTGATATCAACTAATCTTTCTAAAGTATATATTTTTTACAAGTTTAAAGGTGAACATGACGTACTTCACTTTTTAAAAATCATTGCCTTATCACTAGTTCAAAAGTTTCTCATGCCAAAACCCAGATACAATTAGATATAAAATAAACTCTTTCCAAACAAATCTATTTCGTCTAATTTAATGAATCGTAGTATTCAAAATTTTAAATTACATATTTAAGTGTAAGCAAAACGTATTTTTTTAAAGATTGCTTATTAATAATTTTAAATTAGTATCTCCGAAACCAGGGATACAACCACGCACCTTCAGCTCTTCAGTCTAGTACTCTACAACTGAAGTCTTTCAGATGATAGCAAGTAAAATTTCTAATGAACGTATTTATTTTCAAATTTCAAATGTAAACAAAACGAATTCACATTTGAAAACAAACTAGCTTCCATGAGTTCAAAAGTCACACCTGCCGAAACCCGGGATCGAACCAGGGACCTTTAGATCTTCAGTCTAACGCTCTCCCAACTGAGCTATTTCGGCTGATATCAACTAATCTTTCTAAAACATATTTTTTACAAATTTAAAGTTGAACATGACGTACACTTTTTAAAAATCATTGCCTTATCACTTGTTCAAAAGTTTCTCATGCCAAAACCCAGATACAATTAGATCTAAAATAAACTCTTTCCAAACAAATCTATTTCGTCTAATTTAACGAATCATAGTATTCAAAATTTTTAATTACACATTTAAGTGTAAGCTAATCGTATTTTATTTAAAGATTGCTTATAAATAATTTTAAATTAGTATCTCCGAAACCAGGGATACAAACACGCACCTTCAGCTCTTCAGTCTAGAACTCTACAACTGAAATCTTTCAGATGATAGCAATTAAGCTTTCTAATGAACGTATTTATTTTCAAATTTCAATTGTAAACAAAACGAATCCACATTTGAAAACAAAATTGCTTTCACGACTACAAAAGTCACAACTGCCGAAACCCGGGATCGAACCAAGGACCTTTAGATCTTCAGTCTAACGCTCTCCCAACTGAGCTATTTCGGCTGATATCAACTAATCTTTCTAAAACATATATTTTTTACAAGTTTAAAGGTGAACATGACGTACACTTTTTAAAAATCATTGCCTTATCACTTGTTCAAATGTTTCTCCTGCCAAAACCCAGATACAATTAGATCTAAAATAAACTCTTTCCAAACAAATCTATTTCGTCTAATTTAACGAATCATAGTATTCAAAATTTTGAATTACACATTTAAATGTAAGCAATACGTATTTTTTTTAAAGATTTCTTATTAATAATTTTAAAATAGTATCTCCGAAACCAGGGATACAACCACGCACCTTCAGCTCTTCAGTCTAGAACTGTACAAATGAAGTCTTTCAGATGATAGCAATTAAGCTTTCTAATGAACGTATTTATTTTCAAATTTCAATTGTAAACAAAACGAATCCACATTTGAAAACAAAATTGCTTTCACGACTACAAAAGTCACAACTGCGGAAACCCGGGATCTTTAGATCTTCAGTCTAACGCTCTCCCAAGTGAGCTATTTCGGCTGATATCAACTAATCTTTCTAAAGTATATATTTTTTACAAGTTTAAAGGTGAACATGACGTACTTCACTTTTTAAAAATCATTGCCTTATCACTAGTTCAAAAGTTTCTCATGCCAAAACCCAGATACAATTAGATATAAAATAAACTCTTTCCAAACAAATCTATTTCGTCTAATTTAATGAATCGTAGTATTCAAAATTTTAAATTACATATTTAAGTGTAAGCAAAACGTATTTTTTTAAAGATTGCTTATTAATAATTTTAAATTAGTATCTCCGAAACCAGGGATACAACCACGCACCTTCAGCTCTTCAGTCTAGTACTCTACAACTGAAGTCTTTCAGATGATAGCAAGTAAAATTTCTAATGAACGTATTTATTTTCAAATTTCAAATGTAAACAAAACGAATTCACATTTGAAAACAAACTAGCTTCCATGAGTTCAAAAGTCACACCTGCCGAAACCCGGGATCGAACCAGGGACCTTTAGATCTTCAGTCTAACGCTCTCCCAACTGAGCTATTTCGGCTGATATCAACTAATCTTTCTAAAACATATTTTTTACAAATTTAAAGTTGAACATGACGTACACTTTTTAAAAATCATTGCCTTATCACTTGTTCAAAAGTTTCTCATGCCAAAACCCAGATACAATTAGATCTAAAATAAACTCTTTCCAAACAAATCTATTTCGTCTAATTTAACGAATCATAGTATTCAAAATTTTTAATTACACATTTAAGTGTAAGCTAATCGTATTTTATTTAAAGATTGCTTATAAATAATTTTAAATTAGTATCTCCGAAACCAGGGATACAAACACGCACCTTCAGCTCTTCAGTCTAGAACTCTACAACTGAAATCTTTCAGATGATAGCAATTAAGCTTTCTAATGAACGTATTTATTTTCAAATTTCAATTGTAAACAAAACGAATCTACATTTGAAAACAAAATTGCTTTCACGACTACAAAAGTCACAACTGCCGAAACCCGGGATCGAACCAAGGACCTTTAGATCTTCAGTCTAACGCTCTCCCAACTGAGCTATTTCGGCTGATATCAACTAATCTTTCTAAAACATATATTTTTTACAAGTTTAAAGGTGAACATGACGTACACTTTTTAAAAATCATTGCCTTATCACTTGTTCAAATGTTTCTCCTGCCAAAACCCAGATACAATTAGATCTAAAATAAACTCTTTCCAAACAAATCTATTTCGTCTAATTTAACGAATCATAGTATTCAAAATTTTGAATTACACATTTAAATGTAAGCAATACGTATTTTTTTTAAAGATTTCTTATTAATAATTTTAAAATAGTATCTCCGAAACCAGGGATACAACCACGCACCTTCAGCTATTCAGTCTAGAACTCTACAACTGAAGTCTTTCAGATGATAGCAATTAAGCTTTCTAATGAACGTATTTATTTTCAAATTTCAATTGTAAACAAAACGAATCCACATTTGAAAACAAAATTGCTTTCACGAGTTCAAAAGTCACACCTGCCGAAACCCGGGATCGAACCAGGGACCTTCAGATCTTCAGTCTAACGCTCTCCCAAGTGAGCTATTTCGGCTGATATCAACTAATCTTTCTAAAACATATATATTTTACAAGTTTAAAGGTGAACATGACGTACTTCACTTTTTAAAAATCATTGCCTTATCACTAGTTCAAAAGTTTCTCATGCCAAAACCCAGATACAATTAGATCTAAAATAAACTCTTTCCAAACAAATCTATTTCGTCTAATTTAACGAATCGTAGTATTCAAAATTTTAAATTACATATTTAAGTGTAAGCAAAAAGTATTTTTTTAAAGATTGCTTATTAATAATTTTAAATTAGTATCTCCGAAACCAGGGATACAACCACGCACCTTCAGTCTAGTACTCTACAACTGAAGTCTTTCAGATGATAGCAATTAAAATTTCTAATGAACGTATTTATTTTCAAATTTCAAATGTAAACAAAACGAATTCACATTTGAAAACAAAGTAGCTTTCAAGAGTTCAAAAGTCACACCTGCCGAAACCCGGGATCGAACCAGGGACCTTTAGATCTTCAGTCTAACGCTCTCCCAACTGAGCTATTTCGGCTGATATCAACTAATCTTTCTAAAACATATTTTTTAAAAGTTTAAAGTTGAACATGACGTACACTTTTTAAAAATCATTGCCTTATCACTTGTTCAAAAGTTTCTCCTGCCAAAACCCAGATACAATTAGATCTAAAATAAACTCTTTCCAAACAAATTTATTTCGTCTAATTTAACGAATCATAGTATTCAAAATTTTTAATTACACATTTAAGTGTAAGCTAATCGAATTTTATTTAAAGATTGCTTATTAATAATTTTAAATTACTATCTCCGAAACCATGGATACAACCACGCACCTTCAGCTCTTCAGTCTAGAACTCTACAACTGAAGTCTTTCAGATGATAGCAATTAAGCTTTCTAATGAACGTATTTATTTTCAAATTTCAATTGTAAACAAAACGAATCCACATTTGAAAACAAAATTGCTTTCACGAGTTCAAAAGTCACACCTGCCGAAACCCGGGATCGAACCAGGGATCTTTAGATCTTCAGTCTAACGCTCTCCCAAGTGAGCTATTTCGGATGATATCAACTAATCTTTCTAAAACATATATTTTTTACAAGTTTAAAGGTGAACATGACGTACTTCACTTTTTAAAAATCATTGCCTTATCACTAGTTCAAAAGTTTCTCATGCCAAAACCCAGATACAATTAGATCTAAAATAAACTCTTTCCAAACAAATCTATTTCGTCTAATTTAACGAATCGTAGTATTCAAAATTTTAAATTACATATTTAAGTGTAAGCAAAACGTATTTTTTTAAAGATTGCTTATTAATAATTTTAAATTAGTATCTCCGAAACCAGGGATACAACCACGCACCTTCAGCTCTTCAATCTAGTACTCTACAACAGAAGTCTTTCAGATGATAGCAATTAAAATTTCTAATGAACGTATTTATTTTGAAATTTCAATTGTAAACAAAACGAATTCACATTTGAAAACAAAATAGCTTTCAAGAGTTCAAAAGTCACACCTGCCGAAACCCGGGAACGAACCAGGGACCTTTTAATCTTCAGTCTAACGCTCTCCCAACTGAGCTATTTCGGCTGATATCAACTAATCTTTCTAAAACATATTTTTTACAAGTTTAAAGTTGAACATGACGTACACTTTTTAAAAATCATTGCCTTATCACTTGTTCAAAAGTTTCTCCTGCCAAAACCCAGATACAATTAGATCTAAAATAAACTCTTTCCAAACAAATCTATTTCGTCTAATTTAACGAATCATAGTATTCAAAATTTTTAAATACACATTTAAGTGTAAGCGAATCGTATTTTATTTAAAGATTGCTTATAAATAATTTTAAATTAGGATCTCCGAAACCAGGGATACAAACACGCACCTTCAGCTCTTCAGTCTAGAACTCTACAACTGAAGTCTTTCAGATGATAGCAATTAAGCTTTCTAATGAACGTATTTATTTTCAAATTTCAATTGTAAACAAAACGAATCCACATTTGAAAACAAAATTGCTTTCACGAGTACAAAAGTCACAACTGCCGAAACCCGGGATCGAACCAAGGACCTTTAGATCTTCAGTCTAACGCTCTCCCAACTGAGCTATTTCGGCTGATATCAACAAATCTTTTTAAAACATATATTTTTTACAAGTTTTAAGGTGAACATGACGTACTTCACTTTTGAAAAATCATTGCCTTATCACTAGTTCAAAAGTTTCTCATGCGAAAACCCAGATACAATTAGATCTAAAATAAACTCTTTCCAAACAAATCTATTTTGTCTAATTTAACGAATCATAGTATTCAAAATTTTGAATTACACATTTAAGTGTAAGCAAAACGTATTTTTTTTAAAGATTGCTTATTAATAATTTTAAATTAGTTTCTCCGAAACCAGGGATACAACCACGCACCTTCAGCTCTTTAGTCTAGTACTCTACAACTGACGTCTTTCAGATGATAGCAATTAAGCTTTCTAATGAACGTATTTATTTTCAAATTTCAATTGTAAACAAAACGAATTCACATTTCAAAACAAATTGTTTTCACTAGTTCAAAAGTCACACCTGCCGAAACCCGGGATCGAACCAGGGACCTTTAGATCATCAGTCTAACGCACTCCCAACTGAGCTATTTCGGCTGATATCAACTAATCTTTCTAAAACATATATTTTTTACAAGTTTAAAGGTGAAAATGACGTACTTCACTTTTTAAAAATCATTGCCTTATCACTAGTTCAAAAGTTTCTCATGCCAAAACCCAGATACAATTAGATCTAAAATAAACTCTTTCCAAACAAATCTATTTCGTCTAATTTAACGAATCGTAGTATTCAAAATTTTAAATTACATATTTAAGTGTAAGCAAAACGTATTTTTTTAAAGATTGCTTATTAATAATTTTAAATTAGTATCTCCGAAACCAGGGATACAACCACGCACCTTCAGCTCTTCAATCTAGTACTCTACAACAGAAGTCTTTCAGATGATAGCAATTAAAATTTCTAATGAACGTATTTATTTTGAAATTTCAATTGTAAACAAAACGAATTCACATTTGAAAACAAAATAGCTTTCAAGAGTTCAAAAGTCACACCTGCCGAAACCCGGGAACGAACCAGGGACCTTTAGATCTTCAGTCTAACGCTCTCCCAACTGAGCTATTTCGGCTATCAAATAATCTTCCTAAAACATATTTTTTACAAGTTTAAAGTTGAACATGACGTACACTTTTTAAAAATCATTGCCTTATCACTTGTTCAAAAGTTTCTCCTGCCAAAACCCAGATACAATTAGATCTAAAATAAACTCTTTCCAAACAAATCTATTTCGTCTAATTTAACGAATCATAGTATTCAAAATATTTAATTACACATTTAAGTGTAAGCTAATCGTATTTTATTTAAAGATTGCTTATAAATAATTTTAATTAGTATCTCCGAAACCAGGGATACAACCACGCACCTTCATCTCTTCAGTCTAGAACCGTACAACTGAAGTCTTTCAGATGATAGCAATTAAGCTTTCTAATGAACGTATTTATTTTCAAATTTCAATTGTAAACAAAACGAATCCACATTTGAAAACAAAATTGCTTTCACGACTACAAAAGTCACAACTGCCGAAACCCGGGATCTTTAGATCTTCAGTCTAACGCTCTCCCAAGTGAGCTATTTCGGCTGATATCAACTAATCTTTCTAAAGTATATATTTTTTACAAGTTTAAAGGTGAACATGACGTACTTCACTTTTTAAAAATCATTGCCTTATCACTAGTTCAAAAGTTTCTCATGCCAAAACCCAGATACAATTAGATATAAAATAAACTCTTTCCAAACAAATCTATTTCGTCTAATTTAATGAATCGTAGTATTCAAAATTTTAAATTACATATTTAAGTGTAAGCAAAACGTATTTTTTTAAAGATTGCTTATTAATAATTTTAAATTAGTATCTCCGAAACCAGGGATACAACCACGCACCTTCAGCTCTTCAGTCTAGTACTCTACAACTGAAGTCTTTCAGATGATAGCAAGTAAAATTTCTAATGAACGTATTTATTTTCAAATTTCAAATGTAAACAAAACGAATTCTCATTTGAAAACAAACTAGCTTCCATGAGTTCAAAAGTCACACCTGCCGAAACCCGGGATCGAACCAGGGACCTTTAGATCTTCAGTCTAACGCTCTCCCAACTGAGCTATTTCGGCTGATATCAACTAATCTTTCTAAAACATATTTTTTACAAATTTAAAGTTGAACATGACGTACACTTTTTAAAAATCATTGCCTTATCACTTGTTCAAAAGTTTCTCATGCCAAAACCCAGATACAATTAGATCTAAAATAAACTCTTTCCAAACAAATCTATTTCGTCTAATTTAACGAATCATAGTATTCAAAATTTTTAATTACACATTTAAGTGTAAGCTAATCGTATTTTATTTAAAGATTGCTTATAAATAATTTTAAATTAGTATCTCCGAACCCAGGGATACAAACACGCACCTTCAGCTCTTCAGTCTAGAACTCTACAACTGAAATCTTTCAGATGATAGCAATTAAGCTTTCTAATGAACGTATTTATTTTCAAATTTCAATTGTAAACAAAACGAATCCACATTTGAAAACAAAATTGCTTTCACGACTACAAAAGTCACAACTGCCGAAACCCGGGATCGAACCAAGGACCTTTAGATCTTCAGTCTAACGCTCTCCCAACTGAGCTATTTCGGCTGATATCAACTAATCTTTCTAAAACATATATTTTTTACAAGTTTAAAGGTGAACATGACGTACACTTTTTAAAAATCATTGCCTTATCACTTGTTCAAATGTTTCTCCTGCCAAAACCCAGATACAATTAGATCTAAAATAAACTCTTTCCAAACAAATCTATTTCGTCTAATTTAACGAATCATAGTATTCAAAATTTTGAATTACACATTTAAATGTAAGCAATACGTATTTTTTTTAAAGATTTCTTATTAATAATTTTAAAATAGTATCTCCGAAACCAGGGATACAACCACGCACCTTCAGCTATTCAGTCTAGAACTCTACAACTGAAGTCTTTCAGATGATAGCAATTAAGCTTTCTAATGAACGTATTTATTTTCAAATTTCAATTGTAAACAAAACGAATCCACATTTGAAAACAAAATTGCTTTCACGAGTTCAAAAGTCACACCTGCCGAAACCCGGGATCGAACCAGGGACCTTCAGATCTTCAGTCTAACGCTCTCCCAAGTGAGCTATTTCGGCTGATATCAACTAATCTTTCTAAAACATATATATTTTACAAGTTTAAAGGTGAACATGACGTACTTCACTTTTTAAAAATCATTGCCTTATCACTAGTTCAAAAGTTTCTCATGCCAAAACCCAGATACAATTAGATCTAAAATAAACTCTTTCCAAACAAATCTATTTCGTCTAATTTAACGAATCGTAGTATTCAAAATTTTAAATTACATATTTAAGTGTAAGCAAAAAGTATTTTTTTAAAGATTGCTTATTAATAATTTTAAATTAGTATCTCCGAAACCAGGGATACAACCACGCACCTTCAGTCTAGTACTCTACAACTGAAGTCTTTCAGATGATAGCAATTAAAATTTCTAATGAACGTATTTATTTTCAAATTTCAAATGTAAACAAAACGAATTCACATTTGAAAACAAAGTAGCTTTCAAGAGTTCAAAAGTCACACCTGCCGAAACCCGGGATCGAACCAGGGACCTTTAGATCTTCAGTCTAACGCTCTCCCAACTGAGCTATTTCGGCTGATATCAACTAATCTTTCTAAAACATATTTTTTAAAAGTTTAAAGTTGAACATGACGTACACTTTTTAAAAATCATTGCCTTATCACTTGTTCAAAAGTTTCTCCTGCCAAAACCCAGATACAATTAGATCTAAAATAAACTCTTTCCAAACAAATTTATTTCGTCTAATTTAACGAATCATAGTATTCAAAATTTTTAATTACACATTTAAGTGTAAGCTAATCGAATTTTATTTAAAGATTGCTTATTAATAATTTTAAATTACTATCTCCGAAACCATGGATACAACCACGCACCTTCAGCTCTTCAGTCTAGAACTCTACAACTGAAGTCTTTCAGATGATAGCAATTAAGCTTTCTAATGAACGTATTTATTTTCAAATTTCAATTGTAAACAAAACGAATCCACATTTGAAAACAAAATTGCTTTCACGAGTTCAAAAGTCACACCTGCCGAAACCCGGGATCGAACCAGGGATCTTTAGATCTTCAGTCTAACGCTCTCCCAAGTGAGCTATTTCGGATGATATCAACTAATCTTTCTAAAACATATATTTTTTACAAGTTTAAAGGTGAACATGACGTACTTCACTTTTTAAAAATCATTGCCTTATCACTAGTTCAAAAGTTTCTCATGCCAAAACCCAGATACAATTAGATCTAAAATAAACTCTTTCCAAACAAATCTATTTCGTCTAATTTAACGAATCGTAGTATTCAAAATTTTAAATTACATATTTAAGTGTAAGCAAAACGTATTTTTTTAAAGATTGCTTATTAATAATTTTAAATTAGTATCTCCGAAACCAGGGATACAACCACGCACCTTCAGCTCTTCAATCTAGTACTCTACAACAGAAGTCTTTCAGATGATAGCAATTAAAATTTCTAATGAACGTATTTATTTTCAAATTTCAATTGTAAACAAAACGAATCCACATTTGAAAACAAAATTGCTTTCACGAGTAAAAAAGTCACAACTTCCGAAACCCGGGATCGAACCAATGACCTTTAGATCTTCAGTCTAACGCTCTCCCAACTGAGATATTTCGGCTGATATCAACTAATCTTTCTAAAACATATTTTTTACAAGTTTAAAGTTGAACATGACGTACACTTTTTAAAAATCATTGCCTTATCACTTGTTCAAAAGTTTCTCCTGCCAAAACCCAGATACAATTAGATCTAAAATAAACTCTTTCCAAACAAATCTATTTCGTCTAATTTAACGAATCATAGTATTCAAAATTTTTAAATACACATTTAAGTGTAAGCGAATCGTATTTTATTTAAAGATTGCTTATAAATAATTTTAAATTAGGATCTCCGAAACCAGGGATACAAACACGCACCTTCAGCTCTTCAGTCTAGAACTCTACAACTGAAGTCTTTCAGATGATAGCAATTAAGCTTTCTAATGAACGTATTTATTTTCAAATTTCAATTGTAAACAAAACGAATCCACATTTGAAAACAAAATTGCTTTCACGAGTACAAAAGTCACAACTGCCGAAACCCGGGATCGAACCAAGGACCTTTAGATCTTCAGTCTAACGCTCTCCCAACTGAGCTATTTCGGCTGATATCAACAAATCTTTTTAAAACATATATTTTTTACAAGTTTTAAGGTGAACATGACGTACTTCACTTTTGAAAAATCATTGCCTTATCACTAGTTCAAAAGTTTCTCATGCGAAAACCCAGATACAATTAGATCTAAAATAAACTCTTTCCAAACAAATCTATTTTGTCTAATTTAACGAATCATAGTATTCAAAATTTTGAATTACACATTTAAGTGTAAGCAAAACGTATTTTTTTTAAAGATTGCTTATTAATAATTTTAAATTAGTTTCTCCGAAACCAGGGATACAACCACGCACCTTCAGCTCTTTAGTCTAGTACTCTACAACTGACGTCTTTCAGATGATAGCAATTAAGCTTTCTAATGAACGTATTTATTTTCAAATTTCAATTGAAAACAAAACGAATTCACATTTGAAGACAAAATTGCTTTCACGAGTTCAAAACTAACACCTGCCGAAACCCGGGACCTTTAGATCTTCAGTCTAACGCTCTCCCAACTGAGCTATTTCGGCTGCTTTCAACTAGTCTTTCTAAAACATATATTTTTTACAAGATAAAAGGTGAGCATGACGTACTTCACTTTTTAAAAATCATTGCCTTATCACTTGTTCAAAAGTTTCTCCTGCCAAAACCCAGGTACAATTAGATCTAAAATAAACTCTTTCCAAACAAATCTATTTTGTCTAATTTAACGAATCATAGTATTCAAAATTTTGAATTACACATTTAAGTGTAAGCAAAACGTATTTTTTTTAAAGATTGCTTATTAATAATTTTAAATTAGTTTCTCCGAAACCAGGGATACAACCACGCACCTTCAGCTCTTTAGTCTAGTACTCTACAACTGACGTCTTTCAGATGATAGCAATTAAGCTTTCTAATGAACGTATTTATTTTCAAATTTCAATTGTAAACAAAACGAATTCACATTTCAAAACAAATTGTTTTCACTAGTTCAAAAGTCACACCTGCCGAAACCCGGGATCGAACCAGGGACCTTTAGATCATCAGTCTAACGCACTCCCAACTGAGCTATTTCGGCTGATATCAACTAATCTTTCTAAAACATATATTTTTTACAAGTTTAAAGGTGAGCATGACGTACTTCACTTTTTAAAAATCATTGCCTTATCACTTGTTCAAAAGTTTCTCCTGCCAAAACCCAGATACAATTAGATCTAAAATAAACTCTTTCCAAACAAATCTATTTCGTCTAATTTAACGAATCGTAGTATTCAAAATTTTAAATTACATATTTAAGTGTAAGCAAAACGTATTTTTTTAAAGATGGCTTATTAATAATTTTAAATTAGTATCTCCGAAACCATGGATACAACCACGCACCTTCATCTCTTCAGTCTAGTACTCTACAACTGAAGTCTTTCAGATGATAGCAATTAAAATTTCTAATGAACGTATTTATTTTCAAATTTCAATTGTAAACAAAACGAATTCACATTTGAAAACAAAATTGCTTTCAAGAGTTCAAAAGTCACACCTGCCGAAACCCGGGACCTTTAGATCTTCAGTCTAACGCTCTCCCAACTGAGCTATTTCGGCTGATATAAACAAATCTTTCTAAAAAATATTTTTTACAAGTTTAAATTTGAACATGACGTACACTTTTTAAAAATCATTGCCTTATCACTTGTTCAAAAGTTTCTCCTGCCAAAACCCAGATACAATTAGATCTAAAATAAACTCTTTCCAAACAAATCTATTTCGTCTAATTTAACGAATCATAGTATTCAAAATTTTGAATTACACATTTAAGTGTAAGCAAAACGCATTTTTTTTTAAAGATTGCCTATTAAAAATTTTAAACTAGTATCTCCGAAACCAGGGATACAACCACGCACCTTCTGCTCTTCAGTCTAGTACTCTACAACTGACGTCTTTCAGATGATAGCAATTAAACTTTCTAATGAACGAATTTATTTTCACATTTCAATTGTAAACAAAACGAATTCACATTTGAAAACAAAATTGCTTTCACGAGTTCAAAAGTCACACCTGCCGAAACCTTGTATCGAACCAGGGACCTTTAGATCTTCAGTCTAACGCTCTCCCAACTGAGCTATTTCGGCTGATATCAACTAATCTTTATAAAACATATATTTTTTACAAGTTTTAAGGTGAACATGACGTACTTCACTTTTTAAAAATCATTGCCTTATCACTTGTTCAAAAGTTTCTCCTGGCAAAACCTAGATACAATTAGATATAAAATAAACTCTTTCCAAACAAACCTATTTTGTCTAATTTAACGAATCATAGTATTCAAAATTTTGAATTACACATTTAAGTGTAAGCAAAACGCATTTTTTTTAAAGTTTGCTTATTAATAATTTTAAATTAGTATCTCCGAAACCAGGGATACAGTCACACACCTTCAGCTCTTCAGTCTAGAACTCTACAACTGAAGTCTTTCAGATGATAGCAATTAAGCTTTGTAATGAACGTATTTATTTTCAAATTTCAATTTTAAACAAAACGAATTCACATTTGAAAACAAAATTGCTTTCACGAGTTCAAAAGTCACACCTGCCGAAACCCGGCACCTTTAGATCTTCAGACTAACGCTCTCCCAACTGAGCTATTTCGGCTGATATCAACTAATCTTTCTAAAACATATCTTTTTTACAAGTTTAAAGGTGAACATGATGTACTTCACTTTTTAAAAATCATTGCCTTATCACTTGTTCAAAAGTTTCTCCTGCCAAAACCCAGATACAATTAGATATAAAATAAACTCTTTCCAAACAAACCTATTTTGTCTAATTTAACGAATCATAGTATTCAAAATTTTGAATTACACATTTAAGTGTAAGCAAAACGCATTTTTTTTAAAGTTTGCTTATTAATAATTTTAAATTAGTATCTCCGAAACCAGGGATACAACCACGCACCTTCAGCTCTTCAGTCTAGTACTCTACAACTGACGTCTTTCAGATGATAGCAATTAAGCTTTCTAATGAACGTATTTATTTTCAAATTTCAATTTTAAACAAAACGAATTCACATTTGCAAACAAAATTGCTTTCACGAGTTCAAAATTAACACCTGCCGAAACCCAGGAACCTTTAGATCTCCAGTCTAACGCTCTCCCAACTGAGCTATTTCGGCTGATATCAACTAATCATTCTAAAACATATATTTTTTACAAGTTTAAAGGTGAGCATGACGTACTTCACTTTTGAAAAATCATCGCTTATCACTTGTTCAAAATTTCTCCTGCAAAAAAACCCAGATACAATTAGATCTGAAATAAACGCTTTTTAAACAAAGCTATTTCGTCTAATTTAACGAATCATAGTATTGAAATTTTGAATTACACATTTAAGTGTAAGCAAAACGTATTTTCGTTAAAGATTCCTTATTAATAATTTTAAATTAGTATCTGCGAAAACAACGATACAACCACGCACCTTCAGATGTTCAGTCTAAAACTCTACAACTCACCTCTTCCAGATGATAGCAATTAAGCTTTCTATTAAACGTATTTATTTTCAAATTTTAATTGCAAGCAAAACGAATTCACATTTGAAAACAAAATTGCTTTTTACGTGTTCAAAAGTCACGCTTGCCGAAACCCGGCACCTTTAGATCTTCAGACTAACGCTCTCCCAACTGAGCTATTTCGGCTGATATCAACTAATCTTTCTAAAACATATATCTTTTACATGTTTCAAGGTGAGCGTGACGTACTTCACTTTTTGAAAAACATTCCTTATCACTTGTTCAAAAGTTTCTCCTGCCAAAACCCAGAGACCATTAGATCTAAAATTAACGCTTTCCAAACAAATCTATTTCGTCTAATTTAACGAATCGTAGTATTCAAAATTTTGAATTCCACATTTAAGGGTAAGCAAAACGTATTTTTTTTAAAGAAGATTGCTTATTAATAATCTTAAATTAGTATCTCCGAAACCAGGGATACAACCACGCACCTTCAGATCTTCAGTCTAGTACTCTAGAACTGACGTCTTTCAGATGATAGCAAGTAAGCTTTGTAATGAACGTATTTATTTTCAAATTTTAATTGTAAGCAAAACGAATTCACATTTGAAAACAAAATTGCTTTCACGAGTTCAAAACTAACACCTGCCGAAACCCGGGACCTTTAGATCTTCAGTCTAACGCTCTCCCAATTGAGCTATTTCGGCTGATTTCAACTAGTCTTTCTAAAACATATATTTTTTACAAGATAAAAGGTGAGCATGACGTACTTCACTTTTTAAAAATCATTGCTTATCACTTGTTCAAAAGTTTCTCCGGCCAAAACCCAGATACCATTAGATCTAAAATAAACGCTTTCCAAATAAAGCTATTTTGTCTAATTTAACGAATCATAGTATTGAAATTTTGAATTACACATTTTAGTGTAAGGAAAACGTATTTTTTGTTTTAAAAAGATTGCTTATTAAGAATTTTCAATTAGTATCTCCGAAAACAGGGATACAACCACGCACCTTCAGATCTTCAGTCTAGTACTCTACCACTGACCTCTTTCAGATGATATCAATTAAGCTTTCTAATGAATATATTTATTTTCACCTTTTAATTGTAAGCAAAACGTTCTTCACGTTTTAAAACAAAATATCTTTACACAAGTTCAAAAGTAACACATGCCGAAACTCTGGATCGAACCAGGGACTTTTAGATCTTCAGTTTAACGCTCTCCCAACTGACCTATTTCGACTGATATTTACTAAGCTTTCTAATGAACATACACTCATGTCCAAAATTAACATGCATAAAATCACGGATTTCTCAGAAACTGTTAACTATAATTTTACGAAATTTTACAAAGGAAAAAAAATTAAGAGCACTGCATCTGATATAAAGCTAGCATGAAACAATTAAAATGGCGTGATAATACGTGACAAGAAGTGACAGAAAAAAAGAATACTTCAGAAAAAAATTAAGGGTTATGAATTTAATATGAACGTGATCTCCCCTGACGTGTACACATATCACGTGTTTTAATGCTGGCAATATTGTTAACCACAGTTTGGGGAATTAAGTTCCATTCCTCCAGCAATGCGGTCTTCAGGGCATTTATATCTCTAGGAGGAGGATGTATCTGTGCAACCGCTTTTAAAAGGTAGTCCCATAAGTTCTCTATCGAGTTCAGATCAGGAGATTTTGCTAGTCACGTTATTCGCTCAATGGCTTCACTTTTAAGGAATTCGTCAATGAGGTTTGCTCGATGTGGACGAGCATTATCATCTATTAATAAAAAGTAAGATCCATGTGCACCTCTGAAAAGTCTTACATAAGGTTTTAAGACCCCATCGCGATATCTCTGGCCGGTCGGATCCGCTGTTGAAAATATGTTGGGGTGTATGTCCATCGATCATTATTCCTCCCCATACCATCACACCTGCACTACCGGAACGGTCACGATCCATAATGTTCGAAGGAAGATTTCGCGTTTTTGACTCCCTCCAGATGTAAACACGTTTGGAATCAGGTGTTAAACTAAACCTCGACCCATCAGTAAATAGAACATGGGTCCATTGGTGTTCACTCCAGTTCTGAAGTTCTTTGCACCAATTAAAGCGATCCCTCTTTTGTTGTGAAACACTGAAACACATACCCTTGGCTTTCTGGCATAAAGGTTGTTTTCACTAAGCCTTCTGTATACAGTTTGCCATCATACAACAGTTCCAGTGGCGGATGCAACATCTGAACTTAACTGCCGAGCAGTAGACTTCCTGCTACGACGGGCAGTTATTCCCATATATCAATCTTTAGAAGCAGTTGTTATTCGTTTACGACCTTGTCCAGGCCTCCTTACAACAGTTCCACAGTTCTGAAATATTTTCCATAGTGTAGAGACCGTTTTGAGTCCTTAGAAACGGCAATCAAACGCTGTATTGCAGAAATTCACTCAGATATACACTTTGCGCAAAGAGCTCGATTCACCGTCGGATGACGTAACTCCTTGATTTGCATATAAAAAACCGTTTGATCACTTTTGATTTGATAATGCTAATTAGGAGTGTCACACATTCCCTGCAAAAATAGATTACATCGATTGGATATTTCATGGAATATTATTATTTTTATGTATGTAAAGATCAATTTGGACATGAGTGTATTTATTTGTACCTTTTAACTGTGTGTGTGTGTGTATCCAAAACGTACTTCACATTTTAAAAGAAAAAATTGCTTTTCACCAAATTCAAAAGTAACATCTGACGAAACCCGAGACCTTTAGATCTTCAGTCTAACGCTCTACCAACTGAGCTTTTTCGGCTGACGACTAACTTTTCTATAACATATATTTATTTAGAAGTTTTAAAGGTGAGCGCATAACGCGTACTTCACTTTTTCAAACAAAATTACTTATCACCTGTTCAAAAGTAACTCCTACCAAAACCCATGTTCGCAACATGGACCTTTAGATCTAAAATCAAACTCTTTCCTAACATCTATTTCGGCTAATTTAACGAATCGTTGTATTGAACATAATAAATTACATATTTAAAGGTAAGCAAAACGTGTTTGAGTGTTTAATCCAGATTGCTTATTAATGAAAAGTAGTATTTGCCGAAACCTTGGACCTCTAGATCTTCAGTCTAACGCTCTACCAACAGACCTATTTTGGCTGATATCAACTAAGCTTTATAATGAATACATTTATTTTCTCCTTTTAATTATAAGCAAAACGTATTTCCCGTTTTACAACAAAATTGCTTTTCACAAGTTCAAAGGTAACACCTGCCGAAACATGGGATCGAACCATGGAACTTAAATCTAACGATCTCCAAACTGAGCTATTTCGGCCGATATAAACTAACCTTTTCAGAGCATATATTAATTTACAAGTTTTAATGGTGAGCATAACGCACTTCACTTTTTAAAACAAAATTGCTTATCTCCAGTTCAAAAGTAACGCCTCACGAAACCCTGGACCTTTAGATCTTCAGTCTAACGCTCTCCCAACTGAGTTATTTCAGCTGATATCAATTAAACTTTCTAAGACATTTATTTTCAGCTTTTAAGGTTAAGCATTAGGTACTTTACTTTTTAAAACAAAATTGCTGAACACAAGTTCAGAAGTAACACCTGCCAAAACCAAAGATGCCACCAAGGACCTAAAGATTTAAAATCTAACTCAGCTATTTTGATGAATTATTGTTTTGAACCATATTTAATTACACATTTAAGGGTAAGCACACACACACAAACACAGTGTATTTGAAGGTTTTAATCAAGATTGCTTATTAATAATTTAAGGTAACATCTGCCGAAACCTGGGATCGAACCAAGGAACTTTAGATCGTCGGTCTAACGCTCTCCTAACTGCGCTATTTCGGCTGACTTCAACTATCACTTTCTAAAGCATATGTGTATTTACTAATTTTAAGGATGAGCACAACGCACTTCACTTTTTAAAACAAAATTTTTTATTACAAGTTCAAAATTCCTGCCGAAATCAGGGACCTTTAGATTTTTTAGTCTAACGCTTTCCCAACTGAGCTATTTCGGCTGATATCAATTAACCTTTCAAAGGTATATATTTATTTTCACCTATTAAGGTTTATCATAACGTACTTCACTTTTTAAAACAAAATTGCTTATCACAATTTCAAAAGTAACACCTGTCGAAACGCTGGATTGAACCATGGAACCATCTAAAATCTATAGCTTTCCAAACTCATCTATTTCGCTCAAATTAACAAAACTTTACATTCCACATTTAATTACACCTTTTAAGGGTAAGCAAAACGTATTAGTGTTTAAATAAGATTGCTTATTAATACTGTAAAAGTAACATCTTCGGGCCCGTAGGATTTAGCGCACGTGAGTAGGTAAACTAGAGAGCTTAATTGGGTGCAATGTCAATCCCAATCCCGTGGTTTTCTTGGTTATGACTTTGCTCCAACTCTGTAAACACTATTTTTTATAGATGGGAAATTACAATTGGAAATAAAATAAGTGACGGGAAATGAATGAATCGTGTTTGCCTTCAGGCATTTCAGGTACGATTACGCAACGTAGAAACTAAAATTACAATAGATATGTCGCAGTGTGTCATCATAAGGTAATTACACTACCGCAAGAGAAAAATGAAAAGTATTATTTCATTTAGAATTGGGATATCAAGCTTTTTCATCCTAGTTATAAGTCGTTTTAATCTCCGTAGAAGGGAATCTAATGGTTTTAGGCACGCGATGGGACAACGTAGAGGTGTGGTACGATTAGGCAGGGGACTATTTTACTGAGTAACATTAGATTAGTTTCAATTTATTTTAGCACCCAATTCCTCCCGCTTCTTAAGTAATGGGCTAGAGGCTCAATGGGGTCCGAGGACCCAGCAACCAGGAGTTCATGAGAGTCAGGGACCAAGTCCAGCACTCGGGGGTATGAAAGCTTAACCTGTCCCCCCAAACCTCATGATTGTTCCAAATTTGGTTTTCTGCACACTGACCAGTGTGTGGAGAGGAGAACAGACCAATATGCACACTTGCCTAACCTCCGAATCAAATTTTCAAAGGCATTGCTCCTGCTAGAGGTGAAGCTAAACATTTTGTGACCTGGGTCAAATGAGGCGAATGCCGCCCTGTACAAAACAAAATTTACTTATGTAAAATGATAAGGTATATTATTTAATTAATTAGGTTGAATATATCAATTAGCCCGTATCAATTTGTAATAAATTATGAATCACAATATAAATTCTTGATTGTAATACTTTTATTGATGCATGAAAATTAACAAAAGACCTAGCTTCGTTAATTCTCCTGTCAGTGGGACTTTTTGACCGAAGTAAGGTAATGAGTTCCCTGTCTTGTTTTGTGCTCTCCAGACAGACGTTTGTAAAGAAGATAATTTTTTCACTTTATTTCTTCTCTCTCTTATGGATAATAATAGAATTGCAGGGGAGCATACGGTATCTATCGGTCCTCTTCTTAGGTATGTCTTGATCCATTGAGCGCCTTTGGCATCTCTCAACCTGGCGAGGACTTGTCTGAAACTGTTTCTACCACTCTTTTGAATTAAATAACCGCAAACCCTCCAAGGATCGACACCGCAAGGTGGTTTCTTGTATTCTATTGCATGAATGAGATGCTCACTTGCGAGAGAATGTTAGATTTTTATGTCTCCTTCTATGGCCATAGAGCTGTCTTTTTCTTTGAAAACTTAATTTTTAGAAAAATGGAACATCGCAGCATGAAAATCTTGACAAATTCAGAACAATCAAACGCAAATTGTTTTATCGAAAAAGAATTTCTTCCGTTTCTTCCACAAATTTTTTGTTCCAATTAAAAAACAGCACTGCTCGTTGAATTGAAGTAGCAACATAGTGATATGCCACAAAAATATGCTCCGTAATGAAAAAAGTAAAAACAAAATATTCGAGAGGATTAAAAGAATTTCTCATTATTTGAATGAGTTTGAAAAATTTGATAACATGACCTCTTGAATAGAGAATTAACCATTATAATTTTGGAACTTTTTAAAAAACTTAAAAATTGCTAAGCTCGAAAAATTTGAAAAGTGGCTTATCATTATGTTACCTGAAACCCATCAATTGATCCCTAAAAAGAAAAACACAAATATTTTCAAGTTTTAAAATGAATTAAGTGCTAGTTTCTGATGCTTAACAAAACAAAATTCCAGTGACGGATTAAAAAGCACTTAATTGTAAAACAATCCTCTTAGAATTTCTAAGACATCACAATAAGAATGGCGCACTGAAAAAATTCAGAACTAAAATATGAAATTGCTGCCAGTTCCAAAAATAAAAACTGAAAGATCAGATGCATTTTAATATCCATGTCTATATATAAAAGACAATAAATGCAGGTGATGTGGGAACATGCGCGCGTGTGTGTGGACGAAAGTAATGAAAAATCTAAGCAAGAGCGTAAAAAGATCAGGTAATGGGTAATTAAAAACAAAACAACAAAATTGCGAGGAAGAAAAAGAAATAAACAATTTAAAATCCAAAGCTTCTCTTACCGGACACCAGGTGTGGTGTCAATCCAGTTAGATCGTCGGTTTGCTTTTTGTACGTGACGAACATGAAAAACAAAAGGACAGCTGCAAGTTTTGGTATTAAAAACATTCTTACTAGAATGATCAAATTAAAACATTATGTTCTTTATTTACAACACCGGCTGATGTTATCGCAATGGTTAGTGTTTTTTCTCTTCCATATCTTAAAGCAGATGTCCCTTACCATTTGTATGCTTTTTTTAAAGAGATTTTGTTTAGAAACAACTTTCTAATTGAGAATATCTTGTTTCTGATTCCGTGATATGAGTTTAAAATGCTAGAGCGGTTTCTACCTTTACATATTTTGAAATTCAAACAGCTACATCTGCAAATTTTTGAATAGAGTACTTCTGGTATCTTTAATAAACCAGTCTTTTATAAACATTTTAGGACCGTCGCCAATACCCCGTTGCGATGTAAATTCAAGTATCTACCTACAAACATTTTAAGTCCATGACTTCCTTTATCTAAACGGATCTCAAAATCTCAGCTAATCTTTATTAGAGGCATTTTCTGTCAAACTGTGGCTTCAAATACGTTTAAATTAAGTTACATTTAAGGTATGAGCATGTCATGTGGGAGCATTTGGACAGCTGAACTAAAATTTTCGCATACCGTCTGGTTTGTTCACTTTGAAAATCCCTCTCATAAAAAACTGCTTTACAATAAATTGAATTTTAACTAAATTAAATACATTTAAATTGAACTCATCACAAGCAATAAACTCTCCCCATTACTACTTATACGAGCGTTTCGGCTTACTTTAGAACCTTGATACTTTCTTAACACGTAGCATACATCACTGTCATAAATCAAAAGATGACCACAGGAAAAAAATACTTAAAAACTCCAAGTAGCATACATCACCGACATAAATCAAAGGATGACCACAGGAAAAAATACGTAAAAACTAAGCTTTCAAGTGGAGTAATGGAAAACATTAGTGAATAATTGAACCATATCCAGGCAGCCTGTCACATTCTAAAATAAATCATCCTGGAATATCATCGCACCACAACAACATCCATTGTTCCCGCGTGATCTATAATGATTATTTTGCTCTTCAACCGACATTAACCGATCACGATGACCTGTTGATCTAATTCCGCCGTGCACGAATTAGAGGCCCACCCATTTTTAACTCGACCAACACCCCTTCCCCTTTCAACTAGCTGTTGGAATAATCATCATCAGGAAGTTAACCTTTGGAGGTCATGGAAAAGCCACGAGGGAAAAAGAATAAAATGTCCATGTAAAAAGACAGGCATTTAGATGCGGAAATGGAAGCATTTTGTTTTTCAAGTTCCTGGAGGATCTCACTTTCGTTGCTCAATCATTTGATGATGCTACGAGGAGGAAGTGAGAGATGTAATGAAGCAAGGGAGCAACGGCCACGAGATGGTTTCCATTTGAGAAAGAGGGTAAACGTAAATATAAATAAAGGTGTAACGAATGAGTCTTTCTTTCTTTGGACGTTCCTTCGTGTTGCATTTCCTTCTCTTTAAATAGAGAGTATACTGTTATAATAATAATAAATACAGAATACTGTTTATTTGGTCTGAAAGAGGACGCAAATTGCTTATTTGTGTATGTGAATTGTGAGTGGTAGATGGGATCACATTAAATTCAGCGCATAGGTAGGACTGTCTTTTGAAATATCAAGCACAAGTAACTCTGCTGGTAAATTACCTTACACCGATTCATGCAGGACCATGGGCGAACTCCATAGCTTGGGGCAAATGAGGCTGCCTTCCTTATCCAAAACAAAATTCGCCTTTTTTGAGAATATTGTTTAAATAACTTGCATGAAATAAAACAGGTGGGAAGGTAAGTAGTTGAATTAACGTCGCACTGGAGCAAAACAACGGGCTATTGGCGACGGTCCGGGATCAGTCTCGAAGGGAAAGATCCGAGGATAATACACTGCTGGCCACCCAAATTGCAACACCAAGAAAGACAAGAGATATCACAACAAAATTTATTTTGTAGATAACATGTTGACCAAGTATCAAATGATTAAATTTATAGACTTCTGTGAAGTGTGGTTCCTGCCAAAATCAGTAGCCAGAGTAGCCGCCATTGTTGGAGATCACCGCTGCCACACGCCTCGGCATTGATTCAAAGAGACTTTGGATGTGTTCTTGGGGTACAGCAGACCAAGCAGCTTCCACACGTTGCCAAAGTTGATCTGGTGTGGCAGCTGGGGATGTATTCTGGGCCAATCGTTGAGTAACCATGGACCACATGTTTTCTATCGGCGAAAGATCCGGAGAGCGAGCTGGCCAGGGAAGCAATTCAATCTGGCGATTGACGAAGAACCCTTGGACAATGCGTGCCACGTGTGGTCGCGCATTATCCTGTCGAACTCGGATACTTGATCAAAAGATGATCGCTGTTTTCTACGAGGCATAATTGATCTTTTTGAAAAAACCACAAGAAAAACACAATTGCCGTACTTGAAATCGTCGAAATCTCCAAGCCTTAAATAGCGCTTTGAAGTGGCGCCACAGGCGCGCGTGATGTGCGTCTGCGCTGAAATTCTAATCATTTGCATATCTCACCTCCGGTAATGCATGTTGTAAATTTCATATTATTTGCATGCTTCCTTCAGGGTGTTGCATTTACGGTGGCCAGCAGTGTACCTCGTAATTTTGAACCACGGTCAGATGACGAGGTCAAACCTGAGCAGGCACCCCACTCTCCAAACTTCTACACCATGCCAATTTGAGGACATTTAAGGTCACGACAGATTTAACATGCACCAGCCCCCACTTACACGACGGTCTTTGGTTTGATAGTTTCGAACTCTCAAACCTCCTGCTGCTAATTCGCAACTCTTCCAACCGGGCTACCGCAACATGAAATAAAACAAATTAGTCTCATATTTAGTAATAAATTAGAGTACACAATTTCTTTTTTATTTTCAATTTTTTATTGACTCCATCTAAAAACTAGCAAAAGGCAGAGCTTGTTTATGGGTTCTGTTAATGATTCTCTAGGACGGAAGTAAGTACAGGTGCCACTGTCTTGTTTGTGTTTTGGCGTTGGTGATGAGATAATTTTATTGCTTTGTCTCTTCTCTTTTTCTGAATAGTAATACGATTTCAGGAGCTATTTGAAAGGAAACTTCAAGCGTTGGATTCCAAAGGTGAAGAGCATGAACGTACACTTCACACGCATAACACTGGAAAATACTTCTGTGACAAGGACAAAATTGGGCTTAAGTTACAAAGCATTTTTTAAAGGAAAACAAAACTTTAAAATAAATATATTTGTAATGCAGCCCCTTTAGACGTTGGGCCCTCTACTATGCAGGGACGAACTGACCAGCGGGAACTCAAGCAAATGAAATAGAGTACAAAATGTTATCAAATTAAGGTTGGATGTTTTGTGGCACAAGGGCCATATTTGTCCAACTACGCCAAACACAAGACAATTTTATCAAATGGGGGGAAATTCTGTCAACTTCTACTTCTCATACGGAGCCCAGAGGCCTGTCCAAAACAAGGCATGCTCTACAGGTAAAAAACACGGTATGGCTGTTACCTTATATTCTACACCAATATAATATGCTAGAAAATTGCCTCTCTGCGACATCCCTTATCCGTCTGTTTTAGAACAAATTCATCTAATTAAGTACGAGAAAAATGTGGAGAAGCTTTTTCAGAAAGTCTGTTTTACGGACGGTAGTAAGATGAACAATAATGTTGGCCTTGCTTTTGTTTTATTTGAAGACAACTTCGAATGCGGCTTTTATAAACATCGTATCCGGAATGAATGCACTATCTTTCAAGCAGAATTGCTTTGTATTAATCACGCAGTTAAGTGGTTTAAAGAAATGGAAATTTTTGTTCAAATTACCTTATTTGCAGCGATTCTCTTTCCTCTTTACATTTACTGAAGAATGTTGCAAGCACAAAAAAATTAGTTGTTGAAACGCTTTTAATAATTAGTTCTCTTAAAAATAGAGGAATTGAGATTTTTTTGTCTATGTGCGTGGACACTGGAATTTACGGGAATGAAAGAGCTGATTTTTTAGACAGACGCTTTGAATTTAGCAATTAATGTAAATTGTAGCATTCCTAAGTGTTACTAGAAAGGCTCATATTATGACAAGCTTGTTGCTAAGTGGAACGAAGAGAGTATATCTCATCTGAGAAAGCTGGTCACATCAAATTTTTTTCCTATTAAGCATAGATTGAACTCAGAATTATTTTTCTTCACAAACTTCAAAATTACACAATTTTTATCTGGCCATAAAAATTTTGCTGAATATCTATATAGGTTTCATCTTCGGACTGATATGTGCGAGTGTTCTAAAAAGCAGCCACAAGATATAGAGCATTTGCTTTTTAGTTGTCCTGCATTTAAAAATTCAAGAATGTGCCTACAAAATGATTTGAAAAAATTAGGTAAAACATGGCCAGTGAAACTCAATGTTTTTGTTAAATCTAATCCCAAATGAAAACTATACGTCTCTCATGAAAACGCGATAGCAATCACGGGTACCAACTTCGCTTTTTCATCTCCAGTGAAGATTACCCGCGTTCGGGTGTAATAGAAATAAACTTTTCCGGAATACAAACTGCTATTCAAATGGCACACTAGCGTGCGGGGATAAATGATTAGAAAAGGCACCTCCTCCTTTTGAGGCCCCCTCTTCATTGCTGTCACGTGATACAATATAGATGCATGAAAAGAACGACATCGGAGGCCCTTTAAAGGTATGTGGATGCATGACGGAAGTGAAGAGGTTCCCATACATGCTTAAACTACGTCCTGCACTCAGTGTAAAGGGTTTGCCGTGAAAAGGATTACCCTCTTTAAAGGGTAGGTAGTTGAATTCACGTCACATTGGAGCAACACAACGGGGTATTGGCGACGGTCCGGAATCAATCCCGAAGGGAGGGATCAAGGACAGCACCTTGTAATTTTTAACCACGGTCAGATGATGAGGTCAACACCTGAACTGGCACTCCACTCTCCATTTGAGGCCGACAGATATAAAGTGCACCAGCTCCCCTTCGTACATGATGGTCTTTGGTTGGATCTAGTTTCGAACTCGCGACCCTCCGGCTGCTAATCCGAGATTTTACATGGTAGGCTACCGCGGTCCCCTCTTTAAAAAATGTGATCTCGTAATATTAATCAAGCACACACGAATATAATCGATATATTTACCATGGATAAAAATGCGTGCACAGTAAATCGTTTTGGGAACTGCTTGAAATAACAAATAGTAATTTATAATTTTTCAAATTTTTATTAACATTGACTGCCATGTTTAATTTTTTCGATTACTTTCGAAGTGATATACTATCATAATTTCTGTAAATTTTCACTAATCCTTTCAGGAGGAACTAATTTCCCACCTTGATATGGCAAAGACTACGGATATAAATATTCTAGGTATACTAAGGCTGATAAAACATAAATATTCTCACTTAATATTTTGATAGTCTAGTATAGGAGTAATTTAAATGGGGATGAGACGCCCTTTAAATAAACTAAATTTTTCTTATGTGCTAAATACATTCATAGATGGTAAAGGCTTCGCCCATAGAAAAACACCTTTAAAGGTTTAAAAGTCAAGACTTTTAAATCTGGGGACAGAGAATAAGCTAAATAACCACTTGTTCTTAAACACATGAAAACATTGGATTTTAAGAGGTATAATGAGCAAATACTAAAGTGAAACTGACAACCAAACCCTTACGATCCTTAGGATTCGGTTATTTGTTTCTTTTTCTGTGAGAATCAATAAATACATAAAGAAATGAACGGGAAAAGGGTTAGGTCTCAACCCTCCAAGTGGTTTTGAACCTATTGTCCTTCAAGGTGTGACCAATTTTGCAAATGATGAGATATCTCGTCAAGATACTGCCGATTTTTTATGACGAGATATCTCGTCCATCAAGATCTGGTCAGTTTTACTAATGACGAGATACCTCGTCGAGACAACCACCAGGAAGGTTAGAGTGATATTCTCTTAACTATTTATATTTAACATACTTGTTCTCCACTTTTCCTACTTCCTAGCTTGCTTTATTTAAATAAAATTTCCTTTTTCAGGATATTCTTTCATTAGACGGTCGATTCAATAGAAATTAAAGAGCCCTCTCTATACAAACCATTGTGCCAAAGGTTGCACATTTTCCTACAATTTATATATATTTTTATTCAATCATTAAAACAAATTAGCGCTGCTTCATAAATATTTATGAGGAAACAGATGAAATACAATTTTGATTTTAATAGGATTTTATCAGTTCAATATCTTACTAGCAATATAAATACTGGTCACTAAAGGTAACTTGCCCAGTGAATTTTGGGCTCCTTGAGTGCATGTTTAATTTAAAGTTCAATCTGAAAATCCCAAGTGACCTCCAACTATGCGAAGACATTCCAAAAAAATGATTTCCCAATTGAAGTTCATGCTTTCCATTTAAAAATTGGGTGTAAGGGGAACTTAAATATAAGAAAAGAAAGTAAATAGAAAAACTTACTAAAATATTTTATTAAAACAATATTAAACATTTAAAAAATGATTGCCCAAGATGAACAAGAGCAATATTGAACTTTCCTTACAGGATTATTTACAACTATCAAAAATTTGTTCATTGTTTGAAAATTTCTGCCCTTTCATTTTTATTAAAACAACATTACAGAACATTTGTAATGATTTAAATAACCCAGGATGAATAATAAGATTGGATTTGCACAATTATTTACATAGAATCAGAAAATTGTCCATTGCTTGTAAATTTCAGACCTTTAATTTATTTACCACAAATCTGCAATTCAAAAGACAATAGTCAGATACAAAAATATACAATATTATTACAATACCATTAATGAGAAAGCATTTATACATACAATCAGAATATTTAATGTTTTCTCTAAGTCTCCCTTACAAACAGTTTCTTAAGTCAAATAAGACAATGGCAAAAAAATATATTACTTATTAAGATAAAATGTATAAAGTACATTCTACACAATTTTAGTTTCATGACATCTCTGATTCAGTTCTTAGTCATTTTTAGATTTATGCTGTTCTCTATCAAAGTAGAACATGACAAGTAATTTTTATTAGAATTATATTTTGTTAATTTTCATTCACAATTTTTGTAGCAAGAGTTTCCATGCAAATGAGTAACACAGCTAAAACTATGCCAACTTTAAATTTCTATTTTCAATAGAAATTCAAAAGGAAATCACACAAATTCTTGGGCACTCTTTGTCTAATACAATTAAGCACCGCTCCTAACACTTCTTTCATTTGCTGCTAAATTTCCACAATAATACAAGTACAGTCAAGTCTTCATTTAATGAAAACTCAAGATTGTTTAAAAAAATTCACTTAACAGAATTCAGAACTTAAATTGAGCTATATACACTTTTCAAATTAATAATCAAGCATATATCTACAAAATTATACATAAATAGAAATGTACAATACTTTACAGTATGATTTTTAAAAATTTAATATAAAGGAAAAAAGCATACTACATGCAAGCACATGTAATAAAGCTACATACCATAATTTCTAATGATGAAACATTCTCATCTTGTTTTTCGAATACAATTTCATACTTTGCCCATGAAAATTCCAAAAATGAATTTCAAACTGATATATTATAGTTGATTGGTCAAAATTTAATACATAGAAAAAATAAGAACACTTCATGACAAAGCAAGTACATGTAATAAAGCTACATACCATAATTTCAAATGCTGAGTTTCATCTTGTTTTTCGAATATGATTTCAGTACCCCGCCAATAAAAATTCCAAAGAAAGAATTTTGGCCTGATATATGACAGATGATTGTTCAACATCTATTAGATTAAATGTCAAATATCACCAAAATGGCGATGAACTACATTTTAAGGCAACCCTGTTTTCTATCATGCAAGTGCATTTGGGGATCAGAAGTAAATTCTTCGCTTTATGGCTAGTCATACTCGTATTTTGTGATCTGACAGTAAATAATTTGTGTCCAGAAAAGAAAAGGATTTTCTGCAATTCCTAGATGAAATAAAAGTTACCTTTACTAAATGAAGGGGTATTTCTTCTTTTTCTGAGGTTTCAAGATGAGTAATACTATTTCCATTTTTTTAATTATAAGGGATGCCTGAAAAAGCAAATATACACAGCCCCAACATTATATAACAAGTAACACCTACTGCACCACCTTGGCTCAGTGGGTTTACCCAATGCGTTAGCAACCTGTGAGTTGTAGGCAGAGCAGGTTTGATTCCTCCCTTGGTGTATTTCTCTCTTCTGTGTCAGTCAACATTTCCATGCATGTGTATGCAATATTTAATATTGAATTCCTTGTGTTTGGTGCAGCTTGGCCAAACATGATCGTTGTATAAAAACCAATCAACAAAAATATATGAGCAAAAGTTAAATTCAGGAACTTAAGTTACAAGCAAAGAATTGTTCCTCTTTTCACAACTGAAATGTTTTTTCATTTTCTCTCTTAAAAAATACAAATGAAGTAGGCTGAGATGTTTTTCATTTTCTCTCTTATTAAACAAATGAAGTAGGCTGAGATTTTTTCCAGTCACAAAGGATGAAATAATTTCAGAAGGCTTCAAACAGATGATTGGCCAGGCTCTGATATAATTTCCTTTATTTGAGCTTTAGCTTTAGTTCTAAGAGAAGGTGACAAGCTGTTCAAAAACGGCATTAAGCTCAAAAGAAAATTAAGGTCAGGATCATACTTGATCGATTTAAAATATGGAATATTTAATATTAAATCTTTCCTGTCACTATTTTTCTTTTTCATTTCAATGTGGTGGTGTCTTCTGATCCTTTCTTTGAGTACTTCTTTTTTCATGGCACGATACTGGCTAGAAGAGCCTTTGTCCAAACCTGAGATGGTCTGAGACTCGGAAACATTGCACTCTGAAGTGGATAGGGAAACAGACAACGAAGTGCTGCAAACCCGTGTAAATGGATGATCTGATTCCGTTCTGCACACCTGTACAAATTAAATTTAGATGATTAGTAAGATTTTCAGTTAAATATATTTGAACAATATGTGCATACAAACATAATTTGAAATTAATATGTGGTGGCATTAGTCTATGTATGACAGTAAGTTATGTGGTTCGGGTAATGGATAAAATTTAATTAATTTTTCTCAGTTGTGCTGGCTGAATATTAAGTATCTTTAGAATGCAGCAAAGGACAATTTATGTATATTAACTTTCAGGTAAGCCTTTTTATTTTGAGGAAAGATGCTAGGATGGTAGACTAGCCAGCCTATTTTGTTTGTTGAATTTTTATTAAAGTTACTTTATTTTTACCTGCCTTGTTATTCATTGAAACAGTCAACATCTTCATATAGCTATAAGAATTAGCACCCGAATAGCCATAAGTACAAAAAGTATGAGGAAAAGATGGAAAATAGAAAAGGCCCCTAATAGGTGGAAGTGGCCATGTCCTTAGGCACAGGGGCCACGGAAAATGTGATAAGCTTTTGAGCTGCACATGTGCCTAAATCAAAAGAGAGATTTATACATTTGATACAAGTTACACATGGAGAGTATTTGGAACACGGATTTGTACTTGAGAAAAGGCCCTGTCATCTATCCTGGTACTGGGGACCAAAATGTATATGTAGGGGTCCCGCATTTAACACTCTTCAAGCAAAAAAAATTAAGGCCTTTCCAAGGCTATTTATCATGTTTTTGAGGTTACATTTCACATGGAACGCAATAGATTAACCTGTGAGTGCACAAGAGAAGAAACTTTCATGAGTGCTAGGTTTGGGTCTCAGTCAATTTTTAAATAGCAATTTTTTAACTAACCTAAGAATATGCAATTGAATTTTCGTGGAGGACCTTGGACAAGTATCATTGATCTTGGTTTTTAATGCAGGTGAAATAAAATATTAAGTGTTCTTCTAAAATTAGGTCTTTAAGTTTTTAAGGCCCATGGAAACAAACTCTGTAAGATCATGAAAATCATTGTCTTTAAAAATAAAGAGTATTATATTTAACATAAAATGACAGCATTTTATAAGTAGATCTTAACCCTTTAAAGCACAAGTTTTTTTCGGAAAAACTGGTAAAAAATTATCAAGTTTTTTTTGACAGAAAATGAATATATAGGTATAGTGTAAGTTATTTTTTGCAATTTCAGTTGTGGGGGATGGGGTAAAAGCTATAAAAAAAATTATTATACAAACAAAGTGTAAACGATTTGAATACATGTTTATTTTGAATTTCAAAATATTAAAATCAAATTGTCATACTTACAAGCATAAGAATGGCTAAAAGTTCAGTTTGGTATGATATATCATGAAGCATGGTACGGCACAAAGTCCAACATTACAGTTCCTACAATAGTATCTTGTTTCTTTCCTTATCTTTTTACCCCTCACATCTCTTTTACTGCAACAAACGGCGCAATTTCTACAAGGGGTCGCTTTCTTTTCTGTTGGTGGTACAAATTCGGGAAAGTGCCTTTCGGTTAGTCTCAAAGTCCCAGGTTGGTAACCAGGCCAACCTGTTCTTTTGGGTAACACTTTTGAATGGAGTCGCTCATTATCAGATAACTTTTTCTAAACAAGTTACAAAATCACTTAGTAAAAATTAATTTATGGTTAACTGTTTACTTTGATGATATTTAACGTAATAAAAATGGATATATTACCTCTTCCACGCCAAACAACTGCTTTATAACAAAGAATTCCTAACAAACTTATAGCTAATCATCAAAATGCACCACGTGGTTTACACAAGAAAAATGCTGCATAGTGGTGCCATCTATGGTAAATAAGTTTAATTATAATCTAGCCTATCTATTTTTACTAGAACGGATCTCAGACGGGCATTAGAAATAAAATAATGCGAGATACAAGAGCGCCCGTGTGAGACACGGGCATGTGCAAATTTGCCAGTGACTTTCGCCCGTGTCAGACACGGGCAAATGCGTTAAGTGACTGGTGATGTATTCACATTCTTTTCCATAAATTTGTAAGTGCTTCAGCACCTCACAATCGGATAAATAAAGATAGCAAGACATACTGCAATTAAACTAAATCTAGTTTATTCATTTGAATTCAACATAGAAAAACGTGAACTACAAACACATAATACAAGAGACAACATCAGCAAGACTTGAAATAGTCAACTACTGAGCACCAGTCCAGCCACCGAATGCAAGTAGCAAAGATTTTCTCTCCAAGTCTCACTCATGTAAGTGATTGTTGCCATTTGTTGGTGATGCATGGAATGGAGTTAAGAGTCACAAGTTTTTCAAAATTTTGATTTTTAGATGGTTTTGATACCATTGCCAGATTACATACATACCATACATGTTTTTAAGAAGTTGTGCTTTAAAACTTTTGTTCACTACAATTGTTTTATTATAACATGATAACCAAAATAATGAAGAAAACCGTAGTGTTTTAAGTATCTAAAATTTATGCAATTTCTAATCAATCACAAGGAAAACACATTTCATTGCATAAATAAAATTGCTAATATACCTTGTTAGTTCCAATTTCAGACTCAACATCCTTCTTAGGAGGGATTTCCACCATTGGATGTTTCAAACTTTCCTCACTTTTTACAACTTAAAAGAAAACATGAGTTCAATTCAAACAAATCTTGCAGAAACTAGTACTAATAAACTGCATAATTATTACAAAATAAAACATGAAATATTGAAATTATTTGAAACAAAGATCTTGTGATTATAATTTCCATCTTTCATGCACTTTAATACTTTATATGTGAAAATCAAATTTGGAGTTATAAATAAGACATTTCCAACATGTTTCTTAACAAAAATCTGAAGCAATGTATTTTACTTTCAAGGTAAAGATACTTTACTGCAGTGCTTCAGACCTTTTTCCTAAACACAGAACATCTATGTTTTCTGTGATTTTTAAATAAAATTGTCATTTTTTGCATAATTATTACAAAATAAAACATGAAATATTGAAATTATTAAAAATACTTATTTCACCAAATATATAAATAGAAACCCTTGTGGCTTCTTGACAATACAAAGGAGTATTTATGGTTAGCATATTTAGCTGAAATGTTCTAAGCATTTACAATAATTGAATAATTTGGATTATTTTTAACTTCTATAAATATACTTTTTTAAACAGAAAACATATTCAAATCTGTATGTATTTGTGCATTTATCACTCTATTTCCAGTTGCACTTTATCTCACTATTTAAGTATACAAAAACATTTAAGTTTCAACAAGTGCTCAATGGCAAAGTATTCTAATTTCCAGCAAATATGATCAATGAATTTTTTATTTAACAATTTCTAGTCATTGTAGCCAAATATTAATATGATGCTGTCAGAACTCTAACAGAGAAAAATATTCCCATTCATAAGAGAGGAGCATACAGACAAGATGGAGCCTGCTACATTACTGAAAAGATCAAACAACAGTAAGAATGAAGTTGACTATAAATCCAAGGACTCTCTTCTCACCTAGAATGATGACGAATTGGAATTGTTCAAACATCAAAACTCACTGAAAATGCTTGCTGACTTGTTGCCAGATGAAAAATATGAGGCCGATGTTCTGAAGTGTCAAGAATTTAAGAAAGCAAAATGCATACATACAAAAAGGACAGTGTCATCTACTTCTACGAAACTTCAAGCGATATTTGAAACTTTCAGTACAAGTGTACACAGTACTATTTTGCCACAAAATCAACCAGTGAAATTGTCTAATATCCAATTGGAAAATGTGCATGAAAACATATAAAAAAGGCAAAATCTTTGAAACCACTTTATACGTTATACTGACAAAACTCCAGATATATTGCTCATCCACAAGCATGTTCATTTATGAGGTTACTTATAAGAGGAACCAAAACTAGGTGGGTGAAATAGAAATTACTGCTGACACTTGCAACAAAATGAAGGAAATTTTGAAAGAAAAATATGGTAACAAGCACTGAATAATTCAAGATAATTTGTACCTTTTAAAATCCATTCTGCCACTGTTCGATATTTCTTCTGCATCGCTTAATAACTGCTTCAAATGTTATCAAAGAATGCAAGGGAAGAATATTTCCAGCTACAGTAGACTGGATTACAAAGATTCTTTGATCTTTTCCAGAACTGTGCCACAAATGGTTGATCTACTACAAATTGGAAAATAAGTCTGACTGAAATTAAAGAACTTATGGAATTTCTTATGATGGAAGTAGACAGTTCACTAACTGCAATGAAAATTTGAGGAGAGAAACCTCTCAGGCTCAGCATATAACGCTCACATCCCAATGGTAGCATTTAAATTCGCAAGAACATTCCAAAATGGAGGACTTTTACTCTACTGGCGATTTTGTGACACTGAACACAGGACTGTTTAATTGTAAAAGATATACCTACTCGCATACAAAAAGATACTCTTGTCGTTGTTTTCTGTGCATATATATAGGACAAAATGCCAAAAGCTATTCCAAAAAAGATTGAGCATTCTGTGAAAAATGCAAAAGAAAACATTTTTATATGCAATGCCAGCGCCATACAAACAACTAAATTGAGTCGGAAAGGAGGCTAGTGACATCAAACTTCATGTAACTACAAACTGCCCAAGTAAGAATCATAGGCCCTAATGAACTCTCAAAACTTCCATGTTGTATCCTGGATAGCAGCAACCCGACCACATTTATCCATTCAAGTTTAATAGAATTCCTGAAATTGAAGGTAATTGGATCAACACACATCTATCAATGTATTCATTTGAATCAACGAAAACTGCTACTTCACCCAGTCAAGTCCAATTCAAATTTGGTGGTAAATACGGTGATTCTAAAGCTACGTTAACAGTTTGAAACCATAAACCAACTCAACATCTTACTGCTCCAGATGACTGGCATGTAATGAAAAGCTCAAACTAGCAGATCCTAATGACAGACAAATCTTCCAATTGAGCTCTTACTAGGTGCAAACTATTATTGGACAATAGGGAAATGCAAAACTCAATATGTCAATCAGATCATTTTGCATTGATTCTACCAGTCTTAAGATGAATTATAACTAGAAACAGATCAATCACAATTGTTCAAAATATTTCCATGCAAACCGTAGCTCTAGAAACTAATTCTAATGCTTTTGATGAAGTACGAAAATTTTAGAAATTGGAATCGATTGACAAAGGTACCAACAAAGACTCCTTGTGCTCTAAATATGGAAATTTTACAGAATGTTTACAACTCCTGTAAAATTGAAGAGGTTTGCTGTATTGTGAAACTGCCTTAGAAACCAGACATTGAACTTACATCCACCAATGAAATTATGGCTAAGAAACACTTAAATAAAATCCAATTCAAAGTTCATTTTCCCTTCGACAGTATGGTGGAAAATTGTAAAAGGATGATGGAAAAATGATGCATAAGGAAAACTTTAGGAAAATCCACCCTTGGTTCTACTACAGGAAAAAGGAGTACCCCAACAGATCCGAAAAAGAGCTGTGGTTCAAAATCTAATTAAGGGACAGGATGGAAAATCTTGAATTTGAAAATTATGGAGTGGGATTGGACATCTTACAAGACATCTTCAACTGGTTATACCTCTGACGTAGATCAGGGTAGAGATGTTGGAACCCAAACAAAGAAAATATTCCTGTTAAGAAATGGAGCCAAATTGATGTTCCGATGTTGTCAAGTATGTGAAAAAATTTCTTTTTACATCTGTTAGAAACATTGAATCTGTTAAAAAGCTCTCTTTCTGTACACATGACGGTCAAGCCTTTCATTTCATCATCTTAAATAAATGTTTTGTCCTTTTCAATGAGCACATGTTAATTTACTTTTCCATCACAATAGGTGCCATGCCACAATTAATATACAACCTCAAATAGATTGAGGAAAAAAACCAGTAAATATAATTTTACATCATTTAGCTATCTAACTTACCACAGGTATGATCGTTCCGTCTCTGAGATCGGACATTTTTATCAAGCAGATTCGATGTCCCAGACACACTAATATTGCCTTTAGTACTGGTAATCTGTGCCCAGTGAGATGATTGAGGAGAAATATCAGAAGGATTAAAATATTGAGCACATGAATCTGAAGCAGATTGCTCGCTAATTGAAAAATTCAAACCATCATCCTGTAGACTAGAAGTATTAAAACAAGATTCTTCAGATTTGATAGTTGGTGGTTCTCTGTGAATCTGAGTTTCTGGGAGGTTTAATACCCTTCTTAATTCTTCTACAGATTCATGTGTTTCTACAGTAATATCAGGCACAGAAGTATCTGTAGTTTCTTCTACATCTAGTACTTCAGTTTTAATCTGAACATCAGCCACCAAGTTAGTGTCAGCATGATCCAATTGCCTAAAAAATATAGTTAAATATTATTATAGGTTAATTCAAGCTTTTAGGGCAGTGACAGCATTCTTGCTGTAGCAATTTGAAACATAAGATTGTCATAGTGAAAGCAATTACTGAGTTCAAATATCAGAATATTCAAAGTCAAATTGTTTTTATGCATGACATAATTACAATAGTGCTGGCTGTGAAAACAGATACAAAACAAGAGTTCCATAATAATTGAAGCAAGAGAAACAAGAATTTGAATTATTTAACCTCTTACGTTCTCAGAATGCAGGCCTAGCAGCACAGTGGTTGATGCTTTGGCCCTTGATTTAACAGCCTCAAGTAGCACAAAATGACCATTAGCATAATAAACCAACCATCAGTCCCAAGAAAAACCATCTCCTCAGAACTTATTTTATTAGCTATTGAAGGTACTTTGAGACTTGGAAATGATAGAAACGATTGTATTATTTTTTGCAAAAATGGGTCTCAAGGGGTATGTACGTAAATGGGTACATATCTTCATGGGTTAGTATATTAGAATATAACTGAATTGAATAAATAGGAGTTTTAGAAAGAATATCAGGAAGTGTGTAGAGCTAAATTGAATAAGTAATGAAATATTTATGGTGTATATACACTGCTGGTCACCGTAAATGCAACACCCTGAAGGAAGCATGCAAATAATATGAAATTTACAACATGCATTAACGGAGTTGAGATATGCAAATGATTAGAATTTCAGCGCAGACGCACATCACGCGCGCCTGTGGCGCCACTTCAAAGCGCTATTTAAGGCTTGGAGATTTCGACGATTTCAAGTAAGGCAATTGTGTTTTTCTTGTGGTTTTTTCAAAAAAACGATCAATTATGCCTCGTAGAAAACAGCGATCATCTTTTGATCAAGTATTCGAGTTCGACAGAGGAAGGATAGTGGCCTACCGAGATTGTGGAATATCTTTCAGGGAAATCGGTAGTCGTGTTGGACGAAACCAAACAACTGTAATGCGGATATGTGATCGTTGGATGCAGGAGGGTACGACGGACCGACGTGTTCGATCGCATCCACCTCAGTGCACCACTTCACGTGATGACAGGCATATTGTGCGTATGGCAGTGACGGATCGCTCAGCTACATCACGAACCATAGTACAGCACATTCAGTCTGTACCGCATCATCCAGTGTCTGCGCGTACCATTCGACGCCGTTTACAGCAGAGTGGTCTGTCCGCAAGACGTCCATTGCTTCGTCTACCCTTGACGCAGAACCACAGACGTTTCCGCCGCCAATGGTGCGATAAAAGAAGGATGTGGACGGCAGAATGGAATGAAATTGTCTTTACTGACGAGTCACGCTTCTGTCTGCAACACCACGATGGTCGGATTCGAGTCTGGAGACACCGTGGAGAGAGGATGCTGAACAGCTGCGTTATGCACTGCCACACTGGTCCTGCACCGGGTATTATGGTATGGGGCGGTATTGGATATCACTCTCGCACTCCTCTAGTACGCATTGCCGGTACTTTAAACAGCCAGCGCTACATCTCCGAGGTGTTGGAGCCAGTTGTCCTTCCTTACCTTCAGGGCTTGCCCACAGCCATATTTCAACAGGATAATGCGCGACCACACGTGGCACGCATTGTCCAAGGGTTCTTCGTCAATCGCCAGATTGAATTGCTTCCCTGGCCAGCTCGCTCTCCGGATCTTTCGCCGATAGAAAACATGTGATCCATGGTTGCTCAACGATTGACCCAGAATACATCCCCAGCTGCCACACCAGATCAACTTTGGCAACGTGTGGAAGCTGCTTGGTCTGCTGTACCCCAAGAACACATTCAAAGTCTCTTTGAATCAATGCCGAGGCGTGTGGCAGCGGTGATCTCCAACAATGGCAGCTACTCTGGCTACTGATTTTGGCAGGAACAACACTTCACAGAAGTCTATAAATTTAATCATTTGATACTTGGTCAACATGTTATCTACAAAATAAATTTTGTTGCGATATCTCTTGTCTTTCTTGGTGTTGCAATTTGGGTGGCCAGCAGTGTATAATGCTTAAAGGGTACAAAATTGTTTTCTACCTGAAAAGAATGCTCCAGTAATGAAGAGGTTAATCTAGAGACTAATCCTACTTATATTACATTCAATCAGAATTATTGTTTTGTATTTGCCATTCTGCTTCTACTGGAATAAAAGTGCATCTGTCAGTGTTTAGTCAGCTTTCTGAATCAGTAAAAATTGCTGAACATAATTTTGAAGCTTAGGAAACAAATTCTATGAAAACAGAACTTGCTGCAATTTCAGTTGTGCAAATTGTGCCTCATAACATGAAAATAGAAAATAATTAAATGCTCTAGAATTATGAACACATTTATAGTCAGCTGCTGGGGATAAATTATAGCTTGTTCATGACCATTTTAATATTAATTATAATTCTCACTGCAGCATATTTCGTAATGAGATGGCTGATTTGATGGCAAAGAGACGAAAATTATTATATGCCTCAAGACACAAAACCTTATTCTTCTATCATGAAAATTATTAAAAATTTGATGGGAATAAACATTTATAAAACTAAACCATTGGAGCAAATTAAGGACTGGAGGAATTCTTTTAATAAAATTCTGAGTTTTACAAGATGCCATGCTGTCATAGCTTTGTGGCTTAAGATGGGACATGATTATATTTATATAAATTTAGTTGTTTATATAAATTCAATTTCCTTTCTTGCCTCAACAGCATGGTATGTTATTGATGTGCAACCCATCTGGAGAACTGTCCAACTTCAGTGGGTTGGTTGGTTTTGGGGTTTTATGGTGCAAGGGCCATTGTTGGCCATGCTGCGCCAGACACAATACAATATTAAGTAATTGACAAACACAGTGAAAGCTTTATTGGCACAGATGAGAGAAATACATCCAGGGAGGAATGCACCTGGCAGGAATTGAACCTGAGCCGCCTACAACTCGAAGGTTGCTAGTGCAATGGGCATACCCACTGAGTCACGATGGTCCTCCGGCTTCAGTGCGAAATATTTTTGAAAGATACGGTTCCGCAAGAGAGACAATGCATATCCTAGTTTCGTTGACCTTTTAAAATTGCAGTTTACTTTTTAAATGTTATGTTCCTGGCTTTAATGTATTGGTGTTGCATGTTAGAGAATGATTCTTGTTCTTCTGTTAGAAATAAAAAAATATTAATTATATTGTCCACATTAAGTTAGATTTGTCATTTGGAAGCCTTTTGCAACATCCTAATGATTGACATGTGTACTGTATAATACAAATGAAACTGCTACAGCATACGTATCAACACAATATGCTTTAGTCTCATGAGTAAATTTCTTATGTTTTGAAGGCACACGACCATAGGTATAGTTTAACTTGTTTTTCGCTGCACCTGTTATTTGAAACGATACGCTAGCCATGCGCTACTTGATCTACATTAATAATGAAAATTTCAAATATGAATGAAAAGAAAATCAAACTTTGGGTGAATACACTAGTACCTTTTTGGAAATTTCTGCACTTGACACGATACTAACAGGAAGTAAAATATAAAAGTAGACTTACTCTTCGGTCGCTCCTTTGTTTTTCGTCACTCGACTCCATAAATGTCTCGATTTTCTTCGTAATCTAGGCATTGTGGTGTCGAAAACAAGTCACTGATGAGTCGACTTGCTACAGAACCTCTTTATTCTAAAGGCTCTCCAAAACGTATTTGTAAAGTGTCCGATTACAATTCTGGTGGTCTTGAAAAAAGTTTAGAAAAATATCAAAAGGAAATTATGATTCGAGAAAAATTTGCAAACTAATTAATTGGCTGAGGGAAGAAATTGACAGAGAACATATAATTTGACTTAGCTGAGCTTAGTTTACAAATTTTCTGTTGTTTACCACTAACTGTATGTAGGTTATGTGCTCTAATTTCTTAGCTTTTCCACCAGACTTGTATCTATAGTCCATTTACTTTTTTTCACCGGGCCGCGGTAGCCCTGTTGCAAATGTAACGGTTTAGCAACCAGAAGGTTGCGAATTCGAATCCAGCCAAACACCGTCGTGAACAAATGGAGCTGGTACACGTTAAATCTGTCATGGCATCAAATATCTTCACGTTGGCGTGTTTGGAGAAATTGGAAAGTTTGGAGAGTGGGGTGCCAGCACAGGTGTGACCTCGTCATCTGACCATAGTTCAAAATTACATGCTGTCCTCGAATCTTTCCCTTCGGGTTTGATCCCGGACCGTCGCCAAAAGCCCCTTGTGTTGCTCCTAGTGCTATGTTAATTAAAATACCTACCTACCAAATCTTGAAAATTTAATTTGTCAAATAACAAGTGCGCTGACATATGGCTCTTCAGCCAATGAGCGATTGACAAACGGAAAACAAAATTCCGGAAAAGGTAAAAACGCCTCGAGTTATGAATTGTTCAAAAGTTATCCTTTTTTTCAAGGTAGGTATTTAAATTAACGTCCCACTGGAGCAACACGACGGGCTATTGACGAAGGTCCGGGATCAATCCCCAATACAAAGATCCGAGGACAGCACCACGTAATTTTGAACCACAGTTAGATGATGAGGTAACACCTGATCTAGCTCCCACTCTCCAAACTTCCACACCACGCCAACGTGAGGATACTTGAAGCCACAACGGATTTAACGTGCATCAACCCCCTTTGTACACGGTCTTTGGCTGGATTCGAACTCGCAACCCTCCGGTTGCTCTTCCAACCGGTCTACCATGGCCACAACTTAAAAGAATAGGGCATCACAACAAACCACTGGCCTATACATTTGTCCTAGAAGAGCAAAATCTCAAAATGCAGTTTTAGCATTTCAAAGTGCAAATTTCGAAACATTGAAAAAAAAAACGGGCACATACTCCAAAACCCAGAAGGGTAATATTTCATAATTGGGTGCAATTCAGGAGTGATTTCAGTGTCATTTGTACATAACACAATAAAGTGGCATGTTCAACACATCCAAGCGGAGCTCTAAATAATTCTTGATGTGTAGTATGCCCAATTCTGAGCATAAAACATTGCTCTCCTGAGTTATGGTGTTCCATTTGTGCATTTAAAATTTTTCTGCTGTGTTGCTCATCCATTGACCACCCTGAAGTCATTAGATGACACCTGGTCAGAACCAGTTTTAAGATTGTGCTTGCAATTTGATAATACTGGTGAGGTCCACATGAACACTGAGGGCATCCTTTGCTGCATGCTAGATTGCATATCCTTATGTGGCATAAACTGTCTGGTTCGTAACTTTCGAAAACTAGCCTACTACACATTTCCAGGAAGCAGACTTCTGAAGGACTAGAGCCTACCAAACATTATCACTTTCCACATCAAGCAAGATTAAGTCAGGATACTGCTTTTCATGAATTTGATCAGTATTCTTACATGCTCTCAAGATTTACCTGCTCCAAACTATGCCTGTCCATAGTTTGAAGTTTATTTTTGTGTGATGAATACTTTAAGTTATAAGTAGGATTTTCCCAATATTCAGTAGCTACATGAATCTTTTTAGGTGTGAAAAACTTTTTATGTGCACATAATTACTAGATTTCCATTTGGTATTGTGAATTTCCAAACACTTGATACAAATAGATTCCAACTATATTAGGATATCTATAATTTTAACTGTTTCATTACTAAGTTCTGTTTTAATAATTTTGTATGATGAAACACTGACGTATTTAATAATTCAGTTCCCTAGCAAAAGTTTAGAATTTGGTTTGAAGGTATAAAATGGGAAGATAGCTCAAAAAAGTATTTATGGACACAAAAATAACTACAATATCTTGAGAAACTCTCCTGCTGGTCTGTTCAACAAAAATGTAATTTTAATTTTTCAAAGCTTTGAATTTCTAAGAGGAAAGACTGATTTTATGTAAATTTACAACAGATAACAATGCTCAGAGGTTAGGAACATTGTAAAGGGAAGACTCAATTTTGATCTAGACACCACAACGGTGACATCTGAGTCTTGTATTTTCATATTAAACAAGAAAATCTTATACAAATGACGCTGTTTTCATGCAGTATATATTTTATTCACAAAATACAGCTCAAAAGCCCACAATAACAAAGTACCAATGGTTCATGTTTTCATTAAGTAGATACAAGATTTCAATGTAAGACTAGTTTTTCTGTCATCCTTGAAAGTGGATTTTAATGTCTCAGGCTGGAAAGTAATAAATATTTCAACATCAAAGTACCCAATACTTGAATTGAAGAGTTTTATGAGATGATTCTATACATATCCTGCTTTAAACACATAGCAGGTGAAAGAATAAACTTCAGTAATTTGTGCAGAATTTACAAATAGATACATTATGTGATCAAAGTATCCAGTCTATTGTGTAAATGATGAATTCATGCATTTACGTTTACTAATATAAGATACAAATTATCCAGAAATATAAAACTAAAGTAATTACTTGTGTCCTATGTCAACAAGCAGAATTTTTAAACACCTCAATATGTATGAGTAAAATGGTTGGTTTGTTACTAGTTATTTTTTGATGCATGAGGACTAATTAAACTGGAATTTACAAGTTAAAAATAATTCAAAACCATTATGAACATCAAGGGACGACCCAAGCCGATTCTCCCAAATGGAGCCTACACACTCAAAGGAGTTCAATCATGAATAGGATTGGGAAAAGATGCATTGATTATGTTATTATGATTATGTTATGTTTTCATAATAGAAAACTCATTTGCAAAAGAAACTTAATCTTTAATTTAATATAGGAGATACAGACCAAACATGAACATTTGAGATGACGGAAAAGTGCAAACTTAACTTATACGACGCCAACTGTTTAACACCATTCTGATTGGACACTGACACAGTTGAATGCAATTTCGTCAGTCTCGGAATCGAAGTTCACAACAGATTATTAGTTTCAACACTAAATTTTTAGTCACACTTAAACAATTATTTTTACTTTAAAAACATTTCTATTGTCAACTACTCAATTTGCTTCACTTCAAAAAGCATCATTAATTGAAATTATTTTCTGAATACTTTGTGGGGCCAGTTCTGTGAACATCCATACCCAGACTGGGGTTTGAACTTGGTTCTGTTGTACCAAAATACTAATTTCTAGGCTACCAGGCCTGTGTTAGTAGAATGACTGCACATTGGAAGTTCAAAGCAATGAGTTTTGATAGGCAAGCAACTGTAAATGACACTTAAAACACAATAAATGAACAAGCATTGAGTGAACTGATGTAAGGCTCATTCTTAATGAACTCCTGAGCATTGAAAGGGTTTTCTGGAATCATGTTACACCATGTGGATGATAATACCAAGTGAATGTTGACAAAGCAACACTGTTAAGTTTGGTATAGGTTGGTTAGTCAGGTTCCATGGCACAAGGGCACACCTACCCATGCTTTGCCAAACATCAAGTAATGGACATACACACACAAGGGAACTTTTATTGATCCAGAAGACAGAAATTGACCTAGGGAGGAATCGAACCGAGTTTGGTATAGGAATTTAAAGGTTATTCATGGCCTGATAAAATTAATAAACAATTGACAAGAACTACACATAGGGAGTTTCACTAATACCACGATACCAGCAATTAAGGGCTAAAAGGCCCAGGAAATGCAAGAAACTATTTGTATTGCAAAGTGCAATCCATCTTTGAATTTAAGATTACAAAAGTTTTCATTGTATACATATCATGCTTAAAAGCAAGATATGACTAAATTTAAATTAGATAATTTTATTAGAGATGAATTTGCAGTCGTGAATTGAACTGTGGGTCCATGCCCAGTTACAGGAGTCAGCTCAACTGAGCTCCTTACATGATGGTTACAGCCAGAAAAGATATCTTAACAATGTCTACAGGACTGAGGACATAAACAAAGAGAGGCAGGGAAAGTATTTACAATTAGTACTGAGACAGCAATATTCAAATGAGAAGGTTCAAAGGAAGTGTGAATAAGGAAAAGAAAGGAGAAAATGACATAATACTATGTGAATTAAGCTGAAATAAAAGGGAAGGATTTTAGGCATGACATGCATTTATAATAGTGAGCTTTGATTTCAATCCTCTTGAAAATCCTTGCATAAACTGAAATTGCTTTGAGCTAGGGCGATGCATTCAGTGGAGTCTTCCCAGTAAAGTGGGGATTAAAACTTTCCTTAAAAGCCCATACTTTTATTACCTTTTCTTTAAGAAATAAATGAGATGCATGTGTCTGGATACTCTGATCATCACATGTATATCAATAGCATTTCTAAAAACATCATACACAAGTATTTTCTTGTTTCTGGTAATTCGAAATAACATACAATTTTTACACAATGCATATATACTATACAATAACCATACTTTTAATCAATGTAAACAAATTTTGCTTCATTGTCCACATACAATTCAGAGCTCATAAGTGATAGAAACAAATTCGTTATTTGGCTACAATCAAATAATTAAATTTTTATGACCTGATATGAAAATACATCGACTATTTCCATGTATCAGTGGTAAAAAATTGAAGATTGATCCAAATGTGTAAACTTTCTATTTTCACATTTACTGAACAATAATTCACTAAATTAAAAGTAAATTCAAATTAGCCTGTTTTCTTTAAACGATTTTATACCATAGCAGAACATGTTGGCTGCATATTATTAGATAGGTTTACTATTAACAGTTTATGTCAATATTTTATCCAAGTCAATATCAGGCTTTAAATACTGATAAACCTGAGAATTTATCAAACTTTATAGTCTGATAAATTTAGTGTCTAAGTATCTGCATTTTACTTGTTTAATGCAGTAATGCTTCACAAAACTGACCTCTATTTGCCAAACGTTTTGTATCATATAATTAATATTGTATTGCTTTGAATTATTGTAGTTTAATTAGGATACAAAGATATGAAATGCAAGCATACCAAAATTTTGGTATAAACCCATTTTTGAATTATTTGTTGGCACATATGACCAAACTAAGAATTGCTTCTATTGTATGCATAGGAGTATGTTTACTTTGAAAAATAAAAACAGTAAATGGCAATAAATTTTGCATCAACCATAAGTACATGCCACAAATAGAAACCTCAAAGCAATTCACTTTATGAAAAACACAGTGAATTTGAAAATAAACTTGCAATGCTTTTGTTAAAACCAAATCAGCAATAAAATGCATGAGAAAAAAGCATAACAGGCAAATTTTTATAAACAAAAATAAAGCCTGAAGTACAAGACCTAGTCTGAACTTAAACTAGATCTGACAATGAAACCAGTATTTTAGTCTTTGAGTTCCTAAGGTGATCATGAAAAGTATTGGACACAAAAATCTATATCTATGTATACAAATATGTTTTGATAACAGTCAGTTGGTAGTTGAATTAACGTTGCACTGGAGTAATGCAATAGACTGTTGGAAACAGTCAAAATCCTTGTATTTTTAAGCTTAATTTATTTTACTTAGCTCAATTTTCAGAGTTCATTTCTTAGTTTCTAAAGTACAGAAAATTCTGGGCTAGTATTTGTTCTTTGACACATGCAAATATGGTATTTAACAAACATTATAAAAGTATAAACTTAAAAAAAGCAATCATACTTTTAGTACTAAGAAGGAAATGTATTTAAATAGATTCTACTCCAAGTAATACCTTGTAAACACCATTATTTGAGTAACTGACATGAAGATGATGAAGAATCTTTAAAAACATGAGGTTATCGTAACATAATGATACTTGAACTTAAAAACCATTCTCTACACCCAAGTAGATGCAAGCGTTTTCATCACGCAGATTAATTGTGACTAAGACCGAAATATGTATAACCTGGAAAATGTATTTATTTTAATTTCCTATGACATGATAGAAAATTAGGTTTTAATTCATTTTATAAAATTTGAAATATGATCCTTACATTGAGTATAACATAAAATATACCAATTACCAATACCATTAGGATTTAAATAATTTCGTCGATTTTAGGCACTGGAGCAAATTGTGCAAAGCAATGCATCTTCATAATACTGTTTAACTTAAATTATTTCTAACTTTGTTAAGCATTCTATGAAATTTTCTTTTGCTATCAAGTTTTCAGTATATTCATAAAAAAGAAATACACAAAAAATCAGTGATTTGAAATGGTTAAAACAATCAGAACCTGTCTCGACAATTTCAAATTTTGAATGAAACAGATAGCGCTTAACAATCCTAAAAAAGGCTGCATAAACAGATTTCAAAAACGAAATCTAAAGCGAATTGTTATTTGCAAAGCTTTGCACTCATTTTAGTGATCTAAAGCCTAAAACACACTAACTACTATAAAATTTCATCCTACATTGCTGTAAGTTAATCATTATTTTGATGATTTAAGAATTTTTAACATGGAAGGTATGTAAATGCAAACATTTATTTCCAAGTAAACTTTCTTCCCAATTAAAATAATTTCCAGAAATTAAAATATGTAGATTTCTACAGACATCCTACAAATTAGTTTCATTTTGAAATGTAATGAGCAAATGTATGAGATTTCTTTGTGGAAAAAATTGATTCAATTACAAAAGTACTATCAATGTCCATGGCATATCACAGAACAAAGTATAATTTATCTCATACAACAGTATATTGCACATTGACATTTGAAAGCTCTGGACTGTTCATAAAAGTACATTGGACGGTTTACAAACTATCATAATAGCAATATCTACAGGTTTTGTTGAACTCTGCATACTTAACTTAAAGTCTACCATTTTTCCTCTTACCCCTTTGAAGTCTTAAAATTATATTCATTAATGAATATAATTTTTTAAACAATGTCCAGAAAGTTTTATCGGGGCATAACTCCTGTGCAAATAGTCACTTCAGACTTGTGTTTTTCAGAATCACAATTCTGTTCAGAAACCATTTACACTAGTGTGCATGCACTAACTAAACAATTTAGCAGTAAAATAAGGTAGACTATATAAAGCTAAGATAAGATGTTTACAAGCTAAGGATGGTTTTGTAATCAAATAAAATAGATACATTAAAAAACAATGTTTTGCATTAGAAGGAAATTAATAGGCATAATTGATTTAGAGTTTAAAAAAGTGCCTTTGATGTGCTTTATTAAACAATGATATTGTAGTCCTTAAGAAATGCATTGAAGAAAAAAGTGACACATCTTCCTATGCCCCTTTCGTGTTTGGTTGGTTGAATTTTACGGCACAAGGGCCTCATTTAGCCAAGCTGAGTTAAACACAAGACAGACAATATCAAGTAGATGGACCAAACACATACAAGGAAAGTTTTACTAACACATGAGAGAAATTCACCAAGGATAAGTTACAGGATTCAAACCTGTGCCACATACAACTTGCCGGTTGCTAGTTCAGTAGGCAAACCCATAGAATAATTTAAAAAGGCATGAGATCAAGTTTAGCATTTGAACAATAAAAGACAATTCTGAAAGCAACAAGCTTTCAGAATTTTCGACAAGTAACTCTCATACCACTTTTAAATAAAAAGGGTGGCTACAATGGAGATATAACTCCCAAAGATGAAAACTTTCAAATAGATGTATAATACTTAACTACAAAACAAATTTTCATTTTCTTTTCCATTTACAACATAACAAATTTCAGTTACATGAGCAACCTCAATGATGAGTAGGATATCTTAAGAGTGGTTGTTTGATTGATTTTGGGTTTTATGGCCTAAGAGCGATATTTGGCCAAGCTGCACCAAACAAGACAGACAATGTCAAGTAACTGAAAAGAAAGGATGGAGAGAAGAAAATGATAGCTAGGGCCTTAAGAGTGAGACATGGAATAGATTACACCTTTTGCAATCTAACATTATTGGTGATTGATAATACTAGATAACATACATGTTCTTCACCCTCCTAGTGATTATTTCAATGAGGTAACCCGGCATTAGCAAAACTGACCAGATCTTGAAGGACGAGGTATCATCAGGAAAAAACCCTGACCAGATAAGGTTGATTGGTTTGGTTTTTCAGGGTTTTATGGCGCATTTTTGGCCATACTGCGCCAGACACAATACAATATCAAGTAACTGACACAAGACATACAATATCAAGTAATTGACACCACACAGTGAAAGCTTTACTGACACAGAAGAGAAATACACCCAGGGAGGAATGCACCTGGCAAGAATCGAACCTGCGCCGCCTACAACTCAAAGGTTGCTAGCACAGTGGGCATACCCACTGAGCCATAACATCCTCCCCCTGACCAGATAAAAAATTAGCAATATCTTGAAGATGAGATATCTCATCATTAGCAAAATTGGTCAGATCTTGATGGATGAGATATCTTCTTGCAACCACTTGGAGGGTTTATATGCAAGACAGTATGAGGTAGCACTAAAAGTCTTATGAAGTTTAAGATTTTATCTAGGCCCATGCTCCCCTGTACAAAAAACTTTTTCAGATAAGACATTTCCAAAATCAACCTTAACTGATCATTACCAAACATTTAACTCCCATTGGGAGATTTATTTAAATTTCTATAGACTAGCCTCTAAATTTAGTTTATAAACCTTATTTCAATTTTAACTTTGATGAAATTTTGAGAACATGCTATGAAATCATTTTATGGCAAGACATAGAATAGTTTGAAAAAAAATTAAAGATGATTTTTCGCTTCTTTTTGTTGGGTAATGAATGCAAATATCGAAAAATTGGAACAGTTTCTACTGTTACATTCGAAATTTATCATTAAGTATGCAGAGTTCAACAAAGAAACAAGTTGTTTATACACTTTTGGCTAAATTGAAACCTAATTTGTTAAACTAGTCCATCACAATTCATCTTTTGCTTTCTTTTGCCTAAAATCATAGTGTCTTTTACCATGCTTTCCTGAACCTTTCTCAGTTTTGTTTTTCTTTGCATCAGTTCGGTCTAAATCTTTGAGATAAATATCACGTTTCTTCCTGAGTATTATCTGAAGTTGCAAGGCTTGATAAATTTGCCTCCTTTTCTTATGAATGCGCTCAATCACGCTTCCTAAGTACACAGACCGCAAATAATTCACACTGGGAGGTTTAATACCTTTCTGACTCGCTGCAATCTTCAGTTTCATGGGTTTGTAGATCAGCTGTTGAGCAAAATGTAAATCGTTAATCAGCACTCTCTGCTCACGATACAGCCTTCTCAGTTCCTTAGAAGACATGATCAGGTTGTGAGCTATGCAGTCGCGGTTACACATCTCCATCGAGACCATCCATCGAACTTTTGGTTGTGTATGGACAAGAACAAAATGCAGAAGGTTTGTGATAGTAACTGATAAGTGAGCTGGAAACTCGACGCTATCAGATTTTCTGTAAGAAAATGGAAAACTAAATGAACCAAGTAAAACTTTAAAAATACAGGCACTGTCCCTTATATTTAAAGCAAACCAAAATAATTGTCAACAAAAATCAAAACATGCAGTACAAAAATATTTATCTGAATGGAAAATTTAAATAATTTACATGTAAAGAAAGTAAACTAGCTTAGTAGTAAACTAGTAAAAAGCAAAGAATGTTTGATATAGTAGAATAGTAAATCAAATATTTTAGAAAAACTTTAATACCAAACTAATTCTTCAATATGTTGTATTATAAATTATCGACAATTTTGCAAAAACTGTAATGCAAATAAATTGCAACGAAACACAGAAAATATATTGAGACCTCTTCAACAGAGATGAGTTTTCTTAAAACTTTACAAAACAAAAACTAAGGGTCATTCTTACTGTGTGTGATTTGTAATTTAGAACACATTAAAAAACATCACATTTATTTCTCATTTAAAAAACGCAATTTTATAAAATGTGAAATCGGAATGTTTGTAAAATATATGAAAAACATTCCTGTGAACCTTGTTTGTAGAACTAAAAATTTTGACTTTTAGATGTAGTCCAAACTGATCTGTAAGTTTTAACTTTCTGATTAAGAATTCAAAATCTTGTAGAATAAACTTGTAATATTTTATTTATTAATGTGACTGCCAAATGTTCAATGATTATAAGGCATAAATGCAAAAGTTGTGAAGCTGAAAATGAGTGTTTCCCTGACCCTTAATATAAATTTTTGAAGATATGAAGCATTATATAATTTTACTGTCATACTATATAACAAAATTTAAATGTAAATCTGCATACTCATTAACAAATTGAAACATGAAATGTAACTTCAAATGTGGTGGGTAGGCTCACTATCGCCTTGTAACACAACAGTCAAATCTAGTGGTCAGAAAGTGCTTGTTAGCATATGAATTCAATGCTGTAGTGTGTAGAAAGAGAAAATGCTCTCTTCAAGTCAATGTACAGCATTCATTAGCAAACAGCTCTTATCAGCATCTATGATTTTACTGCTAGATCCTTTGCATTAACTGTTTCAAAAGCCAACTGTTCAGCTAGTTTTGAACCTTACAAGGGTCTTCAATAGCCATCCACATTCATAATGAAAATACATAGGTAATGGATATACAGTGACAAGTAATATGTTACGGTTCGCTAGTGAGTATGCATCTTAAAATAGAGCTATTGGATTAATGGAGATTACTTTTTTGAATCTTTAAATAAATTTCATATAAGTATACATTAGAAATAGAACTTTCCTGTTATTATAATAAAATGTATTGTCAGAGAATTAATTTAATGTTCAATATTTTCCTCAGATGAATGGAATTAGAAGCTAAGCAAAACAAATTAATACTTACCGGTTGGCAGGGAAAAATATGATTGTTGGATATTTTTCGACTGTGTATTCCCATGGTAAATCATTTTCTTCACCATTTATTCTAAAATAAAAACACATGTGAATTAAGGTAGAAAAGTTGAAATATTGTTGATTTTGTTTTTATGTCATTCTGTTACATTGTAGGTATGAGTGCATTTTGTAAGTCAATGATTTCCAAAATTGTTATTAATAGTTTGAAAAATGAGTAAAACGGGAAAAAGTTTTATAGAAATTTCTGTAAACTTAAATGTTGATAAACATATAACACGATAAGAAATTTTCATGTTCGTACAAAATTTAAAAATTTTATTAGTATCCAAAATATTTAGTAATAAAAGCTATAACCATTCATTTTAATTTAAAGAAATATAAGAAAATAAAAATCACACTATTCTTTTAAAATTCTTTCTATTCAAAGAAAGTCAAAATGCACTTAATAAAATATTTGTGGTATAAGTTTTTGGATTTCCTATATAATGTTTTTCAAAGCAAACATTTTTATAACTGGTAAAGCATGCAGAAAAAGAGCATCTTAACTTTAAGGTTAGAAAGATTGTTTAATATTCATGCCTTATTCATTTTGCTTTTATCAGATCCTTATCATTCCTTTATTTTACAATTTCCTTTAAGTAATGAATGAAATCAATGGTCTAAAAGTAAAATTGGGCCTTAACTTCAATTGAGACTTTTTTAGAAAACAAACTGATTATATTAAGTTTTTACATAAAACCTAATGGAAATGATTCAGGAGCAGTGGAAATAGATATAAAAATAAAATATGCACAATCAAGAAATGTTAAGATATGCTTTTTAATATATTTTTTGTACTCCAATACAACAGAAGTGCTAAATGTAAAATATACTTTTCCCATAACATCTAAGGCATTTGAAAACATTAAAATATATTGTATGCTTTCCAAAACTAATGTGAAACTCACCTACAAAATTTAATGTCTGCAACATTTGAAAAATAATCTGCAACACTTAAATAGATGTGAGATATTGATTGACAAGGTCCACACCATGGAGCATAATATAGAAGAACGACATCCTAGAGAATCATAATGAACTTCACTTATTTCAAATAGAGAGCAAAACAAAGGCAATTTTTATGAAAGAACATAATATAAAATATAGGAATATTTTTAGATTACATAAACATTCAAAGCCGAAATATATATATATATATAAAGGCTTAATAAAAACACAAACCTTGATCACCAATTGAATTAAATTTATTATACATCTTATAATTATTTACAATATGAAAAGAATATACTGATGTTGGTTTCACAAAGCGCTGTTAATTTGTTACTTCTGGCGTGGCGTCCTTTTCTTGAGGTGCATCATGGGAGTCTCAAAAATGACAAGGTGGGAAGGGAAAAATGATGACAGGGCATGCACGTTTGGAATTCCGATGAGAAGTTAAGTTGTTCTCCAAGAGGTTATTCAGTTTTAGAGTTTTTATGCCATTATATATCATTTTAAAAATTCAGATATACATATTTATTAAATAAAAATAATTTATGTAAATTTAAACTATTTGTAATCACTGAAAAGACAAGGACATGCCAAATGGGTTTAATCCAATAACTGATTTAACAGTAAAAAGAAAACATGAAAAGTTTTATGTTATCTTTTCTACAGGTGAAAAATTAATTATCCTCAAGTTTTGAAAAAACAGCATTGACATGTGTAATGCAAAAAACTAAAACGTTCTGCTAAATAAAAATTGAGAGCAAATCAAAATGTAATCAAATGTATAAATTAAACCCAGATGGAAATTGAAGGTTTAGATTTAATCAAAATAGATCAAGGTTTTCTATCAAACAGGACTAAAATAACTTAGATAAATGAAGACAAACTTAAATTTGTAAGTAATTTTTGTTGATCCAAATAAACTTACTTTGTCATCTAGAACAACATCAAAGAATGTTTCAGAGGTAACTTCTTGAACGCAAACATTCGAATCCTCATCTTTATTACAGAGACTAAGTTTTCGTATTGGCATCCTGAGATGTCGATTTAAACTACCAGTGGTGTAATTTTTTATGAATTCCACTAAAAAGGATTTTTTAACAAATTAAACATCTCATCAGAATTAAGATACCCAAAAGAGAATTAAGAATATCATAGTTACTCACCTAAAGTCTTTTTAGTTACTTGTCCATCTAAAACAAACTGATTTTCTTGCTGAAAAATACACACCCAACTCAAGTAAGAAAATTTTATTTTAAACAATGCATAGAAAAAGTATGAGTACATTAAATTTACATCCACTAAGAAATTATTAAGGTTCTGTTTAAGGCAGTAGTTCTCAAAAACTCAGTCCACAGATCCTCTTGAAAATTAAAAAATTTTGCAGACGTCTGGGGATTAAAACATTGTAAAGGTCGTACTTAGATCTGCATAAGACCAAAGTAATCCCTATTTTTTACTTTAATATAGGGAGTAAAATATTTAGATCTATGTTTAACAGATTATAAAGCATCAAAACTTCAAATTAAGGATTAGTCATAGCAATTTAAAGTTCTGAAACAGAAATACTAGAGTTTTGAAATAAAAAAGCAGTAAATATCATAAACTCTTATTTATTAATTAAAATGCATTAAAATGAAAAAGCTTTTAACTTGTAAAATTATAATGTAATAATGACATCAAAATATATACCTTAATCTTAATGTGAACGATGGAGCTGATTTTTAGCAATTAACACAGCAATATTTGGTTTAATGTCTGATAAGTTCAATATTAGGGCACTCTCAAATTCAAGTCCATTTTTTAACAGATTTCAGATATGTAAGCTGGGAGACCATTTTCAATAATCATTTTAGAACATAAAAGAATCGGAGAAAATAATGGAATAATTAATTTTTTTCTTGAAAGCTCTATATTTTGCCTAGTGAAATAGTGCATGTGTTCCATGGACCCCTTGAAAAACCTTGTCACTGACCACCAAGGGTCAGTGGACCACTGGTTTAAGGTATATAAATGTGAGGGCAAGTCAATTATCATGTACAATACAGTTGGGACTTGTTTCTGTTGGTAGTTTTGTCATTTTTGCATGCACAGCTAGGTGATTTTTTGTCTGTCTTATCACTATTGATCAGGTTTGAAGTTCGTGATATTAATTATGACTGCTCCACTTTCTGTTCGCACCGAATCACAACATACAAGCATCGAAATTCATGAAACACTTTCAACACGGTAGGGGAATGTTTTAACGCAATGGAATGTCTATGAATGGATTGTAAAATTAAAAAATGTTATGCATAAAGTCAGACAACCATTTGGTGCACGTAACGTGGATTCGATTCTGATTTAATTGTTACATAGATGAGTGACTAGTATTGAAGCAAATTATCTATTCACCACAGATCATGAATAGAGAGTGGTGTATGTCTGACATTCTGCTTCACAGCCTGATATTCTTGAGGAAGTAAAAAGCTACCAATAGTTAGCTATAAATGAGTATCAAAACAAACTTCAGTGCTATTTCTTTTTCAACTATTTGCAGAACTCTAAGAAACTGGTAAAAAAATCAGGATTTTAGAGGACAAACGCATTGCATGTATACTATTTTTTAGAGTGGTGATTCTTATAAAATAAACATCTCAAAGCAACAAATTTCTTTTGAATTGATCAAATTTGCTTGGAATGATTTAATTGCATCATTTATCCATTCACAATTGAATTTAATGCACAATACAATTCAGAAATTGTTTCAGGTAGGTATTTAAACACCATTGCATACATACAAATATAGAAAATAATTCAAGCTTAGGTTTCACAAGTATTTAAATATGATAAAGGTATAGATCAACAGAAACAAATTTTTTATGAATATTATCTCTGGACATGCTTGCTAAAATATAGAATAATGATATTGTATTCTTAGATGTCATTTGATTTATAACATAGGAATTATATACTACATTGATGGATACTATAAATCTTTTTCAATATATATAGGCAGCAATAAACAGCAGTTTCATGATTCAAATCTGTATATTTTTGATCAGATACTGTAAAAAGATTGCTAGTTAAATTAAGGGTTTATTATGAAATATCTCAACTAATAATTAGAAAAGTACTAAATAACAAATGTAAATATAAGGGATATAAAATTACCGAGGTTTCAACAATCACAGCACTTGTTTGATGATAGTTGTTTGATACATCTATGCCCAAGCTTTCGGCAAAACTATGATACAGCACCACGTCTAAAGCAATGAAATGTAATGTTCTGTTTGAATTACATTTAAGGCCTGTAAAGTTACTCAACCATGCAGTATCGGAAGGAACTGGAAATGCAGGGAAGTTAAGCTCAGAGTAATTCAAAGCATATCGTAAGCGATGGCATAGTCTCTTCTCATTGTTTTGTATCATTGTTAAAATTAAATCATCCTTTAGTTCAGAAATTTCTTGTTCGGTAAGCTGCTTCTTAACAGATTTGGCTGAATTGGCAGATTCTGCTTCACAGTGAAAGCTCAGCTGCTTATACTGGCCGAATTTAACTGGAAACGAAACTTCTATGTCATTACAGTGCTTGAAGTTCCCTAGCTCTTTGATGTTGAAACTTTTTAGTACGAGGTTGAGCGTATTCTCACACTCTGAGAGTTTCATGTCTTCAATGTTTTTCACCATGTGATGCAAACAAGCTCGGCAAGAACAGGCTCGATTCAGTTTTAAGTTGATGTTTTTGGTTTGGCAGCAGGTAAGATCACAGAGGTCGGGTCGTCGTCGACAAACGTTAGGGTCGTGGTAAGTATCGTTCTTGTGGCACTTCTCAATTGTTTTCGAAAACTCTTCTTGTATGATATGTCGTTTTAGAACCATTCTATGAATAATGGATTCTACAAAACTTGATTCTTTGCAGTTATTGTAATCCAGAGCAATTTCTTTGAACTGAAATAATATTTTCATTTAAAACTAATTACAATCAAATATTATAAAATAACACTCTTAAAGACGAAACGAGAAGTAAAATACTGAACAAAATTCATAATAATTATGGTAATCTTTTTTCTCGATCATTAAAACACAAAAAATAGACTTTGGAGGGATCTGGTTAGACTTGTATTGGTGTACAACTAATGTAGGATTTGTTACGATTATTGTAATTAACCAAACTCTTTAATTTAACTCTAGCATCTGAAAATGAATTTTACTATTTAGAACATTTTATATAAAAGCTTCATGTAGCTTTGGTTTATTAATTTTAATAACTTTATATGGATAAAAAAACAAAGAAATACATTTTTTGACAAAATTTTTATTTTTCAATTTAAATGACCTACCCTGCAAAATAGTCTTTCTTTACAAATTCAAAACAATTCATAATCTCGTAGCTGTCTTCCGAACTTCACATGCACTCAGCAAAGTTTGGAATGTGTGAGTGATACAGGTATTTATCAATCATTATGCAACATTATCTGAGATTATTCAGTTTTCTGATGAATAGCTATTAATTACAATGTGCAAAGGATTGTAGCATAGAAAAAGTGTGTGCTAGTTCCATCAGTATAATTTATCCACAATTTTAAATTTCTAATCTAACTCTCTCTCTCGAATATGTCTGTACAATCACAGAAGTTATAGGAATGGTTGTTTCTAGTCTTGATGCAACAAAACTAACTTTTAATGGAATATCTGACTTTCATCTTAGAAATTTATAAAATGAAACATATTTTAAAATAATAACTATTTTAATGATACTTACAAGACTATAATATGGCGAATGGTCTACCAATAAATTTCGAGGAGTGAACAATATTAGAGCAGGGTTGTTTTCAATGCTATCAGATAAGACACTACTTTTAGATCCAGGAGGAGTGATCCACTCAGATACCTAAAAATGAATGAGGTATTTAAGATGTGTGTATTAATAGTGTCTTATAGAATGAATTCTATCTAATAATGTAATCTTATCAAAAATGTTTTAGATAAAATATCCTAGGTAAGAAGTAGCTATGGAAAAATAAAAGCAGTTCTACGCACAACTGCTTTAAAAGAAATAGTTGTGTGGGAGGTAAACCAACCTAATAGTTTATTGATACAGATTTTTTGAAAAAAGTTTTGCTGTGTCAACTCCCCTCATTGCAAATTATGTCATCTGCTGAAACAAAAGGAGCAGCTTTTTGTTTTTTAAGCCTCAAAATTATGCTCCGACAATCATTCCAGGTAGAACCTAACTTTTTAAGTAATGCAACTCTTGATAGAAGGTTCAATCCCTGTATCATTTTGATCAAGCCTTCCATACATTCAATTGACGGCCACCCAATAGTTGCTTGATACAAGTTTAATCAAAAATTACATCCAATCCCATAGTTAAACTGAGGAAACTTAACACTACTTAATTACTTTATATAATCTATTGGTAATGTCTTATATGCAATTTATTAAGCTTTATTGCATTTATGCATTCAACACAAATATACTACAGCATTTGGTATTATTCTTTATTTAATGTAGGCAGTTTTGGAACATATTAAGACAAATATTGGGTACCACTGCATGTCCCCTCAAATGATCCACTAAACAGATCTGCAAATAAGTACAGTACTTGAAGTTTTATAAGTCTTCCTGTCAGCACATGATGTTGAAAGTCACAATGAAAAGGGCTCTGAAGTTAGATTTAAATTGATTAAGGTAAAAACTAACATACTACTAAACTTGTTATTTAATTTATAATTTAAACACCAATTTTAGGGTTTGGATAAAGAATAATCTAAGAAATTTATGCCTAAATCTATTAATTCTGTTCATTTTAAATAGCTTATTTCTCATAAAAAAAGATAAAGAAAAACTTCTTAACAGTAGTTATGAAACAAAAAATAATTGACATGAGTCACGATTTTCAAACTTAAAGACCTGTGAACAGTAGCTGTCACCTAGAACATTATAAAGAAATTATTTGAAAAATAAATCAAGATTTATTAAGCTGATTTCAGAATATTTTACTACTATTTAGCATATATAAAAGTTCATATTACATATTTCTGCAATTATAAAAGAAATTACACATAAAGTTACCTGTTGTAAATGTGAATAAGCCCAGTTCAAAATATCCATATAGGCTGTAGAATTTCCAGAATAAACCTTAAATGAACATAATATATATATAAAATGGTACTTGAAATTCAATTTTTAAAACAAAGTATCAAATCAACAACTAACTTCAGTAGCATTCCAAAGAAACAGCTGGAAATTGGATTTTAATTTAAAGTTCTGAGCATCATTCTTATTAGTTAGCACAGCAAAACATATTCTTCTGAATGGATCTATTGAAAATAAAATTCATAATTTTTCATATGTACTTGATAAAATGAATTTAAATATTGCAATTACTAATTATTACAAACTACTAAAATAAACTACATAACCCCCATATTAAACTTTTTTCAGTTTTACATAGACAGAACTCAATAGTCTGTGTAACTTATTTAACAAATGGTTTAATTCTTCAAAAGTTCCTTCATAAACTGTTAATATTACATCAAAAGAAAGTAAGAGTACCATAAAATTATACATACTTATTGGAGAACTTAGAGAACACGGTATATAATGTTTACAGCTTATGAGGGAAAGATGAATAACAATATATAAAAATCTGCTTGTGCAAAGTTCAATTTGTGAAATAACCCAGTGTCTGGTCTGTGGGATGGTTAAACCTGTCCAGAGGGCAGTATCTGATCTGCGATCTACTTCAACTAGTACAGAGGACTAAAGTCTACGAGATGGTTCAACCTGTCAAGAAGGCTGTATCTGGTCTGCATTCTGGGTAAACCTATACGGAGGGCCATATCTGGTCTGCGGGTAGTGAAAACCAGTTCAAAGAGCTGTATCTGGTTTGCAGGACAGTTAAACCTATTCAGAAGGGCGAATCAGGTCTGTGAACCAGATAAAAATATTTAGAGGACTGTATCTGGTCTGTGGGCTGGTTAGACCTGTCTGGAGGGTCCTATCATCTGCAGGCTTGATTTATACCTAAGTGCTGCAATTCATTTATCCCACGATCCCACTTTATCTTATGCATTGTTTATTGTGGATGTCACTTGACCACAATCAGGACAATAGCTATTTCTCAAAAAAAAAATGTGAAGTAACTAAGTTCCTTTCACTCTACTGTTGCCATCAAAGATAATGAGAAGATATTAAGCTATATTTTTATAGCCAGTCAAAATATACAGCGTCAACATGTAGAACTAACGATACTTCCTGTATTCTATCGCACCGAGAACTCGTTGCTGACCTATGTATATTTTTCAATATTTTAAATGTCTGCAGTAAATGTTTGGATTTCATGTAAAAATGTGAAGGAGAGATAGAAACTTAGGAGAAATTTCAACTTGCAGCTACGTGAAGAGCTTCATACTCCACATGTAGCAAATTAATAATGCAGCTAATACAAAGGTTTCATCACAGGCAGATCAGATATAAAGGAAGAAGGGATCGGAAAAGATCAAAATGCAGAGAGCGAAGAGCTTGCAAAGGAAACTACAAAGAATAGCTGCTCAAATAGCAAAAATGCAGTATGCTGAAATATGCTTCGAGAAGCGAGATGTACTGATTGCTCCAATGAATGCACAAACTAATATTAAATGAAAAGCAAGTCAGTGATATAAAATTTAATTTGAATAATTCTTTATTGTCTATTATTTATTGCCTAAAATAATCTAATTTGATTTAGTGCTCTATAAGTACAAGGAGTAACACTGTCCTCCTCAGTCTTTCTAGGTAAAAGGCATCGTACTGTCTTTCTAGTGTTAAGACTGGCATACATTTTATACAGCAGGTAAAATCCACAAAAGTTAGATAAGCCTGTAGCAACAAAGCCAGAGATACTTTCAAATTCTTTCAAATTTGCACAATTAAGCAATATTTAAAAGTAGAACAATGTAAAAGGTGACAAATGAGCTGTGCTTAAAAATGCAGTTTCTCTGTTTAAATTTGTTTCTTAACTTTCTTACTTTACATTTAGTCCAATTTTTTTAACGAATTTGAGGAAGACAACTTATCAAAAGCATACTTTACTTCCACTATAAGTGGAAATATTTTTTAACAATTGAAAATATTTAACATCCATTAGTAATAGAAGGAAAATTAAATTGTAACTACCTGGTATAACTAATACATAGAAGATTTCAAAACTAAGAACATTTTAAATTATACAATACCTGTATTCAGAGCTTTTAATGAAGCATAGTAGTACTGAGTATAACCTTTAGGATAGGAACCATCTTTGAACTCAAAGTAAGCCACTAAAACACCCTGTACGAAAAAAGTAAAATAAGATTATCAAATACTAGTAAGAAATTAATAGAAAATATATTTCAAGAGTGGAAAGCAGAATTCTTTGGTATTGCTATATTAATAAGCCTCAGTGACCAAATATAAGAATGGTTCACTTTTATACATTAAAAGTTGCTTTCATTGAGTTAAAGGTCGCAAGTTAATATTCAAACTTGCTCTTTTTAGCAAGATTTTTTAATGTTCGATGAAGTGGAAATTTTCATTAAAGTTTATGAGTAAGCTAGAGGCCTAGCTAGAAATTCCTTTTGGGGAGGCCCAAATTTAGAAATTCTATTTTATGCCATTTAGGGGGTGGGAGCCCCGAGCCCCACCACTAAACCAACCTTGAGGTCTCCCTCCTCTAGTAGATATTGGAATAAACAATCCAGAAACAATCCTAGGATTAATACAAGATTTCAATATGCAGATTTTATATAATTCAGTTATATGTTAATTGGTTGTTTTGTTGTTTTATGGCACAAGGGCGTATTTGGCCAAGCCAGTTACATGTTAAACAATTAATACTACTCCATTACTATTCAGCATGTTTTTTATGAGAAAAGGATATTTAGTAAAGTTTAACTGAAGAAAATAAAAATCATAAATGCTACGTCATTTCCAACAGCAATAAAAAAGTTAATTTTTGTAATGGGGCTTTTAACAATTCTGATCAATGTAGATTCAATTTCTAATCATCACAATAAGTATTTTTGTGATGATTTTAATTTACTCAATCCAGCTCAATAAGCAAAACTATGGTTCAGCTTTAAAGTCAGAAAACCTTTTAAAAGGAATCAATTAAAATTTGGAATAAAGAATATATTATTGAACAAATATAACAGGGATTAACTAAGGGTTTTAATCAATCATCATAAATACAAAATATTAAAATTAACACAAAATACAAGTTAAAACCAAACCTCATGTTTTGTAAGTAGATCTAACAATTCTCCACTATGATGTAATGGCACTACAGGACTTAGAATTGAATCAAGAAATGATATGACATAAGTAGATATGATAGGGCCTTCATAACGAACAATTCCCAGTTCATGAACAAATGCTACAATAATTGGATAAGAGGGAACACTGAATTTCTTCCTGCAATCTCCCTCTGGCCACCAACAATTAATTGCAGCAAAAAATACCTAGAAATACAAATAAAGTAAGGAACCATAAAACTTAGTCAATAAAATATTATTATACAATATATTATCATTATACAATATATTATCATTATACAATATATTATCATTATACAATATATTATCATTATACAATAATAAAGAACTATAAACAGAAGCCAAGGATTATTGCCAGAGCATACCCATATCTTAAGGGCAGGAGTTATAGGACAAGCACTTGCCAATTATAGATGCGTAAATGAAAGCAACTTATACCTTTTACAAGTTTGTGGAAAACAGTGATTTCCTTTTAAAAAAATAAAACTGTCAAATTGACCTACATTTTTTTTAAAAATGGTAATCGGTTACCTTTGCTTTGTCTGCAAACTTAAAAATAAGTTCTTTCGTTATTGCACGTGCCACTAAATTGAATTTAAGACAAAATGCATTTGCTTAAAAAAATTAGTCATGAATCATCACATTTCTCAGATTTATCATTTTTATGATTTGAGTTAGACCAATTTAACTGGAAACGAACTTAAGAAAGGGCATTTGTAATCATCCCCGAACTCAAAATCTACTTTTGTAGTCATCTTAGCATCAGCTTTTGTAATTTTGTCTTACAAACAGGAATGCGATGCACATAAAATGGATTCTATTGATGGATGGTACTTACGTATTAACCGCATGCCAGCGATTAATCGCCAAATCTGTTGGAAGGGGTATAAGACGGAAGAACTGGAACAATCTGGTTATATTCACTGCCAAGTGAACCATAAATACAATTTCATTGATTCTGATTGTTTTGCAAAACTTTTTTTATAACCACAGTTCAATGTTCGGTGCGTAGTTGCATTAGATACTCATGTTCTATTTTCTCTATTTTTACGTTGAAGTAAATTTTTACGTAACGCTTGATTGTTATGAAATAATGCTGGAAGATATTCCCATCCCAATGGATATTTGGGGGCATTTGTCGCGAAACAAGAGAAACATTTCTTGTTAGGGTCCCCAATCGTAATGCAACCACATTAATGAACGAAATAAAAAAACATTAAAGATGGATTGACCATTTTTTCCGACCCTAAGGCCAATTGCTAAATATTTTCCGCCTGAAACAAAACTTGGCTGATATTCGCCAATGGCATGCAGTTAATATACAAGTACCAGATGGATTTTCATCCAAAGTTGTAGAAATTACAAAAATGTCGAAAAACAGTTAAAAAATTATTTACCTGACACTTAAATGATGTTGGCATTTTTCTATGAAAGATGATTATACTGGTCACTTTTGCAATCTATAGTTAACCAATTCAACCCGAGTAAGATTGGGTAATTCTGCTAAGATATACAAATCCAAAAATGCCCTGATTGTTTTGCATTTTACAATATTTTGCATGTTTATAATGGCTGATAATTTTTCAGAACAGATAAGTATCTGTTGATTCAAATAAACATAATAGGGAATCAAAAATTTAAGAGGGAAGGAATGGAACTGTCTGGGGAAGAGGGCTGATAAATTTATTTGAATAATCCAATGCTAATAATTGTCAAGATTAATTTGATTTAATATTTGGTTTGTTGCTTTTGGTTTTCACTAACTAGCACTAATTAGATCTTGACCTTGTTTTAAATTAAGTGCTGTCTATTGCAGAACACAACCCAACAGAAATGGGTTTGCCAATCCTTTCTTATGATGCTCCTTGATAGACACATGGTCTGAAAACATGTCACCTGTTTGGCAGAAGGCGATCCTGAAATTATGCAAAACAGCCAGAAAAAAAGCATTTTGAGAGGGAAAATTTATTTTCTATTGTAGAATTCACATTTTTCATAGTACTTATTGCAGGGCTATCACAGCCAAAGCACTTGTAAAATAGTAGCATTTATTAAAAATATAGTAGCAAGTCTTCTCTTAAAACCTATTTTAGTAGCAATTTTAGTTGCTCAGATGCAAATGAATCGGCTGCAACACAAAATATGCTAATTAAGTATGAAGCAAATGCACAAGATCTAGTCAAGAAATTTAAATTAAAAAAAACTAAATACTTTCTTAATAAGGTTTCATGACAATCTAGCAACCGCAAATTCTGATATTTTTCTTTTATGTTTGTCATGGCTTGGCATCAAAACTTTAAAATTGGTGTCTCCCGGAAAATTTTCATCAAAGTCCATAAAAATATTTTTGGTAAAGATGTAGAATCCGGGGCATGTTTGTCACCAAATCAAGATGGCGTCCAATACCAGTATGGCTGCCATTTTGACGATTCGATTTGTTATAATCGCAAGTGAAAATGAGGAATGCACAAATAAACAATAAAAGTAAGAAAAATGAAACTTACAGTCTAATTTAATTCGGTTCCTCTGGGTTGTAATTACGAACAATTTCGCCAACAAATGCCAGGAACATCCCCTGGATTCAAATTGGTCTTTAACCATGCTCTATTACTATTAATTACTATTTTCAAACCATGTTCCCTTTTGCACCTATCGCTTTCGCTTATGTCCATTCTTTCTACACAATCATTCGTACCTATCGCCCACATCCTTTCTGTCCTTTCAAAATCATTTCACTCCAAATTCTGAACATTTAACACTTTTAGCAATCAAGCCAACTTTCTGGCACCATTCAATCACTTTCAAGCTCTCTGGTTTTGCTAAAGATTCACCATACATTTTTCAAAAAAGCCCGCATTTATATGTCTAGTCAAACCATCCATTGCCATACCTAATCAAGGGTAAGTGAGCAGCTAATAAATCTATATCACGAACGATAATATTAATTTAATTTCTAATTCAAAAATTAAAAAAAAAAGATATCGATAGAAATGTGCCACTTACTTGTTATAAAAATTTTAGAAATCCAATAGAAAGCACGGAAACTAAAGAAACACTGATAAAATCTGTTGCGACCTCAAATCAGCCAGTTAAGCGGTAACCAATTAAAATCATTCTTAAAAGCTAAGACATCAAGAACAGAAAAAGAATCCAAATTTTAAAACGGTAACCAATCATAGAACGCAATACATCGAAATTTCGTTAAAAAAAAAGGAGCGCTCTTTCCTTCCGAAAAACCAACCTTTTGCATAGGGTTGCCATAAAGTTGGATCAAAACTGCAAGGTTACTGCATGTTTGGCGATAAATCGCCAGTGCCCAGGATTCAATATCTCCACCATATTTTTTCTGTCCATTATTAAAAAAAGGGAAGGGGACTAAATTTTCAGGTAAACTAAGCAATAAAATAATCTGAACTGCCCTAGTTATGCCTATTTATCATCAAGCAAATTTCCTACAAGTGATGGTGTTCCAACTATTTTAACACTCTATCTACTACCACTTAACTACCTTGTCCATAAAGAAAGATGGACAAGGTAGATGGATGAGATATCTCGTCATCAGAAGATAACTGACCCTTGATCTCTTCATTATCAAAATTTGAAATGATATCGTTATCATAAAAAATCAGCAATATCTTGATGATGAAATATCTCTGCATTAGCAAACTAGGTCAGATCTTGATGGACGAATATCTTGTTGAAACCACTTGGAAGGTTAACACATGTGTTTGAACAAATTAAATGAGGCAGAATTCAAAACCCTTATACCAAAATCGGGAATATTTAAAACAAATGTTGAGAATATAACTTTTTGAAGATGTGAAAGTACTATTTTTAGTTCTAATTTTAAATAATTTAAAGGACATTTTTAATTTGGAAAGCATAGTGTACAAATATAATTATGACACAATTCATACTTTAAAAGAAACCAAATATATAAAACAAATTTGTATTCATTTTTGATAATTCTATATTTAAAGGGGTACTTCTTTAACTATGTAGATACCTCCTTCAACTTTGAATATTAAAATTGTATAAAAATACATTCTATTACCACAAGTAGAAAATCTTTTTCTAAAACTTCTTTAGCTTGGTATCCATTTTATTTATATATTCTTTACATGAAGAAATGAATAAACTAATGAAAAAATAAACAAAACTAATAAAAACTCAACTATAATTGAATTCAAATGGTTTGTGATTAAAAAAAATTAAAGTTTTTGCTATTTTTTCCAAGCTTAAGAACTGATCTCTTGGCTTTCGGTTCTACAAGTTGCCAACTGACAGCTACTTGTGAAGAAGCAGTCTATGGGTGAACTGCCACTACTTCTAACAAGGAATATCACTAACATCCACACACTCATAGACTCGGATTCGAACCTGTGACCTACTGGGTGGCAGACAAGCACTATGACCACTTACTGTACTAGTTTCACAATAAAATAGTTATATTTAAATCTTTTCTTTTGGATGAATAATATTGAGATACTTGATGGCAATTGTTGATGCCAAAATTTTTTCCCTATGTCACACTTTAGCTTTTTTGCCATTAGTCTGTCTGGCAGCCAAATGTTAACTAGAAACATAACACCATAACATATTTTATGATACATATAGCATTATAAAAATGCGCAAAAATTCAAATTGTTAATAACTGCTGTTACAAATTACAATATACTAACAAAACCAACAAAAGATTTTTCAACAAATATTACCTCATTGTGATAAAATTTGGCAACTGTTTCAATCTCATCTCTCGCCTGCATGGATGAAGCGTCCCATGGGGCATAGTACATAACCAGTGATACATCTTTTTCAGATATCAAGGACATAAGTTGCTTGATATTTCCGCCATAAAAATCAGTAACTAAGGAAGGAGGTTCAAAAAATATATCTGGGGGATTCACCTTTTTTGTTTTCAGGGGACTGGAAAAGAAAGAACAAGGTTAGATTTTTAGGAAACTTAATTTACAAATGAAAAATACACATAATCCTGAATCAATATTGCAATACTGTGCAAGAATCAATTTAAAATAAAATGCACAGTAGCTAAAGGAGCACACGAAAAAGGTTTCTGATATCTTCTCAACTCTCAATGAACATACCTTATTCATATTTTAATCAGCTTTACAGATAAAGGACTTAAAAATAATAAATTTATAATACTTAGTTTTTATTTAAAATGAATGAATTTTCCTCAATATATTAATAGGCAACAATAAATTACTTAACATTATACTTTCTCTTCCCTTTCAATGTGTCTTCGTTAACATAAATTTTTTAACTTTTATACTGCTTGGATGAAAAAAATATCTTAGGTCAAATATAGAAATTGTGAAGGGCACAAAGGTCAATGGTAGTTCTAACCCAACTGTTTTTAGAAGGCAGAAAAAAGGCTTGTTTTGTTAGATTTGTAATCTTTCAAGCATTCTGGTTGGTTTTTATGGTGTAAAGGCCAGATCTGATCAAAAATATTTTTTGTGCCAAGTAAATGGACCATGCAAGGAAAGTTTTACTGACACAGAAGAGAAAAATACACCCAGGGTAAATACAGGAATCGAATCTGTGCCACCTACAATTCAGATTGCAAAAGCAGTAGGCAAATCCACTGAAACATTCTAGTAAAGTAGCAAAAATATGATTGTGCAACTTAAATTCATAGTATGACTCTACCTATAGATAATCCATAATTGAGCAATATTTAGGAAATGTGGCACTAAAAACCTTTGCAAACTTTATTTTGAGATATTTTTATACAACAGGAATATATTACAATTATTCAAAGTTTGTTAATGTTTACTTGTGACGATCTTGGTGGTATCTCAAACTTGGAAAGCTGAGAAAATTTTATTTTGCACCATTTAATGTTGTGAAGCAAAATTTTCATTTCACTATCATTTCTTTCTTCTTTTTTTCTTTGCCATTTCATGTTTTGAAATGGCAAAGTAAAGTTAAAAGGCCTTTGTGTTAATTACAAGATTAATTTCAAATTCTAAATTTAGCAATTCTTCACAATAGAAGTAATCTCATCAATAATTGCTCTAACTTGTTCATAAGTAAATTGTTTGTTGGCCATGAGTATCCTTATGATTGTTTAAAGATCAGACTAATGACAAGAACAAATGTGTGTGTTGCTCTTTGAGAGAGAGAAGAAAAGAGAAAAAAGAGAGGTTTAACTATCTTTTACAGCCATATTATTTTAGCCATCACTAACCACTAAAATATGTAACAAATACTGAAAAATAACAGTTTTTGCAGCCAATTACTTTAACAAATCGAAATTTCTTAATTGAACTGTTAGTTTAAGAATTGCATAAATTTCAAAACAGTACAAACAGAATAGTTTTGAAAAACCATTTGAGCCTAAAACCTCAAATTATAACACACAAGATTTTCTCCATGAAACCGGTTTGTGAGGCCCTAAACAATTTCAGCGAATATAAGATTCGAAATAGTGATTATGCGGAACTGAGAACCCATTTCTTCAAATTGTTAAAAATGCCTTAACTTATATTTTACTTTATTAAAATTTCACATCCTAAAATGTTCTACCATTCCAAAAGATAGCACGCATTTTCTATAATTCAAGATTTTTACACTATGAACACAAGCGTGCCAAGTAGTTTGAAAAACTTCTTCCTATAAAGATCATAATTTAATTAATCACCGTAAAACCCGTACCTTGTGGCAAAGTTTAATGCAAAAATGATTCAGTTTTTTTTATGAAATATTTCACTAAAACCTTGAAAATAACAGGGATATAGCATGACGAGTTGCAATAAACTGCACATTCTGGATAATTCACGTTTCTTGATAAGAAAAGTTCCTTCCGAAACAGAAAATTAGAGAAATCGCTTTTATAGATTTTGTGAAATGAATACTATGTATAAAAATCTAGGAGCAGAAATTGAAGTCGGGGAATGAAATCAAAACCTGTTATTTGTCGGAGCAGACTGATTCATTTCACTTTCCCCGTTTTGTTTACATACACCGGTTAAGTTTCCGGGACTAGGCCTTTCAAATCAAATAGGAATTCCGTACCCACTTTGAAGCGCAGCAATACATGTGAATACGATTGTTAACAGAAAAAAAATTTCACGTCCATAGGAATTCATAATTTGGAAATATTTCCCCACAGATGGAGTATCGCCACGTGTGTCTTGTATTTTGATATCGTCCTCATCTTTCACCAAGTCGTTAGTCGCCGCCATGATGACGTCATTTTGGAAATAAACCAAAACAAAAACTAAATTCTAAATGCAATTTAAAGCTTTTCACAAACATAAAAGCACCTCAGGTCTTTCGTGAAAAAGGAGAGAAAACAAGGAGAAAAGAAAATGTTATTTTTTCTGTTTTATTTCTATTTTGTTTATGGAATTGTGTTTGTCCTTTATTGTTTGTCAAATGTCCTCACGTTGGCGTGGTGTGGAAGTTTGGAGAGTGGGGTGCCAGCTCAGGTGTTGCCTCGTCATCTGACCGTGGTTCAAAATTACGTGGTGTTGTCCTCGGATCTTTCCCTTTGGGAGTGATCCCGGACCGTCACCAATAGCCCATTGTGTTGCTCCAGTGTGACGTTAATTGAAATCCCCCCCCCCTTTATTGTTTGTGGAATAGATATTTTTAAAACCTGGGTGTAGATAAGCATTCTCTTTTAAGAGTTTTGTGCAAAATTTAGGCTATACAGCTGATGAACTGGTCGTTAATTTTAGGTAGAAATTGTCTGATATTAATAGGTCTTGTGGATATATTTAACTACATGGATCAGTCTCTGAATCCATGAAGTAAATATTCAGTTAGTCTTTAGATTTCTCCAATCGTTTAGAAATGTGGTCTGTGAAAGCATTTTTGTACATTTGCTGCCTCTACTTAATATTGGATTCAATTGTAAAGATTTTAAATTAATTATTAATTTGATTTAATAAGGTTATGTATATTTGATTTTATGAAATTGGCAATGGCTTGTTATGGGCCGGTGATTTGTAAATAAACAAATAAATGTATGGGCTATTTTGTTTGTGTGAAATTGCTGTCTTAAATATCTTTTTTATTTTGATTAAAATTTATATAAATTTATCTGTATGTAAAAGTACAATCTGTATATTTTATAACGCATTACAAATTTATTAGGTAGCTTCATTCCATTATCTACCTTTCCAGTCAGTGACAGTTTTAAAGAAATTTTAGTTTTAATTTCGTTTTTAAACAAGTTCACATATAGTGGGTCACAAAAGTATTCATCTACACGTTTTTTACTATTTTCTTGAATTTTATAATAACGTAGTGTAAATTACGACTTAATTTTACCGCTTGAAAGGTCATCTTTCTGTTTTAGCCTCCCATCAAAATAATCGAATAATTATAAAGTTTTGCTAAAAATATAGCTTAACTCATGAAATCAGATACGAAAGAATGAAATAGAATAGAATTACCAAACACCTGGTGTAAACTATATATTTGACTTAGAACAATCTAAGCTGTAAATCAAGAAATATCAGACATTGATTTTCAAGTTTTTGTTTAACGTTTTCACTTTTTGCAGTAGGTGGCTGAATACTTTTATGCGTCTGATCTCATGGGTGACATTACATTTTAAATATTTTTAACAAAACTTTTAATAATTAAATTATTTTGATGGGAGGCTAAAATAAAATTTTATGTGTAAAATTGCAAATAGTTATTTTAACTACATCCTTATGATGCACTGTGCTGTGCTGAAGAAATGCTCATATATCATTGATTTATTTATTCAGTGACACTACACATAAACTCCAATTACCATATCTCTGATGAACAGAAAGATACAGATAATACATTTATAAAACATTAAAGCATTTTTTGCTCAATAGTAATGAATTATATTAAAATGATCAGAATAAATTACATAAATTATAAGGTTTGTTGAAAGCATTATTCTCAATATAATTGCAATGATATGAGGAATTTTAAATAAAGCTTTGGATCTTAAAGTGTGAAAATTGTATAAAATTGAATGTTGGTTATCAATACTGGACAGTACATAATTATTCAAAAGTTAGAAGAAAGATGTTAAATATAAAATATTCCTGTTTCTTCTAAAGAAATAAATTTAAATGAAGCATGCAAGACCAGTTTCAGTTCATTTGAACAATAGCCATGTTTTTTAAAGCAAACAAAAAAGAATTTATTTTGTATAATTTCAATTTCATAAGTATGATTTTTATAAATATGGGACAAAATTAGTGAACCATATTCTAAAATTGGTATAAGAAATGAATTAAATAAAATAAAAGCGCATAGATATTTCCAAAGTTTGTTTTCATTTTGTTACTTTAATTTTTCAGCCACCATGTGCTCCATGATAGAAGCTCATTTCTGTGGCATAGCTTCTCAGAGTAGTATCTATGGATTAACATCACTCTTCACAGGGGAAAGCTCTCACAAAGTATTAGTAGCTTCTTCTAAAAGAAAAGTTTACTGCATTGAATATTCAAAGAATCAACAAAGTGTTATTTTTTCCACCAGAGAAGTTCAATTTACTTACATTCCAGGTTTACATTTTATTAAATCCTTTTACTGATAATTTTATAAGTTTGCAAAATCAATTTTTAAAAAGTATTTAATTAAATATCGACAATAAAAGTAAGTAATTAAAAATTATGCCAGTGAGTGAGCTTCCCTGTTTCTCCTATTTCAGAAAGTTCAGTTCAATAGTGTTATGAAAATTTTGTGTTTATTAAAGTGTGACCCAGATAACATTTTGTAACATTCAATAAATTCATAAGATTTTAAAAAAGAAGCAATTCATACTTTTGTGTTTTTTAACTGAAATTGTTATGCTTTATAAGTAAAATTGTAATGAATTGTATTTGCTGATGAAAAAATTATTTTAGGTCGAGCTGAGATAATTTCTATTGATGCTTTCAATCAAGTCTGTCACATACATGACTTTGTTGTTGGAATTACCTTTACAAAAGTTTGTATTCCATCATTTTTAAGATTTTTAGGGCATCTCTTGGTCATTTTGATTTTGTTCTTATTTTAATAAAATTTTTGAGGAAACATTTCCTAGTTGTAATCTCATTTGTGTTTTCATTTTTACTACAAAATGCTTTAGAAATGATTTATCTGTCAGCTTCTACAAAAATCATTGACCCACCCTTCAACATAAAACAAATCCTTTAAATGCTTTTCTATTAATAATTGAATCACCAACATTGGAAAGAGGATAGGCTGGAAGAGTTTTCTGTAGTCTTGGCAGAAAGAAAATGAAAGATCACATTTTACAAGTAGATCTTCATTGTTAATTGAAATATAGCAGTATTTCCTTAACTGAGGTCTGCAAGTCTACTGGTTCTAGAGGGGAAAAAAACTCGTACACTGAAAATATTAGAAAACTAGCAGACTAGCTCATAGAATCTGCTCTAAACTTTCTTAACTGCTTTTTTGTCTTTATGGCAGAGTGTCGTTACTCGTATCTTATTTCAATGCATTTATAATGAATATAGTATCCATGTTAATAAATGGATTTCATACCTCTAAGTTTAACCCCAAAAATGTATAACAATGCATTTATTTTTACTGTTTTCCCAGTAAAACGTCTGGCAAAATAGACATCTCATCATGTTACCATAATTAAGTTCTGAACGTCTACTTCAATTGCATCCCATTCCCTTATTCATAGGCGATTTGGCATTTTTGATTGATTTAGCAATATTCAGCTCCATAACTCAAATCAAGCACATTTAAATTAAGTGTCAAAATCGGCATATGAATCCCATAATGGTCGATTTATATTCTATATAAATATAGAATATAAGGAAATGACTCATGCAAAACGTCCTAGCACAATCAAGATTGATACCTGGAATGCACCACATTTATCTTATGAAGAATTTACGTGTTGAGACTTCTGATCAGTAAGTTGATTCTCTATTTGAGCTCTTGGAACACTGCTTTGAAACAAACTTTGAGGCTGTCAAATTTTTGGTTATACAAATGTGTTTATGTATATGTTACCCCAAAAGTATGGAAATCAGGTAATCTGCAGATTACCTAGGTAAAGTGCAGAAAACTCTTATTTTGTAGATGATTCCGCACTTTAACGGAACAAATAAGCTAATCTGCAGATTACCTAGGTAATGTGCACATTAATGGCTTTCGAGCTTTAACGGTAACATATATATGCATGCATTTAAAATCTTTTTCACTTTCAGACAATTTGTAACAGAATTGAAAGCATATCAATTCAATTTTTAGGTCACTTTTTTGCATTTTTATGCATAGATCTATTTTATACATTTTTAGGTCTACAAAATTGTGGCTATCATTTGTAAAAAGAATGAATTGTTTCCAAATTCATCCCTATGTATATAGTAAAGGTGTTTAATGTTTAAATTATTACTAAGTATTAAGAATTCCTAGCAATTAAAAATTATAATATTTAACCTTTGCATTTTTTGTTTGATTTTACTGATCTTATTGTGCATAAAAAGTTTCCCATAGCATACTGTATGTATCACTCTTCATTTAAATAAAACCAGCCAATTCTATATATTTTGGTATTATCAACAGAATAATATATTAATTGATCTTTTAGAAATAAATTAATGTGAATGTCTTGTAAAATGTAACTTAAAATTTTGCATTGATTTGAGTTTTCGAGTTAAGTGTTCTGTATTGATTCATATTTTGTTGCTTACCTGAAAGATTAATGAATTTGTCTTTTGTATGTTTTGCAGTCTGACCATTTAGGCAAGCAAAGTCAATATTTTAATGTGTATTCAGAACTGACACCTAGCAGCGAATTCGATTTGGATAACATTGCTCGTAAGTGATAGCTTTCTATTTAATTTAGAATTAGATTTTTACTATTAGAATTTTTTTGTTTTAGTGATCAATTACACTTAATTTTAATTTCTAAGATGGTTGTTAAAAAATTGTTTTCTTATATTTTGTCAACAAAAAAGTACTGATGAATGATTTTCTAAGAATTATTTAGTGAATTATTACCTACTGTATGGCTTCCAGTTATTTGTATATATTTGTAGTAAAAACCATGCTCATGTTTGATAAAGAGCTTTTGCTGAGTTTCATGTCTTGCACACATGGCAGATACTTTTCTATTCACTACTTTAAAAGTTAAAAAATATTTTTTCTTTATTATGCTAGCTTTTTCAAAAGCTACCTATATTCTTTGGATTTCTTGATGCTTTTATTGTAAATGTTAATATTTAGCTGATGTAACTTTAGCCATTTAACTTTGATTTTACTGATCTCTAGCATATCTTCTTTTTAATGCCTACTTCAAAAGACTGACATCAGAAAATAAATCAAATGTTGGAAATTGAATGTTGAAAAACAAGATTCATGTGATTCATATTTAAACAAAAAAAACTTATTTTTCCTGCTTCAATTTTCAAGTCTGGTTGTTACAAAAGCTTAAAAACAATTTTTGATTCAAAAATATATTTTAAAGCATTTTAAAATTTAAATTGTATCAGAATAATTAACTTTCAATAAATGACTTTTTGAAGTTTGATGAGAAAATCTGAAAAATAATGATTTCTTCAACCCTTAAATGACCTGTGATGCCAAATTGCACCACGGCTTTCGTAATTTTTTAAAAAACAAGTATTGTATCCTTGTGGTTCCATTTCAAACCATTCAAAAGACAGTTTCTGACTAACAGTATTTTTTTATTTTATCCGTAAATAGTAGGAAGGGTTTTTGGCTGTTGTGACTTGCCAAGCATGATCCTGGAAACAAATCCTGCTTCAATATTACCAAAGGCTACAATTTTATTCTATGTTAAAGTATGAAGTACTCATTTATGAATTGAAACGAAATTTTTAAATTTTTTTGTTATGAGTTTATATATGTAGTTCCAAATAACATTATTTAAAAATTTATTAAGTTCAAATATATTTTTAATGAATATTTATGTTGATCTAAACAAAAATAACTTTAATTCCAGATAATTTAATTTTTACTGCTGGTTAATAAAGATGCAGGCCTCAAAGGCTTAAACAGATAAAATTATTGTAAAAGGTTTTGATGTTCTGAAATCTTTACTGATTTTACAAAGAACACATGATTTGTTCTACTCTCAATAAAACTTGTCTTCAGAGCCAAATTTTATCAGTGATATAAATAAATCTTCTGTCTGAGTAATTTGTTAAAGTTGGCACTAATACTTGGCAAATTATCCCTAAGAAACTAATACAAAACTTCTATTCATAGCTTTTCATTGTTTTGACAATGACACATAAGCAAACATTTACTAGGGTGCCTGTTGTTTTGCACAATGTTGTTATTTTTTCTGAAAATGTTTAGGTTATATAACTTTGCTTCAATGCAATAGACTTTTCTTTTTCAATTTTAGAGGGATGTTTGAGTATTGGACTTGATTTTATACCATTTCACCTCACTCATACAGAGTAAGTATAATAATTGACTTTTTAAATTTAAAATGTAGTCTAATTCAAGATTTTTCTCATTTATTCATTTGAATAGAAAGTACTCTTCCCTTGACAAATTCCAATGTTATAAGAAATATTAAATAAATGCATAACTAGCTTTTATTTAACCAATCTTGAAAATAAAACAAATGGAAATAGAATAAAAGCAATATTATTTACTTGCCAACAAGACATTTATATAAATAACTAAACACAAATGTGAAGTTATTGTTCATGTTACCTGCATTGTGTTTTTTTATGAATGAACTTAACATTTATTATGTAACAAACTATGTTCCATATAGCATATAAAGTATGTATTACTTGTTGAGTAATCTTATGGAATTAGAATATTTATTTAGCAAATGTTGAACACAGTAGTTCTTAACTATCTAAGCCACTGATGAGAGCCCAAACTCCTATTTTACCTTTAATTTGAATCCAATAACTCTTTTAACGAAACTAACATAAAATCTATCATTAATATAGATTTAAAACATAAATATTTAATAAAATGTACTGTCACATGTTCTTATTTTTTCTAAACTATAAACAATAATACTACATTGCATCCAGAAAAGTTCTATCTCATTATCTGGCATTATATAAAACTAAGATTGTAAGAGATTTTGAGTTAAATAAATAATGATTGAGTAGTTCAAGAAATAAAGAAATTACTAAAAATTGTTTTTATTCAAAACTAGCTTTATGGCATCAAAAGATTTTGTTATTTAAATCCTGTTTGATTATTCATATTTTAATGTTTTCTCCCCAATAGATTATGTATTGATGGAAAAAAAGAAATGGTATGGCTAATTAGTGGGAGTGATTTCAAAATTCATCTGTATAAAGAGGTAATGATATTCTTATTTTTACTCTGGAGTGTTTTACCTTTTTTAAAAAATAATTTTCATAGAAAAAATAGAATTAGCCAAATAGATGTGAATAATATATGTATGGAATCTTGTATCTGAAACATCTTTTTGTTGACTTTAAGAATTTTAATTTTATCCATTGCACTTTTCTTGATAAGACCAGAAACATGAAAATATATCAATTGCTTAAAAAACTTATGTGAATACACAACTTTAATCATTCTCTACATGTTTACTACTTAGACCAGGACCACCTACAAATTAAAGTCGATTCCAAACCATTACGAATGTTTATGCCTTGACGAATTCGAGACGAAACCTGTTGAACCAAGGGCCAGAGCATTAACCACTTGGCTACCAGACTGGCTATTCATACATTAATGAATCTTGCAATTATAATAAATATTGTCATGGAAGAATTCATATTTAATTAATTAATAGATCATGACTAAAACTGGTTGTAATTATGTGAAAAATTTCCCGATTGTTCTCGATATTTTATATCAATTTTGGTTTGTCAATATGTGTATAGTTACCATTAAGTAATGTTGATTATTCTTTCAATCAATTTCAAAGATGTTTAGTTGTTTTACTTTATTTCTATTTCAGGATAGAACCCGACAGACATATAGTGAAGAGCCAAGTGATACCTGCTTTCCTGAATTTAGAGATCTGAATAGTGTGTGAGTATTTTATAAACATATTATAAAGTAAATGTAGAGGTAGTAAAATATTGAGAATGTTTTAGAATTTTTTCACTGGACATGCATGTACAGAGTGATAATAATTATAGGTAGCCACTCTAGCTCTAACCAATAAGCAGATGACCATTTAAAGGATACAGAAAAGGATTATAAAAAAAAATTTAAAAAACCATTCCCTTTGGGATTCTTTGTTGCAAAATGTCGTAAATAAAAAAAGCATTATTTATTAAAACTGCTACTGCTGTACTGACTGCTTAGCAGTCCGGTTGTTACAAGTCCACTTTATCATTTTCCTGATGACTTGTGGAGGCATTGGTCAGTGGTGTGATTTCTTATTATGGTAAAGTGATAGCTATCATAGTTGATAAGAATGACATTCATTTGTTGTGAGCATTTTTATACCCAGACTCATCTGCAATCCACATGATTATGTAGTTTTCTTTGTTTGCAGTGGTATTTGTGACATTCTTTTCACTGATTTTATTCTTAATGTTTGTAATTGTAAAAATAAAAGTTTAAAATTTCATTTTAGATTGGCTCTTGTTTAATGTGTTTTGTATATTTTTGTTGAAAGCAATAAAATAGTTGTGTTTGTTATGTGGTAACAGTTAAACTAAATTTTGAAACCTCACAATATACAGACATGCATTTCACAAGACTATCCCAGAGTTCCTGTGGCAAGGAGTCCTATTTACACAGAGTGTGTCTGCTTTTGTGTGGTCTGTGATGGTGTTTAGGCTTCAATACAATGCCCAAGAGCATCCAAAGTATGCTCCACTGGATTGAGATATGACCTTGCTTGATACGAATTCAGAATTATCCTTAATTTTTGGACATGTATGTACAAGTTCATTTTAACGTTTCTCGCAAATCACATTGTTGGTTCAAACATTTCTTTCAAATTATTCAAAATTTTTCTGTAAATGAGAATACTCAATTATTTGTGTACAATATTTTTTTTGAAGAGTTCTTTTTGATATTCAAAAGATTTTGATATTTGAAATTCAAAGGTAATTTGTTTCAAAATAAAATTTTTGGTATAGGTGTCAATACAATTCTAATTTATACAACTTTATGCTTAAGATACCCATTTTTACAGACTCTTTTGAGCAGTCTTAGTGTCTTACTTTTATGAATCTCGAGTACCAACATCCTATGAAAGTAGTACTGCCCTTTTTTGAACCACTGATGGAAATTAATTTATTCAAACTTTGTTTCAAATTATTATTTTTGAATTGTTTGGAAATCTAAATTCTAATTTTTTAGTGTTATGTATATGGATTTCTATACGACAGCTGATTCTAGACTTACTGCTCTTGGATGCAAAGATGGATCTGTGATAGTTACGTCAGTGAGTTTTGCACCAGGTACTTTTTTAAAACCATGCTGTCTCTTAAATGCAGTTAAAAATTAATTCAATTTGGAGCATTCTGAATAAGTACCGATTTATTGATTTTATTTTAATGGAATCTGAATTTTGTTTTTAAATGCATTTAGATAACATTTAGACCTAAAGTTATACTTTTGATAGTTAGCAAAGTCTGATATAGTGAAACCACTTAGCAATTTTACTGTAACAAATTAAAAGAGTGGAAGTTATATTCAAAATTTTAAATGTGTTATTAGTGTCAGTTAAAAACAGTTCTTTAAACTAATTAAAATCTGGTTTTGTTTACTTAAAAAAATCAAACTGAGCAGACTTGTACTGATTACTTTATTACTTAGTTAGTATGCTGGGATTTACTTTGATTTTTGTAAAATTAATATCTTAATTTTAGTTCAAACAATCATTTCCTTTAACAATTTTTTGTCAAAGTTAAACTCTAGTTGTTTTAACTTATTTAATCTCATACTTATCAGTCCTTTCCAGAAAGCTACAGGAATAATTAACAAACCTTTAAAAATGTATCAAGTGTTACTACATCAGCATTGTAAAACACATTAAGACCCTTCCTCATGGAAATAGATATACTTTATATTGTCAATGCAATAGCTTGATAAATCTGCACCATTTTATATTTAATTTAGAGACACACTTAGAGTCATCTTGGAAAATTCAACACGATGGACCAATATCTACATTAAGGGTCTTTCAAGATTCAGATTTGGAAAATATGCTTTATAATAATCTTTTAAGTAAGTCGTTAATGCAACTTCCAAAGTTTGTAAAAAGAAATGCTTAATTAAAAATGTTTGCTTTTATTGTCTGCATAGATTGATAATCTGGTATTGATAAAAGTATAAATATTCCTTGAATGATAAATGAAATTTGTTTTTCTCATTGAAAATTAAATACGTTATGTACACCTTAATTAAAACTGCAGTAATAGTCAATTAAATATTTCATTTCAGGTGAAGGACTTGCAGCCAAAAATATAAATTTGTTTGTAGGCAATACTTTAGAAAATTCTGTAGTTTATAGGTAATTTGTTTTCTGTTTTATTACATTATTTTAATAAAGCAAAGTTATAGATGTGCTTGTATCAAAATAAGACATGCATACATTAGGTTCTTATATAAAAATGTTTGAATAATTTTGTTAACAGCAAAATTGCAAATACTTCAATATATATTCATATATCACAGTATTTCTTTAGCTTCTCTCCACATCAACAGTTATTTATTCTGATTTCACTTGTTCTGTAACTAAAACAATTTTTAATCGTCTAGAATAAGAAGAAATATTTAATCACATCTTATGATAAAATCTGGAAACTTAATTTGTTTAATTATTAGTAAGACCGTGATATTATCTGAGGTAATGTGGACTAAGGCCACTTTGGATAACCAGAAACCCAGATATAGTAACACGAAACAACCTTTTGGAAATACAGAATATGTGTTACTACTGTATTTATAATGCTAAGATTAAGAATAATTTCTGCTCTGTGCCACAGTATGTATGTATTGTGATAATTCTACCATAAATCTGGACATGAGTTAAGTACCTTTTAAACTCTCTTGAAAAAGTCCTTAATGGTCTGTTTTGCAGCATCTTTGGACAAAGCCAACCTACTTTCTAGCCTCTACAAAATGCACACACTCATGATCATTCAAAACAATCAGTATCAAATTGGACTCTAGCAGCACGGACACTTGGTTGGAGCTTTGGGTAGTCAAGGTTCTACTGTATTTACAATAAAAATTAAAAATCTGTATAGCGATACTAACATAACATCAGTTACATACTGCTATTTGCATACCAAAACACAATGCCATGACTTGCTTTTCAATGTTTTCCAGTTTTCTATTAGAAACTGAAAGCTATGGGCATTATATTGCAGTTTGAAAACTTATGAATGAGCATTTATTTATGAATTTCTAAGATGATATTTGATGATTGTTTATTATTCTGTTTTAAATAATTGCATTAGATTGGTAAAAATGTTAAAAGTATAATATACGGTGGAAAAGTTGGACTGAAATGAAAATGTATTTAATTTGACTAATGAATAATTTAAAAGTTATTCCAATGCATTTTTCAGACTTGAAAAAAAAATTTTGTAGCATTCAATGGAATTATTTTTATGGTACTACAAAATTTATTTTTATACATTTTTGTGTCATAAGGTATTGTAATTTATTTTAAAATACATATTTTTTATTTATATAATTGAATTTTGCATTTATAAAACTTAGAAAATCTGCATATTTGGCAATATTTATAATTTGTTTATTATTTGTTAGAGACATTTTAAAGGAAGGTTTAAAATTAGCATCACAAAAAGATCTGCCAAACAGCAACAAGTTTGATTGTGTAACATGTGGCCTGGTTGTAGATATTGATATGGATGGAAATAACGAAGTTATATTAGGTACTTATGGTCAGGTATGGTAGCTGAATATGTTTTTTGAAAATAAATTTCCTTTAATATATTTACCTGTATTTCAAACACAACTGTTAGTTAACTGGATATCTATGTTATGAATTTGCTTGTTTTATAAACTTTCAAAAGGGTAACTCAAATTTTCTGCATAGTTCTAAGGTATTCTTACTTCCAAATAGTTATTTGCCTGCCTAAAATAATTTTGCTTAAAAAGTAGTTTATATATATATATATTTTAAATGACTTCAAAATTTTATTTGTTATTGACAGTGCATTATGACGATCTCTGATATAAAATAATGACCTATAGCTTTATGTAAAATAACTAGTAGGCTTTAAGAAATTGTTTAATGGTTTGAAGTACTCATTTACCAAAAACTGAGAAATATACTTTTTGAAAAATTAGGGGCATTTATGCTTATTAACCTTCTGAGGATCATGTTTTAGACATCTTGGCCAATAGAATCCTTTCTAGGATTATTTTAATCAATAAATGTGGCTATTTAGTCATGTGCGTTGTAGGGTGAAAGCAGTAGTATACTACTAGAAAATTTTATGATGCTCAGAGGGTTAAAAATATACATTATCTGTTTTCATTTTGTTACGATTGAGGTGCAGTGAATGTATAATAAACTTTAAAATGCTTTATTTGCCAGCAACTTCTTGTTTACAAATGGGAAGTAAAATCTTCTGAAGATGAAGGATCATACGTTTTGTTCCGTCAGCGAATGTTTCCCAATCCCTTGCTAGCAATGAGCTATATTGATATAGTTGGAGATGGTTTGAAAGAGTTACTTATTCTTACTACAAAAGGTCTCCATATTCTGCAAGTGAGTGACACATTGCCATTAAAACATACACTTTAAATTATGTTATACTTTAAAAATATAAATTGATCAGATTTGTGTTCTTATTCTCAATTTTCTGTTGAATTTTATTCTGGTTTTCTATCTACATGACCAGAGAAAAGTTGGTTCAGTGTGTTGGACATGCTCTTATTTGTTTTCTATAAGCTATTACCTGCATGTGTAACAATCCAATCCTCTGGTCCTTAAGTTTCGTATATACATTCAATTGACCTTTTATTATTTAAGTGATCTGACAGCACTATTAGTGTTAGCAATTATCTATTTGAATTCCTTTACTTGCTTGTTATTAGACTGAACGTTGGAAATGTCAGGCTAACATCCAATTAATGCTTGATCTAAAATTTTAACTGTTCAAAAAAAAAGTAAAATTGGCTTTAAAACCTAATCACACAAATCTATTAGCCTTAAAAGAAAAGTAACACAACTTTTAGTTAAAAATTAATTCAATTTTTAGTACTTTATGCTTTCAAATTTATATCTAAAATACCTTAGTGATTCATCCATGCATACAATTCTTTTAAGTAAAATGTCACTAGTTACTTGTCATTTTAACTTCAGAATTTTTTCTGCGACCTATATACATTTAGATGATTTAATGAACTATTTATTTTACTAAGTATTCTAATTATACATTTAACTATTTCATATCCATTCTACCTACATCATCTGCACTTTACTATTTTCCCTATATTGGAGGGCTGCAGTAGCCCAGTTGGTAGTCACATATTAGCAACCAGAGGGCTGCGAGTTCGAAAGTCAATCCATAAAGGCTGTTGTGTCTGTGGGAGCCATCTCACATTGGTGTGGAAACTTGGAGTGCCAGCTCAAGTATTGACCATGTCATCTGACTGTCATTGAAATTTATGAGACGTTCAGATTTTTCCCCTTCAGGGTTGATTCAGGACTGTCGTCAATAACAAGTTGTGTTCCTTCAGTGCAATGTGAATTCAACTATCTACCTACCTATTATTTGTTTATATCTAATATAACAAAGGGCAGTATAATTAACTGATTTTAGTTTTTTACTGTAAGCTAATTTGAGTATTTTATTTTTAGCATGATTTGAAACAAGCTACACATTTGTGTATATCAAGAATGAAGTGGCTTCTGCAAAATGTATCAACAGAAGAATTAGAGAATTATTTAAAATTGGATGTATGAAACTTCTGTTATTTATTTTTGAAATCTATTTATAAATTATATATTTTGTATATGTACAAATTGTATGAAATAGGAAAATAAAGCAATTCCATTTTTAAATCACTTTGTGTACTAATATTAAAAGTTATAAAAACAATGTCTATAAAAGTTGAGTTGGTCTTTGAGTTAAGTCTATATCAGTCTGAGTTGGAATTTTGAAAAAAATTCCAACTCAAGTGATACAGTGGAATATACATAAAACAAAGGGATACATCAAGTATTAGGTTCAGGGGGGCCCCATCTAAACCCATCTGTGACACAAGTCAAATAAAAAAACAATACGAGATCAGCCTAAATGCTGGAGCACAATGACAACTTGGGGAAATCTGGTTTTTCCTGATGCCCTTAGTTCAGTTTCAGCTTACCATTCGTTGCTATGTAGGATTTTGAGTCGGGTCAGACCACTGGGTTTGGAGGGACAACCGAAACTCGTGTTTCTAAGCTTGGTATATCACCAACACATACCACAATACTTGGCCCTTATTTACCCAACTTGAATGTCTTACATCGATTAATTCTCCCAGTTTGCCATCACCAGGCTGGTAAGGCCTTGAGCAGTGGTTCCCAAAGTTGGTCCCCCTAGGGTTTGTGAGGTTTCAAGGGGTGTGGAAATCATGCAATATTTCACTAAGGAAAATGTAGATGCAATGTTGCCAATAATTTGACTTATGTAATGCAGGTTGACTTTCAAGAAAATTATATATTTTGATGTCATAATTTTGCAAGAGCTTTTTGATTGTAATACATTTTAATTAATAAACAAGTTTCTCTAATATTTACTATTTTTTTTTAAATTTTAGAACTAGTTTTTCTATTTCAGAACTTTAAATTGTTCTGACTAATCCTTATTTAGAAGTTTTAACATTTTATAATTTAACTTTGATAGAAATATTTTACTCCCTATATTAAGGCAAAAAGTTACGAACACCATGGTCTTGTAGAGGTCTACATATACCCTATTTTCAATGCCATAATCTCATGGAGTCTAAAAATTTTTAATTTTCAAATGGTTATCCCAATAAGGACCTAGGGCAGCTAGAGTGATGATTGCCATTAAGATAACTCAGAGTAAAAATGAGCCAAGCAATTTTAAAGGGGAAAATCAATGGGAAAGAGACAAGAGGATCACAGTTGTCATTACAATTTCTCTCATAGATCAATGATTAAAACTGGGTTAATCATTTCCAGAACACCAAATGCCTTACAAAGACTTCAGGAATGTTGTTAGTGTAGAAACTTAAATAAACAGAAAATTGCACAGCCAGTTCCACATTGTATAAGAATTAAACACATAACCAAGTTCTGAGCAAGTTGGAATTTTGACATAAAGGGGGAACTGAACTTGAATGCAATCAAGTTATGGTGATTTGACATACAGGGAGATGTTATGTTGCCAATTATTTGACTTATGATGCAGGATGACTTGTTACATGTATCCCCTGAGATGTAATGACAGAAGTAGAAACAGAACTTTATTAACAAGTCATATTGGTTTATGGAACTACTGAGCATAAAGTTAATATTTTTCATTTCAATTATTTATGTATTGTGTAGTAACCATACCAATGCCTAGTGGCATAATTTTAAATGTAGCTTAATTACCACATTTTAAAGACATAACACAAAGGAAATATTTACTTTTAATGCAAGGAATTTGTTATAATTTTGTAATGTAAATTCCCATATTAATTTATAGAATACTTCAATTTTAGTTTAGTACTTCAAAAATCCTCTATTATATTTGAAATATCTTGTACAAAATCGAAGTTTAATGTGTTTATTGATAATTCTAAAACCAGTAATTTGATAACAATGGGATTGCTTAGTAAAATATTTAAGCACTCCTAGGAGCTCAGTTTAAAAGTCAAACCCAAATAAGGTGTTTTATTTGTTAAATAATTAACGAGAAAAAAAATCAAAGAAAGATTAAAAGCATATTAGTGATTTAGCAAAATAAAACACAAACAAATAAAGATGAATTTATTATTGCACTATACAATATTTTACAGATGTTTTTGCATAAAATACCATTCCTTTTAATATTTTGTGTAGAAAAAATAATTTCAGTTCTTAAAATGGCAATTTTACTCCTGCAAGTAACCACTAATTAATGTACTCCAAAATTTGCACTTTAATTTTTGTGGAAGAAAATTCTTCGGTAGTTGCACTCTCTCTGGTTTATCTGATAATGAGGTCTTCTTGTGACCCAACTGACCATAACCATTCCATCCCCATGTCCAAACTTGATTATCTTCTGAAAGAGAAAAAATAGAAACAATATTAATAAAAATTAAAAGCTTCAAAACATGACTGATGAAGATTAAAAACATGTGAAAAAGTGGTCAGCAGCTGTTTCGGTACAGTAAAACGTCCACCATCATCAGGACAAGCAAACAATGAGAGAAAAACATTTAAATCCTAGAATAGTGTTGCCACAGCTCACTTTTTAAATTAAGTTCTTGTTCCAGACCCCGCGTAAAGACAGAAGTACTAATGTGTTAGATAACAAAAGTAGAGATGAGGTTTCTCTAATGTTAACTCAAGACTAGATCTCTGAGATGTCTACTTTTGCTTGTTTGAAACCAAATTGGTGAGAAAACAGTGTTAAGCAATAGTGGATTTGTTGATTGCCTTATCTTTGACATTGCATGTGTGCTATGCAACTGGAATTTCAGATTGTTTGGTTTGACCAACATAACCACATGTGTAGGGTATGTGATATATTCCCTACCTGTTGGTTGGGTTTGAATGGGTTCCTTAACACAGACAGCAAATGAATCTTGTTGAATGGGAAAAAATTCTGAAATTAAATCATTTGAGGGTTTGTGCAATTGTGGGGAATAAAGGAAAGAACAAGATTGCAAGCCATTTTTGGTTGAGCTTGTGTTAAACTATGGATGGTGGTCAATTAAATTAATGGAAGACCGGGTCAATGATGCAGGGATTGAGCCCTCTGTTAAAAGCTATGTTGTGTGAAAAGTTAAGCTCTTGTAGATAAAAACAATATATCTGATATGATGATCCACATTTAGAGTTGAGCAAAATAAATGCATATAACTATTGTAAAATCTGTTACACAGCGATAAAAACAGCCAAAATGCAAAAACAAACTAGACTCATGGGACTATTTTTATATATAACTACATCAAAATTGCAAAAGTGGTTAAATACAATATATAAGTAAAAATATATAATTGGTATTATTAATGCAATTATTCTATGTGCATATTAACATGCATATTTATGATAAGCATGTGTAAGGGCATTAATGTCTATGTTTTGGAATATCTTTTCAGCAGCTAATTGACAATTTGGTAAATAAAGCAGCAGACACTTTGCTAACTTGCAGAAAGAGTAATAAGTTCCAGAGCATGTATGTTGCCAATTCAGAGCAGATTTTAATTCATTTTATAAAAAAATTTTACAGTGAAAGAGAAACTCTCACATGTCATTGAATTTAGGACTATTCTTTATTATTTGAACAATTTACAATGCTACAGACCACTGCCTCATAAGTATTCAAAATTTCAGGGAATCAAGTACCAAGATACTGTTAATCGATTAGAACAGAAGATGATTCTGAATTACAAACTACTTTTTCCCATTAAACATTTAAAGGTGGGACCGTGAATCCTGCAGATGGCCAGCACAAAAAGAGAGAAAATCTAACAGTTTCTTGATTACTTTTTAATCAGAACACCTTGTAATGTACAGGTTTCTCTGATTAACTACTAATTGATTTTTTGCCCATTTGTTGCACAGTAAAATATATCACAACTACAATACTTTGATTTCACTCATTCAGCTTAGTTTTAATGCCCCTGAAATCCTTATTCATCAATGCATATTATGTTGTTTAAAATTAATTATATTTTTAAGTGTATGCACTAAGCAAATTATTACATGAAATATATTTTACTAGTATTGAATAAACTTTAATTATATGTAATCAATAAATGCTTTTCAATGAATTGCCTTTTTAATCCAGGAATGGTTCATCCTAATTATAAGCATTCCTAATCACTTCCTTAGAGCTGATCAGTAAGGGAAATTCAAAATATCTCTAATAAAACATGGCATATAAATGTAGCAATGAAGCTAGTTATGAACAGTCCATAAAATGGGGTAGAGTAAATATTATTGTTGAGCTTTCCAGTCCAACTGCTGATTCATTACTGTCCTAATCTAATCCTTTAACTACAATGGCTTATGATTTAATTCATGAGAAGATAATCTACTTTATGTGCTGTCAACAAGTGTATGCATATTATTGTTTGTTCCTAATTATAGAATTGAATGGAAATAGTACTTCTAAAAATCACTAATTTTTAACTTGGGAATTTATTACATATTGAGCTCTCTGAAGTATACAGGGAATTTTGCTTCACAATTGTTTCTCAGTGCAAAATTGAAAGCCAAGTTATCAGTGAAAAATAATCTGTGTACATTTATGATGTTGAGAAATAAAATACAAGCATGTAGATGGGTCTGCGAGAGCTGGTAGTACCAATATATTATTAGTCCTCAAATAAAAATAATTAATTACTTGTTAGAGCAGCAGTATGCCGAGAACCACAACTGACAGAAACAACCTCAACTTCTTCATCCAGGTCAATAATTTTAGGAAGACAGCACACTGTTTCTATTTCAGCCATTGGTAAAATATCCCCTTGAAGTTCACTGCATGGCAATCCAAGTTGTCCACTTTCATTCCAGCCCCACATGTACAGGTCACCACAATCTTAATAGAAGATTAATTTAAGTATATATTAATAAATAAAATATGTTTAGTCATTTATGGAATTGGTAGAATCCTAAAAATTTGAGACTTGACAGGCATCAAATTTTCCCTATTTCATTAAATAATGGCAAAAAAATTATATAATAAAATATCTACTCATATATATTTGCTATTGTCTTTCTTCATTGCAGTCCTCTACAGCAGTGAGTATGCACTAATTAAACTAAACTGCTAAAAAAATTAGGGGAGCAAGCAAAAAAGTGAAGAAAACCATGCGAGACAGCCAAGCATGGGCATAAAATGGGAAGTACACATATATTAAAACATGGTACCAAAAACGAGAGACCGAAAGCTCATGTATGGGAATTTTAATACTTTGAAATGATGTCAACAACATGAAGAGAAGCTCCAAGGCACTAATTTGGATACCTGTAAATGACAAAAAAATGTTGTTTGAAGTGAAGGATTTTTAATATGGTGTGTGGTCCCTTTGAACTGGCTAAGACTGCTGCACACCTGTTTTCCATCGATACGATAAGGTTATCGATAAGACTTTTGGGAATTCTGTTCCACTCTTCAGGAAGTGCAATCTGCAAGCCCTGGACAGTCAATGGAGGCATTGGTCTCACTACAATGCGTCGTCCGAGTGTGTCCCAGACATGCTTGATAGGATTTAAGTCAGGAGAGCATGCTGGTCACTCCATATGCTGTATTGTTTCAGTTTCAAGCATGTTGTCCACAAGTCGGGCTGTATGAGGTCTGGCATTATCATGCATTAAAAGAAAGGAATCGTCAATGGCTCAGCATAAGGTATGACATGAGGTCTCAGTATCTCGTCTGCATACCTTTGGCCCGTCAAAGTGCCATTCCGAATAAGGCGCAGGTCCATACATCCACCTATGCTGATTCCGCCCCATACCATCAATCCACCTCGTCTGTACTGTGATCTTTCCTGTACGAATATGGGGTTATTTCGAGTTCCTCTTTCCATCCATACCAGAACACGTCAGGTGTCACACTCCAGACTGAATCGGGACTCTTCAGTGAGCAGCACCTGACTCCAATCATGTTGTGTCCAATCTCGATGTTCAGCAGCCCAACTTCTTCGGACCGCACGGTGTCTTGAGGTCAAAGGAATGCACACCATTGGCCTACATGCATAGAGGCCACCCTGATGAAGCCTGTTTCGGACTGTTTGGCTTGACACCCTCTGTCTTGTTGCCAAAAGAAACTATCTTTGCAGCTCAGTAGCATTGCGTCTTCTGTTTCGATGAGCTGTTAACATTAGATACCAGTCATCAATTGCTGTGGTAGCACGTGGGCGACCTTGCCCTGGCCGACGTCTAATCGTCTTGGAATCGATTCCACAGCCTTGAAATGACACTCCAACAGATTCCTCTACACTCCTTTGTGTTTGTCTGGATTCCAGTCTCCCGTTAATTCGCCAAGCCATGGATTCCGATAAATCACGTTGTTGTGACATTTTCAAATCACCTTTTCTCAAAAAAAATTTGAACAATTGCGTTTATGAATGAGACAGTGAAAAAAAGAATCTTCTCTAAAATCGAGATTTCACAGAAGATTTTTTCAGCACTTATATCCGTTTTCAGGTATTTGACGTCATGAAAGTTTTCTTCTGCTTTCTGCTACACTTTAGACTATGGCTGTTTTGTTTTACGTTAGTTTTAAGTAGAATTATTTGCATAATTTTCGTTATAACCATGTGCTCCCCTAATTTTTTTTAGCAGTGTATTTATATGTTAAAACAGGGGTGATGTTATTGAGCTAAGATGGTACTTTACAAGTTATGGATGGTTTCATAGGAAAAAAACAATATATACATTATAAATGATACATTATAAATGATTGATGAATTTATTCATCAATTAAAAAATATATTGTGTGGAACTTTTTACTGCTTCAGAAGAAAATTATCGATTATTCTCCTCTTGGAGAATTTTCCCAAAAGATTATTGCCAAGAAATTTACATCTCTAGTTTCAATCTCACTTTGAATGAAATACATACAAAGAGATTTAATTATTATTAATTTCTGAACTACAATTCAGTCATCATTACAGAATTACAAGGCAAAGAAACACTAAATTACTGACAGAACTAAAGGATCTTACATATAGAATGCTTATACCAGCTGAATTCAGTAGCGTATACCAGACAACATAAAGTAACTTACTACTTATAGCAGCAGAGTGCCATCCACCTGCTGCTATGCTCTTGATTTCCACTCCATCTAATGCATCAATTAATACTGGCTTATCTTGCTTTTCTATATTCCCATGTCCTAGCTGTCCACGACTAGAAGTAAAACATAAACATAAACCTATATAAAACTTTTACTACTGTCTGTCTATTGCAAGAACTAACCCTGACTGTTTGTGGTCCTTCTGTTGCAGTAGGTCCTTCTGTTGCACTGTTAAATACATCCCCTATTCCATAGGGGATGTATTTAACAGTGTCATGTCAACTATTGAAACCCAGTATACCAAACTAAAATTTTTTAATTTGGCATAAAAAATAAAAAAATGATAAAACCTGAAGCAGAAATGACAATTTTCTAAACAAATCTGAGATAGATGTTAGTTTTTATTTCAACATCTTTCATTTTAATTGCAAAGAAAGATAAATAAGTGTGTCTGCGACCATCAAAAGCTTAAGGCCATGGATAAAACATGGAGCAAACTTTTGTCAGACCCTGTTCCATCTAATTTGACACAGCATATTGTAATAACAAATTTTCGAATTTTAACTGGACACGATTTTTTAAGAGGACACTTACACCACATTGGTGTGCATGCTTCTCCTGACTGCCCCTTTTGTTCGACAGGGAGCTTTATGGATTTTAGTCATCTTTTATCTTGCACTATTTATCTGATGACCTTTTTAGCCTGGCTAATTTGTCCTGGGCTGCCCGTAGGAACTTATTGTCCATGGACATTTGCAGACGTAGGAAATTTTTTTCACTGCAAAAAGCCAATCAGGGAACATGGATGCCCTGTCCATTCAGGCAAAAATGGTTTCTTTCTATGGTTGGTTTTAGGTCTTATGGCACAAGGGACCTATTTGGCCAATCTGCACCAAACACAAGAAAACATCAAATAAAAATTGTTGTGAAAGGGGAAAAAAAGGGATTGGGGAACAGAGTAATGGGATGAAAGCAGGAAAAAATTGCTTGGGTATAACAGGAGCATGACCCCATGTTTATTAAAGATAGTAAACCCTAGGGAAAAGAAAAGATCACTAGAGTACCTCAGGTTCATCTCTTTCTATGATTGAATAATGGTGTTTGTCCTAAGCATTCGGTACCTTCAACACTCCTTTCACCTAACCTATGCTTCCGACTTCAACTAGCACCCAGTCCAGATAATATGCAGTGGGTCCTTCTGCATGGTTTATTATTCTTTCCTCATTAGAAGACAGGGTTTGGATGATGCATACAGAAAAGCCAGTGATGGACTTGATTGCACTTTTTAGGTATAAGATTTGAATTTCATTATCTTTGCAAAAAAGAATCAATGGCAAATGGGATTGATTTAAAACAGGTTGTCTTTTGATTTCATTTTGTTTACGAATTCGTAATACAATCTCGGCAACCCTGGTTATCAATATTATGTTACCAGTATTTAAGTTTATCACAATGGCACATTTACTGATGAATTGGAAATATACGTGTTATAGATTTTTATTTGTTACCAAGAGAGAAGATTATATATATATATATATATATATAATGCTTAACTATCTCTTTTCACGTCAACATGTTTTATGGTATGTCCAATAATGGCCAAGCTGCGTCAAATGCAAGATGAAATAAAAATGAAAAAGAACAAATAGACAATAAGGGAGGAAAGCAATATATAAGCATGTGAAAAGGCGAATATAAGGAAGAATAGAAGGCAGGATAGATCACTAGGGTACCTCGGGATTGTGATACCTATGTTTACTTCAGGAGGTTCCTACATTTCTCTTTACAAAATGTAGGAGCCCTTTCCTATAGGGATTACCACCTTCAAGACTTAGCAATGGGAGTTCTCATGGCAGACAGGCAATACATACAAACTTGATTTCATTAAAATAATAAGTAAATCAAAATTGCAGGAATAAATGAGTAGCAAAACATTCAAAAATTTTTAAAACATAGCAATGTCAAAACTTTTTAGAAAATGATCAATTTTGATATATTTAACAAATTAAAATCTTAAAAATTGAACAATTCACACTGAATTTTTGTGGCTCTTCTCCCCGATCACATAGCTTTAAACAATACCTTCCAAATCCATAACTAAAAATTGTTCCAGATGTTGATAAGAGTAAGACATGCTCTTTGCCACAGGCAATTTCTTTTATTGGTAGCTGCATTGGTACTGATTGAACAGCCATATCTTCCTTGCAATCAAGAAAATAAACTTTTCCATCTAGAGTAAAAGAAAAATTACCAGATAAAGAAATCTTAACATGCTATTTAAATACACCATGATTCGTAAAGAACCTAATGAAGAGAACTGTTAAACAAAAACTTTTAAGTTTAATATTTTTTTGATTAAGTTAATTATTAACATTTACATACTTTTAGTAATGCATAGCTTTAATGGTTGATTACAGTGAAAAATAGTAATGAATCACAAAGTGCTAGATTGGGCTAATAATGAATCAAGTGATTGTATTGTGTAATAAAATTTGAACAATTGCTTAAATATTTAATCAAAGTAGTTTGATATTCTTGCTCATGGTTGCTTTCTCAAGCATGAAGTGCCAAGCCATTCAATACCAAACATTAGTCATTGTGGGGTGGAGAAACAACATCGTTAAGACTTGAACAATGAAAAAGATGATCGTCAGTCATGTTCTCATGTCCACATAATGAACAGGTCCAGTAAAGGCATGCCTGATGGTAAGATCCTGAAACAAGCAAACCTGATGGCTCTGGGGAAATCACTAAGGACATGCTTTTGACTATTCATAAGGCAAACCCATTTTTTCCAACTGTGGCACTCTGGTAAGGAAGCTTCCCTTTATCGATTATTTTCTTCTTGATCCACTATCTGGCATTCAGTTGGTTGGTTTTTATGGCATAAGGGCTATATTTGGCCATGCTGCGCCAGACACAAGATATACAATTTCAAGTAATAGATAAAAACACACACAATCAAAGCTTTACTGACACAGAAGAGAGAAATACACCCAGGGAGGAATCAAACCTGTGCTGCATACAACTCGCAGGTTACTAGCACAGTGGGCAAACCCACTGAGCTACGATGGCCCCTGTTTGGTATTTAGAAGAGGAATTTGTGAAGCAGGTTCATTGATTTTTGGGTTTTATAGAGCAAGGGTCATATTTGACCAAGCTGTGCCAAATACGACAGATAACGCAATGACAGAAAGAAAAAGCAGAAGGGTAGGCAAGGGTAAAAATGAAAGGGAAGAGATCACTTGGTTACCTTGGGACTGATGCTTGTACACAACTAAAGATGAGCTCTTGAGAGGTAGAGTTAAGGAAGATGCAGATTTAGCAAAGCTTACTCATTGCTATTAATCGCACTATCAAAGTATAGTAAAAGAATCAGGGGTATAGATTACTACAAGAATGCCAGGTATGCTCAAATTGAGGAAAAATCACATTTTGTAATTAAAAATTTTGGCTTTGACAGCACATACAAACAACGTAAATAAATTATTCTTGCAAGTGAAGGAAAAATGAATATTACCAGTAAGAATTTATAGTGCAATGATTATATTCATGCGATCATGATCCAAGAATATTGTTTACACATTTTAAAATTTTAGCTATTGAATAATTTAAAAACATCATTTCAACAATAAAGCTGAAAAATACTTCTCTACTTAACCTTCAGTTAGTGCAAAGGAAAGCAGGTCTTCTGTAATTATATGTTTGAGTGCAGTGGGTTCTGCTTCAACATTTAGTTCCAGCAAGTCGTTCTTGTTTTCGAAAGAGTACAGTCGTCCACATTTTGACAAAAGGAAAGAATATTCGAATCCGCAAGTAACGTCACTCACTTCGTCATTTTTTAATGTAGTAAAAACTCGGTTAATAAGTTGGCCACTTTCGGATTTGCAAAACCCGCTGTGATAAACTTCTTTTCCTGAAAATAAAAGCAATCAGAACAAATTCGAAAAAACGATCATGTATTTGTATTCTTGAAATAAGATTCTTACCGATTCTGAAGAGTACGTACGACCAACCTAAGTAAATGTCATGAATTGGTGTTTCATCTGAAATGTTTAAAGAAGAAAATATTTTCAAATTAGGAACGTTCCAGTCAGATAGGTTGGGATGTGATTTCACAGCATTAAATTTTTCAAACGTGTTATCCCCAAAATATACGAATAATGATGTAGCCATAGCTCTAAAAATTGGACGAAAACAATGATTTGTTTGAAGTTACATAGCAGACAACTTTTTCAAAACATTTACGCGGTTCTAGACAATTGATGCCAAATTACTTTTTATTTTTTCTTCAAAAACTATTAAATTTAATAGCCATATACCTTAATTTAAGTATCCAATCTAATAATTATTCATACTAAAAATGCCTTGAAACGATTTAAGCGAGGATAAATGAATACTTGAATACAGCTTAAGCATTTATTAGTTTCAATGTAATTTTTATTTTCTGTTACCATTCTAGCCAAGATTTTGATGGCAATACCTCTTTGTACTAAGAACTGAACTGAACTGCTCAACAAGCCGACTCAAAATTAAAAATATTGTAATTGCATATTTGTAATTGTTCGTGATGTTACATAAAATTTGAAAAGAAATCAATTTAACTTTTCATTCCTGGTAATCAACAGTTTGAGATGGAGACTCTTCTTGAACAACAAAGGCGTTATCATGAAGAAAGAGAACGTCTTTCTCAAACTATGGTTAATGAAATGATTTATAAGAAAAGTTCGGTAAGTTTTTGATGGATCTTTTAATGGTTAATTTTGAGTTTCAAGAATAACAATTTTCTGAATTAGTATTTGTACCCAAATGGAGCTAGTTTATGAATTGCTTTTAAAATCCTGTTCATATCTTGGTCTTAAAAAGTAGATGCATGGAGATGATCTATTCAGCTTTGAATATTACTGAGGGACATGTCAGTTTGAATAAAGCAAAATTTTCTAATGTAACATTTTCTTAAGTAAGTGACAGATGGGGCACCTGGTGTTTAAATACATTTCTATTACTCCTGTCACTCCAGATAATGTTTCTCACCAAATTGTGTTCGAAGGTCAACCATTTGCGACTCAGACTCGTCTATAAGTTAAAAGGTACAGCTGTAGTCTCTGCCGCGCGCGGTGGCAACGCGTTTTTTTTGGCGCCGTGTTTGGCGCACTTTTTTATGTCGCCACGGAAATCTTCCAACATTGAATATATACTGCATACGTACGGATGAATTATGTAAATCTGAATTAAACAACATTTTGACTAGAAAAACACTGCAAATATTGATTAAATATTTGGACTTTTGGCGTAGTTATAAGCGACTCATGCCGGTGAGGGTAACCCTAACTGAAAAAGTCATATCCCCGTTAACATTTATCGCAAGAAACTTTAGATTTAATTAATCCCGATTCCTTTAAAAAAGTTAAAAAAAGCTCTTTATCGCGACACAACTCGTAACAAAAAAAACGATTAACTACTCCCTCAGTCCCGTAAGTTAGCCTAAAAACAGGTTAACCCTAACCAGGAGAAAATTCGAGAAAAAAATGGGTTACCATCACCCGGCATGAGTCACTTATAACTACGCCAAGAGTCGTTGCCACCGCGCGCGGCAGAGACTACAGCTGTACCCACTTTTCCTCCTAACTCTAGCTAGGGCAATTGCCTGAACCACTTGGATTGCTCTACCTAGATCACAACGAAAATTAGCAGCATATAGCATGGTATTTATCAAAAGTTTTTCCAGTGTATAAAACTTTCTTTTCTCCTTGTAAAGTTAGGTGGGGTAAAGTATGTTAGTCCATGTGCAAGAGCTACCTCATTAATTACAAACCCTGTTAAGATGGAAAGTAAAGCTTGCAACATTATATTTAAGTTCCATGAAAATTTTGTCAAACAAAATAATTTTAATGGTAACATCTTTAAGATCCTGGTGGCCTCTCGTTTGTTTTGATCAGTCATGTGGGTTGTGGTTATCTGGGAAACATCCTATTTATGTATACCTTTCTAAGACTATTATATTTTTTTGTTCTGAGCTAGATAAAGGACTTGTTAAGAGATTCCAATAACCAAACTAGAAAAATTTCAATTTAAGCAACTACGAAATTGAACAAGAGACCTTTATCAGATTGAAAGTGAAAATGAAGACAACCAAACAAAGGTTTTAAATGTTTAAGCTTTTTTAATTGTGATATGATGTCCTGCTTTTAAAATTTCCTTCAGAAGTTACAAATAATTTGGTATTTCATTGTTGCCATTTGAAACGAGTAATATGCATAGAATGGGAAGGAGATGCTATGATTGGCAGTTATAATAAACATTTGCAGTTAGTGTGATACTGGTGGAATATGGCAACCCGTCGTAGAACATCCGAATAGCTGTTTGGTGACAAAACTTTCAGTTGCCAATTGATTGGAAGGGCAAAACCGTGTTTTTGCGTTTCACTAATTTTATTATTGTTGATTTGGGACTCAAAATACAATCCTGAATTTTTTTACAAGTAATAGACATATTAAATTATTTTTCCAAAATATAGTTTTCATCAGAGCTATCCCTCATTTCGTTTTGTGTGCCTACCGTTTGACCGTTTCATTAGTGCAGGTGTGATGGTATGGGGAGGAATAATGATCGATGGACGTACGCCCCTACACGTTTTCAACAGCGGACCTGTTGATACGTGTAGGGGTCGTGTATACGATCATCCCGATATCTGGCCATAGATATCGGGATGAGGTCTTAGAACCTTATGTAAGACTTTTCAGAGGTGCATATGGATCTGACTTTTTATTTATGGACGATAATGCTTGTCCACATGGAGCAAATCTCATTGACAAATTCCTTAAAAGTGAAGCCATTGAGCGAATACAATGACCAGCAAAATCTTCTGATTTGAACCCGATAGAGAACTTATGGGACTACCTTGGAAAAGCAGTTGCACGGAGACATCCTCCTCCTGGAGATATAAATGCCCTGAAGACCGCATTACTGGAGAAGGAATTTAATTCCCTAAACTGTGGTTAACAACATTATTGCTAGCATGAAAACACATTGTGATATGTGTGTACACATCAGGGGAGATCACATTCCACATTAAATTCATAAGTCTTAATTTTTTTTGGTTATTCTTTTTTTCTGAACTCTCCTTGTCACATATTGTTGCCATTTTATTTCATGCTACAGTTTTATATCATATACAGTGCTCTTAAATTTTTTCCTTTGTATTTATGTGTTATGATGTTATGCATCATTTCACACAAATTCATAAAATTATAGTTCACAGTTTCTGAGAAATCCATGATTTTATGCATGTAAAGATAACTTTGGACAAGTGTAGGTAAAAAGATAATTCTTCATAGATTACAAAAATATGAAATATTGTTATCTATGTTAAGTAGTTTTTGAGAAAGATATCTTCAAACATGTGTGCAACATCAAGAGATTTCACAATTGCTCTTCTAAGTTGCAAGTCCTTAAAATGCCTTAAGCTTCCAAAATATTTCATTTTGAGCCAAAATATTTTTGATATCGTTATATATGCATAAGCTTAGCCCCTGTAGCAAATTTAATGAAAATCTGTCACCCTAAGGCCACATTTTTTTTCTGATTTTTGCTAATTTCACATGGAATGACCCTTATGTGAATAATTAAAATCAACCATATTGTGAAAGGATTTAAGGGAAGGGTTATATCCCGTAAACTGACAGGCTGTGGAACCTAGAATTGTGAGGATAGGAAAGGCACTAATTTTCCAAAATGAAATTTAATGTGTTTTGAAAGCTTGTTACAAAATGAGGGTATCAAGCTTCACCATAAGTAATACATCTAATTTTCAAGCAACTTATATGCCAGATAAAGTATGTTTACTATTAAAGGACCTGAAATTGGCCATATATTAACAACCCTCTCAACTCCTATGTCAACTGATTTTAGAAATGCTGCACAGAATTCATTGAGAAAAAAGAAAAGGGTTCAGAAAAAATAGATGAGGTATTAACAGAGGTGTCTAGCATCCTAGAGCATTTATGTCAAGAAAGATGAGATAGGTCTAGTAAAACGAAAAATATGAAAACACTCGAGTAGGATCTTACTGGAAATAAAGTTACAGAACCTGAAAATATTGAACCAAAGAGCAAAATTGACAACAGCAAAATGAAGCAAGGCTCTCTGGTAATACATAAGCAAAAAATCAATTCATTGAGCAAGTAACAGAAGTTGGGAAAGATTTATTCATATTAACCAAGCTAAACTGAAAAATTGCAATCTTGAATAATTTGGCAGCTTCTTCCCATTGCCAGTATCAGGGTATGAAAAAATTATGATTTTTTAATCATAAAAATCAGTTTTATTTCATTTCTATGATTTTAGTTTATCCCTTGTCTATAAGTTTAAACTTGTCGGAAACGAGATGCAAATCACAGTGTGGTTTCTAGATAGTTTTGATTTATGCTAAACATTAATATTTATGATGAATAACATTAATTAGATTAAAAACACAATACAGGAATTAGCAAAGTTAATCACAGGATAGAGTAAATAGAACAGCACAACAAATGCCATGCATAAGCAATGTTTTCCCATCTAGTTCTCGAGCAGTTTAGATTAGTTCAATTTTAACCCATAACTGGTGGTATGAAATTTTTTGGTCCCATATAAATAAAGATGTAGAATCCTCCTAACACCATACAGATTATAAATTTTTTGAGAAATTAAAGATTAGCCAAATTTCAGTATTTTTTACATCATATTATTAGACATGAATCAAGTGTGTGGAATTTAGTTAGTTTCAAATAATTAATTGGTTAGACTTGTTTTTGGGGAAAATCATGTCACCAATAGGAAATAAAATAAAAGGAACTTGCACCAAAAATCATGAACAAATTCCTTCTCATTAATATTTAGCTTGCAAAAAGTATTTATTTATGAAAAAGTATTATTTATAAATAGTAAAAATTAGACAAGACATGAAAAAATACCTAAATTGAAATCAAAAATGCCTCTTCAAATTTTCTCTCAGGATTGATAAGAGTTTCAAAGTTAATATTCCAAGCTCACAGAAAGGAATTGTACATAGCCTACAAGAAAATGAAGCTTTTTTCTATGAACAGCATGGAATAAGTGTAATAGCATTCCCCAAAACAGTGGAATTTTGAGCTTGCAATTAAAAAATTATAATTATTAAAATAGTTTTCCGCTTCAATCCATTATCTATCTTGTTAACATATTCAGATGGGTGTATTAAATTTTACATTCCAAATTTCAATTCCGTAATACAGAACAGTTTTGCTAGCAGTGTAAAGAATTCCTAGAGATCAAAGCATACAATTTTCCAATTAAATTGAAATAAAAATAAGCTAACATACAAAACAAATAAAAATATTAGAATTCCCAATTATAAAGATTTTTGCAAAATTGGAATGCATTTGTGATATTGCAGAAAACTTTTTCATTGTGACTAAGTATCTGTTCTTTTCATAAACAGATAACTTAACTTATTTGAATAAAATAACATGCATCTTGTTCATAGTTATTTCATTTTCAATATTAATAGATTTAATACAGATAGGAAAGTGAAATTTAAAATTTAATTTAAATCATGATTTAAATCGGCATACCCTGGTCAGTTTCCTGAATCTTATGAAAATATGGATAGTTGTCTTTTTTGGTAAAATTTAGTTAATTTTATAATTATAAGAGTGAAAATTTAATTGTATTCATTTCTTTTAATTGTCACTGAAATTTACTTGAGTCACTATTTGTACTCCATGAAATGGTATACATGATCTTATGAAATGACTTTATTATATTTTCTAATTTTACATATGACAATATTTGTTTTTCAGAATCGAGATCAGATAAATTCTGACCACCGTCTAAGGATTCTTCTTGATGTAAGTAATGGTTTGCAAATTTTTTAGCATTTTGCCATTATTTTTTATAGATATTTAGAAAAAGGTTTTGTTGCTTATTTTAATAAATTTTGATTCCTTTTTCTAATTAAGAGTAAGACCATGAATTCAATGTAGTAGCTTTTTCAGTTGATTAATTCTCAATGCCAAAAATTCCTTACATTTCTGTTCTGATATTTTTAACTTTCATGTGCAGTGCAATTTTCTCAAGTAATATAGAATCGAAATTTCTTCATAACTTGATATAAACAATGTCAAAACATGTTTTACGAACTGAAGAAATGTTATGCACTTTTAGAAATATATTTAATTTGGTTTGAAGTAATTCTTTGATTTTGTTTCTGTTGGTTTTTATTTGCAATACCTATTTGCAAATACTGAATGCAATTTGGTTAAAGTGTTTTCAAATAAGACTTGGTTTTATGCTTGACTAAGACAGTAAATTTTACTTTCATATATCAGCATTATTTTATGTGTTTTTTATATACAGTAAAACTACAATAAGTCATCACTCAAGGGACCAAGAAATTTTGACTACTTAAGCTAAGTTACCACAGAATGTACTCTATGTATTACCGTAACGATCATGTAAATCTATTCATGAATTTATCATAGTATTCATAACCTTGCACATTCGATACCTTAAGCTGACATAAAGCAATTTCTAATTGTTTCTAAGACTTCAAGGACTTGTGTTTTCTTAGCTTGTGAAAGAATTTCCTCATTTTTGTTTTCGTAGCTCGCATATTCACTTTTCTAAAAATTCTGTAGTTAAATCTTTTATGGTCACTTAAGAACATACTGCAACATTGTTATCAATATCTATGAAGCCATTTATGCCACACACACACAGGAATAGTATGAAAGTACATTACATCCACTTTCATTTGTGATTTCAAATATATTCAATAAAAAATTTATTTGAAAAGATGAGGTTTATGAGGGTCAGTCCTCATTTTTGATTTGAATTTTTTTGCCATCAGACACAAACCCTATATGTTTTTTAAGCCATTTCCACAGTGACAAATTATCAGGGTAGTATTTAAATTTTCAACAAGTAAACGGATTTAATTACATTGTTATCTATGAGAACTAGACAGAATTGAAGAAAATTCACAACTTATCTGGAGTGATGTTATCCAGGTGACAACTTGTTATGGTTTTACTGTAATTCCATTTCTTATGTCTTATTTCTTTAGAAAATTTGAAATGTATATAATGTAATGCAAGATGCTAAAACAAGTTAGTATAACCATAGTTTGAAGTTTTTGATGAAATATTTGGTGGAATAACAGTGCATGTTTGACAAGTGATTTTCTAATCTTTTTTTTCAATCCAGAGACACATGGATTGTACTCATATGTTGAAAGAACTGTATGAAGATAAAGATGGGTAAGGCATTTTAACTCAATTTTTAATTATTTGGAATAACTGGAAAATCTTTTTTTAATCAGAAAGCAATTCTAAACAGAACTTAATTTATAAGACAAATTGTAAAGTTTGAGCAATGTTTTCTTTTAGCTTAAGAAAAGATGAAATTGCATCTTTATCAGGACCAAATGAATTTGCTGAGTTTTATTCTAGACTGAGAGAGATTAGAGAATTTTATAGGAAACATCCTCATGAAGTAAGATATGTTATTATTGGTTTAAAAGGAAAAATTGAATTACATTTTTAATTAATTTTTGCAGAACTATAAGCATGCTTAAAAATTATATACATGTTCTATCTCTCGTTTTCCTATATTAATTTCTTAATGTATTTTTCATAATATATTGAATTAGTTTAACTTTTTTTGAATAATTTGAATTTTTAGATCCAAGTACCAATGTCTGTAGAATTTGATGAATTCAATAAAATGAGAGAAACTACAGATGATAATGTGCCTGAAAGTGAGTAAAAATTGTTTAGTTTTATTAAAATTATTTTAGCAGTATTATATTTGTAAAAATAATTTTGGCTTTGAAAAGTTTCAAATTATATGGTTACTATTTAATGTATCAAATGTATTTTATGGGTTATTTATATCTTCCATAATCATCATTAGAAATCACTGCTCTTTACATATATTGCTTTAATTTTAAGAACATGAAACTTGGCTCTTTGCTCTTATTTAAATGTTTTGTTAACCTTACAAAAATAATATCAAGACATTAGAATTTTTTTAATAGTTATGTCACTGTTGAAGGTTGACTTTAAATGATTATACTCAAAGCAATTTGTAATTCAAGAAATGAATTCAAAATTTATTCAAATTGTAATTGATGCAAATTCTTTAAACTATATTGTTTTGAAAATGTTCACTATCAAAAGATTTACCTCAGCATGTGGTTAAATTATCACAGGTAATCTAGGAATCTAACTGCAATGATAGAAGGATCATATTGTATCCTGTAGCAAAATAATTGCTAGTAAAAATATAAATAAGAAAGATATAAGTGTGAAAAAATGATTCAAGTTGGATTCCTACTTTAGACATTGCACATTATTATGGTTTGTTTTAAAATATTGATAGAAATTTATGTTTGAAATTAATGCATGAACTAACTTCTTAGATATGGCAGAATTTACTGGTGAAGAAGGCTATGGAAAATTTCTTGATCTTCATGAATGCTATGTGAAATATCTAAACATTCGTGGTATTGAGGTAAACTTTATATGCATTATACATATCAAATATTTCAAATGTAACATATTACAAATATGTATGTTACTCAACATTTTTACAGTGTTCCTATCTGTTACATATTTTCTGGGAAATTCTTTTCAAATCTTCATTCATTGTATTGAGCACTGGTTCACATAAACTATTCAAATACCATATTTACACAAATATTTATCATATACTGTAGAATCTTGGTTATCCAAGGCAATGTGGACTGAGGCCACCTTGGATAACAACCGAAACTCGGATAATATGAACGCTTGTGGTAACACTAAACAGCATACACAAAAATACAGAAAAAAGTTACTTTTCTATATGTTGCTACTACTGAAAGATTCATGGAGATTAAGAATAATTTTTCTCAGATTTTCATCACTGTATTTAATGTGATAATTCTACAATAAATCTGGATGTGAGTTACGTACCTTTTAAGCTGTCTTGAAAAAGTTCTCATCGATCTTCAGTTTTGAAGCACACAAACTGCATTATTTAATTTTTCACATCAATGCATTTGAAATTGCATTTTACTTTTTCATGTTGATGAGATGTTTTTAATCTATTTACTTTTTTCATACTTTTTGAAGTGTTTATTTTGTTTTCATATTGTTTACTTAAATGTTATATCATGCTTTTAATGTTGGTCTGGTTGTTAAATATGATATTTTAAAATCTATTTTTGTTGAATTTTATCTTGTCTTGCATTTGGTGAATTTTTCCATTTGCTCACCAGACCAGGCAAGGATAAAGTGCATACTTATGCTTGAAGCTTTATTTAAAGCTTAAAAACTATCGAATTCGGCTTTGATAACACAGACACTGTTAATCAATGTTCTATTATACCTCTTTCAAAATGAGTATTTAAAGGAAAATATTGTCCTGGCAGGGATGATTAAATTATTCAGGAAATAACAGATCATGTATGACATTAAAATAATGCATTTTTTAATTTACTTCATGCCTAAAGGTATATACCCATATCAAACGTAAATTCTCATTTACAACCTTTCCTCTTCCCGTAGTCAAATTTCACCTTTCATTATGCTCAAATTAAGTCTAACCTTTATGTACTTTAATCAAACCATTAATCATCACTTCTCAGCCTTTTATATTAAACTTAAAGATCCTTCAGATAGTCATTTTCTGTTGTGGAAATAATTCATTCTCGTGAACTGTTTTGAGGATAAAATATGTTGCTTATATGTACTGTGAAATGACTTTCTTTTATATTGAACAATTTTGTGTTCCTGGCTGCATTTTATTGAAGTAAATGAAAAGCATAGCATGGAAAAATGAAAGCAAAGCATCTTTATCAAAATCGCAATTATTTATATCCTGAAAAAAGGTACATTAATATTAGATGGTTGGCATGCTCTTACATTGTGGTGTTCATTGAAGAAAGACTTTCCTTTTATCAGACAATTATTGGAAAATTTAAAGTTATGATTATTATAATAAATTTATCAATATGCAAAATAGTATCAAATGATTTAAAAATTTATAAAGATTTTCAATGGTGAAGAGTTTTGAAAACATAAAAAAAGAAATATATTGTGACATCAGATTAATCATAACTTCCTTATTAATGCAATGGGACTTGTGAACTATTTCCAAACATTCAGTATTGCTGGAAAAATTCTCTTTTTGAAACTACCTCCGGCATACCTGATTTGTTATTGTGAATATATAGCTTTTATTAAATTATAACTTAGGAATATTTTTTAATGAAAATTTTGTAACATTTCTCTTTTAGAGAGTTGACTATCTGACATATTTGTCAATTTTTGATCAGCTTTTTGACATTGCTAAAGAAAGAAAGAATTCTGATTACAAGAAGTAAGTAAACATTTTTATCAATTTCATAAATAGATAGCAAATTAGATGATTTTTAATTTGTTCGAATTCAGTCAAGAATTTGGTGTATACGAATATACTTTTTTCATTATGTAGAAAAAATCATTCTGAGTTTTCAATCCATGAATGTATGTTCTAATTTATGTTAATATAATTTTATATTCTTTTTAAGTGTTTAATTTATGCAATGTTTTTAAATAGGTATTTGGAATCTTTATTGGAGTACCTTGAAGATTATATTTCAAGAGTGAAGCCTTTGCTGGACTTAAGTGATGCAAGTTACTTTTATACTTTTAAAATGCATATCTTTTTTTAAGTTCTTAACTTGAAATTAAATTGATTATGTATATAGCACTAGTAAAATAGTAGAGTTATTGGAAACAGTCCTTACATAATAAGATCACACAAGAATTTAAAATGTGTAAAATTTGCTTAGAATAGATTTTTGAAGGGATATCTATTTCTTAAAAATCGTGTTGAAAATTTATCTTACATACAGTTAAATGACCTTCAATATTGGACTATTCCTAAATGTTTGAATTTGTAAAAATTCTTATTGGTAATATTTCTTGTCATAGTGTAATAATGTACTCTTTCATGTTTGAATTTAGGAAATGGATTCTGTACTAGTTGACTTTGACAAACAATGGGAGCAGGGTGCTTTTCCTGGGTGGCACGTAAGTACATTTTGTCACAATAAATTGCAAAACTCATTTATGTTTTCTAAATGATTGTGTGATCAAATGGTTGTTAAACTTTAAGACATTAAAATAATGATTTGTTGCATACATCCCTTTTTATAAAATGTAATCTTGGAAAAAATGTATCAGAAAGCCTGTATTTGTATTAATTTTTCTACATTGGAATAAATAAATGATGCAATTATTTTTTATTTGCCCTCTTGATCATGATTTTTAATTTTCTTGTATTATCAAGCATGTTTCATTGCAGCAAGTGTGTTGGTTTCAAAGTGTATTTTAAAGATCTGAAGTTTTTGGTAGATTATTAATGCTGAACTCACTTTCCACAGGAGGATGTGGATGTCTCAGCTGTAAATATAATTCATTGCAGCTAGCATGTAATTTATCTTAATCATATTCTGACAAGCACATGCATTAAATTTGGAATTTAGTATATAAAAATGAGAAGAGTAATAAGAGATTTTTAGAGGAGATTAAAGCATTTGGTAGAAAGGTTTGATAATTGGGATTTTATTTACTGACCACCATAGTAATCCCACATATATAAATATTTGCATTTCTTTCACAATAAAATTCTATACTAGCTAAGTATACTAATAACAATTTTCTTGACCTCATTCTCAAGATACTTGTAACTTCAAAGGGCCAAAAACTGGAGATTTTAGTATAAAAAGCTAACGAAGCTTTTATTCTGACACATCTTTTTAAGAAACTGGTTTTTCTGGTTAAAAAATGTTAAGAATTTCGCACAGACCAAACACTAGACTACTGTAAAACTTGTTGTATACAGTTTATTTTCAAAATTTACGAAATAATGAATGTTTTAGGGACTGAAAAGTTATTAATATCATGGGAAAACAGTAAAGTTAAAACTGTTTTGCATATTATACTTTTTCTTTAAAAATAAGTTATACAACCAATCTAAAAACTTTTCTTATTTTTATACAGAAAGAAACTGAGAGTGCGCTCACTCATGCTGGAGCCCATTTGGATTTATCTGCATTTTCTTCATGGGAGGTAAGTACCTTGAATCAAAAGTTAGCTACTGAGAAAACTTAAATATTATTTCTGGATTTATTTTAAGGTATATGTAGGTATATTATAATCTTTATCTTTCTTTATATATCCATAAAAGTATGAGGTATGACTAAAAAGAAATGTTAAAATTCATTGAAAGATGTTTTTTCGAAAACTTTGAAATTATGGCTTTCCTCATTCTGATGGATGAGGACATTAGTTTATTTTGACTGATATTGAAGAAATAATAGTCAGGTAAATCATGTTTCATTATTCACAACAATACGCTGCTCAGTGAGAACAGGTGACATGATGTTTTATGAAAATTTCCTTCGAGTGAAATTGTAAATGGTAAAGTTTAAAAGAAAAAAAAACCCTTTTATGATTAAAAACGTAATGAAATGTGAAATTTTTAATAATAAACTGAAAAATATTTAAGGATTTCTGGAAAATAGCATCCACTTCATGTTATTTTTCAAGTTTTGTTGAGTACTGACACGAATTTCATTCATAATGCTTTCTTAATAAGTATAATTAATACATGTTAAATAGTTAAGATTTTTTGAAATCAAGCTTTGTATTGGGTAATGTGCTCAGTTGTTTGTTTTTAGTATTTTAGTTTATTTTATATTTTCTTCTGAATATTTGCCAATTAAATTTCATAATTGAGGCTTTTTTTGTCTTTGGGTGGTGATGCATGAGGCAACCTAGGAAGCGCGACACAGGTTGTCCTCCTTTTTGTCATGATTTGGCTTGGAACCTGGGTGGATGTTGCAAGCAGTTCAGTGGGTTTTCTTTCCTGTCAGGAGGAAAACCGAACCTGGATAGGGGTGCTGTTAACTTAACGGGTTAACAATTTAGCAAAGGTTGTAGTGGAAAATGCTTGGTTTAGCAGTTAAAAACGAACACAGCACGGTGACACTTAAAAATTTATTAGAATAAGATATATATAAAAATCCAGCATCACAAACCATACAAAAAGCATTGTATGGAAATTAAAAACAGGAGCCAACATGGCTCACAAACAAAAGGACATGAACAATACTTTGTAGAAATAGAACTTATGATCTAAATGACTTATCTCTAAATGAACTCTGCTTATATGTCACTGACCAATCAGAATATATGGGCATTTTAAATCCAAAACTGGCCGGATTTACATATTGATTGAAAGACCCAAAGGAGAATATCTGACAGTTGCTCAAGTCACCCCATGTGTAAACCACCTAAGAAAACAATAGGGTGGTGTGACTTGTAAATTGCGACTGAGTTCCTGTTAGTCTACCATTGCACCCAATTTGGTGAGCAGCGTTACCCCATGCGACTGGAACAATAAAAATGTATTCACCTACCAGATCGCGCTGCTCAAGTTCGTCCCACGTGTCACCCACCTTACTGAGACAAAGTGTCCCAGCTAACAAGAGTTCACTACTTTTGAACACATTTATTTCATCCAATATAATTTCGTGTTCCAGGAATTAGCATCTCTTGGATTAGATAGATTGAAGTCTGCTCTCATGGCACTTGGATTAAAATGCGGTGGGTAAGTGAAATTCTGTATTTTAAAGTCATTCTATTTAGTGAATGCTGGTGACTTTGTTTCATCTAACTGAAAGTTATCACTTTACGATTTCTTGCAGATTACACTTTATAAAAATGTATATACATTAAAAGATCATTTATCATGTAACATTTAGTTGTATTTTTGTTAAAGTACGAAATGGCAAAAGAATAACCACTGTCAAATCATGGAATGTTTCTGTTTTTATGCCTAAGCAATCTATTGAACTGTCTTTTGTATACAAATGCAAATCATAAATCTATGTATCCGAAAGTTCTCTAACCTAGCATACCTGTTTCAAGTTACTTTATATGACTAGTACTCTTGAAGTTATTTTTATAACTTATACATATCATTCATATGCAATCTATTTCACCTTCATTCATAACAAAGATCAATGATCCTTGTCCAAGGTCCCAAGTCATTAAAAATCGAAGGCATAATATTTATACATTCATTAAAAATCGATGCTTTCAAAATTGGATTTGTGAGACCCAAACCCAATACTCGTGAAATTTCTTAACCTGGGCATTCACAAGGTAATGTATTGTGATTTATGTGAAGCTTGACTTAAAAGTTAAAAAATAGCACCAGAAAGGTTTTTAAAAAGGCCCTAATTTTTCTTATGCATGACGAAGGGAAATCTTGTTGTGGTTCTCCTGGCTCACGTAGTCGCTAGTAAATCAAAAGGTTAAGTTCAGATTTTATGGTTTAAGTACTGTGGAATGATCCTAGTAGGCTATTGGATGATTTAAGGTAGATGCCACATGGTATTTATTATCAGATGAGGAGTCACAAGTCTAGTTGTGAAATGCCAGTATCTATTAATTACATTAGTCATTCTCTTTGCTCATAAAATGAAGAACTGAAATTTTTTTATGTATTGAAAACTAAGTATTTAGCTATACAGCTCTAATCATCTATAATAAACTTCATGCAATGTTTGTACTAGAATTATATTATGTAAAGATTGCTTTAACCAAGAATTATTTGAATAGAACACTTGAAGGAAGAGCACAAAGACTTTTCGAAACCAAAGGAAAAAAGTTGAGTGAGTTGGATCCAACAGTATTTGCCAAATCCAAACCAGGTAAGGCTGGTCGTCACAAGGATATTGAAAGACAAAGAGAGATAGCTATATTGGAGGCTCAACTTTACAGACTAGTTGAAATTGTATCTGTAAGTTAAGTTAAAGTATTCATTTTAGTATGTATTATTACTTATTGTTAGTATCACTATTTGTTCTCTTTCTTAGATTAGTTTTGGGTAACTTCACCTGATTCAAACTCACCTTTAATTTTCATAGAAAGTAATTTATCCCAATCAATTTTTAAAATACTGTCATACACTAAGTATTCAAATCATAATTTACAGACTAATTTTATGTAAAATAGTTGTCCTGGTTCTTGCTGGATTCTGAAATGGAGTGCTGAAAACGCATAGAAGCTAATGAAATAAATTGTTTAAGAAAGGTAGGTAAACAATCTAATGTGAAGAACTTGGAATATGGAATGATTGGGCATTTCTGAATTGTTAAGTTCGCTGGGAATAAACCATCAGACAAAATAATCGGTTTTAATAAATCTTATTTCTTCATAAGAAGTGATGAATGCATTTGAAACAACACATGCCTTTGATTTGAAAACAATACCTTGAAAGAAGGTTTTATGCCTTTGAAAAGAAACATGATAAACTCAACAAAATGATCTTTTGAGGGCTGTATATGCATTTGTCCATTCTGTAACCTGCACTCTTTGCTGGACTTCTAATCAGTTTGTTCTTTTTGAAAAGTAGAATGTTTCCTATGATTTTTACATCTATAGATGTTGCTATCTAGTTTTTAAATGTGATATAAGGTAAAAGTAATGCTGCACTCTGTCATGATTCCAAAAAGATTATCAGTTCTTCTGTATAAATCATATATAGTATTTGATGTGGATGCTCATGCATATATGTAAACCATTTATACATTATAAAATTAAAATTTCATTATTATTTACAGCATTAAATATGTTTAGAATTTTACAATTTTATATAATTGTTTATATAGATAATTAAAGCAAAAACAAATTTTCTACTTTATTAGCTTTTTTTGGCAGATTCTGTCGAGATTTCTCAGAAATTGACAGATTCTGACTTCCGTGTATAAGCCGAGAATTTTTGGAACTTTTTCTAAAGCTAAAGTGGGGGGGGGGTTGGCTTATATACGGATCCGCTAATTTTGCAAAAAACGAAGGTACTTTTCCGGTAGCCGGGCGCAAGCGATATATCGCCAAATATAGCACACAAAATAATAATTGAATACCGTAATTATTTAGCACATAAAAATAACAATTGGAAAGGGAACATTTTTTGATACAGCTGTTGGATTCGGATCTCCGTCTGGCGGCGGCAACTTGGCGAAATTTTCGAATTCTTTACGAGCGATTAATGATTTTTATAGCAACTCCAACAGGTGTTGAGAAAGCAACCCTACTTTTTTACTTCGTGCCATCTGAATCCAACAACTGTTCCAGCAGACAGCAAATGAATGGAAAAACTGTGCTGGAATTAGATAGGGTTACCGTAGCTGAGATTCTTTCAAGATGAGCCTGCTCCCCCTTTTGAAACTTTATGTTCCGCACATGTTTTAGGCTGCACGGCGAAGAAAAGTGGCACTGATAAAAAAATTCCCAAGCCCCAGCCGCTCCCCTTGACCATTGTTGAACTGATCATCTGTCAATCACCCAGTCAGAGGTCCGGCATCAGGTGTGGGACACTGGGGAAGATCATTAGTGGTCACCTTTGTAATAGCGTGGAAAGGGGGCGAATTAGACAACCTTGCAGTGAAACCTGCGGCTTAAAGCTCAGTACGCTCGTCATTGCACATCTTTACTGCCAAGTTAAATCGTGGCGACCGGTTGGAGAGTTCCATATCATTTAGACCCTACCCGATTTTCTTTCAAGAGCCATAATGAATCCCCTCCCCCTTTTGAATCCTAATGTCCCGTACATCATCACCTGTCAATCACCCCGTCAGAGGTCGGATATCAGGAGCTGAACCGTCTGGACACTGGGGAAAATCATTAGCAGGTTAAAACTATCATCGTTGGCGAGTGGCGTTTTACTTTACAGCGATTTGATTGGAAAATATTCCACCCGTTTTACCTTGGCGACATTTACGCCCTCATGGCGTTATGTTTGAACGTCAAAATTTTTTTTTACATTTTTATTTCGGCTTATATATGGGTTTTGAATTTTGGGTAAATTTTTGAAGAAAAAACGCACCCTCGGCTTATACACGGATTGGCTTATATTCAGAAATATACGGTATTTTAATTGTATTTTTAACTTAGAGTACCTGATTTTTATTGCAAATTCTAAATATTTTAAAACTTTGATAATAGCTTCAATCTAAATCATATCAACTAATCCCTTCATAATAGCATTTTAGTAGTAAAATTTTAATAAGCATAGAGGAGTCGAAATTTATGTAATGATTAAATTTTGTCTGCATTGTTCATTAAAATAAAATAGTTTCAACATCTTTTCTAGTACACTTTGCTCATCATACATTATTTGTTTCTTGTAGGAACAAAGACAAGCGACAAAGGAGAATGTTCAGAGGAAACAAGCTCGTACTGTTGGGGAAAGGGAAGAGTCGGACAATGAAGCCTCAGAATCTGATTCAGATGATGAAGATGACAATGATGTCATTTATAATCCCAAAAATTTACCTTTAGGGTGGGATGGAAAGGTAAGTTTGTAATACATTTTGGTTTTGTTGGAGAAAATAACACCAAGAGCATGTTGCTTCCCATGATAACTGCTATTTTTTGCAAAGTTATTTTAAATTATTAAAGACTTAAAATATTCATACAATATGACTTTTGCATTGACTCATAACTCATAAATGCTGAACTGAACGAAATTACATTTCGGTGGCTATAAAAAATGTTCCATGGATGATTGTAAGATTATCTGAGAGTGAGAAGGCAGTACATAAATTGTGCAGCTAATTTAAATGTGCTATTTAGAAAATTTTGTAATTTCTTTTTATGAGGAACTACGAATTTACAGATTGAATTACTTACCTTTTAATAATGAATTCCCCTGAAAATTTTGAATTTTTATTTTTGACATTTTCTTTTGTGTACAGTACATTTGATAAAATTAAAATTTTGAATATCCAAGTATGCAGTTTATTATTTCATCTGACACGGTCAGTCAGATTAGCCTTTTATATTTTATTTGTTAGTATTTACACATATGTATAGCCTATGAACTCTCTTATTCTCCCTTAATTTTTGTTTTTAGTTATTTAATTGTAATATATTGTGAACTATAATATTGATAAAGTTTTATAAAATTAATGTTTTAATGAGCATACATTATGCAGATGATGCCTTTTCTGAAATGTATGCAATCATAATTTAGTGTTTATGGTACTGTATTTGTTTAAGTAATATATGCTCATGTGAATTTGAAAAGACAATTCTAGTTGCTGTTAAAACAGACGAGGAAAATAAATTGTCATTCAATAATTGTTTTCCAATAAATTAGTTTATTTAACTAATTCCATATTGATAACAATCGAAATATGTATTAAAATCACTAGTTTTTTTAGACTTGTTTTCTCATTAATTTTATTATGAGGAAACAAGTTATTGATTTCTTTTTCATGTAATTATTTTGCAATTCATGCAATATTTTTTTGCAGCCTATCCCTTACTGGTTATACAAGCTTCATGGGTTAAATATAACCTATACTTGTGAAATCTGTGGCAATTTTACATATAAAGGTCCCAAGGCATTTCAAAGACACTTTGCTGTAAGTTATGAGTTTCTCAATTGATTCTAATTTTTTCGTTGATATATGTATGTTATGCTATCTCTAGTTAATTACAGAAATATTTGGATGATATTGGAACTAATAAGCTACAATTATTAACTTTTTTAAACTGATATTTAATTGGTCAAACTAAACTTTTTAAGCAAAAAAAGTATTTACGTTATTGTAATTTTTTAATTGCCTAAATTCTATCATGCTTTTAATTGCAAACACACAATCAAATAAATTTCATAGTATGAAAAACTAGGGAAGATTAGCATAAACAAATCAATATTTAGACAATTCTTATAACTTATATATAGCCTGCTTAGAAAAATACTGTTGTTGCCCATAAGTGCACAATTATTGGAGAAAAAAAAATTAAATCTTGTTAAATGTGTAGAAGGCTATTTGAGTGATGATAATTGAAGTAAACAATGTTCTTTGAAAAGGCTCTAAGTGTTGCTTAGTAATGACTTTTCATGATAGTATAAGGAATGTAATGAGTCATTTTTGGTATTGCCATTTAATGATGAGAAAAATCTTTGTATTAAAGCTAATGTAGAGGAGAGGCAATAAAAGGCTTTTCTTTATACTTCACAAATATGAGAGCTTATTTAAGGTTAATTTGTAATTTGAAATAAAAAATAGTGGAATATGTATATACCATTTCTCTTAATTTCATTAGGAATGGCGTCATGCTCATGGGATGCGGTGCCTTGGTATTCCCAACACTGCTCACTTTGCCAATGTCACTCAAATCGAAGATGCTCTGGGCTGTAAGTGTACTTATAATATTTTAGAAATGTTAGATTAAAATCAAATTGGAATTGTATTTTTAATTTTACAGTTTAAAATGTATTGTAAATTATAGAAACTTAATTTTCAGAAGTCTTAGTACTCTCCTATTTAAAATTCCTTAACTGAATACACCATAATTTATAGAAAGGGTTCATTGATCCGAGAAACACTTGTAATTTTCTGTTGTATTTGGAACATACATAAAAACTTGAGTATTAGCTATTTCATATCTTATGGTATAAAATGGAATCCCTTCTCCAATTCAACTTGATCTCATGCATTTTATATCTTCTGTAATGTGTTTTAGGTTTTAAGGAGTTTTAAAAACCTATATCAATGAATAAAAATGTAAAATTATGTTAACTATTAATGCATGAATTTTAAAAATGCAATTTTATGGATGTATCAAACATGTGAAATGATTTTTCTTTTAGTGTGGCAAAAATTGAAAGAACAAAAGCAAAAGGAGAGATTTTTGCCAAGTAATGAAGTAAGTTTTTTTGTGATAATAAGGGTACAAATCTACCAGTCTGTTACTCTACTTGGGAAACTAACAATTACTTTATATCTTCACAGGAGGAATATGAAGACACCCAAGGAAATGTTGTAAATAAGAAAACATATGAAGACTTGAAGCGTCAAGGATTGCTTTAAGTGGAACTTTCTTACTGACTTCATACAAATTTATGAAGATAGTGTATTTTTTTCTAAAAATGGCATTTTAAATGAATTCATTTTTTTCTGGGATTCACTTTTAACTTTCTGAACATAATAAATTCATTTTTTTCTGAGACTCACTTTTAAGCTTCTGGGACTATACACTATTTATTTTCCAACATTTTAGTTGACTTTGAAAATGCAAAGGTGATTCACAATTGATAGGGAAATGTGCATGTATTTATTTATCTACAATACTTTTAAATATTTGTTAATTCTTGTTATTGCAAAGTTATTGGTTCAAAGTTAATTACAATTCCATTTCATGCATTGTTTCAACAAGTCTGTATTTGGAAGAGTTTTAACTTATGGTCTAATGATTGGCCCTACTTTAGAATATATTAAATAATTCTAGCTCAATACATAAGTGCAGAGCGTTGTCAATGGCTTACCTGTTATCAAATGCGATTTATTTTCATAGCTGGCAAAATTTATTTCCGCAGTCATAGGTTTACTAAAATTGCTAAATATAAAAGACAAAAAATTAGGATAATTTATTGTTGCACTACAAAAATTGTAATGAAGTTATTTTTACGATTTCTAAAAATGTGATGTTCTTGATGCAGCAACTTAATTGTGGGTATTATTTTTGGTTTAGATTTTACCAAATGAAACAGCCAATAAAGTTAAATTAGTTTTGTTTATCATTACTTAGTAAATTTCAAGACCAAGATAAATAAGATGGTCATTTTCTAAGGGGATAAAATCTATATAACTAAAAACGGTGTTTGTATATTGAGTATTTTCGACCTATTTCAAGTTATTTATCTGTTTTGGGCCTTTCTACTGCAAAATCGGGGACTTGCTCGTTTGGTGTCTGTCTATATCCAAATGGCTGAGTGTATTTTCATGAAACTTTACATACTGCAAGTACTTACGTTCATTTGGTGATTGAACCTAGTTGCTTTGGCATGTCTGTCCATCATCTCGTTCTGTCTGATTTTCTGTTTGTACTTGTATCACAAAATTTATTCAACATATTTTATATTTGATAAACCATCTCAGTTTAGTGAATACATTATTTGAAATTTCTGTTTACGTACTTATAAGTTGCATGCTAAAACATCTGAGTAATTATACTTAAATCAACCATAATTTGGTAGTTTTGGAGAAGCTGGAGTGCATATTGAATATTGCAATTATTTGGATTGTATTACCAATAGTAAAAAGGAATTATTTTTCCAAAAATTAACTGATACTTTATTTTGAGCCCTATGCTTTCTTTGCAATATAAACGATTTTTGAATATTTGGGACAGATGACATTTTGTAATGAACTTGTGTTCGTTGACCATGTGCAGTGATATTGTTTTTTTCGCTTGAAATTAGTTTTGTATTTTTAAATTTTGTCCAATTTTTAGTTGTAACTTGTGACAACTATGCAAAATCATGAATTAATATCTTCAGAACTTTTTCCTGCCAACTTTGCCTTAGTTTTATTTTGCTGTTTTCTGTTGTAAATTTATCAAATATTTATTTTAATAAATTGTAATTCCTTTTCATCACAAAATATTCAATTTAAAGCTACATGTAAGTTAGAAGAAAGCACATTTTAAGAGGAATTTGCCGTTATTGAAAAAACGTTAATGTTAGAAAAATCTGAATCAAGAAAAGAACTTCAGAAAGGGTATTCCTAAACCCTACTGAAGTCTTTTGTTGTAGTTACCTTAGTGTAACCTTTCATCATACACCAGGGGTGTGGTGTAAAATGTATTGCATATGTAGAATTTTTGTCCAAAGTTTAAGAAATTATAAAAATGTCGAAAAGGTGTTAAAAAATTATTTTACTCACACTTAAATGATTTGCATTTTTTTACGAAAGAAAACCGATTATTCTGATCACTTTTTCAATTTCTAGTTAACCAATTAACCCTAGTAAGGTCGTGTAATTCTGCTAGTAAGCAATGAAAAAATAGTAAATTTCCAATTAAGATAAATATTTAAGAACTTAAGTTTATTTCTAATGCCCGACAACTGACCTCTTTGGTCTCTGTCACAAGGGGTGAACTGACAGCTACTTGTGTAGGAGCATCCAGTGGGTGAACCACCATTACACTTAACATGGACAATTATTAATGTCTGTGCTTAATTACAAACTGAGATTCGAACCTGGGACCTGCTAGGTGGAGGAACAGTACATTAGGCAGCAATCTTAAGAGTAGAATCATGGCAATAAGACATAGTAAGTATACACTAGACAAAAGCCAATAAGGTTCTACAGCAGCTGCTGCTCAAACCACTTAATGTATTTAAGAGTGAAATTTGTTTTACTTTGTGATTCACCAATTAACTTCCCAATTAGTGTTTGATTAAAGTTACAATCATTTAGTGTACAGAATTCTTAATAAAGTGAAGTTTTAGTGTTAGTTTGACACTTCAAGTATACTTTTATTATGCACTCTCTCCTTTGAAAATATGAATCGCAATTGCTAGAAAATGGCTGATGAGGAATTGTAATCGTTTGTGCATATTTATGGGTTTTAAAAAAGTGGAATGTTTTAAACTAATAAGGGGAAGAATCAAATACAGAACATGAATTTTTAATGTTAACTTAATACATTTTCAAGGTAAAAACAGCTGAATGCTGCATTTTTAAAGTAACTTACTGAAACATCAAAAATTTTGTAAACAATAACAGGCAACACTACAATATTTCACAAAACCTTATACTAATATGTATTGCAAATATTTCAAGAATTTTGAAAATCAATCTTAGAAATACTATAAAGTTTCTTTTAAATAATTTTTATAATCAACATTATAATTTACAATTTCTTATAAATAAAATTTATGCGTAGCAAAACAGAGTTGACATATAATCTGAACACAGAATGGCTATAACTAGTATTTTATAAACATGTGCAAATTTATACATGAGGCTACAGAAAGCCTGCATAAACTTTTAAACAAAACTAACAGATATTCTTTTCATAAGTAAAATTTTGGACAGTTACTAATATTCAACACATTTGAATATATTTATAGACTTCCTTAATTTTGATAATGTAGGAATGTGATGAACACTATTATCAGATGCTTTTTGATTTCTATAAAATACATATACAAAACTTCAGAACACATTTGTGGACAAATAAAATAGTTGGCAGTGATCAAATCCTTAATATTAAATAACAAAAAGTAACAAATATTTTATAAAAATAACAAGATCCAAGATAAATGAGGTAGCTAAATAAAACAACACAAGGACAAACAAAATTAAAAATACTTGACAATTCTCTCCAAGTCAAATAAAAAGGAAAACAATTACATTGAATAAATATAGAATGCATTTGTAATAATTCCAACACAGTAATAGATATCTAGTTACAATAAATTCCTGATTTCATTTCTTTCTTTAAATTTTAGTTTCATAAGACTTTCTGTAGGTTATTTATGTTTTATACATGTATACTATAGAATTAAATAACCACGTGTTTTCTATTGTATAAAGGTCATTTAAAAATTATCTCAATAAAATTGACATATTCAAAACAATGTCTACTAGGCGAGAAATACAAGTCAAACATAGGTCTTACTAATTGACCTGTGTTAGAGGAATATACAAGTCGAAATATACCCACAATTCTGAAGGTTAACAAGCACATTAGTCATTTCATCCAAAAGATCATTTCTATCTTAAATGGCATCTTTCTCATACATTGTAACTCTTTATGCTTTAAACTAATAGCCCCATTTCATAACCCAATGCAAGCTATCTTGATTCTAAGTTTTTAATTGGAAAAATGACATTAGAAATTGAACAGAATCCCTATAATTGCTTTAACTTTATCTGCTGATGTTCCAAGTACAAAAGCAAATCTGCAATAGTTAATATTTCTTGAACCCAAACCATTTTTCAAGGGCAATTGAATTTTTTGTTGAAACATCAAGAATTTGTATTGTGATACCTTGGAAAATAGTATAAGCTCTAAATCAATAAATATGCATATTTAAGGGAAACTTGGCAAGTCAATAAAATTTCAATATTGAGATTTTAAACTTGCAGTAAAATATTTTTGCAGGGATAGAGGCTTCATATACCTAGACTAAATGAACAATTCATGCTGTTGAATTAGCAAAAACACCAAAGGGGGTAATAAAAACAATGAAATAGCAAGAATATATAAGTGAACATTTTAAACACTGAACTATTACATTTGAAAAGCCTTAGATAAATGCATAAACATTCAAAAATGCTACAACACCGGGCCATGCAAAACAGATCAAATTAACTAGTTTTGAAACTTTTCCAAATAAAATTTTATATCACAGATTTTAGAACACATTTTGAAAATAAATGGCAGTTTTAAGTTACAATATGTATAACTGGTAAGGCCAGTTTTCAGCAATAATTATTAAATAGTGCTTTAAGTAGAGTATTTAGACATTCCAAAGATGATTATACAGGCCACATTGTGTGTTTATGTAATGTCAGTTTTACATATTACATTCAGATAAATAATTTACCAAGTCACTATACAGTTGAATACAATTATGCAACTTTTATGGATATAACTTTGGAATACCTAGACACCAGCATATATTTTAGAATCTCATGTAAAGATAAAGATAATTTACCATGAGAAAAACTTCAATAAAATATCCCACATTAAAAATCCTGCTCCATCACACAACATTGTCTGCAAGAGACAACCGTTTTGAAAACCCTTTATATTCATTTCTTTTTTATTTCATCCTGACTGAAAGCTTAAATAGATCCCACTAATCAATCTGTAGGGTGGCAAAAGTATGACATTGATTATTAGATGGCACATAATAGCATGAATTTCAATATTATATAGTGTATATTTGCTTGGTATTTTGCCTGTGAAATTATTATAAGTTATTATTTATATCATTAATATATATCATGTTTAGAAAACGTTTTGTTTACTTATGAAATTCAAATTTCAAAAATATTATGAAATTTAAATTTCAAAAATAAGGAAACAAAATTTACAGGTTACTTTTATGTACATTTCACTACACTATCAAATTATGCTGTCACAAAACTTTTTGTACATGCATTACATCAATTATTACCTGTCTCAATCGACTTTGAAACTATTTTTTAAAAATATTTTGAAGCATTACAAACTTTAAACCATAACCATTGAAAATGTAACATTTTATGATGTGCAAATATATTTGCAGGAAATTTTATTTTTCATAAATTTCAGATCCAACTAACATTTCACACATTTATTAAATCGTTATATTATAGTGTTTTGACACAATTCAAAAATGGTTTGCCACCCTATAGGATCTTAAAATTTTGCATCACAGCAATATTAATAAAATCTGTTTTATAATGCTGATGATTTTATATTTTCACCCATCAAGGTAATTTATTCAAAAACTCTTTTCACAGTTGAATGGTATTCCCAGAAACCTGATGAAAATATAAATTTGGCAGTTTTTATGAGATATTTTATAGAAACATTAATATTCTTACATATGTATAAGTTAAAAATGCTTCAGTTTAGCATAAAATCTACCCATGCACAAGGTGAAAATATATATTCTGTATCTTTCATAAAGTCAATAATTAACTAGTAATAAAAAGAAAAATTCATTACTAAACATGTGTATAACTTAAGTATTCATCAAGGCCAAACTTAAAAAATTTTCATATACAGAAATAACAGTATGGATCACGATTGCACATTTTCTTTCCTACATTTTATATTACACAAAATACTACATTTGTAGTGGTGCATTCTAGTTGATTTTAAACAGCAAGCTTATTAAAAAATTTAGAGTAACATTTATATAACATTGATGACTTAGTCACATATATGCATATCTTCAACTTTGCATTTCTCAATGAAAGGTGATGCCTGAATAGTAGCAATAATGTATATATTTTTTATAGAATGGAAGAAATGGTAATAGCAGCATCAATGAAATGCAACATTTTGCTTTTAAAAACACATGAAAATGAACTCAGGTGCCCATGTTTCAGTAAAAGGGAGCACATATCACAGTTGGAACATTCAAAAATGTTAAAATCATGTGACTGAATTAAAAGTTCAAAAAATACATTAAAAAAATAAATAAAGTACCAAGAAGTATCATAAAACATCTTTTTGATCAAAATATCATTGTTACCACCCAAATGAGAGAAATTTATGACAGGGTAACAGGGCAATAACTGCAATATTATTGCTTGTAAAGTTAGATAGAAGGAACACATATTTTGAAATTACCTTTTAAATTCAAAACTACAAAGAAAATATTATGATCTAATAAAGAAATAAAATAACAATAAAATGTAAATAGTTTTAGCTTTCGTAAAACCTTAAAAGCTTCCCTTTTAATGGAAGGTTCCTATAGTCTAAACCTATTTCAAAAATTTATGTGCATATTGTCAAGTTCAATCCAACGTAATTCACAGAAATTGCCAAATAAGCTAAGAAATTTATATTTTACTCTGAAAGAAGTGAATAGAGTACCATTAGTACTTCATAAAACAAATATATCATTTAAGTATTTGAGATAAAAGCCCAGTTAAATACATCATACCACTAACTAGAAACAAGTTAGTAAATGTATTAGATGACTGAAAATTAAGCAATAAGAATAAGTGATTTGTGCCTAATTATACAAGTCTCCCATTAATGAACTAAGCAAGAGTTTACACTAATAGACTTTTCATAAATTAAGAAAAATAACTTTTTATAAATTAAGAAATCAACACCAATGGTCTAGAATATAGCATGAGTGATGATATAAGGATAAATAAATACAAAATCCGATCAGAAAAACAGTTTAAAAGTAAAATTCTTTTAAACTCAAAAATAGTTTAAGTAGTTCATAATATAGGATGTCGTCAAGATGTGATAAGTTAGTAAAATATTTAAAAAATACATACATTCTTAAAAGGTGTATAATGTACCCATTAAAAATTACCTGCCAAAGATTTGAAGTCTGTATAAAGACTTGAAATTACTAGAAAAGCCAATATATAAATTATGTAAATTTTATCATCTTATATAGTTTGAGAACAAGTCATAAAAATTCAAAAGTAAAAGCTCTCATTTGGTGGTACCAATAATATTCCTCAGTGAAAAGTGATATTTTGCTTGCATACTTCTTGCTTTTAGCACCATTTAGTGACTAATCTTGAAACTCACTTTTCAGTTTTTGAGTTGGGAAACAGACGAAACTTCGGTGCACCTTGTAAGCACAAACAATCAGTTTCACCTATGAGCAAAAAAAAATTAGGATTTAGAATAAACACAGAATCCTTTAAATGATGTTTTCATTTGACAAACATGCAAATAAAAGTTAACAAATTGAAAGAAATCAGTACCTCAGACTCTGGATAATGGGCAGTTGTTATGGACACTTTGTTTGAGCCATTTTGTAATCCTGTTACTTTAAACACTGAGCTTATGTTCTGAAAGACGTAAAGATGGGAAATAAATACGATTAAATAAATCAAACACATCAAAATTCAGAATTATTTTCACCCCTCCATTACAAACATGCAATACTGTCAAGTGTTCACAACAGGGAATTAAGTAAAATACTGAACTTATTCAGAAAGAAACAGAAAATGTCAATGATGAAATATAGAGTTTAAAATGGCCAATAATCCCATGAATTGATATAAAAAAGAGTAATTTCATAACAAATGTGAAATCTTGCCCATTGTTACAGTAGTATTTTCAAGAGTGATGTGTATGAATGTTTTCATGCACTCATCTTAAATAAGAAACAATGCCTAAAAGTAAGTTCTTCCTATCATGTAGTGTCCTGCAATCGCCATTACTATTAAAAAAAAGAAATAAAGCAGTTATTTTCTTGCACAAGTCCAAAGAGTACAAAACACGACAGATGCCTTTAATTTGGTCCAGAGCCATTAATGAAACCTAGTTTTTTGTAGTTTTATGCATTGTCAATAAGTAATTGCAATCAAAAATTAATATTGCAAATGTGATAATTTATTAATCAAATTAATTTGGGACTAAATAGTATATTTTACCTTAATTATTTAAATCATTATACTCTATCTTCATCATGAAATAGATTTTGCTTTGGACAAAGGGCAACATAAGTCACATTTACCCGAGGTCCTAAAACATTTAGCTTCGCCTCTTCATTTACAAAAAGTTTTGTTACACTGTACAGTCCTACCTCATACATTAGTCTTTTGTATGAAGCAGAACTGTAAACAATGGTTTGAAAAAAATTTATTTTCATTTCTTGTATGACACTAGAAGATCAGTTGAATTCTTTAGTGCCAACACACAGTCTTTTCAATAGGTGTAACCTTTATCTACATTGTTGTCAGCACTTTTCTTGGTAGGTAGGTATTTTAATTAACATCACACTGGAGCAACACAATGGGCTATTGGTGATGGTCCGGGATCAATCCCAAAGGGAAAGATTCAAGAACAAAGTAATTTTGAACCACGGTCAAATGACGAGGCAACACCTGAGCTGGCCCCTCACACTCCAAACTCCCACACTACGTCAATATGAGGATATTTGAGGCCATGACAGATATAATGTGCATCAGCCCCCTTTGTACATGACGGTGTTTGATTGGATTCAAACTCGCAACCCTCGGGTTGCTAATCTGTTACTCTTCTAACCGGGCCACCGCTGCCCTCCACTTTTCTTGGAAACAATACAATGTTTTTGTTCCCAAGCAGTCAGGATGATCTTAAGAACTGTTTTGAATAGAGGTAATTTACATTTTACTTGAATCCTTTCCAAGTCCAACTTCGACCATCTCACCATGCCTACTTGATGGTCAGTAAGTACCCTTAGGGATTTTGCATCATGTGAGTAACTTTCAGCTGCCAATTTCAAAAACTTAAAACTATCATCTGAAAATTCGTGCTTCCAGAAGACAAAAATTCATTCAGAGCAAGTAAAAGAAATACAGCCAAATGTGCAATATATCGAGGCAAGATATTACTAGTTGTTACTGCTCTTACATGACAAGAATAAGCAGATACTCTTAATGGGATTCATGAAAATTACTTTTGCAATTTAATTTCTTATAAATCATTTAAAAGAGGGCAACACAAGTTATGCAGACAGAAATTTAAGAAATATGTAAAGTTATTTATAAAAGCATGACAAAGAAAAAAGCTGAGTTTTCAGAGAAAAACAATACCTCATCAAACAAGTCCTGCTTGACACCATTAATTGAAATGTTGTATACTATAGAATCAGCATCAAATTGGCACTGCACTGAACTAGAGTTGATGGTTGCACGAGCAATAAATAGAAGATTCTGATTTCCATTTTTCTCTGAAAAATAAGTTTACGTATAACATTAATTAAAAAAAGATTCATGTAACCTATACATTATATTGCATTTAAGTAAATCAGGAAAGATATTAGGCAGGATCTTGCAGAAAAATAGAAGCTGAGATGAAAACAGGGACACTTTCTAATTAAGGTTGCAGTTCCTCTGCCCCAACTAGCTGAAGTCATTAGGGATGTAGGGAAGATTCCAAAGGTTTGGCAAAGATCCTGACAAAGACCCCTAGACAGGATTCGCTTTATACTGAATATGAAAATTAAGCATTAGACATTAGCAGCCGATTATGGAGATTTGCAACAATTCCTGTTATCTTGTAGCTGGTGGAAGATGCCCTTCAGAGCAGGACATGGACACAAATAGGTATCTTTGGTAGGGATGGAGAGCTTTTCTCTATATGTTCATCCTACCATTTTATATTTTGGCTATGGCTTAAGCTTTCAGGGCTTGGAATTGAAATGTCTACATAAGAATGTCTTATTTCAGTGAACATTGAGTTTTTAGATTTACATGGACCTACACATGCCTTGCCTGAACCATTTTTAGTCCTGGACTTGGTGTTGTTCGCCACACAAATTTACCCAAGTGACTTATTAACTTGGAGAAAAATTTGGGCTGTTTGCTTACCACAAGAATTGCTACAGAAATAAAATCTGTATCTACCTGTTTCTCTAAAAACGGATCTTATCCTATTTTCCACAGGGCTTCAAGAAATGCAAGTTTGTTACATTGACATATTTAATGACAATTTAAAAACATTTTGTTAAGATTTGTATTTGCTGCTGAGTAGATCTATATTAGTAAACTACCTCTTTTCATTGCCAACATTCACCAGAAACAATAAAATTACATCATTCCTGAGAGTCCCATACTCAAAATGAACAAGCGAAGTGCTATAGCAACTGCCACCACCCAGAAATTTGGTGTCGGAAGCAGTTCTCATGGTAGACAGACAGTATCTCTTCTTTGAAAAACAATTTTTTAAAATTAATTTGTGTACCACTCTACTTGCACAATTAATAGGAGCTTAGTAAAAAAAAATTGGAATTTTAAATAATTTTTAAATAAATATATTCAGCTATGTTTATTGGGAAAAATATGTTTGCTGTAAGCTACTTAAAAAATAAATGAATGAGGGCATTAGGGTAACGTTTGCTACCAAATTAGGGTTCAAGGTACAAGGAATTTTTTTAATACAAATATAAAGAAATAATTCTATTGCTTAATTCAAGGGTTTTAAACAAAAGTATTATAGATATTTTGTAAATCTTGCAGAATTGTTTGATGTGCACTTGTAGATAGATAGTTAGAACAAGTAGGAGCAGCCGAAAGATATGCAAATAGCATGCCTACAACTTTAAAATAAGCATGTCCGATAATGTTTCCAGGTATAATTAATTTTATACTTAATTGTTCTTTGTACATTCTTATTTGTTCTGTGATTGTAATTAAAGATATGTATGAATCTGCACATTTTGCACTTAATCATGATTAAAGAATATTCAAAATGCCCTCATTAGGTGCGGGGTTATTTTATCAGACAATATCGAAGTTTTGAAATTCACATAGGTGATATGTCTAAATACATCAATAGTCTGAAAACAGTGGAAGAGATCATAAAAATAAAACCCAAAGCTAATTTAAGGAGATGGCATTTAGGAAACCAGAAGATTGGGCATTTAGAAACAATTTTCGGAATTCGTGTTTGAAGGGTGTTCTTTTAGGAAGTAAATATTATTTAGAAGAGGGGTTTGATGAAGTTTGCATGTGGGCAGTTAATACATCAAAAATGGCTGAAAGCATGTAAACATTTTCATTCACTTCATGGTAAAGGCATTCTTGGAAAAGGACACTTTTGACTCAAAAAGGGGATTAAGATCCTGTAGCCCACACCCTCCTCTTCACAGCATTGATATTCGGAACTCAGAAAATCAGAACAAGAAAGTTTGAAAATAATTCTTACCAGGAGATTCAAGCTTAACGTGATGATGGAAATAAATAGAGTATTTTGGTCCTTCATTTAAAGAGAAGCACTGAATTGGAAAAAGGGCATATTTTATTTGAGCTATATGCCTCACTTGGGAACGTGCACCACTTTCAAACTGAGATACAACCCTGAAACAAATTAAAAAAGGCACTTCATGTTTTTCATATGCTCAATAAAGACCATGTCAAAATAAAAACAAATAAAAATAGCACTGTTATTTTAACTTGAAAGAGAAAGTTTAAGTTCAAATACAGTGGGTGATCATATTCTTAAAGCCATCATTATAACTGAAAGATTTTACATTTCAATCAATTATAAAAAGAAAAAGTTACATTGAATTCTTTTTATATTCATGGAAAATTTATGTATATAAATGTTTAATAGTTGGCAACACTGTTGATTTCACAACCTGACATGAGAGGCATTTTCTGTCTAGCTAAATATAAAAGGAGATAATATTTCTGCAGTATGTTTTTCTTGTTTATATTCTGAACTTGATCACAAGTTGGCTTATTTTTCACATACATATGTGATTTCAGCACTTCACCAATTAAAATTCTAAGGAATGAATTCCGAATTTTTATGACAGTTGATTGGTCAACACTAATTAGTTTAAAAGTCGAACATTACTAAAACTGCAATAAACTATATTTTAAGGTAACTCAATATGTATCATGCAAGAGTATTTGCACACATCTTATAAATTCTAAATCTTCGCAAGCAGACCATCTGGTTTGTTTGTTTACACTGAAAATCTCTTAGCCACCATCCATTATTACCCAGAACACAGAAAATACTTTTTTGCATTGTATGGCAAATAATTTGATCATCCACTGTAGAAACTGAAGCAGTGGTGAGATGTAACTTAAAATAGATAGGCCATTTTTAGAAAAAAAGGTTAAAATTCTTCATTTCTAGAGTAATAATTATAAATGGGTAAAGCAGACATAATTTTATGTTTTCAATGGCAATTGCATATAGAACTTGGAGTTTTTTAATGCTGCAAATTAATGAAATGGATTCTTCTATGCTTTTGACTAATTTCAATGACAGAACTGACTTAAAAGCCATTAATTATGTGTAAACAGTTTGCAAAGGTTTCCAATATTGGGCACTGAATAAAGAAAAATATATATCCTCCCAAAAGACAGACGTTATAAGCCAATTTAACTGCACAGCATCCAAAATTTCAAATGTGACATGAACAATACAGATGGAGGCTGACAACGATGCTGGAATCATGTCTCAAAGCACAATTTTGAAGTTGCAAGTTAAAATTAAATACCATACATAATTTCAAATTACTAAATTATAAGCAAAAATAAATGTAACAAACTAGGTTCTGATTTACTCACTAATTACTTGCACTAGTTTAGTACTTTTATGTTAATCAAAAAGAAAATCTGAAAAGCTTGTCAAAACTTTTACTGGCTGAATCATAAATGAACCCTGGAACCTAGCATATTTTAAATCTGCTTTAGTTACCCATATTATGTGAAAATACAAGTTTTAGAGTGGATAAATAGTCCATCATAAATGACAAAAATAGTCATCAAATACTATCAATCAATTTTTCATTTATCCACTTAGTTTAAATATGTGAAGTAATTAATAAAAAATACTAATGAATCAACTAAATTTACAATTATGCACTTGCAAACAGAATAGCATGAGTTTCAAGAATGTATGAAACAGTTATTAAATGTTTATTAGATATAAGTTACAATGTTCTTAAACTTACTTCTTTACAACACATTTTGTTAAAATGATTTATTGGTAGAAAATTACATTAATAAAATATGAATTAATTGTTGAAGCATATTACACACACACTGATGAATGGGTTTTGGCTACTATATATTAAGCATCTATAATCAATTAAAATCAGAACCAACTGTTTGAAAACTAATAGCTTACCTTTCCTAGCATAGGTTACAATTTTAAAGCTTTTGTGCTGAAAACTAAATACACAAAACTTAGAATATGTAAACAAATTACCTCACAATATGTTCAATCAAAATGTTGTGAATGTCTGGTTGGCTGGCATATTGATTTATTATGCGAAGGACATTGATACCTTCAGCATTAGTAAGTGCAAAGTTGGCACCATGTTCAAGTAAAAGTTTGGCAATTTGAGAGTAGCCACCTTTGCAAGCCTAAGGAAAGAAAATAGATTTTATTGTCTCTCATTTATGCTAAACCTTTCATAAGAATTAAAATAAGTTATTGCTTTTAAAAATATGCAAAATGAAAAGGTAAAAAAATCTCATTACTGATCAATACAATACTTGACTTAGGATTATATAACAGTTATATTAACAACTAAAATTGCAATCTAAATTCATTTTAATTTTTGTTTGATAAAGAATTACCATCATCAAAGCAGTTTCTCCTCTTGCATTCTGCTTATCCTTGTGAGCATTTGCTTTTAATAGACTTTTGGTCACATGATATCGACCCTGAAATAGATTAAAGAATATAAAAGGCAAATGACTTAAACTCAAGAACAAATATTTCTACATCATTTATACTGATGAAGATGCATGTAAGACAAACAGAAATAAATATTATGTTTTCAAGCAAAATTTAAGTCTAACAATATTTAAGGTTTATTTTAAAAACTCCATTCAGATGACACAGAGATGAATAAAAAAAATTTAGCACAAGATGACACAGTTGAATAAAAAAATGTAGTACAATGAGATGACAATTAAAAATAATATGATTTTAACAAAAAGTGAAGAGTAATCATATTCATGCAATTTAAACAAAAGATCATTATATTCAGTAAATCTTTACATATACCAGAATCAAAAAAGGGATATCTATGACAAACACATTATGCAACAGAATATACAAGGTAATCAAAACTGATTATGAAAACAAAAACATTGGATGAATGCATTATGGATCCAACTAGTCTTTAACCCCAAAAAGTCAAACTTAATTTGTAGGAAAGTTAAAGGTACACACAATGACATAAAATTTACCAATGATTAGTTTTCTAGTTAAAATAGACCATTACCAGAGGTGCCAAATCCCTGACCACTGAGTGGTTGGACTGGGTCTGTGCTTCTAGGAGGCTGGCTCGTCTTACGAGTCAGTCTATTATTGCCCCTGACCCAATTTTTTTATGATTGTGGCCAGGCTTTCTTAAATATGAGGGATGAAAATCACAAATGTGCAAATATGAATAGATAAATGAATAAAAATGAATTATTGGACAAAACATAATTTGTCCTAATGGAAACTTACAGTGGCTCTTTAAAATGTGTATTAGGTGAAGTGTTTTGGGGAGTAGCATTTAAAAACAATTTTAGACAAATATGGATAGCACATCTTAAATACGTGTACAAAATACATAAAATAACACTTCATACATACCAGCTGTGCTGCAAGCATAAGAGCCGTAGTACCATCGTCTTGGCAACAATTAACAATGGAATAATTGTGGCATAATCTCTCAACTTTTTCGAATTTATCGTTCATCACTGCATCCAGCATGGAAATAAAAGCTTTTCTTATGGTTGGATTATTAAAACCAGACCCTTTAGAGGACTGACCATCAACTTCTTTCTTAATTCCCTGTTTAAATTGTGAGCAGAGAGCCTAAAATACAATTCACACAATTTAAATAAATTCAGATAATTCAAAGTCATTTATCTGAATAAGTGGTTTTAATTCAATATTTTATTAGTAATTTTATTTATAATTATTAGTTTTATTTTTAATGTTTTACTGTCCTTTAAGGACAGTAACATCAATATTCCATCACAGAATTGATGCTATCAAAAGCTAAATCACACAACAGTGTGCTATTTTAAGGTATAAAAAATATTTTAACAGAACACAATCAGTTATTTATATAATTTCATGTTCACTATGTTAAAGAAAATATAACTTAATTTTAAATACAATAAATAAAAAAGAACTTTTATCTTCAGTTAAATGAGATGGGTTACATGTTTTCCAAAGAAATATAAACAAAATTCAGAAACTTTTTGTGAAGGATCTAATCAAATTTCAAAGTTTTAAATCTTTCTGATCAAATAAAATACATTTTTTTGTATGTTTGCAAAAAGGGCTGATTATTAGTCTTTTTTAAGTAAAAATAAACTACATTAAACATTTCAAACAGTCCTTTAGATTTAGTATGTGTCTGAAAAGCTTACAGGTATCAAATAGTATAAGGGTGATGTGGTGTCTAGGACTGAACATCAAGATAACTTAGTACCAATAACTTATATTGCAAGATTTAATTAACTACCTCACTAAAATAGCAATGCACTTGCCTAATAAAAGTTATTGCATAGTATCTGTTGCAGCTATTTCAAACTACATAAGTTACTGTCATGGAAATGAGAGTAGAGTTAGAAGAAAGAATAAATCTAAGGGTATTCTCAAAATTAAAAATTTCCCCCGATGGATTAGTCTCAACTAAAAAAAATGCCATTTAATAATTTTTAATGATCAATGTTGAATGAATATAATCTAGTAGTCTTGGTTTGCAAGCTAAGTTTGGAATTTAGTCTGATCATATATAGAGAATCCCTTAAATCATGTCATGTATCAAAGAAAGCGAATTTTAACTGGAACAGTTATGAATGACAGCGAGTCATAGGCTTTCCATCCAATCAGAGGATGGACAATTTGTCTACTATGAAATGATGCAAAAAAGACAAGCTTTCCATAGTCCGATTCTTGCAAGTTTGAAGTCGAGTCACATGGTTTTGAATGAGTCTTCTTTAAATTAGGTGATATGTTAATATTTAAACAAAAGTTCTTCTACAACTTATATCTTTATCATGGATTTTGGGTTTGTTTATCACTTGGTACCGAAAGTGACTAAAGTGGCGAGTTGGCCAGAGGAAGATCATCCATGAAAATTGCCATTAATGCTTTTTCATATAGCAGCCTTTGCATAACCAGCTTTCATACCCTTTCAAAAATCAACTGGCCCAAGGTTGCCTACCTTCTTGTTGGAGCCATACTATAAGTATTAATCCTGTCAAATACCTAATGTACATTAAATGCGTTATTAAATTGTGATAGTCAAATTGCTGTTCACCATGCATTCCAAACAGAATAAAAAACACTGCTATTATTGAAAGAACATTTTGACAAGCATAAAATTTGAATAGGTTAACATACTAGTCAAAATCTAATAGCTTCAAAAAATGAGTAATAAAGTTGAAAACAAGATGATAAAAATAGTCTAGTTATTATCCACTAAATGGTCTGTTATTATCCACTAACAAATGTCCACTGAAATACCTATAGACCATTTTTAACATCTTAATTACTCATTTTTTATTCTTTGATTTCTAATACCAATTTGATTAAGATTTTTATCTTTACGTAAAATGCTGTCTGCAATAAAAAGACTAATTACCACAGTGTTATCCTGTATAGATATCCTACATGTCAGTGGATGATTTTTCCTTCCTTCACTTTTAATAGCATCTTCTGAAGTGGATGCTTTAGGTGGCTTCATTTTGGAGTCCAACGGTTTTGGGATAACAGCATCAGACATTGATGAATTCATCATATATTCGGGATGAAGTGATCCCTTCAACTCATCATTAATTAAAAGCTCTTGTAAAATTTTCGAACCACTCTGCACGGATTCAAGATTGAGGGCTTCGGTCTTGTCAGGGCTTCGGAAGATCAGTTTCCTCTGTCCATTTTCATCTAGGTTCCTCTTCCTATGCACCCTGCTTTTACGTCTCCTGTAATCACGAAGGACATCATACTTTTTTCTTTTCCTGATCTGCAGACTCATCGGTTTGACTTTGAAAGTGGACTTGTATGTTAAGCTCTCGGATGTCCTGTTCACTGGTTTCCTTTTTAAAACAACCTTGGGACAGAGTGGAGGTGTAGGGCTATCTTTCGGCCCAAGCTCGCTACTCTTGCCACCTTCAGCTGCACCTGTAGTCCTTCCTGCCCTCTCTGCTCGTTCCTTGACTTTGCTGTACATGTCCTTGTCATACACAGTATCAGATACATTGATCTTGCCTTCGTCAAAGTCCCTCCAGAAGGTGTCTTTAGAGTTGTGTCCAGGATGCACTTCAGTTGCCTGCCATGTGGCATCAGTAGGACTTTTGCTTAGTTCACATGTTGTCACCTAATGTAATAGCAACAGATTAGAGGAATGTGAAAAATACAGTAGAAGTTCGAAAAGTAATTTTAAAATTTTAAAGGAAAAAATCTGTGCTGAAAATAAAAATAGAATGCTTAAGTTAATTTGGAAAATTTGGTGCAGGTTGTATTTAATTATCTGTAAACAAGAGTTTAGCGTTTTTATCTAATATAATAGCATAATTTTGATTTGTAAAATTTTACGAAATTGAAGGAATTTATTTGATTTCAGGAACAGGACTTTAGGTCCAAGAAAGCGAAATTAGAATAGACTGACCTAAATTAGATTCACTTCAGAGAAAATTATCTGAATTTAAACTTTTGATATTATTTTTTAACAATTCTACGAATATTTGCCATAGGCCACAATGTCTCTTAAAATGCAACACATACAAAATAAGCTGCAAGGTAAAAAAATATTAGTTTTTAAATAACCTCCTGGGAAAGCAACCATACATACACTGCAACAAAAGAATCAAAATACTATGAAAATAGTGTTTAATCAGAATAAAACTTGGCATGTAATGTACATGAAGACACAGAAATGATCACAGCATCAAATCTTGGACTCTACTACTGTAGAATTATTTCAGAAAGGTCAGAAATTAGTTTTAAAGCCCCTTCTGGCTGAGATACAGAGACAAAACCCTTATGTTAATGTGATAAATTATGCCATGTATTCTGCAGATACTTAATATTCCTGGTCCTGGGCTAGAGCAATCGATGACTTAGCATATCCAAGGTATGGTCAATGTGAGGCAGATCTGGGAATGTTGTTGAATAAGGAAGGGTTCAATACCACTTAAGTGATTTGGTTTGCTTGGGACTAATGACAAACAAGGGCCATACTTGGCAAGTAGGGAAAGACAAGCCATATATGGCCAGGCATTATTGTATTGGCAAGTAGCCCTTTGGACACACATGAAAGGCAAAGCAGGTTGTAGGACCTCTTGGACACATCACTGTGCAGAATGCCAGGCATAATTTGCCACAGGTTAGCATAACTTCAAGCTGAAGTTATTTCAACCTGAAGAGTAAAGGTGCTCGCACTGGCACCTCTTATTGGTTTGCTCATGTTGCTTTGCACTTGGTAATTGAATTCAGCTGTACTAATTTGTGACTTTTTGATGTAGTTCTACAATAAAGAGTCCTCCAACCATGATATTGCGATAATTTCTTTACCTCTTTATATACATCACAAATGTTAAATTTCATTCCAATCAAATACTGCCTTTTGGTTGTTTTGGATATTTTCAGCAGTGTTTGAAATTCAAAATTCATAATGGCTTCAAATAATTCTGCATACTATAATAACAAATTATTGTTAGATTGAATTAACAATAGTTAGAAATGAAACCTTTGTTTAAGAAGGATAACAGATTGAATAAATATTTTATAAAGTCATGATATAAGTAAAAAATACAATAAATAATAACTACATGACCTAGTAAAATCAAAATATATATATTTTTAAAACAAAAAAGTTTTAAAGTTGAATAAAAATTCAAATCACAAGCCTGTAAGAGTTCCACTTAGATAGAATCAAACTAACCTCCACAGTTGATCACCAATTCACTCTCCACTGATTTGATGTGATTCAGCAAAACCTTGTGTTAACTCTTAACTTTGCAATTAGGAAAACTGCATAAGGTTTGACACTTGGAATATTTGATTTTCCCCTAGAACAGTCCCAGCTCACAAGCTGGTTATGAACTCTAATCTTTTTAATGATATTATGTAGACAATATTGTACAATAGTTGATTTTGAAATATTATATTCTACTATGTAGATGATATTCGTTGCATATATATGTATATAAAGATGTTCCTGCCATGTAATATATATGAAGATGTTCTGGATGTTAGCAATCATAGACATGCATTTTAAAAACCCTTCACACAAACTTTTTATTCTGAACTTGCTTTTTCCAAGTAAATAAACAAGGGCATATCTTTTGATGAAGTTGTAATTCAATGAAGAAAAAATACATTTTTCCTTCATAAATATTTCAATTTTTTTTAAATGTATACATTCTGAAACCCAAAAATTAACATATACTCTTTATATTAATATTGAATAAAGTATTATGATGTAATACTAATAAAGTAATTTAATAAATGAATTGAATAATTAAATTAAAATTGCAAGTAAAAGTTCAGATAAAGCCATCCCTTTTCCCTATGTTAATACATAAAGTTGTGGGATTCTATACAATTAGTAAAGCTTTCCATAATTCCAATTGTGGTCACCAAAAACACTAATATTTTCTAGCAGTCAACAGGTATGTAAAGAAATCTATTTCTTTTACATTAATCAGAAAAATATTGGTATAAAGAAAGAAATTCACAACAATTTATAAAAATTTCTTATCCTCTTCATTCCTGAAGTACCCTTTAGGGTACATTAAAATAATTTTTTCCCCTAAAAATGTTAACAAATCAATCCTTGTTCAAAATCAATTCAGGCTGTCCTCATGCAGTTGAATTCAAATATTCTGACCCATAGCGTTAAAGTACCTATTTGGGGAAATAACCCAGGACTCAGTTTTTACAAAAAAATAAAATTCCATTTTTTTATCATTTCCAAGTCTCAAAGGACCTTAAACACATAATTGATAAAATAATTTTTTGAAAATTTTCTCGAGACTTAAGGTCATATCTTATATTTATGTATAATATATAAGGTTATATATTATACATAATAGAAACTTTGATTAAAAACTTGTTGACAATACAGCTTGGAGCTTAGTGTTAGTTTTTCATTAACAAGGTAGTTACCAACCTCAATTCTGGTAACCTGCCTAGTGAGAATAGCAGGGTTACCATTTACCATAATTGACAGCATATCACCCATACAATCATCAAACTCAAGGATGTACTGTCAACTAGATTTTAATCGAAATTTCATCAAAGTTTGATAATGAAGCAAGTTTGCATAAGAGAGAAAATGTAGATTTGGGAGATATTGTACATCCACACAGCAGGATCATCCTATTGTCAATTGAAGAATCAAATTTCATCTATACTTGCTTCTTTAGAAGGAACTTGCTAAGTGAAAAGATGGCCAAAATCTTTATTTTTCATAGCTATTTTACATTCCTGGCTAAAGCTTATTGATGTATTAATTTTTCTATATAAACCACACACACACAAAATAGGAACTTTTTATATCCAAAATTGCATTACCAAGCAATTTGCTAAAAACCAATTGAAAAATTGACACTGAGCATTTAAAATAGAAACAATGATGCAATAAAATATTACGCAAGGTAGAAAAAGTCTTCCTGATGCAAGTAGGTCATCTTACTCAAAAATGAAAAGAAAGTGTTAGTCAAAATGAAGAAATATGTAAGTAATAGCAGAAAGTACATAATTTAAGAAAAAGAAAGCTAAATCTTAGAAAAAAATGCACCAAATAACTTACAGTATTCCTCAATTCCTTGGTAAAGATTTGGGTTGTCTTAAATGGCTTTTTATTTCTCTTTCTTTCATGTCTTTCTCGTATCTTTTTCTCCAAGTCCAAAATCATATCTTTACATGACAGGAGATTTTCTTCAGGTTCCATAGTATCACTGTCTCTTCCATAGCCTCTCCATCGCACTCTGTACAACTTCTGGCCCTAATTTTGAGCATACCACAATTTTAATATTTTTAAATAAATACACAACAAGCCAATTGACTATTGTTTGCAGGATCAAATTCATGTTCTATAAAGAATTGTTTTCAAAACATATAAGCCTGGCTAACTTTAAACTTCATCAGAAACCACTATCCCTAGCAATACTGAAATTGCCAATTTCTAGAGGGATACAGCCCTAATAGGACTACCAAAATTCAACAGTAGCCAATATCATTTATATAGAAAGCCGATAGTCACCAAATCAAAGTCACAAACTAAGACACCACTTAAATTAATAGATAAGAGCAACAGATGGGATAGCTTAGGGTGAAATCTCTTGAAAAGTTGTTCTTTGCATCAAATTACCACATGGTATTCTGAGCCATGAATCTATTAATAGCAGCACTATATGTCATTGGTTATCATGGTGCTATCAGCACCCAAGATCTACATCTCAGTTAAGAGATGACTGCAATAGTGCTAACTTGATACTCATGGACAACAGGTCATAGTTTTACATCCAATTTCAAAATATTTTTGATTCATTTTGGTAATCACTCAAAGTTAAATGCATACAAAACTTTATGAACTACCATAAATTTTTGCAATACTAAGTTTGTGAACTATTCATGGAGTTTGAAAAATCCTCTAAATTTTATCTGCATTAAGGATATTTCTTGTACTATATCTTTACACTTAAATTATATATTTGAAGCATTTTTACTGAACAGAATCTGAGCATCTTCAAGGTTCATTTCAATAGATATATACAAAATCCGAAATTTTATAATGTGCTTAAAACATAAGCTACAAGCAAAATTAAAAGTTTTCCAAATTGATCCAAATGCTACAATATAAAGTTTTGCTGACAAAAATTATGCATGTTCAAAAACAGAAAATGCACTATTTTAAACACACTCCATCAAAAGCTAAAACGAACAAATTGTTTTGTTAGTACAAGGAATCAAGATAATAAACATTTCGGAAAGCAGCATTTATCATACATATAATTTTCATAAGCTACAAAAAGTGTTATTTCAGGTATAACTTTTATCTAAAATGTGATGTTTAAAGATTGAAATACTTACAAGGAAAATAGCTTTTTAAACTTTCTTTGAATGAAATAATTATGGCAATTATTTTCCCGAGGTTAATGAAAGCTACTCAGTTTAAAATAAAGCGTGAGCTACATTAATTTTGTTTTAACTAATCGGCATTATTAAGAGCTAAGGAATATTAAAATTGCAGAACAGACAGATCATTTCTTGCACTGTAATACTCACCTATATTAACCCATTTCCATAATTAAATCAAATGCAAAGGTTCAAACATTTGGGTTTAAATTGTATTTCAACTACATTTTCTATTTACATTAAGACTACCCTTGTGAGATGCATTCGCATTGACTGCAATTTTAATTACAGGCCTCACGATTTGCTAATCTTTCATCAGCTCTCATCGCCAGATCGCAGGGAAATTAACATAAATGGACTGGGACGGCTCAAATTACTTCATTTTTCAATTCAGACTGAAACGCTGCATCATAATTATGTTTGCACCATGCATAGTGAATTTGCACCCAAACGAAGCATTTCAATGTGGACTGGGCCCTTCGAAGGAACATAAACAAAACGCCAAAGATAAGTGCATCGTAACAGACGACAAGCAAACCGAAACGAGAACTAATCACTAACTACACATCTCACCTTAACTATCTTCACGGCTACTAATTTTTCCACTTCGTACACATCGCCTTGAATTAAGAACAGTTTGGGTTCCGGTTCAACCATTTTCTGCAACTTTTTTCTCTTTTCCTAGCGCAGCCAGCCCAGACATCCAGAGCCCGCAGCTTTTATCATCAACGCATCTTGCCGTTCAGCCTCCAGTGTCAAACAAACTCTAATCCAAATAGACGAGCGAGACGCTGAAACCCCCGTGCGGAGAATGGAACTCGTCCTCTTGTCAGGTGGTTTACGCACCGAAATTTCGGCACTTGCAGGTGAGCTAAACCACTGTCGATGGGGCCCTCGTCTGGTGAAGATAGGATGAAATGCCCCACAGGCGAAACTACGATGTCATCGTTCGCTCTTATCTCAAACCATAAAGTTAAGAAATAACAAAAATTTCTCGTTTTATTTCTCCCTTTTTTCGTTGCTCTTGTTCTAGCGCCTATTGCTCAATTAAGGATGATGCAGGAGGAATTAGTAACCCCGGTTTAAAGTTCTACATTAAAATTTTTTGTTTCACGTGGGAAATTCGAGCACGCGCTTGTGAGCCCTTAAAATTATTTGAAAGCCGGATTCTGATGCTTAAAATATTACACTAATTCAAATGGGGAAATAAAAATAATTATTAAATTCAACGAAATAAAATCAGTACTCAAGAAATGACTTGAGGGGAGAGTCCAAATATGAAAAACATTTTAAATTGAACAAGTTTTTATCTTAGAAGTGTTAATATTGATAAAAAAATTCATTCTGTCAGTAATATATAAAAGTTTGAACAAAACAAACCAGGTCAGTCAATTTTATTTTAGCTGTCAACCACATGTGTTGTTTTTAAAATTGCCCAACTAAATGACGAGATTGCAAGAGTCGAAATAAAACAAAATGGCAGATGAATTTTATTCAGTTTTTGAAATCAATCAGGTGCAGCCAAAATTCAAATTTCCCTGTGAATTGTTAATTAAAATATCAATTGCATTATATGTACAATTAACATTTTCTTTAAAACTGCATTATATATGCAATTAACATTTTCTTGAATACTTTTCATTTTTTGGGTTTCCAACTAGAATTCAACTATAATTATAACTTATTTGATAAAAAGGAATTTTGAATAGCTGTTAAGCCGAATTTCAATTCAGTTTTATGTAGCACTTTTACTTGTGGGAACAAAATTTACGTACTTAATAACAAGAAAATTTTTTTGAGGATTCATTTCCTGATCATTTTAAACTAGCTAGAAAACATTTTAACAGGATTCCTCCAAGAATTGATACCAAAATTAATTTTAATATTTTATTTCGCTAAGGTTTAGTTGATTTGTTATGTTTTGTGTTACATGTGGGTTGTACTTATTTCACTGTGGAAACTTGATAAAGAAATGTATGAATTGTTTTTTCTACATTCATAAGCTCTACACAAAAATAAGATTTTGTCATAAATAGTAAAATATGCAGATAATTTCTTTTTAATGGCAATATTATATGTGTTCAGTCACTCAACTACCAAAATCTTATACAAGTTACTTTATTCCAAAACAAACCAATATTTTAATGCTATACTTTCAGTTAAAACTGTAAAGATAAACTAGATTCTAAGAGCAAATACAATTCTTTTCAGTGTTTTAGATAATTTTTTAAAATATAAGTGGTTATAGAAATATTTTTGACTCTAAAGTTATTTAAAAACTCATCCAGCCCATTCTTTTTCTAATAAAAAAATGTTTCAGGATTTCTGCTAACTGGATGCAGTCTTTATAAATTTGTCTTTGCCTTTAACTCAGCATAAAATCTAATAACTTCTACGCATACATATTTTTTAAACTTTATATTTATAATTGTTGAAGCTAAAAACTTGCTTTTAAATAACATGGAGTATAAACCTATCAGCTAAATAATTTTTAAAAGTTCTTTTTCAAATAATAATGGGATTACTTGTATGAGTAGTGAGTTTGGGACAATAACTAGTTTTAAAATTTAAATGAAACCAATAAAGCGTTTGTATTGTATTCAAATTATTGCTTTACTTTATAAAATTCATTCCATAGATGAAACAAATTACATTTTAATCCTGCATCTTAAACAGAGTATTACAAGGGTGTCAATTTTAATTTAATTTTATTGAAGATACATGGAAAATTAAGCACGAAAAGGTGCAACAAAAATAGTGGTGCATTACAAGATGTAACACAATAGTGTATAGATGTAAAATAGAAAAGTTCAATTAAATATATTTTGAATAAAGGTATGAATTTCGAAATTATAAGTACCAAATGTGTAATTTGGTAAACATACCACCAGTGGTATCATAATTTGCACATGGTATGTTGTAATAAGTGCATTTAAAGGCATACTTATTACAACTCCTGATTCAGATTACATAAAAACATTCAGATTCATAGTAATGATTTAAAAATGTAATAGAAACAGTTGAGGCACTGAGAGCAAGAACAGCTTAACCAATAAATTTGAAAAGTGGTATATGGCATTAGAATGTTATTAAAATAAAAACAGCCTAAATATGTTTGAAAGTTACTCCAAGATTAGCAGCATATTAAAATTTTCTTGAATTGTATATTTTTTTATTTTATCTGCATGCATGAACTATCTAAGTAATTTAGGATGATCTTGTTCACAATGCCTCAAGTAGAACAATAATTTGAAAGGACCAATAAGTTACAACCAAATTAAATAATTTTTATTCATATAAAAAATAACAAAGTGAAAGTGACAACAGTACACTTCCATTTTTATCTTTTAAATGTTTAAATACACATTTCAGATATATTATCTGACTAAAATACAAATGCCATGCTAAGTACAGTTGATATTAAGTGTTCATTGCAATAAAATTTAAAATACATGTAAACTAGTACTGCTGATAAACACAGGATTCCCTCTCATCAAGCAAAAGAAAAATTAGGGCCTTTTCAAGGTTATTTTTCATTTAAGACTGTTTCACATAGATTGCAATAGATTAACCCACAAGTGCCCAGGTGAAGAAACTTTCTTGAGTGAAATGTTTGGATCTCACAGACCCAGTTTTAAAACCGACTTTTAGTAAACCTATGAATATTATGCCATTGATTTTCAATGACACTTCACCTTAGCTGAGTAACATTAACCTTGGTTTTTAAATACAGGTGAAATAAAATATGCAGTGTTCTTGTAAAATTTAAAGCTTTAAAAAATTTTTAAGGACTTTAAGCAAATATTAAGACCTTGAGGGTCTAAAAATGAAATGAAAAATTAGGCCCTAAAGCCCTTGGGAATCCTGAGACATGGATTTTCTTTATTCATCAAAATTTGACAATAGCAAATGAAAATTGTATAAGATTTCATTGCACTTTTGATACTAATATAAATTTTAAGATCATACAATTTTTCATACCAGATTTTATTTGACAGTGTTCAAATTGATGACTACAAACACCCAAATTACAACACAATAAATATACTTTTATGGAATGTTAATTAAAGGAAAGCAATACAATGTCGAATATCCAAAAAATACTTATGGAATGTAAATTTGGGGAAACAATGCAACAAGGAAAATAGTTGCATAAAAACTAGATACTGAAAAGTAACAAACATGAACCAACACACTATCATGATTGCAATAAATATGTTAATGAAATGCTATGAGAAAGTTCTGTACAGCGAAATGAGCATTATTAACAGAAAGAATCTGTAGGGAGCTTACTCACTATAACAAAATCTAACTTGAAAATACAACAGTACATAAAGCAGTGTAAAATGATCGAGAACATGAAAATCTCTTAAATTGTGCCATCATCCTCTCCACATTCACCTAATTTGCACTTTGATGGATGTTGCATGATAAGTAATTAAATTGCTATTGCAATGCAAATTATTTCCAATGTCTGAAACCATGAAAAGAAACTGGGTTTCCACTAATATTACAGCTTCATTCTTCAGTGACTTAACCATCACTTCACATGGCAGTCTTCACTCATTCAGCTGCTAAAGATAGCAACCAGATAATCAATCCAGCCACAATCATCTATTGCATAACTAGAAGTACATTCATGATCTTAATACAGCTTTGCTCTTACTTAATTGGCAATCAATCAACTAAGTAGTATCACCTAACAAATTCAGAGTAGCTAAATTTTAGAAGACAAGTACTGAGGCGAAAGTAATCACTACAAAATTAACTAGCAAATACGGTGGTATAGAATAAAGCAATGCAATGAATTTTACCCATGAAAGTGCTGTTCAGTAAACTTAACATGCTCCACTTCAAATTATTGATCATACATCAGGGGAATACAAGTAAAAATGGGTTACTGGGGTAAAACAAGGCAGAACTATTAATCAATGTGCAATCATTCATAAATTCTGGAACCAACAAATAAGTGCTATCTATTAAACTTCGTTTAGGCCATTTCCACTAGCCTTTACGTGAGTGTTATATTTTGTGTTTTTGCAATATTGGATGCTTTTCCTACTTATGTAAGTTATTTGTAAATAAAATTTATTATATGACCATATCTAACCTAAAAATTTGACTGAGGTAGAGTGGGGATACTATTTCTGAGGGAAAGAAAGGATAGTCAAATGAAAATGAACATGTATAGTCATGATATTTACAAAGGATGGATTAATTTGCTCATCTGCAATTGGCTCATTGGAGTTGAAACATTACAGAAGAACCAGACTGGTGAAACAATCTTGAATAGTTGAAAGATAAGATGAGAATATCAAATATCTTGTTTAGTTTTTTGTTGGAAACGACATTCCATTAAATTAAAAAAGTTTACTATTAATTATAACTTTTATAATTGGAAAAATTAATAAACAAAAAGACCTATTTTGTTTCACATGTGAGGAAAACATTGCAGAAGTCATTTATAATAATTTATTACAAATAATTTATTTTTTCACAGGTTACATAAAAGTGTAATCTAAATCCAATGTTTTTTTGTTCTTGATAAAAGAACTTTTTTTATCTAAAATAGATAAACTGGCATTATTTGTTATTTTTTGTGTTCAAACATAAAGTACTCCATTCTACCCCACATTTCATTACAATCTGATTGAATCTAAGAAATTCAGTTTCTTATACATATAAAAGATTAAATATAAAAAATTCCCTCTTGAGTATTTGACTTGATGTTAACAATTGTGGAAACAACGGGATCATGTTCAGCTCATTCTAATGCTTGAGATGGAATAATTGATATCAATATACAAATGTGTTTTAAAAACAGAAACTTCAATAACATCATATAATTTAAAGTTATTAACATTTAAAATAAAAGATTTATAAAGTAATATTAATATAAATCTTTCAAGTATAACATAAATCACAATTGTAGTACTCAAAGAACAATTGCTTTCAAGTAAAACAGTCTCTAAACCCAAGAAATATGGAAGATTGTTCTTTCTAAAAGATATTCCTTGAAACTGTAATGGTTAAATGAACATTCACCAAAAATTGGCAGAGCTGAATACTGTGCAGTCTTAAGTCTTTTCTAGTCACTATTTTGTCATGTTGAAACAGGGGAATCTGATTCTTCGTCTCCTAATAGAGGTTTCTCTTCAGTTGCTTTAGAAGTTATACTTTGATGTCTTCTGTTATTCCTTAAAATTGAATTTCTGTGCAATTGATCTGGAATTAAGTAGTTCAAATTATTTCAACACATACTTCACATCACATAAGTTAAAAAGTATAAGTTGCTCAGTTATCATGAAATTACATCTCTCTTGAAACTACATTAGGAAACTATATTTAACTACTTAATGCCTATACCTAAAATAGCTGGTAGGTAAATTTATTGTGTAGTAAATTTCATGTTTTTCTCCAAATATAATTTAATTTAAAATTATCTGTAAAGCTGAATTCAAATAGGAAGCACAAGACCCAAAGCAACACATGCAGACCAATCAGAGGTGCCAGAGTGAGCAGTGAAAACGCCCTGGTTGGTTTATGAATGTTGTTTTGTGCTTACTATTTGAATTCAGCTTAATTCTTATTGTCTTTTTCTATGAATTTTCATTAGCTATGAAATTAGATTTCTCAAACTAACAATGGTGTTTCAGTTATTTTAACCTAAAAATTCTTGTAAGATTTTCCTTTTTTTAATCCTATGCCCAGTTGCTTTCTCAAGCATTAAGTGCTGAGATATACAATACAAAACACGCCATCACAGAGGAAAGAAGCAACAATGTCTATGAGACAATCAATGAAAAAGGCTTGCCAGTCATGTTTTCATGTCCACACAAAGAGCAGGTATGCCAGAAGGTAATCATGTCCTGTCAAAATTTCAAAACAGGCAACCCCAATGGCTCAATTTTCAAATGCAAAAACAAAACTAAATAATATTAATTTGTACTTTCAGTAGAGTAACATTGCTTTCATTTGCATTTTGATACAAACAGGGCTACCAAAGCCAAGGCTTTGGTAGCCCTGTAGGTATTTTATTTAGTAAAATAGTAGCATAAATTTGTAAAAATAGTAGCAAAAATCTCTTAAATCCTATTTAGTGACTGATACAAAATGAATCAGTTGAAATGCAAAATGTGCTAATGAAATATGAAACAGATGAAGATCTCACCAAGAAATTAAAATTTTAAAAACTAAATACTTTCTTTATCAGATTTTATGACAAACTAGTAATCATAGATTTCAATGTTTTCCTTTCATGGTTGCTACAGCTTGATGCCGAAACTTTGAAATTGGTGTTCCTTGGAAAACTTTCACCCTAAAGAAAAAATATTTTTCCACCGCTAGACCAAAACGGACTAAACTTTTGTTGACCTTTCATGAATATTCAAAAAGTCATAAAAATTCTTACAGTATTGTATTAACTTGTATCAAATGCATTTGCTTATCAAATTTAGAAAAAATTAATTTATGCCAGGCAAAAATCAAAGATGGATCGATTTGCAATATTTAGTTGAAGGGTGTTTTTTACAATTATAAATCATAATAATGAAACGAAGGTTTTTTTATCACTAAAACCAAGTGCCGTATGCTTTGATGCATTAAAACTTTTTTATTTAGAAATGTTACATTTTGAGTTTCTTGCTTAGGAAATAATTGATTAAAGAGTATGTATACACTAGAAATCACGAAAATTGACCAAAATATCGATGTTTTTTAATAATTCAAAATATTGTCCAACCCCCTAGTTTTCAAACAATAACAAGATCTTGTAAATATTCGAAATAGTTTTTAAGTTACAAGGGTTTGCGTTAGGTTCTGCCACCATAGACAAATGTTTCCAAAACTTTTAACTCAATTTCTGAAAAACTGAAATTCCTGAAAAAATCTTAATTTTTTAACTTCCTTCGTGAAAAAAATTGTAAAAAAGAAAGTATTCCCTCTAGCAACTTGATGGAGGGTCAAAACATGAATATTAGGAATAATTTCAACAAGAATTGTCTTTCTGAACACATTAGAATTTGAGATATTACTGTTAAAAAAACATGCTAATTAGCTAATTATATCTAAATTAGATAATTAATGAGTAGCTTAATCAGAATTTTTTACACTAAAATGAGTTTAAGCACAACCCAATGACCTATTGTGAAAAAACTGGATTTTTAAAGTCAAAATTAAAAACAAAATGTTCTAGTGTATACATACACCTGTGGTTAAATTATGTAGTATTTGAATTGGTGATTTTTATTTAACACAGTAAAATTCTTGTGTTTTGATGTTGTTGCTTCCATTCTTATATTTTCATGCCCAAAGTCAAATTAATATTTGAACAGTAAGATCAAAGTATAGATCTTTACAAAATAATATATATTTTAGTTTCTTTTGATTATAAAAATCTGGTTTTTTAAATATCAAATACAAAATAATTATGTTCCACGTTTTATGCAAATATCATTAAGAAAGTAAATAGAGAAAATTATCAACAGTACAATTTAACCTTCTTGCCATTGAAAATTAAACAAATTTCGATGCTTACCTTCATTTCTTCTTGTCCCAACAGACTGTGTAAGTAAGAAGGCTAAAGCAATTAAAGCCAGTATAATTGCTCCCCCGCAAGAAAATACTAAAACATATTTGTAATACCACCTGCAGTCATCACAACAAGTTCTAAAAAGATATAAAAATAACTCATTTTTTAGTATTGAAATGCAACATTCTAATTTCTTTACGTAATCTAGTGAGATATTTGCATTCAGCATTTGTATAAAAACTCAATTAAATAACATTAAGTATAATGCCAACCACTAATGAGATGTTCCACAAATTATTATGCATCTTCTCTTTTTTTAATGTTATACTATAAACCATTTTTAAAACTGACATTTTAATCAATAGTAACGATACAAAGTATCTATGTATACATATTTATATTTTTATATAGACTAGATAGATTATTCTCATAACATAACCTTTATTTCAATATTCTTTCATTATTGAAAGTCCTTTTCAATGCAAGTTGAGGTTTCCTGGCAGTAGGAAGCATTTCCCAAACAAAAACATTCATAGAGTGTGGCTCCTACGAAAAGGCAGTTGACCTTGGTCAATTGATTTTTGAATAGGTGTGAAAGGTCATTAGGAGGGGGATTGTCATACAGCAAAAGCATGAATGGTGATCATCATGGGTGATTGTGGTTCCCCCCACCAACTCATAACTGCCACTGCTTACAGCACCAAATGATACAATGAATACCAGCATCCACAGTAAAGATGCCAGTTGTGGAAGCACTTTGCTTGCATTCCAACTTATCACTTTATTTAAAGAAAAATCTTGTGCAAAGCCATGTGACTTAACTGCCTCATCGCAGGAGCTAAACTACATCATTTCTACTAAAAAAAACATTAAGTACAGATTTATAATTCCATTTTAGCCTACCCAGCAAATAGCTATATCTTATGTAATATTGTATACAAATATTTTTAATGAGACGAAACAGTGAAATATGCTTGTTTCGACTTCAAACCTGGAAGTCATTTAAAATAGAAAAGGTTATTTTAAATTTCTTGTTCTATTTTCAAAATTATGATTTTCGAAACCTAATTTAATTAAAATGCTAAAGAAATTTACTTTGTTTGTACAGAGGTCAAAATAATGTTTATTTTAAATGTCTATAACAAATTTTTTCTTACTAAGTGATATGTTTACAATATTAATCCAAAATGTGCATCTAGAGAATCCACACAGCCACTTAAATAATTTTAGAAGCATTTGTAAATAGTTAGGACATGTAAAAATGATAAAAACAAAATTTATAAAAAGGTTGTACAACATATAAATAAGATGAATCTTACATGCAAGGATGAACATCCTGAATTATAACTACTGCAATACCATTTGCAAGCTTGTCAACAAAACTCATGGATCCAAAGACAAATGCACCACTAGTCTAAAATACAGAATAAAGAAAATCAATGCAACTTAAACCAATTTCTTTACATTTCCTGGTTATATATTCATGAAAATGAATTCTATACAATTCTGTAATTTAACTCCAATTCATATAAATTTTGAAATTATATTAGGATGTTGAATAAATTCTCGCTGTTTTTTTGTGAAAATTAATGTTTTATTTTAAAAAATCATTAAAAAACATGTTACTGAAAGTATTGTCCATCGCTAGCCACTACTTTTCCCCATCTTTCTGGCAACATTTGAATTCCACGTCGGAAAAACGACACGTCTTTTGAGGCTATCCAAGAGTCGACCCAATTTTTGGCATCTTCATAAGAACGGAAGTGCTGCTCAGCCAGGCCATGCGTCTTTGACCGGAACAAGTGGTAGTCGGAAGGGGCAATGTCCGGTGAATACGGCGGGTGGGGTAGGACTTCCCACTTAAGCGTTTCCAAGTAGGTTTTTACCGGTTTTGCAACATGTGGCCGAGCGTTGTCATGTCTCTGCTTGTTTAGCGGCCGTTTTTCCTTCAATGCTCGGCTTAATCGCATCAATTGTAGTCTGTAGCGATCTCCCGTGATGGTTTCATTTGGTTTGAGCAGCTCATAATAAACTATACCCAGCTGATCCCACCAAATGCAGAGCAGAAGCTTGGAACAATGGATATTCGGCTTTGCTGAAGATGTTGATGGATGGCCCCACGATTTTCTACGCTTAGGGTTATCGTAGTGTATCCATTTTTCATCACCAGTTACGATACAATGCAAAAATCCTTTCCTTTTCTGCCGTTGAAGCAGTTCGACGTCTCTCGGTTTCAACTCGTGTGGCACCCAATCACCTTGCTTTTGAATCATTCCTAATGCTTTCAAACGTTTCGAAACTGTTGTGTGATCAACTTCTAATGATTCTGCAAGTTCAGCTAGCGCTTGACATGAGTCTTCATGAAGTAATGCTTCCAATTGTTCGTCTTCAAACTTCTTCGGTGCGCCAGAGCGTTCTTTATCTTCAAGATCAAAATCATTATTTTTAAAGCGTTTAAACCAATCTCTACAAGTTGTTTCAGACAGAGCATGGTCGCCGTAAGTCTCAACAAGAATTCTGTGAGCTTCAACTGCAGACTTTTTTGAATAAAATAGTGCAGAAAAATTCCCCGCAAATACTCTTTTTTTGGCACGAAATTTGACATATTTAACGCAATGAAAAATAAAGTTGTTTACACTTCCGCGAAATAACATACACTGGATTTCAAGCTTGCTTATAGTACTTGTAAATAGATGCGTCACTATCATAAACTAACGCAACCAGTTCCGGTAACGCCATTTGTTGGAAAACAGCGAGAACTTATTCAACATCCTAATAAAAATCAGGTACTTAAAGAAGTATGTGCATGAAGTATACTTAAAGTATCATATGATGAACAGAATATAAGTTAAATTCAAGCAAATGAAAAATATAAATAGCAGTAATATTTCATATACACATAACTATCACAAAAATTTGTTTATCCTCTATTAATAACTGCAATTTTTTATCAGACAACCTTCCAATTTTAATTTAAACTTATTAATAAAAATAATAATCAAAATACAATTTGGACTACGAATATAATTAAAATGAACTCATAAAGTTGAAATTTTGTGTTCCTCTACTAAATAAAATCAAGATTTTATGAGATAAAAGTTTTGTTCCTTTTGGGTTCAATAAATGAAAGGCTTCTTAATAGTATTAACTCAAGATTTCCATAGATGACATGACACATAATCTGCTGTCTAACTTATCCCCTCACATGATTTATTATGGAAACACCCGAAAAAAGGATAACTTTAACAATCATATTTGCAGCTTTTTCAACAAAATCATCACAACATACAAATAAAATAAACACTATACTTCCACTTATTCTATATTTTATAACTGTTAATCTACTCCTGAAAGCCAGGAATGTTTAGGATCATAACTAACAAGTTCACACACTCTCACGATTAGTGTCATGAGACACTGTACCTGTTTTAAGGTACAGTGTCTCATGACACTGAGTGTTAGGCAGTTGAATTTACATCGCACTGATGCAACACAACAGGTTATTGCTGATGATCCGGAATCATTCCTGATGGGAAAAATCCAAGGACAACACCTCGTAACTTTGAACCATGGTCAAATGATGAGGTCAAAACATGAACTGGTACCCAACTTTAAATTTCCACACCAGGCTAGCGTGAGGATATTTGAGGTCACAACAGATTTAACATGCAACAGCCCCCATGTTCACAACAGTCTTAGGTTGGATTGAGTCTCAAACTCACAACACTTCAGTTGCTGATCTGTGACTCTACCAACTGGGCTACTATGGCCCTGTATTAAAGGAGTGTGATTGGGTTGACTAGAACATGCCACCAAGGTGGTATTGCATGGGTTATTGTTTGTGAAGAAAAAGGAACTTCAACTTTTATACAAAAAGTATGTTTTGATGGAAAACAACAATACATACACAAGTACAAAGACGTGGTCCTTCTCTTTTTAAAATATTATATGTAACTATCTTTTTCCTCTTCTCCAGTCAGACAACAGAATGTTTATTCTTATTCTGTTTTTTGTATTTTATATTCCACCATTTGCTCTCTCATTGTGGGATACTCTGGTGAACTGGAATATCATGGGAACCAGAACATTGCATCCATGTACCAAATGTCATCAAGTGCTTCTTCTGATTCAGATAAGATGAGTTGTAAAAATTCTTGTAATTCTGTATCACATCATCTGTTATCAACAACCTTGAATGGCATTGCCACAGCATGTCTATCCATTATATTATACTGCATATTAATTACCACCTATACAATATATACTATCTTATACTGCATAAACAGCATGCATATTAAAGTCCCTCTTAGGATTATTAAGTCCTGAGGAGTCTGAATTTCACCATTCCAATAAATTTGACCCTCAAGCCCCCTTTAGTGCCATGATGCTGGAAAGGTGCTAGATTGTGATGTAGTGCAGAGGTGAATCAATTTCACCACAGGAGCAACCTATTCAGGTAGGATTTAGGATCCAAACAATAGTGGTTGCATTAATATTACTTTTGATGACTACTTGGCTAAAACTTTGTAAGAAAAGCAGTGAAACAATACATTTATTCACCAAACCGTCAGAATGTACAGAAGTGTATTAGGTTTCTGAGGGGAATGATGTTTTCAAGCAAAACCGAATAATTTTGTAACCTATCTGAATCTGACTGGAGTTTTACTCACACTGAAGAGAAATACACCCAGAGTGGAATTGAACTGACAATTACTTATATATATAGACCATCACCACAAATCAAAAAAGAGAAACCAAATATAAACAAAAACAAAATGCAAGTAACAAGAACAAAAAAGTGGAGCAAAAATAACAACAATAGTACTGACAATAATATTGACCCTTTAGATGAACAGCGCTGAAAGCCGCAGAGAACAAATAAAGGGAAATAATGAGTAAAGCTACCCTAAGAATAGATTCCCCCGAGAAACAAAATGAAATAAAATATGTAAATGCTTACTTAGTACTTTGAGTTTTCGGGGAGTAACTTGTGTTGATCTCTTTGCCCTGGCCTCACATAAGTACAGAAAAAACTCAAAGCATCTCATTTTTAAGTGAAAACCTGGCTTTGCTCCCCTTGAAAAAGTAAGCAGGCTCACTCAACATTTACATATTTTATTTCATTTTGTTTCTCGGGGGAATCTATTATTAGGGTAGCTTTACTTATTATATATATATATTTGAGAATCATGTGTACTTAGGATTAGTTACTAAAGAACAATGAACAGTCACCACATAAATTTCACAGTACAGGCAAAATGATGGACTTTCAAGCAAAGGGAATCATTTGTACTGAGCCATTTACACAAAAGGCAGTTACAAATTGGCACTAAAACCATGAATGTGACTATTGAAAGGATTCTAAGCTAATTTAGAATATTTTACAAATTAAAAAACCAAACTTCCTAATTTTCATGAAATTTGTATTATCATAGCAATGAGATTCACAATTCTCTTGTGGCTATGGCAGTGATTGAATTACCATATAACATAAATTTGAAATATTGAGCTTTGTGTTCTGGAAAACATTCGGCTTAAAAGCTTTCAGATTCCAAATATTTTCAAAAATGTAATTACTACAATGTTATTCAAATCTTAATATTTAGATATATGCTTAAAGATTTACTCACCAAATACAAAACATTCAATTTAAAACTACAAATGATTTTTAAAAGTACCCATCCTATTTTACTGCTTTTCATACATATGCATATAAATATTCCAATATTTTACATTAAAATCCAACATCTATGTAACACATATGGACTGGTACAGTGGCTGAGTGATTGGAGCACATTTTGAGATACTGCAACACTTAGTTGTGTGATATAGATCCTATGTGATGATGTAAGGCTGGTTGTTAGGAGTTGACTGATTTCTTTAAGTCAACATGTAAATATGAGCCAGCTCCCTCAGGCCTACAGGATCTCATATAGACTCAGTTGTGTCTTGGAAGCAATTGAAGGACTATGGGTAAATGATAAGATATAGAATGATAAAATTAAAAACGAAACTGTAGAGAATCAAAATAATTTTTGATTACTTGAATGAGTGCTTAGTATTTGAAAATTTTATGATAAAATGATCTCATGAATAGTGGATAAACCATTACAATTTTGGAATTTTTAAAACTTAAAAATTGCTCTCCTGAAAAATTTGAAAAGGGTCTTACCACTATGGCTACCTAAAGCCCTTCAATTAACTAAGTTTGAATAGAAATTATTCAGGTTGGTTGGTTTTATGATGCAAGGACCCTATTTGGCCAAGCTGTGCCAAACACAAGACAACTTCAAGTAAAAATATCATGAAAAGGAAAAGAGGGATTGAGGGTAATGGAATGAAAGCAGAAAAAGATTGCTAAGAAGGTATCCCAGGAGCACACCTGTGTACCTAAAGACAGTAAATCCCATGGGAAAGTAAAAGATCACTGGAGTACCTTAATCATATCATTACCCAAGCTTATTTGCTCAGGTTCCACATTGTGGAGTCGGACAAATGCCTTGTTTGCTCAATGAAACACCTTTATAAAACCTATGACTGTTAGCAGAGCATCACTGAAAAGATTTAATCTTGTTTATTTTGCAATACAACTAATGAGAAAAACTTACAGTACTATTTGCAATAAGATCTGAAGTGAATGCCAGCGAGATGATCAGAAGAGTAGATCCAGCTATTCCAATAAGTACTGCCACACCATACAACTGATAGCTGCCATATATATCTCCTTCTCCATAGTAGATCCATACACAGGAAGAAAGAGCCAACATACACCCAAAGAAATATGTAGCCTATAATAAACAAATTGAGTGTTACAGCGAATACATTTAATTAATAATTCATTGTTGAAAATCAAAAAAGGTTCAGAAAGAGAATGGTAACAAGTTAGATTTGTACATTTAAATCCAATTTATTGAATAACCAACACAAGAAAATGAATTCTAGAACTACTGAAGAAAATTAGAAAATTTCCCATTTACTAATAAATTACTTTCAGACAACTATTAAGAAAATTTCCAGATCAAAGGGTCATTATATCACTTTTGTAAATTGATAATTTGATTTAACTAACAAACCAACATGTGGCATAAATGTTAAACTTTCTTAATTGCTTTTTTTGATATCTATAAAAAAGTTTCATTTCTATGGCGATAATTGCACTTTCTCTCTGGAGCAGTTCTCGTGGTAGACGGACATCGAAGGGCTAATTTTTGTTACCTTGCAAATTTCAGGCAATATATATGTAGAACTTTTACTTGTTGGTAAAGGAATGAAAGGAGACATTCTTTACTATTAAATGTTTAATTACAATGGATAAGGGAAACTATTTACAGGGGATCATCGCTACATCACACGTTCATCGTGTGTGGCCATATGCCACTTCTTCAGAGTTCTGCTGCATCTCTCTGAGATCTCACTCGGTCACCGGTCTGTCTCGTCATCCTGGTTCTTGATAACTTCCTGGTAACAGGTTGGTTTGATTTGTTGGGGTTTATGGCACATATAGGGCCATACTGATAACAGGAAATGTCAGGAGTTCTTCTGATACTTTATACCCAGATACCCACATATATAATGGATTTGTATTCATTCAATTGAGAACCGAAGTTACAATCAGATGATAAATAAAAAACAAATGATTCAAGAGTAGACAAAATCTAATCAAATGATGAAAGGCAGACAATGAAAGGATAAGGGAAATACTTGAATGGTTTCATATACATATTAAACTGTATGTTTAAGTTTTAAGAATTAATGAATGCATAAAAGCAAAATTTCCCTACATTAAATAGTTTTCTGATATCTAAAAATTAGATATATTAGTCGAAATCTATGTTTTTTGCCAAATGTGACAATTAAAAACAGAAAATAAATTTGTATCAATAAAAATGTTCTTGGAAAAATATATACGTATAAATAAAGAAACATAATTATAAATGAATCATTGATTACCTTAATTCCACATAAACGTCTTAGAAATTTCACTGCAAATGATGATATAAATCCACTAACAAATATGACAAGGGGTATAATTGCGATTTTATTCTGAAAAAGAAGTAAAGGGATTTAATTCCAATAGACATTAGCAACAGAACATTACAAACATGATCTAAATCAATAAGTTACCTTATGAAGCTCTAGAGTATCTTCTATATACATTGGCATATACACTTGAGACAAATTGATGTATAATCGTGTAGACATGTATAAAAGTGCAACCTGAAACACATAATTGAAACAATTCAAATTTAAAAATATCTGCAAATGTATCAAGTAGAAGAATAATTTTTAGCAATCCAGTTTTTTTTTTTTTTTAAATCAGTGCAAGGAGTGAAAATATACAAATGGTATGTGATAGAAAACTAAATTGGATATAAAAAAACAAAACTTTATCACAATATTTACTCAGATTTCTTAGTTGAGTTTGAAAAAGAAAAATTTATTTAAGATTGAATGAAAACACATCAGTAATTTAAAAAAGTATTTTTTATTTATAAATGTTTAGCTAAAAATGTAATGTCAAAATTATTTGGAACTAAACAGATTGATGTTACAATTTAAAGCATTAAAATTTAATTCTAAATATTACTTTTGGTATTAGAATAAAAAAATATTTTATTATCAATACAATACCACAGAGTATCAGTTAAAACTAAATACATGGAGGAAAAGTTTTAAAATTTTTTAAACCTAGACCAGGGGCCGGCAAACTGCGGCTCGTGAGTCACTTGCGGCTCTTTCGTTACGTATATGCGGCTCTGAAGTGAAAATGAAAATAAAACTATCATAGTTTCATTTATAAAATGTTTAAGGGATTTTATTCACATAATGGTCATTTCATTTATAAAAGGCCTACAGAAGGCAGGCTCAATGATTTTCAATATTTTAAATACTTTTCCATGATAGGATTCATATCATGAGTTGAAAAATATTTGCATTTGATGTTCTCAGCGTCTTTCGGTCTACATATTTATGTGAGCAATCGTTTTCTAACATGAATTTCATTGAATGTAAATTGAGAAGTCAAATTTCTGATGCCAACTTGTTATTGTGCCTTAAATTAAAAACTACTAGTTAGAAACTGGACATATAGAAACTTTCAAAGGAAATACAAGATCATTGCTCACACTGAAACCAATGAGAACAATTTTAAAATGATTTTTTTCTTCATTTAATAAAGATGAAATTAGCATTATAACTTGTTATAATATCAATTTAAATTTTCCTGATTTGTAAAAATATATTTGACTCGAATAATTTTTAAATTGTTGTGAGGCACAGGTTGGCTCTTGTCTTAAAAGTTTGCCGAACCCTGACCTAGACTATCAGGCACCTGTATAAGTTTGTTTCTTACATAACTCTTTCTTATTTCTTTCTTATTCAAGATTTCTTTTACCAATAATCACTAAATTATTATTTTCAACACCATTCTCCTTTTTCTGTAACTAACTTATTTGATTTAGTTATCAGTCAATTTAAAAAATTCACTTGTTAAATGTTATGGTTAATGCAACTAAAAATTTGTTTTGATGTTTTCAAAATTGTCTCAAATCTATTTTAAAGGGTAAATTATCTCAAGTTTAATGATTTTTAGTTACAAGTCAATGTTGAGGTAAAAAAATAATGAAATAATTCAATATATGACCAAGAAAAGTTATACAATACTTTCTCAATTAGTGGCCACAAAGTTATATGACGGAATGTAACATATGAATGGAATCTTTTGATAAATGTAACAATATTGTTGGAGATATTGGGCTACTAAAATGATTGAGATTAGATTTAGAATATTTTAACAGTATTAAACGAAGACTGCCCAAATTGTTGATGATGAATAACATAAAACACCAAAGCATTTTTTAATTGAACTGAATAGAAAGTCTTTATTCTAATAAACATTCAGCAAAGTAAAATGAATTCATCAGTATCTTTAAGATAAAAATAAAGAGGAGAATAAATTACCATGTAGAACTGTGGTTGTGCAAACCAATCTTTCCACCTCAAGTGTGGTTTTTCTAACATATCACTAGCTTCATTTATAACACATTGCTCTTGTGTAGCAAAGTCTGGATGCTCTTTTTCTTTAGTAAATAAATGAAATACAAGAGAGAAAACAGCTCCAATACCAACTACAGCAAGGGCAACATTCTATAAAAAATAAATGAGTATCAACAAAAAGAATGAATATGTGATATGTGATAAAAGCAGATGCATCTATATAAATAAAAATGAAGTGATTATTTGTACATTGAATATTTTTGCACCATTTCAAGTTATTTAGCTGTTTTGGGTCATTCTAATGCAAAATCAGTGGTTTTCACATTTGGTGTCTAAGTATGTGCTCACACTACGTCCAAATGGCTGAGTATATTTTTATGAAACTTGCATACTGTGTTTGAGTAGTCATACTCATTTAGTGATTGAACTTCAATGTGTTAATCAGTTTTCCCATTTTATGTCTGTATTTTTTCAAGTATTACATAAAATTTTATACAATATAATTTCATAAAATGTTAAATATTTTAGGAAACGAGCTTAGAGAACACATTATTTCAATTTCCCTTGCCAACATTTTTAGGCAAGTTTCAACCTAAAAAAAGCAGAATACACATACTTAAATCAACTTTAATTTGGTAGTATTGGTTTTGGGTTTTATAGTACTAGGGTATTGTGCCAAGCACAAGACAGACAATGTCAAGTAATTGCGAAAAAAAAGGATGGATTGGATGTTGGGGTTTTACGGCACAAGGCTCAAAAGTGGACAAGCTGTGCTAAACACATGCATGACAGAATATAGTCCAATAAAAGCATAAAACATTTAAAAATGAAGTCCAAGACAAAGATAAAAGGTAGATTTAAAACATGTAAAATGTTTAGATGAGAATACAAATATTTAAATACTCAGATAATAAAAACAAGATCATCATCTGAGGCATAACTAATGAGACCGAAGAATTTAATTTACATATGTACAAAATAAAAAATGCATAAAATTTTAAAAGTGAAATTTAAACAGCCGAAGATGGACAATCCAGACAAGTCAGAAGCGCTACACCACCACTAGCATGATTGTTTTTTAAATTATCTCTTCTTGCAATATTATATCTTCCAATTTTTGTGCATACTGCTGGTGTCAAAAAAGTTTCCTGCAGACCAAGACATACAGGATGGCAACAATCAATCAAAGCCTCCACATTCTCAACATGGTTACGGTAGCCTTGGCAATTCCAAAATATTATTTTAACCATTATGATATTCTTTCAGCAATTTTTTTGCGTTTGTGTCTACTCTTTTTATTTTTGTCTATTTCCATTTTCTAACCAGATTTGTCAGATGAAGAATAGGTCTCCCAGTATTTTTCATCGATTCTATGAGATTTTATTGCATCTCTATTTCATCTGTGATTTTGTTTTAGATGTGTGTTTAAGATTAGGACTAAATTGTTTGGGAATGTTTGTTTTAGTTGATTTTTTAATGGTTGCATCTTTTTCTTGAACGATTGTTTCTTTGTTTTGCACAATTGTATTTCAATTTCTTCATTGGGAATGGTATCTGTTTGGACAGCAACAGATTTTTCAATTTCTACATTGGGAATGGCATCTGTTTGGATAGTAACGGATTTCATCGTTTTAATTAGATGCTTACGAAATATTTGCTCTTGGTGTCTGATTTTCTACTAGTTTTTTTGCTTCGAGATATGAAATCTTTTATTTTATCTTTATGGTTTCTTTTTCTTTTTTCCATTGAGGACAAGACCTGGAGAAAGTAGGATGATTTCCCTTACAATTGAAGCATACAGGTTCATCAGTGCAGTTATTGCCATGTTTGGGTTTTGAGCCTCTGGCTCAAATTGCAGGTGATTGGCATGAAGCCTGGGAATGTTCAAACCTGACACTTAAAGCATCTACGAGGGTTTGGAATGAATGGTCTAAAGCTGCAATTTAAGTATCCTGCTTTAATGGATGTCGGCATGTCTGGTGTGTTAAATGTTAATGTTTTGTGTTAGTACTTTTATCATCTTGTCTGATGCAAATGTGTTTGGCTGAACAAACATATTGAGATTTAAATTATTCAATAAACTCCTGTTCAGATACATTAAAAAGATCAGATTCAAATATAACTCCACGAATAGAATTTAGAGTTCTGTGTGGAGTTACATTAACTTTTAGTTCCCCAATTTGGTTTAATTTCATTAGTTGCTCAGATTGATATGCAGATTCAGTTTCTATGAAAAGATAATCAGACAGCAATTTCTTTATTGCTTTTGGTTCGCCAGCAACAGACTGAATATATTTCCGTACAGCAAATGGTGAAAAGGTTGTAAATTTCCCATCAAGGTTATTGATAACTAAAAATTTAGGTATTGGGCAATTAACATCGTTAGAGAGATTTAGGCCTCCTCTAGGGCCCAAAGAAATTTTTGGATCCATAGATTAAATATTTAACTTCTTTATGGTGAACCATACCTACCAGAGTCCAACAAGGGAAAGTGGTTGCTGGCTCTGGAACATTCCAGCCTCAGTACACTTCAAGATACCACCATGATATAGTGCTACAGTATCGGGATGTGGATCTGCCGGTTCACCCAGGGCATGCCTAGCTGCAGCACTAATCCAAAATACTTAAGACCAATGAAATCCAGCATGACAGAGGGGCTAAGCACTCTGAAGTGGTGAAACCCAGAGAACTTAAGTGAGTCAATTGACCAGAGCGGGCTCACTCTGATCACACATCTATGTTGAAGCATGGGCCAAAGGGCATGCATCAAAGTACTGACATTTTATAAAGTAAAAATTAAACATAACTCATAGTGATGGGAATTTTTTTTAAAGCAAATCTAATTGGAAAACTCAAAATGGAATCTTGATATGATTGATGATATATAATTGGATTTCAAAGGAAAATTGTTCATAATTTCAATGCTGTTCACAAGACACATGAAAGGGGGAAACAAGAGGGGTTGGGAGATAGAACAGTACAAGGAAAAGATCGCTTGGGTACCCTGGGAGTGTGATTCCCGTGTTTACCAAAGACAGTAAACCCCATAGGAGAAGAGCAGTTCACTCGGGTACCTCAGAATCGTGATTGCCCGTACACACCTAAAGATGTGCCCCCGAGGGAAAAGAAAGGATGGAGAGGAGACAGTAGAGAAAGATTACTTGGTCATCCTGGGGTCACGATCCCCATATTTATCAGAGGCAGTAAACCCCATGGGAAAAAGAATGGATCACTAGGGTACCTTGGGTTCGTACAGCCCGTACACACATAAAGATGTGCCTCCGAAGGGTTGATAGTTTTGGATGAGATGGGATGTAAATTAACTATTGTGATTACTCAGATTGTTTTACCAGTACAGCTGTAAAAAAGCAGTTATTTTACCAAAAATTAGTTTAACAAAACTTAAAGCCTCAAACTATAGCCTATAAGCTCTACTTTAAGCCTCATTTTTTCTTTGCAAAATGTAAACCATTTCCGAATATTTGGGATACATGATATAAAGCGAATAAAAACATTTCATTTTGCACAAGAGGAGGGTAGAAATTAGCAACAACAGTTATTTTGTGTCCAATATTGCTAGCAATGTATGTTCATTTTCAGGGAGGCATGTGTACATTTCAATCAACTTTCCTCAAAAGTTCTTGGTTTAACACCTGTGGTTATAGAATTCCATTTAATAAAAAGATTTGAAACATTCAGTACAAAACCTTTTGAACTAAGATGATAGCTAATATAATTTAAGAAAAGTACTTGACCAAACAGTACTGGTTTCAAAATGAACATTCACTGTTCAGGTAAAATTTTTTTTCAACATTTCCCATGTATCATTCCAAATATACAAGTATAAGAGAACTTACTCTAAAAACAGGAAGATCTTTGGGACCAGTATGTTTCTCTCCACTACTGGTGATGCCCAAAATTATCAACAGGGAACCATATGTACTGATATTGGACAGTACTGTCATGGCATATCTAGGAATATAAAAGTAGTTAAATGTTCATATGAATCAGGAATTATAGATTTATCAGTACATGATACAATACTTATAATAATTTATTATTTTATATTGAGTATTTGCAATACATGGTGCAGTAGAAGAGAGTAATATTTCTTATACCTCTATAAATGAACAAGCATATTCAAATGTTGTGGTGTTGAGAAATACTTTCGACTCAAAACAAGTTTCCTGAGAGGAAAACAAGAAACTGAGAAAAACTAGCTTATGCCCTAAAGAATCTTATCGAAAACCTATCACCATTTTTAAAAGTATAGTCAAACCTTGTTAAGACAAATTTCAGAGGACCGTAAAAAAATTTGTATTAACCATAATTCGTGTTATCCGAATTCTGAAAAAGCATTATTTCAATGATAAAATTTAAATATTAATGTTACATCACAGATAAATGGTATTCTTCATCACAAAGATTAGATAGATGATTCTTGATTATACAGATAATTCAGGATTACACAGATAATTCCTGATAACACAGATATTTCCTGATTATGCAATTTCTGTCTTGAAATAGTACTGTTACCAATTTTTGTGTTTTTTGTGACATTCTTTAAGAAAATCTTTGATGCAGTCAATGTTGCTTAATTGAGCAGATAAATTTTCACTGCCTAACAAAAGCAGTGAAAAATTTCTAAGCCAGCAGTAGCTTCTTTTAAAGAAGGCGCACTTATTCCTTTGTCCTCATCAGAATAATTTATTCTTTCTTCTTCCCTCTCTTCCACAAATAAATCTTCTATAATTCCGGAGTGACTTAATGTTTCTGATGATTGAAAAGAATCCGCTTGTCCTTAAGTTTCGAAAATTTGTTCGTCTTAACAGGAGATAAGACGTCCCAATTCTTAAATGAATGAATTAACATTATTTAAATACATATTTTGATAGGGATTGGAATTTAGTTTGTACTATCAGTAATTTGTATTAAGTGAGTTCATCTTAATGAGGTTTGACTGAATCAACTTAATTTTTTAACATCTTAAAAACAGATCAAGCTCAAGGGAATCATTAATAACAAAAACTAAGTGAAGCACTTGGAAACTAAAATATCAAAAATTATGGAACTTAAAAATGTGATATTTAAAAAAATTACAAGCGATTTCTGAGAATTGATTGAGTGCATTTGGATCTTGCTTAGGAAATGATTGCCTTGAAAGAGCAATTGTGAAAAATATAATTGACCATTTGATGTTATAATTAAATCTGTTTAGACTGCGTATTTGATATAAGTCAATCTAAAAATAACATAATCATTGACACAGAATTGATCCACAAGAATATTTTTTCTCATACAGGACATTACAATAAATCATTTGACAAATAAAAATAAGCTACAGAAAACAAAATGTGTTCTGTAGTAAGATTAACACTCAGCTTACAGTAGCATTTAAATAAAATATAGTTAAAATGATAAAATTAATTTAATAGTAACTGTGAATATTTAGCTCACAAATTTTATACTAATACAAGCAAGATATATTTCCCTGAGATACTTTTAAATGAGTGAATGCAAGCAAAATTGTACAGAATTGAAAAGTTAAGGGAGAAACACTTGAATAGATTTATCTTGATTTTACTCAATGATAAAAACTGCAGTGTGTAATAAAAAGTACTTAAATATAACATAACAATTAATTCCAGATTTAAAATTTAACTGCATTAGTGGAACTTTACTTGTGGATATTGGTTAATATAATAACCGGAAATATCTTTTAATGATCATTTCAATTCTTTCAATGATTTTAAGTTTTATAGTACCTGTATGAATTAAGCTCTACCCTCTCACATGACAGAGGTGTCAAGTCTGGAATGAGTGATAAATGAGAGACTTGAACAGCTGCCCAGCCGAATTGAAATATCACAATGAAAGCTCCATAATATAGAAACTGAGCCTCCTGTGAAGAGTTTGTGCAGTGAATGCATTCCATGAACAGAAATGGAAAACTGCAGATAACACAGATGGTACCTAGAAGAAACATAATTCTCAGTTTAGCGTAAACATTAAAAACTAAAATCTCTCATAAGTATGAGGGTGATTTTTGAACATTTCATATTCAAGTGTTGAAAAAGGCGAAATTCATTCTCAATAACAGTAAATGTAAAAGAATTAGTGATTCGTAAATCTAATATTAGTTTCAGTTCTTAAATATTTGACATGATTATTGTTGCCAACCAGGGTTACAAATTAGGTTGGTTGTTTTTGAGTTTTATGGTGCAAGGGCCATATTTGGCCAAGCTGTGCCAAACACAAGACAGAAAATGTCAAGTAATTATGAAAAGAAAGGATGGGAGGAGAAAGAGAGAAATATCAATTGAGCACCTGGTGTCACGATCCCCATGTTTACTAGAGGCAATAAACCCCATGGAAAAGAATAGATCACTAGGGTACCTCTGGTTCGTGAAGCCTGTACACTCCTAAAGGTTAGAAATTAGGAGCAGAAAGTCAGGTTTCAATGGCACCTAAAGACTCTTTCTCACAAAGTTCTCAACCTGGGTACAATTTTAAAATACATTTTTTTGCATGGATGTATATCAACACAGTGTAAGTAATGACTGGGACCTGGATTATAATGACTCATTTGCATTTGTGGGTGTTTTTTGTCTTAAAATCAATGTTTGTTTTGGGTCACTGTTTGACATTTATAATGATTGTTGCATTTATAGATAGATTGCTACAAGAATAAACAGTTGGCTGAATTTGCATCATACAAGAGAAAATATTTAGAAATCTTAGGCATCAAAATGACAACTGGGTCTAAAAGCTGTCCTCAAAGCAAACTTAAAAGAACCAAATAAGACTAATAATAGCTAATTTTGAATTAATGAGAAACTATCTTTGTTCTAGTGTGGAAGTATGTCAACCAGCTTTAAAATATGGAAACAAGCAGCATTACAAATTGACGGTCGTTAGTCATATTATACTCCTATAAATTTTCTATTGAAGATCGATTTTTAGTACATAATTATAATTTTTTATGCCTAATTCTCCTGAATTTTTAGCTTATATAAAGCATCAATCAATAGTTTATTCCATTCAAAAATATTCGCATCAAAGTCCAGACCCAGTCCATGTGTATAAATACTGTGTTTATAAACATCCACATATATAAAATGAATGGGGCTTACAGCACTTCATCTGGCTACAAAGGATAATCACAAGGACATTGTGAAAATCCTGATTGTCAAGGGAGCTGACATTAATCGGAAGGACTACAAAGGAAAGACAGCTTTAAGTGTAGCAGTGGCGAAGAAAGAAATGTACGTAGAAATTGCACCTAAATAAAACATTTTGGAAACTGAGAAAAAATGCCTAGGTGATATTGATTCCTGACTTTGAGGTTCAAATTTCTAACCCTGGAAACAAACTATCTGATAAGGCTATGCTGCAGAAGTTGTTTTGATTTGGAATTTCTATGTCTTACTAGATGCTAAAAACTGTTTTCTTAACCATTGTGGAAAGATGCAATGTCAACATATTGTCGGCTTAGAACAACTCATTAACTGATATTTTTGAACCCAATAAATGCTAATTTTTGGGATGAAGAGAAATACACAATTAGATTGTAATCCGTTTAAAAGATATACAACACTCAAAATGTTTTATTTTTTGACCAAAAAGCAGTCAGCTGTTCAGTAAAATAAATTTTTCGTCAGTTAACGAGTTTCTGTCCAAGCCAACAATATCGGTTAACTCACACATACATCTATTAATAAATGTTGGAAATTTTATAAAAATGAGTTGAGAAATTTAGTTTTCATTTACTAAACATAAAAAACTGTAGACAAAAGTTTTATCAATAAGAGACATAAAGAGCATAACATACCCACTAAATGCCATGCTTTTCGCCTCCCATATTTACAAAGCCACTGATTATTTGGCTGATCTGACTCATAACCAACAAAAGGTGTGGATATTGCATCTGCAACCTGGCCTAATAACATGAGATTTCCAGCAATATGATTGCTCAGTTTTAGAATATTATGTTGAAACATAAGCAAGTATGAAAACCACATAGAAGCACAAAGGTCATTCAGGACATGTCCAAAGCTGTATGCGACTCTCCGTCCAAATGGTATCACATGTTTTGGAGATTCAGAGCGAGATGAAATGAAAATTGCTGATGTTTCGGCCATTTTGGACACTTTAGCTTACTATAAGGGAAAATAAACATTTTAAGTACTTTACATTTATTTTCATAAATTCAGTGAGAACGAAACATGTGCAGTTGTTCAAGTTCAGTTACTGTCATCAGTTGGGGAAATAGTTTACAAATCATTTTCCATAATTTCACAACTGTGGTCCAAAATTATCTCATATTTTAGACTTTTCATAATGGCTTCTAAAAATAAAGATTTTCAATTTTTTTGCATGTGGATATTACTGGGTAAAAAATCAGAAATTGATATTGAACACTTGTTATTGGTGCATAGTTTATATATTTAATTTTTTGACAAACTTTGGACCATAGTTGCGCTGTCAAGTTAAAAAACATGGCAGACAAAAGAATGTTTCAGTATCATACAATATTTAATCCATGTTTTCATTTAGGTCACTTGAACGGTTCAATAGATGTCGCTCATATTTCAAATATCGGTGTTATCATGCTTGGGATGTTTGGATCATAGTTGGGGTTAGAATCAAAGTTGAGTTAAATTACAGTATTGACATATTAGCTGTTTTTCAACAAAAGGTATTGTGTCTTCAAGCTAAAGCTTGTCATTATATTTATATATTACATAATTATAGTAAAAATTGATGTTAATGAATGGAAAGCATTATGTAGCATATGGAACTATTGTATGCTTCTTTTATATTACACAACACTACAAACCAGTAGCATGACCCTCTACATCAAGATGTAGAGGGTCATCAGTAGTTTAACATATTGTTTCTACTACCCATATGGTATAAAAGTTGTGTTAACACTCAATGCTCTTTCACATAAGATTAAGTTATTCCCACTTGGAAGCAGGTATCAGATTCAATACTGACTTTTAAATTCAATTAAAAAGTGCCTGAAAACCATTTAATTAATGTAACAGCAACTTTCAAAGTGAATAGCACACATTACTGCAAATCAGAGAAATAGTACACATCTGCAAATCAGAGAAATAGCACACATAACTGCAAGTCATACTGAAATGTGCATAACAGCAATTTAAACTATATTACGACTTGAAACGTTAATGACTAATAGTTAATTTTTTACTGTTTAAAACGCATACACGAATACTGAAAATGCAAACACAGAATTAAGTTAAATCATCAAAAAGATTAATTCTTGAACTTTATCAGCAAGTAATAAAAGAAATATTAAGAAATTCAATATCAAATACTTCAATCAGACTTACAAATTTTTACAATGAAATCTCCGTTCACACTGCCGATTTTGTAGAGTAAGGTAGTTGGATCGTGTCAAAATAACATACCGGTTTCATGACGAAGTAGACAACGTAAACTCGTAGACGTTCTACATTTCTTTTAGATTTTGGTAAAACTATCCAAAAGTGTCGGGATTATAATAACCGACTAAAAAAAGTAGGAACACTCAAAGGTGATTCATGACTATCGAAGAAAACGAAGTTGTGCAGAGAACGTATATGAAGCTAGTTCATCGTTGACAAAATGTCATATGTACACCGATACAAAGGCGTTACGCGATAAATGAACCAGAAACAGGGGAAAACGCGAGAAATAAACGTAAACAGTGTCACGAGTATTTCCCAGACAACACCAAATCACGTGTTCTGAAAATAAAGTAACAAAACAAATGAAATAACTTATCAGTTATCGTTACGAACTTCTTACGTTAAGGGGATTAAAAATGCGGTTAATTGACTGCTAAAATGGGGCCGCAGTAATCCACTTAATGGATATGCAGAATAGCGACCAGAAGTTTGCAAGTTCGGAACTCGAATCCATTCGAATAGTCCCTTCGGTAGGAAGGTATTTTAATTAACCTTCCACTGGTGCATCATAACGGGCTATTAGCGACTGTCCAGAATCAAACTAGAAGGGGTTGATCCGGGATCGTCGCCTTGGCGTGGTGTAGAAGTTTGGAGAGTGGGGTGCAGCTCAGGTGTCATTTGACCGTGGTCCGAAATTACGAGGCTTCGGGATTGATCCAGAACCGTCATCAATAGCCCGTTGTGTTGCTCTAGTGTGACGTTAATTGAAATACCCTCCGAAATTACGAGGTGTAGTCATCGATATTTCCCTTCGGGATTGATCCCGGACCGACACCAATAGCCTACTCCACCAATAGTGTTACTCCACTGCAATGTTAATTCAACTACCCCAGGTTACTTGCTCAAAATAGTTCGTTGTTTGGTAGGTAGAAGTTGTACTGGATCAATACCTTGGATCAGTGGTCTCTCAACTTTTTCACTTGAGGGTCAGATTGAAAAATCCTGGAAGTCAGGCGGGTCAACAACACATAAATAAATAAATAAATATATATATTGCATGCTGCATCGGCCGGGTTGTTTGGGGGCGGGGAATTTCAATTAACGTCACACTGGAGCAACACAATGGGCTATTGGTGACGGTCCGGGATCACTCCCAAAGGGAAAGATCCGAGGACAACACCACGTAATTTTGAACCACGGTCAGATGACGAGGCAACACCTGAGCTGGCACCCCACTCTCCAAACTTCCACACCACGCCAACGTGAGGACATTTGAGGCCACGACAGATTTAACGTGCACCAGCCCCCTTTGTACACGACGGTGTTTGGCTGGATTCGAACTCGCAACCTTTCGGTTGCAAGTCCGTTACTCTTCCAACCGGGCCACCGCGGCCCCCCGGGTTGTTTGGAGACCCCTGCCTTGGATGATCAGTTCATTCTTTCGTTCCTTTTTGTCGTTGTAAGAGGAATTTTCAGTTAAACGATCAAACCAGACGGGATGCGAGGATTTTGCCTCGGCAACTCAAATGCTCATGCATAACACATATCGGTCATTTATCACTTTGATAGGTAGGTATAGGTACTTAATTGAATTACCGTCGCACTGGAGCAACTAGGCGGGCTATTTGCGGTGGTCCGGAATCCATACAGATGGAAAAGATCCGACAACGATTCGTTATTTTGAACAGCGGTCAGATGAAGAGCTCAACACATGAGCTGCACCCTACTCTTCAAATTTTCACAACACGCCAACGTGAGGACATTTGAGGCCACAACAGATTTAACGTGCACCTCCACCCACGTACACGAAGGTCTTAGGTTGGATTGAGTTTTGAACTAGCAATCCTGCGGTACCTAATCCGTTACTCTACCAACTAGTCTACCGCTGACCCAAGAAGGTTGATGGAATCAAAATGTCCCATTCATCGACCTCCTTGGGTGTATTTCTCACTTTTGTGGCAGTAAAACTTTCAGTGTGTGTGTATGTGAACTACTTGATATTGTATGTCTTGTGTGAGGAGGTACAACTCGTGTGTTGAGTTCTTCATCTGACCGCGGTTCAAAATAACAAATTGATGTCGGATCTTTTCCATCTGTATGGATCCCGGACCATCGCCAATAGCCCGTGAGGAGACACAACGTGAGGAGGTGTCTATGGTGCAGGGCCAAATATGGCTCTTGCACCATAAACCCCCAACAAACCAAATCAACCAATTTATCGTCCTTCTAATGAAATACAGCATGTGGAGGTGTTATTATAGTAAGATATCTGAATGGTAATTCTTGTGGACTTACAAATCGGCTTAGACGATTGGCTATCGAAGTGCATACTAGTGTTTATGATCAAGGTGGATAATCACTTTAACCAATTAATAATTTTGGATGCATGCTTCTTTCCACAATCAAGTGACAGATCTTCAAACCGAGCGACCTGATGGTAAGTAGGTATTTAATTAAAATACACTCGAGCAACACAACGGGCTATTGGCGAGAGTCCGGGATCAAACTCGAAAGGAAAGATCCGAGGATTGCGTCACGTAATTGAGTACCACGATCAGATGACGAGGTCAACACCTGAGCTGGCACCCCACTCTCCAAACTTCCACATCACACCAACGTGAGGATATTTGAGGTCACTACTGATTTAGTGTGCACCAGACCCCGTGTACACGACGGTCTTTGTCTAGACCAAGTTTCGGACTCGCAACCCTCCTGTTGCTAATCCGTTGCTGTTCGAACCGGGTTATCGCGACCCCGAGCAACCGGAAGAAATAACATAAAGCGGCCCTAACATGCTCCGTCTATTTCATTAGAAAGTCAATGGTCCTTTTCGTTGGAATAATGTTGCAAGGTCGGGGATCTGGCTAAGCTGAGCAAAGAAATGTTTATTCTGCAAAGTAAATGGACATACATTTAAATAAAGTTTTACAGACACAGAAGAAATACACCCAGGTTAGTAATAGGCGTGCCGTCTACAGCTCAAGCCCCCACAGACACCTGTCACCCTGAGATGTTATTTCCACGTGTATGCCCATGAGTCAAGGCATGGAAGGAAACCGACTATTTCAAATATGATCATTGGAAGTTACATTATTTTGATGGGTTTTAAATGAGTTAAACACATTTTTCATTAATTATAGGTGCGAAACAAGCACGTTGCGAATTATGTAGTTATTAAATATAGATTGATGAGGCATATGGCATTTAAGAGCGCGAAACAATTTTAGTCTCCGTGAATAAAACATACTGTTATAGCATTTTCTAATTATCCTTTAGCAACAAAAGAAATGAATTATATTTGTGAATAAAATATTTGAACAAGTTTCATCAAATCGTGCTTTGTTCAGATGCGACTCACTTCTAGGTCTCTAAAGAATTCTTCACATTCCACATGTGTATGAGAGGGACTTTTAAGTGTAAGCAAACCACCGGTAGACATGGATTTTTCTTCCGGTTACCCAATATAATATACGTACAGAAACACGTTCTACCACAAAACCACTAGCACTATCTACATTAAGCAGGACAGAAAAAGTCTCTCATATACTCTGCCTCTTGCTTTTGTGACTTGTTCAATTCGCCGCTCTGAGCATAGCAAGGCCACTGTGAAACTTGCATGGGCTAATTAATGAATCTGATTTGCGCAGGAGTCAGTTTGAAAGTCGAGGTTCATAAGTCCCACCAGACCAATTCATCAGATCCAACAGGATCGTAGCTCTGGTAGATGTCTTCGCCTGGCGTACATCGTATCTGCCCCTGAAGTACCCAACCTTGTTCTCTTTTCACTGTTATCGGGACACAAAAGAGTCTCAATCAGAATTTAGTTGAATGCATACCATGTTGACCGCTGGTTGGAGGCAAAATAACGTACACTAGTCTTTTTTTCCAGTCTTCTCTACCAGTCGCAGCTGTAATATGCTTTAGAATTCGTGTGTGACAAAACTGATTTGTTGTGATTAACTACCTTGAATAGCCCACAAGGCCAATTTCAAGAAGGGCTCAATTTGAGTTTTCCTTTCCTCGTGATCTGGTACCCACGAATTTGATCAGTAGATAAATCCTATACGGTTTTATCTCATACGGCTCAGTGAAATAAAAGGATCTTCAGTTGAGAACTTAACTATTGAAAGATAAATTGAAAGTTCTGTAGCAGCGTGTCTGCCATCTTCCAAATGTTCGACCGTAATTCGGTCAAATATACTCTGTTTTCTGCAGTTGAATTAACGTCGTACTGGACAAACACAACAGGCCATTGGCGACGTCCGGGATCAATCCCAATGGGAACGATTCAAGGATAACACCTCGAAATTTTGAACCGTGGTCAGATGACGAGAGCAACACCTGAGCTGGCACCCCACTCTCCAAGTTTCCACCCCACCCCAACGTGAGGACATTTTAAGCCACTACAGATTTAACGTACACCAGCCCTAGCGGTCCTAGGTTGAACCTAGTTTCAAACTCGCAACCCTCCGGTTGCTATTCCCTTCCTCTTCCAACTGGGTTATCCCGGCTCCTATACCCCTGAAGGACCCTATTTATTGGTAAAACCCACACACCTTCAAATTCGTCTAACTGAAAGGGCTTATCGTATAGATAAAACTCTTAAGGGCAGAAGAGACTACATACCTCCCCATACACGACGGTCCCTGCTTCCTGGCCTACGCCGCCAACTCTCAGGAAATATGCTATGGTTGGTTGAGTCTTATATTGGCTCAAGGGGGTTGAGTGGCTCAAGGTCCATATTTGTCCATGTTGCGCCGAACACAAGACAGACAACGTCGAGTTATGTACATATACACACAAAGAAAGTTTTGCTGACACAGAAGAAAGAAATATACGTTGGAAGGAATATGAAATGTGCTACGAACGCCAAATAACGTTTTTCGCTTCTGTTCTCGAGCTATTTTGTTAAACCAATGCCTCAAAACCGTTTCTACGAAAAGTGTAAGGCAGCAATAATAAACAACTCAAACATATAATTTCCCCCAGTAAAATTAAATAACATAAATTAATACACATATGTAAAAACTGAAGGAATGAACATTGCAATTTTAAAAATCCAAGTGCAAAAATATATAATACCTAAGCGATAGTATAACAACCCCTTTTGTTGTGATTCTGGCTGACCCAAAATTTCATAAACAGACAACTTATGAAGTCATACTCTTCCTCTCTACCCTATTAAGTATCGACGGAAACGTCCATTGTAATCGACTCAACGGACTTATTTTCCTCACATCAATTGAGGCCAATGATTCATTTGTTGAGGTTGAATATTCAAACACAAAAAGGAAGTAAAGAGGGAAAATGCACTTTAGGCGGCGAATTTTACCATGGTAATGGGAAAGGATTAGATGTGACATTGAGGGATCTGTTTAATAGTTTGTGGTTCACAGTCATCAGTCAACAGTATTCTAAACCGGTAAATTCTTTCCACCTAATAATTTTGCGCCTTCCTTTAATTTGAACTTTATTAAATAAAGAACATTGGTTGGTTGGTTGGGTTTTAAGGAGCAAGAACCAAGAATGCTGGAAATTGAAATATACTGGTATATGTCAAAAAAGTTTAACGTTCGGAAAGAAGAAATTTTTGAGTCCTACTCCTTTTGGCAAATAGGAAAATTTACGCGTTTTATGATAATTTAATTATATCAAGAAAACTATATAGTATATGTATACAAAATATATACGTACAAAATACAACCCACTCTCTAAAGTTATCGGTCGTAGAAAATAAAATATAAAATGAGTCTCACTTTCTTGATTCTTATTTATTCAATAGAAACGCATTTCACAGATAAGAGAAGAAAATCGAGAGTTAACAAATAAGAAGTGCGGAAATATGATAAAGATAAACTATATGATATAGACACACAAAAAAACCTTTATTTATCTTGTACACAGATAACCTTTTTTCGCTAGATATCGAAACTGTTGATGAGAGAAATGTGCATTGATAAGTAACTTTACTTTTAGCACTTGTAAATTTACTATTTTTGACAGTTATTTCATGTCATTCTATCTTGGGATCAGAAGTAACACTACTTTATCATATTTTATGACTTGGAAATTTAATTTTTTATTCTATGCCGTATCCTGGGGTCCTGATCAGTTGGTCGTTTTGTGCCGGTCAGAAGGAAAATAGAAATTTTATCATATACTTAGTCTAACCAAAGTGCTGAGAACCTCATAGGTCCTAGATATAGGGATGAGTGTAGGTGGTAATTTGAATGAACACACTGCAATGATATAATATTATCTTCTAAAAATTCATGAAGCCGGTAGTAGTTATGTTTCAAGTAGTAACTCAAAGCATTTTGGTTTTCAAATAAGGGAATAACACGAAAAACCGAGAGTTTCAATCACTTCAGAGATCAGAACACTCGTGTCTCGAACTTAAGTCTAGTTATAAAGTATATTTTCTCCCTACCAAGTATTTCGACTTCTGTTGAAAGATTGTTCTTGGTGATGGTCTAAAGAGAACTTGTGTGACTGAATCAATATAGGGAGAAAGCTTTAATGTGTTGCCGAAAATTTTACAATAAACTAGTTTGAGTCTTATGAAAACATAAATAACAATCTATTTCTAAAAAGGTTGGCTGTAGTGAAAAGTAAAATGGTTCAAACTAAATTATAAGCATTTTAAACCATACAAATTGTTACAGTAAATCATACTAGAAAGCCTCATGTTTCTGTTATTATGTACTATATTTATATCTGATTCAAACAGCAAACTTGACTTCAGTTTTCAATAAAATATATAGTTAAGTAGTTTCCCAAGTAGCACAGCCACGTATTTAAGATGTGTTGACGATAAACAATAGGTATGTCAAGGTACACGAATAAGACTCTCAAATATCAATGGCATACTACCTTTTTCTCCCTATCACATTCAAGCTGTTTGCATCGCTAATGAGACGAACAGCTCAATTTGTGTACAATGGAGCTGAATTAGTGAACAGCGGAGAAGTTGTGGTAAACGCTGCTATCTTAATAGTTTGGCCTTAAGATAGACACAAATTATGTATTTGCGATGTCTTTACTTACGTTGTTTTATCACATCTTTTAAACCAGGTGCTGCAAGCGCATCACGACGACTCGATACATTTGCAGCACGTGACATAAAAGAAGTGATAAAGACAAAATTGTTGGCATATTTCTGTTACCACGACTTCTCTAAAACAGCTGCTACCTTTTTAAGACCGAAAAACCACCTCTTGCTCTAGTTGGGTTTGTAAGTATGTGTCATTTAAAAATTTTTTTCTCCGGAATATGGTTTCAAGACCGATTTTGGAGAACTCGTTCATCACTGTCCTTTGAACAAACTTCTATCAGTGTCCCTATGTAAATAAATTTCTATCAAAGTGTCCAGGTGTAAATACATTTCCATCCGTTTTAAGTTTGAAGAAATTTCCATTAGAAATTTCCATCGAATATCTCGGTTTGAAATAAAATTAATATGATAACCCTAGTTATACGAAAACCAAGTGAAAACCGTTTCCAAAACTGAAATTGAATTTTCTGTAACGAATTCTTTATGGTTAAACGAATTACTGCAACAAAAAGCTTTTTGTCGTCAAGCATTTGAAGCGTACTCCCACAGGATTTGAACTTAATAATAGTGACATAAGAGATGTAGATTCACGCAGACTCAATTGTAATGAATCTATTTTTAATCTCGTTTTTGCTTTGCAAGTAATAAGTGACAGTTGATGCCTATGAAATTTTCAAAAACTAGTTTTATAAAATTATAATTTCAAATATGTTAAACAAAAGGCAACACAATTAAGAATGGAACTTTAAAAACTCTAGAGTGAAGAATGAAACAAGCGATAGCTAGAAGAATAGACGAAGAAAGAAGTGGGGGATAAATCTTATTTCACAGGTTTTTCCTAAATCACGAGATCTTTTATTAACAGAATACAACTTCAATTCCACCGACGAAAAAAATTTGTTTAGTTCTCTTTTCTTCATTCAAGTCGTCCTTTGTCCTTCATCTTTAACTTTTCACTTCATTATTGTTCGAAAAGAAGCTAACTATTTCCCTGGACAGTATCTTTTATATTTTTGGACGAAACTAACAGCAGATGCAGAAGAATAAAAAACATTAAAAAAAACCCGTTGAGCGAAACAAATAATATAAAATAAAATCCATCCCCTTCAGAATTTTTCACTAGGAAATTGGCATATCAAGAAGAAAAATCGTTCGCCAACAGTAGTGCTTCTCCCTCTAACAAGACGAGGCGAAAATTATCATTGAAAATAATGACGAAAGAAGAACCTGGCAACAGATCCGGGTCGTAAAATATATGCAAAAGGGGAACATATCGGCCTGGAACGAGCGAGCGCGCAGCAGCCCGGCCTCACTCGGGTTACTCGATTAAGATAACGATGAAAATCGAAGACAATGATTAATGACTGTCAGCCTTCGCTAATAACAAAGAGATGACACTGCAGAAGCTTCATCTCCCCAGCTGCCAGTTTGCGTTGATCGATAGGTAAATGTCGAAGTGATTTTGCCATGATTTAACGACTATCGGATTTTCTTTGATGGTTGATGACCAAATATAGCCTGGAGAGGAGGGAGGATAGTAGGTAAACGGATAGACCCTGAAGCTCTTTTATGTGTGAAATGAAAAGGATAATTTATAATGGACCGGGATTTATATGAAAATGGCCGACATACTATCAATTGAAAGAATATCAATCTAAAATAGGCGATGTATGCGACTACTCAGGGAAAGCTTTGGGTAGTGTTGTATGAATGTTACGTGAAAACACCACGAACATAATAAAAGAGGTAGTGCATAGACAGGACATATAGAAATAATCAGGTCACTCTTAGAACATGTGAAAAATTAGGTAGTGCTTACAAAGGACAAAAAGAATTAGGTCGTTCTTAGAACAGGTGTGCTTGAATAGGTCATATAAGAAGAATTAGGAGATGTGTCTAAACACCTTCCTGTAGGTATTTGGCAAACTTGTTGATTGACGAAATGGATTCCAATCACCTTGGGTTAGCCACAAATTGTCGTGAGATATTTTTCAGATTGCAGGCAATAGATCTACTTCAAAGCCTACAGACTGATTAACTGCTGTTTACTTTTTTTTTATCCCGTTTTGATGTTTTGTCCCTTTGTTCCCTGTATCCATGTTTTTGTGCTGAGTGTTTACTCTAGTGAAGGAATGTATTTCAAGCATTACATATGGCTAATAATAATTATTATTTTACTTAATTTTAATTGCGAAGATCAAACGAGCAAACAAGTGCTTCTACCTAACGCTCTCCAAGTAGTCCTCTTGCCACTCGGCCACAGAGGTGGTGTTTAACCGCCTTATGATCTCTTTATCGATTTATGTGGTTTCTTCAGTCTTCTCTGTCCGATAAACTCTTTCAGTTAGATGAATTTAAAAGTGTATGGGTTTTATCAATCAAAAGGTCCTTATACCTCCTGGTGGTTATCTCGAAGAGGTATATCTTCGAAAACGTATAATCATTAGCAAAACTGACCAGATCGCGATTGACGAGATATCTCGTTGTCAGAAGAAAACTAACCAGATCTTGACCTAGTCATCGTCAAAAAATCGGCTTGATGACGAGATATATCGTCATTAGCAAAATTAGTCAGATCTTTATTGGCGCGATACTCTTCGAAACCACTTGGAGGTTTAAGGGGTTAATTATTATTTCAATACATATAAATCAGAAGTGAGACAAAATAATTCTACGCAAGGTGCTTAAAACGAGAAAATAAGTTATACATGATTAGAGTTACCAGACCTAAGAATCAAATTCTTGACAAACTCAAGTATAATTCCTGATATTTCAAGAAATGTCCGAACAAATGGAACTCAATTGATGGGGTATTAATAAAAACCATTTACATTGAAAAGGTAAAATAAACATTGTTACAAACACGAAATAGCAGTATCACAAGTTAAAAACACCTCTTAAATAAAAAATCTTACTCCAAGCATACAATTCCGCAAACTGCCGTTAAATGTTGACGCATTTTTTATATGCAAAACGATTCAAGCAATACAACATTTGGATTGATTTAATGATTTTTCTGAAAAGTGGTCATTTTGACGTCAATTTTGGAAAAGGTGTGAAACCTTGTAAGGAGAAAGCTGCATACATAAAAGCATGAATGGCGAATGCCTTGACTGGTTTTCCCCATTGACAAAGCGTTATCACTTCTGTCGCTAAAATCGCTAATCACGGAATCTATTTATTTACATTGCTACCAGTCCCTAATTTAACCAACAGACTCGTTCAAAACCAGGTGACACGACTGCCAATTCCCAGGAGCCGGACTATAGTATTTGGTATGTTCAAAAAAGTTTTCTGCTTTGTTTTCAGTCCGACGTAACTGAATAATTCATTGAAAGGAAACATTGAACTGTCGTAATCACAAGGAAAAGTATAATTTATTGGTCAATATTTCACTGTAAATGGTTAGAAAATATTCAAATATAATGCTTGAATGATTTTCAAAGCTAGAAAGTTTTAGATTTTTCCAACTATCAGTTTTTAATTGTGAAACTAAAGCCTTATTAATTTGTAAATACAAAAAGATTAGTAATTGAATTTGCAAATAGTAATTAAATAATATTTCGCTTTTGATGAAATAAGATGGTTGTTTTGGGTTTTATGGCGTTATGGCCATATTTGGTCATGACAGATAACGTCTAATAATGAACATGCACATGCAAGGAAAGTTTTACTAACACAGATGAGGGAAGTACACCTATGGTAAGTTACAGGAATCGAACCTGAGCCGGCTATAACTCGCAGTTGCTAGGGCGATGGGCAAGCCCACGGCGACGGGGTAAAAATAACTGTTATTTAGTAAGATTGATATTTCTAGCACAATATTTCTGTCATAAAAACCCACCTAATTTTTAAAAAGTTTTTGATAGGTTATGTACACTCATGTCCAAAAGTTAAGCATAATTCGTAAAATGCGAAAAAATAGGAGTAAATATGGATACAATGGCTCAAAATCACTAGTGGAGAATCGTGGGACGAAGGTAAAACATTGTGCATATACAAAACAGTTCAGTCGACATGCGCAAAGCACAGGCGCATGTCGGAACGAGTATAAAACGGCCTCGAGCGGCATGACCAGTTTAGACAGAAATTTCGCAATTGCTGTGGTACGGAGCGTTGTTAACAATCAATAAGGTCGAAAGATGTCACATAGATGCCAACTGGACATGTTTGTGAAGAGACGAATTATTGGAGTGCTGGAATCCGATCGATCCCAAACAGAAGCGCATCGAATTCTGAATGTGCCTCAGTGTGTGATCTTCAGATTGTGACAGAGGTTTCAAACCACTGGAGATGTTACCCGACGACCAGTACCAGGTCGGCCAAGGGTAACAACCTCTCGGCAAGACCGATATTTGGCGATAACTGCGTGACGTCAGAGGAACCGTTCTGTCAGACAACTGGGTTCAGCCTAGACAGCCACCACAGGAGTCATAGTTTCGAGACAAACTATTTACAGGAGACTCAGACACATCGGTCCCTATGCCAGACGACCAGTAGTTTGCATCCCCGACGTCTGCACAGAAACGCGCGCGTTTACAGTGGAGTTTGGAACTTTGGTAGTGGAGTCGACAACAGTGGGGCAATGTCATGTTCCAGATTTATTCTGCAAATTCATTCTCGTACCACGATCTGGAGGGAACGTGAAACGCCTTTTCACCCGGGAAACATCACGGAAAGACATCGTTTTCCTTCAGGGGAGTCATGATCTGGGCAGGCATCATGCTGGACGGCCGCACAGACTTCCACATCTTTGACACGGGATCTGTTACCGGTCAAGGATACAGAGACAAAGTCCGTGAGCCTACCGTTCGCCTGTTTCGAGGTGCTGTTGGCCCTGGTTTCATATTCATGGATGATAACGCGCCTTCTCACCGTGCAGCCCTGGTCGACGCCTTTCTTCAAAGAGAAGATATCCACCAAATGCAGTGGCCTGCCAACTCTCCTGATCTGAATCCTATAGAGCATGTGTGGGATATGCTCGGGAGACATATTTCAGCCCTCCGCCACCCACCAAGCTCCGTTCCGGAATTGAAAACAGCTCTCCGCGTGAGGCTTGGAACTCTGGGCACACAACTCATCCATACTCTCATCGAAAATATGGGAAATAGTTGTGCAGCATGCGTAGCTACCGGAGGTTCTCACACCGTATTAAACTTCAGCATCACATTGTTTTAATCATTCTGTTTTACTAAAGTTGACTCGTATTGTGAACCTTTTTTGCAACCCTTTTTTTGGATAATAACAGTCATTATTATCCTTGTTTTGCATCGTTTTCTTCTTCTATAACCCTACACCCGCATACCGAGTTTCCTTCCATTCCGATGTAGATTTTCTGAAACACTCACATAAACAGAAATTATGCTTAACTTTTGGACATGAGTGTAGTTGAATTCAAGTCGCACTGGAGCAACACAACGGGCTATTGTTTGATTTTTGGTGGCAACGTATTCACAACTGTATTTTTCAATAAAGTTTTAAGTCTAATTCTTAAACACGTGTAATTACTCATGACCTGAATCCCTGATGGTATTTAAATTCTGTTAAACTTTTCTATCGTCTCAAATTAAATGACTTGTCCTATTAAATTTTCCATATTCGTTTAACAACATTAAGTAAAATGAGCTGCTTAGTGAGATTTAAAAGATGTAGGGACATTTAGATGCAAAGTAAAAATTTGTCGAGGGGTTGTCATGGTAAAAGCTGTAAAATAAAAAAAGAGGCGGGGTACCAGACTTGGTAAGAACTAGCTCTTAGATTTGAACGTCTTCTACCACTATACATCTTTACCAGTATGGTATAAGAGAATATTAAAACTTTGCAAAATCAGAAAAAATGGCCACTAAACTTTATTTTTTCTCTTCTGAATTTGCTTCGCAAAGTTTGTTTTTGTTACAAAAGTTTAAGTCCCAAATATGCTTACTTTTCTATTCTAATTGTATTTTAACTATTTTTCAAAAAACAAGATAAATTGAGCTTTTATGCAATGCAATTTAATATATCGTATTTAATATTTTATAAATAACTCGAAAAATTTTATATCTGAAAAGATATTTTAAATTACCATTTATTGAATTAAAAACAGTTGAAAAGGTATTCTGTGGAAAGGGAAATTACTATTCATATGGGTTTTAAAATATGATTTCCCAAAATTGATCAGATTGAATATTTCGACAAAGTTTAACTTTATTGGACGAATTACAATATAATAAAGTTCATCACGTACTATTTATGAATACCACATGAACCGCAGGTGGCACGCAGTGTCAGCATACTGCGTAGCATCCTTTGAATTCCACCGTTCTAAATATACTCAGAACAAAAAGAGAGAAAAAGAACTTGAATAACCAAAGATAAACAATGCTATCCAGGTCATCTATTATGATTATTGTGCGAACAAAAGACATTATTGCAATTCTCTTTTTTATATAAATTCTTTATTTCGAGTAGAATAGTGAGTCCATTGTTTCATTTAGATTAGGATTACATTAAGGATAATTAAGAATCCAGTTTCAAAATTTCCGCTCATATTTTATTCTTATCACATAAGTTTATAATTTCATAGTCTCAGAAACACCAGGTAGTTTCATTTATCCTACACAATGAATTCTGCAGTAAAATATATTATATCGTAGTTACAAGTATCTTTCGGTAATATTTTTTTAAAATCTTTCTTTCAACCATTTTTACGCGGTTTTTGGAATAAACAGCGTATTGTAGAAGTCATGTTCTGGGTCTAAATAGCTCATAAAGTTTCAATTTTTTCCTTTCATTTTCCCTAAATCTCTTTCTGTGAGTGTTTCTACTATTCTGCGGCGCTAAGGAAGAAGGTAGTGTCTCCAAGTCAGATAATTTAGATTCACTGGTTGTTACAAACTGAAAACATATAGGTTTTTATGGAAACCTCTCAATCTAATCCTCCCAATGCCTCCCAAATCTCCCCAATCTCTGATCGCAAATTAAGTGATAATACTAATTTCTAGCATTTAGGAGATATTTATATACATAGCATATTAACGATCATTAACCCTAACGACCAAATATGGAGGTCCTGCATTCTCGATTAGAACGGCAGAATTGAGTTAAGTAAAGCTCTGGTGAGAACCTCAGATGATCTTGGAGTTCATTTCTCGAAAGGTAAAAGCCCGCAAAAGAAAAGTGTGGCCATGAGCTGAGTCCTGTGTAGTAATTACCAAAGGTGATTATTTATTTCGCCAACTTATAATCATTGTTTTCGCTTCCAGTAGAGCCCGGCTTGGCATTTGAGTCACGTGGTTTTGAGCAAGTCTACTCATCAGATTAGGGGGCAGATTAAATGTAAACAATGCGTTTCCAGGATTGGGGATCTTTAGCGGGGATTCTGACTCCGAGTTTATCGGTCGGTGCTGAAAGCGAAAGCAGTGATTACGAATTGACGAAACAAGTAATCACATGTGGCGATCACCGAACATTATTTTGGTTATACTCCTGAAGATAATAACCAGTACAAGATCATCTGCTTTCTCACCGGAGCGGTTGTATACCGAACAATAAACTTAACCCTACTGGTGGTTGGTTGTTTTGACAAGGTATCTCGTCATTAGGAAAACTGATCTTGATAGACGAGATGTCTCGTAATTAGAGGAAAACTGACTAGATCTTTATGTCGTCATCATGAAAAATCAACAATATCTTGATGACGAGATATCAATGTCATTAGCTATTATTAGCAAAATTGGTCCGATCTTGATGGACGACATATCGCGTCGAAATCACTTTTGAAGGGTTAAAACCAGAATACGCGCTAAAGACGGCAATTATGGGAACGTATTTTTTCATTTCAACTGTCCCCAAATTGAACAAATGGATTTGTTCAAAACCACGTGACTCAAATGCCAACTCTCCAGAAGCGTACTATGAACGTTTCGTAAGGTGCAGTGTTTGATGATAGGAAAACCCATTGAAGATATTTATCGCATGATAAGCATGGTTCCCTCAAAAACGAGAATAGCTTTTGGTCTACATCGTCAATGAAAACAAATGAAAATTGTAAATTTCATTTATGAAAGAATGAAATCAAAAATAGGGTGTTTTCCCGATGCCGTTGTTAAAACAGTTACCAATCCAGATATTTAATACGGTCACTTAAATTGTTGCTTTCTCTGAGAAGCTCATTTGATCATTTTTGAATTGTTTTGTATCCTTTTAAAATAATTGAAATTAATTTTATTTTCCAGATTTTATCCTGAACACGCTATTGATTTTATGTGAAATTTATGTAAATGAAATCAAGATATCCTATCACTTATTTAATTTAAAAGACGAAAATAGAATAAAGGGACAAAAAGACATGAATCTAACTATTAAATCCAATTTACTTCATTACAATGAAACAAATTCCGACTCATTTAAAAAATCGTGCCCGTGGAAAGACGGCAAATTTTCTTCCTGTATTTTGGCAGAAACTCTGATAATCCTGTCTTAGAAATATTTGAAAAAGTGGAGATATTTCCAATGTTCTCAAATATACCTCAACAAGCTGGAAGACAACATTCTGAAGATGAATTGCAGCAAATTTGCAAGCGCACAAACGCCTCTGATTCAATAATATTAATCGCAAAAAGAAATTGCTTCAAATTGAACAAATTATCAGAAATTTCAACAAATGGCCATTTTGCAAAAAGTGATGTAAAAGAGTCTAATTCTGGAGTTAGCGTCATAGAAATGAAATTCAACCCATTAAAAGAAAGCTGCCATAATTTTAAGTTAAGCTCCATTGAATTTCAAGAAAGTGAGGGGACAGAGGAAAAAGTATACTCGAATAACAATGCTGTACAATTCCTTACCGATGGTACTTTGCATAAGAGCGACACAACTGTCGAAGAAAAATCTCAATAGTATTGCAAAATGTTATGTTATGATCTTCGATAGCCCTCGCTTGGTATTTTGTATGAGCCGAACTTGGGGATGTCCGCTGGATGGCGAGAGTCGAGGCGAAAGGGGGTGGCGAAAGGGAGTGCCGTTCCCCTGAATGACTTGCCAGAGCGGAAGAGAAGAGAGGAGAGTGAAGGACGACAAATCTGTGAGGTCGCAAAATAAGGCTCGGGGGACCCAAACGTGAACTCCGGACGCGAGCCAGCGTCCATGCCGAGACAAAGTCCTCTGATAGTCCAACAGGATCCGGGCGAGTCGTTTCCACTCCTTATCCGGCCGGCCTCGGCCTCTCACCATATTCAGGTATCCGGATCCCCAGGTAAAGCCGATTTGTTTTTGAACTGGACCCCACCAATAAATGGATTTTAAGAAAATGAGTTGGTTATTTACAAGTGCTAACCACTACACGACAAAAACTAGTACCGACAACGTTGCAAAAGCGAACAATGCTGTTATAAATGATTATTTTCTCTTTGTTAATAACAATTCAAAGCACATGGAAAGTCATACACTACTTCAAAACACACGTTGAAGTTCCGAAACTTTAGAAACCAGAAGGATTAGAAACCTATTTATCTGGGAAATCTTATCAGTGAAGTTAATAAAATTTTGAAAGGGAAACAAGAACTAAGCATCTTTGGTGATAAACTAATTTTGAATGAAGTCAATAATTTTCAGTTCTAATCTGAGCATGTTAATGACCAGACTGATAAAATACTTGCTTGTTCACTCTCAGAAGAGAATATAAAACCATTAGGCATTGATAATGAATCATTTTTACCTAAATTCCCATTTAATCGAGTTCCTAATCTACTTGCTCAGCCAGGAGATAAAATGGAAGAAAATCGAAACATCTGACTTCATCGTATTCGAAAGGATTTTACCATTCAGAACATTCTATTTCTAGAACAAAGTATCAGTCTCAAGAGAGCGAGATGTTAATGCCATCTACAGATAAGCGTTCCTCTAATACAGGAGATGACCATCTAACAGAATGTACATTCTTTTGGGGTTTAAAACACGATGCATTTTCACTTAAATGGATGGCACGTGTGTTGATAAAAATCAACCTGTCTTAGAACTGGGGTTGTCAAAGTGTGAAACGAATCACTCTATAAAAACAATAGGCAGATTAAACAAGAAAGCGAATGCATAAGGAGATTTTGTTGAGACATTTGAACAGTGCAGCTATCAATTGTATGGATGTCGTCCTAATTGCCAAGTTGTTGGTTTTGATGATAACCAACCTAATCTTGAATTGAAATTGGCAACGAATGTGAAACGAATCACTCTTATAAAAATACCGAGCCATTACATGGGGAAACGAATTCACCAGGAGATTTTGTTGAGACATTTGTACATTCCAAGTATCAATTGTTTGGATGTTGTTTGGAAGTTAAAAGAAATAAGTGTGCAATAAATTTTGTCAGACGTCTAATGAAATAATTTGTTACACGTTTTAAAAAAAATTCTTTCATTAATAATTCTCATTTAGAACTTTCAGGAAATATTTACTGTATTTAATGTTGCAATTATTAGAGCGTCTTGCATTATAAAAATATCTAACAACGCTTAGAGGTAAAATAATCGTTGCATCCTTGAATTAACATTCAATTTTATTGCAATTTTAGAATAGCAATTTATGGTATGTGGGGTAATTTGGAAAATGGAACAAATAAAGTTTAATTTTGTAATTTAAAACTTACTTTAATTTGTTATTTTTCTGCATTGAGGCATGAATAAATTATAAAAACAGTAATAAAAAACAAATACTGTATAAAACCTTTTGTTAAATTGAGCAACTTAGGTATGTTTTGTTACAATATTAATCAATGGGTTAGAAATTTAATACATTGTGTAAATAAACTAAAATTGATCATTAGATAATGTGATATGGATAACTGCAAATAATTTATCATTTTTGCAAAAGTCTACAGATTGTTATAAACTTTTGGGCAAATGATAAATCTTTTTTAGCATAGAAGTTGTTGAAGCTTAGAGGCAATTTCACAAATTATAATATATTATATAATATCCAACAATCTTGTTACCTAAATTTCCCATGCGTTAAGATCTACAAAACTTGAGGTCATTCAAATCTAATATATGGATAATATTGTTGACGAGGACTAAAAATTTATTAAAATCGATCAGATGGGTCAGCTGCCTATTTATGAAGACACTTTTATGTCCACCATAAATTTCCTCTCTTTTCATCATAATATCGGAATAAATCTTTGCATAGGATCTGTCTTCGTATGGTGGTTTTTAACGATGATGCATCTCGCTATCAATCTTTTTTAATCACCACCACACGAAAGGCATCTTGGACATTAATTTAGGTGACCAGAATTTCTAACGTTCGTAAATTTTTTTTAATGCTGTAATAATCATATAGAAATGATTGTTGCTTTCTGCTTAGAAATATTGGTGATATCACATTCATTGCTACATTTTCCTTTATATTTCACTATGGCTCATTTTGTCTTGCCATAAACCCAGGGGTTTTCTATTTGGAGATTTATTTTATATATTTTAAAATAAGAACTACTTGTGAACCAGGTTACGAAATTTAGTTTTCAGCCTTTTCATTATCTCTACCCTTGTTATTGTGTGTTCTTTTCGTGTAAAGCTCTTAAAAATCTCATAAATAAGTTTACAAGATAAATGCTTCTTTGGGTCTTGGTCTATTCCTTATATACACGTTGGTTATTTTGAACAGAATGTTGCTAAATCAACAGAATAGTGATAGTAAATGGGTTGTTTTGAGTTTTATGGCACAAGGGCCATATTTGGCTAAGCTGTGACAAACATAAGACAAACAATGTCAAGTAATTGTGAAAAAAAAGATGGAGGGGAGAAAGTAGAGAAAGATCTCTTGGGCATCCTGGGGTCGCGATCCCCCATGTTTACCAGAGACAGTAAACCCCATGGGAAATGAATCACTAGGGTATGGGAATGATCACTAGGGTATCTCTGCTTCGTGAAGCCTGTAGACGTGCCTTTGACGGGAGGTGATAGCAAAAGACAGTTGACGAAGCTAATTCTAAATCATCGACTTGCTAATGAAGTAGATGAAGCATGTGTACGCAAAGTTTCATACATTCCTCCCAATCACTCGGTTTGAAGATCTCCGAGTGAATGTCACGTGGTATTGAAAGAAAGCACGAATCCTAATCTAGGACTAATTGACGAGCGTGATGAAAAACAGTAGTTTGCGCTTCGATAGCCAATCGGCCCAAGTCGATTCCAAAGTCCACGTTGACTTACACTTTTTAGATCCTACTACAGCAACTCTGCCCGCATGCTCCTTCGATTTCGTTTTGAGGTTGATGTTTTAAATATGAATTGGAATAGAGCATTTAAAGTTGCACAAGTTCGCAGAATCGTAGAACCACCAAAATTTTGAGACCAGGATGTCTCTATTGTACAAAATTATTTCAGAATTAATATGAAGTTAGAAAGGCACTAACTACTAGGGGACCTAATCAGCCCAAGTCGATTCCCAAGCCCATGTGACTTAATACTTTTTAGATCCTACTACAGCGACTCTCTGTCCGTATGTTCCGTCTATTTCGTTTGGAGGTCCAATGTTTGATGTTTGGACGTCGATGTTTTAAAATGGATTGGGAATAGAGCATTTGAATTTCACAAGTTCGCAGAATCGTAGAACCATCAAAATTTTGGGACCAGGATCTTTCGATTGTACAAAATTATTTCAGAATTAATATGAAGTTTAAAGAGGCATCAACTACTAGGGGACCGAACCCATTGCCTCCCCCATAAAGAGTGTTATGAAAATTATAAAAATATGCATAATGATGTGTGTATGTTTGTTTATGTGAAGCAAGTGGGGACTATTTAGGGCCCTTCAATAATTTCCCTAAGCTACCTTCGCTGGTAATTTACATATGGAATAGTCTAAAGGTCATGGTTACCTATGGTTACTCTTGAAGAATGCCACAAGTTTCGTCATCGTAAGTTTTTTTAACTTGAAGCATTTTCTTTCTTTCACGGATAATGATGATGTTGATGAAAATGCAAATCTTCTCAGTTCCTCCATGGAGGACAGGAATTTCAATGATGGGGAATTTTATACAGTAGATTTATCCTCACCAAGAAAAGAAGACGAGCTGGTATTTACCAAGAAGTCACAGAAGAAAAGTCTTGGAGAAACAATGTCTTCCAGATTTTCATTATTGGGTCTTCAAGCTGACATGGTTACGCGTCGATGGTCGATGAATAATTTAAAAGTTCCGTCAAAAGTGTCCATGCAAAAACTGCTATCAAAATTGCGATGCTCTGTGTGCGAACCTGGTTTCATAAACATTTTCAGAAAATGTCAGATTAAAAATTCTTAAACTCCGTTGTCTTGATTTTTTATTTGATCATCAAACTATTTCATTACTTTACCGTTACAAAGAAGTTATTGTTTTGTACTATACTGTAGAGTCGGGGTAGCCCAGTTGGAAGAGCAACGAATTAGTAACCGGAGGGATGCAAGTTTGAATCTAGGTTCAACCAAAGTCCGTCGTGTACGGGGGGATTGGTGCACATTTAATCTGTCGAGGCCTCAAATGTCCTCATGTTGAAGTGGAGTGAAATATTGGAGAGTGGGCTCAGGGGTTGACCTCGTTCAGTTACGAGGTATTGTCCTAGATCCTTCCCTTCAATCCCAAACCGTCGCCAATAACCCATTGTGTTGCTCCAGTGCGACGTTAATTAAATACCTACCTAGGGTCTTGATAAATAAGGCATAACAAGGCTGTAAATAGAGCTGCAAAAACTAGAAAAGTAAATTCCGTATTCTTTAACAAAAGGGGCCTTCAAATGTTTGATTTTGGGTACTATTTAAAGAATGTAAATTTAGGAATTAAAAAAATTGTGTCATACTTGAAGACTCATAGATTCATTTAACACACCATTCTCTACTTAATGAGCTGTTAGGCAAGCTACATATTGGTTCATAATCACTCCGTAAAGACATGTTTTCTCTACAGGAGCTGAGTACGCGTGCGCAATGTCGAATGTTTTGTCTCATGTCGGATCAATGTGTGACTTTCCAGAAACAGAATGAAGAATCATTGTACCTATTAGGTTGGTTTCCTTGAATAATCGGTAGTCTACATCCATTGGTGTAGCATGATGTTATATGAATATGCAGGTTTTTCTATCGGTTCAGGTATGATGCGTCTTAAATAAGGGTAAAATCTCAGAGTTCCCTGTCTGTACAGCACATGTTTTCGATACTTAAGATTTCCAACATGATAATAAAAACATCATTTATAAAACAATTAAAAGATGGTTTTAAGAAGAAATAAAATGTTTCTTTCCATTGCGAAACCTTGACATCTGATAGTAAGACCACAAAACTGTTTGCAATTTGAAGATTGATAGCATTTATTGCCACTATAATGGATTTTATTTTGAAAAGATGGCGAAACTAAAAGTATTGATGAAGCTATTGTCTCTCAATCACGTGCTTCTTATGAAAATACCGTTCATATGTTTGCCTCGAAGTGATTACTGTATCTTTCATCTGATTTCTCTCAACGTCAAACTTTTTAATCTGTGGGCTGATTCTTGTAATCTGAGTTTTTGTTTGTCAAATGCAACGTGTGAACAGATACAACCTGAATGAGTCTCAGATAATCTTTTTTAACTAACACGCATTGTGACACATTCAATGTGTTTGTTTTAAGAGATACATGTGTTCTGAGACATCCATCGAAGGTAGGTATTTCGTACTGGGTAGGGTTAAAGGTAGATAGAGCGAGCAGATGAATCAGTTAAGATTTGTTTATTAACCCTCCAAGAGATTTAGACGAGATATCTCGTCCATAGAGATCTGACCAATTTTACTAATGAGATACCTCATCATCAAAGTATTGCTGAATTTTTTGTGACTATGAGATCAAGATCTGGTCAGTTTTCTTCCAATGACGAGAAATCTCGTTCATCAAGATTTGGTCAGTTTAGCTAATAGATGTGATACCTCGTCGCGACAACCACCAGGAGAATTAATCGAATATAGCAAACATATGAGAGGGTTTCTCAGTGTAAACGTAAACAAACTACGAGGGGAAGAAAAAATACTTCCGGTTAAGGATTGATTTGATCTATCGCTTGTTTGACGTTAATTTTTAATACAAGCTACATGATGAAATTACATTTAGGAACATTTTGAGTTGCTACACAATTATCGAAGCACTTTTTTCCGCTTTACAGAAAACCCTCTCATGAGCGTAAAGTATATAGAAAAGTAATGAGGAAAAAATGAGTGTTAACATAGCAAACGGTACTTTTCATCAACACTCTTAGGAAGACTAGGGATTGGTAGTACCTATAGTGACCAAATCTCCCATATTTTTGGAAACTCCCATATTATTTTTTCTATTCTCCGGGCTCCCATATTGACCTTTTATTTCTCCTGTACCATTTCATTAACAATGATCGCAAAATTTAAGGGGGATAATAGACTTTCAAAACAAACATTTCAGTTATTTTCCAATCATTATCAAATTTGCAAAGTCGATATATAAAGTTTGGTTCAAAAAATATTAAAAGTCATTGGAAGTTATTACATAAAACGTAGTATTTTTTTTGTAAATTAGCAAAAAATTGATGTCTCATGTGCATTAATTTGTCATGTATTGTCAAAATTTTGATTCACATAATAGTTTGTATACATAAAAATCTAATTAATTCCATTTGATAGCTGTATCGCTCAATTATAAAGGAAAAAATATTTGTACTAAAACATCAAAAATTTTCCAATAAAAGCAAATGTTACGCAGCATTTTAAAACAACATTTCAAAATTTGGAAGAATGATGAATTTCTCATTTGCTCTAACATATTAAAACAAATTTCAAGAATTATTCAAAAAATTTTCAAGTAAAGCAATTAAAACCGGAGGAGCAGGGAACATTTTGAAATAAGAATATCAAAAAACCTCAATCGGATAAAAACGCATTTTTATAGATTTACTATACTTATCAACTACATCTTTGATGCTGTATTTGTAAGTCCGCCAAAAATTACTGTAATTGAAAAATTCTTTTTGCTATCCACAAAATTTGATACCAATTAATTTTTAACGCTAAATTTAACGCAGAAATTAAAAAATCGATTTTCGATTGATTTGTGTGATTTTGAAAAAGTATTCTGCCTCCTTTATATATCCTCGCTTAAGTAATCCGATATAAACTGACATTATTATCGACAGTTCATATTTAGAGGTACTCATCCATAAACATCTAAGAATTGTCTACAAGAAAGATCTATAGAAATAATAATTACCTATAGAAAGTTTAGCGTTGACTAATCGATGGAGGGATATCTTGTTTCTGGATTTATAATAAATAGGAAGTATAGAACAAAGTTGGTTCAATATTTTGAGTAATATGGGAAACAAATTCATGTGCCAAAACTTAAATCTTAGGCTTTGTTTTAAGCATCCTAGGCCCAAATGCCAGGATGAGCTGAGAGTTTTTTCACTGATGTAGATAGGTAAGTAGTTGAATTAACTTCGCACTAGAGCAAAGGGTTATTGGTGGCGGTACGGGATGCATCCCGAAGGGAAAGATTCGAGGACAAAACCACGTCATTTTGAATCACGGTCAGATGACGAGGTCAAATCTGAGCTGGAACTACACTCTCCAAACTTCCACATGAGGACATTTGAGGCCACGACAGATTTAACGTGTACTAACCGCAACGTACACGACGGTCTTTGGTTGGATAGAGATTCGAAATCGCAATCCCCCGGTTACTAACCGCTACTCTTCCAACCGAGAAACTGGCCCTTTTTCACTGATGAGCAATAAATGAACTGATTGGAGAAATAAAAGCAACTAGGAACTAATTAAATCAAAGGTAATGGTAGCAATTGATTGCCCATAGCTATAAAGAGTTTTTGAAATTTGCACGCTATAAAGAATGCTTAGTTATGCAGCATCAACGGACCAATATATGAAGGTTAGGACTAGAGACATGCAAATTTGTACATTTTTATTCTATATTGTGACCTATATATAATGCACAATGCAAAACAATTGTTTTGTTTAATGTTATTCATTCCATGAACATTTGTTGAAGTGACGCCACGTCATTAAAAATGCGCAAAATTTATCACGACTATAAATTCATGGTCGGAAGTTGGTCACAGTATGGTGCCATGAAACTGATGAATTTTCCGGAATGTTCAGAAAGTTATGAATATCTACATTGTGTTTATAACAAATAATAAAGGGAAACGACTGTCCCGATTGGAAACTAGCCATAATAATGTTGGAATTTCTCCCCTCTTTTCGTGTGGTCCACTTATTCGTAAGTTTGTTTGGTGTGTATGTGTGTTCCGATTCGTGTTCTCCCTTCGATTGTTATTGAAACGCTCACCGGGAAGATAAAAAAAGATAAGCTGCGTCAAAAAAAAGACAAAATGTAAGCTATATCAAATATATCGTTTGTAATTCAGAATCGAGTCTTCTGTACTAAGCTATTAACCCTTCTGGTGGTTGTCTCGACGAGATATCTCGTCACTAACAAAACTGACCAGATCTTGATGGACGAATTATCACGTCATTAGAAGAAAATTGACCAGATCTTGATGGACGAAATATCTCATCACTAGAAGAAAACTGACCAGATCTTGATGGACGAAATATCACGTCATTAGAAGAAAACTGACCAGATCTTGATGGACGAAATATCTCATCACTAGAAGAAAACTGACCAGATCCTGATGGACGAAATATCACGTCATTAGAAGAAAATTGACCAGGTCTTGATGGACGAATATCTCATCACTAGAAGAAAACTGACCAGATCTTGATGGACGAATTATCACGTCATTAGAAGAAAAGTGACCAGATCTTGATGGACGAATATCTCATCACTAGAAGAAAACTGACCAGATCTTGATGGACGAAATATCTCGTCACTAGAAGAAAACTGACAGATCTTGATCTCGTCATCAAAAAAAAAATCACCAATATCAATGACGAGATATCTCATCGTTAGCAAAATTGGTCAGATATCGATGGACGAGATATCACCTTGAAGCCACTAGGAGGGTTAACTGTGTTTGGGAAATGTTACCCGCAAATTCATAATGCTTGAGACAGTGGTCTGTTCAACATTGGAGGATTTCAAATAAAAATTCCACCATTCATATATCCATGGTTGGTTAGTTGTTTTGGGGTTTTATGGCGCAAGGGCCATATTTGGCCATGATGGGACAAATACAAGGTAACAACGAGGACGAAAAAAAGCAAAAAGTAGAAAGGTAGATGAGGGTGAAAGAGAAGGGTAGACAGATCAATCGGGTAGCTGGGGCTTAACGATCTATGGATAAATATTTTTTTGAAAATTTTATGCATTTGTGTAAGTTAAATATGTTTTTATTTCATACGGATCCCGCTACTTGGTACTGAGCCCGGCGTGTAGATAGAAGCCTGCTTTTCATTTAAACCGTGGATGTCCTCAATTCTTGACGAGCAATGTGACATTAACATTTATCTAAATATGGATTTAAAGAAATATAATAAAAAAAATTTGATATCATTAATCACAAAAATATCAGTTCCAGAAATTGATATAAGCTCGGATGGTTGGTTTGTCTTTGACGGTCAATTTTTCTAGACGTGGGCAAATTAGACTGCAAATCTGCCAAATAAAGCGCAGGTTAATGTATAAGAATTCCATTTGGTGTCTGGTAATTGGTAATTAATTAACATCGAACTGGAGTCCCTAGCTATTGGCGACCGGGATCAATCTCGAAGGGAAAGATCCTAGAACACCACCACGTAATTTTAAATCACTGGTCAGATGACGATTTGGTGACTGGATATCCTAACACTGCTTTAGTCAGAATTTAGGATCTTTGTAAGAGTATGATGTAATTTCGTATATGACTAATAAAAGTTTAGAAACAGTTCTACAGGAGTATATTATGTTATTTTGTGTGTATTTGCACAATCTGCTTAAATTTCTGCATTGGATTAAGACTACCGAAAGAAGTGTATACATATGCTTTATATATTTTATGTAGCTTTTCAAAAACTATTGTAAATACATTCTAACGCATCCTTTCTATTTTATCTATGGTGTATTTTCATAGAATGTGGTACGTCAGATTTAAATAGAAATAAATATAGGTAAATGCAACATTCATTGCAATGTTGGTTTCTTGAAATCTAGAAATTGTAATTGTGAAATATAGTTTTAAATATTGGGAGATTTTTATCGTGAAAAGTATCACATTTCAGGTACTTGTTAAATTTTACTCAAGATCATATTCTTCTATATAATGCTTATTTTCAAACATATTGAAGGTATCAAAATTAATTTATTTAGCTATAAAGTGCAAATTGGAGGATTAGGATTATCAGCATCATCACCTAGTTAAACAAAGTTTAAAATATCTATTCCAATTAATTTAAGGCATTGAAAATTTTTCAACTTTCTCACCAGAGTTCACTATAATATATTGCATTTTATCAATTATTATTTATTCCAAAGTTCGTTAAAAATCAAAATTAAAGAAAATAAAGGTCTTCCAATTAAAATGTTCATTTCTACATAATTTGTACTTTTACTTCAAACAAAATAACAGATTGTTTTTAATTAACGAAAATTGAATCTCCAAAACCTCCATTTTAATAACTGCGATTTTCTAATAATAATTTGATTTTCCAGAGAAACTCAATAATATGAACATTCAAAGCTAACACCGTAAGTACATATATACGTTCAAAATTCATAACTACTACGGCTCCAAAAATTGAGGTTTACAAATCCATCGATAAAGTAGAATTTTTTAAGGATACAGAAATAAGTCTACATACAACTCAAAAGTTCATTCATCCACATTTAGAGTTTCGACAGTGTTTGAGAAACTATTGTTTATCTTATTTAGAAATCTGCTTCGTGCCTTGTTACAGTTTAAGGCAGTCATTTTCGTTTATTTATGTTATAGAATTTCTTTAGAAAGTCTGGTAAAGTGTGCATGACTACCTAGAAAACGATAATAGAAGTTCTAATATTTTGTTTTTTAGAATGTTAAATGGCAGCTATGGACACAGTAATTATTCTTATAGCTTACGCTATGAGGCATTTTGTTTTGTTGCTGTTGTGTATTTAATTGTTAACATTTTACTTATTAATAAACGTTGATTTTCACAACGATAGCTTTATTGAATTTAGAAATTACAATCCACGAACCCGACGTGGTATACCTTAATCATTTTTAGTACCCGCATAATTTAACATTTACTTAATTAAATTTGTAGTACTCATGCGTATTTTCATAATTGAAATAAATCTCTCCTTGTAGAGTAATAAAACTCAAACTTAATATTTTACTTTTCAATTACAAACCAGTTTACAAAACTCAAATAAACCTTGGGAAAGAAATGTGACACAAATGTTCAATGAATGCATGGCGGAATATTAAAGGCTTTGAATCTTCATTTGGTTCCCCTGTGAAATTTACTTTTTTAAGTCGTATCACTTTAATTGAGAAGGTCGATGTTATTAGTAATAGTATCTTGAAAATGTAACAAAGATGTTTTCTTAACTAAAATGACAAATTTGAAAATAACATACCTGGGTATTCAACTATACAAAGAATTCTGCTCTAAAAACTTTCCGATTTTATCGACCATTACTTCTTCCACACACTCAAAAAACGTGTCACACCTAATGCTAACTTTCCCGGCTATTACTCGAGAAACGTCACATGACTTATCTGTTTTCGGTTTGTTAGCTTTTACCCGGGCGCAAAACAACTATCAATGCCGAAAAGTGATATCTACGGTTATGCATGTGATTACTCCTGGCTGTAACAACACATTAACTGACTAATAGATAAGAAATGTGGAACTTGTGAAATCCACTGAACAAGTTCTGGAGAACCTAGAACCTCTCTAATCCGTGATCGTGGAACTTATCGAGGCTTGGACATGAATGCATCAGATAGGAAAAATAGAACAATCATGTGATGAGAGAGAGAAAGCTGTTTTTATCGAATCAGTGTCACACTGATTGTTTTGTAAGTTATTAAGAATGCAAATTGTATAAGAAAAGGAATTATCGAATATCTTACACCTGGACTAATTTATTGACCATAACACAATCGTAGTTATTAAAAACTGCTTCATTATTGTTACTGCGGGAATTATCTATGTTTGTAGTTGTCGAGTCCATTTCTTAGATGTCGCCGTGAGCAATTTGCACAGCTTTGGCGATGTCGATTATTTTCTCGCTGTAAAGCTGTTCATCAGGATGGTAAACGATGGTTTGAATAGCAGCTGCTATTGCTGGGCAGGTGAATACATGATTAGGTGTGAGTTCAATGCCCAGACAGTTGTTGCAATGTCTATACGTTCTGGTTCAGTACGTTTTATGTTTGTAGACAAGTGAATATTACCCTTAACCCTAATGGTGGTGGTCTCGTCGAGGTACCAAGTCATTAGAAAAACTGAATGAGTTTTCATGGACGAGATATCTCGTCATTAGAAAACAACTGACCTGATCATGATCCCGTCTTCATAAAAAATCGGCAATAGCAATATCTTGATGTGGAGACAACTCGTCTTTAGCAAAATTGGCAAGATCTTGATGGATGAGGTGCCTTGTCGGAACCACCTTGGAAGGTTAAATAAAAAAGAATATTAACTAAGAATGCTATAGTTTTCTATCTGTTAAAAATTAGTTTAGCGACGTAAACCTCGACGACGTTAGTCGTAGAAAATTATTTTATGAAATGAGAATTTGAGGGTGAGTGGCATTTTTTAAAATTATGAACAATTTTAAAATTTTGTTCTTTTAGGCAACTTAAGAAACTAATTTCCTAACCCTTCGAGTGTTTAGAGAACAAACTTCTACTTTGAAAACGCTTCTATTTTTACAGAATGTTTCAAAAGTGTGTTCCCGGATGTTTATAAATACCGAAATCCCCTCAATTCGAAAGAGAAAAATGATTTTCAGCCATTTTTATGTAGCCAAAAGGTCTATTTTTTATAAAATAAAATTTGACGAAGAGAAACTATAAATTACGTTTTTTAAGAGTATTTTTCGTCTCATAGGAGACGTTTAAATTCTTCATTTTTGTTGTTTCACGAACCTTATTTTATAAAAAATGTATCAAAGAACTGAATTTTATTGCATTTTTTGCAGTTTTTCTAGTTATTTTCAAGAAATTAAAAAAAAAATTCTAGCCCTAGTATAATTTTTTTTAAAAATAAAACTGAAATAAAACTTAAAACCAACTGAAAATGTGTAACATCGCTTATGCGGTAGAATATTCTAAAATCAATACTTATATTGAACATTTTTAAATACATCTTTATCAAAAAGGGAATTCAAAAAGAGCAAATTCTTAAAAATCATAGATGCACTCACATAATATTGCTAATAAAAATAGACAGCATATCTGAAATTGAACAAAATTTATTTGATTCGCATTCATTCTTAGTAAAAATGCTAGTATTTAAACCTAACGTGCGGTTCAATCTCGAAGTGAACGCTGAAATTTATCAAGAAATATACAATTGATTGAACCATCCTGAATACAAGATATTGTCGGTTTAGAGCAGAAATTCATTAACTGACATTTTTTCGACACTAAATGCTTATTTTCATGATGTTGTGAAATAGTCATATTATAATAATTTTAAAAGATATATAACACTGTCAAAATGCATATAAGTTAATTTTTTTAATTTAAAAAATTAATCTTTTAACAGCTGAACAGAAAAAAATTCTTTTTTTTTTTACAGGAAAGGAGTTTCTTCTCTAAGCCGACGTATTTTAAATCAGTTGAATGTTCTTTTATCCATGTATGAGTAGTTATTCATTTATTATTTAAGTTAACTTTGTTAAGAGAAATTTATATTTTATCAAACGATAATTATTCATTTGAGAATATAAATCTTATACAAGTCTTGAAAACAATTTTTATTATTGTTTTACTTTCTTTAGTTAAAAATTTAATCTTTAATTGATATTCTTTGACTATGAGGAATGAGGAACATTAATAAATCAATTTATGTTTCTCAAAAATGTCGGTACGAAAAGATTCTTGGAATTTGTCAATGGAAGATTATATAAACGTTCAAATAAAAAAATTATTCATTTCTATTCCTCGCTTTGGTGTTCTTCTATTGATAAAGAGTGTGCATATATTCTATATACAGGCAAGGACCTTCAAGTTGTGACACGGACGTGATTTTTACCATTTTTGCAGATTTATAGATACTTTTTTATTTTAAAGGATTATAACCAATTTTTTTGTTATTTGTGTATTTTTCTTTGTTTTATTTATAAGTTGTGATTTTTTTTTCTGAAGGAAACCAACTATATACCTTGCTGCTGCGGATTTTTCTTAGTGCGAGACCTTCTTGTGAGTCTTTACTGTGAATCCCAACGGATCACGTGATAAGACAGTGAACGTAAACGATCTGGTGTGTCTCACCTCTACACATTCATTCTAATCCAACATACTTCGGATATTAATTCGGAAAAGGTTATGAATAAAAAAGGACTTGAGTTAACTTGGAAAATATTAGGCAGTGTCCACCTGCAAGTTTGATCTAGTTTAGATTGTTTTGGAATAATTTTTTCACGTATTACTATTCTTTTATTTAATTTATTTTATCAGCTGCATTTTCTGATTCAACATACTGTAACCAAGAGTGATAACATACGTTATCTTTGTTTCCAAAGACAACAGTCAGCTTATCAGTTTCATACTATTTTCTCTGATGAACAGATTTTAATGGAGGAAATAGTTTTTTTTTGTCTCCTAGAACATTTTTCTACTTTAAGCAACACGATCGGTGATAAACGTTTCTTCACATCAGATAGTAAAACGTTTTCCAATGTCTATGTCAAGATTACTACACATTAAAAACTTGTTAAAATTATAATGCATCATAACAAAACATTAAAATTTAACTTTTGCAGAAAATAAGATTGTATTCTTACACAGGATAAAAAACAATTGATATTTTGGAACGAGATGTCTCGCCATCAAGGTATTATCGATTTTTTGATGACGATATTAAGTTTTAATCAGTTTTCTCCTAATGGCGAGATATTTCGTCAAGATCTGGTCAATTTTCTTCTGAGATAGATACCTCGTCCAGAGAACCACGAGGAGGGTTAAATATCATCTAACCCTGACATTTCACATATTTCGCACATCCAATAATTTATACTAGTGAAAAGTGCCACTTTTCATTTTCAAAATAAACGCGTGAGCGCATTTGTTGTTTATGAGCAAGCCGATGTGCTTTTTTGCATGAAAAATTGATCTGCATTTCCCGATGCACAGATTCACAGGAAATGCTCACTGAGGGAATAAAGAAATTTCTTCCTCTTCAGTAGAATAAATCTGCACTTCAGCAAAAAACATTTACTGCCAGTCAGATTGTATTTATGTCACGCGCAGAACAGGTGCAAATGATCGTATTTTGAATGGAACAAGTGGTTGCAGAGCATGGAAGAGAGAAGGAAAATATTTCCATAAAAAGTATATTCCGAAAAAGGTGTAAAAGGAACACAATCTTTGTTATCTACATTTGAAATGAACTACTTAACTTTTTGTGAATAATGTAGACTTTTTAAACATGGACTTATAAAAATACAAACTTGTCTATATACTAGTTTTTATAATAAATATCAGTCATTTTTTGAAGTTTTTACATTATTGTCAACCATTTCACAAGATTTTATCTTTCTAAATTTTTTATGTTATAATTTATCATTTGTCGATGGACATTAATACCTTTTTGCCATTAAGGTCCAAGACAATTATATTGTTCGTCCTGCCCAGCCCACGGAAAGGGTCATCATAAGGTTGTTGTAAAGGGCGCTTGACGATGTTTGCTTAGAAACTCATAAGAGGTGCTAGTGGGGTCGCTGGGTACAAAAGTAGAGCGTTTACTATGGGACTTGGGTAGTTGGTGGTAAAATTCACATTTATACAACTTCGTGCGATATTTCGAATGTATTCGAAGACAGATCCGTCATTTAATCTAATACAGAGTGAACCAAAAGTCACAAAATTTTTTTTGAAATTTTAATAACTTTTATAATTAATGTTTTCTTATTTTTCTTCAGATTTATAGTATATAAGGCAGAGTTGGCATCTGTCTGTTCTCTATACAAATCGACACAGTTTAAACAATACACACCAAATTTGGTGCACTTATACCTTAGAACCTTGCGAGTAACGTAAGCTACATATTAACCACCGTTCTAATTGTCCTAGGTGTGCAGAGGGGGTAAAAACAATTCGAAATCGTCATAGGAATAACATTGAGTATAAAACGATTGCGGTACGCAATTCAATTTGTTTTACTAATATTGATGGAAAAAACTTTTCCAATAAAATTGTTTTACCAGTATTGCTCAAAAAACAATTTTTTTCCAAAACAATTTAAATTCTGATATTTATGTTTGAATTGATTTTTTATTTCTTCTCATATATAATTAATTTATGAATATTTGATTGATGGAAAAGGATATTTAAAATATTTAATTTTAATTTTTAGTTTATAAAATATTTAATTTTAATTAATGTAACTTACGTTTTGAAATGGAACACAAAAAGCTCAAACGAAAATGATCATAAAAGCGTAATTTTGCTATTCGGTGTCTGGTATATATAACACCAGCATTAATGTTTTATTTTATAAATTTGATTTAGAATTCCGTGTTTGTGTATTTGAGTAAAGACAGCGAAATGTTGTGGTCATATTTGAGCATTTCTAAGTTTTACAAATTTGTGTTTTTTTTGTAAATAAATCATTATTGTCTTTATCAATATTTTCCAAACGTCTTTTTTTCGAATTGGTCTATTTTAGAATGTACTCAGAAAGTCGACAAGCTTGCTGATATTCGTTTTTCAGAATTCTGAATTTTTTCAATGATCGGAATTTTGTTTCTGTTACTATTTATGTATTCCAGTATTTTACATATTGCAGATATAATATTTAGGAGTTAAATTTTAATGAATTGTTTTTATTTTCTGCAAAATATCACTAGATATGGGTCATTTCTTGGCAGTATATGTATATTTTGACCAACTTTACTTAAGTCTTTGGTTGAATACGTAATGGTTTGTAGAACTGTTTCATAAAAATTAATAAAATATACAAAACAAAATATTTTTAAGTAAGATGTGACTTCTTATTTTAAAATGACAGGTAATGTTAAAATTATTTTAAAATAAGATAGGTTACGTTAAATTAAAACGGGTATCCATACGTTGTAGCTCAATGATATTTCTAAATTGACTTCTGAAGTAGTCACCTTAGAAAATACTTTTGTAGTTTGTCTTACTTTTACATTCAGTGCGATGAATATGAAATGGATATGGATGGATATATCACGTATACATATTTGCGTCTGAAGTAAATTGAAGTGCGTGAAAAAGTTAAAACGATGTTAAAACATTATTTTTCGCTCACTTAAATGATGTTTGTATTTTTCTAAGAAAGAAAAGTGATTAGTCTAATCACTTTTCAATCAACATTTAACCAATTCAACCCGAACAAAGCCAGATAATACTGCTAGTATTTTTATAAAGACCTAGGGATTGATTAATCATGGAAAATTCACAACCTAACATCGAACACGAATTGTGAAATTTTACTATCAAACCTAAGGATCAGTAATTCTGACCCAAAGAGCATATCGTTGCCATTTTAGCGTGAAAGATTCCCCAAGCGAATAAATGATTAGACGTTTGATTAGGAACACAGTGACCTTCCAAGAACAGACAAACCACGCTCTGTCGAGAACTCGTTCTCCAGATCTGACAACTCCTGATTTCTTCCCATGGGGCTATCTCAAAGAAAAAGCTTATGTTGACAAGCCTCGGACATACTCCAACAGTTGAAGAACAATACTTGGGCTGAAATCAGAGCATTGAAACCTGAAACACTAAAAAGTGCCATGAAAAACACCTTGGAAGGAAGCAATCGTGCGAAGCAGAGAATGGACGCCATTTAAAAGATATGATATTTCACACCTAGTGTAAATTTATTTTTTATAGATACTGTGTATAAGATTCTACGATATTGTAAATTTGAAGAAAAAATAAGAGCTACTAAATATTAAAACCCCTTCGCGATTTTTGGCCCATCCTGTACTAGGATCTTGATGTAGATGGGGAGGCTGAACGTTATGAGAGAAATTGATTCAAATTTACTGCGACAAGGCTTCTCACTGCCATATAAATGTAGACAATTAACAAAACAGCATTTCATTCAAATTAAAACAGGTAATGAATGATACTGGCAAGATTTCAGGAAAAAAAACCAAGAAATTTAAAATAAGCTCTTCTGTAACCAGCCATTTCCAAGACTCCACAATGCAAACTTGAGTAGAAAAATGAGGTACAATTGAGACATTTTGCAGAGGTCATACGCATTTTACACATAGACACTTGTTGCTCGGAGAAGCTGTTCCATTGTACTTAACATGGAACAGTTAATTGTCATGGTAATTTTACTGTTAGACACATTTTGACTAAATGTTAATTACCATATACATATCCGATTTAGAGTTTCCAATGTAACCATAAAAGACCTTTTGAGAAAACTTTACCACTAAAAATTATTTTTATTTATCTGACTGACATCCTTTTATAAACTTTATTTAGCCTTTATACCTTGATTAATTTCAATTTGAAATCATAAATTGCTGAGTTTTACACTTATTAATTTTTTCGATTTATGATCTAAATCCTCTGTTTTGTGTATGGTGCAATGTATGGTGATTAGTTAAAAATAAGCAAACTAACGTTATGGTGAACTTAGACACCACTACAAAAGATAACTTGCAATATAATAGTTTATATAGCAGTGTAACCTATCTCCACCATGAAGCACTTTTTGGTAAACAATATTGTACTGTCTTTCACATGTCATGCTTCGATTGAATTGGTGACTGGCGGTCGTGATTATGAACATGCGGTCTATCACAAAAAGAAACCTTATGACGCTACTGACAAATACCAGGTGGTGCTCGCAACAATCGGCACACATTTCCTAGGTGGTTTATGGTAAAACGTTGAATTGCATCGCGAACAACTGTCTGAAGTCCTGTGATAACCGACAATGCTTCTATTCCTATCCCGGCTTCACTCATCCTTGTAACACGGCCCCTCAGACTTGGCTGCTATAGGCAACACAAGTCAGTCCACGATCGCAATTATCCATTGCATGACCACGCATACGGAAGTACACGTGTGATCATACTACAGATCTCACGGCCAAATGCAATTGACAATCTATCAACTAGTGATACCATCTATCGAATTAAGTAACTGCTAAATTTTGGAAGAGGCGTATTGCGGTGAACAGTGTAACCTATCTCCACCTGTGCGTTTTAGTAGATAACATTGTACTGTCTTTCACTCATCCTGCTTTAACCTCCACAACATTAAACCATTAACTGCTAACTTTAGAACTAGTCAACATTATTATGCTAAATACCACTTTTGACGCTATTTTGAAATTAGAATTCAGCCCTCAAGATAAATATTCAAACTTGAGAAAATGGGGAGAAAACCGTACATTTCTCGAATAAACCTTTATTCTTGAAATTGACTTTTAGCTGTAGACATTTTCGCAATCCAAGCGTCACTTTACTCTGACAGATGAACAGCTGAAAATACTTCAATGGTGACAGCTAATTTCGTGCCTGAATTTGAAAAACGGGTCAATAATCCGAAATGCAAATTGCTAAAGTAACTGACGGCTTTTCGGGTATTTCTGCAGATTGAAAGGAAAGGGAAAGAGAGTATCTTTTACAGAATTTCTTCTCTACAAAGATTGCATACTTAACGGTTTAAAAAAATCCTCGAGCTTTCCAAATGTTTTTTTAATGTCTTGCGCCTTTCAAAAAATGAGCAAGGTGAATTTAATATTGATCTGTCAGAAAATTTGAATGGATTTGGGAGACATTTACGAAATTTAATTTCTTTTGTTGATTAAAAATTCTTAGTTGCTTCAAAATGGATATTATACGAACGGACAAGTAACAGTTTGCTTTAAAAATGACTACTTACTAAACACATTACCAATCATATTACTTATACTAAGAAGTTTTTCGACCACTTGTTATGGATCTTTCCCTTCGGGGGACGATTCCTGACCGTCGCCAATAGCCCGTTGTGTAGCTTCAGTGCGATGTTAATTAAATACCTAATTATCTACCGTCCACTTGTTATAAATACAGGGTGTTTCGAAAATATCTAGTCGTAAAGGGTGGAGAGGGGCCCAAATAAACTTTTTGTCAAAGAACGGGTGTCTGGAAATGTTTTGAGAGGAATTTTTAATGCATACAAAAACCCACAAGGAATGTGATTATTTTACATCAGTTTAGTGAAATGCTGTCGCTTAATACTCATCGGGGTAACATTAAGGTATACTTTATCGCCGTTTTGGCAGCGTTTGGCATTTAATCTAATTAACATTGACCAAACGACTGTCATTCGGAATTCATTCTTTGGAATTTTTATTGGCAAAGTGATGAAATCGTATTCGATAAACAAGCCAAGTGACGTCACGTTCAGAATACGTACAGGAAACTTATCACCTCAGAAACACTTCCACCACCTACATTTAACTTGACAGAAAAAGGCTCTCTTATGTATTAACCACAAAAAGAAAATTGAAATAACTTTTTATTAATGAAATTATTTGGAATATAGTAATTATTTTTTTACATAAATCCTGAGAACACAATCAAAATAGAAGCTAATCATTTTTTGTGGGAGTGACATTTCATTACTAGTTATATAACCTCACGGTAAAAAGTGTTATTCCGATTACATTTCGGGGGGATTTCTGTGTTACATACTCACATTTGCTACTACTACCATCGTAGAAGTGATCTATGAAGTATGATCTTAAAAACTGCATTTCTGTTAAGTTAATTTTAGGTGGCGGTAGTATTTCCTGTACGTATAGTGAACGTAACTTCGCTTGACTTGTTTTTCGAATACGGTTTCAGCACGTCCCCAATAAAAATTCCAAAGAATAATTGAGTACACATACCATCCGACCTGTGTGCTTGATCATGATCATTCAAGGATCCGCTTGTAAATCATCGTCAAGTAATGGACACGCTCAAAGTATGTATGTATGTATTTTAATTACCGTCACACTGGAGCAACACAACGAGCTATTGGTGACAGTGCGGGATCATTCCCAAAGGGACACACAATACAACGGGTAATTGGTGACAGTCCGGGATCAATCTCAAAGGGGACACACTCAAGGAAATATTTTAAGGCCACAGGAGAAAAGTACGCCTGGGAGAAATCGAACCGGCGCCGTCTGCAAATCTTAGCTAGCGTAGTGGGAAAACCCACTGTGCTATGGCGGCCACTCCAAAGAAGGAATTCCGAATTGATATGGAGCCGCGGTAGTCCTGTTGGTAACACTTATCACCTCAGAAACACTTCCTAGTAAGTTCGAATCCAATCAAAGACCATCATGTACAACGAGGCTGGTGCACGTTAAATCTGTCGTGGCCTCAAATGGCCTCACGTTGACGTGGTGTAGAAGTTTGGAGAGTGGGCTGCTAGTTCAGGTGTGACCTCTTCATCTGACCGTGGTTCAAAATTACGTGGTGCTGTCCTCGGATCTTTATCTCCGGGGATACGGTCCGGGGATCCCGGACCGTCGCCAATAGCCCTTCGTGTTGCTCCAGTGCAACGTTAATTAAATACCTACCTACCGAATTGATATGAGGCTATCAGAGCGAGTGACCTAACCCACAAAACCCCGAAAATGCCAAAATAATTATTTTAATGTAGATTTTAATATAGCAATATGGATTTTAACCTTTCTCAAATCATATTGTGAAGAGATAAAAATGTATAAAAAGGGTGCCAAGAAAATCGCATTTACCTCCATTGGGTATTTTTGTGGTTAAGCCACTCTTACTGTGATAGCCTCATATATGATTGTGTCTACGCCAATTAAATTAAACGTCAAACCTCGCCAAAACGGAGATAAACTATATTTTAAGGTAATTTCGATATATATCATGAGAAAGCATTTGAAGTAAAATCTTCATTTTCAGTCTGGTTTGTTTTGCAGTAAAAATATCTACTTCTTGTTTGTAATTATCGTTTGAGCGCGCATTGATATCTTGTCTCGCGAAGAATTAAGAATCATTTGTTGTTTTTAGTTTTTATTTTATCTTCAGTCGCCAATTTTTACGATATCTATATAAATAATAATCTATATAAATGGAGTGTTTGTACATTGAATATTTTCGACCCATTTCGGTGGAGATGTCGAATCCGGGGCACTAGCGATTTATCGCCAAACATGGTAACCTTTGTGTTTTGATTCAGCTTTATGGCAACCCTATGCAAAAGGTTTTTCGCGTAGGAAAGTCCACGTTTTTTTAATGAACATACTGGCTTTGGACGCCATCTTGATTTGGCGACAAAAATTGCTTGGCGACAAACACGCCCCGGATTCTACATCTTTACCCCCATTTCAAGTTTTCTATCCGTTTTGGTTCCTTCTGATGCAAAATCCATCTCTTGCGCGTTTGGTGTCTGCCTGTTTGTCCATCTGTCTGTATGTGTGTGCCAGTGCTACGTCCAAACCGTTGAATATATTTTCATAAAACTTTGCATACTATGAGTTCTCACATTCATTTAGTGACTGAACTTGGTTGCGTAAGTCTGTCTTTCCGTCTTCCCTTTCTGTTCGATTTTGTGACTGTATGTTTGTACAAGTATCACATAAAATATTTTCAACAAATTTTAATGCAATGTTCTGTATTTGATAGATCATAACAGTGGATGCATTATTTCAAATTCCTTTGCTTACGTATTTAAGCAAGTTTCATGTTAAACATCTGAGTAACTCTACTTAAATCAACCATAATTTGGTAGTTTTGGAGAAGCTGGAATGCATATTGAGCATTGTAATTACTTAAATTGTTTTACCAGTACTGCTGAAAAATTAATTACTTTTTAAAAAACAATTTTGCAGAATTTGAATTCAAATAATAATTTTTTTATTTTGAACCTTATTTATTTTCTTTACAAAATATAAACTATTTCCAAACATTTGGGACAAACGATATTTTACAACGAAACGGAAATTCGTGTTCGTTTGCCATGTGAAGTGATATTTTTTTCGCTTAGAATTAATTTCGTATTTTTAAATTCTATCTAATTTTTAGTTGAAAGTTGTGGCAACTGGGCGAGATCAAGACATAAAAAAGAATCACTAATTTATATCTTTTGAACTGTTTCCTGCCAACTTTTATTTTGTTTTAATTTTCTGTTTTAAATATTTATTATTTTAATAAATTGTAATTCCTTTTAATCACACGCAACACCACCATAAAGTATTGTTTCAAGCGGCATGTAAGTTAGAATAAAGCACATTTCAAGTGGATTTTTGCCATTATTAGAAGAACGTCAATGTTAAAAATATCCGAACTAGGACTTTTGAAATATTACGAATTCTTCGCTATAGCAATAGATGGCCATGGTGTCTTATTTTACGAATTGAAGTTATATTTAAGCAACTTATATAGGGAAAGTTTGTTTAAAACAACCATTTCTTTAGAAGAAACGCTGTCAAATTGATTTACTATTTGAAAAATGGTATAGGTTACCTTTGCATTATCACTACTGAAGACATTAAATTTTAAAACAAATTCTTTTGTTATTGAACGTGCCACAAAGGGAATTTTCAAGAAAAAACGTATTCGCTTTTAAAACAAACTTTGATAAATATCTTATCAAATTAATTTGTCATCTTTCCCTTAATGGTAGCGAAATTCGAAAAGTGTGTCACAAATAAAAAACATTGGCAGGTAAATCATGTGAGAGAGTATCCACAGTATATTCGTCATTTTTACGAATTGAGTTGAGAAATTTTACAGGAATAGAACATAAGAAAGGGAATTCCTAATTCTCCCTCAAAATCTCTTTTGTAGCAATTACCTTAGTGTCTCACCTTTCGCCAATTTGTACCTTTAGCAGGGATGCGATATGAAATGTATTACATGGATGGATTTGCATGTATAGAAATTGTGTCCAAAGTAGGTTGTAGAAATTATAAAAATATCGAAAAGGTGTTAAAAAATTATTTTACTCACACTTAATGATTTGGCATTTTTCTACGAAAGAGGAAAGTTATTCTTTTCTGGTCACTTTCCATATATAATTAACCAATTCAACCCGAGTGAGGTCGGGCAATTTTGCTAGTTTAAAAATATATATTTAGAATTTGTGTTCTTGTTATCAAAATAACTGTTAAGTATTCTTTGACTAGATTTTTTCAGATTGTTTTATGCCTTAGTACAAATTTGTATGGATTCATGGAAGCATTATTTTAGTTCCACGACCTCTATTAATGCGCATTCAATTTTTTTAAATAAATAAGTTTTATAATTATACAATCGACTTGAACTTACTACATTGCACGGGACTATACTGCTCATAACAAAATTTAGTACTCTTAGTTTTTAAGGGTAGCCGAGACACAATATATCCCAAATGAGAGACCATTTCTTCGCTGAATACACAAAGAATATTTATATGCATTGATCTTAACCTTTTCAGAGACGGTGGGATCCAGACGTCTCATCGGTCATAAAAGAATTTAAAGAAAATTTTATTTTATCTCATAAATATTCAGTACAGCATCATTTGATCACAAATATGAACTAATTTAAAAACGTAAGATCATTAACTTATCCCAATTTTTCTTTTCTATTCAATCTGAGTCTACGAACAAGTCGTCAACTTTAACAGCGCTATATGATTTGCAATTAATTCAGACTTTCTTTTGAAGGATCTGTGGAAAATGAAATCCTTAATCACGAAGAAAACACCGATAGTGGCACAGAATGAATTTGCATGACAAAATTCGGTGTAATTTTTTACTTCGCAAAATCACTCCATCTTGAAAAAGATTGATATACTTATTTGTGCGATTTTTCTTCAAATATTAGGGTCGTATGCATTTTTTTACCAACACCAGACTAAAGAATATGTTCAGTCGAAGTAGTGCTAATGCCGTTTAGTTAGTCATTTTTCTTCTCAATTAAGATCAGACAAAAGAAGAAAAAAGAATTATAAAGTAGTAGTAGTAAATTACATGATCTGAATATGGCTGAAGCAAAACTTCTGACTGCTAGAACGTAAAACAAACAGAACCGTATTAAGATAAATCCACTAAAGACCAATTAACTCTTTAGTCCATAATCCCTTTTAATAAACTAATATAGCAAAGATTATGAAAGTGAAAAAAGGAGTAAAAATCCACCATAATTAATTACGTATAGCTAATGAGCGATAGCTCTCCGTTAGTGATAAGCACCTGTGTGGATAATTAGCATTAACGAAGGTGGATAATTATAACAAGATGAAAGTGTGGCTAAAAAATAGCGATTTCATTAAGTCTCGAGCTGCAAATGAGGCCTCATTGTTGCCGGAGCTCTTAGTAATATCGAAGATAAATTAAAAGTGTTGCGCACTCGAAAGGCGAATATCGTTTGCGAAAAGAATAATCAGAATCGAGTTAATTTGTTTTGCTACGGGAAAAAAGCATTTTCGTCTCCGTTTCTGTTGAATGTGTTCGTCAAGATAAAAATATGGCTAGATAGGTAGATGCAGAGAGCTAATTTATTCACATACTCCAGTGAGTTGGTGTTTTTTGTCGTTGTTGAGAAGTAGCAAGCTACAGAAGCATTTATTCGAAATTCTCCGGAAAGAAAAAGAATCTCCCTCTAAACTTACAGTTTCTACTCAATTTAAAGGAATTCAATTTAAGAAACCTTATATTATACTCTAATGGGATTTAATTAAATAAGTTCAAGCTATCTAAAACAAGTACCACATCACAAAGAATCAATGTGGATTAATTCTGACTGTGTTTAATTATTTTATGACTAATCTTAAAATGTTCCAGCTTGCATTTGAGTTTAGAAATGTTTAAGAATATTAGTATTGCTTTTATCTCTAACGTTTAGCAACATTTGTGATAGTTTCTTAAAAACAAAGTCTAGTGCTCCATTATGGATTTATTATTAGAATTTATGATAAAAATTGTGCTTGGAAAACAAATGTCGATTTTATTTTAAATGTTTCACCGTGAAGATATCAGTGGACGCTGAGCGGCTAAATGAGTCGCTCTTAAGAAACTGCCAAACTGAAGTGCTTGGTTACTAATAAGAGTCCTATATATGCCCAAATCGGGTTGGCTGCTGAGAGTTTTTTGGTTTCTTCAAGACCATAGGCTTGAAATATAAGTAGACTGCTATTCAGAGGCACTTCAAAAAGTGTGAGAAATATGTCGTCTAGTAGTCAAGTGACTACTCTGTAAAAATTGACGGTTGGCCGATTTGATATCTTATCTCCGTTGTTTGGCAATATAACATATTATGACAGGGCAGGCATGTGAATCGGCATTTCTATAAATTGGCGACAAAAGCGGTAAAGTCGCCAAGTCTACTACTGTCAGATGACCAATCAGTGGCTCAATAAAATGATGGATCAATGGATAGGCGTCTTCTCCCTCCCCGTAGATCAATCAGATGATGAATGGTAGGTTCCACCCAGAAGACGGAAGCAGCCTACGGGTCACATTACTACACGTTTTTGTCACAGGGTTCTGGGCACATAAAAAGGTTATCATTGCTCACTCTAATTTTATATTTCCTCCATGTTCAAGACGATACATAAATGCGGGCCAACTTACTCAAAGTCCTCCAGGAAGGCATGCCCCCAATTCACAGTGAATGCTATATGGTAACACGTCCCATTGTGCTCCGAGATACCAGGGACTGTCACGTTCTCTCCAATTAAGGCTTGAAGGGTCATACAATAAGCTGGTATTGGGGAAAAAGTAATAATGCTCATGTTAAATCAGTTTAATTTAGAATAATTACTTCGCCTCTAGAAAAATTGTAGATGTTTTAATGTTTCTCTTCATTGTTTCCTGTAAGCTCCTTTTTAATTTCGCTGGAACATTTGCGCAATTAAGTTTTGACTGAATAAAAGGGCACAGATATAATCTGTTTAACATAAGATTTCAAAATTCCGTGAAAGACCCGAGAACAACACCTCGTAATTTTGAACTTCGGTCAGATGATGAGGTGCAGACCTAAGCTGGCCCCCTTTATCCAAACTTCCACACTACGCCATGAGGACATTTGAGGCCACGACAGATTTAACATGCACGTGTCCACGTATACGACGGTCTTTGTTTGGATCGAGTTTTGAACTTTCAACCAATGGTTGTTAATCCACGACTCTACCAAGTAGGCTACCATGACAGAGAAATTTATCTTTTACTGTCCTCATTTATACCGGGCCGTGTTAGCCCGGTTGGAAGAGTAACGGATTAGCAACCGAGGGTTGTGAGTTCGAATCCAACCAATGTAATGTACAAACAAGGCTGGTGCTTGTTAAATCTGTCGTGGCCTCAAACGTCCTCACGTTGGCGTGGTATGGACGTTTGGAGAGTGGGGTGCCAGCTCAGGTGTGATCTCGTCATCTGACCGTGGTTCAAAATTACGAGGTGTTGTCGTCGGATCTTTCCCATCCTGGGTTGACCCCGGACAGTCACCAATAGCCCGTTGTGTTGCTCCAGTGTGACGCTAATTAAAATACCTGCCTCATTTATGCCTTATAAATGCGCTCAGTCAGTACCTCCTGTAAAGTAAAACAACTAGAGCTTAAACCGGTATGAGAGGTCAGGACGGTTTTGGAGTGGTTGGAGAACCTGTGTCGAAGGCCTTCAATCTCCTGCGAAGTACGAGTACTTGCTTGTAGTTGAACTGAAAAGTCGTGAGCTTGTCAGAGCCTCTTATAGGTTTTGCTTAGACTTGAAGAAGGTATGAGATGCATTTTCTGTCAATCAAAATGTAGGTGGTAGCAGTGTTTATGTGGCGGAACGTGTTTCCTGTACGCATTTCGGGGATGACGTCACTTGTGTTATGTATTTCGAACACGATTTCAGCACTTCTAGAATAAAAATAACAAAGTGGGAATTGATGTATAGCTGATTGGTGAATGCCAATTATATTAAACGCCAACGGCCATAAAGATAACCCTATACGTATCATACGAGAGCACTTGGGTAGCGGAAGTAAAATCTTCGCTTTCCGCCAGGTTCTTTCTTTTCACTGAAACATCCTCTCATTGAGAATATCGGAAATTTGCAAACCGTGTCTTCACACATAGGTTTTTCCAAATAATTTTTTTATGGTAGTGCTCTTCAAAGGGCTTTTGTATTTGTTTGTTCTCTGTTTTTGTGTGCTCGAATTCATTACTCGTGAAGCTGAACCAAACAACTCAACCATGTCTAACCTAATTATAATAGTTATAGCAGTTACGATTGGTATATAAACAAAACTTTTTTCTTCCATAGTACTTCCAGTGTTTTATTTCCCTTAAGAGCAGGATACATAAATTTTTCCTGTTTTTGTATTCCCCAAAGATTTACACACTCGAGTTCTCTCTTTTTATGTAAATGCTACATGCTTTAGATTTGTTAAGTTTACACCTTAACTACTTTTAGTCGTTTTTACAGAATGGAAGTTCGTAAACCCAGTTTCTTTTTCTTTATTTCTTTGTTATGAACGTATGCAGAATGAGAAATTAAGTATCTTAATTACAAAATTTACAATTCTTGGCATAACTTCAAGCTATACAAATCTGACGACTTTAATTGTTAAACACTGTTGCGCATTTTTAAGATTTATGGTTCAAACAGAATAAAAGAATCTTTAAAATAGAATTAAAAATAAGGTTTGGTTTACCAATTTTTTCTACAATAATTCTTTGTTACACGAAAAAATAACAGCGAATAAATTATATGTTCCTCTCTTGAAGTACTATTCATTCCTAATTTTGGGTAATTTATTTTGAATCTGTGTCCGATAGATTTTTACCACAGTACCGTGTCCTGAGATCTAGGGGCATCAGGTAGGTAGGTAGGTAGGTACTTAATTAACGTCGAACTGGAGCAACACAACGGGCTATTGGCAACGGTCCGGGATAAATTCTAAAGGGAAAGCTCCGAAGAAAACACCTCGTAATTTTGAACCTTGGGCAGATGACGAGGTCAACATTTGAGCTGTATTTAGCTAAACGAGCAACCGTTCCTGCTATTAGTCATGACAGTCGTTATTTTGAGCTACGTCCAATTGATGTACCAGGTACCATTTGAATACAGTTTGTGGAACCTTCACCCCTCAGCTGCATTGCGCTCTCCAAAACCCAATTCCAGAAACCCTACCGATATTTCAACCAACAACAAAGAAAAATGGCGGATTCCCAACCTCCAAATGGGTCGAATAATGTGCAAGCCGCCACCAACTCTAAAAGGTATTTCCTCTGAAAACATATCTTCCAGTCAATGTGAACGAGTTCCCACTGAAAACCAATCTATCTCAAGAAACAGTTTTCGTTTCATCTTCCCATGTGCCGTAAACACTTCAGATAGAAAAAGCACCTAATACATTTAAAACGACTCGGATAACCCAAAGCGAGAAATAGATAGCGGACTACATAGGGATGGGAGAATTTTATTTTTTCCTGCCAGCTCTGCTGTTTGGAAATAAAAGCGAATTTCCGAAACTGGTGTGGATTTATTTCTTCCAAACGATTGCCTTTCCTCGGTTACCACGCACTTATCCCCATAGAGTAAGTGGATTTAGTCGCTAGGTGTCGAGCCACAGTGGGTAGTGAGACAATAGTTGCGCTGTCTCTACACTTCCGAGAAGTAGAAAGATAAATAAACTGAGAAAAAAAGCAAGAAAAAAGGCTTAATTTTGGTGCTCGCCTTAATTAGATTCATTGGGAGCTGCTGCCACTGTTCCGGCAAGAATTGTTCTTTTCAGACACTTTTACTAGAGGGGTGGCAACAGCTTTTTATCTCGTAAACAATTTCGCTGTTCGTGCAAGTTTCGTGCGGATCATGTCAAGAAAGCTTCCGGCTAAGAACAGGAGTGAAACATTTTCGCTCTTTTGATTGTTTCTGAAGAGAAATTAATTACAAATAATTGAAGAACGTGTGTGAAAATCGCATTCGTGTATTCAGTTCCGTTATATGGCCGAATTAAATGGCTATTGTTTGTTCTTACCGTTATAATTATATAATCGTGAGAGAAATAATATATTTGTGACTGTGATTGTGAAAGTAATCATGTTTTTCGTTTCGAGATTTTTAAAGTTTTGCATTTGGATAAATAAAAAAATATGTTTTTACGAAATAACAAAATACTTCAGTAAATATTTGCTCTAATAATATAAATAAACTTGAAAAATTCCTTTTGTTAATAACAATTTTGTAGTTGCTATACGAATTAAGTAATAAACTAAATATTTTTAAATTTTTGATTTAGAGACCGCGTTCAAAATCACCGGCAGATTTAAGCTACTTTTAAAATAAATATCCTGTTTTATATTGAAGTAACACTGAAGGTAAAAACTGCTGTCGCTTAGAGAGGAGTTTTTAGTATAAACAAAAACAAACTATCTGGGAAGAAAAATACTTTCGTACAAGAACTAATTTTATTTATGGCCGTTTTGACGATATTTAACGTTCATTTTTAATAGAATCGACTTGTTAAAATTGTATTTGAGTAATATGCCAAGTTACGCCATAACAGGTTACCACAACATAGCGCCCTCTGTATTTAGACTTATAAAAACAGTCTATTGGTAAATTGAAAAAAATTAGACATTCATGACAAATGCAATTATTTTTACAGTATTTGCAAGTTAATAAATGCTATTAGAACAATACTTTTAATCATTCTCAGACGATCTGATTACAATCACGGTCAAACTTATTTGTTTTCTTTGTTTTCTTCTATTACTCTAGGACTCTAAATAGTGTTCACGCATTAGAATATACTTGGACTAGACATCGCTTAGCGGCGTGAATGCTAGCCGTAAAATAGCCCGTGTGTTGCTCCAGTGCGACGTAGATTTCAACTACTTACCTTAATTATAAATTTCTTGACACGTACATGTCTGGAGTTACTCAAACAATTTTATGTATACAAATAAATGATCTGTCTTCACCTGAATGAAAACTCTTCAGTGCTTTTCCAAGTTTAATAAAAACCTAAAAAATATTACAACAAAATTAGTTTAATTGGAATTCATCCCGTGAGAATTGACCTTTTAAAACTTATTCTGACAATTGATGATGGCTCAGAGGGGAAATGTATTTTCTTTTGTTAAAAATAAAAATACCGCTTTTGAAATAAAACTCAAGCAAAGAATTGGATTTTGTAATTTAATCGTTCAAAACGGAGTAGTTAACAGACATAAATTGCCCCAGAGAACAACACTCTGGGGCAATTTATGTCTGCTTGCCACTGCCATTGATTAGTTTTAATCGACACTTTACCTGGGAGACCTGTATAAAGATGTTATTACGCGTACCTAATACCAAACAATTACAAACTTAGTCTTTTGCAATAGAAGATTATTTCAAAATCTCACATATTAGGTCATTAAGTATGAAATGTCCGATTACCTCAAGTAGCAAGATTGATACCCGATATCTTTGATATTTCACTTTGACAATTCTTAGGGTTTTTTTTATTGTAAAGGTACGCGTCATCAGCCTTTCAGATGCACGTTTTGGTTTGTGATTATCTGTCGAATTGCCTTTTGCATATTAAATTTGGTAAACCATGGTTAAATACAAAATTCGCGTTATTTTCGAATATGAGTTCCGCCGTGGAACTAATTCAGCGCAGACAACTCGAAGTATTTGGTAATGATGTGGCTAATGAACGCACAGTACGTCGATGGCTTAAGAAGTTCCGATCTGGCGATTTTGATTTTCAAAATGAACCACGTGGGCGACCTGAGAGCAAGGTGAATAATGATGAGCTGAAAGCTGCAGTGGAAGCCGATACATCTCAAACTACGCGTGAATTAGCAGCAAGGTTTGACGTTACTATTACAACATTATTAAACCATTTGAAATAAATCAGTAAGGTTAAGAAGCTGGAAAATTGGGTTCCGCATGAATCACACGAGCGTCAGAAGAGAAATCGTTTCGAAGCTTGCCTTTCTTTGCTGTCGCGACATAAAGGCGAACCATTTTTACACCGTATTGTTACGTGTGATGAAAATTGTATTCTTTTCGACAATCGCAAGCATTCGGCACAATGGTTGGATAAAGATGAAGTGCCAAAACACAGTCCGAAACTGAATATTCACCAAAAAAGCTAATGGTGTCTGTTTGGTGGTCCAACGCTGGTGTTTTCCACTACAGCTTCATGAGACCTGGTCAATCGATTACGGCGGATGTCTACTGTAACCAATTAGACAAAATGATGAGGGAGCTTGGGATTAAGCATCCGAGGTTGGTGAATAGAGACAGACCAATCCTCTTGCTGGACAATGCTCGACCACATGTCGCACGAATAAAGTTGCTCAAACTACAGGAACTGGACTTGGAAACTCAGTCACCCACGGCATTCCCCAGACCTTGCACCAACTGACTACCATTTCTTCCAGGTTTTGGACCACTTCTTGCAAGGAAAAATATTTAATTCCCAACAAGCTGTAGAAAATGCCTTTCCTGATTTTACCACCACTCGTTCTCCAGGCTTCTTCGCTGTGGGCATTAGCAAGCTACAGTTTAGATGGCAAAATTGTATCGATAGTTTAGGCGCATACTTTGATTAAATGTACTTCTTCTTGCTTGAGATATAATAAACCAAACTTTCAGTTCGAAATCGGACATTTCATACTTAATGACCTAATATATTAATGTGACGAAGCTGTATTATTACAGTTTGACTTCTGTCTCATCTTTTGTTTTTTAGCAATTTTAACTTTTTTGAGGCTTATCATTTCCATTATAACTTCATTTTACACATATTTATAAAGTAACAAATTTTCAAGTTACCACAATTACATTTTCGAGTTTTAACATTTCCCTGGGGATAATCTACATAAGTATCATACTAGAGCATTTGTGTGTGGGGCCAGCAGAAATAAAAATCTTCGCAGACCATCTGTTTTGTTTGTTTACACCGAAAATCCCTTTCGTAAACAAATTATATTTTTCTCAGAATTAAATTATTCGAGAAAATGATTTTAAATTAATACTGTTTAATATGCATACCTCTGTAAGTTCTTGCATGCATATATTCTCTTTGGAGTAGAACAGGGAAGCCTGATAAATCTCCGGTAGGAGGCATATCAAATATTAGACTGATATACCAGTTTTTCTGGCATTTTAGTGTATATTTTTTTAGTAATAGAACATGGCAGCGTAATAAAATTTTATTTAAACATTAATATGTTATCAAATTCAAAGAATCTTTTCATACCAACATTTTTAAGGAACATATTGGTTAATTGTTCCTATCTCCTTTTTGTTGTCACGTAGCAAAAGAATATCAATAAAGATAAATATATAAATTTCAAAGCTAATAAAAATCGTTTGCAAAACATATATCAAAATGTGTACTTTTAAATGAATAATTATCGTCTGATAAAATATAAATCATAATTTTACTTTTGAATAAATATTGTTAGGTAAAATATATTCCTGGTATGACACTCAACACTTTTCTCAATAGTTGTCCTTTTTTGATCTTGTGTCATAAAATCTAAAATTCAATCCATCTGTCTTTATTCAGGATAGTTATATTGAACAAAAATTTATTATTCAGGCTATTGAAAATAAAATGACATAAACATTCTATTATTCAATAGACTGTTTTATAAATAATTTGTTGAATGTACAGAATTCCATTTATGGAAAAAATATCAGTTGATAAATTATTTTAGAAGTCATACTTGTACGAGAGGCCTTTTTTGACAAGCTAAATATAGGTGGCAGCAGTGTTTCTGTGGCAATACGTGTTTCCTGTACGTATTCTGAACGTGACGTCACTTGACTTGTTTTTCAAATACGATTTCAGCATTCGCCAACAAAAATTCCAAAGAATGAATACGGACTTGATATCGTCGGCTAAGAGCAGAAACTAATTAACTGACAAAGAGAATATTTTACTGTACAGCTGTTTAAAGGCAAACTATTATGTTTTAGGTCAAAAAATGAAAACTATAAGCATTTTGGTAGTGCTATTACAATAGTATAATGTATTTTCATTATTGTGAAAATAAGCATTTAATGTCTTCGAAAAAATGTCATTTAATGAGTTTCAATCGTTGATAGGTCAAAGTTGATTAGATCAAACACTAAACGTCACCATAACGGCGAGAAACTACAGTTTAAGGTAACCCGATCTATAGAATGCGTCGAGCCTTTGGAAAGCAGAAGTAAAACCTTCATTTGGTTTGTGCTTGTGAACACTGAAAATCCCTCTCATATTACTTTCACAGATTTTAAAATTGACAGAATTAAACCAACTTTATCATTAACTTTGTCTCTTCTACACCACAGACATATTTTAAATTTACTAAAGTAGATATATCTACGTAAATCAGTCTAAGCAGGGAATAAACGTCGCGTTGGAAATTTTTATAACTTTTCTTAAATCAATGTAAACTATAAAATAGAACAATAAAATTCTTTTAGTATGAGTAGGCAGCTGTTGCAATTGGGAACCAGCATTCATGGTATCAAGTTATAGGGTCGGTTGTAAAAATGGGTTGCAAAAATATTGACACTTGGAAAATAAGGAAACAGCAACACATACAATCCTCAGAATAAAAAGTCATAACTTCGCTTCAAAAAAAATCATGTATTTCTTGCAAGTTCGTATCTTTCGTATTCGGATGTTGAATTGTCAATTCATTTAGAGCAGATTTTAACATTGAGTGTATATTTTGTGTTCATTGCGTTAGTCGGATGATTTTTTTCTTACACTTCAGTTTTAAAGGTTCTTATTTCACAACCTCTATATTTGGTACTATTTCATTAAATTGTTGGTATGTTATATCGTAGCTCATAATTAAACTACAAAAGTTACGTGTACTTTCTAATACTTTGTTTTCCACTAAGTACTAATGCGTAAGCTGGAACCATTTTGATTTGGATGACATCTATCCACTATCTAAGAGTGGCTAAGGATTAGGATTTTGTTTAACTCAATACAAAGGTACATTTAGTTAGTACATATTTTAAGGACCTCAAAATAATAAAAGTAAGTTATACATTTTTTTTAAATTGAAAAATAAAGCTTTTTAGTACATGGGATAAAGTGTGAGACGCGAAAGTTGAAGAATTTGAAGTAGAAGATAGCTTTCTTATCAGGAAATCTGACCTACAGGATCATGTTTTTCTTTCATATTAACTGTTCTAATTGATTGAAATATTCAAATTAAAAATAACTTTGTTTATGGAACCCAAGCAATCGAGTTCCTAGATAGATAATAATTATTTAAAGAATTTAATTCATCAAAGTGTTTAATTCATTAAAAAATTTGATTAATTAAATAATTGAATTCATTAAATAATTTGATTAATTAAATAATTGAATTCATTAAATAATTTGATTCATTAAAGAATTGAATTCATTAAATAATTTGATCCATTAGAGAATTTAATATGTTGTTTCATAGCAAATCAATACTCCGATTAGTATTGTAGGATTGAAGATAATTTCTTATTCCTTGTAGTTAGTTATCGGACCTTCGTCATGGAACTCCAACAAGTCAACATTATATTTCTTGTCGAAGAAAGGGAGTGGGAGCTTTAGTGCTACGAATATTACAAATGACAAAACTGTTATTTATTTTACGATGACACTCTTAACGGTAATTGCTAATTTGCGAAAGCAGTTATTTTTAATTAAATTCGTTAACAGTTAATAACTAACATTACCAGAATAAATTTAAAAGTTAACAACTGTTAGAAATTGACATTAGTGATCAATTTGAAGTAAGTAATAGCTTAAATTATTAATAACTTCAACTTTCATTTTTACCAAATTATTAACAAGTTTTTCAATATTTTTAAAACTTTATTCATTTATTTTTATGTTTCATTTATTTATGAGTTACTTTTTCAATATTTATTGATAACTTAAAAGTTTCGATAACATTTCCTAGCTGTTAATCTATTATAACTGGCACTGTTAATTAAACTGCTGTCTGAAAAACAGCCTATCTCCAACGAATGTTCTAAAGCAGAGCGAGGAATACTAAAGACCGAAACTTGAATTTTAAAATTACAAATTTGAAAATTTCTTTATTTAAAAGTAAAATTCGTATTTAAAAAACTCTTCTTCTATTATAGTTTTCATGTTTTTGTGCTCGCCTTTCGTAAGGCAACAAAAATTTTCACAGTAGCAAGAAATAATTCAATCTTGCCATTCTAAAGTTTTTATTTCTGTACAGGCTGTCAAAACCAAAATGTACGACCTTATTTCAATACAGCACATAAAACGTTAACCCACTCTCTTTCCACAAGGCTCATCATTCACTTTTCACCCTGAGTGGTGTATGAACATCAGGGTTAACTTCTAAACCCACCCATTCATTCCGAGAACGTCTCTTTCGGCATCTGCGTTTGAAACTTGCCTTTCAACCACCACTTTTTTATTTAAATGTCTTATTCCTTTTATTGTGACTCCCCGTGTGTGTTTTGGTTCCACTTTCTGATCATCCAGGTGCTTATACAAAGACTTGCAAGCACAATGGTATTTCGTATCAGACCTGCGCAAGGTCGTAAATTCTATTTAATCTATTGTAAAAAGAACGAAGAAATATTTTTCTAAGGTCGGATATATAGTTTCATTCTTGTTCAGTTTTTTTGAGTCTTTGAAATTTAACATGGAGGTTTTAAATTTTAATTATAAAAATTACTTGAATTAATTTCATTCTTAGATCTGAATTATTTTATGAGATGGAGTTTTGGTGTAAGCAAACAAACTGCTATGATTTATAATTTATTTGTTTATTCGCCCGCGTGCAAGATGCTCCTAGTACTATTCCAATAATCTGCTAAATGTATTTTAATTTATTATTTAACTGGTTACTCGATCGTATATGTTTTTCTACTGTCACTCGTTTTGTACATATTTCTGTGTGATCCATCAAGAGCATTCTATGTAGAACATTCCGTCTTTAATTTTCCATCTAGAACATTCCATCTTTAATATTTCATCTAGAACATTCCACGTAGAACATTCCACGTAGAACATTCCATGTACAACATTCTATCTGGAATAGAACATTCCATGTAGAACACTTCATCTGTAATATTCCATATAAAATGAAAGTGTAGTTGTTAAACTAAACAGGTTAAAACACAAACCTGACGGAAAGTGAATAAATTAATTCAGCTACTCAAATGCTCTCGCATAGTATATATAGGAATTACCTTAAAATGTATTTATCACATTTTGGCGACGTTTGGCTGTAATTGACGTTGACCAATCAACTATCGTGTCTATTCGATATTCCTTTCAAATTTTTTTGCAGATAGCTGAAATCGTATTCGAAAACCCAGTTAAATGACGTCACCTTCGGAATACGTACGGGAAACACGTTCTGCCACTTACATTTAGCTTGATAGTAAAAGCTTCTCATATTTTGCCAACTCCTTTTACATTTTAGAAAGTTAGTGTTTGATAAAATGGGGTCACAAACGATTGCTCTAAATTCCACATTTAAATGTTCCCTTTTCATTATTTTATATGCATGCAATTTCAATGCTGAGTTATAGAGATTTGATAACTTATTTTACTTGCTTTAATACATTAACTAGTTTGTCTCATTTGTATTAAATGAATGTTTATGTTCGAAAGGAAAGTTTGAATTAAATGAATGTTTATGTTTCGGAAGGAACATTTGTCTAAAATGAATGTTTATGATTCGAAAGCGGCAATTCCCCTTCGTTGAATTTTCTGTTTTTATTTTCTCCTAAAGAACAATTTTTTATATCTATTTAATGCATCAAAGAATTGCTTCAGTTTGTATTTGTGGTACTTTAAGCAATAGGTATTCCAACACTACTTTTTAAGATGAGCTTTTCGATTTAATTAGCCTTGGATTGCAAACAAATGATCGTTGATAGGTAACAAAACTACATTCGATAGCAAAAACCTATTTACTTATAAAGTTTTATTAGTATTAACTCTCCTGCTGGTTGTCTCGTCGGAGTATATCAGTCATTAGCAAAGCTGACCAGATCTTAATCTAGTCATCACAAAAAATTGATAATATCCTGATGACGAAATATTTCGTCATTTGCAAAATTATTCAGATCATGAGACGAGATATCTGGTCGAAACCACTTGGAGGGTTAAATTTTTTGTAATTTGAGTTTTAACTACATTTAATGGAAAATTGTATTAAAAGGAATCTAACGATATAGAGGTAAGATCAATGTATAAAGAATTTTTTATAGTTGTACAGGTACATGAAATAGCAAATTGGTAAAATAACTGAGCTTAGGTTGATTGGTTGTTTTGGAGTTTTATGGCGCAAGGGCCATATTATAGGCCAAGCTGCGACAAACGACAACGTCAAGTAAAAAAGTCGGGAACGATGAAAAAGAGGGATTGGGAAACAGTATGGGATGAAAGCTGAAAAAGATCGCTTGGGTATCCCGGGAGCACGACTCCCATATTTACTAGACGGCAAACTCCATGGGAACTGAGTTTAGGAACAAAACAAAAACGTTTGATAAGAAGTCGGTACTTTAGATAAGTTTAATAGATATCTCAGCACACTCTTTGATGTTTTATGGACGGGGAGAGGATTTTATTGTTATGAATTTTAATGAAATACCCAGTTCTTTATCTGTTGATCAGAGTGAAATCTTTCATTGATGTTTTAACCTTGTTTTTGTAAAATTGTAAGCAAATGTGTTCCATTAAACATTAATAACCACGATATTTTGGTCTTAAAACTTTTACTTTCTTAACAAACAAAATATTTAGAAATCGGTTTGGTTTCTGTTATGGCGCAAGAGCCATACATGGCCAAGCTGTACCAAACACAGGATAGGCAGCGTCAAGTTAATGGACATACACACATATGGAAAGTTTTACTGACACAAACGAGAAATACACACAGGAACGAAATTTTATTCTCAGAAATTTTAAAGCAATAATGTTCATTCTTTATACGTTATAATACGTTGCTCTACAGTTAGAAAAATTAATTTTGAAATACGAACATCTGTATTGTTTTATGTTGCACCTTTTATGTTTGTAATACATATACAATCAGTCCTAGAATTTAGTATTCACCAGTTGTAATCTGTATGATTTGTAATATTTATAGGCAATATTAAGAACTATTTTCTTGTAATTATTACAGGGCACTCATACAACATCAAAATTAAGTCCAGGTAAAGGCTTTTTAAGAATCTAATGGAAATTGAGTCACAAAATTGAGTATACTTTATTATTAAAATCATTTCAAATTTATTTTTCTTGGGCTTAATTTCAATATTGTGGGGGATGTTTATGATATTTTGTGAAAAACTACGCTTAGTAGTCAACTATAAATATTCTGAATCATGAAGATTACATTTAAAGAATTCCACCGTTTTGAAAAAAGTTTCTCACGAAAACCAAGTGTAGACTCTATATTGTGACTGACTAGATTTTGATAGAAAAATTATGCAAGTACTTTTACTTAACATAAATAAAGTCTATCAAAATACCCAAGTATTTAGTTTACAAGATCACTCTCATTAGATTGCTTTAAAACATTATTAATCACCCAATATCTAAATTAAAAATGAACTTATAGACCATCCAGATCTGAAAGTGGCGCAGCATTGGAAAAATATCTAATAACTAGACTGTTAACTAAATGGCGACAAAAAGCTAATTTATCAGAAACTAATTATCATAAGATAAAAAAGACAAAGTTAAGTACTAATTATCTCTCATTTCTTTGATAATGAGTTATATGGTATTTTTATTTTAGATCTAGTGCAATCCAGCCATATCTCTAAGAAAAAACAAAAAATTCCATATCCCAAAAGTAAATAAAAAATGCATAGAATAAAGTTATTAGCGAATAGAAACATCAAAATGAATTTATTTATTGACTCAAATTAAATGTTTATGGAAGACTAACAGTAAATAAGTCTTTGAAAATGCCTTTAATAAGCTCATATTATGTTTGATTGATTCCGCTTTATAACTTTACAGGTGAAAAACGTTTGATGTTCCAATCTTTAAAATGTTCTGAGACTGGAATAAAAACTTCTGTTATAGTTCCGCTCAATGAGAATGATTGCTACGCAGATTTTATCTTAAGCATCTACACTTTAAGACCTATTATATCAAAATCCAATATTTTACCGCTCATGAATTATTCAAATTAAACTCAGTTAAATTCCAATGAAAAGTATTGACGCCGAGCAAGCAGATCTGAAGTGAAATGAGATAACATCGATCGCCGCATTTAAAGAGAAAACGAGAAATAATCTATAATTATCGAAGTTTTTGCGTCGCTGGAGTTGGAAAACGATTCAAGTGCTCTTTGAAATAATGCCCAACGACCCAACACACCGACTCTTTATTTTGACGGCAATTGAAAAGAGATTGAGTTACATTTAAACTTTTGCAATCGACACGCTTTACCTGTTCCATGGGGATATTCTTGACTTCAAAAAAATCCTTTTGATCTGAGTGATAAGGTAATTGAACTTTGATTTTAAGACTTAAGTGGGCAAAACTTTGATCAGCTTCGTAATTAGGAAGTTATTTGTTTCGTTGGTGGAATACTTATCGAAATATATTTTTGAGGGATCGGAAATTTCACTAATTGTAAGTACTTCGTTACATTAAATTTTCTTTTTACAAGCAAGACTATTCGCAGAATTTTGAAATAAATCTATGTTTTCAGGCCTTCTTTGGAACGATGGCATTTTCTCTGAAGCTAAATTTAGGTAGCGGTAGTGTTCCTGCAAGTATACTGAACGTGACGTCTGTTGGCTTGTTTTTCGAATATGATTTCATCATTTCATATTAATAAAAATTCCAAAGAATAAATTCCGAATTGATATATGATGGTTGATTGGTCAAAACTAATTAGACTTAATGCCAAGCGTTACCAAAACGGCTATAAACTACATCTTAAGGTAACCCCGATTTGTATCATGCGAGAGCATTTGCACAGCAAAAGTAAAATTTTCGTAGGCAGTCTGCTTTGTTTTACACTGAAAATCCATCTCATAATATATACAAGAACTAAGATAAACTACTTTTTTGATTCAAAAGTTTTCAATTTTAGGCTTTGAGAATCTGACCTCTTTTTAACACATAAAGGAAGGTATTTTATTTTTCTCACGAATTAGACTGAATTAATGTTTTCAAATATTCATAATATTTTTCAAATGATTTTATTTTAAGCAAGGCTTATTTCTCTAAGCATTCTCATTCGACAACAATGGAATATGAATTATTTGTTCATTTTACTTCTTTATACCGATTTCCTCCTTTTTGGCATGATCGTCATTTGTTGTTAAGAATTTATATTATAAATCAATTTTTTTTGAAGAATCAAATTTCCAAGGATCTGACGCGTTGCGTGACAGTTATGTAACTGAGATGTCACAACTATGGTGAGAAAAGGTTATATTTTTAATATTTATATTTTTTTAAGTTGCAGAAAGCTTAAAATTTTCTTATTTCTCTATACTAGCAAGAAAAATATTGTGTTTTTTAAAAAATCAGAAGTGATGACTAAATTAGGGAGATTGTAAAACTATATTTTGTAATGTAGTTAACTTAAAAATAATGTTTAGAATTTTGCACTTTCTAGAAAACAGTGAACAGTAGATTTCATTTTTTTAACAAACAATTCCAATAAACTCCAACTAAACGTAGATATCAATCAAGAATGCAACAAATTTCCAGTAAAGATTTGAAAGAAGTTTACAAATTTCTAATTGAAAAAAAATATGCTTATCAATTTTCAATCTGTTTTTAGTTTCCATGTGAAATTTATTTTTTGAATTGTGTCACCTTTCTTGAAAAAGGACAATTTGTTATTTACTTGGATGTTTTTTCTGCAGTTTTAGAGAGATTTCCAATGCCAACAAACTAGACGGTTTGCTAAGAATTTACATCTGCTGTTCAAAATATTCCCATGATACACATCGGGGTTACATTAAAATGTAGTTTATCACCACTTGGGTGACGTTTGGGGTTTAATCTAATTGGTATTGACCAATCAACTACAATTAACTACAATCAACTAATCTATAACTGACGTTAACTTATCAACTATCATATATGAAGTCCGTGTTCATTCTTTGGAATTTTTTTTATTAAAGTGCTGAAATCGTATTAAAAACAAGCCAAGTGACGTCGGAAGGGTTCAGAATACGTACAGGAGGCTGTAGATAATTAGGTGGCAGCAGAAACACTGCTACCACCTATATTTAACTTCAAAGATTATGCTTCTCATACCTTACAATAAATGCTATTTCAATTAAATTATGATATAGCTCCTGGAAAACTCAGTAAATTCATGGAACTTGCTTTTCTTAAAGTGTATGAACCTAGGCTCTATAGCTGTGAACTTTATAACTTTATCAAAAATAATACTATGTGCGGAATTCAAAGTTTACCAGTTTATCATACTTAAATTCTGCAAAAGCCCGTGAGTTCTTTTGTATTTTTAGCCTCGAAGATTAAAGTGTTTTATTTACTTCATATGTTAATGTTCATTTGCATTATATTTATGTTGAGAAAAACACATTTCCGACAAAATAAACTTTTTTCTTCGTTTATTTATTCATGAACATATACATTAATCTAGTCAATTTATTCTCTTTTTGAACATTACAGAAAAAATATCTCTTGGAGCATACATGAAAATATAATTTAAACATTAATTAATTCACGAGTAAAAGATAAATTAAAATGATCGTTTGCAAATATTTCAGTTGGGTGTATTGTAATATTCCTTTTGGAATTGTTTTCAAAATAATCATTCGCTTGGTTTGGATACTTTTTTCACTACATCTAAGAATTTGTTATTTGTAAAAAATCAACTTACTAATTAATCACATCAATAAATCCATTCCCAAAATGTTAGATTTATTTAATTAAATAGAAGTCTGACTTGTCCTTTATTGTTAGTTATTGAAGTTTGCCAGAAGAGTTATCTCGCCAAAATGCTGCCAAAGCGAATTTCACGCTTTGTTTGAAAAACAGTAATGTAAAACTATACAATTTCATTTTTACCTTAGATATATTTGGGTTATGTTTTATACGAACGGGTTAGAAAAAACTCGAATTATAAATATTTTAAGAGTTCTAGATCCTCAGAATTGAGTATTCAAAACTATTCTGAATATTTGATTGCACGATATTGTCTTGCACATGTTACATCTTTAAAAACTCCAGGTTAGGTTTGAATCAAGTATGAGAGATTTTCAGTATATTTATAAACAAACTACCGGCGCAATAAAGTACTACCGGTTACGAACTGATTTTATTTATCATCGTTTTGACAGGTTTGGTGATAGTTTTTATAAGCGACATGTTGAAATTGCGTTCGAATATCATGACAAGTTACGCCAATAGTTCTGATAAATTGTTGATAAAACAATAACGCTCTCTGCGTTTAGCTTCTCGGATAAACTCAAACTAGACGAATGTTTGCGAATATTATTTATTTCATTAGTACTTAAAATTGATGAAATAAGCAGAGGAATTAAGATTTCATGCTTTTTAGATTTCATTTTTTAAAGATAACTTTCTCCTTGTTTATGAAGTCTTTTCTATCAAGCTAAATGTAGGTGGTGGTAGGGTTTTGCGGCGGCATGTGTCTCCTGTTCGTATTCATAGTGATGTCACTGGGCCTGTATTTCGAATACGATTTCCACATGTCATCAATAGAATTTATCATAAATACTTAATTTTTGTATTTTTCTTTACAAACCTGCCGAATACACACTTTACCAAAGTCCTCTTTATGAAGTCTGGCATTAACCGGGTGTCTCTAGAATTGAATTCTATAATCATATGGTTTGTTAACACGGAAAAATAAACAAAATGAAACAAAATAGAATTGTAGTATTAAGGTCAATGATCAATTAATTAGCAATCCAATATATGGAAATTCTTGGTCGAAACAAGGATTGGAAATTCAGACGGCTTTTAATTAATTATTTTATTCACAAGGTAAGAAAATATTTACCTATGTATCAAAACGGTCTTATTCTTTAAAATGTATTCAATACTTGAATTGTAATTCAAACGTGATGGAAAGAACATCAATAAGGACATGAAAAGAATTTGATAATAAAAATTTGAAATAATGAATTCAGTATTGATGTATCGTCGGCTTGCAAGTGAAACACACTTTGACAAAATTTTCGTGATAAGAGTTATTTTTTGGTATTTCTAGACTACGATGGGGTGATCTTTAAACTGTTTAAGTCCTTTTTCTTTGCATGAAACCAGATTCCTACTTGAGAAACGCGCTTGTTGAGTTGAATTTTTCCTCCTTCGTTTCTCCTCAGGTCATGTGTTGACCTCGTCATCTGACCGTGGACGATCAAAATTTCGAGTCCTCGGATCTTTCCCTTTGGGATTGATCTTGGACCGTCACCAATAGCCCTTTGCGTTGTTCCAGTGCGACGTTAATTCAACTATTAACCCTTCGTTATCTCAGAACTATATTTTGTGACATAATGTCTATCGCTTATAAGCCGACATGATAATTAATTGGTCAACGCCAATCAGATTAAACGCCAAGCGTCGCCAAAACGGCGATGAACTACATTTTAAGGTATAAGTATGAATCACGCGTGAGCATTTGAGAAATAGGAAGTAAAATCCCCGTCTTCCGTCTGGTTTATTTGTCTGCACTGAAAATCCATCTCATAAGATGAAGACAATGTGTGGACCTATTTTTAGAACAAAAGTCTCCAGCGCATATTCACTCTCATGCGCTAGAAAGCATCACGCGCCAGATAACTTTAAACGTGTCGCAGATAACTGAAATAAAATAGAAATTATCAAGATTCCGATAAAACAATTGGCGATAGCCGATTGATACTACTTGCATATCTCAAATGTTACGCGTGACGACACAAAATGCAATGCTTTTGAAAGTTGAGTGGTGGTAAGCTCCTTTAAAAATACAATTCTCTGAAATTCTTGCGCAAATTCAGGCAATCGAAAAGGATAAATGCTTTAAATGGAAACTTTTCGCTCGTTAATTATAAAAAGTATTTCTAAAAGTATTAAAATGCCACTAATACGATTAAAATACATTCTTATGATTCATATAATTTTCGTGTCTTAGAGAAAAAACTAAGAGTTATGTGATAAAAAATGTTAGAATTATCTGTGATGCATAAAAAATAGATATTAATGAAAAATAAAATTGTTTCATTTCTGCATGTGAAATTTTTTGTACGTTTAGCGTAATGATTTTAATACCTTTCTAGTTTGATAAAATTTATTATTAGACTACAAGAGCAAAGAATTTTTGACATGGACAGAATGCATTTTTAATGACGATTTTTTTTACTAGTTTTAGGTGCTACTGTTCATTTCATATCTGAATTCCTTGAGATTAATATGTTTATTGTTTCCAAGAAAAAAAGGAACAGTTTTGCGTTAAAGGATTTTTTATCGGCATAAAAAGGTGTAGAGTGAAGATTTCGCAATGAGTGCAAAGAATAAGATAATTGAATAATTTATATAAAGAAAATCCGACAAAACGTTTTTTGGGATTATTTCAGTCCCAAAGTTTTCTGTTTAAATTTCGTTACATTCTTTTGTCATGATTCATCAGATACCTTTAAATCTAATAGAAAATGATAACTAATTTTAATTTTAATGTCAATTTAAGTCTAGTGCTTATATCATTGATCGTCCAGTTTTACATGAAGTCGTTAAAATTATTGAAACATGTAACAATCAAGGCATTATTGTTTATTGTCATGCTCTTTTCCTCAGGAACTTAAACAAATCGTTATTTTACTTTCAACACCTCGTTCAATTTTTTTTGTTTCTGAGGTTTTGACATTATTTGGTTTAAAATAAGTTTACTAAACTTGTTGCAAAAGGTTCCGCCTACATCAATTAAGTCCCCCTATGGGCGAATTTTTGAACTCGTATCTCATAGCTGGTATGCAGTTTGGGGTATCTAGTTATTTTTATCTCCCCTGAAAAGATCAGATCATAAATAAGCATTCAACATAATGGTGATATAATTTTGAATTATCCATACTATTATAGAAATCTTTCACTTGAGATATTTAGTTTTGATGTGAATACTTCTTTAAAATAGAAACAGTACTGGGGAGCATGCATGAAAAGTCTAACGTTACATAAACGTGTTACAACTGTTTTGTCTTTTGATTTTTGAACTAGAAGGAACATCCAGAAGATAAATGTAGCTTCGTGTTGACAAAAGATGTCCATACCGGATATGACCTTCGGATCGAGTGCGCAGGAACACTGAGTGAGTTCTGGGGGGTCCCAAAACGTTGAAATTCTACGGTGGACGTTGAAATTCTACTTTGCTTGGTGAGCTTTGGGTCGGTGTAACTTTGGGATTGTGGAGTGAATACTGATTAAGTGGTGTTATTCGAAAGCTACAGAACTACGCTATATACAGTTAATATTGGACAACAACAATCTTTCAACAACGATTAATATCAAACTGCCCTTTAATCGTTCGAACTGTAAATTAATTGTTGAATATTAACAATAAACGATCGTTCCAAATTCCTACGTCTGCTTAATTCATTCAACAATCTAACATAAGGACGAGTATTCACCTCAAAACTAAGGGTTGCGTCCTCAATTTTTTTCCCTGAAATGGCTAAGAACAGTAATAAGCTAAACACACCCCATCAGGAGAGATAATGTGCAAATTTAAGTATTGCATTCCTCTTGTCTAGAATGAATAGGTTTCAAATAGCGTATAGTGACGAAATGGTTATCCCACGAGTTTTATACAAGTTTAGACTTTTAGATAACTATCACGCCATTCCGAATTGACGTCACTTGACTTGTTTTTCGAATACGATTTCCACACTTCACTAATAGAAAATTCGAAGAATGAATTTCGAATTTATGTATGGTAGTTGAATGGGTCAACGTCCATTAGATTAACTCTCCAAGTGGTTTGAACGAGATATCTCGTCCATCATGGTCTGACAAATTTTGCTATTGTCGACATATCTCATTAACAAGATATTGCCAATATTTGATGATGATAAGAACAAGATCTGGTCAGTTTTCTTCTAATGACGAGACATCTTGTCCATCAAGGTCTGGTCAGTTTTGCTAATGACGAGATACCTCGTCATTGATGAGAGTTAATGAGAGATAGGTTGTGTGTCCTAGACACAACCTACCAATTGTTTAAGAATAATTTAATGAGTTTTGTATTATAAATACAGTAAACAAAGCTACAGATTATTTAATTGAAATTCTGTAAAACATAATCTATAATGCTTTGAAAAATTCGTGTAAAGTAATTTAAAATAATTTCCTTGAAAAGGCACATCACTAGAAGATAAAAAATAACAGTACCCGAGATACAATTAGCTTACTTCAGCGTTAAGACAATGAAAAAGTATTTTGTTTTAAAATTCTTATTGGTCGATAAAAAATCTTTCCCAATGACCTGACTTAGTTGAATAGACTCTGGGTTTGATTCCCCACCTAGGTATGGATGTTCGTAGTGGTTTGGAATACACTGTTAGCCATAGGTCTAGGTCTAATTAAATTTCGTGTAGCAAATAACGATTTTAGAGTGATAGAATAATCAAACATTTTAGAATAAAAGGAAACAAACATACAGTAAAAATATTTTTTATGCAAAATATTCCTCAATCAATACCTGTTAAAAATTTTAGATCCCAGTTTCCGTTAAAGTATTGTCTTACAAAAACTGTACAAAAAAATACAATGAGCTCCCCATACATTTTGTTTGGAAATCAATTTTATTTGCACGTACATGACTCAATTTGGGCTCTTATTAAAACGTTATAAATCAGGATACTTGTTCTACTATTATCGATAGCATTTGGTTGTCAATTCACGCTAAAAGGCGACCACCGAAATTGTCACTCGTGACATTTCAATTCCTATCAACATCTAAAATAAATGCATAAAATGCAAAGAAATACATAAATTCTATCCATAAAATCAATTATTTAAATCAACAAGCTTCAAACCGAAAACCTTAGAAATAATTCATCAGTCTTCAAACTCTCGCAATTTACTTACTTTTCTTGGAAAATATAGATCGTTGCAAAAAAAGTAATTAAACACAAGTAATTCCACTCTACAAATTAAACATTGTACAACATATAGAACTAACTTTCACCGAGTCCCTCCGCTTCTTAGAGAAAGAAAAACCAGTTCTGGACAAATAAGCTTTAATTAAACATTTGCTTTCAGGTTAGGTAAACAAACGTCGTAGGTGTTCAAAATCATTTGACGTGCACTATTTGATTTGGGAAATCAATGGATTAACAAGAACAAAGCGACGCAATGATTAACAAAGGGAATTAATCACTGAGCCGGAATATTTTTTTAGCCTGGAAATTAAGAAAGATTTCCCTAACATTCTTTCAGTACCAAAAGACAAATGAATAGATTGAGAAGTATTTTTCATCGATACAAGTTAGAGTTGTGTAACATAATTAGGTTTAATTGTATGCTGTTTTGTATTCAGCAAGAGTTTTGATACATTTGTAAAACAAAATTAACCTTACAGCGAAAAATAAAAACGGTACCGAAACAAATGTATTATTATAACAGTTAAATAGTGTAAAATCAGAATTGTTTCTTGGAGGGCGCGGTAGTCTGGTTGGAAGAGTAACGTATTAGCAATCGGACGATTGCGAGTTCAAAACTAAGTCCAACCAGACTGTCGCGTACACGGGGGTTGGTGCACGTTAAATCTGTCGTGGCCTCAAATGTTCTCACGTTGGCGTGGTGTGGAAGTTTGGAGAGTGGGGTGTCAGATCAGGTGTGGCCTCGTCATCTGACAGTGGTTCAAAATGACGTGGTGTTGTCCTCGGGGATTGATCCCGGACCGTCGCCAATAGTCCGTTGTTTTGCTCCAATGCGACGATAATAAACTACCATTACTAATACCACCAGAATTGTTTCTTCAGTGGCCTTGGCATGGTGGGTTTTCCCGTGGCTCTAACAGCCATAGAGGAGCTATAAAAGAGTGATTAGTGATAATCTTTTAATGTGCAACCAAGATCATGTGACTAAAACTAGTAGTAACGTGATACTCAGACTACTTTTGTCTGCCGATTGGAAACGAACTTTCATCATCCGACTGTTCTACGGGACGGGAGACGATGATCTTCCGTTTAATCATCATCTGATTTAATCATCTCTGATCTCCGGTTCGCACGACATGAGGCAGACATTGGCGATTTCACCATTTTTTGTTGACATTCGACATAAATGCACATCTACCCTGACATAAGATGTTATGTCGGCAAATGAGGCCACAAAATCGGCCAACAAAGTCATTTTTACCCATAGTAGTCAAGTGACACATTTTTTAGGCTCCACTCAATAGCAATGCTTGGTTTACTGATATTTCCCATCTATGTTAACAACCTATGAATTGTTGGCGTAGGTTGGATTCGCGTAATTTACCCTGACTGCTTTACTCTTCTCTGTCGATGAAATTTTCTTTGTGCGTGCATGTCCATTTACTTGACGTTGCCTGTCTTGTGTTTGGAACAGCTTGGTCGAATATGGCCATCCATTGAACAATTTAATCCATCTAACCAAAATTATTTCAATTTAGTTTGAATGTAATCAATAGTTGTTATACTAATGGTTAGCACTTTTACCAACTGTTTGCAAGTCTCTGGGCTCGAATCCCTGTATGCTCGTTCTGGTTGAGAATCTAGCTTAAGCCGTGAGTTCTAATATCATTAGCCTTAATGCAGCGACAAACTAAACCTACAGTAAACGATTTCACGAAACATTTTAAACAGTACCAAGAAATAAAGTATACTTACATCCTGATTACATTTCAAAATCTGTTTCTAAAATAATGCAATTTCCTAATAAACATGCTTTTAATTATGATAATACAAGATCAATCAGATAAGAGCTGAGTGAAGAGAACCAATTGATTTCGGTAAAAATAAAAAAAAATATTTGTATATTTCATTTTGAGGAGGTGTTATTTTATTAACATCGCACTGGAGCAATGCAATTATGATCCCGGAGCATCGCCAATTTGCTATTGGCGATGGTCCGGGATCAAACCCGAAGGCAAAGATCCGAGGACAACACCACGTAATTTTAAACCACTGCCAGATGTCGAAGTCACTCCTGAACTGGCACCCCACTCTCCAAACTTTGATACCACGCCAACGTGAGGACATTTGAGGCTACGACAGATTTAATGTGCACCAGCCCCCCTTGAACACGACGGTCTTTGGTTGGATTCGAACTCGCAATCTTCCTGTTGCTAATCCGTTACTCTTTCAACGGCCCTGTTCCATTTTTAATGTGCAATTGAGGGTTGGTTGGTTTGGGGTTTTATCGCTCAAGGTAGATATTTAGTCAAGCTGCGCCAAACACAAGGCAACAACAAGGGAAGAAGGAAATCAAAAAGCAGATGGGTAGGCGAGGTTTAAGCAGAAGAGAGGACTCGGGTACTTCGGGATCGTGATGCCCATACACACCTAAAGAAGATGCGCCCCTGAGGGCTACATCTGAAGGATTCGGTCCAATAACGTGGCAAGCCATAGTAATATATTCCATGACGAAAAAAATTAAAAACAAATTATTCAAGAAAATAAAAAAATAAGAATTTTTGATTGGTTGAATGAGTGCGTGATGCTTGAAGGTTTGAGATAACATGACCTCTTAAACAGCAAATAAAACATGATTCTGGAATTTTTTTAAACTTGAAAAATTTGAAAATTGGTTCATCCTACGCTGCTCGAAGCCCCCTGAATTGACAAAACGTCTGCACAGGTGATTTCATTGCAATCGGTTTGGAATCCAAATCTATATAAATAAAAACAGTGTTTGTACATGAATATTGTCGACCCTTTTCAAGTTATTTATCTGTTTTGGGCGTTTCTGATGCAAAATCGGTGTTTTGTGTGTTTGATGTTTGTTTCTGTATGTGTGTGCTCGTACTACGTACAAACGGCTGGGTGCATTTTCATGTAACTTTTGCATACTCTGAGTACTTACACTTCTTTTGTAACTGAACTTGATTGCGATGGTCTGTCTTCCCGTTTTATGTCTGCATTTGTGGTTGTGCAAGTATCCCATAAAAATTTATTCAACATACTATTTTAATACAATATTTTCTATATTCAATAAATCATATTTTAGTTTAGTGAATACATTTGCTTACATATTTAAAAAAGTTTCATGCCAAAACATATGAGTAACTATACTTAAATGAACCATAATTTGGTAGTTTGGGAGAAGCTGGAATGTATATTGATCATTGCGATTACTTGGATTGTTTTACCAGTACCAGTAAAAGCAATTATTTTCCAGACATTACTTTTACGGAATTTTAACTGATACTTTATATGGAGCCTTATTTTTATTTCACTAAATATAAACAATTTCCGAATGTTTGGGACAGACAATATTTTGAAACGAACGCAAAGAAAACGGCAACTCGTGTTCGTTGACCTCGTACAGTGATATTTTCTGAGTTTTTTCACTCAGAATTACTATCATATTTTTAATTTATGTTCAATTTTTAGTTATAAGTTGTGGCAACTATGCGAGATCACAAGATAAAAAAGTATCAAGAATTAATATCTTCAGAACAACTTTTTCCCTGACAACTTTAGTTTAATTAAATTTATTAAATATTTATTTTTTTAAATAAATTGTAATTCCTTTTCATCACACGCAATACATCCCAAAGTATTCGATTTAAAGTGGTATGCAAGTCAGAATAAAGTAAATTTTAAGTTTAATTTAGCCGTTATTAGAATAATATTAATGTTAAAAAACATCCACAAAACAGGACTTTTGAAATATTAAAAATTCTTTGTCATAGTGACAAGAGGACAAGGTGGCTTATTTTACGAGTTGAAGCTGCTATATTTAAGCAACTTTTTACATGTTAAAGTTTGTTGAAAACAATTAGTTAAAAAACCCGCTGTCAAATCGATTTACCACTTAAAAAATGATAATAGGTTACCTTTGCTTTGTCTGTACTGAAGACATTCAATTTTAAAACAAGTTACTTTATTACTGCACATGCCACAAATGGAATTTTCAAGAAAAATATATTCGTTTAAAAACAACTTAGTGATATATATCAACAAATTAATTCGTCATCCTTCCCTTAAAGATAGAGAAATTCGATAATGTCGTATGTCGTGTAAGAGTGATAATAAAAAAATATTGGTAGCTAAACTATGAGAGTGCGAAAGGATTCGCCTTAGATTTGTCAGTTTTACGAATGGAGTTGAGCAATTTTACAAAAGAACATAAGAAAGGAAATTCCTAATACTCCCACAAAATCGTCTTTTATAGTAGTTACCTTAATACCACCTTTCGTCGTTTTGTGGTTTTGTTATACAATAGGATTGTGATATACGGGAAATGTATGCCATAGGATTTGTGCCTAAAGTAATTGTAGAAATTATAAAAATGTCGATTGGTTGGTTTGTTGTGTTTTTATGGACCAAGGGCCATATTTGGTCATGCTATAAAAATTTCAAAAAGTGTTAAAAATTATTTTACTCACACTAAGGGCGTGTTCGTAAACAACTCTCTGAAAAAAGTGCAAACCAAAAAAATAATCCGTCACATGACCTCATTTCACCAGTTCTGAAGTTGCATTTACGAACAATTAGGTTTTTCTGTCTCATTCGCCATGTAATTGGCAATTTGTTTTGATAAATTCAATCTGAAAATGAGCCTAAACCACATACACACGAGTAGAGATGCTTTATAAAATTCACATCTACCTTTTCGGTCGCCTACTTCTGAACTGACAAAACCAAGCACAATCTCAGTTCGTTTCAAATGATTTTTTTTCGTTTTCAGTGACTTATGAAACGGCTTGTTTTTCACATTGGAAAATCTGAGAGACTCTTGGAACGCTCGGTTCGAATAACTCGTACAACCGGTGCGATTTATTCGAGTTTACGAACGAGCCCTTGAATGATTGGGTACTTTTCTACGAAAGAGAAAAGTGATTATCTGGTCACTTTTTAAATTTAAATTAGAAATATATGATTTTCAATTTAAATTACGCAATTCAAACCGAGTAATGCTGCTAGTGAATAATAAACATGTATTTTAGAGGATTTTTATTCACGTTTTTAAAGTGATTGATTAAAATCAGTGTTATAAGTTGAAAATACTGCAATAGAAATAAAGAAAAACAATAGAAAAAAACAAATAATACTCTTTGTTTTTCAGTTGTGAATCAAAGGAATCTGACCTTGTACGCTGATATAAGGTTCAAAGTACCGATAACCGTAGGCTAACCGCGTATCATAACCTGAACAGATAAGATTTGAGGTAGTGTGCATCTACAGATTTTATGTATGCATACCTTATCAATCAATTATTACTGCGAAAAATATCTTGCTGTTATGTTCTTTTTTGTTTGTACCATACCTAAATCATTTGATTTTGATACTCTTAAATTGTTGAGAATTTGTTTTGGGAGAAGGAGAAACTAGAATACTAGTTTTACTGTCCCTTAGAATCAGTACAAGGTTTCACCTCACCATTAGAAAAATTGGTGACGCCCTGGCAGCTGATCCCAAGTTGAATCGATTGATGGTCTACACATACTCCATCAGTGAACAATATAAAGTATGTAGGATTAATCAGTGAATAATATGTTAAAATAGAACAAGGTGTACAAATAATTTGTTTCTACTTGTGACGAAGTTCTTAATGAAAAAATGGGAGCCGTGGTAGCCCTGTTGGAAGAGTAACGGACTAGAAACCGGAGAGTTGCGAGTTCGAATCCAACTAAAGACCGTCATGTACAAAGGGGGCTGCTGCCTGTTAAATCTGTCGTGGCCTCAAATGTCCTCACGTTGGCGCGGTGTGGAAGTTTGGAGAGTGTAGTGCCAGCTGAGGTGTGACCTCGTCACCTGACTGTGGTTCAAAATTACGTGGTGTTGTCCTTGGACTTTTCCCTTCGGGGGAAAGTCCAAGGACAACACCACCACCAGTCCCTTCCCGGACCCCGAAGTAGCCCGTCGTGCTGCTCCAGTGTGATGTTAATTAAATACCTACCTACCTTAATGAAAAAATGAGAAGAAATGAACACAGCCATTTTCAAACTATGTGCCGCGGCACACTGGTGTACCATAAGAATTTCACTTATATGCCTTATGGACTGTGAAAAGGTTTATTTTGTGGATTTATTTCATTTCAACGAATTTTTGAAGAGTGTGTTCACAAATAATATCAAGCAATACTCGTATTTTCAATACCCGTATAAATAATTCTGAGTTTTAATTTTATCATAAATAAATTGAAGTAATAAATCATAAAATTATTTCAAGATCTTTTTTAGAAAGTCATTTTGGAGAGTAGGGGTTACTTGAATTAACGTCGCCCCGGAGCAATACAATAGGGTATTGGTGACGGTCCGGAATCAATCCCGAAGGGAAAGTTCGAGGGCAACACCTCGTACTGTTGAACCATGGTCAGATGACGAGGCCAACACTTGAGCTAAAAAAAGAAGCAAATTTGGAGTGTAAGAGGTAGGTAATTACTGTACTTATTTTTAGTCAATCAAAATTATACTCATTTTTTGCCAGATCGGCAAAAAATATAATACATTCTTTAGTGTGCTGCAGAATTTTAATTTGTTTTCGTGTGTCGTGAGATGAAAAAGGTTGAAAATCGGTGCCCGGTGGCGTCACTTCCAGAATCCGTACAGGAAACACGTTCTATCAGAAAAACCTAAAGCCATCTACATTTAGTTAAACAGAAAAATTTCCCATAGTATTTATGTATACAATAGCTCCTAAAATTGAGTGGAGGCCGTCGAGGTTCAGTGGGTACGTCCACTGCACTAGCAACTTTCAAGTTGTAGGCGGTGCAGGTTCGAGGTGCATTCCTCCCTGGGTGTACTTTTCTTTTCTATGTCAGTAAAACTGTCATTATGTGTATGTCTGTTACTTGATATCGTATGTCTTGTGTATGGAGCAGCATGGTCAAATATGGCTATTGCGCCATAAAACCCCAAACCAACCCCAAATTAAGTGTAGATGAAAAGATTTCTTTAAAGCCCCTAATTGTGTAGTAAATATAATTTTGAACAAAATTGAATTTTTATAGGGGTGATAATGAATCCATTCAGGAACATATTAAGCTAAAAAACAATTCCATATTCTCTGTACTATTTTTAAAACATAGACAAACTCAGAAACACTTCCAACAAGGATGTGTTTTGAAGTTTGCATAGAGTTATATTCTGACTGGAGAGGTTGGAAATTTAGTTTTTATTGGGGAAGTCAAGGAAAATGAAATATTTAACTTGAATGAAAAACAATTTAAAAAGAAAGAGCTCGAAATTTTGATTTCGAGTTAAATTTGTGTGTTTATAGATAACGTCTGCTCAGAGAGATGAGGCATAGAGCAAAAATATTTGAATTAAAGTTTATGTGTACCACATTCAACAGCAACTATACATCCCACCATAATCTCAGAACCTCTATGGGTTTGAAAATGTATAGTCCAGTATGGAAAAGTTTTAATAAAAGCACGATATTCAGAGCATAGAATGTAAGAACGATCCTATGCGAGAAATGGACAACAATTTCAGAAAAACAACACAAATTCTTCCAAATTCAGTGCTCCTCGTCTCAGAATCCATTCTATATGCAAAAGTATATGCAACTAAAATTTATTTTGCATTTATATTGTGTTTTTGTATGAAATAGGCTGGGTGTATATTCAATTTCGAAATTCAATGTCTTATTGAGACATTGAATTTCGTAAATATGACATTCGGCCGTGGTAGCCCAGTTGGTAGGGTCGCGGATTAGCAACAGGAAGGTTGTGAGTTCAAAACTCGATCTAACCAAAGACGTCGTGTACATGGCGGCTGGTGCATGCTACATCTTTTGTGGCTTCAAATGTCTTATTCTTGGCGTGGTGTGGAAATTTGGAGAGTGAATTGTGGGGTGCCAGTTCAGGTCATCTGACCGTGGTTCAAAATTATGAGGTATCCTTGGATCTTTCCCCTGGGATTGATCCCAGACTGTCACCAATAGTACGTTGTGTTCCTGTGCGACGTAATTTCAACTACCTACCTTGACATTTAAAACATATCTTAACAACATTTAAGCGAATATGAAATTGTTTTTCTAGCCTAATATGTTTCTAAATGGGACCCTTACTTTTTCTATACAAATTCATTTGTCATTATTTATTATAAAGTTTTGGGCTTTTAAAGAAATCTCTTCATACTGTGTACTCAATTTTGAGAGCCAATGTTCGTATCTAATGAGTAGCACATTATCTAATGCATTCAGATCGTAAAAAAATGCCGTACATTCTCGTCACAACGAATGTATAACGTATAAGGAGGACTGAACCGTTCTTATGACAGTAAGATTAATTATCTTTTGTGATTTCAACAATGGGGCATTAAAATTCCCAATTTAACACCTGGCAAAATTTAAAATTTCGTTAGTGATAGCTTCGAGCGAAATTTTCGTTTTGAGACTGAATAAAATGCAAGGGAGATAAGATTATTTTCTTTTCTTTTACTACGAATTCTCTTGTAAAAATTAAATTCACAGATTTCTTGGTTAGTTTTTTGACTTTATAGTACAGGTTTTTATTTACAAAAGTATTAAATTCACAGATTTCTTGGTTAGTTTTTTGACTTTATAGTACAGGTTTTTATTTACAAAAGTATTATATTCGGATTTTCTGTTAATTTATGGGGCCGCGGTAGCCCAGTTGGAAGAGCAACGGATTAGCAACCGGAGGGTTGCGAGTTTGAAACACGATCCAACCGAAGACAGTCGTGTAGTGTGCGGGCTGAGGCACGTTAAATCTGTCGTGACCTCAAATGTCTTCATGTTGGTGTGGTGTGGTAGTTTGGAGAGTAGGGAACCAGCTCACAGGTGTTGTCCTCGTCATCTGATCGTGGTTCAAAATTACGAGGCGTTGTCGTTGGATCTTTCCCTTAGGGATTGATCTCGGACCGTCGCCAATAGCTCGTTGTGTTGCTCCATTACGACGTTAATTAATTACCTACCTACCTGTTAATTTATGTATTCTTTTATGAAATTCATGTGAAGTGAGGTTAGAAATGCTTTATACATTAATTTATGTGAATATTTATTCTTTAATAAATTAGTAATGTAATAATTACATACTTTTTCAAGTTTTTTAGCTGTTCTGTAGAATTCGTTGTAACCGGAATCCACAGTATAATTTTATTTTGTAACATTTAATACCGAAAAGACGACAGTGACTGAATGGGTTTAATTTATGAATGAATGCACTAGAAATATTTGTGTATTTCAGTCACAATACATCCTACCATCTTTCAGTAATACCACTTGAGTACGGAACCAGAAATTTGCCATTTAATTTGGAATTCCCATTTTTATACATTAGCTCATGCGGAGAGAATGCAAGGCCAAAAATACATTTATTAAGATAGAAATATTTCTGTGTACTTCAATCAAAATACACCCTACGATCTTTTAGTAATACCACTTGAGTACTGAACCAGAAATTTTTCATTTAGTTGGAAACTCGTATTTTTCTACGTTTCCTCTTTCTAAAAGATTTAGGAGGCTATTCACTTTCTACAAATATCTGCATTTGTAATAAGATAGGAATATTTCCGTGTATTTTAATCACGCTTACCAACCTTCAATATCACCAATGCAGAGTACTGAATCAAAAAACTGTCACTTAGTTAGCAGCCCCCATTTCTTTACGTCATCCCCTTCAAAGAGGATGCAAAGGAGATCCACTTTCTACAAATACCTGCATTTCATTAAGACCGTAACGATAAGGAAGCGCTCCTCAGCAAATCAGAAATTTCCGAAGGTGTTAAGGCAGACACTATACTTCCAACGGCAAATTCGCGTTGGGGGATCATTACCCTCCTGGCATCGAAGATCACGACTTAACTACCTGCTTCTCATGCCTCCTGGGAAAGAAAGACATCGGCATCTTATTCCCAGATTACCGAAGAATCGCAAGAAGGCGGCACATCCAATAAAAAAACCCTGTTACCTCGGAGAGCCCGAGCTTAGTGACAAAAGCAAAGAAAAGCGGCATCGGATGAACTTCTTTTATTGTGTATTCGACATCTTTATGCTGGGAGATGGAAAAGGAAAGTTAATTTTATTCTCTGAAGAACATTACAATAAATTTGGTCCATTACGCTTTTGATAGATAGCTTCTCTCACCCGGTGTACGGATGTTATTTTTCCTCATCCAAAGGGGACATTTAGGTCAGAAGCATTGCAAGGGCGAAAAGGCCTTCCCAGTCCATTCTGGGGGGCTTTAAGCTTAAGGTACCAGTAGACATTGGAAATCGCGAAATTCGGTGAAAATGAGCATTTTTATTTTTTTATTCTAAAATATTCTCCAACTCATCAGCTTTAAAATGATACCATGTTCGTTACGAAATTCAAGATACTTTTTAAATAAAGTCCATTTTTGTAAAGGTACACAGCGAAAATTTTGGTTTCGTTTTCGTTCGCGTTAGGCCTAACCAAAATATAAATGTGGTATAAATCAAATATTAGATATAATTTCAACATTTATTTATTTAGAATAATTTAGACAATTTCACATGTTGCCGAATGGCAACAATGTGTAACTGCAGCTTTAACTAATACGTTTGTGTTTATTTTGAATTTGAAAATCGTTTGCACGTTTTACGTTCAATTTGCTTGTTTTTTCATTTGAGAATTATTTTTGTTTTGTTCTACATTTAAATCATGGGAAGTTCAAAACCAAATTCTGACAGAAAGAAGAAGCGTACATTTAGAGGAAATCGTTTCACAAAAGTGAAGGACACTGTTAAAACTCCATCGCATGTGGATACTGCTTCGACAGTGAAATTGAACAATATTCCCGCTGCTACGAAAGACTCGCATTTGCTTGGACAGATGTTTTTTATGGACATGGAATGTTTAAATTCTATGTTCAGAATGGTTTGCTGTCCTTCGTGTGCCAGTTCCAGCTTGAGTGTAAGTGATAACCCTTCAAAAAGGATGGGTTGCTCACTTGAATTGACAATTACCTGCGCTAAATGTGGATACTTGAGTGACAGCTGTCATACGTCCAAAAGAATTGACAAAGTGTTTGAAGTTAATCGACGTTTGGTGTATGGACTGCGGCAAATTGGTTGTGGATATGAAGATGCCTGCACGTTTTTATCTACAATGAACATGCCGCCGCCACCCCATAAGAATGCCTACAATGAGCACACAAAAGCCCTACTGAAGGTAGTCGAGAGATTAGGCGAGGAGATAATGACGGTTGCAGCTATTCGAGTTCGCGAGAAAAACAACAGTGTCGAATGTGGCGTTTCTGTGGATGGCACTTGGCAGAGACGAGGATATTCTTCTTTGAATGGTGTAGTTAGTACACTTTCAATTGACACGGGAGAGGTTCTGGACGTCGAAGTTCTTTCGAAAGAATGTACTGGGTGCCGCAAATGGGGAAATGTTGAAAAGGCGGATCCAAAATATGCCTCCCTGATAGCAAATCATGTGTGCTCAATAAATTATGAAGGATCTTCACCTGCGATGGAAGCTGTTGGTGTGGGAAGAATCTTTCTTCGATCCCAATTTAAACGGGGTTTGAAATACGTCGATTTCTATGGTGACGGGGACAGTAAAAGCTTCAATACCGTTCAGGAGCTGGATCCCTACCCAGGAATCCCTATCACAAAAAAGGAGTGTATAGGACATTATCAGAAACGACTAGGTACAGCTTTACGTAAGTTAAAAAGCACACAGAAAGGAATTGGCGGTAGAGGCAAGCTAACTTTTGCCCAAATTAACAAAATGCAAAACTACTTCGGAATTGCTCTTCGAAACAACACCGAATCCGTTGAGCAGATGTCGAGAGCAATTTGGAGTAGTTTTTACCACTTGTGTTCGAAGGATTCCCATCCTCTACATTCCAAGTGTCCGAAAGGAAAGGAAAGTTGGTGCTCGTACCAGCGCGCCATAGCGAACAATAGAATCTTCAAACACAAGGGAGGACTGCCCATGGATGTAATGAAAACAGTGAAACCCATCTACATCAAATTGACATCTCTTGAGATGTTGGGTAAGTGTCTGCACGGAAAGACTCAAAACTGTAACGAGAGCCTTCATGCCCTAATTTGGAAGAGATGCCCCAAAACTAATTATGCGGGCATCAATGTTGTAAAATTGTCCGTATATGATGCTCTAATACATTTCAACTTGGGAGCTAAACCTCAATTGGAGATTATCACACGAATGGGTATGATACCTGGGCAGTATATGGTTCAAGGTGTCCAGCGAAAAGACAATCTGCGGATGAAAAGCAGCCTGTGCCAAAGCACACCGTGCAAGAAAAAACGCAGAAAATACCTCAGGGGCCAAAAAAAGAAAAAAGAAGACCACAAAACTAAAATAGAAGGACCCACATATGAAGCTGGCGCATTTGACTAAGCAGTAGGTAGTTATTTGTAATCATAAAATTTTGTTTTATTCGAAAAATTAATATCGCAAACTTTAAACTTGATTTCTGAAGAACTAGTTTTTGTCAGTGTAAGACTTTTTTCCACCGGTGATAACTTCAGTTTGAATTAACCGATTAACAAAATTTTAAATGCAATTTAAAGTGCATAATGCAGAGCAGAGACTGTACTAGAATCAACTATGCAAGTGAAATAATTGATTTTTAAATTAATTTTGAATCTTACTGTTTTTGTAAAAAGTATTGATTTTTAAATACTTCCAAAACAAAATTTTCTTATTAAAAAGCTATTTGCTTTAGATGTACAATTCTAGTAGGGTCCCTGCACCAAATCAGTTGCTTTCATTTGCAATTAAAATCAAAATTATAAATAAATTACAAATTGAGTTATGACCGGTACCGTCAGACCCTAATTAGCTCATTAAATTTTAATTAATTAATTTAATATGACCAATTTGAAAAAAAAATTTGTGCAGATATGTTAGTTTTCTAACACTTGTGAAGTATAAAAATTTTTGTTAGTCTGGCTCCAAAATTAAAGAAAAAAAGTTCCAACGTCTACTGGTACCTTAAGTGATACGATTCCTTTTTGTTACTTAACGGGAGCTGTTTTGTTTGAATAAAAGAAGCGTTGCTTCTGCCAGCCTCCCTCTCCCGAGATAAGATACTTAAAGAACTTTCGATTGCACATTTTTCCCTCTCAGCAGCAATTCCGACTGGATCGCATTTTACAATTTAATGTGAAGTTGAAAGAGGGAAGAACTTATATGTCTTCTGGGGAATCGGAAAGATTAGTGATCGTTTCTGTAAAAGGGTATTTGAGTGAAAGGTGTGCTCGATCTGAGAGTCAGACAGGGCATTAGATTTTTCCGGGAATGGGTTAATTTATGTATTGGTTGTTGACATTAGTCGGATTAGCTAGGGAAGAATTTTCTGTTTCATGAATAATTACCGACAGAGTGAACCAAAAGGGGGAAAATATGCAGTACTCATCTGACCCTCCAAGTGGTTTCGACGAGATATCTCGTCCATCAAGATCTAACAAGTTATGTTGATCCAGTGTGATGTTAGTTAATTACCTACCTACCAAGATCTAACAAACTTTGTTAATGACGAGATATCTCGTCAAGATATTGCCGAGTTTTTGATTACGACGAAATCAAGAGCAAATCAATTATTTTCTTCTAATGACGAGATATCTCATCCATCAAGGTCTGGTCAGTTTTGCTAATGACGGCGACAATTGGCGACGGTCTGGGATCAATCCCGAAGGGAAAGATCCTAGGACCACATCTCGAAATTTTGAACCACTGTCAGATGACGAGGTCAACACCAGAGCTGTCACCACACACTCTAAACTTCCACATCACACCAAGCACACTGCATTAAAATCATTGATATGTTTTTTTAGTATTACTTGTTTGTATATCTGGAAAGCAAATTCAATCTCCATTATTATTAGTTCAGTTATTTAAAGAACTCACTGTACTAAAGCCGTAGATATAAGATTTACCAAAGAGAGCACTAAAGATTTCATGATTCTGGTAACTGGAATTTAAAAAAGTGTGATTTTGTTTGAAGAACTTCTCAACTCATGAAAAGTTGAGTACAATGTCTAAATATAAATAATGGTAATACGTATTAATCTGGTACAGGCAATAATAGTTCTTAAAATATTTTATTAACATGTCACTACTGAACACTGGGAATTAAAATATGTCTGTAATATATTTAAATTTATTTTAAGGCAATATATATTTGAGCTATTGTCTTGGAAAGTAATCATATAGTCTCTAAGTGGCTTTCATGTTTCAAGTAGATTATAATTATAAGTTCGTTAGAAAAGGGATTACTTAGAAAATGATGACGTTTTGTCAATAAATTAATGAAGTTAGAATAATCGCGTTTCGTCAAAAATAGTTCTGTGAGAAATTATTTTCACACTCCATGAGAGAGAGAGAAATTTGTTTCAATTTAACCTTAAAAGAGTACTTGTATGAATAGTTGCAAAACATGAACTCATATCGGTAGGTAGTTAATTAACGTCGTACTAGAGCAACACAACGGGCCATTGGAGACAGTCCGGGATCAATCCCAAAGGGAAAGGTCCAAGGACAACACCACGTAATTTTGAACCACAGTCAGGTGACGAGGTCACACCTGAGCTGGCACCCCACTCTCCAAACTTCCACACCATGCGAACGTGAGGACATTTGAAGCCGCGACAGATTTAACATGCACCAGCCCCCTTTTACCGCTGTCCGAAACTCATATAGTCCAACAAGTTACCTTTAAAATGGATTTATGAGGAGAATGTGAAAGATAGAAAAAAAGTTTTCTTGCTGTCAATCATGTTTCTATCAAAATTTTTTTAATTTTTTGAATATTACGTAGATGCACTGTATTTAACTAGTATTGCTTTGTTGCGAATTTTGGGCCGTGGTAGCCCGGATGGAATAGTAGCGGATCGGCAATAGGTAGGGATACGTGTTCGAAACTAGACCCAAACAAACACCGTCATATACGTGGGGGTTAGTGCACGTTAAATGTGTCGTGGCTTTAAATGCCCTCACATTGTCGTGGTGTGGAAGTTTGGTAAGTGGGAAGTCAGCTCTCAGGTTTTTACTTCGTCATCTGACCTTGGTGCAAAATTACGAGGTGTTGGCTTCGAATCTTTCTCATTGGGATTCATCCCGGACCCTCTCCAATAGCCCGTTATGTTGCTTTAGTGCGACGTTAATTGAACTACCTACCTTATTGCGAAATTACGTAATAATACGAGTTGTTTATAAGTTTATTGAAGATCTAATTCTTTTCTCACATGGGGAGGGCAATGGTAGCAATTAGAGGGTTGCAAGTTCGAATCCAACCACAGAGCGTCGTGTACAAAGGGGGCTGGCGCACATTATATCTGTTGTGGCCTCAAATGTCCTCACGTTGGTGTGGTGTAGTAGTTTGGAGAGTGGGGTGCCAGCTCAGGTGTGACCTCGTCATCTGACCGTGGTTCAAAATTCCGTGTTGTCCTAGGATCTTTCCCTTCGGGTGATGATCCCGGACCGTTGCCAATAGCCCGTTGAGTTGCTCCAGTGCGACATTAATTAAATACCTACCTACCGACATAGGGAAGTAACTGTATCAAAACCTGTTGAAAAAAGTTTGCAATGCGAGATACAATTAAACACAAACTGACAAGATAACGCAATTAAACGTATCGAGACGATAGAAAATTTAGTTAACCACAACTCACTTCATCCTTACAGAAGGAAAAAAAGGAGGATTTTTCAAATCTAGCTGCTTGTTAAAATACTTGGTTTAAAGATCAGCGTGAAAAATGCGTTTATGAAGCGACACGAATTTTTTTCTCTCAAAAACTGATAATCCGAAATAAAAATCAAAATTATAAAACACGATCATCGTTTTTACACTCACAGTGCTAGCGAAGAAAAGTTTGAGAAAGGTGTTAAAATAATTAGGAAGGTGTAAAGTAATTAATTAGGCCTGTTATAGATAAGAAGCAAATTGAGTAGTATAAATTAGCGCAAGAGATTAATGGACGTTTTTAAAGCGCCGACGAAGGGAACGCTTTATAACAGAGACATTTTACGTTCAACACATTAGCGGCAACTTATCAATTTTTTCGAAGGAAGTTTTTGCGTCCTTTTGCTTTTATATGTGAGTTTATGGATCAGAAACTTTAAGTTATTAAATCAGATGATTAACGTGGGGTGTTTGAATATAACACATTTTTTATGGACCTCACAGATATTTTGCAGACCCGTACGCAGCATCTGATCTAAAGTTTTTCAATTGTTTATAACTGTTGATAGGAGCACTGTCGTTTGATACCCATCGACCTTCAAATGAAATAGAAGGAGCAGGTGGACAGAATCGCTGTTGTAGGATCTCAGAAGGATAAGTCACGTGGGCGAATGAATGGACTCGGGTCGATTGGGTATCGAAGGGTTGATTACTGTCTTTAACCACGCTGGATAATAACTTTAACCAATCAATAATTTGTGCCACATTTGGATTCATGCTTTTTCCCCACAGCCCCACGACAGATCTTCAAACCTAGCAATCGGTAGAAGTAACATGAAGTTGCCCGCGCTCCGTCTATTTCATTAGAAGGTCGATGTTGAAAGTCATCAGCCTTCTAATGATACAGAGTATGTATGCGAAGTTGCTGTCGTAGGATCTCAGAAGGATAAGTCACGTGGGCGAACGAATGGACTCGGGGTCGATTGGGTATCGAAGGGTTGATTACTGTTTTTAACCACGCTGGATAATCACTTTAACCAATCAATAATTTGTGCCACATTTGGATTCATGCTTTTCCCCCACAGCCCCACGATAGATCTTCAAACCTAGCAATCGGTAGAAGTAACATGAAGTTGCCCGCGCTCCGTCTATTTCATTAGAAGGTCGATGTTGAAAGTCATCAGCCTTCTAATGATACAAAGTATGTATGCGAAGTTGCTGTCGTAGGATCTCAGAAGGATAAGTCACGTGGGCGAACGAATGGACTCGGGTCGATTGGGTATCGAAGGGTTGATTACTGTTTTTAACCACGCTGGATAATCACTTTAACCAATCAATAATTTGTGCCACATTTGGATTCATGCTTTTTCCCCACAGCCCCACGATAGATCTTCAAACCTAGCAATCGGTAGAAGTAACATGAAGTTGCCCGCGCTCCGTCTATTTCATTAGAAGGTCGATGTTGAAAATCATCAGCCTTCTAATGATACAGAGTATGTATGCGAAGTTGCTGTCGTAGGATCTCAGAAGGATAAGTCACGTGGGCGAACGAATGGACTCGGGGTCGATTGGGTATCGAAGGGTTGATTACTGTTTTTAACCACGCTGGATAATCACTTTAACCAATCAATAATTTGTGCCACATTTGGATTCATGCTTTTCCCCCACAGCCCCACGATAGATCTTCAAACCTAGCAATCGGTAGAAGTAACATGAAGTTGCCCGCGCTCCGTCTATTTCATTAGAAGGTCGATGTTGAAAGTCATCAGCCTTCTAATGATACAGAGTATGTATGCGAAGTTGCTGTCGTAGGATCTCAGAAGGATAAGTCACGTGGGCGAACGAATGGACTCGGGGTCGATTGGGTATCGAAGGGTTGATTACTGTTTTTAACCACGCTGGATAATAACTTTAACCAATCAATAATTTGTGCCACATTTGGATTCATGCTTTTCCCCCACAGCCCCACGATAGATCTTCAAACCTAGCAATCGGTAGAAGTAACATGAAGTTGCCCGCGCTCCGTCTATTTCATTAGAAGGTCGATGTTGAAAGTCATCAGCCTTCTAATGATACAGAGTATGTATGCGAAGTTGCTGTCGTAGGATCTCAGAAGGATAAGTCACGTGGGCGAACGAATGGACTCGGGGTCGATTGGGTATCGAAGGGTTGATTACTGTCTTTAACCACGCTGGATAATAACTTTAACCAATCAATAATTTGTGCCACATTTGGATTCATGCTTTTTCCCCACAGCCCCACGACAGATCTTCAAACCTAGCAATCGGTAGAAGTAACATGAAGTTGCCCGCGCTCCGTCTATTTCATTAGAAGGTCGATGTTGAAAGTCATCAGCCTTCTAATGATACAGAGTATGTATGCGAAGTTGCTGTCGTAGGATCTCAGAAGGATAAGTCACGTGGGCGAACGAATGGACTCGGGTCGATTGGGTATCGAAGGGTTGATTACTGTTTTTAACCACGCTGGATAATCACTTTAACCAATCAATAATTTGTGCCACATTTGGATTCATGCTTTTTCCCCACAGCCCCACGATAGATCTTCAAACCTAGCAATCGGTAGAAGTAACATGAAGTTGCCCGCGCTCCGTCTATTTCATTAGAAGGTCGATGTTGAAAATCATCAGCCTTCTAATGATACAGAGTATGTATGCGAAGTTGCTGTCGTAGGATCTCAGAAGGATAAGTCACGTGGGCGAACGAATGGACTCGGGGTCGATTGGGTATCGAAGGGTTGATTACTGTTTTTAACCACGCTGGATAATCACTTTAACCAATCAATAATTTGTGCCATATTTGGATTCATGCTTTTTCCCCACAGCCTCACGATAGATCTTCAAACCTAGCAATCGGTAGAAGTAACATGAAGTTTTGCGCGCTCCGTCTATTTCATTAGAAGGTCGATGTTGAAAATCATCAGCCTTCTAATGATACAGAGTATGTATGCGAAGTTGCTGTCGTAGGATCTCAGAAGGATAAGTCACGTGGGCGAACGAATGGACTCGGGTCGATTGGGTATCGAAGGGTTGATTACTGTTTTTAACCACGCTGGATAATCACTTTAACCAATCAATAATTTGTGCCACATTTGGATTCTTGCTTTTTCCCACAGCCCCACGATAGATCTTTAAACCTAGCAATCGGTAGAAGTAACATGAAGTTGCCCGCGCTCCGTCTATTTCATTAGAAGGTCGATGTTGAAAGTCATCAGCCTTCTAATGATACAGAGTATGTATGCGAAGTTGCTGTCGTAGGATCTCAGAAGGATAAGTCACGTGAGCGAACGAATGGACTCGGGGTCGATTGGGTATCGAAGGGTTGATTACTGTTTTTAACCACGCTGGATAATCACTTTAACCAATCAATAATTTGTGCCATATTTGGATTCATGCTTTTTCCCCACAGCCCCACGATAGATCTTCAAACCTAGCAATCGGTAGAAGTAACATGAAGTTGCCCGCGCTCCGTCTATTTCATTAGAAGGTCGATGTTGAAAGTCATCAGCCTTCTAATGATACAAAGTATGTATGCGAAGTTGCTGTCGTAGGATCTCAGAAGGATAAGTCACGTGGGCGAACGAATGGACTCGGGGTCGATTGGGTATCGAAGTGTTGATTACTGTTTTTAACCACGCTGGATAATCACTTTAATCAATCAATAATTTGTGCCACATTTGGATTCTTGCTTTTTCCCCACAGCCCCACGATAGATCTTCAAACCTAGCAATCGGTAGAAGTAACATGAAGTTGCCCGCGCTCCGTCTATTTCATTAGAAGGTTGATGTTGAAAGTCATCAGCCTTCTAATGATACAGAGTATGTATGCGAAGTTGCTGTCGTAGGATCTCAGAAGGATAAGTCACTTGGGCTTCGAATCGTCTTGGGACGATTGGCTATCAAAACGCAGACTAATGTTTTCAATCAGGATGCATAATCAAATAGCCTCCTTATTATTTTATAACTATTAACGGGCCCAGTATCGTTGAGACAGTTCGAGTTTGATACCTATCGACCTTCTACTGAAATAGACGGAGCGTGTGCTGATTCGTTATCGTAGGATCTCAGATGTGTTGGTCACGTGTGGGCTGGAGAATCTAGGGCCGACTGATCAGAGAGAAAAGAGATTAGCACAAACTAATGTTCTTAATCATCCTCAACAGCGCATCAATCAATCAATAATTCGTTCCACATTAAGATTCATGCTTTTCTCTCTCCCATAGCAACGTGACAGATCTTCAAACCGAGCGACCGGAAGAAATAGCATAAAGCTGCGCGCACGTACTCCTACATCTACATCAATAAGGTATCAACATCTACATTCTATTTCATTAGAATGTAGATGTAGATGTTGATACCTTATTGATATAGATGTAAGTACGATACAGATTAACGGTGACAGTGGCAATATTTTCTTATCCTACGCTCGTCTCCAACTTCCCGTCCATCAGTCGACGAGCAGCTCAATAGAGGGGTTTGAAGTCACAAAATAAGTTTCATAAACACCGTCTACAGTATTTGCTACTGTACTGTCAAGAAGTTTTGGGCAGTACCGTAGGTGGTCTCCAGTCATTTCGCCCAGTTCACAAAGAGAAAAGATAACCGATCTCTCCACTCCAATACGGTGTGTCTTTTTAGGTTTTTTAGGTAAGTCATGTCCGGTAGACGTCAAACTACAATACTTCTGAGCAAGGAACATAGCACACGATTTTTATTTCTCAATAAAACATTCCAGTTACTTCCTGTAGACATATCTTTTTAGATTGAAAATTTATTAGTGATTATAGACGAGCATAAAAGCCTCTTGATGTTACGTAGAAGCAAAGGGATTAAGGTTATGGCAACTGTGCTCCAGCCTTAGCCAATTGGTCATCTTGTTCATTGCTATATCTATACCGGTGATTTGGGATCCATTATAAAGCACCTTTTCTTGACCTCCAACAATGACAATTGTGAAACCGATTCCAATTCGCAATAATTGGGGTTATCAGGTTACAGTACTAGTATCATTTGCTAGCGCATATATGACATTTATATACAATTATAAGTGGTGGGGTAGGAGGATCAATATCAGCTCCTGACAGCGTGCTGAATTGGGTGGTCCTCTTTGTGCGAGTATACAATACAGGGCATATGTAGTTCTATGTTTAAACACAGCAGGCCCTTTGACAAATAAAGATCAATTTATAATGAATACAAGCACCGATATGTACAACTCCCTTCAAATGAAATAAAATTACTCAAATATATAGAGCAAAACTTTGTGTTTCTTATTTCTAAGGCAACAAGTGCATACCTCAGTCCTGTTATCAAAATTCTTTTCCGAACGTCCACTTCAATTGCGTCCCATTCACTTGTTCAAAGGCGATTCGGTATTTTAGGAGGTTTAAACCTATTTTCGGGTTTTCATTTTGTTTTCTTTTCTGATTTTTTATCCCCCAGACCTCTTATTGCTATCTGCCTTCAGACTGCTGAAGAATTTCCATAAAGCGGTAAACTCTACCATGTAGTTAGCAGCTACATAACTCAAACCAAGCACAATTAGAGTAAATGGTAAAATTGAAGAACAAATCCCATACCGATGGATTTTATATTGTTTCTATCCTTTTTTTGCCATTTGCTAATCATTAAAACTTGGTATTTAAAGCCACCAAGCAGGCCAATTGGCGGCAATTTTCGGTACATAAAGAAGACACTAGATTGTGACAGAGCTAGCTTGGCAATAGATCGAGATGGTGAATTCCTTGTAATAGTCTGTCGGTAGTTGCCATGTGATTTTCAGTGTAAACAAATCACTGGGTACGAGGATTTTTCTCCCGGTTATCCAAAATGGAATTCCTACGCGAAGCAAGTTCTACCTCAAACACACTAGCGTCATCTACATTTAGCTTTACAGTAAAAGCCGCCCATATGAAGCATAGCAATTATTTTTCTTTTTTAATTGTTAATACTTAACTTTTTAATAAATGTAGATTTTTGTATTGATTGTTTTATTGCATTTAGTTCATTCCATAAATTCCGATGTAACACTAATATGAGAATAAGGTCGATTTATGTGCCTCGTATGTTACTGTGTATAATACAAAAATTAGCCGAATTGTACAGCGTTGCTCGGTTGAATGGTTTATAATTCATTGTAATATTACTCAATATTATTCCTATAGAGATTTCTAATTGTTTTTAGCCCCCTGCAGACCCAGGAGAAATAGAACGGGGTTAATATATAGCCTATGTGTCCCGCAGAATTCTACCGGATGAATGTAACAAATTTACTGTGAATTGGTTCGACATTGATCGTATAAATACGCAATGTTATTCCTATGAGGATTTCAAATTGTCTTTAGCTCCCTGTGTAATATCGACGATAAAAAAAGACCACTTTCTATAAAAGTAATCTTATATTATCATGAAAATTTACATTTCAATAATAAAGTTACAGTTTAAGAATTTACAGATTGGCTATATGAACGAATGATACTAAGCGATATTCAGCGCAACCACACCCATCTGCGATTGCAAAAAACTAAGATTCTTAAAAAAGGCTTCAAGGTCATCTTGAGAGACGACTCCTGTAGATGTTCTGACGTCATCTGCACAGCGGAAGAGAGTAAGTGCTCTGTCCAGGATGATGGGACGTTACACCCTTGTGAACACCCAAGACAAATAGAACGAGGGTTAATATGTAGCCTACGTTACCCGCAGAGTTCCAAAGAATAAGTATACCAAATTTGGTGTAGATTGTTCAAACGGTATAGATTTGTGTAGAGAACAGACAGATGCCAACTCTGCTTTATATGTATACTAGCAGAATTACCCGACGATGCTCGGATTGAATTGATTAAATGTTGATTCTATTTCATAGAAAAATGCAAGCACCATTTAAGTGTACAGAAAATATTTTATAACATCGTTTTAACTTTTTCATAGCTTGTACAATTTACTTCGGACGCAAATATTTATACATAATATATCCATTAATTTAATCCATTTCATATTCATCGCACTCTTGCCTGCAAGACAAACTACAAAAGTTTTTTCTGAGATGACTTCAGAAGTCGATTTTGAGTTTTGGAGTGGTTACAAATGCCAATTAAATTCATTTTCAGTAAAAATGAGGAACTTTCAGCTTATAGTCTTGCACTCCGTTTTCCAATCAATATTTATTATTTGTGGTACCCTTGCACCATGGATTCGATGTTTTCGAATTGCATTATCATTGTGAGAGAATGGCAAATTAAACTGTTACGGCATTCGTGGTTAATTTATTTTGAAGCACACATTTTTTTTTTAAATTCTATTCAGCCGCACGTGGATTGATGGAGCTTGTTTAAAACAAATGTCATCAGTGTAGACAAAGCAAACTCAGAATTGATTACACTTTTTACAAAAACACTGCTTTCAATGAACGTTTCACAGGCACCTAAGTTGTATACGAACAGTTTCAACTTCAAGTAAGCAACCTTGACCTTCTGCCACTTAAGACAAAAATTTCTATTTTTCAACAGTCCTAGTTTACATACTTCCTTATTATGATATTTTTCCAAGATCAGCAAAGTCATTTAAAATTCGCTTTCCTCCAACAGAAACATTTAGTTTTCAATCGAATCCTTAAGGTACTTTTTTCAATTGAGAGACTAAGTTTCTATATGGAAACCACGTACCTATTTAGAATGATCCATATAGTTACTTGACTATGGAGTACAGTTTTCAATAATACCCATGAAACATGAAAAACAAATGTAAATTAAATTGATTTTAATCGTCTTGTAATAAAAACGTGTCAAAATTTAGAAATATCTTTGAACTACAACGTATGGCTACCCGTTTTGATTTAACGTAACATGTCTTATTTTAGAATAAATTTATTGTAACTTTACCAGTCATTTTAAAATAAGAAGTTATACAGCTTACTTAAAAAGGTTTCCATTTATTTTTATGAAACAGAATTCTACAAACTAAAACGTATTTAACCAAGGTCTTAAGGACAGTTCATCGAAATATACATATACAACCAAGAAATTACCAATGTCTAGTGGTATTTGACTGAAAATAAAAATAAATTATTACAATTTAACTCTTAAATAATATATATGTAATATGAAAAGTAATGGAACACATAAATACAAGCAGAAACGAAATTCTGATCATTGAAAAATGTAGAATTATGAAAAATGAAAGATCTGAGCAAGCGTATCGAATTTCGACGTCATGAGAATATTCTGAAATAGAGAAATTCGAAAAAGATGCTTAAAAATATTAAAATATGAATTATTTACAAAAAGACAAAATAATGAATTATTTACAAAAAGAACATAAATTTACAAAACATAGAAATGCTCAAATATGACAACATTTCTGTCTTAACTCAAATACACAAACACGGAATTCTAAATCTAATTTATAAAATAAAACACTAATTCTGGCTTTGACAGATACCAAATTGCAAAATTACGCTTTTATCATCGATAAGATTTTTGTTTTTACTTTTCGTGTTCCATTACGAATTGCAAGTTCTGTAAAATTAAGTATTTTAAATATCCATTTTTCATCATTCAAATATTCCTAAATTATTTATATTGTGGAAAGAAATAAAAATAAGTTCAAACATAATTATAATTTTAAATTGTTTAAATATAACGTTTCGGAAAAAATTGTTTTCCGCGCAATACTGGTAAAACAATTTTATTAGAACATTTGATTTTCGGTCAATACTGGTAAAACAAATTGAGTTGTGTACCGCAATCGTTTTATTCTCAATATTTTTCCAATGGCAATTTCGAATTGATTTAACCCCCTCTGCACACCTAAGTTAAAGAGAACGATGGTTGATATGTAGCTGGCGTTACTCGCAGGGTTCCAAAGTATAAGTGTGCCAAATTTGGTGTGGAATGGTTAAACGGTGTAGATATGTATAGAGAACATACAGGCAAATAGACGCCAACTCTGCTTTATATCTATATATGTATATGTTTAATTGCTTCTTTCTGAATCTGTGATTGATATTGATGCAAGTTGTGTGATAGGAAACATTAGTTAATGTTCAGATAGCATTGAAAGTTTCTAGGACATTTTATTGTCATATTTCTTTTTGTTTGATTAGAAGGATGTTTGAATGTGCCTGTGTTAAGCTTACAATGGGTATAAATATATGACAGACACATTATAAAAATATAAGGTACAAGAAAAAGAGTTATATTTCAACGTATTGAATACATAAAAAAATTATCTTAAAGCGCTAAGAGTAAGATGAAATTGTTTTCTATTTGCTTTTTCTCAAAAATCACTGATTAACTCAAACAGAACTACTGAATTATCCCTTGACCATCTGATCATTGAATAGCAACAGCAGCCTTACTGAATAACCTCTTTGACCATCTGATAAACGACCTTATCAATACGTAGAATTGAAGTGTTTCATCAACTGAAGCTGTTGATTCGAAGTATGTCATAAAATGCATCTTACAACTACGCTTATTGTACAATTTGACTCTCCTAGTGGTTCATCTTCGTGGTGAAATCTGCCTTGTAATGATCAGTCTGCTGCAAAAACCTGTTCCAAACTGTCACCAGTTATGGGTAAGTGACAATCATTTTCTCTACTTAGATTTTCATTCCCTTGGAGTAATCGGGCAGTTTTGTCTCGATGACACATCTGGTCCTTAGCAAAATTGACCAGATCTTGGACGAGATATCTCGTAGAAACACTTCGAGGGTTAACCACTCCAATGCAATTTTCTTAACTTCCCTGAAGTACAATAAGCAAGGGACTTTTCAGACATTCGAACAATACTTGAGATAAAACAGCCTTTTACATTTTGAAAAACTGTCGAAGAGCGAGTAAGGAAGAAGTTTAAACAGTTGTCTGGAAATGCTATTCCTGAGAAACTACCCAAACAGGTTCGATTTGAAACAAAAATACAAAACAATCCTCCGCAGTTCTAAACGGGTTCCTTTCCTGCGAAGTTCTTTGAAGAACGAACATTTACTTCTCATGGGCAATAAGAATAACTGTTATGGACTTGGAAAAGATTTCGAAACATTCCAATGCATTTATTCATTTCCCTGAAAAGCCAGTTCTCCGAACTTTTTCGAAATCGACCGTCATGGAGGGAGCGCTATTCCAGAAATGACGAATTGCAGCTAGAAAGGCAAAAACTCAAAAGAAGCCTTCCATTAACTGCGTTATCAAATTATTCTGAAGATGTGAAAATTATTCTTAATGAAATTTTCAATGGAAAAGAAAAACTTCGTTTTAAAGTATCATGGCTTTCCTTTTTTCCCCTTGGAAATAAAGAAAGTCCGTCAGCGGAAAAAAGCTACGGTAACGGGAACATTTTTTAAAAATAGATAAGCCGTACTCGGTGACAGTTGTTATGTGTTGCTTAGACCTTAAGTGGTCTATACGTCTTCCTTATAGATAATAACTGCTTGCCCAAAGGACAAAAATATAAAGCTTTGTTTCGGGTATTTCCTTAATGATTTGTTAAACCATTGTTCTTTTAGAAAGGCTCACTCAATATGATTGACCACTGGAACTTATAAATGTACATTTTTATTACAAATCCACATAATAATATTCTAAAGTTTTAATTCGTTTAAGCCTTGCTGGATTATAAGAAATTCCAAATTGATTACTTAATTCATTCGTTTTTGAGAGAAGGATTTTCAGTGGAAACAACGAAGAATTTACTTCCGCTATCCAAATACTCTCGCATGATGCTTATAAGGGTTACCTTAAAATGAAGCTTGGCGATGTTTGGCGTTTAATCTAATTGACGTTGACCAATCATACATCAATTCGGAATTCTTTGGCATTTCTATTGGCGAAGTGCTGAAATAGTATTTAAAAAACAAGCCAATTGACTTCACTTTCGGACGGAACACATACAAGAAACGTTCCGCCACAGAAACAGTACCACCACCTCCATTTAGTTTGACAGACCTCTAGTAGGTAGGTATTTTAATTAACGTCGCACTGGAGCAACAAAACGGGCAATTGGCGACGGTCCGGGATCAAACCCGAAGGAAAAGATACGAGGACAACACCACGTGATTTTGAACCACGGTTAGATGACGAGGTCACACCTGACCCCACTTTCCAACTTTCCACACCACGCCAACGTGATGACATTTGAGGCCCCGACAGATTTAACGTGCACCAGCATCCCTTTGTACACGACGGTCTTTGGTTGGATTCGAACTCGCAACCCTCCGGTTGCTAATCCGTTACTCTTCCAACCGGGCTACCGCGGCCCGCCTCTAGTATGGAATTGATTTGCTTAAGTAGACAATTAAATGAATTACATCTTCTAAGCTCGCTCTGAAAGGAAGCCTCGTAATATAAGTTCATCCTAAAAGTTAAAATGGAAAAGCTACACAGATTTTTACGTAAGCCAAATTTTTACATCCCATGGATCATTTAGAACTTACCAAGCTTAATTTTATATCAAAATAAATATTTGCCCTTGTGAACGCTTGGAAACAATTAACCCCGCAATTCATAATTACAAAATATGGAAACACATTCGGACAAAACAATAGTATGTAAGTGATATTTAGAATTCTGATATTGCTTGACATTATTAAAGTTTATTTGAATTAATGTTTAACAGTATTAATGTTTGATGATCCGAATCCTAAGTTATTTGATTGACTCCCTTAATTATCATATTTTGAAAAGTCTGTTTATCACTTTATGATGAGATGGAACTGTTTATGTGATTTATTGTCAAACATTGAGCCCTATTGTTCCTAATCTTCAACTGAGAGCCATACTGCAGTCTGGGAACAACAAAGCGTCATAACAAAAAAACCTACAAATTTAGTTGGCACTAAAACAAAATGTAAATGTTAAATCTGTTCACTCGATAACCTTTGACTATTGAACAAAACTAACAGATAAGTAAGTCGTAACCATAAAAGAGTACAATAAATGCCTTTCATAAAAATTACAATAAATACTTAAAAAGTTTCAGCACTGGTTCTCAGATGTAGTAGATAAGTAACACTTCAGCAAAAACGTGATAAATTTAGATTTTTGACTTATGACATTCTTAATAATCATCGTCGTTCTTACAAAATAGACGGAGCAACTGCGCGCAGCTTCATGTTATTTCTCCCAATCGCTATTAGGGCCGCGGTAGCCCAATTTAAAGTCGCGGAGAAGCAACCGGAGGGTTGCGAGTTCAATCAAAGACCGCCGTGTATGGGAGGGGGCTGTGCACGTTAAATCTGTCGTGGTCCCAAATGTCCTCCCGTTGGCGTGGTGTGGAAGTTTGGAGAGTGGGGCGCCAGCTCAGGTGTTGACCTCGTCACCTGACCAAATTTACGAGATGATGTTCTCTTCGGATCTTTACCTTCGGGATTGAAGATCTCTGGGTGCAGGCCACGTGGTCTTGGAAGAAAGCACGAATCGTAATGCAGGACCATTTGACGAGCGTGCTGAAAAACACTAGTTTGAGCTTCGATAACCTATCAGCACACGTCGATTCCCCAAGCCCACGTGACTTATGCTTATGAGATCTTACGACAACGGCTCCGTCGACCTGGTCAGTCTATTTCATTAGAAGGAGCCAGCCAATCGGACTGGTGGTCAGCGTGCTAGCTTCCAGATCGAATGATCCGGGGTAAGGCTCGGATCTTTGCCCTTCTGGAGAGAATGTTTAATTTGATTGAGAACAATATGGAGAGTAAATTTAATGGTTGCACGTGTTAAGTTGTCACTTTATTCTCACCGATGTGAAATATGTTGAGTGCCATCTGGGTTAAAATCGTTAACCTTGGATTTCCACACCAGCTCTATCTATCAAGTTAGTGTGGCGATGAAGTAAATCGAAATATGTTACAGAAAGGTGTTAGAGATACAGACATACGTTTTGAAGAGATAAAAGCCGCGTTATATAAAGATATTTCCCACATAGAACTAAAATAGATCGTATCCACTCCTATTCCCAACATAGACATTTCCAGGATTGTTATCTCGTCATCTGACCATGGTTCAAAATTACGTGGTGTTGTTCTCGGATCTTTCTCTTTGGGTTTGATCCCGGAACGTCGCTAGTTGCCCGCTGTGTTAGTCCAGTGTGACGTTATTCAAAATACCTACCTACTAGGATTAGGATTGTTATCTGGAGGAATGGGACGAAGAAACATCTTTCTGAGAACAATTTCGCGATTTCAGGAAGTAAATTAAGAGGGATATCTTGAAATTTGGATTTTTATATGAATAAAGGGCCAGATTGGGACAAACTGTGCCCAACAATGCTTTTTTCCCGTCTAGTAAATGTACATGCACACACAAGGAAAGTGTTTACTGACACAGAAGAAAGAAATACATCCAGGGATGTGAGTAAAGATATTACTCACAGAAACAGAACTCAAGTAGATCGTGCCCAATCTCCTATTCTTAACATCGATATTTGCAGAGTAGTCTGGAGAAATGGGATGAAAATATACATCTTTCTGAGATATCTCGCGATTTCAGAAAGTAAATTAAGCGGATACTTTGAAATTTGGTTGGTTTTTTTTATGGCGCAAGGGCCAGACTGGGCCAAATTCCACCGAGCAATGTTTTACTGTCAAGTAAATGAACATGCACACATAAGGAAAGTCTTTACTGATACAGGAGGAGATAAATACAACCATGGCAGATACAGAAATCAAACCTGCACCGCCTGCACTTCGCAGATAGCTAACGCAGTAGTTAACCTTACATCTTTTATAGCAACAAAAATTGAAAGCTACAATTCAATTAATTTAAATGCAGAAAATTTGCACAAGAGGTTATCTTCATATCAAATTGCACATGAATTTCATAATTTCCAATCGCCACACCCAATTTGACACCAATTTAAATCCCTACTGGCCATTGGAGAGGCAACACCATGAACGATGAGAGATATCAATTCTTATACAAATATTATAAGGAACAAGGGCAAAATGATCGAAGTTTTACAGTTTTATTCTGCCAAGTACTAATCGCTCGATGATGAGCTTTAACCAGGCCCGTGCACACAATACCCCAAGCGTAAGATACACAAGTTGTCGTGAATAGATTGATCTCAAGCCCTGAGACGACTAGATACGGCCCTCCAAATACTTTTATCATGCCTGTTGACCACATACGGTCCTACAGGCATTTTTATGAGTTTATTGAAGACGATTTTTGCTATATTTAGTTTTATTCTGTCAAGTACCAGATACCAAAAGCTGAACATGAGTTCAAGTACCTTTTAACTCATACAATAAAACTTGGGATCACTTCTGAGTCCCCCAGGAAGATAACGCTGCAAAAAGAAACAGGTGCTCTTTCGCCCACTGAGTTAGAGTCCGATTATCAGTCAGTCAGAGACACCTTTCCACTGAGAAAGGAACATCAGATTTACGATAGCAAATGTCGCGGACATCCGCCACCTCGAGCGCAGTAATCGGAAGACGACATGCTCAGTTCACGCATTCGGCTCTTGAAGACCGTGCGAAAAAGCCTTATCTCTTGGCATGGTGGCAGAAAGGCGGAAATGACACTCGTCGCAGACGTTTACATCACCCTTTATGTCTCAAAAGCGGCTTTTATGCTACCTCTTCGCTGGACATCTTTCTGTATAGCTTGGAGATAAATGCAGATTTATAGACTGCTCATAGGAATGCTGCTGTTTGGGAGCGGTTTTAACAGATGATACGTTGCTTGGATTTAGGTCTAGACGTATTTGCATGTGTGCTGTACTTAACCCTCCAAGTGGTTCCGAAGAGAGATCTCGTCCATCAAGATCTGACCAATTTTGTTAATGACGAGGTATCTTGTCATCAAGATATTGTCGATTTTTTGAAGATGACGAGATAAAGATCTAGTCAGTGTTAGTCTAATGACGGGATATCTCGTCCGTAAAGATCTGGTCAGTTTTGTTAACCCTACTGGCAATTGTCTCGATGAGGTATCTCGTCATTAGCAAAGTTGACCAGATCTTAATGGGCGAGATATTTCGCCATTATAAAAAAACTGACAAGATCTTGATCTCATCATCAAAAATCAGCAATATCTTGATGACGATATATCTCGTCATTAGCAAAATCTCGTCGAAACCACTTGGAGGATTGATGACGAGATACCTCTTCGGGACAACCACAGGGAGGGTTGAACTGAAGGTAGAGATTAGTCAGTTTAGATGAGCAGAATTATACCTTTTACCTGACAATGTTACTTTTTTCGAATACTCGACCCATTGAACATTACTCACTGTGGCACTGCGAGAACGAATTGTGGTGAACCACTTTACGTTACCCATTTCTCGAACCCACCCTCGTGCTCGAGGTGGGAGTAGATTCAAGAAATGCTCATACCTCACTATGACGGTTACGCTTCACATACATACCATACATTCAAGGTACAACTCGTGTTCACCTTCATTCATTTTTAGCGATACTTGTCATGACTCCAAGACCTATAACTTCCCAGATAAAAATATCCCGGCTTCACAATCACGTCATATTAGCAAAGTAAAGTAAAAAGTTGTGAATTTTCATCTCGAATATCAATTTGAAGGTAATGTATCGTTTTGTTGTTTTTGTATCATATACATTATATTTGAATTTTGGTTACTATTTATAAATGCTACTATACCTTTATTAACCCTCCAATTGTTTTCGACGAGATATTTCGTGCATCAAGATCTAATTAATTTTTCTAATGACGAGATGTATCGTCATCAAGATATATATTGCCGATGTTTTGATGATGACAAGATCAAGATCTGGTCAGTTTTTCTAATGACGAGATTTAAAACAATTTCAAGTTGATAGTAACGAGATACCTCTTCAAAACAACCACTAGGAAGGTTAAAATAATTATTTTCATTACTGGTTGGTTGATTTTGAGTTTTATGGCGCAAGGGTCATATTCGACCAAGCTGCGCCAAACAGAAAACAACAACGAGGTAGGAAAAAAGCAAAAAGCAAAGGGATAGGTGAGGGTAAAACAGAAGAGGGACAGATCACTGGGGTAACTCAGGGTTGTGATGCTCGGACATACCTAAAGAAGATATGCCCCTGAGGGCTAATGTTCATGAAAAAGATCCTTTTGTATGCAGTTTTAGGACTTAAATTCATTGTATCAATAGTGTCACATTCTCACATTGTTCAATGATTGTGGGTTACTGAGTGAAGAAAAAGTTACGAAATTCGAATATTGGAGAAAATTATTCTACATCAAGAATATTATCGATGACATATTCTTGACGTACGATGTACATTCTCTGGGTAACTGGGCTTAGAAAAAGTTTGAGAATTCGAATAATGGAGAAAATATTATCAATAGTGTCATATTCTTGCCTTGCGCAATGTAAATTCAGGGATTTAGAAAAAATTAGAAAATTCGAAAAATGGAGAAAGTATGACTAAAAGAAAACATTTCCTCCGCCACAAACATCTCTTGAAAGACATATTTGAACTTTCTTTTCACTGTTTTTATTTCTTTAAAAACACAAATCCTTCTTTTCACTTCATTCCGCCATTTTTGTTTTGAGTGTTCTCACAAAGAAATACATCAACTCAATTCATCAATCTTCCGTTGTGACATGTTTCAGACAACATAAGCATTTGTTTCCTCTTATTTCGGTCCCCTTTGACATCCTCGCACGCCGCCCGTTCGGTTCTTTTACAAATCTTTCTTCGACGAAGAGAAATATCCTCGCTCATAAAAAACGATTTCCTACTTTCAGCATTTATGCCGATGAGAAAAATGCGAGTTTAAAAGGAGCCGTTGTAAAAATCTTGGGCTATAAGCGAGCTCTGTTTCATTACTATAGCTACAAAAACCCCGAGTGGAAATTAGTGCAAAAGAAAATTGTGGTATCCGTAAAATTTTAATTTACGTTTCGTACGAACTCAAGGCGTGAATATTTTTTCTTCCATCAATTACAGTTTTCATATTTTAGTTTAGTTTTGGTCAAGTTTTAGTTGTTTGACGGCCCTAAAAATATCCCTATCCTAAATCTTTTCGAAAGACTATTCATTATGTGCGTAAAAAAGTTTGAGCGTCAATTTTTCATACGCTGAAAAATCATTTTGGACTTCGATATCTTAAAGCGCTCGTTACTTAAAAGCCTGTCATTTAAAGACTCATAAATTAATGGGTCTAGAAACAAAGAAATACCCTTTTTTAACTGAAGCGTTTGAAAACATTCTTATCTTCTATTGTTTCAGAAGATTTTGATATAAAGAATAGTTAAAAAGTTCAGAACGGTGAAATGTGTCTGTAGCCTATACTAGTACAAAATTAACAAAAATAAACCAGTTCTAATTGATCCTTGAGCTCAGCGTTACCATAAGAAACTTTGCTCAATACTCTATCAACTACGCCAATAAAACACATTGAAAACCAGTATGAGTTGAGAGAAAAATCATATAGACGAGGTAATTTTAAAGTATTTTTATGATCTAAACATATACGAATGATGATACAATCTCACAATTTAAAAACATTAATTAGTGATACTAATTAAACGTTATTATTACCTTTATGCAAATTGCTTTAGATTTTAGTAAATACGGGTCAATGAAAAATCCTTTTCAAGCAAGGAGTGGATTTTGAATCAAATTGAATTGGTTCAATTCAAAATTATCCCCTATTCCAAATTCAAGTAATAAATTTTTTTCTCCTATCTGAACGATCTATTGTACACCAATACGAACCCTGCACACCAAAATAAAACCTTCTAAATAAAATGCACCGAGTTTTTTTCTGTGGCTTCTGATATACCTTTGTCGTTCAATTAACTCCCAAAGCAGGAACAATGGACCTCTTTTTATGTCTCACAAAGAGGAAGAGCTAATCTCCGGACTTTCAGCGCATTCATGCATTTTGATCCTTTTTTTCAATGCCGTCCCAATAATTTTTCGTAAATCTTTTTTATTTCGGAAAATCCCTTTCGTCGTGTAAGTTTTTTTCCCTTAGTACTTGAAAGAGGAGCATGAATCAAACTTTTTTGAAAGCTCTGGCTGTGGATTAAAATTGTAATTTTTTTTACAAAATCATCTTAAATATGGTGAATTCGACTGACAACTTAGACAAACTTGACACTGTAGTTTTTGAGAGATGTTATTTCATATATCAAATATTGCATTATCAAGTTGTTCAAGTTTTAAATCGTACTAGTTTGTTAAATCAATAATTTGATTTAACGAAGCCGTTCTATTTAAAACTGTGTATTAGCACCTGGTTATTTAAGAGAACAGTGGACTTTCAAAACCGTTAAAATCGATTTTTTAATTTTAGCTTTAAAATGAATACCAAATGTTATAAATAGCAAAAATAATTATTAGATTATTTTTTTGTGTATATAATATAGTTATATATATAGACAACATATAAAACATACATTACCCAAGAAAAGTAGATGCGTCTATAAGAACGAGAATTTCTCAGATTGACAATTTTTGACATTTTTCTGATTGAGAACTGTTTCCCTGGGCATCAAGTTTTTTCTTGATTTTCTAAATTTTGTTTGATAATCCATGCAATTTGTTATATATATTTAAATGCAAATGCGAAATCCATCATGTCTCCAAATTTTTATACTTTTAAGTGTTGCTGAAACCTCTTCGTTGTTTATCTTCTCATCGAAAATTGCCCTGTAGTGGCCAGCCTCTAGTGCAAAAACCTGTTCCCAACTCACCAGTTCTGGGTAAGAGACAAGTTGTTTTTCTCACTTGGACCTCCATTACCCTTGGAGTAATAGGGCAGTTTTGCATCGACGAGATATCTCGTCCTTTGCAAAATTGACCTGACCTTGGGCGAGATATCTCGTCGAAACACTTGGAGGGTATATATATGCTTTAAGCAGAATTTTAGGAGAATTAGTACACATTTGTTTAGCGGTACAATTGTTATACACACTTCCTAAATAAAGTTAATTTGACATAGGTATACGAACTATTATGCAAACTAAAATAAAGACACGGAAAAAATTAATGCACACCGGATACATCAAATTTTGCAAAAGTATCACTGATTAGGTAATAACTTCTAAACAACTCAATATTTTTGTTCTGTATTGTGTGATAGGCAGGTTGAATTAACTTCGCACTGGAGCAACACAACGGGCTACTGGCGACGGTCCGGGATCAATCCCGAAGGGAAAAATGCGAGGACAACACCTCGTCATTTTGAACCACGTTCAGATGACGAAGTCAACACCTGAGCTGGCTCCCCACTCTCTAGACTTCCACAACGTGAGGACATTTGGGGTCAGATTTAACGTGCACCAATACCCTCGTACATGACGGTCTTTGGTTGTATTGAGTTTCAAACTCGCAACCCTCCGGTTGATTGTTCTGTATGGAGTAGAACGAGAATGTTGCAACAGAAACACACATGTGCGCATGTCGATTTGTGTTTTGAATCATAGAGCACGTCTTATTTGAAGCTGCTGGTATAATATGACGCCTGAATTGAGTGTGAATTAATTACTTTACAATATCGACACCAAGAGCTAGCTTCCGCGAGTGGTAATGCATCTTTCTGTAAATTGCATATATTTGTAAATAAAAGTAATATTGATCACACATACTCATTTTTGCATCAAACTTTACCTTTTTTTGTAATTTCATATATTTTCAAGAATTTGCACGATCTCAGAATATAAGTTTTCTAGCTGTAATTTGCCGGCTTTAGATAAGTGTGCAATTCATGTGTGCTCGAAACAAGAAGATTAAATGCAAGTGTATTTGAGTAATATAGGGATCTTTGCGTCTTAATTTTTCTATTTAAAATAATTGATTAACAAAATTGATTTAATTTTGATTTTAAATTTAATTTAAAATACATTTTAACTTTATACTTTATAAAGTATAAGTTAAAAAAAATTATGCTTTAATTTTTATTAAATTTAAATTTAATTAAATTTAAATCTAAATTTTCCGCAATTAATACATTTTACTCGAAAAGAATAATTTCCCCCTATGGATCGTATGATCCTTCAACCACTTATTGGTGAGAAATTGACCATTTGCACGCAAAAATAATTATCGATTTCTCGAATTTTCAATCAAGAGTTTCTTAGAATTTTTAAAATTCTTTAGTAGAAATATTTAAAAACAGTATATAAAGCTCTCATTTCAGTGTCGGCCTAAATTGGAGAAACTTTAAACTTTATGCTTATATTAATACATTGAATGAATAATGATAATAAATACAAAACAAGCACTAATCAATGCAATGCTACAATCATAACCATAGAGGTGATTACAAGTGTTAAAATAAAAACGTGTAACTAATCATTATATATGTCTTTGATATAATACGCACTGAGCTATATCTCCCCCATTTACTCGTCCCCCAATTAATTTTTGTTTTGAGAACACTAATGGAAATATAGTTTTAGGAATGCCGTATGTAAATTTAAGAAATAAACTATCAAGACTATTTTCAATTTTTGTGTTTATTTGCTGACAAATCAACTGATGTAACTGCTATTACATATATTCATTTTAAGACGAAAATACAGGACGATTTGTGTTTCCCCAATCTGCCAACAGATGGCAGTAGTAGAATTGCAAAGAGTAGTGTAGTTGTAGTGGCAAGGAAGACACAGTTTATTTATCCAATACCTCCTTTAAAACCAAACTTTACTTCATTGAATCTCAAATTCTTCAGATATAAATTATAATCTTGCATCTGCAAATGAAAAAACCCAACAGAATACCAAAATTTTTATTCGAATTATTAGCAAATGTAATTTAAAAAATGTTTCGATGCTTTAGAGATTATTTAAGATTGGAAAGCTATAGCTATATAAAAAATCATTGCCCAGGACAATTCTCATTCGATACAATAGGTAATTTCTCAACCACCTACGGAGCCAGACAATTTTCGCCTTGCTACGTTCCACGAGCTAGTATAGATCATTACCAATCTTCGATTCCTATTTGTAATATTCATCCCTCGTGTTGGAGGGGGTCCCATCATAAAAATATTGATGCCCCAGGTGTTCGAGCATCGTGTATGAGAGAGAAAGAGAATGACATATTTTTATTTTCTCTGTCTTGCGAGCATCTATTATTCAAACCTCTTCATATAAACCTCTCATCGCATAAACTGCTTCCTTTACTGTTTTGAAAAAACCTATTGTGAGCTTTTCTATATTAAAATGACTTCTCAGTTCCCATATAATAAAATATTAGGCTCCCGCCATGAGAGAATACCCTCACTTATGCTTAGGATATTGGATGGGAGCCCACATTCTTTTGAGAACTGCCCGTATTAGGCTAATTTATATTCGTCAATGCCTTATATTTTATTCATTAACCATTAGAGTTTTCAAAAATTCAAAAGAACACACGGAGATAGTAAAGTAGGATAGTATGTTGGATCTCTTCGTGTCTAAATGAATTAAAAAAATATTACTTTATTCCACAATATAATACCGGCGCGCTTGGTTACGAGATCGAATCTTGTATGTTCCCAAGTCGGGTTACCTGCTTGAAGTTTCCTGGTTTCCTCAAGACGACACGTAAATGCGGGCCTGCTTCCACAAGTCCTTCTAGAAGGCATATTTCTCTCCGCACTTCACGGTGGGTGTGATGTGGCAGCACCTCCCTTTGCGCAACGGGGTAAGGCAGAAACTTACACGTTCACTCCAATTAGTGCTTGAAAGATCATACGATCCATATGCCTCGTGTAGGAGAAAATATAACATAACCTCTTTTTTCGTGTCATCATCACAATCAGGTGAACAAATCTCAATACCTCTTAATAATGCTAATGGTTTGGTAAAATTCACACTCATATCACATAGAATTAAAATGAAACAACAAATTTGAAATTAAAAGCGATAGAAAAACCACCACCACAATATCCGGACTGAGAACAGGATATTTTAAAGGCATGAAAATTAACAGTGATGAAACCAGAACATATGGACATTGTAACAACTGCTGTCGGAGTTGAACTCACACCAAATCATACATTCACCTGTCCTGCAATACTACCTGCTCTTCAAACCATTGCTTACTATCCTGAAGAAGAGCTTTACAGCGAGCAAACATCGACATCGCCAAAGTTGTGCATTTTGCACATGGTTTCATCTGACTCAAAAATGGACACTGCAGCAACATCGCTATCAAGTAAGGCATTCCAACCAATAGAACTGTGGTGAACTTATCCACTACTATCTATGTATACTTACGTACTGTAAGGTAATTTTTATAGTGGTGGCTAAGTTCATCCCAATACTCTTCCTCTGGAATTTAGCAGTGGCAGAATTCAATAGTTGCTACCATTTGGCGATGCCATTAGTTGAAAGATTGCCAATTGCAGGAGACTCCACGAGATTAAAGTCACGGGTGTACTTCCGTATGCGTGGTCATGCAATGGATGATTGCGACAGTGGACTGTTCTGTGTTGTCTTTATCAGGCGAGTGTGAGTCGCCGTGTGAAGTGAAGGCTGAGTAGCAACGGAGCAGTGAAGCTGTGATAGGAACGATTTGCACCGCGCTTCACACTCAGCTGCTAAAAGCAATGCAAGACTGTCTACGATCGCCATCATCCATTGCATGACCACGCATACGGAAGTACACCCGTAATCGTACTACAGCTCTCACGGTCCCATGCAATCGGTAATCTATCAACTAGTAATAGCATCTATCGAATTAACCCTTTTGGTGGTTGTATCGACGGAATAACTCGTCATTAGCGAAACTGGCCAGATCTATGATGGACGAGATATCTCGTCTTTAGAAAAAACTGATCAGATCTTGGATCTTATCATCATAAAAAAAATCGGCAATATCTTGATGACGAGATATATCACCATTAGCAAAAATGACCAGATCTTGATGGATCTCGTCGAGACCACTTAGAGAGTTCCTGCTCAATTCTAGAGGAAGCGTATTGTGGTGAACTTAGCCACCACTACAAAAATTAATTTACAATGCGGTAGTATATATAGCAGTGTAACCTACCTCCACCAGGAAATACTTTTTGGCCGACTAAGTTTCACTGTCTTTCTTGAAGAACCAACTCATCAACTAAAACTTCAAGTGTTGATGAATATGCCATTGCTGTGTATGCATTTAAGAGCATGGTTAAGCAATTTCCGAATTCGATTCATGACGGTGACCCTTGGAAATTAGGGCACCCCCATTTGGGGGGACAGGTTTAAGGCAGGCACTGGTCACAAAACAACATCTGTTGCATCGAGCAAATAAAAATACGCGACTTCAGCTTCCTGATTAATTTTAACGAGGATAAATTCTAAAACCCTATCACGGAAACTACGACATGCCTAAGAGAGCGCACATAATGGCGTGCGTAGTTTTTCTTCGAAAACTAGAATTTGATAGCTGTGCAATGGAATGATTAGAAAGGGAGAATTAGGCTAGGATCAATATCCAAGCATGCTGTGCGAAACTGCAGATTTTCCAGACTTCTCCGGATAGTTATAGTGATTTATAGAACAATAAAGGAGCCAAACAAAAGGGCATTTCGCTCATTATGTGCATGACTCAGTTAATTCAATATGACTAGGGATCATTACTGCAATCCTGATCCGTGAGAGTCGGGCTGCGATTTTTTTTCAATGCATGTTTCTCTCAAGTTTTAATTAAATCGTTTGTCAAATCATTTTTCAATTAGCCATACAAGGGCAGGGTTTTTCTGACGTTTTAATTAAAGCATAAATTAAAGAATCTTTCCTTTTGATTGGAATTCTTGGTTCATTTTTAGCTCAACGTCCGCTAAGAACAAATCGGGTTTCTAAAATTTGTAGATATCGGTGCAGTTTAATGTATTTTAAGATTAGTTTTTCATAGGGACGAGTTTGGATTCAAAATCGTAGATGCGTTTGAGCGGGTTCCGCGGCAAATGTAAACGAAGTTATATTCTTATTTATAGATTTTTGAGTCTTTGGAAAGATAATTACTGCTTTAAGTTTAGAAGAATGTTATAGAAATAAACAAAAAAACATTAAAAGACCTTAGATGAATTGAGTTCGCTTAAAATTCATTTTTTGAATGGCAGGTAGGTAGTTAATTAACGTCGTACTGGAACAACTCAACGGGCTATTGGCGACGGACCGGGATCAATCCCGAAGAAGAAAGATCCAAGGACAACGCCTCGTAAATTTGAACCATGGTCAGATGACGAAGTCAACACCTGAGCTGGCAACCCACTCTCCAAATTTCCACACTACGCCAACGTGAGGACATTTGAGTCCACAACAGATTTAACGTGCATCAGCTCCCTGTTCTTTGGCTTTGGCTGGACCGAGTTTCGAATTGGCTCCGGTTGCTAATCCGTTTCTCTTCCAACAGGGCTACAGCGACCCTCTTTGAATGATTTAATTCAATAATTTTGAACTTAGTTGATCATTTCGTATTTTGCTAAAAATAAAGTGTTTATCTAAGAGTTATCTCGCTATTTAATTTAACATTATCAAGATTTATAAAATTCACGAGTGCAGTTAGAATTACATTCGTAATTGTTAGAACGAAAGAAAATTTTATCCACCTGAAAATGTTTTTTTAATTGCACTTGAAATACTAAAAATGCATGAAATACTATTAAAATAAAATAACAAAGATTTTATTCTTGAAATAACTTACTTGTTTTTGCTCATTTTTAGCAACGTTCGCTAAGAACGAATCGAACTTCAAATATTTGTACCTTTTGATTCGCCATCACATATTTAAAAAACTAATTTTTCAGAGAGACGAATTCGAATTCTGCAGTATAAGATTTCACGGATGCATTTGAGCGAAGTCTGCGGCAAATGTAAATGAAAATAGATTTTTTATACTATTCTTTAATCTTTAAATAGAGAGGATTACTGTTTTATGTTTTAGAAAAAAATGTTTTTAAAATACATTTAAAAAATAAAATATATAAGATTCCTTCACTTAAATGCACTGAGTTTGCTTAAAATTTATTTTTGAACGATTCAGTTCGAGTTTCGAATTTCTTAATTTGTATTTAACATGAACAATGGCTCCCAAAATTGAGTGTCCACCCAATTTTGGGAAAAGATTTCGTTAAAAAGCCAAAACTGTAATAAATTATAGTATTAGCTTAATGTTTACAAGAATGGTGAAATACACAGGAACATGTTACGGTAAAAACAATTCCATATTCACTATAATATTTTTAAATATAGGTTTTAAATGTCAAATATTTACAAAATTCTGTCACCAAATTGAGCATCTTCCAGCCTATTCCGCACGGAAACAGAATAAAAACGTAAAATAAATTTTTCCTGCATATATTTTTGCATGCAGAACAGCTTCTAAGCCGAGAGGCATTGAATGAACAGAAATTCATATTGTTTTTCTGAATATTTTTACCCATTCCTCTCACAGAATGATTCTTACGTTCTGTATAGAGGAAGCTTTCGCTTTTCTATATAAGCCTCCAACCTCCACTTTATATAAGCGTCCGCTTTTCTATATAAGTTTCTATATAAGCCTTTCAGTAACAAAACTTGAAAAGCATTGAATTTGTTTTCTCAGCTAAGAACTACGTTAGAGGTTTTTAGAGATGATCGACGATATACTTATAGGAACCCTAAAAGTTATCCTCTGACTCAGCACACTATACCTGATCCCAAGCATTGATGTGTTTCGGTGCTTTATGGGGTTATATGCTGGGTGGAGATGTTAGAAATTGAATTTTTATTGCCGAAATCATGGAAAATATTTTATAATTTTCCACATTTTACTCGACTAAAAAGCAATTTAAATTTAACTCGACTAAAAACAATTAAAAAAAGAGCTCAAAATTTTTATTTAGAGCCAGATTTGTGTTTAGATAATGCTTGTATGCAGGTAATTTCTATTAACCCTTCTGGTGATTGTCTAGACGAGTTATTGCATCATTAGCAAAACTGACCAGATCTTGATGGACGAAATATCTCGTCATTACAAGAAAGCTGACCTGAGCTTGATCTCGGTCATCATCAAAAATCGGCAATATTTTGATGACGAGATATTGCCGATTCTGCTAATACCGATATCTCGTTATTTGCAAAATTGGTCAAATCTTGATGGACCTGATATCTCATCGAGCCCACTTGCAGAGGAAAAGATCAATTTTTAAAAAGAGTGCTTTTTAAAGTTAGATTTAGAGTAAATTTGTTTGTCAATAGATAACATCTCCACAGAGAGGGGAAAGGTAAAGTAGAAAAATAGTACCTTATTGGCAACTATACATCCCACCATAATTTCAGGATCTCAATGGGCTTGAAAATGCATGATTCTAATAGGTTGGTTTTGGGGCTTTATGTCTCAAGGGCCATATTTGGCCATGTTCCGCCAGACACGACATACAATATCAAGTAATAGACACACACACAATGAAGGTTTTACTGATACCGAAGAGAGAAGGGTGCATCAGCTGCATCAGGTGAAAGGTGCATCAGGTGAAAGGTGCATCAGGTGAAAGGTGCATTCCTCCCTGGGTGTACCCAGGGAGGAATGCACCTGACAGGAATCGAACCTGTGTCGCCTACGACTCGAAGGTTGCTAGCGTAGTGGACATACTACTGAGCGACGACGGCCCCATGGTTCTAATAGGAAAAGTGTCTAAAAATAATGGTATTCTGAGTACAAAACGTACGACCGATTACATGAGAGAAATTGAAAAAATATTCACGAAAACAAAAAAACTTACTAAATCAGTGCCCCTTGACTTAGAAGCTGTTCTGTATACAAAAAGATGCTTTTTTGACTGACTTTACGATAAAGATAACTCTAAATTTAGTTTTAAAATAAACTTTTCAAAGGTGAAATTTTCGAACTCGAATAATGTACTGATGGAAGCCTAGTGTGCCTCGGGGTCACTTCTAAGCAATTCGAGAAGTACTGAATAATTCGGACGGAACTAATCAAATTAACCCTCACTCTTACTCTTTCTACAATGCGAGGCTTGGATGTAGTTGAATCGCCGCGCACTTTCGCTTTACGGTGCTAATTAGGGGCATTAAACGAGGAATTAACATGGATTGAAATTTACGCAAACGGCGTCTAAGTTCCATGTAGTTCCGATTCTAATTTTGTATGGTTCTCTTTTCCTTATACCTTTAGTAAAAGGATAAGTCTGATTCTACATGAAAGTACATTTTATAGAGCTGTGATGCAAAACTTTAAATAAAGACTCAAAATATAAGAAAGCTAATCTTGAAGAGTAACGAATTCAATTAATAAAAAATAATACAAAAGAAAGATTGTAAACATGAAAAATGATGACCAATGTGTTAGCTTTTTTTGATAAAAATACTATTTTGCGATTAGTAATGAACGCGTTTTTGAAAAGAGGTATTTATTGTACTCGCACGACTGTTCTATCAGAAAAAGGTATTGGGGTAGTTTTTCTATGTAAAATAAGTATATTTAAGATATAGTAATACTTGATATTTTAAATTTATTTCCTATCGCAGAATGAGAGGTTTTTCTGTTAAACTAAATGTAGGTGGCGGTAGTGTTCCTGCAGCAATACATGTTTCCGGTACATATTTCGAAAGTGGCGTCATTTAGCTTGTTTTTGTAATATGATTTCAGTACTTCGCCAATAAAAATTCCAAAGATTGAAGTCCGAATTGATATATGATAGTTGATTGGTCAGCACCAATTACATCTTCTCAATAGCCGTACACCCTCTGGGTAAGCTGGGCGGTCAGGGTCTTCAAAAAACCCACTAATTACATTATACGCCAAATACCGCCAAAGCGACGATAAATTCAAATGCCGCCAAAGCGACGATAAATTCAAATGCCGCCAAAGCGACGATAAATTACACTTTAAGGTAATCCCCATATGTATCATGTGAGAGCATTTGTTTAGGAGTTGTAAAATCTTCGCATTCCTTGTGGTTTATTGGTTTGTACGGAAACTAAATAGAAATACGTGTTTGCCTCGAATATTAAGAAAATAAAGTGTAAAAGTTTGAAGACTGCAAAGAAATAAGTTTGATTACATGCTAAAGAAAGTAGTCAAACATTACAAGCTTCAAAAAATGAAAAACGAAATGACAAAAAGGGTCTCTATTTCGATAGAACAAAACTCCTACCATCATCAGGACCAAAGTAAACAAACAAAAAAACCCAAGAAAACAGTAAAAACAAGACTTATTTTTAAAAACAAAATGGGGTCAAACGTATCTCGCTGTTCTAATGACGGTGGGCGTTTTGTGTTGAAAAATGTAACACTGTCAATCGTATTCTAATTTATGGACTGTCTTATTCTAATTTATGGATAAAGTTCCTTTTCGAGTGTGCTTTCTTGCATAGTAACTGCCCATGCGCGTCAACAGAACGCGTTTATAACTTGTCCCTATGCTAATGCTCTTTGTATTTTGCTTATCTATGCCGTATATGTGATGTCTCTCAATACACCGTATAAACTATACTTGTCTATAAACTGTTCTCTGCTTACTTCTATCATAGATTTTGTTCCACCGAAATAGCTGAAAAGAACTTTTTGTCACCTCGGTTTTCATTTCTTCAAACCTTTATGTTTGACTAATTTTTATGTTCTGTTTTAGAAGTTTTTCAATTATCCTTCGATTTCCCTTTGAAATAAACTTTTATGTGTTGTACCACTTTTTTTCTCGAGGTGTGGTGCATTAGAACACATTTGACTTTTATCATTCGATCATTTCCCTTTTCGTAATTTGAAGTTAATATTAATAACACATTGTTCAAAGGTTCAAGTGTGTCTACATTTTCAACTGTCAAATCACAAACTTTAAAAGGTTTTGGATTCCGAGTACATTAATGTTGCTGGTCACAACTCCGAGAACATACTGTGAAACTGCAAGTACAAATACTGCTGAACTGTAAAATTAAAGCTACTAAAATGCTCACATACGTATTTGCTGTCATTCATTTCTGCACCTTAGTGTATCCTTAAGCCCATCCGGGTGATGCTTGTGGACATATATCCTTTATTGAATACGGTTTAGTTTTATGTTGTCTACCCCCTTAAAATTTGTGCTAAAAGTTTTGAAATATCTTGTATTTCTGTGTATCAGTATCTGTTATAATAGTCCTTATTACTGGAATCCTTATTTTCTCAGAACATTGTCAAAAACAGTTCTGAGAAAACGAAGGGGAAAAATTCCACCCACTTCACTCACTAAGCATGTTTTTCAAGAATAAATTTAATTTTCATGCATAGAAATGACAGTGGACTTCACCAGACTAAAGGTTACCACATTCTGGTCTTAAAACTCTATAAAACTCATTTCTCTAAAATTATTAACTCAGTGTATCTCACTTGTAATACGACGAAATAAAGTGCGCTTACAATAAATAAAAAAGTCTAAAAAAGTAAACGTGTTTACAAATGCAATATCGTACAGAAGTACAGTGAGTCGAAAAAGTATTACGGCACAACTAACATTCGATAATTCCATGAATAAAATATACATGTTTTTCTATTACGCAAAATGTTTTTCTTTACACCAAATACCTTGGGCCTAAACAAGATCAGATGTTCATGAGTAAAATAAAGGTAAAAAAGTATTGGGCACTTCGAGCAAGTTTGTAATGTGGTTAATAATAAAAATAAATTTTTGGACAGAATTTACACATTTGATGATTATTTCAATCTATTTGGCATCCTTTATAAATGATTTTAACATATTGGTTGTTTTCCTCATTTTTTAAATTATTCTCAAAGTTAATTTTAATAGGAATTTTTTATAAAAGCGTTAATTATTGCTAATAATCCCAAATATTTTCAAAAGGATTGAAGTCTGAACTTCATATAAGGGTTAGAATGACTTTAAACAGTCGCATAGGGTCTAATAATCTACAAATATGGACATTATGCGTAGGACCGTTTTCCTGATAAAGATTGAAACTTGACAATAGCAATGTTTTAGCACTTTCTCTTGACGTTTCTTCGAGAATATATAAATTTGACCCTTTTACAGTCAATCAAATGTCAATTGTACCACTAAGAAAGCACTAATAAACTCATGGCTATCTGCTGCCATCACCATATTTTACTGTAGGAGTAATAGTTTTCAGTTTCTGCTCAGTGTTGGACTTCCATCACTAAAAAGCCCACCAGAAAAATTGAATGAATTTAAATACATCTATAAATGTAAGAGTTGCAGAATTCACAAAACTGTTTGATGTGGGCCTCTTAACAATTTATCTTTTCTCTGCAAAAGTACTTTATTCGCTTTGTGTATGGCTGTATTCTAGATACTAGATCATGAAAGTTAAACTTTCTAACAACTTTAGCATTACTATCCATTGGGTTTCGAAATTAATTTAATTTGTCTAGTTTTAACCCACCTGGTGATTCCTCTCGAAGAGGTATCTCGTCATTAGCAAAAGTGACCAGATCTTGATCTCGTTATCATAAAAATTCGGCTATACATTGATGACGCGGTATCTCGTCGTTAGAATGATCCATAGCAATAGCTTGATGGATGAGATATCTCGTCGAAACTACTAGGAAGGTTAAGACTAGAAGAAATATTTCTGATGATACACTTCTCTTCACGTTTAGACACAATTTAGACGCTCAATTTGTGCTTTGTTTTCAATTAAATTTATCTTCTGATACTTAAAAATTATATTATGAATAGTAGACTTGCTTGTTTTCAATATTTCACTGATATCGCAAAGCCCTGATATCTCAGTCTCAGTCACCGTTACAATGGAAAGTGGTGTTTTCCAATATCGAAAGAAATTTTTCACTTTTTTTCGGACCTCTTCAAGATTTGTTGTGAATACTTGAGAATTTACCAATTTCATGATTAAAGTTCTTTTAGTTTAATAGGTTTTTACTAAATTCTCCTATTCATTGCATTTTTTGCAGACTGCCCCGATGCTTTTTCACGTTCATCACTGTGCATACAAAAAGCGTAAAATATTTTATTTAATATTTTAATTTAATTTTTAGGTTTATAGTCCACTTACTATAATCCTAAGATACTGAATGTAATGAAAAAGAATTTAACTTTGGTATAGTAGTCACCGAGTTTTAATTAAATATTTGAATATTTATTGTACCCCAATACTTTTTGAGTCTATATCATTTTACACACTATTTCAAATGGCGAAAGTTGAGTTATTAAACGTATTTTTTTTCAGAAACGAACAGCATTGTACACTCGAATAACGAAATCTCTTTCTCTTCTGATCTCTCAGATCATAATATATTGTTGGAACACAAATAAAATCTAGATATACGTAGTTTGTCAATATTTAATGATTCAGACTTTGATCGCACTAAATCCTAAGATGGTTAAGAGCATTTTTATCTTACTTCGGGAAAAAGCTTATGAGGCACGAGCGGTTTAAGACCGTTATTTGTCTTATCATTCCTGGCAGTGCCTTAATGGATGATGATATAAACTATTATAGAACTCTGTGTAATCACAAGGTTTATCTAAACACACAAAAAAAGTATGGGGGATTACAGCAAGACTCGGATGGATAAAATATATTCCAGACAACTAATAGTTTTGTATAATTTTTATTTTTCTTCAGGAGTTTGCAATTTATATTTTTCCATATTGGGTATTTTGAGTTAAATGCTTAAATGTCTTTGACATTATTAATCTTTACAGAGGAACAAGGTTGGTTGGCTTTTGGTTTTCGCCAAAAACCAAAGGCGCCATAAAACCAAATTTGATGTACATGTTGCGCAGAACACAAGACAGACAACATCAAGTAATGGTCAATCAAGTAATAACACACACAAGGAAAGCTTTACTTACACCGAAGAGATAAATATACCCTGGAGGTTTCGCACTTGACTGGAATCGAACCTACGCCGCCTACAACAACTCACAACATAGGACAGAACTGTAGTAACACTCAACTCCGCTACAGAGTATTGCGCCATTTTTCATATTTCAACTGTTTTTCATCAATTTTTAGGAGACCGACTCATGACCGTTGTGACTATCTTTTGATGTGAGTAGGTAGGTAGGTATTTAATTAACGTCGCACTGGACCAACACAACGGGCTATTGGTGACGGTCCGGGATCAAACCCGATGGGAAAGATCCGAGGGCAACACCTCCCGGAGGAGGTAAATTTGAACCACGGTCAGATGACGAGGTCACACCTGAGCTGGCACCTTACTCTCCAAACTTCCACGCCAAGCCAACGTGAGGACATTTGAGGTCATATTTAACGTTCACCAGCCCCAGTGCACACGACGGTCTATGGTTGAACCTAGTTTCGAATTTGCAACTCTCCGGTTGCTAATCCGTTACTCGTCCAACCGGGCTACCGCGGCCCCTTTTGATGAGGAAGGCTACATCTTCAGTGCTACAACGACGCAAGTGATATTTAAAACGATTGTATAGGTGTGTAGGTACTTATTAAACGTCGCACTGGAGTAACACAATGGACTATTGAAGACGGTCCGGGATCAAAGGGTAAAAACGATTGTATAAGTTGTGAGTTGAATTCGACTCCTACGAGGGAAGTGTATATTGTGTCATTGTTTATCTTAACTATCTGTCCTCTTCATGATACAAACAACTGAATAAATAAACATACCAATAAATATGTAAAAATAATGTGAATACATTTAATGAAATCTTTTTAATTGATAATTTTTTAAATAAATAATTTAATGAATTTAAAAAATGTTTTGTATAGTTAGTGGCTTAGCGTTGAATATTTCCTTCCAATTATTGCATTTCAAATATACATGAAGCCATCAAGATAATTTGAATAAAATAGCAGTTGATATATGGTGTTTGTTTTCCATTTGCAAAAGCTTCAACTAATTTATTAAACAAAAACTGAATCGCCTTCAATTTTTGAATCAGTGTTTGTCCTCAAAATCCGATTTCTGAGATTATTTGAATCATTGGAAATTACAGTTCATGTTTGTATTGGGGTAATACTTCTCCCAAACGCATTTTTCAGTTGTCTTCGAACATCTTTGTTTATTCAGATATATTCCTATTTATTTTTGAATTGCACTTTTTCTCCATTTATATTTCAAATTTTCAGACCATTCTTAATAATAAAATCGTCTGACCTTTCGTGACTCAATTCTCATAACAACAGACCCTTTCGGTGATTCTTAAAAGGAATCGAGTTAGAATTTAAATTCTGCGGAGTAAAGGTGCATTTACACTCGTGAGTCTCTAAATCAGGTATCTGTATATTCGGTATCATCGAACCAATGAACAAGAAGAAAGGAAATTATTAAATCTGTTAATCATTTTCGTTTGTTCATTGGTTTGATGGATTCAAAAGTGGGGAGCGGATTTGGACAGATGCATAAGTGTAAATAAGCTTTATGAGTACAGTTACGAATTCTCCTAGAATCATCTTCCCTGCCCTGGATTCGAATTGCAGTCATGGCATGGGTGTCCGTAGTAGTTCGGAATTCCCCTTAAGGCGGAATTCCGAACCTCCTGGTTTAACTAGCAACCTCATATAGCAAAATATGGATATCTTTCTTATCCCAGTGTAAAAAAACAAATTACACTGTTAACGAGTCTGCAAAAAAAGTTTTTGGGCAATGGTAGATGGGTCCTTAAAATGTCTTCATGTATGGCTCCAATGCAATTCACGATGTGTGAGGAAGAGGCTGGTAATAAGCTACACTTTATACAGATGGGAAAGGATTTCTGGCCATCAATGAATATCATCTTTTTCAAATGGCCAGATCGGAGCTTGGCAAGCATGGAGAAAGTTTTCCGAGGCAAATTTAAGGCAAGCAGCTCTCCTGGTGTTTCACTGAGGTACTAGAGATGATCTGCGCAATTTATTTCTAAGTACGGACAGGTGATCGTTCTCTGAGAGCGAGACGGTACTTCCTCTTATGCCAGGTTGTTTATTTGCTTCAGCTCTTCCCAATCAGGCAGCTCTCATTTCCCGGAATGCCAACATGTGATAGGATCCATTGAAAATTTATTTTAGAATTTTTATTGAAACTTAATAGTAAGTATAATATAAGTATTAATAATAATTAGATAAGTAGATTGGGATTTACTTGACCAAGAACCAACTTTGGCTAAGCTGCATCGAAACAAATTCTAAAATTATACACGTTATGAAAGGAGGAAAAATGCTTTCAATCAAAAGCAAAATCTGAGAGGCATTTTCTGTCAAGCTAATTGTAGGTGGCTGTAGTGTATTTGAACTGAAACGTATTTCAGGTACGTAATCCGAACATAACTGTCTCACTTGGCTTGCTTATCGAATTCGATTTCATCACGTCGCGAATGCCAACACATGACTTCCGGATTGATATATAATACTTGATTGGTCAATGGCAATTGGATTAAACCCCAATTATCACCCAAACCGTGATAAACTGTATTTTAAGGTAATCCCGTTATGTGTGCATCATGCTGGGAGATTTGGAGAGCGGTAGTAAATTCTTTACAACCGTCTGGTTTATGTTTACACAGAAAATCCCCCTCATATTAGAAAATAAAAACAACAATTTGAGTGATGTGACAGATAACAGTTCACATTAGATTAAAATCATTAATTTCTCGTAAGAAGTTAAAAACGTTGAGATTATTATTTTCCCCTGATTTTAAATAGGTTCAAAAAGAGAGAATTGAAATATTTCTAAAATATTTAAAAGTAAGGCATTCGATAAGGATGTGTCTTTGTGATGGTGCAGTAGCATCTTGTGCATGTTCAAATGATATGTACCCTGTATTAAATGATATGTCTATAGAGCGACAAGCCAAACATCTTCCCTGTTTTCTTTTCTGTTCACACCTGTAACAACTCTACCAGACTCTCATCACTCGATAAATCGATTCTTTTAAATATCATTCGTTGATATTACTTTTGAGTCCTCTTTTAATTCAGTTGTGTTTAATTCAGTTGTGAGAAGTTATGAAATGTTTATCTTAATTTCATTACTAGTATTGTATAGAAAAATTACATAACTGAACATAAAAGTTTCATTTTGTAAATTGATTGACGATTTTATTAAATTCGGTCAAACTATGGAAAAGTCTAATTAGCATTCGTATAGCAAAACGTGACCGTAGAGCGACAAACCTCACCATGGAAATTGAATGAAGAAACACGCTGCAAACTTTTAATAACTGCACTTTTAGTGTGAACAAATTTTCCCAATTTAAAATTGAGAAGTTTCTGAATGAAAACAATTTTAATCTTATGGCTCATCTGTAAAATTTACTCTTTAAAGTAAAGTCACTATTCTAATAAAGGAGCGATCTATCTTTTTTTTTAAAAATTAGAAACAACTTCGAACTGCCGACTTCTGTTTTATGCCTTTTTTGAACAAATACTGAATTTTATAGGAATATTATACTGTTTTAAGAGTGAGAGATGCCAAGGAGATTCTGATTGTAGTTTGTAATTATCGAATTCGGTTTCCTCAATTTGTTTATTAAATTGTTTCGATGTAGAAAATACTTTATTACACATAGAAAACAAAATGTATGATAAAAAAAATGCAATAAAGAAATGCACAAATACAGTTAGAAAAGAAATAAAAAACATTTATTTGGAGCAGACTATTTATTATATTGATATACTTACTAATGATTGAATAATTTATTGTACATTAATCCTCGACTCGGTATCGGAATCTCGACGAGGTATCTCGTCATTAGCAAATTTGATCAGATCTTGATAGATGAGATATCTTGTAACCACTTGGGTGGTTAATCTAATTAACGTTGACCACTCAACTATCATACATCTATTCGGAATTCATTCTTTTGAATTTTTATTGGCGAAAAAATTGAGATCGTATTTTAAAAATAAACTGTGATGAAATGTCAGGAATGCGTATAGGAACACAATCGGCCACAGATACACTACCGCCACCAATATTTAACTTGACAGAAAATGCCCCTCGTAGAAGTGAATACATGATTTCGTTTACTTTTATTTACTTAACTTAAAGCATGAACCATTAAGCAAATGCTTGTTCCATAAACCTGACTCTTTAACAAGAATTTTCAGTGTTGGAGGAAATTAATGTCAAATGTCGTCAAAATGGCGAAAAATCAAATTAAGTTTTGACCCGTAGAATATTCTACGTCCTTCGATGGTTTGTTTATGTTTTCTCTGAAAAATATTTATTTCGCATTAATATTTATTATATACACAAATAGTAAATTCAAGGGATATAAAATAAAATTCAAAATAAATTAATTCATATTAAAAATTAAAATCTTTAAGTTTCAAAATCGAGTACGTTTGTAACAAACTCATTCTTTTTAAGGCATATTACCTTCATTTAAAAATTAATTCATTCATTTCCTTCATATACTAAAATGCAAATTATAATTCCGTTAATGGTTAAAATAAAGATCTTTAAACAGTAAAAGTAAGACAAAAGAGTATGGTACTTCTCAAATTAACGACACAAATTTTCGTCGCCAAACGCCTATTTGAATAAGCTGCCATATTAGACCCTTCCACATTCAAAAATTATTGCCAATTATCAACGATAATTACTACCAATTGGAGATGGCTTTAATACCATTAATTACCAAACAAAATTAACCTTATTACAGCTGTTTGATTGCAAAATATAAATAGAGAGTATAATATATTATAATATTGTACAATACCACCTAACCATAATATTTGAGAATTAAGAATTCAAAAATTTACACTGTTATAAGTTATAAGACTAGCTTTCGTTATTAATCGAATAAATTAGTTTATACTCAAAGGATAAGCGAATTTATTTCTTGGAACATTAACAGTTATAGAAAGGACTGACTTTTTATATACCTTTATTTGATGAAAACAATTCCACTTTTATCTAATTGTAAAATAAAAAAGTTCACCCAGAATAATCCAACGATATCTTGTAAGTCGGCTCTGATTTTTATCAAGAACTCAATTGAAAGAACACTTTACCTCTAACCAAACCAATTCTTAAACAATATCTTTGATCCAGTCATCAAAGAAAAAGATCTTGTACGATATATAACAATCAAGAATCCATTACGCAGGTTCTACCGTTCTTTTTTTCGTTCGTTAGCTCAAGTCTCGATTTTCGCGCCATTTTTTTGTTATTTTATGTGTTTATTCTTTTTTCATTGGCATCGTTCCGAAAACAAGAACTTTTTTCGTGCCTTTCCTTTGTTCTTAGGGATATAGCGGAGTTGTTTTAATTTACTTTTGCCAAATTTCACGAAATATTCTTTTTGTAGGCCTCTTAAACTTTCAATTGAAACCTGCGAGCTTTAGTATTAAATTCGGGATGTAAGGATCTCCTTTTCCGTTTTTCCTCTGTAAATGGAAGAGGAAAAAGTTGCGTTCGTAAAATGGAAAAGGGAGGGAATTTTTTACGCGTTTCATATCGCGTTCTGGAAATTTTTAGTACTGGGTTTTGCGAAGGATGAAACTTTGAAATGCCGGAAAAAAATGGCAGAAGCTGCTGTCGAACTCTGTTCTGTGGAAAACGGATAAAAAACGTGTTTTGAAGCCGCGTTTTTTTAGTATTTCATTCAATTCCGTATTTGAGCCGCACTTTAATGAAATTGAGAGCAGGGAGGAAACAAATAATAAAATTCCGCACTTTTTTATTTTCATATTTTATTCAGAGCCAAATAAAGATGTTGCCAGCGAATGTTGATAAACGCGTAGGCAGAACGGCATACAAAAATTCTCCTCTTTTCGAAACTCAAATTTTTGTGAAGAGAATTTAAAGCTATCAGGAGTATGTACTCAAAATATTGGGTTGGTGAAAAAATAGATTAGTGAGTTTGGCCTACATATTTAAGAAACAAGAATAAAATGTTTTTGCGTTTTCATAGTGGTTATTCAACTCCAAGCAATAAATGGAATGCAATTTCTACAAACAAAGCCATGAATTGAAGTTCTTGTTATCTCTAATCGCGGTGTATGGGTCATTCCATGTCAAACCACACAGTCCACAACCCGACCACCTCCGATTTTTTTTAACACAGCTAATTTGTTGCCATTTGTTGTATAAAAAATTCTGGAAATTTTTAGCTTCCAACTTGCAATAATTTTTTTATGTGTATTAATTTTAAGTTTGAAAAATTGGGCAATTTTTCATGATTTTAGACTCATTAATCTCCTATACCTCTGTGAAACTAATTATTCAAACATACCGAATGAGAGCTTATTTTGTAGAACAATGTACAACCTTTCTAAAATGGGGTGCCATATGACCTTTTTAATTTCAAGGTCATTCAATTTACGTTTGACCTACAATAACAAAAAGTATATTTTTTATTTCTTTTTTTTTTTAAATATATTTAAAAGTAAACAAAGGTAATAAAAAGATCTGTTCTCAAAATGTCATCTATGTCTCATGTCAAAGAAGGTTCGACTAACTAAACGATTCTTGCTTTATTTTGATCGCAGCAATAAATGTTCCAATATCCTGTCGAGTACTGAAATTACTTCCAATAAGAGTGAGCGACGTCAAGAGTAAAAATTGTGAACAAGCGTTCTACAAGAACAAGCAGAACAAACCTTTTTTGACTCCTAACCGAAACCTCTACGGGAAGCCTTTGGAAAATATGGCGCATCTTTCTGAAACCTTTCACCAAGTTGGAATTTTTTCCACATTCTACACAAATTGGTAATTTCTTTCGAATTCATTCTGTGATTGGTAATTGTAATTAAGTGAAAGCGTAGGTTTCGATAGATATGTTTTATTGTTTCTCTATGAACCCATGCATGTCCCAAAATGAAACTTTCAGAAAACGAAGTTAAATATAATGTACTTTTAATACGTTTTTTTAGAAGGAAAAATTATATACTTTTTGAAATTCAAGGTCAAAGCCTTGAATTTCAAAACCTTCAAGGTAACCATTTGTGATGCTATATTACTAGTACATGATCTATGAGGGTTCTCAAATTAAGAAAGGTCAATTACAGTAACATGCAACACATCATTAGAAAGGTTATATTTTTTTCTATAATAAAATAAGCCTTCTTTCATCTCAATTGGACAGACAGGTTAAAAGATACAGGTGTTTATGTGTACTAATTAGATACTTCTATTTCCTTTGAATACTCTATAACCATGAACCCGCATGCGTGTCCCACTGTCAAACTTTCAGAAAGCAAGGATAAATAGTGTACTTTTAAATATATTTTTTAGAAAAATAAATAAAAAATATATATTTTTTCGTAATTGTAGGTCAAATGTAAATTGAATGACCTTGAAATTAAAAGTCACTTAAGTCATAATACGTCATTTAAGAAAGCTTATACATTTTCTACAAAATAACTTTCATTCAATATGATTGGACAATTAGGTTCAGAGGTATAGGGGATTTAGTGAGTTTGAAATCATGAAAAATTGCCCAATTTTTCAAACTTAAAACAAATACACATAAAAAACTATTGCAAGTTGGAAGCTAAAAATTTCCAGAATTTCTTATATAGGTTGGGAAATAAATTAGCCGTTTAAAAAAATCTGAGGGAGTAGGGTAGAAAATGTCCCTTTGTGTGTGGTTTGACCCAAATATATCTAAGCTTTACTACTTAAAATTTCTATCAAGAGAGTTAAAACAGTTCTGATTCGAAAATGGGAGAAATTTATTTTTATTACAAATATGAAATAACCACATTCTGTTTCTGATCTTTACTAAGCTTATCGTTATAATTTGGACTAGTTTCTTCTGTTTTTGCTGTGTACTAAGCTATTTCTAATTCTAATGTGGATTCATTTTATTCTGATTGCAGTGTGGGCTAGGCGTTACCCATGGATCAGTGGGTTTTCCCATTGCACCGTTGTGCATCATTGCCAACAGTTTTTTATCACACGCCATATTTTAATCTCTTGTCCTAATCTCAAACCATTTTATCGTCGATTTTTTAACACATCATCACCAATTTTATCAGACCTGTTGGGTCAATCTCCCCATCAATTGCTTTTAACCCTTCTTCATCATTCAGGATTTTTACCACATATATCATTAAGATTTTAAATTGAATTTCATGAATTTTATTTTCCAAGATGAGAACACCCCATCTTAGATATCACTTAAAAGACTAATTTTTATTTATTACATTTCTAATTTGATTAAAAATTTTATCGTTATATTGAATTTTTATGTAACTCATTTGGTTTTTATCCATTGCATTTCTCTTTTAATGTTGGTCTGGTTACTATTTGAATCTTAAATCTATTTTCTTATTTTATTGTCTTGTGTTTGGCGCAGCTTATCCTCTTTTGGATCTTGCGCCATAAAACCCAAATCAACTAACCTGCGAGTTGTACGTGCCTTAGATTCGATTTCTCTCAGGATGTATTAAACTCTTGTGTGTCAGTAAGCGTTTCTTTGTGTGTGTATGTCCATTTACTTAACGCTGTTTAGTGCAGTTTTCCAAGTATGGCCATTTGCGTCAAAAAACCCAAGTAATTAACCTGTGGGGATTAAGCTTATTCTTATTATAATGAGTACAAGTTTATTCTGATTTCATGGACTAAACTATTTCCTATTCGTTTTATATTTTTTCTAATGCCCAACCACTGACGTCTTCTGATTTCGGCACTGCAACGGGCGAACTGATTGCTATTTGGGAAGAAGCCCTAATTGGATAATCCTGACTGAGGCAATCCCAAACATCCTTGAGCTTATAAAATGGGATTCGAACCCAGAATGTGAACTAATTTTAGTCTAATTCTAGTATGGACAGGCCCGCAATAGCCCAATTGGAAGAGCAACGAATTATCAACCGGAGAGCTGCGAATTCGAATCTCGGTCCAGCCAAAGACATTTGTGTACACGGGTACTGGTGCACGTTAAATCTGTCGCGGCCTCAAATCTCCTCACGTTGAGGTGGTGCGAAAGTTTGGAGAGTGAGGTGCCAGCTCAGGTGTTGTTCTCGTCATCTGACTATGGTTCAAAATTACGAGATGTTTTGCTTGGATCTTTCCCTTCGGCATTGATTCCAGACTGTCCTCAATAGTCCTTTGGGTTGCTCCAGTGCGACGTTATCTACCTACCTACCTCTATGGACAAGCTCATTCTGATTCTAATGTGGATTAATTGAATTCTTCTGATGTGGATTACGTGTATTCTGATTCTAATAGTGACTGCTTATTCTGACTTGAATCTGGACTAGTATTACTCTGATTTTAATATGGAGTAAGCTCATTCTGATTATAATATAGATAAAGCTTATTTTCTTATTCTAATGTGTACTACTATATTCTGATTTCTCTGTGGACTAAGCTATTCCTTATTCTTTTAATAGCTTTTTGATTTCTAATGCCCAACAACTGACCTCTTCTACCTTCGGCACTGCAAGGAACTTAGTGACTGCTATTTGGGAGGAGGCAGTCATTGATAACCACTCTTAACAGGGACAATCACCAACATCCATGCGCTTGCAAACCGAGATTGTAACCCAGAATTTGGACTAATTTTAGTCTAATTCTAATGTGGACCAATTATAATTTTTAGTCTAATGAGAACTAAGTTTATTCTGATTCTAATAGGTACTAAGCTTATTTTGATTTGAATATAGACTAGGCTTATTCTGATTTTAATATGGAGTAAGATTATTCTGATTCTAATATGAACTATTTATTCCGATTTTACTGTGGGCTAAGTTTATTCTCATTCTAATACAAACCAAGCTCATGGATATCCCTTTAAACTCGCATTAAAATCTCTTGGTCTCTAAGGGTGAATTTGAAAAGTTTGAGAAAGGAAATATTTGACTATTCTGGAATCGAATTCCAGAATAGCAGTCCCAGAGGGTACAGGTAGGACGAACTTTGATGAGGTTATTTACTCATTTCCTCTCCATTTTCGTCGACAGCTAATGCCTACCCTTCTCTGTAAGCTATCTCTCTTCCACAAGTTGAATCTGAGGTTTTAAGGAAATTTTGATTCATCAAGTATTCGAGCAATTGAATTGCCTTTAAATCAGTAATATTACCTACAGGACTTCTTGAAGTCAACGAGAAAGGTACATGGAGAAACATTCGACTTATATTTGAGTATCTTCGAGTTGAGTTCCTTGGATTACTTTAAATCAGCTCTTTCAGAGGGACATCTAATAAGACAAAGGGAGCACAGGAGAAATAATGCTTATATTTAGAGCATCAACATGACTTTTATTACTTTATTTTAACATGTCATACCAGTTTCCTTAATAGGCTGTCTAATCTTTGGTACCTAACGGCAATTTAAAAATTGCGTACTAATATGGAGCCCAGTTGGAAGAGTAACGGATTAGCAACAAGAGGGTTACGACTTCGAAACGCTGTCCGACAAAAACAGTCGTGTACGAGCGGACTGGTGCACGTTAAATATGTCGTGGCCTCTAATGTCCTCATGTTGGCGTGGTCTGGAAGTTTGGAGAGTGGGGTACCAGCTCGGGTGTTGACCTCGTCATCTGAACGTGGTTCAAAATTACGAGCTGTTATCCTGGGATCTTTCCCTTCGGGATTGATCCCGGACCGTCGCTAATAGCCCGTTTCTCCAGAGCGAAGTTAATTAACTAGATACCTAGCTAATGTTTAGCATTCTTCTGCAAAGGTGAATCTGTTAAATTATATGATAAATTATAAGTTTTGTTGAGGTGAATATGTTAATTGAAAATATTTAAAAAATGTGTAATAATTATAGTCCGACTTTGGTGTGTTAGTCACGTGATTTTAAACGCATTGTTGGAGTCAAGTGGAGTCAAGTGTTAGCAAAGTGTACCCCAATATGGATCTGTGGTCGCCGTGGTTCAGTGGGCTTGGTCGATGCTATAGCAACCTGTAAGCTGTAGGCAGCGCAGGTTCGAGTCTTCTCTGGGTGTATTTCTCTCTTCTGCGTCAGTAAAGCTTTCCTTTCTTGTGTATGTCCATTTACTTCACGTTGTTTGATGCAGCCTGGCAAGATATACCCCATACGCGGAAAAAATCCCCAAATCAACCAACCAATGGCATCTTCTAGTCCAGGATCTGACTAGGATTATGTAGGAAACTAAGTAGGAAGAACTTTTGTTCAGATATAAACTTAGTAGGTGCCTTATTAAGCATTTTTGAATGCGGTGGACATTCTTCATCCTGGACGTTTTCCAGATATGACATCATTCAAGATGGTGGCCGTTCGATCACTAAAAAGCATATAATCTGCAAATAATGGATGTTTGGCGCCAAAATCGATACGAGTAGGCGATACCAATAACCTAGTATGATCCCCACTCACAACTTTGGGTACGGCAACCCTTTCCTTTTGAGAGCTTACTTACCTTTGCAGAAATGGACTCTCCCTAGGACACTGCCTTCTCATCAGAGACACACTAAACATATCACTTCATTAAATCTTTAATAAAAGCAAAAGACCAGAACACAATAAGTAATTAAACAGATGAACATAGCCTGTTGACAATCTGATCAGTATAGGGGCTGGGCATTTTAGGTTAGGTTACAGGTTGTATAAGGTTACTGTTGAAGAGGAGGAGAATAACAACAATTTATGGATGATAGAGATAAAAGAATTATGTTTAATAACACGCACTCGAACATCTATATTGTACCGGGTGGAATACGAAAAAGCAGCCTGTCTCGGTCTCGTTACTGTATGTGGAATACCACACGATATATCGTTTAAGAACATACGGTATCCTAACCTACTTCTCACAGAAGATGCTGAAAGTGATCTTGAACATCGATGCACCTTTGTGCACGACGCAGCATATTTTGAGACACTCGTTTCAAATCTGACATCAAATAGCAACCCGAATGTTATCCTTCAGTTCATCAATTGCCTTGAGATTACTGGTTGTTTTAAATCTCCCCACTGATAAAAATCACACGTCGACAGGTTCGGCGAACGTGGAGGTCACAACTCTTTGCTCACAGTCCGTTCTTCAGTGAAGGCCTCATGGATTCGAGTCAGGGATTCCACAGACGTTTGGCAGATTGCTCCGTCCTGATGGAACTAGGTAGGTTGTTAATTAACGTCGCACTGGAATAACACAACAGGCTATTAGTGACGGTCCGGGATCAAATCGGAAGGAAAATGATCCGAGGACATCTCATAACTTTGAATCACGGTCAGATGACCTGTACTGCTGGAAGAAGCAATATTCCAATTCTCAGACTTGGTTTGCACATAGAATTCTTCGAAGATTTGCTGACCGAGTAAAAGTCCGATCTTAGGTGAGGGCCTCATTTATTCGAGTCAGGGGTTAGCCAGACTTGTGATAGGTCGCTCCGTTATGCTGGAAGAAGCAGCATTTCAGTTCCCAGACGTGAGCTGCGTATAGAATTCTTCAGTTTTTCAGACCGAGTAAAAGGGTTGCTTTTTCATGACCCACTCTATAACTTAAATAAGCAGATGGAGAACATCAACTTAATTCAAGTGTATTCGAGTATTCGAATTAGGTTTAATAATCTACAGCAGGAGCTACAAGACAATTCGCTTTAGAACGAAACAAAGTTCGATTTATCTATTATTCCTGAAATTTTACTGCCAATATTAGCACTTATTGAATTAATATTGGAATGTTTGAAGAAGTTTGACTTAAAACTTCGGCTTAGTGAAATATGCAATGTAGAAGGAAGCTACATCGGGTCGATTTCTATTCTAACTAGGCGCTCGAATTTCTAATTCAATAAATATACTAATTTGATTACATGCTCAGAAGATCGAAAGCACATTGATTTGAACAATTTGTTATTCATTTATCACAGGAATGAAAGTGATTAGAATTCTTAACAAACATGCGTCTATTGTATCAATTCTTAGAGGATAGGTAATCAATTTTTCATGAGATTTAAAAAAGTTCCTATGTACGCGGGAAAAGCGAATTAATTAAATAACAACTCTTTTCCATCTTTTCTATTTTGTTTCTTATTTCACATTTCATTTAGAGAAATTTTTTTTCTAACTGTTAAGTAGATTTTTTACTTAAAAATTCAATTTGAAATTTATAAATTATTCATTTTCAGTATCACTACTCCAGGGGCCTTTACCTTCATTTAAATTCGATTTCACATTCCCACCTTCATTTAAATACCAAGTCTAAAATATTTAAGGTAATAAAATAAACTACATTTTTTTCTCCAAACAAGGCAGAAAAACTTTAAAAGGAAATTTTGTGGCAGTTTTTTTTCTCACGAGTTTAGCCAAAGCTATTTGGAAATACATTCACAAATAATCAGAACGGTTGTTTTAAATTCCAGCCTCCATTTATTATTCTGATTTCTTGAGTCCCTTTGTTATGCAAAGTTAGGGACAAATATTGCAAAGATTTATGCCCACATGTGGCTCAGCGTTTTCGAATAGGAGGCGTGAATAATATTTTGAGTATTTAGACAGACAGGTAATGAATTTTTATTTGTAGCTTCCACATCGAATAAAATATATAAATGGAAATTAGTATAAGGGGGAGTCCATATTTTAACGACGCCAGTAGACCCGCGTTATAACGATTCTGAGGGAATCTTCTCTCCAGGGGACGTTAAAAAAATCGTTTGTTTGACTACGAATGTAGAAGGGAATGCAGATTTCCGCACTTAAATCATTGTAATATCGTAAGAAAAAGAACTAGTCGTTGAAGATTTAATTTTGTGTTGAAAATTCGAAATGAAAAAGAATTTCAAATAAAGTATGAACGATGTGGGGAATTTTCTGTCAAGTTAAATGTAGATGGCTGTAGTGTTTCTGCGGCTGAACGTATTTCCTGTCCAAGCTAAGTGTAATGCCACTTAGCTTGTTTCTCGAATACGATTTTGACACTCCAACAAAGGTATGCGGGGGATATCCACTATTGTTACATATTTGTGTAATATTCTCTGAAAGGTCTGGTAAAGGGTTTAACGTTAAAAGGCAGATAAATGCCAGATGACAATGTATACCTGTGGTAAAGATTCGTAAAATTTCATTTGATTTACAATATTTGAGTTCAAGAATGCGTTACACGAAGAGACGCGTTTGATGCATCTAAACATTTCAAATATCCGTGAGAACTCTCATTCTAAACGACCTAGAGGTACTGACACTTATGAGAACTCTCATTCCAAACGACCTAGAGGTACTGACACTTATGAGAACTCTCATTCCAAACGACCTAGAGGTACTGACACTTATGAGAAATCTCATTCTAAACGACCTAGAGGTACTGACACTTATGAGAACTCTCATTCTAAACGACCTAGAGGTACTGACACTTATGAGAACTCTCATTCCAAACGACCTAGAGGTACTGACACTTATGAGAACTCTCATTCTAAACGACCTAGAGGTACTTACACTTATGAGAACTCTCATTCCAAACGACCTAGAGGTACTGACACTTATGAGAAATCTCATTCTAAACGACCTAGAGGTACTGACACTTATGAGAACTCTCATTCTAAACGACCTAGAGGTACTGACACTTATGAGAACTCTCATTCCAAACGACCTAGAGGTACTGACACTTATGAGAAATCTCATTCTAAACGACCTAGAGGTACTGACACTTATGAGAACTCTCATTCTAAACGACCTAGAGGTACTGACACTTATGAGAAATCTCATTCTAAACGACCTAGAGGTACTGACACTTATGAGAACTCTCATTCTAAACGACCTAGAGGTACTGACACTTATGAGAAATCTCATTCTAAACGACCTAGAGGTACTGACACTTATGAGAACTCTCATTCTAAACGACCTAGAGGTACTGACACTCATGAGAACTCTCATTCCAAACGACCTAAGGGTGCTGAAATCCGTGAGAACTCCCATTCAAAACGACTTAAGGTGCTGAAACCCGTGAGAAATCCTATTCCAAAACACCGAGGGATGCTCAAATCCGCCAGATTTTCCATTCTAAAAGACTAGGGGTGCTAAAACTGGTTTTTTTAGGTACAAGAAAGCCAAAAGTCACCTACTAGTGAGATCATCCCATTCCCACAGTAAACATTCTTTGAATTTTGTTCTATTTGAGGATAGGAGTAGGATATAACTCACGTGACCACACCCGGTGTAAGTCTGTAGTCTACCCTCTAATAAGGGGTATTTGAGGGGGTACGACTATCTAGCACTTCTCTTGTGCGCCTTGATCACTATTGGACATAAAAAATATGTTTCAATTTTCTATTATTAAAAGATGCATTTTGATTTTCAGAGGATTTGTGATACATTACTGAACCCATTCCTCTTATGAGGGATTTTCAGTGCAAACAAACCAGAAAACGGCGATTTTACTTTCCCTACCCAAATGCTTTCGCATGATACTCGCATTACCTTAATGTAGTTTATCGTTCTTTTGACGGTGTTTCGCGTGTATTCTAATTAGAGTTCACCAATTAGTTATCATATCGCTGTTCCGGGAGAATAATGCAAAATATTTTGAATAAAATGTTTTAAATTTCTTTGATATGCTTCGTCCTTACAATGGAACAAAGGCAGAACTGTAGTAACACTCAACTTCACTACAGAGCATTGCTCAAATGTCACCTGTTTCTCATTATCCTTTGGAAGAACAACGCAAATCTTAGATGTGATGCGGAAGATTAGTTCTTTTGTTCTATAACGACACAAGTGCTGTTTAGAACGATTGTATCAGAAGTTGTGTTTTGAATTTGACTGGAACAATGACGGAAGTGAATATTGTGCCATTGTTAATTTAAACTTTCAGTCCTTTTCAGTTGTAAAATACTTGAATGAATAAAAATGTCAATAAATGTATTGTAAAAATACTAGGAATAAATTTTACAAAATGTTTTACGTAGTGACTTTGTGTTGAATATTTCATTCCAAATTTTAGATGGTAGGTATTTTAATTAGCGTCGCAATAGAACAACACAACGGACTATTTCAAATTTTTAGAATAACGATGCAACTTCTAAATTGGGGACGGATATTCAGAAAGCATCTACGGGAGAGACATTTGAAAGTAATACATATACCATTAATAACCCTCCTGGTGGTTGTCTCGATTAGTTATATTGTAATTCACACTTGATGAACAAGATATCTTGTCAATAAAAGAAAACTGACCACGTCTCATCATAAAAAATCGACAATATCGTGATGACGAGATATCTCGTCATTAGCAAAATTGGTCAGATCTTGATGAACGAGATATCTCGTCGATAACACTTGGAGGGTTAATCCCACTTTCATTTCCATTAAAGTTTCTCACATGTTGTTATTAATAATCATGAATTAATATTAATCTAGTTATCGTTTTCTGAAGAAATCGATGAATTACACTTGTTCTTCCAAGACAACAACATATCAAGTCGGAATTCATTCTTTGGAGTTTCTATTGGCGACGATAGCCCGGTGTGTTGCACCAGCGAAGTTAATTAAAATACCTCCCAACCTATCTATTGTCGACGTGCTGAAATCGTATTCGAAAAACAAGTCAAGTGACGACGGGAACACGAATATTCCACCACAAAAACACTACCGCCTCCTTTATTTAGTTTGACAGAGAGCCTTTTATAGAGACAGAATCTAGATATTCACATAAAAAAAGTAAAAAAGTTTCACTGTGGCAGTAAATTATTTGATATTAGATCAGCAATGGGATTAAAAACTTTTTTAAACCGTTAAAAAGTTTCTACTGATGGACCACATTCAACAGTTACACTTTGATGTTTTCCACCAGAAGATTGCAGTACAAATATTCCACACCCAAAAAAATGCAAAGTCCATATTTCGTAAGGGCGTACAAATAGATCGTTACAAAGTATAATTCGATTTCCTTTTCTACGCAGAAATATAATTTTACCAACAGAGCTATTCGAAAGAAACTCCCCCAATCGTGATGAAATTTTCGCGAGAAGTAAAACGGCACTTATACGCTACGATCTCCTTCCAAGTTATTCCCCTGCTTTGCTGCAGAGGAATCCATTTTAACTCAACACAGTTCAATAGATCTCAAACAATGCCGCAGAAAAGAACCCGCTTTTACGGATGGAAAAAAGAAAATTATGATCTCATCTCGAAGATTTATAACCGAAGCTTTCAAGGTGTTAGAAAATTCTCTGAGGGTTCTTTTTTCTGGTTCTTTTCTATTTATTTATTCGTATGAGGCTGCTGGAGAATTGTGGAAGTGGGAGGAAGATGCAGAAAATTACTAACGATAAAAAATATGTATTGATGGGGAAGAGCAATGGGAGGGTGTGTGGAACGTGTTGAAGGAGGGGATGTAATATTTTCTGGGAGACTTTTTCCGCTTTTAACAACCCCTTTGAGCGTCGTTGAGACGTGTTTCACTCGATGTAAAACTCGCGCCATTTTCGTGTTATACTCGAGGTATTAAGGACGTTATGCTCGATGCAACTGTAGAACCATTGAAGAACTGAAGCAATATGTGATATGCTTCATCCGTATGTGGTGTTACCAGTTTTTCTTGAGGACGCTGAAACTTTTTGATTCTTACGTTTTAACCCTCCATGTAGTTTCAAACGATACCTCGTACGTCAATATCAATATCTGACCAATTTTACTAATGACGAGATGTATCATCAAGATATTGCCGATTTTTTATGAGGACGAGATCAAGATCTGCCTAATTTTACTCTAATGGCGATATATCTCGTCCATCAAGGTCTGGTCAGTTTTTGCTAATGATTGCTATTTTATATCTCGTGCACCAATGCACTTTATTTCAATTTGTAATTGTGGTAGATAGACAGTGCGAATAGGCAGATAGAGGACCAGATCAAGATCTGGTCAGTTTACACCTAACGACGAGATTTTTCGTCCATCAAGATCTGGTCAATTTTGCTAATGACGAGATACCTCATCAAGGCAATCACCAGGAGTATTGAGTCGATTTTCTAGGAAATGTCCGTTTTTATTTATTGTCTGTTGGACTGATATCGACATCAAACTAAGTCCTCCGTCGATCATTGGCGAATAAAGATTCTAAGATTCTCTTGCCCAGAGTGGCGGCTTTTCAGGGGATGAAAAGGAAATGCCACTTCCCCAACATTTTTCATCAAGTTCATTTCTTAAATTCTTAAATTAGTCTCTTTTTCAGTATATATATATATATATATATATATATATATATATATATATATAAGTCGCACAATAGTAGTTTTCAAGAGTGTTGGTTTACTCAGTATAAATGGCTATGCAGTAGTACAACCTTAAAAAGATAATTTCGTTGTCCATGCTTGCTTTTTAGTAATAAACATTCTGTTTGGAATAAAGACGGATTCGCAGACTTATTAAACATAACACGAGCACTCCATAGGCACGATGATTCTGCTGAATATCTGAAGTGTGAATTAATGCTAAGAAATTTTTTAAAAAACAGAATACGATTGCCGATGTCCTGATGGAGATTGCTATAAAAATGCTTTTTGAAGTTGTTTCAATGAAAACGTTCTTTTGAATAGACTGTTTCTACAAATAGTTAAGTTATTGATGCAGTAATATATCTGAGAAACAAGAAATGGCATTACGGGGCCATGAAATGATGAAAGCAGTGACTCCATAAATCGCGGAAATTTCAAGGAATTACTAGGTTTGTTGATATCAAAGATAGAAATTCAAAATCATTACAAAAAGATTAAAAATGTCTTTACTGGTGACTCCAAAACTATTCAAAATGAAATGATTGAATGTATTTCCGATTATATAAACGATCATTTAAAAGATGAAATAAACGGGACTAAATTCCCTTCTATTCAAGTGGACGACACCACTGACATAAATCAAACTTCCCAGTGCTCATTAATATTAAGATCTATGAACTGCGAAGGCGTATTAGTTGAGCGATTTTTGGGTTTCCATGATGCGAGTGAAGACAGAACGTCAGAAATGTTATACAAAATGTTGGACAAAATTTGGATCCATTTGATTATCAACACAAATTAATAGGACAATGGGGCCAGTGTAATGTCTGGACACTTGAATGGACTCCAGAAAAAAGTCAAGGATAAAGCTCCTCAAGCCGATTTTGTCCATTGTCTAGCACATCCTTTCAATCTTGTATTGCAGCAAAGTTTTTCTAAAATTTCTAAGTGTTGAATATTTTTTTGCAAGCCTCAGCGGCATTCCTTAGTTTTTCATCATTCGGAGAAGCGATCTTATGCTCTTACATCAAATTCCGCAAGACGCATACCAACCATAACACAAACTCGATGGTCCTCCAATTCGAAATTAGTGAATGTGATTGTTGAAGATTGGGAAAAATTAAAAGAAATATTCGAATTTATGACAAACAGCGAACATTTAGACAAAACAATTCAACTTGCAAATGGATTTTTAAATGATATGAGCGATTTTGAATTTACATTTTGGCAGTAATATTCAGCAAAATGTTTGGCCTTACTGATATATTATTCGAAATCCTCCAGAAAAATCACTAGAATTAAACTATTGTGTATCTCAAATAAAATACACTCATGAGCTATTCAGCAGTACAAGGGACGATGATGTTTTTAAAACATTGTTTTAAAACGCGTAAAATCACAGAAATAGTCCAATCTAAATGGGAATATGCCGCTCTTTCACTAGAAACAATTTCTCAAAATTATAAACAGCTTTTCGGGATCAATCCCCAATCTTTCCCTTCGGGATCGATCCGAGTATAACACCTCGCAATTTTGAACCACGGTCAGATGACGAGGTCAATACCTGAGCTGTCACCCTACTCTCCAAATTTCCACACCACTCCAAAGTGAGGATATTTGAGGCCACGATAGATTTAACCCTCCTGGTGGTTGTCTCAACGAGGCGTCTCGTCATTAGGAAAATGACTAGATCATTACGGACGAGATATCTCGTTCATCGAGATCTTGTCTCTTGTCATTAGAAGAAAACTGACCAAATGTTGATCTGGTCATCAAAAAATATCGGCTTTATCTTGATGACGAGATATCGCATCATTAGCAAAATTGGTCAGATCTTGGTGTGTGAGATATCGCATCATTAGCAAAATTGGTCAGATCTTGGTGAACGAGATATCTCGTCGAAACCACTTGGAGGGTTAACGTGTACCAGACCCCACTTATACGACGGTCTTTTGGTTGGAGTTTCGATTTCCCAACACTCCGATTGCCAATCTGCTACTCTTCCAACCAGGCTACCGCAGCCCAACTTTAATTAGGATGTAGCTCAATGGGGAGTGCATAAATGGATGAATGAATTTAGAGTAAAAATATTATTTTAACTGGTATTCGCGAAAGGAATGAATTTAGAGAGTAAAAAATATTCTTTTAACAGCAAATTCACGGAATGAAGCGGTTAAGTCTTCAAATAATGTATGTAACAATCAGTAATGACTTGTAGGCATATGGCATCCAATTATCACAGTTATTTACTTCTAGAAAATCCCCAAATCAATTTTGGATCGCCGTGGCTCAGTTTTTTGGCCACTCTGTGATAACAACGTACGAGTTATGAGCATCGCTGGGTAATATTTCGAAAGGAAGCGCACAGTTTTTTTAGGGAAAAGAAATCGATACGCAAAACTAAAAAAATCAAATGCAGCTTAAAATCATCTTTTATTCAAAAGGGTTTTGTACAAAATTTAGACTTCCAATACCTGATATACGTATGCGAACTCTTAGAATGCATCAGCATTTTTCTTGTGAAAAATACATTAAAGGGGAAATCTGAGTCTTCCTCCTTGGTGTTAACACAACCTTTTGATCCAGAGAAAAGAAGCATTTATTTTAAATGTTAAAACATGTCGTCTTTCACACAAGCCGTTACGAGGTAAGAAAATCGATTCTTTTGCCAAAGGCTAGGAATCGATTTTCAGAGGTACGAAATACTAGTAGAGACAAACGAATAAACTCATGTTCGTGTAGAACAAAAAAGTATAAATATCGAGTTATTTTTGCACAAGTTTCTTCCAAGCTAAATTCTTTAGTCGGTAGAAGTATCGATTTATGTATCGCTAAAAAATTGTGGAATATGTTCTACAGTCTATTATTGACACACGCAGAAGCAATACGAATTCTCTATTGTAAGGTGATATAGTACCTTTCTTTCTTTGTCAGTGGTTAATCAGGTTGAAAAATAGTTTAGTTCGATCGAAGTAGAATAAGGAGTTTAGACGTTTAGAATCAAAGCGCGAAAATAAAAGAGTTCACCAGAATCCATTGTTTAAGTGCATTTTATATTTAGTAGTTCTCAAAATTTTTATTAACTCGACACTTCTATTTTCCATAAAAAAAAAGACTCATTTGCATGAGATAAGAGGAATATTGGTAGAATAGAATTCTATAGTGAAATTCAAATTTCAAGTTGGAAATTAACTTCAGTTACTTTCATTAAAATATCTGTTACACGAATAACTGAATACTCTTCGGAGGTAAAATAAAATAGGAGGATATGAGGAGGATTCACATCACTTTTCCTCGAAATGGGGTCTATGAGTTTAGAGGTTTCGGCCAATGGGGAGCCCCTTGGACATGAAGGGTAAGAGGAAAGCAGCTAGACGAGACAGTCTAGGAAAAGATCTGAAGGTTGGAAAAAAGGTGTGCTCCGTTGCACGATAGGTAATTGAATTAACGTCACACTCGAGCAACACAACAGGCTATTGGAACGGGTCTGGGATCAATCCCGATCTTATGGCAACACCTTTTGAACAACGGTAAGATGACGAGGTCAGCACCTGAGCTAGCACCCCACTCCAAACTTTCACACCACACCAAAGTGAGGACATTTGAGACCACAACAGATTTAACGTGCACCAACGCCGCATACAAAGTCTTTGGTTGGATCTAGTTTCGAAGTCAACCATCCGGTTGCTAATCCGCTACTCTTCGAACCGGGCTACCAGTGGCCCACCGTTGTACGGAGGTGTTTCCATATGAAGACTGATGCAAGAAAAACAAAAATAACTTTAATCGAAATTCAATTGACTTAATATGCTGGCAAGCCTAATAGTGCTTGCCCTCAAATAGAGGAGGCGATTGTGGTTTTTAAAATTTTTTTTGAGACCGGAGATTAGGTAATGGTAATTAACGTCGCATTGGAGCAACACAACGGGCTATTGGCAACGGTCAGGGAACAATCTCCAAGGGAAAGATTCGTAATTTCTCCAAGGATCCGTAATTAGATTCTCCAAAGGAGCACCACGTTATTTTGAACTAAGGTCAGATGATGAGGTAAACACCTAAGCTGCCACCCCACTCTCCAAACTTCCACGCCAGCGTGAGAGCGGAGATAAAAAGTTGGCGGTGTGCTGTCCATACAGTCACAAATAATGCACTATATGTACGTAATATCTAGAACAGTAATATCTAGTGTACCGCTTGATCAGATCTGTTATAGTGAACTATGATGAAAATTTTATGTGTGAAAATATTTTCTTTTTTAGATGCTTTTTATTTGGCCAAACTTCTATTCATTCCGTCGGTAATTTACCGGTATAGAGAATGCAGGTCCCTTAACCGTTTGGTAACCTTGGTAGTATATTGCAATTATTTGAACAGAATGACTGTAATTTGAACAAAATTTACTTACTAGTTTTATCATAAAGAGAGATATGTTGATGAAATAAAAATGCCTTCATTTTGTGTATTATAGTATACCTCAATTACCATTACTTACTAGTGATTGCAAACATTGATAGGTCAAAGACCTACAAATTAAATAGAAAATATTAAAACTTCCAGAGATTAAACAAGCCCACTACAACTGGCATACCAGCCTACTTCAGCTCCTAATATGCAGACCACCAGTCAAGAGTTTACCTTACCACCCATAAATTACCCGAAGATGGTTCTGTGTCCACTGGCTTGTTTACCCAGCAGCAATAGTTTATCGCTAAGCTAATAAACTCCACACGAAGAGCACTACCTGGAGCAATATTTATGTGCCCATGAATACAGGAAAATCATTCCCTCTGGAATGATACTCGAATCCATCATCTTTCACTGATGGTGGGATCGATCTGTTTGGTCAAACGGATGATCCACAACAAAGCTTAATCTTCTCCAACTGCGCCTCTTGCGTGTTTAGTGAGTGAACTTGTGGCAACTAATTCGATATTCACTCCGCTCGTACTGCGAATTAATTGATGCGCGACGGATACACACTGTGCGTGCGTTAAACCAACAATTTGATTAAATGTTGAAATGCAGACAATATAATCGCTACGGGAGTTTTGGACCTCTGGCCATTGGCCGGCAATTATTGGCGGTGTGCTTTGTCACGTTCCTGGGTGCGATTGTTTATCCATCCCGTTTCAGTGTGCCGGACAAAAAAGATTGACATTTATTGTTGGAAAATGGTTTAAAATAAAACAAGCAGGAGTAGCCATATATATTCTGCGGGATAGGAATTTATTGTAGAGAGAAATTGTCATTATAGATGCTCATAATAGGTTTAAGGAAATCATACTCTCATGGGTACAGCTATGAATTCTCAGTCTGCCAGCGATTTTCAACCGGTGAGCCGCGGCAGAATGGAACTAGTGTGCTTTACAGATGGTGAAACGGTTTAACCCTCTAAGTTGTTTCGACGAGACATCTCATACATCAAGAACTGACAATTATGCTAATATTTGACGAGGTATCCCGTCTTCAAGATGTTGCCGTCTTTTTGATGATGACTAGATCAAGATCTTGTCAGTTTTTGTAATGACGATATACCTCATTTATCAAGATATATTCAGTTTTGTTAATGCGAGATGCTTCGTTGAAAACCACCAGGAGGTTAAATAGTATAAGATTTATTTCATTTCCAACGGTGTGATTTTGAACTGTGTCACAAATAATTCCACCACCAATATTTTGGTACCAGTTTAAATAACAATAATTTTTTATTATGAAGTATAAATAAATTGTTCCAAATAGATTAAAAAGAAAACCGCTTTGGAACAAAGGGATAGGTAAATACTGTTATTACTTTTTGTGAATGAATCAAAATTATTTTCATTTTTATCAGATTGGTAGAAAATATAGTATATTTTTTGGTGTGCTGCAGTATTTTGGTAATTAGTTTAACATTCCATGAGATGGAAAAGCGCTCTTGATGATCCACGCGAACACTGCATGAATTACAGTGAAAATCGCTGGTCTAAGCTAAGCTATAGAACTTATCATCTATTACAATGTGGTCTTTCGTTCTTATTCAGTATTCCGATATGTTTTTTTATTCGTCTTAGTATCACATGCACACAATTTATTTCATTCACAGACATCTTTTGTTCAGATATAAATACTCTTGAGTGTAGTTTATTTTAACTTTCGTCATATTTTAATCGATCGTCCAGTACTTAACTATCATATCCAAAAAAAATTTTAACATCAACATTTTATTTTAACTATATGATTGGAGGAAAACTCCATTCATATCTTTTTAAATATGCATTAGAATTTTAAATTCTATTGGAAATCTTTCTTCAATCACATCTCTTACACAAAAGATCATATCTTTTTGCATTGCATTTACTGTATGTTTATTTTTTTCATATATTTTAAACTGCATTACTTTATGTATTTAAAGTGAGGGGCCACGGTAGCGCAGTTGAAAGAGAAATGGATTAGCAACCAAAGGGTTGAGAGTTCGAAACTGGTTCAACCAAAGACCGTCGTGTGCACGGAGGCTGGTCGGATCTGTTGTGGCCTCAAATGTTGTCACGTTGGCGCGGTGTGGAAGTTTGGAGAGTTGGGTGCCAGCTCAGGTGCTGTTCTCGTCATCTGACCGTGGTTCAAAATTACGAGGCGTTGTCCTTGGATCTTTACCTTAGAGATTGATCCCGGAACGTCGCCAATAGCCCATTGTGTTGTGTTGCTCCAGTGCGACGTTAATTAATTACCTACCTATTTTAAGTGAACACTTCCATCAATATATTTTGACCATCATAGTTTTTTACGTTGATTACGACATTGATCTTTTAGCTGCCTTTTTTACGCAGGTAAAAGTATTTTAATTTTATTTTTGCTCTCACGTTGTGTTCCTATAGGTGTTCGAACATCGCTTTTTGTTAATTCACTGCTTGCTAGGATTTTTTGGTTTTCAAATTGGTTTTATTTGGTCCAGCTTAGGTCATTATTGTACTTTGTTCCAACAAATCCAGTCTTTGAGATACAGGTCGTCACATTATCATTATTTTAGAATGCATTTAAAAATAATATATTTTGGCATGAATTTTTTATTTTTATTTATAATAAAAATCAAAATGTGGGAAAAAAAGTAACTTTGGTTTAAGTATTACAAGTATGGGTTGGTTAGGATTTTATGGTGCAAGGGCCATATCTGGTAAACTGCGCCAAACGTAAGACATACAACTTCAAATAAATAGTCATAGACATTAAAAAGGTTACTGACAGAAGAGAAATGTACCCAAGGTAAGTTACATGAATCTAATCTGTGCCGCCTACAACTCCAATGAACAATAAACAGCTCAATGAAATCCATTTTAACACTCCCAGACCATCAAGTGAAGTCCTCATAACCCGAAACTGCAGTAAACAGTTCAGTAAAGGCTAATTTAGACTCGTGTATCAATTTGAATCCGTTATTCATGTCTTTATCTTTCAAAACAATGAGCGACGAGGACGGGAATGATTTAACTTGTTAATCGTTACCATTCTCGTTGCTCTTTGATTAGATGGATCCCAATACAAATAGCTAATTCGAATTGAGGTACAAGTGCAAATGCCACTTAGATCCATTTTAATACACCTAACCCTATCGCCAAAGTCAACAAAACGCTTCACACCATAAAGCGAGTTGTGTACATTTCGTTCTCTTCTGTGTCGGTAAAACCTTCCTTGTGAGTATATGTCCATTTAATTGTAATTGTTTGGCCAAATATGGAGCTTACACTATAAAACCCAGCTCTACCATCCACAATGCGATGTCTTCGAAACCCCACACAGTGAACAATTCAATAAACCTATTTTAATACCCCTCTACCCTGTCTCAAGGTCAACAAAAGACTTCACCATAAGGCGAAGTCCACAAATACCCTAACTGCAGTGCACAGTTCAATAAAACCCATTTTAATACTTCCCTTCCCTATCTCAAAGTCAACAAAACATCATAAGGCGAAGTCTTCGAAACCGCGCACTGCAGTGCACAGTTCATTAAAACCTTTTTTAATATCCACTTCCCCTATCTCAAAGTCAACGAAACACATCACCCTAAGGCGAAGTCTTCAAAACCCCACAGTGAACAGTTCAATAAAACCCATTTTAGTGCTCCCATACCCTATCTTTGAGTCGCAAAACACTTCACCATATGGCAGTCTTCAAAACCCCGCACTGCAGTGAACACTTCAATAAAACTCATTTTAAAATACCCCATCTCAAAGTCAACTAAACACTTCAACATAAAACAAAATCTTCCAAAACCCAGTGAACAGTTCAATAAAACCCATTTCAATGCTTCCATCTCCTATCTTAGTCAAAACACTTTGTAAGGCAAAGTCCTCAAAACCTCACACTGCAGTGAAGAGTACAATAAAACATATTTTAATACCCCTTCCCTATCTCAAGTTCAACAAAACACTTCACCATAAGGCGAAGTCTTCAAAACCCCACGGTGAACAATTCAATAAAAACCATTTTAAAATACTCCCATCCCCAAGTCAACAAAGCACTTCACCTTAAAGCCAAGTCCACAAAACCCTCCACTGCAGTGACAGTTCAATAAACCCTATTTTAGCTCCCCATTCCCTATCTGAAAGTCAAGAAAACGCTTCACCATACGGCGAAGTCCTCACTACCAGACACCGCATCCGGATGACGCAATCGGCGAAAAACTGCCTAGGACCACAGATGGGACAAGCGCCAGAAACGACCCATGTCCGAGAAATAACGACTTCGACTAATCCCCAGGGACAAGTGCCCAGCGAGCCGTGCCGATGACTTCCACTGCCGGAACGGGTCTTACATCTGCAATTAGTCCGACTCTCTATTCAAATTAGTGGAATTTGTACAAAGCGTCTGATGACCAGCTATCTCTGCCCAGCAGTCCGCGATGCCCCAATTAGCATTTTGCCCGGCTAGTTCTCGATCGATCGGGTCGTCTAATAGCACAGGCCTCCTCTATTCCCGGTTGTTCAATCAGCCGGGCCTTTCACACGTGTGAATGCGGCTCAGACTCTGCTGCTGAACCGGAGTGAAAATTAGGAGAACGAGCTGTAAGATCCTTGTTGAGGAGAAAGAGAGAGGAGATACCACTTGCTGGAGATAATCCCGGGAGAGAAAGGTTAGCATAATGGGGATGTGCTTTAAAATGTGCTTGTTGGAAGATGGTAGTGTGTGTGTGTTCGCCTTACTTGAATTTTCCTGATGAATTGATAGGTTCTGGCTTTGTCTTTTGGGATTAAGGTGGTGCTCTGATGCTTATCGCTTCTGAGTGCGAAGTGGAAGGAAATGTCGCAGGCTATCGGTAGATTTTCCAAATAATTTTTGATGAAAATATTTCCTGAAAAGTAATTTTATTGCGACTATTCTAAGGCGGTACACATATATATCTTATCAAGTAGGCTGGTACAGTTTATTTTGTTTTGTAGCAAATTATCGAAAACAATTTAAAGCGAAGACAGTTCTGTGTTTCAGAGTGGACGTATTGTATTTGGCCACTGAGAAACAATTCTGCCGATTCATTCATTTCCTGGTGTGTGTGAGGCATTAAATGTTAGTAATCATTTAATCATCCTGGTGGTTGTCTCGACGAGGTATCTCGTCATTAGCAAAACTGACCAGATCTTGATGGTCGAGATATCTCGTCATTAGAAGAAAACTGACCAGATCTTGATGGACGAGATATCTCGTCATTAGAAGAAGACTGACCAGATCTTGATGGTCGAGATATCTCGTCATAAAACTGACCAGATCTTGATGGACGAGATATCTCGTCATTAGAAGAAAACTGACCAGATCTTGATGGACGAGCTATCTCGTCATTAGAAGAAAACTGACCAGATCTTGATGGACGAGATATCTCGTCATTAGAAGAAAACTGACCAGATCTTGATGGACGAGATATCTCGTCATTAGAAGAAGACTGACCAGATCTTGATGGTCGATATATATCGTTATTGGAAGAAAACTGACCACAGATCTTGATCTCGTCATCATAAAAAATTAGTAATATCTTGATGACGAGATACCTCGTCATTAGTAAAATCAGTCAAATCTGGTTGGACGAGATATGTCGTCGTGACCACTTAATATTTATCAGTTAAATTATGTACTTTTCGTTCAACTTTAAATTAATGGCTGGTAGGTAGGTATTTTAATTAACGTCACACTGGAGCAACACAACGGGCTATTGGTGACGGTCCGGGATCAATCCCAAAAGGACACCACGTAATTTTCAACCACGGTCAGATGACGAGGTAACACCTGAGCTGGCACCCCACTCTCCAAACTTCCACACCAACGTGAGGACATTTGAGGCCACGACAGATTTAACGTGCACGAGCCCCCTTTGTGCACGACGGTGTTTGGCTGGATTCGATCTTGCAACCCTCAGGTTGCTAATCCGTTACTCTTCCAACCGGGCCACCGCGGCCCAAATTAATTGCTGGAAAATTTGGGTCGGCAAATAAGTTTCCGTTAGCAGCTCTCTCTGCGAGAGGGATGCAGCAACACAATGGTTATTTCTTTAAGAAATGCCCCATCGAATTTTTTGCTTTTTAATAAAGTACCATGGAGTGTCTATCAAACTGATAAATCCATCAAAAGTACAGGATTTGAAAAAAGTTGTACCAAAGTGCTACAGAACGATAAACAAAAGTACACTTCTGGTAACTCTCTGGTTATTTGTTTATTGCTTACTAAAATTTCTACACTAAGGGGAAAAACTTCATGAGTGATGCAGGTCATATTGTGGAAGATAGCACAGAGAGTGGACTACATATATTAGTTTGAAGAAGGGGAAGGAATTGAATGATAAGGAGGTGACAATAAGATTCGTAGAGGGAACTGTTTATTAAACATAGATTGTTGTCGGAAGTTAATACTGTTGTAGAAATTCTCATGATATCCCCAAAATCTCGTGTTTTAAATTAGACAGCAACCTACTCTTATATTGGTTCATAACTGAAATAGTTTGCTCACATGCAAGTACTTCCCCACGGATATTTAACAATTTTTGGGAAGTCGTTATACAATTTTTAAACTTTCCCTTTTCCACGTTTTTTTAAGAAATAAACTAAGCAAACTTGTTTAAATTGTTTCTTAAATTTCCGTTGAACATATAAATTAAATGTAGATACATACGTGTTCTGAGAAAAGCTTGTACCTGCTTTGAAAAGAAACTTGGCTTTCTCAGACATATTAATCAATCCCTGTCTGAGACTATCTTGAAAACCTTTTTATTACTTCCACTGGCCGTAATTTCAATTTTAAATTCAAATTAACGTCGAGTTTAAAAATTCAATTAATGTCGGTGAAATAAGAAGGTGGAATTTGAGTTCTAAGATGACGCAGACATGGTATTACGTTATTAACTTTCGATTAATTTTAAATTGAAAATTTAAATAATTTTCGAAACTTTACAGAAGTAGTTCACAAACAATTTTTGTTTTCTCAAGCATCGGCTAGGATAACAGTTCATAAGAAAACATTATATTAATCTCAACTTTTAGGACGAAGCATTTACATCAAAATTTATATATCCAAAAGGAAGTACAGTTTCATTCAGTTTTTCTGAATAAAGGAGACATTTCGAAATAACTATTACGAAATTTGAGTTAACAAAAATATTGAATCAACTTATTTGAGTCTCAAGAATTTCCATTTATGTCCAAGTTCTCTGCTTATTCTTCTCTAAGTCAAAAATAAAATTATTTCAAGTCCTCTGTAAAGACTTATACTAATCTGGGCTTAAAAACTAAGTTTAATATTTGGAACTCGATTTTCCACACCCTTTTTAATGGATCACGTAATAAAAGTCAAGTAATAGTTATGTTTGAAACCATTTAATTTAAAAAACTGATGTTTATATCCAAGGACGTAACTAGGCTAGTCTCTACCCGGGGCAAAAACGCCTTGGCGCCCTCCCCCCTCTCTTCATACGTAAATATCTATAGTAAAAAAATACCCGGAAAGTTTAGCCCAGCTTTTCATGGTTTGCTCGAGTTCAACAGAACTGTTTGCTATTTGAAAAACAAAACCCAACAAATTTTCCATTCTGGTTATCTGAGCCAGATTTCTAAGCTGCTGGATTTCCTAGCAGCTCACAGTGAAGAATTGGAAGCAGCATTTTAGAATGTGGACAGTGAAGATCCTTGTGGAATATTTTATATTCATGAACTTTTAACCCTATTCAAATGGTTTCAAAGAGATATCTCGTCCATGAAGATTTGACAAATTTTGCTATTGACTTGACGAGATATCTCGTCATCAGGATATTGGTGTTTGATGACTAAATCAAGATATGGTCAGTTTTCTTTTAATATCGGAACATCTCGTCCATCAAGATCTGGTCAGTTTTGCTCACTCAAGAGATATCTCGTCTAGACAATCACCAGAGGGTAAAATTATTATTTTTCCTTTCAGGGGTGTGCATATCAAACTGTAGAATTCTATCCAGAGGACTGGTAGGGGGATTTCTTGGTAGTATGAATGTATATAATGTCGGCCAAAACGTTGAGTGGTGGGTTTTGGAAAAAATATGTTCTTTCTTTCCATGATCACCATTATGCGAGGAACTCGGGGTCGAACTGCCTGTTGTAGCGGGGAGACTCTTAATCCCAATGCTCGATCCACGTCTACAAAACTAATTTTTTAATTAAATAATACACTTCATTAAAACTTATTCATATCTTATGTGTGTTTGAGCATAATATATAGTCGATTTATAAGTGAAGCACACTAAGTCAATATTTTCAAGATATGAGTATTTCAACCTTTTTAAGCCAAAATGTGATGATCTTTAGACTGTTGGAGTCCAAGTTATTTTTTCATTGCACGAAGGATAGATTTCTTCTTGAGAAACACATTAGTGTGTAGGATAAGCAACCGGAGGGTTGCAAATTCGAAACTAGGTTCAACCATAGACCGTCGTGTGCACGGGGGCTGGTGAACGTTAAACATGACCTCAAATGTCCTCACGTTGACATGGCGTGGAAGTGTGGAGAGTGGGTGCCAGCTCAGGCCTCGTCATTTGGTCGTGGTTCAAAATTACGAGGTGTTGTCCTTGGATCTTTTTCTTCTGGATTGATCCCTGACCTTCTCCAATAGCCCGTTGTGTTGTCCCAGTTAAATTAAGTAAGTTGCGACGTTAGTTAATTACCATTACCATTGAGAAACACACTAATGTGTAGAAGTTAGTGAGTAGAATTTTTCACCTTCATTTTCTCAGAACTATGTTTTCGACAGTGTGTTTGACTCGTAAGCCTATGATATATATATGCATTGTTTTTCAAATGCACAATCACTTAATAAAAGATGATGTATCAATGACAGAAAGCAATAATAAGCCGAACAATAATCCGTCTTTACCAGACTACACGAACGAATTTACCCATCTTCACGTAACCCACCAAACTCCAACTTCAAAGAGAACTCAGGGCCCTAGTAATTTGTTTGAGCTTCCTGCGTATTTAAACTACTCCAACAAACATGTCCATCCTCAACGGAAATCACCAGAAAGCTGGACTGGTCGACGAGCAAAGCTCTGAAGTGCATTTGCATTCAGCTATTTCTAGTCCGCTGAGCATTCCACAGTTGCCTCAGACCAAACACAGCACAGTAGGTCTGGTAAATGAATCCTCAAGTTTTAATTATAATTTAACTAAGCTCCGCGATAGGATTAATTATTCGGTTGTGGTGCGTCTGGGGAAAGACTATACTTAGATGTTTTCTGAGGTCTCTGTAGACTCCTGCTCAAACTACTGTCTCCTCGCTGTCTGCAAGAGGGTTGGTTGGTGTGCGGTCTAAAGTTTCATCTATTAAGCGATGGTTCAAGGTAATGAAGATTATATCATATTTCATTGGTATGAATGTGTGAAACATTTAGTTTGTTGTTAGATTATGTTAACTGAGGAATTAATGATGATTCAGTAATTCCATTACCAACCACTCTATGGCTAACTGATGTAGTTTGTGAAATTTGGTTTAATGTGTTCATAATAGTTAGGGTCGACATAAATGCTTTCCAATTGAATAGTACACAATACAGCATTCTAACTACTCATGTTTCGTCTTTTAAACCTCCAAGTGGATTCGACGATATAATTCGTCCGTCAAGGTCTGGTAAAGCTTGCAAATGGTTGACGAGATATCTCGTCATTAAGATACTGCCGATTTTTTTATGATGAGATCAAGATTTGGTGAATTTTCTTCGAATGACGAGATATCTCGTCAAGATTTGGCCGGTTTTAGAATGACGGGATACCTCGTAGAGACAACCACTAGGAGGGTTCAGCCTTCTACTAAGGCTCAACCCTCCTAGCTTAAAGTATGAGTGTTGGTAATAAAGATTACTTCGTATTGGTTAGTATGAATGTGTGAGTGTGTTTTGACACATCTCGTTTGTTGTTAGATTATATTAGACTGACAAATGAGTAGATGATTAAGCAATTTCATTACCAACCACTCTATTGTTGTCTGATGTAATGTCTGAAATTTGGTTTGAATGTATTCATGGCAGTTAGGGTCGAGAAAAATAAATTACAATTTTAAAATACTTAATCCAGCATTTTAATCCAACATCCAAGTTTATAAAACTACATAAAATCTTTATTCCAAGTACCGTTAGTAAGATTTTAATCAACCTTTCAAGTGATTTGGACGAGATATCTCGTCAATCGAGATCTGATCAATTTTACTAATGACGATATACCTCTTCATTAAGAATGCCGATTGAATTCCGAATGATGAAAATATTTCTAATGTTTTGATGATGTCGAGATCAAGATCAGATTTTTCCAATGACGAAATATAAGTTTAATTTGTGTTATATTTAAAAATGATTTTAAAGTCCAAAAAATAATTATCTTTTTTAATTTTCGAAATAAAATTATGGAGATGTGAAAATGGTTCATTCTGCGGATTCTGATATTTTACCTATAATGTCATGGAATCTCCAAGTGATGCAACAGACAATGGGAGTTGAAGAAGTCTTCTCATGAAGTCTGAAAATCGTCTTTCGATATTGACGCTTGCCTCGGATTTGTCTCTTCCAGTATCGTGTTAACGGTTTTTAGACAGGTAGCAAGTTGAGGCGGAAAATATAGGGTGGCATATTCTTGTTTCTAAATCTATGTGTTTGACAACGTGACGATACCTACCGAAATCGTTCGAAGATCGTTGTAAAAGCACATTTTTCATCTCTCGCCCCGCTAATGTCTGAATTGTTCAGTCTGATGAATATACAAGGTGTATAGCGAAGTTCTTATACACCCATGTAACTGTCGAACGCAAATAGATCCAGTTATAAAAGTGATTTAAAGGTCTAGTAAAGTTACTATGTGCTACAAGATGATACCGCTTTCAGTGCCTTCTAATGATAAAAATAGAAAATTAAAGTTCCTATCTCGAGAACTATACATATCGAAAAGAATTCATTCACAAAATTGCAGAGCATCACCGACTTGGTACAAAACGACATCTTGCGTACATGGTTAGCGTGAATAGAAAGCCTGAAATGTTAATTTATCTGCATTCGATTACCATAAATGCAGCATCTCTACCCTCATAACAAAGCAGCAAATTGGCTACTTGGCTCTCAGTAGTTATTTAGCATCTCGAACAACAGGTATATCAGTCCGAACAGACGACTGTATAGGACATACGACGTTGCATTATCGATGCCTGTGCCAGCAGTAAGCATCGAATGCTGCTGAACGTGCAGCGAGACGTTCTGTCAAAGTTACAAATATCTATCGTGACCGACGGTGGGCATTACAGAGGAAATATAAAAGTAGAGTGAGCAATGATATCATTTTTATGTGCCCAGGATCATGTGACCAAAACTAGTAGTAACATGACCCTTAGACTGTTTCGTCTGCTGTGTGGAACCTAGCACTCATAATCTGATTGGTCCACGGACGGGAGAAGACGCCCATTCATTGATTTATCATCTGATTGGTCCATTGGGTCATTTGATAGTAATAAACTTTGGCCATTTCACCACTTACGTCGCCACTCTATAGAAATGCGGATTCACGCACCTAACCTGTCATAAGGTTAGGTGCGTGAACCATCGCCAAACGAGGAGATAAGATACCAAATCGGCCAACCAAGTCAATTTATCACAGAGCAGTCACGTGACTAGTAGTCGACAGGCTGTGATCACACTTTTTGAAGCTTCTCTCAACAGCCATGACCATCTTCCTTATATTTCACGTCTATGGAAGGCACCGCACGAGCATGGTCAGTACAATGCGTGTTTCTCTTGTGTTTATTCATGCGTTTTCATTCATTTCGCGTATGTTTATTTCTAATATATGTATTTTCATTCTCCAATGTTTTCTTCTTGCATTTATTTCTGCGTGTATCTATATCGCTAACCCATGTCAGGTTTTGCAGATGCTCTACATATTTCTCACAGTTTTCTGCTTTGTGACGCGAGTAGTGATGTAGCATTAGAGGGAATTGAATACCAACAAATCAGCATTTCACTATATATTCATGATATTCATCTACGCAGGTCATTTCGAATTAAATCCGCGATGCTTTGCAACTATGTAAATAGCTTTCCCCGTTACTTACATAATTTTCAAGATAGGAGCACCAATTTATGATTTTTATCACTAGAGGAACTGCAAGCGGTTTCATCGTGTAGCCCATGGTTATTAACCTATACATATACATCACTTTCACAACTGTAGCTATATGCATTGGACAGTTACGTGGATGCATAAGGACTTTACTGTGCTCCCTATACATATTTTACTGACGAACATAGAACAAAAAGTGACATTATTTGTGTATTGTCGAATGGTATCAGATGAATATGAATAATACAAAATTAACCGCTACGGGAGTCTTTAGCCCATTTTACCGCTAAGTTTACATATGCTTGATTCGAGTTATGGAGCTGCAAAATATTGCTAAAACTACACGGAAGAGCTCGCTGTTCTGATGGAATTCTTCAGGGGACAAATTACAGAGGCAATGAAAAATCAAGAGGATACTAATCAGTACAGAAAGAAAATATAAGCGTACGGGAGAATAGGTTTAGACGTTAAAAAATATCGTCTCTCTCTCTTGCACCAGTGAATTGTACTCAATTGAATTGGATGGTTGGTTGGTTGCTTTTGGGGTTTTATGGCGCAAAGGCCATATTTGGTCATGCTGCGCCAGACACAAGACATACAACATCAAGTAATAGACACACACAATGAAAGTTTTTACTGACACAGAAGAGAGAAATACACCTAGGGAGGAATGCACCTGACAGGAATCGAACCTGCGCTGGCTACAACTCGAAGGTCGCTAGCGCAGTGGGCATACCCACTGAGCCACGACGGCCCGTCAATTGCAATGGAAGAGCAGGTTAATTATGGGTAGGTAGGTAGTTGAATTAACGTCGCAATGGAGCAGACACGTGGGTGTATAAGGAGCTATCGGGTTATTGGTGACGGTCTGGGATCAATCCCGAAGGGAAAGACCCGAAGACAACACCTCATCATTTTGAACCACAGTCAGATGACGAGGTCAACACCTGAGCTGGCACCTCACTCTCCAAACTTCCACACCACTCCAACGGCTAACTGTGGGAACATGAGTAAGGTGTGCACTTTTCGACATGGAAATAAGAATAAACACCAATAAAAAGAACACAAAATGCTGCTTTTTTATATATTACATTTGGAAGTATGAAATATGAGTCAGACACAGCCATGAATAGAAATAAGCAATTAAGAAACTTCAGTGCAGATGTTACGGGCGGGTTTGCTAGATTAAGAGTGAGGAGTTTGCTTTAGCAGTTACAATGTTGCTGGGGGTAAAACAATTAACATAGGGATGTCACTGTCCTAGTTATAGATAACACAGCGTCGTCTGTTTACGCAGGCCGTCAGCATTTTCAAAGGACTGATTTGACAGGTGCTATTCTGAAAGATATTTATTTAGTTGGTTAATGGAACATAACAGCTGAAAATAAACTGAATTTTCTCTGGAAATGAATGACTTTCTATTACATCGTTAACCTTTGAACACATTGGGATTCGTTTTCGATTTAAACAGTTTTGTACAAGAATAAATGCTGTAGCAACCGTTTTATGTTTAGTGGAAATGGGTTTTACTTTTATTCACTCAACTATAAAGATATAGAATGGTTTACGGCATTAATTTTAACTGTTTTAAATTTCTGCAAATTTCACGCATTCATTGGAGAGAAGTTGCAGTCTCAGTGTTAACCCGGGGTACCATTGGAAGCTTCCACATTGCACTCACTGTGAGCTGGGGGAGGAACATGCCTTCTTTTAGGACAGTGGAAGCTGCCCTGCATTTACGAATCGTCTTTAAGAAACCAGGCAACCCGACTTAGGAACATAAGATGCTCGAACTCGAAATCAAGCGCTTCAGTTTACCAGTTTATTAACCCTTATTGAGGTTGGCTGTCTTGACAAGGTATCTCATCATTAGCAAAATTGATCAGATCTTGACGGACCAGTTATCATCTCGTCATTAGAGCAAAACTGATCAGATCTTGATCTCATTATAAAAAACAGCAATATCTTGACGACGAGATATCTTGTCATTAGCGAAGTTGTTCAGATCTTAATGAACGATATATTTCGTCAAAATCACTTGCAGGTTTAAGAGCAACACCTTTAGCTGTTCGGCCACTGGTGGACTTTGATAAATCTACTGTTCGAATTAACGGACTGGGTCAGTACTTCTCAACGGATTCCGCTTACTGTGTCATCCGTGAAAAAGAATTGGTGGTCGTTTTGGCCACGTTGGCTTCTTTGTCGGGACCGGTTAATTTGCCAATATAATCACACTCACCCCGTCAGTTTAACTAGGATCAAGCACGAAAGTAGACGGAAGTGATTACTGGTGTAAAACGGGTTCAGGAATCGTCACATTTTTAAAATTTTAAGGGAACCTAATAAATTTCTTTTCTTTAATAGGATCCCTCGGTCAGTTGACACTTTTGGAGCCAGGACCAGATTAGATCACATTGTTACTCAGGTGTATCTTCTTGTGGACTGAAGGGTGATTGTTTGACCGAAGAGGACACATTGAAACATATTCTATTTTTCTGTATTGGAGATAATTTTTATACGAAACTTTTAACAAGATGGTGCAGTTTCTAGTCGATTGTTAGTTTTTTCTCGTATTTAATTAATGATTATTGCTTTTAGATTTACATTAGGCACCATGAAATTTGAGCTAATAGCTCCAGACTCACGTCATAAAGTTGTATTTGTATTGTAACTATTAACACCAATCTTGTAGCCAGGGCCAGATTAGTTCACTTTATTACTCAAGTGTATCTGTTTAGGTTTCATCTTGCGGACACGGGAAGGTGCTTGCTTGACCAAAAAGGACACATTGGAACATATCTTATTTTTCTATAACGGAGAGAACTTTTATGGGGAACTAGACATGATGTACATACTTTCCAGTCGATTGTTATTATTTTTTCTAGTTTTTGCTTTATAACCATAGAAGACACCATGAAATCCGATCTATAGCTCCGGACTCAATAACATTGTACTGCATCGCATTTCCATCACATGAACAGCACCTCCGTATTGTCAAATTTGGGAAGACAACCTATGCAATCAGAAAGACTTTATTTCCACACTGCATTCTACTCTTTATTCTTTTGTATCTAAATTGCTTCAAGAGAAAAAAAAACGAATTTTAAATACCGCTTGTATTATTCAAGGAATTTCCTTCCTTCCTGTAGCACGAAAAAAGGAAAATCAGGAAGCACAGTAGGCATCTTACCTTAGGTGAAGTAATATTAGGGTATTTTTTGACTTTGGATCTGAGTGAGGTATATTATGGAGAGCTATAAATCAAAAGAAATTTCTCCGTACGGATAGATACCATTTTGAGCTCTTTTAGCATGTTCCGTATACCAAGTAGTATACGAAATACAATGGCTCTGGTGGGTAATCTCAGACATTATGGATTTGTGTGTCTGTAAGCTCGAAGGGTTTTATCACAGCTCACAATAGAGAGGTTGCTACATTACTTAGAAGTTACGATTAAGTAAGATAAAAACAAGCAACCCATGGTTTCATACTAAAGAGTACGTTCGTCATATGATGAAAACGGTATGTGCTCTTTTTTCATTTTTATAAGTATTTGACTGTAGTAAGATACCGTAATAAAAATTAATTTAACGTTTTTGAGAAAAAGAAAACAGTTAATAAAATATTTCAATCTTTCAAGTTTTCCCATTCATTTACCTTTATCTTCAGTCTCGATTATAACAACTTCTATTTGTTTTACCATATTAAAAACAAATCAAGATGCTCCTTAGGAAATGTTTCAAGGTAGGTAGTTAATTAACGTTTCACTGGAGCAAAATACAACCGGCTATTGGCGACTGTCTGGGATCGATCCCGAAGTGAAGGATCCAAGGACAACGCCTCGTAATTTTGAACCACGGTCGGATGATGAGAACAGCACCTGAGCTGACACCACAATCAAACTTCCATACCACTCCAACGTGAGGACGTTTAAGGGCATGACAGATTTAACGAGCACCTGCCGCCCGCCTGTACACGACGGTCTTTGGCTTGACAGAGTTTCGAACTCGCAACCCTCCGGTTTCTAATCCGTGGCTCTTCCAACTGGGCTATCGTGACCCAATAAATGTTTCAATTGAATGTCTTAATTTCTATGAGATTAGTCTAGAACTCATTTTTAAGAAATCATTTGCACGATTTGTATTCATTTTCCTCTGTTTTAAAAAATACAGTACCTTTTTAAACTAAATTAATTACATTTTAAATGCTCGAACTCTAATTTTATGTTGGAACTATTTTTTATTTCTTTCCATAATATAAATAATTTATGAATATTTGATTGATGAAAAAGGATATTTAAAATATTTAATTTTACATAAATTACATCTCGTAATGGAACACGAAAAGCCCAAACGAAAAACTCATTGATCATAAAAGCGTAATTTTGCTTCTCGGTATCTGGCAACGCCAAAATTGATGTTTACTTTTTAAATTTGATTTAGAATTCTGTGTTTGTGAATTTGAGTTGTCAGCAATGTTGCGGGTCATAATTGAGCACATTTCAAAGTATTATAAATGCTTGTTCTTTTTGTAAATAATTGGTTCAAAAGTCATCATTATTCAAAATAAATCATTATTGTCTTTTTATTCATTATTTATGAATATTGTTCAAAAGTCTTGTCGAATTGTTCTATTTCAGAATGTATTCAGGAAATTCGACACGTGTACGCATATCTTTCTTTTTTCAGAATTCTGCACTTCAAAGATCGAAATTTCGTTTCTGTTTGCATTGATTTGTTTCAGTATTTACATACTGAAGATATATTACTTAGGAGTTAAATTTTAATGATGTATTTATTTCCTGCAAAATATCAGATATGGGTAATTTCTTGGCGGTATGTGTACAGTGGATAAAAAAATTTCCGTATGGAAATGAAAACGGCGTATAAATTATTATAATTTCTAAAGAAATCTCACCAAAGATTCAGAAATTGCACAAGAAACTTATTTCATACTAGAGAAATGTATTGGTAACAAAAATTACTTAATTTTCACAAATGAAAAGTAATTAATTAAAAATTTGATAAAAACATACAAAATGAAAGGCAAAAAAGTTTCCCTACGCACTATGCAAATTGATTAGAACGTACAGACTAGCTATCCCGCATTCAATTATTATAACTATCGAATAAAAAAGAACTTAAGTATAGTGTAAGTAATTATTTCAAATGATTTTTATACAAGTGGATCGTTTAAAATGTAAATTCCGACAGCTTTCGCGTGTTGGTGATAAAGTTGAGAAATGGCGGTTTATCAATAAGGAAAATATTGGCGAAATCGCAAACAAATATAAATCTACGGTAAAAATCATTCAAAGATATAATGAGATAGAAACTGGTAAATAGGAACGGATCTGGAAAACCTCAGAAATGGAGCCATATACACGAGGAATATTCTGTGAAAGGTTCGTGATAATCCACGAATTAATGCACCTAAGTAAGTTGTAACATTCCTAAGTGTTACTTGAAAGGCTCATATTATGAAAAGCTTGTCGCTAAGTGGAACGAAGAGTATGTCTCGTCTGAGAAAGCTGGCCACACCAAAATTTTTTTTCCTACTATTAAGCATAGATTGAACTCAGAATTATTTTTCTTCACAAACTTCCAAATTACACAATTTTTATCTGGCCATGGAAATTTTGCTAAATATCTATATAGGTTTCATCTTCGGACTAATGATTTGTGCGAGTGTTTTAAAAAGCAGCCACAAGATGTAGAGCATTTGCTTTTTAGTTGTCCTGCATTTAAAACTTCAAGAATGTGCCTAAAAATGATTTGAGAAAATTAGGTGAAACATGGCCAGTGACACTCAATGTTTTTGTAAAATCTAATCTGCTTTTCTACTCATTTGTCAAGTTCATAAAATCTTGTAATTTCAGTTAAATTGTTTTCCACTGTTTCTTTGTTAAATCAACTTAGTTCTGTAAGCCCCGTGTTGTACTTCTGTGGTGCACGGGGAGTTTGCTTTTGTTTAATAAAAAAAACATTGAAATATAACCTCAGACTAAGAAAAGTAATAAAAAAAGCTTGATATAATAGGCACGTTGCACGGAAGACGCCTTTCATTAGCAAACTTAACAGAAGAAAGCGTTTTGAGTTTGCAAAAAAGTATGTAAGCCCTTAACATTCTGGGATACTGTATTTTTCAGGAATGAATCAAAATTTTGTCTCTGGTTCAGATGGACGAGTTATGGCATGGAGAAAGCCAAAACATCAAATGCAAACAAAAAACAGGTAGAACTGCAAAACACGGCGGAGGGAACGTAAAGGTATGGGGATGCATGAGTTCTTGTGTGGATAATTTATGTTTTGTTGTAGGTAACATGGATAGTGCTACGAAACTGTCTCTTGGAAGACTATTCCAACAGGATAATGATTCAAAACACACTGCAACGTTCTGTAAAGAATGATGCCTTTACCATACGTCGCACACCTTCACATACTACGAGTCTCCTGATTTAAACCCCATGGAACACTTATGGGAAAAAATCGGTCGTGAACTAAAAAATTATACCAGCAGCAAAGATAACCTGAAAAGTGCCATTCTGGACGGCTGGAACAAAATCACTCCAGAAACACCAAAAAAACTTGTGGGAGTCATGCCTAAACTGAGAAAAATTAAAGCAAAAGCAGGTTCAACTGACCATTAAATGATGAAACATGGGGGAAGGGCATGACATTTAATGAAATATTTTTCACTGTACGGAGACTTTTTTGTTTTATATTTGTTATTGTGAATTATGCGTTAAATTATATTAATAGTTTTTTAAATGCAATAGAAACTTTATGCAATTATGCTCATGTGTTTTTCCATTTTTATTTCTTCAATATTTATATTCTACAAATAATAAAGCCATTTATTTCATATAGTAAGTGCGTACGGAAACTTTTTTTACTCACTGTGTATATTTCGACCCACTTTCTTTAAGTCTTTGAATACGTAATGGTTTGTAGAATGCTGTTTCATAAAAATAAATAATGTATACAAAACAAAACATTTTTAAGTAAGGTGTGTAATTTCTGATTTTAAAATGACCGGTAAAATAAAAAAACACTTTAAATTAAGATTGACTACGTTAAATTAAAACGGGTAGTCATACGTTGTAGTACAACTATATTTCAAAGTTTCGGAATAGACTTTTATTAATGACGATTAAAATAAATTAAATTTACATTTGTTTTTCATGTTTTATGGGTGTTATTGAAAGTTTTACTCTATAGTGAATTGAATTTTCAAGAAAAAAATGTGTTTGCTTCAAAATAAATTAATCGCGAATGCCGTAAAAATTTAATTTACAATCCTCTCATATGATGATGAAATTCGGAAACATCACATACCACATGCAAGAATGTCCAAGTAAAATATATTCATAGGAAAACTAAGTGAAAGGATACGCCAAAAATTAACCTTTTTTACTGAGAATGAAAGTACGATATTCGTAATCAAAACTCAAGACCGATTTCAGTAGTACTCACCTTAGAAAAAAAAATCTTTTGTAGTTTGTTTTACAGCAGAAGTGCGATGAATACGAAATGTATTATATGGATGTATCATGTGTACATATTTGCGTCCGAAGTAAATTGCAGAAGCTATGAAAAAGTTAAAACGAGGTTAAATATTTATTTTCCCTACACTTAAATGATACTTGCATTCTTTTATGAAAGAGAGGTGATTAGTCTGATCACTTTTCAATCAGCATTTAATTAATTCAACCCGAGCATTGCCGGATAATTCTGCTAGTTATTTATAAAGCATTCCTTTTATTGAATGTTATTAATTTATTTTCAGTACCCTGAATTAGAAAGTTTTTGAGCGTAATTATCGAAAGAGTAGATGGATTGGATTTTATGGCGCAAAATCCAAAACAGTGCAACTATTGAGAAAAGTGTCATAAGTAAAATAACAGGAATATATTTCCCCAAACAATATTTATTCCCCAAACAATTCAAAAGTAAAATTCTGATTATATTTTATCTGACGATTATTCATTTATAAGTAGAAATTTGATAGATTTGAGAAAAATGCTTTCCATAGTTCAAAAGTTAGAAGTTATGAATAGTCGGTTGAAGTAATTATAAATATTCTGGTTTGAGGTTGCTTTTTTATCATGTATATGAGAATATTGAAAACATTTAATGATTGTGGTCTTTATTCTGATTCCATTATTTTAAACGTAAGAAATGCAATCATATTTAATTTTAATTTCTGTTTTTCCTATACGTATATTTCTATTAAACTTCAAGGAAACCATTTACAATAATGAATAAAGCTTTCTTTTAAGATAAGAAATATAATAATGTTATAGGAAGTGTATATTTTTAGAAATAATCATATTATTTAATACGTTAAAATAATCTCGGTAAAATTATCAAGTTAAGAAGTCTCATAAATTTAATTTTCTATAGGCAATCGCTTACATTTGAGCGTAAAATAATAAACATCGTTTACGAAGATGAATTTCTCTTGCAACTTTGTTAGATAAGATTTTCCTGGTGTTTCGAATGTTTTCGTTTATAATTAAATTTAGCCTAAATCTATGGTGATTTGATTTTCAGCAGCTCAATATGTCTGGTGTTAATTCTTATTTTTGTTATAGATTCATGGGAAAAATAATGTTTTTTCATCCAATAATTTTAGTGTGCTGACAATAATATTTTTGAGCTATGTGTATATTTTGAATACTATTTTTCAAGCGTTTAACTAGAAAATTTTATAAGTTTTAGTTCTTCGAACGGGTGATGGATTGCATTTAAGTTTTTTATGGATTTCGCAGTTCATTCTTTTTCAAACTGATATTTCTTCAAATTCGTTTTAATGAAAGGTTTTAAGAAATTGCAGTTTTACAATTTTAACAATTATTTGTTATCTTTGTATTTGCTTAATTTATCGATTATTAAGAAGTATCGATTATTAAGTTCATTGTGATTACATATTGCAATTACAACTTATCAATAAACTTATAATAAATAGTACGTATTTATTTATTTGTTCATGTCTTTCTCAAGTGTGTTCTTAAGTGTACTTCTCAAGAAGAAATCTAAACTTTATGCAAAAGAAAAAATAACTTATTGAACTTCAACAGTCAAGATTACCGCATTCATGCCTAGAAAAAGTAAAATAGAACTCGTATTTTTAAATTTTGACTTAATGTATTTTACTTGCAAGTAGAAAATATTTCTTGGAGGATTTAATGTTTGAGTGGTATTTATCAATCTGATTCCTAAAATTTCAATCGCAAAACTAGAGTTGGATATTGAAATACATTTGTCTGAGGATATTATTTTCTGAGAATAGAAATCCGTACTGGAGATTAACCCTCCTGGGTTGCCTCTATGAGATATCTCGTCATTAGCAAAACTAATCAGATTGTGATGGATGAGAATTTCGTTATTAGAAGAAAACTGACCAGACCTTGATCTCGTCATCATAAAAATCAACATACATGAAATGCTTTACGAGATTGTACAGACAATTCTAAACATTTTTGTGCATAACCTCAGCAAACACATATTAAAATGTGACTCTGGTGAGGAGACAGATGACTTAGAGAAGTCTATTTCTAGATAGGTAGCAAACACGTCATAGGAAAGGGGCGCCAAAATCATGTAAGGTTATCGTCATAGGTGATTATATGTTTTGCTAGCTCTTAATCGTTATTGCTTGATAAAAACGGACTCAAAATCCGCTCTAAAGACGCCTATTGTAGGAATCAATTGCTTACATTTAACCTGCACTCCAAGGGCCGTTTCACAATAACAGAATCCTAATCAATCTGAATTCAGTAGAAACTGACTAACGAAGATTTGGGAAAGTCGCTTCCCTAAGAAATAGCTCGTTTGGCTTAATACCTTTCACATTACCGAATCCACATCGTTTCCTTCAATGCACCTAATCTATGATATTCAGTTTCTACAGGATTCAGATTGATTCGGATTAACCCGGATTTTGTTTATGTGAAAAGGCCTTAAGTATATGGAAAGACAAACCATGTGACTAAGTTTCCAACTACCAGATTTACCCTATTAATATTCCGTTCAGTCGCATTTTTTCTGTACATTTCTTTCATTCATATTGGTATAATTTGTAATAAATTCGGGAAGGGTTGTAAATATAAATATCATGAAATCGACTTCTAAGTAAAACATCTTTGTACGTTTATATCACTTGAAATGATCAGGTTTTTATTCTGTGTTCTCAATGAAATCGGTTGGATTAAGCAAATATCATCTTGACATAACATTTAAATTCGGATTCGGTTTCGTGTTCATATGTTCAACTTTCTGAATTTTATCGTCTTCTGTAATTTATAAGTATAGCTGATTTTCTAATGATCACATCATTTTATGGTACATGCGATCAACCCATGTTTAAAATCGGTCATTCATTTTGACTCGTTAATTTTTCTAACAAAGGGGATACGGTATTTTCTTTAAGTGGATAAGAGTCGATTTTATGAGTATTTGTTTCTGAGTATTTTTGAGGCACGAACGTTTTAACCCATTAATATATTAAATAGTAACTTTATAGACAAACAAAATTTGGTAATGCAAATTTATTTGATTTGCAATGATAACAAAAGTTTCGACAGGTTTGCAATGAACACTTGAAGTATGAAAGATTAAATTCATAATTTTCTTGTAGTTTATATATATATAATAGGTATGGAAATTCAAATAACCCTCTGAGTTTCCCACGTATATATTTGTTCTGAAACCTGCAATCTTCTGTATTACTTTTAACTAGTCGTGGTTATGACCTTCTGGACCAATAGAATCTTTTCAGGGATTCTTTCAAACAGATGTGGTAATTTAGTCATTTTGTGCGTATTGGGGGAAAACAAACCAACTCCACACTAAACGGAAATCTCGTGGCTCTCAGAGGGTAAATCATTTTTATAGTACATTATTACATCTAAATCCGCTACGGATTCGAATCCTAGTCTAGGCATCGATATTCGTAGTAATTTGGAATCCTCATTAAACCGTAGATCCTGGTCGGTCTAACTAGCCATTGTGTGGCTAAAATTGATTTTTAGTGACAAATCAAAAGTAAAACAAAATAAGGGTAACTTTGCAGAAACCGGTTCTTTGGGCTCCAGCTCAGATTTTGTTATCAACTAAAAGTGGAGCTTCAAAACAAAATAAAAATCAACAGGTTACCAGAATGAACCCTCCAAGTGGCGTTCGAGGTTTGACGAGATATCTCATCCGTCAAGATCTGATCAATATTGCTAAAGACGAGATATCTCGTTATCAAGATATTGCCGATTTTTTTATGATGGCGAGATTAAGATCTGCTCAGTTTTTCTAATAACGAGATATCTCGTCCATCAAGATCTATTCAGTTTTGTTAATGACGAGATAACTAGTCAAGACAATCACCATGAGGATAAGGCCAAACTCTACACAAACCAGATTCTGCATCTTTACGAAATTCCTAACGAAGTGAAAGAAAATAAGTAACGAATTTACTTCACGTTATAAACATAGCTCTTTTTATTGATAAATCCGATAAAAAGAACCCAACATAGTTTGAATTAAAATGATAACACACATTTTCTTATTCCAGAAACTTGAAAGACCGTGAAGGCATTCCAGTCGAAAAACCACTTTCCGCCTACACGAACTTAAGCTCAAAATTAACTGCCCGGGACAAGAAACCTAAATCGCTTAACCTCTTTTACCCTTTACCTGAAAAGATTTCTGAGCTCCTGGATCGTTATAATTCTATTATCTTTCATTTTTTTCCTTTAGAAAAGGGAATGCTGTCAAGGAAAAATCGATCCATCTCTTAAAATGTCCAAAAGAAGCTGGGAGCGTTTATCGAATATGACGACGGACAATATCTTTTACAGTGAAAGGGAAATCCCATAGAAGGGAGGTCTCGTAATCTATCCCGCATGCCATTCAATGCTAAATGACCATGATTCCCTGATTACAGTGGAGTTTGACATGCTTTTGGTCTGTTGATAGAAATGAGTGATGATGGCTACAAGTGGAAGAATGTTGCATTTTTAATGCAACATTCACCACTTTTTAAGATTAGAAAACATCACGAATTTTTTGCTTACCCTGACTATTTCTCTCTTCTATGTCAGTAAAACTTTTCATTGTATATGTATATCCATTCCTTGACGTTGGGGCCGCGGTAGCCCGGTTGGAGGTGTAACGGATCAGCAACCGGAGGATTGTGAGTTTGCATCGAACCAAAGAAAGTCATGTACAAAAGGGGGCTGGTGTACGTTAAATCTGTCGTGGCCTCAAATATCTTCACGTTGGCGCGGAGTGGAAGTTTGGAGAGTGGGGTGCCAGCTCAGGTGTGACCTCGTCATCTGACAGTGGTTCAAAATTACGTAGTGCTGTCCTCGGATCTTTTCCTGACCACCAGGAGGGTTAAATCTATCATGGCCTCAAATGTCCTCACTTTGGAGTGGTGTGGAAATTTGGAGAGTAGGGTGATAGCTCAGGTATTGACCTCGTCATCTAACCATGGTTTGAAATTGCGATGTGTTATACTCGGATCGATCCCGAAGGGAAAGATTGGGGATTGATTCCGGACCGTCATCAATGGCTCGATGTGTTGCTCCAGTGCGACTAATTAAAATACCTACCTTGACTTTGTTTGTCTTGTGTTTGACGCAGTTTTGCGAACTATGGGCTTTTGATCTATAAAGCCTACATCCCATTTTGTGCAACAATGATTACTGAAATATGATACTGAATGAATACCACTATTTGAAGACATTGTTTTAGGGAAAACAGTCTTCTACATATACTTTTCAATTCGAATAAATCGCTCGTTTTGTGCAACAATGACGTACTCAAATATTGCCATTCGTTGCAATTATTACAAGTAGAACGTGTCTTATATATACTTTACAATTAGATCGCAATGCAAATTTACTGCAACAATATGGTATGGTATTTTAATTAACGTCGCACTGGAGCAACACAGCGGGCTATTGCAGATTGTCTATTGGGATCAAACCCGAAGGGAAAGATCGAAGACAACACCACTTAATTTTGAACCACGGTCAGATGACGAGGTCACACCTGAGCTGGCACCCCACTCTTCAAACTTCCACACCACGCCAACTTGAGGACATTTGAGGCCACGACAGATTGAACATGCACCAGCTGCCTTTGTACACGATGGTCTTTGATTGGATTCGAATTCGCAAATCTCCGGTTGCTACTCCGTTACTCTTCCAACCGGGCTACCGTGGCCATGCAACAATATGACTCAAGTATTGTCATTTGGAGTTTCTGCTGCGGAAGAACGTCTTTTGAATGTGTGCATACGTTTTCAGTTACAACACATTGATAATGTTTTTTGCAACAGTGATATAACTAAAATATTTCCATAAGTGTCATTGTGGCCAATGCCTTATGCATGTACGTTTTCAATTAGAACACATTGTTCATTTTTTGAAAGCAATGACATAAATATTTCCAGTAGTGTCATAAATGCCAACGTCTTTTACATGTAAGTTTTCAATTGGAACGCCATGTTCATTTTATGCAACAAAATGACTCAAATAATACCATTCAGAGACCTTGTTAAAGGGAGAAATTTGATATAAGTATTCAAAAGAAAATTTTAAAAATATTAGGTTGAAGTGCATAGTACATATGATTTTAGAACATAACAATCACTAAAATCTGTTTTATTCAAATAAATTCACAAGCACAGGTACAAATTTCAAATATTTCTATTATCAGTCGTACTGAAACAGAACGTCCTGAAGTAATAAAGGGTAATAATCGAAATTCCAATCGAATACTCATTTCAGCTGAACCCACCTTTCAATTAGTCTACTTACTTTTAATATGCTAAGAATGTAAATTAGTTCTGAATATATTTAGTCGCGTTAGAAAGGTAAAAGTATCAGACTTTTATACAAATATTTGTCTAAAACTAATATAGTTGAGGACATAATACATATTTGAGCCGTTTAATTAATCTGTTCAGCCGTTTAGTTAACCTCATTTGTTTTTTGTCGAAACAATCCCATACTACTTTTAAAATTTCAACAATGATAGAACATAATTCTTTCTTCATTGCACATTAATATTAAGCTAGCACTTCATTAATAGCAATGGTATTTGAATGATTTACCATACATCATTATTTTACTACATTTAACAATAGATTTCTTCCTCTATTGCAGTTAGCGTGTTTTAGATAAAATAGCCAAAATATCTGCACCATTTTCCATTGCGATATGGGTGAAGTATTGTAAGGACGTTTTGTCTATTTTGTCAATGAACATGTTCCCAATTTCAAGGTAGTGCCAAAATAAAAGCTAACAAACACAAAAAGCCAGAATTAGCGCTGAAGTTTCTGATAAAACTGAATTCCTCTGTAATGCATCTTTACAGTAAAACGTAAATATTTTTGAGTAAAAATAAGTTTCTACGTTTATGGCATCCTTAACATGAAAAATTGAGTGTTTATTTTATTTTTGTTGAAAATATGATTGCACATTATTTTTCACAAATCGTTTAAGCCAACATTTTTGTCTCTAAGAGCTGTAGTATTTGGATAATCCATTAAAACATGACAAAGACCAGAGATATTGTTCTACAGAGAATAGCATTTCCAACAAATAAATTTAATGCTTCTGAAAGTGCACTGGAAAAGAAATGAACACAATTCTTCAACAATTGTATCATTTTAGAGCCGTACTATGAGGGATTTTCAGTTAAAACAAACAAATCAGACAGAATGTGACGATTTTATTTCTTTTACCCAAATGTTCACTCGCGATACATATTGGGTTACCTTAAAGTGTAGTTTATCTCTGTTTTGGTGACTTTTGGTGTTTAACCCTCCTGGTGGATGTCCCGACAAGGTATCTCGTCATTAGTCAAACTGACCAGACCTTGATGGACAAGAACTCTCGTCATTAGAAGAAAACGGACCAGATCTTGTTCTCGTCATCATCAAATATCGGCAATATCTGGATAACGAGATATGTCGACAATAGCAAAATTTGTCAGATCATGATCGACGAGATATCTCGTTCAAACCACTTGGAGGTTTAATTTAATAGGCGTTGACCCAGCTTATAACAATTTGAAATTCAGTTTTTGAATTTTCTATTAGTGAAGTGTGGAAGTCGTATTCGAAAAACAAGTCAAGTGACGTCACATTCGGAATACATACAGACAATAAGCTCCACCGCAGAAACACTACAACTACCTACATTTAAGTTGAGAGAAAATGCCTCTCATTTGTATGTATTGCATCGTTCAGAACATTAGTTTTAGATGCGTTTTTACACTAAATGGATAATTTCAGACAAAAGTTCATAATTTTTGATAAAAAAAACTAATTCCTGATTGGATTTCTTTCTCTTGAATATGTATAATAATCCAAGCTTCTACTAAGATAAAAAAGATTAAAGATGATTTATATAGATAATACCCAATAAAAGATAAACTCTCTCCGCTTCAATTGTTAGGCGGAATTGTAATGCCAACAAAAACCTTTACGATTCTTTGATATTTTGGAGCAATTCAACACCTGCGTACGTATTATTTGCAACAATTTTTCGTTCTAAACTATCCAACTTCAGTTGCAAAATCTGAAATGTAAAAAAATGAATATTTTAATTCTTACTAATCACATGCTATTTAAGATACAAATCGTAGAGGGCAATTGGAAAATAAAAAAATGCATTGTTTTGTTGAGTCAATTTGCAAAGGTGAAAAATGTGTTACCTTCGTAGTTCTTAAATCAATAAAAGTGTATATTTGTTTAAGAAATGATGGCGTGATAGTTATCTAAAAGTCTAAAATCGTGAGGTTATCATTTTGTTACTATACGCTATTTGAAATCTATTCATTCTAGACAAGAGGAATGCAATACTTAAATTTACCCATTATCTCTCCTGATGTGTGTGTGTTTAGTTTCTTACGGTTCTTAGCAATTTCAGGGAAAATATGAGGACGCAAATCTTAATTTTGACGTGAATAGTCGAGCCCGATGTTAGATTGTGGAATGAATGAAGTCGACATAGGAAGTGTGAGCGATTGCCTATTGTGAATATTCAACAATTAATTTACAGTTTGAACGTGTGGCTGTAGCATGTAGTTAGTAGCTTTCGAATGGCATCACCTACGCAATCATCAATTCACGTTTGCGGGGTGTGGAAGTTTGGAGAGTGGGTGCCAGCTCAGGTGTGACCTCGTCATCTGACCGTGGTTCAAAATTACGTGGTGTTGTTCGGATCTTTCCCTTCGGGCCCGAATAGTCGCCAATAGTCCGTTGTGTTGCTCCAGTGTGACGTTAATTAAAATACATACCTACGCACTTATCAATTCTCAGTGCGCCCATGCACTTGGATCCGAAGGTCATGTTATGTACGGGCATTCTTTGTCTACACGATGATTTATTTATCTTCTGGATGTTTCTTCTAGTTCCAAAATCATAAGACAGAACAATTGTAACTCTTTTTTGTAACTACTTTTCATGCATGTCTCCCAGTACTGTTCCGATTTTAAAGACATAATTCACGTCAAAAAGTCTGTTTTGATCACTAACACAAGCAAAGACCAATGCAGAAGTTCGTGCCATCCGTGCGGATTTTCCTCGAAATTCAAGTTAAATTCCACTGTCTCCGAAATCGTACTCGTCAGCCCTAGATAGAGGTGACCTTCAATGAACTGTAAAGGGCTAATGGACTCCGCCCGATTAGCAATTTCGGGCAGTCGGGGTGTTAATAGGGTGACACAACTGTTGCACTGTCAACTGCAATCGGCGTGCTCCTGCCACAAGGGTGTGGGTACATCGGCTATCACTTCAGTGATGCTGGGTGAGTTCATTTCGGTAGTGGTGAAATTGGGTCGGTGCCTCTACTAATTGATGAGGTACGTGAAGTTCGAGAATTGGCTAGGGTATAGATCAATGGACAATGTGTTTGCTTTACTTTTTTCCCGTAAGCACCGACGCGGGTTTTGGTTCGCTTAGTCTGGTCGATACCCTTGATATGGTTTCGATTATATGTTTTGTAAATTTAATTTGAAGCTCATTTTGGAAACGTGATATTTTGGTAGTTCATTCTAAGAAAGGTTAGATATCATAGGTAGGTGGTGGTAATTAACAAAGGTAGATAGTTAGGTAATTAACGTCGCACTGGAGCATCACAGCGGGTTATTAGTGACGGTCCGGGATCAATCCCGAGGACAACACCTCGTACTTTTGAACCACGGTCAGATGACGAGGTCAACATCTGACCTGGCACCTCACTCTCCAAACTTCCCCACCAAGCCAACGTGAGGACATTTGAGACCATTTACCGTGCACCAGCCCCTGCGTACACGACGGTCTTTTGGTTGAACCGAGTTAGATAACATTAGGGGAAGGAGACATATCTACAAATCATTTATTAAATATCTATTGTGTTAGAAACTCTATAGCTTGTTGAATGTGCTTATTTTCAAACTATGAGGAAGCAGTCTATAAGAAAGGAATGTATAGTAATGCAAAATACAAGGATAGAAAATTCTATGTAGTATGTGATGTTAGTTTCAAAGACATGGAATCTTTATAAGTTGACTATCAACTTGATGAAGCTTTTACCGAATATTTACGACACATTTGGTCAAATATGTAGGTCTACCTCGTCCGACTCTCGGTCTGGACCCGTTCCCCACAAAACTATCCAAACACTATTCTAGAAATCTGTAGGAGGAACGTACGTGTGTAACCCTCCCACTGCTGGTTCTTTGACATTCACTGAGTGAGGGTTCAAAGAACAAATGAAAAGGGCATGCCAAAAGAATTACAGATTATTCCTCCAAGTCGTTTCGACGAAATATCTCTTTCGTCAAGATCTGACCAATTTTGATAATGACGAGATATCTCGTAAGTGAGGTATTGCCGATTTTGTGATGACGAGATCAAGATCTGGCCAGTTTTTCTTCTAATGACGAGATATCTCGATCATCAAGATCTGCAAATGGTTTTGTTAATGACGAGGTACCGCGTCGAGACAACCACCATGAGAGTTAATAGACTAGAAAGGTTAAAAAGACCTCTATGATGGTACTAGTTAGACAATGAAAATCTCCTGAAATATGAAGATTAAAAGGACGAAACTCGTGAGGAAAACTCATGTACACTTTCTAAGAAGACACAAAACTGCTTTGACTTTACACATCAGAAAGAAAAATAGTGCTGAAGAGTTTCGAAAGTGGTCAAAAAACTCCTGCAGGTTTAGTGTTAATTTCTAAGTTTATTCTTAAAAAAATTTACTCCATGTGAACGACGTATTTGAATAACCCCAACTTTAAAAATTTAATACGTTTGCCTTTTCTGTGAGTATCCAGTTCTTTTTTAAATGCACCTAGTTTAGGAAATAGCATTAACTCCACTTAGGTATGTTCCTAATTTGAAATCGTAAACAAATTTATCAACAAAGCAAAAATGAATTGTAAACTATTTTCAGAAAATTTAAAACTCAAAGGAATGAATAAATAGTTCTCTTGTTTCCGATCTTTTAGTGTGCAACTCTGGAAACATTTAATTATAGAAGTCAGAGGAACAACATTAACTTCCTTTTAACAGAAACATTTAGTCGAGAGTATTTTTTTACTCCTTTTCTTCCTCCAAAAGTAGTTAAATACTTGTATAATGGAATACAGTAAATCATCTTTGAAGATATGAACGCTTCGAATATTTTAAAAGTGGAATCTGAACTTATTGAGCTACATAATACACTTATTTCTTCGTATAACGAGCTTCCTTTTTATGCAATTTCCCCATGAGAAGCATCTGCGTTTACTTCTCTTTCATAAATTTCACCCTTGAGAAAATCTCGAGTAAGCACAGATTGATAAGCAAAGTGCACAACATAGAAATTGCATTATCCAGAAAACATGTATGCAATTATTGAATTCAGTTATTCAAAGTAGAGTATTTAGTTTTGGTAACCAAAAATCTGATCACCGTTTCAACGAAAGAAACTACCTATAAAAAAGAAATTATCTGCTGTAGAATTCAAAAAATTTGACGGTGATATTTTTGTTTTCAACATTTGACAGATTATTGTAATCAAAGTAAACTTCCATTTGTTTAGTTCCATTGCTGCTTTGGACTTGTTTAAATGAACAATTTCAAGAATACACTACGTTAATTAACAACAAATAGAAATTTCCGAATTAAAAGTTAGACAACCATGTAATTCAGGTCAAAAAGTCCTGAAAGATTTTCTAAAGGATAACTTGCTAATATTTTGTAAGACATTACGTTGCTTTGGTTACAATTCCAATTTAACCTATTTTATCACGGATACACAATCACTCTTTGCCGAAACAGGAAATTTTCATTCATCCTCACTGGACACTATTTCCTTGCAACACCAGTGCTTTAATTCTTGCCAGAGAGGGTCTATCGGATTCTAATCCGGAGATTAACCCACCAAGTGGTTTCGACGAGATATCTCGTCCATAAAGATCTGACCAATTTTTCTAATGAAGAGACGCAAGATATTGCCGATTTTTTAATGATGACGAGATCAAGATCTGGTCAGTTTTTCTAATGACGAGGTATCTCGTCCATCAAGATCTGGTTAGGTTTGCTAATGACTAGTTACCTTGTTGTTATAACCACCTCTCTAATAATAGTTAATAGCCAGACCTCTGCACTCACCTTAAGAAATCACATTATTTTTTGTACTACAATTTGACAGTATGTATGTATTTTTAATTAACGTCACACTGAAGCAACACAACGGGATAATTGGTGACATTACAATTTGACCGAGTTGGCAGAGTGATAATTATCATTAAGGATAAACCTCATTGAGTAATTTGATTCTCACAAAAGAGAGCAAATGGGTTTGAAGTCTGGTCCCCCATTATACCTGCTCTTAGGTGGTCTGACGCCAGACGAATTAAAACAGTCCAACATCATGACACTACCAAACACATGCATTTCTATTGACACTACCATCCATTCCAGACAGTGGGAAGATAGTAGCATGAAAGTATCTTATATCGACTGGACGTTCAACCCTCACATATATGTACTTCATTGTATCTAACAACTGTATTAAAATTTATCCAACAATTTCATTCGGATCATTTCCATAATGTATTGTATAAAATTGATACGATCGCATTAGAACATATTACACAACCACATACCACAACAACCATAATCCCAAGTCCTATTTCCCTTGTAGAAGGTAGACGTTTTCTAATCTTGGGAAAGCAGGATACTCCATATATTCAGTATCCGTGAAATGAACACTTAGGAGGGTAGATACTGTATCCGTTTAAAGAGATATATACATCTCTTTAAACGGATTTACATATATGCGTATACTGCCTATAGAAACTATCATTACCAAATGAACAGTACTGTGTAGAGGATATAGTTCTACATTACAATATAGCTTGCCTGGGTTGGCTTTGTTTAGAATATTATCGTCCGGAGGAGGAAACACGCATTTGTATTGACTCTGCAATTTTAATTTCATCGAGCTTTTAACCCTCTTGGTGATTGTTTCGACGAGGTATCTCGGCATTAGTAGAATTGACCAGATCGGGATGGACGATATATCTCGTCATTAGTAGAATTGACCAGATCGTGATGGACGATATATCTCGTCATTAGAAGAAAACTGACCAGATCTTGATCTCGTCATCATCAAAAAATCGACACGACGTCTCGTCATTAGCAAAACTTACCAGATCTTAATGGACGATATATCTCGTCAAAACCACTTGGAGGGTTAAATATGCTCTTCAAACGTGGGTGCCTATTCTTTTAAATTTTGGTCTCCTCTGAATTTTTCAACGTCAATATTAAGGAAAACCATTTTATTATTTTTATCTTTACTATTCGCATAAAATATCTGTATTCAGTGTAGTGAAAATATGCTAACCTTTTCTTTAAAAAAATGTGAGCAATTATTTTACATCATTGTTAGAAATATTTCCCTTCCTTGATCTCATAGGAATTGAGTAAATGTTAGGAAGAAGAAAAAAAATTATTTACAAGCATTTATATTGATACAAATGAGATCAAGCTAACTAATCTCAAATGCTTCTCATCCCTTTCGGACGTCTGAGAGAGCTACCAATTTAACCAATGAAAGGACTTAAATCTTTACAAACCAAATCGGGTGATTATAATACAGTAAATTAAACCGTTATTATTTGCTGAAGACGCACATTATGAAGATTAATTTTAAGATGGCTGTATATTAGACACGAAGTTGGTGTATGTAAAGATGCTGTTTTTTAACTATTTTTCATCATAGTTGTATGATCATGTGCTGTACCTTCATAGAAGTTCTTAAGGTTCAATTTAATTCGGGGGACGTGGTAGCCTGGTCGGACGATTGTCGGATTAGAAATCGGAGGATTGCGAGATCGAAACTAGGTCCAACCAAAAACCGTCGTGTACGCGGGGCTGGTGCACGTTAAATCTTCCGTGACCTCAAATGTCCTCAAGTTAGCGAGGTGTGGAAGTCTGGAGAGTGTGGTGTCAGTGCAGGTGTTATCCTCGTCATCTGGTCGTGGTTCAAAATTACGTGGTGTTGTCCTCGGATTTTTCCCTCGGGGATTGATCCCGGACCGTCACCTATAGCCTGTTGTGTTGCTGGAGTGCGAGGTTAATTAATTACCATTACCACATTGCACCAATATAATTCTTGAGGAGGCAATATACTTATACAAAAACAATTGACAATAAATTCATTTCAGTTAAAGATATCGATATTTGAATACGATTTTTGAATAATTGAACTGTTCTTAAGTCAATCAATCGGATAAATTAATATGGCTTGGTTATTGATAACCTAAAGAATCGAAAAAAACCCTTAAAAGTTTCAAAAATATCCCAAAAAAAGAAAGGGCCTCGAAAAAGAAAAAAACTCCTAAAGACAGCTTATATAATAAAATTTTTAAATCAAAACTTAAACAAATTCAAACGCAAATAATTCTTATAACAAAAAGCATAACGAAACGGGCTAAAATACTTGGGTAGGTAAGTTTTTTAGCCCGTTTTTAACTGGAGCAACACAACGGGCTATTGGTGACGGTCCGGGATCAATCCCAAAGGGAAAGACCGAGGACAACACCACGTAATTTTGAACCACGGTCTAGAATACTTAGGAAAATATAATAAAAGAATGATCTTAAACCTAAAGAAAATGACCCTAAAAGAATTAAACCTACAAATGAAGAAGAAAAGAAAATCTAACAAAGTCGAAGTCTTATTTCCATAGTTCATAATTGAAGAGCAAATAGATGACAAAATATAGTATCATACAGAATATTTAGTTCGATTGTTACTGAAATATGAGACGATGCTTACATAAGAAACGCATTTTCTGACATCGGAATGCCACTTAATTGAATGCGACATTCAACAGAAAAATTACAATCGCGCGACTCGAAAATTAACCCTTCAATGACTCAAACATCGCAAGTTTTTCTTAGGTTCAAATATAGGTATGATTTAGCTCATATTTGGATTTTGACACAGTAGTAGAAAAAGTATCTTAAGATTATCTTTCCTCTTTAATCTCCTTGGGAATGAATGCAATCTAACTAAATTTTGACTTGGGAACATTTCACATTGACTAATATAATGCATCGAAAATAGTAGCCATATAGTTAGTGACAACACATAAATTAATGTACGAAGTTTCAGAGGAAGTGTTTGAACAGTTAATGATGAAAACTTAAGCTTTTGCATAGTAAATTATTCAAATTCAGAAGAGATGTAAAATAAATACGGTTTGGCGCTCGTTTGTTCATTGAATTCCAATCAGTATTACGAAATTCCAGTCCCAACATTGAATGCTTAAAAATGTCTAGAACGAAGAGCAAGTTATCTCTAATTGCTTTCATAGCAGAATAGTTTAAGAGAAAATTTCTCCGTCCAGCAGCAAGTAATTTAAAATTAAATATATCAGTTTTCTAGAATATTAATAAATTTGAACCAGCCTACAAAATAGGATATAGGAAATGATCAGAATGTTCTAAAGATTAACAGGAGTTGGGTGGAAGACTTAGAGGTAAATAAAAAATTATGCTTTTTGTACATGTAAGTGGTGGTCGACCTTGCATCATGTTCGTCTGTTAATGTCCCTGAGTGTGAGAAATTACTTACATAAATTAAACTGCAGCTCCAAATTAAAATAGTAGAACAAAAGGAGAAATCACCTATGAATGAATATGGTTTCTTATATATTATTGACAATACAAAATTTTTAATAACATAAAACTTAATGATGCTTAAATTATGATGCTTCAGAGTTTGCAGAACACTTTCACATAAAAGTTATGAAAATATATATTAAATTCAAATGAAAATTGACATTTAAAAACAAATTAGAATAAAATTTTACCTGATTCAACATATTAGAATATTCCTTGACATACACAGAGCTTGATCCGAGAAATTCAGAAAATAATAATTCTTCAGTACTTAGCAGCATCAACTTTAGTTTTAATAACAGTTCGAATTAATTTGGCATGCCAATTACAAGCAGTTCAATCTCTTGTCCAGACATGTCCATAAGAATTTTACACTGGATACATGGCCCTTTTTATTTGTTGGCGCAATTTCTTGGTGTCTATTATTTATTATTCCCGATAAATTCTCAGTCGAATTTAAATCTGGCGAGTTTGCCGTCCAGAAAAAAAGGTTGATTTGGCGTTGTTTGAATCAGGTATTTGTTGAATGAATTATGACAGGAAACTATGTCCTGTTGAAAGAAATAATAATCATCGCATTTATCTTCGGACATCATGCAATACAACTGATGCCAGCGGATATGGAATCGGAGCGGTTCTTGTACAAGTACAGGAAGGAATGGAGAGACCGATAGCCTATGCATCTCGATCTCTGACAATGGCGGAGAAAAATTATTCGACCACTGAAAGAGAATGCCTTGCTGTCGTGTGGGCCATCAACAAATTTAGACCTTACCTCTTTGGACGACCTCTTACTGTTGTCACGGACCATCATTCTCTTTGCTGGTTGACTAATCTTAAAGACCCTTCGGGAAGATTGGCAAGGTGGTCATTAAAATTACAGGATTGCGATTTTTCGGTGGAATTCAACAATGGAAGGAAACATAAGGATGCAGATTGCCTGTCAAGAAACCCACTGCCGAACCTGGACACGGATTCTCTTGACGAAATTCCCTGTTTGTTATCTCTAACGTCATTTGAAGCGGAACAAAGAAAAGATCCTAAACTTGCAGCCATAAGAATTACTGTCGCAGAAAAAGGCAATGACAGGAATTTCAGTATAATGGGTGGGATATTGTACAGAAGAAATTACGATCCTATGGGTAAGACTTGGCTTCTGGTAGTTCCTAAAACCATCAGAAAGGATATTCTTCGAACCCTTCATGACGCTCCTACGGCTGGTCATCTGGGATTTGCCAAGACCTACGATAGGGTAAGGCGTAAATTCTACTGGCCTGGATTATATCGTAGTGTTCGGCAGTATGTCTCTCATTGTAATGAATGCCAAAGGAGAAAATCGCCACCCAACCTTCCAGCGGGACACTTACAACCTATAGAACCTCCAACAGTACCATTTCATAAAGTGGGAATAGATTTACTTGGTCGATTTCCCCTGACAAGGGACGGTAATAAGTGGATTCTTGTATGTACTGATTATTTGACGAGATTCGCTATAACCAAAGCCCTCCCGAATGCAAAATCTAAAGAAATAGCTCAGTTTCTAGTTGAAGATGTCATCTTAAAGCATGGTTCACCCAGGAATATGATTAGCGATCGAGGACGATCGTTTCTTTCCCATTTGGTCGCCGAAATTAACATATTGTGTCGGACAGGGCACCTTCTTACAACAGCCTACCACCCTCAAACCAATGGTTTAACGGAACGATTCAATAAAACATTTGCAGACATGCTCGCTATGTACGTGGACGTGGAGCAAAAGAATTGGGACACGATCCTGCCTTTCGTTACGTTCGCCTACAACTCGGCAAAGCAGGAAACAACAGGGTTTAGTCCTTTCTTTTTGTTCCATGGTCGTGATGTTGAAACCCCACTTGACGCAATACTACCGTATGAACATGATAAAGACTCACCTAATGACTATGTCCATGAATTGGTCACCAGAGCTGAAGAAGCAAGACAAATCGCAAAATTCCACATTCAAAGATCACAAGTTGGTGACAAACAGCGTTACGACGAAAGACATCGATCTGTGAACTATCAACAAAACGATCTAGTATGGGTGTTTACGCCGATCCGAAAAGTGGGACGATCAGAAAAATTACTTAAGCGCTATTTTGGTCCATATCGTGTTCTTAGAAAATTATCTGAAGTTACGTATGAGGTTGAACCATGTGAAACTCAAGGTCGTAGAAAGAATTATAAAGACATTGTACACGTTTTGAGAATGAAACCATACAGAGATCCACAACAACAATTCGAAGAGGATGACGACCTTACTGAGATCATACCAATAAAGCCATTACCTGCTGAGAACCTCCTCCCGACGAAGAATAATTCTGATCCAACAAATAGAACTGGGCCGATCACACGAAGTCAAGCTAAACGCCTTCAGCGAGACGCTGAAATTTCTTAAGGAGGAAGAAGTGTAACAGAGTATCTATTCTGGGCCCGGTGGGATAGCGTTCGATTCTAGTTCGAACCTTTCCCACCGGGCCCTTCGTATGTTATACATAGCCTCCCAAGGAGTTCTATGACCTTCCAAGCACATACAATTTTGCTGACTACAAATTTCACGGAACGTTTCAGGCATTCTTTGTCAAATCTTTCTTGCTTCATTGTCATACACGAGTGCCTTGATCGCCATACGAGGCACAAAACACACTTCCATCACTGAGCAATACCTTCTTCCTGTCATCCAGGCCCCATACCACCCTTCTTTTCCACTATCACACTCTAGATAGTTTCTTCTTGACAATCCACCATCATGGCAAGGGCTTGAAGGACCGTAAGGCTATGTGAAGTTATGAGGCTATGTATAATATACGAAATGGCAGTATCTTATGGTGATAGCGTCAGAAGAGGCATGCGAGGATGATTATTTCCTTCAACAGAACTTAGCTTCCTGTCATATTTCAATCAACGAAGAACTGGCTCAAAAAGCGCCAAATCAACATACTTTTCTGGACTGCAAAGTCACCGGATTTGAATACAATTTAGAATATATGAGAAGTAATGAAGAAAAGACACCAAGAAACGGTGCCAACAAATAAAAAGGTTCTTGCATCCACTATAAAATCGGATAGCTATGTCTGGCCCCAAAATGCTGAGCCTATTGCAATTAGCTTGGCAAATGGATCGCGGGCTGTTATTAAAGTTAAAGGTGATGCTACTAAATACTAAAGCATTATTATTCTCTGAATTTTGGACAAAGTTTGTATACATCTTGGAATATTCTAATATTTTAAACTAAGTTTCTCTTACAACCGAATTATTAAGATGGCACATCACACCGGATTTGTTAAAATCCGAATGTCCCACTCAATTCGACCCGACAACCAACAAACCAATCACTATTACATAAGCTTCTCTAATTAGCTCTTTCGTTGCGAAACAACAGCACCGTGTCTTCCTCACACTTGCCATTTTGTATTTGTGCGACCTTCCCGAAATCCTCCACCAAGTCAACTTAGTGCAATATTCGCTGCTTTCAAAGAGTAGCTGAAGTCTCCGTTGTCGTTGTACACCGTATAGAAAGAGAAAGCTTTAATGGATTTAACTCGCCAGCTACACATCAAAGGGAATCCAATTTTTAAAGGTGGCAAAATAAGATCCGAGTCACTATAACTTTTCGTTTCGTGGAAACACCGTCCTTCCCTGAAAAGAATTTATCCCTTACTTGTTCGATGCGAAGGCAATATAACAAGAAAGAATGGATATCTAAACTCGATGCTTAACTTAAAGTTGTTCCATCAATATTTCCTAGCACCTTGAGAGAAGAGAATAGGTGCGCAGAAAAGAATAGAATTTTCTGAAAGGAACGATAGATTTGATGATTCAATTTTGACTCTAGTGGTGTTCTATTTACTTTGGAACGTTCTGATCCGGAGAAATAGCGAGAGGTAGAAAAGTGTCCCCGGTTATCTTATACTTACACTTTCAATTTCTATCGGCCTTTAAGCAGGTTGTAATAAAAAACGTATTGAACTCTTTTTCCCGTTATCCCTGTTTCCGTTTTCTTTGGGAAATGAGCTGATGTTTTTTCAGTCCGGGAAAGGTTGAAAAGAGGAAGTCTCTTTCTTTTAGCTTCAAGTATATATTTAGCGATTGTGCGTGGGAGAGGTTTTCTTATGTGTGCTCAATGAATTGCTGCTGGATCATCTTTGTAACATTCTAAAGACGCCCACAGAAAGAGAATGGAAAGAGTAATCAAAATTGGACTCGTTAAAATCCGTAAAATTACGCTTCCGAGGGGTTGATATAATTCCACTTCGCAACCTGCAGTCTTCCCTGCATGGTTTTTAATGAGTTTTGACCTTCACCAATGTAATCTTTTCAAAGGATTCTATTTTAAGGAAAATACAAATAGCATCTTTCGAAATGAGATTCTAATTTAAGGAAAGGATCAATAAAATCTTTCTTTCTAAGGAAATAACAAATATATTCTTTTCAAAGAATTCTATTCGATGGAAATAACAAATACAATCTTCTAAAAGGATTATATTCTAAGGAAAATAAATGGTATATTTCCAAATGATTCTATTCTAAGAAAATGACCAATATAATCTTTCGTCTGACGGAATCTATTCTAATGAAATGAACAATAGAATCTTTCCAAAGGATTATATTCTAAGTAAAGAACCAAAAAACCTTTTAGAGGATTCTATTCTAAGGACAGGATCAATGAAATCTTTCTGAAGAATTCTATTCTAAGGAAAGAGCAAATATATATATATAAGGATCCTGTTCCAAGGAAGGGACCAGTAGAATATTTCCAAGGGACTCTATTCTAAGGAAAAACAAATGGAATCTTTCTAAATAATTCTATTTGAAGAAAAGGACTAAAATAATATTTTTTCTGAAAGTTCTATTGTAAGAAACATTAATACAACCTTTCCAAAGAATTCTATTATCAGAAAAGAGTAATGAGAATTTTCCCAAAAGATTCTATTCTAGGGAAACCAAATAAAATCTCTCCAAATGATTATATTATAAGGAAAGTACTATTAGAATCTTTCTAAAAGTTATGAATCGGTGTGGTAATTGAGTCAGGTGTTGTGAAATGAAAGCAATACTGCACTTCTCAGATATCTTGTTGCGCTCAGATGGTTAAATAACTTTCGGAAAAAATATTTATTCCACAAACTAAGCTCAGTAGTTTTAAATAACCCCCTTTCAGTGCTTAAAAATATTTAATCATAAATTCAACAGCAAGTTTCTTTCTAGTCAGTCATTTTTCCGTAAAAATGACTGTCACTAGCAATTATTAAATTGCGAAAAATCTACCAGGATAAAGACGGAAGCCATATAAAACTTCCCGAACCAATTTCCATCAAACTATACGAAGATTGCAATTCAACCTTTTTCGAATATTAATTTCTTAACCCTCCCGATGATTATCTCGACGAGGTATCTCGTCATTAGCGAAACTAACCAAATCTTGATGGACGAGATATATTGTCCATGAAGATCTCGTCGTCTCTTGTCATTAGAAAAAAACTGATCAGATCTTTATCTCGTTGTAATAAAAAATCTGCAATATCGCGAAGACGATATATCTCGTCATAAGCAAAATTGGGAAGATCTTGATGGGCGAGATATCTCGTAGAAACCACGTGGAGGGTTAATTAGTATTTCATATTAAAATAAATTTACAAAAATAGAAACATTACGTAGATTTCGTTTGAGTACTTTAATAGTTACGTAATAAAAAGTTGAACCATAATAAGATTATTTCGGAAGGTATGAATTAAAGTATTGGAACATAATTTAAAAGCAGATGCTTCAAATTTTCTGTATTCATAATCCAGAAGTGGCTAGACCAAGTGATTTGAAACGGTATCTGAGTTTGTTTTGATATAGATATGAGCGGCGTCAAATTTGAGAGCTGTCATTAGGAATTATGAAGTTTGCGCCCAATAGAATACGAAGATGGCATCTTATGCAATTTTCATGCATGTAAATTGATGGAAAACATTATTCCTTACTGAATGGTACCTTTGAACCTGCTTTGCTTTGAACGATTGGCAAGTTAAAGAGAGTGATTTATTTCTTTTCCGCATCTGAACATTAAAAATAAAACGGATTTGTGAGGCTTTATTCAATCACATCAATAAACATAAGTAAGGACATTGACAAATTCGCGAAAAAGAGTAGTAATAGCAATTTTTTTTCTTTAATGGCTTTTAAAAATTAATCTCAAGTCTTGAAGACAAAGAAGAAAAGAAATATTGTACTTTGGGGATACATAGCATAATACCCTATATAAAAATTGATACATAGAATCTACTTATGAACATCAACAGTAAAAATACTAACACTGTTTGTAAGAAAAAGTAATTTAAATACTCATAAATTCAGAGAATTAGTGTTGTTTTGATGACCAGGATTTAAAAGTAATCAAAAAAGAAAATAAAAAAGTTAATGCATTGATTCTACTTAAATTTAATCTCTTCATTTTAGATGTTCCAAATATGAAGATAAATACCGACTTATATTTTTACTGGTTTAAGATGTGATAGAAATAACATCTCTTTCTAAATAGAGCAGTAATAATATCTTCTTTGTTTTCTGAATTTCCTTTTTCCGGGATTAATTTAGAATTCGAAAAAGCAGTTTCTAGTTTGGATATGTGTCGTAAAAAATCAAAAGCAAATGCAGAGAATTTTCTAAAATTCTGAAAGTAATTAGCATACTATAAAAAATATGAAGACGAATTGCGGAATTGGAAGAGCTTTGTCAAACACTTGTCTTTAAAAATAATTTGTTGAGAATATTTGACGACACTACAAGAAATCCAAATAATAAAATAGCGCTCTAAAGATTTAGAAATTGCGAAAATAACTGAAACGCATTTATTTGACACAAATATTTTCACGTTCAGCGCTTCGTGGTAGAAAAGTGAAACTCCTACTGTAACAAGGAATTTTAAAATTCGAACAGCAACTACAAGAAGTTTTTCGTCAATCCTGTTAACCATGGCTTCACGAAAAGAAGCATCCGACATCTTCATAGTTACGCTTTCAATCAGAATAGCCCACATAACTACCATGAATAACTTAACTATTCCAAATTCCTGGGTTTAAAATCTTTTTTTTTGTTTTTATTTCACGAACGAAAAATGAAAGAGCTTAATATCGAGCCCGCAACATTCCCGAAGAATTAATCATTCAGACCTGCCTTAATGAAAGTAAATCAGTCTCCGTAAACCTCAGAGGTAAACCTCGCACCGACGCAATTAATCCCACAAGATATTTATAACCATTCAAGATTTACCCAATCATTAATGTGCGGAGTCCAGCGCTGAACGCACCACAACTCCGAAGACATTTATAAACCTCAAGCGTTGATAAATTCTTTAAGAATCCATCCGAAACCTGGTGCTTAAACGACACATTCGCCATACATCAGCTTTTCCGGAAATGCAACCACACAAAGGACTCTTTCATTACTCGAAGCCGGAGTTCTGTGCTTTATTCAACAGATGGGTATAATGGATATAGTGGGGGCAGCGCGAGAGAGACAGTCGCAGTTACGCCGAAGCATAACTCATGCCAATTTAATTAATTTGCGGTATCGCTATTGAGGATCTGGCATTCGAAGAGGTGGTCGTTTGCGGTCCCGGAAAGCTTCTGGGAGTCATTTCTAAAGATATCACTCACTAGTTATGGTAGGTTAGACTGGAAATCGCTCGATTTGGAAAGAGTGTCACAACTGCAACCGATGGTGTTTTATCATTGAATTGTTAAAAGGGATCAGTTAGTAGTTGGGCTTTATGACGTTGAGTCCTGGAGCTTGAATAAAACATTCGGTAAATTACCGAGTTAGGGGGAGGTTGGAACGCCGAAGGGTTCGGGCGGATCCAGCGATTAGTGTTGATGGTTTCTTATAATATTTTCATGTATTGATGTCAGGATCCATTGAGGAGTCTAACAGCAGATGGTGGGTGTTTTGGGAACGGATGTGGATATCTATGCGATGTGAGTAAATGTGTCGTTTTATTCAGTTACATTTGCACTCCCATTGAAATGATTTCAGCGATAAATTGTGAAATCAGATGGTAAAACGTGTTATGCTGTTTTTCCTAATTTTTAGTACAGCGAATTTTAATTGTTTGATTGGGTGTTTTTGAGGTGTATTGCGCTTAGGGCATATTTGGAAAAGCTGTGTCAATAACGTTCAGTAAATGGACATACAAACACACCGAAAGTTTTTCTACCACAAAAGAGAGAAATGTATCTAGAGTTATTCGACTGAGTTCGTTGGCTTTTCTTATGGCTCAAGGACTATTTGGTCATAAGACAGAGTCAAGTAATGGACATACACACACAAAGTTTCGCTGAAACAGAAGAGAGGAATACACCCAGAGGAATCGAACTTGTATATCCTACAACTCGCAAATTACTAGAGCGATGGACAAACCCACTGAGCAACGACTATCTACACTGAGCAAAGATATCAAAACCCTATTCGGAGGGGGTCTGCGGGTTGAGTAAATATATTCAGCGGGCAGTATCTGGGCTGCGGGCTGATAAAAATATTCGAATGTCCGTATCTAGTCTGCGGGTCTGATAAAAAATTCGGAGGGCCGTATCAGATCTGTGGGCAGGGGAAATCTGTAGGGAGGGGCATACTGGTCTGCAGGTCTGAGATAAACGTATTCTCTACACGTATGTATTATATTATGCTTACGGCTTTTAATGCAATCTACCAGATCCAACCAGGACAATAGCTGTTTCACAAATAGCTAAAAACGCAGAAAGCACACCATTTAAACCCCCCAAAGAGGTTTCGACTTGTCCATCAATATCTGACCGATTTTACTTATGATGAGACATCTTGTCATCAAGATATTGCCGATTTTTCTATGATGACGAGATCAAGATCTGGTCAGTTTTCTTCTAATGACGAGAGAGTACTAGAGACGGAACCAAGAGGGTTAACGAAACTATTTAATGGTGTGGTGAAAGAAGGTAACGGGATGAATAAAAAGGTGAAGTCCAGAGATCGGCACAAACCCGAAATTGAAGAAAATTCGAAATTTGCGCCAAAATTTAATACGTTGAAAAACAGTGAACAGCCTTCGAATAAGTTAATCTGATACAATTAGTCCTCCAAGTAGTTTCGAAAATATAACGAATCCATCAAGATTTGATCAATTTTGCTAATGACGAGATATCTTGTGATCAATATATTGCCGATTTTTGCCAATTATCATGACGAGATCAAGATCTGGTCAGTTTTTCATAATGACGAGATATCTTGTCCATCAAGATCTGATCAGTTTGCTAATGACGAGATATCTCGTCAAGACAACCACCAGGAGGTTATATTCGATCAATACATACACTGTTTTTGAGAATAATATTCAGCTGCAAGTAACATATAATTAGAGTCGAGTGATCATATTGTAAATTATTTTTGTTCAAAACAAGTTTGGAAAATATTAGATAAATTTAATGAGTACATAACGAAAAAATTAAAAAGTATTTTCGCAAAAAAAATTCGCAAAATCAGTATTCTTAAAAATAATTAAGTTTTATTAGGTTTATATTTGTCCGATTTCATTCTTGTTTACTCTATTGCATGGTAGAATTTGGAAACATTTACATTTCTAACATATCCTACAGTTTATTGATTTATTCTTTGACTTGTCTACATACATGAGTTGATTCACAATTACACACAAATGAAACACTATTCAAAACTCTCAAAGTTATATGATGCATATCGTACTAAAGTTGATACAATTAATGGAAAAAAACTTACGTTCATGTTTAATTTTATGCAGTACGAATAGATGCACAAAATAAGAATATAAAAATGTTTCACCCATTGAGTATACCAAAGTAATCAATATTAATAAATTAAATTACTGTTAATTTAACTGTATGAAATATTCTTTATATTACATTAATTATTAATGTGTATAACATGCATATTTCATTTTAAAAATCCTCATTTAGAAACACCAAATTTTATTTATTCTTTTATTTGATAATTCAATTGGTTGCATTAGTTCGAATATTTGCACTTCATTCTATCAGCATTAAAATTTTATTCCACTTCCATTCTGGAAGTCACTCAAACCTGCCCATATCAGCAATAACAGTTTTCAACATTGGTACTCATATTCTTCACAGATACTAGTTTTTGATTACTTAACTTCAGTTACTTTTAAAAGTTATCGAGTTAAAAACACTTAATACTGGAGCTAGATTATTTTACGCAGACGATATTATATTTAAACCTTAGATTGAATGCGTTGCTTTTTGAGTTATTCCATTTATCTGCTACCCGATAAATTTTTGGTTCTAAAACATTCTACGGAGTTCAGAGAATACCTTCCAGTCAAAACCCACGACATTCCGAACACCAGACCTCCGGTAAAAGCGAAACGAGACATTATCTGGCAGGCGGGGAAAAACTCCGACTTGATAAATAGCTCTCCGATAACTCAACTCTAGCCAAATGAGCACATTGTCCCCATCCATAATATCTTTTTTCCCTTCTACTTACATGAATGGGTGCCTAAAAACCTTCCACATTATTCCTTACCCCGTGTGCCAAAACTGTGCCGAAGGGGAACCTCTCCAACCGAACAAAAAACATATCCGTCGATATTCCAGAAAAAAGTAAGCATAAGTAAAAGAACGGCTTTGTTCTTTTTTATTCTGTTCTAATGTAACCTGAAGGCAGCGATGAGGGGGAGGGAGGGACAATAGACGTAAAAAAAGGAATGGAAACATCAAAAATAGAAGTCATTTTGAATTCTTGGATAACGATCTGATAGGGCGCCTAAAGGCCCCTGTTCGGGAAAGATGTTCGATTCGCCCCGAAAAGAGAATTGGGCTCGAATATCAGATCTGCCTCTCAGTGTCGGTGCTGAGGGACTTTTAATGGGATATCCACATTCGGGAGAGTTGGGTTTTCTAAATAACTTCTAATTTCCTGCCTCGCTTGCGGATTATCAGCTGCAGTTTCCGGTAAGGGGAGATAGCAGGGACATCTAGTGACGAAGTCGGAAAATGCCTTCTTTAATACGTTCCACGGCCCGATTCGATTTGGCGTTGTGTTCTACCTTCGTTTTTTCACGAGTTGGGTAGTAATAGGATTGCGATGGGTTAGCGAATTTTTTTTCTCTCTGTTGTGTAGTAACTGCTGTTGAAGCCCCTTGGTGCTTTAATTTTGTAAATAACGCTTCAAGTGCTTAGAGGAAACAGCAATCAGAAAAGACGTTAAAGCGTTAATCTGACGGGGAGGTTTTAGGGGACCGGTTCGAGTGAGTCTATTATATTTTTCGGACTTGAAAAGAATATAGTAATTGGATGTTTGGACAAAAAATATCAATAGCGAAATCAGTAAAAGGAATTTCGAAGTAGGAGCAACTAAATACAAGACGAAGAGCTAGCATCTCATTATAGGAATCTACATATCTAGAATCGAATAGATCTTGTTTGGACATAAAATCGAAACAAATTGATTTACTCAAACTATAATTTAAGAAAAGATGATTTTACATAATCACTCTAGAGGTAAACAGTCAGTCGCAACTCCAAAGAAAGAAATAATGTGAGAGAAAGAGAAAAAGAGAGAGAAAAGTGCGAGAGGAATAATGAGAGAGAAATAGCGTGGGTAGAGAAATAGTGGAATAGAGAGAAATAGTGGAATAGAGAAAAAGAGAGAAATAGTGAGATAGAGAGAAATAATGAGATAGAGAGAAATAGCGTGAGTACAGAAATAATGCAATGGAGAAAAAGAGAGAAATACCGAGAAAAACAAGAAATTAATACCTGTTTTGGTTTTTTATTCAAAATAGGACCCTCCGTCTTCAATGCACTTTTTACAGCGATTTATTAATGAATCGACGCCTGTTGTAAATCACTTTGTGCAATGGCCTGCAAAGCACGCGTCGAAGCTTCTTGTATGGTCGAAATATCCTCATAATAACACCATTTTAAGTTTTGGGAGTAAGGAGTAGTCACAGGATGCTAAATCAGGTGAATACTGTGGATGGTTCAACACACAGACATTATTTTTTTGCCAAAAATCGACGAACAATAAGGGAGGTGTGACTGGGTGCATTGTCGTGTAACAAACACCAACTGCTTTCAGTCCTATAGTCTGGACGAATTCTGGCCATCAAACGCTTTAAAACAGCTAAGTAGTATTGACCTGTAATTGTTTGTCCAGTTGTAACAAATTCTTTGTGGATAATACCTTTACTATCGAAGAATGTAATGAGCATTGTTTTGATTTTGGATGGAACTTTTCTTGTTTTTTTGGCTTGCGGTGAATTTGGTGACTTCCATTCCGTACTTTGTCGCTTTGTTTCAGGATCATATTGGAAACATCAGGTTTCATCACCTGTAACAATGGACTTCAAGAAGTTTGGATCGTTTTCAGCGGCTGAAATTATGTCTCTGCAATGTGCACTTCTCATTGCTTTTTGTTCAGGGGTGAAAGTGTGTGGAACAAATTTAGCACACACTTTTGTTTTGCCCAAATCTTCATTCAGGATGGTTCGAATTGTTTCTTTGTTGATGTTTAAAGAGTCTTCCATCATTCTCAGTGACGCACAGCGATCGTTTGTTACGAAATTTCGTACTTTATTCAATAACTTCAGGTGTCCTAGATGAAATTGGTCTTCCACTACGCTGATCATCTTCTACCGTATCTCTTCCGTCCAAAAAAATGTTTGTGCCACACAAAAACATTTGATCTACTTAAACAACAGTCACTGTAAACTTGTTTCATGAGTTGGTATGTTTCCGAAGCACTTTTACCAAGTTTTGCGTTAAATTTAATTACAGCTCTTTGCTCCATCTCGAAAAATCAACATGAAAAAAATTCACTTCTGCAATGAACGCTTGACTTCTCTCAGCTACTTAACGAAATGCGCACAACTTGTTGGCAGTGTGCCAGCAGACCATGGACGTTATGACGCATGCGCATTTACACTCACAGCGCCATTACAACCAGCGCTCTGGGACGAGTCTTAAAACTTATTTGACGCACTGTGTATATCTGGTGATTGTCTCGACAAGGTATCTCGTCATTAGCAAAACTGATCAGATCTTTGATGGACAAGATATCTTGTCATTAGAAAAATCTAACCAGACCTGAGATCTTGTCATCATCAAAAAACGGCAATATCTTGATGATGGCGTTTTTAGTCCTTAGAAAAATTGGCCAGATCTTAATGGACGAGATATCTTGTAGAAACCACTTGGGGTGTAATTTTATGTCATTGAACCCCATTTGAGAAACAGCATAGTACAATCATGTCAATACAAACCTTAGCGTAAATTCTTTATGTTAAAACATCTGTGACCACCTTTTTAAATCATGTATAGTCATAGAAATTAAAATTTTAAATTTCTATTCAGACAAGCAAGAAAATTTTAATAAAAAAAGTTTTTGAATAAGATTCAATATTCTTTTACTGTAAAAATGTCTGCATGCATTATGCTGTTTCAGGTCAAGAAAAAGGCGAGTGCGCAGGGTTTAGTTTTTATGCCTCCACTCAAGGAATACTTTTCCGAGTTTCCTTCTATTGATCCAACGCATTATCAATTTATATCTTCGATAATCTACCACCCAGACATATTTTTTATCCATAAAATGAACCCACGTTGTTGCAACGATGAATGTAACTTTCAAAAGATTTCGCAGAAAAGGAGAATTCGGTTCGATTGCTTTTTATGTTTCCCCAAAAAATCAAACGAAATTTAAATCAGAAAATCTACATAATAACTTCAAGACAATCAAGTAAGTTGTATATCAATACTAAATTGTGTATTCTTTGGGCAAGTGTGAAGATTTTGATTAAAGACCTAATTTGTGTAACAAAATCACATAAACAGTTTATTCTATTGTTTCTTCTATTCTCAAGCATGCGAGCGCTTTGTGTAGAAGAAATAGTGTTCGAATATTACATGTAGGCGAGATAACATTTGCTTTGTTATAATAAAAATACTACCAGGAAGAAATTTCAAACCAATATAGTTTATTTGTAGAATAACTGCCAGATTTCAAGTCCTAGGTTTAGTTTGGTTTTTCGCTCTTGGTCATCTTTTGCTACTGGAGTTCTAATTAGACGGTATGGGTGAATAAAGATAAAATCATAATTAAAAAATAGAATTAAGTCATGAGAGCGATTTTCAATGTAAACAAGCAATCCACTGTGAATTGGAGAAGAGATTGATTCCTTGTTTTGGCGTTTTATGGCGAAAAGACTATATTTGATCAAGCTGATTCAAACACAAGTAAAAAATGCTGTGAAAATTAAAAAAAGAGGCATTGGGGAACAGAGTAGTGCGATGAAAGCAGAAATAGATCGCTTAGGTATCCCTGGAGCATGACTCCCGTGATTATTACTAAAGACACTGAACCCCATGTGAAAATAAAGGATCACTAGAGTACCTAGGCTCTGTGAAGTCCGTACACGCCTAAAAGAGATGTGCCCCTGAGAACTCCGAAAGAAGATAATTTTACTTCCTGTTATCCAGTGCGGAATATGGATGGATGTATGAATGAGTTTTTATGGTATAGTTGCCTATGGAATATGTGTACTGCAAGCACATTTTACCACAAAAGCTCTAGCGCCATCTACATTTAAGAGAATAAATACACATACACAAAAGCCGTTTGCGTTACAATAAAATCTCTCATTGTGTTGACATTTAAAAAACCGTAACCTAAATACTATCTAAAGAATGCCTTAAAGTTAAAGTTTGAAAACATTGAAAATAAAAATATTTTAAATGTACTTATTTCGCGATGAATATCTTATGAGATTAGAAGTCTAAAATCTTGTTCGGTGGCTAGTTGAATTAACGTCGCACTGGAGCAACACAATGGGCTATTATGCATTGTCCGAATAGGAAAGTAAACTTGGACTACAGATTGTAGCACTATCTACAATAGAATCATACTAAAAATGTATTCCTGAAAATGAAGCTCATTTTAATTTTTTTATTGCCATTTTTGATAAACCAGAAGATATTTACAGGGATATATTAGGATGTAAAATTTTATTCCTTTTATCTGAAACAAAATAGTTTTCCATTTTCACTGTTTCGTTGAAAGAAAAACTGCATTCTCGGTAAAGCTGCTTCTCATGTCTGTTTCAATTCCTTCTTTGTTGGACTTAGTGAATGATTGAAATAGAAAATTTGAGCTTGCTTTTCTCAGTTCCTATGATTTGGCTTGAGCCAAGTAGTCAGATAGAAGAAGGGTTATTTTGTTTAACTAACCTGAGCGGATTTTCAAAGAATAAAAGTAAAATCCTGTACCTAAAATTGACACAAACCCTAAGGCCTGTTTTTGAAGGAGAATGTTTCACCTGTTTAATATTTTATACCAATTCATTCAATGAACTATGCAGAGATAGATTCAAATTTGTCAAGGGAAGATATGTACATACACGAAGATCCTAATCTTACATACACTCCCAAGCACTTAGATGGCCCCATTTGATTATCGCTCCAAGTAGTTTCGACTACATATCTCGTCAACAATTGTCAAATTTTTCTAATGATGAGATTTCTCGTCATTAAAATATTGCTGATTTTTATATGACGAAGGGATCAATATCTAGTCAGTTTTGTTAATGACGAGACACCTCGTCACAACCACCAGGAGGATTAAGGAAAATTAACTGAATGAGGTTGTTCGAGATCTGTCCTTCCAAACAAGCTGGACGTTTTGGGTAACCTAGCCTTTAGTTGACTTAGTTTAACTTAGAGTTGAACCTTCTAGCTAAAAGCACATGTGTTTCTGTGTTCAGATATGAAAATATGGTTAGATATACTTTTTATGAAATGTAGGATGGTATGTGCTTTTGTTCCGATATTTCAGAGCTGATGAAATATTTATGAAAATCTCACGATCACAGCGAAGGATGTCTATTTTTCGACTCATGCTAGGTTATTTTAAAAGCTGTCCTTTGGTATAACGGAAAACAAAACTCTTCTATTTTAGTAACTCATGCTGTAAGTTTGAGCTGTGGACAAAGTTGGCCCAGGTATCTTACACTTAAAGGAAAAATGTCCAAAATTAAGAGATGCAAAACTTAAAGGAATCCTTTTTTGGATCGCAGATGACACTTCTGAGTGATTCTATTTTTATACAGAAAATCTAAGCAGCAAAGAGTTTGTCGCATGGCAATCATTCACATCTGCGGAAACACAAAGAGAGAAACTACTATCAACTCATTAAAAACCTTTTCAAGAACTATAAAAACCTTGGATACCGAAAATTCCTAAAATACCTTCTAGATTCTCATTTGGATTTTTTCGCTGACAATCTAGGAGTAGTCAGCGATGACCAAGGAGAGGTTCCACCAGGATATCCAAACTATACAGGAGAGGTATCAAGGCAGGTGGGATCTCGTAATGCTTAGTGATCACTCTAGGATTTTCCAGGATAAAACTACACACAAGTGAAAAGAATGAACTATTTGTATGGGAATACGAATAAGCGTATCAGCTTAATTTTCTATTGATACAAGCTTACTCTATGTTTTTGGTGTCTCGTGTAGTAATATGTTGATATAATATTAATAATTTTTAAATTGCAATTTTATAGCTAACAAGAAAAATAAATGGAGTAATAAATTACAATTTGAAGATCAGCTTTAACTGGGAATTTAGTAAAATATGGCATTTACTTCAATTTCCAAGACATGCAAATATTGCATTGTATTTACATATTTTAACAATTATTAATACTAAAAAACTGTACTAATGGAGATTTTATTTGAGTTAGACCCCAAAATTAGTTAGAAAAATCTTATATCGGCCATGTTATGAAAACAATTTAAAATTGTTGACCAATGTTAATAGTAACTCCTCTATTATGTTGTTAGACTGTGTCTCAATTTTTTAAGTCTTAACCACAACACCACGACTGCATTAAAAGAAATTTATAACATTATTAAAAGAAATTTTTAACACGGCATACATTAAAATAAATTATGTTTAATGCACTAAAAATACACTTTCACCCAGGAAGGAAAGTTTATCTGTTTTCGAAGTAGAGATATTGATTTTTATGTTGTGTCAAATGTTGTATAAAAGATATCTTGGCGAATCATGATCTGCAAAAATCAACATAGCGGAAGGCTCTCTGCATGAGATACCTATTTGTTTTTGGAATCTCTCTCAATGATCAATCTATAAATATAAACCTCTCCTTGCATCGAGCGAATATGGGATATAGTACACTAGTAAATTTATAAATGGTGACAATAAATTGAAAGTTCAACGAACCAGTGTTTGAACAATTGGTTGAAAAACATTTGATCATGATTCTCTGGCTACATCTCTATTTGTCGTAAACGGCTAAGCGGACCAGCTCTTCATGTTCTCATCGAGTTCTTTTATTCTCAGTCCCTTCCAAATCAGTCATCTTTCAAACTTAAGATGTTGGTGCTGCTGGGTTAAACATTAAACCACAAAAGAATCCCACCTTGGAAGTGTCAATTAATCATCAAGGATGGATGAATCACACAAAAACTTTTGTTGAAGGTTAAGATAAAATTTCAACTAAATAACACTCCCAGTTTTTGATTCAGCTCTGGAAGTGTGTGCTAAAAGCATCGACATAAGGTTTTGTTCAAAATCATCCGAATTCTAATGGATGATTTAAAGGGCTTCAGCCTACCGAAATATTTCAACTCTATTCAAGTTGTCGAAAAGTTGTCATGTGCTAAAACACTGCTCTAGAACAGCTGCGTTCTGTTTTTCCTCGCCGTTTGATAACTGAATGCGAACTTTCGGATCCTTCTTTTTACATCCATACCTTTTTTCATGGAACACTTCTTTCCCACCCTACCCCCCAAAGAATATGATTAACGATATTTCACAAAATGTCATAGATTAAGTGCCAAGGTAAAAAGTTATTTTTCTCCCCCAGAAAATGGCTGACAAATCGTTTGTTCGAAAGGAAAACGCGCAAATGGCGCCTTCTGTAGAATCTGGCATTGGTTGTTAGGAACATTTTGACGTTCGATAGCTCTATTTCCGATGATTTTTGACAGATATGAATTTATTCTGCGTTTCTGTCACTCTGATTTTTATTCCATCGAAAAAAATATTCTGCTTACGTTGTGAAAAATGATCTGATATTTTTAAGGCATTCCGCTTCCTTTTATGCTTGAGGATTATTTCAAATTGTACATATATTTCGCACGGTTTCGCACATTATTTGCTCTTAAATGAACGACATTTGTTTGGAAACTAACAAAGCATTTCATAATTACAGTACTCTTAAAAGTGCTTTCGAAAAATAGTAAGTAGTTATTTGAGTCATAAATGTGTTCTTTCTAAACTCTTCCAAATTTTTCTTGAAAGACATTTAAAGTTACAAAACCAGCAGTGGAAATCCGTGAATTTTGGACTCCTTAACTTTAACATCTATTATATCTCAATGGGGAGAATTCTATCAAGCAAACTTTTATAAGAGAATGTAGTATACAAAAATACTAATTCTTAGTAGTTTAAGCTGATCGAAGGCATCTGATGAAGCAATATTTGAACCACTAAAAACCGGTGGTATATTTTTATGTGCTGTTGATTTGGTTTGGTGTCTTTTTAATGTAAATCTTAGAATGGATTCTTGTTCCGTTCCTACAAGAATTCATTACTTTAACGTAATCTTTAACAGGATGACATTGTCAATTTCAAATTCCTATCTTTCAATTGACCATATCTGCTTCTCACTTTCAAGCTCCTGCAGTAATGATATATAAAAATTTATTAAGTACTAGCTGAATTACCCGGCGTTGCTCGGGTTGAAATGGTTAAATGTTGTTTGAAAATTGAATTCGAATAATCACTTTCCTTTCACAGAAAAATGTAATAATTTAAGTTGTACGGAAAATACATTTTAACTTTTTCATAGCTTCTACAATATACGTCGGACGCAAATATATACATTTAATTCCTGAATATATTGCAATATGTAAAAGATTAAGACATAAATACAAACAGAAACGAAATTCCTACGAAAAAATGCGCTCTACAAAGTTTTATAAAAAAGTAAATATTAATTCTGGTGCTGTCAGATACCGAGTAGCAAAATTACGCTTTTATGATCAATGAGTTTTTAGTTTGTGCTTTTCGGAATAACGGTGCTTGGGTTAGAAATAAATGTAATTGGTGTAGACAAATTAAACTGAATAATAAAAAATTTTCTAAAAGCAGAAGGTCGATTTTACAGAATTTTTAAGAAAGAAAATCACTGCTTTCAACGGAGGATTCACATGTAACTATTCCGGACATCTTAAAAATAAGTTACACGCCTTACCTAAAACGCTTATGAAATAGAATTCTACAAATTATTACGCATTCAATAAATTATTTAAGGAAAGTTGGTCGAAATATACACCAACTTTCCTTGAAAATAATCCTTGAACTCCTGAAAACCTTTCCTTGAATTTCCTTGCAAAAATAAATATTCTATAAAGTATTCTTTCTTCATCAATAAAATATCTATAATTTATTTACGTCATGGGAAGAACTAAAAAGTCAGTTCAAACATAAATATTGTAATTTAATTTGTTTCGGAAAAAATTGTTTTCGATCAACACTGGTAAAGCAACCATAGCTGCTTAAAGCAATCAATCTATGCTCAATGTTATTTCGAATAGTTTTTAGCCCCCTAGGGCCAATAGAAGGGGGTTAAGAGTTAGCCTATGCTGACCGCAGTGTTCTAAAGTATAAGTGTACCAAATTTGGTGTGGATTGGTCGAACGGTGTAGATTTCTATAGAAAATATACATATATACACGCACACATCCTATTTTATATATATAGATTATGTACTTAGGACAACAGAACCAAATTACACGTAATCAGAATTACACATTAAGGAATTAAAACTCATTACTTGGTGTAACTTTAAAATATTTAAATATTTTGAAATATAATTATGAAATATCTTATAAGTATTGTTTGAAAAAGCATCCAAAATAATTTTGATGTGAATATGTCTTTAAAATCAGAACAGTACTGAGGGCATGCATGAAAAGCCGAGCGTCACAAAAATGCGTTTCAACTGTTGTCTTATGATTTCGGAACTAGAAGAAACATCCAGAAGATAAATATAGCGTCATGTAGACAAAGGATGTCCATACCTCACATGACCTTCGGACCGAATGCGCAGGTGCACTGAGCGTGGGGATGGGGTCCGCGATGTGTCAAAATTCTACGCTGCTGGACGAGTTTGCAACGATACAAAATTATTAAGAATACATTGTAGTTCGAAATAAATTCGATTATCCTCCCCAGATGTTTAAATACGAATGATGAAAATTTGAGTTAACAGGTTCTGTAAGACGTTGATCGTCACCCATTGAGAGTGCTCCATCTTTTGCCTGGCTTAGTAAACATTTCTGATCCAAGTTATACGTTGGTCCAAATTACGCGGTTATACTTACGAAAGAATGGCAAGAAAATTTAACCTTTGGAATTCAACAGTTTAGACTGGATTGATAAGAAAGTCAACACCGATGCCTTATTTATAGGTCGAGAATGAAATGATCTCGAAAGGAAGCGATTGTTGAGTTCAGACTGTGTGCAGACCACGACAGTCTTTGGAACCATCTCCACCAATTGGGACTTGCTGATGCTCTAGACTGCAATTTATGCAACCTACGAAAACATATGGGTTGTGTTGGTGGGGTTTTATGGGTCAAGGGCCATATTTGGCCATGCTACGACAGACACAAGATACACAATATCAAGAGGTATGTTAGGTAGGTATTTTAGTTAACGTCACATTGGAGCAACACAACACACAATATCAAGAAATGGACATACACTCAACAAGAAAAGTTTCACTAACACAGAGATAGGAAGAATATATAACCTGCACCGCCTAGGACAGCCTATGTCTGTTGAAGATTTGGAAGAGTGCCCTACACTAATGGTTTTTAATTGCCTTGTGCAAAAATATTGGAGAGAACGTGGTCTAATTACTGACCTAGCAGCGAAAAGACATTTGCCAAAGGCTCAACGAAATGAACATTGTAAAGACGTTTTCATGCATCACCGAATGTAAAAGCTTTAATAAACATATTTCTGAGTCCTTACATAATTTGTGCTACTTTTAGTAGAAAACGATATCTAGTACAGGCTCAATGTTAAGATCTACGTTTTCATAAAGTAGGTAGGTAGGTAGTTATTTAACTCCGCACGGGAACAACACAAAAGGCTATTGGCGAAGGTTCGGAATCAATCCCGAAGAGAAAGATCAGTTGACAGTAGATCTTAATTTTGCACCTTGGTCAGATGACGAGGTCAACACCTGAGTTGGCACCATACTCTCTAAACATCCACACCACACCAATGGGAGGACATCTGAAGCCACGAACGATTTAACGTGCACCGGCCGTCTTGTACATGACGATCTTTTGATGGACCGAATTCCGAACTCGCAACCTTCCGGTTACTAGTCCATTACTTTTCCATCTGGGCTACCGAAGCTTCAGGTTTCTCAGAAGATACGTTTGTCTTTTATACACTATAGCACTCAGAAGCCAGCCACTGCTAATCATCCTGGTGGTTGTCTCGACGAGGTATTTCGTCATTAGCAAAACTGACCAGATCTTTATGGACGAGGTACCACGTCATTAGAAAAAAACTGACTAGATCTTGGTCTCGTCATCATCAGAAATGAGTAATATCTTGATAACGAGATATCTCGTCATGAGCAAAATTGATTATACGACGAGATATATCGTCATGAGTAAAACTGGTTATACGACGAGATATCTCGTCATGAGCAAAATTGGTTATACGACGAGATATCTCGTCATGAGCAAAATTGGTTATACGACGAGATATTTCGTCATGAGCAAAATTGGTTATACGACGAGATATCTCGTCATGAGCAAAACTGGTTATACGACGAGATATCTCGTCATGAGCAAAATTGGTTATACGACGAGATATCTCGTCGAAAACTAAGTAAAGTTGCTCAGACGTCTAAATTTGCACAAGCTTCATTGAACAAGGTGAGGTTGTTATACGGTCATTTCGTTTGCTACACGACGGCTAATTAGACTTCATTTCGCAAGAATCTAATTGTTTCGAAAATGCTGCTTGCCAAAAGGCCTAAGTTGTAAAAGTAGGAAAAAATCTAAACTTTTCTGAAAATCATTTGAATGTATAAAGTGATACATAAGCTCTGACTTATTTGTCAGAAAATGATTTATAGCGAACATGTAGCGACGTTAAGTAAAAAGGTGATAAAAAATACCAAAGATTTACTGATACAGACATCCTACAGAATAAACAAAAAACTTTACACCTTTCTTAAAGTAATGGCCGTACGAATGCGTTTCCTTTAGCAGTCTTTTCTAGGTGAAAGAGGTAACCAAGTACAAAAAAAGGAAAGTTCTAAGACCTGAAGGATTACTTGGGAATCTTTTCTTAGTAGTCCGAGCAAAGTTTGAAGCGTTTGGGACGATTGCCAGATGTTCAAGCTTAGATGTATAAATGATTCCTAGGAAAAATGTTTCACTTCTCTTACTGCTTTTTAAGGAAGTACTTGAATCGTTTGTTTTAGGAACGAAAATAATCAATAGCGTTGCAGAAGTTTGAACAAATTGCGTGAATGTTGTCATAGAGTGCGTTGTGTGATGTGAATTGCTAATTACTATTTGAATCTAACAGTTTAACCTTCCTGGTGATTTATCTTAGAATCGAAAACTGCCCTGTAGTGTCCAGCCACTGCTGCAAAAACCAGTTCCAAACTGTCTCAGTTCTGGGCTAGGGTAGGTAGGTATGTTAATTAAAGTCGCATTGGAGCAACCAATTGGTGACAGTCGAGGATCAAACACGAAGGGAAAGATCCGAGGAAAACACCACGTAATTTTGAACCACGGTCAGATCACGAAATCATACTTGAGCTGGCACCCCACTCTCCAAATTTCCACACCCCTCCAACGTGGGGATATTTGAGGCCACGAAATATTTAACATGCACTAGCCCCCCATGTACACGACTGCCTTTGATTGGACTCGAACTCGCAACCCTCCGGTTGCTAATCCGTTGCTCTTCCAACCGGCTACCACAGGCCCTCTGAGCAAGGGACAAATTTGTTTTTCCTACTTACTCGTAGATCTTCATTCCTCTTGGAGTTCTCAGATACCTCGTCATTAGCAAAATTGACCAGATCTTGGACGAGATATCTCGTCGAAACACTTGGAGGGTTAACCTTTTAATTCAGAGACAGTGTTGATTGAATTCTGGTTCATAATTTCAGAGATAAGACATTGCACACTAGCATATTTACAATTTGGGCAATAAGCTTTATTTAGCAATTTGGTTCATCTTTTGATCAGATTTGACTTCAAGTACATAATTACACAGTCCAAAGATGTTTGGTTGCGTTTTTATGATGCAAGGGCTATATTTGGCCATGATGCTCCAGACACAAGACATACAATCTGAAGTAATAGACATACACACACCATGAAAGTTTACTGATACAGAAGAGAGAAATACACCCATGGAGGAATCGAGCCTGTCCCTCCTACAACTCACTGGTTACTAGCTCATTGGGCATACTCACTGAGTCATGACAGCACCAGGTAGTCCAAAGAAGCAGTGAAGTGCTGCTAATCGCTGTTCCTTGGAACTGCATTGTTACTTGAAGTCAGATCTGATCAAAAGAGGGCCGCGGTAGCCCGGCTGGAAGAGTAACGGATTAGCAACCGGAGGGTTGCGAGTTCGAATCGAACCAAAGACCGTCGGGTACAAAGGGGCCTGGTGCACGTTAAATCAGTCGTGGCCACTAATGTCTTCACGATGGTGTGGTGTGGAAGTTTGGAGAGTGGGGTGCCAACTCAGGTGGGACCTCGTCGTCTGACCGTGGTTCAAAATTACGTCGTGTTGTCGTCGGATCTTGCCCTTCGGTTTGGTCCCGGACCGTCACCAATAGCCCGTTGTGTTACTCCAGTGTGACGTTAATTAAAATACCTACCTACCTACCCGGACTGTCGCCAATGGCCAGTTGCGTTGCTCCAGTGCGACGTTAGTTAAAGTACTTACCTACCTGATCAAAAGAACAAAATTATTAAAGTAAAAAGTTATTATATGTGTGTTTTCCAATGCCTCAAAAACTTGGATTATGACCTTGAATGTCGAAATTGCCTCCAAATCTCTGAGGTAGGTAGGTGGTTGAATTTATGTCACAATAGATCAACACAGCGGGCCATTGGTCCAGGATTAATCCAATGATCCGAGGACTACACCTCGTAATTTTCAATCACGGTCAGATGCTAAGGTCAGCACTTGTGTGAGCTGGCATTCCACTCTCCAAACTTTCACACCACGCCAATGTGAGGACATTTGAAGACACGACATATTTAATATGCACCAGCTCCACGTACACGGCTGTCTTTAGGTTGGAGTAAGTCAGGCCAATTGGAGCTAGGCTGAAAGGAAGTGATTGGTTGATTGGACACACAAGGAAAACTTTACTGGACACAGGAGAGAGAAATACACCGTAACCTGACAGGAATCGAATTGTGCAGCGTACATTTCAGCTTATTTGCTAGCTTAATGGTCAAACCCATGAGCCACGGCGACCCATAGGAAGATCGAAACAGATGGATTGACTATGCAGACAAGGACTTTGGCACTTTACTAAAAACTGAAGAACCATTGCCAATAACAGGTCAAGATGGAATAAAATCATCGAGGCCAATGTCCAAACTGCGAGAACCACAGAATTAGTTTGTAGTGTCTTAGTTCATTAAATTATTATGAGGGATAAAAGGTAAATTAATGGTAAAGTTTTTAGGAGAGTAGTACTCACCAGTTGGTCTGATTTTTGGGCTATGACATTGTTGATCATTGCTGCTGGGTACCAGACTCGATGCTACCGGATTTCGTGGGGTAGCTGCTTTCACCTTTTGGGTTCTTCGACTAACTTTTAGATTCAACCTTTCGGGTAAGTTCACATCTCAGGTCCATACACGGACAGAAAAAGATATCTCCTATTTTCTAGTAGACCACACGGAGTCCAGAATAACAGTTCAATAATTAAACGGGTGTATTGGATGTTAACACATTTCATTGTTACTGCGATACTGTCATGTTAGTCGAGAATGCAATACACACATTTCGTTTTTTTGGGGGTTAGCGGTTGTTGCACTGCTCCTTATGAAAATGTCTGATGACTTAAAGACTTGAATACTCAGAGTCGCTCACTAATCGAAAGTGGTTCAAAAATTAAACGCGTGTATTGGATATTAACACATTTCATTGGTTTATTGTAATACTGCTGTGCTAGAATGGCGTACATAAATTCCCAGTTTGGGTTAACGGTTGTTGAACTGCTCCTTATGAAAGTATTTGCTTTTGAAAATATTTTATTTATACTTTCCTTAAAATTGAATCCCCTGGAAAAATTGTATTGGTTCTTTAGATTGATTTAAATCTTCTGGAAAAATTCTACCGATCCTTAACTTAGAGTAGAATCAATTGGAAAAATTCTTTTCTTCAAGAAGGCTGAAATTGTTAAAAGTCATGCCATGAAGACTGCAGGTTGCAAGAGGAATTATACCGTGTGAACCCCTAAACTTAATAGTTTCATCCGAACAAATCTGGAAAATGTCACTGTTTGCAGAAAGTCGAATAATTTATTTTGGAAACCTTATTAATTTTTTTGAAGACCAAATCTGTTATAAAATATTTCTTTGAGTACAGATAAACGATTTCAGAGTAAAGCCCTGTAACTCAGTTATGTTCAAGAGATTAAATTAAGCAGCTAAAATTAAGCTTGTTTCTGACAGCTCTACATTCACTGAATTATGATTTACCGTCTTCACAAAGACTTCATGACAAGGATCTTCGTAAACAAGTGATTCTATTCTCAACACTTTAGGAGGCTTAGTAGATTTAGGGCGGAAGCCATAATTTCAGAAAGGTTAACCCTGTTTCTGTCAGTAACAGAATTTATTTACCCAAGAGTTCTAAATAAACTTGAAGTTCTGAAGTACTTAAGTCGAGAAAGCTCAAAGTTCTTAGGTAAAATTACGTGATAAATTACGGCGTATAGAAATAATTCAAAATTCGTGAAGATTTCGAACAAATATAAAAATTTATTTGAAAAAATACACACAACAAACCATAAGAAAAAAGTGGAATTAGATAAATAAATAATAATCAACGTTTTTTATAGAATAAGGAACGCCGTTTGATGTTTTATTATTTATTATAAGATGTTTCTTTAAAGTTCTTTCTATGATACCAGTAATAAAAATACAAAACAAAACGTATAAAGTTAAATGAAAATATAGTTTCGTAAAAATATCGTCTCCCATCAAAGTCTAATGCCGTATTTTGAATTTAGAACTTCTTTTGCTTTCCTTCAATTATTTATTGTTTGTAGTTCCACACGTGGCAAAATAAAAACATCATATAGTCAGTCGGCTTAGAAGAGAAACTCATTAATATCGAAACAAAATTTTACTGTACAGCTATTTAAAGACTTAGCTTTTTGGTAAAAAAGTAAATATTACAAGCATTTTGAGTGTTATGAATCTTCTAAGCAGATTACAATTTGACAATGTATTTCTCAACCTCCTTAAATAAGCATTTGCGTCTCCGAAAAATGGTCAGTTTCTGTAAGCCGTCCAAAATCGAAAACCCCATTGGCCGGCTTTAAAAATGGAACTCTTTTCTTAAAAAATTACTCTATTGTTTTAATCAGTTTGATTATTTTTAAACCATGACAATATATGAATAACACAGCTTATTGTAGCTTAAGCAGAGGATAGAATAAACAACAGAATCTTTTTAACGATTGAAAGAATTCATGGATTCCTTAGAAACATGTGGTTATTTAGTCATTGAGTGTGTTGTGGGGTAGATTTAACACTGCACCTCTCGCAAATCTCATGACTCTGTAAGGGTTAAACTATCAGAATTTTGTTTCTTTTTCAACAAACAGAAATTGCAACTCCAAATCCATACATTCTCTTAACGTAAAAATGCCAAAGTTTGCACTATCTGTGCGGCTTCCCATTCTGAACTGCGCCATCAATCACTTTTATTCGCTATGCTTCTCAGAAACTCGATTATTCTCGCAGAATGTATAAATTAAACCATATTTGAGCCTTCTCACTCATTGGAAATTCATCAGGCTCGCTATTCATAGATGCAGATTCCAGTAAAAGAGAATTCTTACTGATAAAACAAATTTATAAATCTTCTTATCGTATATACATTAGGACAACTGATTTGCTGGAAAATAAATTTATGGGGAATTTAACAAACCCACGGGGCTGCTATGGCTTAGTTACACCACGCTGGAAAACAGACATGAAATATAAGCAGACTGAGCACTGCTCTGTTGAGAGAACCTTCAAAAAATGTAACCAACATGTCGACAAGTCACGTGGCTACTCTATGAAAAATTGTCGTGGATGGCCGATTTGGCATCTTATCGCTTCGTTTGGAGTTAGAAAATCTTATGTTAGGGTAGGTGTGGTAAATGATAATTTCTATTGAGTGGCGACAAAAATAGTGAAATAGTCACTCTACTACTGTGCTGCGCGGACCAATAAGGTGATGAATCAATGGAAGGTCGTCTTCTCTATAGACGTGAGATGTAAGTAGACTGACCTATTGACTATTGAGAAGAGCTTCAAAAAAGTGCGATCAAAATTTAAACTAGTAGCTTACTGTTCTATGAATAATTAAATTGTTTGGCCGATTCAGCATCTTATCGCCTCGTTTGGCGATATAACATCCTATGACGGGGTAGATGTGTGAATGCGCATTTCTATAGAGTGGCGATGAAAAAGGTGAAATCGCTAAAGTCTACCACTATGTCGCACAAGCCATTCAGATGAAGAATCATTGGATGGTCGTTTTCTCCCGTCTCGTGGAGCAATCTAATGATGAATGTTTGTTCCATCAGGCATACGAAAGTAATCGAAGGGTCACGTCACTATTAGTTTTGGTCATATGATACTGGGCACATAAAATGTTACCATTTCTCACTATACTTTTACATCTCATCTATGCTAGCAACTAGCTAGTTGTAGGTTCGATTCCTGGAGCTTTCTCTCTTCTGTGTCAGTAAAACGTTTCCTTTGGATGTATGTCTATTGACGTTATCTGTCTCGTTTTTGACACAGCATAAAAAATTATGGCCTTTGTCAAATGACATTTCACAGACAGCCACCCAGAATCTTTATCGAATGTCAGGCCGTGTGTAAGCACTTATAATTACTAAAACTGGGCACACAAATTACTAGTTTTAGCATGTTCCTTTTGACTTACAATTTTTTAATTCAAATTTATAATTTATCGAACCACAAGTCATCGCTCAAATAAATTTCTATGCAATAATTCAAGTAGACGTTGCATTTATAATGAAGAGCAGTGAATTTATACATTTTTGCAACAAAAGCTGATTTATTATTTCACTATTTGCATTATTTAGCACTTAAGTGATCATAACAATAGTTTAATGAATAAATCATACTACATTATTATAATTATAAAAGTAACTTTATCACTTTTCACTTTATTCTATTAGTTCGTGTTTCGTTCCAACATGTACTCACACGTATACGTATAAAATTATTGATACACTCATGACAGTATCCAGCTTTTACAGACACTGGTTTTGAGTTCGTCTTAACTATTCAGCCTAACTTATACAGAGGTCTGTTTAGAGCAATATGGATCGATATGACCTTAGGCTAGAATTCTCATCACGTCCACGTTCATAGTAATACCTATTCAGTTATCAAAGCCTTTACCATTCTGGTGACATATCCTGTGGAAGAGGCATATTTACTTAGTCATCATAGCAGAGTGCAGAACGTCGCCATTATATTTACAAATAGCTTTATTCTAGTCTCATAGCTACTTGCTAAAAACTCATGTTTTCTATAACTACTCAGGCCCTGTAGTCCATCTCATGTCAAGAAAACAGCATTATGCCATGTTTCTCTGATAGCATCGTAACCATGGTTACTATCCATAAAATATTCCATTTTATTTGAGGTTTTATTCATGCAATTTCTGGCAATCGTCCCTAAATGCATTGATCAATATTTGCAAATATCAAATATACTATGCAGAAAAAGTGGAATTGGGGAAATACATTGAGGGGGCCATGATAGTCTTTATCTGACAAGATAACTATAGTTGGCAGTAGTGTCATTGCGGCGGAACGTGCTTTCAGTACGTATTTTGTACGTCATGACATTTGGCGTGTTTTCTAATTCTATCTCATCACTTCACCAATAGGAATTTCAAAAAATAAATTCTGAATTGGTATATGATATTTGATTAGATAACACCAAGCATCGTCAAAACGGCTGTCAACTGCATTTTAAGGTAACCTGGCATGTATAATGAGAGGGCATTTGGGTTACAGGAAGTAAAATATCCGTCTTCCGTCTGGGGTTTGTTTGTTTGCACTGAAAATCCTTCTAAAATTGTTTTTATTATTTTCAAGTCTTGTCTTGTAAATTTGCAATTCAAAATTTTTACCTTTCGTTGTCACATAAAACTGCGCTGTGGTAAAATATATACCTGAGTATTTGCTAGCCTGAACATGAACTTAATTTGTGGGTTTTGGTTTTCGAAGATGGCGACAATTTGTGTAAACAAAGCGAATTATCATCACCACAATTACAATAAATGTGGTAACCCTTTAAAGTGCATTTCAGTAGCCACCACTGAAAAAGCAAGAAGAAAAAGAAAATGAACTCCAAAGCATACGATGTATTGTCTTTAAATTAATTGAGAAATACTACTGGTGGCCTTGAATAAAACTTCCGTATTTTGGTTTTACTTTTCAAATAAAATTGACATCGAATATGGAAACAAGAAATGGGATTATTTACTATACGCGAATGCTTACAAATTTCTTGCATGTTAATACTTTCTTGTAAATTTAATAAGGGGTACAGACAACCAATTTGTTGATACCTGCTAGTATTTTCGAAACAATGCACTAAATATTTGAAAGAAAATCTCAATAAAATGGGTGATGTGATTTTTCACTAGATGACCATCATATTAGTAGTTATTTAAAAACAATCCGCACTTTTGCCATAACACTTTAGGTTTGATATACTGCCTTCTGTGCATGCATGATTAAAGTTGATTCTACTGTGGTCACATTATCAAAGTTTTACCTTGAGAGTCATTTTTCTTGCTCCCGTTTCAATATAAACATGTCTGCTCCGTTAGCAGTGTGCACCAAGGAGGCACAAAGAGCAGTGATCCGATTTCTCTGGTCGGAAGGTGTGTCAGGGGCTGAAATTCATCGGAGGCTTACAATACAATACATGGGTCGATCACTATGAGCCAGAATCCAAAAAGCAATGTATGGAGTGGAAACACCCAAGATCGCCAATGAAGAAGAAATTCAAGACTCAACTTTCCGCGGGAAAGGTGACTCTAACCGCTTTTTTGGACTCACAACGGTGTATACTGGAAGACTACCTAGAAAAGGTGCGTACGATAACAGTGCACGATAAAGCGATTTGCTGGCCAACAATCAAGCCAGCAATTCTCACCAAACGCCGAGGCCTATTGTCGAAGAAAGTGTTGTTGCATGGCAATGCACGCCCACACTGCCGTTCAGACAACTGAAACCATTACCCATTTGGGTTCCATGTGCTGAAACACCCTGACTACAGCCCAGATCTCATCCCTTCCGACTATCATCTCTAGACTTCTCAAAGATGCTTCACGAGGTCGTCGATTTTCTACGGACAAAGAAATACGGGAAGCGGTGAATTAATGGATGGGTGACCAAGCGAAAACCTTCTTCTTGGTAGCGAATACGCAATCTTGTGGACCACTGGACCAAGTGCATCGAAAAGGAAGACTATACAGAAAACTGATATAGAAACTGAAAGATTCCCTCGTAGATAGGTGTTAGATTCCGCAATATTTTCAACATCTTTTTCGTTCTATAATAATGATACCATAATGCAAAGGTTGTACTGAAAAAAAGTCAAAAATTTATCATACCAATGAAAGTTTTTCTTTCAAGCTGAATGTTGATAGCGATAGTGCTTTGTGGTTGTTCCCGTTTTATTCCGAACGTAACGTCACTTGGTTTGCTTTTAAAATATGATTCCAGTATGTCGCCAATAACAATTCCAAGAAATAAATTCGAATTTTAGAACCATATAGAATAATTTCTAATTTTCAGAATATTTCAAATGAGAAAAAAGTACAATTCATGGTTTAAGAAATTATCTAAATTTAGTATTATAAAAATAAGAAAGCATACAGAGGCTCTCAAAAGTGTTCTTACACTTACTAATTTCAATGAAATACTGCTATCCATTAATAAAAATTAATATTTCAGCATGGGAATTTTTAATATCTATAACTTGTCATTAAAAAACTACATAAAATATTTTAGACATAGTAAAATATTTTTTTGGAAAATCAATAATCAAAAAGTAACAAAAAAGTTACCTCACAAAAGTCCTCGTACACTTAAAAAAAAATCTCTATATATTTAGTACCTAGTAGGATATCCTATAGCATCCACAAAAGCTTTTAAACGTCTGGGAATAGAGTTCACTATTGTTTTTGTATTTTCTGCATCAATGTTACTCCATACTTCAATCATTACTGTTTTTAGTTCGCTTTTCGTTTTAATGTCGTATCTTCGAACACAAACCTCCAGTTCTCTCCAAATGTGTTCTATTGGGTTTAAATCCGCCACTGAGGTGGTGTTTTCAGAACCTGTGGACAATTATAGACACCAGAGGCTGACGTTGAGAGCCGTGTGCTTAGGATCGTTATCTTGATAAAAAACAAAGTTGTTTCCAATACCCAAATTTTGGGTTGATAATTTTAAATTCTCTTAAAATATTTAAATGAAGATCATGATTCATTATGCTATCAATATATATCAAATTACCTAGTCCTGATGCTGACATGCACCCCCACACAAGAACACTTCCACCGCTATGCTTTACTGTTCCAACTAAGTTCTTGGGATTAAGTTCCTCATTTTTTCTTCTCCATACAATTATATGCCCATCGGAACCAAACATGTTAAATTTACTTTCATCTGCAAATAAGACATGATTCCAATACGTTTCGGGTTTATTTATCATTGATTTTGCGAAGGAAAGCCTAACCTTTCTATTTTTCGCACTTACAAAAAATTTTCTTCGGGCAGAACGCCAATTGAATACAGCTGATCTGAGCACTCGTCGAACAGTTTCAGATGAAATTGAAGTAGAAAATTTTTCAGTAAATTCTGCAGAAATTTATACAGCACTCAAACGTGGATTTTTCACAAATTTTCTAACAATAAATCTCTGATCACGTTGAGTTATCTTTTCCGGACGACCTCTCCTTACCTTGTTTTCGATCCGATTTTCTTCTTTAAAGCGTTTTATCACATACTGTACCGTAAAATGGGATAAATTTTCTAATTTAGAGATATTCCGAACTGATTTACCACTACTATGATGAAAAATAATCAATTTTCGAATGCTGTTCGTTGTTTCCTTACGACTACGAGCCATTTTTAAATAATAAATAGAGTATTACGAAGTAAGCAAGCAAAGATTAAAGCCAAACAACTTTTTAAATGTCACCACAATGCAAAAATAAAAAAAAGCGATAAACGATAATTTTATTTATGAATTTATCCGAAAATGTTTAGGTGTACGATCACTTTTGTGACGTGTGCTTTCTCTTCCTCCTTGCATTTTCATTTTTATACAAAGAAAATGAATCAATATTTTTTTTAATATTAGATTTTATTCAGAATCACATGGAGATGATATGAAAAATATTGGACTTTATATTCGAATTCAATTCCAGGCTACAGCGCTTTTCTACAAATTTTTATAGTGTACGAACATTTTTGGGAGCCACTGTATATATTTTTTAAAAACTATATTTTGTGTAAAAAATAATGATATTGAATAATGCTTTTTAAAGTGATCCAACTATTCAATTTCTCCAACACATGATACGCTATTGAAATTATATTTATGAGACCGATGTGTCATTCACTTGACTCGAAGTAAGTAACACGAAGTATTATTTGCTTTGGTCAAAAATTGCAAGAGCACTATTCAAAGTATTTTTTGAATACCAACAAGCATTTTTTCCAGATGTAAGTGCTCTTTACCACTTCTATTTTACTATAAATAATTGACTGTTCTATAAAATAGCATATTTTTTAATCGAGAATTCATTCATAAGGTTAATGTAACCCTAAAAGAAAAAGAATAAACAGGTGAATAAAATATTTAAAGGTATGGAAAACCTGGAAAAGATTCGAGTTTTACTTATTCTCCACGTGATTAACGAGAGCTTTGAAATAATTTTTGTTTTCTCTATAACTCTGTTCAACTTAATTAAGGGAAAGAAATAATTAATTAGAATTCCGGAAGTTACAAAGATATCGTCCTTTCAGACGACTTAAAAAATTCTGCAGCTTTAGTATAGAAAAAAGGAATCTGGCTAATTTTTTCTGCCTAAAATTCAATCAATAATAATAGCAGATTTAATTTTGTTTCAGTTGCCAACAAAGGTGGGAATTGTATGAATTAAAGACTAGTAAAATATTCTAAAGATAGCTTTTATTTGTAGTGGAAGTTCAATGCACAACGTTTTTATTTTTATCCAGGTTGCCTTTAAACACATACCAAATGTTTCTTTTTAAAATCACTTTTCAATTCTTATACTTCACTTTCTGTATCTTTGAAAATACGGATGTTCCAAATATAATTGTAAACTACTATGAATTACGTTTCTTAGAATTGTTGAGATGTCTATTTCAATTTAGCATACCAGACAATACTGTAATAATTAATTTTTGGAAACATTCTTTTTCTTTAAAGAAACATTGTTTTATGTTATTTATGGCTTGTGCTGAAATTTTATAATCTTAATAAGGTCTCGTGTTGTGCTAATTAAAATATCCTGTGTGCATTGGCTCCTTTAATTGAGTATACACCACGATATCTTTAAAAAATTAAAAACTCTGTGATAGAAAGTAATTTTATCTTAATTATTATAGGAATGGGTAACCCTCCTGGTTGTTGTCTCTACGAAGTATGTCATCTGACCGACAAATCTGACGAGATCTTGATGAACGAGATATCTTGTACCCAGAAGCTGTTTGAACATTTTTTGAACGATTTTGATGAGCTGTGAAAATCGTATGCTACGAAAGAATTTTATTTTCGCAGCAGTTGAATAATTAAAGTATAACTTATCGTCTGATAACTCAGAGTTTTGTTTACTTTCAAAATGGCGCTTTTAAATAAACAATGGATGGAAGGTCATGTTTCCGCTCTTTACGAATAGAATTATACTTATTCAATTATTAAAAAACGCTGTAAAAGTCATGGTTTTTCGATATCTAAAGGTACGATAAGTGATATTATTAATGAGAAAGAAAAAAAGCGTAAAAGTGGAAAAATACTTCCAAATATGTATCCAAAAAAGAAAAGAATTTCTGAGAATATTTGTAAGATAAGATGCTTAATTTTAAAAGAGAATCCGCCAAGTCGAAAGACTATTGCAAAGTCATTAAAATGTGCAATTTCAACTGCAAATAAAATAATTAACAGTGATTTGAATTTTAAAAAGGCCAAAAAATGCAATGTTCGTCGTTTATCTCCACGATATATTGCAGAACGCGGAACTCGCTGCAGAATTCTGTATGAGAAGCATTTGCTGAAGAAAGATGGAAAAATGTTGTGACAATTGACGAGGGGTGGGTGTATTTAAATGATTGCAATAGAAAAAGAACAATTTATTATCATAAAAGAGGAGAAAAAATCTTAAAACGTGGTTCAAAAAATCTAAAGAAATTTTATCTAAGGGATTTGTGTTTGCCGGATTTTTCATATAATGGAAAATTAAAAGTAAAGAGTAGAAAAAAATGTAAAAATCAACTTCACATACTATCAAGACCATATTTTATCCCCAATATTAAAAAAAGAAATGCAATATCTTTACCCACAGAGACAACAATCAGAAAAGCTGCATCAGGATAAAACAAGCAGCCGCACATCTAAATCCACTATTAAATTCTTGGAAAAAAATGGAACAAGAAACTGGTATCACAAGACAGTACCCTTTACTGATATTATTTACTAATATATCGATCAAAAAACATTCAAGGACTTTGGAAAACTGTGGAACAAGAATGGGACAAAATACCTCTGTTGATGCTACAAAAGTCTTTATTATCATGAAAATTAAGGTGTAGAAAAATAGTTAACAAAGGGCTATCACATAGAACATTTAAAACACAAATATTTCAAGTACAAAATTGATCTTCAGTCCATTAAAATCGTTCAAGAAATGTCCGTACAGCCTCTAGTTAGAGGAAAACTGACCAGATCTTGATGGACGAAGATATTTGTAGTTAGAAGAACCATTAACAGATCTTGATGACGATTTATCTCGTCATTAACAAAGTTGGTCGAAACTTGATGGACGAGATATCTCGTCATTAGAAGAAAACTGAACAGATCTTGATCTCGTCATCATCAAAAAATTGGCAATATCCTGATGGAAAGTTATCTCGTTATTAGCAAGATTGATCAGATCTTGATGGACGAGATATCTCGTCGAAACCACTTGGATGGTAAAATCCACATTTAAAAACATATTAGGCTAAAAGTAATTTTATACTGCTATCTAATAGCTTTCAGCCTAATATGCTACTTTTTGCTTTAATATGCTATTTTTTTTACTGCGATACTTTTAAAAATGTTTTTAATATCAAATGCACAAAATTGTAGGTCACAAAATTGAGTTCACACCCAACCAATTGCGTACAGAAACACAATAAAAATGTAAAATAAATAGCTTTTTTGCTTAATTTTGCATGTACAACGACTAAACCAAGGGGCACTGAATTAACAAGAATTTGCGTTGCTTTCTGCGTAATTGTGCTATTTGTCTCAGAATCATTCTTACACTCTGTGCTCTGAAAATCAAGATTTTTAACCACTTGTTCCAAGTAGGACCCAAATGTTCCAAGCCCATTGATGTCGTGAAGTTATGGTAGGGTGTATAGTTGCTGTTTATAGTGGTGAAGAAGCTTTAATTTTGCTATTTTTATTCTGTATTTTTTCTGCTGTGGAGACGTTATCTATAGACACACAAATTAACCTCTAAATACAAATTTTAAGTACTATTTAAAAAAATTATTGATGGTAGATGATATGTTTATAACAACCCTAAAAGTGAATTGCGCACTTTACCCACTCCTAAACAGAGAAATGTTTCTGTGCTTGTGTAGGTTGTTATGCTGACTGGAAAGGTTGGAAATTTAGTTTTTAATAATGAAATCATGGAAAAGGAAAATATTTAACTCTGTTAACTCTTTGAGGCACACGATTTTAAAGATAAAAATCCAATATCCACAGAATTGTTTATTCACTTTTTCAGCTTCAAAATTAGTATAAAACATCAAATAACATGTTTTTTTTTTATTATAAAACGATTTCTTCACTCATAATAATTTTTTACGAAAAAACAACATCTACCGTTATGAAAGACACTGCACCACAAAATTTGCCAACCTTAATCAAAACAATGTCAACAAATTAATACTGAAGAAACAAATTTTCAGTTATTTACACATTTAGCGTTAGTTCATAGCATTGCCAACTCAATTAAAAATTTTAAATAAAATATTAAACTGCATGACTATGAGTAATTTCAACTTTTTTAGATGGATTCAAAAATATCTCACCATGCATAAAAAGCTAAGGAAAAGGTGGGACAGTTTTTAACCCACCTAACCACAAAGAGTTAAAGAACAATTTTTTAAATAGCTCTTAAAATTTGGATTTAGAGTTAAATATTTGTGTCTGTAGATAAAGTCTATTCAGAAAGAAAGGAAGTACACATCAAATTTAAGTTATAGCTTCTGTTTGTGGCCTAATATATTCTTAAATGTGCATTTAGATATTCATATTAAAATTAAGTTCGAATTATTTTTTATTACAGAGTTTTGAGCTTTTAAAGATATCTCTTCGTGGTATACTCAATTTCTGGAGTCATTGTATTTTTATTTAATAAAATAATGTTTAATGAATATATTGAAGATTTCATCACTTTTGCATTCTTAATCTGATTTGGTATTGGAATATATCCAAAAGTCCTATCCGCTTCTTATTTAATGAACAAAGGTTCTTATATAAGTATTTTATGAAGCTTCGCTATGCATTCTTAATAAGGTATGTTGCGAAATTCCGTGGAAATGATTTCGCTTTTCGTATTCTGTAATTTACATTAGGCAGATTAGCAGCTGATTTGTACCTAAAGATTATCTACAGCAATAAATGATCTAACATACGATTGCGCCACTTCATGAGTGCTACGGTCACATGTATTAGTTTGAAGAAATGTTAGTAAGAAAGGAACTGGCAATAAGAATCTATTTTAGGGGAGATTATTTATTAAACATCAATGGTGACTCGTCACATTTTTTATTGACAAGTATTGTAGTCGTTAATCCTGTTGTAGAAATCCTCAATATATCCTCAAATTCTTAAAAAGGTTGAAGGAATCCATGGAATCGTTCAAAAGATTGAACGTTTATTTCTTTCTTTAGAAAGATTGGTCGTTTCTTTAGAAAGATTGGTCCTTTCTTTAAAAATTCTTTGGAAATATATTACTGATCCTTAGAATAGAATTCTTTGGAATGATTCTATTAGTTATTTCCTTAAAATTTAATCTCTTGGAAAGTGTTTACTGGTCCTTTCCTTAAAATAGAATCTTTTGGAAAGATTCTTTTAGTCCTTTCCTTAGAATGGAATCCTTTGGAAAGAACCTATTGCTTCTTTAGACTAGAATCTTTAAGGATTCTTCGCTTAGAATAGAATCCTTTAAGAAAATTCTAGCGTTCCTCTTAGAATATTTTACATCGAAAAGATTCTATTGGTCCTTTCCTTAGAAAAGAATCGTATTGATAAAGAAGGTCAAAGCTGGATAGAAGTCATACAAGAAAGATTACAGGTTTGAAAGGAGGAATTATGCGCATGAACTGTAAAGGTGCCAAAAACCAATTCGGAATAAAGCAAGCTCCATGAGCCAAAGAACAGATAAAACAATTTAAATAAAATACATTTGATGTATCTATTTACATAATATGATATACTGATTTAATCTGGCTATTATGAACTACCAGCAGCTTCAAAACATCAGAGAGAACACATCAGCCTTCGAAACCCCATCTCGTTCTTATCCTCCTCAGAAATCATAATCAGGAAAGTATAACCAGATTATTTCATGAGGTTACTGAGCAGCAACATGCTGTCTGCAACATGAACCTCTCAGAGGCTTAAATTATAACGCAATTCACACCTATTTTGGTTCATGATTTCAAAGATTTTTCACACATAAATGGACTGAAGAAGTTTAACATTTTTCTTGCAGTCGCTATCAAATTTTTAAACTTCCCATTTTCCAGGTTTTGTAGAAATAAATTTAGACGCAGATGTCGTTGAACATTGTAGATCAGTTATCTCCAGTTGGAGGTCGGCTTATACATGCGAAAAGCGCTGTGTCCAACACTTTTTACAAATAAACTTGTATTTCATAGAACATATAACATAATGACCTGGTTGTGTCTTCTTAGAACTCAGCCCTCATGGGCATATCTCCTTTAGGTGTGTACCGGATTCACGGAACCGAGGTATCTATTGATCTTTTCTTTTCCCATGCTGTTTACTGACTTTAGTTAATATGGATGTCGCGCTCACGGCATACTCAAGCGGTCTTTTTATGATTTCAATTATTCTATTCCCAATTAAAGTTTTTTCCCTTCCACGACCTTTATTGCTTAAGTTGTCTGTCTTGCATATGGCGTAGCTTGACCAAATATGGCCCTTGTGCCATAAAACCCCAAAACAACCAACTGATCTTAGAACTGAACTTACTGCTGTTTCTTATTTCACCGAAATTCCTATTGCTGTGCATTAGAAAATTTAGCACATTAAATATTAAAAAAATGACCATTTAAGTTAAAATAATCTCCTCTAGTCTACTTCATTTTAGTATTAATGGATGTATGACCTTCATGATCCTGATCTGGTCTACTGACTTTGTATTGTTCCTCCACCCTGGTTTAATGCATTGTAGAATCTTGCTATATATTACCAGACGATTAGTATTTGATTAACAATTAATTTGATTTGATGTAAAACAACTTGTGGTTTGTTAATTGCTGATTTTAGATGTTAGTTGATTTGCTATCTGCATATTTCGTTTTCCTCTCGTCTATCTAAAACTTCTATAATTTATACGTTTGTTCTCTATTTCTATTGTGGTTTCTGTAAATTATTTTTTTTTTACAATAATAAGACCTTAAGCACATTTTACTCTTATTTGATGATAGATCATCCTTTTAGAGCAATCCGAACGTTTTCATGTTTTCACATGTAAGGTTTTCGTTTTAAGGTATGGATATTTATTTGCCATTTGTGTGATGTATTTCCAAGTCATTATTTAATTAAGTAAATGGGTTAAGTTTAAATAAATGTTGCACTTTATTCTTTTTGCAAACTCAGCCAATATTGCTTGTTTTTGAGGAAGTTTTCAAACCAATGGTAGTTATTTCTGATAAAACTTGTATATGTTTTTTGAAACTTATTTATCGCATTTTGTTATTAGCAGCAGTGAAATTCTATGCTGCTAATAACAAAAGTTATTCGTAGACGTAAGTTTATGATATTCTTTCTCAAGCTGTCTGTAATATTCTTTTTTCAATGTTTTAATAATTAAAGAAACTTTTCCTGCATAGTATGGTATTTTTTGTTTTATGTCTGGGTGCTGTATTTGCAAGTTAGTATTCAATTAAGTAAATGAGTTAAGTTTAAATAAATTTACATTTTATTATTTTTGCAAGCACAGACAACATTGCTTGTTTTTGAGGATGTTTTAAAAACAAAGGGAATTATTGAGCAGTGAAGTTCTAGGGATCGAAATTCTTCTTTGACAAGGTTTGGCATTCTTTCTGAAGCTGTTTGTAATATTCTTTGTTCGAATATTTATCAATTAAAGAAGCTTTTCCTGCATAGCAAAGTATTTTTTATGTTAAACTATTAGTTTGCTTTGGCTTGTTAGTTTCAGATAAACTCAGGTTCATAAAAGTTACTTTTTCTCGATGTGAAACTTTATGAATGTTGATAATTCTTTTGTGTTTTAAGCAGTCAATTAAATTTTACAGAACTATTTTTTATACAATATATTAAAAATTTTTCTAAACATAATTTTGATATTTTGGTCATGTATGTTAAAAAAGGGGGTCATTTGTATTAAATTTAATTGCCTGAATCATAGGGGTTTAATCATTTTTCGATTTTAAAATGTTCCTGAATTAAGAGTTATTTTACTATATCAAATTAGGAATTGAATACTTATAATCAGCAAGGAAAAACCTTTGTACTCAAAGCAAATTTTTATCTTCATTGTTTTAATGAAGTTCAAGATAAAATATATTTTTATCTTAAGCTTCTTTTCTCTCCTTTAGTCGCACTGGTCTTGATGTGTGCACGGTGACTTTTTTCAATGTCAACGCAATGAAAACAATAACTGTAAAAATGTATTTATAAATTTAAATAATACATTCTTTGCAGTTATTTGACATTTAGTTTGTCCTAAAATATACTACGCATCAAATGAATATTTAATGCATAACTAGGAAAGAAAAAGTCGAGCATATCACATATGCATTACGACCTCATTTGTTAAAAAAAGACCCGCGAGTAATGGATGGTTATGGCACAGTTACTATAAGGCTAATGACTATTTTTGGTAATAATTACAGTCATAATTGCAACTGTTAAAAATTACAAAATTTAGTAGCCATAAATTTATATAAAAAATAACAGCTACTGGAAACGTAACACAGAAAACAATACAGACACATTGAAAGATGCTTTGAAGATTCCAATATTTTTATTCTTTATAATTGTTTAGTTTTAAGTACTAAACTATTCCGAGTAATGTTTAATCTTATGTCCTCTTCTTTGCAGACCTTTTAAAATCCAAACGTATATAAAGCCTCAACGAAATAATGTTTAAAAAATCATTATTCATAAAAATATCTATGAAGAATATGTCCCCAGCCCATTAAACGTAGATAAATAAACCTCTTTGACTATTGAAAAATGCCAAGACCAAGAGCGTAGTTTTAAAAACATTTCATACGATAAAAATTCCTTTTGGGCATAAAGGTTTTAAAAAACAAATCAGCTTATTTCAACAAATTAAACACATCCTAAGATAAACGAAAATTTTTTGTTCGGGTAAACAAAAATGAACAAAAACGGTTGCTTCTCCACTTTTAAATTCTCCCCCCTAATATCCTACCGGCCTTCTTTCTTGGAAGAAATTTCGCCTTATTAATCTTGAATTTTCGTAAAAGCAGAAATTAATCTTCCAAATTAAATGCCGTTCCTGTTTTCCTAGTTTTTTTAATCGAACTTTTTATACGGAACTTTAATCTTTCGTCTTTTTTTTGCATTAAATTAAGGTAAGTCAAACTTATTAAGTCCATGTTTGAGCTCGTGTCTTATAAACATTATAGCGCTATAGCTTTAAATGCACAAGACAAACCTACACTGTTAATGCCTATGTAAACTTAGTTTACTTGAAAAATCAAAGGTATTTGCAGATATTTGCATTATAATGGTGATATGAATCAAAATCAGGTATTGTTGGCTAACCGAATACACGTAGCCAAATGTATATGTATATGTAGCCAATAGTCGAGAAAGTAAGAAATGTTTTTTTATTTTGTTTTCCCTGTGTGTCTCTAATATCAACTATTAAAATCTGAAACATTAACATGTTTTTGATAAATACAAACAAAACGCATAAGAGGGAGATTTTCAATGTAAACAAACAATCAGATTGTATGAGAAGATTTTACTTCTGCTGTTAAAATGCTGCCGCATGATACATATAAGGGTTGTCTTAAAATGTAGTTGATTTCCATTTTGGTGGTTTGGAGTTTAATTGTTGACCAATCAATTCGTATACAAATTCGGAATTCATTCCTTGGATTTTCTATTGGCTAAGTGCTGAAATCGAATTCGAAAAGCATGTCAACTGATTTCACGCTCAGAATACTTACAGGATATACGTATCGCCGCAGAAACACTATCAACACCAATATTTAACTTGACAGAAATATCCTCTCATAGCCTAAACTTAAAACGCAAGTACAATTTTTTAAAATTTTACATTAAAATAATGTGAACATGTTGATGTATTTTAAATAAGTGTTAAACAACCAAAAACTTCGAATCAATTACTGTATTAGTAATTAGTTAATAATGGTGTTTGTCGATTGCGGTATGAAATGGCGACATGGGAGATATTTAAAGAAAAATCGGTTGGAATGTTTTTTTAATGATAGGACTAATTCAAACGCGTTCCACATTATTCAAATTAATATTAAGCCATTTCAATTTGAAATCAATTCACAACAAAATAGGAGTTAATAATAACATACATATTAAAGCATGAGTACGGTATGCAATGTTTAAAGCGAAATTATTCGAAATACAGGTGTGACACATCCATATAAATTAGAATGGAGTGTTTGTTTGTACATTGAATATTTTAACCCCTTTTAAAGTTATATATCCGTTTTGGGTCATTCTAATGCAAATTCAGCTGTTTCCAAGTTTGGTGTCAAAAGATACTGCTAAAAGCATTACTGGTTAAACCCATCGACCTTGAAATGAAATAGACGGATCATGTGGGCGGAGTCGTTGTCGTAAGATCTCTGAAGGGTAAATTACAAATCGACAGCCAATTGGCTATGGAAGCACAGACTAGTGTTTTGATCTCGGTGGATAATCACTTTAACCAATCAATAATTTAGGATTCATGCTTTTACCCACAATCACGTGACAGATCTACAAACCGAGCAATTGGATGAAATAACATGAAGCTGCGATCACATGCTCCATCTACTTCATTTTAAGATATATAGTTAAACCAAAAATCCTTTCTACAGAATTTAAATTCTAATACTTCACTTATGTTTTCTTTTCAAGATATGAATAATTTTCGAATACTTGGTATAGATGATATAAAGAGAATAAAACATCGAATTTTGCAATAGAGCAAGGTAGAAATGAATTATTTTCTGTCCAATGTTGCTAAAGATGAATGTTCATTTTCTGGATTGCATCTGTACATTTCGATTTACTTTCCTCAAGCTACCTTAGCTTAAGACCAATGGTCATAGAATATATTTTTATCAAAAAGTAAAACAATACAGCACACACATTTTTGAAGCAAGACTGGTAGCTAATCGAATTTATTCAAAGTATTTTGAAATTTTGACGTAAGTTTCATTTACAAAATTATTAAACTCATTCAAAATTACATTTCTTTTCCATGTTTCAAATAAAATTACATGATTTTATTGAAATCTGCACACAATATGCAAGTAACGCCATAATTCTCATTCTGAACAGGTATGTGGTTTCCTGGTTTCCATACAAAACTAAATCTCTGAATTGAAAAACGTGCTTTAAGGTGTAGCGCGTGCTCAAAGAAAAGGAAACTCGCTGGACTCGTTGGAAACTCGTAAAATTTATTTACACCCGAAAGCAACATCATTTAAATCACTCAAATGATGGTAGTTTTCTATGAAAAACAAAATTGATTATTCTGCACTTTTCCAATCTTCAGTTAACCAATTCAACTCGAGTAAGGTCAGGTAATTCTGCTAGTTTAACATATAATTTGATTTTTTAAACGTTTCTTCGTTTGTCTGTGATACATGTCAGAACTACTAAAAAATAAAGCATTAAGAATTTTTGACATGAATTACAATCGCAAACACTAAAACTAAATTCAATCATTTTAAACTTAATGATGGAAATAATTCGAACGCTTTTAAGAATCATTTAAATTATTGTTAAGCAATCAAAAGCTTGGAATCAATTCCCCAATTAAAAGAGGAATTAATAATAACGTTTAGAGATTACGGCGAAGAATTAAATTCCATCACAAACAATTTCACCTAAGCCTTTCTTTCATCTAGTTTCCACCCTTTCAAAAATATTCCCCTTGAACTTTAAAAACGACAAAACTTAATTTTCCGTAAAACAAAGAAAAATATCTTCTCCCATCCTTAATTAAATTTACCCCATGAATTAATTTCCTTACACCAATTAAAGGCATTATTCTATCGGGAGATACAGAACACTAAAAATATATTGCTTACTCCAGAAACAAAACTTCGAATAAAACACTTAGTAAATGGGGTTTAGTGAACATTCCGAAAAGAACGAAAGGAATATTCCTTTTTTAAAAAACGGACGTTATCCTGTATTACTGTCATAGCTGAGTTGAGCAAACAAGGACAAGTTAAGAATGCTGGGTGTTTAATATTTCCGCCTTAGCGGATTCGAAAAAATGTGTGGTGGTGGGACTGTACAAACTTTTAAGCACCGTTTTCCTAAGACTTAATTTAATTAATAAAATGCTCAATTTTTATTTGTTTCACGCTGTTCTTCTTTTATCCACACTTTATGATGTCATTATCAATAACAGAATGTAAAATGAAGTGCCAGAGCATCGTAAAGAGTCGATAACGTAAAACGATATTTTTATTATATTTTTTCCGTTCTAAGAACAAAGATTAATGAATTAACTAATTAAAATTGTTTCGTTACATTTTTGAAGTTGTTTCTTCCTTCGATTTTTTCTACTAATGGTTTTTGCTTTTTTTCGTAAATATTGTTTTATTGTCTGTGCCTTAAAGGTTGAAGGTTCCAACGATAAATACAATTATTAAGGAACGATTATCGAGGATTAGGAGCTAAGTCCATTAAGAAGTTGTTCTAGTGTACTTTCTGTATTTGATGGGTTGAGAAAGTATAAATTATTTCTTCAAGTGGTTTAGTGTGTAATTATATAATGGGCTACTAAATCGTAAACTGAAATTGATTGAAATATATATTGCAATACAAACATGAATTCTTTGTCGATCACTATTTGTTTTAGTTTCCATACATTAATCATAGTTATTCCAGATTTAAATAAAATAACTATTCAGGATTCACTTTAAAAAGACTATTCACTCGATTCGTTGACGAATGTGTTTGTTGTTAGATTTGGTTTCAGGACGTGAAGCTTTTGGCCTTAAATCTTATATTAGTGATTCAAACTACTTTTGAAGGATCAACTGAAGTTGTCCACTGTACTTTATTGTGATTTTCGGGGATATTCTAGAACTGTTTTTAAATATTTTATTACGATTATGTTATTGACGTTTTAAAATTTAATTCCAGAACAAAATAAGTGCTTCCTTAAAATGCGAAACTGAATGTTCCCGGAATATATTTTATTTTGATTTAACCCTCTGGGAGATCACACGTATATATCCATTCTGCAACCTGCCGTCTTTCCTCAGGACTTCAAGCCAGTTTTGGTCTTTTATCCAATACAGTATGGATTGCAGTATAAACTGGCCAACTACCGCGCGGCAGAACAGCGCCCCCTACAGCGTTGCGTTTAATTTTGTTCTTTAAAGTTTGTACAGGAAGTTTTGAAACATAACAATGGTCTCAAACTAGCTCCAACTGCTTTGCGGCCCTATGAATGATTAACCTTCCTAGTGGTTATGACAAGATATCTCGTCAATAAAGATCGGACCAATTTTGTTAATGGTAAAATATCTCGTCATCGGAATACTGCCGATTTTTCTATGATGACTAAATCACACTCCGGTCAGTTTTCTTTAAAGGACTAGATATCTTGTCCATCTAGATCTGGTTAGTTTTGCTAATGACTAGATACATCGATAACCACCAGGAGGGTTAATAAATAAAGCATCCTTTTACCAATATATTGCGATAATAAATGCAATATCAAGAAACAAAATAACGCTTATCGAACCCATCCTATTTATAAATAACAAGTTTATTTATGAAGAATGCAACTGTTTCCCGCAATCCTATTGTTAACGTTGAAAGGAATGAGAGAAAAGTTCAGTCTATCTGGCTTATTGTCTACGAATCCTAGAGCGGTAGCCGATGTATCGTTACATCGTACCAATTATTGGAAGAAGAAATAAAGAAATACACAAGGAACAGACATGGAAGGGAACACAAATTTCTGGTTAGAGAATGTAATATGTGTTTTTGTGGCGAATGGTAAAAAGCAAGCCTAATTGTTGTAGGCTTCGAGTTATGAAATGTATTATTACCTTAATGTGATTATTTTCATCGATAAATGTGTAAGTAATAAGAGTGATCGATAAAGCGTTTTGGTTTTACTGTTTATCGATACTTAGAAATAGCCCACTCTAGTGTTGTCATTGGTGTATTTCTGTAAAGTTCCTATTTATTCGGAAGAAGTGTTTTAATAATACATGTGAACCCTATGTTGCTTAACCCTCCAAGTGGTTTTGACAAGATATCTCGTCCATCAAGGTCTGACCAATATTGCTAATGACGAGATATTTTGCCATCAAGATATTGACAATTTTTTGAAGACGACGAAAACAAGATCTGGTCAGTTTTTCTAATGACAGGATACTTCGTCCATCAAGATCTGGTCAGCTAATGACGAGATACCTCATCAGGACAACCACCAGGAGGGGTTGAAAATGGAAAATTAATCTAATTCAGACCCCCTAATTACTATAAGGAGGTCTGAGTTAGAGATATGTGCTCTATGCGATGTTAATAAAATTAATGTTAAGTATTTCATAGTCCTCTGAGAGTTCCGAGTTGTGTAATATTACTTTTATTCCACAACACACACATAATGACTATAAAACTACATCTATTTGTTGAAATAATCATAGGAAATATTTTATTGGTCGAGAATCTGAAATCTTGTTTAAAGTCGTGCAGTTGCAGAACGAATATAAAGTGTCAACCACTCAGAGGGTAAAATATTATTTGGTACTAAATTTAGTAAATATCATTCCATTCGTTAAAACATATATGCTTTCGGGCAAAATATTCAAATGCCATTAGGAATTCTATAATATTAAAATTTCATGGTGGTACTTTTGAAGAATCGGGTTTCCACTTGGAGCGTTTCCAATATCTCGCCAACTCACCGCGAGTTTATTTCACCAATCGCATCGTAAATGAAAGTAAATTCCATTCCATTCGGTATAACATATATGCTTTCGGAAAAAAATATTCAAAGGCCATCAATAATTCTATAATATTTAAATTTCATGTGGTACTTTTAAGAATCGGGTTTCCACTTGGCGCTTTTTCAAAATCTCGCAAGCTCAGGGCGAGTTCTTCGCTCGCCAATTAATTTACTGTTAAAGAATGGCGGACATGTAATTAATAATAGTGTTTGTTCACTTTTAAAATTACCATTCAATCAAAGCACTACATAGAATAAATAATCAGTTATGGAACAGGAAATTACATTATCCTTGTTTCTATTCTTTATCCGTTGAGTAAAACAATTCTGGTGTTGACCTCGTCGTTTGACCGTGGTTCAAAATTACGTCTTGTCCTCGGATTTTTCCTTTGGGATGGATCCCCGACATTCACCAATAGCCTGTTGTGTTGCTTCAGTGCACGTTAATAAACTACCTACTAACCTACCGTAGAGTAAAATAAAACTGACTACCGGCCGGAGAGGGGGAGTTGTCATTGCGCTCGCTCACCATAGCATTAAAATAAAAGTGTTTTTGAATCAACAGTTAAGAAACGTCATTGAAAATGGTAAGTTATCGCTAAATGAAATTGCTGAGAAGAATGTTGAAATCTAATAACAGATAAATCAGATAAAGGGTTGTTAACTGTTAACCAAACTGTTAATATTAACAGTTAATAACTCTTATCGCAATTTAGCAACAACACTATCGTAAAGAAACAGTTTTTCCATTTGCAATAAAGGGTAAAAATTTTAAAGCAGTATGAAGATTTTAGCCCGTTATTGACCACGTGGTGATAGAAAAGTCCCTCAACTTCATGCAAGTCTTTTACATGTTTAGGCATTTATTTAAAAAACTACAGAAAATAATTCATAAAACATTACACACATCCTTTTTTTATATCCTCCTTCTAAATTGTTTTTGAAAACCTTACCTGAATTCAATCGAAATACACCTGATATCGTTCGAAAGATGTTAATCAAATACTCTAAAGTGTTACAACAGAGTAGAATTTAATACCCTGTCGCCAAGTTTCATTTAAGCATATCGATTCCCTAAGAATAGCTCGTCTTAATTCAAAGCGTATTTACGTATTTCCCTGTTTAATTAAACATGCTTTAAAGCACTGGAATGGATGAAAGACGTAAACATGCATCGCCTACCATTTTAATATTTATCTTTAAAAGAGAGCTTGGAATGATATTTCTTACTCTCAAGAGAAAATAATTACTCAAAATGGGAGCACAAAAGAGGATTAGGGAATTTAATAATTCTTTTTATTCAAAGAAAATCATGAAATAAAAATCGGTAAAAAGCAATATTTGAGATTGTAAAAACTGCTACTTCGATGGGTTCAGGGAAATGCCATCACCATTTGTAGCTATCTACTCATTCAATGAAGAATATTTTTATAACAATGGTCGAATCCATAAATTTGTTTCTCTAGTTTGAAGTCTGATCTCAAGATTTTGTGCAATAAATTCTTATTTTTGTTCATTCGATTCCATGTATTTGTCTAGTTAAATGAGAATAATTTATATAAATTTTCTTTTATAAGATTCAGGTAAGAGGTTGTGGGTAGGTAGCTGGTGGCAATTTAATTTTGTCATGACTTCACATGTCCTCACATTGACGTGGCGTGGAAGTTTTGAAGATTAGGGTGCCAGTTCAGGTGTTGACCTCGTCAACTGACCATGGTTCAAAATTACGAGCTGTTGTCCTCAGGTCCTTCCCTTCGGGATTGATCCCGGACCATCACCAATAACCCGTTGTGTTGCTCCAGTGCGGCTACCTACCTTTGATTCAACTACCTACCTATCAAAACGGCAATAGGTCAAATGAGGTGATCCGGAAGTATTTTTTCTTCTTTGGTAGTTTATTCATATTAACACTAAAAATCCCTCTCAATCTGAAGTTTTATATAACAAGGAGAGGGCAGGCATCATAGAGAAAATATGAAAGAAGAGTGAGCAAAGGTAACCTTTCACGTGCTAAGGATCACGTGACAAAAACTAGTAGTAACGTGACCCTTAGAACTACTTTCATCTGCAGGGTGGAAACGAACATGCAGCATCTAATTGGGTCGCGGGACGTGAAAAGACACCCATCCATTGATTCATCATGTGACTGGTACACGTGACATAGTAGAGTTTGGCGGTTTCACCATTTCTGTCGTCAAGCTATAGAAATGCACATTCACACACCTACCCTGTCATAAGATGTTATACCGCCAAACGAGGTGATAAGACGCCAAATTTGCAAACCAAGTCAATTTTTCTCTGAGCAATCTCGTGACTACTACTCGACATGTTGGTCATACTTTTCGAAGCTCTTCTCAATGGCAATTCTCAGTCTACTTATACTTCATGTCTATTGCACCAATCGGGGGTCGTCGAATCGAAAAATATTTGTAAGATAGTACCTCACTAAAGGAATACAAGGGCCAGAAAGCAACGCTCAACCCTTTTCCTGAAATATTGATTTTAAAAATACATTTGCTTATATATTGGATATTTTATACGAATTTCGAGTAGTCAGCGCAGTTCGGTAGAAGACCGTTCGACTTCCACGCTGCCCACTTTCATTCAGTTTTTTTTTATCATTTTGTGTGTGCAGCTTTACTACATTCATTCAAGGAAGCAACAGTTGCTTACACAACATTTTACCATTTTCTTCCGAAATTCGCTTTTTAAGGCAGGACCGCGGTTGCCCGGTTGGAAAAGTTGAGGATTACCAAGCAGAGGGGTGCGAGTTCGAAAATCGATCCATCCAAAGACCGTCATGGCCCCAAATGTCCTCACGTTTGCGTGGTGTGGAAGTTTGGAGAATGGGGTGCCAGCTCTGGTGTGACCTCGCTATCTGAAAGTGGTTCAAAATTTCGTGGTGTTGTCCTCGTATCTTTCCCCCTCGGGATTGATCCCGGACCGTCGCTAATAGCTCGATGTGTTGCTCCAGTTCGACGTTGATTCAACTACCTACCCTTTAAAAGGCATTATTTTGTCAATACTTTCTCGCGAAAGTGTATGGAGTTTTTGTTAATAGATTCAAAAAGGTAATAACCTTTTTTGAATTCCTTTCTGTTTTGGGTGAACAAACAAAACTCTATGGTAAAGTCACGAATCCACCCTTATACGGTTGCCTTGACTCCATCGCAAATATACTTTGATTGCAATCATTCTTATCTCGTAGTGTAAGTAGCCCTGCTGGTATTTTAAGTTGAGACCCTGTCTCTACCATTTCTAACCCATATTTTTCTTCATTAAAACCTTCAGTTTTCAAACTTGTGACACATCCTCAAGAAAAATAAAACCCGAGCCAGATTGCCAACCCAACTAAAAGCCAATTTTTCTCTTGCTTTGAAAAGCCAATCTCCATGTCGCACGGCCCCGGTAGGAATTACTCACAACGCGTATCCCGGTTTCCTGGGAATTTTGCCGGCAGAGTAATTAGTAATCTTCCATTCATCCGATGACAGTCTTAATGAAGAGATCGTTATCAATCAGGAGGGCAGTTGGCACGTGATCCCTGCCAAGGAAATGACTCACGATACATGGGTGTGGCCGCTCGAAAGTTCTGGAATACGTGATTATGTTCCACAACAAGCTAACGGTGTCTTGGGACACCCCCAACAGCATGCGATGGTGGATCAGTCGTGTTACGGTGGAATCCGATTGCACTTGCAGTTGGTCCCAAGCAGCCCTGTGCGTTCCTTTTCGCATTCTTTTCCGTCCAGATTAGTTCTTATCGCGTAAAAAAAGAATATAGAGTGGGGTTGGGGCAGTTCTGTGGCGTGCGAGATTAGGTTCTGACTTCTGTGTCGTGTTGGTTTATAAATGAGTGCTTGGTTTAGTAACTCTGTTTGAATGGAGATTGATATACTGGAGGACGCTGCGTGAATTAAAAAGGACTTTTTTTGATGGAGGATGTGGGGTGGTTCTCGTTAAGTTGTTGAAAAGGTGCACGTTTGTCTGACAAGTGGAAGATTGAGGATGGTTTAAAAATTGAAAAGCCGTTAAAAATAAATTCGGGGTTGGCTCCAGTTCATAGTCAACGGTTTTATATGAACAACCCTTTTTATAAGACACAGATCATTCTATCCACCAAATGGTGCAAGGTATATCTAACGGTGATCAAAAGATGAAAATTTGATAAGTAATGTGAGAAATTTACGATTTTGATTATAAAGGAAATTCAATAGCAGAAAAGGAAATTTGAATACAATAACCTTTATTGTCCTTTGAACACACAAAAATATGACGAATGTGCTTTAAGTGAACAACACCTTATAAAATAAGCACCAGATTAAAAATTGAATTTTTTATCCTCGTAGGCTTTTAACGGGTTGTAAGATACACGTTTACTGTGAATAACTAACATTTTCAGAGTTTGTGATATAAGCATCCAAAATAAAAAAAGCATAACATATTCACTTTTGTTCAATTTTACATGACCATTGCTTGAAAAGTAGAGAATTGGAAGAGAAAATTATTGATATGGGAACTTGGATTTCCTACTTAAGATTTTTGTAACTCTTTGCACATTCAGTTTAAAAGATGTCAACTGAAAGTACGCAAACTGCTATGAAAATCACTTAATTTTTTAAAAACTATTTAGAAAATTGTTCAAAATTTGGAAAGATCTAAATTGAAACCTATGAAATCATATATGGACAACTGCTAGTCATGACAGCGTCTGTTTATATATTTGTCTTTCCTTAACGTTTATCGATGAAATTTGAAGAGTAATACATCGTTTGTTCTTTAATCTGTTAGGTTCAGAAATTATAGGGTAACTCAATAGTCATCCCTAATGTAACTCTAAACTTTATTTCAATAAAATAGACATTACAGTAACCTGACTATTCAACAGTCTCCTTCCTTTTGAACGCACTAGTTCTATAGTTACATGAGATTTTTGATGCCCTCGAAAAAGGGTTTATAAATGAGCAGAGAACCACGCGTGCACCATTTCTGTCGGTTCTTGGTTCATGCTAATGTGCCGGTGAAAGTCACTCGTCTGTGACAGAACCATGCTATGTAAGCATTACAACCACATTATGTTGTCAATTGTGCTAGCGGTTGGCACTGTTCATATCAAAAAAGACAATGGTCTTAACCTAAGACCAATGTCTTGAGAAGTTAATCAAATAGTTTTGTTGTTCTAAATCGAATTTTAGCATTGGATTTCATCCATCTACCACAGTAGTGCCTCTTGGAGGCACATCTTTAGACGTGTACGGGTTTTACGAACTCGAAGTACCCTTTTTGCATCGGGTTTACTGCTCTAGTAACCATGGCAGTCGCGACTCCAGGATGCCCTAGCAATATTTCTGTACTTTCTTCTCTCCATGCTTTCTTTTCACAATTACTTGACATCGCTGTCGTGTTTGGCGCAGCTTGAGCATATATGGCCCCTGCGACATAAAACCCGAAACTAACCAACCCACAGTAGTGTAGATGCATCTTCGAAAAAGTTTTATAAACACTCCTTTCTAAAAGAAAGTACATTTCAACAAATATTTATCTAAAAAAATGCGAGATTTTAATGCCTTCCAAAAAGGTTTTTTAGATGAGCAGAGAACCACGCATGCACCACTTTTTTCGGATCTTGGTTCGTGCTGAATGACTAATTTCCACTTCATAAATGATAGTCAATTGTCTGTGTGAATGAACCATGTTATGCAAGTTGTCAATTGTGGTAGCGGCCGGCACAGTTCTTGTCAAAAAGACATTGGTCTGAATCTAAGACCCTTTGAAGTTAATGGAATAGTTTTGAATTTGTGCTTTCAATTTTAGCTTTCGATTTCGTCCACATCTCCCACAGTAGTGTAGATGAATCTTCGGAAAAGTTTCGTAAATACTCCTTTCTACGAGAAAATACATTTGAACAAATATTTATCGAAAAAGTGTAGACTATCACTATAAGATCCTGTTTCATAATATTTACACAGTGTTGTTTTACTTCTGTCGTTTTTATTTGATATCCAGTGTCTCAACAAAGATCTAGACGATTGTACGCCAACCTATTTCTCTTCCATTGACATCCATGTTCTCTAGGATGAAAGTAGCTTTTGGAACATTTTTTTGTTATACACTCTGAGGCTTAAAAAGTTACTGCAAATATTTGTGAATGTTTTTTTGGCTTTTTTTCGGTGCAGTTTGATTTATTTTGTAATTTAGGGTTTTGAAAAAAATTGTTTGATGTGCAGGACCAGTATAAGTTCTTTATTTTTTTTATGCAGAACTGTTCCATAGAATTTATGCTTCAAATAAAAAAAGCGTTTAATTTTTTTCGATTCAACAGTTCTTCAAAACCTTTTGGAAGCAGATATTTTTATTCTAATTTTACAACATTAAAGTTTGAATAGCTGTGTCAGAGAAGACTACGTTTCTCACGATTTTAGAATGTCTAACGCTGCTTCTTAAAGCATAATGCATGCCAAGTTCATGAAATGTTTCTTTTAAATTCAGTGTAACGTATAAAAGTAAATGTAATATAAAGTTTGGAATAAGTGTTTTAGGAACAATTAAAGCAGTTATAGGGAAGTCGTTTTATGAAGCAAAAACACGTAAACTCGATTGAAATATTTGGATCGAGACTCTTTTAATAAAAACCATCACTTGAAAAAACTCTTTTATAGAAAAATAACTCAGCAAAATATTTTGTGGAAAGGAAGAAAGGTGTTTGGTGTGACAATTGTGATCATATGCAAATTAAATAAATCCTTTTTGTTGTAGATTGCACAAAATTATGTTGCACATTGATAACACCTTATGTGCGTGGTTAGACAGTGGTTAGTTACATCTAACTTCAAGCAATGAAGATATATGTTATGTAAATAGGAATTCAGTTTCCAGCGTTTGAGGATTCAATTGAGCCGAGGTGGGATATAAATTTTGCAGTGGAAATTGAATATACTTCTCTGGAGTTTTTTTATTATAGCTTTATGTGATGATTTATATTAGTTTTCCAAATGTGATTACGTGAGGTCAAATTCCGTGATAGGTGAGGTATGGATAATTTCATTTAATTGCAATTTCTCTAAGAAAAATATTCTATTATAAAGACAAAATATATATGATCTAAAAACTGCAAGAAAAAAACTCAAATACTGTTAGATAAAATATAAGGCAAACACTTCGCAGATTTTTTATTGAATGAGAATCATTAAAAGTATATTAACCTCCGAGAAAGAAAAAAACTGTAGTTTGAAAAATCAATTTTTAGCAAAATTGTTATATGCCTTCTTTTTTAAGGGTTTAACAAAAATTAATTTAGTTTCGGGTGATATACCTGGGGACTTTAAAATCAATACAAGAGACTAGAAAGAGCGAGTGATATGCTAAGATAATGAGGAAGTTAAGTATTATAAATAAAGTTTTAAATTAAATCTGAGGGGTCACGAGATTTCCTAGTTCTGTAGTTTTGCTTTTAACCCACAACAAACGTTAAGATTCAATTGGCCAAGAAGGTCAAAACTGCTTAGAAGTCATACAGAAATGACTGCTGGTTGGAGAATGGATAGATATATGCGTTTAAATCCCTCAGAATGTTAAAGGAATTTCACCTGAACATGGAAAAATTTCTAATCAAAGAATTAAGCATTCATTTGGGACTCTAACCATGTTAAGAGATTCTGTTTTGATGTGAAAATATGAAAGGATCCGAGCTAAATTTAATAGGTAGTTAATTAGCATTGCATTGGAGCAACACAACTGGCTTTTGGCGACGGTCTGGGATCAATCCGGAAGGATAAGATCAGAGTACACCATCTCGTAATTTTGAATCACATTCAGATGACGACATCAACACTTGAACTGCCACTCCACTCTCCAAACTTCCACATCATGCCAAATTGAAGACATTTGTTGCCACGACTGATTTAACGTGAACCAGCCCACGTGTACGCAACGGTCTTCGGCTGAACCGAATTTCAAACTCGCAACCCTCCGGTTGCTAATCCGGTAATCTTCGAACTGTCGATAGTTTATATCATGAAAATCTTCAAATATCTGAGACAAATAATTTCTTTAACAGCATGATCCAACAATATATTTACAACCTACTTCGTAAAAATCTTAAAAATTCTTTCCTTACAGAAAGCATCAAGGAAGGTGTGACAAAAGTTGATATTCATCGTTGAAAACGCAAGCCCCCCCAGAGACAAAAAATCAAATTACATCATGATTTGAGACAATGTATCACCACATATCTTTTTGAATTCCCACGGGTGTATGACGCAGGCTGACGTGTAGCTCGCACATTGTTTCCGACCGCCATGAATCAAGATGAGTGACTCACAAAGTGTTTCTTTATGATTCATTAATGTTGCGTGTGTGCTGATAGGTATTAGCAATTCACGAAGGTGATTCTTATGAGATCATTCTGGGGAGTGAACAGATTTATGTGATCCCCTTGATGTGCTGAATTAATGAAGGACTACTGATTTGTATGGGGTATGATATACATAAATCTACCGATTAATTAGAATTATTTGTCTCGACCCAATGAGATTGCAGTGCGGTAAAAAATTGGTAGATTGAGTCGAGGACACAAGCCGTATTCTTTACGTAAATACACGGGCCTGATGTTGGATTGTGGAATGAATGAAGCAGGCAGAAGAAGTTTGAACAATTGTTTATTGTGAATATTCAACAATTAATTTACAGTTTGAACGATTAAAGTGCAGTTTGATATTGAAGGATAATTTTACTAGCTGAATTACTAGTTGATTACTAGCTGAATTATCCGGGTTTGCTCGGGTTGAATTGTTTAAAATTCATCGTAATATTATTCAATATTATTCCTATGGAAGTTTCTAATAGTTTTTAACAAATTGAATGGGGTTAATATATAACTTATGTGTCCCGCAGAATTCTACAGGATGAATGTACCAAATCTAGTGTGAATTGGTCTGACATTGATCGTATAAATGCGCAATGTTATTCCTATGAGGATTTAGAATTGTCTTTAGCTCCCTGTACCATATCCACGACAAAAAAGGACCACTTTACATGAAAATAATCTTATATTATCATACAAATTTACATTCCAATAATAAAGTTACAGTTTAAGTATTTACAGACGGGATACATAAACGATATGATACTGAGCGATTTTCAGCGCAACCGCATTCGAGATTGCACCATACTCTAAGATTCTAAAAAAACCTCCAAAGTCATCTTGAGAAGCGACTCCTCTAGATGTTCTGACGTCATCTGCACAGCCAGACCGTGAGAGAGCGGCCCCTAGCAAGTGCTCTGTCCAGGATGACGGGACTTATACCCTTCTGCACACATAAGACAAATAGAACGGGGTTAATATGTAGCTTACGTTACCCGCAGGGTTCCAAAGAATAAGTGTACCCAATTTGGTCAACGGTGTAGATTTGTATAGAGAATAGACAGACAGATGCCAATGGACGGGTTAAAGTTACAGTGGTATAAGTCACATTTTCTTTGTTTTCTAGAAATTAACATAACGCAAAAGGTACTGTAATAAATTCGGTAATGTCACCTGGATCCAAATTTAACATAAAGGCTTGAATAGAATTCACTTTGGCACAATGGTTAAATTTTACTGCTGACGAAAATGACTTACACCACTGTGTAGACTTAAGCCAATGACTTACACCACTGTATTTGTCAACAAAATGAATATAAAGTGAACTTTAAAACCTCATAAAAAGATTTTACTCTAAAAAATAAGAGTAATTGTTATTACAAATGGACAGACATCAAAGACTGAATAAATATTCAATCATTATTTTCTTCTGACTCTGGATCCACAGCTTCCACAATTTCCAGTGAACAAAGATCGTCAGGTGGTGTCTCCTCACATTCAAGAATTATTCGAATGGAAAGGAGAAATCGTGTTTCACTGGTGGAATGTGTACCAGAGGTCCATCATGTCCTTCTTCGCTTTTGTAACCGGTCTTCCTCATGGATACAGCACATCTTGATGAACGTTTGCTAGAGATGTTGGTCTACCAGTCCTTGCTGTTCGTAGATTAAGCACAGCAAATGGCATGTCATCATTCATTCAGTGTTTCTTTATACAGAAAAGTGTAAGGACGATCTTTCAAATTCCTAATTCATTGGATCTTGAACCAGTTAAAGGGGCTGTTGTTCTCTTCTTTCTTACTACGTGTGATAAAGTGTTCCAAGTTAGCAACAGATTTGAAGTCGTCACGTCCCATTTTGGTCAACATGAATCTATTTTTCCTCCTGCATTTCAAAATAATACTGTACCAGTCATCAGGAGTATAAATAAGTCTATTCTTTGCGTATAATTCAATCGATTCAAAACCTGTGTCGTTTAGAAGGTAAGATTAGCCACTTACCATAAACTTATGATCAATGATTTCCGCATAGTTGCAATTGCTCTGTATGAACTTCATTAAGTACAATGAACTCAAGTTTCGATTTTGATCTGTACACTCATCACTGTACATGATAATATGCTTTGGTGATGTAGCTCTTGATTCAAGATGTATGATAATGCAGGAACCAACCTCTTGTGACCAGCGAGAAGCAATGGTCTTATCCCAGCAGTACATAAACCCAGCATCTGTTCCAAGGTCAAGGCATCCCAAATTGTAAGTGTACATGTTCCGCTTGTAGTATGCAACAGATGTAGTTAATACTGGGAAAGCAAGAGCCTTTTCTAGGTCAAACATCACAGCATAGACAGAATCATCTTCATGCGCCTTCAATGCATCCTCATTTCTCGCTTGTCGCGCTTTTTTCTGCTTTTTCAAGATGGAATTATTTTCCATGTTTAGTTATCGAATTATCTCATTTTCACATGCTTTGATTTTTATAACACAGGCATCACATTTGCTACAGGTATCATTCAGTGAACTGTGGAAATGCAAGTTGAACTCAGTATTAAAGGTTCGGCGATAGACGGCTTCAGAAACTGAATCAAATTTTTTTTCCTCTGCGTCTAATGAATCTTGAATTATTTCTTCAGAATCCATTGTTTTGTATAGAAATCCTATGCAGAGGTGCGGAGTCAGTCGGCACTCTGGCAGCGTTTACAAAAACAGTGGTGTAAGTCTGACACACCACTTTACGGATAAACATAACAGCTGTTTCCTTTACCGTTATAACTTACACTGCCATCTGTTGACAGTTGAATGAACCTATGACTTACTTCACGTTTTCTGTAAACAGATTGACTTATCTAGATCTGGTTTCTGTGTCTTAAGTATTTTCTTGAAAAAGTGACTTACACCACTGTAACTTTATCCGTCCATATGTATAGACAGGTAGGTATTTTGATTAGCGTCGCACTGAAGCAACACAATTGGCGAAGGTCCCGGATCAAACCCGAAGGGAAAGGACCGAGGACAACATCACGTAATTTTTAACCATGGTCAGATGACGAGGTCACAACTGAGCTGGCACCCCACTCTCCAAACTTCCACACCAGGCCAATGTATCGATTATAGACCCTTGATTGTAGCGTAGTACGATAGCTTTCGAATGACACCACTTACACAGCTCTCACAACACGCAAACCAAAGTTATCCTGGCCCAAACTCGCCCAGCAACCGTTAAATTTCGACTTCACATACTTCTCTGCCTCCAGGCGACTCGGATGTCTCATCCCTAGCACCGCTATCTGCAATTTCTGTCATAATGTTGTCTTATCATGTCCTAATAAATCAGCTTTTAAGTCTTAACCACAAGGCCCATGACTGCTTCGTTCAAACCTCGTCATCTGACTGGTTCAAAATTTCGAGGTGATGTCCTTTGATCTCTTCCTTCGCGATTGATCCCGGTAAGTAGGTAGGCATTTTAATTAACGTCGAACTTTAACAACACAACGGGCTTTTGGCGACGGTCCGGGATCAAACCAGAAGGGAAAGACCCGAGGACAGCACCACGACCACGTAATTTTGAATCACGGTCAGATGACGAGGTCACACCTGAGCTGGATTGACCATGGACCGTCACCAATAGACAGTTGTGTTGTTCCAATGTGACATTAATTCAACTACTTGCCTACTTATCAAAACGGCAACAGATCAATGAGTTCTGGCTACTGACTTCTTTCAAATACGACATAAAAAAATAATACTTAAATACATTTAACATTGCATACCAGTACTTTTATTTTAGATCTGATAAGGACACTAAATTAAAAACATAATCTATTGACATTAACAAAAAAATCACATTTCTTCATCTTGTTTGGTGAAGTAAAATCAATAAGCCATTATATTGAAAATCAGTGGTTGTGAATAAAATGAATAGAATAGACAAATCTTACTATAACAATGGAAAACTAATAAAATGTAATAATATACCATAAAACCATACCATTCCATAATACCATTTACTACCACAAAATTTAACCGCCATAAATGCACAAAAGGAGAAATAATTTAGGATATCTAATGATCTAAAAAGAGCCAGTGCAAAGTCGAAAGTTAAATTCAAACTGACGGAAAAGCGCGTCACGCACAACTTTTGTCACATTTTGCAAGTTGCGTCCCATCACATCCAACTATGCTCACGTTTTGTTCATAATTTCAACACATTGAAATATGTACCTCTCTGTTTAGACAAGAACCGTCAAAGAGCATTGTGACTTATCAAAATCGCACCAACTGGTTTATATTGCTACCATAAAATTTAACCGCCATCAATTTATCAGAAACTTTTTAATCACCCAAAGTACTTGGTTATTTACTATTCGTAGCACACCAGCCACTGTAAAAGTAACTTCAAGCTTGTTTCATTGTTCTGCGGTAACAACTCCCTGAAGGGTAATTACCTACATGTTTAAAAACATTGCCTAGGTTTCCCCAATTTATTTCCTTTCCACTAAATCAGTATTTCTCGGCAGTTACATTTTCTGTGATATTACCGGATAAAAAATGTTGTTATTTTGTAGAAACTGTAAGTACGGTGAAGTGTAAGTGCAATGTAACGTACTGTAGTGTAAACGTATTATGAAAGTTTAGAGATCCGAGAGATCAGACACCGACATTTGAATGCTCTCAGATTGTTCATGTACAACCCGTATGACTGCTGCTAAGATTCACATCACGTGCGCTCTGTTGTATGGTGGTGATTCCACATGATGACTGGTGAAATGAATAACTCTAGTAGATACAAATATAAATTAAAATTCAATAAACATAAATGGTGGCAGATCTACCAGAGCGTGGCCTCAAATAAAGGTCACAAAATAAATCAGATGATTGTAATTTATCTGGTGTACGTATACACTAGAATATTTTTTAAATTTTGACTTTAAAAATCCAATTTTTTTAAATGGGTCATTTGTTTGTGCTTAATATCATTTCAGTGTGAAAAAATCAGATTAAACTAATCATTAATTGCGTAATTTAGGTATAATTATCTAATTAGCATGTTTTTTGAACAGTGATATTTCAAATTCTATTTTGTTCAGAAAGACAATTCCTGTTGGAAATTATTTTCATTATTATTCTTGATGTTTTGACCCTCCATCAAGATGTTGGAGAGAATAGGATTTTTGACATTTTTTTCCTCCAAATAAGTATAAAAACTCAAGATTTTTTCAGGAATTTTTACATTTAAAAATCAAATAAAAATTCATTTCCTAACTAATAACTGACTGGGAGTCAAATCATCCACTGTATTATATAGATTATGATGATACGAAAATAATTACAATAGATCGATTCAGTTATCACTGTTTGAACGAAGCATCATATTGCAAAATCAGTTCTCAGAAATTGAGTTCAAAGTCTGGAAACATGTTGATACATGGTGATAATGCCTAAAGAAAAACCTTTGTAACAAGAAAATTATTTTGAATACTTACAAAATTTTGATATCCTTTAAAAGCTAACAAGTTGGAAAATATTTTGAAACAATAAAAAAATATTTATATTTTGGACGATTTTCGTGATTTCTAGTGTATACATACACCATTAGTTCTTAACCTTTTTACTGACCGGCACCCCCTTGAATCTAAAAATAAGTTATCCACACCCTTGAAAAATGTGTTCTCATTTCTTTATTTAGGAAATTACTTCTATATTGTAAGGTAATTTATTGAAAAAATAACATACATTTACATATACATACAAAACAATGTCTCAATTTTTAATGGCTACGTTGTTGTTTATTCATAATAAAACTTTTGAAGCGAGGCTCCTTTTTCGAAAGAGCCACGCGTAAGTCCTCACTTGTATTTAACCACTTAACGCATTTACCCGTGTTTGACACGGGCAAAAGTTACCGGCAAATTTGCACATGCCCGTGTTTTACACGGGCGTTCTTGTATCTCGCGTTCTTTTATTTCTAATGCCCGTCTGAGATCCGTTCTAGTAAAAATAGATAGGCTAGATTAAACTTATACCATAGATGGCATAAACTTATTTATCATAGATGATTTACCACTTATTTATTCAACCGAAGGGTTGCGAGTTCGAATCCAGCCAAACACCGTCGTGTACAAAGGGGGCTGGTGCACGTTAAATCTGTCGTGGCCTCAAATGTCCTCACGTTGGCGTGGTGTGGAAGTTTGGAGAGTGGGGTGCCAGCTCAGGTGTTGCCTCGTCATCTGACCGTGGTTCAAAATTACGTGGTGTTGTCCTCGGATCTTTCCCTTTGGGATTGATCCCGGACCGTCACCAATAGCCCGTTGTGTTGCTCTAGTGTGACGTTAATTGAAATACCCCCCCCCACTTATTTATAGATGGATATTAAACTTATTTACCGTAGATGGCACCACTATGCACCATTTTTCTTGTGTAAACCAAGTGGTGCATTTTGATGATTAGCTATAAGTTTGTTAGGAATTCTTTGTTATAAAGCAGTTGTTTGGTGTGGAAAAGGTAATATATCCATTTTTATTACGTTAACTATCATAAAAGTACACAGTTAACCAAAAATTAATTTTTACGGTGTTTTTGTAACTTGTTTAGAAAAAGTTATCTGATAATGAGCGACTGTGACGATTTTGAATATGCCAATTTGTCAGAAAGTTTCAGCGATAAAAGTGATGGAAGTGAATCTGAAGTTAATATTTTATTATTATTAATATTTTGAAATTCAAAATAAACATGTAATCAAATCGTTTACACTTTGTTTGTATAATAATTTTTTTATAACTTTTACCATTTTTTTTATAACAACTGAAATTGCAAAAAATAACTTACACTATACCTATATATATATATATATATTCATTTTCTGTCAAAAAAAACACTCGATCATTTTTTACCAGTTTTTCCGAAAAAAACTCGTGCTTTAAGTGGTTAAGCAATTTCTGGCTTTTGTTTTCATGTGCAAAAGTGATGAAAATCCCATTTCACACAGGTAGGTGGTAATAAATGGTAAAAGTGTTTGCAATGCTGCTTTTGTGAACTGTATATTTCTAACTGTGTACATCAGAATAGTCCAGTTCTCCAAATTCCATTTGAATATGTGCATTGGCTCGTATTTCAATACGATCGTCTTTCATTAAATCGCTGTCGTCCATCGGAACTTCTCTCGCACTCCTGGAAATGCTTTCTCGCACTCCCAGTGGTGCACACACCCGAGATGCAGAACCACTGACATACACCTTAAGTTGAGTTCAGAACAGATATTCGGAGAGGACGGTGCGATGCTCGTATTCTATAAATAGTTACCCAGTACTGTGTATATAATGAATCATTTATACCAAGATGCCTTCTCTGTGTTCATTACATTAATATATTTAGTGTACACCTCGAATAGATCTGTTACACTGTTACTTCAGCCATCACGGTCAATAGGTGGCAGACGTCTGTTATAGGTCACGTAGATGTGACGTCGTCATCTGACCGTGGTTCAAAATTGCGTGGTGTTTTCCTCGGATCTTTCACTTCGGGTTTGATCCCGGGCCATCGTCTATAACCGTTGTGCTGCTCCAGTGCGACGTTAATTAAATACCTACCTACCTTAGTGCAGTTCTTGAGGTGGCTTCCAGTCATATCGTCCGATTCGCAAAGTGGACACACAGCTGATCTAGCTAATCCAATGCGATGTGTGCTTGTAGGCAATCATGTCCGGTAATAAGTCAAAAGCAAGGGGCCTACAGCTCTGGGAAAGGAACCTGGGATACGAGATTTATTCTGCAATTAAATATTAGTTCTTTCCTGTAGACATCTCTGTAGATTGGGAGTCTATGTCTTCATAGATGAGAATATAAGCCTCTTGTGTTACGGTCTTAAGATGTATAAATAAGATATCTTGAGATAATCGTTATTAAAAGGAATGCCAGGATAAAAGGTATTCCGTAGCTCCCATAATCCAAATTTGAGATCTCGTGGACCAGCACCCGATCACGGTTTGCACAAATTCCCCTCCAGTGTCCCTGTTCAAACAAAAAATAATATCCTAAGCCTATCCCTACACACCTATTCAAACACTTCGCCACCCTCTCACAGGCCCTGAATATTTAACCAACCCCTTTTCAATTATGATTTTATGGGAACTTAGCGTGTCGTTATCAACCCACTCTATCCGACCGCACAATAAATCGCCGTTTTATTCGCCCTAAAAACCACCGGTTAGCGGCGGTGCCGGCCGGACGCATTCCCGGCCCGTGATGCATGACCGCCCGGCACAGCGGACCGGGGCCTCCGGCGGCCGCATTGGCGATGGGGAGCACGTCCCAGCGGCCGGATAGTCAAAATTTATGGCCGTGCGGCCGGCCGTCATCAGTTTTTGTCACCCGACCTGGGCACGTGACTGGGATAGTGACTGGGGTAGCGATATTCAATATTCGAATGCATTCTGGATGGGAGGAATGAGGAAGAGGCGTAATGCCGGGAATTGGGCGCTTCGCACTAACGGAATTCGGGTAAATCCGAGGTCTGGTAGAAGCTGATTAACGAAGATTCAGGAAATCCGTCCATGAGAAAAAGTTTTTCATCTTAAAATTATCTTATTTAATTTTTTTTTCAATTTGTATATGAAACGAAATTGTACCAGCCTACAAAGGCCTGGTTGTGAGTAGCGGATTAGCAATAGGAGGGTTGCGAGTTCAAAATTCGATCGAACCAACGATTGTCGTATACATGAGGCTGGTGCAGATTAAATCTGTCGTGGCCTCAAGTATCTGTACCGTAAAAATATTCATGTACCCTCCTATAATATTGTAATAAAACTATTTTCCAAGAACCCATTAAGTTAAATCATATGGAAAATCAACCAATTTTCAGTGCAGTTTGTTAGAATGATCAACAGTTTACTCTGAAACCTTATTTTTCTTATGATTTAGTGCATTTTAGTAATTTATAACTTTAGAGTTTGAAAAGTGGGTTTTTAACAATTTTTAACAATCGAACGTTCGAGAGCGCGTAATTATCTTTTATACGCCATTATTGATCTATGTAATTTTTGTTTTGTGGTTATATGATGTAGTTTAAAAATGAAGAATTGTACTGTTTTTATATTTTTTTTTGTTGTATGTTCTGTACTTTTGATCTTATTTCGCTGTCCTGTAACAGGAGTAATCTGACATCATGTATAAATAAGTAAATTTATTTATACATACTAAATTGTATGAATTAAAAAGTTTATTTACACATACTGTAAATAGCATAAAGAAAACGGATTTATACATACTGAAAACTGTATAAACAAAAAATTTATTTAGTTCTACAAACTGTAAATTATATAAACAAATTGTTTTTGTGCAATGTTATACAAATTGTCATAAATAAATTTTTTGATACACATAGTCAGCATTCGGATGCATTGAGCGTTCCTCTCCAATGCACACGAATCTACTTTAATCGGTTTCTACTGGATTCAGATTGACTCAGATTTTGTCAGTGTGAAGATACAATTTAAACATGAATCTTGGTGAGCACTGGTATGTTGTGGTGATATGTATGTTAGTTTTCACACTTGAAGCATGTATTTTTGTGAAGAATAATAAATTCATTTGCCCATCATTTTGGATATTCACGGTATAAAAATATTTTGTTCAGGGTCATGAACAATTATTTGCATGTTAGTTAATAAAACATTTTTGACTTAATACTTACAAAGGTACAGTTAAAGACTATATTCTTTCTAAGGAATCTACCGAGAGCTGTACGAGTTGCTTGTTTTCGTATTTTCACTGACACAACTACCAGCAAAATCATATTTACCAAATTGGCATGTCAAACTCTCCAACTTGCTCTTTGTGTGGAATTTCTGACATTACAGAATACAGACCGCGGCCCATGGACCACATGCAGTCTTTCATTAATTTGCTGTTGGCCCGCCTTACCATGTGTTATTTTAATATTAACTTTTTTCCTGCGTCAGGAAATGTCCATGGACCATAATTTCCTACGGGCAGCCCAGAAAAATTAGCCCGGCTAAAAAGATCGTCAACTAAGATGTGATCGTCAGATAAAAAGTGCAAGATAAAAGATGACTAAAATCCATAAAGTTCTCTGTCGAACAAATGGGGCAGTCAGGAGAAGCATGCACACCAATGCGGTGTAAGTGTTCTCTTAAAAAGTCATGTCCAGTTTAAATTCGAAAATTTACCGTAGCAATATGTCGTGGCAAATTTGTCCGTGGCCTTAAACTTTTGATGGTCGCAGATGGACATACTGCAAGCATGGAGGTTAGGGCGAGGGCTGGGGTAGAAGACAACCATTTTTAGCTAGCTTGTCTGCGCGCTCATTGCCTGGTATATATACAATGGTTTGGTATCCATTAGAAGGCAATGATCCAACCAGAGTTCAAGATGTCACTGTTCAATATTAACATGTCACCTGAAAGGTAGTTTTTAAATTCGATGCAAACTTCAAGACTATATGTTGAAAAGATTGATAATTTGATATCAGCTTTCAAGGATCGTTTTCTTGATTTTCAAAAAGTAAAACCTTTGATTTAATTACCAATCCTTTTGTCTGAAAACGCACCCGAATCAGTACAGCTTAAACTCATCGACATGCAAAACGATAATAACCTGTGATATAAATTTAATGAAGACAATTTTTTAAACTTTTATCGTTGTGTCGCGAATAAAAACAATTGTAAATCATTTCTAGATAATGCATTACAATGCGCAAGCCTCTTTGGGTCAACAGAAATCTGCGAACAAGATTTTTCAGTCAAATATTAACAAATCGAAAGATAGGAACCGCTTGACTTATGAAAATTTAGAATCAATTTTGTTCTTGGCTACTACGAAAATCGAACCCAATATTAAAATAGTTGTTAAATCAATACAATGTCACGCATAAAATTATATATTTTTTATTTTCTTTCTTTGTAAAAAAATATATGATAAATATAAATAAAATAAATATATGATAGGTAACTTTCGTGGATTTTTATGGCGTCCCTCTCATACGTCCAGTGAATCTATGTGGCTCTTGGTCTTAATAAGTCTATCCCTTCTCTAATCTCACTGATCGCAGTGAATACTGCTGATACATGTAAAATTACATATTCCACTTCCGTTTCTAGACTATATTGGGATGAAGGACAGACTTATGCCGAAAAGGCTGATGTCTGGTGAAATATGAGAGAGAAAAACGTATTGTAAATTTCATCATATTAGCTAACTTTTTGGGTTTAGGTGGGTTAAAAACTGTCCCACCTTTTGCTTAGCTTTGTATGCATGGTGAGATATTTTTAACCCACCTCAAAAAGTTGAAATTACTCATAGTCATTCAGTTTAATATTTTATTTAAAGTCCTTCATTGAGTTTGAAATGCTACGAACTAACGCTAATGTGTAAATAACTGAAAACAAAAATTTACACATGTCAAAACGCATTAGTAAGTTGATACTGTTGTGATTAAGTTTGGCGAATTGTGTGGTGCAGTGAATTTTTGTCTTTCATAACGGTAGATGGTTTTCTCGTAAAAATTTATTATGAGTGAATAAATCATTTTATAATAAAATAAACTGTTTGAAAGTTATTTGATAAATTTAAGTTTGAAAACTGAAAAAGTTATTTGTTGTTTTATACTAATTTTTGAAGCTGAATAAGTGAATGAACAATTCTGTGCAATTTGGTTATTTTTCTTCAAAATCGTATGTCTCAAAGAGTTAATGTAGGCACTTGAATTATTAAGTGTTTCACCAGGCGTTTGTTAATATTGTTTTGTGAATAGTTGACTGTACTGATAAACGTAATATATGTAGGGTTTTTGCCCCTACACGCGCTCAACAGATGGCAGCACTGGAGACCGCGAGTTATGACGTCACTTCATGACTAACATCTAAGGGAGTTTTCCCGCCTTTTAGAAAGAAGCTTCTCCAATGTTCATGTAAAGACGTGTCGCGCTGTGCTCCTCGGAGCTTCTGTTTTCGTTTATGTCTATCTAACCCCTTGTCCCTAGATATTTACCTAAAATCTCTCTTTTGTTAAAATCCCCTAGACCCCCTTGCTACTGTAATTTATCCACTTTAAATAAATAATTTCAATGAGTACTACTGCTTCGTCATTGACTGTGAGTTTGATGGCCTTTCTACAAATATGTGAATTCAATATAAACTAGTATAATTATATAAATTGAATACATAGCTATACTGACCACTTTCGATTATTGCCATTGAATCTAGATGACCCTCGAGACAACTCTGCCCATTTATTCACAGCAACAGTTGCGAACTCAGACACGTTTGAAAGGTTGCTGAGATTACGTTGAAATCGTTTCAATCGACCTTTCATCGAAATCCGAATAGTTAAGCATTTACAATGTTGCCAATCACTCCGTTCAAAGCTTATACTAGATGTAAGTAAATGAGGAGTGGATCGTCCAATCTGGAATACCATCAATTTATTGAAATGATCATTGTCATGCGATAATAGTAAACATTGTAATGAACACACGTATAGTTTTGATCACCTGTACTTGTTAAAAGAGTAGTTAAATGTACAAGTTCTATATAGGGATATTCATCATTCTGCTCACAATCAGTAGTATTTAATTGGAAACAAATTAATATTGCAGATTAATTGATTCTCTGAGCTTCACGAAATTTCCAAGAAGTATAGTATTGCATTCACACGTTTTGATTAATTCTACATCTATTGGTTGAAAGAATCCAAGGGAGGGTTCTACTGGCTAAGAAGGACAAGAATCATGCAGAGAAGACTGCATGACTGTCTTCATGCAGTCTTCATGGTTCATACACGCATATATCCGCACGCGCAGAACGAATATATGCGCGTGTCAATCCCTAAAGCCGAGTCCACACCGGCCGTTTCAAAATTTTGGATACGTTATAAATCACATAAACACTAATATTTCTGGAAGGTTTGCTTATCTATATGATTTAGAAACAAAACTCGCGTATATTAGACGCTTTATTGGTAATTAGTCAAAATGGATAACGAGTTATTTGACTAAATGTACATAGATTTTTGTGAAATAATCACTGGTAACTTATTTGTTTAGCTTAGGAAACACATTGATTGAATTTTTCCTATGTATACATCAAAATACCAATGAAACTTGTACTAGGATATGTAAAATTTAAACAGAAATCTAAATTACATTTTACTCAAGCAAATTCAGCTTCCCATTCCATCAATTTCCCTGTCAAAACATCAGACTCTAGTGCAAACTATGTCAAGGTACAACGTCTGACACATATGCCTCGTTACCTTCGACACAGATTAATTTTCATTTCCTTTACAGATGACAGTTATTAGTCCACGAGCATTTAGACTTAGTCGATAGAAACTATATGAAATTATAATCCATCAAACTGGCAGTCAACCCATACCTGTTGGGACGTTTCCTATGCCAAGGCATTTCATGAAACACATTAAGGTATTGGCAGAAGTTAATCCCATGAACCGTTTAGAATAGTACAGCGATGCAAATTTCGCTCTTTTAGTTGTAAACAAGGAGGTATCGAGATGTTTTAATAGTTAAACCATTTACAATTTTTGTTTTGCAAGGAAATGAGTAGCAATCACAATTTCTGTCATCTCTACTGATGTAGTTTACATAAATTGAGACAACCTCTAAGATAGACGAGATTTTCGTAGAACTGCTTTTACCCCTCACATCACGTTTAATAACGAAATACGCTGAGAGATTGACTAAAAGATTCCTAGGAAATGTTGTGCTGGTGAAGAAGGTCAAAAGCGGTTAAAGGTCAAGCATGGACTACTACAGGTTGCAGAATGGATACATGCGTGTGCACCCTCATAGGGTTAAAGACGGTTTAATTTAAGTTCTAAAGTACAAATTGGTTGTTTAAAATAGATATTGACTATTTTAAGTCCAATATATTGACAATTATTTGATGATGACGGGATCAAGATCTGGCCAGTTTTTTCTCTAAGGACGAGATTTCTCGTCCGTCAAGATCTGGTCACTTTTTCCCTAAGGACGAGATATCTCGTCCATCAAGATCTGGTCAATTTTTCAACCTTCATGAGGGTTAGGGAGACAGTGCACTTTCAAAACAAACTTTTGCAGTTATCCAATTGTTATGAAATTTCCTCAAACTGTTTTTTACTACTAAAACCCCGATACATAAAGTTTGGTTCAAAAATATTGAGTCGTTCAGAAATTATTACTCAAAACGTAGTCAAACATTTTGATAAATTAGCAACCATTGATAGGTCCCATGTATTATCAAAATTTTAATTCACATGATAGTATACCTATAAATCAATTTCATTTGGCAAGGGCATCGTTCAATTGTAAGGCAAAAAACTTTTGTTCTAAAACACTTTAAATTTTACCAAAACAGAAACAGGTTAAGCAACATTCTTAAACAAAATTTGGAAACCTGATGATTTTCAAATTTGCACTTAAATATATACAGCAGATTTAAAGGATTATCCAAAAAATAATTTCAAATAAATCAATTAAAACCTGATGAGCAAAGATTATTTTGAAATGAAGAGAATGCCAAACAAATCTCAATGGGAGAAAAACGCCTTTTTTAGCAAGCTTACTATACTTATCTACAAGATAATTTATATTGTTGTAATCTGTAACTCCGTGAAAAATTATCATAATTGAAAAATTATTTTTGCTATCTTCAGAGTTTAATATCAATTAATTTTTAATGCTAAAATTAAAAAAACGATTTTTCAATTGATTTTGATGAGTTTGAAAGTCTACTGTCCCCTTAAGGATAAATCATTGCTTAAATCCATCATTTAAATAGCAATGGAGATTGGTAATGTGTTTTGTTGTTAGTATGACTGTACTGACCACACACACACATACACACTCCTGAGGCTTCTACAAAGATAAACATTTACGATAGCATCAATTCTTCAATAACCGTTGCAAAATGAAGCAGATTTCACAGTCGTAAGCAAACTATCCCTGATGATGCTTATGAGCGCGTAGTAGCCACGAATGTATTAAGTTAGTGATTAAATATGAGATTCATTTCTGCAAACTGCTGATCCAAGCAGTCACAAAATAGTTCATTACTTTCTGGCTTCCAACATCATTTGTGTCTATTCAAACGAAATGAAATTCCGTCAAATAGCTGAATAATCACTATCTTACAAACCTTTAGGACGATTACTTTTGCAGAACAGCAAAGTGAAACATGCCTCTCGCAATAATTCTACGATCAAAACAAAAATGTGTACGATTTGTTACTATTCCTTAATATTTAATGCAAACCAACAATAGAAAATTACCTTTCAGTTAATTTTCCAATTAATTCAATTGAATATCCCGGGGAACAGGAAGACGAGCATTTCGTACACCGTACATTTTGTGCATAGTCATGTATTCCAGAAACCTTACCGAAAATGTGTTATCGAAATTAGATTATTTAATTCTTCAAGTGGTTTAGACGAAATATATCGTCCATCAAGATTTGACCAATTTTGCTAATAAGTCATCGATATATTGACGATTTTTTTATCATGTCGAGACCAAAATCTGGTCCGTTTGTTTTCTAATGATGAGATAGATATATTGTCCATCAAGAGCGGGCCAATTTTGCTAATGATGATACCTCGTCACTGTGGATAGAGCTGTAATGTAGCATCTCCAAAGCCTCTTGTGTCAACATTTTTCGGCAACAAATCTTTTGAAATCACTATTGCTCCTCGACGCCTCTTATTTCCCCTGGGGCCAGCATTCCTCCAATATTCCTTCAGTGCCCACTTTGGGGAACTATGGTGTACATGTTTATTCCATTAGAAAGTCGATGTTTCTAAATTTAAATTAGTGAACAATTATTTGTTTGTCAGTGGACTTCCTTTAATCCTCCTGGTAGTTGTCTGAACAAGGTATCTTGACATTAACAAATTTAAACAAATCTTGATGGACGAGACATCTCGAAGAAAACTGACTAGATCTTGATCTGGTCATCATCAAAAAATCATCAATATCTTGATGACGAGATGTCATTAGAAAAATTGGTCAGATCTCGACGAAACCACTTGAAAGTTTAACAACAGAGGAGATGGTACTTTCAACAAAAAGAGACACAAGTGAATGTTTAACTTTCACATGCACCATCGTCATATATCACATACATTTGCCGGTTTTCTTTAACCCTCTTGGTGGTTGTCTTGACGAGGTATCTCGGCATTACCAAAACCAAAACTAGAGGGACAAGATATCTCGTCGTTAGAAGGAAACTGACCAGATCTTGATCTCGCCATCATGGAAAAATCGGCGATATCTTGATGATATGATAACTCGTCATTACCAAATTGGTTAGATCTTGATGGACCAGATATCTCACGGAAACCACTTAGAAGTTTAACAATAGAGGAGATGATATTTTCAAATCAATGCAGAATTTAAAGAGGCACAAGTGAGTGTATATCTTTCACATGCACCATCGTCAGATAGCACATACGTTTGCCCCGTTCTCTTTAAGGTTAAGTATAAACAATAGTTTCACCGCAAACTACAACAAATAAAGCATACCATCCCATACAGAAGCAAACGCAAGCTCACCGATACCGAAACGCCAAAGTCAGCTTAACGTGCCGAGCCTGTTTATCGGTTTTCTATATGTTTCCTAATAGCCCAGTAACAGAAAAAGATACCAGTTGAATTTCTCATGGCCGCAGCCGCCCTCCACAGTCTTGAGCTTCGACCGAGAACCGAGTCCGTGACATGTAGTTTGGAAACGTGACGCGATTCCGAAACCTTCAACTTGTTTTTATTTCCACCCTCTCTTAATCTTCCCGAGAAACACAACAAAACAATCTTCGAACTCTTTTCAACGGAGGGGAAGAAAAAACAGAAGTTGAATGCTGGGAAGTGAGAATAAAGGGCGTACACACGTGGATTTAAAGCGGTGAACTTAAAGTCATTTCTGAGTTTGGGGAGATGGCGGTTTGAACAGTCCTCGCTTAACAGATGGTTTTCTCAGGTGTTGCCTCAATGTATACGCAATCAGAAGGGGGTTGTTTTGATTTTATTTGGAAGGAAACAAAACGGAACGCTTTAACTTGTTGGAGGTCCAAATTGTTTCTGTCTTTACGATCGTTATTTTTTGTATATATTTATTCAATTATTGGAAAAGGAAAGGTAGTAAATCAACGTCGCACTGGAGCAACACAATGGGCTATTGGTGATGGTCCCGGTTCAATCCCAAAGGGAAAGATCAAGGACAATGCCAGCGTAATTTTGAATCACTGTCGGATGACGAGGCCAACTCCTGAGCTAGCAACCCACTCTCCAAACCTCCACACCACGCCAATGTGAGGACATTTGAGGCCACGACAGATATAACGTGCAACAGCGCCCGTGTACATGACGTCTGTATTGACACGTCTTTGTCTGAACCGAGTTTCGAATAAACCCACCGGTTGCTAATCCGTCCTTCATCCAACTGGGCTACCGTGATCCCTTCAATTATTGGAGAGTGAAGCAAGTTACAGCCCTACTTTTGAGCTGTGGTGATCAATTTAAATAAATGTTGTCTTAACTCTCTTGGTGTTTGCCTTGACAAGCTATCTCGCCATTAGAAGAACCATTAGCAGATCTTGATGACGATTTACCTCGTCATTAGCAAAGTTGGTCGGAACTTCATGGACGAGATATCTCGTCGAAACCACTTGGAGAGTCCAATAAATAGAACTAGAAAACAGGCGCAAATCATCTGCGCTGAAGTTTCTATTTATATCAGTAGATGGAAGTGTCATTACACACTTTTCATAACTTATTTAAATTCATTTGTAGTAAATATAAGCATCGATGTGGTTCATTTCATATAAACAAATGAAATAAAATTAGTAAAAGCAGCACTCGTTAATCATCTACATATCGGCAATCGGCATATCGTCAACATCATGAATTAGTACTTTGTTTACCATTTTCAAAAATACTTCTATAGATAGATATTATGCATACAGCAATAATTTATGTACTATAAATTTAGTCAAAAGTTTAGTTTGGTAGATTCTTTAGAAATTGAAGGAGTTCGAATCCCGCCGTGTAAGAAATGTTCGTAGTGGTTCGGAATCCACTTCGAACATTGGTGACACTTCTCACTGACTTACATATCTCAGTGAGAAACCAAACCAAATTGAAGACTACTGCCCTTCATTATTAAATTCAAAAGTGTAGCTGAAATATTTAGTACGTTAACTAATGACTAAATTTCTCGTCAAGATAGTGTCGATTTTTTAATGATTGCGAGATCAAGATCTGGTCAATTTTCTTCCAATGACGAGACATCTCGTCATTCAAGATCCGGTCAATTTTCCTATTAACGAGGTATCTACTCGAGACAACCACCATGAGGGTTAATATCTTATATTAGAACTTCGAGAGGGGTTCACTAATGTTAGAACTTCGAAAAAAGTTATACTTCTGTCTTGGTTTAAGATGGGGAAGTAGGCAATGCTTGAATTTGAAACTCACTATTTCCCGCCTGGTTTATGATATCCAGAAGTGATGTATTATATTCAGATCATATCTGACACGCCAAGACTTGTAGGGTAGCCACAATTAGTATCTCCAGAGAATAATTAATTAGACTCAGCTGAAAGGCCATGTCTCTTCTATGGTAATAACGGTTCATTACCTACACATTCAAACTGAATCATGAATAATACTACCATATTAGTCAATAAGCCAGGATCCCCAAGTTTTGTCTTTAGGGTTAACAATTGTTAACCCTCCAAGTGGTTTCGAGGAGATATCTAGTCCATCAAGATCTGATCAAGTTTACTAAAAACGAAATATCTGGTCATCACGATATTGTCGACTTCTTGATGATGACGAGATCAAGATCTGGTCAGTTTTCTTCTAATGATGGTAAATGACTAGAGATTACGAGATCTTGATGGACGCGTCAAGATCTGGTCAGTTTTTGCTAATAGCGAGATAACTCGTCGAGTCAACCAGCAGGAGGGTTAATATGCTGCGTATAAAAGTATCAGATGCCGCATAAGGCAAGATAAAGTAGCGGTTTGAGACTCAAGAATAAGGTACTATAGCCAATTGGCGATGATTTGCCAACGCCGTTTGGGGGATAATTTTAGAATATGCTAACCCATTGCAGGTTTATCCAAATAGCAGTTTGTGACGAAAATTTTAGCTGTCAATATGGCGATGGCCTGGGGGTACCGTGTTCTTCAGATTTACTGAGGCAACACTTGCCCGACAGTTGTTGAGTGATCATTCTTTGTCTAAAAGTCTTGTTAAGTATTAGATATTTACAATGCAGCTGATCAGAAAAATTAAAGTTGTTGGTACTGGCTTTTTTTACCAGCATGGAAGAATAGGTGGTTTTGTTGGGTCTACAGCGCAAGTACCACATTTGTCCAAGGCGCGCCAAACGTAAGACAGGTAGTGTCAAGTAAATGGACATACACAGAAATGGCAAGATATTAAGATGGTTAATTGGTTCACTACATCTCCATTCCTGGTAACCCCACTCTACCCCAGTATGCACAGCACAAATCAGAACTAGAATTCCCATTGGACGAAAAACAGTTGAAAGGATTGTCATGTTCTAGGAAACTCTGTTATGATGCAATAACTATCAATATGGTTGAGTGATTAAAACACTCGTTAAGCGACCGATAGACAGAAGCGCTTGGCTATGAGTTCTATCCTTGCACTTGCTGATGTGTGACTGGCTTCTTGGCATTTTTTGTATTATTCAAATCAACATGTAAATGTGTACAAGCTTCTCCTAAGACGTCTAGGACGGCATTTGGACTCATGTTTCAGAAACTATTAATATACACGATATACGCGGTAGTTTTAGCATTCTGACAACGCTGATTTACCCGGGTAAATTCCGATCGGGATAGGTAGCGAGGCGTGTACTTGTGATAGAAAGGTAAGATATAGTAGTGGCCGATAAAGTCCCGCTTCCGTCTAAAGCAAGAAGATTGATACCTGGACGTGTGCTTGTGTTAAGTAAGGATATAGTCATGGTTGATGAAGCCATGATTACGTTTAAAGTGAGAAGAGATATGTATCCAACGTGTGCTTCTATTAAGTAGTTCTATTAAGTAGGTTGGATAATCATGCCTATCAGTTAGGCTTATGAACCAATGAAGCAAGAAGAAATAAGTTCCGGATCATGTGTTTCTGTTGGGCCGCGGTGGCCCGGTTAGAAGAGTAACGGATTAGCAATCGGAGGGTTGCGAGTTCTAATACAGCCAAACACCGTCGTGTACAAAGGAGGCTGGTGCACGTTAAATCTGCCGTGGCCTCAAATGTCCTCACGTTGGCGTGGTGTGGACATTTGGAGAGTGGAGTGCCAGCTCAGGTGTTGCCTCGTTATCTGACCGAGGCTCAAAATTACGTGGTGGTATCCTCGGATCTTTCCCTTTAGGATTGATCCCGGACCGTCACCAATAGCCCGTTGTGTTGTTCCAGTGTGACTTTAATTAAAAAATATACCAAGGTATATACCATGTGTTTCTGTTAAGCAGGTAGGATATAGTCATGACTGTTATGGTCATGCTTGCGTTTAAAATTAGTAGATAGGTATCGGTCGTGTGCTTCTATTAAGTAGGTAGGGATATAACCATGACTGTCGGTTAGGCTTATGTCTAAAGCAAGTAAGATTAGGTACGAGACCATGTGTTTCTGTTCGGTAGATAGGATATAGTCATGGCTGTACGGTAGGGGCACGAATTTGTCTAAAGAAAGAAACAGATAGCTATTGAGCACGTGTTAGTGCTAGAAAGGATATAGTCATGACTGTGAGGACACATGGACGCTTATAGAGCTGACGGATGCATAAAAACGACCAAGAATTCGATACCATTGATCTTGTTTTCTGTAGAGGTGAAATGCGCGTGCACTTCAGTCGCTTTCGGTTTCGGTAAATGACATGCCTAACACCTATCTATTGACCAGACACCATTGTTAGCGTCGGCTTCATGAGAATAATGTGTCAAGTTTCACACTAGGTTAATTGGGTTTTATGGTCCAATGTCCGTATTTGGACATACTGCGCCAAACACAAGACATACAACGTCAAGTAATGGACACACAAGGAAAGTTTTACTGACACAGAAGAGAGAAACATACCCAGGATAAGTTACAATAATCGAACCTGCGCCACCTACAACTCGCAGGTTGATAGTGCAGTGGGAAACCCACTAGTAAGTATAGCACTAAACAAAATCGCTAGTTAATGCCCTGAACTTATAGTTCCCCAAACGTTAAACATCTATGGCTAATGTTTAAATAGAAACTCTGATCTGCAGAGTGGTTTGGCCAAATATGGCCCTTGCTTCATAAAACCCAACCAAACAACTGATCTGCGGTGACTCAACTAGGTAGAGTCAAACCACAACGAGAAGAGACTTCGGTATAGCTTTCATAGGGAGAATCCACTTAACCTCCGGGTTAAGACCCCTCTAAGTATGCAAATAAAAGAACCCTATATTTTCTTTTTTGACTATATTTTCTTTTGTGCTTGACGCCATTTATGCCAAACTGTTATTACTTGTTTAGGATTAAACAATGCGCTAAAAAGGTTGCAAAAGATTGAATGTGGCAATATAACCCGATTAAGCTCAATTGACACTTGCCTAGAGTAAGGTAATCGAAACTGCTGTACCACGTGACGTAGGTGTAGTCAAGTCTCACACAAGTAATCTCGTTTTGGTTGGACAATAAGTAACTCTTTGGTGCCAGATCATTAGGCAGTGATCATTCTATATTGTTTCGTGTCAATACATTTTTTCTTCTCTTTTAAAACTGAAGAATGTTTAGACTCGTAGAAGAGGTTTTTCCTGTCAAACAAATTGTAGATGGCGATAACATTACTGATGCGTACTTTTTCCTGTACGTATCCCAAACGTGATGTCATTTGTAATGCTTTACAAATACTATTTCAGCATGCCACTGATATGGATTCCAAAGAATGAATTCCGAATTCATATATGGTTGTTCATTCGCCAATGGATTAAACCCAAAATGTCGCCAAAACGGAGAAGAACTACATTTTGATGTAACCCCGATACGTATCATGTAAGAACATTTGAGTTGCAGTGGTAAAATATTAGCTTCCCTCTGGTTTGTTTTCACATTGATAATCCCTTTCATAAGGAAGACACGTCTGATGGGTGTTTTATTACATTGTAAGAGCAACAAGAAATTGAGAAACGATATTTTAAAATAGATTTTCTATACTAAAATAACGATACTTCAAAATTATTATCGAACATCGATTAGGTTGGATTCACCTGGTAATAATTTTATATGTACAAATTATCCATGTCATTTTTATCGAATTGGCAAACATTAGAATTAAGTAGGTTTTTAAGACCTCCATCTCTCAAAATGCAGGCAAGCAATCAAATCACATAAACAGTCTATTACCAATTACTAGGTAATAAACTCGATTTGTCATACCGTCGTTCGAAACTGTTGAAATGCTGTCATATGATTGAGTGTGTTGAGCTTTATTCTTTCCAAATTATTGGAAAGGTATTGATCTTCTATCTCACATAGCATGCTTTATCGACTGATTGTTGATGTAATCAAAATATATAAACAAAGCCGTCACTTGAAGTAATCACGGCAGCTAATACGTTCAATATTTCACCCAGAATATAATCTTCAGGCTGTAGATAGTTGTGGTTTCGTCGCACTGGAGTAACACAACGGGCTATTTGTCGGGAATCAACCCAGAAGGGAAAGATCCGAGCTATTTTCAGGAGATAAGTGGATATTTACTTGCAATAGTGTAAATAAGGATATCCCTCAAACTTTATCTTCACATTTTCCTTTATGAATGAATATAAATACCCATTTTAGAGTACGTGGAAAAGTGGGTATTATACGATTTTAAGGCGAAAATCTAGTTCTCATGCTTTGTTTTTGGTCTGATGTATAGCGTTTATAACTTAATCATGTTAAAATGCTGCTTTTATACAAAATTAGAATGTATTTAAATTTTAATCCAATTTTTTTTAAATTTAAATTCGGCTTTGTGGGACAACAATAACAGTGAATCCGCCTTCATGCTGTCTATTTAGGTAGATCGATGTTGGATACTACAATTTTTATGCAATATGACGCTTCTTTGAGCATAACAACACCAGTAAATCGGCTGCTTTGGACAGAACAATCAGCAGTCATTTTCCAACAACGTGGCCAGCATGTTCACAGGACCTGAATACCCCAGACTCTTCATTATGGCGATACATACAGAACGCTATGTTTAGAGGACAGGTCGCAAACTTGGTGGAATTGAGCGCAATCATTATGTAACTTATCCACAGCATCCAGACAGAATCAGATCTATTGTTGATCACACTCAAATCTGTTGTTGAACATGCTATTTTGCTATTATATCTCGTAGCATAAAACGAAGGGCAGCATATTGAACATATCTTACGTAGCTCAATAATGTTTTTGATTTGTTCAATTGTTCTTTTAGCGCTATTTCTTCTTATAAGGGTACATTTTAAGCTATTTTTTTTCTTTGCTGAAACAATTTGATTGCTTCAATAGCATTCATGCAAAATTTGGAGTCATTACGGCAATTAGTTCTCCTCACAGAGGCTTTTGAAATGTGAACTTTAATTATGATCACCCAGTATATATTTGCCTTTCATACATCGCTTAATTTAAACTGTACATTCAATATATTCTCAAAATCTCTAAAAGCAGAACAAAATTGCCTTCGAATAGTCAATACCTGGCTGAACCTAAACAGCTTATATAAAAGGATAAGAGACTTATCCTCAACAATTCAATTATATCTAATATATTACAGTAGTCAAACCTTAAGTGCTACAATTATGAAGTGGAAAAAATTCCTTTAAAGAAATACTCATTTTCATCTTTCAATACTCTGAGTTAAAGCCCTGATTTTGCAAATGCGTAACTTTATCATAGTCTGTTTCTGTTTGCGTAATACGAAAATCTACAGTGAATGTGTAAAAGATTGAAATAAAAGGTGTAATAGTGGGACACTTGGGCTAGTAATATTTTAGTTGTAAATTAAATTTTATACTCGAGTTCTAATTTTTTCCAGAGATTCAATGGAGCTTAAGAATCCAATGTCCCTTTATGTTGTCAAACTCTAAATAAAACACCTTCTTTATGTCAGATTGAAAGAATTTGTAAATGGTTCTAGAGACAAACCATAACAATTGCAGTGATTAAAACGATACAATCTGTTCACGGTCTAGTTACCTAGATACATCTCCAAGAGACTATGTGCTCAGATGTCCTCGTCGTCTAACGAAACGAAAAAATCACGTGGTTTGTCCTCAGACCACTAAATAGACCATGGTCTAGTTAGTCCGCATGTAGAAAACAATATCGGTACAGTGAAGAATCATTTATAAATTGCTCACAAACAGGCCTTACGTACATCAATGAAACTTGAACCTCCAAATTGATCCACATTTCCGAGTAATACAACAGAGATTTGTATCTTTTTAACTTAAATGACTTCAGACGAATTAAAAAATTGTGGTTTTAGAGAAGTCTTAAATAGTGCTGTTGTTTCTAATTCCTCTCTTAGTCTAGAACGTGCTAGACCAAGTACACGAAACCACTCGTCCAAAAAGGTCTAAAACCATCAAAGGATTATAAGAGATAATGCTTTATTTAATGATTTAGTAAGTTATTTGAGCTGTTTGAGCATGAAAGGTGTGTAAACTGTTTAAACTAAAACTTTCCAAATTGCATAGTTCTTTTTCGTAGTTAGTTTAGACAGAATATATTTCAAGTTCCAACAATTGTTCTCCAATAATTTTTAAAATAGACTAAAATCACAAAGCTTGATTGATCTATTTGATCTGTAAGCGAACAGAGACTGATCGGCCTCATAAGATTTATATAAAACGTTACAGGAACTGAATGTGTGGATTAAAGCCTTACATATATGAACTGGATTGTATTGTCTTGTGAAAGTGGACTACCGTTATATCATCCACAACTTTATTTTATTTATTTATACAAGACATTTATCAGATACGGAAAATTTTTATTCTTCCTTCATAAAAAGTTTCTCACAAAAGTAGATAGGGATTTTTCCTTTTTTAACTGATCTAATTTTTCTACCTTTTTCATCTTTCTTCTGTATAGTTATAGATAAGCCCTTTAATATAATAAACAATCTAAAAGAGGGAAGTGGTAGCAATAGCAATATGTGCATGAATCATAAAATAAATAAAATATTGTGACTGAAAAAAAATGAATTTGGCACCGTACTCTAATAATGTCAGTTTAGTAGGTCTGGTAAGGATAAGATGAAATAGGTTTAGATTCTAAGAAATACAACGATTGTATCAACCCTTATATTATATTTCTTTGCCTATACTTATATCATTCGTTATAATTTCGTGAATGAAAGTTATTTATTTAATATTCATATTTTATATCGGAATTTTATAGTCAATTCAGATTACTAGTTTTGTCTTATCAAGTTTCTTTATTATAATCATATTGGTCAAAAGGTGTAGATTTGTATAGAGAACTGAAAGATAGACTGTCGCCAACTCTGCTTTATATGTATAGATTAGCGTCTTTTAAAATTATCTGTAAAATTAAAATTTGTAAATATTTCATTCCTTTAAAATTTAATTTACGTGTCGAAGCTATTTGTATGCAACTTTCAGTTACGTAAAACGTTTGATATAACCAGTGTTTTTAAAACAAATCAAATTGACCTACCGTTTTTCAAAAAGTTGAGATCGATTACCTTTGTTTTGTATTATAAAATAAAAGTATGTAGATGGATATAGAATGTGGAAGTATTTTTGTCCAAATCGCTGATATTATAAAAATGTAAAATTTTTAAAAGGTATTTTCCTGACATTTAAATATTTGCATTTTTCCTATCAATGAGAAAAGTAATTATTGATCATCCCTTTTTTTACAGTTAACCAATTCATCCCTACCAACGCAGTGTAATTCTACTATTGCATTATAAGATATTCTGCGTAATTTTATAAATATAATCTGATATGTAATAAATAAATAATTACTGATCACATCACAATTCAAAATATTCTCACAGTTTAAATAAATATTCAGGGATTCATTTTAACACAGAGGCGCTACGTCAATTTCCTAATGCAAATACTAATTGCAAGATAAGAGTATTTTCATGTTTGAACATTTACACTCCTTCAAGATATTTCTTTTCTAGGAAGTAAAAAATTCCTCAACCTGATAATACGTTAGGAAAGGTAGAAGAGAGAAAAACGTATTTGAACAAAGCTTTTTTCCTCTAACTTTTTAGTGAACAAATGGAACTTTTACGCAGAAAATATTTCGTATTAGCTTATACAATATATGTAAAAGAGTGTCCAGATAGTAATAGCATATCAATTTTAAGATATCAAGTTTCAATAGGAAGGAAGTATTTAAACACACATATTTTAAAAACATAGTAAAACTTTTTTTTGGAAAATCAATAATCAATATCTTTGCTGGACGACCTTTCCTTACCTTGTTTTCGATCCGATTTTCTTCTTTAAAGCGTTTTATCACATACTGCACCGTAGAATGGGATAAATTTACTAATTTAAAGATATTCCGAACTGATTTACCACTACTATGATGAAAAATAATCAATTTTCGAATGCTGTTCATTGTTTCCTTACGACTACGAGCCATTTTTAAATAATAAGTAGAATATTACGAAGTAAGCAAGCAAAGATTAAAGCCAAACGATTTTTTAAATGTCACCACAATGCAAAAATAAAAAAAAGCGATAAACGATAATTTTATTTATGAATTTATCCGAAAATGTTTCGGTGTACGATCACTTTTGTGACGTGTTCTTTCTCTGCCTCCTTGCATTTTCATTTTTATAAAAAGATGAGTCAATATTTTTTAAAGAATGTTAGGTTTTATTCAGAATCACATGGAGATGATATGAAAAAATATTGGACTTTATATTCGAATTAAATTCCAGGCTACAGTGCTTTTTCTACAAATTTTTAACGTGTACGAACATTTTTGGGAGCCACTGTATATAATTTGAAGTTTTATGATTCGTTGCCAGATGTTTCTAGAAAGTTCTAGTATGCCATTATCAAAAATACAAATTTTAGTTTAGAAAAAGTTGCGAAAAGATATCGTCTGCCGTCAAAGTCTAATAGCTTTTTTAAACTTGGAATTCTTTTTTTGTTGTCTTTCAGTTAATTTATCGTTTACATAATTTTCCCCTCAAATGATAATAACTTCATCTCTTATAATACACAAATGCCACCAAAGTGATCAACAGGAATCAATTTAATATTTATCGATTTTAGAATCTCTTTTGTGTGAAGATGTTTGATATCAAGGGCATAAAATATAAGCATGACTGACTCAAGTAACGGCACACAAAAGCGATCAAGATCATAACCTTAGTTGCAGATTCGTCAAAATTTTAAAGGCAAATGGCACAACTTAAACTCCGTGAACAAACGACTTAGTAAACATCGAGGCTTAGTTGAAAAGTGCTGACGTTGTGTATCCGATTGTCGAAACACGTCAAAACGTGTTTAGACAAGTTCGAAATATGCAAATAAGACAGTCCGTCAAGTAAGCCTCCTCGTTTTCTGGGAAACGGCAAACAATCGGAAACTTCAAAGTGTAAACCCAGTAAACTCGTCATCACAGTTTGAATGATGGCGTCAGAAAGACTTAACATGGAAGGCCGTAGGAATAAATAGCCTAAGTCTGAATTTCAATGCTAATGTAGGTATTGCAACTCTCATACATAACTCAGTTGATCTAGGATGCATTTCAATTCCCGTGAGCAATCACTTCACAAATGCTCCCAGTATACACTCAAACGAGCAGGTATTTCTCAATCTGTTTTAATAATAGTTGCATTCTATTTTAGAATGCGGAAGTATAATTAATTTTACTACTGAGGAAGCTCTACGCAGGTATGGGGAAGCTGATAACTGCATGGGATACTGTTGTAGTTGGAGAGTTAGGTTTAATTGTCAGTACCGATATTGCATTCCAGTGTGGGATTCCTATTACAGAGTAGAAAATAAATGAGTAAACGTATACTGAAATATTCCAGTCACAGATGGACTATGTCTATTATCTTGCTTTTAGAAATTGTGTACAATTCTCCATATGTAGAAAAAAGGAATAAGTTATATACGAGTTGGTTTGTTTATACTGATTTAGTTTTTGACTGGGATAATATTTATATTCGAGGTGTAGCATATTGCTTGTAAGTGAGACTGCTGCTCAATGATCTCTGGAATAACACTCTCTCAAGAATGAATGTAGTCTCTACTATATAAAAGGAAGTGTTTGTGCGGTGTCCAGACGAATCTATAGCACTTACAGCCATGAAATTCGGCACACAGGTAGTCCCTCGAAGCCCGAATTTTAAAATTTAATCTAGACATATTTTTAATTAATATTTTGTGCTGCGCGTGTAGCCGCCACTCCACTATGACATATCTGCGTAGACCGATCTGACACACTTATCGCGCATGATATCTCTTCACTAAAAACACGCCTCCTCACATTGAAATAATGGTGTAGTGGGTAAAGTGACGTACTGCAGTAGCTGTTAGTGCTTTGTTGGGAGAACTCCTTATTTCGAACCCGGCCGACGGGTAATTTTTATTTTTCGCCTCTATATTTTTTAAAAATAGTAAATATATTCTAATCCTTCCGATTTTTTCTGTACTTACTTTTACTTTATCCTTTTATTTTTTTGAATTCAACACAATTATTTTTAAAAATTTAATTGATTTTATGCAGCTTTTTTAATTCTAAACTGGTTTCTCTGTGTTGTCCTTTTTCGTACCACCAATGAAAAGCAAACAACTGAAGCTCCACCCCCCTACATGTTCGACTCCAAGTGCCAAGTTCCTACCATCAAGAAATTTTCTGCAATTCAGTTAATAAATTACATGAAATAAAGTAACAGTGTTTACTACTGTTTAATTTGGTTTTGATTTCGCTGACATTGTGATTCATTTAGGTTGTTTGTCGTAAATCAGTGAGGTAACAAGACTTTTTAAAAGTATAGCGTTCAATTTAAAGATTGAATCACATTTTTATTTCAGTAGTGGTTTTTTCATAACTTATTTTTGAATTTGTATAATTTCTGTATTTGTATAATACAAATCCATCGACACTACATGTGACACAGATGAGGCTGTGCACTATACAACAGAGTTTTTGAACACATTGGAGCCATCTGGAGTATCCTCGCACATATTACAGCTAGAAATTGCAGCACCGATTATGCTTCCACAAATCTGCATCCACCTCACTCTGCAATGGAACAAGACTCTCTATCCAGAAACTGATGCCGAATATTATTGAAGCCACCACCATGACTGGACATGCCGCAGGCAAAAACGTATTCATTCCTAGGATCCCAATCATCCCTTCGGATCTCCCATTCCAATTTAAACGACTTCAGTTCCTGTTCGCTTAGGTTTCGCCATGAACATCAACAAGGCACAAGGACAATCGATGAAAATTGTAGGACTGGATCTTATTAAACCGTGTTTCTCCCACGGTCAAATGTATGCGGGTTTTTCAAGAGTTGGAAAAGCCGAGAATCTTTACATCCTAGCTCCAGATGGAAGAGCATTCAACACAGTGTATCATGAAGCTCTCTAATCAAGAATCAGTGAGGTGGAAGAAATGAAGTGACATGCCCGTATCATGTCGGGTGGTGGTGGGATTCATTCTTAAAATTATTGTTTTTTCTTTTTAATGTTTTCAGAATCAGTGAGGACAAACAAGAATGATGTCACGGGCAACGGCGTGCGGGTACTGCTAGTTGTTTATATTTACAGAAGCAAGTCTGAATTTTGAAGACTGATCTTCCGACTTAAAATGTTGAAGCTTATGGAAGCTCAGACTCTCCTCAGATTATTTAATTCATTTGCTTACATTAAATTTTAAAATTAGCAGTATGATTATTCAATAGTAGTAGTTTAAAAAGTAAGTTATCTACGAGTTGGTTCATTTATACTGATTTAGTTTTTGACTGGGATAATGCTTATTTATGAGGTATAGCAGATTGCTTGGAATCCCTCTGGAATAATATTCCCTCGAGAATGTATATGGTTGTTTATATTTACAGATTGGATTTTGAATTTTATGGCACAAGGTCCTAAGTAAGACAAACTGCGCCTTATATTTACAGAATCATGTCTGAATTTTGAAGATCGATCTGCAAACTCAAAATGTTGAAGCTTGTTTCCACATTCCGCTCAGGATATCTTCAGATTCTTTAATTCATTTGTTATATCTAATTCTAAAACAAGCAATATGTTTATTCAATAGATATAAAAAGATAATTCCCTCTGTTTTGGCTCATGGAACTGGATGAATAGTGTTTTTCACACCGTTTCAGAGGGTGACCGTCAAAAATCGGAGTTTCACAAAATTGAACACTGGACGCTTATGCAAACTTAAAGGATTGCGTATACTTATTTGTGACTTAAATATGGTAAAAACCATGAATATTATTTTAGAGGATTGATATAGCTTACCGAATCTTCTAAAATTCAGTGACATATGAAGACCAGAAGTTCCATGGCGTGATGTCAATTACATGCCACTTGAATAGTTCTCGATGGACCTTTATTCTAATATCTGGAGACAACACTGACACAATGGATTTGCCCACTGCGCCAGCAGCCTTCAAATTGTATGCTTTGCAGGTTCGATACCTTTTTCTACCTTAGATGTATTTCTCTCTTCTGTGTCAGTGAAATCTTTCCTTGTGTGTGTATGTCCATTTATTTGACAGAAAAACATTGACTGGCCAGATTTGACCTTTGTGCCATGAAAACCAACTAACCTAATATCTGAAGTATTATCGAACTGGATGAACTTAAAAAAAAATTGTAGAAAGTTTTTGTACCTAAAATATAAATAAATATCATTGTCTGTAATATTTTGTTTCAAGTATTCCCTTTCTGTAATTTCATCCCTCGGAGGTTCTTATGTTACTTAAAAACCTATATTCTTGCCAAAAGAACCGGAAACTCAACAAAGCCATGGAAAATTGGCGGAATAAATCACGCGGTAGCACAAATAAAATAAACCCCAATGACCAAGCAGAAACAATGTTTTCCGCTTTTCTCGAATTGTTTGGATTCCTAAGATCCTAAGTCGTTGGTGATGGATGGATTAGAGAAAACAAACGACCTAGAGGAAGTTCCAGGTAAAATTTTACAACTTAGAAAAAAATTGCACCAAATGAAATGAAACAATTAACGTAACCAATTGCAAATATGTATGAGCAAAAGTAGAATACTTGTGTTGCAGCAGTACTGCGTTTGTTGTGATGGGGTGTATTCTTCCGCTGAACTAACTGACCACAGAGGAAATATAAAAGTAATGATCAAAGGTAGCCTTATTATGAATCCATGATCATGTGACCAAAACTAGTAGTAACGTTACCCTGAAAGATGGAAATGATCTGATTGATCCACCGGATGAGTAAAGATGATCATTCATTGATTCATTATGTAATTAGTCCGCGCGACATAGTTGTAGACTCACAATTTCGCCATTTTTATCGACACTAACAATGCTGCTTCACACATCTACCCTGTCATAAGATGCTATATCACTAAACGAGGCGATAAGATGCCCAAACGACCAACCAAATCAATTCTTCACTGAGCAATCACGTGACTATTTGTCGATATGTTGGTCACATTTTTTGAAGCTCCTTTCAATAGCAATGTTCAGTCTACCTTTATTTCACGTGTATGCAACTGACTATTACAGGGTTTTTCAGAAGTTGCATATACAGGGCAATGATGTTTTTGCGGTAGTACGTACTCCCTGTTTCAATTAGGAAGCAACATAACTTGGCATGTCATTTGAATGTTTGGTTTGGATGCTTTTTATGATTCAAAAGCCACATTTGGCCGACCTTTGACAAACATAAGGCACCGTCAAGAAATAGACATACACCAAGGAACGAAAAACTGACACAGAAAAGAGAAATATACCCAGGATTAGTCACAGGCATTGAACCTGGGTCACGTACAGCTGTGATTCGAGTGAAATTTCTGTCATGTCGCTCATAAAATTAATATCAAATTTAATATATTTTTTAAAGATTTCTTTTTATTTAACTGAAAACATGTCAGATGCATGTGTTGCAAATGGTTGCTCCATGCAGTCTAGCTCTAATTTTTCCTCCCAAGCGGCACTTTGACCTCCGGTTCCGAACCCCTTCCCTCAACACTTTTGTAGCTGGAACCTGTTCCCCTATAACATGAGAGATAAATTTTGCCAGGAGTGATACATCAAATGTTAAGGTATCGGAATAATTTTTTATTCTCGCAGTAGTTTGTTAATATTTACACTGAAGAACCTTAACTGGTGAGGATTCAAATGACCTTGGAAAAGTGCATTTTGTATAACCTAGGCCGGCCGTCCTGCCAACAAAATACTTAAGGTCAGGCAGACGGGATGCATTTATTAAAATATAAAATAAAAAATGAACTCAATACTAACACAAGTTGCATACATTTGGCAGCTCTCCGAGTTTCTAGCTATTCGAGGTGGTCACAGTCCACATTACCTCGCCTAACCCAGGATTTACAGTATCTAGTTTTGTCAAAGATTCTCAATGTCTACCTTCGTGTACTTATTCAATCTAAGAAACAATGTACCACTCGTCCATATTCTTCAGTGAAGCCTTTAAATCTCAATACTCTCGTTTAAATGTTTCTGATTATCCGATGAGATGAATGCTTCTGGTGATCCGAGGTGACCTCGATTCACATTACTTAATATAATCAAGAGGTTTTATTGTACCCAGTTTTATAAAAGATACTTAACGTATTCCCTTCGCATATTTACTCAAAATAAGAAATTATACCACTCGTCCAGATTCTTCAGTGGAACCTCTAAATCTCAATACTCTCGTTGAAATGTTTCTGGTTATCCGATGAGATTAATGCTTATGGTGATCCGAGGTGACATCTGTCCACATTCCCTCGGATAATCTATACTGTATCTATCGTTTTATAAAAGATTGTTAATGTCTTCATTCTGATACTTATTTAAGATAAGGAAATAAGAAATGCACCGCTCGTACAGATTCTTTAGTGAAGCTTCTAAATCTCAATACTTTCGTTCAAATGTTTCTGGTTATCTGATATGAATATTTCTGGTTATCCGAGGTGGTCTGGGTTCACATTTTCTCGGATAATCAAGGTTTTATCAAAAATTCCTAATATCTTCCTTCGTATATTTATTCAAAACAAGAAACTATGTACTGTTCGTCCAGATTCCTTACTGAAGCTTCTAAATCTCAATACTCTCATTTAAATGTTTCTGGTTACCAGATGAGATGAATGTTTCTCTGGTTATCCGAAGTGGTCTCGGTTTATATTCCCTCCAATAATCAAGGTTTCACTGTGTCTGGTTTTATCAAGGATTTTCAATGTCTCCCTTCGTATACTTATTCAAAATAAGAAACTATGTACCACTCTTCTAAATTCTTCAGTGAAGCCTCTAAATCTCAACACTCCTTTAAATGTTACAGTTTTCGTGAATATTTTTTTGCCTCTCATTTTCTTTCGGAAAGAGAGGATGCAAAGGAGAGGTAGTTTAAAAGAGTTTCACTTTTTCCCTCTGAAAATTTACTTATTTCCTTGCGTCTAGAGTGACATGAATGGAGAGTGTGATTTGTAGTACAGAACTCTTCGGATTCGTGTTGCTACTTTCAATTTTAAAAAGCCTAGCGTGTTTGATTTCAGTTTCGCGTTGTTTTGTATTCGACACTAGGTGTTCGCCGTTTCAGTCTTTTCGTCGCCCTAGGAAAGCTGGTTTTCGTGTCAATTTAATTTAGCATTCGCTTTGACTTTCTTCCATTTAATGTCTTCCATCCAGTTTTCGCTTACAGTTTTAATTTTTTTTTTCAGCTCCGAACTGTTTCTTTTAAGTGAGTTTACTTTTACTGAAGTATTGGGTTTTGTTTGCGTTACTTTGCTTTGTTGGTGTTCTTTATTACGTTTGTTTTTCAATCAAATAAGCGGATTGTTAGTTTAGATGTTTGTATTAACCCTCTGAGCGTCACGAGATTTCCTAGTAGTGTAGCTTTCCTCCCCTCCCCACAACATACGTAATGACTAAATAACCTTATCTATTGGTTGAAAGAATTCAAGAAAAGATTAGATTGGTCGAGAAGTGAAAACTGAGTTAGAAGTCATGCAGGGAGGACCACCGACCTTCTAATGAAATAGATGGAGCATGTACGCGCAGCTTCATGTTATTTCTGCCGATCGCTCGGCCCGAAGATCTGTCGCGTGTGTGTGGGAAAAAGCATGAATCCGAATATGGGAAAAAGTATTCATTGGTAAAGTAATAATCGAGCGTGATTGAAACACTTGTATGCGCTTGGATGGCCAATCGGCACAAGTTCATTCCCAAGCTCACGTGGCTTACCCTTCAGAAATCTTATAGCAGCGACTACACCTACATGGTCTATCCATTTAATTAGAAGGTCGATGTTGGATACCACAATTTTTATCCAAGATTGTGGAGCTCCTTTGCATATAGCAACACCAGTAAAGCGCTGCTTTGGACTCATTTTGAAAGCGAAAGAACAATCAGTAGTAATTTTCCAACAACGTGGTCAGCAAGTTCAGCAGACCTGAATCCCTGAGACTCTCTATTAAGGAGACACTAACAGAACCAATCGGCTCGAGTCGATTCAGAAGGCCACGTTAGTTGACCTTCTGAGAACTAACGACGGTGACTCCGCCCACATGCTCCTTCTATTTCATCGGAAGATCAATAAAATAAAAACACCTATGAGGAGAGGTTTTCTGTGGAGATAAATTTAAAGGGCATTATTAAAGGGCAAAAATTACGCAACTTGTAACTCGCATGTTACTCCAATGACGTTGCGACATATCAATCATAGAATGAATCATAAAAACTAACTCCAAACATCGCACAAACGGTGCTAAATTAGTCCTTAACCGGAAGTATTTTTCTTCTAGAGGAAGTTTATGCTTTCCCTGAAGAACCCTCCCATCTGTGCGGGGTTGGAAACAAATTGTATTCTTTAAAACTGCTGTATGATTCATTTACAAAGTCACGAAAGATTAAAAATTTAGGGGACACAATAGTGAGCCAGTATAATTGTTGGAATCAAACTTGTTTTTCAAAAATCAAAGAAAAAATGTTTGAAAAATTTTGTCTTATCTATTAACATTTATTTCGTTTTGATCAGATTAATTATCAGAAATTTAGAAAGATTTATTTATTATCCTTCTAGGAAAGTTGGTGCTGTTTCTAATTCCTCTTTGTCTAACACATGCTAGAACAAGTTCAAGAAACCACTCGTCTTTAAAATGTCCAAAACCATCACAGGATTTTTAAAAAGGTTATGGGAATTCAAACCGACACAATAAAGCATTTGAACCGGGGAAGCTTGTGAGTTCGTGCATTTAAGATAAACAGGTAAAATTGTATGTACATTTTGAAATTGATAGTAGAAAAATTACTTAAATGCAAAAACATGAACCAAACTGATTCTTATTATATATTCTATTTTAAAATTTTACAAGCGATACACAAAACAATTCCTCGAGCTTAATATTCCAACTGTCTTCGTAACTTTCTTTTAAAAAATATCCGAATGTCTTTCATTTGCTGCTTCAACATCATCATTCACTCACACATTTTGGATTACTGGATTTCAACAAGTGCTGTTTGACATAACTGAGATACATAAGTTCACAATTGGAGCAGTTTTAACCCTCCAAGTGGTTTCGGCGAGATATCTCGTCCAAGATCTGGTCAATTTTACCAATGACAAGATATCTCGTCTGTCAAGATCTGGCTGGTTTTGTGAACGACAAGATATCTCGTCGAAACAAAATTGCCCTATTATTACAAGTGTAAATGACTCAAATAGGCAAAACGAATTTTTCCTTGCTTAGATCTGGTGACAGTTTGGAACAGGTTTTGCACCAGTCTTCCCACTACAAGTCAGTTTTCGACTCGAAGATAAACCACTAGGAGGATTAACAAGTATATGGTGCAATGCGAGACGAGAAGTAAGATTTGCATTTTTTAAATTTTAAATGCATTCTACAATGAATTAACTTCTCAAGTGAAGATTGCAACACAAAAATTAAACGAAACAGAAGATGCGATGTTAGTGAATATCACTTTTTCTTGCAAATAATCAATCTTTAAAGACGATAGTACAAACTATTATACGTTATTTGTATGAAGTGATTCATTAATGGAGTATATGTTATGAATCTACTATTCGGATATATAACTCGAGGAAACAAAGTTTATTTTCTATAGATGAGGATTCACAATATTATATACGTGTATTAAGCTACACAACGATGTGACAAAAAATCATAAACTCAGAATGAATAATTTTTAGTTAATTTGTTTTCTAGTGTGGAGACTACATATAGAATCTATTACTTCTGTATAACACTATTTGTTTTTGAGCTCCTCTGTTAATTAGTACAAAAAGCAATGTTCTTTGCAGCGTGTAATATCTGTTTAAAAGAAACTTGCTAATTTAGGATGAATACATTAATAAATGTCAATATAAAAACTTTAATAGCTGTCAATATGAATAGATTAATAAATGTCAAGATCGAGGGAATGCCAAAACCAATTATAGAATAAAAGGCCCTCTCGAGAAAATATTCTTTGAAAGCTGAACTCAATAATGAGTTCGAATATCTCGACGAAATTACGAAAATAAATTCGTTCAGACGATAAAAAAACAATTATAGTTATTTTTCCAGCTGTTCCGTTGTATCGAAACAGTTTTCTATTATATTTTATGTATGCTAGGCAATGGAATTAATAAAATCTTGATGTTTGTTTTCGTCTTAGTACTGTAAATACTGTAGATTGCATTCTCAGTTTACAAGTAAATATTCATATCATTGATTGGTATCTTTGGATTTTAATTGATGTCAAATCTCTGAGGAACGGCAGAATGTAGTTGATGTGTCATGGGAGGAAATTTTAATTCCAGTGGAGATGTGATTAAATCTATGAGCTGTAATTAATCTTTCATTGATTAAAAATGAATACATTCGTGACAAAGAAAATAACAACATTTTAGAAGTGGATTTGCTTGTAATGAAAGTGGTTTATAATTGACAAGACGCAACACCGTTTGTTTCGTTTAATAAATGAATAATTTTAATGCTTATGTTCCAATAAAAATTGTTCTTATTATAAAGGATGTTCAATGCCTTTTATCGATTTGCTTCTTAAAAGTGTTATTCTTTGAAAAGAACTTCTGTGACGTATTGCGACGTGACAGAGTGGAAAGTGGTTTCGACAACAAAACTTAAATAGCCCAACCGTAAATTATACTGCACTTTAACATGCAGTGACTCTTAACTATTATTGTAAACATTGAGGAACAGAAAAATGTCCCATTTGGGAAGTTGAATATCTCATTAAATTTCATTATGTATTGCTTCTAAAAGTATTATTCTTTGAAAAGAACTTCTGTGACGTATTATAGTGGAAAGTGGTTTTGGAAACAAAATTAAATAGCCCAACCGTACTTTAATATGCAGTGGCTAATTATATTGTAAATATTGAAGAACAGACAAATACCCCATTTGAGAAATTAATTATATTATTAAATCTCATTATGTATTGCTTCTTAAAAATACTTAATGAGATTTAAAATTTTTGCTTCTTAAAAATACTATGAAAAAGACTTCTGTGATGTATTGTGACGTAACAGAATAAAAAGTGGTTTTGGCAACCGAAATTAAATAGCCCAACCGTAAAACATAATGTACTTTAATATGCAATCGCTCTTCAGTTATTGTACACTTTGAAGATAAATGTCTCGTTTGGGAAGTTAAATATATCATTAAATCTCATTTTGTAGATTATTTACAATTGGTGATAACAATGAAGAACAGACAAAAGTCCCATTTGGGCAGTTAATATCTTGCCAAATTTCATTGCAGATTCAGATCTTAATCATTCGCATTCAACAATGAATGGAATGACATATTCAAGCAGAACATATGCTTTCCTAAAACAAGGCTGAAAGACTCATCGGATCAATATGGTTCGAACTGATTTTTCTGTGGAAAAGCAAATCTTTTCTGAGCTTGAATTCTAATCTAAGTTTTAAGATTCCAATTGGGTTCTATGTGCAAGTAAACAATAGTTCATGTAGTTATCTCTATGATACTAAGGGTAAAACTACACACATGGATTAAATATTCTGATTTAATCAATCTTATTTTATATTCTTATTATTCGTCATTGTCTTTTCATATTATTAATTTTCATGAAATCCTATTCTAACTTGTCTAGAAAGGTTCTGACTTTATTTTAAGTTTTTCCAACAATATTTTGAAGTCATTATTTAAATATATCACACCTAAAATTTCTCGAGGAAAATATCCTTGAATAAATTTAATGAAGACAATTCCTTAAGGGTACCAACGAATGTTGTAATTAATTTAGAAACTCTTTTGAAGAATACTAAATAGAAGAATAATAAAACTGTAGAATTTTAATAATTCAAAATACCATTGATCTGTTAATCATCATATTTCAAGAAGAGATATAATGAATGCTCCTCTGAAGAAATTGCTAAGCATATAAAAGAGCTTTTCATTTGAAACAACAAAATGCATTTGTCTTACACAAAACTTAAATTTTAGAAATAACACGATCCTTATGAAACATCAATTTTCAAACATACTTCAATAAGTTAGCTATTTTTCGATAAACTACAACGTTGCTTTGAATTAGCAACACTCATAGACATTTATGATAGTTTTTTACGATATGGTGTTTGTTTTCTAGTAATTAAAGACTCTCTAATTAGTTAACTTTCTATTCAAAATATTTACGACGCTTGACATTACTTTTTCATCATAATTCAAAGGTTAGTTTTGTTATCAAATTCAGCTACAAGGAGTAAAAGATGCAATACAAAAGTGCTTAACATAATTTCCAAACTTCGTTTTTATAAACTACTAGTCTTGTGTTTTAATGAGCCTAAGTTCCGCAGTATTTATAATTTCAAGTCCATTTATAATTCGGTTTAGAAATCGAATGTTTCTGGTGGTACTGACTTGAGAAACAGAAACTTGATCAAATAATTCATAGCGATAGAAGCATTACTAAAATTTATCACATTTGTTGAAGTAAACGTCCACTTGTTTCTACTATCGTCGACTTAAAGCACAGAAAGTTAATTACATAAATCCAAGTCAGAAATATTACTAAAAATGCATCTCCTTTGTTGAAGTAAACGTTGTTTCAGGTACTTGTTTCTACTATCATCAACTTAACGATAGTTTTTCATTTGATTCAATTCAGTGGAGTTTAATTTCAATTTATTTTTCACTTTATATGATCTAAACTTCAATTTATGCTTATTACAAATGTGTTATTGAGATTTTAACGTGAAAGATTGATTGTTCGATTCGAATGTTGGTTTTGCGCTCTCCGTATAAAGTAGAGTGCAACTCTTTCCTTCACTGACGAAGTACCGTTACCTTCGTTTAGATGCTTTGAAACCACTCTTGACATATGGTCTGTGTCTCATTGTACTAGTTACTGATCTATATATGGCGTAATCATCGGAGCGCTTACTCCAGCCCCAACTTCCGAATGCCTCTCACGTCCTACAGTTTCCTTGTTGTCCAGTGAAATCCAACTTTGTTATTGCTCGATCAGAGTAGCTGTAAAAGTACACCAACCCCATTAATTGGATTAAAACTGGACATTAAATGAATTCCTAAGATTAAATCGATAGTGTAGCATTGCGATGAATATGCGTACTTGCATAAGTGCGTCGGATTCAGAGCATTACACAAATGAGATTCAGCAGTGTCTGGTGATGTGTTAATTCGTTGTACTTTACCCCATACTGAATAGGAGTGTGCTGAGTAAATGCGCATATTTATCTTGAAGTAATGTTGAAACATGTATTTCGTCGGATTATAACAGAAATTTATAAACTGACAAAAATGAGTTTTACAATACATTAAATGGATTCCTAATATTAAATCGGTAATGTGGCATTGCGATGAATATACTCAGTTGCTTAACCCTCCAAGTGGTTTCGTCGAGATATTTCGTCCATCACGATTTGTTCAATTTTAATAATGACGAGATATTTCGTCACCGAATGCCGACTTTTTATAATAACGAGATCAAGACCTGGACAGTTTTCTTCTAATGATGAGATATCTCGTCCATCATAATCTGGACAGTTTTCTTCTAATGATGAGATATCTCGTCCATCATAATCTGGACAGTTTTCTTCTAATGATGAGATGTCCATAATAATCTGGACAGTTTTCTTCTAATGATGAGATGTCCATAATAATCTGGACAGTTTTCTTCTAATGATGAGATACTCGTCCATCATGATCTGGACAGTTTTCTTCTAATGATGAGATATCTCGTCCATCATAATCTGGACAGTTTTCTTCTAATGATGAGATATCTCGTCCATAATAATCTGGACAGTTTTCTTCTAATGATGAGATATCTCGTCCATCATGATCTGGTCAGTTTTCTTCTAATGATGAGATATCTCGTCCATAACGATCTGGACAGTTTTCTTCTAATGATGAGATATCTCGTCCATCATTATCTGATCAGTTTTCTTCTAATGATGAGATATCTCGTCCATCATAATCTGGACAGTTTTCTTCTAATGATGAGATATCTCGTCCATAATAATCTGGACAGTTTTCTTCTAATGATGAGATATCTCGTCCATCATGGTCTGGTCAGTTTTCTTCTAATGATGAGATATCTCGTCCATAATAATATGGACAGTTTTCTTCTAATGATGAGATATCTCGTCCATCATGATCTGGTCAGTTTTCTTCTAATGATGAGATATCTCGTCCATCATAATCTGGACAGTTTTCTTCTAATGATGAGATATCTCGTCCATCATGATCTGGTCAGTTTTGCTGATGGCGAGATACTTCGTCGAGATAACCTCTAGGAGGGTTAAGTGCGATGGAGGCAGAGCATTACGCAAGTAACATCCAGAAGTGTCTGGTGATGTGTTAATTCGTAGTGCTTTCCCCCACTGAATAGAAGTGTGCTGAGTAAATGTGCATATATCGCTTAAAGCAATGTTAGAAATGTTTCACAAATATTTCGTCAGATTAGAGCAGAAACTTATTAACTGATGAAACATATTTTACTGTACAGCAAGATTTAGGTCAATTATTGGTCTTTAGATCAGCGAATAAAATAATAAGTGATAGCAGACCCACGCATAACATCTGAGCTAAACTTTCTCAATTGCTTATATCGTCGGATTAGAGCAGAAACTCATTAACTGACAAGGGAATAAATTTTATAAAACAGCCGCTCAGACTATTAGATTTAATAAAAAAATAAAAATTATAAGAATTTTGTTAGTGTTATATTTTTGTTCAAACACATTACACTATGTCGATTTATTTCTCATCATCATGAAAAAAATTTAGTGTCAAAAAGCGCAATTCAGAAAAATGTCAGTTAATGAGTTTCTACTTTAAACCGACACTATCTGTTGATATGGCAAAATGTCATTATTCATATTTCTTATCTTTTTCGTATATAATGGATGTAGAATCCATATTCACATTTCATGCTTCGAAATAAAATACAAATAATCCAAAAATATGCAATATTTCGCATACTTTAGTTGTGGTGATTCTTATATCTAATAAAATGCATGGCGAAAAGTTTATTCCTGCAGCGTTACCCTCATTAGCTTCTGAACGTCCACTTGAATTTCGTCCCATTTCCTTGCTCAAAGGCAATTCGTCACTTTTCGACGTTAAACCTATTCTCGGGCTCGCTCGTATTTCTTTTCAACGCAGATTTTTATTTTCCAATTTCTCATTGCCTTACTGTCTGTACTTATGGTAAAGTATCTTTAACCTAGCAATTTTTGGTGTGTACTTTTTCTTTTTGTGAGAACGCTATTTATAGACGCAAAAATTTGACTCTAAATCCAAATTTTGAGTACTTTTCTTTAAAATTGTTCCTCGATAGACTTGAATATTTCACTTTTCCATCATTTCATCAATAAAAACTAAATTTACATTGTCTAGTCAGCATTTTACCCTCATGCAAGCACCATAACACATCTATGATTGGGAGTAGGTATAGTGCACTGAAGCAGTGATTCACTTTAAGGTTGTTTTAGCCCTCCTAGCTGCATTCCCGAGTACAGTTCGGTGAGATTTCATCTTAGTGCGTGGCATACCCAGAATATTTCGATGAAGAATATGTCTGGGGGTCCGTACGATATGTCCGAATATTTAGGGTCTGCCGCTTTACCGTGTGGAAATTTTTTGGGGTTGTATTCGAACTGAACTTCCCTAGCGTATTCGGCGTGCCGCTTGGAGGTGTTTCATATAATCGTACATCACTTCGGATATAGGTTGAATTTGCTTTCTTAGCTAAAACTGCTTTATTTTCGGTGCATTTATCTTTCCCCGATATTAGGGAGAAAAGCATGCATGAATCCACTAGTATTATATATTGATGTACTTTCGAAAGGTATTTTATAAAATGTAATTTTTATTCTGTTCTCAATAAACTGAAGGAATGGTTTTTCACGTGAGTTGAGTGAATATAATTTATTGAGCGTGTTTCTTTTAATTTTTAGACTTTTGGGTGAGGTTGCTTTTGTGGGCTATTAAGCAACAGAAAAATATACTTAACCATCTAAGCGCCGCCATATTTCTGAGTAACGTAGTAATGCTTTGATCTCACAACACACATAATGAATAAATTACCACATCTCTTGTTTGAAAGATTCTATTGGCCAAAAGGCTCAAAAGTAGTTAAAGTTCATGGGGGAAAGTTTGCAGTCATGCAGGTTGCAGAACGGATATACATATGCGTGTAAACACCTCAAAGAGTTAATTATGACAATTATTAACTCTTGGGAGCTTGAAATTATAGACTTTGTTAACCATCCAAGTTTTTCAACGGTGTATCTCATCCAAGATCTAGTCAAATTTGATAAGGATGCGGTAACTCGTTGAACTCAAACTGTCCTATTACTCCAAGGGGAAGGGAGATCCAAGTAGAAGAAATAAATTGTCCCTTGCTCAGAGCTGCTGACAGTTTGAAACAGGTTTTTGCCCAGTGGCTGTCCATTTCAGGGCATTTTTCGATGTGTAGATAAACCACAAGGAAGGTTAAATGATCTATAATTAGTTTAAAGGAATGTTCTCAAATGTATATTATGAAATATGTGAGAATGCATCCTAATACATGGTTGATTCTGTTATCAATTTTGAATAACTGATTATAAGGTAATGAAATGCAAACAACGCAAATCGTTGTAACATCGATCTTATGACTTAAGTAATTCTTAACCTCGGAGCGTTAGATTTTTGCGAGTAGTGAAGTATTACTTTTTCCTCACAACACCGATGAATAAATAAGAACACATCGATTTGTTGAAAGAAGCTTATGAAAGATTCTATAGGTCTAGAGGTCAAAACTGGTTAGAAGTCATGCAGTAGACTACAGGTTGCAAAACGGATATATGCATGCAAACCTTTCAGAGGATTCCTCCTGGTGGTTGTTTCGACAATGTTTCTCTCCATAAGCAAAACTGACCAGATCTTGATGGACGAGATATGCGGTGGAAGAAAACTGCCCAGATCTTGATTTCATTAATAGCAAAATTGATCAGAACTTGATGGTCGAGTTATCTCGTCTAAACTACTTAGAGGGTTCATCACAAAAAAATATCATATCAATATTTATTGAAAGAATTTGAAAACAGAGACCGGCCAATGACGAGCTATCTCGCTGCTTCAAGTCCGACCATTCGTCTATCAAGATCTGACCAATTTTGCTAATGACGAGATATCTCATCATTGGCAAAATTGGTTAGATCTTGATGGACGAGATATCTCGTCAAAACCACTTGGAAAGTTGATCACCAAAATTATATCGTATCAATATTTATTAAAACTATTTGGCAACAGAGATCAGTCAAAAGAGATTAAACCTGCTCCACATAAACTTACGACTCCAGGACACTGCATCTCCGCTACCATCTACATGCAAGATGGAGTCAGTAATTATGCTGGCAGCGCTTTTTGCAATCAAACTGGTAATCAGCTCAGAAAAAAAAGAAGAGCAAAAAATATTAAAAGGGAAAATAGCCCCCCATTTCCAAATGTAGCATAAATGGCCAAAGTCATTTTGAAACAAGCCGGTTTTCAACAAAGGGGCAACATAAAACTGGCTGAGCTCTGTATAGGTGGAGGAGAAAAATGAAAAATTCAGCTGCCTTCGCAGTCTCACGCTTAATTAACTGCAAGGCCTCTGCTCGAATTTTTAATTTGAAACCCGAGTCTGCTCCAAGAGAAAGAATAATAATTTTTCGCATAATGGCAATTGGAAATATCCGTGGGATGATGTAAAAAATACGTATCGGAGATTTTTATTAAAAATGATTTTTTGTGTGTGTCTGAAGTGTTAAAATAATTGAATCAAGACAGTTTTTAGTTTTCAGAAAAGAATGCGGAGGCGGGAATGTAAATTATTCTCGAAAATAGATGTTGTTTTGAATCTATCGATAAACAAACTCATTTGAATCGTTGTTTTTTTGCTGAGCCAAGATTTCATTCCACATACAATAAATCTGAGTGAAGGAAACTAATTTTGGTACAGAATGTATGATTGAAGAATCAATAAATAAATTTCAATACATTTATGGTTCAATAGATAGGTTTTAGAATGTAAGACCATAGAGATGCTTCTATTTATTAAAAGCGCCTAAACATATTTTATTCACCAATTGAAAAATTCTATTATGATGCAAAATAGGGAAAATATTTCATCTTTAGGGGACTTCATTTAGACAATATACATTTTAATATTTGTTCATTATTTCATTTGAAAAATGCGATTGAAAATCTAAATGTTCTTATTAGTTGTGTAATTTATTATAGCATTCGAGTTTTGTTTTGCATGAAAGAATTTCCATTAAGTGGAACACTGTATTTTACTTAGACTAATACTTAGAGAAGCTAATGCGCAAGTTTATGAATTAACAAAGTAGCTTTGAATAACTAAAAGAAAAACCCATTTTCTTGCATACTGCTTTAATCGTTAATTATTAATCCTGTATTTTACATTCATTTAGTCCTGATAGTTTCCCTGATTAGTCTCAATAAAGTTACAAAACGGAGCAACATACTTTTGAATTGAATTCCATTTACTCACTTTTTAGTAATTTTGGCCCAACCTCTTTAAAGCCGAGGAGCTACTTTCAAACGTCGCAGTTTTGATTTAGATTTTTGCTTACGCATTAGCCATAAAGATATATACTAAAAGGTAATAATAGGAAACAATATCTGAGAAAGGTTTGGGGCCTGATAGGAATTGATATACACTATCTGCCAATAAGTATTTGGACACCTGTGATAGAAAAGAAAAACAAAATTTATTCATATTCAATAGTTGATAGAGCCTCCACGAGAGGCAATTACAGCCTCAACCCTCCGGGGCATGCTTTCCACAAGTCCTTGTATGACGGCTAGTGGTATTTTCTTCCACTCGGCTTGGAGAAGACATGTAAGTTCCTTCACCGATTTTGGACGGTTGTTGCACCCCTTAATTCGGCGATCCAACTGGTCCCAGAGGTTCTCCATAGGGTTCAGGTCTGGGCTCTGGGCAGGCCAGTCCATTCGGTTTACCCCATTGTCACCATACCAATCCATGGTGGACCTCGCAACATGACAGCTGGCGTTGTCGTCCTGGAAGTAACATGGGTCCAACCAGTAAAACTGTCACAACGTGGGAAGCACACTGTCATCCAAAATAGTGCAGTAGGCGTCGGCATTGAGTTCCATGAATTGGGACCAAGGGTCCCAGTTCATACCAGGAGAAACATCCCCAGACCATAATTCCACCTCCGCCGAACTTTACTGTGGGCACAATGCATTCTGGCAGGAGGCGTTCTCCAGGCAGACGCCAGACCCAGACCCTGCCATCCGAACGGTAGAGGGTGAACCTCAATTCGTCGCTCCAGAGAACCCGTTTCCACTGATCTACGGTCCACTTTCGACGTACTTTGCACCACATTAACCGAGCAGCGCGGTTGGACTTTATGATCAAAGGCTTATGGGCGGCAGCACGACCATGAAAACCAAGCAGATGTGCTTCCTTACGGATGGTATTCATCGAAACAACACTCCCGGATGCCTGTTGAAACTCCTGGAGTATGTGGGCCATCGGTTGGGTGCGGTTCTTCCGAATTTCTCTGGACAGCATCCGTCGGTCTCTATCTCCCAGTTTCGTGGGTCTGCCAACTCGGGGCACATTCCGACAATCACCGCTCACCTTCCACTTCTGAATCACATAGGCCACTGTCGATTTTGGGTAATTCAGCTCGCTAGATATGTCCCTTAAGGATAGGCCATTTCTGTGATACCCGACGATTACACCTTTCTCGAAATCAGATAACTCTGCACTTCGTAGCATCTTGCATGCGACTAATGCCAATGTTGTTTCCTACACGATATTTAACAGCGGAGGGCGTGACGTATATCAGGACCGCAGATATCGTCATTTGCATGGGTGTCCAAATACTTATTGGAAGATAGTGTAGTCTATGACAGGAATTTTTGGTCAAAATAGTGTTTCTGTGGCGTAACACGTTCCAAACGTGGCATCATTCGGCTTGTTTTCCGAATACGATTTCAGCATTTTTCAATAAAAATTTCAGAGAATTCCGAAATTAATTTCAATAGTTTATTGGTAAACGTTAATTAAATTAAACGCAAAACGGCAAAAAACTACTTTTTAAGACAACCCTGATACTTATCATCCTAGAGCATTTGAACAGCAAAATTAAAATCTTTACATTTCGTCTGGTGTACTTGTTTTACTATGAAAATCCGTCTCATATGTAACAGGTAGTTATTAAAACAACCATCTCCTAAAAAGTATAGCGATATTTCTTTTTAAATTCCTTCCACCCTTAGTTGGTACAAGATAAAACATCCCGGAAACGCCCACAAATTCGAGGGGGATAGAGGTCGGTTGACTGATATCTCTAGACTAGCCAGCGGACATTTGAAACCAATTTCGTTTAACCTTGATTTACATGTTTTCCAGACTTTTAGGAAAGAAAATGTGTAGCAGACCTCTCCACACCTCCTGGTCACCTTGTTTGTGGCTGTCCAAGAAGATCTGTATTTTAATCCACTGCTCGTCTTGTATTTTTTGAAGGTACAGGAACTCATAGACTTGTTCTTCTTGTCTAGACCAAGTGGAATAAGAAACAATAACAAAAGTTGTCATGTAATACGCTGATCATTATGGGTTTTAAAGTTTTTTTAAGCCTTTAAAGTTTTGAGCTTAAAAGTTACTGATTTGTAGAAAGACCTGGAAAGGGAGACAGTATAACTTCAGTCCACCAGAAAGTACTTCAAGTTTGATGTCCATTGCACAGTTATACGAATTATTTTATTGTTAAGTTCATATTTGAAATGGTGGTCAAGTTCACTATAGTACCCCCTACTAGAAGAATTGGCAATATCTTTATGACTAGTTATCTCGTCATTAGGAAAATTTCAGATCTTCATGGACGAAATAACTCGTCAAAACCACTCGGAGAGTTAATATCACGAATATATTTCCTTATGTGTGGTCGTGAAATGGATAAATGCCTTAGTTTGACTGTACTATGTTGACTTTAGCAGATGATTTTGAATGCCGGTCCGTAGTTTTAGTATGAGGCTGACAGACGACAAATACTGTAGCTGTGATATGAGTAGAAGTGTCTGCTTCCACTTTATTTCAGACAATTGTTGGAACTGATTGCATATCATTGGCGATTCAGGTGTTCATTGTGGACCGTCCATCGAAGTGCGTGCCGATTGGGAACAGTACCATCTGGAACGTGTAGGAAACATTATCTGGTGCTTGAAAGCGTGCGTGCTCATATAACGTCTAACGGTCTCCAATAGCAGCAAATGTAAAGAGACTGCACCTTCAATGAGCCAAAAAGTTGTCGTAGTTGAGATTTTTAGTTGAGTTATACTACTATTATTTAGCAAGTACATTTTTGTGGTTGTCAAATTCAGAGCATTTACAACTGATTTAAACGCTTCAAAAATGTTAACTTTACATTACAACAAGCATCTGAGACAAATTATTTCTGCCCAATATTGAAGTTTTTAACACAATCTCTTATCTTGGGAATATATACATACTATCCATTAATTTTAGACGATTTTATGTAAACAGGCTATGATTTTCAACCCTTCTGGTAGTTGCTGCGACGAGGTATCTCGTCATTAGAAAAACTAACCAAATCTTGATGTACCAGATACCTCGTCATTAGAAGAAAATAGACCAGTTCTAGATTTCAAAAAATCATCAAACCAAATTGTCATAAAAAATCTGTAATATCTTAATGACGAGATATCTCATCGTTAGCAAAATTGGTCAGATCTTGATGAACGAGAAATCTCGTCGAAACCACTTGGAGGATTAACTCCTTAGCAGTATCGGGGGCATCGTTGCTCAGTGGGTATGCCCACAACCCTAGCAACCTTCGAATTTTAGGCGGCGCAGATTGAATTAATGTCAGGTACATTCCTCACAGGGTGTATTTCTCTCTTCTGTGTCAGCAACACTTTCATTGTATGTGTGTGTTTATTATTTGATATTGTATGCCTTGTGTATGGCGCAGCATGGCCAAATATGGCCCTTGTGCCATAAAAACCCAAACCCAACAAACCAAATCAAACCGTTGCAGTATCGAATATAAATGTTATAGGAACACTTACCGATTAATTTAAATGATTCAAAAATGTCCGAATTGAAGGCACATTTCAATATTTACTGTATCAATTGATTATCAATTCAGTAATGGATTGCATCAAAAATGGAACTTGCACTCACCAACTTCGCACTAGTCGTTTCAATGATAAATACATCATTGGAGCTAAACCACCCCATCAATCACAGTTATCATTCCAATCTGCAATTGAATCGTAGACTGCCATCTTCGTATCACGGAATCATAATTACGAGTATTCTCTCCATTAAAAGATCCTCATCATAATGAAAATAAATGTCCGCCATTTTTTCATTACCGTGAGGAGGAGAAGCGACATAAGGAAAATTCTATAGCTTGCGCTGCCAGCAGACCCGTGGCCATTTTTTCAGGGAACATTAGTCTCAAGCGTGAAGAGAAAAATGAAGTATGCGGTGATTTGTCAGCGGTTTCTTCGGTTGTTACGCAAGTGATTAATTCCGTCAAAAATGTCCAATGAAAAGACGAATATGGTAGGAGCCATGCTCTTCAGATCGGACGGAAGATCAATTGCTCTCGGTCATTCTTCAAACGAAATTATGTTGACTGTTCGGTGAAGAAAAAAGCAGTTTTTGTGTGCTGGATGGAAAGTGATACAGAAACGAATGTATTTTCTCCATAGAAATTTGTATTATTCAATGCTCTGTGAGAAAGTCTGTACGTGTACAATTGACAGTATGTTTTAGAACGTGTTCATAAATTCGATATAGATGATGTTCTTCCAAATGGAATACAAAAGGCATTTTCTGTCAATCTAAATATAGGTGGCGTAGTGATTTTGTGGAGGGTTAATCTTCCAAGTGGTTTCGACGAGATACCTCATCCTCAATATCTGACAAATTTTGCTAAGACGTGGTGAGATCTATCGTCATCAAGACATTGTCGATGTTTTGATGATAACGACATCAAGATCTGGTCAGTTTTCTTCTAATGACGAGACTCTCGTAGATCAAGATATAGGTAGATTTACTAATGACGAGAGAAATCTAGTCGAGACAACCACCAGAAGGTTCGAGAGAGGAATTTTCAAGCAAACAAATCAGACCAAAAACGGAAATTTTACATATTGTTACCAAACTGCTCTCACATGATACATATAGGAGTTACCTTTAAATATAGTTTATTACCATTTTAAGAACGTTTGGTTTTCAACCCATTTGGTAATCGATTCCAAACTTATTCTTTTGAATTTCTTTTGGTGATCTCGATGAAATCGTAATCGTAAAACAATCCAAGCGACGTCACTTTCAGAATACGTATGTGAGGAATTTTTAGTGTGAACAAACAAACCAGAATGTATGAGTGGATTTCACTTCTGCTATCCTAATGGCATCGCATGATATAATATATCGGGATAACCTTTAAATGTATTTTATTGGGGTTACCTTAAAAAGTAGTTGATGAATTTGGAATTTATTCTTTAGAACTTTTACCGTTGCAGGGATGAAATCGTAAGCCAATTGATGCCACGTTTAGAATCTGTACAAGAAATATGTATCGCTTCAGAAACATTACCACCACCTATAGGTATTTAGCCTTGACAGAAAATGCCTCTGATAGGAACCTCCGTCTACCGCATTTGACTTGGCAGAAAAGACTCATAAATTCTAAAGAAGTAATTTCGAATTTATATATGATAGTTAATTGGTCAACGTCAATTGGATTAAACGCCAAGTCATAAAAAAAGGAATCAACTACATTATAAGGTAAGGCCATGTGAGAGCATTTTGATAACAGAAAGTAGAACCCCGTCTTCCGTTTGTTTGTGTTTACACTGAACCCCCCCCCCATTCCCCCTCTCCTAGATAATCTCAATTTCATTATGATCCAACAGATGATGCTTTTTTAATTGCGAATTAAGAATCAGGTTTACTGAGACCCGATATGCTTATACCGAGAACACATCAAAGGTCTGTTTCACCAAGCAGCAGTAAACGAAATAGAACAAAGAATTTCTATTCACAAAGCAATAGCCCACAGATAAAATTATACTTATCAGATTCCTTTTGCTTTCTTCATGCAATTCTATATGACGGAATTTTTGTCAAGCTAAATGTAGGTGGTGGAGCCTTTTTGTGGTGGAACATGCGCTTCCAGTACGTATTCTGAAAGTGACATCACCTGGCTTGTTTTTTAATTACGATTTCAGCACGTTGTCAAGTAAAATTCCAAACACTGAATTCTAAATTTATATATGATGATTGATTGGTCAACGAAAATTCTAATATACGCCAAGCGTCACCAACACTGCGATAAACTACATTTTAAAGTAACCCCGTTGCATATATTATGCAAGGGCATTTAGGTAGCGGTAGGAAAATCATTTATATTTAGTTTGTTTGCTTACACCGAAAATCCCTCTCATAATTTTTATTTTTGACCTAACAACTTATACTCAATCTTGTAGGGGCTATATTTAGTTTGATAGTAAATTATTTTCTACTCTCAAAGCAGTATGGTTGCAAACGAAAATTAATTATTTGTTTTTATGAAATCCCTGTTTTATTTGAGCAAACGATGTTTATTGCTTTTAATTTCGAATATTTAGAATCAAATTTATTTATCTTCATTTAGTGTTCATTTACACGTGATTTGCATTTTCTGAAGACATGAATAAAAAATAATTCGTTTAGAGATATTCCGAAAAGATCTTGGTTGAAAGATGAATATGGAGGGGGAATAAATCATGTGTAAATATTAACTTAATTCATTTCAATTTCCTATTCTATTGTTGAAGAGAAAATATGCAAGTAATATAATACGATTGCTCAAGATAACTGCAAATAAGTAACTCGAACCGGGAATTATCGAATATTTCTATTACACAATCTTCGATGTCTAGACAGCTTATGGTTGCGTCAGAATGTATTTGATGAGTCATATTATTATGGATTCTCGATAAACCTTCAACTTCATTTAGATAAAATTTTCAATTAGATGTGAGCAGGAAGCGATATGTATTTTTCAACAATGCTGCCAGTTAAAATGAATTTTAACTTGAAGTGGATTATTTAAATTACTATTGAATTTCTTTCATTCAAATTTTGATGGGATTATCTCCTCTTGGTCATGAAAGTGGTATTTATATTGATGTTTTTATAATCCAGTTTAACTTACAGATAGCTGAGTTATTTTTTGTTTTCTTATTTTCAAAATCATTCGCAAAATATTTCATCAAACATATTGTAACAGAGTATCTATTCTGGGCCCGGTGGGATAGAGTTCGATTCCAGTTCGAACCTTTAGTTTAGTGTTCGATTCCAGTCTACAATGCCGCAGAGGAGTTAAATAGCTAATACATTTAAAAGAAGAAGATAGACCAAACCATTTATGATTAATCCCGTATAAATAGTAGCAAGTAGCCATGTGGCGGTCTCGCCCTCTCACGTGTTTCTCACTAATTGCTTTCTAGTTTATCATGTGTTGTTCATCGTTTCTCGTCAATTAACTAACTTAATCAAGTGTTTAAATAAATTCATATTTTAACTTAATCATTGTTTTATACTTCGTTCCATTTTTACAAGTGACAATATTTTTAGAACTAAAATTTGTTCTTTTAATACAGAATTAAGGACACATAAATGCATCACGATTCGTTAACTGATTTCATACATTTTAAAATAAGAAGTATGCGGTTTTACTATTTCAAAATGAGGCCGCGGAAGCCCATTTGGAAGAGCAACGGATTAGCAACCGGGGTTGAGAGTTCGAAACTAGGTCCAGCCAAAGACCGTGGTGTACTTAGGAAAGATTATCAAAGATCAAAGATTCCAACCAAATCGTTTTGAAATTAATTTTTAATATTCAATTTTAATTACCAAAATATTCGAAAAAAATAATGAACCTTTATAAATAAATAACCTTTATATGTTTTGATGGAAATTGATTTTGAAGACCTTTTATTTGATACTGAGTAATTTCAGCTTTTTCTTCCAAGACATTAGTCATTTATTTTTGCAAAAATGTCTAAATATAGCAAGTATTGAATTTATTAACTGAGAAATATTACAGAAATAAAGTGGTTGATATTTTACATTATCGTGTAAAATGTCCAAAATCAGTCACGATTTCGATCAAAGTATATGAAGGTTCCTATTCATAAGCTGTTTTGAATATTATTTTCAAAATTGGTATTGCATATTAAAAAAATATTTTCTAAATTCGATTGAGGTTCTTTAAAAGTAACATAATAAAAAATGTCAGCATATTCATGAAAGCAAATTAACCATCATATGCTCGAAATGTTTCATACTCATATTTCAGAAAAAGCTGGATCAAATCTTGAAACGTGATGTTTCAAATTAAATTTAAAAATAGCTTTCGAAATTTAGCGTCAGAATTGTTTTTTTTATTATAGTTATAAAGTTTGCAAAAAGGGTTAAGACAGCCCTAAGAAAAAATTAAACATCTGAGTTTATAGAAAATGCTATTCCCTATTGAATAATACCTATGAACTTTCTGTAAAAGGAACGATTCTCGAATAAAGTGAGTAGTCGAACTTTTCCGGATCTGCAGAATTAGTTATTTCTTAATATGTAATACTTCTGAATACTTTAACTGTGTATTTATATAGAACATACCTAAATTACAATTGATTGCTATTTTCGAAGAATGAATTTAGAGATTTAGATTGGGTGAATTGTACACTTTTCTCCATGATATCATGAATTTTGAATTATCTAGGTAACTTTTTTAGATTTTATGGAATACGCAATTCATCTTACATGGGCAGTGTAATTTGTAACCATAATTTAGAATCTAGTGAACAATCAGCTACAATAATTAAGGACGAATACATAGCAAAGTAAATAATGCATCAGAGATTACATTGGCATGCAAAACATAAGGAACAGTAAGGTTTCAACTGTTACTTCGCATTGAATTGACTTGGATGAGGGAAAATGATACAAAAGTACGTTGAGAGTTATCTAAACGATAACGATGAATGAAAACAAAACTATAACATAAACAAAAGTGAAGAGACTAAAGTCTTTGAGCTGAAATGATGCAATGAGTGCCATGAGATCGAAGAATAACTATGAAAACTTAAAAAACGAGGGTGGGCCATCACTTTTGGCTGTAAGAACACCTCGAACAACTATGCAAGCTTTGCAAGGCATTTGCAAACAGAGATTGATGTTGCTGATGAATTCTCGTGTAATCGAAACCCATATCTATACTAGAGCCTCTACCGTTACGATTCCAAAATATGAATATGTACCAGATTTCTACTTAATATCCATGTTTACTTTTACCGTGTTACCGAATTTTTGAGGTTGTAACCTTTAAAAATAATGGTGTTCCTTAACCCTCTGAGCTTCGGGAGTTTTCCGAGTAAAGTAGAGTTGCTTTTATCCCATAACACACTTCATGACTAACTAACCATATTTTCCTAAAGAATCCATGGATTCTATCAACCTTTAGAAAGATTTTATTGATACGTACTTTCCTAAGAATAGAATCCTTGGATCTATTTTATTAGCCATTTTGTTGAATCTCTTCTAAAGATTTTATTGGCCCATTCTGTTGAATGGAATAGCGTCGAAAGATTCTATTGGTCCTTTCCTTAGAATGAAATATTATGGAAAGATTTTACTGCTGATTTCCTTACAATAGGAATAGTTTCTTTTTTATTCTATTGCTACTTTCCTTAGAATAGAATCTTTTGGACAGATTATATTGGTCTTCCTTGGAATAGAATCCTTTGGAAAGATGCTATCGCTAATTTCCTTAAAATAGAAGCGTTTGGAAAATATTCTATTGGTCCATTCCTTAGAATACAGTGGAGTGCCTACTCAGGTATTGCTTCGTCATCTCTCCGTGGCTCAAAATTACGATGCATTGTCCTCGGATTTTTACCCTGCGGGATTGATTCCGGACCGTCACCAATAGCCCGTTATACTGCTCCAGTGCGACATTAATTCAAATAGCCCCTTAGAATAGAATAATTTGGAAAGATTCTCGCGTCCACGATAATATCTCACAAAACTTCCATTATCTAGCTCTATTTTTTAGTTAGATTTTATGGAATGCACAATTTGCCCTACATGGATGGTTTAACATATAATCACGATTTAGAGAACAATGAAGTACAATAATTAAGTGCCAAGAGTAAGCAAAGTAAATGTTACAGCACAGAAATTAGAAGAGAGGTCACCGTGTTTGTTGCTTTAAAAGCTAGTTCAGAAACGTATTGAAATCCGTTTTATGTTTTCATTATGTGAAAACTGCAGTGTGTTATTAGATAAGCGCGTCTAGACAAAACACTGTCAAATTTAATTAGCACTTCTGTATCCTTGCCTTCACCACACATCTAAGCTCGTAAAAACTTCCGTTATGCTGATATTACCATAACCGAAAGCAATAATGTCAGTTTGGAGTGTCTATTTCCCCCAGTTGTTGGTTTAAATATGAATCACCGTTGACTTTTGCAAGAGCACAGTAAAAACAAAACTAGTCACCTTTAATAACTGAAACTGTAATTTAAAAGGACGCTGTTAATCAAGTGCCGTTAATTGGTTGAAAAGTCACTGTTGCATTAATTTATTATTCTGTTTAGTTAACATTTAGTATTAAGGAATACCTATTTAAACCCCCGTCTACATAGATCAGAAACACATAAACTGATACTTTTCGAGGATACTAAATGCTTATTTTCATGATGATGAGAAATAGATAATTATCTTGTGATATGTTTAAAATATATAACGCTATCAATAATATTTACCTTTTGCTAAAAACTAATAATTAGTAATTAAACAGCTGTACAGGGAACACGTATATGATAGTTACAGTTTCTGCTCAAAGTCTGACGAAATAAATATTTCCTTAATATATGTGGCGGCAAAAAGAAAGATCAGCATTCTGGTATTAATGGAAATAAAAAGATATGCCAGAAAACCATAAAAAATACCTATATATACGTATATATATATATATATATATAGTATTAAGAAAATAACACAACTTTACATGTAATATATATATGATTTAAACGATTTAGTTTGACAGATATAGTAAACAATAAAAATATATGCCAGTATACTATAAAAAATACATTATATTATATGTATGACTGGGCCAGAGTGAAAATAATAAGTTAATGTTCCTTTTCGAATCATAAATAAATTCAACTGTTGGTTCCCCTATACTAATCATGTCAATACCTTCATCGAAAATTAACGCAAGAATTAACCATAACAAAGTAATGAAAATTATATAAAATCAGCCTAAGATTCTATACAAAAGCATCTATCAAACAAGGGAAAGTGACGAATAATTTGAAATTTTATTTCCTGCAAAGTTTGAAAAATATTTTCAGTTCTGTACGATCGGCACCCGTTCCATCTTGAAACGACATCAAAATCAATCACTTATGGGCGTTTTAAGCAAAAGTTCCGAAGTTTTGTTTCCAAGTTTAACTTTTAAGAAAAACAACGCTTTTCTTTCTTCAAAAGTTTCAACTCAAAGTGGGAACGGTTTGCTAAAGTCGAACACAGAAAGGAGGTTTGGAAATCGAATGATTTTTGTGGCACTGTTTTTCGCTGTTCGTGCGTGGGCGATTCTTATTTATATATGTGGTGCCTTCTTTTAAGATTTAAATTTATTTTATTCCTTTTACCTTGGACGCATGACCCTAGCAAATCATAAACATTCATTCAAAATTAACGGAATAAGCAATACAAAAATGTACTTTTAAATACAATTTCAATTTGAAAAAGAAAATCATTTCACTTATTTATGCATAGATATTGACTAATCTATGATTTTAGCTTTCTTTACCTTGAAAATTTATTTACTATACTGAATAAAATTAAATGTAATATCCGCGTAGCTGTTATATGCAAAGCATACTCTCTAATCATCTGGGTGTATGTGTCAGAAGTGGAAGGAGAGAAACTTCGAATTTATTGCTGGTACTAAGGTCCATAGACACATGTTGATCTTTTAAAACGAAATTTTTGGTGGCAAATTTGAATTAATATATTCTTAACTTAGAGAAATCTATTGTACATCTATCTTCAAGCAGCCTAAAATGAAATTGGATTCAGTTTGATCAAATACCTGGTGTAAACAATGACCAGATTGGGACGCATTGTTACTCAAGTGTATCTGTACGGGTTTGATATTATTGACTCGGAAAAGTACCTCCTTTCTTTGACCGAAGAAGAGACATTTGAACGTATCTTATAGTGTACTGGAGAGAACTTTTGATAAGATTGTGTACCTCTCAGTTGATTGCAACTGTTTTTCTTCTTAATTTTTGTGTGACCATTGCTCTTAGATTGTATAGTAGATACCGTGAACTCGAAGCTAATATATCCAGGCTCACTTAATAAAGTTGTATTGTAAGTATTATCTTTGTATTGTATGTATGTATGTCTGTCTTATATCAGGTTGGCAACTAAGTTCCCGCCGGTTTTTTAAATTTTAACATTCCGCATGTCATTAAATGTTTTTGGCATGTTTTAAATCATTCGAAAGAGGATGTTTTGTTCTACCGGAATCTATGTTTTTTTTTGCTCGAGTTAATTTATGTTAATTTTCAGATCATTAAAATGGAATGTCAAGTTGAGAAAAATGAGCATTTTTGACACCTCCTTCTTTTTGCTTTTAATCAAGGTTCTAAGGTCGCAAAAGCTGCTCGCGACATTTGTGCTGTATATGGAGAGGGTGCCATAGCTGAAAGAACCGCTCGTGATTGGTATGCCAAGTTCAAAAATGGAAATTTTGACCTCAAAGACGCACCTCGTTCTGGCCGTCCAGTTGAGTTCGATGAAGAGCGATTAAACCAACTTTTGCACGAAAATTCGCGTCAAACGACAAGGAAACTGGCAGAGAAAATTGAATGCTCCCACACTGCTATAGAGAAGCATCTTCACTCGATGGGAAAGGTTCAGAAGTGTGGAGCATGGGTTCCGCATGCTTTAAGTGACAACAAAAATCAACGAGCCACAATCTCCGCTGGTTTGCTTGCTCGTCACCGCTCAACTCATGGACGCAAGCAACGATTTTTTACCGAATCGTTACTGGCGACGAAAAATGGTGCCTGTACATTAATATGAAGCAGTGCAAGGAATGGCTTAGTCCCGGCAAACAAGCGACACCGCGCGTGAAACAAGATCTTCATCCGCGTAAAACGATGTTGTGCGTATGGTGGGACTGGGAAGGGATTATCCATTACGAAATGCTTGAACGGTACCAAACGATCAACGCGGAACTCTGTTCAACAGATTGAACGAGTTAAAACGGGGACCTTAGTTGCCAACCCAATATATTGTATTGTATGTCTGTCTTATGTATTGTATTGTAAGCCTGTAAAGTTGTATATTTTGAGAGGATCCTTCGGTCAGTTAATACTTTTGCACCCAGGGCCAGATTGGATCCCATTGTTGCTCAAGCGTATCTGTACTGATTGCATTGTGTGGAATCGGGAAGATGTCTTGTTCATTTGAAAGAAGAGGAGACATTGGAACATATCTTTTCTTTACTGGAGGGAATTTGTTTGATCGAAGAAGAGACATTTGAACAATGCTTATACTTTTGTATCGGAGAGAACCTTTGACAAGATTGTGTACTCTCAGTCGATTGTTATTGTTTTTCTATTTTTTATTTGATGACCCATTGCTTTTAATTTGTTTAGTAGATACCCTGAAATTGGAGCTAATAGTTCTGGACACATTTTAGAGTTGAATTGTATATCATTTCTAATGAAATGTAAACAATTTTTAAGTAAGCATTATGTATTAATTTTAGTACAGGTACAGCACGAGTCAAATATATCATGATACAATATGTTCGTTTCAAATAATGTTTAGTTTCAAAATAGGAAATTATCTTACATTTTTAAACATTCTTTCGTAAAAGATGCTATTGCAAGGCTGTCATTTATCGATGGATATCGGGAAAACCGTTTTATATATTAACTCCCTTCGGTATGCTATAGTTTTAGTCTACTGCGATATAGTTGCTTTGTTTTAATTCCACAAAGTGTTTCTTTTTGAATCTTGAAAAGTTCACTATCCTCAAGAGATGCATAAAGCTACATGAGCAAAATTCGCTTACAACTGTATTTCCAGAGCAATGGCGGTGATTTAAAAATCGATTTAAACAGCAGCTGTGCATTAGATCAGAGCAGCAATTCTGTTTGAATTTAAAATGCACGCTTTACTTCTTTTGATAATGGTTCTAAAATTCTTTTGATAACTTCTTTTATTCTCTATTCAAATATCTTTGGCACGGATTTGAATAATCCTATGGGTCAATGATACAAAGATTGGCAAAAATAAAAAATAAAAATTGTCTTTTTTAAATCCTGGATAGTGGGGATTTGAATAGGAAGTGGAAGATTAATTCTTTTTTTTGAAAAATGACACATTCAATGACACTTATACATTTGACGAGAAAATTAAATTTTGCTTCGATCCTATCTTAAGTTTTCATTTGTGTTGTGAATACTAGTCTTTCTTTTCTATTTGTGCTACTTTAACTGCATAATTTGATGTATTCATAAATTTTCTTAATCCTATAGTAAAAAAACATATATAAACCAAAGAAATCTCTTCGTCTAAAGCTGCAAAATCTCTCAAAACTGAACTCTCGCGTCATGAAATTTGCACATCTTAATTTATCAAGTTTTAGATTAACACATTTACTTTTAGTTCTCTACGTCGTTCCCTTAGAACCATAGAAGTAGAATTTAATTCAGAACATTAAGAAGACCAGTTTTAATCAAACTTGAATCAACAACGTCATTGCCGATTTCTTTTAAGAGTTCGCCGGTGTTAGTGTGGGCCGCGGTAGCCCGATTGGAAGAGTAACGGATTAGCAACCGGAGGGTTGCGAGTTCGAATCCAACCAAAGACCGTCGTGTACAAAGGAGGCTTGTACACGTTAAATCTGTTGCAGCCTCAAATGTCCTCACGTTGACGTGGTGTGGAAGTTTGGAGAGTGGGGTGCCAGCTCAGGTGTTGCCTCGTCATCTGATCGTGGTTCAAAATTACGTGATGTCGTCCTTGGATATTTTCCTTTAGGATTGATCCTGGACCGTCGCTAATAGCCCGTTGTGATGCTCGAGTGCGACGTTAATTAAAATACCTACCTATCTATCGGTGTTAGTGTTTGTAGAACGCTTCGGGAAACAAAAAATTCTCGTTGACGGTAAGGCCTTGAGTTTAACGATTTTATAGGTGATACTTTCTTAATTCTGGTTACCCAGCTCTTTTTCCTGTTTACCAGAAGGGTTACCAGAATGAAGGCTGGCGACACTGACGAAAAACTACCAAGTTCAAGGCCGTACTGTCAACGAGATTTTAACCTTTCATTAGTCAATTGGTGTTAGTGTTTTCATGAACGTGGTTCGTACGGAGCAGCATATGTAGAATTTGATAATCAAGTAGCTTTGTAACAACCACTAATATCCCTTAATATGCACAACGGCGTCTAGTCTGGTGCAATGCTCTTCTGATTTTGTCGCTGGATCATTGGAAACAAATTTTATGAAACGATGAATTACGTTTCACATTTTTCTGATCCTTTGGTCTATTCTAGATGAGGTCAAAGGTGAGCGATTCTCTACTAGAATTTCAACAAAAGAGTCACAATATTCTTGTGTCCGGAGACTTTTTTCGAGATAACATAAGACATTTTCAGTGATGTACACACACAAACCATACTGTCTGCGAAGATTTTGCTTTTGCCGTCAAAACGGTCTTGCATGATATACATTGGGATAACCTTAAAATGTAGATTGTCGCCGTTTTGGCAACGTTTAATCTAATAACGTTAGCAAAAGGGTTATAAGTATCATGTAACAATTCTAAATATTATATCATATCATATATATAATAACTATCATACGTACATCAATTCGGAATTTATTCTGTAGAATTTGTACTGCCGAAATGCTGGAATCGTAAGCCAACTGACGTCATGGCGAGAATACGTACAAGTATCTCTGTAGAAACACTACTGCCACCTATATTTAGTTCGACAGAAAATAGCTCCAATATTGCATCTTCGGTAGATTCAAACAAAGCAGTTCTAAATATTCGCAATTTGCGTTTCGTGAGCGGAAATCACCTGAGAAAAAGGAAACTGACTCACACCACTTATAACGTAATCCGATCGCTATAAATATACTGCGAATGTAAGAAAACAACTAAACAAGCATCGTTACAAAGTGTTAAGCGAAAACGGAAGACATCCGCTTATCGCAACGATTGGTGACTCAATAGAATTCATTATTTTATAAGAAGCGTGCAATTCTTGGTAATGACATAGTTCCCATTCTAACGAGATGAGCAAATACATTGTTAGGAAAGGATGCGCTTTGTTAGAGATAAGGGAAAACTCCACCATCTCCCTGGTTGCCTTTGTTCGTGATCGTCGCGTGGACTTGTAAACGAAGAGAAAATAATTTCCAGCGTTGCCTCTTTTCTTTTACGAAAATTCTAAAATAATTATCAACACCTGCTGAATGTGTCTAAGCATCCTGAAAAAGGAGCATTTGATGATTTATTGTTGTATTTTCATGCTTCGACTAGGCACTGTAACAATGGGCAGGCTGTTTACATTTTAGGTGAACGTTAGAATGAAATTTTGTTATAGTTTATCAGCCAAAGAGGTATAGTAGTACGTCAAGCTTCAGAGAAAAATGTATAGTTAATCTCATTAAAAATTATATAAATAATCTTTGTTACTATAAATTGTATATATTTACTCTATGTACACTACTCTTTGTGAAAATTGAAACAGCATGATAGAATTATGTGATTAGAATGAAATTTATACGAGGTGTTGCTATACATAAACGATTAAATAATCAGAACAATAAAACGATTATAACCAGAAAAAAATAATTGTTTTGCAGCCTCCAGGAAAAAAAATTGAAGTAAGAGTTAAACGGATTTCAAATAGGAGGTACAAGACGCGAAGCGACACGCGCAGACCAATCAGAGGCGACAAAAGTATAAATGATTTTAACTAGAACGAAGTTCTCCAGACACTCTGATTGGTCTGCGCGTGTCGCTTTGCTCTTCCTATTTGAATTCAGCTTACTATACTTCGTATCACCGAATCAAAGAGACTGGATGTGTTTCTGTAGTTGGGGTTAATGGAGCACATGGCCCCGTAGGGGCCTTAATCTCCAGTCGACAGATGAGTTTCTTGATGTGGAATGCATGGTTGAGATGGACTTGAAGAAATAGTTTATTCAATGCATGTGAAAACACCAATGATTGTGGAAATTTTATCCAACGGGGGGGGGGGGGGTTTGCTTGGCGTAGTCTCTTCATAACTGCGGAGAATCCTCCTACGGAGCGAAACAGGTCCGAAACGAGTTTAAATAGTTCGAGTATCTCTGAAGTGCCCACCAATGGGTGTAAGTGTGTCCTGTGGTTTGGAAAAAAGGGTTAGAGGTCCTTTGATGATTTTCCGATTGCCTGGTCTGTTGTTGAGTTTTTCTGTGTTTTTCCTTGAGATGATGTTAGCGTAAGATATTCCAGTTTGGATATTGTTCTGGGTAGTTGAGGGGATAGTTTCTTGTAGTTGAAGTTGTTCTTGGGGAATTTCTTGCATCCCTTCCAGGATGTAATGTGTCCGGATTCATTGCAGTTAATGCAGATTGGAGATTCAATTCTTGGTTTAGGGCAGTTTTTGGTTGAGTGCGGATAACCGCACTTTAGGCATCTGGGGGCCATATGGCAGTTATGAGAACTGTGTCCAAAGCCATTGCAATTGAAGCACTGGATCGGTCGATTGGTTCCTCTGTATTTTTCTATGACTATGTTCATTTGGAGGCATTCTTTGAGGTTGAAAATTTTGTCTGATTCAGAGGATTTCTTTAGTTCAAGCAGAAATAACGGGTAAGGTTCAAATTTTTCAATTTGGAAGTTTTGGTGATACGGAATTCCTTTTTCGGAGGTCTTACAGGATGCTCTCAGTCGGAGTAGTGGTGGGAAGGCCCTGGAGTACAACCTTAAGTGGTCTTTCGTAATGGGGAATGATGAGGTACCATTCTATCTTCTTGTCCTTAATGAAATTGGAGACGTCTTGGTCCGGATTTTAATAAAATCGTTTGCCAGATGAGATTCAATGTCTTTACCAAATTTTCCCCTTATATCCTTAATGATACCCAGGAAGACTTTTGTGAGCTTCAGCATGATGGGATCAATGAACTGTGGGGCAGGTACATGGTCATTCAGAGTTGAGAATTTGTTGTCGATTTTTATGGGAGAAGGTGGAGCACTTTCCTGGGGTTTAGCTCGTAACTTTTTCTTTGGGATCTGAAAGGGTTCTTCTTTGAGTGGGGGTGAGATCGGTAGTGGAGGGAATTTCTCTTCAGAGATGTCAGGATTATGCCTCTTGCAGTTGGGGACTTCACATTTCCCGAATTTCGTGATTTCCGCTTGGATAACCTCGATTAGCACAGAATGGCAGGATGTGTTTCTAGGGAATTGCATGCTATATATATGGGTATCAGAACACCTGCCATTTCCTATAATCCTGGAAGCGATCAAGCGTCAGGATGACGAGACAAAGTGGCGACCCAGTCAGATATCAGAGAGAAAGAGAGATGCAGCAGAAGCCTGTGAAGGTGGCATACAAGCTACGCACGATGAAAATGTGATGTAACGATGGTTCCCTGTATATAGTTTCCTCCTATCTTTTATAATTTTAAACGTATTTAATAGTAAAGAATGTCTCCTTTCATCCCTTTCCCAATTGCTGGTTAAAGCTATATTCCTCTGTTGCAATTCAGAATTTGCAGTTCTCGAAATGTTTGAGCAATTTTTATGTGTGAATATCTCAAAATTAGATTCATTAGCAAATAGGATGTATTCCTAATACTTTATCGGGTGATATTAGCGTTTCTAAACAGTTTTAATAATTTTCCTATTAACTGTTATATAAAATACTGACAAAGTATCTAATATTATAAGTGCTATCCTACTAGGTTTTATGAGAGATTTTAAAATTAAAACTGCAAAGCAAAACTGTTAGATTCGCGGGAAGTGATATTGTCTAACATAAAATGAGTCCTCAACATAACAGTAAATAACAATATTTTCTGACAGGTATTGTCGGTCTTACGAAGGAAATATAACAAAACTAGAATGGAAAAGCTTAAAGTTTGTGATCGAAATGTTTCTTTTATAAAATGGCTTTATTCTGCTACAATACCAGGATAAATTCTAAAAATAATAAACTGCATCTTATAATGTTTCCTTCAGAATGAATGCGGTTCAATTTCCTCAGTTTTCAATAAATATCAACTTTACATGTAACGTAGGATCGAGTTCTTACCAACATGTTTGAACATAGTATAATATATTAGAGTAGCTTACACTTTTTTAAATTTACCTTTAATCTGATTACAGCTTGCTAGTTTTTAACCCTCCATAATTTCGACGAGACATCTCGTCCATCAATATATAACCAACTTTGCTAATGACGATATATCTCGTCACCATGAGGCTGCCGATTTTTGATGATGACGAGATCAAGATCTGGTGATTTTACGTCTAATAAGGAGAGACGACGAGAGCTTAACAAACGAGATATCTCGTTCATCGAGACAACCACCAGGAGGATTAAACCCTAGTATCGATATACTTTAAAACTAAAATGGTACGTTTACAGTGGTATATAAAAAGTAAAGGCATAGTGGTATAACATGTACAATTTGATAGAACAGAGTATTTTACCAATAACTCCAACATGCCTTGATGTAATTAACACGCATCCTACAGGCAGCTTGTTCTGTGTGTGAGGATTCTGAACTATTATCCTGGCTGTAATTTCCTCTCTTCATTTTAAGCCGTAGCACCCGGTCTAATTAGCTCTGGTATAGCTGATACATGACTGCACAATTAACCAACGATATTATGTAACATCACCAGAAAATAGGGATGTTAGTGAACTATCGGAGCAGAGTACAAAAGACTGATACACTTCAAATGCATTTCTTGAATAGTTAAATCTAAATTAATCTAAATTATTACATTTTACGATAAGATAGTCGGATCAGAGGACAGAGGACAAACACATCCTTCACTCGGAAGTCTTCCTCCGAATATCCGGTGATGCTCATGTGAGTGAGGTAGTGCCTCGGGGTCGAAAACGTTTCACGGCATGTTATGAAATTTCTGTCTTTGTGGGTGATTGAACATGAGGTGTTTTAACCCTCCAAGTACTTTGGACGAGATATCTCGTTCATAAAACTCTGATCAATTTTGCCAATAACGAGATCATCAATTGCCAATTATTTTTATGATGACGTGATTAAGATCTGGTCAGTTTTCTTCTAATGGCGTGATGTCTCGTCCATCAATATCTGGTCAGTTTTGCAAATGGCGAGAAACCTCTTCGAGACAGCCACCCTCTGAAGGGTTCACACTCATAATTCCATTTTATGACCTGGTGTCTTCCCTGCATGACTTCCATCTAATTTTGAATTCCTTGACCAAAAGAATCTTTCCGAATAATTGTGTGTTCTAAGGAGATAAGAAATAAAATATTTCCAAGGATTCTGTTCCAATGAAATGAGAGAGAGAGAGAGGAATGGAATCTTTTCCAAGGATTCTGGAAAGGATCAACAGAATCTAAAGATTGGAAGAATCCACGGATTCTTAAGAAAGATGTGATTATTTAGTCATAAAATGTATTGTGGGGTAAAAGCAACGCTACACTACTCAGAAATCTCGTGACGCTCAGAGGGTTAAAAGGAACAGGATGGGTGAAACTGTTTCAAGGGGTCAATAGTGGAGTTATTACATAGTTTCAGGTTGAGCGAAAATCACCATTTGAAAAAGAAAACCTTTATTAAATGGATTTGAAATTGATCATGTTACCAGTTTATTCTCCGAAATATTCCGAGTATTAAGAAGTGTTAAAGCAAGCTTTTTCTCGTATTAAATTCTGGATAAACCAATATCCTTGAAGCATAGCTTATTTATTGTGTTGGACTGCATTTATTGAATATGTAAATTGAAAATTATGGCTCCATGAAAGTTGCAACTTATATTGCAAAATTGTAATGATTGTGGAAAAAAAGTGCAAAGAAAGACATTAACCCTCCTGGTGGTTGTCTCTACGAGGTTAATCGTCATTCTCAAAACAGACCTGATCCTTGATGGATCCAAGATCTCGTCCTCTCTCGTCATAGAAAACTGATCGGATCTTGATCTAGTCATCATAAAAAAATTGGCAATATCTTGCTGACGAGATGTCTAGTCGTTAGCGAAATTGGTCAGATTTTGATAGCCAAGATGTTTCGGCAAAACCATTTGGATGGTTAAAGAACTAGAAGTTTTCTATTGGAGTCATCAGTTTATTCAAATTTAAATTATTTATCCATGATATGAGTTTTCAAAAGTGCGCCATCTTACCACCAAACTTAAATTAGATATAGCGCAATGACATGTCTTTTCCCAAAGCTTTTCTAGAACAGTTATTCTAATTTTTAAAAAATACCATATTTCGATAGCAAATAATATGCTTTTGATTTGAAAAAAGTTGCCGTGTATTTTGTTTCTTGAATTCACAGGAGTCGATTTTCTTGGAAAGTACATCATCTCACGCTTGCCTATATATCATGTTGACAGGTCTGAAGATACGTGTTCTCTTTTTGGCCAGTTGGTCTGCCGTCTCGCTGCCGCAAAGACCACAGTGGGAGAGAACAACTTCAATCCCCCAAGACCACTAGAGTCTCCAGACAATTCTTGCACTTTGCGATGGTTGCAGACTCCAGAATCGTAAGTAGTTGGAATTGCGGCGGTAGAATCAAACAGAATACTCTCTCTCGCTTACTATACCCTATCGCGCTTTCAATTATATGTTCAATCGCAATCTCTATTGCATCAATTTTGACCATCAAAGTAAAAAAATAACTAGAAATTAAATAAAATAAATTTTATGGCGGTTAGTCTTGTACCACCCATTATTCTTTCTAATTCACTTATACAACCGCAAGTGTACTTACCGTATGCAAAGAAATGACTGCCAACAATTAAGAACCTTCAGATAAGTCATACTTCATATTCGACTTCTAATGTTGAAATTTAGTGGTTATGAAGAATGGAATTGACGTTGACTTTATTAGAATTGACGGCAATAACTCATAATGTCGATTCCATTTCTCTATAACAACTGAATTTCAACGTTAGAAGTCGAATATGGTGTATGACTTATCTGAAGTTTCTTAATTGTTGGTAGTTACTTTTTTGCGTTCTGTACGTACACTATGCAGTTGTGTAAGTGAATTAGAAAGAATATAGGGTGGACTGGACCTTCAAACGCCCGTAATCCGTAACTATATGGGAGAGTGATCGGATCATACTAACTACGCATGGAATGATCCATCTGCCTAGAAACGTACTTTTTTGAAGGGGTGCTTGTCAGTGATACTTGCAATCCGAACCGTATCCCGTATATCCGCGTACATTCCGGAAAATTCCAAGTGTTTCTTATTTAGTTCATTCGCGCAGTTGGACAATAGTAGTAGTAAATCTAGTACCAGAAACTGCAGCAAGCAATGATAAAAATAGATCGATGTGATCCCTATACGATCGACACAATCGACGTTTTAAGCCCCTCCCACAAACACATTCTACACCTACTGCTCAAAAATAAGCTCATCCATTTTTCGATGGACATGTGCACTACGGGGCTCCCGTTGAGTTACGGATTGTGTTTAATGGTTTACTCTTTCGAAATCCCTCGGATGAAAGAACAACGAACTGGACTAAAACAAAGACAAATATCACGTTGTGTGCAAGGGGTAAAAACAACTAAAAAGGAGGACACACAATTTACCCATTTTAACATGTTACTCTAGACTTGCAGTTGACAATGGTTCAAAATTACGAAGTGTTGTCCGGGGATCGTCACCAACAGCCCGTATGCTGCTCCAGTGTAACGTTATTAACTACTTACTTACGTACCTTGACTGGCAGTTCTATAATTTTAATGGCATAATTTATACTACATGTCCTCGCCGAAATGATTTTCATTACTACAACTCAAGTTTTTGTTGGTTTTGCATTTTGAAAGAACAACAGTGTATTTAACCTTTTGAGGATCCACACGCATATATACGTACTGCAGTTTTCAGTTTTCCTTGCATGATTTCTAACCAGTTTGGACTTTCTTGAACAATGGAGTATTTCCTGGGATTCTTCGAAACAATAAATATTGTTAATTTCTCATCAGGTATGTTGTGGGCGTAAAGCAATGATACAATACTCGGAAATCTTGTGTCTCTCAGAAGGTGAATGTAAAATTAACATTTTTGAAGCATTGAATTAAACACTTTTGGTGGCCTATCTTCAAGTCGAGAACTGCACTGTATCGCCCAGCCACTAGTGCAAAATCCTGTTCCAAAATTTCACTATTTTTCGGCAAATGACAATTTGTGTTTCCTAATTAATTCTTCATTTACTCTTGGATTGATTGGGCAGTTTAATCTCGACGAGGTATCACGTCTTTAGCAAAATTGAGCAGATTTTGTATGAGATATCGAGTCGAAACACTTGGAGGGTTAATTATTATAACTTAGCTACCACTTAAAAAACAATCCAAGTGGTTTTGACGAGATATCTCGTCCATCATGATCTGACCAAGTTTGCTAATACGAGATATCACGTCATCAAGTTATTTCCGATTTTTATGATGACGAGATCAAGATCTGGTTGTTTTTTCTCCTGACGTGGTCCATCAAGATCTAATCAGTTTTGGTAATAACCAGATACCTCTTCAAGAAAACCAACAGAAGGGTTAACTTCCAATAGTATTTCTTGTAGTGCAACGAATCTCAATCATGACGCAATTTTGGGTGGTTCTGCTCTGACTTTAAGATACACCCCACACCAGCTCGATTTTCAAGTCATTATGTCTTGCAAACTCCTGGAACACAAACTCAGCTATGTTTAACTGAAGAGTATCTGAGAGTTTAACTCAGGAGACGGAGAGCCTCCGGCCCATGTGATCCTCTCATACCCACCCCACGTACTTTTGGGGGAACTGTCTCTCCAGGTCTTTCTAGACCTCATTTTTTTCACTTTAAAAATAATTCCCAAAGAACTTTGTACCCCCGACACCTGCAAAGACACCTGGTACATTTTTCCCTTCCCCAAAGAAGCCGCGCGATTTAATACCCCGCGCCTCAGAACGCAGTCTGCAAAGGCTTTCCAACCGCATCTAAAAACCCTCTCAGAAGGAAGACAAACGAACTGGACTCCGGCCAAAACAAAGACAAACGTCCCCCTGTCTAGAGTCCGCCATGCCGGGGATTGCGGTCTCCGGGAATCCAATTCTTCTCGGGAAGAAGCTCCAGAAATCAGAATCCGTCGCAGCAAAAATATTTCAATTTATCCCGAGCCGGGGATTATTCGGGTGGTCCGGTGTCCGTGGCCGGGTGATGGACAGCGCACTCCTTTGGGGATGGAGGCATATGGAAAGCGGGGATGGAATGGATGCGGTGCCGGGATTTGTGGCGGGGGCTTCGGAAGCGGGTTGCGTTGTGTCGCCGGGGGATTTTGGGGAGGTGTAGGTGGGATTTTGAATTTGACAGGAAGGGGTTTTGCTGTGTTGCTTAGTTACAAAGGGTTATCAAAGAGGATCGAGCGATGATTCAGTATCGTTGAGTTTCGAAGCCATTGTAGTCACTGAATTAAAGGTGAAATGAACTGAATTAACTGAATTAAAGTTGATGTATCGAATTACAATCAGAGGAAATTTTCTTAAAAATGCAAAATTTTGATATTCTTTTTTAGAAAACTTGGGAGTTATAAGGGTGGGAAAAACATGAGAAAGAAAACTGGTTACTTTTTAAATTACTGGTCAAAATAGATAAAATGTGTAGCTAAATTGGTAGTTAAGGAAATTTTGGTTTTACATAAAAGTTTTGTTTTATTTGTCGGTTGTAAATTTTGACTGCCTAAACCAACCAGCTTTCCAACTAATGGTTTAACCCTCCTGGTGGTTTCCCGACGAGGTATCTCGTCGTTAGCACATGGCCTGATCTTATTGCAGGCGATATCTAATCATCTTCACAAAACCGGCAATATCTTGATGATTCATTAACAAAATTGTTCAGATTTTAATGTACGAGATATCTCGTCGAATCACTTGGAGGGTTAAGGCCTGGCAAGAATGTTAGCCCTCCAGGTGATCTACTACGAGATATATCATCCATCAAGGTCTGATTAATTTTTCTATTGACGAGATACCTCGTCAAGGTATTTCCAATTTTGTGAAGATGACGAGATCAATATCTGGTCAGTTTTCTTGTATGACAGTATATCTGGTCAGTTTTGTTTGGGATGAGATACCTCGTCGAGATAACCACCAGGAGGGTTAACATGATCCATAAGAAATAATACCTCAAAAAAAAAACATCCTACAAAAGGCATGAAGCAAAAGCAGGAATACACTTCCCCCACGATCGATATGATATGGGTTAGCCAAAATATGATACACAGCACATGTTACACTTGACATAATGCACTTGCGAAAATACATGAAAGTGGAAGTTCATAATAGTTTCTTTTACAAAAAAATATTAACATAAAAGGTATTAAACGAATAAACACAATGTAAAACAAATTAAGGGCCCTATACCCAAATTGGGTACGACAAGTGAGTCCCAGTATCAAATTACACTTTCCTGTGCTTGGATTGCTGCGGCCGAGGCATCAAGATTCTCATAATCGGCAACATATATCTTGATGACGAGGCGCCATTAGGAAAATTTGTCAAATCTTGATGGATGAGACATTTCGTCGAAAATTCTTGGAGGCTTAAGTTTATGAATTCCGGTTAATACACTACGTCATGGTTCATTCAGTGATCATATATATTGACGGTAGACCCGAAACCAGATCAGGCAATCAACATAAACGAGAGCATCAGGCGCAAGTCTAACTATTTGTTCTATAATCCATAAATGCAACCCGGTGAATGAATTGTTGTGCAGGGGATATAAATATCATTTATTCAACCAACTTCCTTTCATTTGTTAAATATGACTGTTAAAAGGAAATAAAGAATATTTACAGGTGCATCAGAATTTGTTTCCTTTTCGGGGAAATTTTGAGACCATAACTTATGACCGGAAAAATAAGGGTACTAATTACAAGTAAATAACAAATGATTTTTGACTAACTATTTGATTGTTATGTTGTTCCGATATGAAGACATGATCTTGGAGGAGTCCATTTGTACAAAGATGGTAAGCTGGCTAGGGGAAAGGGCTGCCATATTCAAAACCATATATGACAACTGGCATTGCCGATTCTTTCTTTCGGCAACTTGTAATCCCTGCAATTTGCAATCAGCTTGCAAACATACTACATACAAATAATTAATTTCGTTGGCTTAGAAAAGAAACTTATTAATTGTTAATCTTTAAACAGCTGTTATTACTGAATAGCTCTTTAAAGAATAACTATTGGTTTTAGGTAAAAAATAAATAAAATTACAAACATTTTATTGCTATTACAACTTTTAAAACAGATAACAATATGACATTATGTTTCTCCTCAGAATAAAAATAAGCATTTAGTGTCTTCAAAAAATATGCCAGTTAATGAGATTCTGCTCTAGACAGATCATTTTTCAAAATTTATTATTTTGCTTTTTACCTAAAATTCTATTGTTATTCAATGGAACGATTTATGCATGGGCAATACTAATAATGTTTCTGAAAATCACCAGTATTACTCGAATCTTGACCATATGCTATACTCATATAAAAGTGTGATAAGTGGAAAGCGTAAAATGTTTTTTGTAAACCTGTTTACATCTATTCTATCCCCGATTACCCGATATAAATCCTCATCTGGCTTTGACAGTAATTCCTCCCGTGTAAATGATATTAGGTAATCTCTCAAGATTGTGAAAGCAAAAAAAGAGTTATTTGTTAAAATCTAAGGCTCACTTTGGCTTAAACTTGTGCCGCACGTTAAGAATTCGTTCAAACGCCTTAAGTCACAAACAAGTCAATTTTATTGTTCGTTCATGCAACCGTTCGTTATGTATGTGTAAAATGGTTTCCATCCAAATCCAAATGGTTTCCGTCCAAATGGTTTCGGCGAGACATCTCATACATCAAGATCTGATCAATTTTGCTATTGATGAAATATCTTGTAAACAGGATATTGCCGATTTTTTTATGATGGCGAGATCAAAATTTAGCCAGTTTGTTTCTAATGACGAGGTATCTCGTCCATAAAGACCTGGTCAGTTTTGCTAATGAGGAGATACGTCGTCGTGACAACCACCAAGAGGTTTAAATAGTTAATCTGACAATATTGACATTTTATTTTGTGATATTTGTTGTGTTTTCGTATTAAGTTAACTCCGTTTGTACAAATATCTGTACCATAATGAAACGAATGGTCTTTAAAAATGGATGTGCAAAACAAATCGATCCCTTCATATCAATGAACATGAATTGTGGATTGCACTCAATTGAAGTTTCTAATAACACATTTCTTATTATTACCGAATTCCCTTCAGGTTGGATCTCGGACCGTCGCCAATAACCCGTTGTGTTGCTACAGTTGGATGTCAGTTAACTACCTACTTACCTATTATTATCGAGATTTTAGGAAAAACCAACTCATACGATTATTTCTTTCCAGAAAACCTCATTTTAAAGTACATTTATTAGTTTATTATTCCACAATAAATATTAAATAAAGATGAAAAAAACATTTTGCCTTGACAAAGAAAACACTAAAGCGCATATCAGATGTAAATTTTCAAATAAGCATTCGTTTCATACATAAATTGCTTACACAAAGTTATGCACAGGAAGGGGAAAAAATCCGTTATATTACTCCGTCGCCAAACATATTACCTTTCCTTCTTAATTTACTTCGCCTTCTTCATCGAACACATTCTAAAGTGACTGGAAATCTCATTTTTTGGCACTATCGCAAAAAGATTGGCTATTAATATTCATTAGTGGGCATTTGAATTGAAAAGACCGGGGAGGTGGAACGTAGTCTTCAGAACACGATGTCGGAAAAAAATCGTTTTTGATAGAAAATTTCATTTTTGGATCAAAGTCAAGAATTATGTTTTCACTCGTTTTTCTCTAGAAGCAAATGAAAACTCGATTATTGTTATATTTTGCTCATAAATATTTTCTTAAGGATTTGTTTTCTTAAATAACTGCGTGGCGATACTTGGGAGGGTCGTGTTTCAAAGAAATTCCTTTGAAGCCAATGGCGACTGTTTTCTAACGTTCTGTATAAAATAAATATATTTGGCATTTATTTAAAAAAAATTACTTTTACCTTCTAATTCAGATATACTCAAAAATTTTGAATACACATCAATTCACAGAACACGCTAAATACAAAAGAACAAGATCTGAAACAAGTCTATAAACTATTCCTTTTGAGTATTCAATAGAAGTTTTTCTTTAAACTTTCACAAGGTGGTTCTTAAACAAGGTGGTTTCAAAGATATATCGCGTTCATTACGATATTGCCAATTTTTTATGATGAGATTAAGACCTTGTCAGTTTTATTCTAATGATCTCGTCCATCAAGATCTGGCCAGTTTTGCGAATGACAAACTGGCCAGATCTTGAGCACCTCTTGATCTTGAGATCTGGAACACCTCTTCGAGACAACTACCAGGAGGGTAAAAGTAAAAAAAGAGTCAATAAATAATGAAGTTCCCTCTTAAAGTGCTATTCTGTACTTCTTTTAAATAGACAAAATGTAAATGAACGCGGTTGATTTATTAAAAAAGTTCATCATAAAAATATAATATCTAATAACTTCTAATATAAAAAATGATAGTTGAAAATACCGTATTTCAGATATAAAAAGCATGTTTTGTTTATTTTGAAAATATATTTTGATTTTTTATGCTACGAAATCCCGTTCAGCTACCAAAAAGTTTTTGTTGGAAACAATTTTATTAAAGACTTCTGTTTTCTCTAATAAAGCATAAATTTATATCCTACCTACTGCATAAATATGTTAAATTGTGGAGCTATAGTGAGAAAGCTGATAACTTTGAGAAAGTCCATTCTTAGAAAGGTGGTTAGATCACAAGAGGAAAAGACTGCCATACAAAATCACGAATAGTGGTCGCAATAGGCTATTCTTCGTTTCGTCAAATTAAAATAATAGCACTCGCTACCGGCCTTAAATGGTAAACTAGGGTTCGGAATGACACCAATTGTGAGAACGCGTTGTTTACATTTTACCGGTCTAATACTCAAATACTAACTTGTCGGACCAGATGACTATCATAATAAAATGTTATTCTATTTTTTTTAATTGAACAAAAGCAAACTCCCCGTGCACCACAGATGTACAACACGGGGCTTACAGAAGTAAGTTGATTTAACAAAGAAACAGTGGAAAATAATTTAACTAAAATTACAAGATTTTAGGAACTTGACAAATGAGTAGAAAAGCAGATTCAATTTAACAAAAACATTGAGTTTCACTGGCCATGTTTTACCCAATTTTCTCAAATCATTTTGTAGGCACATTCTTGAATTTTTAAATGCAGGACAGCTTTAAAGCAAATGCTCCACATCTTGTGGCTTCTTTTTAGAACACTCGCACATATCATTAGTCCGAAGATGAAACCTATATAGATATTTAGCAAAACTTCTATGGCAAGATAAAAAGTGTGTAATTTTGAAGTTTGTGAAGAAAAATAATTCTTAGTTCAATCTATGCTTAATAGCAGGAAAAAATTTTTTGGTGTGGCCAGTTTTCTCAGACGAGACATACTCTTCGTTCCACTTACAACAAGCTTGTCATAATATGAGCCTTTCAAGTAACACTTAGGAATGTTACAATTTATATCAATTGCTAAATTTAAAGCGTCTTTGGTTAAAAAATCAGCTCTCTCATTTCCGTAAATTCCACAGTGTCCACGCACATAAGCAAAGAAAATCTCAATTCCTCTATTTTTAATGAACTAATTGTTAATAGCGTTTCAACAACTAATTTTTCTGTGCTCGCAATATTCTTCAGTAAATGTAAAAAGGAAAGAGAATTGCTACAAATAAGGTAATTTGAACAAAAATTTCCATTTTCTTTAAACCACTTAACTACGAGATTAATACAAAGCAATTCGCTTGAAAGATAATGCATTCATTTCGGATATGATGTTTATAAAAGCCGCATTCGAAGTTGTCGTAAAATAAAACAAAAGCAAGGCCAACATTGTTGTTCATCTTACTACCGTCCGTAAAGCAGATTTTCTGGAAAAGCTTCTTCACATTTTTCTCGTACTTAATTAGATGAATTGGTTCTAAAACAGCCGAATAAGGGATGTCGCAGAGAGGCAATTTTCCATCAACACAGTCCATCGAAAAATCATTTAAAATCGAAGCATACAATTCATTTTGCACTCAATTTCCAAATCCAAAGGTGGAACTCCAGCTATAGCAAAGGTTGCTTCACAACTTAAAGTTTTTTAGCATCTGACAAGACGCAGAAGGATTCTCCGTTGAATCTTCCTCAACCTGCGTCTGTTGGTCTAAGTCTCCAAAGCCTGTCCCCAGATCCGAGATGTATAAGATATGAAATGCACAATACCTTGTTTATACATAACTTTTAAAACCTCATAGCCTACTTCCAAATGTATTTTTGGCAATACGATACAGGCCAGTAAGGAGTTTTTTGCATTTATTGGACATATATTCAATATGCTTTTTCCATTTGAGTTTTCTGTCCAGGAAAACACCAAGGTACTTAAATTAAATTGGTCAACAAATTCAAAAGTCGAACCTTCAAGGATTAAAGGTGGAATAGCATCTTCATCCAATTTTCCACTGACAATCATAGCTTTAATCTAGGAAGGGTTGAATTCAAGTTTGTGAATGCTTGACCACTGGGAAATAAAGTTTAGAGCAGACTGTGTTCTCAAGATGATGTTTTGAAGAAGCTTTCCTTGAGAAATCAGCAGAATATCATCAGCAAATGCAATTTTGAAACAGTCGGAAAGACGAATTGAAACATCGTTTATAATAATATTCCACAGACTAGGTCCAGAAACAGAGCCCTGAGGACAACCTCTCTCTAAAGAACAAATTTTGCCTTCCGATAAAAAAAATCCGGCGACAAAAAAAGTTCTGCAGTTCTTTCATTCAGGAAACTTCCAAGTAGGTTACATAAATTTTTCGGAATACCATCATCTTTTAAGATTTTCAAAATAGAAGGCACCACGCATTATCAATGGCACCCTTTATATCAAGAAATATGAGCACACTTGTCAGCCTCTTATTCCCATGCTGCAGAATGTCACACAATCGAAGCAGAGCATCTTCAGTAGATTTTTGAGGAGTAAAACCAAATTGGGAATCACTGAAGAAATTATCTTTCTTCCTCAAAAACCAGTTAATTCTGTTAATAAACAGTGTTTCAAGGTATTTTCCCAATTTTTATATTTTATTCTTTATGAGGCTTTTCTGCAAAATTAAATGTAGATGGTGCTAGTGTTTTTGCTGTAGAACGTGCTTCCATCCCGCATTGATTAATGGGAAGTAATGTCCTCGTCGTCCGGTGATTAGTTACTTTTGACTGAAAATCCTATATACGGGAAATGTAAGTAGACTGAGCATTGCTATTGAGAGGAACTTCAAAAAGTGTGACCAAAATGTCGATTACCAGTGACTGCTGTGTTAAAAATTGATTTGATCAGCCGATTAGGTAACTTATAGCCTTGTTTGGCGAAGTAACATCTTATGAAAGGGTAGATGTGTGAATCCGCATTTCGACAGTGACCACAGAAGTGGTGAAATCGCCAAAATCTAATCAGATGATCAATCATTGGACCAATCAGATGATGAATCAATAAATGGATGGGTGTCTTCTATCGTCACGTGGACCAATCAGATGATGAATGTTAGGTTCCTTCCAGCAGCAGACGAAAGCAGTCTAAGGGGCATGTTACTACTAGTTTTGACCATATGATCCTCGGCACATAAAAAGGTTACCATTGCTCACTCTACTTTTATATTTTCTCTCTGGAAAATTCCTCTCATAGGCGGTTTGCTAAAATCACATTCGCATACTATGCCAAATTACGTCACGAGCTACAAAACAGGAACTATGTGAACTGAAACACCAACGCCCTCTACAATAAAGTTTATGAAAAACTCTTATACACTGAAACGCCTAAGTAGGCAAAAGCTTCTTCAAATAAACAAAGCTATACTCATGGCGCATTTGTTGAAAACAAATTGAACAATCCTAAATGACACTTCTTTAATCAATGTTTTAATGCAACCCCGAATGAATTTGAGCGCTCGTAACACAGCAATCGGGCATCACCCCTACAACGTTTTAGCATCGCAAAAACGCCGCGAAAAATCGTCGGAAGAAAAGTATCGTTATTTTAGTATTATTGATCTCACAACTCACACAGCGGCTTGCTTGATACACATAATCGAGTTATATTTCTTTGCAGGGGGCGAAAACTAAAAACTCAAAACCGAAACGTAACCTGAATACATTTCCTCCGAACTCTTAAAAAAAATTTCTTTCTGTGTGTGTGTGAAAAATATTTGGTATTCTCTCTAAAAACGCACGAGAAAATAACCTCCATTCTGTTGCTTTTGTTTTTTCTCTTTTTTCGTGTAGGAAGAGGAATTTTTATTTTTGACGTTTCCTTAGCTTTGACACCGCACGTTTTTTTTTTTGGCTGTGGTTTTCAAAAGATATATGTTTTGTTTCGGGTTGTAGTTTTTGTTTGCTTGCTGCATCAGAAGCAAGAGAAATGCCGATACTTTCAAAATAAGAAACTCGGCTCGCATAAACTACTAAAGAAGGGATAGATACATTTTTTGTTTGTGTGAAGGAAAAAACACCGGCGCCGCTTTAGGGGTTTATTTATTGACTGATGGATCAAAGCGCTGATAGGATTCCCCTTTCAAATTCATTGAATTGCATATGAAGATAAAGAATGGGTGATAAATTCATCCCACTAAGCGTTATAATATGATATTTCCAGCTTTAAAAGTAATGATATGCAAATAGATTTCGTAGATCTTCGAATTCCCTTCTTTGAATGTTACTGTGAGAGCGTGCAAGAGATTTGAGAATTTAATTTTTATTGTAGCATGTGTACAAACGATCCGAGAATTAAATTTTTACTGCACGCCTACAAGCTATCTGAGAATTATACTATTATTATATTTATCATGCAAGAGCAAACGATAATATTGTGAATTGTAATCATGAAATGTGAGCAAAAAATGAATTTGGGAATTTAGAATAATGGAAGTGTTTAGGTGAAAAGGAGAGTTTATCGACATTCTGTATAATTTTGTATCGGCCTAGTTTTCTTAATAAATGTTAATTTTTTAATAAGCGTTCGTCTCCATGTATGCAACCTAAAAGCCTATCTACAATTATTTAATACAATCGAAATGAAATTCTGGTGATCCAAAAATGTGAATAGAGTGAGTTTTCATTTCCAAGAAAACCCAGACTAGGATCCGACTGTTACTATGACTGAATAAACATTTTCTCTGAATAGGTAATTATGTTATTAGTTTAAATGTTTTACATTTACAGTGGCTCCCAAAAGCGTTCGCACACTTTGAAAATTTGTAGAAAAAGCGCCGTAGCCTTTAATTGAATTCGAATATAAAGTCTAATATTTTTTCATATCATCTCCATGTGATACTGAATAAAACCTAACATTTTTTTAAAACCATATTGATTCATTTTCTTTTTATAAAAATGAAAATGCAAGGAAACAGAGAAAAACAAGTCACAAAAATAATCGTACACCGAAACATTTTCGGATAAATTCATAAATAAAATTATCTTCTATCGTTTTTTTATTGTGGTGACATTTAAAAAAATATTTTGTTTAACCATAGTTGTTCAGTTAGAAGTACAAAATATTATATGCATTTTGTCCGTTATTTATTTATTATTCAAATACATTATGTATTATATTATGAACAAACGCAATTTAATAATATTTTTTATTTGAAAACTTTCAGAATTAAATTTGTGCATTTACCTTTTTGAATGATCGTTTGCTGTGTGGCAACATCGAAAAGGAAAACTTTTAATAAAGAGGATGTTTCGAAACAATGGCGAAAGGTTTTGAAGTAAATTAAATAAATAATAAAACACCATACAAATTTTTTAAAAATATTAACTTCATCGATTTTTCCTTCAATTGTCAATTAAAGGAAGATACACTCGTAAAGTAACAGACTCTTCATAGTTCGTCCTCCAAGCAATATGACCAAACGTGGTATGTTTGGAGTGAAGACTAAAAGGCTTGTAAGAGCGATAGTTTGATTCATTACGCATTTATCAGAAATTATAGGAAAATGGGAACAACTTAGCGTTAATATATGCTCTGAAACTCAGCAGGATTTCATTTTAAAATATCAAACAATATTGTTGATACGGAGCTCTGAAATCTGATAAATAGTGTTAATTTTATAAAGAGTTACTCCTTTTTAGTTCCCTTTCAAATTTCGGGATTTACTTTCAAACATGTTATTTTACTTGAATTTAAAATTGATTTTAAGATATAAAATATTGTTAATACGGACTCTGAAATACTTATAAATGATGCTACATTATATCTTGAAAATAGTTACTCCCTTGTAGTTTCCTTTTTAATTTTGGGATCCACTTTCCAACATTTTAATTTTCTTGAAGTTATATTTATATTAACTGATATTTCAAATCTACTTATGAGCTGCCTTTATTATCAAGATTATGTGAAAATTCTTGGATTTTATCTAGTTACAGTCGCGGAAGAAAAAATGAAACACACATCTTCATTCGAGCAATTTTAACAGTAGAGAAAATTCAAAGATGGCGTTTGACAGGAACTAACGTCTTCATGCATAAAATTTGCATAAGGAGCCGTCTTCATATTAAATTGAGCACCAGCATCATAATTGTCAATAGAAAACCCCTACTTTGACACACAATTTCGAATCTTATAAAATTTAACTTCATGTACCATTTTGCAAATTTTGTGTCATTAGGTTTTAAGTTACGAGTACAGAAAGATTTGATCTCCTAATGTTAAATCAGTTCCTTAGACTTTTATGGATACCTTCCTAAATAATATTTCTATAGCGCTGATATTTTGTACCACATGTTAATGTTGAACAACCCAAACAAATCCACCTAATATTTTGTGTTGCAAATAGATTTTAGTATGCCATAATAATTATTAAATTAATGTTTAAGAAAATTATGAATTGTAACCTTACTATATTTTGATGGGAATCGATTCAGAACTAATAAGACTATGCACGTTTCAGCTCATTCGAATGGTTAGATTTTGAGTTGCATAAAAATTTCCTCTTTATGGCAATTTTAGGGAGCAACCAAAAGTTATAAAAATGTCTGACAAACCTAAGATAATAATTCTCGCATCGTTTGCACTTGCATAATAAATATAATAATGTAATCTAGAATTTTTTCACTTGCATAATATATATAATTCTCGGATCGTTGCCAGCTCTGACAAATACGTTTGAAATAGTGTTCGAAATTGAAATTCGGGTAGCTATAACTGGCAATTAATCTCGATTTACGAATTGCCATTTTCAATGTGGATATGATCCTTGAAATTGACAACAACTTTAACATCGAATATTTCCGGATATACAGATAGTAAAGTCATGAAACTTCTTATTTAGATTAATTTAACAATGCAGAATCTGATTAAGGCATCAAAATGTGACATTTTCATTGGTGATTTTGTTGTTTGTTCAAAATTTTATATGAAGATGTCCCCTTATGTAATGTTTTTGCATTTGAATTTGTAGTGGACGATATTCTCTATTGAATGATATCGTTGAATTTGCTCTACTATGAATAGTGCTCGAAATAAAGGGTGTGGTTCAGTTTCTTTTTCCGCGACTACATTTTTTAAAAGGAAGTGGAAACGCTTTAGTTTTTTTGTTTCCTTAATCTGTCCATTTCTTTACAAAATTATTCATTTAACGCAACACAAAGAATGGCTGTTGCTTTTTCTAGTCGTTGTTTTACCTATTATGCATTATGCAGGCTTCGGAATGAAATATGGGTGCATCTTAAAGAGGGAATCACCGAACTAATTGCTTGGTACTTAGCGTTTAATCTCTTTTCACGAAACTTTGTTGTTTAGCACTCCTAATTAAGCATTAAGTAGATCTCTACTCTGTCTCGACTTTTTTTCGAGTCTTGGAGTTTTCTTTAAGGACTTCTCACCCCTCAAGGTTTCTTTCGATTTACGAAGATTAAGAAACTGACGAACATACTAGTAAAAAAATTGGAGCTGATAAAACATTTGTGTATGTACTACTTTTTTATTCCCAATGGCAGGAAGTTGAATCAACTCATTTCAGTTCAACCATGAGATAGATACCCAACCGGTAAGAAACATTTCTCACAACGTGCAACACGACTAGAGGCTTTGTTGAAATTCAAAGCTAGAAACTCGAGCTTTTAAATGCAGACACAGGTGTTGCTCTTCGGAAAATTACTGTGAGCGTTTTAGAAACAGGAGAATAAAGTTTAGTGCCGTTATTAAAAGATTTAGGACAAGATTTTGATCTCGTTAACATAAAAAAAATTGGCAGTATCTTGATGACGAGGTAACTCGTTTTTAGCAAAATTCGTCAGATCTTGATAGATGAGATATTTCGTCGAAATCACTTGAAGGGTTAAACAAAGCACCAGATGGTTATGCAATTCCGAATGTGGGGTTAAACTATTAGTTGTTGGTATGCATATGCACATCTCGGTAGTTCCACGTCTAATCGAAAAACAACGTTTTAGGGTAGGTTTTCGATAAGAAATAGTGTGATACAGTTATTGTGTGGTCAATTCTGACCACTCTGTATGCGAATGAGAGGTGTTTTTAGTATAAACAAACCAGACAGAAGACGGGGATTTTACTGACTGTTACCCAAACGCTATCTCTTGATACATATCGGGATTACCTTAACATGTAGTTTATTGCCATTATGGCGATATTTGGCCTTCCATCTAACTGTTGTTGACCAATCAATGATCATATATCGATTCAGAATTCATTATTTGGAATTTCTATTGGCGCTGAAATCATATTAGTGCTGAAATCATATTAGAAAAACAAGCGATCACTACTGCCACTTATATTTAGCTACAAAGAAAAAAATCTATGATACTGTGCGCTGATCTTGATTTCAGCAGTAGGAAGCTAATGTAATCAAAATAAGTTCTTCAATGGCTTCTCTCAAAACTAAGTTCGATGGATAAATTGTTCAAGGAAATTAATTTTTGAGAATTTAAGATCCAGTTAAATGTTATTTTTCAGAACACGTTAATATTTTGAAATGTAGATGAATATATAAATAGACAACATCCTATGCAGATAAAATCATAGATTAAAAAACATACTAGCAAATTGTTACACGAAACGAATTGTTACAGAACAACGAATTTGTCTTGAAGAATGTGTCTGAAACTATTCATAAGATTCGAGGTCGTTGAAATCGATTGCACTATAGTTGACATTTTTATGATCAACCGAAATGTACTGGAGTTTCCATTATGATCAATGCATTGTACTGGAGTGCCCATTTTATGACAGATGAAATTGTACTTTCTTTCCATCCTCAGGACAAATGGATCTATGTTGATTTCGCCAGTTTAATGATGAATGGAGTTTGTCGATATTTTCATTTTGGACATAATGGCCATCTGTAAGATTGATGCTGCCAGTATATTTGAATCAGGCCAAACCTGGCAGTATAGGAGAATCAGTGAGATCTATATGTCCTGCGAGGCAATACAGCGTACATGAAATATTAATAATATTTTCGATGCCTGCTCAATTTTGATGATCCATAACTCTTCAAAAGTTTATAATCCGAGTTATTTTTCGAAGAGTACATGTAAAATGTAATAAAATGTGGTGAAATCAACCCTCCAAATGGTTTCGACGTGATATCTCGTCCATCAAGTTCAGACCAATTTTGCTAATGATGAGATATCTTGTAATCAAGATATTTCCCGATTGTTTGATGATGACGAAATCAAGATCTTATCAGTGTTTTCTAGTGACGAGATATCTCATCCATCAAAATCTGCTAATGGTTTTGCAAATGACACGATACCTCGCCATGACAACCTCCAGGAGGGTTAAAAAGGAAGTTTAAATTTTGTAGTAATATCGAGGAGCACACTCCTGGTGTAATGGTGTGGCTATTGACTCATGGTGTAATGGTGTGGCTATTGACTCATGGTGTAATGGTGTAGGAAGCAATACCTTACGACAGCCGGTTCCCTCTGCTAGTGGGTACGAGATAGTTTGACAGCCCAGCAATACGTCCAGTACATTTTACAATCTGTTCTTTTGTATTTGTTATGCATCGTTGAGGTTATTTACAAGCACAATGGCAAGTGGCCACACAAGGCTCGAATGTCCCAATGTGCCTCCGGGTTTTTGGCCCTCTGGCCAATAGAGGACTCAATATGATTTCATACCATGCTGCATATTAACATGTATGGACACTGTGGCTTTGAAACTCACTAACTTATGATCCTTCTGGTGTAGTTCTACAATATAAAGGGCCCTTTAGATTTAGTTCTATGATCTTCATGTGCATCACACTTGCTAAGTTTCATTTCTATCGAATACTGACTGCGGGGTATTTCGAATTTTTGGCATAGTATTTTTTACTACATAAAACTAGTTTAATGAATTGATATTTATTGCGAAGTATGAAAGCATTATGGATATTGTTTTCTTCTGTTCAGTGAAGCACGTATTCATTTATCTCTCATTGTATGAATTCCACAACAGTGACACGAAAATGAATTTCCAGAAATAGGTTTGGACATTTGCTTAATGCTGTTTAACGGGATTTCATTTTGTAAATATTTGAAAATTAAACATTTTGCTGTAGACCAAGATGCGTCCTTTTATGAGCATGAGCTAAGTACTTCCTTAAAAGTTCATAATCTAATTCAGCTATTGCCTTCGTGACAAAACCAATTTAACAGTACTAAAAAGAGTCAACATCCACCATACGAAGTTATAAAACAGGACCCTCAATCGTTGCTAAACGTAAACTCAACTTTGCAATACACAGTAATCGCTTGTAACATGGACATTCGCAGTAATCTCCGGAGGAAGCATAGGGCAGAGTCAAACAAGTTAAAATACGATTAATTCGATTCAGTATTTTGATGATGACGATTCGTAATATGCTCAAGAGAACATGGGTACCCCACACTAGCCCATTGAGGGTCATGAACGCATCATTCCCCATGCAACCTGCAAGTCTTCCCAGCATGACTTCTAACAAGTTTGAGATATCTTGACCAGTATAATCTTTTCAAGGATATTTTCAACCAAAAGATGTTGGATATTTAGTCATTATGTGTTTCGTGGTGTAAAAGCAATAGACAATTTCAAAACTGCTTGCGAATCTCGTGACGCTAACCACCAGAAGTACCCTCGAGCCTGTCCTTTTGAGCAACATATAAATTTGATGGCCACTTCTGGGTACTTTACAAACCCTCCAAGTGGTTTTGACGATATATCTAGTCCATCAAGATCTGACTAATTTTGCTAATGACGAGATATCGAGTCATGAAGTTATTGCAGTGTTTTTCATGATCAAGATGTGTTTATTTTTTTTCTAATGCCTAGATATCTCATCCATCATATACTAGTCAGCAAGACAAGCTACTTGTCAGCAAAGCAAATACTGGTCAAAAAGTAAAACAAATACATAAAAAAGCAGTAAATAATTTGCAAAGTGAAGTTTCTGAAGAAAAGCACAATTGTGATATTGCAAATCCCTTTCGTTGAAGTGGTTGCTCCTTCAAACTAATTTCCTATAATAAAATTTTGAATAACTAAACAAATGATGAAAGAAAAACAATAACACAACATGTTTATACATTAAGATTAAATTAACATATTCAGAGGTCTAGTAACCAAAACTACACAAAAATATCTCTTTCTAAAAGTAAGATCGTAATTTTGCATAAAAAATTCCACTTCTCTAAGTTTGGGCCCTATCGGAGATAAAGTTATGGCTACACTAACGAATAAGTTTTATGTGTTTTCTAATCGATTCATATTCTATAACTTTAATCCATTACATCTCTATCAGTGTAAAACACCATCCCATAAAATTAAAGGAAAAATCAATCTGTAGCATTTGAAAGCTGAGGTCTCTTTTGAGGAATCCAGAAGCAGTTTCACAAATCGTAAAACTCCCCACACAGCACAAAAAATTCCACACTCGCTCCTCCTCCTTCCAAACTTTTAAAAACAGAAAGGAAGGGAAGTGAAGAGAAGTCACAGAGGGAAATAAAATCCCAGAAAACGCGACACGAGGCAACATAAAAATGTATCCTCCCGAGGTAATTTATTCAAACAAAACCCAAAAATGGAGAAAGTACTTAAGTGTTTATGGGGGATTGTGTCATCCATCTTGACTTAAAGATGGTAGTTGCATTTTCCCACTTCTTTCTTTCTCTCCCCTTTCCATTGTTTTCGCGGAATGAAAAGGGAAATATTATTCCAGGGAAACTAAGTAAGATAAATGGTCAAGGTTGAAAGAACAGATATTCCATAGGCCTTTTTTGCCCGCCTTCTATCTGGGTATTTTTCTTCCCTGGCCTAAAAGACTTTATTATGTGGGGCTTGGGTTCTATCCTAGGTATTGAACCGTGGTTGGGTTTTTTTTTCTGGAGAATTTTTTCAACGGGATTTATATAGACTTTATTCCCTTCTTTGTTTGTTTGGTTTGAGTTTCTTCTCCCCTGGATCGGATTTGCTGTTGGGGGGACTAAGCGACTCGGTGGACGGGATTTCTCCTCAACATGTGAGCATGGTCTGGAAACTAGGTATTATATAGATTCTTTTGCAAATAAAGTGGTTCGTGGAAACTGCTTTGTCCTTCGTTTGGAGAGTGCTTTTGCATCGTGACTCGGGAGTTTTGTTTTGTTCGGCTAAAAGACTTAGGTGGGAGTTCCGAGAAACTTAGTTTGCTTCCGTTGGAGTGGAAAACCGAATGCCTTTTTTAGGCTATGGGAGTGAGGTGTTAGCTCAACAGGCAAATCTAAAGATCATTACTTGTGGATCAAGATATCATGCTACACCAGAATGAATTTCAAACACCAGTTAGATAATAAATGGTTATGTATGGTTATAACAGATAAGATTGTGATTTACACCCGTATGATTTGGTTATGGTTTCGTTTGGGTTCTACGCTATTTAACCCTCAAAGTGGTTTCAACGAGATCAAGTGGTTTCAACGAGATCAAGTGGTTTCAACGAGATCAAGTGGTTTCAAGATATCTTGTCCATCAAGATCTGACCAATTTTTCAAATGACGAAATATCTCGTCATCAAGATATTGCCAAATTGTTTATGAAAGCAAGATCAAGATCTGTTCAGTTTTCAACTAATGACGATATATCTCGTCCATAAACTTGTGGTTAGTTTTCTTCCAATGACGAGATGCCTCGTCGAGACAACCACCAGGAGGGTTAATGAAGAATGGTGATATTTTTTTCTAGTATGGATGAAAAAACGAATCTCAATCAGTTTTGCTTCTTCTTAACATTATATAGATGGGTGTTATGTAAACAATTAACAGGTAAATTAAAAGCGATTATCTGTGAATCAAGATTTCACTCTTCAATATATTTCTTATCATGAATCAAAATGTTAGTTATGGGTATTTCCTTATGATTGAAATCATATCTTTCGTGTAGAAATCCCTTCATTCAATTAATATAATTGCGAGTTTATAGGAATTCATTTGATTTGAAGCTAAATTAGTGTATTTTTCTTAAGCTTTGAAAATAAAGAATTCTAAAATTGATCATTCAGCGAAATGCGAACAATTTAGCCCGTGTCTTCAAACTATTGCTAATATAGTGAGGACATTGTCTTACAAAGACGCATTGGATTTAAAATTAAATGGGAGTATTTTTCTAAAATTTCAGATTAAACTGTTCTCAAAAGTAAATTTAATTTTTAAATCAAAAGTAAAAACGTGTTCTGTTTCCAACGAGCATCAGCAGAAACAACACGAAAACATCTTAAAACAAAGACAAGATGCTTACATATTAAGACATATGGACAACAAATTTACATACTTTAGGAACCTAGTGATTTAAACTATCTAATTTTTAACTGATATACTCTTATAATTTTTGAGAATATTAAACTATTATTATTATTTTGAGAATATATATAAGATTAACTCTTGTATTATACTTCAACAATTAATACACTAATCAATTGTTGACGTATACATATAAGAAAGAGATGTAGTTTAGAGACTAGTAAAGGGTTCCTAAAAGGGCAAAAATGAAATAATTTAAAAAAAATTTTATTTGAAAACAGTCAAATATCATTTCACTTCCCAATACAATACTCTAATAAACAATCTGTACTGAAATTAAAAAAATATTTTACACAAATTATTAATTTCAAAGATCAAATAAAAAAAATTGTCGTTAAAATGTCAAAGTTAATCATTTATTAGAATAATGTATGCACATCAATTGTCATAAATACTGTATCATACAAACACTAACAAAATTTTCAGTTCATTCAGTCAATCGGAAGAGGCTTAAATATTTTACAAAAGTGGGAAACTAGTTTGTTCTTGATCCGCACACATGGAAAAATAACATTTATTTACAAGGTTAAGGTTTGTTGCAAACTTGTCCTCTTTTATTAAATGTAATAGCATTAAATAATTTAAAAACGATGTAAAAATTCATCATATATTTTGCCAACATCAACGTAAATAATACTTATTTACATTTTTGGACAAATAATCTTGGCGGTTCTCACGTCGAGGAATATTGCAATTATCAAAACTGACCAGGAGGATGGAGGAGGAATCTCGTCATTAGAAAAAACGAACCAGGTTTTGATCTTGTCATGATAAAAAAAAATCAGAAATACATGATGATGAGATATTTCGTCGAAACTACTTGCAGGGTTAAGGGGATGGATGTTATGCTAACTATAATTTCATTTTGAGTTAGAGTGAGTAGTAAGCAAATACGTTATAGTTAGTACTAACTTATTCAAACGTTTTTCGGTTTAAATTATTTCAAAATTTAATCGGAATACCTAATTTGTACTAATTTTACCAAGTATAAGTTTCTTAATCTAAGAAAGTAGTGATATAATACTCCATCTATCTAAACAGTTGAATATTTTTGTATCAAATATTATTTTTTTCAATTTTGAAGTGAACTGTACCAACGAGGACAATAGTTATTTCTGATAGAAGACAACCTAAGAATGCCAGTCGATCGTCTTTGGATTGTAAACAAAGCTGGTAACAAAATTGGAAAAATTAACTTTTATCAAAAGTGCACCCACTGGAAAGATGGTAAAGTTAGAAAATATTTTCTTAGCAGTGCAAACATGTATTGAAAATTTATTGATGTCATCTGGAAGTAAAATCTATAAAATGTACACATTAATCTTCCTGGTAATTGTCTCGACGGGGTATTTGATCATAAAAAACAGCAATATCTTGATGACGAGTCACATCACAATATCGAAATTGGTTAGATCTTGATGGACGAGATATCTCGTCGAAACAATTTGCATAATTAAGAAAGAAAACCGAGAAGTGAAAATCCCTTCCAAGTAATCTTTATTGTAATCCTGAAGCTACACTGCTGGCCACCGTAAATGCAACACCCTGAAGGAAGCATGCAAATAATATGAAATTTACAACATGCATTAGCGGAGGTGAGATATGCAAATGATTAGAATTTCAGCGCAGACGCACATCACGCGCGCCTGTGGCGCCACTTCAAAGCGCTATTTAAGGCTTGGAGATTTCGACGATTTCAAGTACGGCAATTGTGTTTTTCTTGTGATTTTTTCAAAAAAACGATCAATTATGCCTCGTAGAAAACAGCGATCGTCTTTTGATCAAGTATCCGAGTTCGACAGAGGAAGGATAGTGGCATACCGAGATTGTGGATTATCTTTCAGGGAAATCGGTAGTCGTGTTGGACGAAACCAAACAACTGTAATGCGGATATGTGATCGTTGGATGCAGGAGGGTACGACGGACCGACGTGTTCGATCGCATCCACCTCAGTACACCACTTCACGTGATGACAGGCATATTGTGCGTATGGCAGTGACGGATCGCTCAGCCACATCACGAACCATAGCACAGCACATTCAGTCTGTACCGCATCATCCAGTGTCTGCGCGTACCATTCGACGCCGTTTACAGCAGAGTGGTCTGTCCACAAGACGTCCATTGCTTCGTCTACCCTTGACGCAGAACCACAGACGTTTCCGCCGTCAATGGTGCGATGAAAGAAGGATGTGGACGGCAGAATGGAATGAAATTGTCTTTACTGACGAGTCACGCTTCTGTCTGCAACAACACGATGGTCGGATTCGAGTCTGGAGACACCGTGGAGAGAGGATGCTGAACAGCTGCGTCATGCACCGCCACACTGGTCCTGCACCGGGTATTATGGTATGGGGCGGTATTGGATATCACTCTCGCACTCCTCTAGTACGCATTGCCGGTACTTTAAACAACCAGCGCTACATCTCCGAGGTGTTGGAGCCAGTTGTCCTTCCTTACCTTCAGGGCTTGCCCACAGCCATATTTCAACAGGATAATGCGCGACCACACGTGGCACGCATTGTCCAAGGGTTCTTCGTCAATCGCCAGATTGAATTGCTTCCCTGGCCAGCTCGCTCTCCGGATCTTTCGCCGATAGAAAACATGTGGTCCATGGTTGCTCAACGATTGACCCAGAATACATCCCCAGCTGCCACACCAGATCAACTTTGGCAACGTGTGGAAGCTGCTTGGTCTGATGTACCCCAAGAACACATCCAAAGTCTCTTTGAATCAATGCCGACGCGTGTGGCAGCGGTGATCTCCAACAATGGCGGCTACTCTGGCTACTGATTTTGGTAGGAACCACACTTCACAGAAGTCTATAAATTTAATCATTTGATACTTGGTCAACATGTTATCTACAAAATAAATTTTGTTGTGATATCTCTTGTCTTTCTTGGTGTTGCAATTTGGGTGGCCAGCAGTGTATATTGAAAGTCAAACAGTCTTAATATATAGTATTTAATCAAGCTATAAAAATTGTAACTCTTAATTTTACATTCAATATTTTTTCTTTTCCATCTTTTCTACAAATGCAACAACTATTTCGGAACAAAATTCCAATGGCAATTTTGTCATAGAGGGAGAAAATTTTAATCCACTCTTATTTTAATGTATCCTAAGTACCTACTACAGTCTCTTTAATTATATAACTAGCGTTTATCCTAACATTAAAGTATGAATATTAATCAAGTAACCACGTCTACTGAGGTGATAATGACAGGATTAGTTACTTTATACAGAACTAATTCGTTCAGTTGTGAATATTTCGTCTCTAGGGATCTGATGTAAATATTGGTGGTCATGTTTCAGTTCCATATCTCTCGAAATTGTCTCCTAATAGCTGTCATCTTGTCTTTCAACAGTAATGATCTATTATCATCTACAAGTGCGGCGTTATTGGCAAGACCGTAAATACGGTATCATCCTCCAATCATGCGATGATGTATTACAGCCTTTGTCTGAAAATATATTGTGCTTGCTGCGATGGGTGCATATGATAGGTATGTAATGGCGAATTCTTATGGAATAATGTGTTATCTCTAGAAAACGTACAAGAAACGTTACAAGATTTCCATATTGAGTAGTGTTATCGAATTCAATTGCATTGTGTTTCTCTGTAGTAGTAAACAACAGCCAAATGCAACAAACCACAATGTTAATTCTCTGATGGGTTCACAAGTATATATATGTTCTGCAACCTGCCGTCTTACCTGCATGACTTTTAACCAGATTTGATCTTTTTGACCAATAGAATAGATTATCGAGTTCTTTCAACATTTAATTGTGGATATTTAATCATTGTGTGTGTTGTGGGGAAAAGGTGATAATACTCCTACTCCATATTAAATTTTCGACAGGTCGGAAAACCTGTTGCTCCTAATTCCTCTTGGTCTAGTAGCTAATCCGCTTGGTAGTGCTAGACCAAGTCCATGAAACCACTCGTCTTTAAAAAGCCTAAAACCATCAAAGGATTCTCAAAAAGGTCTTGGAAATCCAAACCGACACATGAAAGCATGCGAGCCGGAGAAGCGTGAGTTCGTGCTTTTAGGAAAAATAGGCTAAAATGTTTGCCCATTTTGAAATTTAAGAGCATTAGTATGGCTGCTGAACCACGACAAAGCTATCTGTGATTTTCGTTCGCATAACATCTTCAAAGCATAGATTGGGTGGCCCTATACCAATCATGGGTAGGTGGAGTTTTCCATACTGAGAAAACCTTAAAACCATGATCATAGGAAATTGACATCCAACGCCCAGGATCCAAAGCTCTCAAAGGTTAAGGGGCTAATATTCCACTTAACCCTCCAAGTGCTTTCGACGAGATATCTTGTCTATAAAGGTCTAACCAAGTGATCTAATTAAGAGGTGACTCGTCATCAGGATATTGTTGATATTTTTGTTGACGAGATCAAGATCTGATTAGGTTTTTTGAGGACGAGTTTTTTTATCCATCAAGATCTGGTCAGTTTTGTAAATGACGAGGTACTTCCTCCAAGAAACTATCAGAAGGGTTAAGGTGTAAACTTTTAGTGCACTTCTTTATGGCTAATGTATAAACGAAAACCGAAATAAAAACTGAAACGTTTGAAACTTGCTCATTAGAGAGGTTGGTAATACATGAGAGAAAATTCATGATTAATATTTAACGATATCAGCAGTCCGCAAGAAAAATGGGACTTGCTTTCAGTAGCCCAAATAATAAAGTTTTTTTCAGTTCTAAAGTTACTGCGTTAAATCATAAACTTGAGCCGTAATTTCTATAAGTATGGGTCAAATTAAATTGGGATGTTTCATTTCAATCGCAATAGACTCGAAGGCTATCATAAAGTAAAGAGCTAATAAGAGTAATTTATATTTGCAGTTATATTTTTTAAATAAAGCAATAAGCAAATATTAAAATTTATATTGCATAAATTAAAGACCTCCTACCTTAAATCTTATCCCTATATATTTTGCATAACAATAAAATTTTTCAACTGGAGAATATAAAAGATATTTAGGCTCTTTTTGTAAAAAGAAGCGTCTATTAAATCGTATACATTCTAAAAATTTGTATTTGTTAAACAATAAATATAGTGAAAAATATTTATAAATTCTTCCTTCAAATATTCTATACCAAAATTAGTTTCCCTCTCAGATTTGCATATGAAATGAAATTTTGGCTCACTAAAAAATTATGCCATTCAAATGAGTTTGTTTACCGATAGATTCAAAACATCTATTTTCGTGAATAATTTACAATCCCGCCTCCTCTTTCCTTTCTCAAAACTGTTTTGATTCACTTATTTGAACACATCAGACAAAAAAAAATTTTTAATAAAAATATCCGATGCATATTTTTTACAGATATTTTCTATTGCCATTATGCGAAACATTATTATTCTTTCTCCTGGAGCGGACCAGGTTTTCAAATTAAAGATTCAAGCATAGGCATAGAAGTTAATTAAGCTCAGGACTTTGAAGGCAGATGCATTTTTCATTTCCCCTCCTTCAATGCAGAGTTCAAACAGTTTGATGTCCCTTTGTTTAAGACCTGTTTGTTTCAACATAACTTTGGAAATTTACGCTACATTTGGGAATGGGGGATATTTCTCTTTCAATATTTTTTGCTCTCCTCTTTTATTTGAACTGATTACCAGTTTGATCGCAAAAACCGCTGCTAGCCTAACTACCAAATATATCTCGCATGGTAGCAGAGGTTTAGTGTCCTGGGGTAGTAGGTTCACGTGGTGTAGGTTTCATTTAACCCTCCAACTGGCTTAGGCGAGATATCTTGCAATACTAAAGAACATAGACACTACTACAAAAATTTGCTTACAACATTATAGTAATACGCATAGGGTTTCGAAAATATCTGGCCAAATTGTAAAGGGCGATGGATCCAAAATAAACATTTTTTTTATCAAAGAATATGGTCCTGAAATGCCGCTTTTAGGTGGCAGAGGGCGCTGTTTAGGTCAGTCTATAACATCGTTGCCGTGGCGTATGGAATCATTCCCCGTTAATACCGCCTACGCCACAGAAACAATGTTATCTACAAACTTAAGCAGCGCCCTCTACCACCTCAAAGCGGCATTTCCGGACACACATTCTTTGACAAAAATATTTCTTTCGGGGCCTTTATCACCCTTTACAATTTGGCCAGATTTTTTGAAACACCATGCATAACGCAGTGGATAAATTAAATTTGGTAGTAAAAATTCAAAAACTTTAAAATATGACTAACAAAGATAAATAATGTGGAAAATAGTCAATAGCTATTTCAGAGGAGTTCCATCATTGTCAGGAAAGAAATAAACAATGAAAGGAAAAATATATAATTAAATATGTAATAATACAAAAGTGTTGCCACAACTCTTTTAATTAAGCCCTTCCAGTCCATATATAAAGGTGGGGCAGCACTAAGAATTCAATAATTTGTTTGATAACGTAAAAATAGATAATGCGTCTCTAATATTTAACCCTCCAAGTGGTTTCGAAGAGATATCTCGTCTATCAAGATCTGACCAATTTTGCTGATGTCAAGGTATCTCTTCATCCTAATGATAGATGAATGATGATCTAGATACCTCGGCCATCAAGATCTGGTCAGTTTTGCTGGAGACGAGATATCTCGTCACAAGAGATAACCACCAGGAGGGTTAACTCAAGAATAGTTTTCTAAGATTGGACTACTTTCTCTTTTTAAGTTCACTCTAATAAGTGGAACATGTTCCACATCTCCGTGATTTATCTTCAAGTAACAATGTAAAGTAACCTCAAGGACAAAAATTAACTTTTTACGCTACCTCAAGCGCTTCTGTTTCCTCAGCAGTTTTGTTGCGTCGATTAGCAGATCCTTGAGCTTTCTCCACATCATATGCTTGTGTTCTTTCCCGTACCAATTGCTCGACTCGTGTCAGTTTTTTGCGAAGCAGCTTTAGCGAAGCAGTCATAACAGTTTTAACTGAAAGCATAATACGAAATTGTTTCAATTTATTCATAATTTTTTTATTTTTAAAATTGATTTCCAAAGGATTACGTTATGTTCAACACATTAAGGAATCTAAAATACCTAATAAAATGGGAAACATTAGAAAGGTGTATTTTTATACATTCTTAAATAATGGTAATTGCTAAGTACGTAGTACCAACCGATACTATCAAAAATGTGAGTTAAGAATTTTGTTTATTGTCTAAATAAAGATAATATGAGTATCAATATGAGAATGGGCGTAAAAATCCATGCATTTTATTACACATGCAAATGGATGTCAACATATTGTTGTTTTATAAAGATAATTTTATACACGAAATCTGTGGTTTGATGGAAAAATGTTTGTCTTCCATTTTTGGATAAATTTGATACGTTTTTCCATGTGCCATTACATGAAATCTGCTTTGATAAGCGTGTAAATGGAATGTGTTTACTAGGTGATTGATCTTGACCCTCCAAGTGGTTTCGACTAGATATTTCTTCCATCACTGGTCAGTTTTCTTCTAATGACGAGATATCTCGCTAATGAAGATCTGGTCAGTCTTGCTAGTAACGAGATACCACGTCGAGACAACCACCAGGAGAATTAAGCACCTTACAACGATGTTAAAACTTGAGTTTCAAGAACTTAATTTTAGTCATGAAATGATATTTTCAAGGCCAAACGAGCCCAGCTGAACTGACAGAAGTTTTAGATTTACTTTGCTTAAGTTTGAAATCAAGCAACACCAATGTGTAATGTGTATGTTGGAACTTGTGTATCTCTCTCCGGAAAACAGCTGGCAGAAGATTTATGCTGTTGAAATTTTTGCAGTTTCTTCACCATGAAAGTGATTTTAAGAATAAGCAAAGTAAGCAACATCAATGTGCAACATGTATGCTGCGATTTGTGCACTTCCTTAACGGAAAAATATATTACATTTTAATTAAATTTTGTTTTTATAGTGGATTAAGTTTTATGTTTTTATAGTGGATTAAGTTTTATGTTTTCATTGTGGGTTAAGTTTTATGTTTTATAGTGGATCCACAGGAATGTGATTTTATAAATTAGCAAAATAATCAACAACACGTGTGACGTATAAGCTAAAAGTGTCCCCTTCCCTATCATAACAAAAAGATGTTATTGCTTCAAAATAATTTTGATTATAAACAAAACCATTGTGTAATGAGTAAGCTGAAAGGTATGCACTTTCCTACTGGAAAAAGCTGTTAGAGCTTTTACGTTTATTGTTTCAGTCACTTTAAAATTGCCCTGCATTTGGTAATTCAAGAATGGGCCTTCAAAATGATTTGAGATTGGATAAAACGTGGCCTGTGAAACTCAAAGTTTTTGTTGGATCTAATCTGCTTTTCTTCTCATTTGTTAAGTTCTTCAAATCTTGTAATTTTAGTTAAATTTCATATTCCACTGTTTCTTTGATAAATCAACTTACTTCTGTAAGCCCTTCTTGTTGTACTTCTGTGGTGCATTGAGAGTGTTTTGTTCAATAAAAAATATATGATATTGGAAATGATTAACAGCATTGCAACGTGTAAGCTGAAAGCGGTGCACTTCCATTCAAAGAAAGCTAATAAAGGTTTTGTTTTATAGTTGATCCACAGAAATGTGATTTTGAAAAGCAAAAAAATCAACTCCAGAGTAATGTGTAAGCTGAAACGCGTGCTTTTCCCTTTTGCAAAAATACTGATAGAGCTTTTATGTTTATCGTTTCAATATGACTTTGAAAATAAGCAACACCAATGTGTGGCGTGTAAGCTGAATCTTGTACACTTCCCTTCAACAAAAGATCTGACAGTGACTGTTTCAGGAACATAACTGGGTTGAAAGGAGTAATTTTAAAGAGCACTACAAGTGCATAAATCTACACAAAACACGCTAAACTTACGACATGCAACACAATTACAAATTTCTCACCACTTCACACCTCGTGCTTATTTCACGAGTAATCTTCTCAGTAGATGCAATTTAAAACTGCTATTAAAAGCACATAAGGCAGATCTCTAATAGCCTAATCAACCCCGAACGACGCTGCCCCAACAATTTACCAAAGCAGGCCCAAACACTTCCAAACTATTAAGCGCTATTAAAATTCTTTACATTTACATACTTAAATAACCTTATCTTCAGCTTCTCAGCTTTCTTCTTTAATTAATGGAGCTATTTAAAAGGCAAAGAAATGGGACACGCTTAATTTGCAAATCAATTTAAACATGGACTCCTTCGCCACTAATTCGGAATGAATTTATTTCTTTTTCCTAGGGACGGTTCAAATAAGAAATCAGGTAGAATTAAATGAATGTCATTTCCATAAAATGGTTAAAAAAGAATCTGGATTTCCTATCTCAAGAGTGCTGCGGATTGATGTTTCCATGGTTTTAGTGATTTTAATATCTGTTTGCGAAAGAAAAATAGTAATAAGTTCCTTTTTTATTTAATCGGTTCCGCTGATGGCACCATTAGAGACGATTTTAATAAATTGTACTTTTTCCAGTTGTAAAACTTTCAAATTGAAGCTAGGAATCCTTTTGAATTGCGGTTATTGATTGGGGCAGTGTAAAAGTTAGTTTGTAACTGGAATTACTAGGCTGGTTATTTGTTTCAGCTTTATTTCAAGCTGTGGATTAGTATTCGATTTCATTGTTTAGTGTTTTGAAGTCTGATTTATATATCAAATATAGCATAAAACATATTGAGATGACAAATAAACTTGGAGATTTTGCTTGAAACTATATTAGCCCTCCAAGTGGTTTCAACGAGATATCTCATCCATCAAGATCTTAACAATACAGCAAATGACGACCTATCTCGTCATAAAAATATTGCTGAATTTTTTATGATGACGAGATCAAGATCTGGTTAATTTTCTCCTAATGACGAGATATCTCGTCCATCAAGATCTCAACAATACAGCAAATGACGAGCTATCTCGTCATCAAAATATTGCTGAATTTTTTATGATGACGAGATCAAGATCTGGTTAATTTTCTCCTAATGACGAGATATCTCGTCCATCAAGATCTCAACAATACAGCAAATGACGAGCTATCTCGTCATCAAAATATTGCTGAATTTTTTTTGATGACGAGATCAAGATCTGGTTAATTTTCTCCTAATGACGAGATATCTCGTCCATCAAGATCTGATCAGCTTTACTAATTACGAGATACCTCGTTGAGACAGCCACCAGAAGGGCTAAGTAATCTGTCTCACATTTGGTGGCAAGTAGGAATACATCGCTGTTCTGGAAGGACAATGACACAGGTGCAAAATGGTGTATTTTGACTAAGCAGCATCACTTGTCTTTGACACGATTCATCCTTCCTATGGTACAATTACAGAGTTGAAGTAACAATTAGCTCTGATGGAGATAATTGTCTTAATTTTCAAAGTTCAACTATTTCTCATCCATTAGAAGAACGATGCAAGTGCTAGTTGCGACTCAGATTTTTGATGCGGTAGGATAACTCTTCGAAGCAACGACTCATGTGCGGTTTACAATAATTATATAAGGAGCTGTGTATTAAATTTGACTGTAAGTGTTTATCGTGGCATTGTTAATCTAAACTGACCATTTCATGTTGTAAATAGTGAAATGTATAAAAATGTCAACAAATATGCTGATAAATAATACTATAGATAAATGAAAAGAAGTTTTGTATTGTGTGTTTTTCACATTTTGGAGAACGACACAACTGAAAAACTGGGATTGAATATTTAAAATAAACCTGCATGAGCGTCATAATTTAAAAGTAGAATAACTATTTTATTATGAACCCCACTTTCATTATAATCAAAGTACATCAGATGTTGTAATACATCACAAGCGGCAATCTTAGTTTTCGCTTGTTTTCTGAAAAAATCAATGAATTCCACTTGCCTCCTCGTTCTTTTCGGAATAGCCGATATGTGTGCTCAATCAATCAACAATGTATGAGAGGATTTTTAAATCTGAACATAAACAAAGTACAGAAGAAAAAATATATATTATAGGTTAGGATCTAATTTAATTTATCTCCGATTTGGCGTCTTTTTACTATCAACGATATGCTGAAATTGCATTTGAGTATCAGGTCAAATCACGCCAAAAGCTACGAAAGAGGTTACCAAAACACTACTGTTCTCTGTATTTAGCTTCACAGACAAACACTCTCAGAAATATTTATAAAAGCTTCCCCATATCCCAAATGGAGAAAGTAGAACTTAGAACTGGTTCATAATGATTGGATTACATCGAATTCCCTCTGATATTTCTGCTTGTTGTCGAAATGTTAATCTGCGACAGTTTACTTTTGGAATTTTGCCATGGAAATTGCAGTCCCCATGGCAAATGTACAGTTTGAAAGAAAAACTTATGTAACAAACAGAATTAAGCTGGCTTAATTTTCTTACAACATGCTGTGTGACAGTTCTCTGCAACTGGTAATAGCTACGACGAAAAAAGCTACCAAAATAATGCTGAGATTGCTTGTTTAGTGTATTTGGTGAGAATGTTCCTTTGATCTATCATTTATCCTGTGATGCTTTTGGCAATCATTCAAGTTTACTGTTCGCGAGTTCGAGCTAAAATTAACTATGACGAGTACTAACTCTTGTGAACTTGATTTTATATAAGTTGTTAAAATAGATTCCATAGATAGTTTACAAGAATGTATGAAATGCGTGTAATAAAATGTACCAGAATAGTACAAAAAAATATTTTCAGTAAACCCGGTGGTTGGTCTATTTATTAATTTTGATTAACTGATTATAAGGCAACTAAATGCAAGCAAATCGTTATAACAGTGATCTAGTGTTCAAGGCAATGGCTCCTAACTCAGTCTTTCCCTTTGTGACCCCATTTTGAGTGTTTATTACTTAAATGATCATAATTTCATTGCAATTTATACTCTCAACTTAATATTTCTATAGACTTGAATTAAATAAACCTTATCTCTCTCTACGAATTAAAACTAATTCTTTATATAATTAAGTACAATAAAATTATATTAGAAATTGGTTTATCAATTTTATGCAAACTTGACTCTCAAATTCAATAAATTCAAAGTTAAATTAAGATAAAAGTGAGAGAGGAAAGTTAAATCTTCAAAATCACATTGCATTGGAAACCAAAGAGTTCTATAAGTAAATCTCTCACAGTAACACCTCACACTTTAACCCTCCAAGTTTTTGACGAGTTATCTCATCCATCAAGATCCGACCAATTTTTTAATGACGAGATATCTTGTGATCAAATATTGCCAAATTTTTTTATGATGACGAGATCAAGATCTGGTCAGTTTACGCTCTAATGACGAGATATCTCGTACATCAAAATCTGTTCAGTTTTGCTATTACCGAAATATCTAGTTGAGACAACCACGTGGGTTAAAGGTTTTTTTTGCTACAGGAGGACTAATTAGATCCAGATGTAACGATGTGTTGTATTTACAAAGTGTTAAAGAACTTTTGCTTTTCATGTATCGCAAACATGACTAGTCTTCCAAAACCTAGACACCTCAGAAAGCGTAGAGGGCTCTACATCGAAATAGGAGGTTTCTGTCCATTACTTCTCCAGAGTTTGAGAGAATTCAGCAATGAAAATGTCTAAGCAATGCAAATGAGATCTAAGACAGTCATGTCCTGTTATCAGGTCAAAGCTGCAACTGACTTGCTACAATGGGTGTGACTTGATTTCGAATGATGGGATATTTATAAATTACTTCTGAAAGACTAATTGACTTTCAATCTACAGAGAAATGTCTACAGAAAAGAACTGGAATGTTTTATTGAGAAATAAAACTCTCCAAGGTTCCTTCCCAGAGCTGTAGGAGTTTCTTACTTCGACTTCTTACAGGATATGACTATCTACAAAGTCACTTACACCTTATTGGAGTAGCGAAATCAGCTATTTGTCCCGTTTGCGAATTAGACGAAATTAGTGGAGATCACCTCAAGAATTGCCCTAAAATTCCTGACAATAGAACTGCAAATACTGTAGATAACGCTTTTAGGCCATATTTTTCACTTCAGAAATCTATCGGGCTGCTAGTCAATTGATGGCCAATAGCACGGAGATGGGCGTATGATAAAAAAATAATTACTTCTCCTTTAGTTTAAAAAAGAACACTCACATTTGCATATATGGATGAACGACTGTATTATGGCACCATGGCACCAAATTATTGCGACGAGATATCTCGTTCTTCAAGATCTGACCAATTTTGCTAATGACGAGATATCTCGTCATCAAAATCTGGTCAGTTTTTGCTAATGACGCGATATCTCGTCCATCAGGGTGTGGGCAGTTCTGCCAATAATGAGATACCTCGTCGAGACAACCACCAGGAGGGTTAATTAATTCATACATAAAGACTAATTTTCTAAACTAATTTATTTGCTTTTTACAAAAAGGCATAACAAATAAATGAATAAAAATAGGAAAAAAAAGACTTGCTGCTAAGGAGGAAAGGTAATTCTAAGGAGGAAAGAAAGCGCAGTTGCTTAGCAACCGGAAAGAGTTTTGTTGTGATTTGGCCAAGCGTTAGTAATACAGAGCTTACTAGTCCGCACTCCCACAACGTTGACAACTTTCCAATCATCGGTCCGATATAAAGTCTATGTCTTACGACATGCCTCTCGCCGAGGATATGTCCTGTACATTCTTGGTATATTCGTTTTTCCAGAATTTGGATTTGTTCTGTCTTGAAGATCGTATTGGTATTTTGGTACCATGGAGTGTTTTAGATATTAAAGATGCAGTTTTATTTTCCAAGAGGAAGCCTCGTCTTAAGGATGCTCCACCAATTTCATATCTTTTTTTAGCACGAAAGCCTGCTTTTCTTTTTTGTATAGCTTACAATGACCAGGTATCCACTGCAAAGCCACAAAACCTCAACTAGGTAGTTAAAGTCGCACTGGAGCAACCAAATGGACTATTAGTGATTGTCCAAGATCGATCCCGAAAGGAAAGATCCGAGGGCTTCACCTCGTTATCCTGAACCACGGTCAGATGACGAGGTCAACACCTGATCTGGCACCTCTCTCTCTAAACTTCCACACCACGCCAACGTGAGGACATTTGAGACCACGATAGACTTAAACGTGTACCAACCACCACGTATTCGACGGTGTTTCGTTGGACCGTGTTTCGAACTCGCAACCCTCCGGCTGCTAATCCGTTACTTTTCCAACACTGGACTATCCCGTCCCACAAAACCTCAAGATAAAATACAGCAATAATCTTATCATTTTGAGATTTCTAACCGAAGAGGAAATGGGCTAAAGAAATCGATAAGCATTGTTTTATGCTTTAAGAATCGCAGCGAACGAAATTCTATTGGCATGTAAAACTAGGGGAATGATGAATAGTTCCATTTATAGTCCAAGATTCTACACTTACGAAGAAATATCTATCAAAACTTTTCAGAGACAAACATTGGATGAAAAATAAATTCAGTTTTGAAACTTTCTGACTACGCTTATATATAGATTTATTACTGGGTACGCATTTGTATGACACAAATACTTAAAACACAAACGTTTAATGTTTTCAACGAAATATTAAACTCTAAATCAAACTTAATTAATTAAACTCTATGTCAAAGATATTCAACCGTTGACTTAGAGTATGACCATGGTGTGTGCCTTACGGATGGTGAAACTGTATAAATTGCTTTTATTTATTTCAACGGTTTAGGTTTGAATTTTCCAGAAGTGTGTTCGTAAGTAATTTTAAGTAATACCCATATTTTAACCCTCCTGATGGTTGTCTTGACAAGGTATTTCGTCATTAGCAAAACCATTAGCAGATCACAATGGACGAGATATCTCGTCATTACAATAGATCAGATATAGATAGATAATAGGCCAGATCTTGATATGGTCATCATCAAAAATCGCCAATGTCTTAATAATCAGGTATCTCGTCGTTATCAAAAATGTGTCACATCTTGATAGACGGGATATCTTTTCGAAACTACTTGGAGGGTTAATACCCGAATAAGTAATTGTGCGTATAATTTTTTATTAGAGTATGATAAAGCAAATTGTTTCTAGAAATTTTTTAAGCGCTGATTTGGAGCAAAGGGGGAAGGCAATTACTACTATTTTTTGTAAAACAATCACAATTATATAACTTTTGTCATATCTTTGTGTCATATCACGAAATAAAAATGTGTAAAATTGTATCCATCAATTCATATTTTGGTTACTCCATTAAATTAAAATATGAAAAATGATGTTGCATTATTGGAAAAAATTGAATCCATATAGATTTTACAAAAATTTAATTTAAAAACTTTCAATGGAAAAATCACATCGATCGAGAATTGCTGACTATCAATGCAGAAGGCATTCTTAAGCTAAAGTACAGATGAGCCCACACACACACACACACACACAAGGGGGGTTCCGCTGAATCCTATCTTACTTCATAATCTCGACTCCCCTGAAAGACGAGTTAGAGAAAAAGATCTCGAAATTTCTCAACAAGGCAAATGTACTGAAATGAGATATGCTAATCAACAGCTCAACTCCTGAAAGGGAAAAATGAAGTGTCCAGAGGGGAAAAAATGGTTGATGATCATTTGGAGGCGCATTTTTTCCCCTTTTTGTCTCTTCTCCCAAACTCTATCATCATCAAAAGTGCTCGAGATTTTTTTGGTCTGCACTTTAATCATAAACCGTCAGCAGGTGAAATCGGATATCGATATGTGGAAAGTTTTTCTTCCCTCTTTTTTGGCAGTGAACTTTGGGAAGAGTTTTGGGCTTGTGCTGTTTTTGGTGGGTCATTTAAAGTGTTTGGAGATATAGAGTGCAATTGATGTAAAGTGTCTGTTCGAGTGCTTTGTGAAGAAGTGCTTAAATGAGGTTTATTTCATGGAGTGGAGAGTTGATACAGCTGGAAAATAAATGCCATGCTAAGACAATGCCAAAAATTGTTCAGTAGTCTGTTGAAGAAGTTTTAAATATATGTTGTAGAAGCTTTAATGAAGAAAGTAACTTGCTTTCAACTATCCACTAAATATATGGACTCCTTAAGTTGGTTAATAGCGCGTTGAAGAAGTGCTAAAGACTGTTGTAGTTCTATAAAAACTAAGATTGCTTTTAACTATCCACTAAATATACGGAATCCTTAATTTGGTCAATAGTGCGTTCAAGAAGTATTAGTGTATATTATAGTTTAATTCAAAAACCTAAGCTTTTAATTATTCACTAAATTCACTGAATCCTTATGTTATGTTGGTCAGTAGTGTGTTGAAGAAGTGATAACTGTCGTAGTTCTATTGAAAAACGTAAGATTGTTTTTAACTGTTCACTAAATACACAAAATCCGTAAGGCATTGAAGAAGTGTTGGTATTTATCATACTTTTATACAAAACCATAAGATTGTTTTTAACTATCTACTAAATATACGGATTAAGCTGGTTAGTAGCACGTTGAAGCAGTTTTAGTGTCTATTGTAGAAGTTTTATGTAAACGTAAAATTGCTTTCATATCCTCTAAATACACCAATTTCTTAAGTTGATCTGTTGTAGAAGTTTTATTGAAAAACGTAAGATTGCATTTAAATATACACTAAATACACAATCTCCTCAAGTCGGTGAGTTGTTTGTTGAAGAAGTGTTAGTGTCTGTTGTTGAAGTTTTATCGTAAACCGTAAGGATGGTTCTAGCTATCCGTTGAGTACACGGACTCCTTAAGTTGGTTAGTAGTATGTTGAAGAATGCTTAGTGCCTGTTGTAGAAGTTTTATTGAAAAACGTAATATTGCTTTAATTATCCACTAAATACACTGATTCTTGAGTTTGGAATAATTTTCCTGAAAATAGAGCCAAATTTTTCTACGTGATAACAATAGAAGTATTGAAAATACGTTTTTGATAGTATTTTATGTTACACCCATTATCAAAAACACTGAAAATACTCACATTGTCTAACTTACAAATAATGTATATTCATGCATAATTTTAAAATTGATAGACGTTTCTGTCCACATGATAATTCAAACTAACCACTGTGTATCAATTTGATTTCACTCTGAAAAGAGCCTGAAAATGTGCCATTGAATTACAAGACCTTGTACTGTTTCGCAATTACAAGTATTTAAAATTAGTCTTTTTAACCATTATATAATATAAAATAACAGCTGCTACCAATGCAATTTAAAATATTTTCAGCTAATATTCGTTCAAATTTGCAAAGGAAATATTTAGTTTATCATCGACCTAGATATAAGTTGTCTGAAACATAGTTTGGTGATAATATGAACATTAAATGATAATATAAGCGATGAAATGACAAATTAAACGGGCTCTCGACATTCACATGTACATTGAATATATCCCCATAAAATACTAATCCTACTAGTCAGCGGACAGTCTGTCGCCAAAACATGATTTATTCACAGATGGGGAGGGGACCAAAACACTTGCAAAGAGAGGAAAGCAAGGTCAAACTATTTTGAATGTCATTGCAAGGTGAAAATAACCCACAAACAGGAAGAATTTTGGGATACCACTACGAAATACCAAAGGGGTCCCTCTGTCCCCTCCCGTCTTACTAGTTAAAAGGTTTAAAAATATTTGATGAAATACCAAAATGATAAAATACGAAATGTATGAACGAAATAATTAAAAATCGTAAAATAGCAGCTCATTGGTAAGGGAGTTATAGCCTGGAAAAGAGTGTGAGAGCCACACAGTCCCTGTTCGTTTTCCACTATTAACCCTCCAAGTGGTTTTGATGAAATATATTGTCCAACAAGATCGGATCAGTTTTGCTAATGACGAGATACCTCGTTGAGACAACCACAAGGAGGGTTAACAGTTAGCCACCCATATATCTGAGCGATCCCTTCAATTATGATTTTTCGTGTTAAGGTTCGTGTTATTTTTCGTGTGATTTTTTTAAACAAAAGTTTTAATACAACTGCAAAGATAAATATCACAACGCGTACCAATCATGTAACGTATGTAATTGAAATTAAAGAGAGCTGAACTGAAAATCACCGAGTCAAAAGAAATTCATACTGCCGAGAATATTTCAATATGTTACGTATGCATAGAAGATACTGTTGTTAAAGATAACCGAGAACTTTAATTAACCCTCCTGGTGGTTGTATCGACGAGTTATCTCGCCATTAGTAAAACCAACTAGATCTTAATTTCGTTACCATCATACAGACGGCAATATCTTGATGACGATATATCCCGTCAGTATTAAATTTAGTCATATCTTTATGGAAGAGATATCTTGTAGAAACAAACTACTTGGAGTGTTAAGTCCTCGAAATCCATTTTGGTAAAACAAGGGCCAGATTTTAAAATGCGATGATATAAGTTATTCTGACTATGATTTAAAACCCAATTATGAATAAAAATTTGAACATGAAAAGAAGTTGAAAGTGAGAAGGAAATGAAAAATAAAAAGAACATTATATCACTCTCCAAGTTGTTTCTTGATTATAATTGAAATCTGTTTTAGGTTTTTAACACAAAACAAATGAATGGATTTTTTTACCTTAAGCTAAATTAATGCACTTCAATTTCATTTCTAATCAGTGAACTTTTCAGTTTTCCTATATTTCCATTAAAGTGATATTTTGCTACACAGTAACCATTACTTACTTCAGGAATATCAATTTTTTTATTCCTATAAATTTGATTGTTATTTTTCATAAGGGCATTCTTCTCTGCTGGTTAAGGCTCCCATATAAGCATTACGGAAGATCGGAAGTGAATTTATATGTATTCCCCTAACAAAATAGGGAATCTGTGGTTATTGAGTTATCATTAGTACATGGATTTGTGCTCATAGAATATACCTGGTATATTCACTGAGCAACTATCGTAACAGTTCCCTACAGACAACGATATATTTACAAGAACGGATTCCCGAAGCGTGCCTTGCTGTTTGGGAAGATGATCATTATTTTTCTCAATGGATATCATGGAATGATATTCATTGGATGTCATAGTGGTTTAAGGATTCCATGGTTTAATACCATGATGTCGAGCGAATATTATGTCTTCAGGATCCAAGGGATTGATAACATGGTATACCATGATGGTATTACGATCCAATGGATTGATTCCATTATGTACATACATAAGATACGGATGTATATGGATATAATAATATCAATACATACACTACTGATTGTGAAAATTGCAACACCATGAAGGAATCATGTAAATTAAACGAAACTTCCAGGAAATGTAAAACAGGTTATGATATGCAAATGATTAGAATTACAAAGCGATCACGCAAGTGTGGGCCCAGAAACATCCTCTAAACTTCCAAGTGAGCCGTGTATAAAAAGCACTGCAAAGGTGCGTTAAAATGTGTGTATCGTAGTTTGACTGCTATAAATGATTGATTAGAAGTCAATATACCTCGCCAAAAATGCAGAATGCCATACGAGCAACTAACGGAGTTCGAACGGGGCCGCATGATCGGCCTCCGTGAGGGTGGACTTTCGTATAGTGAAATCGCCACTCGCATGGGGCGTAATGCCACAACAGTGATGCGTGTGTGGAAGTGATGGACCGTGGAGAACCACAAGTCGAAACCCCGGCAGTGGGCCACGCAATATGACGTCACCACGGGAAGACAGACACCTCGTCCGCATGGCGGTGACGGACCGTACACCGTCCTCTCGTGCGTTGGCACAGCATTGGAGCACGTCTACAGGTGTGTCATTGTCTGCCCCTGCGGTTCGTCGACGTCTGCTGCGCCATGGGCTACATGCAAGGATTCCCCAGCGCAGGATTACCTTGACGCTGAACCACCGACGCCTCCAGCTACAATCTGCTCACCAACACAGCCAATGGCGTGCCGATTGGCAACAAGTCGTCTTCTCAGATGAGGACGAATACTCGTCAGATGCTACAGAGGTGAACGCCTTCTCCCGGAATGTCTTATTCAGCGTCATACTGGACGAATGCCTGGCGTTATTGTCTGGGGCACTATTGGATATCATGGACGATCCCGCCTACTCCAAATTGTGGGGACCCTGAACAGCGGGCGCTACATCAGGGAAGTTGTGGAGCCCGAGGTCCTACCCCTCCTGCAACGCATTCCTGGAGTTGTATTTCAGGAGGATAATTTCACGTCCACAAGTTGCTCGGAATGTACAAGCCTTCTTCAGTGCACGACAAGTTCCGCTTCTTCCATGGCCTGAACGTTCCCCGGATATATCGCCCATTGAGCATGTCTAGGATTACAACGGACGGCGACCCGCTCGTACCGCTCGTTGGGCAGAGTACGGCTGAACTTTGGCATCGGATAGAGCCATTCCTCAGCATGTCATTCAGAATCTGCATGATTCGATTCCACGACGTGTACAAGCTCAGATCGCTGCGCGTGGCGGCTGCCCAAGATATTGATTTTCGGCATTATTTTTGTTTTATTGCTCTGTAAATTTGATCGTTTATTTAAACCACTATAAGTAATCCGTGGAATAAATTTCATTTATTTCTGATGATTCTTTCATTGTGTTGCAATTTTCACAAACAGTAGTGCACAATACTGATTATATACTTATCTCCACTTTGGAACTCGATCTTCTAAGTAAGTACGGATATAAATTTACCGTTCAGAAAATCATTTGAGCTCTAGATTTGTATCCATCCAGATTGGAAGAAGACTGTGGATGAATGACCACTATCTGGAATTGATGTGAAGTTTATATTGAAGTCAAGGTTTTTTACGATGTATAGTTAGTTCGTAATTAGCAGTATTTTTTCAGGTTCTTTCATTTAAACCTTCTATTGGCGTGGTTGAAATTTGACGGGAATTGACAGCATGTCGCTGAAATGAAAGTCACTTTTTATTTCCTTAAAAGACTAATAAATCACTGTGCAAATGATTGTTACAAAATAGAAGCAAATCCAACACACATTTTGTATTCATACCTTTCTATATCTGTATCTTGGTAGAAAAAAGGCCAATGTCCAAATTCCCTCCTTTTGAGTCATGTTCACCAATCAGTTCGAGGTAATGAAAACCATTGGCCTTTATTTTACTGTTATAACAACAGTAAAATAAAGGCCAATGGTTTTCTGTCAATATATTCTCGAAGAATCAGAACATTGGAAAGTAATTTTGTACGCTGAATTAAAAATTTATAAAATAAATTTATAAAATTAGCTGTGACAAAAAACTTACAAAATGGACGTTGGCTCTTTCCCTACAAAAGTGCAGCAATATATTTCCCTGACGTACATGGCAGAAAAATCGACGGTACTTGTTTTTACGAAAGGATATGAACAACACAAATCAACCACTTTGGGCTTTATTCGCCAAATTTGTCACTTGATTAAAATTACTTTATTTGAGCTAAGAAATTCATAATATTGCTAAAAGTATATGAAAGAAATCGCCACTCTAAAGAAATTCTTTAGGAGTCTGATTTCCGAAGGCAATGAAGAATGTAGAAGATAGAAATCAATGAAGAGAATAAAATCGGCTACGTGGACAAAATTTGGGCATAAAAAATACTAAATCGTTTTTGAATAAGTGACAGGGGTGCAAATGAAGTAGACTTTCAAAAGCAAATTGGAGTAATATGACTGAGGTGTGGACTTTTTGCCATTTAAGAAATCTAAAAATAAGAATTAATGCCAGCAAAAAGTACACAAAATGCTGTTTTATGTTTGACTAATTTTATTTACTTGGAGGTATGAAATGTATTATTTTTAGCGAACTGCTATCAATAGATATAACCCATAAAAATCTTTTAGCACATATGCGATGAGCGGGTATATAGTGTACAAATTTAATCATCATTTACTTATTAAAATTTTATATCGATAGTTAAAAGCGTACGAGAAGGTTTGCATTTGATAAATATGAGAACGATTAAAACAAATCCATCTCAAATTATTCTAAACTTCTGGGAAAGTATTTAAACAGCAGTACATTTAAAATTAAGTTAATGTTCCTGAGAAATAAAAATACATGGAATAATTAATAAATAATTTTAAGATTATAAAAACGCATCGGATTAAAATATACAATTAAACTGTTAAAACAAAGTAAAAATATATTAATAGTCTTGCTACGGATGAATTTCATACAATGACATTGCTCATTTAAAAAATAAGTTAATCCAAACGAGCTCACTCGTTTAAATTGAATTCATAAATTAGTAAGAAAATGCACGAAGATCTCATCTACAGAAAATCAAGAGAAAGTCGTATCCATTTCGAAACCTATCAAGTTGAAAAATTGTTGTGAACTTTCATCATAAGGTTATTTGATTGAAAATTACTACAATGCTATTTGTTTTGATGTTACGCTGCTATTTTAAAAAATTATAAAATGTAAAATCAAAAATAAAAGCCTATGTGTCACCAATTTGAGTCGTTTGATTAACTTGCTAGCTAACCTTAGAACATTACAACCTAGCAGAAACAAACTTTTTTGCGTAGAGTGTATAGGGATGGGTGAGAAAGGTTATGAGAGAAAGGTGTATTCATAAATGAAAAGTTTTATCTAGGGGTACGGGAGAGAAAAAGGTTGGGACACACTGGTATAGAGGAAGATAATAAATGCTATAGTTGAAAAGCAAATAATTGGTTTAGAATTAAATGTTATTGGATACTGAATAATTCTGTTTACATTAACAACATATATGCACAAAAACAATGACTTATTCCACTTCACAATGGCATCCTTAAGCATTTCCTTAGATCATTAAATATAAATATATTAAACAAAGTGTATAACACACAACTTATTTACGCAGGGGAAAACTTCCATCTCATTCCAAAAGACAAAAAAATAACCCCTCAAGAATCACTTTCACCGATATCCTTATACAGCCTCTACATAAACATCACCAAACAAAAAAGTCCCCTCAAAAAAATCTCTCTTGTGTCTAATAAACCGTTATCAAAACTTCCCTTTGATTGAGAATCCTTTAAGTGTTGCACGGTAAAGAAGATAATGATTTAAAGTTGAAAAGTTCAAATTGGATTTGTAAGTAAAGAGCATGAAAATCGAATACAGAAAAAAAATCGGAGAAGATAAGACACTTCAACATCGAGTGTTCCCGACTAAGGAATAGAAAAATAAAATTAGAAACTTAAACTTCCCTCGGTATTGGAGGACCAATTTCCTCTCAAGAAGAATTAGCTAGGATATAAACAAGAATAAAGTCTGCTGGAAGCCATTTTAATTCTGTTAACATTGTCCCAAGGCGTGACCTCTATGGCCCAAAGACAAGTCGTTAAAAGGTCTAAACAATTTACAGAAGTTTTTGGGCTGGAATGATTTTTTAAGGGCCGAGTAGTGCGAAAGGAGGATTAGATATCCGAATTTTTTTTGGTAAAAAAATTCTATTTTGAAACTATCAATGTTCATCACCTCTTGGCTCATATTACACTGTTTTTATTTCCCCTGATACAGTTGGTTAAAATTGCATATATATGACTGAACTAGGATTTAACCTCCAAGTGGTTTCGACGAGATATCTCGTCCATCAGGCTGACCAATTTTGCTAGTGGCGAGTTATCTCGTCATTTAGATATTGCCGATATTTTATGATGACAAGATCAAGCTCTGGTTAGTTTTCCTCTAATGACGAGATACCTAGTCCATCAAGGTATGGTCAGTTTTGCTTATGAAGATACCACGTCAAGACAACCACCAGGAGGGTTAAACCCTAGTTCAGTCATGCATATGCAATTTTAACCAGCTGAATCAGGGGAAATAAAAATAATAATATGATCCAAGTGGTGATGGATATTGATCGTTTCAAAACTAGATTTTTCGGTAAAAACCGATATTGAGAATTTTTGGAGTTAATTTACCGGTATTGAGAATGTGGATATCTTTTCAAACGTACATTGCGGACCAGTATTTTATGTTATTTATAGACCGGTATTTTATGTTATTTATAGACCGGTATTTTATGTTATTTATAGACCGGTATTTTATGTTATTTATTATTCTTTCATAACCCACACCTTAACATTAATTCATCAGAGTAACTTTGACGTGTGAAATTAACGTTATTTCAGAACATATTATTCACCGACGGCTTACAATCGATTTTACGCATCTCGATTAACTTCTAGAATATAAAATTAAACGTTATTTACTTACAAGTGAAAATTAACCAAATAAGTATACAAAAGGAGTTGCAGAAGTTTAAAAATTAAAAATTATTTTTCTGGCAGAACCAATGCCTCCTAATTACAAATCAAATCTTTCCCTTCGGGATTGATCCCGGACGTCACCAATAGCCCGCAGTATAGTTCCAGTGCGCGTAATTCAACTACCTACCTACCTAAATAAGAGCGACTGTGAAAATGGCAAAAAGGCAAGTTTTGCTTTGGCCCCATGTTATGAACAACTGGTCTCTACTGAATAAATAAAACAACAGAACATCTTCATTTGTTATTCATTTTCATATTTACATAACACGACTGGTTATATTCATAAGCCATTTAGACGATTATTCAAATATTTTGGGGTCTATTATTTCTACCTGGTTACGGATACCTAGAGGTATAGTTTGGGAAATGGTGGTTAAGAACGTGTTTGTAGTTTCAAGTATTTAAATCTTGCACAAAATAAACTTATATTATTATGGTTTTTGGTACTAGTTATCAAATTGCTTTATCGAACTTAGTTTTAAAAGTTACATGCTTTGTGTTTAAACTCTTGTACTGTTTTATTCATATACTAGTATCTTGAACATATTTTAATCTTTCGGCGTTAAAACGTTATGCGAGTAGTTTAGGAGGAGCTTTTACCCCACAACACGCATAATGACTAATGGATTATATTATTGGTTGAAAGAATCCTAGGAAGCTTCTATTGGTCAAGAAGATCAGAACTCGTTAGACGTCATGTACAGAAGACTGAAGCCTGCAGAACTGATACATGCGTGTATCAGTTCTGCAGGCTGGTTAATATTCAACTGAAGGTTTCAGTTGTTACAACGAACATGCCTTTTTTGAATGCGAAATACATAAGAACTTGAAGTACGTTAAAGGTGTCCAATTTTTGAAGTTTTCAAACTTCTTACAAAGTACTCTAAATGCGATTATGAACAGGATACATACTTCTGTGAAACAATGAAACGGCGCAAAGTTTAAGTTATAATCGAATTCACCTTCATACAGCAATTCATTTAATCGCCGAATGCGTTCAACTTTGGCAAATATGAGACACCTCAACACAAAGAACAGAAAAATCATAGTCACATAGAGTTAAAATAATTTAATCTCGAATCTCCTGTGAATTTTAACGACTGGCAGAACTTTCAAAAACGAAAATTTCCTAAATCCACATGCAAGAACTCCCACATCTAGTTAGCGAACCCCGTTGCAATTCAAATCAGAAATGAACTCTAATTCCGTTTTTACGTATTTATTCCAGTGCGCTGCAGTCTCACCTACACAATCCAATATATATGAGAGATGTATACTTTATTTGCATAATAAAGGCGAATTGATTTAGTCTCGCTATCTTCTCTCGCACGTTGAATCCATCCTACGTTAAGATCTAGTTAATGCATGTCTGCGGTGGTGAATTATTTGACGGGAACGTAGCATTCGTTGGTTTTCGGTGTCTTGGGGTTTGCATGTTGATCAACATCTTTGTTGAGTTTGCATTTCCGCATTGCGTTGTGTGTGTTTTAAATGATCAAGATTAGCCGTAATTAGTGAAACAGACAATGGGTGCTTTCAAGGTCTTTAATATTTAAGTATCGATATATGTGTCAAAGTAACTAAGTTTATAAAGGTGTGATTATGGGTGTTTGTATATTTTGTTTTGTTGACATTTAGGGCAAATTTAGCGTAAGCACTTGGATTTGTGTTAAGAGCTCCCAGACGTGGATCAAAATGTCTACGCTGATGTTTTCCATTTTACTTCACATAATTATCTCTCGAGTACGTGTTTAACATCATTTAATCATGCACTGCTAACGTGGATTTGTGTAATGCATTCACACATGTGTATTTAAAGAAAATTCCATCTGGCCTCCTTTAGATTATATTTAAAGTTTATTTTGCAAATTCGTGAAAAAATGCTAACTACTTTACACATAAGAAGGTTAGACAAAGTTGGGAAACTTATAATAAATTACGATAAATCATTTATATTGTAATAAATAATTTCTTGGACACCAACTGCTTTAGATATGATTATCACATGCAGAGTACCCATATTTTAAATTTGAATGTGTCACTGTAGAATAAAGAAATGTTGGAAAAATTTAACTTTCCTGGAGGTTTATCATCGAAGTGAAAATTGCCTTATAGTTGCCAGTCTCTGGAACAAAAATCTTTTCCAAACCGTCACGAGTTCTGGACGTCGCACTGGAACACAATGGGCTATAGACGGTCGGGGATAAATCTCAAAGGGAAAGATCCGAGCTAGCCTTATGGATTGTATGACCATACACCAAGTCAATTAGTAAGAACGTGGTATACTCAGTTACTCAGGCACACCATGAGATGTGCTATCACATCGCATCCGTGAATTGTGTCCTGAAAGATATTACTTCCTGGTTGACTTTGGGGGAGCTGGCCCGCATTTACGTGTCGTCTTGAAGAAACCAGAAAACTTCCAGCAGCCAACCGGACATCATCCCACACGAGATTCGAACTCATTGTCATGCCCTTCAGTTCACCAGTTTTGTAAGAGACACACGTATAGCCTAATTGGCCACGTGTGGGACATTATCCACTGTAAGAACCCTCAAATAAATTCAAGTCTGTTTAATTCATTTTCCAGTAGTAAAACTGAGTGATCATTTAGTGTTGTTCTTGGACGTTGGGAGACAAAATTATTATCATCTGCAGATATTCACATTTGCAAATGCTGAAAAATGATATGTAAATGTTGCTGTCAAGCATTAATTAATCCTTAATTCGTTTCACACAAACTTGTTCTAATTTATATTCCTTTAAGGTAACAGGGCCGCGATTAAATTGACTTACAAATGTAACGCATCTTCTTCGTTGGGACTTCGCTCGGAAATCCCAACTCAAATCATAAAAATGTATTTTTTAAAAATAAGAATGGATTCGGATAATCCATGGAAATCAAATTAGGAAACAAGTTAAACGTCTGAAGCGTTTGTATAAATCAGCAGCGGTTTCCATTTACATCAAAGAACAATGTTCATTGATCAGTTTTTATGGTCTGAAGGTATATTAAGGGCCGAAATCCACCGAAAACTTTCAGCACAGTACGGGAACAGCTCTTTGTCGCCAGGATTGCTTACGAATGGATTGGTATGTTCAAAAGGGGCACATAATGTTACGCATGAGGAAGTCAGACGACCGTCCTTCTACGACAGCTGACGACAACAGCGATTTATAGTGTACGTATGACGGTTCTCTTACAGAGACGAGTTATTATTGTTGGTGAATGGCAAATTTATCTTTCCCCACGGGCTAAGAACTGAAAGAGCAGTGTGTGCGTGGCTCTGTTCAGCCGTTAGCCCTTTTTTGAGAATACAACGATGGGACAAGTATATAGAAAATTTTTGGGATTGTGTTGAAAAATGAATTAGTTTAAGCTTTCTATATTGTTTATTGAAATTGGTCCTCTGAAAGTCATGCAGGCATTATTCCCCATGAAACTTCCAGTTTTTCTTTCTTACAAGACTTCTAACCAGTTTTAAACTTCTTGACCAATAGAATGCGTCTCAGTAATTTTTAAACCAATATATGCGATTATTTTGTCGTTATGTGTGACAAGTTACACTACACTAAACATCACGTGATGGTCAGAACCACTGCTTCAAACTTAAGATCACTGATATAATAATTTGCATTGTGTGAAACGATAACCAGCTTCAATAAAACCATGCATTGGGGTGCATTCTCATGTATTGAATATGTACATTTGCATACGTTTTTATAAAACAGCTACACGCAATTTCAACCACCAAGTGTTTGGACGAGATATCTCGTCCAAGTTCTGGTCAATTTGTCTAACGACGACATAGATAGACTCGTCGAGATAAAACTTCCCCATTACCACAAGGGGCGTGAAGATCCAAGTAAGAAACACAAATTGTCTCCCAGAACTGGTGACAGTTTGTAACAGTTTTCTGCACCATAGGCGGGCCACTAAAGGACAGTTTTCGACGTGACGATAAACCACCAAAAGGTTTAACAACATCAGCATTCTCAAGTTACCAATAGTTCGAAACAATAGAGTCGGTGAGAGCAATACCCACATGTCCAAAAGTTTCGGAAACTGACTTTGTTGCATAAATGGATTTGCCTAGGCTCCCTGCGCTATATATGATGACATCGCATTAGTCAGCTACTTCAGTTCGCAAATATAGGAAAAATGCGTTGGAGGCAAAAATCACATGAATCACTGACTCCTATGTGATTTCTGCACCCGGTTTTCTTAAATTTGAAAAATGGCACTTATGTATACTTCCTACATTCATCGATTCACAACTGAAGACAACAGCAAGTTATAGGTGTCGCTTTTCAGTCATTGACCCTCCTGGTGGTTGCCTCGTCGAAGTAACTCATCGTTATCAAAACTGACCAGATTTTGATGGACGATATCTTGTCTTCGGAAAAAAAGGACCACATCAAGATCTCGTCATCATCAAAAACTCGGCAACATTTTGATAGCGAGATATATCGTCATTAAGATACTGCCGATTTTTTTTGTTGACGAGATCAAGATCTGGTGAGTTTTTTCCTAATGATGAGATATTTCGTCTATCAATATCTTCTAAGTTTGCTAATGGCAAGATACCTAGTCAAGTCAACCACCAGGAGGTTTATTGACAGCCTTGTCGCTATTTAAAAAAGCGGATTAATTTCAGCAAGCAATCACACCACTCATCCACCCTAAAGAGATCCAGCCAACTCGTTCAATAAACAACCGCCAACATCGTTAGCAAAACTAATCAGATCTTGATGGACGAGATATCTCTTCTTTAGTGAACGATTGACCAGATCTTGATCTCATCATCATCAAAAACTCGGCAATATCTCCTTTGAAAACGAGATATATATATCGTCAGTTTCTTCTATTGATAAGATATCTCGTCCATCCAGATCTTCTCATGGCTTTGCTAATGACGAGATACCTAGTCAAGTCAACCACCAGGAGGTTTATTGACAGCCTTGTCGCTATTTAAAAAAGCGGATTAATTTCAGCAAGCAATCACACCACTCATCCACCCTAAAGAGATCCAGCCAACTCGTTCAATAAACAACCGTCAACATCGTTAGCAAAACTAATCAGATCTTATGGACGAGATATCTCTTCTTTAGTGAAACGATTGACCAGATCTTAATCTCATCATCATCAAAAACTCGGCAATATCTCCCTTGAACACGAGATATATATCGTCAGTTTCTTCTATTGATGAGATATCTCGTCCATCAAGATCTTCTCATGGCTTTGCTAATGACGAGATATCTTGTCAAGACAACTACCAGGAGGACTAACTGTGTTGTAGAGCAAAATAAATTGTTACCACTCGGTAACACCACTTGGAAATCTCGTGATGCTCATAGAGTAAGGTTTATGTCTGTAGTTCTGATAATTATTGACTCAACCTCGACAGTATTTAAAAAAGCAGTATAATTCCAGCAAGCAATCAAACCGCCCATCCACCATAAAGAGATCTAACGAACTCGCTCAACAAACAAGTGCACAATCCAATCTCCTATCTCATTCTAAAACGCAAAGACCACCAAAGCTCATGGAACCAAGCACACCCAGTGGTTATAATTACCCCACCACACAACTGAATGAAACGGATCTCTCTCAGATTGATGCGATTCGCATGCGTGAGCCGGGCATTTTCTCCTGACAGTGGTTGCTGCAAGGGAGATAAGGGAGCTCGATAATTGCAAATTATTTATTTTCCGTGCCGTTAGTAATCAAATTACTAATTACCATGGATGCAGCGCGGGATGCGATGTGAAAGGTCGGCAGCGGTGGCCCGTTTCTGGAATTTTCTAATTTGCTTCACAATGCACGATTTGAGTTATGAGGTTTGTGTTATCTGTGTGTTCCGCGCGTGAGAGGTTTTTTGTAACTGTAACCGAGAGTGAGAAGGGAGGGCTTTGAGATTTTGAATTGATCCTGGGCGCGATGCTGTTGTGTGAGTGTATATGGGGGGGTCTAGGTTTGGGGTGAATTGTTCGCTGAATTTCGGTGAAATAACTTTAATATGTGACACATAAGATAATGACTTTAATACGTAACAGCATTTTGAAGGTTGTGATACTTCGTTTTGATTTTTTTTTAATTTGCCGCACAATGCACTTTTGAGTTATGGGTTTGTGTTATTTTGTGTTTCGCGTGAGGTTTTGTAACTGCAACCGGGAAGGAGGGAGGATTTGGAGATTTTAAATTAATTCAGGGTGTGATGTTGTTGTGTGAGCGTGGAGGGTGGGTTTGGGAGTGAAATAACTTTAATATGTGACCTATAACATAATAACTATAATATGTGACACATCATTTTAAAGGTCGGCAGTGATACTCTGTTTTTGGGATTTTCTACTTTGCCACACAATGGCACGTTTTCAGTTATAGGTTTGTGTTATCTGTGCGTTTCGCGTGTGAGGAAGTTTATCGTAACTGTAACCGAGGGTGAAGTGTTAGGGTTTGGCGATTTTAAAAGGAATTGAAGATTTTGATTGGGATGGTGATGCTACTCTGTTAATGTGTGAGGGTGGGTTTGATATTGTGAATTGTTCGCTGAATTTCAGTGAAATAATTTTAATGTGTGACAGATAACATAATGGCTCTAATTCGTAACACATCATTTTAAAGGTCGTGATACTCCGTTTTGGGTATTTTCTAATTTGCCGCACAATGCATGTTTTGAGTCGTTGGTTTGTGTTATTTCTGTCTTTCGCGTGTGAAGAATTTTTTGTAGCTGTAACTGAGGATAAAGTGGGAAGGTTTGGAGAACTTTTAATTAATTTTGTGTGTAATATTGCTATGTGAGTATGGGTGGTTGGGTATTGCGAATTGTTAGCAAAATATTGATGAAATAACTTTAATATAGATAATAACTGTAGATAACACATAAGATAATAACTATAACGTGTGAGTCTTGACATAATGACTTTAATACGTAACACATCATTTTAAAGGCCGGGATACACCTTTTCTGGGTTTTCTAATTTGCCACACAATGCACGTTTTGAGTTATGGGTTTGAGTAATCTATGCGTTTCGCGTGTAAGGAAATTTTCGTAACTATAACCGAAGGTAAAGTGGGAGGGTTTGGAGATTTTGAATTGAATTTGAGTACGATGCTGCTATGTAAGCATGGGTGTGTTTGATACTGTGAATTGTTCGTTAGATATCGGTGAAATAACTGTAATATGTAACACATAAGATAATAAGTGTAACATGCAACACATAGCGTAATGACTTTAATAAATAATCATAATAACTTTAATATGTAACACATCGTTTTGAAGACCAAAAGTGATACTCCTTTTCTGCGATTTTCTGATTTGCCGCACAGTGCATGGTTTGAATTATGAGTTTGTGTGATCTGCGTATTTCGCGTGGGAGAGGTTTTTTGTAACTGTAACCGGAATGGTAGGAGAGATTAGAGATTTTGAATTAATTCAGAGTGCGATGCTGTTTTGTTTTGTTTATTTACAGTGCGATGCTGTGTTCGAGAGTGGTGATGTTGGGAATTGTTCGCTGAATTTCGGTGAAATAACTTTAATGAGTAGCACCAATTCATTTATTTACATGGTTTACGATGTTGTTCTAGGGCGAATTTCTGTCTATCCATAAGGGATTGGAATGTTTCATTTCAATTCATGTAATAGAATAGTTTATGCTTTTATTTGCAATGCCGTTATTGTTTAGTAATTAAACAAACACAGGGCTTTAAAGCCAAAGGATGCCATTTGCAGTGATAATGTATTGAAACAATACACACATAGTTCGCTGAATTATAATTTTAATCCTATTAAGCATTGAATCAACTTAATGACTAGTGTTTGTTGTATGGATTCACTATTAGATGTTTTCTTTCAATTACTGGTATGAATGGGTCACATTCCAAATTAATGTAGTGTCTCAATAATTTGAATTAATTTGAATGAATTAATTCATTTATACATTCGAAACGATTCATTATTTTCTATCTGATTTAACGTGTATAGATAATTGTGTATTGTATTTACACAATTCTAAATACTTACTTTAGTTTGTAGTCGCGAAGAGGAGCTTTATTTTAAAGTCTTTAGCAATAGTGGACATAAAATAGCTAATTTCAATCAAGCTCTAGTGAAAAATTGAATTGCTTTATCCTCTTTATGTCATCTGTCCTAAATATTCGGAAATTATTTACCTTTCTTAAAGAAAAAATAAGCTCAATATAAGTAAATTATTAGAATTTAAATTCTAAAAAATAATTATCGGAAAAATAATTGCTTTTCCAACAATAATGGTAAAACAATCGAAGTAGTTACAACGATCAAAACACTTTCCAGATTCTACCAAACTATCAAATTATGGTTGATTTAAGTATAGTTATTCGGATGTTTCAGCTTGAAACTTGCTTAGATATGTAAAGGAAGGAAATTCAAAATATATATTCATCAAACTAAAATTTGTTTTATAAAATGTTAAAACTTTTGTTAAATACATTGAAAAAATTTTATACTTGCACAAACATACATACACAAAACGGAAAGACTGACACAATGTTCAGTCACTAAATGAATTAGTACTCACAATATGCAAATTTCATGAAAATATACACAACCGTTTGAACGTAGTGCGGGCACATACATACAGACACCAAAAGTAGAAGATACTGACTTTGCATTAGAATGACTGAAGAAGGATAAATAACTTCAAATGGAGCGAAAATATTCATTGTACAAACACTCCATTCTTATTTACATAGATGTATACCTGTATTTCGAATAATTTTGTTTTAAGTATATTGCGTACCGGGGGTAATCCCATGCTGTAATATGTATACTTTATTATTAATGCCTATTTTTGTTGATGAATTGATTCAAAATTTGAATTGCTTAACATGAATTTGCATAATATGAAACGAGTTTGAATTACTGCAATCATAAAGAAAACATTCCAAACGATTTTCCTCTGATATTTTCCTTGTCCCCTTTTCATATTCTAATCTTTAAGTACTTTTATTAATTCGGAACTCATGCATTGATTCAAAGTTTTTGATTGTTTAATAATAATTAAAATTATACTTAATTATAATTATTCCCATCATTAAATCGTAAATGGTTGGTTTTACTTTTAGTGTTCGCTGTTATACTTCTTTTCAAAAATGTTTATTGTTTGTAAAACAATCTAAGTAATCGCAATGCTCAATTTACATCCCAGCATCTCCGATACTGACAAACTAATGTTGATTTAAGTATTGGTACTCAATTATTTTAGCGTGGAGCTTGCCTAAAAATACAGGCAAGGAATACTTAAACAATGTATTTACTAAGCTAGAATGTTTTATAAATTTTTTTGAAAATGTATAATTGTTTTATATACTTACACAAACATGAATACAAAAACAGACAATGAACTGGAAGACAGGGAGACTAATTTACGGTTCTAATTGTCACTAAGTTACTCAAAGTATACAATACGTCATGAAAATATATCCAGCCGTTTGGACATGTGCGGGTTCTCAGATTTTGCATTCATGTGGCCCAAAGCGGATGAATAACTTGAAAGGGGTGAAAATATTCAATGTACAAACACTCCATGTTTATTTATATAGTTTATAGAGATACAACTTAAAATTACAACAGAAATGCCAGTTTAAGAACTAAAATTTTTAAATAAATTCTAAAATTTAGTTTCTATATCCACATTTTTTAATAAAATAATTTCGAAAATTTCCAAAATGTAAAGCTTTAAGTAATTTAACTGCCGTTGTCCGCAGCCTTATTTATATAGCTGGAATTTTCCGAATCCAAAACTCGAATGAGCCTTCAGTTTTCGAAAACACATATGACGTCAATCTGATTTTTCAAACCTTGAAATCAATTTTAAAGTTCGGAATTAATTTGGTCTTTTTGGGATTTCAACTTTAGAACAAACTTTCAAAAAGGTGAATACTTTGTTACTCATCTAACGTTTATTACAGAAGAATTTGTTTTTAAATCGAATTTTAACTCAATTGATTCCATACTCATAATATCAGCAAAGTGACTACTATACACAATCTCCCTTTCTATTGAAAAGAAAACTTCAAAAATACTTCTTGAAATCTTCCGATGCTAAAAATTTAATTTAATCAAATTGCACAAGAGCGTGTTAGTCTCGGTTCATTTCACTTCACTAAAATTACATTATTTTTCAGGATTTTTCAACTGAAAAACAATTTTACCTGGGTATTTCCACACGAGTGTCATCACCGAGATTTGCTTCAATAAGCTCACACGATGTAATCCACAAGATTCCATTTTTCCCGCGATATCCTCTCTCCCATAACTCGCTTTCCGTTCAATTATTCTAACGTTATTAGTAGAAAAGAAGGACAGTTATTCATGGAAATACACTCTCAACTCATGCGTAAAGTAAACAGAGTAATAAATTTAAAAACGTCAAAATGGCGTCGCCGTCCATTTTTTGATATTTTTTTCTACACTTCTCAAAGCCGTTGAATAAACGATAAATGCGGACGATGGCTAACGGCTTTTACCAGTAAGTGAACCAATTTAAGTTGAATGCAAGTGCGCGTACGTTATATAATTCATCCGAAAGAATTATCTTTATAAAATGAAAATATCGTCCTTTTTTTGGCTCGTAATTTATTTATTTTTATTATTCTTGGTGTTTAAAACACAGCGTGTACGTTTCTGTTTATTCTGCGATTCGTCTCCGAATGATAGAACGCGGCCATTTTTCTTTTCGCTCTTTATTCCACGCAAAGGAAAGAAATGAGAAATGATGATCCAAAATGGAAAATAACTACTCCTGGAGCGTACATTTTTCACGCTAAGTGTTTAGTTTTTTGGTGGCTGGTGTAAATGGTGGAAATAATAAAAGAACTCGAAACCTTCTCAGTCATTTTCAACGAACATATTCAAATGAGGTCTTTTCCATCCAAGTGTAAAGTGATTTAGTTACCTTTAATATTTTTTTGTTTTTAAGCCTTGCGTAAATATAACATTCATGGTATATCACTCAGCTTAATAGTTGAATTCAATTATAGCTTCAGATATAGAGCAGTGACCGTTTCTAGCCATAATAATAATAAAAAAAATGCAGGATGAAAATGAAAAATAAATGCAAGTGGGAAAAAGAGGGAAATAAAAATAAGTGCTCTTTCACCGTAAGTTTGGATTTATTTTCTGTAAAAGGTTCACAGTCCAATTGAGAGAACGCACTGAATGGCAGACGAACAGAAAGCACAGTGATAAAAAATATTTCTCACGCATAAATCACATTATTTCAGCTACATAATTTCTAATATGGAACAATCTCGTTAAGAATTATTTATTTTTAATCATACTTTGGAATAGCACAGACAATAATGTCAGCTCCATTAATAATTAAATATTTATCAAATATTGAGGAATCGTAAATTCTCAAAAACAGACATTCTAAGCCTCTACTAATAATTAGCTGAAAATCACAAAAATGTTTACTGGAAAAAGTTGGTCAGAGGTTTACCACTTTGGCTTAATTCCTTAATCCTCAAAGCATTTCGACGAGAAATATCGTCCAACATCTGATCAGTTTTGCTGTCAAATCAAGTTGGTTTTCCTTGATCATTCAGGTAGGTAGGTAGTTTAACTTACGTCGCACTGGAGCAGCATAACAGGCTATTGGCGAATGTTCGGGATAAACCTCGAAGGGAAATATCCCAGGGCAACACCTTTACTTTGATCCATGGTCAGTTGACGAGTGGCACTCCATTCTCCAAACTTTCACACCACTTCAAGACTCATACGGAGACATGTCGAGTAACTATATATTTGTTTTCAGTTATTTGTAATAGTTATATATACCCTTGCGTTTTGGGGGGTCGGGGCCTAACCACAAACAAATCGTGGATGCAAAGGATTCGGGGCCCTTAAGAATAGGTGACCCTGGCCCCTGATATAATAGCCATACGACATATTGAGTAAGTCTGTTACCAAATTTATATTTTATCGTATGCTATATCAGGAGACAAGGGGCCATTTACTAGTTATCTGATTACTTGATACCCGCTATTATTTGGTGATTATGTCCTAAATATGAGTGATACTATTTCAAATAATGGTAGTGAATTGTAGACAAATTTGTTCGTCAACTCGTTCGTCAAGATCTGACTAATTTTGCTAATGATAAGATGTCTCATCATCAATATATTGATTTTTGTGATGACGAGATGTTACTAATGATGATACGTCTCATCATCAATATATTGATTTTTTGTAATGATTGGGTGTTAATAGTGTGATGAGAGATATCTCTCGTCAATCAAGATCTGGTTAGGTTTGCTAATAACTAGATACCTCGTCGGGACAACCACCAGGAGGACTAAGAATATATATGTATGAGAAAGATTTTCTGTGAAAATAAAACAGATTGTTCTAGTATTTTGATGACATCTTTCGAAAATTGGGGCTTAGCTTGGCATGTTACTAGAATGAAATTTCAACACGTCGCTTGTTTAAGATGAATTTTCTGTGTTTTCATATAAAAACCAAACGTACTGGGAAGATTTTATTTTAACTATTCGAATTCTCTTGGATGACACATAACTGAGTTAAGTTAAAATATTTATTGCCATTTTTTCGACCTTTGGCCTTAATACAATTTGAGCTGTGCAATCAACATATCAATTCGGAAATTATTCTTTGGAATTTTAATTGACGAGGTGCTAAAACCACCATTAAACAAGTCCATTTAAGTGGCGTTAGGAATACGTACAGAAAACACGTTCCACAGTAGAAATACTAACTCCACCTACATTTGGCTTTACAGAAAATTACTCTCGTATCAAAAGTTAACACCGAAATATTCAGAGGCGATAAATCAAATTCGATCGAAAATGGAAATATTTTTTTCTTGTGTTTGATTGTTTGTGTGTGTTTATGTTTACACTGAAAAACCCTTTCATATAAAGAAAATGGAATCTTATTTGCCCCTCAAATAATTTAATTTCATTGGCATCACTGATAGTGATCATGGTTTCCATCTTAACTCTCTGAGAGGTACACGCGCATACATCTATTCTGCATCCTGCAGTTTTTCCTGCATGACTTCCAACAAGTTTTGACCTTCTTGCCGAATAGAAAATTTCGTACGATTCTTTCAACACATCAAAGTGGTGATTTTTCCATTATGTATGTTGTGGGTTGGAAGGTAGGTAGTTGAATAAATGTCGCACTCGAGCAACACATCGGTTTATTGACGACAGGTCCGGGATCAATCCAGAATTGATAGATCCGAGGACAGCACCTTGTAATTTTGAATCACTGTCAGATGACGAGGTCAACATCTGAGCTGGCACCCCACTCTCGAAACTTCCACTCACGCCAAAATTGCATGTGGTGGGAGAAAATTAAATAACACAATTCTACACTTCATGGAACTCTCACGAAGCTCTGGGGGTAATCTTTTAAACAAATGTTGAACAAAGAAAAATAAAAACCTGTAAATAATTTATGCTTTTTATTTACCAAATTTTAATTAACGCGCTCTAAATTTCTTAAGAACCCTATTAATTTGAAGGTTAAGGGTCGGATAGAATGTCAAAGAACATTCTTCACCCTTGAAAAAGTTTAAACATAACTATAGTTCTATAAAAGAAGTATACACATAAAAATAAAATTCTACACGTTTGAGTTAATTTATACAGTAAATACAAACTACATTCCGGAATAGCCGGAATATTTTTATGTATAAGATTTTTTCATTTGTGTCTGCAAATTTCAAATCCGTTGTTTAATGTTAACACACTAAAAATGAAATCCCTCTAAATTCAATCAACTACATCGCACTGCAGCAAAATGCTATCGATTTAGTTCTGTCAACATCACCCGCGCGAGAGCTTCCTGCAAAACGGATACGAATATGCACATTCGGCGTATTCTTTCGTTTTTCCTTTTAAGATAACTCATTTTCTTTCAACCTCTCGCATTCTGGGTTATATTTACCTACCTAATTAACTTCCGCGCACGGGCGGGAAATATCGGCGCGGACTATCGAAGCACCTAATTAAGTTTAACAACAAGCAGAAATGTTACATAAACGCAAGCTCCTGCAGATACCATTCTTTTAATTAGCAAAGGTTATTATTGAGACATCAAATTGTGTTTGATTTCTGCATATGAATACGGGGAATCGGTAAACGTAACAAAGGTTTTGCTAATTGAACCAGAAATGAAGTTACGGGCTGAGATTTGATCGTAGGAAGTTTCGGCGTTGGAAGTAGCCATTTCTTTGGTGGAAATTGGCAGTAATGTGCTCGGATAGAATCTAATTGAGTTGTTAGGGTATTCGATAAATTCTTTTCCATTGGTGGAAAATAAATAAACGATTCTGATTCGCTTTGTGTAAGAAATGCTTTCAAATTGTGATGAATTCGAAAAGTGGCCATTTTGTTGAAAGTTCAGATGGGTACGAAGATTATTACCATTACCGAAAGTACAGTCATATAAATTTGGTTCAAAGAATTAAATTCTGAGTAGCATTAACTCTCCTGATGCTTGTCTTGTACCGGATGGTAGTTGTTACCCTCTGTATTTAGCTGCAGAGAAAGAGCCTCTCGTACATGTATATTCTTAACCTTCCTAGTGGTTGAAGGGTCTCGAAGTGTTTCTCGTAATTGACAAAATTGATCAGATCTTGATGAAGGAGATATCTCGTCATTGGAAGAAACTGGCTAGATCTTGGTGGAGGAGATATCTCATCATTAGAAAAGACCAGATCTTGATCTCATAACCATAAACAATTCGGCAATATATTGATGACTAGATATCTTGTCATTTACAAAATTGGTCATATTTGATGTCAAGACCACTTGGTGTGTTAAATTATGTGTTTAGAAGCATGTGGAGTTTATCAACGCAACTCCAAACAAGTTATTGCTACTTGCATTTGGTTTATGATAATTTTGATCAAAACGAAAATATTGTTATTTACCCTTTGGAGGCTCGTTACTATTTTGGCTTACCAATAAATGGACGCGTAAATTATTTCCTTTTGCCTAATACATATTACGGCTTTCGGTTAGATGCATATTATGCAAGACAATCGGGCTTTTTAAAGTTTTCTGCTGTTGAACTAATTGATTTGGGGCTCTGCGGCAATATCACAAAAACCAATTACACCACATGATACGTAGAATGTGCCTATAATATAGAAGCTTTGTTAGATACATTGCAGCAGCATAATATATAAATGCGCACTGTAAAAAGAATAGCTCTCAGTCGTTTATATTGTTGACAAATGCTGACAGTATGGATGGGATACAATTAACTCTCTAGACTTCCGATATACCTGAAAAACTGAACTAAAACAACTTACTGCTGTGCACATGTCAAGATGAGTAGCGTCATACAATTTCGATTAAGCCTATTTATATAACTTGATTCCAATGAGAAATAAATGTGATTAGAGACGTCATTTGTGTCCAAACTCAAGAGCTGTACTTCCCCAAAATTCTCAGAGATACTAAATGTAAGTCAACACATACAATTAGCATTATAGAATTTTTTTTATAAGAAATTCTATTGATTTTTTTTCAGATCCGTCATTTTACCTGCCATTTCAGTAATTTTCTCTAAATCATCATCACTTAATACTAAGACGTTTTTATAGAAGCTGACGTTTATTTTCCAACCAGGTTTCAGTAAACATTTTCCGCAATTTCATCGCTATAACTGAGGGATCACATTTTAATAATTGGCTAGGTTTACGTAATAATTGGCCCAATTCCATTCCTGTAATCAACTCTTAATACACTTGTTTTATCTTTCCTTGAAAGTATTCATCAGTTGCTTTTTTGTAACCAAATATTTGGTGGTACTCCTTAATCTTTGATAGTATCTCAAATGTTCTCTAAAATTTGAGGTCCTAATTAAAATTTGAGCCTCTATAGGTATTATTTTTATTCTCTCGGAAATCATTTCACTTATTCTCAACTAAGCTTCTACAGGTGAAAACATGTTTTTGGTTTACCTACACTAAATAGAGGGACTTTATCACTAACCTTGTTTGTTTTGTATATTCCTTCTATGGATTGAGGTTTCAATATTGGCTGTAATTTCGAATCCAAATTCATCTGGTCGCAAAAAATAAATATGTAATCGCCCCCTTGTTACTTTTTTTTGCATGTTTTTCTTTTTTGATAATAGACCAGTATAAATAAATAGAACTCATGATGAAGTTACTATTTATTTATGATGGTACCTTATAATTATTTCATCAACTATGACCTACCATTAATTATTTGCTTTTTATATTCGTGTTTCCACACAGCATAGGAACATTCAATAAAGATGAAAATTAATTCAACAAATTTTGAAACTTTGAAAATTATTATATATCGTTTGATAAGCTAATAAAAGGTAAATGAATAATAAATAAATATTTATTGTGTGACGAAATTTGAAAGGAATTTTCAGTTTAGCAAACAAACATGGCGGAATACGGGGGTTTTACTTCCTGTTACATGGTCTCGCATATATATCGGGATTACCTTAAAATGTAGTTTATTCCTGTTTCGGTGACGTTCGGTGTTTGCTCTAATTGACTTTAACCAATTATCATATCAATTCGGAATTCATTCTTTGACATTTTTTGTGGCGAAATGCTGAAATCGTGTTCAAAAAATAAGCCAAGAGACATCAGATTCGGTATACGTACAACAAACACATTCGGCCACAGAAACGCTACCTCTACCTACATTTAACTTCCTTCATGAAAATTCCTTTCATGTGTAGCCTGAAATGTTAGCTGAAATGCCATCATCATAGTAATGTTTTTGTATGATGTATTTTATTTTAACATTATTTACCATTTTTCAATTCGAAATTCATGTTCTGGGTTTTCTATTGGCGACATGCTGAGAGAATATTCGAAAAACAAGCCAAGTTACGTCACGTCGGGAATTTGTACACAGAAAGCACCCATTCCACCTCAAAAACCCCATCGTCACCTACCATTAAGCTTGGCAGAAAAATCCTCTCTTATATCATATTCCTTGCTTTTAACTATATATAATGTGATAAGATATGTCAAGGCATTTTACTCATAACTGATATAAACAATTTATTTGCAACTGTTGAGGACTGCTATATTCGAATCTTATAGCACAGTAGTAATTTAAAAGTTTACACCATATAGATTATTTTGAAATTTATATCTGGGAATAAGATCCTAGTAATCATTATAGAGGATCCCCATATTCATTACTAGTCTTACTAGTATAGATATAGTAGTAGTAAATATTCTTCTATAACCACTCATCGATTACTTCTGCACTGAAATTTTATATTTCAATCTTAAAATTTACAACGTTTAGTGTTATATCCTCAACCTTTTAACTCTTTAAATTTCTTCCTTTTACATAAAATAAATTTTTGTGTCTGAATAATTCAAAAATTAGAAAACGCTGTTTCGTTTGATTGGAACCGCATCTGTTCAACCTTAACAGCAATCTCTGCTCCATTATTAAACGTACAAGGTTTCTCATTTCCAAATTCATACGCCCTGCACATGCTGTTATTAAAGATTACTTTTTTATTTCATTGTTCTCTAATATCATCCCATCATTCTGCTTGACTGATGACGAACGAGACCTTAGGGATTATTAGCAATTACCTTTCTTAATTTCGCTGCGACCAACTATTTCGCTTTATCAGCAATTTCGGTCCTTTTAAAGCATTGCCTCATGGCTAGACTCATCCTGATTTATACGTGCACGCCTTAAATACAAATGTAATTTTTTATTACTTGAAGCAAGTTTGATGAACATTTTCGGGAAATATAATTTTGGGATTTCCTCTGATTGGACAAAGTTCAGATTCTGATTCGTTCAACGATGAATGAATTTCTTTGTTTAATAATGAACACTGGGAGCTTGGTTTTCAACGAATCATTACATTTTTCTGAGATTCGTAAAATTAGATTGTGCAGAATCCTTGACTAGCTTGAAAAATTTAAAAGAATTCAATATTCAACAAAGCCTAATTGTGGGTTTTTAGAACTTCATGAATATTAAGAACTTGAGAATTCGTTACAGAGGTTCATGTATCGTCAATACCATGTAAAACTATCGAATGTTAAAAAATTCCTTAGATTTTAAACCTTATTTTTGCATTGAGCAAGATACGTCCGGTGACAAATCTTCGAATTTGTAGCTAGTTTAGAAATTCAGAAATGGTTATGACCAAATAAATGAATGTGCTAACTTTTCCCAGATATTTATGTTGATGTATCTAATAAATTTGCTGCTTTGTTATACCGGATTTTACGTAAAATTTTTTCTTTCTGGATGAATGACGAAAATGTGTGTTATTTAAGTCTGGTAATTATTTTTATGAAACCCAATACATGCACTACGAGTGGCGAATGTGCCACACTCGCATTTTTGTCATTATCATTTTCTAATTAATTGAATTTGCATAAAAAAGAGAGTATTGATTGTGGCATATTTGCACCTTTAACTAAATGAACTTCGGAAAATCAAAATAACTAATTGATGTAGAATAACGAATGTACCTTTTTGTTAAATAACAATAATTGATTGATAAATCACAACTGTATTAACAAGAATCCAAAAGATTACACACAAACATTGATAACATTTTTGTTTTCGTCATTGTGTTTGTTTTCAATTCCCAATTAAAATTTTTATTGCTCTCCTGGAAAGTTGCTAGTTTTACATTCGATAGTTTAACATGGACCAACTTTTGGTTTTGCCCTCTTCGAACCCAACAAAGGACATTCCTTATTGCAACTACAGATACATTAATGTGTGTGTTCCGTGGACCTGTGTGAATACATCTAACGAAATCGTATCATACCTGTGTAACTTCTAACTAGTTTTGACCTTCTTGACCAATGGAATCTTTTCTACGATTCTTTCAGCCAATAAATGGGGTTTCCAGATATTAGTGTGTTGAGGCGATACTGCCTTACTCTGAAATATAGTGATACTCACAGGGTTACTTCTGGTGGTTGTCTCGACGAGGTATCTCGCCATTAGATAAAACTGACCAGATCTTGATGGACGAGATACCTCGTCAAAACCCCTTGGAGGGTTAATTCTCGATTTTTATTCGCTATTAATTCCTCTCTAGAGTTTCGATGCACACACTAATTAATAACTCAGTCATTGCATTCCTCTCTCAGAAGCCAATAGATCCACCCCTAAAATCGCTGATTATGTCCCTTTCACGCTCTCTGACACTGTTTCACACATACTTGTTCTCCCTTCTGACTTTAATATTCACGTTGCTCTTACCCTTGGAAACCACTGTTTTGAATTCATTCCCATTATGTTACATTATGTCTCAATAAATCAGTGATTTTAAGTCTTAACACCAAACCCTATGACATTCGTTTCTGAGTAGTTTAGTACTGTTTCCTCCACAACACACATAGACTACATAACCACATTTATTGGTTAAAAGGTGGTTCGTTGCACTGAGTTTTATGGCGCAAGGGCCATATCCGGCCAAGCTGTGCCAAACACGAGACGACGTCAAGTGATGGGTAAACACACAGACAATGGAAGTTTTACTGACACAGAAGAGAGAAATATATCCAGGGATGAATGGTCCTGCACCGCCTCAGAGAAATATTTTATTGATCAAAAAGTTCAAAACTGGTTAGAAGTCATGCAGGGAAGCTGCAGAAGCAGAACGGATATATGTGTGTGAACGTATACGGCCTACATATACGAAGTCGTGGAAAAATAATCTTGGCCAAATACAGTCGCTGCGTCATAAAACCCACCGAACCTCTGCTAAAATAAAGAATTTTGCATTTTGTTGGATTTCAAGTGGAAAAACCCACGATCCATTTATATATATTAATGAATCACGTGGGGGGACCTCCGGAACAAAGAGATATATAGGCAATGAGCAATGAAATAAATTTAGTTTTTGATACAAAAAGCGCTACCTGCACATTTTTAGAATGTCAAAAAATTCAAAACTAGTTAGAAGTCATGCAGGGAAGCTGCAGAAGCAGAACGGATATATGTGTGTGAACGTATACGGCCTACATATACGAAGTCGTGGAAAAATAATCTTGGCCAAATACAGTCGTTGCGTCATAAAACCCACCGAACCTCTGCTAAAATAAAGAATTTTGCATTTTGTTGGATTTCAAGTGGAAAAACCCACGATCCATTAATATGTATTAATGAATCATATGGGGGACCTCCGGAACAAAGAGATACATAGGCAATGAGTAATAAAATAAATTTGGTTTTTAATACAAAAAGCGCTACCTGCACATTTTTAGAATGCCAGAAATTTCTGCACCATGTGTGAAATTAAAAAATGATTTTTACATGTTTTTACAGAAGTTATAATCAAAAAGAAATACTCAAACTTTGATGTCTCTTTTCCAACTTCAAAATAGATATTTTTTGACTCGGAAAAAATTGAATAGATTCCTGCAAAAGAGAACGATAGTATTCATCCCTAATTTGGCGAAAACATTTCAAAAAACCACCAAAACGGTCGATTTGATACCATTAATCATCCCGTCTGTCAACAACATGTTGGAAGTTTTATACTCCTCTAAAGCTCAAAAAATGGTTTTTTCCCTTTGTCGAGTTATTGCTGTCGTTAGCCCCAAACACAAAACGAATTGTTCTTTATCAGCTCTCTTCACTTTAATTCTTTTTGACGGCGATTCCCCAGACATATTTCTTTCACGCGCCCTGAAAGGGAACCGGCTGGGGCTACCCTCTGTAAGAATGGAAACTAAATGCTTACTTAACCACGGTCTTTCTTATCCGGGAATCAATGGAAGAACAAAACCTAATAAAATAAGATCTCGGTTGCGACTGAGAGTGGGATTGAGCTGCGAAAACCGAACTTAATCTTTTTCATCTCACCGCAAAAGCTCCTCATTATTTCTTTTGATGTGTGGCGGAAGATTAGTTGGTTGTTTTTTTTGTGTGTGGTATTCTGGCACGCGGGGAGACTACGCTTTTCTGATATGATATTTAAATAAAATGTTACGAAAAGTCAGCAGGTAATTGGATGATTTCAGCTTTTTTTCACGAGAAGCGGTCGTGACGTTTCGTCTGTTACCTTTTATTCGGTTCAGAATTACGTGTGTAAAGTTCAAAGCTTTACCGGAGTTTTCCTTTATTGATTCCGAATAGTCTTTATTTGAATTCCCCGCTGTAATTCTCTAACTTTCACATCCTTTCTAACCAATGAATTAAAAAACATCAGGTATCAACTAAATTTCGTCGTTTTACCATTAAAACCTCTTGATTCTATTCTTTTGTTAATGAGATTTTATTGTTTGGTTACAAAATTCTTACTAAACTGGTTTCAAAAGTTCCGAAGTCCACATCTATTATGAAGCCCTTATCAACAAATTAGAAACCTCGTATCTCTAAACGGTCTACAATTAAGATCCTAGTATTTTATCGTTCCTGTAAAATTTTGATTTGAAGATTCACGAGGTTTTGATAGTAAAACGAAGATCATGTTGTCTTACAATATGCCAGTTTTATTGTATTTTACCATGACAGCAAACGAAAGTACATAAACAAGGTCATCAATTTGACTTTTGACTTCAAATCCTGACAACATATTATGTTATCTGGTTTATAAAACTTCTAGGGTAATAATAAAACAGTAATGGAATCGCGACACCAAAAACATTCAGTGCTGTTTAGAATACTGACTTTCAATTTTACGACAGTTTAAAAACATTGGCACTAGTGAAACTGAAAACGATAAACTGAAAAAAAAACAACGCTCAAAAATATTTATAAATTTATGGCAGGTGATCATTTTTCTCTCTATTTTTCCATTAAAATTTATTTACACACTTTATTTTGAATTTTTAGTAATGACATCCTAGAACTTTAAAACACATCTGTTATCAAATTATAAAACATCGAACAATGTTTATTATTCTATCTTATGTGGATTATTATTTATTTATCTTCTACGCTTTGATGTGCGCGTTTCCTTTTAAATATAGTCTTAAATTTTCTACCTTCGAATTCTTAATTATTTCTTCGCGACTGTATTCTCCAGTGAGTGCTATATGAACTATACATACTCTATGGCTGATATCAAATTTCAAACAACAGTAGAGTTATTTAGCTTCAATTGATTATGGTTGGGATTTCTGGAAAAATTTAGAACTGCTTCCAAACAAACTCATTTCAAATGTGGCTTGCATACATTTCCAACAACTTCCCTCAAAATTTCTTGTTTTAACATATGTGGTTGTAGAATTCCGTTTCATGAGCACAAAACCTCTTGAACCAAGACTGGTAGATAATCGAATTTATTCAAAGTATTTCAAAATTTTAACAAAGCGATTAACATGTATTCTTTTCCATATTTCAAAAAATTACTTGGTTTTATTGAAAGCTGCACTTAATAGGAAAGTAACACCATCATTCTCATTCTAAATAGGTACGCAGTTTCTATTCAGAACGGAATCTATGAATTGAGGAAAGCTTCCTAAGGATTTCGTTTTAAATTGCATGTAAATTAGAGAAAAGCAAATTTTATATGGGTCTTCGTCGAAAGAATATTAATGTTAGAAAAATATCCAAACTATGGATTTTGAAACATTAAAAATTCTTTGTCACACTGAAAGAAGGACAGGGTCCCCTACTTTTAGAGTTGAAGCTATATTTAAGCAACTTATACCTGTTACAAGTTTGTTGAAAATTGTTTCTTTTTAAAAAAGATATCAAGTCGACCTATAATCTTTTAAAAATTAAAGGTAGGTAGGTATAATTTATAACTTCGCACTGAAGCAACACAACGGGATAACGACGTCGGTTCGGAATCAATCCTGCAGGGAAAGATCCAAGGACAATGTCTCGTAATTTTGAACCACGATCAGATGACGAGAACAACACCTGAGCTGGCACCACACTTTTCAAACTTACACACCACGCCAACGTGAGGACATTTGAGGCAACGACAGATTTAACGTGCACCGTCCCGTGTACACTAAGGATTTTAGTTGGACCATTTTGAACACGCAAACCTCTTATTGTGAAATGATAATCGGTTGCCTTTGCTTTGTTTGTACTGAATATGTTCAATTTTAAAATAAGTTCTTTTCTTATTGCAGGTGCCATTAAATGGAATTTTCAAGAAAAAATGTATTTGCTTAAACAATTTATTCGTGACTATCTTATCATATTGATTTATCATTCTTCCCTTAAAAATGGTAAAATTCAAAAACATCGCATGCCTATTGCAAGAGTTCCATGATTGAAAACATATTGGTAATGAAACTGAGTGCTAGTCCACATTTGTCATAGATTTGTCATTTTTACGATTTCAGTTACGGCAATTTTACAGGAAACGAATTTAAATACTCTTTTTAAGAATTTTTAAATTCGTTTCCGGTAAAATTGCCGTAACTTAATTCGTACTCACCACCGAAATGAAAATCTACATTTTTAGCAGTCATCTTAGATCACTTTTCGTAATTTTGTTTAAAAACAGGGATGCGATGAATGTCAAATGGATTATTTTGTGAATATGCATGTATACAATTTGCTTATAAGTTGTACCAAGTATGTTGTACAAATTATAAAAATGTGTCGAAAATGAGCGAAATATTATTCTCCAGCCAAGCAAATGATGCTGGTATATTTCTTACAAAAGAAAGTGACTAATTCTGGCCACTTTTTCAATCTAAAAAATTCAACCAGGGTAAGGTCGGGTAATTCTGCTAATAGTAACATCAAAATTTGTAAGTTTCAAAATTTGTAAGACAAATGACTTTTATAGCTAGCTGTTACCTAAAGTATATCATAGGCGATTATATTCATGTTTCTCACTCGTAAAAACTCCAGAAATTTCTATATTCAATGTTTCATCGGTGCTAGAATGAATCTTCATTTGTCATATACACTGGACAAAATAATATGAACACCTGTGAAAAAACAAAACTCGACGGAACCTGTCGTATACTCCCGCCCTCTAGTGTGGAAGAGTGCCACCTAGCGGGCGAAAATGTGCACACATCAGTCTATTAGTAGCAGTGATAGCGTTCGGATGCGAATATATTGGGGCGTTAAAACTTCGTTATGGATGACCTCGCAGATTTAGAAAGAGGCATGATTGTTGGAGCCCGTCTTGCCGGAGCCTCGTAACGAAAACAGCCACCCGTTTTGGTGTCGGGAGAAGTACCGTGTCGACAGTAATGACAGCCTACAGCAAACAGGAAAAGACATCATCTGCCAAGCATAACAGTGGACGAAAGTCGAAGCTGACTGATAGAGACAGAAGGGTTTTGAAGCGGATTGTGGCCAGAAAACACAAGACAACAGCATCCCTGATATCATCTGAGATGAACACACATCTACAGGAAGGTGTATCGACAAAAACTATCCGTCGTGAACTGCATGCAACAAACATACACGGTAGAGCGGCTATTCCAAAACCATTGGTGACACCATGCAATGCCTTGAAACGACGAAAATGGTGTCACGACCCTAAGAATTGGATACAACAACAATGGAAGAATGTCATCTGGTCAGACGAATCGTCGTTCACATTATTCCAGACTAACGGACGTGTTCACGTTTGGAGAACGCCAGCACAAGTCTTTGATGTTGACTGTCTCCTTCCTACTGTTAAGCATGGAGGGGAATGAGTGATGCTGTGGGGCGCGATGTCTCACCGTGGTCTCGGCCCACTTGTTGTCCTGCAAGGGCGGGTTAGAGCCCCGGTTTATGTCAGTATTCTGGCCGACCATCTTCATCCAATGGTGCAAACTTTGTTCCCTGATTCTCGACCTGTGTTCCAAGATGATAATGCGCCCATTCACACTGCTGGAATTATCGGAGACTTGCTTGATGAACACGATGATGAACTGCAACACCTCGGCTTGATGAACACGTTCATCATCGTGTTCATCAAGCCAGTCTCCTCAGTCCCCTGATCTTAATATAATTGAATCTTTGTGGGGCAAACTGCGCAGTAGGTTTCCACCTCCAACGACACTTTCTGAATTAGTGACCTTTTTCCAGTAGGAGTGGCTACGTATCCCTGTAACTGTTGTGCATGACTTGTATTTGTCCATTCCACGACGGATACAAGCTGTAATTGATGCAAAAGGAGGGCAAACAACCTATTAATAAAGATTTTGTCTCATTTCACAGGTGTTCATATTATTTTGTTCACCCTCCGTATGTTGCTTTATTGGGTAAGGTTCTTGCGAGTTTTTCTTCTGTGCTATACAAAAAAAAATATTCTTCTAAACTATCTTTATATTGGGAAGTATTGTGAATTTTAAATAAGCTGGAAATGCGACATTTTATCATATTGATTATTATATACCATGAAAGCATTTAATAGAAATTTATCCTTTATATCATTATTTCAACAATTGATATTACCTCAGAAGGTGACTTTACTTAAATACCGACACTTTACAATAAAATGCATCAGTGAAATTACTATTATTGAAATTCCGTCGAACTTTTTTTATTGAATAATAGTATTAAAAACTTCAACCCTCAGTAAAACTTTTTACCACTTAGTATCCTATAGGAAATCGTAATGGCTTTCGGAAGATGCTAATGACACTTGTTTTCAGAAATTTCATTCATCGGCGTCTGGCTTAATGCTTTTTTGGAACTTCTGTTACCGGTAATATCAGTATAGGCTATGGAATTATATGAAAGTTGATAAATGGCAGTAATCGCGTAATCCTTCATTCACTTAAAAACCCTTAAATATTATGTCATTAATCATTTACGCAAAAACTGGAGGGTATTTTGTGAAGTCTATCTCGATGGTTTAAGCTATCTAATTTTGCATTACACATTTGGTTCTCGATATGATGAATCGTTGTCTAAATTCGCCATTATGTTGTTATCGAATACGTCGGAAATATTCGTAAGTTGTCGGGTTTTATGCTACAACCGTCTTCTTTATAACATCACTTTTTAATTAACATATAATTATCTTTATTTTAAAATGGTATGGATAAAAACTAATTTAAGCAATACAGTACAAGTTAAAGTTTTATTTAAAAAACAATAACAAACACCCTAAGAAAATTTCCGAATTTTACATTAGTTTTGTATTGTTATCTGGCCTCCGGTAGCCCAGTGGGAAGACCTGCGGATTACCACCCAGAGGGTTCCGAATTCGAAGCTCGGTCCAGAAAAATACAGTTGTGTACACGGGGGTCGGTGCACGTTAAAGCTGTCGTGGCCTCAAATGTACTCACGTTCGCGTGATGTGGAAGTTTGGAGAGTGGATGCCAGCTCTCGTGTTGACCTTGTCATCTGACAGTGGTTCTAAATTATGAGGTTTTGTCCTTGGATATTTCCTTTCGGCATTGATCCCGGACTGTCGCCAACAGCCCGTTGTGTTGCACTAATGCGATGTTAATTATTTACTTACCTATCTGGTGGTTATAGTCGCGTGCCCTGCAGTGGTCAACCTCTTGTGTAGAAATGCTGTTCCAAACTGTCACAAGTTCTGAGCAAGGGACAATTTGTTTTTCGTATTTGGATCTTCATTCCTGTTACCAATTTTGCTAATGACGAGATCTCGTCATCCAGATATTGATATTTTTTTATGAAACGAAATCAAGATCTGTTCAGTTTTCTTTTAATAACGAGATAGCTATTCCATCAAGATCTGGTCAGTTTTGGTCTAATCTAATGACAGTCGAGATACTAATGACGAAATACTTCGCGACAACCACTAGGGTTACCAACCTTTAGGGTTAGCTAAACAGCCAGACCAAGTTCATAAGTTTGAACACACTCAAAAAGTCTAGCATTAGACTGGGACTCCCATAGAAAACATTTTTCGGCAGACCAACACAGTCGAGTAGATGACTTGGGGAGGCTTGTTTAGTAATAAATAAAACAATTAGGCAAGTTGGTAGTGCTTTATGGCCTTGAACGAACGGTAGATACCGGATGATGTATTCATAACTAAAACCAAGACAGGTTGTATGGAAAAGGTAGGTACGTAGGTATTTCAATTAAAGTCACATTGGAGCAACACAACGGGCTATTGATGACGGTCCGGGATCAATCTCAAGGGAAAAGATCCGAGGACGACATCACGCAATTTTGAGCCACGGTCAGATGACGAGGCAACACCTGAGCTTGCACTCGACTCTCCCAATTTTCACACCACCTCAACGTGAGGACATTTGAGGCCACGACAGATTTAATGTGCACAAGACCCCCTTTGTACACAACAGTGTTTGGTTGGATTCGAACTCGGCAACCCTCTGGTTGCTAATCCGTTACTCTTCCAACCGGGTCACCCTGGCCCTATATTGCCATTAAATTGTCGACGGACATTTAATGGTATCGGAACATTTTAGTGGTATTATGCTTCGCCACCATTAAAATGCATCAATAAACAAGAGCTGAAACTCGAGTTCATTAAGGAAACTATTTCGTCCACAAGCTGTTTCACCTTTCATTGAATTATTGTTCACACTGACCAGATCCTGATCTTTATGGACGAGATACCTCGTCATTAGAAGAAAACTGACCAAGTCTTGATCTCGATGTTATAAAAAGTCGACACTATCTTGATAACGAGATATCTCGTTATTAGAAAAATTGGTCAGATATTGATGGACGAAATGTCGAAACCACTCTGAGGGTTAAAGTTCAGATTACACGATCACGGAATACATATAAAAATTAAATTTAGATAATTACTCAACCTTTTTAGGTTTTTAGGCGAGTGGAAAAATTGCTTGTTTTAATTTTAAGCGAGCCAGAATAATCCCTTCTTCAAGTATTATCCACTATGCCGGAAAGATCTTTTAATAAACACTTGATCTGCCACAAATAAACGACACTATAGTCCATTGATTTTATTGTCTAGTTGGATTTGGGTCACGTGGTCTTGAACGAGTCTATACGTTCAAATCCGTGAGTCTTCATTCTGCTTAGTCATATAGTAGGGGCACACAAAGAGTGACGAAATACATAGTCACCTAAGGCGATCGCCATGTTTTTGCGTATGGCAGCTGTCAGGATATTGAATCATCGAGGATTGGCATCCCACCGCTGTACCATTTAATGTTGAAAGATAGCGTGGCTATCCACGTCGGTTCCAATTCACCTGGAGATGAAGACTAGTCGTTTTCCGATTATCAGTAAGATTTCATTAAATAGTTACAGACTAAGCTTTTCGGTTGCGTGTATGGAGACGAATACTTGTTATTAATAAGCTAAGGCTGATACACAATTACAAAGAACACCCATCAAGTCTATTTTACACTCCAACTCCAATTCTCCCAAATTAAATTTATCACATTCCATATCAAGATTACATTTTACTATTATTAAAAAATACATTCGCATCATCATAGTTCGTGCGTGCACGATAAAAATATATTTACTAAAATTATAGAATTCGCGTGCTTAAGAAATATATCAATACACAACGTTCAATAACGTATCAGTAATGTTTACATATATGCTAATACGAGGTACACGCAACCTATATAAATCTCATTCACGGAGTGCTTGCATGAGCTTACAGCAGCCCTTTCCCCTTAGGGAGCTTACTGATTTTCAAGAAATGAACTTTCCCAGGGTCATGTGCCTTCTGACCAGCGCCGCACTATGAACATGTATCTCAAGTTCATGCATAGTTCGTCCGTCTCCCGTGGTATTCGACTTCGAATGAATACTTCGTTTTTCTTGCTTATCTTCTTTTATGTATCTAGATTGTACCTCAACAAATTATCCTTAACTGAGGTGGGGTGCCAGCTCAAGTGTTGACCTCGTCATGTAACAGTGGCTCAAAATTGTGAGGTGTTGTTCTCGGATCTTTCATCCTCGGGACTGATCCCGGACAGTTGCCAATAGACCGTTGTGATACACTAATGTGACGTTAATTAACTACCTTAACTGAAGGGGAGTAAATAAGTTCGGAGTGTCGATCACGGTAGACATTCCCGTGAAAAAACAAAATAGAATAGGGTGAAAAAGAGAGGAGAGTATAATTATGAGGGTGTGTTCAAAAGCAATAGATAATTTCTTCTTTTGTATAGTCGTTTTTAGAAAATCAGTTGCCAACGTCAAATGAAATGATGTGTTACATAATATAAATCCAGTATCCACATCCACGTTTATTGTTAGTCCTGAACAATTCTGATGGGAATGCGGATAGTCTTACGTAATGTCCGGTAATTTTAATGTTAACAATATATTATTAGTTGAGGTAGTTTTCCGGAGGCGAAACCGAAGAAGATTGTCTTTGAAAAGGGGGCGTTGAGTCAAAAATGTTTGGGGAATTATTGTTTAAATAAACGACAAGTAATCAAGGGGCAAGGCGTTTATCATGATGGATCTGTTAAGATTCCGTCTTATGTGAAAAAAAATTAGATACGCATTAAGTCTTTTATTTACCATTTTTAATAAGCAAAAAAATATATTTACAAATATTGAAATTAATGTTATTTATAAAAATTAATTTTCTCTTACATTTCCTGTGATATGAGAAGGTTTTCCAGTGCAAACATAAATTACAGGAGAAGAAAAATTAATTACTGCTTTGAACTAATATGGGGTATTGCCGTTTTAGTGTTATTTTTATGTAAGCGACATGCTGCAATTGCATTTGTGTAACACGCTAAGTTACACCACAGGTTACGAATGGTATGTGTTAAAAATAATCAATGGGATAGTTACAGGAATACAATCATTGCATGGATATTTCTCTAATGGAAATGAACTACTATCAAAGAAATGACAGAGATCAAGCAACTTTTAAGAAAATATGTTTATTGATAGCATTCTATGTATATATTGACAGATATGATTTTATTGTGATAAAGAGACAGGTGTTGTCACATAAGGTTCTTGGAGCATCAGAAAAATCTAAAACTGAAGGATGGATTCAACCAGAAGACATATCAGTAGATTGAGTCAGAACAAAATATCATCAAAGTAGCAGATCCAGTCATCAAAACAGCAGAGCCAATCATCGAGGTAGCAGTCACAATCGAGAAAAGTGTCACATTCGAGGTTTTAAGTCACATCAGGGTAAAGTAGGTCACAATCGAGATTTAGAAGCATTAGTCTTCATAGTCGCAGACATTTCAGTAGGTAGAGGAGATGAACTACTTGCAACAGCAGGGCTTGAAGAAGTTCCAGATCCTGCGTCTCCAGGAGTTAGGAGGTTTCTTCATCCTTCGTCCAAACCGCTCTTTTTCCGGAATGGTGCACAAGGAGGATACGAAATGAAGTTTCTTCCTGTATTTGCGGTGGTTGTAGCGATCTCGATCGGTGAATCCCGTAGAAGGTGGGAAATCAATCACGATGGGTGACGAGTCCTCAGATTCATCGTCTAAACCGTCACCTGCGGCCAAACAATCAAATCCAATCTCCTCTTCCAGAATGGTTTCCAAGGTGGACACGACAATAAATCTGAACCTGTACTTGCAGTGTTCTTGACGATTTTCACGAGTGAAACCCGTCGTAGATGGGAAATCGATCACAACAGGTGACAAGTCCTCGAATTCATCGTCTAAACCACCACCGGCCGTAGAACCGGAATTCATCTCTTCATTCAAAGGAATACCGTCCAGAGCAACCATTTTTCAAAAATTAAATATTTCTTTACACAAATCGCTTCTTACAGAAGACGCGCACACCTCACTTCAAAATTCGCTTTCAAAAACAGTTCACTTTCAAAAACAATTCGCCTTCAAAAACAATTCGCTTAAAAGTCAATTCGCTTTCATGCACAAGATAAACAGTTCTCTCTAGAACGTGATGAACTATAACAATTAGAATATCTCTATTGGGATTAAAAGAAGGGTGCATTGTTAGAGAAACTTATACCTTCACAACAAAGTAACTGCGTAGAAAGTTTGAAAAATCGCATTGTTGGAAGTGAATTGCTGCAATTGTATTATTTAAAACATCTATAGTAATTTAAGAATTTTACGAATATTAATCCTTGCCTGTGTCACACTATAAATGCATATTGGGGACACTGTTTTGGACTTGTCTAATTTTTTTATGGTTTCATGGTCGGTGTTCCTTCCCCATGGACAACTTTCCGCTTTAGACCTAATTCTTAGTAATATTTACTTTCCTTTTGTTACATAGCGTTTCTTCCATAAATAAATGCATTATTATCCATTAACTAAAGGAAGCGCTTTTTTACATTTTCCCTAAAATTAAGTCTGAATTTACCTTATGAATACTGTTTTTGCAGATTACCTAGGTAATTTGAGAAATGAAACAATTGCCTGCACTTTAACAGATCGGTGTAGTTAATCTGCACATTACCTAGGTGATCTGCAGATTACTTGATTTCCGTACTTTAGCGGTAACATATTCACTAAGTCACGACATGTATTCAAACTATGCATTTCACACATTCAACGAAAATGGGATGGTCCTATATAATATACGATATTTCAAGACCCTCGATTTCTTCCGCTCACCGCAAGGTTTCGAGCTTGGGTGGGGATCGGGGTTGAGTGGGTTCTGATCCCCATCGCACGTCGGAGGAACCGGGCAGCCCATCCACGGATCGGGAGAGCCCACCCCCAGTGTGGACGCGCACTGCCGAACAACTTTATTAAAAGCCAAGATCATAAATACAAAAGGAGTCCCGACATAAAAGGTTTATAACACGGGCTCAACGCACAAAAGTGCGGAGGAAATGAACTGGCCATAGAACTGGGCCAAACACAACAAATAAAAGTCCCGACAAAAAGGCCAACAGGGCCAAAAGGTAAAAATTCCCGAATAACATATTCTCTTGTAGCGGTCGCGCAGAGTTCCAAAGGTAAGTTTTCAGTCCCTCTCGACTGAAAGGATGACTCTCCAGTGCTCCAAAATCATAGCCAGGCTCCTCTTCAAAAGTCCGGAGAAAGGTAAGTAAATCCCCTTTTTTTCTTTTGTATTTTTCGTTGTGGTGTGCTATTAAATTGTTAATTTCGACTAAGTCCCCCTATTTGTACTTAATTCTTTATATCCATTTCTTCCTTCCAGTCTCTCGTTGCGGTGTGCTCAAGCCATCGACTCAACTCCATAAACCCCAAGTGAAGGAGACGAACCACTTGATCAGACGCCAGCATATCTGAAGACCCGCAGCACTCAGCCCAGAGCGGACATCTCCCAGGACAGCGACAAAGGGCAGAGGTTCCAGGCCTCATCCCTGGAAGTCCAGGCACTCAGCCCCCACCAGTGCAGCCCCGTCGGAATTCCTGCCTAGCCGCTAAACTGGACAAAAATGCAATAGAACACAACAAGAACAAGTACCTTATTAATCATTTTTATTGTAGGCAGTGCCATAAGACGGAGTAAGCATAAATAGATCCAACGATCCCGGCGACGGGCCCAAGCCCAAATGCTAAGGTTCGACAAGCCCCTAGCTCAGGAGGAAGCTTGACGCCCTATATAAGGGGTATACCAGCGGTAGAAACCAAACGAATTTTTTCCTCCCTTCTCCTCATCAATTGAAATTTAAAAATACAAGAGGCAATTAAAAATGATTAAAATCAAACAACTAAATATACTTAGTTGATAGCCGACCATTAATTAAAATTCACGCATAGCGGGAAAAGAATCCCAACGCACGGGCCGAGGAAACATCAGCTATACAATTAATGGACTAAAAGTCCGGGGAGCAAAATTTCGGTTGGCCATCTCTCAAATACCTGTTGAGTTATAATAAACTACAGGCAATCTAGGGCAAAACTCTACAGCCGTTATATTATATCAACACACGAAAAAAAAAATTTTTTTATTGATACAATCACAGAGTCCCTCCGATGCCAGATGAGAGACAACCGCAGAATTTGGAGAGGGAACCGGGTCAAGTTCTAAAGACGGACATCACAATAACACGATCTCTGCGAGGAGTGCATTAAACGACCATACGGGCAGACGACCGCACGCGCAACCAGAGAAAACAGAGGACATGTCCAACTTAGATGAAGCACGTAATGATATGAAAACATGAAAGATAAAAAACATGAAAATTAAAACACATAGAGTAAATATTAAAAATGATCAACAAATGGTTTAAAAATCTTAAATGAAATAAAATTTAAATAGCTAAAAATAGATGGCAGCGGAGCAGATCAACCCATAATTAGTCGGGCCGACCAGCCACCTCCGCGGCAACCCCCACACACCTCCCGACCCTGAACAGCGTCCGCGGGTTGGCTAGAACTTTTTCCAGCCAATTGATTTTAAATTCATCCGCGGGCCCGGTCAGATGCCAGGGAGACGAGAGGGGGCAACCGAAGAGATAGTGGTCGGCGTCGCCCACTTCACCGCATGTGCATAGATCCGAATTTTTAATTTTAAAGCGGTGTAAGTAGGCGACGAACGGTCCATGTCCCGTCAGGAACCAGACGACATACCTGTTGGAGATGAGTCTTTTACAACTGACCCCAGGGAAGTAAAATATACGATATTTGTATTGCTTACTTTAAATACACTAATTATTGTATCCATATCCACGTTTATGGTTAGTCCTGAACAATAAGCATTCCTACATAATGGCCGCCATTTTGATTGGTAATTGTCTAAATATATCAACTTTGACACAATCCTTGTAATTTAAAGAGTATTTCAAATACAAAAATGTGCCAATTATAAGTGAGTTTAATAGAAATCATGTGTATTTTCTGCTGCAGCATTTGTACTCGTTAATTAGAATACAGATATTATATTTAAACATAAAATAAGCTTTTAAACTAATTCCCTTTCTGCAAAATCTAGTGATTATACATTTGAAAATAATTTCAAGTACTTAAATTTAAATCCTTAATAAAGCTGAACTTATATTTTCAACGATAAAACATGCATTAGAGGACTTATAAGAATTATTGTCAAATGAAAAGGATTATTTGCTGGCTTTACAAACTTAAACACTCCCAATCTACACTTAAAAGAGTAATAATAACTTCCATATTAAGCTTTGTGTAGTGTTTAAAGCAATTAAATGTTTTCCAATCGTAATTTATTTAATGGCTTTCGTTTTTACATATAAGTTGCTTAAAGCCGCTTTAATATTTCTCTTTTTGTGTTTGATGTTTCATATAAACGAAAGCTTTTCTAGTCATGCAATTTAAAATCTCTTAACTGTTCTGTATGATTATTGTTGTTTTTTAATTTTAATACGTTAAACGGGTATTCCTCTGTAACGCATGGGATAATCATACACAGTTTTTAGTCATGGAAATGTCTGTATATCCTATTATTCTTTATGGATCAATTAATTAATTAATTAATCATAAAATAATTCATCCTTGATTAAACTATTTTCCCTTTAAGTAAACTTAACCCAAAGTTTTGTGAAAATCTGTCATTTTCCCCTAAAAAACCTACAGGACATTTCATTGTGACCTGATATGTTCCGTATAAAAAATAACGACAGCTGTTTGGTTGCTTTGGCGTTTCATGGTGAAAGTACCATATTTGGCCAAACAGTGCCAAACGCAAGACAACATTACGTTAAAAATGTGAAAGGTAAAAAAGAGGGTTTGGATAACAGAGTAGAAGGATAAAAGCAGAAAAAGATCGCTTGGGTATCTCGGGAGCTCGACTGCCCTGACATGCTCCAAGTGGTTTCGACGAGATATCTCGTCCATAAAACCTAACAAATTTCGCTAATGACGAGATATCTCCCCATCTAGATATCACGGATTTTTTTATGGTAACGTGATTAAGATCTGGCCAGTTTTCTTTTAAAGACGAGATATCTCGTCCAACAAGATCTAGTCACTTTAGCTAATGACGAGATACCTTGTCGAGACAACCACCCGGAGGGTTAAAGGTAGTAACCCCCATGAAAAAAATAAAAGACCTCTAGAGTACCTCGGACCGTGTAGCCCGTACACACATAAAGGAGATGTGCTCTTGAAGGTAATGACAGATGTACTCAAACATTTAAGATAAGCTTATTTGAAGTTAGGGTAGTTTAAGTTGAAAAAGTTTTTTATTAATAAAGAACAATAAAATATACAACAATTTTCATGACTAAAATCTGTGTTATTGTGTGCAAAATCAGTGTGGAATGACTCTTAACGATTCATAATAAAAATTATGTACTTTATTAGAATATAAATTTAAAATTATTTTCCTTTTATACACAAGAAGTGTGGATAGAATTATGTATTGTATAGGTGAGGAAAGATAGCTATAAAAATTTTAAACTCTTACACGTTTTAGCAAACCTCCAAGTGGTTTCGACGAGATATCTCGTCTATCAAGATCTGACCAATTTTGTTAATGACGTGATATCTCGTCATCAAATTATTACCGGTATTTGGTGATGACGAAATCAAGATTTGGTCATTTTTCTTCTAAGGACGAGATAACTCCTACATCAAGATCTGGTCAGTTTTGCTAATTACTCGTACCTCGTCGAAGCAACCACCAGTAGGGTTAAGGGGGTACAGAACCTTTAAACATTCAAGTTTTAGTGAAAAAGGTAGAAGTTTCAAAGTTCTGTAAAAAATTGGTTTTTTTCTTGGATTCTTTTCAAATTTAGAACTTTTATAGAACGGATGTTATATTTGAAAACTAAATCACTTTAAATTTTCTAGCATTTAAAATTTCATGTTCATGAACAAAAATATAAAAACCAATTTTGGTCAAGTGGTTGTTTTGGGGAACGCAAGCTATTTCAAAAACTAATTACTGTGCAATAATGAAACACTCTTTACACATTTATTATAAAACACCCCATTACCTATAAAATACTGTATAACTATAATGATAGTTTCACAATTTATTTATGGATTTAGAAAAGCTTAAATCTTATCCCACATCAGAATATTATTGTAGGATATCAAAGAATATTTTAAGCTTAAATTCTGAAGGTCATATTATAGGTAATGAGTCCTATAATAAGTGTGCAAAGTTTTATTATTGAAGAGTAATTAGATTTTGAGCATTATTGAAGAGTAATTAGTTACCTTATGTCAAGACAACACTTGGCGAAAATAGATATTTCATATTTTGTTTATAAACTTAAAGTGATTTCCTTTTTTGATATAACATTTATAATATAAGAACACTAAATTTGAAAAGAATCCATCCAAACTTAGTTTTTACAGAAATTTGAAACTTATATCTCTTTTCACTGAAACTTTAAAGGTTTTGTCACCACCTAAAAAAGTTTGATTTGAGAAATAAGAAACTTGAATATAAAACTAAATATTTTACTCTAAAATTATCTTTTCAATCAGAGTACAACAAAAATATTTATTTTATTGAAAAATTTCACAAAAATCTTACATTTTCATAAATAAGGTTCCAACAGAAGAAAAGCCTTTAAAATTCTTAATGTAAATTAACAGACATTTGATGTGTGTATTGCACATACAAATATTCTTCAATTTTGAGAAGCCAAACGAATTTATTCACATTACAAAACATGTAAAGTTTGAACATTAAACATTACGAATTAGTATCAATTGGAAAATATATAAAAGGATATTTTTCTTTTTCTTTCATGAAAATTGATTTTGGAACACATTAAATGGCATGCTTTAAGACACATCCAATGCAGGACTTTATAGTACGCCATCGGGATTTTAGCAAGCATATCGTAATATACTTTAGAATTGAAAAGTATAATTATGTATAACTAACCAGATTATCCAAATGCCCCTATTTTCCAATAGCAGTACTGTCAGTAAATACTTTTTACATTTAATATTCTTCTAAATGAACTACTAGTATTCTTAATATGTACTGTGTTCTCAAGCTTCCGAAACTGGGTGCTTAAGAGCAAGAAATGAAAAGTGCTTCAAATGGAATAAATGTCTGTCCTGAATGCTCCGAAATGTGAATGAACAGATGCATAAATCTTGATGAGTGGTTGAATATCATAGAAAGTAACATTTATGTTGTGAAATATGATCCACTTTTGTAACAAATAGAAATTGAAGGAATATAAAATAGCTGACATTTTAAACAATGTTTGCAGTTCTTGGCCTTAAAATATAATCAGATAGAAAAATTGGTTAGCTTATTTAGCCTACACAGTACAGTCGCTGAAAAAACCGAATCACTACATTTATTTTGAGCATTATTCATAGAAGAGCAAATTCAAAGACATCATTCAAAAGGGAATAATGTCCTCTACAAATTTAAATGCAAACAAACTGCATAAAGATAGTATAGTAGAGTTCATATATACGACACAACTGGTAAAATGCAGTGTATTTTAGATAAAATAAATTAAATTTCCAACCATTTTTCAAGAATTTACACATTCCTCAGGTGTGTCAGACATTTTTAACTTTTGGTTGTCCCTTAATTCATAATGAGGAAAATTTAATGTAACGCAAAAACTAACCATAGGAATGAGCTGAAATTTTGCGTGGTCATATTAGAAGCCCTTCTGAATTGATTCCCATCAAAATATAGTAAGGCTCCAATTCATAATTTTTTCAAACATTAATTTAATAATTATTATTGCACACTAAAAGCTACTTTTAAAATAAAATATTAGGTGGGTTTTGTTTGAGTTCTTTAAGAGTAACATGGTACAAAATATCAGTGCTATACAAATATTATTTAGGAAGATATCCATAAAAGTGTGAGAAACTGATTTAACTTTAGGAGCTCCAATATTTCTGTACTCATAATTTCGAAACGGTAAGACCTAATAACATGAACTTTGGTATCTGCAGCTAAATTTTGATATAGATTGGAAATTGTGTGTCAAATAGGGGTTTTCGATTGGAAATTATGAAGTTGGTGCTCAATTTAATATGAAGACGGTCCCTTATGCACATTTTATGTATTTGAATTTGTAGAACACGTCAGTTTCTGTCGAAGGCCATATTTGAATTTCTCTACTGTTAAAATTGCTCGAATGAAGAGGTGCGGTTCGGTTTTTCAGAGACTACATGCCTACACAGCATGAGATAAGAAGTACCCTATGTAACTGTTTATGCTTGGCTTTGAGAAGCGCCCTTCGCAGGGGTGAGGTCTGCTGTATATAAATATTCACTCATTTATTATCCTTATGCCCAGATTGTCTGTAAACAAAGAGGGTGGCCACCTCTTAAGAAATCTTTAAACGTATTTTCTTTTCATACACAAAATACATTCATATCTCCTTCATGAAACTACAAGTACTATATCATCCAATTCCTGCTAAGGCTTGCCATGAAATAATCGCATTCACTTAACCCTCTAAATATTTGTCTCGTCATCAACAAAACAGACCACATCTTCATGGACGAGTTATCTCGTCATTGGAAGAAAACTGACTAGATTTTTATTTCGTCATCATCAAAAAATTGGCAATATCTTAATGACGAAGTATCTCGTCAAGTATTAGCAAAGTTCGCCAGATCTTGATGGACGAGATATCTCGTCGAAACTACTTGGAGGGTTAATCATTATATGGTAAAATATGTACATTTCTTTTAATTTCAAATTTTTTGTCTGTGTTTGTGTGTAACGTAATCAGGTAATGCGAGAGGAAAATGAGTTTCTGTGGGCATCCTCTCCCCGTGCAAAAAAGGTTACAAGATGATGCTATTTTTCTCATGCTACTGAATGTTACACAATTGAAACATAGCGTCTTCAGTTGTTTTCTGGGGTGTAAAACCAAATTGGGCATCAATGAAGAAATTATCTTTATTTCTCAAAACCATTTAATTCTGTTAATAAACAGTGCTTCGAGGCATTTTCCCAATGCCGCATTGATCCATACAAGTTTCTTTTTCAAAAACGCTTTTAACCCTCCTGGTGGTTTATCTTACCATCCTCTGATACAAAACCTTTTCCTTTTTGGATCTCCTTTCCCTAGGAGTAATACGGCAGTTTCTTCTCGACGATGTATCTTATAGAAAACTGATCAGATCTTGATGGCCGAGAAATTTCGTCTTTAGAAAATAAACTGACTAGATCTTGTTCTCGTCATCATAAACAAATCGGCTATATCGGTGACGAGATATCTCTTCATTAGCCAAACTTGGGACAAGGGAAATTAGACAAACTTGACCATCTCGATGGACGAGGTATCTCGTTAAAATCATCTAGAGGGTTAACATAAATCTTTTGAAACGGTTAAATACTTCGCACGAATTACTAATTACATCGCGCTCATACTTTCCAAATAACAACATCAATACAATTAAAAAAATAACACCATGAGAGTATTTTGAGTTCAAATTTATGCCGATAGCATTAGCAAAAAATGTCCCCAACGCTCTAGGAATTCCTTCCAAACTAAGTATCCCTCCGCAATATGCCTTCTCCTTTACACGCCACCACCAACAAAGAAAACGAAAGGATCGAGTTTTGATTGAGTCTCCCATAATAGAACGACTGAAGATCAGATTACCGAAATTGCGTTTTACACTAGGCATCAAACGGGTGATTAACTCAGATGGGGGAGGGGGTTCAGAGAAGCAATACAGCACACGTTCCACTTGGAAGCAAAACCCACTGCCCCCACACTTCGTCCAAGCCTTAAACTACACTACTGCCCAAAGCGTGCTATTGATTTGGATATTTGCATTGATTGGGGAAGAAACGAAGCTGAAAATTACGAGCTTCACAGCATCAATTTGCTCCATTAAAGGATAATACGCCTTTAGTGAGAAAGCTCGTCTATCACGGAAGCATTTAAATCAGGCGATGCCCTTCTTGGAGGGAGAGTTGATAAGGCATAAGTATGGCGGGTTTCTTAACAGGGCAATCAATGATTCAATGATTCAGTTGAATCATTTCTGGGTTTTTGGTAATATTTTGGCCTCGTTAGGGCTGTATTGAAATGGAGTTGTTTGGCTTGGGTTTTATATTGAAATTAATGAATAAAACATGTATTTTTACCGGATATAAATTCTATATTTAGGATGAATATAGATAATCAAGAGGGGAGGATGATTGTTCGTTGGATGGTATATTTCGGTTATCCTGTAATTAAAGTATTTCATCTATTTTCAATGATTCGGTAATTTGTGCACTTAGAACAGCTTTATAGACAGAGGGGAATGTGTTGTTTAATCATCGCTTCAATAATTCCATTAAAGACTGCTACATGCAATTTATTTTACTGCAGACTGTGGATGTTAAATTGAACATTTGACGTAATGCAACATCCAATTCAACCATCAAGTAATTTCGGATACTTTTAAATACTTTGATAGATAATAGATATTTATAGCATACGAACGTATGACAGTACATTTATGTTTCAAAATCAAAGAAATTGCCTTTTTGCGTTGACTATTTGTTAATTCTGGGGGTTGTGGATAAAGACCCTTTTAATAGGGAAACGCAAATAAAGTTGAACCATTTCTCATAAAATGTGTTAATTGAAATAGTTAATATATGATTTATTTAGGCCGTATTTAGTAATTAAAAGTTATATTACTTACGCATAATTTCATCAGGTATGTGTATTTAAAGCAAGTTATGATTTGATCTTTCTTTTAACGGTCATGTTTATCTATACGAAGGCAAATTAGGTGGATTTAAAACATGTATCTGGTATAGTATAAAGGGTACACAAAATCTGAGAGTTTAAGTTAATTTTCAATTTAACTAATATCACCTCTCAAATTAGGATCATTCTTATAAGCGTTCAGCTCCTTCATAAAACTATTATTCACTGATTTTTTCTAACACTTATTTAAATTATGGATGGTATGACACTTCAAGCGCTTATTGGTGAGAACATAACAGACTTTGTGTAACCAAAGGAGCACCATGAGAGGTGCTACGACATCGCACCCACCTTGAACTGTCACGTGCTTTCCTGGAGGACTTTTAGGGAGCTGGCCCACATTTACGTGTAGTCCCGAAGAAGCTAGGAATCTTCAGCCAACCTTTCGGCACATCCGGGATTCGAACTCGCAATCAAGAGCTGTTAGTCTACCAGCTTTTTAAGAGCGACGCCTGTAATCGCTAATCCTCTGGGTGGCCATTATTCATTGTAAGTCCCCAAATAAATTAAAGTCTGTTGAAGCCATTGTCATGTTGAGAATAGTTTAGGGTTGATTCTTAAGCGTTGGAAAACATAAATTTATAAATATCAGAAGATTCACATTTCCAAATGCTTACAAAATGTCACGTAAACTAGTAACGATTAATCAATTCTTTATTTGTTTCACAACAAACTGGTTATTCATTTCCAATTCTTGAAAGGTTACCAAAACCAATTTTAACCAATCCTTTCAAAATGTTCTTTATTTTTAAGTAAATTTTTTTATCCTACGTCTGTGTCGGGTCTATAATAAAGTTTCAAGTAATGGCTTCAAAGCACCATCTGTACTATTTTATTACTTTTAAATAAACTCAAAGTGATCATCTGGTAATTTTAAACAATTGTCAAAAAACACGAATAGCTTTCATATCATCTAAATGATTACAATTACGCTGTTGTGTGGAATTAAATTGTAATTTTGAAGAAACAAAACTAGTTCTACGTGTACAAGTTCATAATGTAATTATTGAATGATCCAAAAAGCTAATTCTGTGTTTATAAGTAGATTATGTACAATAGAAATTTGAAGATATGGTATCGCTTTTAAATGAGATGTACCATTCCAGGTTTTGCAAGGTTACTCGTAAGATTTACTGATCGCAATCAGACAGTCATCCTGTATTGTTCTTGTTACACAAGGTGGACTTAGTTATTTGAATATATGATGCAGTTTATTCTTCCAATTGGTTTCGATGAGATATCTCGCCCACCAAGATCTCACCAATTTCGTTAATGACGAGATATCTTACCATCAAGGTACTGCCGATTTCTTGATGATGACGAGATCAAGATCTAGTCAGTTTTCTTCTAATGACGAGATATCTCGTCCATCAAGACAACCACCACGGGGGTTAAGGTAGGGTAAGGGCAAACCAAAATCTTCAAAGTTCGTATTGAACCAATTATTCTATATTCTCAGTCCCAGAATTTTTTAAACCATTCATATTCTTACCACACACTCCCATACACTTTACTAATATGTTTGAACCTTGATATAATTAAAAAATACTTCCCAGTACTATTTCATGTGATACCACATATGATGAGTCAGGTGAGATTGTTTTCAACTTTTCCAGTGGTTGGTTGTTTTGGGGTTTGTCCAAGGGTTATGCCCAAGGGCCATATTTGTCCACTGTTCCAGTGGATAATTAACTGTTTTATTGTTTACAATGTGAGGAACGCAAGAACATGTCATTTCAGTCATGCTCTTTTTTGGTCTGCGCAACTTTGACAAAATTTGGAGCGTTTTAGCGATGAAACTAAATCATGAGACTCTAGAGTAGTGGTTCCCAAACTTATTATGCCCACAGACCCCTTCTCAAAGCAAAAACCTGACCATGAACCCCCAATGAAATAACTACAGAAGTGTGCATAGTAGCAAAATTACAAATTTAACTTTGATGTCTTGAATGGTGAATGGCAACGTAAAAATAAAATATAAATAAAACATTTTTATATTTATAGTATTTATTAAAATTATAACTTTTGTTTTAAAATACAAAAACATATTATTTTTCAATGAGATTGGTGAACCGGATGAGATGATGAGATTATTTATGTTCGGCTCGATGTTTGTGAGTAACATTCGTAAGTCTCCACGAGCAATAATTTGCACTCGGTTTCTTTTTTTCGTGATGAGGCTCGTAGCTGCACTGAATCCACGTTCTACTGAATAGGAAGACGGGAAGCAATCAACAGCTTCTGTACAGTGGCCCATAATGCAGGATATAAAATTGGCATCTGTTTTTGTAACCAGAATTTGTGGTACCCTTGTTCAAACACTGGTTTCAGCTTCTCATTTGTGGATAATTCAATAAGTTGCACTTGAATTAGTATGCATTCATCAGTTTGTGGGTCTACTTGCAAAAGGGTCCAACACCCAATCGGGGATGCTCAAGTGAAGAATGTCTTCAAATCTTTCTCTGAGGTCAGAATGAAGAGCCGTTAAGTGCTGACAAAGCAAGTAATTCTTCATCTCGTTTTTGAAATTTTGACAGATTTGGAATGAGAGCATTCTCCTCTCCCCAAGTTTTGTTTGTACAGAAAAAGTTTTGTAACAAACGCAGATATTATACTTTTAGTTTTGATTAAGTTGAATTGATCACCTTGTAATTTCAAATTGGTTACGTTACATTTGGCAAATAAGTCAGTCATATAAGCTGTCATTTTTTGAAGTAATTAAATTGAACCGCAAATCATTTTCTTTGCTTTCCAGGAATTTCAAAACTGAAGCAAAGGTGCATAAAATCGATCCAAACATGCACCTTTAGATAACCAACGAACTTCCATGTTAAGTAGTAAACGATTATAATCTTCATCCATTTTCCGAACAAAGTTGAGCAAATAATCTCTCATTTAAGGCATTCATTTTGATATTATTAACTGTTCTAATGACATAATCTAGTAAGCCATGCAAGCGTTCACTAAGATTTTTGGAGACTAAATGTTGTAGCTGAATGACACAATGTACAGATAATACATTCGTTATAGCTTGTTTTAAGTATGTCAGAAAGCCTCGGTTTCGTCCTATCATTGCCAGAGCACCATCAGTAGCAACTGAGAGGATATTACTCAAGGGTATAACTTTTGCATCGAAATTGTTTTTAGTTCATTAAATATTGTTTCACCTTTCGTATCAGTTTCCAAACATTTGGCAAATTTTTTCTTTTACAAATCTCACATAAGCTAAAAGTAAAGCTTCATTTCCTGGGAAAGTTGACTCGTCAAGCTGTATAGAGAATTCAGATATTTTAAGTACCCACATAAAGAATTTTCTACATCCTGAGCCATTTCGTCAATCCTTCTTTGTACAGTATTATTACTCAGTGGAATTCTTGTAATATCGGAAACTGGTTTATGCAGCACGGTGCGTATTACCTCACTTACAGCTGATAGAATAAGTTCTTCACCAATGGTGTGCGGCTTTCCGGACTTTGCAATCGGTAAAGAAATGTTATAAGAAACACGCAGTCCATCGTCGTCTCGCTTAAATGTTGTTGCAATGACGGTGTTTGCAAATATTTTTCTTTGACTGTTTAAAAAAAAGTTAAATCTATCTTTTTTTGTCGCTATGGACTTTTGTGAAATGTTCCTTAAGCTTAGAATATCTCATTGATTAGTTTGACAAAGTTTTATTGCATAGAAGGCACATAGGTAGAGCGCTATTTCCTGGTAACGGAATAAAGCCATATTTTAAATATTCAACACTATATTGTCTGCATTTTTTCTTCGGCTCACTCATATTGGAAAAAAAGAGCACAAATTTAAGATATAAGGGTAAAATTTTAAGTAAGTGTCACATATTGTATAGGTAAACATTTTTACTATGTATTTATGACTATGGATATTTATTTGTGAGACTTAAATAATTAAAATGCGTTACTACATAAAACAGAATGTAACTTTTACTTTTTCCTTTTGGTCCCTTGAAATTATTTTTCAAGGAAAGTAAATAATTAAATTATCAAATAAATTAATAAATAAATAATAAAATATAATATTGATAAATATTATATATAATAAAACTATTAAATAAATTAACTTTAACAAAAGTATAACTTTGCATAAATAAATTTAATATACAAGAAGATACATGTATTCAAAAATACTTACGCAACCTACGCTATCTTTATAACAATAAAAATGATACTGCTTTTTGTTCAAAAGTAGGAAAATTTGTTGCATGCACTTCACATCACACACAAAACAGAATTAAATTGTTGATTAGATGCATGACTCTTATAATGCCATATTTTAGACAAGTTATTGCATGAAAGAAAATTGTCCTGTAGCGGCGAGATTACGTTCCTGTTCGAACCTGCATAGATAGATAGGCAGCTGCGGTCGTCCCGGCTCCCACCGTGCGATGCTTGTCATTAAGTCGAATATCGTTTGCAGTTGAGTATAAAGAAAACGTAAGCAAAATTTATTCTTTCCGCTGGCTAGGCGCCCAAGTTCCTTCGCGCGCCGGCGATTTCCCAGTTATGTAATCACCAGAACTCTAATAAGGGCAGTGCACAATATGTAGTGAAATGAAATTGGCTGCTCATATTTTATAGTCTCCAGCTAACTTGTAAATATATCAATATTTTAATGTCAATAAATTCTTTTATTCGAATCTTGAGAAACCGGTGAGTTGCTCAACACAACACATTACTTATACTTTATGTACCTATCTATACTTATATTTTACTCAGGACGTAAAAATGGCTACAAATTTATTTATTGCTATTTATTTTTAACTCATAATAAAGAAAATGGGTCACAATTATTTTACTTTATATTATACCTTTCGAGGACCCTCTAACGTTGTCCACGCACCCCAAAATTAATTTTAATTTGCCACGGACCACTCAGCGGTTCCAAGGACCACTGGGGTCCCTGAAACCACTTTGTGAACCACTGCTCTAGAGCATTTCCAGCAGGTGGCAGTTATTTATTTAATCCTCCTGGTGGTTGTCCCACGACTGAGAATTTTCTCAATAGGAAAACTGATCAGATCTTGATGGACGAGATATCTCGTCATTAGAAAAATCTGACGAGATTCTGATTTCGTCATAATAAAAAATTAGCAATATCTAGATTGACAGCTCTGTTAATGACGAGATATCTCGTCATTAGCAGAACTGGTCAGATTTTGATGGATGATCTATCTGGTTGAAACCACGTGGATGGTTAATCGCAGACATGTTTCATATTCAGCTGATGCCCCTACTCAACGATTGCATTTTCCCCACCTCACCCTACCTACTCACGATTTTATTGTTATAATGTGTTCTATAAAAATGAAATCCATGTATAAAGATTTTCACTGACAATAAAGAAACAAATGTATTAAAATTCATTCAAAATCATTTCTTTTTCACGACATTATGCTATGTGTTTCTCACGCCACTATCCACCTGTCGCGAACGATCACCCGAATTGCAATTGTGGTTCACGTGTGGTGGCGCGACAATCGCACTGTTGAAAAAGAGTTAGAGTCTGATCCGTCCTGTATGTGGTGTGCCGTGCTTTTATGTTTTGTCATGTCAACTGTCCTGTATGTGGTGTTTAAGAGAGGAATAAATATGTTTTTCTCTAAAAACATGAATCGTCTTCATTTCGATTAGAACAAGCATTTTAGGATGAAACCTTCAAGTTCATTCACCGTCCCGGATCTTTTGGAAGAATCGAAACAAGATTGAGGTAAGTGATACCTCTTTCTTCCTCTTTGAAATCGAAACTCGAATTGGAATATAAGAATTTTTATTAACAGAAAATTCTACACCACCTGTAGGATCGTTTACACCAATCTATCAGGTCAAACCCAAGCCGCGCGTTCACGACAATTTTCAAACTTCTTGCTTTTGAGCTTTATATACTTAATTCCATCAATGTATACTGCTGCTGTAGCGTAGTTGGAAGAGTAACGGATTAGCAACCAGAGGGATGCGAGTTCGAAACACGATCCAGCCAAAGACAGTCGTGTACACGGGGGCTGGTTAAATCTGTCATTGCCTCAAATGTCCTCAAGTTGTTGTTGGTTCAAAATTACGTGGTGTCCTCGATACTGCCCTTAGGAATCCCGGACCGTCGCCAATTCCCCCTTCTGTTGCTCGAGTGCGACGTTAATTAAAATACCTACCTTAAGTTGTCGTGGTGTGGAAGTTTGGAGAGTATGATGCCAATTCAGATGTCGAACTCGTCATCTGTCCGATGTGCAAAATTTATGAGGTGTTGTCCATGGATCTTTCCTTTCGGGATTGTTCTCGGACCGCCGCCAATAGTTCGTTGTGTTAAAGAAAAGTGAACTTCATACACAAAAATCGAAAACCATCTCCACTTTTCATGAAATTGCTTTATGTGCCAAGCCACATATCCATCAGCACGATACTTCACATTACAATCCATCATAAAACCGGGATCGCGGTAGTCCTGTTGGAAGAGCAACGGATTAGCAACCGGAGGGTTGCCATTTCGAACCTCAGTCCAGTTAAAGACCTTCGTGTACATGGGGGCTGGGCTTGTTAAATATGTCGTGGCCTCAAATGTACTCACGGTGGCGTGGTGTGAAAGTTTGGAGAATGGGTTGGTTGCTCTTGTGTTGTTCTCATCTTCTCACCGTGGTTCAAATTTACGAAGCGTTGGATTTTTCCTTTCGGGATTGATCCCTGACGGTCACCAATAGCCCATTGACCCTTCAGTTTGACGTTAAATAACTACCTACATATCATCAATTTATTTTTATTTAGTACGGACGAGACATTTCACCTACTTGAACTGCTATCGAAAACAAAATTCAGGAAATCAAGTTTACAAGAGATCCTCTCATTTCTACTTAAGCTTTTCAAAAACGTCTAATTTAAGAAAGGTAAAAATATTCCCAAAATTCCAAAACCAGCTCCTTTTCATGACATTTCTCTATGGGCCACGCCACATTTCCATCATCACGGTACTTCACATCTCAATCCATTATGTAAAATAGCAGACCACAATTTTTGAAACTTCGTATACTTTTTGGAAAATTTAACGATTTAGTCAACTCCTTTTGATTCAGTACATACGCGGCGCTATTATCCTAACTGCATCAGTACATAAATGTCTATTTTCGAACAGAAGAATCCAGCGAATTAAAATTTTATCTAGAACTGATCACTCCTACTTTAGAGCTCTAAGCAAAACTAACGAACTAAAAAAGCCCTAACTAAAGAAACTAAAACTCAAAAGAAGCACCAAATCATCTCCGCCTTCCACCGAGGATTCAAAATAAATCACCTTCGATTTTCTTTTTGATGGACGTTTAGCCATCCACGAGCCGAAGCGATAAAATCAAGAGAAAACACTGAAAACAATCACTCTTTCCGAACCTCCTGATACTACTTCGGAATCCCCGTTCCTCTCGCTTCCACCTCTCACCTCTTCAATTAAAGTTAAATAAAAGTCCTCCAAAGATAGATAGCCAATCAAATTTCAGACCCATTGGCAGGCTGAAGTGAAGGGTGTTTCAATTTAAAGTCGTGGAACTCGTAAACAGGGGACTCCGTCGTAAAAATTCCTTTCTTGTACCTAAATTAAGCCGTCCAGGATTTTTATCGGATCTCTGCGGAGCTATAAGGTGCCAGTAAAAACGTGGTCTAATTGAAAATTGCGATTCATTTCAGGATGAAAGTCCTTTAAGTGCCAGGGAACAAACATTATTTCAGTTGAGTTTCTTATTGTGTCATTATTCACGCCATCTTGTACTTTAGGAGGCAACTCTTACTGGTTTTTAAAAAAGAAGCTTCAGCATGGTGATCTATGAGAAATGTTTACAAATGATTGGAGTATGGTAGTTTTCTGCAGTAAGCCATAAGTATAGTGATTCAAGGTAAAAACTTTTTACGAATGTTATTGATTCTAATTATCTTTGTGCAGATAATTATTTTCCGAAAGAGCCAGAGAGCTACAAAATCATATCAGAATTAGTAGTTCTGTATCTTCTGTTGATGTCCAACTCCTCTTGCATCATTCTCAGTCAGTCTAATTTCTTCTACTGGTTGATAAGAAAGAGAAGTTTTCAGCATGGTAATTGATCATCAATGAGAAAGGAGGTTACCAATCGATTGGAGTGTGGCACATTCCTACAATGAGCAACTAGTATCTATCAACTCAAGATAAACATTTGTTACGAAAGTTATTGATTCCAATTATCATTGCCTTAATCATATTTTTTGAAAGAGCTACAAAATCCTCTACCAAAGGATCATCCCTTTTTGATGTCCGACATCTTTTGCAATATTCTTAGTCAGTCCAACTTCAAAAGTTCATCTAAGTTGGTCGAATTTGTAGAAGTGGAATATATTATGGCTCCGGTTGTTCATTATTTTGTTTCGCTCAGCCCTAACCCAGGAAAACCTCTGAAACTCTTGTATAGGATACAAGGCTTCGTATCTAATAATGCATTTTTATGAGAGACAAGGCTTGGTCTCGAACAATGTCATTGTATTGGAGACAAGGTTTGGTCACAAAAATGTCTTTGTATAGTAGACAAAATTTTTGGTTTTTAACAAATTTTTTTGCATTGGGACAAAGCTTGGTCTCTAACAATATATTTGTATAGGAAACAAGGCTTGGTATCTAACATCATCCTTGTATAGGAGACAAAATTTGGTATATATCAAATTATTTGTATTGGGAACAGTTTGGTCTCTAACAATGTCTTTGTATAGGAAACAAGGCTTGTTCTCTAAAATTGTCCTCAACGGTACTTAATATTTCTCAGCAGTTCCAGTTTTAATACCATGAGACAAAATAGAGGTCTTTTATAAAACAAACAGAAACCAGAAAATATATTCAAATGGGATAATCGTTTACCTTCCATAAACAACAATCTATTTAATTAATCAGTCTCATTTCGCAACATCTTCCAGTACAAGAATTGGATTAAGGTCCCTATCAGACAAAGCAACAGTATTTATTGAATCTCTAGATTACGAATGTGATAAAATTTCTGCACCAAAGGAGGGTAACTTAATTAGGCTATGTATGCTTAGCTTATGCTGGACATCTGCTGAAAGGATAAAAAGTCCGCGAGGCCACTTATTTCCTAAAGTATGTATTATTAGGGCTGGTTCTCATAGTTCTAATATTCCACATAGTCTAGAGAGAGAGATTCTTTTGACATTGAGACTATACCTCATAAAGACTTCCTTGAGTTTGAAATTGAGCTTATATGTTTGATTTTGATTGATGATCGTACAATCGTGATGATTGATGACATTACAGACTTGTTATTGATTGATTAGCTTTTGTCATTAACCATTGGATTTTTCTTTCAATAATCCATTTGTTCTTTCGCGTTTCTTATTCGCGATTTTTAAGTATGATTTTCCAATCATTACCATTAATTTTGTACTGATAAAAAGTAAAAGTTAAAACTGAATAGTTCTAGATTTTAGAAAGAAAATGAATTATACTTTTTCTTTCTCTAAATTTAATGATTGTAATAGAAATTCTTCCTATTTTTGAATCGTTATATGCTCGAATTATAAATTGTCTAGCCGAGAAGTTAAAGGCACTGCTAAACTTTGCAATATCTATTCTAAATAAGGTGTTTAAACTCTCTCCAATATATAATATATCTTATTCCTTTAATATTTGCTTCTAAGACATCTCCATTGTTGAAATAAATTAAACATAATTTTCTAAAAGCGTTTTTCTTAAAAACTTATAGGCAGAAACAAAAAAATAGTGTAGAACGGTTCAGTATCCTTTTGTCAGATATTAATACTTAAAATAATTATGCCGTTGGAAGATAATCTGTTAATACTAAAAAGGTCTATTTCTAGAATTTGCGCTTAGTGGAATATTAATTGCTTGAAAAATCACCGATATTATTCTTATGTGAAGCATGATAAATATTTCGTCGAATCAACTTCGGCCCCTTGTTTATACAGCCACAAAATTCAATTATAGAAACAAAAAAGGAGCCTCCTAAATGCAAATTTAAATTAAGTGGTAAACATCTTCCTTTTAACAAAAACTCAAAACTATTTACGCTTTCGAGCACTTATAGGCCTTAAAATTAATCATTAATTTCTATTTTCAAGTTGGTGGTAATCGGGAAAAAATTGCAGAATCCACCAATCATTATTACACGCCATTAGCCAGGCCTTCTGAGCATGTCATAACACTGTGACACCTTCCCGTGTGGAAAAAAATTAACTCTTAGATCTCTTCCACATGCATGTAATAAAAAGGCCTGCTTTCGGGTACACTTTGGTGATTAACGACCTGCCCATAAATAACGTTGACACGAATGACCACAGAACTTTAAACTCGTGCCATTTTTATGCAGCATTTGCGCAAATAATTTCAACAAAGTCGTTAAGGTCGTGCATGATCGATAACTCTTAGGGCTTAACGGAATGATTTTTCTTTCTTTTTTGGTTCACCCGGGCCTCTTTATATTAATTTGCGCCAAGTTATTAGCGATACCGAATTTCCCGCAGCTTTGTTTGTGGTCTGAAGGAGACTTTTCAGAATCCCGCGAGTTCAAATCGATCTTTTCCAACTAGGAGATCGATCTTGTCGGCAGAGCCGGAATTGCGTATGAGTGTCAACACGCATTTATCGACAGTGGCAATCATGTTAATTGAATTGTGTTCCAGAACGTTCCATGTTCCTTTTCAAATCGCGGTGATGACTGTCGTCGGAGGTGGCGGAATGGTATGTTCCTTTGATGGAATTTTATTTTCGTTCGACCTGGTTTTATTTGACACGACAGCTGAGCTCAAGCTTTTTCAATTAGGATCTAATTGATGGTTACTGAAGCTCGGGCTTATCTATTCCTTACTTCAGTTTATGACCTTACTTATACATTACTTACTTACCTAAAATATGTTACAAAAATAAGTAATTAAATGCTTTAGTCCTCATAACTGTCCTTGGAATTTATTTTACCACCTAATGTTTAAATTGTTTGTTTTGTGTTTGGTTAGGTAGGTAGGTATTTTTAACTTAATTTTATATTTAGGTAGGTTTTTTTAGGTAGGTAGGTTTAACTTTTAATTAACGTCACACTGGAGCAACACAACGGCCTATTGGTGATGGTCCGGGATAAACCCCAGAGGGAAAGATCCGAAGACGACACCATGCAATTTTGAACCACGGTCAGATAACGAGGCAACACCTGATCTTGTGTTTGGAGTAGCCTCTGGCTAAATATGGTCCTTGCGCCATAAAACTTAACCAATCACCAAAAGAAATCTTAACCCTCCAAGAGGTTTTAACGAGACATCTCGTCCATCAAGATCTGACCAATTTTGATAATGGCGAGATATCTCATCCTCGAGATATTGCTGATTATTTAATGATGATGAGATCAAGGGCCAGTTTTCTTCTAATGAAGCGATATCTCGTTCATCAAGATCTGGCCAATTTTGCCAATGATGAGATACCATGTAGAGACAATCAACAGAAGGGTTAATATTTCATTAGAGAGAGAGAGTGAATACTCATAAATGCTATTATTGACCCAATATTAAGCTTTTATACACAAGGTTTGGTTTATCACTCTACTATCAACTTTTGCTAAAGAAGCACAGTGTTGATACAGCTCTGACACACAAGAGTGAAATATCTGGTTCCCAATAAGAAGAGCTCCGGAATTCCTGGAATGTAATTGTATACTAATATACCTTAAGACCTGGCCAATTTCCCTAATCGTGTGATATCTCATCACAAAATTGCCAATTTTTTGATGATGGATAGATCAAGATCTGGTCAGTTGTCTTCTAATGTCGAGATATCTTGTCCATCAAGATCTGGTCAGTTATCTTCTAATGACCAAGTATCCCATCCGTCAAGATCTGGTCAGTTATCTTCTAATGACCAGATATCTGTTCCATCACGATCTGGTCAGTTATCTTCTAATGACGAGGCATATCGTCCATCAAGATCTGGCCAGTTATCTTCTAATGACCAAATATCCCATCCGTCAAGATCTAATCAGTTGTCTTCAAATGACCAGATATCTGTTCCATCACGATCTGGTCAGTTATCTTCTAATGAAGAGGCATATCGTCCATCAAGATCTGGTCAGTTATCTTCTAATGGCCAAGTATCCCATCCGTCAAGATCTGGTCAGTTATCTTCTAATGACCAGATATCTGTTCCATCACGATCTGGTCAGTTATCTTCTAATGACCAGATATCTGTTCCATCACGATCTGGTCAGTTATCTTCTAATGACGAGGCATATCGTCCATCAAGATCTGGTCAGTTATCTTCTAATGGCCAAGTATCCCATCCGTCAAGATCTGGTCAGTTATCTTCTAATGACCAGATATCTGTTCCATCACGATCTGGTCAGTTATCTTCTAATGACGAGGTATATCGTCCATCAAGATCTGGTCAGTTATCTTCTAATGACGAAGTATCCCATCCGTCAAGATCTGGTCAGTTATCTTCTAATGACCAGATATCTGTTCCATCACGATCTGGTCAGCTATCTTCTAATGACGAGATTTCTCTTCCACAAGATCTGGTCAATTTAGCTAGTGACGAGATACCTCGTCAAGTCAACCACCAGGAGGGTTAATATAAAAATTAAAAGTTTTCAAATAGTAACAGTGTAAACTGAAATCTGCTTGTAAGTAATGAAAAGAGATTTTTATTATCTATCAAAACTGAGTTATTTTATCTGGAACATTTATGTATAAAATAAAATATTCTATTTAGTAATGAAAATAGTTATAAGAGATTATATTTTCACAAATGAATAACAAGACTCTGGTGGAATTAGTTTCGATTGTTTTTTTTTCAATATAATTTCATGCAATACTCGTCTTGTATTATTTTATAAACCATGCTAAAGTTACGGTAAAGAATGAAGACCAAAATACGATACATAAGGTTAAATATGATACAATATCCCATTGTGATAAGAAATCCGATAATGCGTCTGGCATTCTATTCAAATGCATTTATCTCTCAGTTCGTCTGTTGTTTTCGCTATTCAGTTTTATGTTGCAGAATAAAAATAATTTCGTTTAAGTATTAAAAATCATTTGTTATATTTTACCAGTATGGTTTTAAATAAAGAGTAAACTAACGAGTACTTCAATAGATAATAAAATAGTTTAACTAGAATATTGTGGTTATTTAAATGTATTTGTACTACAAAGTGTAGATGCGATGTTTAAAATGACTAAAAATTCACCTTAAGGCAAGTTAAAATGTTCCTGACATAGATTTATAAAAAAGAGTATGAAAGTTTCCCCATCTGGTGATTTAGTATTTCGGATTTCAAGTAAAGTACACACGTTATTTATAGTGAAAGCGTTTCCAGTGTTTTACTTAAAGCAAATATTCCTCTTCTTTATGATGAAGTCAATATACTTAAAATATCTTAACTGGCATTTGCGAATGTGTTTTCTAGTTTTGTTTTTAAAGCAGAAAAAAAATTGAAATTTGAAATCCTAAAGAATTTTCTTGTTTTACTGCGCAATGTTTCACACCGGATCTGTAATCTTTCAAATGTTTTTCATCTGCAAGACTACGATTATTGAATAAGTTTTCTATTTTTGAATTTGTTTTACTGGGAAAATAGAACATCATTAAAATCCTGTACACTTGAATTCAATAGTGTATGCTCTAGAAAAATTCCTTCTAAAGGATTTAAATTCTTTAGGGAGTTCTGTAGATATACTGAAAATGGTGCAGCATCAGAAATGTGTGGGTGTCTATTTGAAAACTACACTGCTGGCCACCCAAATTGCAACACCAAGAAAGACAAGAGATATCACAACAAAATTTATTTTGTAGATAACATGTTGACCAAGTATCAAATGATTAAATTTATAGACTTCTGTGAAGTGTGGTTCCTGCCAAAATCAGTAGCCAGAGTAGCCGCCATTGTTGGAGATCACCGCTGCCACACGCCTCGGCAATGATTCAAAGAGACTTTGGATGTGTTCTTGGGGTACAGCAGACCAAGCAGCTTCCACACGTTGCCAAAGTTGATCTGGTGTGGTAGCTGGGGATGTATTCTGGGTCAATCGTTGAGCAACCATGGACCACATGTTTTCTATCGGCGAAAGATCCGGAGAGCGAGCTGGCCAGGGAAGCAATTCAATCTGGCGATTGACGAAGAACCCTTGGACAATGCGCGCCACGTGTGGTCGCGCATTATCCTGTTGAAATATGGCTGTGGGCAAGCCCTGAAGGTAAGGAAGGACAACTGGCTCCAACACCTCGGAGATGTAGCGCTGGCTGTTTAAAGTACCGGCAATGCGTACTAGAGGAGTGCGAGAGTGATATCCAATACCGCCCCATACCATAATACCCGGTGCAGGACCAGTGTGGCGGTGCATAACGCAGCTGTTCAGCATCCTCTCTCCACGGTGTCTCCAGACTCGAATCCGACCATCGTGGTGTTGCAGACAGAAGCGTGACTCGTCAGTAAAGACAATTTCATTCCATTCTGCCGTCCACATCCTTCTTTCATCGCACCATTGGCGGCGGAAACGTCTGTGGTTCTGCGTCAAGGGTAGACGAAGCAATGGACGTCTTGCGGACAGACCACTCTGCTGTAAACGGCGTCGAATGGTACGCGCAGACACTGGATGATGCGGTACAGACTGAATGTTCGTGTTGTGGCTGAGCGATCCGTCACTGCCATACGCACAATATGACTGTCATCACGTGAAGTGGTGCACTGAGGTGGATGCGATCGAACACGTCGGTCCGTCGTACCCTCCTGCATCCAACGATCACATATCCGCATTACAGTTGTTTGGTTTCGTCCAACACGACTACCGATTTCCCTGAAAGATAATCCACAATCTCGGTAGGCCACTATCCTTCCTCTGTCGAACTCGGATACTTGATCAAAAGATGATCGCTGTTTTCTACGAGGCATAATTGATCGTTTTTTTGAAAAAACCACAAGAAAAACACAATTGCCGTACTTGAAATCGTCGAAATCTCCAAGCCTTAAATAGCGCTTTGAAGTGGCGCCACAGGCGCGCGTGATGTGCGTCTGCGCTGAAATTCTAATCATTTGCATATCTCACCTCCGCTAATGCATGTTGTAAATTTCATATTATTTGCATGCTTCCTTCAGGGTGTTGCATTTACGGTGGCCAGCAGTGTATTTTATGAAAAGCATCTTAAAACGTATTTCCCTTACAGTTTTATAGTATTCATCTCTACGCTCTGAGAGGTACACACGCATATTTCCACATTGTAACCTGCAATCTTCTCTGCATACCTTCTAACCACTTTTGATTTTCTTGACAAATAAAATATGTCCAAAGAATTCTTTTCGTTGGAAATCAGCAATAGAATCTTTTCAAAGGATTCTGTTCGTTCGAAATGAGCAATAGCATCCTTCCAAAGAACACATTCTTTTAGTTGGAAATAAGCAATGGAATCTTCCCAAAGGATTCTTTTCGTTGGAAACGCACGATAGAATATTTCCACAGGATTCGATTCAAAGGAACCGAGCAGTAGAATCTTGGAAAATAATGCTATTCTAGGGAAAGAGTAATAAGTATTTCCAAAGGATTCTACTTTAATGAAAATAGCAATAGAACATTTCCAAAAGATTAAACAAAGGACCAATAAAATGTTTTCAAGGTAGGTAGGTAATTGAATTAGCGTCTCACTGGAGCAACACAACGGGCTATTTGCGATGATCCGGGATCAATCCCGAAGGGAAATAACCGAGGACAACACCTGAAACGCGGTCAGATGACGAGGTCAACATCTGAGCTGGTATCCCATTCTCCAAACTTCCACACCACGCCAACGTGAGGACAATCAAATCCACGGCAGATTTAATGTGCACTAGCCCCAAGAACACGGCGGTTTTGGGAAATCGGTTGCACCGGAGATCGAATTTCAAATTCGCATCTCCGGTGCAACCGGGTTATCGAAAAACCAAAATCTTTTCAGAGGATTCTATCTTACATAATGGGCCAATGGATTTGAAATAATTCATGGATTTTTTCAACCAATAGATGTGGTTATTTAGTTATTCAGTGTGTTGTGGGTTAAAAAGGGGGGGGGCAAGACTGTACTACTTCAGAAATCATAGAGTTACTTGTTACACTATTTTCGATACCTTTTATTTTGTTCGTCCAGTTCAGGCAAAAAAGATTTTTAGGTAGGTAGGTATTTTAATTAACGTCACACTAGAGCAACAACGGGCTATTGGTGACAGTTCGGGATCAAACTCAAAGGGAAAGATCCGAAAAAAAAAAGGTTAATAGCCCATTGTGTTGCTCCAGTGTGACGTTAATTGAAATACCCCCCCCCCCCCCGAAAAAGGTTTTTTAGAAAACCCGTTTGAGATGAAAAAGATTGTACGTAGAACCTTCATTATCGAAGAAAAAGCTAATCGAAATTTCCTCGGATAACCAGAAACTGCGATAATACAATCGTAACACAAAACTGCTTATACGAAACAGAAAAAAATTACTACACTACACGTTACTACTGGTACTGAACTGAAAGATTCATAAAAGAAAAAAAGAAGTGAGAACAATTTATACTCGGATTTGAGTCATCGTATGCATTTATTGCGATAATTTCATAATAAATCTGGACGTGAATTACGAACCCTTTAAATCGACTTGAATAAAAAACAACGCGATATTCTGTGCGTTGCGGCAGAACTATCTCACCTCTTTGGATAATGTGCATACAATCGAGCTTGAAACTGTATTTAAAGCTTTAATATATCAAGTTTGTTTAAAATTAGGCTCGGAAACACGGATACTCGGATAACTGGAAATTAAATTTCTGTACGTAGTAAAATTTCTGTAATCTAACACTCCTTTGAGTAATATATCTTGATGTGCAATTCGATCGTGGTCATTTGCATTCTAGTTTTCTAGTTACCTCGCTTAAGGTGTCTTTATGAAGTATCTCATCATTAAAGCCTCAAGGATTAAAATATGACAGCTTTTCACGAGCAAATGACACGACTAGAGAAATTTATGTCTTATTAGGTTAAATGTTTCATACGCATGGTTCACATTTTCAGTAACATAGTTAATCCGACTCATTAAAACTATCCAGTTAAGCATAGGATAATCGTTATTCATTCTGAGTGATCAGAGATAAAGATTGATAATTTCAAAACTGTTCCAATTATTGTATAAAGGATATGAGATCACCACCCCCTAACTTTAACCAAAGAGTTTCAGTGATTGTGGGGATGAGAAAGGATACTGACTGCTAGAAGAACTTCCTGCGAGATCTCGAGGCAGAATGGACACAAGGTTCACAGAATAAAGTATGGTCTGTTGCATTAACCTTGGGGTGTATGTGGTGTCCCCTGATTTGTGGCATGTTAAGTTTTAAGTTTTTTTCTTGTAAATATTGAACTGTGCTTATTTTTCCTGTGATGTCCTCGTCTACTGTAAAATTAAAATGCATTCGTCCTTAAATATCTTTTCTTTTAATCTGACACCATACATCATAACGTCTAGCCGATATTATAATCCAACAGAAGAATTTATATGAAAGTGTAAATATACAGAGCATTAGTAAACAATTTAAAATGATAGATTGCATTTTTTCCCTCAAGACACAGATACTCGCGGTCGAAGTCAACCCATAAAAATGAAATTCAGAGTAAGGCAATTGGATTCTTTACATTGGATGACGTTTTTCAGCTGATTTGTACAAAATTAAAAACGAAACAGTAAGTTGTAAACTGGTGGAAATTTAGTCTAGTTTGCCAGTTTCCATAGAGAATGGTTTTCTTTCTCTCTATTTTGTTTCTTAAAGTGATTCAGTTAAGAAAGTCTTTATTTCTGAGCATTATAACCCTTTGTTTACAAGTTTCCAGCTATACAGATAATATTAACATCAACTTGGGATGATGTATAGTAGTCTCTAACGGTCTCAACATCTAAATTGGTAAGTCTCACAGCTCTTCGATCATTCTTATTATTTTTGTTATTAATGATGTATAAAATGAGAAGAAAGGAGTGAAAACAATCTATTCTACGTCTAAAATATGAGCTTCTAGAACTTTTAAGAAGTTCTTAAATTGCACACACACAACTTATATATCTATACACATGTCAAACAGATAACTCCAGTTGCAACACAGCAAGGAGAGATCCAGAAGTATAGAACATACAAGAGACAAATAAAAAAAGACAGTGCATTTATGCAACACAAACTACATCATATAAACTCAAAACCTCCTGGTGGTGGTTATCTTGACGAGATATCTCATCATTTGTGAAACTGACGCGAAACTTGATAGACGAGATATCTCGTCATTAGAAGATAACTGACCAGAATCTTGATCTCGTCATCATAAAAATATCGGCAATATCCTTATGACGACATATTTCGTAGTTGCAACAATTGGTCAGATCTTGACGAACGAGATATCTCGTTGAAACCACTTCGAGGATTAAGTGCATGGAACAAAAGTGTCAGGGAAAAACAGAAACCGCTGGTGAAACATGTAACCATCTTTACATAACCATAAAGAAACAATTATAATCTATTTTGAAACGTTAGTTATGAAACTACTAAAAAGTATAAAATCGTCAAAATAACAAGGTTTGGGGTAAACTTGTAATCGTTCTATCAAATTGGGCTATTGGTTGATTTTTCGGATACTTTTTGTTGAAAAAGATTTTCAGAAAAATAATTCCATTACAAGCGGGTACATAAATATGTACCTCATTGAGTCAGCTGGCACAGTTAATTTTGCTATGTAAAAAATTATAAAAATGTTAATCACAAAGAGAGTTCTACTCTCTGGAGAGGACCGATAGTATCAGAATTCTCAAAAGATTTCAGACAACTTAAAGAGATGTTTTCGGTATTAACCACCGGAAACAAACAAAAAAAGTACCTCAACTATTATGAGTTGCAATTGATTATCCAGACCCCTGGGGTTGAAATGGACTGTTTTTACCCCCACCTGAACCTCCCTAATGATCAAATACTGGACTCCAACAATCCTGATAAATTGCTGGGGTGGTGCAATCAGCAGATTAAAGGCATGGGACCTGTCACTTGAGGACATTTATGAAGCTTTATAGATGAAGACAGGTTGTTGGATTGCTGGTAGTCACCACGGACACGATGCTGTGATGAAAAGGGAATGAGTATTGAATGCACATTGAGTTTTTTGTGGCGTTTCCATGCAAGAATATAGAACAGATCTCCTGTCTCTTGCAGAGTGTAAGAAGTATTAGTTATTTATGACTTTCCAATACATATGGTGAAATTTCGAAACACCTTTCATTAGCACTATTTATATTCACTATTGATTCATTTATTCAGTACCCCTGTACAGACTCATTATTGATTCAATGCCATTGTAATCCTATCTCAAGCGCCTATGGTTGGACTAATTTTGGTAATGGTACACTACATTTCCTATTTCTGCATTTCGCACCAGTGCTTCAATGCGACGTAAATTCAGCTTCCAATCAACTTTACTTGATGTCTTCGGTTTTGTGCTTGGCGTAATCTTATAAGAGGAAGAAACTATCCTGATTTTTAATTTATCTTTTTAAAAATCTTGTATGAAGATTGTTTTGATATTTTAATTATTGCTTCAATATTACGTATTATATTACAGTATGGACGTTGTTTGTCTTGTGTTTAGCGCAGTTGGTCAAATATTATCCTTGCGCCATAAAACCCCCAACTAACCATCCTCATTTTAACCTCCATGCAGCTCAAATGTCTCTCCACTGGCTCCAGTACACTCCGTAATTCGTGTAATGTCGTTTTACTATGTCTTAATAGATCAGCTTCTGATGACTGTACCCATGACTGCTTCGTTATACAAGTATAGATTCGCTGTGTTTCCGTTATTACGATTCTCTTCATTTACTTTTTATGAGTGTATTTAAAATTTATGAGTGTATCTGAATGTATTTAAAACGTACCTTAAAAAATATATATACGCTTTTACAAGCATTTTGAAACGCTAATAAGTGGATTTACTACTTTAACAATTTACATTCGTTACCTTACAAATTTGAACCTTTCGTATTTGCGAACTTGGAAATTCTAAGCTTTGGAATATTAAGTAATTATTCATATAACCTTTGACAATAATGCGTTTGATATTATTAACTAGTATAAGACTAACACTAGGTTTATTGACGAAATATCAAAGAGAGGAATGGACAAAACTCAATACTCTTCCACAAAAATTGGGCCGTAGTAGACAGCTCGTAGATTCGCGGAAAAGCAACCGGAAGTTTATCAATTCGAAACTGGATTCAATCCTAGACTGTCGTGCATGTGGGAGCTGGTGCACGATAAATCTGTCGTGCCTGAAATGTTCTCACACTGGCTTGGTGTGGAAGTTTGGAGAATAGAGTGCCATCTGAGGTGTTGACTTCATCATCTTGCTGTGGCTCCAAATTACGAGGTGTTGTTCTCAGACCTTACCATTCGAGATTGTACCACTGTAGCTGAACGAAAAGCAATATATTTTTTCCGAAATAAAGCATTTGAATTTATATATCTGATGATATTAAATATTCGGTAAACAATTTGAAGGTACGTTTTTAAAAAAGACGATTCGGCGTTTGGTTTTTTCTTGCCTAATAATACTGCTATTTATTATAAATTCTGTTGAATATTTTTTTTATTTTTAACCCTCCAAATAGTTTCGACTATATATCTTGTCAATAAAGATGTGATCAATTTTGATAATGATCACTCGATTGAGATATCTCGTCATCAGGATATTGCTGATTTTTTTTTTATGATGATAAGATCAAGATCTGGTAATTTTTTTATAAGACGAGATATTTCGTCGATCGAAATATGAACAGTTTTGATAATGATGAGATACCTCGTCGAGACAATCACGAGAAGAGTTAATGCCCGGCCACTGACTTCATCGGCCATCGGCACTGCAAGGTGTGAACTGGTGGTTATTTATTAAGAAACACCCAGTGAGTAGGGTTTCGTTACTCATAAGACTCCCCAACATCCGTGCCCTTACTAATAGGGATTCGAATGATTAATAACAACAACAGCTAAATAGTAGTTCGTTGTTGATTAGTAATTCATTGTCGTTATTCAGTGCTTATAATTATGGTTACATCTGCCACTTGATTACAGATTACGAAACGAGGATCTTCAAGTCATGAAACAAAACTATTGAGAACAAAAGGAACTAACGTCTTTTCTATTATATCTGAAAGCAGAATGAAAATTGAAATCCCGATTCGAAGACTGGGCAAAGTGCACAATACCGTTCCTTTAAATCTATTCAACAAAATCGATAGAGGAACATTGAAAGTTCATTTGGCTTGAAGCAAAAAGAAAAAAATCACGAAACAGTCATCATGGAAGTGATCCATTGTATCCGTTCCCCTACAAACGGGAGGGGCTCTAGTCAGCTGCTTGAACGACATCCACACCATTCGTTTTCATCAGTCACTAGCATTAAGAGAGGAGGAAATTGAGATGCACACTTTCAAATATGAATCATACAATCAGTAACAGTCTTTGGATATGTAGGTTGTTGAGTATTATGGCACTAGGGCCATATTTGGCCATGCTGCTCCAAACACAAGACAGACAACATCAAGTATTGGACAAACATTCACAATAAAAGATTTACTGATACAGAAGAGAGAAATACAACAAGGTAAGCTACAGTTGGATGTGGGGAAGGCCTCAGAAAAGGGAAATCCAAATTCCAGCTTAACAAAGAAATACAGTCGACATTCGCTGAAAGCAACACACCGATTTCAGGAACCTACCATAATTTTACAAGTTTTCATCATATGCACCGAAGTATCATAGAAAAATATTTAATTCCCCGTTATGTTCATTCCATTTTTGCGAAAAATTTTTGTCTTGATACATTAATTTTTCAAAACGGATTAACAACCAAGGATGCACCCACAAAGGGAGCTCTGGGGCTTAAGCCCCTTCCAAACTTTATAAGAGCAAGCTATTATTATTGTTTAGTTAATTTATCACTTTAAAACTAAATCGAGGAGGAAGATATTTTTGATATTTTCTCCGAGCTTCAATATTGTGTGTGTATGTCCATTATATGACGTTGTCTTGTGTTTGACACAATTTGGACAAATATAGCTCTTGCATCAGAAGACCCAACCAACCAACCTAGATTAATTATTTCAAAAAATATTTGTCAATTTTCATCTCATTTACAATAGCCTACCTTAAAAATGTAAGTTTCTGACGAACTCAATTACAATTACTGACATTTCAGGGGAAGCCCGAGCAAATAATCCTAAATTGATTGAGTATAAATAAAAATATTGTATTGAAACGGTCAAATATACATTGTTGCAAATAAGAAAAAACAGTATTACAAATACAAAATGCATCTTAAATAAAAAATGACTCAATACATAGAATTCCATGGAACTGCCGTTATTGACTAACACATTTTCTTGTACACAAAGCGATTGAAGCAATACAACATTTGAATTTAATTGATGATTTCACTGAAAAATCCGAACAATTTAAAATTTCGGGCGGAATCCGGGCAACTCATGTAAATTCTGGACTGTTATCCGGACGTCTGGTAATCAGACTTGTCTCTTATTTACAAGGGATTGATGAAATAGCATTAATACTTTGAAATTTTTTACATTTATTTAATGAAAACCTAACCATCGCAATGTTGGAATTTCCCTTCTTTTCGTTTGTCCCACTTATTTGTGAATTTTGGTGTTCCTATTTGTTTTCTCTTTTGGGTGTTCTTGAGAAACGTCGAACGGGAAAAAATCCTTTGTAATTCAGAACCATCTTCTGTGCCAAGCGATTAACTATGTTTGGCAAGTGTTCTCCCTCAACTGTAAATTTATGGTAGAAATGTAATTTTATTGCGAAAATGTCAAATATTTTTGCCTAATTTTGGCGTCTAAATGTCATATATTCGCAGAGACGAGAAAAGAAAGGTTGTCAGGATTTTTCAACTTGCAACCTTATAGGGATGATATATTTCTATCTGAAATGAACTCTTCATGTGAAGAGATGTATCGAATTCTCAGCCCTCAGAGTAGCTGCACTATATCTTCAGTTGTTGTCTAACTATTCCTGCTGAAACGTTTAAGAGATATCTGGCTACTCTGACAGATAAGCACCTACTAAAGGTTTAACTCAATTTTAGGAACACAAAAATCAATGTTAAATGAGGAATTGTCTTTAGATAAGAGATAATTATTTGAAAATGACATACCTGAAATTCCTTAAAAACAAAACAGGCGTGCCTATAAAAAGTTAATTCCAGATATAAAATTTTAAATACTACTATACCTGACATTTTATAAGCAACTAGCAGAACAACCCGGCGTTACTCGGGTTGAATTGGCTAACTGATTTCCGTTTCCGTTAATAAATTGTAATTCCTATTCATCCCATGTAACAACTACCACACTCTAATAAAAGTACACAATTATTAAATACCCGATTTCACAAATGTAAATATATGTCATATTTAACATTTCACATTTTTGTAGAATTTAAAATTTTAGTAAGAAAGAAAAGTCTCTAGAGTGCCAATGTTACCCAGAATGCATAGAATAGTTCAGAGTATGCATATAAATGACTTGTATGTCATTTAAAAACAAAAGCTATTCCCAAAATTGTCATACAATGATTAAAAATGTTTTTAAAACTAATTTAACCATTACTTACCTTGATTACAGTTATTGAACGAAAAACAACAAATTGAAAATCCAGAAATATATTTTAAACAAATTTTAAAAAACTTCAAACGAAAAGTAATAAATCTAATAAAATAATAATAAATAGTAATAAGTAATAAATTGTAATAAAAGTATCTAATTTTTCATTACAAAATAGATTATTGGAATATAACGGACACAAATTAAAAAATCAAACGATTAATAAAAATACCAAGGTTGCCATATTAGCTACCAGTCTTATTTTAAAATGTTTTGTATACATTATTTATAATGTTTTATTATCTTTATCGTCTTTCCCAAATATTCAGAATTTTTTTATATTTCGTAAAGAAAAAAATAAGGCTAAAAATAAAGTATCCGAATTTAACTTCCGTAAAAATAGTTTTTGAAAAATAATTGATTTTTCAGCTCTACTGGTAAAACAATCCAAGCAGTTACAATGCTCAATATACCTTCCAGCTACTCCAAAACTATCAAATTATGATCGATTTAAGTATAGTTACTCAGCTATTTTAACGTGAAACTTGCTTAAATATGTAGGCAAAAAAATTTCAAATAAGGTATTCGCTAAACTAGGATGTGTTGTATCAAATATAAAACATATTAAAATATATTGAACAAATCTTATGTGATATTTGTACAAACACACAGACACAAAATTGAACATAGAACGGGAAGACAGACAGACAGACTAGCGCAACCAAGTTCAGTCACTAATTGAGTGTAAGTACTCACAGTATGAAAAGTTTCATGAAAATGTATTCAATCGTTGGGACACACACATACAGGCAGACAGACAGAAGGACAGACAGACACGAAACGCGCAAGAGACGGATTTTGCATCAGAAGGGCCCAAAACGGATAGAAAACTTGAAATGGGTCGAAAATATTCAATGTACAAACACTCATTCTTATTTAAATAGATAACACTAATGCAAATACTTTCGGTAGCTTGGAATGTAGTGTGGAAAATTGGAACAGAGCTTCCACTCTTAAACGCTTCCATTTTACGGATTACACGGAAGTCATAACCACAAAAACGTTTGCCAGCATTATTCTCTGATTTCCCTTTAGATTTCTCATCAAGGACCTGGCAACAAGATCGAAACGCCTAGTTAGAACCCGCGCGCAGTCGTTTAACGAATCGCAAAGCTCTGCTAATATTCTGAACATTTGCGTCGCTCTAGTACCCTGAGGATTGTAATACTTACACTCAGATTGTTGAACTTTCCATTAACAAGATTAACACACGCGTGGGATTTTCTTCTTTGAACTGATGGCAATGGTATAAGGAGCAGTATTTCGTAGAATTATAGAATATTAAATGAGATGGGGAAATGATGATGAACTTAACGAAGTATAAGCACATTTTTCATTGTCACTACAAAATTTAAATAAATTATCATTACTATATATCCTATTATTATTAATATTCACTTTATCTTTTGATAATAACTTGCTGTCAGATGTAGATGCTGGGGTAATAATTAAATAGTTAACTATTTGCATAGAAAACTAATTTATATTTTTGTGCAAATAAACTCTTATTGGTTTCGGAATATCAAAGAATGTAATAGAAACTTCAAATATGTTTAATATATCTCTGGCGTAGGCGGAAATTCATTAACTGACATTTTTTGGGAAGCGGAGTTTTTGAAACAAAATGACTATTTTCATGATGATGACAAATAAATTCTTTTGTATTCGGTTTGAAAGAAAATGTAACACGATTAAATAATTTTTATTTTTCATCTAAAAACTAAGTTTGTCTTTAATCGACTGTGCTGTATTTTTTGTCAGTTAGCGTTTTTGCTCTGAGCCGACGACATGTATAATGGGATGATGTATGTATAATTTTCTGAATATATCTAAAACTCTGGTTTCGATTATCGAAAAATATAATAAACTTAAAGTATGTTGAATGTATAAATACTGTATGGATGATATATGAATATCTTTTCTATTTTTGATTTTTAAACTTGTTTACTTCTATATGACATCCCTATTTAGTATGACATCCTTATCAGTTAGCTGTGTAATGCAGTTACCATTATTTTAAAACTTCTAAAACAAAAATTATAGAATTATAGTAAATGAGGATAGGGAAATTATTATGAACTTAACGAAGTATAAGCACATTTTTCATTGCCACTATAAAATTTAAATAAATTATCATTACTGTATCCTATTATTTTCAATACTCCCTTTATCTTTTGATAACAACTCACAATCAGATATACGTATATGTACGGGGTAATAGTTAAAAAGTTAACTATTAGCACATAAAATTAATTGATATTTTTGTAAAAATAAAACTAATTTGTTTCGAAATATCAAAGAATGTAATAGAAACTTTAAATATGGTGAATGTATGGATGAGAGATGGGATGATGTATTGATAATTTTCGGAACATTTCTAGAATAATTGGTTTCGGATTATCGAAGAATACAATAGAAACTTAAAGTGTGTTGAATGCATGGATGATATATGGATATTTTATTCTACTTTTGGTTTTGAGACTTGTTTGCTTCAATATGACATTCTTATTTAGAGGAATCAAATAGCTGTGTAATGCAGACACCATTAGTTTAAAGTTTGTAAAACAAGAATTACTTTCCCATTTTTATTTGAAATTCTACATTTTTTTTTTAAATGGCAAATGATAAACTGTGAATTGTTTGGATTACAAAAATAAGTAACAAAGCGTGGCACATTTTTCTACTGTAACAAAATGAAAAACACCTTGTTAAGTAAAATAATATTCAGGGCGTAATATTGTTTTAGAAAAATAATCATAACTCCTTTACTGATTTCTATATATGATGTTCTTTCTTTGGTATTGCAATAAGAGGTGCTTAAAACTTTAGAGATCTATCAACACTAACTATTTTTTAAACAATCACGTTTCTATTTAGATTATCATTGGTCATCCTGAATTGTTTTTAAATTTTATTTCTCAGAACGCATTTAATTTCATAGTTGTCCTAATTTTGGTAAATGAAAAGGGGGATTTCAATGCATTTCGGACATCGGCTTCAGAGGTTAAACATGATATTCTTTCTAAATATAAGCCGTTAGTTTAAATTTGTAACACGGACGCTATTAAATGTATTGTTTCATTTCAAACAAATTGATTTTATGCGGAACTAACCTTTTGTTCGAGAAGGAAACACTTTGTTGCTCACCATATTTTTCAACAAACTTACTAGATCAGCAAATCAAAACATACGTTATTATTCATGAAAACTCTAATGAACACTGCACTCCTCAATTGATTCTGAAAGACAGGTAAATAAATGGAGTTAGTTTCATAACCATTCACACTTGTGACACTTGAAATAATTTAGATAAGTGGTTGTCATGTGTTTTCCCTCTTACATTGTTTGAATTATAATCCTATGTCGCCATATCTCCTGCACACAATTATTAACTCCATATTCCCCTGATAAAATCCATTCAGTAGGGACCTGCCACAAGACATTTCGTTTTAAGCTATACTATGAATAACCATTGAAATGCAGACTTTTGTCTGCGAGTTTCGTAAACTCTGTTTTGCAAAGCATTTATTTTCTGCCATATCAATGCAATAAAGTGGCTTCGCGTATTGCTAATTTATTTTAAGCTATGGAGCTACACCCCTGCTCGCATTCTCTCACCCCCCAAAAAAATTTGCTAAAAATGTTCATTGGTTCGCTGCCTGAATCCTGCACGCTTCGCTTGCTCGCAATACACTACCATAAAACCATTTTATATTTATTTTTATATAAAAAGTATTGTTTTAAAGAGCATAATTTAATGCTTGCAAGTTCCACCATGGCCAATCGGCTAAAGGCATCTCTTATTAAATGGGTATACTAAGCGCTTGAATACGAATCTCGTATGTTCCTACTTAGTTGGGGCGCAACCCCTCCGCTCCGACTAGCTGAAGTCACTACGGATGTAGGGAGGGTCCCGAGGAAAATTGGTATACGTCTCGACAAAATTTCTAAAGAGAATCGTTTTTCACAGATGTGTGAACCCGAAAATTAGACATTGCTCGACGACCCCAGAAGGGCAAGTTTTCTCACAGTGATCACGATATGGTCCGTTTTGTTATAATGGCGAGATACCTCGTCCATCAAGATCTGGTCAATTTTGCTGGAGACGAGACACCTCGTTATCAAGATATTGAGTTTTGATGATGACCATATATGACGAGATATATCGTCATCAAGATATTGCCGATTTTTTTATGATGACGAGATCAAGATCTGGTCAGTTTTTTCTAGTGACATTCATCAAGATCCTTAAAGACCACTACCAGGAGAGTTAAGCCACCTGATCTCTTGGTGGTTGCCCCGACGAGGTATCTGAGGCATTAAGGTAAAACTGTCGAGATCTCGATGGACGAAATATTTCGTCATTCGAAGAAAACTGATCAGATATCGACCTCGACATCATAAAAAATCGGCGATTTGTTGATGACGAGGTATCTCGCCATTAGCAAAATTGGGCAGATCTTGATGAACGAGAGATCTCGTTGAAACCACACGGAGGGTCAAAAGACAATCAATCGCATTTTAACTTCAATGAGAATGAATTTTCCCAAATAGCAAACACTCAGACATAAGAGATGCCTTACAGCTTAAGTTGAGGTATTAAACCAAGTTCGCCGGTGCCACAAAAAACCTCGATGTACCGCTCTTTTAAACCAAGCCTTGTTTTAATAGACCACTCCGATCCCCTCAGAACAAACCCCATCGAAAAAATGACTTTGCGATCCCGCGAGAGCTTGAACAATCACGTGCTCAAATAAAAAGGCAAAACAACAAAAGGCCATGGGAAAAGAGAGAAGAAACAAAGGTGCACCGATATCCAAGCCACTATCGGAATCCGATGGCCATCTGGTTGGAAAAAGCGCCTCTGTGTTTTCTTCAATTTGATTGTGGCCAAGAGGACACGAAATAGTGAATTTGATATTCCCTGAAGATTTATCAGTCCACTGACTGCGATTCAATGACACAGCGTGTATCTGAAAAGAAGGGTGGAAATAAACTGGGTTCTTCTATAAACTGATAGCTGATTCTCTCTTAAAACGCTTCTTTTGAGTTGTTCTCGGATCGATTTGCTGGAAGAAAAGATCTGTACTTAATGGCATTGAAAAGTTTCGCTGTGTAGAGGGATTCGAAGTAATCAGTTGAAAGGACCTATCACCTTTGGCCTTAATCGACTCGATAAGTGTAATTTACAAGCGATTTACAGTTATAAGAATCAAATAATTCTTTACAAATTATCGTTTTATTTGTATTCATGAGATGGTTTTTCATTGTAAAGAAACAAACCAGTTGGAGAGATTGTACTGTAGCACGAGAACTTCTTTCGACACAAAGTTTGCTTCTGTCTGTTGTCGTGGAAATAAAACTTCCTAGTTTCAAATAGTGGTTGGCTGAATTTAATGTCGCAAAGGCCACATTTGGCCATGCTGAACCAAACACAATACAAACAACTGACGCTGTCTGTTAATAAGACTTAATAGTAATAGATATACACACAAGGAAAGTTTTACTGACACAGAAGAGAGAAATACACCCAGGAATCAAAACTGCGATCAATCCCGAAGGGAAAGATCCGAGGATACCTCGTCATTTTTAACCACGGTCAGATGATGTGTTCAATACCTCAGCTGTTATCTCACTCTACAAACTTGATCACCATGCCAACATGAGGACACTTGAGGCCGCGTCAGATTAGCAGCCGCTACGTACTTTCTTTGGAACGAGTTTCGGACATATAACCATCCAGTTAGTAATTCCTTACTATTTCAATTGGGCTACGTCGTCCCAGTTTCCATAGGAGATGCTTGGAGAAATGTATTCAAGTTTGTCACACTGACAAATTGGAAAAATATTTGTTAAGATTTTTACCTTTCACCGAGATCTATACTAGTAAACTACTTCTTCCCGCTGCCAGCATTCACGAAAACAAAATAAGATTAAGTTATCCTCCAAAGACACCCCTACTCAAAATGAACGGTATCTGTGTCTATAGAGGCCATCATTATCCATACGGAAGCATTACTCATGGTAGATAGATAATACTTTCCTTCCCAAATGCTTTCGCATGACACATATCGGGTTACTTTAAAATACAATTTAACGCCATTTTGGCTATGTATGGTGACTAATATAATGTGCTCTGACCAATCAACTATAACTTTTGAAATTTATTCTTTGGTGAATTCCTTGGTTCCATTCTCTGGTTTTATTAGTGACATGCTGAAATCGTATTACAAAAACAAGCCAAGTGACGTCACCTTCGGAATACGTACAGAAAACACATTCCGCCGCAGAAACACTGCCACCACCTATTTTTAAGCTTTAATAGCTATATTCTGTACCATGTTCGGAAAGACCAGATTAAAAGCTTCTCATTGAGGTTAAAAGTTTCAATTTATAATCCCAACACAAAATTTTAGGCCACAAAAAGGCAATTCAAATTATAAGAAATTCTACCCTATCGAACCACATTTGAACATTCATCAATTGTATGTTATATCTTTTTAAATACGATAACGAAACACATTACTGAAGACACATTAATTCCATGTGTTCAAATATCTGAAAGAAGTTGGCATATTAATGTTCGATTTTAAGAAGGTTACGACAATGCATTGAACACCAAGTTGATCAGCATCAGAACACATAAATGATCATCAATCTGTCATAGGAAGTGAGTTGTAAATACAATAACCCCAATCCATTAATCTGGACTGTTCAAACATGCACATAATACATCTGTCCAAACTTGAATAGATAGTTCCGATACTGAAGGATTCCAGGGTGATAATAATCTTTCCTATAGAAATTCATCACCGGTAGTAGACAAAATATAAAACCTCGTATGACCAATCGCAAACGATGATCAATTCGAATCCTACCAACCACTGCGCTGTCGAAGACCCCCTCCAACGAACCCCCCTTGGCGTTGCCACCGTGTCATGATAAACGAGGGGGATTCAGTCATTGTCAACCCTTAATTAGATTGAGGAGGAGAGGGTTTGACTTTCAGGATTGAAATTTCTCGCTTGCTGGGAGGGCAGAGGGGTGGACGAAGGGGTGGTGCAAGCGATACCTTGAATAAATGAGTCGGAAAATCTCGGTCGTGTATGAATTTGCTGATGAAGACGGGTCGCCCTGATGTGAGGGGGTGAGATTCGAAAGTTTGAGAACCCTCTTTACCCTAGGGGGAGTTGTACGGTTGCGAAACTTGGCTCCCTCCCGCAAAGAAATCGTTTGCTAGGAAGACAGAGACAAACGATTAATTTGTGTCTGGGTGCGGGTGGAGGGATGGGTTTGTTTCCCAAGGTCGTTTGCTTTGAAGTTTCGTAGAAGAATTGTTGGTTCGTTAGGATAAAATGCAATTTGCAGGTTGTTTCGTTTGGTGCTTTTGGTTCTTTTGTTCGTTTGGGAATTTAATTTGGAATGGTCCTTTTGGAATTCTTAATTTGGAACTTGAATTCGGCCCATACGTTAATAAATCGAAATGTTATGTTATTAGTAATACGATTTGGAGCTAATATTCAAATTTTACGAGAACATTCTTTAGAAAATATAGAATGGAATGATGTTCAGGTATAAAATAGTTGCAGCTGTACTCTTGCATATTAATCTATGTTTGAGAGAAACTCAAAATATTTGATATATATCGTCAAAAACTGTTTTGATGTACGTAATAGATGAGTATGTATATGCTACGGTAAATATTTATTTGATTACTGTTTCTATACAGAAAAATATCCAATTGCAGAAAAAAACATGTACAAATGAGTTTCATAATAAATCGAACAAAACACTTCATTGAAGCAGATTACATGTTATTATGAAATAATTAAAAAAAAATCAACCTCAATGAAAGAATCCTACAGTTAAAAAAAATCTAATATTTGACTAAACAATCTAATTATAATAAGTAATAATAAGTAAAATCTGTTTTCTGTTTATTCGTGATATTCTGCTTTTGAATACTCTATCTTCGATACATACATTGTGCATTTATAAAAGAAATATGGGTTTTTATTTCACAAATAATTGTAATATTTATACTCAAGAAAAATATTATTGTTACACTGTTGTCAAGATATCCCACTTATTTAATTTGTATAAACTTCAAAGTATTATATAAAAGTTTGAATTCCTTTTGAAAAATATAAAAATATATTTAATGTAGAAAATGTATTTTATGTAAAATCTAGCATTAAAGTATTAAAATGTATAACAAGTTTGCTCTAGAACGTACACAAATTTTACTTTAGTGCAATATTAACAAATTTTTTGATAGGTATTGCATTTTTAAAGAATACACAAACTTTATAGATCATCCTTTTTGGTTGAATTAAATACAAATTCAGTGTTTAATAATACGATATTAGATGTTTCATAAATTTCAAACACAATTAATCATAGAAATACAGAGTAATATTATAAATTACAATTCTGAAAAGGTAATGCATAGAATTATGAAAGTTAAAGCAATTACTAATTTTAAGTAACCAATAAGTGATGAGCATGTTTGACTAGAATAGAAATATTATACTTTGCATTGAAAACCATTTATCTTCACATATATTTGGTAATTAATCAAGACTGTTACCCTTATATTTATAAAATTTGGCTACATTTCGATAACAGTTCATAGCAAATTGTAGACTAGAAATTTGTATTATTTGTAATTTTAGTTTTAGCATTTCATGTGTTTTATGCATTGGAGTAATTGGCGTTGTCTAGTATATACACTGTATAGGTTATTACACTTTTTTCTACGCTATCAAAAGAACTATTCTAAGGTGCTATTAGCAATGGTTAACTTAAAAGATCATTGTGGAACTCTGCAAATAATATCTGTGAACGACTAGGTTTATAATCTTTAGTTTCGCATGCTGTTAAATCTACCAAAAACTGCCAAGAACACCCATTAAAATGTCACGATTTTAAGCGCCAAAGTTTAAATTTCCTATATTATTAGAATCGTACTCTAGTACAACATACACATTTCACTTTGCAAACCTAACTACTATACATGGGACGTTAACTGTAAACACATTTGTTTGCAATTTATATTGTTAAATACACCCATTAAATCTCGATGCTTCAAGATTACTTTAAATTACTGTTCCAGAGGAACATTAACACCAAGTAGAATTTATCTATTTGTTCAGAAACTAAAACTAGGAATACAGTTCATGATTAATTTTAATTTCACAATATGAAACTCAATACGAGAAGCTTTGATGGTAATGAAAGTAGGTATAAAAATAGCATATTTACGTTGCTTTAAATGATGCCTTTCATGCAGGTGAATTTTGAATATTCACCCCAACTTTGAGGTAGCACCGTTGTTCTAAAATTTAGAACAAAATATTCAACACAAAGAGTCACTTACTGTACAATTATATTTGTTTTCATTTATTTATATTATTTTTACAACTTTATTATTGATGTTTTTAACAGTTCAGTTATTTACATCATGTAACGGTCAGATTAACCCTCCAAGTGGTTTCGACGAGATATCTCGTCCATAAAGATCTGACCAATTTCGCAATTGACGAGACATCTCGAAATCAAGAATGTCGATTGAAGAAGATATTGCCATTTTTTTATGATTACTAGATCAAGATCAGTTCGATTTTCCTTTTCACGAAATATCTCGTCCATCAAGATCTGGTCAGTTTTGCTAATGACGAGATAATTCTTCGAGATAACCACCAGAAGGGTTAACAATACACACTTACGTCGTTGCTCCAATCGAATTCAATACACAACTTCGCATAAAATCGTTCTGAGCTGCCTTTGCGTCATTGTTGCACCGCAATGATAACCTCCCGCATCAAACTGTGAGTCACAACTAACATTTGCATAGTTAATCTAAAGGATGGTAAACAGTTGACAATGCGAAATGCTCAGTAGCAGAGTTACTACAGTTCTGACATGTCACCATTGGAATGATGATCATGTCAAAGACAAGAGACGAATTCAACTCAAAGTACTCATATTTTGCATTTGCGTCGTTGTTCTTCGACATGGTCATTGTTCTCGAAGAGAGATATGGGGTAAGCGCACACGATATGGAACACCTCAATACCTCGAGAGTTTATATATAGGAACTAGCATAAAATATTTCTGTGTTAGAATAAGGCACTAATATTCTGTTTTTAGGGTTGTCTCATTATATAACAATTAATCTATTAACCCTCCAAGTGTTTCGACGAGATATACCGTTTAAGATCTTGTTAATTTTACTAAGGACGAGATACCACGTCGAGATAAAACTGTCCTGTTATTGCTCTAAGGGAATGAGGATCCAATTTTAAACTGTCCCTTGCCCAGATGTGATGACAGTTTAGAAAAGGTTTTAGCACCTATTAAAATGAATATTGTTTGATAAAGTTATAAATTATTTTACTTACAACAAATACTTCCAGCAATCTACAGCTAGCAATTTTATAAATCTTATAAATTTATTTTCAAACGGTAGTATATATTAACAATGCTTTTTTGAAGTGAAAATTGATGCAAATGCAATCATTTCTTGTATGAATGAGTACCGCGTATATATCCAATGAATGATCTTGTTGCATAATATATTTATGTTAAAAAGTTGTGTTTATACCAGTTTAATCAGATATTATGTTTCAGAATACGTTAGGAAAAGAGTTACAAGTATCTTTATAATTGCATACAAAGTTACATCTGTAAAGCTTTAGAAACTAAATTATAGCTATCCTTTTCATACTACACATTGTAAAAGTAACATCTTCATTTTCATATGTAGGAAAATGAGCTTGGATATTTAATTGTTATAACGTATAAGTATGATCAATGAATCTCGTAAGCATAAAATGTATGTCTCTTAAATGTATTTGCATATCATTACAGTTGTGGGTTGAATGTTTTTGACTACAATGCTTGATTCTTCAGGTATCTTAAAGCGTCTCGTATATCAAAACAATGTACGGATATTTGTATTCTCATTTCACCACATAGTTATAATCCTTTTCAGTACAATTTAATGTAACAATCTTTCAGATGATTCAGTTTGTTGCCTTTCGAAGAATATATTCATGATTGTGCAGGCAATAATTCAAAATGTATGGGTTGAATGAAGATTTTACACCAGTACGTTTACTCTGATATGTCAATGGTAAATATTTTGAAATTCTTATTTAAATTAAAAACCGAGGCGACTTTTATAATATTATTTATGATTGGTAATTATTTATTTTTTGTTGAAAACATAGTCATAAAATTAAGTTTTAATTAGTAAATATGAGTAAGGTTCGATATTTTGAAGCAACGTTGCTAAACTTGAGACTCCTTCAAGATTGCAGTGCTGTAGAAAAATGCCATCTCTTCAAATTATGCTACAGCCAAGTTGTAAAAAAATTACTCAAACAATCTAATTACTATTTATTTAACGATGGGTAAAATCAAAATAATGTAGATATGATTTTTAGTAGTTTCATAATTGTCATTAATCTGTTCATATTTGATCATTCACCTATTTTAACTCTGAGTATCATGAGATTTCCGAGAAGCGAATTATTGTTCCCCCCACACAAACACACATTACACATAACGAAATAATCACATGTATTCGTTAAAAGAATCCTTGAAAAGATTCAGTTGGTCAAGAAGGTCAAAACTGAGATTTTCAGTAGGAAAGTGCAGGTTAAAAAACGTATATATGCGTGTGCACGCACTCATAGGATTAATTAGTAAGGTTCAGTTCTTTACTATTATGGAAGATAATGAAATAAAATAGAAAACATGGAAGTATAAATAACATAAATTGTTTTAATATGTTATTTAAAGAAATATATAGGTAAGTAGTTAATTAACGTCACACTGGAGCAACACAACTGGCTATTAGGGACGGTCAGGGATCAATTCCCAAGGGAAAGATGACGAGGCAACACCTGAGCTGGCATCCCACTCTCCAAACTTTCACATCACGCCAACGTGAGTACATTTGAGGCCACGACAGATTTAATGTTCACCATCCCCCTTTGTCACGACGGTTTTTGGTTGGATTCGAACTCGCAACCCTCTGATTACTTATCCGTTACTCTTCCAACAGGGCTACTTCGGCTCAAAGAATAATACAGATAAAATAGAAATACAAAACACAAGCACTTATTTTTTTATGCAAAGTTATTGTTTCAAAATTCAACTTTTCATACAAAATTAAACTCGCGAACGAGAAATGTACTCTCATAGTAAAGGGTGATGTGTAGAATTTGTCATTTTTTAAACTGATTTTGATTACTTAATTTTAAAATTTTTAATAAAGTCTTAGCAAAACGCACATAAATTAAATGTGATTGTATGGGAGTACTTTGATATACAAGGTATCACTATCTCTATAATAAGAGACGTGTTTACAATTTAGCTTTTAAGATATGAAACGTGATAATTTTCGACAAAATGAATTGGATTTCAAGAAATTATTGCAGATTTTGATGAGAAAAATTTTTATCTTTGCCTTGATGTAACATGTCAATTTTATAAAACTGTTTTATTTATTTTTTCACAAATATTAATCTCGATTTTCATTAGTTTCGATACAAAAGTTCGTATCTGAAACAGAGTTATAAAAAAACCTATTCGTAATCAACCAATGCAACGAATATAACGTGGATAAAATAGCATAACATAGTGTGTTGGCAATTATGATTTTATAAATTGAAACAGTTTATTTAAATAAGTTCAACAACTGTTTACAGTAAACAAACACAAAACAAAAATTTCTTAGCGATTTAAAAAATAACACATTATTTGTTTTAAAGAAAATTCTCATTAAAACTCTCAGAAAGCTCAAAGCAAATTATTTTAAAATAAGATTGAATCTATTTTTATCCAGGCGAGCATTTTCGAAAACGAAAGTATTTTAGGAAACAAAGACCCTCCGTGGGTAAAAGGAATAACTTGTAGCATATTCAGCACAGAAGCACTTAAAAATTTACGAACCCATCACTACTTTCAACACAAATGAAGCAGGCTGCGTGATCCATAAAAAGGCGAGTCTGAAAGCATCACCGGAAAGAACCTGAGACCCCAGATGTGGGTGTCAAGTCCAATTAGTGAGTCCACCATGCATTCCAAGTCTAAAAGTCCTTACAGAATGGGTTGTGGAATTTGCACTGTTGTTCCTGTTTTGTGGTGTCTGATAGGAGGGCCATAGTGGCGTTAATGCAGTTTCAATTATGCAATTGTAATTACACAACACCCAATTAACTGATTAATATTTTAACCCCTTAAGCTGTTTCGACGAGATATCTCATCCATCAAGATCTGCTGAGTTTTTGATCATGACGAGATCGAGATCTGGTCAGTTTTCTTCTAATGAAAAGATATCTCGTCCATCAACATTTTGTATCTATTGATAATGACGAAATATCTCATCGAGGCAACCACCAGGAGAGTTAGTTGTTATTTATCTACAAGCTTTACTACCTGGCTTCTTCCGAGAGCTTTTGCTGGTTCAGACAAACCAGGTTGTGCATGTGTTCTCTAAGCAGTTTCGTTGCATCTTTGAACAGTTTTTTGGCTTGAGCTATCGCTTGTGTTCTTTCCTTTTCAAATTCCTCGACTCGTGACAGCTTTTAACGTTTTATGTTTATTCGAGTTTGATTAGAAATCGGTCTTTTTGCGCAATGTCCTGTATTAAATTTTACTTCTACGGCTTTAAGGGAATCGCACTGGGAGCCGAAAATAATTGAGTTGACTTAGAAATACCAGACATAATAAGCTGCACAAACTTCATAATGCCACAGTTCAGCGTTCGTGTGTGTTTGCAGTTTCAAACAGATTTTCTGCTTTGAATACAAAATGTACACTAACATTTCTTGGTTAGTTGCAGATGCCTAGGCAATGCAAATGAGTGGTAAGGCAGTCATGTTCTGTCATCACGAAAAGACGCAACTAACTTCTTAATACATGCAAATGTCTAAGACTTTGAGCTAAATCTGAAGTGCCGTGGAATCCATTTATTAATTCGTCACAACCGAGAAAATCTAAATGTGCAGTTTAGCACGTTTTATATTCATTTAAATCTCTGATGTTTTTCAACGCAATATATTCCAAAATACCATATTATAAGATTTATATTCTGTGCGAGATTATGGTACTAGTGTTTAATGAAGTAAATTAGATTTAAACATCTATCTGTTTTACAAATTGTGTGTTTATTCATCTGTCAAGCCATACACTACGCGCCTTAAAAAGTTAGGGCAGCACGTAGTTTTAACAAAGTTATGCAAATAAATCAACTGATAACGAAAGGAAATCGAAAAAATGATAATCTGGAGCGTAGTAGAAATACAAAGAAGACAGTTTCATATGTAAAATAACATTCTTGATGTCAGATACCAGAAAAAGATGTAAGTGCCGTAAATCGTAATTTCTCAGGAGTTTCTGATTTTTGCAGTCTCTTTCATTAAACGGAATTGTTAAAATATTTTAGAGGAAAGTTGGTTTTTAGAATGTCATAACAAAATTTACCGGAATCCGTGTGCTGGTCAATTATCGGGAGACTTGAACAGAGGAATGTTGCTAAATCTGATGGAGTGGCAAGGAGTGTTATTTCTCTACCGTGAAATTCCTTTCAAGGAACGGGGAATGTTAGAGGATGACTAGTATCATATCGTACAAGTAAAACCACTAGAAATAACGATCAATTTCTACTGTTTGCCCTCCAAATGGTTTTGAAGTAATATATCTTCCATTAGAATCTGACGAACTTTGCTTATGACGAGATATCTCGTCAACAAAATTTATCCGGATTTTTTATGATGACAAGATCAAGATTTGGTCCGTTTTGCTAATGGCGGGATACCTCGTCTGTCAAGATCTGGTAATCGTCGAGACAACAACCAGAAGAGTTAACAGCCCGTCAAAAAAGACAACGCAATGACACTCAGCTGCAGACAGCTGCTCTAGGCAACAGGTCGGAGGGTGTCAATCGTAAAAATCCGAAATCGGCTTCATCCAGGTGGCTTCTATGCACATAGACCATTGGTATGTATTCCTTTGACCGCAAGACATCGTGTGACCTGCAAAAGGTGGACTGAGTAACATTGAGAGTGGACGCAAAGTCATGGAGTCAAGTTCTCTTCACTGACGAGTCCCAATTCAGTCAGGAGTCTGACAACCGGCGTGTTCTGGTCTGGAGGGAAAGTTGCAAGCGAAATAATCCCACGTTTGTACAGAAAAGATCACAGTACAATCGAGGTGGATTGATGGTCTGGGCTTGAATTAGCATTAGTGGACGTACGGACCTGTTTATCATCATGAATAGCATTTTGATACTCCAAAGGTATGCAGATGAGCTACTCAGACCTTGCCATACCATATGCATCATCCATTGGTAATTCTTTCCTTTCAATGCACGATAATGCTCGATTTTATAGAGCTCGTCTATTGGAAAACTTGGAACGGAGACAAAATGGTATGTGGAGTGGCTAGCATGCTTCCTTGACTTAAATCCGAACAAGCATGCCTTGGACACAAGAAACCGACACATTTGAGATAGACCAGTACCTCTGTTGACTGTTCATGACTTGTAGATCGCACTCATTAAGGAGTGGAGCAGATTTCTCCAGAAACTCATGGCAAATAGGTGTGCAGCAGTTAGCTGTTCGAGAGGACCACACACCCTATTAAGGATCCTTCACCACCTTCAAACAATTTTTTCTTCATATAAAGATACGCGTGTTTCTGCCTTCGAACTTCTCATGTCCTATATTATATTATAGCATTAACCCTCCAAGTGTTTTCTCGTCCATCAAGATCTGACTAATTTTGTTAATGATGGTATACCTCGTCATCAACGGATTGCCGACTTTTTTATGATGACGTTTTCGGTTTACTTCTAATGACGAGATTTCACGTCCATCCCGAACTTATCAGTTTTTGCTAATGACGAGATACCTCGTCGAGACAACCACTAAAAAAGTGGGTTAAAATTCACTATACAGATATTTTCTTCCTATATTGTGTGAATATCCTATTTTATACTCATCCATGTCTGTCTTGCATGATTTTCTTCATTTTATCATATGCTCCCTTAATTTTTTTGAGCAGTACATTTCCAAATTTACTTATAAATACAGGATCATGGTAGACCAGTTGTTAGATTCGCGGATTAGAGCCCGGGGTATGCGAGTTTTGATCTCCATTAACCAAAGATCATGGTGTGCGTGAGGGCTGGTCACGTTAAATCTTCCCTGGCCTCAAATGTTTTCACGTTGGCGTGGTGTGGAAGTTTGGAGAGTGGAGTGCCTCCTCTGGTGTTGACCTCGTCATCTGACCGTGGATCCAAATTACGAGGGGGGGGGGCGTCGTGGCTCAGTGGGTATGTCCACTGTGCTAGCAAACTTCGAGTAGCAGTTGGCGCAGGTTCGATTCCTCTCAGACGCATTCCTCCCTGGGTGTATTTCTCTCTTCTGTGTTACTAAAGCTTTTATGTGTGTGTATGTCTATTACTTGATATTGTTTGTCTTGTTTCTAGCGCAGCATGACCACATATGGCAATTGTGTCATAAAACCCAAAACAACAATCAAATTACGAGGTGTCCTTGGAACGTTTGTCACCAATAGCCCGCGTGTTGCTCCAGTGCGACGTTAATTCAACTACTCCTCCTGTGATTTTTCTAGTTAGAGCAAGCTTTCAGCCATAACCAGGAAGCAGCTATGATAGGCTTTTTCTATCAAGCCAATGTGTGTGGTGATACTATTGTAGATTTCCTGTTCGCATTCCAGACGTGAAGTCACTTGTCTTGTTTTTCGAATGCTATTTCAGCACTTGGCTTATAGAAGTTCCGAAGAACGAATTCCGAATGTTTATATGGTAGTTGATTCGTCAACGCCAATCAGGTAAACTCGATATGTATCGTGTTGAGTGCATTTGGGTTACATGAAAACACTTCGTTTTCCGTCTGTTTTGTTTGTTTACTCTGCAAAACCCTCTCAGAGTTGCACACTTTTTCTTTGTTCATCGCATTTTTATTTTCAGCTGATTCCGGCTTGACCGTAGCACAAGATGCTGTAATGCACCATTGTTGATCCAAATTTCAAAGAAAATATAGTTATCGAAAGGAGACCTGTGTGTGTGTGTATAGATCTTTGCTTTACCTTGAAACAGATACATGCATCTCATTGGGAAACGTATGTCTTCTCCATGGCAAAATAGGATAGGGTAATCTCGAAGCAACGGGAGATCTAGTTAACAATGTTTTCGAAAAAAAGAAAGTTCAGCAAGTGTACCCTCTTCAAGTTCAAACTATCGATAATGAATATTACCCATCTATCATTTACATGAAATTGTTGGATGAAAGAGTCCACATTTCAGAGAATGGTGATTGAAGTTCCTCACCACAAGTCTTTAATCTACTGTAAGTTTACTGTTAGAAATTGTTACTTGTGTACGTCATACATGTGAATTTGTATAGCTGTCATTCACTATGATGCATTCTTAGCAGATTGGTTTCCAAGGTAAGTTTTTCTTATTATTTTCGTGGCAGTATGAGATATCGTACATTCACAATTTAAATTTATTTCAATTGATTTTACCACAGATCTAAAAATATTTGATAACTAAATGACTGAAAATGTTCATTAAAATGATACTGTAAAATATTGTCGATTCACTATTTTTTAGATAACGAATTTTTTGAACGGTTCTTTGAACTTTTAAATCTAACCTAATAATAGTACAGAAGTGTAAAAACTCGAAATGAAATTTTTATGTTCCAAATGCTTCTCATTTTAATAAATTCTCTTCCACAATTTTGGTAGGTAGTTGAATTTACGTAGCACCGGAGGCAACACAATGGGCTATTCCACAATTTCGATAACCAAATTCCCAGACTTTGGTACTTTAATTAAGTCGATAGAAATAGTTCGTCCGTTTCTCACTTGGGAATCTCATTCAATTCTCCGATTTCACATGTTCTAAAATGCAAGAGGTAGTATTGAGAATATAGTTATTTTAATAGTTTGGTAGTAAATGGTGTCTCCAGACTGCTCAAGGGTAATACTTAACATGTAAATCTGTGGTGGAGGTTTCTGGTTGATCTTTCTTCAATACTTTAAACTTCTTGAAATATCCTACTACTTTACGGCTGTTAGCAGACATGATTTTATCTTTGATCATAAAGTTTTTTGGGTTATACTGCGTTAAGGATTAGTTAGAAAAAGCAAAGAAAATATTTAGAATGCAGTTCAACTGCAAAAGTTTGCACTCAAAATAGTAATTTAAAAATAGCTCATTGTGTTGCTTCAGTGCGACATTAATTAATTACCATTACTATTACCATTACCTAATTTAAAAACTAATTAAAATCATATCTTTAGTTTCTAAAAGCATCACAGACCCGTCCAACATAAAGATCCTGTTCTGAATCGAAAACAAAAAGTAACATTACCGTTTAAGAGTTAATCTATCAAATATCAATTCCTAATTTCAGAAATACTTTCACCGTCAGTACGCGATTGATAAAATGTTGCAATTGATCATCTTTAAAATCGAAATTCTTTAAAAATCCTAAATAGAAAAGTTCTTTCTGACAAGCTTTCGTAAATATGATACAATAGGGTGCAAAACTTGTATTCAGGCGCAAGAACTGGAGACATTTTTTACACGTTGTCTCTGTTGGTAAACATATATTACACGTTGTTCTGTTGGCAAATATCTATTACTAAGACCATAAACCAAAAATGTAAATATATTAAAACTTTCTGGTTATTAAATATACAAAGATGGATGTTTTACCCAGATTAATGGAAGTGGTGAAAATATCACCAACATATTTTCGATTGTAATTCTGTTTGGATGATTGTCAAAGCGATGTTATTGATACTTGACCGATCGGGGGAGGGAAAGTAAAGATACTTGTTTACTTTAATTGGTTAACAATATCTTTTTGAATTCGCAATGCTCTTTCAAAAAATAAATAAGAGAGATTCACCTTTTGAGTTAAAGCCAATTAATCTGTTGAGACTGTAATACTTTGTTTAAGCATTTATATATCTTTCAAAGTACATAATCTCAACTAACTGATATAATTCACATTTAGTCTTTCTTAAAACATCATTTTTAAGTCAATCTGTCCTTGAATAATTAACGTTTATTTCGTTTGCTTTACATGATTTCTCCACCATGATATACGTTTTGGTAGGCAAACAATGTTGCCCTGTCTATCACATGTCGTGCTAACTTGGTGACAAGAGGACGCGATAATGAACACACGCACTTTACAAAACAAGCCTGATGGCGCATCGGACTAATAATAGATGGCACGCATCAAATGCACGTACTTCGATGGATGGTCCACGTTGAACAGTTGAATTTCCAATGTGCTGCTGATCACTTCCAAGAACTGTCTGAAGCTTTGTTACAACAAGCACTGCATCTACTCCTATCACAGCTTCACTGTTCCTTGCTGCTCAGCCTCATTAAAAATCTTTCAACTCACACTATGCTGCTAGAGGCAGTGCATTACTGCCAAACGGTAGTAATCATCCAATGCACGACCACACACATGGAGTTACATCAGTGATCTCTATACAAATCTTACGTTTACACCCAACTGGAAATCTATCAATTAGTCACTGTGTTTATCAAATTTAGCTGCTGTTAGCTTCTAAATTCTAGTGAGAAAGTATTGTGGTGTACTAATCCACCACTACAAAATTGACTTACAATACAATAATCTATATCGTCGGCTTACAAGTGAAGCAAAGGAACCAGGTTTGAGAAAACGAAATGGGAAAAATTCTACTTCCTAAGCTTTAGTCACTCTGTGCTTTTAAAGAAGAAATCTAACCTTCATGTAAAGAACGTATAACTTGGCCTTCATTATTCTAAAGATCACTATATTCAGGTTTAGAAAAGATAAAACTCGTATCTTGAAAATTTGGACTTCTTATTTGAAGCCGACGCTATAGCAGAGTGTAATGAAGTAGTACTATCTCTACCATGAAGTAGTTTGTGATAGAAAGAGTTGCACTGTCTTTCACACCTCTTGATAAATTTTCTCTCTCTTCTGACTAACTTTCATGCATTAGGACATTTCCAACCGGATCCTCTATTAATAATTTATATCCATTATGTCGTTATAGTATTTTATGATAATTCAACTGTTTTTGGACATCCATTAGGTCCATGTCCATTTCGTTTCCTACGATGTAATATTGATTGTGGGTAAAAGCCTTTTATTACTACCATATATTCTACCTTATTTCAGAACTCATCTTATGTTTTCACTCCCCAAGTGGTTTCAAAGAGATGTCCACCAAGATCTGACCAGTTTTACCAGGAGGGTTAAAGAAATTTCCGTTGTTCAATTTCAAGTTCATTTTAATCCTCCAAGTGGGTTCGATAAGATATCGCATCCATCAAGGTCTGAACAATTTTGCTAATGACGAGATATCTCGTCATCAAGATATTGCCGACTTTTTTATGGTCGAGTATGGAGATCAAGATATGGTCAGCTTTCTTCTGATGACGAAAATAGACGGTATTTTAATGGACGAGATATCTCCTCCATCAAGATCTGTTAAATTTTGCTGATGACAAGATACCTTGTGGAGACAACTACCAGGAGAGTTAAAATATATCTCTCAACTCAACATCGGTTGTAAAATATATCTCACAGGTCATCATGGATTTTAAAATACATCCCAAAACTCACGAAATCTCACTACTAACGAATTCTAAGAAATACAATCTTCACTTCTATAAATATCTTTCAGAAACTCCTTGAAATAATAAAAGCTCAAATTTTCTTCAGAATTTAAAAAAGTATACTCTCATTTGCAAAAATATACTAACGTAATTTCGTTAAGATTATGAATCTTAAAAGTAAATTCGTTTTTCTTTCGTAAACTACTACATTAATCTATGACTTCCCAGTTCCATTGATAAATTTCTCCGACACAGTTATAAAAATTAATTGAAATCAAAGTGCATCCAGCATGTGAGAACAAGAAATGGATAAGCTCTTCTCGAAGAAATTAAACACAGGTTTTAAATTGAACCTGAAGACAAAATTAATTAGTAGTTGTTAATGTTTTTATTTTTTTATTGTTTTTCGAATCTTCGGGGCTGAAATTGATTTGGAAGAAGTGAAGTCTAAAGTTTTTCTTTCCCATTCCCATTCATTCTCGATTGAATTTAGAAATAGAAATATCAATCTAGGGGAATCCCGGTCTCTATTTTTATTTGATTTCCAGTTTATAGAGAAGTGGGGATAAAAAAGAGTTCTAGTACCGGATTTAATCAGGAACAGCGAAGGATTCCGGCCGCTTTATTTGTTTGTCTTATATCGACAGCGTTGTTAAAGACTTTATTGATTAAAAAACAATCTTGGGTACATAAAGACAAAACATAAGCGAAGAAATTTCCAGATGTTTTTGGTTGTCCGCAATATGGGGTGAAAAAGAAATCCATTGATAATTTTTGCTTTAGAAGGGAAGTACGTTTTTTTAATTTTTTTTTGAATCCGCGATGTATTCGGGGATTGTGTTATTTTATCATCTGCAATCAAAACCATTAAAATTTAATGTTTCAGAGGTACATTGGTTGGTAGGTAGGTATTTTAATTAACGTCATACTGGAGCAAGACTACGGGATATTGGTGACGGTCCGGAATCAATCCCATAGCGAAAGTTCCGAGGACACCTTGTAATTTTGAACCACCAGAGGTACATTAGAACTACATGGTGTTGCTGTTAAATTTTAACGTGGGTCTTTGTGTCAAGTATTGTGTTACAAGTACATTTCATCAATGCTTTTTATTGTATCAACATGAAACAAGAAAATTTCTTTTTAGAGAAACTAATTAACACCTATTAGTTAAGGCAGTTAGATTGATATTCTCTATGGATTTCTAAAGTTTTGGAGTTTTAGAACCTTGAGCGATAAAACGCAACAAAACAACCAGAAAACTCTGTAGCTTTGGAACAATATGAAGAATTCATAAGATATTTGAAGTGTTATACACTCACTTCTTTAGTTTTAAAGTTAGTTTAATCACTTAAGGGTTAATAGTCTACAGTTCTCTGCAGTTTTGATGTTTTAGAACCTTGCGTCATAAAACTCGACAAAGCAAATCTTTAGTTTTGGAGAAATTTGAAGAATTCAAGAGTTAGCAGAAACGTTAGGTACATACTTCTTTAGTTTGTAAACGTAGTTTGACAAAAGGTTGATATTCTCTACAGATTTAGTGTTTTACAACCTTGCGTCATAAAACACAACAAAGTAGTCATTTATTCTTCGTTATAACAATCTTATATATTTTTGAACTAACAAATATGTGTTAGAAGCACTTTTGTGAAACTGTGTAACTTAATATAATACCGTAATATAGAATATTTTATAAGACAAATTTCTGAGTACTGCCATTGGATATATCTAGTAGAGTACATGGAAATATAGTAGTTTAAAACTTACTTCCTTATAAGTTTTAAGACGAATGTTGAACACATTTAAATGCCCATTGCGTTGCTCCAGTGCGACTTTTATTCAACTACCTACCTACCTTAAATTTATATTCGCAGTAAATTTAATTCTATAACAGTAATTTTCAATTACCAAATTTACTTCGTATATCCTTTCTTTTACCATTTAAAAATTTAAATTTTTAAATTTTGCAGTACCCATATATTAATATTAAGAGATGAACATTTTTATGAAAACTATTTAGTTCAAAATGTTGTGTATACATGTTTGATATATATTAATGATAGTAGAGTAGCAATTAAAGAAATTGAACGAAATAGACATTTAACCTTACTGGTGGTTGTCTCGACGAGGTATCTCGTCATTAGCAAAACTGACCAGATATTGATAAACGAGAGACGAGATCTTAATAACTCGTTCATCAAGATCGCATTTCTCTTGCATTAGAAGAAAACTGACCAGATCTAGATCTTGTCATCATCAAAAATTGGCACTATCTCGATGACAAGATACTCGTCATTAGCAAAACTGACCAGATCTTGATAAACGAGAGACAAGATCTTAATAATTCGTTCATCAAGATCGCATTTCTCTTGCATTAGAAGAAAACTGACCAGATCTTGTCATCATCAAAAATTGGCAATATCTCGATGACAAGATACTCGTCATTAGCAAAACTGGTCGGATCTTGATGGACGAGATCTCTTCGAAACCACTTGAAGTGTAAAATATAAGAATTGAGAATGTTTTTAACTTAGCTGAAGATAAAGAACGTTTTAGAATTGAAAAAAATATTTGTGAATATTGCTTTTTTTTATCACATTTTGTTAGTTAATAAGCCATCAGTTTATAAAATAATTATCACTGTACGAACGTGTTTCATATTGGTTTGTATTTGATAGTTTAAATTTACGTGGCACTGGAGTAACACAAAAGGCTTATCCACAATTTCGATACCCAAATTCCTAGAATGCAGTACTTTATTTGTCTATAGAAAGAGCTTGTGTAACGGACAGTGAAGCTATCCCCCTTTCAATCGCTGTAGCGCCCCTAGCGGAAATCATCCAAGTTAGTGAGTCTGTTACGAACCGCCGACTGTGTAGCACGGGCTATGTCCGCCATTAATTTGGAACCCCTCTCTGTAAATATATTTCTTTTATAATGTAGTTCATGTTTGTAACTGTTCTAATAAATATTTACATTGAAGTCCTTTTCATTCATGTATTGTGAGCAGTTATAAACGTAAAATACCCCTAACTACACTTGCTATTTTTGGTTTAGGAATCTTATTTAATTCTCCAATTTCATAGGTTCTAAAATGCAAAAGGTAGTATTGAAAACATAGTTATTTTAATAGTTCAGTAATAGTTTGTGTCTCAAAATATATCAAAAGCTAAAGGCTTATTCTTAGCATTTGTTTTGAATCACAGGAACCCATGCATCCGCAACCTCTGCATGCAAACATAATGCAAAGTTTGCCGCATTGTTCGAGGTGGTGATACAGAGTACAAGAACCGTCTCTTCTTTTTAGGGCCCAGTTGGTAGAGTCGTGGATTGACCCAGGACTTCTTTTGTCTCATGACACCCAGTGCAGCGTCACAACTTCAATTCTAATACTTTTTCAACTGTTTCCTTCTGTTTTTGTCGTTTTTTGTTTACTCATCGGTTCGATAACTCTCACCGTACATATTGTATCATTAACCCACAGCCAAGTCACTTCATAATAGCTGCCGAAGACCTTACTGTTCCTGAAGATCTGCCACGCCTGTGTATAGTTAAGTAAATTCTTTTATATAAAAATGTACTTGTTGGCTACTTTTTTAAAACGAAAGGCTCTTATCTTGTATCGCTGTACCAAAAAAAAAGAGGAAGAAAATACTTCCTCCACAATCTCACTTCTCATGTCGCATCTTTAGAATTGAAAAGAATTTCTAATCTCCATTAACACGGGGTAAATAACTGATAGAAATTCTATTATAATTCCCGTAGTTTACTCGACTACGTCACTCGATAAGACTCAAATGACTGCACCACAAAAACGACACTCCCCCAAAAAGCGGCGAAAGAACGAAATTGCGAGCTTTTTTATTCCTCGGGCCTTCATCCGAGCTTATTATTTTGTAGAAAAATGACACCTAATTATCCTTCATGACATTATTTCCGGCATATTTTTTCCCATCCTCAAATTGGGATTCTTATTTAAACAAGGAAACCTTTGTCGCGCTGGAATTCTATGGAAGCCTAATTATTCCAGAGCCGAATGAGACCCAGAGAAAGGAATATGACAAGAATAAGTCCACTACACGCAGAAAAAAAATCGAATTGCGGCGAGTACTATAAAACATAAAAACCGCACACGAAATTTCTTTGTTTAATGCACTGGGGAGAGAGTCTGAAATAGAAAATGTAATTACACAGAAGTAAGTGCTTTGGACTTAAGTGAATAGCTTAAATCTTTTTTTTTCCTTGCATTTCTATCGTGGGTGATTCTGCATACGTGAATAAACGTGAAAGTGTTAGGAGGATATGAAAAAAATCCCTTTATTTGTCTTGTGGTCACATGAATCTGATTTAAATGGAGAAATGGAATGCTAAACAGCTTTGGGTTAGAGCTGAAGGAGCTTGGGAAAGGCTTAGTAATTTGATATGGGCCTTGTCAGATAACGTTTGCGATTGTAAAAGCAAGGATATCTTTCGCTGGTTTTGAAATTGGAGGCTTACCTTATCCATGAAAAAGGGAAAATCAGGAGAGGCAGATGAATAGTCCATAGCTAATAGGATTCGGGCTTTTTGCATGCTAAATTCATTTTGCAAAGATTTTCATAAATATCTTGTTTTTCTTTAAATAAATAAACATTCAGACAATATCGGGCAATTTGCAGCTTCTCCCATGTGGAATGGTATTTGGTTTTAAGGGAACATTGCATTTCTTTGGCTACAAGCCGTAAATGCATAACGATTTCAACATTGGGAATAACGTTAATATATTTAATGCAAATCATTTTTGAATAAAAGTAACATGAATTAAAGCGCCCAGGGTAAAGTTATCCTGGTTTGGTGGTGACACTCTTGAGTGTTCCTAACACAAACCTCTTTGAGTATCTTGCATCTTTGAATTTTGACTAAAATGAACTATGCATGAATTTAATCAAAATACTATCTAATTTTCTCAAATGTGACACACCCCTAACACATTGAATATTGATGCAAAATTTTAATGCATTATATCTCCTATATGGGGGTATTACGTAAAATACAGCCCATTTTTTAACTCTCCAAATGGATTCGACAAGATATCTCGTCCGTCAAGATTTGATCAATTTTGATGATGACGAGATATATCGTCATTAAGATATTGCTGATTTTTTGATGATGAAGAGATCAAGATCTGGTCAGTTTTCTTAATGACGAGATATCTGGTCTATCAAGATTTGGTCATTTTCTTTTAATGACGAGATATCTCGTCTATCTAGATTTGGTAAGTTTTCTAATGACGAGATACCTAGTTGAGACAACCAGGAAGGTTTGATGTTTTTCCTTTGACATAGAAGTTGTTTTTCAAATTGCCAATTTGTTTACAGTGCTTCTATAATTCTTGTTTGCTTACATGTACTACCCCAAAAAGAGATCATAAACGCAGTGTCAGAAATTGTAAGCATAAAAATCCTGCAATAAAATGAGAGGAAATCAATTTTCTAAAAGCGAGGCACACTAAACACACATAGTCGAAAAGATGAGGTCAATTAGATACCATAATAAAATAACTGTATCCTACTAACTAAAGCTTAATAAAATACTTAAACATTAAATGAAATCATTTCAGAATCTTTCTAAGCGGCTATTTCATCTTAATGACCCTATTGACGGAGGGTAAAATGGATTTCTGCTTTTTATCAGAGCATTGTTAGAATCACCTTGCATTCAATTCCAGGCATTTGGCAGTAATCGTATCCACGTTCCAAATAAAGTAGGTACTATCAGGGGGCTAAAGGCTACCCTGTAGGAAATTATTATCATTTATCTGCTTTTGAAATGGCGCTCAAGCAACATAATTATAATAGTCTATTGGGTTTATTAGTTCAATCCAATTTTATGTTAGTTATGTTGAATTATGTTGCGTTGGTATTATGTTATTATGTTGCGTTGGTATTGTACTTTCTATCAGTTTGCATTGAACCATTGTCTAATTCTCGACCAATAGAATATTATTCATTATGGCACTACAAGGGTGAGTTTGTAAACCAGTTTTGTTACCCTGGTGCACCACAAGGGGGTTTTACTTTATGTAGAAAACCCCCATATGTAGAACTCGCTATATGTAGCACCTCCTATATGGAGCACACGTTCTAGACATCTTGGTGGTTGTCTCGACCAGGTATCTCGCAAAAAGCAAAATTGACCAGATCTTGATGGATGAGATATCTTATCAAAACCACTTGGAGGGTCAAGCACAAACAGTTTTTATAGAGAGGCCACACATTCATTCCTTAAGGACAAGCATTTATGCCTTACCTCGGATTCGAACCATGAACCTTTCAATGCAGATCCAACATCCTCACCACTAGATCGATTGATTAGAACATTTTTATTTAAAAACGGAAAAGCATTACACAGGATGTCCCAAAACTTCCTGTTGAAACTTTAAGGAAACACAAAATTAAGCTGTATGTCTGCAAGCATCGCCCCGATGTGCTCTGGAGGGTGCACTAATTGCGAAGAAATGAAAGACAGCTAGTATATTAACACTTCAAGTGGTTTGACGAGATATCTCGTTCATCAAGACCCGATAAACTTCATAAATAACTAGATGTATCTTTATCGAAATATTGCCGATTTTTTGGTGATGACGAGATCAAGATCTGATCAGTTTTCTTGTAATGCCTGGATATCTTGTTCATGAAAATCTGCTAATGATGAGATACCTCATAAAGACAACCACTAGTAGGGTTAACAATATTTTACTAGCCCTATACACTTAGTTCTACTGAAGGTGCTCAAAGTTATGACCACAAATAGTAAATTCACTCCTGGCAGCGTCGATACAGGAATTTTCAAGAATTGCAGACTCTTGAGATGAGTTTAGCTTCGAAGTCAATGAGAAATCTGAAAGCGAAATTTGCACAGTAAGTTTTGAAACAATCTTGTATGTATGAAAAATCCCATTTAAACAGAAAGGACATTCAAGCTAACATTCTCCATTAGGGCCGCTTCATCAAATATATCCATTCGTCTGTGTAACAGAACCACGTTACATACGCTATAAATTACTATTGCCATCGATGTTGGTAGTGGACCGTCGTCTGGCTTCTTCATTCGTAACAGTTGTGCGAAATGTAGTGAACTTTTCAATCCATTAATTGTTACTCCGTTTTGCAAAAGACTCTCTCCGTACTAGTCTGAAAGTCTTCGATAGATTATGGTCCCTGGTACACCTTCAGGCAACAAAAATTAATGGATTACTAAACTCTGTTCTTTTGTGCAAATGGGAAGTGTCGGAGTTGCCATGGTCAATATCACGGTAGCCCTGTAACTAGAAACTCCACACCTTGACAGCAGTAACAAGACAGAAACCTTACCATTGTCAACCTTATTGTCAATTAATTGTCAATATTTTCTCATTGATTTCTCATTGACGAAAACTAGCATTCCCATAAACATTGCCAGGGTCAATGACACGGTAGAGAACTAATAACTCTAAACCTTGAGAGCATTGACAAGGCAGAAACACTGTGACAAGAAATGCACTAAAAAATAACAGTGCGTGCCAATCGAAACACCTATTTTATTATTATTTCAAAGACATTTAGACGTATAAGTCTATTACCAAATGTGTCACTATGTGACACATGAATTACAGCATAATAGAACAAAAAGACAAAACAGTAAAAAGATCAACAAGAGTTCTGCTGCTTCAAACGTTCTCAAGCTTTTCAAAAGCATGAATGGAAGCCTTCGCTTGACAATACCAAATATTCTAAAAGGTGGTCACAGTTCACGGTGGTAAGTCTAGGAACTCAAACAGAGCTGCATTCAGGATAATTGTTGTATGGCTCTCGTACCTCTTTAATCTTGTTACTTACTTGTTTTAAAATGTTATTTATGAGCCAACAACAAATTATTCATTCGAGATCGTCGTAATAAGATTACACTTTAGTCGTTTCATTAAAACTAAGGGAAATTATTACGAATTAGTATGCATTAATCTGTTTTCAATTTTGAATTCTAATACTCAAATATAATAATTGAGAATTTCATAAATTATTTTAAGGTTTTAATGGGAAATATATAAGCTATACTTTAGGCATAATCTATCACTACTCTTCCAAACATTATTACAAATTACAACTTTTATATAAAGGAACTTTACATCTTAAAAATCTTAAACTCGATATCAATTTTCTAGCATCTTTTATAGACACTTCTTTCGATAATTTGATGATGACTTTAATCCTATTATAAATGACTGAAATATCTTCGGAAAACTATTATAAATAGTAGTCATTTAGAAACTTTCATTATATTCTTACTATCCATATTAAAATAACTATACCAGGAATTTCGAGTAGTTGACTCATTCATTATTTATGAACGTCTGCTACCAGTAAATGAAGAATAAAATAAAACATATTAATAGGATTTTCGGCTTAGAAGACTTAATTTAAGGTCAAGGATAAAGGCAATAGTCTCTATAAGCTAAAGCATAAATATAATTGGAACTTCAGAACTTATAAACTAGTTTTGTTACCAGATATAACCATATAAACTATTCTTTGTTTGATCAGATTGCTAAAAGCGAATAAACCAGACAGATTGCTCAATGTTATATTTTATTATTTGAGGAAATTATAAATGGGATTAGTTAAGTATCTGTGCGGCATACTTGATATGGAAGTATGTCTCACAAATACTTAAAATGATACAAGAAACAGAAAAGGGCAAATTATAAGTAGAAAATTTAAGTAGCCGGAAAAATATTTCTCAGAATTAAAAATATGGTCCAAATGTAATAATTCCACTGAAAAAATGTATAATCATCTAATTAATCAAAAGTACTTATTTCTTAATTAACGATCTATAATTTCAGTCAGTAAAAATTATAATGAATGAATAATTTGTGTTTTAAATACAATTTATGTTTTGAACTTACTACACTACTTGAAAAGTGTACTGATGAATTATAAATCGCAGCAGTTTGAAACTACAGTTCAGGAAGCCGATCGCAACATCTTTGGAAAGAAGACATTATTTTTGCTATTATATTAAATATACAGCTTTAATTTGACATAAACCCACTTTTATTGACACCTATTACTTGAAAACCAAAGACGTGACATATAAGTAGACTTAGTATTGCTATTTTGAGAAGAACTTCAAAAAGTTTCTTGGATGGTGAATCAATGTATGGGCATCTTCTTCCCTCGAACCAATCAGGTGATGAATGTTAGGTTCCATCCAGCAGACTAAAGCAGTCTAAGGGTCACGTTACTACTAGTCTGGGTCACATGATCCTGGGTACATTAATAGGCATACATATATTGATTGAAACTGTCGTCATTTTTATCTTGTTTAATATTTAACATTTCATATCTTGTTTGTAACTAATATGGCTTCCATATTTACATTTCATGCCTCCAAATGAAATTAAACTATCCAAAAATGTACAACAGCATTTCTTACTAGTGTTAATTCTTAGTTCCAATAAAATGTATGTTAAAAGTTCACACCTCAATCATATTACTACAATCAGCTTCTGAACATCCACTTCAATTCCATCTCTCAAAGACGATTCGACATTTTTTACACTAAATCATTGTCGCATTTGCTCACATTTTCTTTTATGTGATGATTTCTATTCCAAATTTCTCATTGCTTTCTGTAGTAAGAATATGCGAGCTGCTCTGAGCAGTTTTATCAATATTTGGCATATTTCGATGCCAAGATAAACCATCAGAAGGGTTAAATGATACCTATTCATATTTTGACTAAGAGAAATCACATTACACAGCTAAATCATAAATTAAAAGTTAAATCCACCGTGCTCTGTTCTATAAGCATTTATTTCGATTCACCCTGTTGCTCTATATATGCTAGTGCAGTGCCCGTTCAATCTGTCTTCGGCAAGCAGAGTTAGCGTACAGCTAATTGGTCTCGTTACCATCTCCACAACATCCCGCTAACTAGCATGTGTCAGTGCTATCCGTATGCTTATCTCTGCACAGATGGATTCGGGAGTTTTGGAATAATGAATGATTATGGGGTATAAGGATCCCAAGACTGTAATTTGAGGTTATGGCAAAAGCCAGAATATGCTGGTTCAGTACCTGAAGCTGTTTCTAGGAGATTCATGTACTGAACTTGTCCGTTATAGATTCACGTGTGAAAATTGTATTAAACCATCGTTAATATATACTAATATTGACTGCATTTACTAATATCTTCGACTTAAAGCATTCTTTGAGATTTTTTCCAAGATACTAAATGCTCATTTTCATGATGATCAGAAATACATTGCCATATTGTAATCTGTTTAAAAAATATATAACGCTCTATCAAAATACTTCTTAATCCTTGAAAAAATCTAATAGTTAGTGTAAAAAGCTGTAAGAATGAGAAAATGTTTTCGTCAGTTAATACGTTTCTGCTCTAATCCGACAATATATATTCTTTCGAAAGTTGATTTTTTCTCAACCCTATTGGTGGTTGTCTCGGCGAGGTATCTGGTTAATTAGCAAAACTTAACCAGATCTTGATGGACGAGATATCTCGTCATTAGAAGAAACCTGGCCGGATCTTGATCTCTTCACCATTAAAAAATCGGCAATATCCAGATGACGAGATATCTCATCATTATCAAAATTATTCAGACCTTGATGGGTCAAGATATCTCGTCGAAACCACTTGGAGGGTTAAAGTGGACTTGACATGAACAACTTAAATTTTTTTAACCATCCTGGTGGTTGTCTCGCTGCGATATCTCGTCATTAGAAGAAAACTAACCAGATTTTGATCTTGTCATCCTCTTAAAATTGACACTATCTTGACGACGAAATATCTCATCATTAGCGAAATTGGTCAGATCTTGATGGACGAAATATCTCGTCGAAACCCCTTGGAGGGATAAGATATTTAAACTATTATGTGTTAATGGTTATTACCATCTTAACCTTCTGAGCGTGACGAGATTTCCGAGTAGTGTAGAATTGTTTTGTCTGCAACACACATAATTACGAAACACCAACATCAATAGATTGAAAGAATTCTAGGAAGTATTCTATTGATTAAGAAGTGAAACACTTATTAGAAGCGTGCAGGAAAGACTGCTTGTAAAAACATCACAACAAATACATACTATGAGACGGATCCGGATATAGATTATTCTTAAACCTCCAAGTGGTTCCAACGAGATATCTCGTCCATCAAGATCTAACCAATTTTACCGATGACGAAATATTTCGTCATCAAGATATTGCCGATTTTGTTGTGATGTCAAGGTTAAGATCTCGTCAGTTTTCTTCTAAGGAGATATCTCGTTCATCAAGATTTGATTAGTGTTGCTAATGAGTAGATACCTCATTGAGACAACCACCAATGGATTAATCACTAGCAGTGGTAATATGAAATACTGCAATTGTTTTTTCTGTATTTCATATATGTAGGTTTAGTGTTATTAAGTCCATATTATTCGAGTGTCTAGTTATCCGAGATGGTCTCGGTCCACATCACCTGGGATAATCACATTTTTCTAATGTATATAAATCTTAATTAGTTCATAGAGGTAAAATTAAGCATATTATAACATGATACCTCTGTGACAAAGAAAAGGAACTGTATTATAAAGCACTATCAGAATTATTCAGCGTTGCTTCGGGATGAATTGTTTGTAATGGATCGTAATATTACTCAATGTTATTCCTACGGTGATGTCGAATTGATTTAGCCCCTTTTGCAGACCTAAGACATATCGAACGAGGGAAAATATACAGAGTTCGTTTCCAGTAGGATTCTAAAACATAAGTGTACTTTGGTGTGAATTGGTCAGTGATCGTAAAGATACTCAATGGTATTTCTATGGGGATATTGAATTGTTTCAGCTCTCTCTCCAGACCTAGGACAAATCGAACGAAAGTTACAGCCATGGTTCCCGTAGGATTGTAATACATAAGTGTACTTTAGTCTGAATGTGTGTGATTTTTGGTATGAATTGGTCAGTTATAGTAATGATACTCGAGTTCTATTGGGATTTCGATTTTTTACCCCCTCTGCAGACCCAGAACCAATTCGAAGGGAGTTGATATATAGTCTACGTTTTTCATATAATTCTTAAGAATGAGTGTACCAAATTTGGTGTGGATTGGATACGCGTTGTATATTTTATCTCTCTTTGTATATATATATATATATATATATATATATTAAAAACAATCAAATTACAAAATATACAAAACATTAAAACGTAAAATAATAGAAATGCAGACCAGCAAAATGCCAAAAGATCAAAAAGCAGACAAGTAAAAAGCCAAAAAGTGTGTGAGCTACTTTTGGTGTACTACCGCTCACACGCAGAAAACACCATATTGTGTTGACTGGGTGAGGCTCCTCCCTGATGACGCCCTGATCCACCAACACTTCCATCATTTTTTCAAAATGATGGAAGTATTGTACGCGTTGTATATTTTGTATATATATATATATATATATATATATATATATATATATATATATATATATATTTCAAAATTACAAACCAAAACAAAGAGAAATCTAAAAATTTTAAAATCAAGAAATTTAAGAAAATTTTGAAAAAATGATGGAAGTGTTGGTGGATCAGGGCGTCATCAGGGAGGAGCCTCACCCAGTCAACACAATATGGTGTTTTCTGCGTGTGAGCGGTAGTACACCAAAAGTAGCTCACACACTTTTTGGCTTTTTACTTGTCTGCTTTTTGATCTTTTGGCATTTTGCTGGTCTGCATTTCTATTATTTTACGTTTTAATGTTTTGTATATTTTGTAATTTGATTGTTTTTAATATATATATATATATATATATATATATATATATATACAAAGAGAGATTTGGGTAATATCGGAATAAAATAAAAAGTAAAAAAAGAAAATTACAAGTGTCTTTTGTGTTTTAACCATAAAGGTAATAAGACATTTTCTTAATGTTATCATTACGTGCTAACATGGTTTTAATCTTTATTATTTGTACAATAAATCAGAAGAATTTAGAGAGCTTATCACAGGTTTAATCTCAGTAACAGAAAACTATTACCTTTCCAACAGCAAAACATAAATTTTCTCCATAAAATATTTTTCAACCTTTCACTCAGAATTTATAGCTCGCTTTTACTTTGGGAGTTAATCCGATTGAAGCAACGTAAATTGAGTATACTCTTATTACGTTTTTAGGAGACAATAGAAATTGGATTACTATTGAAAGGAATTAATATCAATTTAGAGAATCGGAGACATTCCTACTGACTTTAAAAGGGGAAGTCAGTTACTGAAGCGCTTTCAAAATGATTTCCAAAATGACTTCAATAAAGTAACTCCTTGGTTTCTTTTTCACGAAGCAATCTTTGAAAAACTTTTATAACTTTCTTTCCATCTGAAACTAAATATATAAACATGCAATTTTCAAGAACCAAAGTATGCCAACCTTAATCGCTCCCTCAAGCTCCCCATCGAAGATTGCTAAGCAATCTTCAGCGGTTCTTTGCAAGAACCATTAGTGGCATTGTATCCATGGAACCCCAGAAACTCAGCATCCCCTAATTAAAAAAATAAAATTTGTAAGAAAAGTTTGGTCGAAAAAAATAGTAATCGACAAAAACTGAAGCAAACACGTCTATTTTTAAAAAAAATTGAGTGAGATGTCAGGTTTCTACTTTAATATCGTTGATTTTCACCGCAAAACGTCAACAAGAAAAAGCGAATGTCCATTCCTTTCAGCCTCAAATGGAACCTATGATTGCTCATGACAAATACTATTAACCTGTGATTGGTTAATGGTGTTTTTCATGCACAATGGATACCATTAGCAGAGACTCTTCTCTAATAACTATTTGGTACAGAGATGCTCGCAGATTTATTTAATTAAAAACTTAATACATGAATATTAGGTAAGTGAAACATTTCACGGATATTTAAAACACACCTTTAAAATCTCTTTGAACTTGTACATAAATATTATTTGAACTCAGTTTATTGCACAAAGACTTAACTCTTCGAAATAGTGCAGCAGAATATTTTTCTGGGATATTCTTGATATTCAACTTGTATTATAAAATCTGCATAATCAAACGCAAGAACGCGCGACTTATACATATATAAAGTACCTATTCACTTCAAATTTATGATTCCTTTATAAACATTATTCCAAAGTACTCAGCTCTTCTTGATGTTGCTTATACCTTTGACTGGTATTTTTCTCTTGAAAATATACCCACTCTGATGGAAAATTAAATCTGCCCTTTACAACATTTACTTCAGAATAAAGCTAGTATGAATAACACCCACGTGTGAAAGTGTAACTTTCATAAAACTCAAATCGTCTCATGTAATAGAATCTTTTCAGTATTTGATATTGACTGATAGTTTTAAAATGATGATGGTGCTATTTGGGTAAGGAAAAAGACTGAAATAGTTTCAAATTTATTTAAATTTTCTTTGTGTCGACTAAAAACTCATAGTTTATGAATTCAAACATCTATAGGCAACAATATCCAAGCGTTAATGTACTGTTTGCATACAGGTGACAGATATTTTTCTGTTGCAAAGGGATTATAACTTTTGTTTGTTAAGAATAAATTTATCCTTAGTTTTCATAGAATAACATTTTTTGTTAAGCTGAATGTGGGCGGTAGTGTTTTTGTGGCGGAATGTGTTTCCTGTACGTATTCCGATTATGACGTAATTAGGCTTGTTTTTTCGAATACGATTTCAGCACTTTACCGATAAAATTTAAAAAAAGAATAACGACGAAATGATATATGATGATTGATTGGTCAACACTTATAAGATAAATCACAAATATTGCCCCAAAGTCTATGAACTACATTTTAGGCGACCCTCAATGTTTCATTTGAGATCATTTGGGTAGATGAGGTAAAATCTACGCTTTTCGTCTTATTTGTTTGTTAATACAAAAATACCCTCTTGTAGGAGCATTTTGATCTTTCTTTAATTTGATAGTATTTAACCCTTCGAATGGTTTTGACGAAATATCTCGTCCATCAAGATCTGAAAAATTTTCCTAATGACTAGATACCCCATCATCAAGAATGCTGAATGAATTCCCGATGATGAAGACGTTGCCGTTTTTGATGATCTCGATATCAAGATCAGGTTAGTTCTTTCTAATGACGAGATATCTCGTCCATCAATATCTAGTTAGTTTTGCTAATGATGAGGTACCTCGTCTAGACAACCACGGGGAGGGTCAAAGTGATGAAAAATATATTTTCGCTTTGGTGTTCGTTTGAAAGATCATTAGAGGTTGCTCGAATCTAGTGGGTTTACGTTTTCATTATCACTTACTAATAGCCAGTTTCAAAAGATTATTGTGCGCAATAATAGAAGTCAGTTCTCCAATTTAAACTGCTGTGATTAGTAATTTTGGAACTAATATAACACTAGATAACTATGTGTAATATGTGTCAGGGAAACTTAAGTATAACTGAAATGCATTAATTCTAAGTAACTGGAATTCCAATAAATGGGTCTTAATCGAGATATCAACTAAATTAAAACTACTGGGATTCGGGGAGAAACTAAGCTGTGAGAAGGATGCGATTTAGGCTTACAAGCATTGATGAACTCTAAAGTTTAATTTTATCTATTTATTGGCAAATTATATATGCACTGTAAAAATTATCATTGACATTGAGGAAATTCTCTTGCACAATAATTTATGATCAATAGAATTATAAACAGTGATCACATTGAAGCACTTAGTCTGACAACATTTTAGAGCCACAGTAACCCGGTTGGAGGAGTAGCGGAAGAGTAGCGAAATTCGATCCAACCAAAGACCGTCGAGTAAGTGGAGGCTGGGGCACATTAAATCTATGTGATCTCAAATGTCCTCACGTTGGCGTGGTGTGGAAGTTTGGAAAGTGGAGTGCCAGCTCACATATATGACCTCACCATCTGACCGTGGTTCAAAATTACGAGGTGATGTCCTCGGATCGTTCCCTTGGGGATTGATACCGGACGGACGCCAATAGCCCGTTGTGTTGCTCCAGTGCGACGTTAATCCAACTTCCGACCTACCGCCAGCAGTTTATATTACAATGCATTGATTGCACAGGTGGAAATGTCATGGAGATGGACAAGGTGCTGTGAAGGATCAAGTGTGAATTGATTGGAAGTTTTTGGAGAGTGGTATTTATCGATTTTTAATCTCTGGCATTTGGCCCTGACATGCGGTTGATTTCGGCTACGATGCTCTTACTGTAATGCAACGGGCTTTGGGAGGTATAGCTTAAGCTCTACTTTATATTCACTTTTGCGATTCCCTTATGAACGTTATTCCCAAGTACTCAGCTCTTCTTGATATTGATTTCATTTTATTTGGAGTTTTTCTAATAATCGCTTCGCATGACGTTATGACATTTCATTGATTGAACAGTGGGAATGTCGTGGAAGTGGATAAGTTGTTGTGAGGGGCCGAATGTGAATTAATGGGAATTCCTGTGGAAAGTGGTATTTTCCGACTTTTGGTCTCTGGCATTTGGGCACTGAGGTGTAGTTGATTCTTGCTACGATGTCCTTATGAGGATGCAACGGGGTTCGGGAGGTGAAGCTTAAACTTGTCGATTCATTGATCAGTACGAGTATCACAGGCCATGCACTACCCGCATTCGCAAGATCTGTTTCCGTTCCACAGAGAAATTCCAAATCTTTCCCTTTGATGACTCGCCCTCCCCCCAAAAAACCAGCATCATAATCCAACATAATAAAAAACCCAGCAAGTTCACTCATCCCATAGCCTATTATTGTGGTTGTTTCATCCCTCTCAGTCAGTATTATAGTCAGAATGGCGTAAGTTCTATTTTATATTGGTTCACGCACAATTATGAAGAGTCCTTCCATTTCTGTTTCAGTGGGTATTAAGTTCTCAAATTCTTCTATCTTTTTTTACAACTTTTAAAAACTTTTTGTGTATGATATTAAACTTGTAGTCTGTTTATAAAACTGAATGAATTAGTTATTTCCGTTCCATATGAACACTGCCGTTACTATGACTATCCAAATATACTATAAAATTTCCAAATAGAGTGGTTGTTTGGTGTCACGTTCACCAGGAGTCAAATTGAACCATGAGCAGATAATACCCCTTGTAACGAGTGAACTATGAGTGCAGCGCGATCTGTGGAGCTATAAACCTCAGAAATGTTGCCGAACTAAAAATTAACGAAAACAGTGTCATGCCGGCTGCGATCATGAACATACCCCAGTAACCTTTTCAACCGAGATATTTTAATGTGTGTGTATGTACTTGTGTATGTTGATTTTGTGTTTTAACTTCTTAATTAAACTATTGTAAATGGCTAGAACGACTCCAGATTCATTCCATTACAAGTTTGGCGTCCAAGGTGGAGTCAGGGATTTAGTGTTCTGCAGCGGCGTCGAACTCATAATTTTAGGAAGTCTCATCCCAGGTGTATCCTATTGAATATATGTGGAAACCCCTTTCACGGATCATCCTTATACTCGTATCCCCGAGTGGTAATGTAGAATGAGATAAGTTTATTTTAATTTGCTTAAAATCTTTCTTGTCTAGCAATACTTTCGATTTGGCCAACACGTGTCCAGCAACGGAATTTTGAAGTTTCGATTTTGTGTAAATAGTATTATTGTATAGAATATAGAGTGAATTTGTGTAAAATCCTTAGTCGAGTGAATTTATGTAAAATTCTGTACGTTTGGGCTAACCCTACTGAGCAATTGTAAGCTGAAACATATTCATTCTGAATATTGGAAATTAATTGCAAAACGTTGTGTAGTTTTGATTTTAATTACTAATTTACAGCAATTCAATTCTTTTGATGGAATTGTAGTAAAAATTAAAATTCAACTAGAATATTGTGTGAAAAAGTGAATTCTTTACTTTTGCTTTGAATTTGAATACTTGTCTTTTAGAATAAGATTTTTACTATTCATTTTCATTATTCGAAATTTATTTGTAAGAATTCTATAAATATTTATATTTTTTCGAGCAATTCAGAATTTATAGAAAATGGTGATCATATTAATAACGTGTATTGTATTGTAGAATATTTTGCTTTTAGTTTCGTTTTGCAGAAAACAAATGTTGTCAAGTTGTTATAGTTTTGGTTTTAAATTATACAAAGAAAGGTGGTTATTTTGAATTGTGGTGAAATATTCTAATGTAATTTTCAGTTTTAGAATTGTAAATTTTTTCATTTATTTGATAGTATTTGGATTTATAGATTAATTAAATCACGAAACAACGAACTTTAAAAAGTGAATTATATTCAAATCAAGGACTTAAAATAAAGATGGCCTTTCTTGGAAAAGGGCGAAAAGGAAATCTGAAACTCCTTGCGAAGGAAATGGTGTTGGACGGGGCAGAGACTCTTAAATCGATGGAACTAAAAGATTTAATAAATAATTTTAAGTGCCGAAAACTATGATAAAGAACTAGTAAAATATGTTAATCAATATTATCGAAGAATGGATATAAATAGAGAAGACAGCTGAAGAAGCCAAAGAAAGAGCTTTTGAATTAGAACTCTTGAAGTTGCAACTAGAAGCCGAGAAGGTTATCCAGTTCTCAACATCAACTCCCGTTCTGGAGACTGAGCAACCCAGATCGGAATTAAAAAAGATTCTTCCCCAATATCATCATAAAGACAACGACATGGCGTTGTTCCTGAACCTGTTTGAGCGCCAACTGAAGTTTTTAAGGGTTCCTGAAACAAAATTGGGTCCCATATTTGATTGGATAACTACCATCTGAGGATACCATATTAGGAAGGCTTATCACCAGGGAACCAGAAGAATATCAGTATTACCAAAAGTTTAAAGACATGATTCTTAGAAGATACAAGCTAACCGTTGATAAATTCAGACAACTGTTTTCTCTGCATTTCAAGAGTCCAACACGTACATGGCGTGATTTCTATTTTGAACTGATCAGTTATTTTGAAGGTTGGCTCTCAGAGCTGAAAATCGATGATTTTGGCAAATTGAAAGAACTCATCATAGCTGACCAGATAAAGAAAAGAGTACCTCAAGATATCAGAGATAATTTCATTGATAATTGGCCAAATCTAAATTCACCCATACATCTAGCAGAGAAGCTTGACACTTATGACTGTTTCAGAAACAATCAAAAGAGAAACTCATCCTCTCCAATTCAGACGAAAGCTTACAATGCCAGAAATGAAACACTCAAGTGTGCACCGTTCAAGAAGACAAATCAGGCAAACAGAAACAGTCGAATAAAGTCTGGTGACAATCAGGAGCGACCAGCACTGACTTGTTATGGCTGTGGAAAAGTCGGATTCATTAAAATCAACTGTTCAGTTTACAATACTTACACGAAATCTGCCTCAGCTCGTTTTGAGAAGATCCAAATTATAAACCAGCCTTGTATAATGAAGTTCCAGTTATGAATATTACCATAAATAGAATATTGGCACCTGCAGACAGTGGAGAAAGTCACTAGATCGCTGGCGAAAGATTGTACCATATACTTCAATATAAAGGGGTGGAATTCGAGAAGTCCTTTCGCACATTAACCCTCGCTGATGGAAGTCAGACAGAGAAGGAAGTTCACACAGCCTGTGTAATTCTATGTCTAGAAGGACATTCATTCCAATTAACCCTCTTTTCCTTCCCAGAAGCTAAAGGAAACCGTACCCTCTTAGGAGCAGATTTTCTGAAGAAAGCAGGTGTTCTGAATCTTCGAGACCACGTCTGGTTCTACACTGATAAGCCAAATGAACGTTTCCCATTCGTTGCGAGTGCTCAAGTTCAATCCTATGATATTAAAGAAAGTGATAGATCAGAAAATCCATGCCTTCTTCGTCCCGACGAAGTTTAACATTTAACGGAATATCAGCGCAGAACATTAAATGCATTGCTAACTCTCTATGAAACTAACTTCAGTCAAGTGGAGAACCAACAACTTACATCGAACACAGGATCGACACAGGTGATGCTCCTCCAGTTGCAACTGCTCCTTACTGGTTATCCCTTGCGAGAAAATAAATTTTGTAGAAGAGCTTAGTTTCAATCACCTTGCTGAAACAAGTGGATGAGGCTGAACCATTTGTCCTCAGAACTGACGCGTCAAGGAATGCTTTGGGTGCAGTCCTGATCCAAGGAGAAGGCCCAGAACATCCGATCGAGCACCCTAGTCGTCTGCTAACTCCAGCAAAGAGGAACTACTCTACTACAAAACGAGACGCCTTAGTGGTTTGGGCACTGGACAAATTTCGAGGAAGACGAAGCGTTTCCCAATACGTATCTGGATATCAAGTATGGGTAACCTCTCACCCTGTGAGTAACAAAGCTAAGAGGGGGTCAGAGAAATTTGCACCCTGTCGAGACGGACCCTATTTGATCTTGACAGTGTTCTCCAACGAGTTATGTTGTTGCAAATCCTGCATCTTCTGATATTCCTGTTGGAACATATCACACGTCTGCCCTCAGTCCATGCCTTAACACCCCTCAAAATGGAAATATACCCATCACCCCACTGCGAAGGAGAGGCCGACTCCGAAAGACTAGTCCAACAGTGCAGCAAGACTCAAGACACCCATCTGGTACTCCTCCTGGCTACTCGCCGAGACGTCTTCGTAGCCAGGGGGAGACTGTAACAAGTGAACTACGAGTGCAACGCCATCTGTGGAGCTATAAACCTCAGAACTGTTGCCAAACTAAAGGTGAGAACGAAAACAGTGTCTCGCCGGCTGCGATCATGAACATACCCCAGTAACCTTTTCAACCGAGATATTTTAATGTATGTGTCTGTACCTGTGTATGTTGATTTTATGTTTTAACTTCTTAATAAACTATTGTAAATGGCTAGAACGACTCCAGGTTCATTCCATTACACCCTTAAATTATTTCTAAAATTCCATCAGAATAAATCTATTTCCAAGTAAATTCGTCGATAATTGACTAAGCCTCCAGAATGTGGAAATGATCTATTTAAATTACTTACATATATTATATTAACAAATGAACCGCACTTGAACTGTGTAGCCCTATTGATAGTCAATTGAATACTTGTACGCTATTGTCCTTATAGAATGGACATATTCAATAATTTTGAATATCGAAGTTACACTTCCATCGAACCAGATCGAGCGCTCTAAAAACTGGCTCCAGTTTTAGCAAAACTAAGACCCAATGGATGCCTTTCAAATTTGGCTAGTCATCGGCTGAGATTATAGCATCATGTGATGAGGATAGCGTTGACAAACAGTTAAATTTATTTCGCTGATACGTCCAAAAATAAAGTTCCTCGAATAATATTATCGTATGGTTGTACCGATGGAAGAACTGAATTCAGGGCTGCGTTCCAAAATCAATTCCTTGAATAATATTATCGTATAGATGTACTGATGGAGAAACGGAAGTTACAAGATTACGTCCAAAAATAAGTTCCTTGCGAATATTATCGTATGGACGTTTTGATGGAGGAACTGATGTCTATAGAGCAGATAGTTGTCTGCAACCAATAACGATGCTCGGTAAGCACATGTATATGAGTTGGCGGAAGTAAGAGATTGCTGCGAATTAGTCTGGTTAGCACTCTGGCACTGGGTTCACAGGTTCTGGGTTCGAACTCTGGTCTGCATGGATTTTGTCGTTGTTTGTAATCCATTGTAAACTTTAGACTGGAGTGGCAAAAATTGCCGTAGAGTGAACCGAATTGAGAAGAGGAGGAATAATGATGCTTGACGATTGTGTGTTACAGAGATAAAATATTTAGTGTATCTGTCTAGTATTAATTGATATGTGATAGTAAAACCTTTCGAGGAAACTGTGCATTTGTCTGTTGTAGAGAACGTCATACATAAAATCAAGTTATTTCTTGGGATTTACATGCATCCATGAATGAGAATATGAAATACGCAATATTCAATTGATTCTTAAACTTGGTACTCATATTTTTTTATAAGAGTAGCCTTTTCAAACTTCTAAAAAGCACTATGAAATATAATTATTTCAGAGAGTATTGAAAAATAATACATAAATATCTTTCTATAAATAATGTTTATGATCTTTAGAATTCTTCGTAATAAAAATATTTTTTGTAGTACACTCGTGAAACTTATAGATTTCCATTTATACTTATTTTAAATGAAACCAAAGTATTTCAATCCCTTTTGAAATGATAACTCTCTCTACCTGCATAAATAAATAACTTATAAAACATAAATTTGCTCTTTACTACAAATAAAAGCATAACGCTTTGAACCCATTCACTTTAAGTAGTAAACTTAACGAAAAGAGATAATCTTTTATGCTTTCAGATTCACCTAACCAAAACACTTCTTCATAATAACGTTAATTTCCTTTCTCGTATAGTTTGAATTCGTTAAACTAACTTCCAAATAACTTGGTAATCATTTCTGCCAAAAGTTAAGCGTTTAGCCTCTTTTCAATAAAAATCGCATTTAGAATTCATGTGTTATTAATAACTCCACTTAAGGTAGTTAAGCACTTCCATCCCTCTAATGCTTTTCGGATCACATCAGATAACATGAAGATGCAGACAATTAGAGTAATGATTGAATAAAAGTTAATAGCTAATAATTGAAATGAAAACCAACTGCAGTCGCCATCAGATTCAAAGATAACAAATATAAAGTATGACGAATGGTAGAGTGGAAATAATTGGTTGCACAGAAAGAGAAAATAGATATGCAATATTAATCTTCCATGTGATTTCGACGAGATATCTCGTCCATCAAGATCAGACCAATTTTGCTCATGATGAGATACTATTTCGTCATCGAGATATTGCCTATATTTTTATGATGACGAGATCAAGATTGGGTCAGTTTTCTTCCAATGACGAGATATCTCGTCCATCAAGATCTGCTACTGGTTTTATTCATGACGAGATACCTCGTCAAGACAACAACCAGAAGGGTTAAATGCTGGAATTTTGTTGCACATAACATGGCTCACTATTTTTAAAATCATTTTATATTGGAGGGTAGGTATGTACATCTCACTGGAGCACCACAACAAGCTATTAGCGATGGTCCGGGATTATTCCCAAAGGGAACGTTCCGAGGACAACACCTCGTAAGTTAGAACCACGGTCAGATGATTGTTGATATGAGAGGGATTTTAGTATAAACAAACAAAACAAATGATCTGCGAAAATTTTCCTTCTGCTTTGTAAATGATCTTGCGTGATATATAACAGGGTTACCTTGAAATGTAGCTCATCGTTTTCACAACGTATGACATTTAATCTAATTGGTGTTGACTAATCAACGATCGTTTTTCAATTTGGAATTTGTTCCTTTGACTTTTTATTGGAGAATAGCTGAAATCGTATTCGAAACCAAGCCAAGTGCTGTTACGTTCAGAATACGTACAGGAAACATATCGCCGCTGAAACACTACCGCCACCTATGTTTAACCTGACTGAAAATATCTCTCATACTCATACTTTTGTAACGTAAGTTTGAGGTGCGTTATTAATTTAGGTTGTTTTGGTTTTGAAACTGTACCGGTGAGATTTTCCAACACAAGTGCTAATTATACCTATACCTATCACATAAAGAGGATTACAAACCACTAATAACACATATACCCACTTCGTGAATCAAACCCAAAGCTTGACGAGTCAAAGACATTAAGCATTCAGCTACAAGGTCAAAGCTTAGCCAGGCCAAAGATGTTTTCGGAACGGTATTGGAATATATGATTGGTTGGGTTTTATAGCACGAGGGCCATATTTGGCCAAGCTGCACCAAGCACAATGCACAAGCAAGTAATGGACATGCACAAGCAAGGAAAGCTTTACGTACACAGAAGAGAGAAACTCAACCAGAGTAAGCTATATGAATCGAACATGCACCGCCTACAAATCACAGGTTGCTAGCGCAGTAGGCAAAACAAGAGCCCCTAAAGTTTCATTCTTGTGATAATTTCTAGGGAAGTTTGAGGTTTAGTACTTGAAACTGAGTGCGAAAAGCATGTAGACTCTCATGATTTTTTTAAATAATTAACCCTCCTGATGTTTGTCTCGTCGAGATATCTCGCCATTAACAAAACTGAGTAGATCTTGGTGGATGAGGTATATTGTCATTAAATGAAAACCGATCCTCGATCATAAAAAAATCGCAATATCTTGATGATGAGATATCTCGTCGAAATCACATGTAAGGTTAAATAATTCAAAGAAGTTTATAAACATCTTTGTCAGTGTTATGAAAGGATTGTCAAAACCCTATAAGAGGGACTTTCAATGCAAACTAAGAAACCAAATTGAAAGCGAAGATTACGCAGCTCAAATACTCTTATATATCGGTGCTACCATAAGTAGTCTATTGCCGTCCGTTATTCTAATTGACATTGGCCAATCAACCAAACAACTATACATATCAATACGGAATTCATTGTTTGGAATTTTTATTGGCAACCCAACGTACTGAAATCTTATTAAAAAACAAACCTAGTGACGTCTTGTGGGGTATATGTACAGCAAACATATCCCGTAGCAGAAAACTACCGACACCTAGACAGAAACTCATATCGTTATACTGCTCAAAAGACACGGTATTCAAAACATGGCTGATTACATGCAAAAAATTTAAAGTTTCTGTTCAAATTCGTAAGTATATAAACTCATAATGTTACTAAGATTGAATAAGATAAGACGAAATAATTCGCTTAACAATATTGTGTTGAAGTAATAAATGAAAACGATATAACGACTTAATTGAATAAGACTGAAAACTGGATTGCGGTATGTAGGTATTTTAATTAACGTCACACTGGAGCAACACAACGGGCTATTGATGACAGTTCGGGATCAATCCCAAAGGGAAAGACCGAGGACAACACCAAGTAATTTTGAACCACAGCCAGATGACGAGGAACACCTGAGCTGGCAGCCCACACTGGATTACGGTCTACAGACTTTAATATCCTACAGATTCAGTTTCTTCTGTAGCGGTGTGGCATGCTTATATGTGGGACATAAATTTTTATTTTAGAGTCTACGAAAATATGGGTAAATTAAAAAATAATTTAATTATTAAAATACTCCTTTTCACGGTTGGTGACGATGCTTATATAAGTGAAAATGTGAGACATTTTATATGTTTACAAATTAAAAATCAGACATAATACTTATTTGCATTGAATTTAAATAAGTTTTAATTTGTCTTTTTATAACTTAAAAGAAGCTTAAAATTTTATTGAATAGGTTCTAAAAAAGAATTGTTTAATAAAGTAACTCTAATTGAAAACACTATCTAAAAGTGAGTTCGTTTGAAGACATACATGGTGTTGAGTAATCACGTCAAATGTTTTTCGGACGAACTAATTTAACTTTTATCCAAACTACTTGGAAAATAATTCTCCTTGGAATTAGAAATAACTTCTTGCGACTGTCCTAAACCTCGTTTTAATTTTATTAAGAGAAGCATTTCTATCTAAACTTTCAGCTCGAATCAACAGAAAGTCATTTTATCTGGAGTAGAAATTCCGGGATTACCTGTAACCACCAAAAGATGTTCCTTTTCACTTCGAAAAATGAAGCAGAGGAAATAAGAATAAAGCTGAAAAAACCTTATTCGATCGGAATTAATTTGGTCTTCCCCTTCTTTTTATGCTCCATCCTTTTATTTTTCCTTTGCTTCACCGAGTTGAAGTGTTTTCTTTCTGCTTGGCAAAACTTTCCCAAAAGTTTTTGCAGTTATGAATGAAATGCGCTTTTATAGCGAACAGTTAAATTTTTGAAAAATCATTTGCAATTATGCAAGATGGTAAGGATTTATTTTTTTATTCTATATACTTGTTTTTATATCTTACTATGTAAGAAGTTTAATCTCGTCTTTTTGAATTCGCAGCGAAAAATTGTCTTTTGATTGAGCTTGTGAAAAGATTTTATAGTTTTGTATAAGGATGTTTAACAGAGTTGAAACTGATACAATCTTTGACAAGACTATCAACTGAGACGACCTTTTCGGGAGAAATTTAATAAAAATGCGATAATTTTCTTTTTTGAAAATTCCCAACTTAATTTTAACAATCGTAGGTTAGGGTGCTTATTTAATCATAAAACACGTCTTTAATATATGGAACAAGAAGGAAACCAACTCATCTGCTTTAAATCTAACTTCAAAAACGCTTATGATATAAACAAATACGTTTAAATTGTGTTTAAAATGTTTATTTTTCACGGTCGAAAAAAAAAATTAACTTCCCTTGGACAACTTTATTCATGAAGTAAGACATAACTGTGGCAAGGATATATCTCTGTATTTACATTACTGTTCAAATAACTTTATAAGATTTATATATAAAGCTTGATTTGCATAAATATTTTTTTGGAGTGAAATGTATGAGTACTTTTAAATTCAATTCGTGAATTGTAATTTAATTGAAATATATTTTTTTAGTTTATGCTGTCAGTTAGAATTTCGAAACTTGTAAGGTGGTGAGAAAAAATTTAAAATTGTTTGAACAGGTTTCTTTTATAAGAGGATTTTGAAAAGCCAACTGTAAATGGCGATAGTGTTTTTGTGGTAGAACGTGCTTCCTGGAAGTACTTCCTATTGGCTAAGCGGAAGTAAAATCCTCATCTATCGTTGGTTACTTATACTGCAAATCCCTCTCAAAAAACAAAAGGCATTTTAATATTTTTGTTCTATGAAAATGGTGTTAGTTATGCAGCTCAACAGTTTGTTGTAGTTTTAAAAATATAACTATTCCTGATTAAGAATTATACTTTTCTTTAGAAAATAACGGAACATTTTTTCTTATTTTCAATGTAAGAAAAATCATTTAAGCTAATTAAATTATTTTTCATTGAATCTAAATTGTAATCGTTAATTTTTGCAATACTACTACCATTTGAGGTTTGAATATTTTTATTTATCTGTCCTTAAATGTGGAAGTATTCATGATTGTGTACACCAATAAAATGAATCTTTAATCACTTCATAAAAAGAATACATAGGTGTATGCTTTCGATAAAGAAAACGCTAGTTTTGTCTCTTGTAAATTACCTTTGAAATTTTAATACAAATTCATACTATGTGAAGCAAAGGAAACAAATTAATCTCTGACAAACAAAAGAACAAAATTTGACGAATCGTTTGAAACTTATTAAAGGAGCGAACGAATCTTTGTAATAAATTGATCATATTGCAAAGAAAAGCATGCATGACACAATATTACATTGTTGTCGCCAAAAAGAGAATATTTCAAATAAAATATTTCACACCGAAAGAAAGAATGCATGATTAATTGATTAATATAAGTTTCTTCAGTGATACAAAACACCTTTGTCTGAAGTTATTAATAGCATCATCTTTTGCATAAAAAATTCAAAAATTTGTTGAAATAATAAAACAGTGGAAACGAAATTTTAGTCATATAAATCTTATCTTTGCTTTTTCTCGGAACTTTTTTTATCACGGGTTACGTTAGTCGTGATTAAGATTTTCGTCAGGAAATATCTCTTTACTACTGATATCAAAAAATTTTCCAGTTTTTCTGTAAAGTTAAACAAAGAGGAGCTATTCATATTGTTGCATTACGTACTTCATGTTTCATTCCGAAAGTGACGTAATTTGTCATGTTACTCGAATTCAATTTCTCTCAGTATTTCCTTATAAAGTATATATTAATAACAAATTCAATGTTTTTGTGGTTCTTCTTTTTCATTTTTATTTTACATTGCTACATTAGGGCCTTAGTTCTTACACTAGTCCACACGTGTAGTGGTGTGTCACCACAAGTAGTATTATACACTTACTATACATAAAAATCCCTGTTCCTCTTCTAAAACTAATTCGGATGTTAACCAAGTAGTTTCTACTAGATCTCTCGTTCATTAAGATCTGACCTATTTTGCTAATGATGATATAATATTGTCAAGATATTGGCCGATTTTCGATGATGACCAGCTCAAGATATGGTCAGCTGTCTTCTGATGACGATACCTTGTCAAGACAACCACCAGGGGAGTTAATTTGAAAAGAAATATGATCTCTCATTTGTGCATATTGAAATAATGTAAATTTAGCAGTTTAAATTAACTTTTGGTTGTAGATAGTTCGTATGCCTGTGTCGTACAACGGAAAGCATAATCTTTTCACAACACCAACTGGAGAATTGCTAATTTGAAAGTTACTATCAGGTTGCAGTTCCTTATCAATTCCCATTTGGAAAGTGTAAAAGGTTCGTGCATCAACTTGGGAGGCCTTGTTCATTATTTAGCAGGTTATTGGTCAAATATTACCTACACGCAACTGTAAGCATGGAATTTCTCCAGGTCACATATTCTCTACAGGTGTGTATGTATATTTACACATCCTACTGAAACTAACCAATTAAATTTCGAATTACTGCAATTTGGTCAGTTTTGAAAGAATAAAAACTTACGTGACATGGTAGAATAGAAAAATATTAGTTTGTGTCGAGGACACAAACTGTAGTTTTGACATGAAAATTCGAGCCTGATCTTGGATTGCGGAATTACAGAGGAAGTTTTTGAACGATTGTTTATTGTGAATATTAAACAATTAATTTACAGTTTGAAAGATTAAAGTGTAGTTTGGTGTTAATTGTTTTCAAGAGATTGTTGTTCACTATTAGTTGCAACGTAGTTCGGTAACTTTCGAAGGACACCACTTACGGGATCTTAACTCAACGCAATCCAAAGTTATACTGGCCCAAAGCTCGTCCAGCACCATAGAATTTTGAAACATTGTGGACTCTCTCCGTGATAATAGCGCCTACGCACTTGATCCAAAGGTAATACTAGGTACGGACATCCTTTGTCTAATCGACGCTATATATATCTTCTGGATGTTTCTTGTTCTGAAGTCATAAGACAAAACATCTGTAACGCTTTTTTTCCAACGCTCGATATTTCATTCATGCCCCCAGAACTGTTCCGATTTTAAAGACATATTCACATCAATATTCAGTCCACACTCAATCGCATGTCGGCAATTGGGGAGATAGGAAAGAAGAATGGGAACACAAAGACGGTGTCAATGGCTATATTCTGGTAGAGAAATTGTACCTTTTTAAGAAAAATGTTTATTTTAAATTAATTAGAAAGTAAAAAACTGGTGTTTTATTTACTCTTAAAATAATTACTCAATCTATTTCAAAACAGTCGTTTCAATATATGAGATAGCTATTGTAGAACATATTACGAAGTTTTACTTTCACAGATAAAGTGATCTCTTCTTATTTCTTTTATTTATATTTTCAACTCTCTGACTTCAACGAGATATCATTTTCATTAAGATCAGACCAATTTTGCTAATGAAGTGCCATCTTGTCATCAAGATATTTATTGCCGATTTTTATGATGACGAGATCAAGATCTGGCCAGTTTTCTTCTAAAGACGAGATGTCCGTCGAGATCTGGACACTTTTCTTCTCACCTCGTCGAGAGAACCACCACGAGGGTTAAAACACGTTAATTCGAGTTCGAAAATGAAGTGTATTTCAAAGAACACAAAATAATCAAAACATATACAAATCTAAAAGCTGATAGGTTGTGAATTCGAAACACGATCCAACCAAAGACAGTCGTGTACGTGAATGTGCGTTAAATCTGTCGGAGTCACAAATGTCTTCCCCTTAGCGTGGTGTGGAAGTTTGGAGAGTGGGTTGGCAGCTCAGGAGTTTACCTTGTCATCTGTACGTGATTGAAACTTATGCGATGTTGTCCTCGAACCTTTCCGATCGGGATTGATCCCGGACAGTTTCCCATTGGACTCAGAGGAAATATAAAATTAAAGTGATCAATGTTAACGTTTCAATGTGCCCACGATCATGTGAACAAAGCTAGTAGTGACGTGACCTGCTCTAGATTGCTGGGTGGAACCTAATATTCATCATCTTACTTGTCAAGTGGATGGGAGTAGACGCCTATCCCTTGATTCATCATCTAACTAGTCCATTGATTGATCATCTGATAGTAGCACACTTTTGCGATTTCACCACTTTGGTCAGCACTCCATACAAATGCATTCACACACATATCTTGTCATAAGATGTTATGTCGCCAAACGATGTATAAGATATCAAATCGGCCAACCAACTCAATTTTTCTCAGAGCAGTCATGTGACTACCAGACCACGTGTTGGACACACACTTTTGAAAGCTCCCTCTCAATAGCAATGCTCATTTCACGTCTAAGATTGGATTTTTCCAGTGCGACGTAAATTGAACTTCCAGAATCTTAATATACTCGTAAATTACCTTATACCTCCATTTAATTCAAACGAACCTTTTTCAACAACTTATCGATCAGGATTCGTGTAAATAAAGCATCACTAGAAATCCGCCAAAGATTTCGATTTAGATTTTTTCATATCGCTTTCATCGGAATATTCTTGAAACTGTCTTTCCCAAAATCGACCGTTTTAGACTGCGGTTTTCCTCACAATTCTAACGTGATTTCTATAGAGGCTTGGCAGCGGACCAGGAAAGAGCTCACGGCCAGAATCATTTTGGTTTCGTAACACGTTTTCTTGTATCGAATCGCAGCGTTTTCATCCTCCTCGGACATAAAGAAACGAATAATACTCGTATGACAAATGGTTATCGCATAAATGGGAAGTCTATTTGCATAAAAATTTGTTTTATTATTATTGTTATTATTGTGGTGTATTGAGGTCAACTGTATTTGGCTATTCCCGCGTTGATCCCTTTTATGTTCTACGTTTTATATATTGCGTAGGGCGTAGAGTTGGTGTGGAAAATCATAATCGTTGGTTTAGTTTTATTAGTTTTGAAGCCTGGATTTTTGAAATGTAAATTTTTCAATGATAATAGACATCATATAGTCTTTTTCTATTTAAAACTGATTTTCTGACGGATATTCAAACAGAAGTTTTACAGACGCTTAAAATTTTGTCGGCACTACGCCAAACGCACTAAATTAGAAAATGGTTGTTTCGGAACAATCGCGTATGTGGAATTCCTCTGCCACGTATAGGACTATCATACTCAGATTTCAGTCTTGAAAATAGATGCATCTTTTACTGCTCCTTATTAAACCTCCAATTGGGTTCACTGAGCTATCTCGTCAATAAAGATCTGACCAATGTTGCTAATGTCTTGGAGATCTTGATGGAAAAGACATCTCGTCCTTAGAAGAAAATCTGACCATATATTGATTTTGTTCAACAAAAAAAATCGGCAGTATTTGGATGACGAGATAACTCGTCATTAGCAAAAGTGATGAGATCCTGATGGATGAGATTTTTCGTCGAAATTTTTTGGAGGGTTAATAAAAAAATGTTTTGGGACATATTATCTTCCCGTTACGTACTGTCTGTCTACCACGAAATTCCTTCATATAGGACATTTGTATCTGCCTGTACCGTAGAAACGAGACTAGGTCCATTTTCTAAAGGGGTTTTCAAGCATTATAGTTTGTCACATAGGGGCACTTAGTGACTATTGGATCTTTAGGAGTTTATGAGATACGAATATCCATATTATACGAATATTCGATATATTTTCAACGAAATATCTCGATCATCAAGATCTGACCAATTTTGCAAATGACCAGATATCTCGTCATCAAGATATTGCAGATGTTTTGACAATAACGAGATCTGTTCAGTTTTCTTCTAATGACGAGATATTTTGTCCATAAAGATCTGGTTGCTTTTGAGAATGACGAGATACCTCATCGAAGAAACCACCGGGATGGTTAACAAAGCGTTGTACGCCTCTGTCGCAATGTAAAAATAATTGACTCTTAAGAATGAGTAAATCTCAGTAAAACCTGCTTGAATTGTAATTTTCTTTGGCAGCCCAAGAGACATCTCTATTGCCCTTCTTCAGAACACTTAATTTCAGTCGTCCAAATATGACTTCCACTTTTCAACTGCTAAATATTTCAACTTTAATGCTTGAAAAAAAGAAGCTTCGCACTTCCCATGCCTCAAAAATTTCCGCACCATGTCACTCAAGAACGTGCAATCCCTCCATTCTTTTACATTTTAACCATCCAACTACGCTTATGTGCACACGACATTCGAAAGCAATTTGGCAGACGCAGCGCACATCAAGCAAAAATGGCGTCGGAAATTTTGCCACATACCTTACTCTAATGAGCTTACTTCTCTCTCTCCACCATACAGAAACAAAAATGAAGAATACTTTCCAGAACAAAGTGAAGAGCAGCATGCCAATCTAATGAGCTCCCCACCACTCCCCAGCTTCGAAATGATGTTTCAATCCACCCTAATGCAACGGGCGCTTGAATATCCGTAGTAATATGATCACAACCATTCATTCGGGACACGTAAATTCTATCAAGAATGCAACCAAAAAACAACGTATCGTTTCCTGGTATTTTGTAAGCCTAACTCTCAGAACAAAAGCCCTCCCCCTGTGCAGAAGAAACTAACTGGAACAGAAACCATTCGTCAATCTGGCAACCGGGCGGGTTCAAGAAGCTGTGGTAGGTCCAGTCTTTCTTTTTGCCTCTTGCGCTTTTTTGTTTGTTTCTTTTACTTGTGCTCGTCTCTAGCGTTGCTTGTTCGATGCAGATGGATGTTCTTAGGAACTATCATTTAGCTCATCATGATGTAACATGGATTCTTGTCAGTAGTCATTTCTTTGCGTGGTGAGGTTTTCCCCCATTTGCTTGCTTCTGTGCTACGCTTTATTATCCTAGGGTGCTTGAAAATCTTTTGTGGTTGAGGAGTTACAATATGCAGTGGGGTTTTATTCTAACCACATATTTTGACAAAATACAAAATAAATTTCTGCAAAACTTTCCTTGAAATTCCGATGTGGTCATGAATATTTGCCTGCCGATTGGAGAATCCTATTTTTAGAGATAATTATACAAAACGCCCCATTTTGAAACATATTTTCACATTTTATTTTTTAATTACTTATAAAACAATATTAATTGCTCAATACCTCTAAATGAGATAAATATCAATGTGATTTCATATAATACTCGTAAGAAATCATTTTAAAGAAACATTTTATATCAGTAATTACTTAAAAATCAACCAATTTTCCAATTTTTGAAGATAAAATATAAGAGTAGTGTACCATCAAGCCAGTACAATATCTGTCACAGTTTCCGAAGTTTTGATAAGAAATACTATTGACTTTTAAAACAACTAAAATTTACTATTTTTAATTTCACACATACATTGATTGCATGACTTATTCCTTGCTACCTTTTCAGTGTTTTGTGATTACTTGTTTTGTGTCTTTTTGTTATTGTGTTCGCTTTCTGCTATTGTTTGTATTATGATTTGCCTTATTTTATTTTTGTGCATCTTTCCACTGTCATGTAAATGGATTTTTCTGTATGACAGTATGAATAAAAAGTAATACTGTTGAATATTGTCTGCTTTTGTTCTAGAAACTACATTTAAGTTAATCACTTATTATTACTTGCAGTTTGAGCTATACAGGGTGATTCTACGGTTATGAGACAAACCTCAGGGGGTGATAGAATACAACGAAACAAACACTTTTCCCCATAGAATGTATGGTCGCAAGTGCAGCGGTTGGCCGCTAGAGAGCGTAGTCAAACCCTCGTATAAAAGCGTTACGTCGGTGATGCGAGGCTTGCATCAGGTCTGGTGGTCGACATTTTGAACAGCTTCTGTAATTGTGCATTTGCGTTGTACTTACCGACTGATGTTTGTACATGTCGTTTCATTTCCATGTGAAAAGTTTCTCATGTTTTGTACATGTCATTTCTTTCTTACCCGTTGTTCCTTGTACTTATCTTTAATTTATGCAAATCTAATTGTATTATTTCGTTTTGTCAAGCAGTTATTGATGTTTATTTGACATTAAAGCGTTGTTTCCATATTTCATGCCGCTTCTTTCCAATTTGTGTCGGACCGTGTGTTTGTGCCGAAACGGAAAGCGCCCTCTAGCGATCATACATTCTATGGTGAAAAGTGTTTGTTTCGTTGTGTTCTATCACCCCCTGAAGTTTGTCATATTAGTTTAGACTCACCCAAAAACATTATATGGGCTTTTATACAAGCGTTTGACTGCGCTCTCTAGCGGTCAATCGCTGCACTTGCAACCATACATTCTATGGGGAAAAGTGTTTGTTTCGTTGTGTTTTATCACCCCCTGAAGTTTGTCCCGTGACCGTAGAATCACCCCTGTATATAGAGCAAGAGGAAAAGTCGATTTTTGATTGTTTTGTGATTATTAAAGTGTGCATTGAGTCCGAATCAATTTCATGCCTACAGCTTTGTTGCGGAATAATGAAAACAAATTAAAGAGATTGTTTATAGATTTTTTAATATAATCTAGTTACATCCAGTCTCTTATATGAGAGACATTTTTTGTCAAGCTAAATATAGGTGGCGGTAGTATTTCTGCGGTGATATGAGTTGCCTACACGTGACGTCAGCTGAGTTGTTTTTGAATTTGATTTCAACTCTTCGCCAATAAAAATTACAAAGCATAATTTCCGAATTGATATATGAGAGTCGATTGGTCAAAATAATTTTGTTTAAGCTCTAAACGCTTCCAAAACGGCGATAAACTGCCTTTTAAGGTAATACCGGTATGTATCATAAGAGAGCAGAAGTAAAATATTTGCAGACCTTCTGGTTTGCTTACACTGAAAATGCCTCTCATCAAGATAAAAAAGCTGCATAAAACGAATTGCTTTCCATAACCTTTAAGAACACATCTTAGGAATAAAACTTGTAAAAAATCCCAAACGCCTTCCATCTGGAGCAAAAGAGAAATTTTTATACTATATTGTTAGTGCTTCAGAAGCTTCATAATGTATATAAATACATTTACTGTTCTGTCATTCTGAGTATGTGTTAGATGTGTATACATTAGAATGTGACATGCCGTTGAAAATAGACGCGCTTCGAACATTTTTCTCCCTCAATAGTAATAATAAAACCGGAATAAAAATAGTATAATATATTTTTATCAGCCCCAAAGTATGCATCCATGCTCACTAAAAATTGCATGATCTGAAAGCATTTTATAAACGAATGAATATTTTTAGATTTTGTTCAGAAGTGTATAGCAAGCTGTGTAACAGAAATGTTTTTATATCCGTGCTTGGTACAAAATTGCCTATGTCCAAATTTGATGATTTTGAGTTGTTCACATATCACTTCAAGAAAATGAAAGTTATAGAAAAAAAGGATTAACGTCCTGCCAATCTTTATGAGAGAATCAAAGCAATGGAAAGTATTTTTGGGGCGCTGTATATTAAAACATTAAAGTAATAATTACTAAATGGGATGTTTTAAAAACTTCCAAAATGGACATTGATCCCTTTGTCTACCAAGGTACAGATATATGTAATCGTTTTAGCACATGTTCTACGTTAGTACTGGTGGTTGTCTCGACGAGATATCTCGTCATTAGCAAAACTGACTAGATCTTGATGGACGAGATATCTCGTCATTAGTGAAATTGGACAGATCTGATGGAATCTGATATTTGTATCTGTATCTGAATCTGATATCTGGTCGAAACCACTTGGGGGGTTAATGACTAAAAATATAAAGATGCATAGGCACATTTTCTTTCCATAAACTCATATGCTGGTGGAACATTTAGGTAGGCATCGGTTATAGCAAAAATAAAAGTGTTTAAAGCACATCGTCATTTATATCTACAATAGAGGAACGGTGCTAAATTATAATATGAAAAAGTTCCGTTCAAGAATGTAGGTAGGTATTTATAGCATATCACGGGAGCAACACACAAAGGGCTATTTCCATTCAGGAATGAAACATTTCGGAAACAATAATGTCGAAGACCTTGTAAATTGAATAAATGGAGCAGGCGTATGTATTGTTGAAAGGAACCAAATACATATGAATCCTTATAATATGTGTTTGGCAATATTTGGAAGTGGTAATGTGGGTAAGTAAATGAAGTATCTAAAAAAGATAATGTTTAAATATTCTACGCAAGAAATAACTAAAATTTGTTTTGAAAGGGGAAATAGAATAAATTTTAAAATGCTCTGCCCACTAAAGGTTGTCTTAACTGCAATTTTTTTATTTATATATCAACATATGGCATTGTACAAATTGGTTTACGTTTCATAAAAATAACCACTCAAGTTTAGTAATTATTAAATAGATTTTGTCTCATATGACCATTTCTATATATTTTATACTATTCCAAAACGCGAATTCTAATTTGTAGCTTAAATAACCTTATGATTACATAATATTATGTTTTAGGACCATGAACCTTTGTATTTGTTTGCTTGCAAAGTTGGGTAGATATTAAACAATAAAATAATAATTATGTCGAAATAAGAAAATTATAAATGCTGCTGTTTAGTAGCATTTTTAAAACGAAAATGTAGATAAAACTTGCATTTTCTATGTTCAAAACTTCAAAAAATCGTATATATATAGAAATAAATACTTCGAGTTTTTAAGATCTGATCTTTGAATTTACTTATACCTCCTGGTGGTTTTCTCGACGGGATATCTCGTCATTATAAAAAACTGACCAGATCTTATCTCGCCATCATCAAAATATCAGCAATAACGTGATGGCCAGAAATCTCGTCATTAGCAAACAGTCAGACCTTGGAGGACAATATATCTAGTTGAAACCACTTGGAGGGTTAGGAGATTAAGTTTGATTAAACGCATCACATATACGAGACCTATCACAAAAATACATCCAAAGTTTTATGCGATTCTGGTAGGTATATCCTTTATTTGAAATGTATATAACATGCCCTCATTTTCGAGTTGCTATTTAAAAGAGACCTGGCGTTTTGAGAAAATGAAGTTCCTCACATTGTATACCGTAAAATATGTTTATTAATTTTTTAACTAAAAATGCAAGTAAACGAGTAGAATTAAGTGATTACCAACGGGTATAAATAACTTTTAAAAACTAAAATCCTACAGATAAGTTGTATTGAGAACATGAACCCATCCGGAAAAGATAGAACATACAATTTTTAATAACACAACTTTAAAATTTTAAATAAAAGAATTCAGAGAAATTTGGTAACTTTGGAGAATCATCTTCACACTGAAAATTGGCCCATACAGTAAATTTTCTACAATTCTATATATCCCTCACTCTCAATTTGAAACACACATTTCCTGTACTACGATATTTTCTCATTTCTTGCTATATAATTGACAGAGTTTTTGCAGCAAAGCTGTAGTGAAAAAATCGGTTACTTTTCTTTTTGCTGATATATTTCATGCATTAAATATTTTAAAAGTTGCTTAAAATTTTTCTAATGAGCAAATGTTTTTAAAAATCACTTATTCCAGCAGCAGGGATTTACTTCAATCGTTATAAAGATCTCTAGCAGAAACAGCATTTGAACAACATTATAATGCCAGTCATTGCATTAAGCTATCGATCAACGTCCTAACTTCCGAGATTCGGCTCCATGCTCCTGAATTCATAAGTTCAACTTACAGATTAGACTATTTTTCCTTAGCTTAACTATTTACAGTTGAAGTAAGAATCTGAAGCACCATTCCACTCCACTTAATAAATATTCTGAATTCTATATATCTCTACAACCCTCAATTTGAAACACGCATTTTCTATGCTACGATATTTCCTCTTTTCGTGTTGTGTAATTGACCTAGTTTTTGCAGTAAAACTGTAGTAAAAAAATTGGTTACCTTCCTTTTAACTTATTTATTTCATGCAGTAAATATTTTTAAAGTTCTTCAAATGTATTTTCTAGATAGTATATTTACTCACGTATCACTCATCCCCCACAGCAAGGATTTGCTTCAATCGGTATACAGTTCTGAAACAAAAACAGCATTTAACCCTCCAAGTGGCTTCAACGATATATCTCATCCATCAAGGTCTTACCAATTTTGAGAAGATATCTCGTCATCAAGAAATTACAAATTTGTTGATATAAATATCTAGACAGTTTTCTTCTAATGACGAGATATCTCGTTCATCATGATCTGGTCAATTTTGCTAATGGCACTTTGCATCATCGAGATAATCACCAGAATGGTTAAATAACATAATGCTAGTCATTGCATTAAGCTATCGATCAACGTCCCAACTTCCGAGGTCCTGCCTCATGCTCCTGAATTCATAAGTTTAATTTACAGATTAAACGATTTTTTCCCCTAACTCAACTATTTGCAGTTGAAGTAAGACTGAAGCACCATTCTACCCCCTTTTTTTGTGAATAAACTTCTTTAGAAAGGCAACTTTCAGCCTCTTAAGCAAATCCCTTCATCACCTGAGAATTTAGTCATCTCAGCATCGCTCTCCCCCTATAATCCCCCTCGAAGGAACAAAAACCCGGATGCTCACGAACAAAAAATAATCTTCCAGTGTTCGAGATTCCTGCTCCAGATGAACATTTTTTTACATCCCAGAAGCGGGAGAAACTTAATCCCCCAGGAAAACACAATAACAATAAAACGCTACATAATCTGTCCAGGAAAAGGTACGGGAAACAAAAACAAAACATTCCAACACCGCCTCTTCCAGTTGGGCAAGCAAAAACAAAGGCTGAACTCTTACACCGTATATATACACCACACACAGGGGGAACAGTCCCCTCCCCCAGATTGTTCCAGAATTCTCTTTTTAACGCTTGATTGGCTAGCTGGCATCGTCATTAAAAAGTCATCAAGCGGGATATATTCCTCAGATGAGCTCGGAGGAAAATGGTTGGTGGAATCGGAGAAGGAAAACAGTAAATATGGATTTCATATCCGGTGGCACATGTTTTCGACCAATAAGTATGGTGAAGTAACGGATAGTGGTAAGCGTCAAAAGAAGTGTTGAACTTCAGCTGAGGAAGCTATTTGTTAAGGATTACTCGGATGGTGGCCAATAACACATGCTGGGGGAATCGTTTACTGTTGCTGCGATGAAGTGAAGAGCAAGTTTGGGTTGAATTCTTGTGGTTGAGGCACTAGATCTTTTTATTTGTGTTTCCGAAACAATATATTGGTGAGATCGAAGTTCGATGTTGGTATTGAAATCCGTGGAATGAGTTGGTGCGTGCTTCCGAAGTACAAAACTATGACTTCGCCGTTTTTTAATTGGCGAAATTTCCATGTGAGTCAGTAGCGGATTTTAATTGAATTGCGAGTCAAGTTGATAAAATATTAAATTAACTAGCTTCATTATCGTTATTTTAAACGATATTCATTTAACCTGCATAGTACTTAATTTACCCCTTTCCTAGCGATTATTCAAAAATCTATATTGATGAAAACATTTTAATCACATTTCTGAATTAAGAGATATAAGGTTGCGAGCAGATCAGCCCATAAAATAGTGACCTAACCACTAAGGAAGTTTACTCCGCGTACAAATCAGAAAACCACAAGACATGGTATGTTTTTCAACATTCTTAGTATCCCGCAAAGCGCCCTGGACTGTCGTTGTATTTTAAAGGTTCACGACTGTACCAGACTACTCTGTCAAGACTTAGAAGCACGAGCTATGTGGCTTTTTTTAAAGGAGTTAATAACTTGTTCATTCTCCTGCAACTACTTTCCATGTTGTAGATTATACCAATATCATGGTGGGACAGCTCCTGGATGAACAGGAGTTGGTGACATGAAAAACGTGGTCTTTTGCATTTGGTTTAGATCAGGGGTTGCCAAATTTCTTTGACCGTCGACCCCTTCTAGAGTTTCTTGACTTTTCATCAACTCCCTCTATTTTACTATTACGTAATTATAAGAGGATCAGCAAAAAAGACCCTTATGTGAGTTTTAGATTGTTTATTTTACAGTTACAGTATTTATTGTATTTATATCATTATATTTTGCATTTGGTTTAGATCAGGGGTCGCCAAATTTCTTTGACCGTCGACCCCTTCTAGAGTTTCTTGACTTTTCATCAACTCCCTCTATTTTACTATTACGTAATTATAAGAGGATCAGCAAAAAAGACCCTTATGTGAGTTTTAGATTGTTTATTTTACAGTTACAGTATTTATTGTATTTATATCATTATATTTTGCATTTGGTTTAGATCAGGGGTCGCCAAATTTCTTTGACCGTCGACCCCTTCTAGAGTTTCTTGACTTTTCATCAACCCCCTCTATGTTACTATTACGTAATTATAAGAGGACCAGCAAAAAAGACCCTTATGTGAGTTTTAGATTGTTTATTTTACAGTTACAGTATTTATTGTATGTATAATGTAGAGTATATCATTATATTGGTTTAACGTCAAAGGGAAGCGTTTTTGTTTCTGACGTCCTTAACATTACATATTGGATAGGAGGGAAAAATAATACATAATATGTAAAATTTAATTAAAATATCAAAATAACAATAATACAATATTCCTTATGTGTGTGAAAATAAGACTTTTATTAACTTAGTGTACAGTTTACTAACGTTGTCAATTTGAAGGGTGTGCTTCGTGACTTGACAAGGTTAGAATACTGGGTTCAAAATTAGTAAGTTTCAGCCTTAAATCGCCACGAAATTCTATATTTCTTCTTAATTGCATTGTTATTCAGAATGGAGGTAATCCAAATTAACCGAATTAAATATAACGCCAATGATATTTTATATTTTTCTATCAACCCCAAACGATCCCTGAGCCCGAATCGATCCCTAACAATGTTATATCAACCCCTGGGGGTCGAATCCACCACTTTGGCGACCACTGGTCTAGATTATACATTGACCAAGGAAATATTATCAACATAGATATAACATATAAATTTAGTTAGGAATAGAATTTCGTGAAATAGAAGCCACGAATACATCAAATGATGTAATATGAAATGTTTCAATGGTAGCAAACAAATCGTACACACATTTTCGGATTTGCTTTTACTAAGCTTCTTTCATGTGTGATACATTTTTTTGGTAGCTCCTCTTAATACTTGTAATTCGTAATCATTATCATGTGTTTTAGTTTGTCATCCAGGACTCAACTGAATTCTTTTCTGCATTTCTAAATCTTACAGGTAGGTAGATAATTAAAGTCGCACTGAAGCAACTAAACGGTCTATTAAATCTAACAGAAACAGGATCTAACTTTCACAACATACTTTCAATATGGATGAATCGCACTATTTTTTGACAACATAAATCGGTAAATGTGATTTCAAGGTAGTTCTATAGCTCTGTATGCCTTCGATCTTCAGCATTTTATTTCCTGGTGCAATCCTAAGTCAATCGGCGTTACTGAGCATGACTAATCCTAATGATAAATTGCCCAATTTACTATGAAACATCCATGACAGCTGTATTCATATTTCAGATACATCCTTGTTGATAATAGGTTGTTCTTCGACATCACAGTATACGCTTCATTTTGCAATGTAAACTAACTCATTTCTTCTAATGTAATAGACGGAGCATTTGCAAGCATCTTCATGTTATTTTGGCCAGATTGGTTAGATCTGGTAAATGTCATTAGGTATTGGAGGAATGTGTGAATCCTTATGTCGGACTTATTAAAGAGCTAGTTGAAAACAATACTAGTTTGCGTTTCTGTAGCCAAGTGGTCAGTGTCGATTCCCAAGCACACATCACCTAGACTTCTGAGATCTACGGCAGCGATCCAACCACATGATCCATTTCATCAGAAGGTCGATGATTCCACCTCACAACACCTCATTCCAGCTCACATAATGACTAACAACAACTATTGGTTGAACGAATCCCAAGGAAGATGCTATTGGTCAAGAAAGTCAAAACTGGTTAGAAGGGATGCAGGGAAGATTGCAGGTTGCGGAACGCATATAAGCATGTGAATCCCTCAACAGGTTAATATGATGGACTGTATAAGTATCTCTTGTGTAATAAAAATGACAAACAAGAAAAACTAAGTCAACCGGAATACAATAAACTACCGACGAAACTACGATCAAATGTATTTTACTACACAATTAATTATTATATACTTAGACATGATTATCTATTGGTTCTAATGAAATTTCTAAACATTTTAATCAAGATTCTTGCTTCAAGTTAGTCTTAAAATCTGGTTCATGTGAGAATCAATATCTATAAGAACTTTTGAATTAAAAGACCCGCCTTATTAATTTTATTATTTACTTTTTACTTTTTAAAACAACCTGTTCCCAGCTTTTATTCTCATCTTTTTTTACAGGAGAACGACTAATTTACCTAATTTGCAAATACAGATCATGCAGCCCGCTACAAGTAGGGATAAGAAAATTCAATCAATTGTAATTACATTTGAACGCTGTAAATCTAAAATTTTACAATTTGTTTCTGTAATCAATTATTCTTGATTTTAGTTTACATTTGCATCTCCAAAAATTTCGGGAAAATTCTTATAAAACCATACATATCATTCTTTAAGAATTAATTCAATTACTTAGTGTCTATAAATATATTTCATTAACGTAGGCGGCGGAGAAATCGACATTATTTGTGTACTGGAGAATGGCAACAAACGGATATAAACAATTCAAATTCAAACGGATTTATTCGCCAAATCTTTCCGTTAAGCTTAAACATGTTTGATTTGGGCTATAGAGCTCCATAGCGTTGGTAAACTACAAGGAAGAGCTCGCCACTCTAATGAAAGTCTACAGTGATCAGATTACAGAAAACAATGGGGAATCTGGAAGATATAAATAATCGCAGAAAAGAAAATGGCAGCGAACGCGAAAATAGGTCTAGACGCTCTAAAGTGCCAAACCGCCTTTGAATAAGTGAATGAGATGCAATTGAGAGAAGAGAACGTTCAGAAACTCTGGTAATACGACTGAGGTGTGCATATATTGACATACAGTTATTAGAAATTTCAACTGACACCAGTCTTAAGTATTAAATCTAATTTTATATTTTTGATTAATTTTATTTCAATGGGCAGTATTAAATGTGCATATCGTTGCTTATATTCATTATGCATGGATTTCAATAAGGTATCATGTGTGAGTATCATTGTTCCATCAATATCCATAAACAATCTATGGCATGGTGCGGAAGTTTGGAGAGTGGTGTGGTAGCTCAGGTTTTGACCTCGTCTTCTGACTGTGGTTCGAAATTGCGAGGTGCTGTCCTTGGATTTTTTCCTTCGGGATTGATCCCAGGCGTTGCCAGGGGCCGCAGTAGCCTGGTTGGAAGAGTAACGGATTAACAATCGGAGGGTTGCGAGTTCCAATTCAACCAAAGACCGCTGTGTACAAAGGGGGCTGGTGCACGTTATATCTGTCGTGGCCTCAACTGTCCTCGTATTGGCCTGGAGTAGAAATTTGGAGAGTGGGGTACCAGCTCAGGTGTTACCTCGTCATCTGACCTTGGTTGAAAATTGCATGATGTTGTCATCGAAGCTTTCCATTGGGGACTGATCCCGGACCTTCGTCAATAGCCCATTGCGTTGCTCTAGTGCTACCTTAATTAATTACTATTACCATTACCCGGGAGTTGCCAATAGCCCACTTGTGTTGCTCCAATGCTTCGTAAATTCGACTACTTACCATCCATAATTAATTTAAAAATTAGTAGATTCTATGCGTAAATCTACTAGTTATTACTTGAAATATGTTGTGTTCCATTACAAATTTTATTCAATGTTATTTCATAATGTGACATAGCCTTTTACAGAACATTTGCCTTTTAAAAGATGTCAGGCTTAAGAATTTCGAAATGTTTTGCTGTGTGCTGCACATTAATAGCTTTGACAATAGTGATGAGTCTCGTTTATATTAATAGTTCAGACAAATAAAATAGCATTGCGTGTTTTCCCACAATAAACGAATCTTCAGACAGACGTATGATATAAAACTACCCGAATGGCCACCAAAGAGTTTTCTTTAATAGTGTTTTTGTCATTACTATGGAAGTATGTTTTATTTCCTAGAAAAGTATGGCAATAAATACTCAGTATTGATGATTTGTCCAAAATTTACGACTGTCCTCTGTTATAACATGCTACAAATGTCAAGTTTATAACGTAGCCACCTTGTTTTGAAATGTTTATTTATTTTTTAATTTTTATTTGAGCCCAAATGCGTTTTGCGCACACACTTGTGTTTATTTGAAATATTTGTGGGTATAACACCTTTCGATCTAACAAAAAATATCGATTAAACAGTTCTACAGTACACTAGTCGTTATTATAAGAGGTATATTGAGGGTAAAAACACAAACTAGACGGAATACGAGGATTTTACTTCCTATCACATAGATTCTCTCGCATGATACACATCGAGATTATCTTAAAATGTAGTTTATCGGTGTTTGGCTTTTAATCTAATTGACTTTAAACAATTCGGATATCATTCTTTAGAAATTCTTTTGGAGACGTTCTGAAATCTTATTCGATTGGTATTGGTATTTTTAATTAACGCCACACTGGAGCAACACAACGGGCTATTGGTGACGATCCGGGATCAATCCCAAAGGGAAAGATTCGAGGACAACATCATGCAATTTTGAACCACGGTCAGATGACGAGGCAACACCTGAGCTGGCACCCCACTCTCCAAACTTCCACACCACGCCAACGTGAGGACATTTGAGGCCACGACAGATTTAACGTGCACCAGCCCCCTTTGTACACGACGGTGTTTGGCTGGATTCGAACTTGCAACCCTTCGGTTGCTAGTCCGTTACTCTTACAACCGGGCCACTGCGGCCCACGAAATCTCGAGTCACACTAGAGCAACACAACGGGCTATTGGTGACGGTTCGGGATCAAACCTGAAGGGGATAGATCCGAAGACAACACCACTTAATTTTAAACCACGGTCAGATGACGAGGTCACACTGAACTGGCACTCTCCAAACTTCCACACCACTCCAACCTGAGGATATTTGAGGCCACGGCAGATTTAACGCGCACCAACCCCTTTGTATAGGATGGTCTATGGTTGGATCCAAACTCACAACCCTCCGGTTGATAATCAGTTATTCTTCCAACTGGGTTACTGTGGCTCTTGGATCAATTCTGAGGGGAAAAATCCGAGAACAACATCAAGTAATTTTTCACCATGATCGGATGAAGAGGTCAATACCTGAACTGGTTCCGCACTTTCCAAACATCTACACCACGTCAACGTGTAGTCATTTGAGGCCACGACAGATTTAACGTGCACCAGCACTACGTATATGACGGTCTTTGGCTTGATCTAATTTCTCATTGGCGCATCCTCCGCTACTTCGCACCTGGAGCAACACAATGTGTTATTGGCAACGAACCGGGATCTCTCTCAGTGGGAAAGATCCAAGTGCAACAACTCGTAATTTTGAACCACGGTCAGATGACGAGGTCAACAGGTGAGCTCGCACGCCAATCTATCTTCTCAGAGAAAGCAAAACAATTCAACAGTTTAAAATTTATCAAAAGGCAGGGTCATATAGATTTCCAACAAAGCCTCCTCTATCAAAGGCCTTGCTTACAAAAGGTCCTGATGTGGAACACTATTTTGTGATAGAGATTCTGAGTAGTACTTAGTTTAAGCTTTTCCTGTATGCATTTCTCTTTTGTGTGTCAATAAAATTTTCCTCACGTACGTGTATGTCCATTACTTGTCTTTGTCTGTCTTTTGTTCGGCACAGCTTGGCCAAGCACGGCCCTTGCACCCTAGGACCCAGCCCGCTCATCCATAAACATTTACTTGTTAGTATAAGGAAAACATTTGTTGGAAACAGAGACAATATCTTATTTTTACCTTTCACTCCAAGTACTGGCGTTTGAAAAAGATAATTTCTTTCATTCCGATGGTTCGATGCCCTTTATCAGTTCTTATTTTGTTCGATAGTTTCAAAGAAATCTGTGCTTTTTTACTTGACATTCTTTTTTGTTTAATTTTCTCTGAAATCGATGCTTTTGTATTGCCGAACAAGGCTTGGATATATAACAAGAAAACTGAATATTTTCCTGGAAATCTTGCAGCACTTTAAAAACAATTACAATTCTCTGAAATATCACAGTTCCCTGAAAAGTTCACATCACTTTAAAAACAATTTACTACCACAGAAGCTGGCGTATTATTTATGCTTCCAACATATTTCTAAAAACATTCTTTATTCTTTATACATATGTTTCTCTCTCCATTTCTTTGCACACAAAATACTTCATTATTTTTCGGAACACTGTTTAGATTGTTTTCGTAACTAAAATTATTCTTTCGTTGATTTAATGTCAGTATAACGATGTCTAGAAAAACTAGACTAAAAACAGCTTTGCTATTTATTACCGAAATTATCAATTATAAAACTGGTACTCGAAAGGATCGTGATATTAAACTCATCTCCTTAAAAACGGTACACACGATATTATTTAGGAAAATTCCATCAGTATTATCCCCGAAGATCTAAAAACAAGGAGGTTTCTGCCAAACCAATTTTCCTTATAGCAGCATCAAAAATTGTTTTCGCAATACAATATTTAAAAGGAATCGAAAATACATGACACAAGTTTGTTGATGAGTTATAAAGTTCAAATATTTTAATAATTGGGACAGTCAACAATTTTTGAAAGAAAGGAAAATGTAAAAACATATGCAGGCAAATATCCATACCACAGTATAAATGAATAATTAAATATATACACCTTCGTACCAAAATATTTTCTATATCATTCTATATGTTACACCACTACTTCAATACCCCATACCTCAAAAATGAATTCTTAGGTTTTTGTATAGAATAGTTATATACGCGTTCCTATGTGCTGCAAATTAACACAACTGCAGATTCCATTTGAGGTCAGTTTTGGTATTTTATGGCATGAAGAAACAAGTAATAAGTCTTTCTACACATAAAAGTAAACATTCACTTTCTGAGCTATGGTAGTATTGCAAACATAATGTGATACATATATATATCTTAAAAATAATAACAATAAATTTTAAAAAATAAAAAGTGAGCTCTGTAAAACATTGACACATCTTAATAGAATATTTTCAAAATTACACTTGTCAGAACTATTAATTTCTATAAATTTAAATTTATGTAATTCTTTTTTCGAAGTACAATATTTATTTAGTTCTTAGGTGTGGATATCATTTTTTAAATTATTTTTCTGAAATCCACAGAATTCAAGTTTTGCAGTGACATGGAGTTTGCAAAAAGCAGGTTCAATATCCTTGAAAATCCAACTTAAACACAGACATCTGATGTTGCTTTAAAATTCAAAACAATCAATGAATTCAGTAAACGAAATGCAGAAACAGCTAGAAATTAATAAAGAAATTACATTATCTGTTATTTTCCGATTTCATAGAAAGCAACTTTAAGGGATACATTTTGGTAGAATAATTCAAAATAAAGAACAAAATACTCCGATCACTTAGGAATTTCACAAAAAGATAGTTTTAAGTAATAAATATTTATTAGACTAAAAGTTCAAAGTTTGGAATGTTTTAGGTACTGAGACCACTTAAAGTGTTGGATCCAGATGAAATAGATCTAATTACCATCCTTCTAGAAATCATTTATAAATTTGTAGTTTGTGAATAAGATAAAACGAAATTCAGTAAAACCGTAAATGTTATTATATTATGTCTTAATCTATTAAGAACTGAGCTAGCCAAATCAGCTTAAGTAAACCTTTATTCCGTGGCTTTGAACACAGCAACACTGACGGTATATGAACAGAAGCGCTACTCAAACAGAAATCTTTACTTGACAGGATACAGAAGTTTGTATATACAACGTAAAATAACATAATATTGACAAAATGATTTACATGTACAAATCACATACAAACAGAAGGTTCAATATATCACATATTCACTAACTTGATGTCTTCCATTTCTCCTTAATGTATCCTCTGGCATAGGGAGCTTAGGGGCAGCATACATTTGTCGCATTACAAACGAATTAGACGGAAAAGGAAAATTTTATTTCCTATTACTTAAATGCTCTCGCATGATACTTACCTGGGGTACCTTAAAATGTAGTTTATCACCGATTTGGCGACGTTTGGTGTTTAATCCACTAATTGGCGTTGATCCAATCAGCTGTCTATTGCAATTTTTATGGGCGAAGCTCTAAAATCGTATTAGAAAAATAAGCCAGGTGACCAGATATATTTCGCTTGACAGGAAAAAGCCCCTAACATCTGGATTTTCAGTTTTATCACGGTTTCTTTTCAAATTATGTCTACAATGGTCATTAGAGTTTGTAACAAGAAATTAAATCTCAATAAAGTATCATATTTTGTAGGAAATTGAGCTGCAAATCGGTACTACCGAATCTGTCTTAAATGATTATGATTATAGCTTCTTGAATTCGAAAAGTCTAACAACAATAACCGCAACTCTTCTGAACTTATTTGTTTCCCGCAATGACGAAGAACAGTGCCGAGACATTGGGAAGAAAGTGAAAACAAACCCAAAGCTCTTCGATCACGTTTCAGAACCTTTTTCCTCTAAAAAAGTTTTCCTTTTCCCACAGAAAATCCCGCCCTCTCCTTATGCCTTTTCAACCCTAGTCGAAAAAGAGATTTGTTTGGATTGTTCCTGGAAACAACTGTGGTTTACTCTGATCGAGTATGTGAAAGTGCCCTACTTTTGTATAGGTCCATAAATCAAATTTTGAAAGAGAAGGAGGCTGAAATTCCAGGAGCCTTAATCTCTTGTATGGAGACTAGGAAACTCAAACACTATGGGATATAAAATCTAGCCTATCTTTAGGAACAGGCTTCCGAGTTTTGGATGTTAACACTCAAGTAGTTTTGTTTTGGAAACGAAAGAAGCAAGGAATTAGGTTATGTTCCAGACGAGGTGTCTGAAAAAGGGATTCCTTTTTATGCGTATAGCAAATGTGTTAGAAGACAGATTGTAATTTTGTTTCCAAATATTTTCAAAAGTTTTTTGGGAAATGTTGGGTCAGGCTTTTACTATTAAATTAAATATCGGGCATGAAAACATTAAGGCGATGTTAGTCAAGAAGGCACCATAACTAAGTTTGGTCTTTTACCCTCCTGGTGGTTTCCCTTAAATATTGTCTCGTCATTATCAAAACTGACTAGATATTGATGGACGAGATATCTCGTCATTAGCAAAGTTGACCAGATCTTGACAGACAAGATAATTCGTCATTAGAAGAAAACTGACCAGATCTTGATCACCTCATCCTCAAAAATTAGTAATATCTTGATGACGAGATATCTCGTCAGTAGCAAATTGGTCGGATCTTGGTGGACGAGATACCTCGTCGAAACCACTTGGAGGGTTAATGATAATGGTTCTTCAAATGATGGGAATAAGAAATTTGATGTCTCATGACGTTAAAAAATTGTGAGAGCCTACTGAATCATCCAGATGTTTCGGGATTATTTTGTTATATGTTAAGCAATACTTATTTATTTATTACACAGATGGGATAGGAATTGATATTACAAATAAACTTAGGCAATTTTCAGTGATCCATGACATACATTAACAATTATCCCCTTCTGATTTGAACCGAAATGGAAATGAAAAGGCAGATATCTTAGCAAAGGAGAGCATTTCAGTCATTTTGCAATCAATTACTTATGAAAATTTTTGCGAAAAAGAAACCTTCAGAACAATATATCTTAAAATTATTCCCTTCCGCTTCCTGGTACCAGAGAAAAATCCCGCAGGTGTCCTAAGACTCGAGGGGATAGATATCATCAATCTGCCATCTTTAGACTGACCAGTGGATATTTGAGATAAATTTCCTTATATAATGATTCAACCCTTCCCATAGGTTATCTTCATTCTGAAATTTGCCCTTTAGTGACCTCTGATGCAAAAACCTGTTCCAAATAGTCATCAGTTCTGGGCAAGTGAGACTTTGTTTTTTTCCATTTGGATTTTAATTCCCTTGGATAGGATCTTAATTTCCTTGTAATAGGACAGTTGTATCTCGATATATCTCGTCACAAGCCTCTACAAGTCGCTTCCTTGCTTGTCATGGGCTATCCAGGGAGGATCTATACAGTCCTATGCTCGTCTCAGACATTTGAAGTTACATGAGGTCAACTGACATGGTCTAGTTTGCCTAGACCAAGTAGGATAAGTAACAGAAAATTATTTACTCACTATGCAACAATTGTCAACTCTATTAACAAAAATTGAAGATAATACCCTTTTGGCTAGCGTGAGTGTTTTTGTTGGGCGTTTCTGTGCTTACACAGTTTATTTTGCTGCTGCATATTTAACGAATTTTGTGTCATACAAAAATATCTGATGAAAGTAAATTATTGTTAGATTGTTGCACTGATATAGGTTAATGGGAATATTAGGGAGTTTTAAAAATGGCGTTGATGAATTAGCTTTCACCTGGCGTTTAGAATATTGCAATCGAGTGTTCTATTTTGTTAGGTATTAGTTCGTTACATTTATTTAAAATTGCTACGCACTAATATTGATTGATTGATTCGCCAATTTTTCAACTTATCTTAATTGATGTGAAGTAAAACAATTAGAACTGGCCGTTTTTGTCAATTCTTCAGCATTATTATGACAGAAGGCGATGATGAAATTGGAAGATACAAATCAGTGTAGAAAAGAAGATGTAAACGAAAGCTAAATTAGATTTAGGACACAAAAATACCGAATCTTCTTTGAACAAGTGACTAAGAATGCAATTGAAGTGGACGTTCGGAAACAAATTCTGGTTACCATGATTGAGGTATAAACTTTTTACCATGCTATTTATTGGAAATAAGGATTAACTTGAGTAAAAAGTAGACTACATGCTGCTTCATATTTTTGATTAATTTAATTTGAAGGTATGATGGTGAGTGGTATCAATGCTTATATTAATTCCAAATGGATTTACATAAGATGTGAAATGTGTATAATACAATGGCATCAACAGATATAAGAAACGGTGTTGAATAATAGAATATAAATAGCTAGTAAAATAAGGAATATGTCGAATAGTTTAGGAAGTCTCGCCACAAAATACTGTGCGCGAATCTGCTAGTATTTTGAAAAGCAAAGACGTTTCTTTTGGTCACAAATTAAGAGCATTTGTTTCTAGGCTTTTCGATTTTGTGATTGAATATTCCAAATCTAAAATCGAAATTTAGAGGAAGGGAAGATTTTATTCACAAATTCTATACCATTCAAGGATACTTATGTCCCAGAAAAGAAAATCTACGATCCCCATTGTGCAAATGCTGAAAGTAGTACTAGTTGTCAAGTCTTTCTTCTTACCAAAAGAACAATATATTTCAAGAACTTTTTTGTTACAGGAAGAAAGAAAGGAAATACCATAAATCAAACAACGTTTCATGCGTCAATATATCACTTCCCATACGGTTTTCCGTTATTTTTTCAAAATGGAGTAGACCATTTCTTTCTCTTAGTTAATTTTTTTTAGATTTCCCGTAAATAAGGATGCTGAGAATTATACTATAAATTATTCTGACAGTTATCTTTGGCTGATCAATGAAAATGGCCAAATCGTAGTCCTAATTAAATGTTTTGAATCGAACATAGTTTTTTAGTATCGTATTCATTATATCCAGCATTGGCTTTTTTTAATTCTCTCCGAAGGATAATGGAAGGTATAGTCTCCGGATTCGAGATTAATGAAAGTCGTTTGGTCCTGATAATTGACTTGACTGTGTCTAGCATTGAATCACGTTGATTAGGATTTCAACCTCGTTTTAAGTAATTTATGTACATACATGTCCAAAAATTAAGAATTCTGTATTTGTATCAAGCAAAGTAACCAAATCTCAATCCAATAGAGCATGCTTGAGATGCTCTCGAATGCCGCATTGCAGCCAGCACACTAGAATCACCGAAGAGACATGTTTTAGTGCACGAATGGGATTCATAGTCACAGGAAATCTTGGAAAGCTTTGTGTAAAGCATAACAGCATGTTGGCCTGCATTGGAGTCAGAGGTCAGCACATTCATTATTAAGTTGCTCTTACCCTCCAAGTGGTTTCGACGAGATATCTTGTTCACCAAGATCTGACCTATTTGATAATGATATCTCATTATCAATAATGCAGATTTAATTCCGAAGGATGAAGATATTGCCGTTTTTTGATGATGACGAGATCAAAGATCAGGTCAGTTTTTCTGATGACGACATATTTTGTCCATAAGGTCTGGTTAATTTTGCCAATGATGAGATTCCTCGTCAAGACAACAACCAAGAGGGTTAAACAGGAAACAAAATTGCACTAACTAAAACCTAGTGTTCACCTAGGCATTTTTCATTTCTTTTGTTCCCAGTAGCACCACAAGGCGTGTGGGTAGTCTTTGTGAAATACCACAGCTTCTGGAATATTTATTTATCATTCAAGGTACGTGGAATGGGATTAATTTCTGATTGCAATATTATTTGTTTGCGCATGAGTGTACTAACATTTCCATCTATGTGATTTTGAGATAGATAGAAGTTTTTAAATATCTATTTCATTAATACCAGCAGTCCTAACATATCAATAACGGTCCCAATCAACATGCTTTTTTTAAAAAAAAGATTAAGCATATTGTTGATTGAGACCATTTTGCAAAAGACATATTTAGTCCTCTCCAATCACATCTAATAAAAGGATTCGCTATCTTGTTGACTGTTGCCAGAAGCTACATTATTGGTCGACCACCCAAAACAACTCCAGATGAAGATCGTTATATAACAGTAACGACGAAAAGATGTCAAAGACAAACTGCTGAAACGAGAGCTTTAGGTAAGCTTGAGGACTCTAATATAGTGCCAGTCCATGTCCAGGCGATTGAATCATATTGTAAACCAGTACAGTGCGTTTCCCTTGACCACATCACACAAAGCAGAGGCTTAAATGGTGTCGTGAACACGCCAAGTGGGCTGACCAGTAATGGGATAATGTCCTGAGCACGGACGAAAATAAATTTTGTTTGTAATCTGATTCCAGGCGCCAAGACATCTGGCCTGAACCCCGCACATCCATCAACATCCTGGAAGTAGATTATTATAGAGGTGGAGTGATGGTATATTGAGGAAGGTATCATTATGAATGCACCTTCCGAGCTTTACGTGTTTAAAAGTGGAACCATGAGTCCTCAGTGTTATTTGTGTCCATGAGTCAGGATGTTATTATTCCTCTGTAATCAATTTCCTTGGTTTGGAAACGCCTTCATCTGTACGGATAACGCCCGTTGTCATGGTTCGGTATGTGATGATGACTTGCTGAACATCGAAGGAATAGACCGAATGGAGTGTGGTTTGCGTATTCCCCGAACTGAATCCATAGAACATGTGTAGGATGCTCTTTGGAGACGCATGGCAGAAAGTAATCCCCCTCCGCGTACCAAAAAAGCCTGGTTATTGCGCTAAAATAGGATTGGTGAAACCTACCTCAACATTTACTGGACAACCTTGGTAACAGCATGCACAACCAATGCCATTCGTGCAATTCAGGGAGGGGTAGACATGTACCCTATTAAACTTTGATAGGGGGTAGTATTCGAAATGTTAGACATTTTGCTTCTACTTCGCCAAAAATGGTACGTTTTGTTAATTTAATATGTATTACCGGTGCATTCACGTAAGTTTGTATCTTCATGCGTGTAAATTTCTGTAAGGTCTGCCTATATTTCTAATTATCGTATTTATGATAATCTTTTTTCAGAATCTTTTTCTAAAAAATAACTGGCCCTTAATTTATGAACAACAGTATACATTAACATGTTAAAAAAGGATAACTTCAAAGTTGAGTGACTAGAGTGACTATCCCCTTTAACCTTATACTTATATTTTTAAGAATATTAAACACCAAAATGTGATAGAGAAATTAATAAATATATATTAGCATACGAAAGATACATAAATTCAGATTTTAATGATTAGGGATTATTTTAATCAACTTCTATTTTTAAGAATATGAAATTAAAAAAAGGAGCGATCAAGAAATAAGAAATGGTTAACGAGAGTAATAGTTAAAATAGTTAGTGTGATTATATTTTCTTCCAAGCAGCGAAGATGAAAAACTGTTTCATTAATTTTAAAAATATTCACTGTCAAATTACAAGCGATTTAGTGAAAATATGTAGATGGGTTTATCTTAAAAAAGCGTTAATTGTTGATTTAAATTTTAAAACCTCTTAATTAACCAATTGTTGATGGAGTGTGCTCTGCTCTTAATTAGTATTATGACGTATCAGTTACTTTTAATCTCAGCAAATTAGCAACCGTTAACCATAAAGAACAGACTTAGAGGTACTGCCTTAACTAGCGCGACCCTTTCCTTTTAACTATTAGTTTAAGTAAACAGTCGTCTACAACTACAAACTATAGAGTCGCATTCCTTTCTACAAAATTGAACGAAACAACTAATTCAATTTTGTAGAAAGGTCTCCTTTAGAAAACTAGACTCCTAGGATTTTTCCAAAACGGAACATAGTATGCAAAACAAATGAACTTACCAAAACAAACTATTACATTCAACTGGGCTATAGTAAAACAAAATGAGGCCTTGTCAATACATAAGGCAATTATTGAAGAAGTTACTGCTCAATAGTTGGTGTGATTCAGTTCAACTGCGATCGATAATCGGATGGCCTTAAGCTAACCAATCAATACGCAGTAAAGGGTGTGATCAATCGTCAGGAGACTTAAGGATAATCAGAAACCAAGCAATTAATCAAAACACAATTATTCAAGAATAATGGATATTCATCAAAACAAAATTAGAGCAGTGATAGAAAAGCGTAAGCATAAAAATATAGAGATTAGTTGGAGAAACTTTGTGATGCCATTGTTACTGTGTTTCTTTCATGTTACAAGTGGAAGTTTCTGTTATTCTGTAACCGAGTGCTTACAGAGACGTAACTAGAGGGGGGCAGACGGGGCATATGCCCCGAGCACCGGATTTGGGGGGCGCTAAATTGGCCGAGTATTTTTTTTACTATATATATTTACGTATGATAAAAAATGAAGAGGAAAAGCTTATTAGTAGACTACAAAAATCAAAAACTATAAAAGGAGCTAAATGCAGAATGTGTGAAGAAATAGCAGGAAAGCTTAACCTAGATCTTCTTTTTAAAGAAGTACGGAAGAGGAAGAAGCGGATGTTTGATGGGGGAGAAGGGCGAAGTTGAAAGCTATGAATTCTCAGAAGAAAAAAAGTTCAGATTATTGATTATACAAATAATAGATTGGATTCCGAATGAACTGAGGCAAAGGTTTCAAGTCATTCAAAACATGAATAGTTTATTTGGTTTCCTCAATGGAGCTCGGTTTGAAACAAAGAATGGAGAAGAATTGAAGAACCTGCACTTGAGTTAGCTATCACATATAAAGAAGACTTAGACAAGGACTAACTGGCGATAGAAGTGGAGAGTTTTAAGTATCATACCTTGGATTTAAGCTCTAATATGAAAACGACTACACCATCAGGACTTCTGACGTTAATATACAACGGACTTATAAAGACGCGTCCACCAACATAACGACAACGTTGAGAATTTTCCTCACAATACCAGTCTCAGTCGCCTCAAATGAAAGGAGTTTAAGCAAACTAAAAATCATAAAAAATTACCTCAAACTTAACAGAACAACAACAACTAACCAACCTGAACATCATATTAATAGAGCACAAGTTAGCTTCAAAGCTATCTTTTGAGGACATTGTAAAAATGTTTGCAGCCGAAAAAGCCCGTAAAGTTAAGTTTTAGTTCAAGCTTTCTGTGTTTAAATTAATTTTTTCCACATTTTGTCAATAGATTAAGAGATTGTGAAAAATGTCTAAGTATAATACTAAAGATAATAACTTGAGTAAAATATGTTATTATTAATTCTTGTTCCACAGTTTTCCAAAATTCTTGAATGGTTTTCGGTCGACGTTTCGATAATTCTCTTTTTAAAAGTCCAAAAGCACAAAAGTGGTGCTTTTGGACTTTATCTCACCCTTTCTCACAAAAGAGTGAGACATTTGGAGATTTAACAGGAATATCAGTAAAGGGTATTTATTGACTTGATACCAATTCTGTTGCGAGTTCTGCTTTCTGCAATATGTCGTGGAGATAGATGAACATTGTATTTTTTGGCCTTTTTAAGATTCAAATCACTGTTAATTATTTTATTTACAGTTAAAACTGAACTTTTAATGACTTTGTAATAGTCCTTTGACTTGGCGGATTCTCTTTTGAAATTAAAGATCTTACCTTACAAATATTCTCAGAAATTCTTTTCTTTTTTGGATACTTATTTGGAAGTATTTTTCCACTTTTACGCGTTTATTCCTTTCTCATTAATAATATTACTTATCGCACCTTTAGATATAGGAAAAACATGATTTTTACAGCGTTTTTGAATAATTGAATAAGCATAATTCTTCTTCATTAATAAAGAGTGGAAACATAGCCTTCCATCCATTGCATATTTACAAGCGCCATTTTGAAAGTAAACAAAACTCTGAGTTAGCAGACGATAAGTTATACTTTAACTATTTAACTGCTGCGAAAATAAAATTATTGCGTAGCATACAATGTTTTTACAGGTCATCAAAATCATTCAAAAAATATCCGAACAGCCTCTGTATTTATCATAATTAAATATCCTATTCTAAAGCAACAGTCTGTTTATTTTGATGCAGCCCACACATATCCCGATATCATTTGATAAAACCTTTTCATTTCATTTGCAGCGATTATAAGTATGAAGGAATATACCAAACATGCTACTCTTAGATTATTTGTCAATGAAATATCTTAGAATTAATTAGGTATTTTTTCTTGTACTAAAAATGAAATTGCTGAAAATTAATCATTTCCCTTTGAAATCAAACATTTACCATCTAAGTTTAATAAAAAAATTTGGACTAGTGGAATTAACGTGTGGTGGCCATATCAGGTGTTGTCGGGGAGAGTTTTGGTTTGGTTGGTCGGTGTGGAGAGGCGCCAAGGCGAGTTCTTGCCCCGGGTGGAAACTAGCCTAGTTACGTCTCTGAGTGCTTATAGTTTATTCCACGTTTAGAAGATAATGTTGCGCTATGAGAATGATTTAACCCTCCTGGTGGTTGTCTCGAAGAGGTATCTCGTCATTAGCAAAATTGACCAGATCTTGATGGAAGAGATATCGCGTCATCAGATGAATGCTGGCCAGGTGGAGAAATCATCGTGACATAAAAAAATGGAAACATCTTGATAACGAGATATCTGGTCGTTAGGAAAATTGTTCAGACCAACGATGTAGGAGATATCTCGTTATTAGCAAAATTGGTCAGATCTTGGTGAATGGGATATCTCGTCATTAGCAAAACTGACCAGATCTTGAGGGACGAGATATCACGTCATCAGAAGAAATGATCGTAATATAAAAAAATCGAAAAAATCTTAATGACGAGATATCTCGGCATTAGGTAAGTTAGTCGATCTTGATGGACGATATATCTCGTAATTAACAAAATTGGTCATGTCTTGATGGACGAGATATCTCGTCGAAACCACATAGAGGGTTAAGCGTTCACTACGTAAATAGCTGTGCATCTTGCTTCCGTGGTCTACGGACGTTTTATGAGCCTACAAAACAATAAGGAAAAGTATTGCTGTTGATTTCCAGGGGTACTGTAGGCTTAACAGCGACTTCAATTTCTATTATTATTCATCTGGAGCGGTTCACACGCATATATACGTTCTGTAACCTGCATTCTCTCCTGCGTGAATTTTAACCAGTTTTGACTGGCAAGACCAATCGAAACATAGTATTGTTTAAACCAATCGATATTGTTATTTAGTGATTATGTGTGTTGAGGGATAAAAGTAGTACTACATACTCGTAACTCCCATGACGTACAGAGAAGGGATTGGATTTTTACGACTGCGCATTTTAGGCAAGAATAAAGTGTTATTCTAATGAATAGAAACGTATTTCACACAAAAAATAATTATTATAATTACTCTTGTAAGCGCATTTTCATGCATATTTAAATAATTTTGCGCAAATGGCACTTTTCCGGGTTTTTATGATTTGCCAAAATATGTTCCATGGGCAATAAAACTCAAAACAATCAACCAAACCAGGTTTTGGGGACCGCGGTATCAAGTAAAGGATTAACAACCAGAATGTTTCGAGTTCGAAACACCATTCGACCAAAGACTCGTGAACGTGGGGTTTGTGCACATTAAATCTGTTGTGATCTTAAATATCCCCACGTTGTTGTGGTGTGGTAGTTTGAATAGTGGGGTACCATCTCAGGTGTGACATTGTCATCTGACCGTGGTTCAAAATTACGAGGTGTTGCCTCTGATTGTTTCCTTCGGGATTGATCGCCGGTAGCACGTTGTGCTGTTCCAGTACGACGTTAATTTGACGTGCTTTTTTTATAAACAATGCTGATGAACATTATTTCATATATATGGTAATATTCTATTTATACTTAAAGCAACTGATCAGAAAGTCGATTTATGAATCTAAAAGAATTGTCGAGAAAAGCTATTAGTACAAAATGATAGTAGCCAGGGTTGTGGTGTAAAAGTACTTATCTTCTTAAGATGTAACACTGTAATTATGTGACTTATTATGGTTTGAAAAAGTCTGATAAACTAATGTGCAGAGTATCATTTGAAACTTTTAATTAAATATCTCCAACTCCATTTAAATGCGTTTTTCATTTGCCGTGAACATAATTTATTAAAACATCAATACTTCCTCGTGAATTAAAAACAAGCATTTAAAATAATCGATTTTAACATTCTTTGAACGGAGTTAAATTGATTTTATAGTAAAATGCTGAATTCGTTAAAATTTGTAAAATTGACGAATATGCTTGATGATTATTCTATTTAATCAAATGTCACTGAAGAGGAGAAAATAGTGACAGTTGATCACACGTAAACGTATAAAATCTGTAAACAATTAAGCGATATGAAAATAAAACTATCAATGTAATAAAACAGTTTTAATGTAGTTTCTTTGACACCAAGCAAAATTTAATATTGTTCTTTTACTACATGAAAATGGGCACTTTTTTCTACTAAAAATTTCATTGGTTAAGGTTAACACAATAGTTTTTGCCTTGTAAAACCTGTTCTTATAATGAATGAAATAATATTTTGTAATAAATGTATTCACAAATAATTGTAATTTGACGTAGCATATACTTATGTTTTACACATCGACCCCTTTGTAAAAGAATTTTATAATGAATCTAATTTTCAGATAAGTTGGAAAATCTTGTAAATTTGAATGAATAGGTATTTCAATACACCATTCATAATAACAACAAAAATATTTCGTGGAAAAAAGAATGAAAATCAAGATTCTAAGACCTTAAAAACCTAAACATTCAAGGAAAATAATCAACTGAAATCAAATTGTTCACATTTGGGAATTGTTGCTATAAAGGCAATTAAAATATTGTTTATAAGCTTAAATGGGCAAAGAGTATATTCTAATAATTAACGCTTAAACATTTGACATTCAAATTAATGTCATAAATCGTGCAATGGATTTAAAATTATGTGAAAAACAGTAATGAAAAGTATACTGTTTTAATATTCATATAATTAAATTATTTTAACTACTTGATTATTCTTTTAAAAACTCATAATAATGTGCATACTTCTAAAAAAGGATAGCACGTAAAACTAAAATAACCAATGGATTTAGCTGCAGAATTTATACCAATTTTTGTTCTGGATCTTACTTTTATGTTCCGCCATTTTTTGCTTCTTTCTCCGTTTCTGTTCTAAAGTTTTTGCAAAAATGCAAAAAAGAGTAAAACGCGCCTTTACTTATATATCACTTCCACAACGAGCTTCTTTCTAAAAAACACAGCACAGATAAATAAATTCTTAAAAAGGAATAAACCATGAAGGGAAAATAAAATAAGAACAGAAGAGGAGTTTCACAATGGCTTGCAAAATGGCTCATGTATGCATCTCTTTCTTTTAGCACTATGCTTTCAAATATCAATTTGATACCTTTTTGAACTTGAGAAATTTCTTTTTCGAAAAGGATTTTTTATCGTCGTCGCTTCTTTTCCTCGTGAAAGTGCTTTTATAGCCATTGGAAACACAGGCGTTGAGTTTAGAAGGTCCCAAGATGGGATATAAATGTTCTAATAAAAATGTATTCATCTTTATATCCTAACTGCGGGTGTTGTGTTTTATTTTAGTTTAGTTTCTTAGTAAGAAGACTAATGAAACATAATGCGATGCTTCTTTCTTAACAAAAGCTGTCGTTTTAAAAGTATTTCAGATGATTCCCGTGAGAAGGAATTTTACACAACGTTTTGCAAATATATGATCAAATAAAAATCCGAGGCGTCATGTTAAGAAAGGCCATATAAGCAATTTAATTTTTCGTTTATCTGTTATACTAGCCAAGAAATAATATCTCTAAGTTTAGTTATTTTAGCTTAAAAGGTATTAGCTGCTTTAATAAATATTTAATATTTCATATTATTACGTAGAAAATAGTTCTAATATTCAGTTTTGGTCGATTGGTTTTTATGACAAAATGGCCATATTTCGCCAAGTTGCGCCAAACAAAGAATACATCTAATCCTCTAAGTGGTTTTGACGACATATATCGTCCATCAAGATCTGACAAATTTTGTTCATGACAAGATACCTCGTCAATCAAGGTCTGGCCAATTTTCTTAATGACGAGATGTCTCGTCATCAAGATTTGACAAATTTTGTTCATGACGAGATACCTCGTCCATCAAGGTCTGGCCAATTTTCTTAATGACGACATGTATCGTCCATCAAGATCTGACAAATTTTGTTCATGACGAGATACCTCGTCCATCAAGGTCTGGCCAATTTTCTTACAGACGAAATGTCTCGTCATCAAGATCTGACAAATTTTGTTCATGACGAGATACCTCGTCCATCAAGGTCTGGCCAATTTTCTTAATGACGAGATGTCTCGTCATCAAGATATTGGCGACTTTTTATGATGCCGATATCAAGATCTGGTCAGTTTTCACCTAATAACGAGATATCTCGTCATCAGGATCTTGCCAGTTTTACTAATGACGAGATACCTCGTCGAGACAACCACCAGGAATGTTAATACTCAGTATTCCTTAAGCAGAGGAACCGCGGTCGTCTCGTTGGAAGACTTGCAGATTACCAACAGGAGGATTGCTAGTTCGAAAATAGATCCAAAGACCATCGTGTATGTGAGGGCTGGTGCGTTAAATCTGGTCTCATGATGGTGTGGTGTAGAAGTTTGGAGAGTGGGTTATCAGCTTAGGTGTTATCCTCGTCATCAGACCGTGGTTCAAAATTATGCGGTGTTGTTCTCAGATCGTTCCCTTCGGTATTAATCTTGGACCGTTGCCAATAGCCTGTTGTACATGCCTTAAACAGTCTCAACTACATACATTAAACAGAAATGTTGGAGCGTGCGAGTTCGAGCGATCGATTTATGTTTCAATTTAATTTTTTTTCAAGTTCCAAAAAATCCATTAAAGCAATATCCTCGATTTCAAAGGATTCTAATTTGGTTAAAAATCTTTTCCCTGTTCCTTAGTCTTCTGATAACTTTTCTTTGATCAGCCATTCTTCACAGGGTTCTTACGATGGTGCCTCACCAATAAAATTCTAATTCACTACCAATAATGCACTTTTATAGGACTCAAGCGTCCTAGAAAACTCGAATTCCAATGTACTCCACTGCACTTCTATTGGACCAAATCTCAGGCTCAATAGGACCAAAAGTGCCCGTCTTTGTTTCTATGGAAGGACCCAAGTATCCTACAATCTTCTAAACTGAACTGTGTGTAGAACTAAACTGTCAGAAGTGGACTGAATGGTGCATGTCGAAGCTACAATGGAATTTAAACTACTAAAAATAAGACATTTCTTAAAGCTGATACTCATACGACTATCATAGGAATATGTTTAAAAACAACTTTATCGTTCTTCAAAATAAATTCCACTTACGATTAAAGTTAAAATAAAAATGCGGATAAAAATGAGGGCTAAAAGTTGCACGAGCACTAACTATTAACAAAGAAGATTAAATTGAAACACAAAAAAACCGCATGTTTCAGCAAGAAACATAAATCTAAAAAAATCAAAAATAAAGTATAGTAAATTTTGAGTCGCAATTTAAATTAAATCAAACTATCAAATCTAGGTATAGTTCATAAAACCAATGTCATTTATCAATAAAAATAGGCTTCTGTGATACGCATCCATCTCAATAGATCCTTTAGGGAAGGATTAGAAAATCCTAATTGTTTTAGTCCATGGTTGTTTTATATTTTTATTCTGCTAATACCCAGCCAATTAAACTTAATCCTTATGTCACTACAAGGGCAGATTTGTGGACCACTTAACGTTACCCTGGTGCACTACGGTGAATGGTTTCACGTTACACCTCTCATAAATCCTCACTCTAGGCACAAACCGTTTATAGAGGCCACATATTCATTCTAGACGAACAAACATCTATGCCTTAACTCCCTATTCTAATTTGGAATCGTTCGATTCACAAGCCAACATAACTGACCCATAGAGTGATTTGTCGACTTGTTTAATATTGAACATTAATAAAAAATTATTGTACTGATAAAATGATGCCGGAAGATGAAGATAATGGAGCAGATTCTCCGCACAACAAATGTCTATGAGTTAAAAATGCATACCCGATACGAAGCTTTGTCAATTTTACATGATGATTCCTATTCAGTTTGTTTTATGAAATGACTTTATTCACAGCTGTAGGACATGGTGTTTGTTTTGGATTTCTTGATCCTATATTGTCTCCCAAAATGAATTTATTACTTGTGTTTAAACATGCTCACATTTAACAATTGAGCGATCATAATCGTATATGTCGTTGTTGGATACCAGATAAATAATCCTCGGGCAGAACGGATATATCCTTTCTGCAACTTGTACGTTTATGGTTTCATGACAACCTGAAACCTGCTGTCTTTCTTGCATGACTTCTAACCAATTTTGACCTTTTTGACCAAAACAATCTTTCACGGGATTATTTCAATCAATGGATGTGGTTATTTAGTCTAATTTTATCATGTGATACTATTCGGTGCCAAGAACTGAGACAGTCCTTAAAGTAAAAAAACAAGCAAATTGTTTTTCAATGGATACCAGGCTATTGCAATCTTTACGGAAATGTGCAAGCATACTATTGCTAAAAAGAGTGCAGAAACTTTGCAGATCCTTCCTTTCAGAAAGTAAAACTGTATCTAAGACACTATGACATCAAAATACCAGCACAATTTTCAAGGCACAAGCATACAAAATGCTGGAAAAGTGAATGTCTCAAGAATACACCTGACATGCCGCAGAGAGAAGCAGTTATTCCTTTCCACCTGGTAATATGATATGAATGTCTTACCGTTCATTTGCATTGCTTAGTATACTACCCCCTATATATTTCTGGATAAGTAATGGACAGAAGTCACCTACTTCGATGTAGAACCTTCCACTAATTTTGTGAGGTGTTGGGAGGAAATATAACTAACTTTTAGGGCAATGATTTAGTTCTTTTCTTTATTGTTTCCTAATTGTGTAGAATTATTATTTTTTAATATTTTTACTGTCATTGGTTGTTTGTGTGGTATACTTAATTGCTCCATTAAGACAGTGCCCTATTTATTTGGAGTTAGAAAAAAGTCATTATAAGTTTTTTGGGTAAAAACAATACTACTTTTTTGGGTAATAAACAATGTGTAATTTAACCATTTGCCTAAAATATCCAAATTGGCAGTTTTTAAGGTGATGTATTTAGTAACTTACAGATTCAAACGTTGTTAATTTTTTAAACGAGCAGTATAAAATATACAAATCAGATATATGTTTACTAAACGTATCATTACCTAATCATCCTAAGAAATGTATTTGAAATGCACAACTGAATAATCATTTATTTCAATTTTTGGAGGAAGTATCTTATTTTTAAATTTTAAATTACTGATACCTAATGTATTTTTATCTAAATTGCTTTCGAATAAGATACTTTATTACAAACGTGTTTACTTACAGATTATAAGAGTTATAAGATAATAATATCGTGTATGATATATATATATATATATCGAGAGAATCATTAAAGTTATTTACAAAAGATGGTAGTAAACTTGGCCCCCTACTACAAAAAAACTTACTCAAACTTATAGAGAAGTACATAAAGCATAGCAAAGAATCTAAACTTTGAAGAGCTCTTTGGAACACTGAAGAATCACTGTCTTTCCACACTTTGCTACATCGGTGACCCAGGTATGATTATGAACGCATGCTCTTTCTAACAAGCAAAATGACTCTCGACGTAATTGACACGCACTTGATGGAAGGTCTACGAATAACAGGTGAATTACCGATGCGATGCAAATAATTTACGACTTTTTGAGGCTTTAATAGCAGATATTCCTTCTACTCATATCACGGCTTCACTCTTCTTCAGTCATCTCTTCTCACAGTGCCTCACACTGACTCGATTGTTACGAGGCAACATAGGACAGTCAATTGATCGCATTCATGCACTGCACGATCATTCATACAAAAGTGTGCTAATGATCTTAACTCTCCGGGTTAAGAAGAGGTATCTCGTTATAAGCAAAATTGGTCATATCTTTATGGACGAGATATCTCGTCAAGACCACTTCGAAGGTTAAAACGATCTCTGAGTAATACTGTAGACTGAACAAGAAGACTGAAGTTTCACTGTCTTTCAATGCCGTACTACACGTTAACTACTTTAATGAAATTTATATATTCACATACTAAAAGGGTAATGTACGTATTTGTAATGTGTGAGAAAAGCTCTGTTCGTACTTTTTCTGATACAAAACTACTCATTCAAATACATGTCAGTGTTTATAAATTAATTAAATTGTATTCTAAGATATTTTGTTCCTTGAATAATTTAAAAAGCTATTGATTTACACTCTAAGATATTGTATGGTGGAAAATTTAACTAACTATTCATGTATCTTTTTTACGGATTTTTCTTGTAACTTTCAAATAAAGTTAATGAATAAAAAATAAATATGAGTTTCTGTAAACTGCACACGCCACTACGTGACTACATTCTAGATCGCATTACTATGTTCCAAAATTTCTATTTCCTATGTAATCATATTTTCTTGCCAAGATTTTATCAATTATGTTTCAATTTATAGTACTCAGTAGTTCCTGGTGTAATCACAAATTCAATGCAAATCTTTGCGGTTCTCTGTTGTCATGATTAATTCATCATTCTAAAAAATCTGTGCCACAGGATAAAAAATAACTCTTTGTATAATTAGGGGCTCTACAACACGTTTAAAAAGAGCTTCAAGATGTATAATTAATCTTCATGTTTTATTCATTCTTGTTTGACATACAATAAAGAATAGATAAGAATAAATGTAAAATCCCGCTGCCATAGTTTTCAATACATCTATGTGGATTCATTTGGTCAAAGAGAAATTGTTCCACGAAATGTATTTTTAAATAAATGATAATTAATGTTTTTATATGTATAACTTAATCGAGGTGAACTACCCATCTTTCAGCCCTGTTTCGTACTTTGAACGGTAATACTTCGTGAAAGGGTTTTTAAATATATTTGCAAGGCTTTGACAGTATTGGATTGAAATTCTAATATAAGTTTATTAATTTCGAAAATTAAAAGAACTCAGTAGAACTCAAGTAAATGTTTGCCTTTCTATCCCAGTTGATTTGTACTTTTTGATCCTCGATTTATTCCAAATGCTCCCAGGAACATAATTTGAATGCAATTGACGAGATAGTAATGTCAATTCATCGAAAACTAACGAACAAATTAAAACAAATATCAATTGCTGTACAATTGCTTGCATCAAGACAAACTAAATTCATACTTTAGCAATCACATTTAACAGCGCATATTGAATTAATGAAAGCAAACTAAATGTTACTAGATTTCATGTTATAAGGTTAATGCATGTTTTATAATATGACTTTATTATAATATGACAAAGGGCATATATTTATTTTGTGTAGAACAACTCAACTATTTAAGTAATCCATAAAACCCCAAACAACCAACGTCTATAGAACTAACCTAACCAATTAACGTCTTAAACCTTGAGCAACAAAACCCAAATAATCAACGTCTGTAAGGTCAACCCAAAGAACGTGTTATATCTTGCGCCATAACCAACAAAAACCAACGCCTTAAACCTTACGCCATAAAACATAAGTAACCAGAGTCTATAGGGCTAACTCAACCAACCAGCGTTTTCAATCTTGTGCCATAAAATCCAAACAACCAACGTCTTAAGCTATCCGCCATAAAACCCAAATAACCAACGTCTATAAGGACAACTCAACCAACATCTTAAATCTTGCACCATAACCCAAACAACCAACGTCATAACCTTCCGCTATAAGACACAACCAACCTCTATAGGGACTATCCAGTCAACCAACGTCTTAAACCTTGCGCCATCATACCCAAATCAAAGTTTAGTTGGGCTTATGGCAAAAGGTTTAAAAAAATCCAACCATTGTTTCGATCGGTAGTTGAATTAGCGTCGCACTGGGGCAACATAACGATCTATTGGCCACGATCCGGGATTAATTACCGAAGGGATATTCCAGAACACCTCGTAAATTTGAACCATGGTCATTTTTCAATCGTGTTTTGAAAAATAATGTAGTTTTACTTTGAGGAGGTAGGAGGTATTTCAATTAACGTCACACTGGAGCAACACAATGGGCTATTGGTGACGGTCCGGGATCAATCCCAAAGGGAAAAATCCGAGGACAACACCACGTAATTTTGAACCACGGTCAGATGACGAGGCAACACCTGAGCTGGCACCCCACTCTCCAAACTTCCACACCACGCCAACGTGAGGACGTTTGAGGCCACGATAGATTTAACGTGCACCAGCCCCCTTTGTACACGACGGTGTTTGGCTGGATTCGAACTCGCAACCCTTCGGTTGCTAGTCCGTTGCTCTTCCAACCGGGCCACCGCGGCCCTAGTTTTACTTTGAAACACTTTTATTTTTAATTTAATCACAGTACAGTAATTCTGACTATAACATGTTAAATAAATATTCAGATCATTCTGATTTATATATTACTATATATCAGACAATAGTATATATCAGTGGTGCGCAAACCGTGGGTCGCGACCCCTCTGGGGGTCGCTTGAAAATTTTTGTGGGTCGCCAAATTCAAAAAAATTTATTTGAAATAAAAATATAAGACTTGTTTTCAACAAGTATCAGGTACCAGTAAAATAGTGAAATGAGATATTTATAAAAAAAGAACTATATTTTTTACGAAAGCAATTAGTTTTCTTTTCTTTAATTCTCGTCTGAATAAGCTACAAATAAACATGATTTATACAGAGTAATCCCGGACTTTATTTTCTTCCCACGTGGTAACCGCACGTGATTGAACAAACGCAAAGAAATGAAATATTGTATATTTATAATTTTGTTTTAGTTTTAATACCCTCATGATGGATAAATGGCTAAAAATAGGTACCCAACGTCTAGAAAATGAAAAGAATGACAATACAAATGAGAATGATGGGTCAACATCCAATGAACTTAAAAAAACTGAATGAATTCAATGGCACTGTTTCTGCATAAAAAAAATATCGAACAAAATGTGCTATCTAATAAAAAATTGAGAAAATATCAAGAAGAGTTTATTAAATATGGATTTACATATTGAGTTGTTAATGGGAAAGAACATCCGTTGTGTGTTAATTGCAGGGATAAATTATTAAATAAAAGTATGAAACCTGCTAAATTAAAAAGACATTTGGAAACCAAACATAAAGAATTAGCAAATAAATCAGAAACAATTAAAATAAAGCGAGCTGAAAGTATGAAAAATCAAAATGTATTTTTGAAAAATACACAATTGCTGAGAAGGCTTTACGGGCATCCTCAGAAGTTTCATATTTAATAGGAAAAAATTTGAAACCACATACAATTGGAGAACCACTCATTCTTCCTTCAGTAATTAAAATGACATCATTTATTCAAGGAGAAACATATGGTAACAATTTAAAAACGATACCATTATCAAGAGATACCGTTTCTCGGCGAATTTCCGCCATATCACGTAATATATAATCAGTTCTGTTAAATCGATTACAAAACTATGTATTTGCTCTACAACTTGACGAAACTACAGACATTTCTAAAGTGTCTCAATTAATTGTTTATGTGAGATACGTTTATGAAGAAGACATATCAGAAAAATGTTTATGTTGTAAAAAATTGGAAGGAAAAACAAATGGAGAGAAAATATTTGAAATTATGATATTTTGGGGAAACAAATGACCTTACCTGGACACACTGTGTCGCGGTTTGCTCTGATGGTGCTGCGGGGGCCGCGGTGGCCCGGTTGGAAGAGTAACGGACTAGCAACCGAAGGGTTGCGAGTTCGAATCCAGCCAAACACCGTCGTGTACAAAGGGGGCTGGTGCACGTTAAATCTGTCGTGGCCTCAAATGTCCTCACGTTGGCGTGGTGTGGAAGTTTGGAGAGTGGGGTGCCAGCTCAGGTGTTGCCTCGTCATCTGACCGCGGTTCAAAATTACGTGGTGTTGTCCTCGGACTTTCCCTCTGGGATTGATCCCGGACCGTCACCAATAGCCCGTTGTGTTGCTCCAGTGTGACGTTAATTGAAAATACCAAATACCTGATGGTGCTGCTGCATTAGCAGGTAGTAATAAAGGACTAAGAGGATTAATAAAGAAAATTGCTCCCCATACAATATTCAACCATTTCATGATACATAGACAAGCTCTTGTTGCAAAAGACATTGATGAAGAATTGCACAAGATATTACAGGATGTTGTTATTGTAATTAATTACATTAAAAGGAACAGCTCCCTAAACAGTCGTCTCTTTTCAATACTTTGTGATGAGATGGGTTCTGTGTATGAGACATTATTACTACATACCGAAGTCAGATGGCTCTCACGCTGCAAAATACTGCTACATATTTTCGATTTGAGAAACGAAGTTTACATTTTTTGGTAGAAAAGAAACATATTGGCAAGTTCATTCATTAATGAAGATTGGCTCGGAAAACTCAGTTGCATGGCTGACATTTTCGAAAAACAACGATTTGAATGTAAGTCTACAGGGAGAGAAAACAAACATTTTAATATCGAGCATTAAAATTGAAGCTTTTAAAAAATAAGCTGATACTTTGGCAAGGCGAATTGAGAAAAAACAACACAGACATGTTCCCGTGCTTTTCAGAATTTAATAAAGAAAATAATATAGATTTCTTGATATTTAAAAACACCATTTCCCGTCATATGATAAAATTGGGAGAAAACTCTTTTAGATAATGAATTAGGTTGGATACGTGATCCATTTTCGTTTGATATTTTTAAATCCAATATCTCTTTAAATGAAAAAGAACATTTAATTGATGTTTCAAGCGATGAAACACTGCGCATTCAATTTAAGTCTGACTTGCCAGAAATTTTGGTTAACGATTGGAAACGAATATGCCGATTTGAAGAAAAAGGCAATTAATATTTTGATTCAGTTTTCATCGACCTACTTATGTGAAACCGGTTTTTCTTAATTAGTTGGCCATTAAAACAAAATATCGATCTCGATTGGATCCAGAGGATGACTTACGGCTTGCGATTTCCAATACAGATCCGAACATAGAAGCAATCATGAGCTCTTTCCAAGCACATACCTCACATTGAATTCTTATGTTGTAAGTTTGTTTAAAGTATTTTCCATTAAAAAATATTTATACCCATATGCATAAATAAAACCATTGCTTCATAAAATTATGTGTTTTATTCAGACCTCTAATAAGGCACAAACAGAAGCGCAAATCCCAAACAGAATTCGACTTTAACTACGTTGATGATTAAAAAAACGTCTATTGTCTATCCAGGGGTTGCGACAAAATAGTAAACAAAATTGGGGGGCGGAAATGAAAATAGTTTGCGCACCACTGGTATATATGACAGTGTGAAAAGTGCTGCTCATTAAATAATTTTGAATGTAACAATGACACAAATGTAATACATAAGTGTGCATATTTAGTCAAATTTCAATTAATATGTGAAGATGTTGGATTTCAATTTATCGGATAGATTGTCAAGCTAAAAAGACCATAATTATGTTTAAAATATTAATTTACATATTTTATATAATTTACACTATTTTAAATATTTACCCAAACAGAAAATATCGCTCCAATATAATTATATTCAAATTGCTAATTTATAGTTATAAATCATTACAATTAAAATCGGTTATATCTGTTAGGCCCTTCACTATTCGGATGTAACTTTTTGATAAAGTTTAGAAATAATATTATTAAATAAAATTCTGGACATTAGGAAAGAAATAAAAATATATAAATAAAAAACACTGAAAAATGATAAAGCCCAAATCATCTGATGGTACAAACAACGGCAATTCGGTATAATTTTATAATTTATGAATTATCGTTACTTTAACCCCCAAGTGGTTTTGATGAGATATCTCGTTCATCAAGATCTGAAACATTTTGCTAATGACAAGATGTCTGGTCCATGAAGATATGGCCAGTTTTGCTAACAAGATACCTTGTCGTTAGATTATCTAATCACCAGGCGGGTTAAACAATTTATCCTAACAGCACATACTGTAAAAAAAAGTGTTTGCATCAATACAATACGAATTAGATGTATGGTATAACGTAAAAGCGAAACACGACATAGAAATAACAGAAGAGATTATAATCACCCATATCCCCAACAGTATGCTAGAAAAGTTTTAAAGATCTATCGCTTTTACGCTCTTCTGCTTCTTACATTGTCAAGATAATTTAGATACTGGGTATTTGTCCCAAATGGTCCGGTTGCGCGACTTGTTTGTTTTAACCTCGCAGTGAATCTTTTACCCCAGTGGGAGGGTTTCATTTCAGCCGTTCATCATCTGTGTTTGAAGTCGTTAAAAGAGACTTTTAACAATATCAGTTGTTAATGGAGGCAGAAAACAAAACTGAAAAATACGCATCTTTTCTCTTTACAGCTTAAAAACAATAAAAACTTTAAAATTATCCCTTTTCCTGCATGGGACGAGAAAACAGGATTAACGACTTTCTGAAACGGCACTCCTGGTTTCAAATTTCTACGTTCATTTGTTTTTTAAGAGAGGTGTTATGGACCATTTTTCACGTGATTCCAAATATAAATTGAACTAGAATCAAGTGAATGCAGACTATCATTCGTGATTAGTGAAGTAATCAGTATATTTTAGCAACTCTCAATAATTAAAAACTGTTACTTGATTCACTGATGAGATTTAATAGACTGACACGAGAAAGTGCATAATTTTGAAAGGGTTGAGTAGAGGAAATTATGTCTAATTTTATAACAGATCTATCTAATTTTATAAATATATTTATGCAATAACTTCTAATAAAGAGCTTAACATAATGTAACGTTTTTTATATATTTTATAAAATAATAGTTAAAACTTTCACTTTTCCTCTTACTTATGAAGAATAGGAGAAAATGAAAATTTTTGCTTTAATTCTTTTCCTTAAACGACACAACACATTTAATTTTGTAACGTGAGTCACACATAACCTGTCATTAGGTTAAATATTGTACACGAAGAATTGACTTTCATTTTCCTATTAAAATTCGAAGTGCAAACGATGTTGTGATGGATTTATTTTTAAAACTTTCTCTTTTCTTTATATAATATAAAAATTGTATTATGGCACCTACAGCAGCTGCAGAGAAGAAAAAAAAGAAAGCATAGAGAAAAATTAATTCAAGAAGGAAATTATGATGAATTCAAAGTAAAGCACCGTCTTACTAAGAAAAAATACCGATGCAGAAGGGAAGAAAAATTAATGAAAATGCCAGTAGCTGTACAAAAGGATTTAAAGTTGGAATAAAAAGTTAGAAATAGAGATAAAAAGTATTGGCTTAAGGAACAAAGAATTCAATGATTCAAATTCTCATTCATCCCCAGAAAATCTATTTTGCAGTCCTTCTAGGAATTGTTGGCTAAACCAATGCAGCATTTGTAAAGATGCACACGGTTTTAAAAAATTATATTCACTTCTTGGAAGAGAAGAATTTGGCGTGATATGGTAGTTTTAGAAACGAGATGCAGAAAATAAAATCTTCAAAAGATGGATTCTGGGTCATATTCGGATTTGAATAAATTTATTTGGGTCTCATTCCGCAATTTCTGAAACATTGGTACTTTAAGTGCCATCAAGCTAAGGTATATCAATCTATGCATGATCTAGCAATTTTTTTAAAGAATGGGTGGGTTGGGGGGAATTTGTGAGTATAGACTTTTCTGAAAACTACACTTGTACCTTTCAGGATACGATCCAAGATGCACATTGGAAACAGAAACAAGTGAGCTTGTTTACAGTTTCTGTGTATTATTTGGGTTTCTTCATCCTGTAGTAATGGCATCCAATTATTTAGAACATTCCGAAGAGGTCATTATTGCATGATTATCTTTTTTATTTCAAAGTATTCCAACGTGTGCTAAATGTTGAAATTTGGTCTGACAGTCCACATGGGGGTCCTAGTTTTAAAATATAACATAGCAGCCTCTCTTAACACATGAAGTACAAAGTATTCAATACGTACAACTACTTTGCAACATTACATGGTAATGGTCCAGTTGACGGAATTAGAGGTAGTGTGAAACGACAAGTGCTTGGAAAAGGAAGTCTTTGTAAATAATGTACACGAATTGAAGCTGCTGAAAAAGTAGAAGAAAGTGTTTTTGAAATTACAAGGGAAGAAATTGCAGAGAGAAATCAGATCTTCGTTTACAGCATATTTGGTCCAAAGTACTTCCAATAATAGGAATAAAAAGATTTAATTGAGTTAAAATATCAAATGTTACCAACCAATCTAGTGGCATAGCTTATACCACATATATAAACTGTTATAAAATCGAAGCTGAAGACTGAGTGGAAGTAGAATATTAAGTGATCGGACAGTGAAAGCAAGTCTAATTTTATAATATTGAGTTAATCACCATTGATTTAATGAAGTTGAAGTCATTGCTATGGCCTCAACTGAGAAATTTTTCATCGATTATTATTCATTACCGTTTATGTATTGAAATGTCTTTACTAAATTGTTCGTTATTAAAATATTGTATTAATATTGTAGTATTATCATATTAAACTGGATTTGTCATACATCTTTTATTATTGTTTTTATTTTTTTAATGCTAAACACAATTTTGTATCAAAATGATAATTTACTTCGTATTTTTACTGCACATAAATATGTTTATAGGGAATTATTTAATTTTTTTAATTGCAATTTATTTAATTAATAAGCAACTATTCTCGAATATATGACAAAAAAGTAATTTTAGCACAGATTAAAAATTTAAAAATGTTATTAATAAGCATTCCGTACTCAGAATTCACAAAAGTAACGCGAATTGCAATTATGTGACGTGAATCAGACAAAATGTCAATTAACTTTATTAATTAATGCAATACTTTAATTTTTCTTAGGTTTCACATGACTTGGTACTCTTAGTGAAGCATCCAAATTCTTTTTCCTTATAAACTCTCTTAGAAGAAAAAACTGTCTTATTTGAAATTCTAAAAATGTGATGTCCTTTTTTGGTAACTTGAGTCCCAGTCTGGAATGTTCCATTGAGGAAACTTGATTCAATCTTAAGTTCTAAATTATGGTATAGATGCTTTAGATGCTATATGACATATACTATGGGACATAGATGCTATATCAATGAATTTATAAATCAATTTTGTTAAGTAATCAAAATATCAAAATCCATTCTTTATTTACATAAAATTTAATATTGAAAATTGATGTTTGATTGTAACGTGAGCCACAAATTACAACTGAAAACTAGAAAACATTTAGAAATACGAACTTAATTCCGAACGATATAAATATAAATATAAATATATATATATACATATACATATACATATATATATATATAATTCAAAATCACAAAACAAAAAGATATCCAGGAATTTAAACACAAGAACACAAAGAAAAAATGAAGTGTTGGTGGATGAGGTCGTCATCAGGGAAGAGCCTCACCCAGTCAACACAATATGGCGTTTTCTGCGTGTGGACGGAAATTAACCAAAAATAGCCCACACACCCCTCCAAACACCATAAATAGAAAGGCAAAAACAAAGACCAGAAAATCAAAACCACAGAAGAGAAAACAAACTTACCCAAATTAATAAACCGCGAAAACTACATGAAGATCGCCAACAAATGCCATTTATAGCACCCACAAATCAGAGTTAAGAAGTCGGAATCAGAGTTGAGAAATCGGAATCGCAATTCCGATCTCGAACCCGAAAATGAAAAAGATAGTGTTCGAAAATCACAAAGATAGTGTTCGAAAACCCAGTCAAGCAGTTTTACCATTTTTAAATCTTTCAAAAATAATCCTATAAAAGGAGTGAAAGTATTTATTATTAAGAAGTGTGTCAATGAGATTATTAGATTGCAAAAGAAAATTAGATTTAGAGTTGCAAATTTTATAAAAACGTACCAGTTGACTAGCAATTGTATTATAATAAATTCTTTTAGACATATTATATATATAGAATCCCAATATATCAACTTAAAGAACGGAAACCCGAAATCATCTCTCTTATAAACACCAATATCAGTTCTATCATTCAAATTGCAAATATTTAGGTCCAGAAAGACGGCTTTATTATTATCTGAATTAGTTTTTATTAAATATAATTCATCGGGGTAAATCGATTTCCACAGGCTAGCAAAATTACTATCAAAAACAATCAAGTCATCAATATATCTAAAGGCAGAATTAATTTGTAGGCAATTTTTTTTTCATAATAGTGAAATTAGTAAGAATGGATGAAAATTGGAACCCTGTGGTATACCCGTAACTTGAATAAATAGATTATCACCGTTAAAACAAAATTACTAAAGATACAGAAGTTAATCAAAAATTCCCAATCCTCAAAATCAGTAGTAATTATACCCTTAAAATCATGATAATAGCAGTTAAGTACTTCTTTCAGTTTGCCAAGTAGTATAGTAGTATTTGACCTTTGGTATTTTGCTGGTCTGCATTTCTGCTGCTTGCGTTGTTAAGATATACAATCATGAATTAATGTTTATCTTTACAACGCATGGTACGCCTCTATAATAGTATCTGTTATTAAACAATTGTTTTCATATAAGTATTGAACTAGGTTTGCATTCCAGTGATGTCCTCGTCTACTTAAAGGTAAAATGTATCGTCCTAAGACACTCTCTGTTTAATCTTACAACATACATAGTTTGAACCAAGTTATATGAAACAAATGGGTTGACCAGAAAATACCCTTCTTTCAGTAAGATGTACAATTGGAAATAGTAAATGGCAAAAACCTTTATTATTGTAAAATGTGGAACACATCCAACGTTATTATCAAGTATCTATTGGAACAGTATGCTTCCATCCGGGCTATCCCGAAACGTGTGTTAATTTCAGCATTTTTACAAAAAGCAGGTAAGCCTATTGTAGCCATCAGGTCATAGCAGTAGTAGAAATGTGAGAGTTCAGACTCACGAGGAGCGAGGATCGCGAGGATGATAAGGAGGATAATTAGACCGATAAAGAGGAGGAGAGTTCAGAAACAGGATGATAGGAGGAAAACGACTCGAGGATCGGAGGATAGCTAAGAGGAAAACGAGTAAACCGATAGAGGAAGACATGTTGAGAATCTATATATTAATACGTGAAGAAAAAACTTTGTACCCCTTTTTAAGCACATTGCGCGCACGGAGGAGTATGAGATTTGGTATAATTAAAGTTCATATGGAGAAGGAGTGCAGAAAGATAAAATTTATGTATAATATGCGTTACAAATATATTAAATTAAACAAAATAAAACATTCATTGTTTACGTTCATATAGAAATATATACACCAACTTTCCTTGAAAATCATCCTTGAACTCCTGAAAATCTTTCTTGAATTTCCTTGTAAAAATAAATATTTTAAAATATTCTTTCTTCATCAATAAAATATCTATAATTTATTTACATCATGGGAAGAACTAAAAGTCAGTTCAAACATAAATATTGTAATTTAATTTGTTTCGGAAAAAATTGTTTTTCGATCAACAATGGTAAAGCAACCATAGCTGTCTAAAGCAATCAATCTATGCTCAATGTTATTTCTATGGCGATTTCGAATAGATTTTAGCCCCCTAGGGCCAATAGAACGGGGGTTAAGAGTTAGCCTATGCTGACCGCAGTGTTCTAAAGTATAAGTGTACCAAATTTGGTGTGGATTGGTCAAACGGTGTACATTTGTATAGAAAATATACATATATACATACATACATCCTATTTTATATATATAGATATGCGTTACAAATATATTAAATTAAACAAAATAAAACATTCATTGTTTACGTTCATATACTGTAAAAAATTTAGCGGAGTGGATGATTTGTTTGATTTAATCTCCCCGCAGTGAAATCCACTCCAAGAGGGAGTTTATTTAGATTATTTATAAAAAAAACTCTTCGGAGTGAGATACAAAATGCGGATAATTTAAATCTGTCAATGTCAAATACATATTAGCCTGTGGCAACAGTCGCACTTATTTATTATTGGTGGTTTCAAAAAAGTGAATATATTTTATTATTTTTAAATTAAACTCTGTCTAATCTTGGTTTCAGTAATTTCATTAAATGTTTTTTTTAACATTCAGGTATTCGCACCTACTTCCATTATACCTCGACATAGAACATTGACGAGTCGGAGTGAGAGACAAAGAAGAAGGGATATATATTCGCGTACACATAATAATAGGCCAAATGCAAATTTAAATAGTGTAAATAGTATACAAAATGATGAAATTATTTTGAGAGATACATTTAAATGCGCACTGAATGTCATTCCAAGAACTTTTAATACTTTTGATTGTGGATTGATGGATTTACAATGCAGGTTTTGCAATGCAAAACATTTCGAATCTGAAGTCACTTTAGGTGAAAGGACTGCATTCACTTCATGTTGTCATAAGGGTAAAGCAATATTACCGGCCTTAAGTCAAAATGAATATTTTAAATCATTGTATGATGGACTTACTTCAAATGAACCTTCAATAAAAAGTAAGTCAAAAAATTATTTTGAAAACATTCGTAAATACAATTCATCATTTGCTATGGTTAGCTCAGAAGCTAAAATTTCGGATACAGTTACGAATGGAGTGTATCATTTCAAAATACATGATGTTTTTTATCACAGATCAGGTCCAATGACTGCTGGATATGGTCGCTCACCATGTTATGCGCAATTATATTTTTATGATGTTGACACTGCTATCAATTATAGATTACGTGAACACTTTAACCGAACATGCAATAACAATATAATGCGCGAAATCTCTCTTGAATTGGAACGCATTAATCCTTTCGTTCGGTCATTCATTGCAATGAAAGATCATTGTCAGAGAGTTGAAAATCAAAATAAAGAAATTTGTATGCTCATTAAAGTAAATCGTGATTTACATCTACGCCGTTACAATGATGCAGTTCAAACTGATGTAGCAGTAATATTTAGTACAGTTGATGGTGAGCCACCTTTTGAACGAAATATGATTTCATTTTCAAAAGTTAATGGTACCATTAAAAATATCTCTGTTTTGGATTCATCATTAGACCCTTTAGCGTATCCATTACTTTTTCCAAATGGTGGTACTGGGTGGCATATCAATATTTCTCATAATGTACCAACTACATCTAATTCAAGAGCGCCCAGAAATAAATTAACCATGCTTCAGTATGCAGCCTATCGACTTGCAATTAGAGAAGATTTCAGCATGTTGCACCATTCACAAAAATTATTTCTGCAGTGGATAGTTGATATATATGTGAGAATAGAGGGCACAAGGTTATTTCATTCGACAAAATCAAACAATTCTTAGGTCTGAAGCTTATAACAATTTAACAGATTATTTAGAACATCAATGCCAGTAATGTTGGCCGTAGAGTAATTTTACCATCTTCATTCAACGGATCTCCAAGAAATATGTTTCAAAATTATTTAGATGCAATGTCAATTGTACAACATTTAGGAAAGCCTTCTTTGTTTATTACAATGACTTGCAATCCAAGTTGGCCTGAAATAGTTAGCAATATTGATGTAGGTGAGTATGCTAATTTTCGGCCTGATATTATTGTGCGTGTATTCAAGTCCAAACTGAAAGCATTAATTGAGGGCCTTACACTAAAAATATCTTCGGTAAAGTTGAAGCACTCATTTATACAATTGAGTTTCAAAAGAGAGGATTGCCTCATGCTCACATTTTACTCTCTTTAAATGAGCAAGATAAAATTGTTAACGCTACTGATATTGATAAAGTTGTATCTGCGGAGATTCCTAACATTCAAACGCATCCTACATTACATGAATATGTTGTAAAAAACATGATGCATGGTCCATGCGGTGAACTTAATCCAAATTCTGTATGTATGAGAGATGGAAAATGCACAAAAGATTATCCAAAACGATTTAATGAATTTACATGTGAATCATTAAATGGATATCCATTATACAAAAGGCGTGATAATGGTATTCATGCAGAAGTTCGCGGTAGTTGCCTTGACAATCGTTATGTTGTACCATACAATCCTTATATACTTGCCAAATTTAATTGCCATATAAATGTTGAAGTATGCACTACAGTTAAAAGTGTTAAATGCATTTATAAATACGTGTATAAAGGCTATGACAGTGCATCTGTTGAATTAGGTTCAGGGCGAAATGAACAAGGTCAAGAAATAAAAATTGATGAAGTTACAAATTTTGTAACTGGTCGTTATGTTGGATCAACTGAAGCTATATGGCGCATCTATGAATTACCAATGCATTTTCAGTCACATGTTATCATCAGATTTGATATTCATTTACCGCGTAGATAGAATGTTTACTTTCGAGAAGGGCAAGAACATCAAGCAATTGAAAATGTAAGACAAACAAACTTATTAGCATTTTTTGAATTGAATCGATCAGATCCATCAGTACGTGAATATAAGTATATTGAAATTCCTCTGCATTATGTGTGGGAACATTCCATAAAAAATGGAAGAGAAGGCGTGGAGGTGATAAAATCATTGCACGCATGTATGTAGTATCACCAAAAGACATCGAACTTTTCCATTAATGATTACTTTTATTACATGTCTGTGGTCTTAATCATTTGAGGCTGTTAGAACATACAATGGAATTATACACACCTCTTTTGAAAAAAACCCAAGAAAATGTCAAACACACAATGCGTTATTGTTTTTTAGATATGACTTAACCAAGCTATACCGAATTTTTCCTATGACGTATTTGTACATGCTCGCAGCTTACGTAATAGAACAAAATTCAAAAAAATTATATGCAATGAATATAGAGATATACTCTTTGACAAAAGAACCTTATCAACGTTCAAACTTAAAAATTAAATGAATTATGGTCGAATTTCGACCACTGGGCGACCACTAGTTAGTATTAACATGTCTAATCTATATAAGAGGAATTTGTATAAATAAGTTATGGATTTGAGTGACAGTAGGGTTTAATATAGTTTCATTCGAATTTGGTTACAAATCTTACTGCTTTAATTTTCCACAAAATTTTTGATAATGTTCCGTAAGGGAATATTGGAGATCTTTTTAATGCTATCATCTTGCTATTTCCAAAAACTTTTGCTTGTCTTACGACATACACTGTATTTTGGATTATTTGTTTTTTATTACATTGTTTTATAAATTGTCTTTTAAAATGCAAGATCTGAAATGAAATTTTCTTTGATTTTAAGATTTATGTATTTAATCAAAAATAATTATACATTAGATGCAATAGCACATAATTTATTGAAGAATTTTTAAAAAATATTATACACTAGAACCAGAGTAAAATTTTTTCAAATTTTACAAGACCCATACTACTACTTACACATTTGAAAGCAGTGATGATAATATTAAAACCATTTATCATATAAAATCTAAATTAAATATTATTTTTTCATTATTCTTTCCTTGTATGTTATATTTTACTTTAAATAAATCTTCCCAAATATTTGTGATTTAATTTATATTATATTGATTTACAAATTATTTTTTCAATGAAATTTTCTTTGACATAAGGATTTATATTTTAAAAGTTAGATGTTTTTACTCAAAAATTAATTATACATTAAATAGTATTACACATATTTTAAGATTTTTAGAAAACATTTTACAATTTTTTTTGAAACATACATTAGATATTATTACAAACATTTAAATGCAGATATACTTATTAGTTTTTAATATTACAATTAAGACATTTTTAAAAGATTGATTCTTAAAGTGTGTTTTATGCATAGTAAGAAAAAAATTATAAAAAACCCTGTAAGAGTAAAAAATATTTTATACATTAATTTGTGGAACTTTGCAAGAACCATAAAGATGTTACCTTGCACATTTGTAGTAGTAAAAAATAGCATATTAAAAACCAGTTCCTAAAATCAATGTTCCTTTTTATGCACATTACATTATATAAAAAGGACGTATTTTTTTACATACTTGCATTCTTAAGAGACATATTACCTACGAGCTAATTATTAAGTCACCTCAGCTTTCGGGCAAAGCAAATTATTTTTGTAATAATCATATGATAGTTTTGGATATCTTTGTTGCTACTTAGAGCACATAGTGCATCGAATTTGGGACACCCATATTGTTCTTAGTTGATGTTTGGAATATTCAATGTATCTAAGCATTTCTTCTCCACATGACCACTTTTGTAAGCAACTAGGAACTGAGTGGACCTTTCGGTCTGCTCGTACAATTCTAAAAGCTTAGAGTCTAGACATTCCAAGGGAGACCATGACATGGGACAAACACGAAGTCCACATAAATAATTTTCTACATATTACACAGTTTTGTGATATTTGGCACTAAGTTTATGCTTATAAGGCGATACGTTAAAAGGAATACTTAGAGCTATTTGTGATTTTACCCGTATTCACGTACTAAGAAACATTCTTGAGCCTGAAAACCATCAAAATCCTCAATTTCACATACATTAAGCATTGCTATTGAAAAACGTAACGTGTTCTTGGAAAAATAACTGTAAACTGGAGACACGAACTGGACTATATAACATACTAATAAGTAAAGCTAAAATTTATCTTTTGCGTTCCACAGTTACTCACAAAAGATAAGACTAAGTGAAGAACTCAGAAAACATGTGCTTGTGATAATGCGCCCAATAAAATTGTGTTGTAATACAAGAAGTTTTTAACAAAAGGGTGTACTTAAATGTGCATGTGATTTTTTTTTCTTTTTACTCTACGACGTTAATGCGCTGAATGCAATTTAATTATACGACTAAACTTGAGCAAGAAAAATAACTAAATATAATTTATATAAGAGAAACATATTTATTTTCTTTAAAATGAGAACTTTAAAGTATACTAAATTATGTTCTGTAGTTTTATTTTTTTCTAAAATTATATCAGCAAATTGAATTATTTATTTGTGGTCACAAGTCTGCCTTTGTTGAAAGGAAACTAGTATCTTTGACACGTATCAGATTTTTAAAAATTGACCATTAGAACCTTTTTCATGCGATTTTACTCAATCTGCACTATAATTTTACATTTAAGAGTAATAGAGCATAATATAGTTTTAAGGAAAAGGAATAACCATTATGCAAATTTGAAGTAAAAAATTCCAAGCTTCTCTATACACAATAAACGCCTATCTGCATTTAGAGATTGACCTTGCACAGACGTTGACATTGGGAACCTGGCCGAAAACGAATTGTATCATTCTGGTGTCTCGGACGGGGTCAAGTGCTATTAGTGTGGCAGAGGGCTTGAAAATTGTCAAAAGGAAGATGTAGTGATATGCGAAAACAAAGTTTTATCCAAAATGTTTGGTAGCCCAACAACGACCGATTGTTGACTCTAGAGCAAACAGAACACTCATAGATGTAATTGTACAGGTGTTGGATGAAATCAGAAATAATACCAGAAAGAGGAGAGTTCAGAAAGCGGAGGATAGGAGGGGTTTACTTGTTTGGAACTCTCCTCCTCCTTATCGGTTTTATCATCCTCCCGATCCTCGCTCCTCAGTGTTTTTGAACTCTCACTTTTCTCAATCAAATATACTTTACCTGTATCGAGTAATGAACCAAAGGAAATAATTATAGGACAAAGATATACATGCAAATAATATTTTTATTTAAAATTACTATATTGAAATCCAGTTCCTTTCAATAAACATTTTTGTAATATTCTTTTTTGCAAGCATTTCAGAAACATCCTGAATAATCTTATAGACCTATTTTAATAGTAGAAAAAAAGTCAAGCAGTAGAAAACCAGTCAAAAAAGTTAAACAGTAAAAAGTTAAACAGTAAAAAAAGTTAAACAGAAAAAAGTTAAACAAGTTAAAAAACAGTTAAAACAAGTTAAAAAAATAAAACAATAAGCAGTAACAATAAAAAATGGTTGAGCAGTAAAAAAAGTTTAAAAGTTTTAAAAAATTAATAAAAATAAATAATTCTTTTACAGTGTGAAATATTTTAAAATGTCTTATCAAAAGTTTCTAAAAGAAACACTCAAAAGGAATATTTAATTCAAGCGTTCTTTCTTGAATTACAGAGTACATTTACACATCTTTACTAAAGAATTTAGTAACTCCTTTTTAAGGCACTTTAAAATTTTTCTTTAGTAAATAGATATAATATGTAATGAACAAACAAGTAATAATTAAAATAGCCAATATATTTATAAGGGTGTATAAGTATTTCTTACACAATTTCTCTCACACGGAGACCTTGATAAAGCCTTATGACTTTTAGTCTCAAACTTCCTTACTAATCTTTATGCAGTAGTATACTTATGTATATAATATTTTTTTAAAAATTCTGCAATTAATTATGTGTTATTGCATCTAATGTATAATTAATTTTTGAGTAAGAAGCATAAATCCTAAAATCAAAGAAAATTTCATTCCAGATCTTGCATTTTAAAAGACAATTTATAAAATAATGTAATAAAAAACAGATAATCAAAATACAGTATATGTGGTAAGACAAACAATAGTTTTTTAAATTAATTAATTTTAAATTAGCCGTCTAATTATCATCCTACCCTCCTGCTTGTGAACGCCTCCTTATCGGTCTAATTATCATCCTTATCATCCTCACGATCCTCACTCCTCGTGGGCCAAAAATTTCACTTTTCTACTACTCATAGCTTTGCACACTAAACTGGTACATTCCGACGACCTAAGGTACAGGGGCGGGGCTGCTGTTAGTTACCCAAAGGTCTTCGATTGAATCTGTGTCAACCGTATCCTATTCGAGGTAAGACAATTTTGTGAAATGCACTGAGCTTGTATGAAAAGATCTCAAATGGTAACACCACCTTTTTTGTGGTGTGGGATTGAAATTCAAATACTCAGATTAATACAGATGTTATTCAATCATAATCAGTCACAGATTTATGCTAGAAGACAACAATACACTTCCTCATACAACTAGGTTCACAGAAGTGGAGACTATTACCCACTAGTTATTTTAATTTTAATCCCATTGAGCATTTTGAGCACGCGCTCAACTACTTTTGATAAATAGGTTATTATCCTCTTTCCCCTAACCATTATTCTGAAAGAGCTTCAAACTTCAAGAACAATAGACGTCACTATCTACAGACATCTCTTAGACATCGTCATTAACAACATGGAACGTCGGTGTCTGTTCAGTATAGTTATTAGGAGTGATCGCATCTCCTTTGAGGAAGTTGTTCGGTCTAATTTTGATAATATTCGTGTATAACAATTTTATTTTAAAGGCATAGCATATTGGTTGACGCATATATAATGTATAGTCATTGTGAATTAAAAATTTGATTACGAAGTAGTTAGTCTATAACCTTTTGAGAGGAATTTTTAGTGTAAACAAACAGATCAGACGGAATGGGGAGATTTTATTTCAGCTACCCAAATGCTCTAGCATGATACGTATCAAGGTTACATTAAAATGGTGTTTACCTTCGTTTTTGGCAACTCTTGGTTTTCGATCTAATTGGCATTGACCCATCAACTATCAATTCTTAGAAGTTTTTATTGGCGACGTCTGAAATCGTGTCCGAAGAACAAACCAAGTGATGTCACTTTCGGAATATGTATAGTAAACACGTTCCGCCTCCAAAACACTACTGCCATCTACATTAAGCTTGACAAAGCTTTCCTCAACCAATAATAAAATAGAAATATTTGTGCAGAGAGTGATGTATATTATTTAAAATAAAGACTGATATCAGTTGTACAAAACACAAAAGTTTCAAAAATAAACGGAGACAGGCAATGCGGTGCTGGCTTGATACTAAAAGCATGATATATACGTGTATAAATCGTTATACCCATCTAAAGACTCAGTACATGAAGTCTCGATCATATAAATTTAATTTTCATGGCTGACTGCAATGTTTTCGGTTTTCTTTCTTCTGTGAATTGGAAGTATTTTGTTTGACTGTAGCTAGTTTCCCGTTATTTTTACTATAACAGTAAACTTCTGTTATTTTATAGCTATTCCAACTGATATAAAATATAAAATAATACAAAATTTGGCCCTAAAAGTGTACCCGACAGACGTGTCTTTAGCGAATTTTTATAACACCACACCACAATTTGGTATCAAAGAATATTTTTACTTTACGCATTTTTCAGTCGCTTTATGACGGACTAACACACACTCCCATGTTTAGTGTCGTGAGACACTGTCCCAGTTGAAATAAGTGTGGTTGGGAAGAATAGAGCATGCCACACAGGTGTCATGTCTATCCAGTCTGTTATAGCATATTCCATCTATACATTATTACATCTGTACATTGTTACATTTATACAGAGAGAGATTCCATCTGTACAATCATACGGTATTAAACTAAAAATACAATATGTAAGAAGTGTTAATCTCTTTGAATAATTAAGTCCTGGCGAGTCATGTTAGAAATAACAACCTGTTTAATTTACGATAGAATCCTTTTCTTTTCCGGCAGTTCTGACCAAACGATTCTTTCAGCCTATAGATGTAGTTATTTAGTCATGCGTTTTGTGAGGTAAAACCAATACTACACTTTTCTTAAATCTCTTGATGCTCAGATGTTTAAGCTTTTTGTTTCAGTTAAAAGACTAATGGGGATTACTTCTTACGACATTACTTCTTTGTGTTATGCCTTTAAATTGGAAATAAATGTACGTGTATATTAGAATAAAGTGCAGGAACCATTTTACTGAAATTCTAGAAATGGAAAATACAAATAGAAAGCAGATGGAAAGCGATTGTGCTGTTACTCGAAATTCATCAATTCGAAAGATTTTCTTTTGTTAAAAACAGGTGACAATTGTATCCCTAAATAAGTTTTACTGCTTTACTTTTTGTTAAGGGTTCCCTCTTTCTAAAAGCAGCTTTGGTCAATTAAATATACGTGTCCTAAAATGCAAAATAACGATATCAGATACTCCTCATAATGTAAGCCAACAACAATCCATTGTGTTGCTCCAAATACATCCAATACTATACTTTCCCACGAAGCATACCATTTTAGTTTATTCATCTATTTACCTTAATGATCCTGAAGCTAAAAGGAACAATGTCTTCCACGTCAGCGAAGTTTGTTGCTCGCACTGGAAGAATAATGATAGTTTATTATCATATCCAAAACTTGGTTTCTGCCTAATGTCACAAAATTAAAACTTGGGGTTTGTAAGCGAAATTCTTATCAGTGCTCAGTATTCGCTCGCTACAATAACGCGACACAGATAAGTCTCTTTGTCAGAGCGTAGCATAATGTTATAGGTTTAATCGCTTAGGTCCAAAGACATTTTCTTCGAACAAAAATTAATTAAGGCTTTTCCCTTGTCACTGAGGATGGTGAGCTTCCTGGTCTCGCTTTCTATCATTGCTCATTTTTCGTTAACTTGGTGAAGAAAATACATTGAAAGACATTTCATTTTTTATTCCCAATAACAATTTCCATTTTACATTACATAATGTTTATCTGTACCTCACTTTTAACCAAGGATAATACTTCCAAGTGTTTCAGCACGATTTAACCCTTTGCGTGTCAGAATATTTCTGGGTAGTGTAGCGTTGCTCTTAACTATATAGCTTTTAATGACTAAATAAAAACATCTATTGTGGTTGAAGTAGTCCTAGGACACATTCTATTGGTTGAAAGTATCTTAGGGCACATTCTATTCTTTGAAAGATTCCTACGAAACATTCTATTGGTTTAAAATAATCTTAGGACACATTATATTAGTCAAGAAGTTCAAAACTAGTTAGAAATCATGAAGGAAAGAATGCATGTTTCCGAAAGTATATATGGCGTTAGTGTTTTTCAGGTGATTGGACCGTTTCATAAATAGAAACGTAGTGCACGACTGAGAATGAGACAATGACTCTTTTACTTATGTATTTTACTGTTTTGTCCCTTGTCAAGTCTCTGTCTTAGGAAATAAAAAACTATTTATTTCAAGAGTGTGATTAAGTAGAAGAAAAAAGTTTATAATAGTTGAGTAAAAGTTTGCTGTACACAAATGGGAAGAGAAACAGAAAGTATAAATACAAAAGTTCATTTTCAATGTTTACTAATTATAATGACATTATAAATGTTTTAGCATTAAGATGTAACAAGGCTTAAGACACAATCCACCATTTTGTTAAAAACACAAAAATGCCATACCTTAGGTATGAGGGGGATTTTCCTAATAAACGAATAAAATAGACGGGGAAACGGAGGTTTTACAAAATTGGTATGCTCTCGCATGATACATATCGTAATTATATGATACAAATCAAGATTAAAATGTAGTTTATGATCGTTTTTACGACGCTTGGTTTTTACTCTAACTGACGTTGACCTATCAACTATCATATATCAATTCGGATTTCTTTCGGCGAAGTGCCTGAAATCGTATTCGAAAACTAGCAGTGACTTCACGTTTGAAATACATGCATGCAACTTGTTCCGGGAGTTCACGGGAGAAATACTACCCACACCTACATTTACCTTGAATAAAAGTATCTTGTAGAAATTCAGATATTACTATTGCTTAGTTCTAAAATTTTCATCTGCTAAAATGTTACGCTAGGTATTTAATTTGAGTTTACAGGAGAAAAAAGGTATGAAAAAGAATTATTTCATTTTTTACACTTAATCTCGTGTTGGATTCAATGCATTTATATAACGTAATAAAATGTATCGCACTGGAAAAGTCTAATAGATTTTAAGATTAAAAGAATAAAGTGAGTATAAACAAATCATTATTAAATGTTATAGAATTTTCCTTTAGTATAATTTCTTTTAATCTAAAAAATATCGCATAAAATAACAAAAAGTAGGCCCAAACTTCCTTTTCTTAAGATTGAAATTACGTGTTTATCTTATTACGGAACACTACTATAATCCTTAGACAAATATTTTTTCAAACTCATTTTATACTGACATTGTTAATGCAGTTTTGCGTTCAGGATACAACTATTTACAATGCAACTAAGCGCTTTTAAGGAAATGCTATTTTTTATTTAAATACAAAAGACTATTTTATGGATAATTGATTGATAAGAAAGTTTTTGTGTAGACTTACATTCCAGGCATCGTTTTCGTATGCAATTAATTAAACTCTATTTATTCTGTGATTTTATAAGAAGCATATAAATAAGATAGGCAGAATTTTCATCAACCCGATTAAAATATAAAAATATATATATTATTTCGCAAAATACAATTCGTAATATCTTAGCAATTATGTTTTATTGTATGTTTATAAAAAATCAATACATTATTTGTTTTAAAATAAATTCCTTTGCATCACAAATCATGTTTCTACTCATTTGATTGAAGAAATTGTATCGTTATATTTTTTTAAATGAGTAAAGTAAGCTTTGAAATTAATTTAACCTTCCTAGTGGTTGTCTCGATGAGTTATTTCGTCATTAGAAGAAAAATTATCAGTTCTTGATCTCGTCAACATGAAAACAAATCGGCGATATCTTGATGACGAGATATCTCGTCATAATCAAAATTGATCAGATCTTGATGGATGAGATATCTCGTCCAAACCACTTTGAGGAATAAAAAAGAAATTTTTAAACTCCGTTTGTAAAACTTACCCTGTAAGCATAAAATAATGTGAAAAGAAGTGGAAGGTATTAGCATGAATCCGTTTTTTTTACTCTAAGATATCTATAACAAAACCATCAACCCTACACGTGATTTCGATGAGATATCACGTCCATCAAAATCTGATCAATTTTGCTAATAACGAGATATCTCGTGGTCCTCAAGATATTTCAAAAGTTTTGATGACGACGAGATGAAGATCAGGTCAGTTTTCTTTTAACGATCAGCTATTTCGTCCATCAAGATCTGGTCAATTTTCTTTTAACGACTAGCTGTTTCGTCAATCACGATCTGGTCAGTTTTCTTTTAACGACTAGCTGCTTTGTCAATCAAGAAGTGGTCAGTTTTCTTTTAACGACCAGCTATTTCGTCCATCAAGATCTGGTCAGTTTTCTTTTAACGACTAGCTGTTTCGTCAATCAAGATCTGGTCAGTTTTCTTTTAACGACTAGCTGTTTCGTCAATCAAGATCTGGTCAGTTTTCTTTTAACGACTAGCTGTTTCGTCAATCAAGATCTGGTCAGTTTTCTTTTAACGACTAGCTGTTTCGTCAATCAAGATCTGGTCAGTTTTCTTTTAACGACTAGCTATTTCGTCCATCAAGATCTGGTCAGTTTTCTTTTAACGACTAGCTGTTTCGTCAATCAAGATCTGGTCAGTTTTCTTTTAACGACTAGCTGTTTCGTCAATCAAGATCTGGTCAGTTTTCTTTTAACGACTAGCTGTTTCGTCAATCAAGATCTGGTCAGTTTTCTTTTAACGACTAGCTGTTTCGTCAATCAAGATCTGGTCAGTTTTCTTTTAACGACCAGCTGTTTCGTCCATCAAGATCTGGTCAGTTTTCTTTTAACGACTAGCTGTTTTGTCAATCAAGAAGTGGTCAGTTTTCTTTTAACGACTAGCTGTTTCGTCAATCAAGATCTGGTCAGTTTTCTATTAACGACCAGCTGTTTCGTCCATCAAGATCTGGTCAGTTTTCTTTTAACGACTAGCTGTTTCGTCAATCACGATCTGGTCAGTTTTCTTTTAACGACTAGCTGTTTCGTCAATCAAGATCTGGTCAGTTTTCTTTTAACGACTAGCTGTTTCGTCAATCAAGATCTGGTCAGTTTTCTTTTAACGACTAGCTGTTTCGTCAATCAAGATCTGGTCAGTTTTCTTTTAACGACTAGCTGTTTTGTCAATCAAGATCTGGTCAGTTTTCTTTTAACGACTAGCTGTTTTGTCAATCAAGAAGTGGTCAGTTTTCTTTCAATGACTAGCTGTTTCGTCAATCAAGATCTGGTCAGTTTTGATAATGACAAGACACCTCGTCGAGACAACCACCAGGAGGGTTAAACATTCTTTACTGAAATCCTGTTTCTGTACATTAGTGTTTCCTTCAATCCACTCTCAATATCCGTTTACTTCAATGACTCGGTATAAATGAACGTGTTTACGCTTTTATGCTCTCCTGTTTTATTCATTCGTGTTATAATATATGCTACGGATCAGACAATTTTTTATTAGTTTCAATAACCCATTTAGATTTTTAAAAGTCTAAGACACTGAACATATTTATTTGTTCCACCATTGGCCGAACTGATGAAGTCGTCAATCCTAACCCTCCAGTGGTTGTTCTAATGAAGTATCTCATAATTATCAAAACTGACCAAACTTTAATGGATGATATATGTCGTCGTTAGCAGAAACTGACCAGATCTTGAACTTGTCATCGTCAAAAAAATTATCAATATCTTGATGGACGAGATATCTCGTCAAAACCACTTGGAGGAACCTCAGCAGCATTTTTGAGTTGTGACGTCACTGCAGCCTACATGCTATGTGTAAAAATGTAAAAATATCTTAAACTTGTACTTCTTTCATTTTTCTCCTGTCTTGATGGTGGAAGTGTTGCTCCATCTAAATTACCATTGACGATCTTTTCTGTTTTTAATTTTTATTAGTCGTTGTTCTGAAGTTTTGCATTGCTATCGATTTGGCGAAGGTTTTCCTCTGTCCATCTAACCTGAAATCCATCGGACGAATGAATAGATACACTCACGATTTTATTAGATTTAGTATTTAAATAATGAATTAACCGGAGAATCGGAATGCAACTCCTAATGAATTTAAGTTCGCATTCAACTAAGTCCCGATGTCTTTAAGGCTATACGCGTGTTAAAAATCCTTTTAACCGCAACAACCATATCCAGCGCTACTACAGGAAAAAGCCATTAGCCAGATTTACATTCGCACTAATGGTAGAATCCTTAAATTTATTGACTAATGACTAATTCATTCCACGACCGATATTTTCCGGTGATAAAATGCAAATACTACTCCACGATTCATTAGCCGGCAAACCGAAAAACCCGGCTATTTTTCACTTTTTGAAAATCCCTTCCAGGTTCTAAAATATTCAATTCGGGTAGGAAAGAAAAACTTACCCGAACGCGTTTAGTTCCATTACTAATTAAACTGGGCAACTTGATTGATACACTCCGCCTGTACCCGAGCTCTATGCGGCTTTGCAAGGCAACAGAAAGGACGCTGTATAGTACATAATTAATTGCCGAGCCTCGCTGCACATATGATAGGAAAAAAGTGCGAAAACCAGTAGTTTTTAATTAAAGGCTTTTTTGCGCATCCTAAAAAAGTTCCTCTTAAACACAGAAGATTCGGGAATACATAAAAGAATTCCTTATACCCTCAAAATTAAGTTTCGTTTCGCAAAAGCGGAAACGGCAGGAATATATATATTCTCATCATGTTGCCGAAAAGAAGGGGTCCTTTTCAACAGCTAACGCTGACTCCTTTCCCATCAGAGTTGCCATCCCGAGCTTGTTAATTTGGCGAAATTAAGTCACTGACTTAAAAGGCACTATTAATTACTCTATTTTGGTTATCGTGCGTAACATCATTAGCAGGCCGGAACATTTCATCTCTCATTATTGCCGCGAAGAATTTTAAAAGAGATTTCTGTTCGTTAACGGGTGGGAAAAGCTGGAATTTAATTTCCTGTTTTGCGAAAAAGGTACTCCCGATTTTTTTCTGTTTCCCATGCTTCGGTCTTTTCTTCGACGAATGGACTTTGTGGGTGCAGTGCGAGGGGAATAACCTAAAAATAGAAAGCACAAAAGGCATTTCGAAAACGAATGATAATAACTTGAAGGTATGGGAAATGGCCTCGCCTACCTTTCAGTGGTCGTTGTACTTTACGGTGCCTCGGCGTGGGGATGTGCAAGTCACGATGGGGTTCTTGAACTTTTGTATTTGCTGAACATACCCTAAGAGATTCTAAGCCATATTAACCCTCCAAGTGGTTCCAACGAGATACTTCGTCCATGGAATCTGGCCTATTTTACCCACTACTGGCTCACTTAGATTCATAAAGGTTAACCCTTCAAGTTTTTCTATGAGATATCTCATCCACGATCTGGTCAATTTTGTTTAAGACAAGATACCTCGAGACAAAACTGCCTTATTCCTCCAAGCGTAATGAAGATCCCAAGTAAAAATATGAAAATAAATCTTGCAATGCCCAGAACTGGTCACAATTTTGAACATGTTTTTGTATCTGAGGCTGGCCACTAGAGGACAGTTTTCGACACGAAGATAAACCACCAGGACGATTGAAGTGCATATCAATGATTCTTTCCAATAAATTTTGTAACCACCTAAGTTTTTCAATTATACTGCAGTGCAAAAGTTGAAGATAGCCAGTATACCATGAGATTAAAACCGAAAAGTTGAACACAAAACATTGCGGCGATTTTCATAACGAAAGCTGATTGGTAGAAAGACGATGGTTTGCAAATTTTTGAAAAGTGATTTTGCATGTCACTTGACAGCTCCGAACTTGATAAAAGCAGCTTTTCTAAGCAAGTTTGGGAAGTGTGCGCGTCATTGTATTAGGTTGAAGTGAGTTGTTAGTGGATTACCGACGATACAATGTCTAGGACACATTTAGATGACTTTAAACGCGTTCGAATATTTGGTAAGCTGAAGAAAGGGCTCAGTGTAAATTGACAGCAGAAGAGTTTAGTATCGCCCATAGAAGTGTCTCGCATGCATCAAACCAACAGGAATAGATTATTTTCGAAAGGTCGGTGGTGGTTGCCCAAGCAACGCCAAGGGATGACCAATATATAGTCCTACAGGTCAAAAGAGATTGATGCTAGACTACAGGATATATTGCAAAGCAACTATGGATGACCACAGGAACATGCTATCGCGGTTCACCGTTGCCAGAAGTTTACACAAAGGTGGACTGTTTGTTCGACGACCAGAATGTTGCATCCTGTTAACACCTATATATAGGACCGTTAACAATGGTGTAAGGATAACAAAGAACGGACCATACAGCAATGTAGTACGCTGCTGCTCACTGTTGAGAGTTTCAGTCTAACGAGCTATTCTGAACGTCAGCTGATCTGGAGATAGATGGGAACATGGTATCATCCGGCAAACATTACGAATGATAACGGTAGTGTATGGAGGTGGAGGTGTTATTGTCTCTGAGGAGGCATCGTGCTGGTCTTACTGAGCTTTACATTTTTTAACATGGTTCAATAACCGGAGACCGTTATTGTAATGTGGTGATTCTCCTCCTTGTATGCACAAAAATTTGGCAAAATCGTACTTGAAGGAAAACTAGTTTAAGTAATTAAAAATAAAGAATAATAAATTATATAGCTATTTTTATGACTAAAATCTATATGTGAATGCCCCGTACGTAAAGGTGGAAAGACCTTAATTAGTTTTATAATTGTTTAAAATCATATGAACTCATTGAATTACATTTCTGCAAAGTGTTTACAGCATGAGTTATACGGTTAAGGTGGTTCATTCAAGAGTAATTATAATAAGAAAATAAAGTGGGACTTGAAGAAATTAAGTAAATGTTGTCAAACCTTAACTAATTTTTAGTTTGAGCTTGTGAAGCTAGTGTTTTAAGGTTTTGGCTTTGTACTTTATTTTTAGATTTTAAAGTTTCAAGTTGCGCATTGATTTCATATTTAGAAAACAATTTTTCTACACAGACAGAAAATAGCATGCATTTGACAGAAAATAGCATGCATAAAACAGAACCAATTCTTTTATCGAGTGCGAATGCCTTTGTAATCCTTTAAGGTTAATTTTAAGACGAGAATAAACTAATATAAACTATATATTAATTTAGACTTATTGATTTAACAGCAATGAGTCTTGGTTAATAAGTTGAATGAACATTTGTAGTCTTATAGCTGACATATTTCCTATATGCTGAGTTTTTTTACTCCAAATATTAAAATTAGAGCAAATAGAATTTTGTCTGTGTAGCAAAATTGAACAAATTACTATTTGTACTTTGGAAGATAAAATTTAAAATATTTCTTCAATATTACTATCTTTGATTTAATTATATCAAAGCTGATCATATTAATAATAGGGTTACAAAAGATTAAAGGTCTAAGCTTAAGATTTTTGCGAATCACAGAAACAATAAAATAAGATTGGATTTGGAATAAATATATCTAAAATACTTTTTATCATTGTGTATCTATTCTAAATAGTTTGGAGTTTCTGAACACAACGATTGTTTTTTTTTATTTAACCCTCCTGATGGTTGCCTCAACGAGGTACCTCGTCATTAGCAAAACTGACCAAATCATCTTGATGGACGAGATATCTCTCATTAGAAGAAAACTAACCAGACCTTGATCTCCTCATCATTCAAAAATCGACAATATCCTGATGACGAGATATCTTGCCATTGGCGAAATTGGTCAGATATTGATGGACAAGATATTTCGTATGTAGCAAAATTGGTCAGAGTTAGTCATCATCAAGTCAAAATGTCATGTTTGTCACCATGTCACATCAAAATTAGTCACAATGGACGAGATATCTCGTCGAAACCATTTGGATGCATAAAAGTTGATAGTGATGACTTTTAATCCCACTGAGTATCATAAGATTTCGAGTAGTCGAGTATTGCTCTTACCCACAAGACACATTGAGACAAACTACACTATCTACCAATAAGTATTTGGACACCTGTGATAGAAAAAAAAATGTATTCATATTCAATAGTTGGTAGAGCCTCCACGAGAGGCAATTACAGCCTCAACCCTCCGGGGCATGCTTTCCATAAGTCCTTGTATGACGGCTAGTGGTATTTTCTTCCACTCGGCTTGGAGAAGACATGTAAGTTCCTTCACCGATTTTGGACGGTTGTTGCACCCCTTAATTCGGCGATCCAACTCGTCCCAGAGGTTCTCGATAGGGTTCAGGTCTGGGTCTGGGCAGGCCAGTCCATTCGGTTAACCCCATTGTCACCATATCAATCCATGGTGGACCTCGCAACATGACAGCTGGCGTTGTCGTCCTGGAAGTAACATGGGTCCAACCCGTAAAACTGCCACAACGTAGGAAGCACACTGTCATCCAAAATAGTGCAGTAGGCGTCGGCGTTGATCTTACCATGAATTGGGACCTAATGACAGCTGGCGTTGTCGTCCTGGAAGTAACATGGGTCCAACCCGTAAAACTGCCACAACGTAGGAAGCACACTGTCATCCAAAATAGTGCAGTAGGCGTCGGCGTTGATCTTACCATGAATTGGGACCAAGGGTCCCAGTCCATATCAGGACAAACACCCCCAGACCATAATTCCACCTCCGCCGAACTTTACTGTGGGCACAATGCATTCTGGCAGGAGGCGTTCTCCAGGCAGACGCCAGACCCAGACCCTGCCATCCAAACGGTAGAGGGTGAACCTCGATTCGTCGCTCCAGAGAACCCATTTCCACTGATCTACGGTCCACTTTCGACGTGCTTTGCACCACATTAACAGAGCAGCGTGGTTGGACTTTGCGATTAAAGGCTTATGGACGGCAGCGCGATCATGAAAACCAAGCAGATGTGCTTCCTTACGGATGGTATTAATCGAAACAACACTCCCGGATGCCTGTTGAAACTCCTGGAGTATGTGGGCCATCGGTTGGCTGCGGTTCTTCCAAATTTCTCTGGACAGCACCCGCCGGTATCTATCTCCCAGTTTCGTGGGTCTGCCGACTCGGGGCACATTTCGACAATCACCGCTCACCTTCCACTTCTGAATCACAGAGGCCACTGTTGATTTTGGGTAATTCAGCTCGCTAGATATGTCCCTTAAGGATCGGCCATTTCTGTGATACCCGACGATTACACCTTTCTCGAAATCATATAACTCTGGACTTCGTGGCATCTTGTATGCGACTAATGCCAATGGTGTTTCCTACACGTTATGTAACGGCGGAGGGCGTGGTGTATATCAGGACCGCAGATATCGTCATTTGCATGGGTGTCCAAATACGTATTGGTAGATAGTGCATAGCTATATTGATTAGCAAAAATTATCTTATGGTTAAGAAGTTCAAAACTGGTTATAAGTCATGAATGAGACACTTCAGGTTGTAGAATGGGTATATATATATAGTAAATGCATGAACTCCGAAATACTTTCAGGCATATATCAAACTTAGAATACTTTTTCGAAGCTTTGGAGTGGTATATTTTCACATAAAATGTCGTGTAGAATATTGTGTTATAAAATATTTTGATTCAGTAATTCATCATATCCAACACAGATAAAACTTAAAATTAATATTACGTAATAATGATTACTTTTATGAAAATCGGATAAATAATTTACTTTTAAAGGAAATATCAGCAAAGTTTATTTTTCACTTTACATCTGAATTCAAGTTATATTAACTTTTAATCGATAAACTATTAATGATCTTAAGTCTTTTAACTCTTTCTAAAATATTTACTTTTAATTAGAAACTAACTTTTTCCTTAAATTTTGTTTTGATCATAAAACAACTTTGCCAATCTATATAAGAAAACAAAATTTAACAGAGTACCGTGAAAATGAATATATATATATATATATATATATATATATATATATTTCTTAGTTTATATTTTCGAGGTAATTAAAACTCAATCTACATCACCTGTTTATTAATTTTTTAAGATGGTTAAAATCATTAAAAACTTAAAATGAGTATGTCTAAAACTAACTTATTCTAAGGCTTCAAGAAAAAGTATCCCATCTAATGAAAACTGTTTAGATTGCATGTGATTAAGAACAAAAGAAATTTGAAAGGCATTTAATAAAAAACTACAAGAGAACCATGAAAACGAGGAGCTTTGCTTTGTTTAAATTCTGGCAACTACAATCACTTAACGTCATGTGTTTACTATGCACTAATTTCATCATAAAAATAAGCATAAAAAATCAAAACGTATTTCTTACAAAGTGATACAATGCCAAATTTCAGTCATGATTAATAAAATGCACTGAAAAATAACCGAAGTAAAATATTTCATTAATTTAAGCCTAACATATTTTTTCGTTTATTTGCGGAGTTTAAAATCAATTTAGAGATATTATTCTCATTTATAATACAATTTCTTTTTAAATAATATTCTCATTGCAAAGTTTCATTTTTTCCTCAGACAAATCTTTTCTCATAACTCAGTTTGGAAATGAAGAGTGAAAAAAGTAATTATTTGTGAATGCTTTCAGGAGATGCCTTTTCCACAAACATTTTGTAATTACTTTCTTTGATTAATCACTTTGGTCTAAACTTCTATCAGATAAAAGTTAAGCCAAAACGAACTCTTTATCAGATTTTAGTTTTTAATTAAACTTGAATTTAATTAAATACGTCGACGATTTATTGCTTTGGTGGAGGTAATGGAACAAAAAAATGAAAACTTTCCCAGAGCACAGTGTTCATTTCTTAATCTGGATGCATTGAAAATAGCATAAAACTTGATAAATTTTCTTTCGTTGAATTTCTCAAGAGATCTTTGAATTGATAATATTTCATATTTAATCTTAACTAAACTAATTTTACTAGCATGTAATTATTCTTTCTCTAATCAGATTAAATCTAAATTAATAGAGTATACTGAGAACTTTAGTTAAACAATTATCTGTTTTATAGAAGAGCTCAAAGTTTAATTTATGAAACAAATTTAATATGAATTTGCTGCATAATAGCCTTGAAGTTCATTAAGAAAATTTATGAAATTGTTTGAGATAATTTTCACATTTTTAAACTAGTGGATTATGTATGGTTATAAGTAATCACAAAAACTAATTAGTGTTTTCTGGTTCGTAGTATATTCCAAAAGATTGCCATCCTTAGCTAGTACTAGATTTATATAAACTTTTCTGATAATATTCCTATGTGCTATTGCATAACTTTCTTGATAGTATAATTATACCCTTAATTGGCTATGCTGTAGAATTGGATTGCTACACTTAAGGCATAATAACGTTTAGAAAGAACTGATAAAATGTGTTTTGATTGATAGTCTTCACAAACAGATTGAAGACTTATTATTCAATGAATTAACAAATTGAATTTGACTTGTAATATTTATCAATCTGTGGATATTAGTATAGAATGGTGAATAGATTTGGAGATAATCTTGAATAAATTTATGAAGAAATTCGATGATAATCTTGAATAAATTTATGAAGAAATTCGATGATAATCTTGAATAAATTTATGAAGAAATTCGATGATAATCTTGAATAAATTTGATGAATAGATTTTTAGTTCTCTTTGAAGAATAAATTCGATTTATATCAACGCAATTACGCCAAATTCCACAAGTATAGAATATATTAACCCTCCAAGGTGATTTCGAAGAGATATCTCTTAAAATCTGACCAATTTTGCTAATTTTTTTCAGAAAGATAAAAATTCAATGAACCAAACAAAGCAGAATTCAAAGAACCAATAAGTATTTTCGTCACGCAAAGCTCATTATATCAAATCACTCGGAAATAAAAGTTTCAAACGACATAAGATCAAACTAGTGTATTGAAAATTAACTGCCATTTCAGCAAATTAGCAGGTGTAGTAAGAATAGTTTACATCAATAAATGAATTGGTCCATTTAAATTTCATGAAAACTATATTTACAACTAAGTATCAAGCTTTAAATAAACTAATCTAGCAAAGAATCATGATGTTTTTATACTTGATTTACTTAATTCTACTAATTAGTTCTAATCTAAACTAATCTAGCAAAGAAGTACTAGGTGGATGAATTAACCATGCAACAACTACCGAAATGTAAACAGCTATGGTTTAATTAGTTCAATATTAAAACTGTCATGCAAAAATTAGATATATTTCTATTAGTTCTATTCATTAATTTAATTAATTACATTTTCTCAGACTTCAAATTCTTCATAAATATATCATCCATTATCACACAATTCCTAATATACTTTAAATTCATAGCTTTAGGAATCAACTTCAGTTACTTTCAAATGATTGAAATTACTTTTATCACAGAGACTAGTTAAATATTTGTTTAAATATCTTAAGGGTAAGAGAATGCTATATACTGTATTATTACTCCTTTCCTTAGAATTCGATAAATTTACACTTTAATCACACTTTGTGTGCTAATAATTAACTAAACAACATACAATACACATAAATAAAGTTCAGTTGATTACTTTTTATCTTTTGCTATATAAAATTGGTATTCTTTGACTACCAGTAAGTTGAAATATTTCTAATTATGTGAATAAACTCACGTTACATAAAGTAATTAATTTGGTTTTGAGCATTTAAAGAAAATGTTCAATGAGCTCTTAATTTTTACTTTTTAAAGTAGTCTGCTTTGCATGTATAGACACATAAAAATTCTTTCTTTTGTCTGGAATAAAAATATTTGTTTCTGGACGTTTAAAAACATTTTTAAGTATGTCTCCAGAGAGCGAATTTTTATTTAAAAATATATTTTACTAAAAAGTATTACTTTGCAACATTTGTTTTATAGATTATTTTTGTCTGTAAATAAGTGGTTCTGGATTTCCTGAAATATTTTTATCAATGAATAAAAAGATTATATAAAAATTAAAATTATGATTTTTCATCGTAGTATTCTACAATATAAATATTATTTAATAATATCAATACTATTATTTAAGAATCGTTTTAGCTCACTTAGAAATTAAAAAGTATCCATATTATTTGGGCTAATATGCAATATACAATATATTCGCCACACTAAGCAGCATGCAAAAATGTAAATTTTTAACATTCTTTGCGTTTTGAAAAAACGGTACTAATTTTTAAAAACCTGACATTTATGAAAATTTTAGAAAAGATTTTAAAACGAGGTTTTTCGTTAGTTTTTGTTTGTTTCTAAGCATATTATTTCGAGCTTATTTGAGGAATTTGAATGAAAGTTGACTAAACATTTCAGAAATTAATGTTTATCGAAACTAAAACATAAAGGCTCCTAAAATAATATATTTTATTACCAGGTTTATTTTGCTTCCTTCCTAAGCAAATGACAATGAACGGAACACATGCAACATAATTGACTTAATGTGGGGATATTCCACCCCATATTTTACATTTTATCGTATCTTTTATGAACATGGTTTGTTTATCTTTGTGTTAATGTAGTTAATAATTTTGTGCCACCTTTATCATATCGTCGGTTTACAAGTAAAACACATTGCCAAAATTTTCAATATGTGAGATTTCTAAACCAGAATCTAGTGATGTTTGAATTGTAAAGTCCACTAAATCATTTTTCTTTTCATGAAAGCTAGAATGAGAAACACACGTGGTGAGTAAAACTAAGGAAGTAGAATATTTTATCCTTCGGTTTCTCAGAGCTGTTTTTGATTTTGTGCATTTCAATTATATGCTGACAATAAGCCAACTAGCTATGATTCTAAGATTACATTTCAAAGAACAATTTGGCATTTCTTATTAAATAATAAATTTTTCAAACTTCTGTATACCTACAATATTTTAAAGACTAAAAAGTTAGGAATTACTTTTCTCTTATACGAAATTCACTATACTGTCACTCTCCAGAATACAGTGCGTCACAAAAGTATTCTTCCACCTTACGCATCTTTTTCCATACATATATAGGTGTTGAAATTACGATTTAAAATTTAATCACATAAAAGCTGTCTTTCTATCGTCTATTTCCATACATGTTGTAGAGAAGTTAAAAATACGATTTAAAATTTAACCACACAAAAGCTTTCTAGCTTGGTACTAACCCTACTATCTTAACTACCTTAGTACAAACAATACTGCATAAACCCTCCAAGTGGTTTCGACGAGATATCTCGTCCATCAAGATCAGGTCAATTTTGTTAATGACGAGATACTCGTCATTGACAAAATTGCCACTGTTATCTGAAGAGATCAAGGTCTGGTAATTTTCCTTGCATTGACGAGAAGCTTTGTAGAGACAATCACCAGGAGTGTTAAAGTGTAGATTTTGATCCAACATGAGAATGAACCAAAACGTAGGAAGATTATTCGGTTGTATATAAAATTATTCGGATTGCCTTAGAAAAACTAAAGGCTGGTAGAAGTGTGTGAGTCGCCGAGCTTTCCAATAAGATGGTGGAATTTTTAATGGATTTCATATCCATAATGTAGGATTATTTCTTTGGTATCTGATTAAAAACACTGAGCTTTGAGAACAGCACGTTTATTTAAACACTAGACGAGGACATTACCATATATACATTCGCTATTTACAAGTGTACTACACCACAAGTTCATTTCGAAAACCAAGCCTATTCTATTCTTCAACCAAATTAAACTTTCCTCGCATTCTATATCCCGTTTACTTTTTTTACATCCGTAATTAAAAATACATCCACTAATATCCTCGTTTCGCGTGCTCAATAAATATAATATTAATAAATAGACACCATAGCATTTACAAGTACGCTAATAGCAGTGGCACATTCACGATAAAAAATTAAATTCACGGAGCGGATTAAACCACTTTCATGCGCTCACAGTGAACATAAAACCTTTTTCTCTAAATCCCGTACAATTTTAACATAATTCATTGTGGCACTAAAAAGGGGGATTTATGAACCACTTTGTGCTATCCTACGGAGATGGGTACACGTTTACCTCACATAAACACTACACATTCTAGACGCAACACGTTATATAGAGGGACAACGTTCTTCCATGTGTTGGACGGAGAACCCCACAAAGTGCATCAAAATAAACATTTTTTGTCAATGAAAATGTATGTCTGCAACTGTTGCTCATGTACATGTTAGAAAATAACTTTTATTTCACTCGTGATGTAGCATTACACGAATTTATAGTTTGTTATATTTATGTTTGATATGCATCTCATGTAAGGGGCTGCAAGTTCAAATGAATGAGCAGCTCAAAGATTCTATCGCAAACGCCGTGTCAACATCAACCTTCTAATGAAATATACAGAGCTTGCGGACGGAGTCGCTGTCGTAAGATCTCAGAAGGGTAAGTCACGTGGGCTTACCAATCAACATGGATCGATTAGATATCGAAGCGGACTAGTGTTTTGGTTTATCACGCTAGATAATCCCTTTAACCAATCAACAATTTGTCTTACATTCGGATTAATGATTTTTCGTATAACTACGTGACAGATCTTCAAACCGAACGATCGGAAAAAGGAACATGAAGCTGCGCGCACATGCTCCATCTATTTCATTAGAAGCGGCGTGTCAATAGGCAAGTGCTTCAACGCTTCTAGAAACTCCTCAAACACTTAAACGTTTGCATCTTCAGCCGTGTAAAACTAGGAAATTTTCAAATCAGCCATCTCGTCTAATCAGTTTTAACGTTTTGACCGATAGAGTGCTTCCAAGGATTCTTTCAACCTATTGATGTGGCAATTTAATCATGTGTTTTAGGGTAAAAATAATAGAATACTACTCGAAACTTTATTGATACTCAGAGGGATAAGGATCTTCAGTTTCGCAGTACTTTCTCATCTCTTTGAACAAAGTGCGGACACTAGTGTTCATAGCTTTATTTAAAGTTTTAAAAGGCAACAACTCGGACACTCGGTTAACCCTCCGTTTTAACGAGATATCTCGTTTAAGATCTGCTGAATTTCTCTAAGAATGAGATTTCTCATTACTGCCCCATTATTCCAAGGGGAATGAAGATTCAAGTAGGAAAAACAGATTAATCTTTGTCCAGAACTTGTGAGTTTGGAATAGGTTCTTGCACCAGAGGCTGGACAGCACACGCAATTTTGGACGGAAATATAAACCACCAAGAGGGTTAAGCCAAGCTCGTATAATCATTGTTATACACTGTCTAAAGTTTTGTACAATACATGAAAACAATTATTTTCTAACAATCATTGAGTTTAAGAATTTGACAGTAATTTGTCTGGACTGGAAACTGAAAGAACTTCATTTAGAAACCAAAGCGTTTTCGAGATTTTCCCAGATTCCTTATTATTTTACCAAAATTCAAAATGAGTAGTAGGGAAATAATAATTCTTTGGAGGAACATAAAGGGTACAGAACACAACAAAATAAGTAATTTATTTTCTAACGCTATTTGTAGAACAATCGTTGTGCAGAAGTTAACATTTGGAATTTTCATGTTTTCAAAAGAGAGAAAAACAGAATCAGTGTTGCTATAGAGTGGCGAAGTAAGCATAAGCAAGAAAAAAATCTCCCCTATTTTATTCCAAGCATTCTTTGGGATTTACGCACTACTAGTTGAGCAATGCAGAACCTCGCTGCTTGGTATGCAAGGTATAGAAAATCGAATTGGAATTCAGAGTACATTTTCTCCCATAGTATGCTCAATTGAAAATCCGGAGCAAACGATAACAAAGGTGAACATTCCGTTGCCAGATTTAAATTTTGAATCCAATTCTAAACTTTGATTTTTTTGTTATTTATGTTTTCCCCGTTGGTCTTGTTTCATACCCTTTTCAAACTAAGATGCAGAAGTTTGGTGCTTTCGAGAATCGAAACAAATAAATATCATAACTGTATCTTGTATTACTAAAAGGAGAATGTTTAACAATGTAGGCTTAACAACAACGGTGTTGTAATGCAACCAATAAAGAGAAATGATAAGGGTTGCTTTTCAAAATATATATATTGAACCAGTTGCATTCATATGCATACAATATACTTGAAATTGCTTTTTGAAATGATATAGTAGCTTTCGAAAAATATATTTCGAATATGTTAATGCTTCTAAGAATGAAATAAAACTGCTTTTACGATAACGTAGTTCAACAAATGTCTAAATATATTCCAATTCCATTCAAGAGGAACAGTTTATTTGTTTTTCAAATCCTTAGATCCAAGCAAAACAAGGAAATTAAATTTGATTTTAATGTGTTTTTGAGACGAATCAATGTTGTGTTGATTTTGTAATTATCATAACTATGTTTCTTTTCAAATGGAATGAGCATCTTTTTAAGCCTATAATTGAATTCGTCGAGGTATCTCGTCCATCATTATCTGACCAATTTTGCTAATGGCGAGATATCTCGTCATCAAGATATTAGATTCTTTGATGAAGAGATAAAGATCTGGTAACTATGTTTCTTTTCAAATGGAGTGAGCATCTTTTTAAGCGTCCATCAAGATCTGGTCAGTTTTGCTAATGATGAGATAATTCGTGGAAACAGGAGGATTATATACTACATTCTGTTAAATTGAGCAAGACCATCCTTTACCATCAGTTTCTTAATATTCAGACTAACAAATATTTTAAACAACAGTAACTGCTTCGTTTTGCACAATCAATTTTTATTTAAAATTATGCAAGTTTCAATGAAATTCCGGAAAAAAATCCTCCCTTTAAAAGATCAATTAAAGCCAAAAACACGTTTGAAAGCGCATGCAAGCGATCCGAGAATTGTTCTTGCGCGGTTGCAACTGCTACATTCGTATTTATAAGCTTTATTATTGTATTTATTAATTACTACCTGCAAATTGTAACCATGATGTGGAATGCGATAAAAATTAATTTGGAATTCAGAAGAATTGGAGACGGTTGGTTGGTTTGGATTTTGGGGGAGCTATGACACAAGGGCCATATTTGGCCGAGAATTGGAGACGGAGTAAAAAGAGAGTTGATCGTTGTTCTTTGTAGTTTTGTGTCATACTAGTAGACTTACCCGGAGTTGCTCGGGTTGAATTAAGAGATGATTCTAAAGTGATCTGACTCATCACTTCTCTTTCACAAACAAATGCAAGTATCGTTTAAATATACGAAAAATAATTTTTAAACATCGTTTAAACTTTTTCATACCTTCTACAATTTACTTCGGACGCAAATATGTATATATGATGCATCCATCCATATAATCTATTTTACATTCATCGCATTCCTACTGTAAGACAAACTACAAAAGTTTATACGAATGTGACTACTACAGAAGTCGATTTTGAGTTTCGGAGTGATTACGGTAAGTTAATTTTCTGGCGGCACTTGGAATAACGGAGCTTATTTGCAAACAAATGTCATCAGTGGAGACAAAGCAAACTCAATCGAATACAATTTTTCAAAAAACAGAAGGTCGATTTTACAGCGTTTTCGAAAAAGAAAATCACTGCTTTCCACTTATGTTTCACAAGCATATGAGATGCATAAGAATATCTTCATTTTGCAAAGTAACACCCTGAAACTTTTCTGTAACTTAAAACAAAAAATTTGAATTTTTCAGAAGTCCTAGTTCAAATGCTACTTAACTGTGATATTCTTATAACTGTGTTATTCCAAGATCAGCAAAATCGTATTTAAAATTCGCTTTACTCCAACAGACATTCACTTTTAAATCGTTTCTTTATGACACTATTTTCAATTCAGAGATTCGATTTCTAAATGGAAATCCCGTATATATTTAGAATGATAGATGTAGTTACTTTGATATGGAGTACAGTTTTCAATAATACCTATGAAACATGACATAAAATGTAAATTGAATTGATTTTAATCGACGGGTAACAAAAATCTATATCAAAATTTGAAAACATCTTTGAACTATAATGTATAGCTACCAGATTTAATTTAACGTAACCCTATCTTATTTTAAAATGATTTTATTTTAACTTTATATCGGTCATTTTAAAATAAGAAGTTGCGCACTTTATTTAAAAAGGTTTTGCTTTGTATATTTTATTTATTTTTATGAGAAGAATTCTATAAACCTTACGTATTTAACTAAAGACTCAAGGAAAGTTGGTCAAAATATTCATATATTGCCAAGAAATATATATATTTCATATAAATATATATGATATTTTGCAGAAATTAAAAATAATTCCTTAAAATTTAACTCCTAAATAATATACCTACAATATGTAAAACATTGGAATACATAAATACAATCAGAAAGGAAATTCCGGTCGTTGAAAAAGTGTACAATTCTGAAAAACAAAAGATATGAGCAAGTATGTCGAATTTCTATTTCCTGAATATATTCTGAAATAGAACAATTCTAAAAAAGAATTTTGAAGAATATTGATAAAGGCAATAATGATTTATTTACAAAAAGAACACATTTATAATACTTGGACACGCTTAAATATGACCGCCACACGGAATTCTAAATCGAATTAAAAAATAAAAATTAATTCTGGCGTTGCCAGATACTGAGTAGCAAAATTACGCTCTTATGATCAATGAGTTTTTCGTTTGGACTTTTCCTGTTCCATTACAAAATGTGAGTTGTGTAAAATTAAGCATTTTAACTATCCATTTTTTTTTCAATCAAATATTTATAATTTATTTATATTGCGGAAAGAAATAGAATATAAGTTCAAACATAATTAGAATTTTAATTCGTTTAAATATAAAGTTTTGGAAAAGATTGTTTTTCAAACAATACTGGTAAAACAATTTTATTGGAAAATTTGATTTTCGATCTGGTAAAATAAATTGAGTTGCGTACCGCAATCGTTTCATACTCGATGTTATTCCTATGGCAATTTTGAATTGACTTTAGTCCCAGCTGCACATCTAGGTTAAAGAGAACGGGAGTTGATATGTAGCCTTCGTAACATTCAGGGTTCTAAAAATTATGTGAACCAAATTTTGAGGGGATTGGTCAAACGGTGTAAATTAGTTTAAATTAGTAAACAGACGCCAACTCTGATTTATATATATATATATAGATTTAGATTTTTTTAATAAACGTTTTTTTCACAGTACGAAATCACTTATATAACTTATTTGTAGTCATCATCTGCGAACGTTTAATTGAAAAATATGAGGTAAATATAAACGCAGCTTAAGTATAAACTATTCCTAAATTCCTTTAGTTTTATTATTTTAAGTCCTAGTGATAGAATCTTCAAGTTGTGTTTGCACACATAATGTATTTTTCATTAGTTTTATTTTCATCACATTAGTCACATTCTTTTGAACCAACCTTCTTAGGAAACACAGAAAGATGGTGTGGTGAGTTTTGCGGGATACCTTGTCATCAAGATATTGTCTATTTTTTATGATGACGAGATCAAGACCTGATCAGGTTTCTTCCAATGACGAGATATCTCGTTTATCAAAATCTTGTCAGTTTTGCTAATGACGAGATACCTTGTCGAGATAATTACCAGAAGGGTTAAGTAGTTGAAACATTTATCAAACAATACGATACATAATTTCCTGAAGCCCTTTGTAGTTAAAACATTTATGCATACATCGGGAAGAATGCAGTTCCATTTCTCATACATAAGCACGTGGCATATATGTAGGCAAATGACGTGATGTCGGCCTAATTTATTTTTGCTGCATCTTGGAGCACTATTTTGAGAGAAAAGTGGATTATATTTCCATAAATTTTGCAATGAATGTTTCTGTAGTGCCATAACCTTCTAACACATCAAGTAATTTTTGGGTGCTATCGGTAGGTAGGTAGTTGAATTAACATCGCACTGTTGAGTGTTATCGGAAAATTGATTAATATAGTTCAGTGTTTTGCATAGGCCGCAAGTCCATTGTAAAATTGCTTTTGGATAATTTGATGGGAATTGATCCGTTGTGTGACTACTAAGCGAACTATATGAATTATTATATTGGTACAGTTTGAGGAAATGTCTTTTACATTTTACAGGTGTTTTGAATATATGTCAACATATCTTAAAAATCGTTACCAACGAGCATGTCTTTTGGAAACGGTAGAGATAATCGTTGCGTTAATAGAGTTAATATTACCAATAGTTATGTTGAAGGTACTAGTTATCTTTAGTGAGATATAAACTCTATTTTTCTCTGTAAATAAGATCAGGTGTTGACCTCGTCATATCAGTTCATTTCAAAACTATGAGGTGTTGTCCTCGGATGTTTCCTTTCGGGATTGATCTCCAACCGTCCTCAATAGCCCGTTGTGCTACGCCAGTACATAGTAAACCACTACCTACCTATCTACCTCTTTAAATAATCTGCAATGCATTTCTTTTGGTGGTAGAAACAGTCTAATTTGTATTTGTTATATAGCAATGAATAGATCGCGCGTCACGTGCTTGTTCTAGCAAATCAAATTCGCGGACACAAATGTTTCACGATGAAAAAATATGTGTACTTTGTACGAAAATATGAAACAAAAACAAATGTCATTAGTAGTTTCAAATTAATATTTAAAAATAAATTTAAATTGTGCAGTCATGCATTGGATTCAGCACGAACTAAGGCATAATAAAATAGTAAATTAATCAGTAGAGCCCTGTTTCCCAAACTTTTTTGGCTCAACGCCCTCTTTTCAAAGACATTTTTTGGTGCTACCCTCTGAGACACTCTATGTCAATTAATAATGAATTGCACGTATAGCTGTATCTATCATTTTTGAATTTCAAGAACACATTTATGAAACTGTATTATTTTAGAATCTTTAAAAGCCAGTTTGGAAATAAAACAGCTTGAAGTTAAAATTGTAAATCCATTAAATGAAATAACAAAAAATGTTGCAGATACGTTACTTTTAATTAATATAAACCAAAACAGTAAAATTAAAAGTAGTCACTGATGCGAAGGATGAACCTGGAGTTATTCTACCAATTTGTTTATTTTTGGCTCTTCTTTCGTCAGCAGGACCCTTAAATCTATTCTGCCAGCTATTTACAGTCGGCTCCTATTTTAATAAAGATTTTTTACCACACTAAATTCCCATTCAATTAAACAGGATGAGGGAAATGCAATCTAGAACTTAAATCCAAGGGTGAGCAAGTATAGTGCGGCTCCGACGAGAAGGCAATTGACCTTGTATCAGTCGATTTTTGAATAGGTGTGAAAGATCGTTAGTAGGAGGGCTGTCTTACTCAACACCATGATTGGCGATCGCATGACTGGTTTCCACCCCTCCAACTCATTATCACTTATATCGCTGACGGCACCGAGCGACAAGCATAGAACTGAATTCCACGCAGAAGATACCCAGTATTTTTCCCAGTAAGTAAATGAACATACGCAAGAAGAGAGAAATAGGCTGGTTACTGAAATCAAATCTATGCCGCCTGCAGCTCCCATGATGTTAGAGGCATAGAGGAAATATAAAAGTAGAGGCACAATGATAACCTTCGTATGTGCCTACGATCCTGTGACGAAGAGTAGTAGTAACGTGAACCTTAGACTACTTTTGTCTGCCCGGAGAAAACGAAAATGTCTCATCTGATTGGTCCACGGGACGGGAGGAGGCGTCTATCCATTGTTTCATTATCTGATTGGTCAGCGTGGCAATGTAGAAGACTGGTGACCATTTATGTCACCACTCTATACAAATGCTGATTCCCACATCTAACCTGCCATAAGATGTAATATCGCCAAATGAGTTAGTGAGATCCCAAATTGGCGAACCAAATTTTTAACAAAGTATTGTTCGTATCTGTCACAATAATAAATGCTCTGAACAATGCCAGCACGTTCACGTATCTCATAATCAATTAGTATGTTTGTTTGACCCTTTCCGATTTTTATAGACAGAGTGACGTAAGTCCTTCTATTTTCTATTAGATCATACGAAGTCATGCGGACAATATCTGCTTAAATATGTTCCATATTTATTAAATTCCTAGTTTATATTCTACAAGATATTTGTCTAATATTTCTATCGTGGGATGCTATGTGGGGGAGTGAAGGAAGAAGATATTCTTTTTACGATTCGATCAAGATTGCCTAGAAATTTTCTGGAGTTGGCAAGCGAATGCAAGTAGGCGTTGAAGCCTCCTACTTATATAAATTCACAGTAATAGTTACCCCCAGTAGGCTTATATAAACAATGGACAGGATTCGGCCACTCGGAAACGAAAACATTGTTCTTTTCGTTTACAAACATAAAAACAGCTGCGTAGAATCGGAAGCCGACTTCGCAAGTTTAAGTTCTTTCAAAAAATTTCCCAAATTTGAAGTGCATAATATTCTGATAGCGAATGTATTTCGCTATCAGAACATTTAGACGAACATTTTATAATTCTAATTATGCGAATGCTTAACTTATGGTGGAATTTATTCTTTTAGAATATTAAACTCACCCTGAATTTTGACTAGATGAATTTATTAGGTGTGTAAAATATCGAATTTCAACTGTGTCGAAGAATCACGCCGTGTATTCGTTTGCAGAACTTCTAAATGAATTATTACTTAGGAATGAAACATGTGTATTTAACTCCCGTTTCTTCTTAATAATTATGTAAATATTATTTAACAAACCAGACATTGTACTCGTACAAACTATTATACTTTGAGATCGAATTCTCTTCAAATAATTGACTTTAAATAACTTAAAAAACTAATTTTAAATTACTTGAGCGATTTTGATGGATCGAGTAGCATATTTTAATAAATTTGAAAATATCTAATATCCTTTTATACTTGTTTCATGGGGGCCGCGGTAGCCCAGTTGGAAGAGCAACGGATTAGCAACCGGAGGGTTGCGAGTTTCAAACTCGGTGCAGCCAAAGACCGTCGTGTATACGGGGCTGGTGCACATTAAATAGGTCGCTGCCTCAAACGTCCTCACGTAGGCGTGGTATGGATGTTGGGAGAGTGGGGTGCCAGCTCACACACACAGGTGTTGTTCTCGTCATCTGACCGTCGTTCAAAATTGCGAGGCGTTAGACCTTCGAACTTTTCCTTCAGGATTGATCCCAGACATCGCCAACAGCCCTTTGTGTTGCTTCAGGGTGACGTTAGTTATCTACCTACCTACTTGTTTTATGATGTACTCTTTTACCAAAACCGTACAAGCCCGAAGCTGAGCAAAAGTAGCTTTGTTTTTTATTATACGCAGTCAGGAATAAATAAGAATAAATTTGATGTAATTGTAACTGCAGTTTGTGCTGAATGTAACTCCATTGTTATCGTCATTTTCTCACTTTATCCTTTCATTTTATCGCCATTTTCTATTGTGATATTTTTAATAATAAGATAACTTAATCGTACCAGGGGAAAATTCTAAGTATGAATAGTTCGCTACCAACTCATTTCGTGCTTCTTTCCAAAGATGAAAGGTCAAACTATCAAGGTTACAAAGGTCAAAGTTTCTCCTGGTAGATCTTGTTATATGTTGAATGCAGAACGTCTTTTGCGATTCTTTGTAAGAGAAAGGATGGATACATCAATTTATAGTATGTACGTGTTGAATAAAAGCTGTTCGCGTTTCGAATATTTTGTCGCAAAGTTGTGCATTTATTTATTCTACTTTCCTGCTATATGTGTGGAACAGAATCTAATCCTCCTGGTGGTGGTCTCAAGGAGGTATCTCGTCATTAGAAAAACTGACTAGATCCTGATGTACGAGATATTTCGTCCTAAGAAAAAAATCGACCAGATCTTGACCTTGCCACCGTTAAAACATTGGCACTATCTTGATGATGAGATAACTCGTCATTAGCAAAATTGGTCTGTTCTTGATAGACGAGATATCTCGTCAAAACCACATGGAGGGTTGACAAACTAGTACTTTATGACATGTATGGAAATGGACGATAGAAAAACAGGTTTTATGTGAATAAAATTTCAAATAGAAATTTTAACTTATTTACAGCATTCACATGGAAATAGACGACAGAAAGACAGCCTTTACGTGGTTAAATTTTAATCCTCATGTTGGTTCTTTCAATGAGGTATTTCTTCATTAGCAAAACTGATCACATCACGATGGGCGAGGTATCAAAAAATCTGACCAGATCTTGATCTTGCCATATTCAAAAATTTGGAGATACCTCTTCATTAGAGAAATTGGTCAGATCCCTATGGGCGAGATACTCCATCGAAACCACTTGGAAGGTTAATAAATAAGTAACAGTATTCCCAACGTATGATAGTTCTAATTTTACTCAAAATCCATTTCGTTTCGAAATACTTTTCTGCTTTCACTTAATCCTTCTTAAATGCATACTTATATAGCAATGATTTATTTTCAGTCATAAAACATGATGATATATCCATTTAGGAAGCATAAGTCATGCTGCAAGAAACGTGAAAACATGTGACAAAACGAAGAGCGAGGACGCGAAAGATAAATGCTAAAAAAATAGCTCTGTCATGACTGAGTGCAAAGTAATATATAGCTAAGCGTCTGGAGAAAAGCAAAAGGTTGTAAAAGATACCTTATACAACATAATAAAACTTTTACTTATCTTTGAGAATTTATGTGTCGCATTTTACTGTATTTCTTCTTTTCAAGTACTATACAACAATAAATGAATTATTACTTATGTTGTTACTTTAAAAGACATACACGTTTAAAAGAATGTCAATGCATTTTATTCCACCCAATGGTGTTTCATAAATAAACGTTCAGAAAAGAAATTGCCGCATAAAATATTTTCACATCTTTCCCAGAAGTGGAATTATTAACCAATATATACCAATATATATGATTCGAGAATGTTCTGGGATTTAATAGCTTTCATATTCGAATTGATATTGTAGACATTTATAGGGGTTGGTACAGTTTACAATATAAAATATGTTTGGTCTAGTAAACATAAATGTTTTATAATATTTTACGTAATACGAACTCAAAGTATCGATTTTTTCATTTGGAAATCTTTTCTATCTATAATTATATCAATAGATCAGTTACAAAATGTGTTCAATAGTTATTACTTTTTAATACGCATCATATACAAATCTGTACTCATTAATAATTGTCAAAGGTATTTATAATAGAACTAATTGGGCAAGAGATTGTAATACACGTTATTTTCTTCCATTGGATTAGTAAACCAAGTCACAAAAAATAAATTCTAATTAATAGGAAATAGGGTAATAAATATAATTTTATCCTATTTTCTCTTTTCATGATTACAACTTATAAATTTACCCTCCAAGTGGTTACGACGTGAAATCCCGTCCATCAAAATCTGAAAAATTTTGCTAATGACGAGATACCTCGTCAAGATATTGACGATTTTTTATGATGACGAGATCAAGATCTGGTCAGTTTTCTTCTAATGACGAGATATCTCGTCCACGAAGATCTGGTCAGCTTTGCTAATTGGACTTGAAACTTCTTCAAGACAACCAGAGGGTTACCTTGAAAGAATGCTGTAATACAGGGAAACATCAGTTAAAATTACGTTTTAAATATTTTATAGCAAGACTATACACCTATTTTACGAAGACCATAAACCCATTTTACGAGTTCATAAAATCTAATTCATCATGGACTAGTAAAATAACTGTTTGGTCTGTTATGGTAAAATATTTACAAGATTAGTTTATCGTACAGGTAAAATGCACTTAGATATGTCTGAAAACCGTCAAAAAATCATTGAACTTAACTTTCATTCGCAATTACGGCCTTTTAATGAGAATAGGAAACCATTAGAAAAGATAGAATACTCTCAGGAATTGGTTTTGAATATGTGTTATATGTGATTGGATATAGTCGTAATTCATATTCATACTATTGTTATGTTATATCTTAAATCAACTTTTTTTTAAAATCTGTACAATACTAAATACTGTTTCGTTTTAGCGCGAAATTTATCCTTAATGTTTAAGGGGGTGGGATAACCCCAAACATAGAAATATTGTCGGGTGCAAGGAAGCAGGGATAAGAACACATGCCTCCTGCACCTCCCCCATAACTATCTCCATCTCTCATTCCTTTCTAGAAAACACAAACAAAGCACTTAGATGTCCTCAAAAACTGAAGAAAAAACCCAGCAACAAATAACCCGTGTTAATATTTTTCTAAATGAAAGGTCATCGATCATGAAACTGAAAGGGATGGGATTATGAATTAGGTGGGACTCCGGCAAAAGTGGGAGGGGGTGGGATTATGAATTAGGTGGGAGACTGCGGAATTAAAATCACGGCGGAAAGCTACTAGGACGAGCTATATGGCGTTTCTGGGATTCGCAGTGACAGATTGGATGTCCAGTCACATATAGCAACGGATCTCATCGGTCATACCATTCTTATCCGCTGCTTTATTGCGTGTGTCAGAGACGAACGTGATGTCAGCGGAGAAGATTGAAAACGGATCCCGAAAGATTTCTGCAACTGTTTCTTGGAGAAAAAAAACAATCGCAACTGCTTAAGTGATATCAGAATGTTCCGAGAAAACTCTTAGATGGTTTCTGTTTGCGTTTTTTCAGCTAGAGGTCATAGGCGTATGCCGAAGAAAATATTTACTTAAAATAGTTAACAGAATAATGACTAAGAGCTGCATGGTCTAGTAATTAACCCTCCCGGTGGTTCTATTGAAGAGGTATCGTCATCAGAATAAAACTTTGACCAGATTTTGATGGACGAGATATCTCGTCGAAACCAGTTGGAGGGTTAAGCAGTGAATGAAATTTGAAAGAAAATCCATTATATTTAGGGCCTACCCTCTATGGCATACCCTGAGTAAGTCGTATACATTAAAACTACCGAATACATTCATTTGCATTTAATTAGAATACATGTGTATTAATAAAATTAAAATGTAAATTATTTACTGAAAATAATGTACATCATTCAACATAAATGCATAAATAATGTATCATCAGCCCCTCGTCAAAGACATGAATATGTATTTTCGTTTTTTCTCATCTAAATACATTTTTCAGATTGATATTCGATGCTTTATTTCAACCCTATGTTAAAGACACGAATCATTATTTTTGGTTATGTTCATTTAAATGAACTTTCTAGATAGTTATTCGATGTTTTAAACTATCCGCATGGTAATCATAAGAACAATTAAACATGTAAATTATCGAGTAATTCCATTAAAAGTTTTTAAATTTAATATATTGAGTTTTCATAGATCGATACAGTTGTGTGTTCTGATGTTGTTTGTCGAAAAACAAAATAAAACCATCAACCTTTCTCGACATATTTCTCTCATGAATTATTTATCCATATACTGGTTGTAGAAAGTTTATTTGTCGTGAATTCAATGTAAACTTTAAAAACCGAATTCATTCCAGTTCTTTACACATCCATCCCCATTAATCACTTTTAAGGTAAAACGGATAGAATCTTCTCCGAAACGCACACATATTTCACGATAAATCAAGCAAGTTTCCTAATGATTGATGATTTGGATTCCTCAAAAATCTCGAGACCTTTCTCTCAGATCAGAACACATCATAAGACCAAAGGTGTATTGCCAAACTTCCAGTAAGAGACAAAATTTATTGAATTCTCGCACGTTTCAAAGTAATTAATTTCACTTTTTTGGAAACTGTCTCCTCACTTCTCGAAGCAGTAATGTTTGAAACATTCTCTCTCTTTTACGCAGGGGGAAATTATCCTTTCCAAGAAGTCTGTATGAGGAGAAAAGTGTGCTTACATTTTGTCTTGGCAATGCAATTGTTGAAAGGAGTAGCCAGAGCTACCCCCAGCTGCTAGTAGGAAATCGAATTATTGGAATGCCTTTGCAATCCATCATATAACAAAGTGCACTCTAGTGTCAGTAGAAAATACAGATGATTGGTTGTCTTTTTTCTCCACCGATAAAGCCTATCTTGCGTGACTGGATTTATAACTGCTTCAGAAATGTTCCGGACCAAATAGTCTTTTATCACGACAGACATAAGTAAACCTCTGTGACAGCTCGAGATACCTCAGATATTTTTTTGTAAATGGACTGCTGCTCTCTAAGGGTTCAACCTCCCTAGGGCGACTGTGTTTTTAATAACATTTAAAAAAGCGCTTTTGTCAGATTGCTTTATGTACTGTGTTCAATGCGTTGTTGTAGAAGGAGGTTAATAGATTCTAAGTGACAAAGTAAGGGATTGTTTGTGTTTTCATGTTGGAATTACTTCTTAAGAAGTAGAAGGAATCTGAACCTTTTTTTATTCCACTTATTAAAGAACACTTATGTTTAATTTAAATGTAAGTCAATCGAACATTAGTTCCTGACAGTTTGTCAATTATTTAAAAGGGAAAAGAAAAGATTGACCATGTTTAAATTTGGTTTCGTGTGGTTCATGCCTTACTTATTAACAATTGTTAACAGTTAATAGTGTTGTTCTGTTGCTATAGAAAGATATTAATGGATTTTATGTGGTAAAGATACATTGTTTGTCTTTTTGTGCTGTTAGTAGTACTTCTTAAGAAGCAGACAAAATCGGAATCTTTTCAATTGAATTATTAGAGAACAACACTGATTTTTATATAAATCAGTCACACGTTCAGTATATGACAGTCTCAATTTTTTAAAAGGAAAAAGATTGACCATGTTTAAATTTGGTTTCGTCTGGTTCATGGTTTTTCATATTAGCAATTATTACCAGTTAATAGTGTGGTTCTGTAGCTATAGAATGCGGTTAATATATTCTAATTGACAAAGAAATTTACATTTTTTGTGTTTTTGTGACTTTAGCATTATTTCTTAAGAAGCAGACGAAACAGGACCCTTTTTAGTTCAATATTAGAGAACAACAATTTGGTTTGATTTTTATGCAAATCAGTCAGGCACAGTGTCTGACAGTTTGTCGATTATTAAAAAGAAAAAATACACATATTCCACGTTTAAATGTTATTCCTTGTATCACATACCTTTTAAGAATTAGCAACAGTTACTTACCTCACTTGACACAAACAAAAAGATCACACAAAGTCTATCAGTCCATGAGACTTGATACCCTTAAGAACCAGCTCAGGAGGGTGTACAAGCTGTCTTGAGGGACAGACCAGACAGAAGACTATGGGCTTGGGCGGAATTACATTTAGAGCAAAAGTAAATACTCACAACCCAGTTTATCTTTAACTAGTTAATAGTATTTATAGTAAGGATTCAGATAGGTACACCTTTAAAGTAATAATAGTTTTGAGTTTAAAATAGCTTCTAGTTTACAATAATCATAAATACAATGTTTTTTATTCCTTCTGGTGGTTTATATTTGTGTCTAAAACTGCCCTGCAGTGGTAAGCCTATGATGAAAAAAAACTTGTTCCAAAATGTCATCAGTTCAAGACAAGGATTCATTTATTTTACTTACTTGGATCTTCAATCCCTTTGAGAAATGGAGATGTTTTCTCTCGATGAGATATATCGTCATACGCAAATACGGCCAGATCTTGATGGACGAGATACCTTTTCGTTATCAAAATTGGCCAGATCGTGGACGAGATTTCTCGTTGAAACCATTTGGCAGGTTAATAAACGTAATCACTTCCAAACCCAAATCATTCGATAGAATTTAGTGGTTTTTTGAACTTCGCTTTATTAAAAAAAGACTTTTATATACAGAGAGTGAAGGCTTAAATTATATTGAAAAAGTGTCCGGATACCTAATTGACAAAAGTAAAATGTAATTTTCTGTCATTTGATTACTGCTACCGGGATTAGTTAGAATACAAAAAGTTAGCACAGATCAAGCTTCGGTGAAGGCTTTGCCACAAAAAATGAGTGAATGTGTTAACGAACTTCTAGGCAAGGTTCGTTGCAGGATGCTACTTGACTAGCCTAGATGCAAATATCTCATTAGCACGATTCTTATCAAAAGCATTTAATATCTCCGAAAAAAGTCAATTATGAGTGTCTGCTCTAAGCCATCAATGTACTATGCATTATATTATAATATATAATATTTTTTTATTATAATATTTTTATTAAATTTATAAAATATTATAATATTTTATAAATTTGTCTGCAATGAATAATTCCTGTAAAATTGAACTTTGTGTATGGAGAGTACTTAACATTCTAAAAATCTATCATAAATTAACCTTCATGAGTTCTTGAAGTTGCTGGGTTTTTCGATAATCAGTTAAGGCACAGCAAAATAAGAGAAACTTTTGAATACTCATTCTGTATCTTATAACATAAGCGAGGATGGGTGTAAGCTAAGTAACACTGGACAGTGATTTAATCATCATTGAATGCACAATTCAGATTCTTTAATTCTCGTACAATGTATGAACCTTAGAAAAACATTTTAACCCTCAAAGTGGTTTTGACGAGATATCTCGTCCATCAAGATTTCACCAATTTTGCTAGTGACGAGATATTTCGTCATCGATATTGCAAAATTTTGATGACGGCGAGATCAAGACCTGGTCAGTTTTCTTCGAATGACGAGATATCTCGTCCATCAAGATCTGAGCAATTTTGCAGATAAGAGATATCTCGTCATCAAGATATTGCCGATCTTTTTATAACGATAAGATAAGGACCTGGTCAGTTTTCTTCTAATCACAAGATATCTTGCACATCAAGATCTTACCAATTTTGCTAGGAAATGAAAGATATCTCGTCAACAAGATAGTGACAATTTTTTTATGATGACGACATCAAGACCTGGTTAGTTTTCTTCTAATGACGAGATATATTGTCCATCAAGAGATTTGATCAATTGTGCTAATGACGTGATATCTGGTCATCAAGATATTACATATATTCTGATTATGAAGAGATCCTGATCCTGTTAGTTTTCTTCTAATGACGAGATATCTCGTCTATCAAGATCTGTACAGTCTTTATACTAACGATATAACTAGTCAAGACAACTAGGAGGGTTAAGTGATACAAAGCAAGGGGATCTAGAATTACATTAATATCACCAACTAGCCTGAACTCATCAAGCAAATTACAGCGTATAACAATTTTTTATTTAAAATAGCCATTTCGAATCCCAAACCATTAAAACTTTCTTATCCAAAACCATCTAAATTCAACCCATCTCTGCAATGTCACCTCAGAGATTTACCCAACTTTTCTTTAACTCGGCATTCAGCAAAAAATGGTTCAAGTGCCTCTCCCCATTTCAAGTACGCTTAGGAAAGCGGTGAAGGACATTTAAGGTAATTGCATGCCATTTCCCCAACAGGATTCAGACTATAATTGCATGTACATAGGACCAACACGTGACTTGCCAATCTTTTAAGTAAAGGGGCGTTATAAGGAAGCTGCTCATTAAGGATAAGGAGGGACAGGCTTCGGACACAAGAACCTCGGATTATCTTTGTAATTTAAGAGGAAGGAGGGCTGATAAGAGATTAATTTGATACGATAATTGAAAACGCTGCTTTCACCTAAGGGAAGTGTGATTAATTTCATTAATTTAATATTTTATCTTTGGAAAGACGCGTTAAATATTTAATATAAGAATAAGGATTTTGTAGAGAGCTCTTTAGCCCTGGTGTTGCAGCTAAAGGCAGGCATTTAGTAATGCATCCGTCTAGAGAATTTATGTGTAGTACAACAAACTAGAGATGTGGCATAAATACAGAGATGACAATCTTTGTCTGACCATGTCAATAGTAAGATGCTTGATTTTCCTAATATTTCAGCAATGAATCTCGGTTATCTAAAATTCAGAGGTTTAGAGTGGATTGAGGAATCATCCAATCAGAATTAAAGGAGCATAGAAATGAGTGTAGTCGCTTCCATGCCGGTATAACATTCGCCTGGGATTTTATAATAATACCAAACCGAAATTATGAGTTTAAATTAAAAGAGAAGAAAACGTGTTGAACTTTAGTACTAAACCTGTACTATGTAGCTCGTTAAACTCTGAGAATACTTTTACTTTTTAGTTTATTTAATAATGGTATACATGTTTTTATACTAGAAATAGAAAGTGGAATACAATAAAATCACATTCATCGTAAATAAATTTTAAATATGCTCTAAATTCAATTTTTTTAAATATTACATTTTGCAAATGTTCCTTATTTATGTGTATTTACACACATATATTAAAATTTCTTTACTCGTTATCATAGTAACTTTGCTTATTTTAAAAAGCTATTAAAAGTGTATGTGAAGTAGTTTGTCTCACCCTAACAGCAGAATATACCGTCGCGAAAACAATCGAACCCTCCCCTTTATTTCGAGCTCTATTCATCGTAGAGGGAGTATAAAGATATCATTCAATAGCGAATAAGGTCCTCTACAAATTCTAATGAAACGTATTGAATAAATGGGGCTGTCTTCATATCAAATTTTGCATAAAGAACAAAATTTTCAATAGAAACACCACGTTATTTTATGCCTTAATCAGATTCTACATCGTCATGTTAATCTAAATATGAAATTTTATGAATATACTATCTTTATATCAGAAGGTATTCAATGTTTAAGCTCTTGAATATTTCAAGGATCATCTCCACATAGAAAGTCGTTATTCGTAGATCGAGATTATTAGTAGTAAACCAGGAATTGTTCATTTGTTGCTTGAATAAAAGAAGATTTACAAAGAACCTTAACCCTCCTAGTGGTTGCCTCGGCAAGGTATCTTGTCAATAGCAAAATTGACCAGATCTTGATGGACGAGAAATTTGGAAAGAATGATAACCAATTTTTAATGTTTAATTTTACAGTCAACTTCAATTTTTAACAGTTAATGATAACCCTTAAACTTATCCAATTTCTATTAAATAAGCTTTTCATAATATCAATATAACGGTTATAATAACGGTTATATTGAGTTAGCGATAGTTATCTCCCCCACCTGTTTTCGTAAAAACAAAGTTTTGCCCATCTGTACAATTAGATAGTTCAGTTGTATCACACATGACAGGTAGAAGGCAATATCCGTTTGATTACATAAATGATATTTCCAAACATTTTTCAAAAATTTACATTACTCAGGTTTGTCATAATTTTGTTAAACTTTTGTATCCCCTAAAATCACCGTACTGACGAAAATTTAAGTGTAACGCAAAAACTATCCAGAGGTAACAGCTGAAATTTTTAATGGCATTATTAAAAGTCTTTCTGAATCAATTTCTGTAAAAATGTATCACGTTTCTATTCATAATTTTTCGAATATTAATTTAATAATTAATATTGCAAACTAAAAACTGATTAAAAATTTCAACATTATGTATATTTTGTTTGGATACCTTAATAGGGCAACATGCTACAAAATATCAGCGCTATAGGAATATTATTTAAGAATATATCTATAAAAGTTTGGAAAACTGATTTAAAATTAGGAGCTCTAAACTTTCTGTATCCACGAATGACATGAAACTTGGTATCTGAAATTAAATTATGATATAGATTAGAAATTTTGTGTCAAAATAGGGGTTGTTATTGGAAATTATGAAATTGGTACTCAATTTAATATGGAAGACGGCCCCTAAGCAAATTTTATGCATATGAATTTGCAGAAAACGTCATTCCCTATCAAATGCCATTTATGAATTTGCTCTACATATTGTTAAATCGTTTGAATGAAGAAGGGTAGTTCAGTTTTTTTCCGAGACTACATACAAATCATCAGTGTTTTAGATCGAATGTTGTTTATATGAACAATTAAATATCGGTCTTCAAATTGGTGTAAAATCGATCAGATGCCAATTGCTTTTTTTAATATATGCAGTAAAGTTCCCGTCAAAAGCAGATAAAATTTTTATCTAAAATTCGAATATAAAAGCATTATATTTATCTACCAATAAACGTTTCGAAATGTATTTGTTTTCGTCTATTGGAAATATGAAAATAATTCATCACCTTATTAATATTTACAAAAATATTTCATCACCTTATTAATATTTATGAACGATTGAGAAAATCCTGTTATATCTTTAGCCATAGAAAAATTCACAAAGAATACTCATTACTCAATATACGTTAATATCCTAGTAAGGCAACTCTTCAGGAAATTGACGTTAAGCAATGTATAAAAAACAGTCCTTAACTATTCGAAAGAACATATCCCACACGGTGCAAGAACAATATTTGATATCTGACGGACTTTTTTTTCTCCACCATTTTTCAAGACGACGGAGAATGTTCGATTCTATTTTCTCCCGCCAAGATCTCCAATCGCCAGCAATATTAAAATGTGATTGGCATTGATGGATTGTTCCAGAGTCTTGAAAACACTCAGGATGTCATATGACACGGCCGATCCAACGGGAAATCGTTCTTTCCCATATCAATAGCGACGACGTTTTCGTGTGGCAGAATCGTTTTGTTGCCCTTTTGGCTCGTCCGATGTTTTGAAAGATTCGACCAATAGCTGTCCGGCAGAGATATAGCGCGGGTGTATCGGAGGCAGCTGAAAAAGTGATGCGTCGTGATGTCTTTCGAGAGAAAAAGTCTTATTCATGTATCGATGTTCAGTTCGATGAGAGTAATTGGAAGATCAAATGCTTGTAGAAGTATGATGGAAACGCTGATTGATGAATTGCAGATGTTAGTTATTATTAGTTCTACAAATGTAATTGTGGACATCGCATTTAAATGTGTTTAACTTTTTATGCAATCACATGAGAGAAATTTTCTGTCAAGCTAAATGTAGGTGACGTTTGGGTTTCTGTGGCAATACGTGTATCCTATAATTACTCTGAAAGTGGCATCGGTTAACTTGATTTTTGTATATAATTTCTACACTTCTCCAATAAAAATTCCAAAGAATGAATTCCGAATTGATATACGATAATTAAATTAAACGTCAAAAGTTGCCAAAACGGCGATCATCTACATTTTCATGTGACCCAATTTTTTCATGCGATAGTATTTTCACGGTAAAATCTTCGCATACCCGTATGGTTTGTTTAAGACTGAAAATCCTTTCATACCAATAAACCTACTTGCACACTGTTCGAGCAATGCGCATCTCTGTGACAGATGCTGGCTTAACTTATGATGGACTTAGCAAGCGCCAAGAACGTTGTCAACTCGTTAGTTAGTCTGTACTCTCAAAGCGATAGAGATACTGCCAGTTTCTTTTTAGGAAACATTATCTATGTACTTAGGATAATACAGTAATTTATAATCAATGTTGTCAACTAAATGTAGTTTCAGTTTGCTAATTTTTGTGTTTTTGCGTGAACCACGAATTACACTACATTGAAAAATATCAACAGAGTGACAAAATATCCCTTTTACTGAAATTTCAGAGATAGACACACCTTAGACTTCAATTACACTCTATACTTCTTTGGGTATACTTTGAATCAGTTTTTAATAACGTGCAGTTGCTGTTTTGCACTATTTGTTTTCTAATATGGTAGTTACCATAGGAAAGTGGGACATATTGGTAAAGTTTGAAACCTGAGTTTAGTGATATCCCAAAAGGCCTCTATCAGATTTAGTTAAAGGTTTTAGGAAGACGACCTATTCTCCACACCTGTATTATGAAACCACTAGTGAACTAACCTTTTAGTTTGACGTGGTGTTTATCCTGTTGATAGATGTATGACCCCTCTCCGTAGAACTATAATAGTGTTGGTACTGTATAATTATCTAGAGCATTAAATACGTCTTGATAGCTATGACATCAGCCATACGAACTTAACATACACGTCATTGCCACAATAAGCAGCTTCGAACTATTACATTTTTGAAACTTTGAAAATTATTTTTTTTAATTTTGAAAGTTACTTACCATTACCGAAGTCATTCAGTTAAAGTGAGTCTGGTTTCTTCTAGGCAGTCATTCTAAAAGTCTTTTAGAATGACTGCCTAGACTTTAGAGAAAAAAAGAAGTTTAGCTAGGTACTTGATCGGTTTATCTTTCACAAAAAGTCTTAAGCAAACATTTTAAGGAACACCTAAAATAAAGTTCTTAGATACTTCTTTCCTAGAACCCACAGCTATTACATATTACACAGGACATAGTTTATTTGACGAAACCACTTCACAATCGCTTAGAGATAACTCATACATTTTAAACTATCGCTTATGAACTCTATCACTCGTTCCTTTAGCGATTTCATCGCATCACTTAGTGACTCCAATCCGAGATGGCAAATTTATTTGAAATGGAATTATACCTTCCTCCTCTTGGTGTTTTATTGCCCGTGAAAGTGATATCAGTGGACTTTCATAGTATCACATTTACGCTCGCTACTGCCCACTAAGAAACAGCCCAGACGGGAAAGATTTATATCATTTCATTAACCATTTTAGGAGAAAACCTCCAATAACTCTTCTTGCGATCTTTATCATTCTGCACAAAATGGCTCGACAGAGAGATTGCTTCCTTTTCTTCCTTGCTGCCGCTGCTGCTCTGAAGGAAAACGATGATAATAATTCGTATAACAAGGGATGGCTGCTGCCTTCAGAGATATGTTATATGGATGTAGGAAAAGTTTTTCCACGTACTTAATGTATGGGCAAAATTTTTATGAAAATAATTGCTAGAAGTTAATTCCATATAAGAATTGCTGCAATGAACTGAGTTGATGGAGTCTAGTTAACTAAAATATAAATCTGTGCTACGAAATTTTTCGTCACAAATTTTTAAATTAATACGTAAATATTTAGGTAAGTCTTTATAACACCATATTTTATACCTTTTGAAATATCACTAATTTAAAGGAAAATATTAATAAGTCTTTCTGTAATCTCTATTCGTCGTAAAATGGCTGGACATAAAGATTTCATGCTTGCGGTAAGTAGACAGTTAATTAGTGTCGTACTGGAGCAACACAAAAGACTATTGGCGACTGTCGTTATCAATACCTAAGTGGAAGATCCAGGGACAACACCACGTAATTTTGAATCATGTTCAGATGATAGGTCAACAACTGATCTGGCACCCCACTCACAAAGCTTCCACACTACTCCAACGTAAGAACATTAGAGGCCACGACAGATTTAACGTGCACCAGCCTCGCGTACATGACTGGGCTAGAGAGATATGTTATATGGCTGTATATATAGAGGAAATTTTTCCACACACTTAATGTATGCGCAAAATTTGTGGGAAAACTTTTGCTAAAAGCTAATTTTCAATAAGAAAAATTGATGCAATGCATTAAATCGACTTCTAGTTAGCTTGAATATAAGTTTCTGGTGCGAAATTTAATATTGTAAATTTTTAATTTTCAAGTAAATATTATTGGATCTTTCCCTTCCGAATTGTTCCCGGACTGTCGCCAGTAGCCAGTTGTGTTGGGCCAATGCAGCGTTAAATAACTACCTACCGTCAAGGTAATATATGGATGTCTTATAAATTCCATTTATTGAATACCTTTGAAATATCTAAACTTATTTCTGGAAAAAACTTAATACTTCTTACGATCTTTATTATTCTCCTAAAATGGCTCGTCATAAACATTGCCACGATTTCTTCCTTGCTGCTGTTATGGAAAATAGTGATAATAATTCGTGTAGCAATGACTGTTGCCTTCAGAAATATGTTACATGACTGTACATATAGGAGTATTTTCCAAAAAGTAAACTGTGTGCAAAAAAGTTTAAGAAACTAGTAGCTAAAAATAAAATTAAAATACGAATTGATGCAATTCACTGAATCAACTATGTTTAGTTAGCTAAAATATGGGTTTGTGGAATAATTTCCCATCACAAAATTTTAATTAACAATAAATATTTAGATAACCTTTATAAATACCATTTTTTAAACCTTTTAATTATTAGATAACTTATTTAGCGGCAAGCTTGAATAACTCTTCTTGAAATCTTTATCATTTTGCACAAAATAACTGATATAACCATTATTAAGTTAAAATAGTTTTTTACAAAATTGCTAAACTGAAATAACGGCTGATAACTTTTTTCTGTTAAATTTAATAATCTGATCTTGGAAGTTTTATTTGTGCTTTTAGTGTAATCTTGTTTGTTACTTATGGGTTTTGGAGGGCCTAAGATTTTAGGTACCATGTTTGTTCCATATGGTTTCGCATAGCCCATTGGTAATCACACATTTCGTGTATTTATTTCATTTTGAAATAATCGATATAATAGTGCAACTATTATTACTAACAGGGACATGGACAATTTAATACTAACAGGAACATGGATCGCATTCAGGTGAATTTTTGATGATCTAATGATATGAAAGTAACATGGAACCCCATCATAATGACAAACTGCCATAACGTCTTAAAACTGTAAACTAAACTTCAACTTACAGCTCTTGAATAATTAAACTAGAGATACAATTAATAAGTTGTGATAGAATTGTACACTTTCTTATTTTGATAGAATTGTATGCGTTTCTTATTTTAATAGAATTACTGTACATACGCTTCTTATTTTGATTGTGCATGTTTCTTTATGATATAGCTTTATATTGAATGGCGATTGAATTAATATCATGACAGACCACTTTGTGATCCAGATTGTTATTTCATTTTTGATGTTCAATGTTGAAAAACTATATCCCTCCTTTATTTTGCCCCAATCGTGAACCCATTGAATGTCAAAATAATATAATTCTATAGTTTGTAGCTCATTTGTTAGTTCATTGAATTTGTGTACCATTTTTGTATCATTGAATATTTCATTTTTTGTATTGTATTTTTTATTCAGATAAGCTATGACGGAGTGAATGGATTAAACTACAACTGAGATTCATGTTCTAAACATCTCTGAAGGGGGCCGCGGTGGCCCGGTTGGAAGAGTAACGAACTAGCAACCGAAGGGTTGCGAGTTCGAATCCAGCCAAACACCGTCGTGTACAAAGGGGGCTGGTGCACGTTAAATCTGTCGTGGCCTCAAATGTCCTCACGTTGGCGTGGTGTGGAAGTTTGGAGAGTGGGGTGCCAGCTCAGGTGTTGCCTCGTCATCTGACCGTGGTTCAAAATTACGTGGTGTTGTCCTCGGATCTTTCCCTTTGGGATTGATCCCGGACCGTCACCAATAGCCCATTGTGTTGCTCCAGTGTGACGTTAATTGAAATAATAAAAAAATAATAAAAAAATAAAATAAAATAACATCTCTGAAGATCTTAAAATTGAATTATGTATTATACTGATTTTTTTATCAAAAATATCTTGAAAGCGGGAAACCCCTAGAGCTCATATAATTTTTTTTATCGAAACCTTATGTGATAATTATTTTACTTAACATAGTTCCTTGAATAAATACTAGTTTTTTTCTAATCCCATGATCAAAATTTGATAATTTGCAAGATGTCCTACTTTCGAAACACGTCCGAAAGAAGTTTCGGATCATCACGAATTCCTTCCATGACACCGAAACACGGCAATACGTGGTCAGGAATAACCCTACTATTATCCTGACTGTTGTGACTGTCTTGGTAATAGCAATGATAGATTTACCATGGCAGTCACATCTGTCATGATACATTTTTTCCTGTCACATATTTTATAGCTTTAGTGTGACCAGTTCTATACCCTGAAAATGCTGTCTCTACTTCACATGAAGATGAATATTTCTCCAGGTCTTTGTCTTTTATACCAATAGTGTTGTGGTATCTTATCCCTGGCTTTCTTCTCTTTTTTGTAAAATGAGTACATTTCTTCAAATGAGTTAAAGCTGCAAAAACGATTAGATGCCCCAGCGATGGTGACGAAATAGGCCTTCAGTGCGCTATTTAACCCTCCAAGTGGTTTCTACGAGATATCTCGTCAATACAGCCTTTTGTCAACAATTTTGCTAATAACGAGATATCTCGTCTTCAATATATTGCCGATTTTCTGATATGACGACATCAAGATCTGGTCGTTTCTTTTCAGGACAAGATATTCCGTCCATCCCGATCTGATTAAAAATATTAAGATTTATTATTGATGAGGATTAATGCGACGAACGAGCCTGTCTCATTGCAACCAATTTTGATATATATATATAGACACTTACTTCAACACTGTTACGACTATTTTTTCAAAAAGAAATACTGATTTGATGAATATTATTATTTCTTAAAAAATACTTATTCAAACAAAACTCAGTCATAGTGCAATGTTCAGTAAATGGCTTAGTTACAAAACAAATGCCGGGAAAATGAGGGAAATTGATGGATTTAGCAAGTCCCTACTGTAGTTAGTAGGAAACACAATTTCATTAAAAAATTATCAATAGATAGCGGAAAGATGAAAAAAACTATGTATCAGATATGATACACTATGCATGTAAGAGTTTGAACATTCATTTAAATATTTGTGTAAAAATTGCACCACCCAAAATAATGTAATGTACCATTAGTGGTACATTACATTATTTACCCTGCTCTAAGGGACACACGAGATTATGTACATTCGGCAACCTGCAGTCTTCCTTGCGTGACTCAAAACCAGTTGTGACCTTCTTTGAACAACTGAATGTCTCCTAGGATTCTTTCAAACAATAGATCTGGTTATGTAGTTCATAAATGCGTGGTTGGTAAGGTTTTATAGCGTAAGAGCCATATTTGACCAATCTGCGCCAAACATCAAGTAAACGGACATACACACAAAAGGAAAGCCTTACCTACACAGACGAGAGAAATATATCCAGGGTGGAATCGAATCTGAGGAGAACCGCAGACAGCTCGCAGGTGGCTAGCGCAGTGGAAACACAAGACAAGGTGAAACCAATTAATCCTCCAAATGATTTTGACGAGATATCATCTCGTCATCAAGGTAGAGCCGATTTTTTCTTGATAACGAGATCAAGATCTGATCAGTTTTTTTCGAATGACGAGTTATCTCGTTGATGAATATCTCGTCAATTTTTCTAATGACGTGAGATATCCCGTGAAGACAACCACCGCGAGGGTTAAATTTGTATTGCAGAACATCAATAATACAGAACTCGGCCATTTCGTGGCTTTCAGTGGTTAAAAGATTTTTTATCATAAGACAGGCATACATTTTTTTTTGCATTTTTGAAGCTCATATATCTCCCAAGTTTTGTTTCTTTCCTGCGACTATTTCTAGTTACGTTACGTGGTAATATAGATGTCATTATGACTTTAATCCTTTACCTTGTTAAAAACTTTTATCCCCAATTTAACTCAGATTTTCGATGACAGTTCCCATGGATTTTCAATGACAATTCATTTCGCATCTAGCATTGTTCAAATGGCAGACCAAATGGGCATCCACCGAAAACTCCATTAAAAGAACCTCCGAAAACAAGTAGATTTATGCCACGTCATCCACCCACTTACTTAAGACCCAAGTTCCCTCCAATAGTTTGAACATTCATTTCACTAGACATGCCCAAGCCGTTTAGCTACGAAATGGCCTCCAATTTCTGGGGACTATTCGGACGAAATGCGCGGTATCCGTGAGATTTATGGCCATATTTCCTTTGTTTCTGTGGGACCGTGTGATTTCCGTTTCTAACTCATTGTCCAGGCCATTCAAGATGTCGGCGTGGTGAGTTGGAATTCTGGTGGAAAGTACTGCTTTAAAACAGTAAATTGACATGATTTTGAAGGGTGTCGCATGAATTGAACTGTCCCAAAACATAGTCAAAAACCGATGACCAGTCAGGGAATTGAATTAAAGTTGCACTGGAGCAACAAAACGGGATATTGGAAAAGGTCAGGGATCAATCCCGAAGGGTCCGAGGACAACACCTCGTATGTTTGAACCATGGTTAGATGGCCAAAGTCTAAACATAAGTTGGCAACCCATTCTCCAAATTTCCATACCACGCCAATGTGAGGATATTTGAGGCCACGAGAGATTTGACATGCAGCCATCCCATGAACATGGCAGTCTTTTGGTTGGATCAAATTTCTGATTCGAAACCCTCTGGTTGAATTCGTGATTCTACCAACTGGGCTACCGCGGCCCCTCAAAGACTTAAGGTTGATTGGTTTTTGTGATTTTTTGGCGCAAGGGCCATATTTGTCTGTAATTCCCTCGACACAAGATAGACAATGTCACGTAATTCAAGTTCTGCTTACGAGAGGCATTTTTTGTGAAGCTAAATATAGTAGATAGTTTTAGAATTTCTGTGACGATACGTGTTTCATGTTCGTATTCTGAAAGTGAGTTCAGTTGGCTTGCCTTTCGAATACGATTTCAGCACTTTGCCAATAAAAATTCTCAAGAATAAATTCCGAATTGATATATGACTGTAGATTGGTCTCTCTCTCTCTCAACAACAATTAGATTAAATGCTAAACACCCCCAAAATGGAGATAAACATTATTTTATGGTAGCCCCGATATGCGAGGACATTTGAACAGCAGAAGTAAAATCTTCGCAGACCGTCTGGTTTGTTTGTTTACAAAATTCCTCTCATAAATTGAAGAGGTAACGGACAGAAAAACATCGGGTTCTAAAAGGTTAGAGAGGGAATTGTGGTATAATGCACGTAATAAGGTGATTTTGAAAGAAGGCATGTGAATTGATCAGGCCAACAAAGAGAATGGGGGGTTGGGGGAATGAGTAATATTCCTGATATGCGATGGCCCCCAAAAAATCACATGGGGATTCAGGGAAATTGTGTTAGTAGGAAGCTAATATTTGTGGGGCATGGAATAGGCTTAATACGAGGGAATGTAATAATTGCGTACGATGGAGAATTCCTTATACAGATATATTTGGAATATGGTATGTCTAGATAGACATTTCGGTGACCATTTTAACTTAGAAGTACCACTATGGTTCTGTCATTAAAATCGACAGCAGGTGCATCATTTCCAAGTCCCCTGTTTTAACCCTTATGGTGGTTGTTTCGACGTGGTATCTCATCAATAACGCAATCATTAGTAAAACTGACCAGATCTTGATAGACGAGATATCTCGTCATTGAAAAAGACTAACCAGATCTTGATCTATGCATCATTAAGAAACGGCTTGATGACGAGATATCTCGTCAATAGGAAAATTGGTCAGATATTGATGTACGAGATATTTCGTCAAAACCAATTGGAGATTTCGAGTTTAATGTACCGTTTCATAAGTCTTTAATAATTTTCTCTTCAAATCTATTCATCTTCCATCTGTATATTTCCATGGCCATTTAAATGTAGATATATTACTACTTTATTTGATAAAATCTTTCAAAAACTAAATTATTTTAAAATGCACTGTTGTAAAGTTCCATGTACTATTTTCCCAAGTGACTTTGATCTGTTGTTTCACTTTTATGTAATTATTCCCCTAAATAATGTTTCATTTTTATTAAATTAATTAAAGTTATTTATTTCATTTTATTAAATTAATTAAAGTTATTTATTTCATTTTTATTAAATTAAAGTTATTTATTTCATTTTTATTAAATTAAAGTTATTTATTTTATTTTTATTAAATTAAAGATATTTATTTCATTTTTATTAATGTAATTGCAAACTATTTTACTTTTATTTGTTTAAAATAAGTTGTTTCTTCCAATAATTATTGTAAATGAAAACAATTTAAAATTTGCTTTAGCCCTCATAGTAGTTGTCTCGACTAGGTACCTTATCAATAAATGAATGCAGATTTTGATGGTCGAGATATCTCGTCATCAGAAGAAAACTGACCAGATCTTGATCTGGTCATCATCAAAAAATCGGCAATATCTTGTTGGCGAGATACCTCGTCATTAGCAAAATTGATCTAATGTTGATGGACGAGATATCTTGTCGAAACTACTTAGAGTTGATAGAATTCTTAATATCTGTCTTTTTGGCTTGTAAGATATCTTATATCTAGATAATTGGTTGTGTACTGTAGTTTATTACTTAACTTTAGAAGTATCTAAATTCTGAGATAGCAAATCATGAGAATAACAATTGCACTAAATAATAAAAAGAAAACCATACAATTTGAGAGAAGCATCGTCAGATGTTTACAGAAATGTTACATGAAACAATTTACTTCTAATTTTAAAAAATTAAATAATTTGCATCTCGGATGTTTCCTGTCCCTTTTTATAATTTAGATGTAATATTTAATTCTTAATAGTTAATTACATTAACAACATACTGATTCAGTTATATTCCTATATTGTAGGTTTTGGATGGAAAAATTCTTCATCGATGGGTTTATTAACCCTCCTGGTGGTCGTCTAAACGAGATATCTTGTCCTCAGAAAAATTGACAAGATCTTGATGGACATTATAACTCGTCAATATTAGAGAACATTGACTAGATCGTGAAAAATAGGTAATATCATGATAACGAGATATCTCGTCATTAGCAAAATTGTCAGATCTTGATGGACGAAGTATCTCGTCGAAACCACTTAGAGTGTTAACAAACACTAGATGACAGTCTTCTAAAAGTTACCACACCATTCTAAACGTTCGTCTTGAACTGAACCATCGCGAGAGGACAAAATATCACGTCGAAACAACTTGAAGGGTTAAATCAGTGTTACTGACATTAACGTGCATGGACTACGCTAGCACAAGAAAAGACCTTAGCATAATAGCAAACAAGGACTGTATAAGGAAATACACAAACGTAGAAGAAAGCATTTAAAATAAGAAATTCATTTAAAAATCTATTTTCAAAACGTTACATTTAAGCCTTTCAGAAATACAATTTATATTAAACACAATTTCCGACAGAAATGTAGCAATAAAACTCATAATTGCGATTTCATAGCCATCCTGCCGGAATTCATTAATCTTGGAAATTTGAAGGACTATTAAAGTGTCAAAATGATTACAATTGAAATAACAGTTGTAGAACATTATGTGTTCTTTCCTGGAAGTTTTGAAATATTGGTGTCGGAGTAATACTTTGTATTACATTAAATAGCCAAGTTACGTCTTGTTCTGAAGCTTTGTGAAATATAACAAGTGTAATTAAAATAAGTAAATGTTGCATATAATTTACATGGATAAAGGTTTGAATAAATATTGAATCTGTTGATGATAGCATAATTTTTATTTGAAATATCAAATTAAAAAAATATGACAAATATTAAAATTTCTGAAGTTCAAGTTGTTTATTTGAGTTTTAGAATTTTTAGCGACATTTTGGGATGTTTAAAAGTTTGAGTTGAATGTCAAAAGTTCGCATTCAACTTGCTTTTAAAAGCCTTTCTTAGTTTCTCTTATTTAATGCTTCTGGTGGTTGTTTCGACGAGGTATCTCGAAAGTAACCAGATCTTTTTGGATGAAATATCAAGCCATTAAACTGACCAAATCTTGATCTCATCATCTAAAAAATGTCGTCAATATATGTCTTGATGACGAGATATCTCGTTAGTGTCCAAAATGGTGAGATTTTGATGGACTATATATCTCGTAGAAACCACTTGTAGGGTCAAAAGGGAATATAATAATTTTTAAACTTACAGACTAAATTGACTGGTAGGTAGTTAATCAACTTCGCACTGGAGCAACGAAACGGCTGTTGGCGACGGTCCGAGATTAATTCCGAAATAAAAGATCAAGGACAACGCCTCGTAATTTTAAACCACGGTCAGGTGACGAGAACAACACTTGAGAGACCTCTTTACTGGTACCCCACTCTTCAAATTTCTACACCACGCCAACTTGTTGACATTTGAGAAAACGACAGATTTAAAGTGTACCAGCCCTCGTGTACACGACGGTCTTTGACTGGACCGAGTTACGAACTCGCAACCCTACGTTTTATAATCAGTTGCTCTTCCAAATTGGCTACCACAACCCTTATAAAGAAATATAATAATTTTTTAGGCTTACAGACTAAATTGCGTGATAACCTTTCAAAATGATCGGCATATTTTTTCTAACATCTTTCTGATTTAATGGCAAACGAATGAAGAAATATTAACGAAATTCATTTACTATTTGGAAGCGAATTTTGTTAAACCAGAAACGTATTGCTTTTGATACGAAGAGACTGTGTCATTACACGTCCTTAAGAAAGTATCGTATCTTATCTTCCGAGTTTTTGATGAGTAACAATTTCGCAGAAATATATTGCGGCTCAAAAATATTTGCCAAAGTATCATATCTAGATCACTCCGTTCAAGTGCTCAAGAGGAAAGAGAGATTTATGTCATAAGTTCTTTTTTCCTGGAAAAAGTAAAGTTATAAGATGTAATCATCCACGATCTTATAGAAGATTAAAAAAATGGTTCGACCCTTTCAAAAGATTAATAAGCTTTTCGTGATCTCAAAACTGTTTCGAGAGTTCGAGGAAAATCATTAGAAAGATCTACGTGGTTTTACGGATTTTGCCTTTGATTAGAAACGAAATCGTTTCATGTCGATTTTCAAGGTTGGGTAATAAACTCGTTTCAGTAGAGGATTTAATATTAAGTTTCTAGATCTACATCTATGTACTGCTAAGTATGCGTTTTCGTCGATATCTCTTTATCAAGCTATATATAATATTTCAGGTTTTCTTTTCACATGACAATTACGGAGTGTATTTGCTTAGTAAAACAACTACATTTAGAATAAATTCTCGGAATCATCTCTAAAGCAAGATTTACTTATATAATATATATATATATATATATATATATATATATATATATATAACGGTTGAAGATTTCGAAAAATAAATTTATCCATTCAAGAATTAAGAAGAAAAACAGAACAGGAGGAGTTTATTACTGACTCCTTTTCAATACTACTGTTGATATGATAAAGTGCAAATCCAAAACAGCTTTCACTCATACCTTCACCTTGAATTCGACGAAGCAAAAACGGAAGGTAACTGAATTTAAGTCGCACTGGAGTAACACAATGGGCTGGCTATTGGCGACCGTTAGGGATCAAACCCGAAGGGAAAGATCCAAGGACAACACCTCGCAATTTCGAACCACGGTCAGATCACGAGGTCAACACTCAGCTGACTCCGCAATCTCCAAACTTCTACACCAGGCCAACGTGGGGATATTTGAGGCTACAACAGATTTAATGTGGTTGGTTGATGGATAAATTTATTTAGCACTGGAGCAACACAACGGGCTATTGGCGACGGTCCGGGATCAAACCCGAAGGTAAATATCCAAGGAAAACACCTCGTAATTTTGAATCAGGTCACATGATGAGAATAGCACCTGAGCTGGCATCCCATTCTCCAAATTTCCACACCACGCCAACGTGAGGGCATTTTAGGCTTAGACAGATTTAACGGGCACCAGCCGCCGTGTACACGATGGTCTTTTGCTGGATCGAGACTCGAACTCGCGACACTCTACTAATCCACCTCTACCGACTGGGCTACAGCGGCCTATATGAAAAATGGAAAATTGACTACTCTTGAGATTTTGCAGAGAACAAAGGGGTAGTGTAAGAAGCAATGGATTAATACTCAGAGGGGTTCACATGGATGTATTCGTTCTTAAACCTGCAGTCTTTCTTGCATGACCTCTAACCACTTTTGAGCCTCTTGACCTCTATATAATTTCTTACAATTCTCTTAATCAATTGATTTGGTTATTTAATCATATGTGTTATAGGGAAAAATTAACACTAAACAATTCGGATATCCAGTGATACTCAGATAACACTCAGAGGGTCAACAGATAATGCTTCGGTTAACACTCATTTATAAACTGCTTGGAGAGCGACAGAATTATTATGGATTTAGCGATATATAAGGTGCAGCGGAGGATTACTATATTCTATTGTCCTAGACACCATACAGTACGATTCCCACAAGAGAAATGCTTACACGTCTATACTGATGAGTCCTTGCTTTATGGTGGATGGAGTCTTTTACGCACTGTATGATTTTGACATGCGTATTAGAGCCTTTAGCAAACATTTTGACGGGAAAATTCAAGTAATTTTCGTGGCACTGTAAACTTTATTTCAGAAAGCTGCCGTTTTGTAGGACTATAGTTTCCTCCCTCCAAGCAATTCTTGCAAATAACGACACGATTGTCCACATATTTGTAAGACCTGGGCACTATTCAAAGATCTCACAGAATATCTCTGCATTCAGTGCCTGTATATTGTGGTGTACCGGGAAATAAAACAGCGAATTTGTGGGCTCAAAATGTGTTTGAATGCTATAGAAATTTTTAAAGTCTATTCAAAGCCTTTTTATTTGTCAAAATTACACATCAAACTGATGTATAGGAAATAATTTGAGGCGGAATCTTTAGTTGTCTCTAACGAAAAGCATTGGAGAGTCTTGTATTATGGCAGATAATTCAAGACTCTCCAATCTTGTATTTAGGTGTCTTAACTCTTCTGGCTGTTTACTGGCCACAATTGAACCATATCCACAGAATAAGACTTGCTGATCCCCAGACTGTAATTTGTGCGATCTAGGTCAGCCTATGTCTGGTGCACACTTATGCAAGTGTCCTGCACTAGTAGTTTTGAATTGACCTCTGGAAAATTTTTTGAAATATAGTTTAATGGCCTTGCCAAACGACTGGCATTTTTCAGCAGTATGTTTAAAATAGTATTCTCTTGTATTCAACATGAAGTGAATGATCTCTAATGGAACTACTCATATTTTTCACATAAGGAAGCATCCTTTTGTATTCAATAACATTAAACTATTCCTAAAAGAATCGCCCATGCCACAAAACGAAGGCCGTGGTAGCCCGAATGGCTGACTGTAAGCAACTGGAGGGTTGCGAGTTCGAATTCAACCAAAGACCGTCGTGTCTAAAGAGGGCTGGTGCACGTTATATCTGTCGTGGCCTCGAATGTCCTCACGTTGGCGTGGTGTGGAAGTTTGGAAAGTGGAGTGCCAGCTCAGGTATGACCTCATCATCTGACCGTGGTTCAAAATTATGTGGTGTTTTCCTCGGATTTTTTCCTTCGGGTTTGATCCCTAACCGTCGTCAATAGCTTGTTGTGTTGCTCCAGTGCGACGTTAATTAAGTACCTACCTAACTACCATATCACAAAACATCTTTATTGGCTTCGAACGTAATATTTCAAAATTAATTTGAAAGTACAAAATCACATTTATTAGATATTTAAAATATAAGGTTTCCCAACTCGTTCCAGGACCACCTATGGCAGCACGAACACCGTTCTGAAATTCTCAATATCACTCTCACTTCTTACAAAATGCTAGTCTTCTACACCTTCTCGGCTTACGATCTATACGACTTACGACCATCCGCACTTACGACCACAAAAAATACTAAATAAAGATAACTACATTGGTAGGGTCAAAAAGATACAATAGAGTACATATTACGTATTTTTCACATTATGTACAATAATTATACGTACATAGATTGAATTTTTGTGTTTAATGTACAATTTTTATAACCCGTTTGAATGAAAATAGTGTTTAAAAATATAAATCCGACTTACGACCTGTCAGTCGGAATGGAACTCGGTCGTAAGTCGAGGAGATCTTGTACTTCCCTCCAGTAATGACCTACATCTGGCTTCTTGAATAAAGACATCACGAAAATTGTCTGTTTTGTTCCAACACCTGAGGGGCATTGATTATCCTAGTATGTCGTTTATAAACAAACGCTAAAACAGCAGATGGAAGAAGACATCAGCAAATGTCCCAATATCATTATCTTACCCTCTCATTAAGATCTCAATCAATCCGATTTCTAGTGAATTCTATTAAATTTCTGCATCACTAGTCCCATGATGTCCATTGTTGGATCCAAACAAGAGGGCCTTTCTTCCGTTTTCCCACTGGCTTCAAAATTCTGACCATTGCGGTAAAGCGAGCGAAAATATAATTAGAATACTTTCACTAATTCATACTTATCGGAATCGGCGTATCGCAGCTAACAACCGTCAGGTGGCGCTGCAAATTTTGCGGCTCGGAATCCTTTCTACGTAATTAAATAGAGCCTTCGCAGAAGACGAGGGTTTGTAAGAGCGTAGAACAAATGGCTTGGGCTAATAATGAGGCTGATCGTAAGTGAGCATTTTCCGAAAACTCCGAGATTATTACATATTGCTTCGAGACTATTAAATAATTTGCTTCAGGTTCAATTAAATTGCTTCAGCTAATACGATTGGAGTTCTAATACTTTTACCGAGTTCTTACAAGATGGTTATCTTATAGGGGTCTTGGTAGCCCGGTTGGATGAGAAGCGGATTAGGTAGGTAGCTAGGTATTTTAATTAACGTCGCACTGGAGCAACACAACGGGCTATTGATGACGGTCCGGGATCAAACCCAAAGGGAAATATCCGAGGACAACATCACGTAATTTTGAACCATGGTCAGATGAGAACCTGAGCTGGCACCCCACTCTCCAGACATCCACACCACGCCAATGTGAGGACATTTGAGGCCTTGACAGATTTAACGTGCACCAGCCCCCTTTGTACACTATAGTCCTTGGTTGGATTCGAACTCGCAACCGTAGAGGATTAGTAACCGGAGGGTTGTGAGCTCTAAACTTGATCCAGCCAAAGACCATCGTATACTGGCGGCTGTTGCATGTTAAATTTGTAGTGTCTGCAAATGTCCTCACGTGGGTGTGGAGTAGAATTTTGGAGAGTATGGTGCCAGCTTGGGTGTTGACCTAACCTTCTGACCGTGGTTCAAAATTATGAGGTATTGTCCTCGGATCTTTCCCTTCTGGGACTTATCCCTGACCGCTGCCAATAGCCCGGTGTGTTGCTTCAGTGCGCCGTTAATTCAACTACCAACTACCTTAATCGTTATTTTAAATCTGTAATCGTTATTTTAAATCTGTAATCGTTATTACACTCATGTCCAAAATTATCTTTACATGCATAAAATCACGGATTTTTCAGAAACTGAACTATAAATTTTATGAATTTGTGTGAAATGATACATAAATCATAACGCATAAATACAAAGGAAAAATTTAAGAGCACTGCACATGATATAAAACTGTAGCATGAAAGAATAAAAATGGCAATAATATGTGACAAGGAGAGTTCAGAAAAAAAAGAATAACTCAGAAAAAAATAAGGCTTATGAATTTAATATGGAATGTGATCTCCCCTGACGTGTACACACATATCACAACGCGTTTTAATGCGGGCAATAATGTCGTTAACCATAGTTTGGGGAATTAAGTTCCCCTCCTCCAGCAATGCGGTCTTCAGGGCATTTATATCTCTAGGAGGAGGATGTCTCCGTGCAACTGCTTTCCCAAGGTAGTCCCATAAGTTCTCTATCAGGTTCAAATCAGGAGATTTTTTAGCCACGGTATACGCTCAGTGGCTTCACTTTCAAGGAATTTGTCTATGAGGTTTGTTCCATGTGGACGAGTATTATCGTCCATAAATAAAATGCCAGATCCCATATGCACCTCTGAAAAGCCTTACATTAAGGTTCTAAGACCTCATCCCGAAATCTCTGGCCGGTCACAGAACCGCTGTTGAAAACGTGTAGGGCCGTACGTCCATCGATCATTATTGCTCCCCATACCATCACACCTGCGCTAACGAAATGGTCACGTTCCATAATGTTCGAAGGAAGATTTTGCGTTCCTGACTCTCTCCAGATATAAACACGTTTAGAATCAGATGTTAAACTAAACCTCGACTCGTCAGTAAATAGAACATGGGTCCATCGGTGTTCACTACAGTTCTGATGTTCTTTGAACCAATTAAAGCGATCCCTCTTTTGCTGTGAAGACAGTGAAACACATTCCCTTGGCTTTCTGGCATAAAGGACTTTTTCATTAAGCCTTCTGTATACTGTTTGCCGTGATAGAACAGTTCCAGTGGCGGCTGCAACCTCTGAACTTAACTGCCAAGCAGTAGACTTCCTGTTACAACGGGCAGTTATTGCCAGATATCGATCTTGAGAAGCAGTTGTTATTCGTTTAAGACCTTGTCCAGACCTCCTTACAACAGTTTCAGAGTTCTGGAATTGTTTCCATAGCGTAGAGACTGTCTGTCCTGAAATATTCACACATCTCGCTGCTTCCATGATTGTCTGCCCTGCTTCTAAACGGCCGATAATTCACCACTTCACAGATTCTTCCAAATGATACTTCGGAGCCATAACAAACCGTTTTGAGTCCTTACACACTGAAATCAAATGCTGTATTGCAGAAATTCACTCAGATATTCACTTAGCGCAAAGCGCTTGATTCACCGTCGGATGACATAATGCCTTGATTTGCATAACAGAAACCGTTTGATCACTTTTGATTGACTAATGCTAATTAGGCTTGTTTTTCTCACATTCCATCCAAAAATGGATTACATCGATGGGATATTTCATGGAATATAATTATTTTTGGGTATGTAAAGATAAATTTGGACATGAGTGAATATAGCGATGACTACGTGAATAAGATTATATTAGTATTTAAACTTTGGGAATGTTTGCGGTTGCGTATTGTCATATGTTTTTTGTAATATTTCGCGAATAAAATTTATTTTTTTATGTCAAGTTTATAATTTAGAAGTGGAATGAACGAATGAGTCGATTTTCTGTGCTTTCTTTCTCGAATAATGTTTATTTTTTAAAGGTCGAGTTCAACGTTTATAAATCGAATTTAAATTAACAGGTGATGCTGGCAAATATCATTTTAGCCTATAAGCATACAATGCATTTAAGCTATGAGAATATTAATATTTTTAATTAACGAAATGCTCCTTTATTTCTATATTTAAGACTTGAGTATAAATATTGCTTATAAATAAATATTGGAAAACTTGTAAACATTGTAAAGAAATATTGCAAAATGTGTAATTATGGTTTGTAAACAAATAGTGCAAAATTTGTAAACATTGATTCCATACAAATATTGTGAAATTTGTAATCATTGCTTGCAAACAAATACAGGGTCTCCTCGACTTACGACAGAGTTCCTTTCTGACTGACAGGTCGTAAGTCTGATTTATATTTTTAAACACTATTTTCATTGAAACGGGTTATAAAATTGTACATAAAACACAAAAATTCAATCTATGTACGTTTAAGTATTGCACATAATGTGAAAAATACATAATATGTACTCTATTGTATCTTTTTGACCCTACCAATGTAATTATCTTTATTTACTATTTTTATTCATTTATTTTTTGTGGTCGAAAGTGCGGATGGTCATAGGTCCCATGGGTCGTAACCGAGGAGAAGGTGTAGTGTGAAAATCATAAACATTTTTATTAACAAATATTGTAAAATTTGTACATATTGTTTGCAAAAGAACATTGTAAAATTTGAGAACATTGTTGGAAATCAAATATTATAACGTATGCAAACAAAATGTAAACACATATTGTTACATATTGCTCATTTTTAAACTTATGATTTCAGATAGCGATTTGTTTCTCTTTAAAACATCTATAATCAGTTTCTTCAAAAACACTTGGTAGCCTTGGACTATTGCCAAATCTACGAAAAATCTAAAGCAGTTATATCATAAATCTCTTAAATTCTTTCACTTCTAATAATTTTCGTTCCTTTAATAATTTTCATTACTCAAACGATTCTATTGATTATATTAATTGTTCTGGCAGAAAGTTCGCTACATTCAATTTTAGATTTCTTACAATAATGTAACGTGATCTAATTATTGGTTTTATAACATAGTTGTTTCTGTATGCTACATTATCACACATAGCTTCATCTTATTGTTTTCAGTTTTGCTTTTAATTATTGCAGTTCAGCTATTTGAAGTATTTTAGGACAGCATATTACTTTCGGTAGGTATAGGTAGGTATTTTAATAAACGTCGCACTAGAGCAATACAAAGGACTATTGGCGACGGTCCGGGATCAAACCCGAAGGAAAAGATCCAAGCATAACGCCACATAATTTTGAACCACGCTCAGATGACGAATATATTACTTTCGATACGTCACAAATTAGCTGGATTTTGATATATCTTGCAAGTTACCGATGTTCATTTTTTCGACATATCCGCTTGATGATATAACTATAAAATTAATGTTTAGTTGTTAGTTGTTGTGGTTAAGATCAAGTGGCTACCACAGTTAACCGTATGCGTAATATAAAGGACCGTACGCGTAATATACAGAACTGTACGCGTAATATAAAGGACCGTACGCGTAATATACAGAACTGTACGCGTAATATAAAGGACCGTACGCGTTGTAGGCTTTCTCGGCCAACAGACCAGATGCGGCCTTCTAGATGGGTTTAACTAGCTCGTAGACCAAATACGGTATCCCAAGTAGGTTTATGAGGCCGTAGAACAAGTACGGCTATCTGAATAGATTTATCCAACTCTGACTAAATACGGTCTTCCGAATAGCTTAACCTGACCCGCCATCCAGATAGGACCCTCTGAATAGATTTACCCTGCTCCTTCGACCAGATAGGACTCTCCAGATAGGTTTATCCTGCTCACAGACCAGATACGGACCTCCAAATAGATTATTTCACAAATAGCTAAGTTGAAATTTGTGCCTATCTGATTTTCATATAATCTTGTTTGTTGATGTGTTTATCGGTTCAACCTTAGTTGTTTGTCCAACGAGGTATCTTGTCATTAGCAAAACTGACCAGATCTTGATGAACGAGATACATCATCATTAGAAAAACACTTATCAGATCTTGATCTCATCATCATAAAAAATCGATGATGACGAGATATCTTGTCATTAGCAAAATTGGTCAGATGTTGATGGACGAGATATCTCGTCAAAATCACTTGGAGGGTTAAAATGTATTTGAACCTGAACTGTAATTGCCATGATTAAATTCTAACATCTACTGTGAGTGACTGATGATCATTATATTTTTGGTTTAGATTATAATCTTCTCTGCGTTTCAAAACCATTTTCAATTCTCATAGAATTTAGTTTCAGGCGATGTATTTCAAATTATTCTTCGAAAGAAGACGTTATTTCGTGTTTTCTTTATTCAGAAGATTCAGACATCCTTAAATGTAGAAATATAAAAGAATGAATCGGTTGTGTTGTCAGAAAATATATAAAGCAACAAAGGAAATTGCTATTTTCAGAGCCTGAAGGCACAGACTAGAAAACGATCTAATGCTGCATTTTGATAACATTTATTGCGCATTAATGTTGAATAATGAATGAACGATTTTGTACAGAGAAACAGAATGAAACTGTAAGATATTATCCAAATAATAAATTTATTGATGTACACCCCCATACTTTTTTTAGGATTTATTTTCTCCTAGCATATATTTGCTGAGATGTTTTGATTTCTTAATAAATTCAACATATGAGCTAGTGTGCCGATATATTGCACACTATGACATTCTCACTGCTTTCAAGCGCATGCCATAGTTTATTAAAATGCAATTACAAGTAAAATGATGCGAGGAGTGAGACGTGAATATATTATTCGAACGTATCTATCTAGAATTGAAACACAAGTTAAATAAATTAGAGGTATTACTATTGGTAAACTATTGCCTATACAGAATCAATGAAAATAGTTAATGGTAGTTAATTAACGTCGCACTGAAGCAACACAATGGATTATTGGCGACGGTCCGGGATCAATCCCCAGTGGAAATATCTGTGGGCAATAACACGAAATTCAATGAAAATAGAATAGGCATGTATAAATATATACAAAAAGAAGAAGAAACAATTGTTACGAAATATACTGTTTAAAAATAAATTTAATAGGTAGATTTTGCCATTGTGGTTAAAAGGTCAAGTGACGTGAGGGAGTGACATGTGAAATTATAGAGCGACTCACACGAAAAGGCAGTCGACCTTGTGTCTTTTGATTTCTGATTGGATATGGAAGCTTGTAAGTAGGTTGTCATAAGTAGAAACATGAAGGGCAGTCGCCGTGGATGTTTTCCCTCTACCAACTCATTAACAATTCTATCCATGCAGCACCGAATGATGAATTTCGAATCAGAATCCGTACTAGACTGGCTGAAGTAGTCCAGCTGGAAGAGCAATAGATTAGAAACCAGAGGGTTGCGAGTTCGAAACACCGTCGTGTACATGGGGACTGGTGCACGTTAAAAGTATCATGGCTTCAAATGTCCTAACGTTGGCATGGTGGGGAAGTTTGGAGGGTGGGGTGCTATCTGAGGTGTTAATCTAGCCACCTGACCTTGGTTCCAAAGTACGAGGCGTTGTACTTGGATCTTTCCGATCGGGATTGATCCCGGATCGTCACCGCGCTAACGCCCCCCCCCCGCTCAAATTGTGGAAGTCATTTGTTTACTTTAGCACCAGTCCTCTAATTTAACCAATAGACGCCTTCAAATTCAAGCGACTCAACTGCCTCCTCGGGGAACAACACTACTACAATTTGAAATTCGCTTCCCAAACTTAAATAGTTGTGTGTGGCATCCTCCAGTCAAATAAATCAAAATTCCAAAAGAATCCTACGGAGAAATAATTTTTAATTTATCATGCGAGTTATTTTAAATGAAATGGGTGATACCTTGTTTTCCACAAACAACTCATTAAGGTATTAGCCAATCAGTGGATGCGATCTCTTGAATTAGTAAATGCCGAATATTGAGGATGTTTCCAAAATTCCTCTTTAAATGGAACTAAGGAATACAAAATTAAACTCTATTTCTATAGCGATGTATGCCAATAATTGCCCCACAGATGAGGTAGGGAGTAATATTAATGAGCTGGTATTAGAAACAGCAAGCATGCTGTCTCTAATACCTGCATTTTTATTTGCCTAAATGTCACACTTTGACACTTACTATTTCACACTTACTATTTCACACTCTTTGACAGTGGTTGTGCACTTGCTATTTCACAGTTTGACAGTAGTTGTGCACTTACTATTTCACACTTTGACAGTAGATGCGCACTTACCTTTCACAGTTCGACAATAGTTGCGCACTTACTATTTCAGATTGACAGTAGATGCGCACTTACCTTTCACATTTCGACAATAGTTGCGCACTTACTATTTCAGATTGATAGTAGTTGTACACTTACTATTTCACACTCTTTGACAGTAGTTTTCACTTACTATTTCACACTTTGACAATATTTGTGAACTTACTATTTCACACTTTGACAGTGGTTGTGCACTTGCTATTTCACAGTTCGACAATAGTTGCGCACTTACTATTTCAGATTGATAGTAGTTGTACACTTACTATTTAACACACTTTGACAGTAGTTCGCACTTACTCTTTCATACTTTGACAGTATTTGTGAACTTACTATGTCACAGTTTGACAGCAGTTGTACACTTACTATTTCAGCTTTTGATAGCCATTGTTTTAAACGAAATAAATCTGAGTGGAATTAAGTATTTTGATTCTTACTTTTAACAAATTTCTGCTTTTTACTTAAGTTCCGAAAATATTCATATTATTCTAGAAGTTAAGAAATATTAGTTAAATATCCCGAAATATTACCAGTTATTGACTAAGATTTATGTTTCAGGGAAATGAGACAGTGTATCATCTATATTCTTTCCTACTCATAAAAATTCCTATGAAATTAAAATATTCAACATGTTTTTCTGTTTATGCAAACTGCATAAAATATTTTATTATTTATGCACATCTTCGCATTCCCTATTTCGTAAGATATGATAGCAACTCAGTATTATGTTAGATTTTATTAAGTAACTAAGAAACTCTACGTAGCTAAGTTGCGCTAATAAGCCGCAGTATAAAAGTAAAAATTCACTAAGTTACTTAGTAATTAAGCTTTCCCTAAGTAACACTGCTAAGTAACCGAATTGTGCTAACCGCACTGTACTGAGTAGAAATTCACTATTCAAACTTAAATATGTGTAATTAGATCCTCCAGACAAATCAGAATGTCTGAAATAGAATATTATGGAGACAGAATTTGTCATTCATCATACGAGTTACTTTAAATTTAATGTGTGATACGATGAAACTTTAAATATGTTTAATTTAACCAAAGAAAAAAGTTCAATTATACTGATTTCAAATGCAACTCAAAATGTCGGGAAAAGTTATTTTGCTTTGAAATACATACTTAATAGAAACAGCGAAATGGTCTTCAACATCATCAGTAAGGGCCCTTATACTTCGACAATTATTTTCATACCTACTTTTAAGTTCGTTTGAAGATTTTAACCCTCTGAGGAACACCGTTTGCCATCTACAGTCTTTCCTGCATGACTTCTAACCAGTTTTGGCCTTATTAACCACTAGAATTTTTCTTAACACTCCTCTAACCAATCGATGTGGTAAGATAGTCATTAAGTGTAATGTAAGGTAAAAATAATTCTACACTACTCGAAAATCTAGTGACAGTCAAAGCGTTAGAAAATGCGCATTATATTTCCTTTTTTATAAAAATATTTAAGTAATAGTTTATTAAAGAAATTAAGTTTACACAAAATAATGTAATGCAGTATTGCTTGTTACCAGAAAAAGTAATTTACCTTACATTTATAAAATATTGTGAGTGCTTCTTAAATACTTCCGGCAGCATTGTTATCGTTAAAAGAGTACCTATCGCGATATGATTTATCATAAAACTTTTTTAATAAAAAGGTTTTATGATAAATCTTATCGTGAACTAGTGAAATTATTTGCTACTCTAAGTTCTTTGTATCTTATTTGTTTAAGGTGAACATATACACTATAAGATATTTTTTAAATTTTGACTTTAAAAATCCAGTTTTTTTACAATATGCCAATGGTTTATGCTTAAAATCATTTCAGTTTGAAAAAATCAGTTTAAGTGAATCATTAAATATATAACTTAGATGTAATTATCTAATTAGCATGTTTTTTGAACAGTGATATCTCAAATTCTAAGTTGTTCAGAAAGAAAATGGCTGTTGGAAATTATTCCTAATATTGTTTTTCATGTTTTGACTCTCAATCAAGTTGCTAGAAGGAACATTTTTTGCACTTTTTGTTTCTCCTAGGAAACAAGAAACCGAAGTGTTTTCAGGAATTTTAGCGTTTAAAAATTCCCTAAAATATCATTTCTTAACTAATAACTCTGAATGAGGGCGAAAAAATTCATTGTTTTGTATAAATTAGAATGATATAAAAATAATTATAATAGATCAATTCATTGTTGAGTTATAACCGTTTGAACAAAGAAAGCATCACATTGCAAAAGCACAATTCTTCAGAAATTGAGTTTTAATGTTTTGGAAACATGTTTGTACGTGGTAACAGTACCTAACGAAAAAACCTTGTAACTAGGAAAATATTCTGAATATTTACCATATCTTGGTATCATTTGAAGGCTAGGAATATATTTTGAAGCAGTAACACATATCGGTATTTTGGTCGATTTTCGTGATTTCTAGTGTACATATGCACCATTATGTATACTTTTATTCATAAAGAATCTACAATTCCTTATATTCTTACTTGAGTAAGGGATTTAACTGCTGATCTAGTCATATGTTTCCGAATAAATGTTTTATGAAATATTCGATCTAGCTCAATTTTTCTTGGTCTAGTTGTGCATTGTGTGTGTAGCTTGTAAGAAAAAATCATTGCAATCCGAAAAAATTTATACTGTGTTATACAAACAAATTCGCGACTGTATAAGATCCGTGTAATGGTTTCCTATAAATTTCACTAATATCTGTCTGCCACAGTGCCATTTTTGAGCTGAGAATAATCTGTCTGAATGCAGAAAACGTTAGCTGCTAGTGTCATGAAATTTGTCAGAAAAAGGCTTGAAAAGGAATAGTTTATCTCAACCTCACAGATATTTTAAACGTAGTTTCAACATAAGTTATCGAGTTAATAGATTAGTTTCAGTTGCGATAACATATTACACAATACATTATGTAAAAAAGATTATACATAGACAAATCTAGGTGAAAATTGGATAAATGTATAAAATCCAGACAGTAAAACTACTATAATTTGTATGATTTGAGGGGATAGAAGACTTTCAAAAACATCAAAATCGATCAAAAAAGGATTTTTTAATTTTGGAGTGAAAATTGACATTTAACTCTCATTATCAGAAATATGTTTTAAATTTTAATCATTTTTGACGGGAGTTACATAAACAGCATAAAAATATTGTAGATATGTATTGTACATAATACTACAAAATACGGTTTTCTCCCATTCAGATTTTTAACATTCTTCTGATTTCAAGATGTTACCCGCACATCAGGTTTTAATTGATTTCATTGCATTTTTTGGATAATCCTACCAGAATCTGTTGTATATGCAAAGTGCTTATTGCGAAATTGATCGTGCTTCCAAATTTTGAAGTTTTGGTTTTAAACATTGCTAAACCTATAGCAATGTTAAAATGTATTGTAAAATTTTAGGTGTTTTAAAACAATTTGTTTTCTGTAAAATTTCAAAGAAACTCTTACCAAATGGGGTTAATTTGACTTATATGTATACAAATTGTTATGTAAATTAAAATTTTGACTATACATGTAAAATTAAAGCACATGAGACGTATCAATTTTTGCTAATTTATAATTTTTTTATTACGTTTTATGTAATGACTTCCAAATGCTTAAATATGGTTGGACCAAACTCTATATAAAGGCTTTTTAGTAGGAAACAAACAGGTAGTGCAAATTTCATAACAATCGGATAAAATCTGTATCTATTTTGGAAGTCCACTGACCCCTTAAGATGAAGACAATTCGCTTAGCTTTTGTAAAATTTGTACATATCAGAATAACTCAATCATAAATTCGGGAAATAACTAATTTATAAAACGTCAAAGCAAAATATTCAAATATTCAAATAAAATAATTCAAGTTGAATGTATTTTTCTACGCAGTTTTAAAGAAACTTACGACTAAATTTCTTATTATTTGCAAATTTGAAAAGAATTAAATGCTAAAATCTGTATGTAATTATGTTATAGGATTCACATTTGTTAATGTTTCACAAGACTGTATGACATTCAGATGACCGCCCGCTTTAAATGCATTTAACCATCTGAATGTCATGAGATTTACAATAATACATATAATTCAGTTGAATGTGGTTTTGTACGCAGTTTTATGGTAATTTAGGACTAAATTTCTTATTCTTTGCAAATTTGAAAAAAAAATAAAAGCTAAAATTTGTATTAATTATGTTAAAGGTATTCACGTTTGCTAAAGTTACACATGAATGTATGACATTCAGATGACCTCTCGATTTAAATACAATTAACCATCTGAATGTTCTGAGATTTCAGGGTAGCATATTATTTACCTTGATTATTCTTCCCCACAACACACATATGATTAAATAGGTTGAAATAATCCAAGGAAAGACTATTGGTCAAGAAAGTTAAAAACCTTTCGAAGCTGTAAACCTATCAGAGGTTGAAGGAGTCTGATCTAATTTATAATTAAAATAGTATAAACATAAATTCATTGGAATAAAATCTTAAAACATTTGTACAAAATGCCCAGTGTGGAAGTACATTACACACGTGACATGATTTACTTCTCGTATTATTTATTGTCTTTATTAACATATGAGTACTAATACTCGTAAATAATACTCTTCAAGTAACTACGAATTTTAAGTATTGAAGTCGGTTTTGACATTTTACTTTAAACTGAGGAGACAATCATTGCATATGACAATCTAAAAGCACACATTTACTTACCTTTTATACAAAACACGTAATTAACCCTCCTGATGGTTTATCTTCGTGTCGAAATTTGTCCTGTAGTGGTCAGGCTCTGATACAAAAACCTGTTCCAAATTGTCACCAGTTCTGGGCAAAGGACAATTTGTTTTTATTACTTAGATCTTTATTCCCCTCGGAGTAATAGGGCAGTTTTATCTGGATATATCTCATTATTAGCAAAATTGACCACATCTTGATGGACGAGATACCTCGGCATCAACAAAATTGACCAGATCTCTATGTACGAGATATCTTGTCGAAAACACTTGGAAAGTTAATTCCTAGAAACTGATAATAAACTTACTTTCTTCAAATAATTTGATTTCTATGTTTTAAGAATAAAAGTAAAACATTTTTTCAATATCCAAACAAGATCAAATCCTTTATTCAATTCCTAGAATTGAATTATAAAACTGCTGACAAAAAAATTTTGATGAATTTATTTACAATCAAAATTTAAAAAGCATTTTGCAACAATGTTACATTTGAAGAATTGAAACATTATAAAAATGTAGAAAAAATTTAACGAATTTATTTACTATCCAAATTAAAGCTACATTTTGAAACGATGTTGCATTTTGTGATGAAGACTAAAACTACCAGCTTTTTTTTAAACCTATGTTATTAGAATGTCGAGCAAAATAATTTGTGTGTGTTCCCATCATTCCATTTGTGTTTCATTTAATATTTCTATCTCGACTTTTCTTAAAATATTATGAGCTCTCTGAAGAAAGAACATAAAAATATAATCCGGCATTTGTTTAAAAAATTCAATTTGCTGAATAAAAATCTCATGCTTACTTTTGAGTACATTTCATTAAAAATTTCTTAACCAAACATTGCTGCTATGAAAACTCTTCGGGCTATTTACATTTAATCTCAGAATATAGTGTAGTAACATAAGCATGGAGGTTTTTATACTTACTCTAATAGGGATTAATCTTGTTCTTAAAGAATTAAATTACGAATACCGTATTCCTGAAAGAAGGAATATTTGAGAACATACATAATCTTTTTAATGCAGAAACTAAGAAGGATAAGCTCGTAAATATTATATTTCAAGGAAGTTAATAACTTTTAAGATATAAAAGAGGTTAAGTGCCACGAATCACGGCTCCGTAATAGTTTGGGCTAGCTGATATTATGATACCAAGGCGTGGTATACAAGAACCCAAAAGATGCGGAAACCTTTGCAGTGTAATTTGTTGTCTGCTTCCTATGTATAAATAAAGTCATACATTATTTCAATGTGTTTATAAAGTTGTACAATTGTACATTTATGTATTGTATTTCAAGACAGTTAATTACCTTTTAGAGTTATGATATAGAGGTTAAGTGTGTAATATTAAGGCCACTTATATGATACTTTCTGGTGCCATAGTACTTGGGTATGAGGCATAACAAGTGTCCCGAAAAAGGAGAAATGTTTCTATACTATAATATGTCTCTTTTATATGTTCATAAGTTATAAAGGGATTTAATTGTGTTTATAAAGGTATATATTTAAGATTGTGTTTCAAGATAAATAACTTTTAAAGTTTATAGAGGTTAAGCATACAGTATTAAGACCCCTTGTTTGAGATTTTCTGGTACCGTAGTACCAGGGTATGAGGTATAACAGGAGTCCCGAAAAATGAAAAATATTTCTGTACTATAACGTATATTCTCTTTTCTGTATTTAAAAGTTATAAATGAGATTTAATTGTGTTTATAGAGGTGAGGCAATTCAGCGAAAATAAGAGAACATTTTATGCATTTGTATAAGTTATGTAATGTAGTCGACCCACCAATCTCTCTAGTGGTCAGGGTTCTGACTTCTGAATCAAAATATGTTTGGTTCAAATCCGAAACAATACATGATGTTTGTCCTTGTGTAATGACTGTGTGGTCTCTATAAACGGGTTATGGCTATAATGCGTGGTATGTGTGTAAAGTCTAACCTCAACCTCCCATCTGTGGTGCACCAGGGAAAGACAAATTGTTTCACAAATCCGCCCTTATAGTGTCATAATAATTAGTCAACGGAAGGCAAACATCATGTCAATAAGGTTAGGACAAACATCATGTCATCAAGGTTAGGACAAATATCATGTCTTATTTCGGATTTGAACCAAAAATGTTTTGATTCAGAAATCAGAATCCTGACCACTAGACGCATTGGTTAAGATTACTTCGCTAATGTAAAGGTAAATGTGTACTTTATGTTAAAGCATTTTTCCAAGTGTAGTGGACTTTCTATTGGTATTAACTGTTATTGAGATCGGTTCTACACCATGCCGTGAGTTTCATACTATATAAAAGTAAAGAAAAGTGCCCACGTGCAGAATCTTTCAAGAGACTCAGGTCAATATGTTAAATCATACATTTGCTCTTCAAAGCAACATATTTAATCCTCGTAGGTATGACGATCAAACTGGCCAGACACTGAACACTTGGGAATATTTTCAGCAGTTAGATTTCAAACAAGCGAAAGTGATTCAATCTCATAGATTTAATATTGAGTTAAACATTTGAGAAGCCTTATCTATATTTATTTAATCTAACATACTAGTGAATGATACTAATACTTCCCTCCCTTTACATGGTACCTGAAAGGGCTTAATTGAAAAAGCGAGTGGTGGTAAAAGTTCTGTTCAAAGTTAACAATATTTAAACTCGCTTTTTCCGCAAGTTATTCATTTCTGTCCTGATAATGGCGAACGTTTAGCGTCACCAGAATTATTTCCATTTTTTCACCTATTTTAATCATTAGTCATATTTCGAATTTTTTCGATTTTACTACCAGTTTGACTGAGGTTTCATCTGCGTATCTACTAATAATACCGTTGATTGCTTTATTGTTAATACTTTTGAATCGGTTATGGGTTTTCTACAGCAGATATGGATAAGTCAAACCCTGAAATGTAAACATTCTCTTATAGCAGCTCTACTTTAAAATATTCTGTAATGTTTTATACTATTGTTTTTTAGTAGTATGTTTGAAAAGAGAGTTTTTAGTATTTAAATCCCCTAACGTTAATGAAAGAGTCTTGTAAAACATGTTTTATTGACGAAATTTTAACATTTGGAACTGTTATTGTCCAGAAATATAACAGATCAAAGGTGACAGAAGTTATTATCTCGTAACATAGAAATTGAAATGTGACAGAACTGTTATTATCTCATAACATAACAATTCAAAGGTTACATACTGTTATTTTCTCGTAACATAACAATTCGAAGATGACATAACTGTTACTGTGTCTAGTAACATTTCAATTTGACGGTGACAGAGCTGTTGTGTGTGTCTCGTAACATAAGAATTCAAATGAGACAGAATTGTTACTGTCCCGTAATATAACAATTTTTAAGGTAAAAAAACTGTTATGTCATCAACTGTTATGCTAGCCAATCACAGTTTAGTTGCCTGTTAGATGTTACATCGAAGTTTCACTTGAGTATCAAAAGGTATTTTGAAATAATTTATGCAAAGAAATTAATAAATGCATCTAGGTACGATGTATAAAAATGCAGATATAAGGCATAAAAGTACACTGAAAAGAGTTATTGATCTGAATTCTCAAATTCCTAAAACTGTCTATAACGAACAATGATTTCGATTATTTTATTGCATGAGAAAACTTCCAAAATAAAAAGATTTAGCATAAAAAGTATCTGACCTTTCAGTTTCTCAAGTAATAATCTAGTTATATAAGTATTTATCTGGAGTAAATCTTAAACTCCCACTTCTTATTAGATCTGTATTGAATTTTGTACATCAGAATAAACTTTAAGACATTAGAAAATAAGTCATAATTCAAAACTTATCTACATTTAAAACCACTACGCTATTACAAAAGCAGTGAATCCAAACCTACTGTTGAAAAGAAAATTAAAATTATTTAAGTTTCTGCTGTTAGAGTTTTCGAGATAGACTCAATCCACCTATTGTTATAGGATTATCACGGGGAACACTTGGGATATCATTCCTGCTGCTTAGAAAAGGGGGTGTCTGATTCGGGTCTAGACTGAGATGGTATTAACATGCTCAATAAAACTATTCTAATACATGCCCTTCAATTCGTAGAATTTTTTTGACTTGACTCGTATGGTAATGGGAGTATACTAATATCTCTAAACTATTTATGGAAAGCATGATTCTTTCTCCATTTGTGCCCAAATAGGAGTCGGATTTAACACTTGAATTTCGTTTAGAAATAAATGCTGCATTTATAAAAAAGGCGGAAAGGAAAAAAGATTCAATCTTAAATAGTTTTTTCTTAACAGGATTAAAACATATTTAGACGGTGTTTGACTTTTAATATAGATTCAGGATTAGAACTAATATGACTCAAATGGAAATTTTTCAGGGCCCAATTTTCCTCCTTTAACCATCTGAGCGTCAGTGTAGTATTTCTTCTGTCTATCAGTGTAGCATTGTTTCTGAGTAGTGTAGCATTGTTTTTACCCACAACACCCGCAATGAAGGAAAAATCACATTTATTGATTGAAAAAGTTATCGGAATGATTCTATTGGTCAAGAAGTTTAAAACTAGTCGGAAGTCATGCAGGATATGTAGGTTTTTAAATAACGTCGCACTGCAGCAACACAACGGGCTATTGGCGACGGTTTGGGATCAAACCCAAAGGGAAAGATCTGAGTTCAGCACCACGTCATTTTGAACCACTGTCAGATGACGAGGTCACACTTAAGCTAGCACACCACTCTCCAAACTTCAACACCACGCCACCGTGAGGACATTTTGGACCACGACAGATTTAACACGCACCAGCCACCTCTGTACACGACGGTCTTTGGTTTGATTCCAGCTCACAACCCTCCGCTGCTAATCCATTACTCTTCCAACCGGGCTACCGTGGCTCGTCATGCAGGGAATACTGCAGGTTACAGAGCTGATATATGCTTGTGAACCTTTTAGAGGGTTAATGTGTACAATTCTGTTGGTTGTACTTCCAGACGACATAATTACACTTTCCATACATGCTTGTAATATTACGAAAATGTTTCCAAGCGGGTGCATTTTTTAGAAAGTTCTTCGATTTTTTACCAACAGCCTATGTTAATAATGAAAAAACAAAGACGATAAAGTGAAATTCTTAGGTTTCCTCATATCGTTTACAAATCTTCGTTGGTACTGTTCACTACAAAATTGAAGAAAAATTATTAATATTCGAAAAATACGTGCGCATTTGATACTTATTTTGGGACAGAAGGAGTAGTATTTAATCACAAAAACCAAACAAAAACAGCAAAGATGTGACAGACGCTTATCCAACAGTCTTAATATCTAACGCACGAAGAGTTCAGAGCAAAAGCAACCACAAATGACCCATAAAATCACGCTTAGCATTTCACAATAGGAAAAACCCATCTCGAAATACATAAACACGTCTCAAACAGCAGCGCATTCTACGATAACGCTTCACAACTGCCCAAACATTCCGAAATCCACTCTAAATTACGTCGCACTGGAGCAAAACAACCTGCTATTGGCGACGGTACAGGATCAATCCCCAAGTGTTCAGGAAAACACCACGTAATTTTGAATGAAGGTCAGATGACGAGGTCAACACCTGAGCTAACACCCCACTCTCCAAACTTCCACACCACGCAAACGTGAGGGCATTTGAGGTCATGATATATTTAAGGTACACCAGCCCTCGTGTACACGACATCTTTGGTTGAACCGAGTTTCGAACTCAACTTCTGTCACCCGTTTTTGGAACAATACCCCTTCATCCTCTGATGGGTCAGGTTGTGTAAAAAAATGAATGCATATAAATGTAAGAAATATGGTATTATACCAAACCATCGAGGTATATTTATCTCTCATTTTTGCTAAGTGTAAACACAACAGCAAAAATTCCGCAAAAGCTTAATTAACTGACTTAATTTCTAAATCACGAAATGTTCAGAGCAAACTAACACAAAAGACTTATGAAATCACGCTTAGCAATTGGCAATACAAAAACCCATCTCGAAATACATAAACACGCCTAAAATGGCAGCTCATTCCATGATAACGCTTCACAACTGCCCAAATATTCCGTAATCCACTAAAGTTCAAAGCAAACTAACACAAAAGACCCATGAAATCATGCTTAACATTTCGCAATACACAAAAACCAATCTCGAAATACATAAATACGTCTCACACGGCAGCGCGTTCTACAATAACGCTTCACAACTGCCCGAACATTCCGTAATCCACTCTAAGTTACGTGAAAGTTTCAACCGTTCAACTCCCAATCTGAAGAAGTAAAAATGACAGCCAAAACCCTTCTGTCACCCGTTTCCGGAGCAATACTCTTTCATAATCTGATGGATCAGGTTATGTAAAACAATGAATTTGCATAAATGCAAGAAATATGTTATTATGCAATAGATAGATATGCACTTATTAGTAATTTTTTACTAAGTGTAGAAAACAGCAAAGATGGAACAAGCTTGATCAACTGACGAATATCTAAAGCACGAAGAGTTCAAAGCAAACTAACACAAAAGACCCATAAAATCACGCTTAGCATTTCGCAATACGAAAAACCCATCTCGAAATACATAAACACGTCTCAAACGGCAGCGCATTCTACGATAACGCTTCAGAGCTACCCAAACATTCCGTAATCCACTCTAAATTACGTGAAAGTTTCAACCGTTCAACTCTCAATCTTAAGAAGTAAAGATGACAGCCAAAGCTCCTCTGTCGCCCGTTTCCGGAAAAATTTCTCAAAGCGAAACGAAGCAAACAAAAAAGCCTCGTCTGAGCTTTGAAAGGGATCCTCAAAACTATCTTTGACTTAGTCGGGATTAGAAGTACATCGGGGAGGAAGACATCGCGGTGGAAACCTTTCAAGATTATCGGAAAGATGCAGTGAACTTGTGAAGTTAAGAAGATCTAAGTTCGAGTGAGGATGTGTGTACTTAACATACCCGATGCAATCGAGCTCTTAAATGCAGAGAAACGCTTAGCATAGTTAAGACTTCCTGGAATTAAAAGTTCGGGACAGAAAAGTAGCATTTGCGCTTGGCTGAAGAGGCTTTTTTTACTGGTTGCGAAAGTTTAAACATACAAGTCCAAACAGAAAAATAAACTTAGGCAAAATAATCTTAGCTAGACCGATATTGAAAGGGCCAGACTTCTCAAAACTACTAATAAAATATTTGATCATGCAAAGAATGTCGTAATTTTATATAGACTATTTCGTAAATACCACCATCTCAAGGGCCAAAATTATCACGGGAAGAAAACTCGAGTTTTAACCCTCCTGTTGATTGTCTCGTCGAGGTATCTTGTCATTAGCAAATGTTACCAGATCTTGTACGACATATCTCGTGATTAGAAGAAAACGCGATCACTTATATAAGAAGAAAGCTGACCAGATTCTGATCTCTTCATCACCACAAAATTGGAAATACGAAAAATTTACCAAATCTTGTTGGACGAGGTATCGCGTCATTAGAAGAAAACACGATTACTATCATTAGAAAAAACTAACCAGATCTTGATCTCGTCATCATCAAAATATTGGAAATATCTTGATGACGAGATATCACGTGATCAGCAAAATTAGTCAGATCTTGATGGTCGAGAATCTCGTCAAAACCAATAAGAGAGGGATTTGCACTGCAAAAAAACCCAGACGAAAGCTAATATTTTTTCGTTACTCAAATGTTCTCGTATGAAACCTAGAAGTTACCGTAAAATGCAGTATAATAATCTTTATAATACAAAAATTTCTATTGTAGTTTATTTGATATAGACACCACCATCTCCACGAACAGAATTATCACGAGAGGAAAACTGGAGTTGTAACCCTCCAGATGGTTGTCTTAAGGAGTTTCTCGTGATCAGCATACCTTACCAGATCTCGTTGGACGAGATACCTCGTCATTAGAAGAAAACACGATTCCTATAATTAGAAGAAAACACGATCACTATTATTAGAAGAAAACTGACCATATCCTGATCTTTTCATCAACACAAATTTGGTAATATGAAATACTTACAAAATCGTGTTGGACGAGGTATCGTGTTATCAAAACTTACCAGATCTTGTTGGACGAGATATATCGTCATTCGAGCCTCGAGATTCTCGTCAGAAAGCTAATATTTTTTTCTTCAGCTACCCAAATGTTCTCGCATGATATATATATATATATATATATATATATATATATATATATATATATGTATATATGTATATGTATATGTATATGTATATGTATATGTATATGTATATATATATATATATATATATATATATATGTATATATGTATATGTATATGTATATGTATATGTATATGTATATGTATATATATATATATATATATATATATATATATATATATATATATATATATATATAGACCATCACCACAAATCAAAAAGGAGAAACCAAATAAAATAAAATATAATTATATAATTATTTTTTTCACTTTTTCCCTCGTTTTTTCTTTCAATTTCATCACTGCCCACAATCTTTACTCTTTGTCACAATTTTATTTTCTTGTTAAAATTTACCTTTCTTCCCTCCCTTTCATTTGCGCTAATTTGTTCACATTATCTCCAAGCCACCCTCTTTCGTTTTTAAATCCGTTATTCTACATAATACGGATCTGGCAATGTTTTGCTCTCCTAGCTTGGGCGGCAACTTTCGGTAAGGTATTACGTTGGCTATGTTCTTTTGATTCCTAACCTTGGTAACAGGTATTATTTTCATGATTTTTTTCTCTCTGGTAGTACTTTGAGTTTTCGGGGGTAACTTTTGTTGATCTCTTCGGCCTGGCCTCACATAAGTACAGAAAAAACTCAAAGCATCGCATTTTTAAGTGACAACCTGGCCTTGCTCCCCTTGAAAAAGTAGGCAGGCTCACTTAACATTTACATATTTTATTTCATCTTGTTTCTCGGGGAAATCTATTCTATTCTTAGGGTAGTTTTACTTATTATATATATATATATATATATATATATATATACATATATATATATATATATATATATATATATATATATATATATATATATATATATATGTATATATATATATATATATATATATAGGGTGAGTCTAAATTGTTTTTACAAAATAAGAGGGTTGATAGTACTAATCCAGACGAGCAATAATTACCATGGAACATAGGGTCGCATTCCACTCTGAGAGGCAGAAAAGAGTAAAATTAGAATTTCAACATGAACTTACAACAGTGTTGGGAAAGCGAATGAACCATACCAAAAGTTGCACAATCTGATTTATTGATCAGAGAAAAACTCACAGCAAGTGCTCAAAGTGGCGGCCACGCGTGTCGTTGCACAGTTCACACCGGCGAAGGAATGACTGGCGCACCCTCTCGAAGATTCCTGGTGTTGTGTTAATTTTGTCTGCGGCAACACCAATTCTCGCTACGAGATCTTCAGCCGAGTCCACAGGCGTCTGGTACACTAAAGATTTCATGTGCCCCCAGAAGAAAAAGTCCAGTGGGTTGAAGTCAAGTGAGCGAGGAGGCCAAGCCACAGGTCCGCCACGTCCGATCCATCTTGCGCTACCGACCAGGCCATCTTGCTTAGGAGATATGCCACGTAGGCAGGTACAAAACGACGTCAGAGGCGATGACTTATTCATGCTCGACGCGTTTCGACTTTACTCTTTTCTGCCTCTCAGAGTGGAATGCGACCCGGTGTTCCATGGCAATTATTACTCATCTGGATGGGTACTATCACCCCTCTTATTTTGTAAAAACAATTTAGACTCACCCCTCGTATTTTGTAAAAACAATTTAGACTCACCCTGCAGAGGTTACTGTAAAGTCATCGCCTGTTTGGAACATTCACTCGTATTTTCTATTCTGCTCTGATTTCTATCTTCAAGACTTCTCAATGCCATCTGTAATTAGACTGCTGAAGAATTTCATTGGAGAGGAGAGCTCCTCCATGTAAATTTAGCAATATTTTGCAACTTCATAACTCAAATCAAACATATTTGAACCAGGTGGCAAAATAGGTTTAAATTCGGTTTGATCTAGGTAACTAGCACGTTTTCAGATGTTTTTGTTTGGGTATAATGGCACAAGGACCATGTTTGGCCAGTCGCACCAAGCACAAAACAAACAACATCAAGTTATGGATTTACAAATACAAGGAAAGTTTTGCTGACACAAAAGAGAGAAAAACACCCAGGGTAAGTTACAAGCGCACAAGTACATAATTATATGATATGCAAGGTCTGTTCACACTAAACGTTTCATCACCTAACACCTTTCCGTATGGTTAAATTTTGTCTATGATGATACTGCTTCTTATTTACTGTGCTTATTTAATGAAGCATTGATCTCAAGCAAAAACATTTGGTAACATGGACCACTGGTAACAGGATTTATTTCTCTTCTGTTCTTTCTGCACAGCTGTGCTTACAAAAACAGCAAAATGACAAATTTATGTAACCATCTTAATATTTAATGAATATGAAGAGTTGAGAACATTTCTGCAAAAATAAAACATTCTATAAAGCAAATTTAATGTTCTCTTTAGAGGCTCCTGAAAAACGCTAGTCACTACTAAACCCTACAAAAGTGTGCTTTTTGTAACCCTGAGAATATAGAGATGTTCCAATTACTAAACTATTATTTCTAGTAGCAATTAAAAATAATAAATCATACCCGACTTGCGAAGCTAGACAAATATATCCTACTACAGCTATTGGGAATATTGTACTGTTTCAGTATAGAACGAAATATGCGTTGATAATGAATGCAGCATATAGTTAGGTTGCTCGATGCTTCAAATATCACTGTTTCCTGTATCGCAACCTCCAAAAATAACACAAAAGATAATACGTTAAAAAAATACAAAATAGCAAAACGCAAATGATAATGTAATTGTCTTTACTTTCAGGTAAAGAAGATTTATCTGATAGAATTATGATATGTGAATCTAAGAAGTATGATTTTCTTGAAAGATACCCTTAGCGAGATAACTTAGAGTAGCTGATTGAGTTAATTTAAGGTATCGTGTTCCCACAAATTGCTTTTTTCAATTTTCCTCCGGAATTTTTTATGGCTATTCCGATAAATCTGAATATTACTATGAAACATTATTAGAACTCTATTAAACTGCACTTAAATGTGCCCTTAATTATTTGACTAATTGTCAGATGGAGTTAATATTTGTTTAAATTTTTATTAAGGTACGATATTAATTTTCAGTGTGTCCAAAAGGACCATGGGATTTTGCTTCTATCACACAAATGTTAATGCGTTGACCTATTAACCAGCATGTATCAATTCGGTAATCATTCTTTTGGACTTTGTTTTGGAAAGCACTGAAATCGTATTTAAAAAATGAAACAAGCCGTAATGTCACCTCACGAAACTTAGAGAAAGAGTACTCCAACACAAAAATGCTACTGCCACTTACATTTAGCTTTACAATTAAAGCATCTCATTTAATCCTCCAAGCGTGTTGACGAGATATATCGTCCAGGATCTAGTCTTTTTTATAAGGACGAGATTTATCGTCGAGGCAAAACTACCCTATTATCCTAGGGGAATGGAGATCCAAGTAAAGAAAACAAGGTATACCTTGTCCAGAACTGGTAACAGTTTGGAACAATTTTTGCATAAGGCAGTTTTCGACGCGAAGGTAACCAACCACCAAGAGGGTTAAATGATGCACTTTTAGTTGAACTTGTGATGATGTTGAATTGGTAATTGACAATAACAGACTTGTAATTAGATAATTCACATCTAAATTATCTTTTCTGTAAATAAAAAATAGGAAGAAAAATGAAAGTACGTACGCTTACATAGATATTTATATTTAAATTTAGCTTTAAGTAATTTGGTTGATTTAATGTTAAAAATAGGTGTTGACCATCATAACTATCCCTTAAAATAATTTCCTTTAAGAGTTTTAAAGTGAAAACCGTGTATATAAATGTCCATAAAATACTCAAAAAGGTTTTTTTTTCAGATCCACACCTCTCCGACTTACCAGAAGGAGTAGAGTCATAGTTGAAGAGATGGGGAAAGCGACTTCCAACACAAAGGGGCCCAACAGGGGGCCCACCCCGCCGCACAAGGAGAGCATTCCTTCTCCCTGTGTGGGTGCGTACAGCATTTATTGAAGATTAAATAGGATTACAAATTATACTTCATGGTTTAAAACATGTACCAAAATGGGACAGTATATGTCCGAACATCAGTAATAATATAAGGACAGAATTTTGAGATACAATAAAAGAGAAGATAAAATTTTGAAATATACATAATATAAGACAACACAAGACAGAATTTTGATGAGAACAGAATTTTGAGTTACAGTAGAAGAAAATACAAAATTTTGAAATATACATAATATAAGACACAAAAAGACAGAATTTTGTTAAAATATAAATGGTATTTGTAAATATAACATAAAACAATATGTAACAAAGGTATTGTAGAGTGAAGTAAAATACACAGTACTCATATATTAGAATCTCATAAAAGTTCAAAGATATATGATGAAAAGTTTCAGATGGAGAGAATAGTAAAATTTGAGTTGAAGATTTTAAAAGGTGATAAAAATGATTAAAATATAAAGAATTAAGAAAAAGAAAATTTTCCAAAATTTAAATTCTAAAAGAGGACAGCCACTAAGCAGAGAGAATAGATGAATTCAGTAAAAATGACAGGCTGGCAGCAAGTGTCCATCATCTGGAGGAGGTCTGTGGTGGTTCCTGATCCGCCACCTCTCCAGCTACACACACAGTTTTTAATTTTCCCAAGTGAAGAAGGATTCTTGGAGACACCTTTCAGCCATAAGGCTTGGTTTTCCAATGATGATTTAGTGATATGATGTCTCTTAGTGTGTGGACAGCAGAAGAGGTAGTGATCAGCATCGCCGATCTCCCCACAAGTACAAAGGTTGGTGTTTTTAAGTTTGAAGCGATGAAGGTAGGCCACAAAAGGGCCATGACCTGTTAGAACCAATTTAAATGCTTGTTCACGACGAGGAAATTAGGATTAACCTCCGAGAGATAGGACCGGAGGAAAAGGTTTTAGAAAATATGTATTTTCAATACAATTTTTTAATTGTTGAAAAAGTTACATCTTTTACACAAACAGATAGCGATAAATATAAGTTTGGCCAAAAATATCAGTGGGAGTAAAGGCTTTATAATAAATATACAATACGAATATCCTTCAAAAAGACGTCCCCACTAAAAGCGACTATAGTAATGTAATTTCTAAATAATTGCTTTTAAAACACTGAATTTCCTTCAAGTGTAGCAATGCTCTTTGAAAGCAGATACACAAGTACTACTCACAATTCTCTTTGCCTCCATTAGTCTTATAATAATCCGTACTTATAGCAAGATAGACAGTTAATACAATTGGACACCCACGTGTAACAACCTTGATCCCCAGAGATTGTCTGAAACTATTTATTTGGTCAAAGACTGATTAACTATACTTTGCTAGTTTCTCTTAGCATTTCATAGAATATATTGTCAGTATATTTCTCACGCTACTCAATCTGTTTGACACATGTAGGTTTATACAGCTTTGTTTCCAAAATTATATTATTTTGATGAAATAATGATATTCACTATGTTGAGAAAAGTCATTGGACATTACATCTTGGTACATAAGTTCAGTGCATTGACACTTCTATAAACATGAAGCAATGAATAAAAGAGAGGATAAAAAAGACAGGATTATGGATTGTGTAACATAGTCCAGTCAAAACTTCCCTTAACCATTTCTCTCCAGTTCAGAAGCGCAAGGTGTGCTTCAAGACAAATAATACAAAGTGAAATCTGCAAGTAGATCTGAATGCCAATATGTCATTAACGACAGTGATGATATCCCTATTTGACTAGAATTTCTTCCCACAGAACGAAATATTCAAGTTTAGGAGCAAGAAATCGCACAGGGTCACGTCTGGGGAATAGGGTAGATGAGGAATCGATTCAAAGCCTAATTTCTGCATTTTTGCCATTGCAACTGTCGATTTGTGGAACAGAACATTGTCTATGAGAAGGCGTACATTTCGTGCGCCAATCTTGGCGGGTTTTGTTTCAGTTCTTTCAAAAAGTCCACTAACGTTGCATAATAGGCTCTTGTTATTGTTTTTCCTTTTTCCAAGTAGTCAATTAGGACGATTCCTTGGGTATCCCAAAAATCAGTGGCCATCACCTTCCTAGCTAAGAAAAGTGTCTTCACCTTCTTCGGCCCACTTTCACCACTCTGTACACTGCTTTGACTCCTGTTGAAAAAGTAAAAGGTGTCGATGTATACTAGTGGTAATTCCAGGGTTCGTACCATTTGGCTTGAGCTTCTCTTTTGATCACACTTAAGAATTTTGTGAGTGATCGTAGGTAAATGAACTGGTCTCATCTTTTAACGTTAATTACAATGAAGTCTCTGAACCAGTTCATTACCATTAACGTCACAATGCAAGGGACCCATTACAAGGTGTGATATCTTTACCTTTCAATTTAAAAAGATTCCTAATTTCTTTAATACAATTGAAGTAATCACTTGGCTTGTGTTGACGAAGACAGCGAAAACCGCCATGGAATAAGTGAGTGTGCAAATTCGCAATTCGCCTGCCTTTCAAAGTGAGGTAACGCATCCAAGCTGCAATTAGAGACCTGACACCTGATTGGGAAAGGGGAACACAATATATCCGTTTGCTGAATTGGTACTAGCGGGGTATCCGACGAGCATAGGCAGAGAACAGGCTTCAGGGGAGGCGATGGTATGAATAATCAGTGAACCTGCTAAGTTAATGGACTTTCAGAGATGGGATGTTTTTGAGTAACCGACTTGTGTGTTCGATTACAGCCAAATCACAAAGTCGAAGTCAACGCTGTTCAGGACATGGAGGTGTCACATTAGTCAGGAAACGGTACGAAAGATTACATAAAGTAACAGAAAGGGATCGAAGAGCTTTGAGATGTGTGGTAAGATTTTCTCGTTATTCGTGTGTAGACTACATAAAATGTCGAAAAGGATCGAATAGTTTAGAAATGTACGGAATTACCTTCCCCCTATTACACAAACGTTTCAAGAATCCACGAGAGTTATTGCTTGAGTAGGACAGTTCGTGCGCCTGTTGTACTTGCCGAATCACCACTGTCGAACTGCTGCAAGCAAAGACTGCTAACTCATGAAATGCACAATAAAGTTTAACTGATCCAAAGCTCATTGGAAATGGTCGCTGGAACAATTGAAACGAATTTTATAACTTGAGGAATCAAGTTTCAGTGTTTCAATCCTACAGTTGCTGAGTATGGTGAATACCCAGTAAATAGTCGCTGCTGATTTGGAGCTGTGTATCAGTTCTGCATTTGTACTATTGGTTCCTATAAGTAAGGCCATGAATATCAAGTCGAACTTAGCATATCTAGACGATTCTGCTCTCTAATGCTGCTCTCGAACAAAGGAGAGGGACCATACATCTATCAGCATTATAATGCACTTTACTGAAGGTCCGTTCAACAGTGGTTTTACGACTCAAGTGTTGATAATGTGCCCTGGACTTCTCATAACACCAACCTGAATCTAATAGAGGTACTTTGGGGTGATAATGATCGTCGGTTGTATGTCTTACTAAGAAGTCCTATTTCCCAGTGAGAACTAGCTACCATGTTATGGAGCTTCCGGTGCAAAATACCTGCCATTCGTTAGCAAAAACTGTTCTAAAAGTATGTCCAAACGAATGCGGAATATACTTGATGCCAAAGGTGGGCCGATATCTAAAGAATTTCAATTAATGTGATACTTTATGAAACATTCTGGTGTTCCGAGACTTTTTAAGCAAATTGTGCGAGGGGTGAGACAATAAAAATTCGCAATGTTACTATAAAACATTTTTAAATTAAAACATACAATATTTATCAACATTATTTTCAAGTAAGAAGAAATAAGAAAAATCTTGATAAAGTAAATGTTAAAAAACTCAAAAAGAAAGTAACCAATGCTTGTTTCCAATGATTTCAGGAAATATTTTCGTTATTCGTAGATTTCTTTGGTGCATCCCTTTGATACATCTTTGGCACATAACGTTCAATAAAAATATTTCTTGCGAAGAACTTACATAAAAGAAACATTTGAATTACTTTAGCTAGATACTTTTACTCTCTTGATAAAACTTCCCAAATGACAAAAGCTCAGGTGTTGACCTCGTCATCTGACCGTGGTTCAAAATTACGAGGTGTTGTCTTCGGATATTTCCATTCGAGATTGATCCCGGACCGTCACCAATATCTCGTTCTGTTGCTCCAGTGCGAAGTTAATTATCTACATACCTACCCAAATGGCAAAAGGTTTTATAGTACATTCCTTAAAATATTTTTTATTAAATTAATTAAATAAAAATAATGTTATTCCAGGTCAGAATCAAGGTTTATAAATGCAAGGAATATCATTCACTTAAATAAAAAGATACTTATAAGATATAAATTGTTCGTGCTTCGTTCAGATACATTAAACAGAATCCTTCCATTACATCAGAAATTTGAAAAATGCTCTAGCCTATAATATGGTGCTTAGTGATCCAACGTTTATTATTTTCTATAGTTTAATATTTCTATTTTATGACACAGGTCAACACGTTTTGACGCAAGTCACGTTTATGTCCATCCTCATATAAATTTTATTCTATCTAGTAATTTAAGAAGCTATTCACGTACCTTATATCGTAACACATATATTCCTTCACATATTGTACGTTATACCGGTGTGAAGGGCTGGAAACTATTTATAATCTATAACTATGGTAAATATTTTATGACAGTCGTATGTGTTATTTATTAAGTTTATAACCATTGGATGATTTCGAAGCAGTTGTTCCTCAGGAAGACTGAAAGACCATTCTCTTCAGTGTTTGGAACTAATATTTTTCTCGAGGAGTTTTCTATCGAATTCTACAGAAATATGTCAGACCTCCATATCTTATCTCTTAGATTTTAGAATGGGAATTGCATATAGATTTTGAATACAAATTTGCATTCGGTATTTGATTCAAGGGATGGCCAAAACGTAAGCTTAACTTGTAGTCTGGATTTTATTTTAATGCATTTTCTTATCTCATTTTAAATAAGCTTATATAAAATCAGCATTCAATATTTTCTGTCAAAAATATGTAAATAGTTAATTGTTCATTAAGTTAATTAAATGAATTATATTTCATGATATAAATATATTATGCATGAATTCCATAGTTTAACTGATTATTTTTAATGTAATAAAATAGTTATCTAATAAGTAATCATACTTTTCAAGATAAAACTTTCATACTCTGTTCGCTTTTTGTATTAATATTTTCGCTAAATAGTTTAAATGTTTATCCGTTTTGTAAAGTTTGATATATCTTAACTTCCTGATGGTTGAATGACGAGATATCTCGTCTGAATCACTTGGAGGGTTGATTTTACAATTCACTTGGTTCCAATTTCATTTTTCAAGGCACAAATAATTCCAATGTGATTTTTCATATTTTAAATTACTGACTTAAATAGCCGTAAATAGTCGTAGATAGCCAACTGCCTAACTTGGTCTCTGAATTCTCTATTATGATTATAGAATGGTCTGTGCCATTATTGTTTCTGAAATCCGTTACTCGTAAAATAGAACTGTGTCGTTTGCAAAATCATCGATAGCGTTTGCCGAAAAACACTAAAATCTAGTCCGCACTTGAAGTTCTAGAAAAGTGTGATCTACAGAACAATATGAAAGTATTGTAAATAATTTTATTTGGTATTAATGATTTTTTAAAATTTTTAATCCAATTGCCTCTCTACTGATATTTATATGTGATGATCCCGTTTTGCTTCTTAAAAGTTAAATTAGCGCGTCAATAAAATGTATTGGTATTCTGTTTGAACTTAAAATGTATGTCATTTATTCATTATCCATTGATTTAAATATCTATTTATCTGGATTGTTTATTCAACTGATGCGAAACAAATAAAATCGACCCTATCATTATCCATCACCAAATGATGAATTTACTTCTTACTTCCATTGCATGGCAAAAACTGCACAACTCAGTCATATTCCCACAATTACCTTTTCAACGTCTGTTTCAATTGTAAGGCACTAACTTGTTCAAAGGCGATTCGGTATTTTTTTACATTTAAATATATTTTCATGTACACTCACATTTTCTTTTTTTTTGCGCTGATTGCTATCTTCCAGGTATCTCTCTCTCTCTCTCTCATTGCTTTATGTAATTAAACTGCTGAAGGATTTCTACTACTGAATCAGACTGCTAAAGAATTTCGAGCTATTCCTTATTGATTTAGCTTTTTCATGTAGCTCTATAGCTCTAATGAAGTGAATTTTAGTTAAGTGATAAAATTGGCTGGTGAATCCCGTAACGTTTGATTTTGCATTACGTACATCATTTTGTTGCCATATACTTTAGGAATTATACCCTTTTATTGTTAGAGGGTATTTAATAACAGTTTAGTAACTTTTCTCTGCGTGATACACTAGAATAACTAACCTTGCTTTTTATGGGTTTGCAGTTTAAAATATATCAAAAGAATTGAGGAGTTCGATGCTCTAAAATATGATTTTCAAAACAAAGGAAGTAATTGGATGATTTGCTTTTTCATAGATTAAAAATCAATTGATATCAAACACTCTCGATAGCAAAAATAATTTTTCAATTACGATCACTTTTGACGGAATTACTTAAACATAAATAATATATTAAATAAGAATAGTACAAAAATATTTTTCTCAATTTGAGATTTTTTACTTTTGTCTGATTTCAAATGTTCCCCGGGCATCCGGTTTTAATTGATTTCCTTGAAATGTTTTTTTTTGGATAATTCTTGTACTCTTACATGTATGTAAATGTAAATTCAAAATTAATTATGCTTCCAGATTTTGAAATTTTGGTTTGAAAAGTTGCTAATCCGTTTGCAATTCTTTTTTACAACTGAGTGGTAAACTTGCCAAATGGGATTAATTTTATTTATATGTGTAGGAAATATCCTGTGAATTTATAGAATGAAAATACTTGAAAAATAATGCTTATGGAACCTTTCAATGTTTGTTAATGTATCAAAATATTCTCGACCATGCTTTACGTAATAACTTCCACCCAACTTAATAATTTTGGACATTTTATATACAGTGTATTTACATGAAAATAAACGGTCTGTGCAAATTGTGACATTCGGATAACTGCAAATATTTGTTTTGAGCGTTTACTGCTCGTTTAATTGTTTTGAATAGTAATTATTGAAATTAAGAATTCTGTTCCAATTTTATTTTATTTTTGCAATGAAATCCAATATATTTTCTTCACTTTTCTGACATATTTTTTTATTTTACTTTGAAGTTAAAATGCAACATAGATCTTTTTAACAACTTTGTACATCCATCATTAAGGTTTATGTTGTATGCAATTTAAAACTTTTTCACAGAATTATCATTTGTATTACTTCAACGCAATTTATTATTAAAGCAGTTTTTGTATTTTCATTTCTCAATAATTTTCAAATGAATCTTCTATTTGTATTCCTTTTTAATATGTTTTATCTGACTGTAATGATTAGATTTCAAAATGAGATGTTTTTGAGTGCAATTGTTCATTCATCATTTTATATGAAATTTAAAGCCTTTTCGCATTGATTAATTGATACTTCCCATTGAAATCTATAGGTGTTTTTAGTTTCTAATTTTCAAATGAGTGTGCGATTTTCATTCCTTTTAACATTTGTCATTGAATTTGAATGATTAGAATTCAAAATAAGACGTTTTAACTTCTTATATGCAAGTGTGCATTCATTAATATTATATATCAAATTAAATGCACATTAATGTAACTAAGCGTACTTAATCACAAATAAATATTTAAATTTAAATCAGTTTTTATTAATTGATATTTTGAAATCAATTTTTCTCTATACCATTTAATATCGTACTGCTTTTTGAAGTTATAAATGACATCAGGCGGATTTCCATCATGTGCCTAATAATTCTATAAAATAAAAACCTTTTCATAGAACTATCATTTGCATTACTTGATCATAAATTTTATGTCATTGATTCATATTCCATCGTTTTAGTAAAAACAAGCTACAACGCATCTATACTAGAGCTAGAAATATTCTTATCAAACTGATTCTACGTTTTATTTCGTAGATTCGTAATGGAAATAAATTTGTAAAAGATTTCCTTGGCAAAAATTGTTTTAAAAGTTCTATAACTAATGCATTTGGTTTCAATTATTTATTAATCTTGTATTATGAATTCGCTTTTTTCAACTTAATGGTAATGACTCAATTAAGATCTAATGTTGATTATAATGATCTCTTTGTTAATGACTCAATTGTGAAATGTTAACACAAGTAAATAAAATATTTTCTAAGAGTGAAAGATGTATCGGAAAAAGCCCTGAAAGAGCATTTGAAAAAATGCCCTTTCTGTAATCCACACATTCAGCAGAATAGGGAAACAAACGGGCTACTTACATTTAAGTGAATGCTCATTGTTTGTAGCTGTTACTTATTTTTAAAAATAGTTTATACATTAATTGCTGTTGTTGAAGTCTTTAATTTCCGTCACAAAAAGTATTTTATTAAAACTGCTACACACAAATTATTTGATTGCTATAATAATTGTTGATTTCAGTCATAAAATTGATTTGTTATGTTTTGCATTTTTCAAAAAATCGAGTTGAATTTTAGTCTTTTCAATACATTGAATATATACCTTTTATTAGGTAACAATATTTTTTTTTACTATATTCATTACTGAACTATTACTTACTTATTTATAGCAGAAAGATAAGAGATGAGATGTATTTGAAGTATAAAATATGTATGAATCTAGTAAAGTGTTAAGTTTTATATATGTTGCATTAATTAATATAATTAAAAAAACTTTTTTTATTATTTTGACGCCACATATCAAATATATAATTTGATTGATTATTTCTATTATGTGACTTTCAGTTACATTTGTTGCGAAGTCAATGTTCTTCGCATATAGTTCCACCCTATATACATGAAACTAATAAAATTAACCCCTAAAATATAATTTTCGCCAATGATAAATCCCTTAATATTTCAGAATAACAACTCAATTTACTTCTATTTTCACCCGCTATTCTTTTTCGTTGCTACTGCCAACTGGAACCTCATATGTTCTCAAAATATCTTGTCACCACTTCAACCCTTTTGAACTTTCTTACCTCGATAACCGCAGTTTCAAACAATCCCTCCCGCTCACTCGAGGTGTTTATTTCATCTTCCTTTATTGATCGCGGATGTATTCTACCACAACACATAAGATGCATGTGTAGCCTTAACAAAAACACCGCCTTTTCTGTTTTAAACTTCCTTAAATGTCCTCATTAACTTATTAATCTTTCAAGAGCCCCATTGAATATGGAGCTCAGACAAATTCCAAACACCCTATACACAATAGATTCTCTCCAGATCTCTGATGTATCTCGTTGCGCTCACCTTTGGATTTAACCCTCCAAGTGGTTTCGACGAGATATCTCGTCCATCACGATCTGACTAATTTTGCTAATGATGAGATACCTCGTCATCAAGATATTGCCGATTCTTTGATGATGACCAGATAGAGATCGGGTCAGTTTTATTCTTTTGAAGTGATATCTCCTCTATCTAGATGTGGTCAGTTTTGCTAATGACATGACGAGATACCTTGTCGATACAATCACCAAGTGGGTTAATAAATTGTTTCCTGTAATAAACTGCATCTACACTTGTGAATTTTAAAAATTACAACCCCCCACTAGACCAATTGTCTACACCAATTCTACCACGACTGTGACTTTGATTTGTTATGAAACATGCATACGTTAGGATAACGGTTTTATTCTTTGAATACAAAGACGGTATATGGAGACAGTTTGTGTGTTGCTAAAGCACTCATCGCATGCATAATATACTAAATTTTAGCATTCAAATAATCTCAGTAAATTTTGGTTATTTTGTAAGGAAATCTGAATTTAAATATTTTTTTTGAAAACGAAGAATGAAAGCACAGGAAAATTTTTACATTGTACCACGTTTGCTAAAGAATACTCTACTGCTGAATTTGAAAAGGAATCTCTCTAAAATAAATGTCTGCCCACTATGAGAAGGAAGAAATATAAACCTATTCAAAACTATAATTTATTGTAACTATTGTGAGTGCAAAACATCGCAAGCTTAATTCTTTTCAGATATCTGTCGACTTTAAGATGACAGTTTTTGCGAAAACGATAGAAATAATAAGTGTCCAATCTGAATTGTTGTTCACATTTCACTTTTACTTTTTATTTATTTGAGTTAGTCATTATTTCAAACAAAAACATTGTCCTTTTCGTAACAAATGCTTCCGTTACCTTAGAATGTAACTGAAACTGTTTCAAATAATCGAGAAATATTTCTAAAATCTTTTTAAGTAACTGCTATTGTTTTTTGCAAAAATGTGTTTTAAGTCCTACCGGGATTTTCTTTGATGATATTTTCATCCAAAGATATACGTTTGTAATAAATTATTTATAAGAATATTTTTATTTCAATATATTTTGTTATTTAAAACATATGCGGTAGTTCAAATACTTACATAATGTGAATTAATATGTATGTTGCATAAAAAATAAATAAATATAAATTAAAAATCGAATCCAATTATAATCATGAAGGTAATGTTTTAAACTATTAAAAGTTCATGCATTTCTGCAATGCTAGTGATTTTTAAACAAAACTGATGAGATTTGTAAAACAATATCAATAATATCTTATAATTTTATCTTTCTAACACATTACATAAGGCTTTTTCTGTCAAGCTAAATGTAGGCAGCGGTAATGTTTCTGCTGCGGAGCGTGTTTTACATATGTATTCCGATCATGACGTCGCTCGACTTGCTTTTCGAATATGATTTCAGCACTTAGCTAATAAAAATTTCGAATAATGAATTCTGAATTGATATATGATAATTGATTGGTCAATGTTAATTAGATTTAATGCTAAAACGGTGATGATCTGCATTTTAAGGCAACCCCAATGTTTTATGCGAAAGCATTTGGGTAGCGGAAGTAAAATCTTCTCTTTCAATCTGGTTTGTTTAAACTTAAAATACCTTTCATATAAGCTTTATTCAAACAAAATAGCGTTTCATTACATTTTGTATTATCTCTTATACAAATCGCCCTATTTTTAATATCCAAATATATTATACACATTCTAATATGATTTCAGCACTTCGCCAATAAAAATTGCAAAGAATGAATTCCGAATTGATATATGATAGTTAATTTGTCAAAGTCAATTAGCTTAAACGCGCCAACAAAAATCGGCGATAAACAACATTTTAAATATGTATTATACGAAAGCATTTGGTAGTGAAAGTAAATTTTCTCTTTACACCTGGTTTATTTGCTTAAACTGAGAAGCTTCATTTAAACGAAAATTGAGTTTCATTTCTTTTATATTCCTACAAAAATTCTCCCCTTTTTAATATTCAAATATATTATACACATTAGAATATGATTACAGCACTTCGTTAATGAAAATTCCTAAGAACGAATTCCGAATTGATGTAAGATAAATGATTGGTCAATGTCAATTAGGTTAAACGTCGAACCAACCAAAACGGCGATAAACTACATTTTAAAGTTACCCCGATATGTATCATGCGAAAGCAGTTGGATAGCGGGAGTAAAAGTTTCACTTTCCATCTGGTTTGTTTAAACTGAAAATACCTCTCATATATAATAAGCTTTATTCAAACAAAAAGGGCAATTTTTGTATTTCTATAAAAATTGTCCTCATTGCAAAAGTCAAATACATCATACACATGAAACATTTTAATTCATTCAGTTCTTTTAAATTTAACAGTCAAATTGTAACGGGTGAACTACGAGCGCAGCGCCAGCTGCGGAACTATGAACCCCAGAACTGATATATATATATATATATATATATATATATATATATATATATATATATATATATATATATATATATATATATATATATATATATATATATATATATATATACAGAGACAGTTACGATTAACAAGGTGAAATATCCCGAAAATATAAGGTTCTGTGAACTTTCAAAATTGTCAAGGGATACACATTTATAGACAAGTGAAGAAGGGTTGCGCAGCTGTTAGAAGTCAGAGTAGGAAAGTAGGAAATACTTGTATGGTAATGACTCCTCTTGTTTTCTAATAGACCATTTCGGTTATATTTTGTATTATATATATGAGATAAAAATGCTTCAAACTTTTCGTTGCACTTATGTAACTTTAAAACTCATTTACTTTATAACTTTGTTCATGCTTAGTTCAAAGATTTAAAAACAGAAAACTAAATATTCGGTGAATAGACAACTTTAATTTTAAGATACTGTCTGAGTTCTCAAAATCAAATTTAGGTTAAGTGAGGGAACATACACACTTTTATTCCATAATTAATTTTGAATATTAAATATTTTTGTTAATAATTGGTACAAGGATTCTTAGATTAGTACTGATAAATTACTTTACAATATTCCAATGGTAGAATATTATTAAAGAATATTTTGTATTGTTAAGCTCCCTGTGTTGTATTTATAGTGATCATTTATAATTAACGGGTTAGAAAAATGAATTATTCACAATACTTCTTAAAAAATAATTATATATAAAATTTTATAAATATGATATAGTCGTCAGATAATAGCTTTGGAAAGTTTCATTAATTTTTTATTTGTTAAATTTATATTAAGGCAATTTACTTTTACTGGAATATTTAGGTATAAAAGTGTAGATCGCTTGAAAATGTATAAATTTGAAGTCTATACGTGAGAAAGGATACATAATAGCTTACATTCCTTTTAAAACAATGTATTTTCACTGCACTCTACTGGTTAAAATATTCAATCTTTTTTAGCGCGGATGGAAACATGATTTTCAGTGTTTTTCTTTCAATTCAATTTCTGTTTTGAATACATTCGTACTAGTATAATAAACCTCTTGACTAACTCAATTATAACTCTAATTTTCTCAGTTTTTTTCTCAGTAATTAGCATGTTTCTCTTGACCTTATGGAATGTAGAACTTTCATTACATTTGCTCTTCTTTCTTTACTGTTTCCATTATCTTGCATTAGTTTTATTTGGCTAAACATATCTTTTGACATCATTTCTATCCTTTTAATTGGTTCTATATGTTTGTGTGCAACGAAAAGAAGGGTCAAATAAATTTAATTAACTTTTCTAGATTTTTTTCTTAATTATTAGATTTCCCTTTATGGATTAAGTTAAAGCTGAAAGCTATTATAAAATCTCATTGTTTTTCTGTGTGTGTGAAAAATTAATATATTCTCTTAAAAATAAAATTCACTTTAAAAATGTATTATATTCTCTATTTTATTTTTAACTGATATTCTAAATGTTTATAAAAATCATTATATAATAGATTTTAAAATAAGTTCATCATTTTATTGAATTTATTTGTACAGCCCATAGTTAGTGTATATACGTTTTGTATGTAAGAAAATAAGATGAACTTTTCTAAAATCTCAAATATCGACAAAATGTTTTAGTTGAAAAGGAAAAAATCAAATAACATCATACAATAACTATATTAATATACCTTTCTTATTGTACAGTATGATATATAAACGTATCTAATTTTATTTTGCATTTATACATTTATAGAAATAAATATGTATATTTTGTATACATGAAGCTTCTTTCGGGATTGTTTTAGTTAGAAAAAGAGTCTCACGTTGATAATAGACATGTTTTTCCATGTTAAATACATACAATATTTAAAATTAAAGTACTGTATTATTTTTTGTTGAACTTTTGAGAACAACCCCCTGCCGTATGGTATATTTATGATGTATTACTTAGTATAGTTTATATACGTTACATTTCATTTTTGATGCATCTCATATGAGAAGAATTTTCTATCAGGTTAAATATAGGTGGCTACGGTGTTTCTGGGGTGATACGTATATATTGTATGTATTTTGAATGGTGACACTATTTGGCTTGTTTTTTAAATACGATTTCAGCACTTCACCAATAGAAATTCTTTAGAATAAATTATAACGCTAAATGTCGCCGAAACGGCGATAAACTACATTTTAAGGTCACCACTATTTGTATCATGCGATAGCAAAGTAAAGTGAGAGATGAGATATCTCTTTGAAAGCATACCTCAAGACGATCTAAGTAAAGTCTTAGACCACCTGGTTTGCTTGTTTATTTACACTAGAAATCCCTCTCATAAAGACATTTTATAATAGCTATTTCTATTTTATTGTATTTTTAAAAGTAAAGTAGACTGTAATATATTTGTTTAAATCGTAACAAGTATATAAAAAAGTATTAAGTACATAAAAAACGTTGTCCTTTAAAATGTAAGGAAAATATAATGGTTAGCTTTCCCCAAAGTTATGTAGCAGGAGACCATACAGTGGCAAACTAAGCCTTTCTAAAAATGAACTCTCATCAAAGGTACTAGATATGTACTACATAATTCGATTTTTATACGTTATTCAAATACATGACATGCCATTTAATAGCAACCACCTTAATAACCCTCCAAGTGTTTTCAAAGAGATATCTCATCCCTCAAGATCTGACCAATTTCGCTAATGACGAGATATCTCGTTATCAGGATATTGCCGATTTTTTTATGATAACGAGATCAATATATGGTCAGTTCTGTACTAATTACGAAATACCGCGCCAAGGCAACCACCAGGAGGGTTAACGTTTGGGCAGTTCACTTATTATTTTCTCTTTGGAGAAGTTTTCACTGTTTCAGAAGGATTTTGAAGCTATGATGGTAGATGTAGACTGTAATCTGAACTCTTACTGAGACTTAAGAGGATTCTTTATGAGGGGTTTAACCCTCTGATTTGTTCACACGCAAAATTCCACCTTACAAGCTGAGGACTTGCTTTTTTTAGGACTTGCTGAGGAATCTTTTTAATTATTCTAAGGAAATGGGCAATAAAATATTTCTAAATAATTCTATTCTACAGAATGGGCCAGCAGATTTGGTTTAATGAATTCTATTCCAAGGAAAGGACCAACAGAATCTTTGCAAAACCTTCTATTCTCAGGAAAGGAGCAAAAGAATATTTCAAAAGGAATATAATCTTAATTAAAGGACCAATACAGTCTTTCCAAAGCAAGTCTTAAAATTCAAAGTATAATCCTAAGTAAAATAATACGATTCAAAGTATAATCTTAAGTAAAGGACCAATGGAATTTTTTCAAATCTGTTCTACCAAATGAGCCAAAAGAATCGTTCCAAAGAATTACATTCCTAGGAAGGGACCAATAGTTGTAAGGATTATATTCCAAGGAATACATATTTCTATAGGTTAATCTATTTAATATATTATAATAAAACTATTTCTAAAGGTAGAAAGAATCCATGGATTTTTTAGAAACATGTGGTCATTTAATCATTAAATATGGTGTGGGGGTGTGTTACTATATATGTGTTACTAACAAATGTCGAGATCTCAGATGGTTAAATCATGGTAAAATCAACCCCTTAGAGGTATAAAACTCGCGTCACAAATAAAAAGTAATATTTTATATTAATGTTCTTACAAGAGGTGTTTCGCTGTTGAATTAAATATGAAGTATCGTATTTTTATTAACATTCTTTGATGTCGAATATATTTTTTTTCTGATGCCTCCTCCACAAAAAAAAATGTCATATATCTCTCGAAATCAGTTCTTTCAGTGAGATCGGATAAGTCATAACTGTTGAACTTTTATCACGTGAAATTCAGAGAGATGAAATATAGCTTGCTTTTCCTATCTCAAGGAACGACATTGATTTGTTAATTATTATAACGATGGTATTCTGCATTTCTTTTGCATGGAATCGTAAGCTTTTCATTTTTACTCCCTAGAAATGCTGACGAGTTAGGAAACATAATAAAATAAAGAAAACGAAAATGAATGCGAGGAATTTTAATGAGGTGAAAAAGAGTACACGCATATGAGGATAAGTGCTGATAGGAATTTAAAATTGATACTGAATATTTCTTTCTTTCGAATGGAATCCGGCATATTAAACGTGGTTACTTGTTTATTACATGTACCTAAAACTCTTGTAAATGTTAATATATTTTCATTTTTACTTCTAGAAACAATCATTTCTCAAAATTATTGCATTTAAATGACGTTTTAAGAGATCAATTATCTAAAATGTGAACATAAAATTTAAAAAATATATTTAACAGGCATTTCTACTAAATTTTTAAGTAAAAATTTTGTTTTATCATTCTTACTTTATTGATATATGGTCATGGTATTTAATATATCATATAAACATTAAACACAGAATAATTATACGCAGTTTATGTTTATATATAGTTTTAAATAATACCACATTTAAAAGCTTAAACATACCTTGCAAAATAAAATCCAACGGGAAGTTTAATAATTTATAAGTTAAGCCTATGATTCTAAATATGATATTGTATATTATTGAAACAGCTGATTTTCATAAATGATGACATGATGCACATAGGGTGTTGTCTACGTTTAGATGGGTTTTGATGCATATTTTAACTTGAATATAGTCTGCATGAAGTCTAAGAACTATATTTTCTGGTAACTTTATGACTGTCAATGTCTTCAGCTGTGATTCATGTCATATATCGTTCATTGTTGATGTCATAATTTCTGTGTAGTCGTCAGTCATTCTTATTTCAGTAAAGAAAAGAGAATTAAAATGAGAAAAAAGGATAATCTTGGAGATATTTGTATCTTTAAATGGAATGTCAATCATATAAACAAGGTTTAAACGCCCAAAATACCTTATACAAAACGAAGTTTTCATATTTAACCCTCCTGGTGGATGTCTAGACAAGATGTCTCGTCATTATCAAAAACTGACCAGACCTTACTGGGCAGGATATCTCATCATTAGAAGAAAAGTGACCAGATCTCTATCTCATCATCATAAAAAATCGACAATATCTTGACGACGAGGTATCTCGTAATTACAAAATTGGTCAGATTTCGATGGACAAGATATCTCGTCAAATCCACTTGGAGGGCTAATAGTTATTATCTTTAGTGTTGGCGATTTACGATTTGCCATCTGCGTTCCTTATATTTGATTAAAATTAAAATATAAGAAATTGAAATGTAAAAATACCGCTAAAAATGTCAAATCTATAAAATTATTTTTCTTTAAAATGAGCTTTATTATGATCGATCACTGACCACAGGCACTAAAAAGGACGAACTAACAACAGCTATTTGCAACTAGCACCCAGTGGTAAGCCGGCGTTACCTTAACAGGAACAATCCCCAATATGGTTTACTGTGGATGTTTGGAGAGTGAGGTGCCAGCTCAGGTGTTAACCTCGTTATCTGGAAATAGTTAAAAATTACAAGGTGTCCTGGGATTGATCCCGGATCGTCGCTAATAGCCCGTTGTATTTCTCCTGACGTTAATCCTCCTGCACGAAGTACCTCGTCATTAGAAAAACTGGCCAGATCTTGATCTTGTCATCATCAAAAATCGGCAAGATCTTATTGACGAGATAGCTCGTCACTAGCAAAATTGGTCAAACTTCGAAGGATGATAAATCTCGTGAAAACCACTTGGAGGATTAATTAACTACCTACCTACTCAACGTCCATAAGTTTACAAGCGGAATTCGATCTCACTATCTACTTGGTAGAAGACGAACGTCATAACTACACGAAAATAAAAAAATGTTTAACAAATCATTAACTTTTCATTAATGACAGTCGAGTTTATTTCCCACCTACAAAAGTTCTTCGAAAACTATCTGATTTGAAAATAAGTATGGGATCGAATATTCGATTACAATCGAAGGACTCATAAATCACTAAGTCGCACATCAAATATCAATCACAGTAAACGCCTCTTCACTTTACCTTTCACTAACTGAAAAAAGGACCCCAGCAAAGGATCCCCAATCGTATTAATTCAAAAAAGAAATCGAAGTCAACATTTCCACAAAATTACCTCTGCTCCTACCAAAGGTGATCTATATTATATCTTATCTTCTCTCCACCTTCCACCTCAAACAGGCACTATCACTTTTTCATCTGTCCTCATCTTTCTTTTTTCTATCTCTCTCTTCTTTTCAACTATTTTCTCCCTTTTTCAAGTGAAAAATAATAAAAGAAGGGGAGATACACACAAAGGCGTTTCAAAAAGTGGGGAACATTTTTTGAAGCGTGGGGAAGCGGAAGATAAAAGCGAAGTTCGTTTCCGGAGAAATTGATTTCTTTGGAGGCAGTCCAAAAAGACGGGATGTTGTAAGTCTGTTCGAATTGATGTAAAGGATTGTTCTAGAGCATGGATGGACCGAGAGCGAAAGGGGAAGACGGCCTGGGACTTGTTCGACCCAGACTTGTACAGCTTGGGTAGACAACTTTTTGTGTTATTAGGAGGGACTTGGAATATTAAAGCAACTTTTGTAGTCTTTTTTCAAACATTTTTCTTTCACTTCTCCCTATCTTCCTTTCACTTCTCCCTCTACGTTAGTGAATGAGGTTTCAGGAAAGCATTCAATATTTGACAAGCCAAAATAGCGAACTTTCAAGGAAACTGAAATATTATATTATTTTCTCAGAAGTTCTTTTAAATAATCCTTCTATAACCATTCTGGTGGTTGTCTCGACGAGATATCTCGTCGTTTCCAAAATTGACCAGAGCTTGATGGACGAGATGTCTCGTCATTAGAAGAAACCTGGCCACAGCTTAATGGACGAGGTATTTAGTCATTAAAAAACTGACCAGATCTTTATCTCGTCATCTTCAAAAATTGGCAATACCTTGATGACGAGAATAACCGGCATTGGAAGAAATTTGACCAGAGCTTGATGGATGAGACAACTCTTGATTTGAAGAAAACTGGCCAGAGCTTGTCGGACGAGATATCACTTCATTGGAAGAAATCTGACCAGAGTTTGACGGACGAGATATCTCATCATTGGAAAAAATAGACCAGAGCTTGATGGTTGAGATATCTCTTCAATGGAAGAAAACTAACCACATCATCTTAATCTCTCGAAATTTTAAATTTCCAAGTTGATTCTTTAATTGAAAAGTTTGGAAACCACTTCTCTACGAAAGCATCACCGGCTACGTGATAAAAATATAATTTGAATAAACTCCATTTTAGTTAAACTAATTGTTTTAAAACTGTACGTTTTTATTAATTATATTAATTCAATTGGTATTAAATTAATTGTGTCGTACGGTTTGCTTTACGTACAAAAATATCATTTAAATGCGTTCCGATTGAAAACTAACCACAGTAACGTCGGAATCCCCTTTTCCTGAGTTTGGTGTTCCAATGAGTGGATGTAATGATTTTGGATGTCCTTGAAATGCTCAACGGTGAAATGTCCTTTGAAATTGAGAATCATCATCCGTCTAAGCGACTAATTGCGTTCAAGAAGTGTTCCCCCATAATTTTGTAATATTGTAGAATACACTGGTCTCTTATGAGAAACGTGAAATATTTCAAAATAAAGAGTACAGTCCACCGTTCAGAGACCTATGGATAGTGATCGATTTGAGAATTAATATGCACGCTTTGACATAATAAATAGCTCAGTGGGTTTGCCCACTTCTCTAACAGTAGATCTATGTGTGGTACATTAGTTAAATCTCTAACAGTGGGTAACTCTTCTTTGACGGCAAATACTATCTCTGTGTGTCTATCTATCTACTTGGCAAAAAATATCATTGTTTGGCGCAGCATGACCAGATCTCACCCTCGCGCCATTAATTCCAACCAACCAAACTCAGTTCTTAATTAAAATTGCACCATGCATTTTTGGGGAGTCACCAGGCTTTGGTGATTCCGGTTCTGGCTTCCGGAAGAACCCCAACTCAAATGCTGGTTAGCAGCAATCAGTTATTCGATGTTATTTCAGCGTGTTATCAACTGTGCCATAAACATCTCAGATAGCTAGGTAGGTATTTCAATTAACGTCACACTGGAGCAACACAACGGGGTATTGGTGACGATCTGGGATCAATCCCAAAGGGGACATCCGAGGACAACACCACGTAATTTTGAATCATAGTCAGATGACGAGGCAACACCTGAGCTGTCACCCCACTCTTCAAACTTCCATACCACGCCAACGTGAAAACATTTGAGGCCACGACAGATTTAAAGCGCACCAGCCCCCTTTGTACACGATGGTGTTTGGCTGGATTCGAACTCGCAACCCTTAGGTTACTAATCCGTTACTCTTCCAACCGGGCCACCTTGGCCATAACCATCGCAGGAACAAGGAACCATAATTTATTCAGACGTAACAATTAATACTGGTAAATGAATAAAGAGCAAATAGTTTGACATGCGTACGGAGAAAAGTTCCGTGGTGCACTTCTAGTCTAAGAATTCTTAATGTGAACAGTTGCAGCAATAAGAACACAAATTCTAGATATGTTTTTAAGCGTTGCCACAACATCCTCCCCCAGATGTGAACTGAAAGTTTACAACGACGAATCATACAGCGAAAGTTACTTTTTTCCTCGGACGTAGAGTCATGTCATGCTGGGACTTGTCAGTAACCTCTGGAGGAGCTTGCACCAAAAGAAAGGCTGGCTTTAAACGGTCGACACTGATGTTGGACTGTCGGTTGCCAATCTGGATGGTGTAATTGCGTTCATGCCTTGCAAGAACAGTACAGAGACCTTCATACGGCGCTTGTAGTGGTTTTATCACTCCGTTCTGTTGGATAAAGACATGAGAATATTTGTTGAGTACTGGGTGCCAGATTTTAGATGTTCCGTGTCGTCGTGGAGAGGTACATCTCAATTTGGACATGGAATCCCGAAGTTGCTGGATAAGGTGGTCTGCCAGGACCTCTTCAGATGGTTGGAAGAAATCCCCGGGAAGACGTAGAGGAGTGCCATAAATCAGCTCAGTCGAAGAAGCATGCAGGTCTTCCTTCAAACAGGAACGCAAACCTGAAAGCTGAACCTAAAAGAACGCTTGGAGAGTGTTAGTCCAGTTAACAGTATCAAGACATTTCATCGCTGTCTTCATATCACTGTGGGAGCGCTCAACCATTCCGTTGGCAGCTGGGTGATAAGTAGTGCAACGTATGCGTTTAACTCCTAGCAAAGCTGCAAGGGATCTAAAAAATTCGCATTCAAATTGCCTGCCCTGGTCAGATGTGATCACATCTGGCACACCAAAACGACTTATCCACCCTGAGAATAGTGGATGCGCAACAGTTTCTGCCCTAATACCCTCGAAGGGAAATGCTTCCAGCCAACGTGTGAACCTATCCATAATAGTTAAGCAATAAAGAAATTTACTGGAAGGTGGGAGTGGTTAAACCAAATCTATATGCATACGTGCAAAACGACTTTTATGAGGGTTGAAATTTCCTATAGGAGCTTGTGTATGGCGGGTTATTTTGGATTTTTGACATGGTATGCAAGTCTTACACCATAAAGCACAATCTTTTTCATTTCAGTCCAAATATAACGGTTACACGAAAGTTTTTTAAGTTGTTCGCTTACCAGGGTGAGATAAATTATGGATGGCTTGAAAAACATTCATCCTGAATTGTTGAGGGATATATGGCCTAATTGTGCTGGTGGAAACGTCACACTGAATTTTGACACTTTTAAATAGGATGGGTTTGAAATCAAGGTTTGGTGACTGTTTTAGTTTCAAAAGTTCCTCATCAGCATTCTGGGCCTTTGCAACAGCCTCGTAATCTATAGGAGACGGACGTTCCACAGCACACACCCGAGATAAAGTATCAGCGACAACATTATCCTGACCAGATATGTGACGAATGTCGTTTGAATATTGACCTATGAAAACAAGATAGCGAACCTGAGGAGCCGAGCTGTTTTCGCTTTGCTTTTTTAAAGCATTGGTGAGGGGCTTGTGATCGGTGAAAATTATGAAGTGTCGTCCTTCAAGCATGTACAAAATGTTCTTTATGGACGCCATATACCGATAACAATTCACGATCAATCGCGCTGTAAGTTTTCTCTGCCGTAGAAAGTTTTAGCAAGAATGCTAACGGTATCCAACCATCACCGATCTTTTGTTGCAAAGCCGCACCCAAAGCTACATCAGAAGCATCGACCGTAATTGTCAAAGGATATCTAGAACCCTGGTACGCTAACATAGCTACTTTAGCAAGTACGGTTCTACTCGATTCAAACGGTTTTGTGCATCCTCAGTAAGCTCAATTTTTCGTGTCGCGTTTTTTGCCATTCTAATTCAACACATGGCCCAGGAATGCACCTCTGATTTATCAAACACACATTTATGACAAGACCATATTCAACAAATCGTTTGAAAGCAGCTTTGAGATGCTGTGTTTTCGGAAATTGAATTTGATGCAATCAAACAATCATCCAAATATGGAAAACATATATCTAAATCTTGTAGAATAAAGTTCATAAAACTTTTCAATGTCTGGGCAGGATTACATAGACCAAAAGGCATGTCGACAAACTCAAATAAACCAAAGGGGTTTATGATAGCCATTATTCGACATGGTCTGGCTCCACCGATATTTGATAGTAAGCTTTAGTTAAATCGGTATTTGATAGTAAGCTTTAGTAGAATATACCGTTTTACTCAACAAAAATATTGCAGTCATGAATGCAAGGGACAGGGTAGCGATCAGGAATGGTTTTTGCGTTATGCATCGTATAATCACCACAGCAATGCCAACTGCCATCAGAATGTTTAACCATATGAAGCGGACTTGCCCATCTACTCTTCGAAGGTCGACACCAACCTTGGTTCCCCATGTAAGCGAATTCGCGTTTAGCAATACCGATAGTACCGAGTTTAGTAGGGGACAAACGACGTGCTTTGGCGTGTACTGAAGGACCTGTTGCTTCTATAAAATGTGTAACATTATGCCACAACACTCTCCCCAGATGTGAAATGAAGGTTTCTAACGACGAAACCCCAACTCAATTGCTGGCTAGCAGCAATCAATTATTCGATGTTATTTCAGCGTGTTATCAACTGTGCCATAAGCATCTCAGGAACAAGAAAACATAACTTATTCAAACGTAACAATTAATACTGGTAAATGAATAAGGAGTGAATGGTTTGACATGCGTACGGAGAAAAGTTCCGTGGTACACTTCTAGTCTAAGAACTCTTAACGCGAACAGTTGCAACAATAAGAATAAAAATTCTGGAGATGTGTTTTAAGTGTTGCTACACATTGTTACCTACCAAATCTAGTCTTTTGCGAACCAAAGTACTTTTTATGGCATCTTTATATGAAGATATGACTCTGACAACTTTCGCTAGGGCAAAGCGTTCTATTAATCTGAAGAATGTCGGATCCATTTATTCTTTTTTTGCTTTATGCAGGGTGTCATAAAAATATCTGGTCAAATTGAAAAAGTGGTAGAGGATCCAAAAATAAATATTTTTGCGCGTCTGGTAATGCCGCGTTTAGATGGTAGAAAGGGCTGTTTGGATCAGTCGATAACATCGTTTCTTTGGCGTAAAGCGTGATTCCCAGCTCGGATTTTCAATAGGAAGCTCCGAATTCGCGTAGCCGTTGAAAATCCGATCCTAAGAATGGTGTTCAGGACTTCCAGATCTACAAGTTTAAAACAACTTCTAAATTTTCTTTAACGATTATTTAATTACTCTAATATTTTCATTTAATCCTCTAAGGGTTTCATGTGCATAATTCCTCCTTGCAACTTGCAGTCTTCCCTGCCTGACTTCTAACCAATTTCGTTTCTCTTGACCAATGAAATTTTATCGAAGGATTCTATTCTTAGGAAATGAGCAATAAAATCTTTCCAAACGATTATACTCTAAGGAAATTACAAACAGCATATTTCCAAATGATGCTATTGTATAGAATGGGATAATATGGCGTAGAAAAGGATTATATATATATATTTTTTTATCAGAAAATAACATAGGGAATTAATCCAAAGAAAGGCTCTATTTTAAGGAAAGGACCAGTATAATCTTTCAAAAGGATTCTATGCTAAGGAAAGGAGCAATATAGAATTTTTCCAAAGGCTTGTACTCTTTAAAGAAAGGACCAATAGCATCTTTCTAAAGTATTCTAGTCTACACAAAGACAAATAGAATATTTCCAAAAAATGTATTTTAAGGAAAGGAGAAATAGAATCGTTCCAAAAGAAGGTACCATTTTAAGAAAAGAAACAATAGAATATTTTCAAAGGTTGAAAGAATCCATGGTTCATTTATAAAGATGTGGTTATTTAGTCATTAAGTGCGTTGTGGAGTAAAAGCAACACCACGCCACTTGGAAATCTAGCGACGCTCAGATGGTTAACAAGCCCTCAATTCACATTCCTCCATATATTCCTTCCTCCATACCTTATTTCCCATCGTCACTGGCTTTCCCTAAAACTACCAAGAACTTTGAATCCAGAAGGGGATATAAAATGAGCGACATTACCCGAGTTTTATCGTACAAGGACCACATGGGACGCACAGAAAAAGCTTCACTGATCAAGCTATCCAGCTTTGATCTTAGAAAGACACTCCACTTGCTTCTTTTGTCTCAGAGTCTCTTATTCCTCGAGAATTTCCGGGAGAAGAAAATCCTGTTTTGTCGTTCGCGTAAAAGATATTTTGATGCAGGTTACTGTAGATTACCAGGTTCAGGTAACAAGTATGATATGCGGAATTGTTGGCATTGTATGTGAGTATCAGAAGATTTATTTTGAGTTGACCGAAATATATTTTTTGTACTTTCGTTAAAGCTACTAAAATAAATATCTAAAATAAGAAACCTTTAAAAGATTGCTGATATTACCTGTAGAAAGATAAAAAAATTGATACCAATCTCTTCTGCAATTCTATACGTAGTACATCTATTGAATTTGTTTTTTAAACTTTGGACCATAGTTGTGTTATAAAGTACACCACCTACAGTCCATCAAATATTTCCTTAAAAAGTCAATTAACTCTTATTAACTCTTATAGTGCTTATTAGAAAAGTACCAGTTCTTGAGTGACAAAATATCTCGTCAATAGATGAAAACTGACCATATGTTGATCTCGTCATGATAAGAAAATCGACAGTATCTTGATGACGAGTTATCTCGTCATTAACAAAATGGGCCAGATCTTGATGGACAAGATATCACGTTAGTAGTCAGTTGTAGTGTTACGGATCATAATTGAGAGATTGCTTTCCAATTATTGAAATATCTCCTACTTAGAGTTGACAAATGAGAAAACAATGCTTCTTTTGTCTCAGAGTTTTTCATTTCTCGAGAATTTTCTGGAGAAGAAAAATCCTGTTTTTCTTTCGCGTAAAAGATATTTTGATGCAGGTTACTGCAGATTGGTAGGTTCAGGTAAGAAGTATGATAGGCGCTATGGTTGGCATTGTAAGTGAAAATTATGAGACTTATTTTGAGCCGACCGGAAGCACAATTTTTTTCCTAAGGCTACTAAAATAAGTGTTTTCAAAAGATTGATGATATTACCAGTAGAAATTGGCACTAAACTTTACTGTTATTCTATATGTAGTTTTTATATTTAACCAGCAGAATTACTCGGCGTTACTCGGGTTGAATCGTTTAAATAACTTCCGCTTTATTTAATAAATAGAAATTCCTATTCATAACACGTAACAACTACCACACTCTAATTGTTGAATACACAATTGTTAAATACACAATTTCACAAATGTAAATGAATGTCATTTAACATTTTACATATTTGTCGAATTTAAATTTTTAGTAAGAAAGAAGTCTCTAGAATGTGCCAATGTTACCAAGAATGCATAGAATAATTCAGAGTATGCATATAAATGCCTGTATATCATTTAAAAACAAATCTTTTCCAAAAATTATCATACAAAAATGTTTTTAAAACTAATTAAATCATTTACCTTGATTACAGTTATTGAACGAAAAATCACATATTGAAAATCCAAAAATGCGTCTTAAAACAGATTTTAAAAAAGCTTCGCACAAAAAGTAATGAATGTATCTGTTTCTTCATTACAAAAAAGATTCTTGGAATATAACAGACACACATTTTAAAAAGCAAACAATTATAAAGTACCAAGGTTGCCATATTATTATTTTAAAATATTACCAGTAATATTTTAAAAGGTCCTGTTCGGTATATTTCATTTATGTTTTATTCTAGTTAGCATCTCTCCCAAATAATCAGAATTTTTTTATATTTCGCAAAGAAAAAAGGCTAAAAATAAATAGTCAGAATTCAAATTCCGTAAAAATAATTTTTGGAAAAATAATTGATTTTTCAGCAGTACTGGTAAAACAATCCAAGTAATAGCAATGCTCAATATGCATTTCAGCTTCTCCAAAGCCACCAAATTATGGTCGATTTGGTGGCTTTGGAGAAGCTGAAGTATAGTTACTCAGATGTTTTAGCATGAAACTTGTCTAAATACATAAGCAAAGGAATGTAAAATAACGTATTCACTACACTAAAATAAAATGTATAAAGTACAGAACATAACATTTAAATATGTTCGATAAATTTTATGTCATACTTGTGCTAACACACAGACACAAAATCAGACATAGAACGAGAAGATGGACAGAAAGACTAACGCAACCAAATTCCGTCACTAAATGAATGTAAGTACACACAGTATGCAGTTTCATGAACATATATTCAATCGTTTGGACGTAGCACGGGCACACAAATACAGACAGATGGACACCAAACGCGCATGAGACGGATTTCGCCTCAGAAGGGCCCAAAACAAATAGAAAACGTGAAATGGGTCGAAAATATTCAATATACAAGCACTCCATTCTTATTTATATAGATACTAGCATAATTGCCCGATCTCAATCGGGTTGGAATGGTTAACTATATATTGAAAGTGACCAGAAAATAATCACTTTCCTCTTTCGTAGGAAAATGCCAAATTATTTAAGTATGTATAAAATAATTTTTAACACCTTTTAGACATTTTTATAATTTCTACATCCTACTTTGGACAAAAATCCTATACATGCATATATATCCATGTGATGCATTTAACATATATCACCCCCCTGCTAAAGGTACACTCTGGAACCAGGTTTGCGACATTTTCGAATTTCGCAAACATTAGGGAATGATGACAAATTAATTTCATAAGATATTTATCACTAAGTTTGTTCAAAAGTGGATACGCATTGATTCTTGGACATTCCGTTTTGCGGCACGGGCAATAATAATAGAACTTGTTTTAAAATTGAATGCATTCTTTTCAAAAGTAACATATTACCATTTTTAATGGTAAATCGATTTGATAGTTTCTTCTAACAAATCATTGTTTTTAAGAAAACCCCTGCCATATATAAGTTGATTAAGTATAGCTTTAATTCGTAAAATAAACTACCCTTATCTTCTGTCGTTATATGACAAACAATTTGTAATATTTCAAAAGTCCTGGTTCGGATCATTTTAACATTAATGATCTTTCAATACTGACGAAATTCCACTTAATACTTGCTTTAATCTAACATATATGCCGCTTTAAATCAAATACTTTGCGGTGGTGTTGCGTGTGAAAAGGAATCACAATTTATTGAAATAATAAATATTTGAAACAGAAAACAAAGCAATGAAACAAAATAAAAGTTGACGGGAAAAAAGTTGTTCTAAAGATATAAATTCGTGGTTCTTTTTTCCTCTTGATCTCGCACAGTTGCCCCAACTTACAACTAAATATTTAAAATACGAAATTAATATCGAGCGAAAGAAACAGAAAATAACACTGCACGTGGCAAACAAACACGAGTTTTCGTTTTGTTGCAAATTATGGTTTGTTTCAAATATTCGAAAATACTTTATAGTTCGCAAAGAAATTAAATAAGGCTCAAAATACAAAAGTATTATAATTTAAATTCCATAAAAATAGTTTGAAAAAATAATTGATTTTTCAGCAGTACTGGTAAAACAATCCAAGTAATTGCAATGCTCAATATACCTTCCAGCTACTCAAAACTACTTAATTATGGTTGATTTAAATATAGTTACTCAGATGTTTTAACTTGAAACTTTCCTAAATATTTAAGCAAAGGATTTTCAGATAATGCATTCACTAAAATAAGATGTGGTGTATCAAATATAAAACATTAAATTAAAATATATTGAACAAATATGATGTGATACTTGTACAAACACACAGATACAAAATCGAACATAGAACAAGAAGATGGACAGACAGACATTACGTAACCTTCAGTTACTAAATGAATGTAAAATCTCACAGTATGCAACGTTTCGTGAAAATATATTCAACCGTTTGGCGTAGTACGGGCACACACATACAGACAAACAGATACACCAAACGGGCAAGAGACGGATTTAGCATCAGAAAGGTCCAAAATGGATAGAAAACTTGAAATGGGTCGAAAATATTCAATGTACAAACACTTAATTCTTATTTATATAGATACTAGCAAAATTTGAGGACCTCTCGGGTTGAATTGGTTAATTATATACTGAAAGTGACCAGAAAAAATCAGTTTCCCCTTTCATAGAAAAATGCCAAATCATTTAAGTGTAAGTAAAATAATTTTTTAACACCTTTTCGACATTTTTGTAATTTCTACAACCTATTTTGGACACAAATTCTATAAATTCAAATCCATCCATATAATACATTAATATCCCCAGCTAAAGATACAAATTGGCAAAAGGTGAGACACTAAGGTAACCTGATACAAAAGACGATTTTGAGGGATTAGGAATTCCCATTCTTACGTTCTATTCATGTAAAGTTGCTCAACTCAATTCGTAAAAATGACTAATCTACTGCGGATACTCTCTCGCATAATTTACCTGCCAATATTTTTTATTTGTGGCACTCTTCGAACTTCGTTACCATTAAGGGAAATATGACAAATTAATTTTATTAGATATTTATCAGCAATTCTGTTTTAAAAGTGTATACGCATTTTCTTGAAAATTGCGTTTTGTGGCAAGCGCAATAATAAAAGAACTTACTTTAAAATTTAATGTCTTCAGAGTAATGATTAAGCAAAGGTAACTTATTACCATTTTTTAAATGCTAAATCAATTTAGCAGCGTTTCTTCTAAAAAAATAATTGTTTTAAACAAACTTCCTTACATAAGTTGCTTAAATATAGCTTCATTTCATAAAATAAGCCACCTTGGGCATCTGTTACTATGACAAAGATTTTGTAATATTTCAAAAGTCGTAGTTCAGATATTTTTAACAATAACGTTCTTTCAATAATGGCAAAATTACACTTAAAATTTTCTTTATTCTAATTTACATGCCGCTTTAAACAGAATAAGTTGTGGTGGTGGTGTGTGTGATGAAAAGGAATTGCAATTTATTAAAATAAAAACTATTGAAAACAGAAAAAGCAGATAATTAAAACAAAATAAAAGGTTGACGGGAAAAAATTTTAAAGATATAAATTCGTGATTATTTTTTATCTCTTGATCTCTCACAGTTGCCACAACTTACAACTAAAAATTATATAGAATTTAAAAATATGAAATTAATTCGGTGCGAAAAGAATATCACTGCACGTGGCAAACGAACACGAGTTTCCATTTTGTTAAAAATTTCATCTGTCACAAATGTTCTGAAATAGTTTATATTTTGCAAAGAAAATAAATAAGGTTCAAAATAAAAAGGTATTCGAATTTAAATTTTGTGAAAATAGTATTTTTTAAAGTAATTGATTTTTCAGAAGTACTGGTAAAACAATTTAAATAATTGCAATGCTCAATGTGCATTCCACCTTCTCCAAAACTACCAAATTATGATTGATTTAAGTAGAGATTGAAACTTGCTTAAATACGTAAGCAAAGGAATTTAAAATACTGCAGTCATACTACATTAAAATATGGTTTATCAAATGTAGAACATTGCATTAAAATATTTTGAAAAAATTGTATGTGATACTTGTACAAACACACAGACACAAAATTGAACATAGAACATGAAGACGGACAGACAGACTTACACAACTAACTTCAGTCACTAAATGAATGTAAATACTCACAGTATGCAAAGTTTCATTCAAGCGTTTGGACGTAGCACGGGCACACACATACAGACAGACATACAGAGGGACAGACAGTCAGGCACCAAACATGCAAGAGATGGATTTTGAAGGACCCAAACGGTGATGATGATCAGAAGGACCCAAAACAGATAGAAAACTTGAAATGATCGAAAATAATGTACAAACACTCCATTATTTATATAGATAGATTTGTTTTATAAACTGACCATATGTATTATAATGCACACAGGTACAGTTCATCATATATTTCCTTTATGGATCGATTAACCCTTCTAGTGATTATCTAGACAACGTTTCTCGTCTTTTTAGAAAAAAATGACCAGATCTTGAAAGACGATATAGCTCGTTAAAAGAAGAAAAGTGGCCAGACCTTGATTTCGTCATTATCGAAAAATTCGGCAGTATCTTGATGACGAGATGTAGTCATTAAAAGAATTGGTCAGATCTTGATGGACGAGATATCTCGTCGTTGTTTCGTGGAGGATAATTGAGAGAATGTTTTACAAGGCTTGGTGCTTAGATATGTCGTACATAGAGGTGGCAAGCGTAAAAACAATGCTTATTTCGTCTCATAGTCTCTTATTCCTTGAGAATTTCTGGAAGAAAATCTCTTATCGTTCGGGTAAAATATATTTTGATGGATGTTACTGCAGATTACAAGGTTCAAGTAACAAGTATAAGCGGTATAGTTGGAATTGTATGTGAGTATTAGATGTAGGTAGGTATTTATTTAAATTAACGTCACACTGGAGCAACATAACGGGCTATTGGCGACGGTCCGGGTTTAAACCCGAAGGGAAAGATCGAGGACAACACCACGTAATTTCGAACCACGGTCAGATGACGATGTGAGTATTAGAAGATTTGAATTGACCAGAATAATTTTTGGGATTTTTCGTTAAAGCTACTAAAGTAAAGCTTTTCAAAAGATCGCAGATATTACCTGTAGAGAGATTAGAAATTGGCACTAAACTTTTCTGTTATTCTATTTGTAGTATCCATGTATTAAATTTGTTTTATAAACTTTCGACTACAATTGTGTTATAAAGTACACCACCTACAGCCCATCAAATATTTCCTTTAATAAATCCTAAAGGGTTTCAATTATCTCTTCATAGTATTTCAATTATCTCGGAAATTTGGACCATTATTTTGTGACTTACAACCATATCTGTGTGTACTCATGGTTCTTCAGTTTAGGGTTATATGTTATTGCCTTTTAACTCAGATGTTGTTTCGTCGAAATATCTCGTTCATAAAGATCTGACCAATTTTGCTAATAACGAGAAAACTCGTCATCAAGTTATTGCCGATTTTTCTTAGATGAAGATCTGGTCAGTTATGCATGCTGATGACAAGATACTTCGTTCATCAAGAACTAGTCAGTTATGCTAATGACGGAATACCTCATCGAAACAACCACCAAGAGAGTTAATGAGAAATGTAAGCATAGTGGTAAAACTGAGAGATTGCTTGGCGTGACCCCTCCTTTACATGGTTAAGGTGAGGTGTATCAATATCCTAGGTATATAAAGGTGCTAAGGTATATAAATATTCTGACACCTAATGGTATTCTGATGTCCATGAATGGTCTAAATATTCGATAAGACATAGTGTCCATCACACCTTAACTCTCTGAGGTGTTCATGCGTATATACACGTTCTGAAACTTCTTCATGAGTTATGATCTTCTTCACCAATGGAATCGTTCCGAGAATTCTTTCAATCAATAGATGTGTAAATATACTCATTATGTGTAGTGCTGGAATAAAGGAACATTGCACTACTCGAAACTTCAGTGACGTTCAGATGGTTGAAAACTGAATTTTTGACACGTGCGAAATACATGAAAATACGAAGGTATATCTACACCCATAGATTTTTTATCGAAAAACATTTATTGTTAACTTAGTACCTTTTGAACGGTTCAAATAGAAAACTAATTTTTGTCTAGTTCAAATAGAAACACGTAATTCACTGAATGGATCGCATCTCGAAAGAGCTAGGTGTTCAATTTGCGTAGTAAAATGTATGTGATTTTGGTAATTACCTCGCCTACAAAGTCATAAACTGAGTTGTTGGATTAACAGAAAACACATAAAATATGTAATCAACGCTTTAACCTTTGCATCCATCACATATATTCGCTTTACCTTTATCCCTTTGTGGAGTTAATAATATTTAAAACACAATGATGACTACAGTAAAACAGCACACTTATCATATTAGTATATCATTGTAACTTCTGTGCTGTTCAAGACATCAATCACGTCCTCTTTCATTGTCCATTACATAATCATGAAAGATTTCTCTTTCAACTTGGTGCCTCTCTTGGGACGTACTTCTTACTAATAATGATTTCTCTACATTTAGGAGCTTGTTTTTGTAATACCTTTTATACCCTCCAAGTAGTTTCGACGAGATATTTCGTCCATCAAGATCTGAACAATCTTGTTAACGGCGATACATCTCGTCATCAAGATTTCTGATATTTGAATGATGATGAGATCAAGATCTGGCTAGAATTTTAATGACGAAATATCTCGTCCATCTAGATCAGGTCAATTTTTTAGGGACAAGATACCTCGGCGAGACAACCACCTAGATGGTTAATAAAAATGTTGTCACTGTTAGTAATGTATCCCATCTATATCTGCAATATTTTTGTGGTGAATATAGAAATAAAATATTTAAAATAGAAAAATATCGTATCAGATATGACACATTATACCCATAGATATTGGCACTGATATTATACGACCCATAAATGAGTTTAACAGTTTCAGTAAATTAATTATAACCATATATCTTGTCTTAGGAGAAAATGAAACCTATTTTTAACCCTCTGAGGGTTTCGCAAGCATATATTACTTGCAGTCATCACTGCATGATTTCTTGACCAAAGGAATATTTCCTGGGATTCTTTGAACCAATATATGTGTTTATTTAGTCATGTATGTGCTGTAGGGGAAAAACAACACTATATAACTCCTAAATCATGTGATACTCAAAGGGTTATTTGAATTATACACGCTCAAAATCGGCTCGCTTTTATCTTAAAAAAAACAGTCTATGCAAGACAAAACAATAGACTTATATAAGTGACCTTACAGTATTAAATGAAGACTTATTCTGCAAGGTAGGCAGAAGAAATCAAAGATAAAGCTGGAGGGATACACTTGCTAAAATTCCGGCTACCCCTTGTTGATATGCTATAGCTTGTACTGTATAGACTTAAAATTTTCAACAGTTCAGATCGTGTCTTGTTTAGAGATTGTGACGAAATGTACTCCACCCAACTTAGAGTTTACCAAAATTGTGGGGAGACATTTTTAAGACATATTGGAAGGCCAGAGATTTACTTCCAAACCTGCAGAGTGATTAACTGTTGTTTATTTATATATTTTTTATTATATATCTCGTTTCATTTTGTCCGTTTCCCCTTTGTCTCCATGGTTTTTGCTGAGTGTTTACTCTAGTGAATGAATTTATTTCAAGTGCTACTGCTAAAACTAAAAAAAAAACTTGATCTTAGAAACTTGAATTTTGGCTTTCAATAACAAAACTAATCACGATAATTCCTACTTAAAACCATAAAAACGAAGGTAATTTTCTCCCACTCTTGTAAATTCTTTTACAATCTCCATTCGCCTTTAAATATTGACAAAGAGAATCCGTGGAGACTTAATACTTCACTTCATCATCTCAAGCCTGTATTTTTCATTTCTTCTCATTTTGTAATACTGTATTAAACACACATATAATCCATTTAGTTTGAAGCATTTTTTATCCTATTATTGTGGGTTTTAAGAATTTAAACCTAAGGTAAAGGAAATCCTTTGGCCTTGTTCTCAATTGTTTTTAAAATTCGTCTACAGTTTTATTCAGCAGTTTTTGAAATACCCGGATAGCGCTGTATTATACTTCTTACTTTTTTGTGAGGCGATTCACCGAATTTCTTCTATAGTTATTTTAGTAATTACTCAAATACCGGGTAGTGTTGAATAAGATTTCTTGCTTACTTATAAGGTAATGTGTTTGCATAATCAAAAAGATGTCTGACGAAGACGTAATTTATATTTATTCGATGTTTTTGTCGCTTTGATAACAAATAGTTTTCAGTGTTGTAACATGTAACAGAATATTTACATTATTCATTGCCGATTTCTATTTATTGCATAATATATGTATGAGTTAAACAAGTGAAATTATATCTAATTTCATGCTTTTATTCCATTCATCAAATAATTAATAGGAGTAGCCTTTTCCTTTTAAAACCAGCAATTTGAATTTGCTGTCGACGACATGAATTCCTTTAACTCTCTAAGTGGTTTCGACGAGATATCTCGTTCATAAATATCTGACGTGGTTTTAATGACGAGATACTTACTTCGTTGAAAAAACTGCCCTATTACTTCAAAGGAATGAAGATTCAAGTGGTAAAAAGTCTCCCTTGTCCAGCACTGGTGATAATTTGTAACAGGTTTTTGCATCAGAGGCTGATCATTTTAGGGTAGCTTTTGACATGAAGATAAACCATCAAGAAGATTAAAGGGATACGTTCGTTTCGCTTAAGATATCATACTTTCTTTAAAGTAACACCTTGTACCTGTTGAATTCATGCCTGTTCCGTATCAGGGCCAATATCAATGCTTTATTTATCATGTATAATATATGTTAATTGTGCTTTTTAGTTTTTGTAGTCAGTATTTCTTCTTCAACTACCATCGACTTTTTATTTTACTGCATGTTAACTTTAGCATTGTGCTTATTTATACCATACAGATTATTCACTCTTACTAAGCGTTTCTAATATCATTAATATTCCAGATTAATTGTTTCTCGCGACTATTAGATTTAAGGCGATGGTAGACTTTCAAAATCACTAAAATCGATTTTTGAATTTTAACTCTAAAAATGAATTGATATCAAACTTTATAGACAGCAAATAATTTTTTAGTTATTATCCATTTTGATGGAGTTGCATGTACAGCAATATAAAACCTATAGTAAATAATATAGTAAAAACAAATAGAAATAAGTAAATAAAAAAACGTATAGAAAAAGGTACGTAACTTCTATCAATATCATTTTCATCAAAATTGTAAAAGTAAAATATTGTATATAAATATTATTATTCCGTATACTAGCAGCCTGTATTGCCTATGTACTTTCTTTACACTTTTGACATAGCATCCTTGTGTGCATTATATGACTTACTTTCATGTGTTTTGCAACACCTGTGTCTCTTACGATACTTTGGTTTTTACAATATCCCCACAACCCTATTTTATGTAATCAATAATTTTATATCACCTTCAGAATTCTTCAGATATAAATATTGCATTTTCAGTATTAATGTTTAATCCCTTTGCAAAATAATTTTATTTTTAATAGATTTTTAGACTTTAATTTTAACTTCTTAGAATTTACTACTTATGGTTCTGAATTTCCATTGAATTTCTTAGTATTTACTACTTATGATACTGAATTTCTTAGAATTTGTTATATATGGCACTGAATTTCTTAGAATTAATTACTTATGATACTGAACTATAGACAATGATTGAAATTTCTGTACCTGTTCTTGAACTCAACTTTTTGTAGTTGTTCATAAAAATACTTCAATTGTCTTTCAGCACTATCGAGGAAAACAAAGTTGAAGTGAAATGTGCTGAAAAATATGGAATGAAAATGCATTTTCCCTTAATATAAGGAAACCCAAAAAATTGAGGAACAGCCCACAAAAAAACCCCAATGAAAACAAACCACAATATTAAATAAGCTTCATGCAAAGAGTATTTTTTCCTACCGCCAAAAGAATCACGCAAAGTACCAGTATCAAAGCAGGCCAGGCACTTCGACACGTTCGTGCCTATTCAGAGCTCCTGGTTCAATAAATCGCCCATGAAAGGAACCATTTTTAATTAAAAACAGCTAACCACATCATAAAAAGCGTTAATGGCAATGAAATGACTTTCAGATTACCTCACCTCTCACACACATCATTGTCAAGTTACTGCTGATGAAAGGATGAAGTTCTTAGCGAAACAGACTCTTAATTAATAAATCAAGAGGATAAAATTATCTTCGGAAAATTAGGAGAAAAAATAGGGTTCGATCATTAATTCTCGATTAATACAGTAGTTTCGTTCCGGTCAGCTACAGTTAACATTTGATTTTGACATTTTTTTCCAGAAATTCAATTCAGAAGTATTCTATTTGTTATTATAAAAATATTTTTTTAGCCCCAAAAATGTTTTATTCAATTTAGTTCAACCATCGTTGATATAATTATATATTTAATTGTTGCATCTCTTCAGAAAAATATCCAACTACAGAGAAAAATACAGGAAAAAAGACACATAAATGCAATTAAAAAATAGATAAAAATAGAACATTCCATTAAATCAGATTACTTATCAAATTGTAATCATTAAAAATATATCAACTTCCAAGAAAGAATTATACAGTTTTAAAAATCTGTCCATAACAAAATTGCTACGTACATTCTTTTTGAAAGGTTAAACAAAACTAATTGACAGTTTCCGGAGGGGACTAAAATTTAAAGGGCGTATCAGTTTTGTTATGTAGAAGATTGTAATTTTTTTTTGTTAAAGCAATGTCTCTACTGAGTTTCAAAGTAATGAAACAGATGATTTCTGATTCAGAATAATGTATACCTAGATTCATAATTCTTAAAACAAATATATCTCACAAGTTTATACTGTGTGCTTTCAATGCCTTATACTGGATAACATTGATATAGTAACAGACTGTCATATTATAGATATGACTGTCATATCATAGAATAGTAAATTTGCATACCGCAAACTTGACTTATGACTGTCATACCTGCGATATGACAGTCGTAAGTCAGTCCCGATATAACATATAGAGTAAATAATAAAATTATAGTGTTAGTATTACAAAAATCTTTCTGTTTCGATTGATCCATCCAAGCTTGCAGTATGCAAATTTTATAATAGATCTTATGTGACAGTTGAAGGATGAACCCGAATCATAATGTATATCTAAATCAACAAAATTACAGTTCGTCAATAGACATTTCTCTCATGCTTTGCATAAAGAGAATATCATTTGTCGTAATTGATCCTAGACGGACTATTGTAGGGCCTAGGGGAAAAGGGCCAAAAGTTCCTTGGGGAAGTCCATTTCTTACGACCCAAATTACCCAGCAAACAATAACGGACTTAAGGTTGGGAAAGTGGTGGTGGAATTATAGCTAAAAGACAATACATGTAACAAAACATCCTGCAAAAGGATGTAAAATAAAAGGGATGATACAAACTCTTCAAGATTGATATCAAATAGATCAGACAAAACACGATGCACTAAACATCCTACACAAGACAAAACATTGTCGGAAATAGAAGAAAGAGGGAATTCATTAAAGTTTTTTCCAGACACACACGTATTCGCGTTAATCGGTAGAAAGCTCTGAAGCTCACCAGCGGAAAAGATTACCATACACAAAATCACGTATGGTGATTACCCTAGGTGATTATTTGTTTAGTCAAATTCTTAATCATTGCTGTCTCTTCCGGCAGCGAAATGTAAATTCGGACTCGGAATCCAAGATAAAGACACCAATTGTCAGAACGGATTGCCAATAACTTTAACTTACATCCTAATTAAACGAATCAACGCCTGCAATCACGTGAATCAATGCCAACTCACCAGAACAAGACAATATTTGTTATCTAAATGCTACCAATCTGCTATCAGTTTCGAAAAGAATCGAATTTTCAGAGATAACGAATGCTTTGAGTCGCTTAATTTTTCCTTTAGCTTCTTGTTTATCAGAGCCGCATCTGAATATTTACTTACTAAGAAGGAAAGCATATATTTTATTTAACTTTAGTATGAGAGAAATATTTTTTGTAAACAAGAAACCTGCTGATCAAATGCTCTACAAATAATACTTGTAGGTATTACTTTAACGCTTCAAGTGTTTCGACGAGATATCTGAGCCAAGATCTGGGTTAAATTTGCTAAGGAGGAGATGCCTCCGAGACAAATTGCCCCATTACTCCAAGGGGAATGTAAGCCCAAGCAGGAAAAACAAATTGTCCCTTGCCCAGAACTGGTGACACGTTTTTGCACCAGAGGCTGAACACTATCAAGGTAGTTTTCGACACGAAGATACGCCACCAGGAGCGTTAAAATGTAGTTATCCCCGATTTGGTAACGTTGAACGTTTAATCTAATTGGCGTTAACCAATAATCTATCATATACGGAATATATCAATACAGAATTCATTTTTTTCATACTGCCGAAATTTACTGCCGATTTTTTTCATACTGCCAGAATTCATTTCAGAATTCATACTGCCGAAATGCTGAAATTCTATTCGAAAAACCCTCTGACGTCACGTTCAGAATACGTACCGGAAAAAAGTATCGCCACTTAAACACTATCACCTATAGCTTGACATAAAATGCCTCTCACAGTTCAGGGCGACGATTGGTGCATATAAATATAGAAAAAGAACGAGGTTTTGAAATCGAGATTATATATATATTTCATTTGATATTCTTGATTACCAAGTATTAACAATATTTTCTTCAAATAAAATTTCCGAAAAGGTAATTATTGCTCAGACTGTTTACAAAAGAGGAAAAGTTCAGTGTGACAGAAATTTTCTTGTATGACAACTGGAGTTGGTCTACACCGATCTTCAAATGAAATAGACGAAATATGTGCTAATAAAATACTGATTATTTCTTCCGATCTCTCGGTTTGATTATCTCTCACTTAGTTGTGGGAAAAGCATGAAAGAAAGAAAGAAAAGCATGACAAATTATTGATTCGTTAAAGTAGTCATCCAGCGTGATTCTACTAGTCTGTGCTTCGATAGCCAATAGGCCCAAGCCGATTCGTAAGACCACGTGACTTACGCTCCAGAGATCTTACGACAGCGAGTCCGTCCACATGGTGTGTCTATTTCAATAGAAGGTTGCTTTAATTATTAAACCATTGTCTCCGTAACTATAAAGAATTTAAACAATATAATTACTAGTTATTTTTCAAAGGTTGAGTTAAACTTTCTTGCAACTTGAAAATTGCCTTTAATTGTGGTGACCTGCAACGGGTTAACTACACAATTGAAAAAATAAGAGTTACTGGTTACTCTTCAAATGTTTAATTGAGTCTTGTTTACGCTTGAAGAATTTTTTCGCTTCTAAGGTTTAGTCTTGTCATCAATTTGAAATATATCTATGTTTTGCGTTCATTTTTACAATTAACAAACGGCTTCACTTCAAAAAATTCAAATCATGTAGTTGCTAAACATAGGCATTGAAATTGAATTTTATTTTAAAACAGGACATATAAATTATAATTGTATTTTGAATTTATAGTGAATGAAATGATAGAAAATTTCGCATTCTGAGAATAATACATTGTACTTAGCACTATCAAGTACTTGCATATATTGTATCCAAATATTAGCATTTGAAAATTATCTTCACAGTTGAATAATAAATAATTACTACAATTTAATCGTATGCCGTTTTAATATTTGAGATGATTGGAAGAGAATCTCACCAAAATTACTGAATACCTGAAATTGTGTAATTCCCATACTTAGCTCCCTACTTTCAATCTGAATAAATTAAATTTACGAATTCCAAATGAGTTCTTCCATATTTACTGTTGCACAGTTATGAACTGATGCGCTCATATTTACTGTTGACTTAACTGATTACTTCATTGCGATTATTGTTGATTTATTGAATGACTACGAAAACAGTATTCTTAATTAATACTATACCCAGTTGTGTATTGGATTTATAACTTTCTCAAAATACGCAGATAATAATAAATTAGAGATTATTTAAGTTGCCTAATGTGCAATTATGGTAAACTTTTGCTCATACTCGCTGCTTAAGTACTTGTGTTAGTTAATTAGAAGAGAAGTTACAATGGAATCGTAGTAAGTCACGATGATTAAAATTTTCAGAAATTAATGTTTTCTCGGAATTATACAAAGATAATCCTGATGTTTTAATACAGTAACCATCTAGATGTAACATGATGGTTATGAAATATTTACTTTTAAGGAAAAAAGAGCAAATTATACAAGAGAGTATGCTATTTTTACTTAAAACTATGTACCATTTCGCACTTGCTTGTTCTCTCGTTTATAATAATTGCTTCAGGCCACTGTTCTGGCAGAACGATTCCTCAACAAATGACCCAAGAACATAGCACAAAACAAAGGACCCAACAAACCGGCTTACTAATCTTGTCTACTTGGACGTTGATGAAGAAAATCTACTCGAATAGTATATATCGGGTCTCTTAAGAATGTATGGATCTATTCAGCACCTTTTGCGCATACACCCCACACTGGGGCATACCAGAAGTACTTCCTCCTGAGGGTTTAACTTTCGTGGAGCTTTATCTTCGCTTCGGAAACTGTCTTGCAGTGTCCAGACCCTCCGGTATAAAAACCTGCTCCAAATTGTCACCTGTTCTGGACAAAGGACATTTTGTTTTTCCTACTTGGATTTTCATTTCCCCTTGGTGTAATAGGGCAGTTTTTCTCGGCCATATGTCTCGTCCTTAAAGAAAATGACTAGATCTTAAACGAGATATCTCGTCGAAACGCTTGGATGATTAATAGCTGTACTAACACTCCAAGTGTTTCGACGAAACTAAGGGTCGTATGTATAGTGCAGAATATTTTTATACATATGGTTGATAATTTACGATTTCTCTACCTACCTTTTGGGTCCAGACTTTTGAAGAACCTCATCTTGACTTTTGAAGAACCCTAGTCCACTAACTTGACGATGCCTATACCTGTCTGTCTACCACGATAACTACCCCAAACACAAAATCTGTCCCTGTCTGTTGCCGTAGAAACGATCCTGATTCTATTTCCCTTCGGGGGTGCTTGAAGGAAGGCATTCAAGTTTGTCGCATTAGCGCACTCCATTACAAATTCAAAACACATATTTTAAGATTTCCGCTTGTCACCGAGAAGATATGTACTACTAAACAGCCTCTTTTTCTTTCTCCTGCATTGGCGACAAAATAAAATTAAGTCATCTCCGAGGATCACAGCTACTCTAAATGAAAGAGTCTTGTTTCTATAGCGACCGCCACAACTCAGATGTGGTGTAGACGGAAGTTCTTGTTATTCAAGATAGAAGAAGCCCTACGATATTTCAATTCCACAGATGGCCCCATGGGTAAAGTCTAAGTTTACTGGTTGAAATAAGTGATATTTGAAATCCCGATTTTATAGGAATGTATTAAGACTTCTCTGTGGTGTTATGGAATTTAAAATTCACAAAGGTCAAGTAAAAAACGAGCGATGCATCGAAAAACAATTTTATGGAGGTTATTGTACCACAAACAGTTAACTTTAACTTTACGCCTAAAGAGAACAAAAACAAAGTAATTTAATTTAGAACTGATTTTCTTCATTTAGTTTAAATCACCTGAATTATTTATTCCCTAGATAAAGTACGATTCCTAGTTATACAAAACACCAACGTCTAATGCATCTATTATAATTTATGTGCTACAGATACCAAATATCTTTGTTGCCGAGCACACATCTACAAATGTTAAGCCTAATTGGTAAAATGCGAAAACATCGGTGTAAATATGGATACAATGGTTCAAAATCACTTGTGGAGAATCGTGGGAATAAGGTAAAACATTGTACATATGCAAAACAGTTCAGTCTACGTCGACATGCGCAAAGCACCAGCGCACGTGAGAACTAAACTGGCACGTAAAACAGCATCGAGCAGCATGGCCAGTTTAGACAGGAATTCCGAGATTGCTGTGGTACGAAGCGTTATTAACAATCAAAAAGGTCGAAAGATGTCACAAAGATGACAACTGGACATGTTGGGAAAGGGTCGACTTATTGAAATGTTGAAATCTGGTCGATCACAAACCGAAGAGCCTCGAATTCTGAATGGGCCTCAGTGTGTGATCTCCAGACTGTGGCGGAGGATTCAAACAACTGGAGATGTTACCCGACGACAAGCACCAGGTCGGACAAGGGTAGCAACTACTCGGCAAGACCTATATTTGACGATAACTGCGCGACGTCAGAGGAACCGTTCTGTCAGACAACTGGGTTCAAGCCCTGACAGCTGCCACAGGAGTCATAGTTTCGAAACAAACTGTTTACAGGAGACTCAGACACGTTGGTCTCTATGCCAGACGATCAGCAGTTTGCATCACCTCACGTCTGCACAGAAACGCGCGCGTTTACAGTGGAGTTTGGAACATTGGCAGAGGAGTCAACAACAATGGGGCAATGTCTTGTTCAGTGACGAGTTCAGATTTCGCATGCAAACTGATTCTTGACGTACCACTATCTGGAGAGAACGTGGAACGCGTTTTCATCCGGGAAACATCACGGAAAGACATTGTTTTCGTTCAGGAGTCTGGTCTGGGCAGGCATCATTCTGGACGGCCGCATAAACCTCCACATCTTTGATACGGGGTCTGTTACCGGTCAAAGATACAAAGACGAAGTCCGTGAGCCTACCGTTCGCCTGTTGCGAGGTGCTGTCGGTCCTGGTTTCATATTCATGGATGATAACGCGCCTCCTCACCGCGCAGCCCTGGTCGACGCCTTCCTTCAAAGTGAAGATATCCACCGCATGCAGTGGGCTGCCAACTCTTCTGATCTGAATCCTATAGAGCATGTGTGGGATATGCTCGGGAGACATATTGTAGCTCTCCTCTACCCACCAAGGTGCGTTCCGGAATTGAAAACTGCTCTCCGTGAGGCTTGGAACTCTTTGAGCACACATCTTATCCATACCCTCATCGAAAGTATGCGAAATCGTTGTGTAGCATGAGTGGTTACCAGAGGTTCCTACACACCGTATTAAACTTCAGCATCACATTGTTTTAATCATTCTGTGTCACTAAAGTTGACACTCGTATTGTGAACCTTTTTCTTTCAAACCTTTTCTTTGGATAATAAAAGTCATTTTTATTCTTGTTTTGCATTGTTTTCTTCTTTAACCCTATTACACCCGCATACCGCGCTTCCTTCCATACCGATATAGATTTTCTGAAATACTCACATAAACAGCAATTGAGCTTAACTTTTGGACATGAGTGCACAAATGAGAAGGATTTTTAGTGCAAACAAGCAACTGGAAAACAAAAGGTTTACTTCAGATTATCCAATACGGAATAGGTACAAGAAGTACGTTTTACAAAAAAAAGATACTATCGTCATTAATATTTAAGCTTTCAAGAAAATAACCTCTCACAATGACAGATTTTTCTGTGATGTAGGTTAGTGGAATATATATAGATATGCCAGGCAATTGAACAAACACGAAAACAGCTTGTTGAAAATGGTAGATCAGCAAGGGAATTACAATTAAGTGTTAGTAAAAAGCTGCTTACTTAAAACAGCTTGTTGCACACATGTCAAACACCAAATATTTTTAAATGTCCTGTGCAATGGGGCCATGGTAACCCAGTTGGTAGAGTCTCGGATTAGCAAACAGAGGGTTGAGAATTCGAAAATTGATCCAAACAAAGACCGTTGTGGGAGCTGGTGTATTTTAAGTCTGCCATGGCCTCAAATGTTCTCACGTTGACGGGGTGTGGAAGTTTAGAGAATACGCGATGCCAGCTCAGGAGTTCACCACGCCATTTAACCGGGGCTTAAAATTATCGTCGGATTTTGCGTTTTCGTCGTTGTTGTTATGTGTTGTCGTCGGATCTTACCCTTTGGGATTCATTCCGACAATTCTCCAATAGCCCGTTATATTGTTCCAGGGTCATGTAAAATCAACTACCTACCTGTGTTTCAAATTTTATTAAATTATGCTTGGTATGGTTGGTAATTATCAATATATAAAACTTTTACTAAGCTAAGTGGTTTCATTAATTTTTATTCGTCAGATAAATATATTATATTATGGCAATACACGTTTTATTTATATAAAAGAATTTTCCTGAAAATAAGCATGTATACAAACAAAAAAATTTAAGATGTCTTCTACTACCACACTGTGCTCCTACCTTACAAGAATGCAGGTTTCTTTTAATACCTAAAGGGGTATGATAAGGTTGATAAGGTTGCGGTTAACAAATGTATTACTCTACGGAAATGGGCAGTTTGTTAGAGCTTAGTGATAGTAGCCATATCAAACACAGAAACTTAGTCTGATTAAAAGATTAAGGCAGATCTTGTAATTGAAACAATGACCGAAATTCATTTATTTATTATGAAGAAATATTAAGCAAACAACTGTTTCTTCCGGATAGTCCACTTTTGTTCTTTTTTAAGTACTAGTGTTTTCGTTCACAATTTTAAATCATTGCGGAATTAATTTTGTTTTTGTTATAAAATTGACGTCAATTAATTTTTAGTATGCATTATTTAACATTTAAGTACATAATAAAACCTATGAAAATGTGTGTGAAGAGTTGTTGCTATTTCTATTATTTTCAAAGTATTGTATGTTACCAATTACTCAAAATGCTCAATAAAGAAATGTAAAAGAGAAACAATATAATTTAGGCCTAATTTAATCCTTAAACTAATAATATTTTATGCTAACGCAACCCGCCTGGTGGTTGTCCTCTACAAGATATCTCGTTATTAAAAAAATTGGTCAGAACTTGATAGACGAGATATCTCGTCGAAACCAATTGGAGAGTTCATAGATCGAAATTAGCTCATTAATTTTTTAAACATTACATACAAAATATTCTTGAACATGAATTTAAACCATCTGAGAGGTTCACCTGAGAGTTCTAAAACCTGTAGTCTTCATTGCATCACCACTTTTGACCTTAGCCACTACAATCTTTCCTAGGAATCTTTCAAATAATAGATGTGGTTATTTAGTCATTAAAAGTACTATGGGGGCTAATTTGTACCACCAATAAGATCCGGAAATCTCTTGATGATCAGAGGGTTAAAATGCAATTGATTTTTTCATACAAATCCTAAGCACCAAATGCAACACACAATCTAAGACAAACTCAAAGAATCAAAGGATGACTAATCCCCAAAATTCCGATTCTTATCTGGGATTTTTCTCATTCACAGCAATCCGTTAAAACCGAGCTAAAAACAAACCTAAAAATCGATTTAAGTTAGGGATGAGCATTCGTTTCCAGGCTTCGAAACATTTTTCATTTCTCCTCCGTACCTTCTCAGCTCAGACTGCGATGCATCCCAAATACACGAGATTTTCAATTTTGACCGGAATGATAAATGGTCATGCCCCTCCTTTGACGCATGTTTCACGGCGGTTCATTATAATTGACAAACTACTGAATTTGGTCGAGCAGTTCTTGGGCCTATCACTTGGCTTGGGGTGTACGGAGATGAACGATTCCGAGGAGCGTGCAATTCCGTTTTGTTTCTTCATTGGCAGTAGGGAATGAAATGATTAGGTTTGGCGATGTTTCATTTTATGGTGGGAATCGGGATAAGTTTTAATGTTGTAGCGAATTGATTGTATGGAGGGCAATACTAAGATTACAAGGTACGGTCGATCACGGCTAACTGAATTGGAGGAAACTTGTAGAAAAGACTACAAATCATACAGGATTCATAAAATAGAGGGCAATAAACAATTTTTTACGTGCCCAGGATCATCTGACCAAAACTAATAGTAACGTGACTCTTAGAAACTAGCATTCATCATCTGATTGGTCCACAAGACGGGATAAGACACCGATCCATTGATTCACTATCTGATTGGTCCACTCGACTTGCGATTTCACCACTTTTGCCGCCACTCTATAAGAATGCGAATTCACACATCTATCCTGACGTAAGATGTTATATCGCCAAAAGAGGTGATAAGCTGACAAATCGCCCAACAAAGTACATTTTTCACAGAGCAGTCATGTGATAATTGGTCGAAGTTGGTCGCACTTTTTGAGGCTTCCCTCGATATATCAATGCTCAAACTACTTATATTTTATGTCTATGATCTGAATCAGGTAGTCCTTGCTGAAGAGTGAGTGTCACTCCAACAATTTCGAGGTGCGTGCTTTTCAATTTCGTTTCTTTATTGGCAGTAAGGAATGAATGATTAGGTTTGGTGATGTTTCATTTTATGGTGGGGAATGGGATGCTTTTTAATTTTGTAATGAATTGATAGTATCGAGGGTAATAGTTACAAGGATTGTAAGGTAAGTTTGGTGACGGGTGACTGTATTAGAAGCAGCTTGTATAAGTGACGGTTCGAATCCGTAAATTCCTTTTACAAATTCGAGGTGCAGGATGTCTAGTTTCATCTTTTTATTAGCAATTGGGAATGAAATTATTAGGTTGGTAATGTTTCATTTTACGGAAGGAATTGAAATGCCTTTTAACTAGAAGTACGGGAAGTTACCACATCTGTTTCAAAATTCGCATTACATTAACCTGTCTTTTTTATACTACTTTAGTTTTTAAATTCGTTAAAGTAATAAGTACATCTCACTTTTCTCGAGGAGCATTTTTCGCATACAGATTTTTGCAATCCGGGCAACTATTTTGAGGGGATTATGTTTGCGAGATCTTCTCACTTCTTCGCATTTTTATCTTTTTTTTTACATCTTTATACTGCCATTGTCAAAATCTTTGTATTAGCTGCATCATCATTTCTAGGTGCCAGATGGTGAGGGAGAAGCTTTTCACAGAGTGGAAAAATGAAATTTCTCCTGTTAAGTATCTACCTCTCCGTCACTTCTTTTTATAAGATCCAAGTATTTACCACAGGTACATCTAACATATTGTAAAAATATGTGATTAACCCTCCTGGCGGCGAGGCATCTCAAAGTTGTGTTCCCGAAAACGGCACCCCAAAAAAGCGAGTTCCCTTTAAAAGTGTCAGGGTTTGGACAAAGGGAGTGCTTTCCCCTTCTTCAGTCAATTGGTCTCAGCAGTGGTCTATTTAGACCGGACCATCAAAGAGAGCGATGACAGTGATAGATAGCAAAGCCACGGGCCCAGAATACCCTAAGTATACACAGAATCTTCTCGAGGGTGCTTCTCAAATACTTGTACAACGACTTTCAAACAGTGAAATAATTCAGGGGCCCAAGATACATTCGACTGATCCATACAAATTTTCTTATACGTGTTTGAAAAAACAAATATTTACTGTAACAATGGGAAACTTTGAAATTATAAATTTATATATTTTTCTTTTAATGAGTAATTTTCTACTAATTGTAAATAAGTTAAATTCTAGCATTGATTTTCTTCCCCACAAAAGTTTGCCTCCATTACACAGATTTACAGCATAATTTTTGTAAATGAAGCGATGAAATTATTTATCGCAGTTGAGTTAGACATGAGAGACTTAAAGCAAAGCTAAACAAAAAATATTCAATACTTGCTTTGTTAATGTAAAATATCCTAAAGAGTAACCACAACGGATATTACCCCAAAGGTTTTCAGATTTTGGGTGTTCACATATCCGTGAAGAAATGAGTAGAATCAAAACCGTACACATATGGTAAACTGAGTTATTTTGCACCAATAACTTTTTAAAGAAATGAAGTATGGGACGTTTGGAATCTTCTTGATCACAATTTTGAACGATTATTTTTATTAAATTTTAATGGTCTAGTTATTTCAGACAATCCCTGAGAACCCCAATAGACTAAAATGGCATCCGGATAATTAACGAACCGTTAATTATCCGGGTATATAGGCGCAAGATACAGAATACAAAAATGGAGGAATTAAGTAAATCCCGAAACATTTGCGATTTGTTTCATATAAATGGTTGAAAATAATTTTATAAATCCATACAAATTATTTGAGTGATAATGGTTTGACGTAGCCCTCAACAGTTTTACATAAAAAAAACCTAAATTTCAACCAGCATTTTCGAGGATCTGTGTCTCGTCATCTGACCGTGTTTCAAAATTACGTGGTGTTGTCCTTGGATCTTTCCCTTCGGGTTTGATCCTGGACCGTCGCTAATAGCCGTTGTCTTGCTCCAGTGCGACGTTAATTAAATACCTATCCACTGAAAATGAAGTGTTTCTCAACCGCCGGTATCAGCCAATTACCTTGCCCTAGCATTAGTTATATCGGGTCGTAAGAGGTTATCCTGGGATTTGTCATTTTTGATATCTAAGGATTTTTTATGATGAAATATTTTATAGTGATAATATTCTGAGAATATTCGTGAATGGTGCCAAAATGTTCAGAATCAGAAAGCCTTAATAATATCTGTATAGATAACATCACTGACCAAGTAACAGTAAAGAAAATTTCTCCACTGAAAATGAAAATCAAAGGGGAAATGAATCATCTATCGGGGTCTCAAATCTGATAATACTAAATACTGTTTCTTCGCAAGTTCTCCTAGCAGTGTAAGTTTTCGTTTCGAAAATCGAGTGACGTGATTTTTTTTAAAGTAATAAGCCCTAAAGATTAAAATTTTAATATGAATAAGAGACAAGGGATTTCGTTTAACTTTGGTGTACAGAAGTCTCGTATGGAAGGTGTTTATAGCCCAACAAATATAAATATTTTGTGAACAGAATGAGATGAAAATCAGCGCAAATTATTTTAATTTTGGCCTGAAAAAATTTACAACGCGTTACAAGATTTCATTAGTTCAGTGATTGATAGCTAATTTCCTCCTCCATTTCCTTATAACCATGACATAATTAATAATTGTTTTTTAATGCATGCACTTTAAAAGAATTTTAAAGGTATTTACGAGTAAATTTGTTGAAACCGGACCCTCTTATAAAACACTATCTGAATTACCCGGCGTCGATCGAATTGTTTGTAACTCATCGTAATATTCAATAGTAGTCCTATGGGGATTTCGAATTGTTTTGAGATCTCTCTACATACCCAGGACAAATCAAATGGAGTTAATATCTAGACTATGTTTCTCGCAGAGTTTTAAAGAATGAGTGTAGCAAATTCGATATGAGTTGATCAAACTGTCATAGTAAGGATAATCAATGGTAATTTCTATGGGGATTTCGAGGGCAGCGGTAGCCCAGTTCGAAGAGCAACGGATTAGAAAACAGAGGGTTGCGAGTTCGAAACTCGGTCCAGCCAAAGACCGTCGGATACACGAAGGCTGGTGCACGTTAAATCTGTCGTGGCCTCAAGTGTCCTCACGTTGGCGAAGTGTGGAAGTTTGGAGTGGGGTGCCGGCTCAAGTATTGTTCTTGACCGTGGTTCAAAATTATGAGGCGTTGTTCTGGGATCTTTCACTTCAGGATTGATCCCGGAACATCCCCAATAGCCCGTTGTGTTGGGGGGACATTAATTAACATCCAGGGGGACATTAATTAACTACCTACCCATTTGGATTTCGAATTGTTTTTAGCCCCTTCTCCCGACCCAGGACAAATAGAACGGGATTACTATCCTGTATAACCTATGTTTCCCGCAGACATCCAAAAATTGAATGTACTAAATCTGGTGTGAATTCGTCTTCAAAATATTCAATGTTATTCCAATGGGGATTTTGAATTGTTTTTAGCCTTTCTCCAGACCTAAAGCAAAAGAACGTGTTAAATATGTAGTCTATATTTTCCACAGGATTCTAAGGAATGAATGTACCAAATTTGGTGTGAATTGGTATGACAGTGATCGTAAAATATTCAATGTTATTTCTAAGTGGATTTCAAATTTGTTTTGGCCCCTCTGCAGATCTAGGACCAATTGAACGGGGTTAATATATAGCCTACGTTGCCAGCAGGATTCTATAGAATGAATGTACCATATATTTGGTGTGAATTGTTCAGACAGTGATCGTAAAAATACTTAACGCTATTCCTATGGTGATTTCGAATTGTTTTACCTCTTCTCCACATCCAAGAAAAATAGAACGGGGGTTAATATGTAGCATACTTTACCCGTAGGGTTCTGAAGAATAAGTGTACCAAATTTGATGTGGATAGGTCAAACGGTGTAGATTTGTATAGAGGACAGAAAGACGCCAACTCAGCTTTGTATACAGATGTCTATCCCCTTGTTGCATTATGTGCGTTAAATATATTTTATTTCTTATCTGAAATGTTTATAATTAAATAGAATACTGCAGGTAAAATAAGAAAAGCTATGCAAATACGATGATTTGGGAAATTCAGATTTAAAAAAAATTTAGTCGCACCTGCTAGTAGCATGGCGGTGTTAAAGAATTTTAAAGACAAGTACGAAAGGAAGTACGAACAAGTACGAAGTACATTTGCCAAGACTGACAAATGTTAAGAATTTTAGGGCGGTAGGACGTCTCATTACCTTCAAATGGTAAAAGTTCGATATAGGTATGTCCTAGGCATATTAAGACTATATTCTCTCGTTTGATAGTGATATCTAGGAGGTGTTCTAGAAGTGACATACAAGAGCGCACCACCCCTTAAAAAACTAAATTATGTTTTGCGCAAATTACATTCATACGAGGCGAAAGGTCTTTACCCATAGTTTCCTTTTTTTGCAAAACATATTTTATTTAACATGATTTTCAAAGGGTTAATTATCCATTGTTAATTAATGTTTGTGAGAAAGAACCAAACTAGAGGTTTTGGAATTTTTTAATTCTTTATCGCATCGATGGCCCGCAGGTAGCCGGCTTCACCAAACCTATTAGAACTCCGTCAATTATCGCACTTCATTAAGTTTCCAATACGTAGAGAAATATTAAAATAAACAATTGTGCGTAATTTAAAATGTATGTCTTGTGATTTTGGCTGCAGCAAAAATCATACCTTTAATTTTTTTAATTTTCAATCTTTTTCCCTGAATTCATGTCCTTTCGCTTTTGTTTGGTAAATTTTAATCGTATTTCAAATGAAGCATTTAAAAATGTTTTCATCTCAAAAAGTAAAAGCAAAATAGCAGTGAGAATACATTTTCGAAAAGTGCGTGTCGGTTCCAAATTCCCAATTCAACTTCTTTTTCCCGAAGAACCCAAAAATAGACGCTTTCAAAGTGTAGCTTAACAAAGACAGGAATGCCGTCGTGATACTCAACGAACACGCCAAAGGCAATGACTTGAGGGAAGCATTTTAGGGATTGTCCGTTCCCATCAGGACCCCTCGCACAAAAGGTGTCCAGTCACGCCCTCTCGTTAGAGGACACGGGTGGTAGAGGGGAAGGAAAAGTGACCGTTCAAAGATTCTCGGGGTTGACACTTAAGCTTACATTTTGGTTTACGAGATATCTCGGGGTTGACACTTAAACTGGCATTTTGGTTTACGAAATATCTCGGGGTGGCCGCCTGAAGGGTTAAGCCAATAAAGAGTTCTTTTTCTAGATTTGACAGTAAGTTGGGGTACCATTTTTGTAAAATGTCGGAGTCACACGTTGTGTAGTTATTTTCGGATTTCCGACCTCCTCTGGTACACCCACATCCACGGCTTTGTGGATTATTGGTACATAAAAGAGACTGGAATCTAATTTTAACTTATTCATCATTAGTACTACTAATTTTAATATATTTATTAGAAGGAAAATATTATCTGTTTTCAGAATAGTTAATTTTCCTATTTCCCTAATCTATTTCATCCAATTTTAAATAATTTTAGAATTTGTTTGTTCATGAGACGATGGCTTCGAGCCATCTTCTCTATTCTCTATCAGAAAAAAACTAAAAATATGTCTGTATTTGATCCATCACTTGAGTAAACTATCAAAACTTTCAAAAAGCTTAGAAAAGGAATTAGTACTAGTCAGCAGACAGTCTGTCGCCAAAACAGTGTTCAAGACTGGGAAGTACAAGAAAATGTTTAATGTTTGTAAACATAATGTAAATAGGGGAAAACAAGGTCATATACGTTAAATGTCGTTGCAAAGTGATAATAGTCCACAAACAGAGAATTTCATGGTATCATTACGACATACCATAGGGGCTCCTCTGGTTCCTCAACTATTTCTAGGTTTAAGGTCCTCTACCTCCAGTTATAGGCAACCAGGAAAAAATAAGTAAATACACAATATGTGTGGGCGTAACAATTAAACGTCATAAAATAATAGAGTATTCATTAGTAAAGCAGTTATGGGCTGGCAAACGCGAGAGGGCCACAGGCCCCATACCTCTCTCTAATGTTACTTAATACCTCTCTCTAAACCTCCAACACGTTTCGACGAAATATCTTGTCGATCAAGATGTTGACGATTTTTTTTTTGATGATGACGAGATCAAGATCAGTTTTCTTCGAATGATCGTGATAGAGTTTTTCTTTTAATGACGAAATATCTCATTCAACAAGATCTGGTGAATTGTGCTAATGACGAGATACCTCGTCAAGACATCCACCAGGATGGTTATTTTTGCAGTGAATTGATAGTTTGCATTGATAGAGAACATGAGTAACTAAGTTCATGGGTCAGGTATTGTCTCGGCTAACTGAATTGGTGGTAACTCGTAGAAGTGACTATCCAAATCCGTAAATTCTTTGTTACATCGCGAGTGAGTGTCGCACCATTGTGTTTCTTCAGTAGGGAATGAAATGGTTAGGTTTGTGATGTTTGTTATGGAGGCAATTAGGATAAGCTTTAATGTTGTAGCGGATTGGTGGTATTGAGGGCAAGAGTTACAATATAATATAGGGTATGATTAGTCGAGTCTAACTGGATTGAGGGAAACTTGTAGCTGTAAATTCCTTCTTACTGCCCGGGTTTCACTTTTTTTCTTCAGTGCTGACTACCGATCTGAATTCATCACTGATATAAGCTTGGAAGCATTTCTAAAAACATTTGTTCTACACAAAGTCGTCAGGCAATTTCTTCTTCCTATTCCCAAACGACACTGAATCAATTTGTCTACGCTCTCTACGCTTTAAGGGCCCCTTGTTGCTTATCTCGAATTTATTTTATGATCGGTGTAAATTTACCTGGAAAACAGTTGTTCCCCAAAGAGCAATACAATCACTTTAATAATTGTACTTTACCAATAGGGAAGAAAAAGTATCTTGCTACTGAAAAAAGGAATACACTCCTGCTACTCAAGATAAGAATACACTTTTGCTACTTAACCAATACATTCTTGGTACTGAAGATAGTTATATACTGTTAATGATGATTGAAATGCACTCCTGCTACTGAAGATAGTAATACACTCCTACTGAAGATAGGTATATACTCCTGATACTGAAGATAAGAATACACTCTTGCTACTAAAGATAGCTATACACTCGAGCTATGAAAGATAGCAATGAACTTCTGCTACTTAAGCAATAAAATCCTGCTACTCAAGCTATTATTTTTGTTTTGCTGTTCACAAAGAGGAGTCCCTAGCAATTTAAATTATTTTAATAAGTGTCGGAAGTAAGAAGACGCTTGGTAAAGGATGCTCTGATAGCCCTCCATTTAAAATTAATTATCAAGTATGTCTCAACAAATACATTTATTGATAAATGTGTATTTATTAACAATAAAACGAATTAATTTATGCTAGACAGTTTACTAAATATTTATAATTTATGAGTTGAAATGTTTTTGTCTTTAAATATTATGTTTAGAAGTTTCTCGTAACATGCTTTAAATGTTTAAAAACAGTTATTTTATTGATATTTTTAAACACTAGAGCATCTCCCAAACTTGTGTTGTTGATTACTTATTTTTCATTTCTGTGCGTTTCGAATTTCGAAATTGCTGTAGTACGAAGCTTTGTTAACAATCAATAAGGACGAAAGATGTCACAAAGATGCCAACTGGACATGTTGAGAAAGGGACGAATTATTGGAATGTTGAAATCTGGTCAATCCCAAACCGAAGCGTCTCGAAGTCTGAATGTGGCTCAGTGTGTGATCTCCAGACTGTGGCAGAGGATTCAAACAACTGGAGATGTTACCCGACGACCAGTACCAGGTCGGCCAAGAGTAGCAACTGATCGGCAAGACCAATATTTGGCGATAACTGCGCGACGTCAGAGGAACCGTTCTGTCAGACAACTGGGTTCAGCCCTGACAGCTGCCACAGGAGTGATAGTTTCGAAACAAACTGTTTAGAGGATACTCAGACACGTTGGTATTTATATCAGAGAACCAGCAGTTTGCATCCCCGTAACGTCTGCGCAGGAACTCGCGCATTTACAGTAGAATTTGGAACATCGTCTGTGGAGTCCGCAACAGTGGGGTAATGTCATGTCCAGTGACGAGTCCAGATTTTGTCTGTAAACTGATTCTCGACGTACCACGATTTGGAGAGAACGTGGAACGCGTTTTCACTTGGGAAACATCATGGAAAAACATCGTTTTCGTTCAGGGGGTGTCATGGTCTGGGCAGGCATCATTCTGGACGGCCGCACAGACCTCCACATCTTTGACACGGGGTCTGTTACTCGTCAAAGATACAGAGACGAAGTCTTTGAGCTACCGTTCACCTGTTTCGAGGTGCAGTCGGTCCTGGTTTCATTTGCATGGATAATAACGCGCCTCACCATGCAGCTTTGGTGGACGCCTTCCTTCAAAGTGAAGATATCCACAGAATCAGTGGGCTGCCAACTCTCCTGATCTGAATCCTATAGAACATGTGTGGGATATGCTCGGGAGACATATTGCAGCCCTCCGCCACCCACCAAGCTCCGTTCCGGAATTGAAAACTTCTTTTTGTGAGGCTTGGAACTCTGAGTACACAACTAATCGAAAGTATGGGAAATCGTTGTGTAGCATGCGTTCATCCCATTGTTTTAAACATTTTGTTTCACTAAAGTTGACACCTTCGAGGAAAAGGTTCACGTATTGTGAACCTTTTCCTTTGATCCTTTTCTTTGGATAATAAAAGTTATTGTTATCCTTGTTTTTATTGTTTTCCTCTGCTATAACCGTATTACACCCGCATACCGCTTTTCCTTCCATTCCGATGTATATTTTCTGAAATATTCACATAAAGAGCAATGATGCTGAACTTCTAGACTTGAGTATTTACGATTACAACGCACAATATTATTAAGCATTTGAATAGCTAAGTGATTTCTAGAGCTCTATGTATTCTTATCTCAAAGGACTACAATTAGTTACTACATAAAGTTATGAATCTCTTTTGTTCATTTCATTTGATGTGCATTGCAATACCAGATGTAAGTTGTAAAAAGGGTACTTCCTTATTATAGCGGCCCCCACAATTACGATTTCTCCAAGGTTGTAAGCCAAGCTCGTGAAGCGTGAACGTGTAATAGGGAAACAAGATAGCCTCGTTCTTGAAAAAATGATGACATACATCTCATTGTTTGGTAAATTAAAGATTGTTAAAAACGTATTTAAAAAACAAGCGATTTTAATAAGGCAATACGAAAACGGGAACATTAACGAAAAAGCAATATGGCGATTATATAAACACATGCTGTTTCTTTAGTACTGCAAACGTTGGCGAGATTTTGCAACCTACCTTGGCGATGGTCGCTTGGTTGGAAGGTTGTGTCAAGGACAAAGACCGTAGTTTTGACGTGAACACTCGAGGCTGATGTTGGGATGTGGAATGAATGAAGCAGACAGAAAGTTTGAAGAATTATTTATTGTGTGAATATTCAACAATTAATTTAAGTTTGAACGATTGAAAGGAAACTAGATTTTAATATTGGAAGATAATTAATTTGATTGATTAAAGGCCTGTGATTGTAATGCAGTTCGGTTGCTTTCGAATGACACCACTTACGTAATCCTCATTTCATGCAATACAAATTACATTGGTCCAAATCTAGCCTAGAACCGTAGAATTTCGACGTATTACGGATCCCCTCCCCACGCTCAGTGTGCCTACACACTCGATCTGAAGATCATGTTAAGTACGGACATTCTTTGTCTACATGACACCATATATATCTGCTGGATGATACTTCTAGTTCTGAAATCGTAAGACAAGACAGTTGTAACGTTCGACTTTTCATGCATTTCCAATTTTAGAGACATTCAGGTCAAAATTTATCAACATCAATGACAAGGATTAGTTTTAGATGAGCTTTTTGGACAGTTTCAATTCAATGGTTTCATTTCTTACAAATAAATTTATTTACAATTTTCTGTTTATTTAAAAAACCTTATCAGTAATTCTAACTGAATAATTGCAACAGTTTTTTCTAATTACAAAGGATTCATATTAATTTAACAAATTAAACTTTTGCTTGTATTATCTAATGTATATTTTATGCATAGCTTAAGTGTTAAATATGTTATGGTATAAATTTGGATTATATCACAAAACTGAGAATCTATTTACAGTAAGATATGGATAATGTAAAATTATTACTAAAAATACATTACCTGAATGAGTTTCTCTTTATTTTGTACCTTAGGGACCTCGCTATTTTAACGAGTTAAAGTAGTGTTTATTTCAATTATGTTATCGTCTAAAGTTAATTTTGTTTTCAACTGCCTTTGGGGGTGTTAGAAAGTTAAAATTGTAAATTACAACTAATATCTTAAATATTCTATTCATATCGCTGTTAATCTCATGAATTAGAGTATCCCCAAAGATTACAATACAGTTTTTCTCTTTAACATTGCACATTTTTTATTTCCAACTGAATTATGCTCATGAATATTTATTTTCCCCATCAGAATTCAGTTGAGTAATGACTAAACAAGTTGATATTTTCTTACTGTGAACAATTCTCAAATTGAAACAAACAGATGCACTATTAATGCAATATGTAAATAAAATGGAAGTACTTCAGTCCGAGATTTAAGGTTTAACATCAAAAATTAATTCTTCAAAGATTCAATATGTTCAGTTTATAATCTTGCCATTCAACGATGTTTGCGATGTTAAATCTAAACATCAGAACACACGGTAAAACGACACTTCAAAAAATAAATGCGCCTTTCTTGTTGAATACGTTCTTGAGAACAAGTTTAATCTCGTAAGTAAAGACTTAATCCCCTGAAATGTTATACCTAAAGGCATTATTTCGAAACAAAACAAACAGTCACGCGGTGATGAATGTGAAATTGGAGCAATAAAACTACACCATTTTGTATCTAGCTGCGCGGAATGATGCAATCGTCCTATTCATTCTGTTAAGCGCCTCAAGCTTGTCGTAAAAGTGACGGGACGAGGCATTTCAGATGGATTTCTCTTGTTCCTGATTGGAGGAAATTAGATTTATGCGTCTGTAAAGAGAAAGTGGTTATTTAAACAACTTCGCTTAAATAAACTGTTTGCGCTGTTAGATACATGCGATTCTTTTCTGCAGCTTTGTTCCGGCTTTGGAATATGAAAAAGGGGAAATCGGATGTCAAAAAATAAGGCTGGATTGGGAATTGCCAGTTGTGTCTGCCAATGATCTTGTGACAGGCAATTTATGCTGTTTAATGGTAGTGACAAATAAAATAGAGAAAACACATTAGAAGAATCGCGAGTGTTTTTTAAATAAAAAGTAGATCTAATTATAGAGATTTTTCTACATTCATGTGAAGGATTTAGCCCTTTATGTGTCACAAAATTTCTGAGATGTGTACTATTGTTTTTACTCTATGAGAGATTTTTAGTGGAAAAAAACAGATGAAAAGTGAAGATTTTATTCCTATTATACAAATACTCTTGTATGTGCTGTACTCTTGTTGAATCACGACTTTTTCAAATAAAAGCTTTTGCTTTATGAGAAGGAATTTCAGTGTAAAATTATCCTAAAGAGGATTCCCTCTTATTTTTGTTTGTTTGACAGAAGATTCTCTCTTATTTTTGTTTGACAGAAGATTCCCTCTTATTTTTGTTTGACAGAAGATTCCCTCTTATTTTTGTTTGACAGAAAGTGAAGATTTTATTATCTTTATCAAAATGCTCTGGTATGATACATATCGAGGTTACCTTAAAATGCAGCTTATCACTGTTTTGGAGACGTTTGGCGTTCAATGCAATTATCGATGCCCAATCAGTTTTCATTTTTCAATTTTGAATTCATATTTTGGAATTTTTACTTGCGAATTGCTGAAATCATAATGAAAAATAAGCCGAGTGACGTAACGTTCGAAATACATACAGGAAACACGTTTGCCGTAGAAACGCTACCTCCTCCTACATTTAATTATTTTGCATTTACCTTTCATAACATACATGACTAAATGTATCCCAAGTTCATTTCCCGGAGCTGCAACCACTTGCTATATAGTTGTTTTTGTCATTTTTCTAATGACGGGATATCGCCCACTAAGATCTGGTTTAGATAATTTGGTAATGGCAAGATACTTCGTCTAGACAACCATCAGGAGGGTTAATAACATATACCTTTCAGGAATCCTTGGGTTTCTGTTGGGGTAGATATTTTCATTCAAATGCAAATTATTTAATATAAACTGTAAAGGAAAATAGTTGACGGATTATTCCCTTATAATTTATTTAGGCACAAGAAAAGATCACGGTAGTTGTACGTTGGTAAATGAACCGTAGTAATACTTGAAAAATATACTTTCCATTAGGGAGCAACTTATAGTATATTATTAAAACACATGCTATTTTAAGCTATTCAAATATACTAGAATCAAAATAAGCAAAAAAGAAGGGTGTTCGGAAAAAGCTTAATAATTTCTAGGGAATTAAGAGTCTACTATCCTAAAGAAGATTCCCTCTTATTCTTGTTTGTTTTAACTCATTATGTGAGGATACCTTGATAATATTGCAAAATAAATTTATTCCTTAGACTTTTCAAACTGTTTTTGATAAATAAAAGGTGATTAAAGGAAGATTATAAAATATAATGGTGAAAAAAAGTGAGCATAAATTAAATTATTATATTTTGCTTGTAATTAAATCCCATCCGTTTATAATTTTTTATAAAGTTTGAGGTTTTTGTCCAGTTTTATCTTTAAAATAACCTCTTATTAAAAACTCTATTGCAACAGTTTTCCATGATCATTAGTTGACTACAAACAAGGGGGGAAGAATGTTAAGCAATTAAGAAAGGGTCTCTTCAGAAGGATATGTATAGTTTCCTTTAGAATATCAACTGTATTCTAGGTTTGTTCCAATTTTTGCACTGGACACATGATTCATTATTTGTCACAGAGATTCCTAATGATCATTAGTTGATTGCAACTAACAGAAACATTTTAATAAAGAATGCGATTTTTCCACAATAGAATCCACATATTTGAAGAATAAAAGCTGGCTTTGGACAAATATAATTCAATAAAATTCATTTGCTACTGCAACTTTATTCAATGTGAGTCCATTTTTGTGTATTTAAGGTAGTGTTTGGAGATTTTAGTAGTTTTATAAATTTAATTTAAATATATTTTAAATATGTGAGAACATAGGGGTATCATTAATCACTAGTGAAACACACTAAGTCTAAAAACATAGTGCTAAGAAAAGTATAAGTAAGATAGTACTAAGGTAGTACTAAAAACATAAACATAAGAAAACGAAAGGGAAAATTTTCTAATTTTCAAGAAACCAAAAATTGATCGTTTTAACAATTATTTATTACACTTCTTATTTACACAATTTATCAATTATTCAGAAATAGATAGATAGTTAAATCTATGTCGCACTGGAGTAACATGCTGGGTTGACTGTCCGGTATCAATCCCGAAGGGAAAGTTCAGAGGACAACACCTCGTAATTTTTCATGGTTCAGATGACGAGAATAACACCTGAGCTGACACCCCACTCTCCAAACTTCGAAGCCACACTAACGTATTTCATTATGATTATGTATTGCTACAGAAATTTGTTATTAAAATTATGAAAAATCATGCACATTTATTTATTTCTTTGTTTCTCAAGAAATATAACTATCATGCAATGGAATGACAAAATGGACGCACACTCACTTCAACAGTATAAGGATCACTACATTATGGTATAGAAAAACTATAAAACCCATATCTTTAGATTTTTGATTTGGTGTATTTCACTTGTAGACCAATGGTATACTAATAAGAAGTCAACACGTAGGACAACTAAATTATAAAATCAATTGATTCCCAATGAGTTGAACTCTGTTAAACTATATTTTTATAGGATATTAGTTTACACAAAGGACACCGATTATTAGTGGTAAATTCAATTGATTTATAAAATCATTAGGGAAAAATAATACAACTACGAAATGTATTTGAACTGCAAGAGTGTAATTTGGGTCAGTGGTATAATTTGCACTTTATAGAATATTATAAAGCTTTAATACAAAGGTGGAGAACTTGTCATCTTAAGGTCACATGTGGTCTAGGTCCTTAAATGTGGACTTTTTACTTAATACAAATTTTACACATGAAATCCTTTTATATTCATTAATTAATTTTCGTACGTCTTCTACATTTTTTTATTTTTGAAACAAATGTACTTGAAAATCCGAAGAATAAAATCAGCTTCAACGAAATAATCCTAATAGTTTGACCGACACAAGTTGAACATTAGTACGCCATCAGGGCTAAATTGACGGCTGTACTATCATGATTTAAGTTCTAATGCGACTCTAAAATGTCTGACAACTTCCATCGCCTGACCGGCGACAATACCACACACGGCTGGTTGGCGATAGTTTATAGGGATCGAGTACGACAACCTGCCATCACCTTTTGACAACAGCGAACTGCCTTTCTGTTTGATGTGGAATTTGTGAACATGAAACGATACTAAAATAACCCTGTGTACAATATTACATTCACCACAGGTAACTCTTAACGTTTCAGAATAACTTCCCCTTTTCCCTCTATTTTCACCTACTAGTCTGTTTCGTTGTTGTAGTCATATGGAATCCCATATGTCCCCAATGCATCTTGTCACCATTCTAACCTTTTGATCGTCCCCATCAATCTAACTATGGCTTCAGACAGACACGCTCACTAATGTTGTTTGTTTCTTCCTTTCTGATCGAGGATGCATTGCACCACAACACTTGAGATGCTCGTTCATCTTAAAAGAAACACCGCCTTTTCTGCCAATGGACTTTATTAATAGGTCCTCTTATCCAATTTCCTCTAAATCCTTAATCCACTTGCGGATTAACATTCATTCTTCCAAAAGTCCTTTGGAATAGGGAGCTCAGAGCCGTTCCAAACATTTTACACACTATACCGAACCCCTCCAAGATCTATGATATGTCACTATATTACACCTTGTCAACTTCTCGAAAGGATTAAATAAAATATTTTCTTGGAGTTTCCTGCCTCTCCATTTGTGAATTTTCAACACTAAATACATTCAAATGGAAGCACTCGACGATCCCTATACCACTTTCAATTATTTTTATTTTAACACTACAAGACCAGAAAGACCAGATATCTCGTCCATCAAAATATGATCAATTTTGCCAATGACGAGATATCTCGTCATCAAGAAATTACGGATATTTTGACGATGACAAAATCTGGTCAGGTTTTTTCCAATGACGAGGTATCTCCATCAAGATCTGATCAGTTTTGCTAACGAGGAATTACTTCAACGAGTAAACCAACAGGCATCTAAGTATATTTACACAAGTGTTATGAGATTATTTACACAAATGTTTAAGGGATTATTGTACATGCTTTTGCATTTGCAATAATCATAAAATTATTTACATCAATTTTAATCCTGATTTATTTAACGTCTCTTAACCCTCCAAGTGGTTTTTACGAGATATCTCGTCTATCAAGATCTGACCAATTTTGCTTGACGAGATATCTTGTCAACAAAATATTGGTAATTTTTTGGAGATGACGGGATCAAAATTTGGTGAGTTTTCTTCTGATGAAGAGATTAATGAACGAGATATCTCGTCCATCATAATGTGGCCAGTTTTGATAATGACGATATACCTCGTCGAGACAACCACCAGGAGGGTTACATATTATGTTTACTTTAAATTTCTATCAAATCTTTCAATTTTATAATAAAATCATTCGCACCAATTTGATAACATGTCACAGTTCAAACGAATTTAGAGTTATTTTTCGTTTTTGGTTGCAACAAAACACCAAGTAAAAGAGCAAAATTATCTAAACAAGTACGCCGTTCATTCAGATGCAGAAATTGCATCCAAAGTTTTCTGGGAATTTATGTGGGACAGAAAACACTCAATTTCGAAAACAAAAACCATTCTCGAAGAGGAACCTTGTAAAATTCAGTACCTTATTGAATTCCGCTAAAAGTTATACTGCCCCAGGTTAGGAGGAAAATACTTTCCCCTGTCCTTATAACACTAAGAGTGGAAATAGTATCATTTTCAAGTAAGTTAAGGAAAAGAAATAAGCGAGAAAACTCGCTTTTCCTTCCAGTTTCAGCCAGGAACAAAACTTTATATCCGCCAGGGCTTAAATATTGGTCTGATTCCATTTTGAGACTGTTAGTGCCGTGCAATTTTTTATTATAAGGATATTTATATACTAATGTAATATTTTAGGGGAATGACTGGTCACATTTTTTGTCCTCTATGAAGACAAATTGATTTAAAAATTTGTATCTTATTTTTGGAGTTTCTGGGATGCTTAGAAAGCCAATGCTTCTTTACTGAAATGATACACATTTTAAATTACAGAAAACGTCTTTTCTTGGTCCAAGAAGTAGATCTTAAACTAATGCAGTAGAAATGTTATTATTACTCTTATACCATCCTTAATCATCTCAGTGCAGCGAGATTTCCTAGTTGGGTAGTAGTTTTTTCCCCAACCCACATATTAATTAAATAACCACATATACTACACTACCTGACATTGAAAATGTAACACCCAGAAGGAGTGCGCAGAACTGGATGAAATTTACAGGGTAGACGCAGCTCACCGAGATATGTAAATGATGCAAACTGCGCAGCTGTCCCGCGCACGGCGAGTGAAAAACCAGGGAAGGAACCTGCAAAAGTGGTCAGTTTCGCGCCGCTCTGTTTGCTAGGTAAATCAAGTTGCAATTTGTTTTTGTGTCTCAGAGGAAACGTCTAGTAGCGGAGGATGCCAGGACGCCGCCAATCAAGACACGTTCAGAAGACGAACTCTGGCAAATGGTTGACAGGGAATGGGCAGCCATCCCTTAAGGACACCATCCGCACTCTCATTGCGTCTGTACCTAGACATGTTGCTGCATGTATCGCCGCTCGCGGTGGTCCTACAACCTACTGATCAGACATTCTTGCTGCTCAGTGGCAAGGTGTATAATGTTGCAATAAAGATCACTTTTTGCTCGTTGCTGTCTCTCTCTGTTTGCCAAATTTCATCACTTTCTGCCAACTCCTTCTTGGTGTTGTATTTTCAATGTCAGGTAGTGTAGTTGGAAGAATCTGAGGAAAGATTCTATTGGTTGAAAACATTCTACGAAAGATTCTATTTCTTAAGAAAGTCAAACCTGGTTAGAAATCTCGTAGATACGACTGCATATTGCAGAAAGGATATATGCGTTTGAAACCCTCAGATGTTAAAAAAAAATAACACGAAAGTTTACCATCTGGATTAAGAAATTGGAATTCCTAGTATCCGATTTACAGTTTTGCTCAGAATTTGTAAATATGTAAAATTTTTGACTGTTATATATGTTGATGTTCATTATATCATGTAATTTCTATGTTTTGATTGAACTTGGATATTTGCTTACTTATTTTATCCCATAACACTATTATTTATGCTAGATAAAAATGTACGATGTCTTTCTTATTGAGACCTCATTTATACACATTATTAATTTATTGTATAATTTAGCCCTCCAAGTGGTTTTGACGAGATTTCATGTCCATCAAGATCTTATCAATTTCGCTAATGAAAATCGTTTATACCTTGATGACGAGGTGCCTGGTCATCAAAGTTTTTCCGATTTTTTGATGAAATCAAGGTCGGGTCAGTTTTCTTCTAATGACTAGATATCACATTCGTCAAGATCTGGTCAATTTTGCTAATGATGATATATATTGTCTAGACAACCACCATGAGTGTTAATAAGTTTAGTTGAACTGTAGAGTTCGTAAAAATCCCAATGATAATCAACATAAGCAGAACGAATAGTTTACAAGTTAGTTACAAGAATTTAGTTTACAAGTTAAATAACGAATACTTTAATGTAAAATGATAAATTCAGCAGAAGGAAAATGAGGCCTGGGGAATGGGGAATTCATAAGAAGGAAAATGGGGCTTGTCTTCTCAAACAAAGAATAATCTCTGTTTGAGGAGACAAGTATGGAAATCCCAAGTCCCAAGACAAGAGTTTTTTATACAGCGTCTACACAATATAAGGCTAGCATCAAGATATTGTGCAGACTTTTTATAAAGAAAACTCCTACCCAACCATAACAAATGCATAATTTATATTTGAACTATTACTGCAAGTATTTAATAGTCTGCACTTTAAAATACATCATAAAATAAATTTAAAAGATCAAATTTAAATATTATTTCTCTTATTTATATTTTTTAATTTAATAATTATATATATTTTCATATTTGATAATTAAAAATTAATTATCGAATATGAAATCAATACAAGGTGAAGCAATATTACAATTATAAAATAAAAACAAAAGGTATGTCAAATTTTAAATGTACATCTCTGATTTTGTATTTAATTTACACTACAAATGCTTCTTTTAACGTAGCAGTTAGGAGACACTAAACTAAACGAACGCAATGATTTTAAATAAAAGCTGTAACCAGCAAGATGAATCTTCAAAGTATAACTAACATCAAGAATTCCTTTGTTGGGCCATTTAACTCTTTCTTCAAAACATAAATTTGATTACACTAGCATTATCTATGTATAAAACAGAGTTGGCGAATAAATTTTCTGCTGAAGTATGGACACGAAATGGCAGCAGTAACTTAGTCTTTAATTACAACCTCTTTATTTTTCTCTTTCACTTGTTTTGATTATGAACATATTATTTTTAGTAAACTTGTTCCAGTGGGTAATCCCTTCTACGAAAGGGGTTGTAATACCGCAGTGGTGATTTTTTTTTCAAAATCTCCACTCTAATTTTTTTTGTTTTTAATAAAGTATCCAGGAGTGCCCATCAAACTGTTAAGTCCCTTTAAAGGACAGGCTAGGGGCTCTCCTGGTGGTTATCTGTCTGTTTGTCTTTCTGTGTGTCTGTTCTATATACAAATCTACACCGTTCGACCAATCCATACCAAATTTGATACACTTATACTTTAGAACCCTGTGAATAACGTAGTCTACACAATAACGTAGTAGAACCCCCGTTCTATCTGTCCTAAGTGTGCAGAAGTGGCTAAAACAATTCAAAATCGCCATAGGAATAACATTGAGTATAAAACGATTGAAGTACGCAGCTCTGTTTTAACCCCAGTGTTGATGGAAAAGAAATTTTCCAATAAAATTGTTTTGCCAGTTTTTTCCAAAAACAATTTTTTCCAAAACAAATTAAATTATGATATTTATGTTTGAACATATTTTTTATTTCTGTGTTTGTGTATTTGAGTTGACAGCGAAATGTTGTGCTCATTGAGCATAAATATGTGTTCTTTTTGTAAATAAATAATTATTGTCTTTATCAATATTGTTCAAGTCTTTTGTCAAATTGTCGTATTTCAGAATATATTCAGGAAGTCGAAATTCGACATGTTTTGCACATATCTTTCTTTTCAAAATTCTACATTTTTTCAAGGATCGTTTAGGAGTTAAAGTTTAATGAATTATTTATTTTCTACAAAACACCACAAGATATGGGTAATTTCTTTGCGGTATATGTATATTTCAATCAACATCCTTTAATTCTGGTTGAATACGTAATGGTTTGAAGAATGCTGTTTCATGGAAATAAATAAAATATACAAAACAAAACATTTTTTAGGTGTGTAATTTCTGATTTTAGAATTGACGGGTAAAGTAAAAAAAATCACTTTAAAATAAGACAGGTTATGTTAAATTAAAACGGGTAGTCATATGTTATAATTGAAATATATTTCAAAATTTTTACACAGATTTTCATTATAAAACGATTAAATCCATTAAACTTACATCTGTTTTTCATGTTTCATGGGTGGTATTGAAGGTTGTACTCATAGTGAAGTAACTACATCCATAATTTTAAATAGGTACGTGATTTCAATTCAGGTAGGTAAGTATTTTAATTAACTTCGCACTGGAGAAACACAACGGGCTATTGGCGACAGTCAGGGATTAAATCCGAAGGGAAAGTCCCGAGGACAACACCACGTAATTTTGATCCACAGTCAGATGACGGGTTTCCATTTAGAAACCGAATCTGAATTTAAAAAAGTACCATAGGATTCGATTTAAAACTGCATGTCTGTTGGAGTAAAGGGAATTTTGAATAAGACTTTTCTGATCTTAGAATAACATCATAGTTATTTGAAAAATAAAAAAATTGGAATTCTGAAAAATTTAAATTTTTGGTTTTAAGTGACAAAAAGTCGAGGTTACGTACTCTACAAATTGAATCTGTTCTTACGCAACTTAAATACTGAAACATTCGTTGAAAGTAGTGATTTTCTTTTTCAAAAACTCTGTAAAACCTACCTTTGTTTTTTGGAAAATTGTAATCGATTGAGTGTGCTTTGTCTACACTGATGAAATTTATTTTAAGCACAAGCTCCTTTATTCCACGTGCCGCTGAATGTAATTTTCAAGAAAAAAATGTGCTTGCTTCAAAATAAATTAATCACGAAAGCCGTAACTTTTTAATTTACCATCCTCTCATATTGATGACGAAATTTGAAAACAGCATACCAAGTGCAAGAATGCCACAAGTAAAACATATTCATAAGAAAACTAAGTGCAAGACTATACTCCACATATTTGTCATTTTACTGAAAATGAACATACGGGGATATTCGTAATCACTCCAAAACTGAAAATTGACTAGTAGTCACCCTAGAAATAGCTTTTGTAGTTTGTCTTACAGAAATTCGATGAATACGAAATGGATTATATGGATGAAATATCATGCATACATATTTGCGTCCGAAGTAAAGTGTAGAAGCTAAGAAATAGTAAAAACGATGCTAAAAAATTATTTTCCGTACACTTAAATCATGCTTGCATTCTTTTATGAAATAGAAGTGATTAGTCTGATCACTTTTCAATCAACATTTAATTAATTCAACCCAAGCAACTCCGGGTAATTCTGCTAGACCTTTATAAAATGAATTTAATTCGGTTCATTCTGCATTGAGATTTTTAATGTCACGAGTATTTTAATTTTACTTAAAAATATGCATTTAAATTCACAGAACTTTGACTTATCAACGTCAGACCGGTTGTAAATAATACGTGTTATTAAAAATACCCGAAAACGCAACTGTGTGCTTATACTAAGAATAAAAACATGCATAACTTCAACTGTGTACTTATACCAAGAATAAAACATTTATAAATACCTTTTCACAAATTTTATTTTATGTTTGTCCTTTTTTAATATTCATATTTATCATAATAGAAGAAGTATCTAAACTATTTCACTTTTTCAGGCTTAAAGGATGGAAAATAAAAGTGATTCGTATATTAATTTGTTGGGATCATGCAAGTAAAGTAACTTACGACGGTAATAGCCCAAGGAATGATAAAATAGTATACAGGAATCACAATTGTCTGAAAGATACTAATATGAAATATATATTATATATTTATGCATAGAAATATATTATATTAATGTATAGAAATATATATTATATATTTATATATAGAAATATTTTATATATATATATATATATATATATATATATATATATATATATATATATATATATATATATATATATATATGACGCGATACTTCATCAATAGTACAACCAGCAGGGTTAATAGTGTTTAAAAAGTTTGTTTCAAACTAAGAAAAATACTATCTTAAATTTAGAATTCTCCTACAGAACATTATACTTACAAAGGTCATTTACTTATAAAAAAAGAACCTCAAATAAAAATATAAGAAATTAATTTTTAAGACTTATATATTTTATTAGAAATTCGATCACACTAGGCTAAACTATTTTAGTATACATTAATTTAATTTAAAACTACTAGCTACAATTTTACTAGATTGCGTGAGCGACTCAAAGTTTTCTTACCATGAAAATTTCAAAAACAAATTCATCTCACTTTTTTAAAACCTCTCAAATGATCCGATTCTCTTCCTCACTCTGACTAAAACACACATCAAAAACAAATCCAAACTCCTAAATTACGAAACACCTAATGGCACACGGAATATCATGAACATCTAAATCGAACTCTCCAGCCAAACCATTACAGCCACCACAGTCCCCCGGTTTTTAGCGCAAATATTTCGTAAAATCAGTGATGTATAAAAATTCCACCACTCCTTAATGGTTAGGAAATTGCTTTCCCTAAAGTTCCAGCCAGAGTAAAGGATAGGAAAAAAAGACAACCCAAAGAATCAGAGCGCTCACTTACTGGTAAACTCCTCCAGGGAGTAATTTCGAGGTGTTTATAGTCATCTTGGATACGTTTAGGGAATTCTCCAGACAAGATGGACGTCACCACTCCAATTCCACTGTTCGTATTAGGATATGAAGCTTTAATGGGGATGATTCAGATGGCTTTCCTGTGTAGTTTCAAACTTAATCAATTAGGAGTTTGGTGACTGTTTTTCTTTTAACTATATAATGAAATATTGATCAAGGAATCGCAATATGGACTATTTAGGGCTATCCATTGTTAACTAAAGGTTAATGTTTCTGTATCCATTCCATCAATTGGTCAAAGATTTAAATTAATTGGTAGGAGTGTATGCAAGGTTCACATGAACAGGAACGCTTCAAATGCTAATGTAACGACTAAATCGGGAATTTATCTTTTATATTTGATTCAGGAAGGAAATAGCTGAATCGGCTTAATGATTATTAAAGTATTTGATCGAGTAATTTAGATAGTTTCTATATGTTTCACTGGCTAATATCTTGATTAGAGAATGTTATTCAATTTAATATTGGTAAACACATAACTAAAGGACACGAATAAAATATCTATTGTAACAAACAGGTTACATGACTAAATGTAAAATAACTAACAAGTTTATGTATTAATAAACAACAATACCAATTATCAATTATGTAAATAAGATGATTACCCTTAATAAATACCAAAATTGGAAGCAGTAAACTCAATATTTGATGCACGAATAAGTAATCATGCAATGTTCTGGAAAGTGAATGATATGTAAATGCATTTCAATGAATATTTTGTATTTAACACAGAAGAACTCAAAAATTAAAAACTGTATTCTGACGTTGTAAGCATCTGAAATGCAAATTGCTAAACATGTGAAAATTTTTAATATTAATTTAATAAAAATTGTATTAAATAGTTATGTTACACAGGTGTATGTTTTGTCACTGGAATTCCTGTTTTAAGCACATGAATGTCATGTACTCATTCCATCAAGCAGTCTATAGTCTTCCCTGCATGAGTCCTAACCAGTTTGAACTTCTTGACAGTATAATAGTTTCTAGGATTCTTTCAACCAATATATGTGGCTATTTAGTCACCATACGTTTTGTATAAAGCCTTTGATCAACCACTCAGAAATCTCGTGAGGCTTAGAGTATTAAAACCATGGCAGTTACCCCTCGAATGTTAGGATTCCAAACATTTGAAATCCGTTGGCTCTGTGGCTTGTATTTAAAATTTAAAAGCATCAAAATAACCATACCTTATATTTTGCATATATTGCAAAGCATCATTTTTAAAATTCTTGAATTAAATTGATTGTTTCTATTTTCATATTTAAATGCACAGAAAAATTAAACATCCCTGTTTTCCTCACAATTTTTCTTCCTACTGATTTTAATATGAGAAGACATTTTTAAAATACAATATATGTACTGTAATTGACAAGTTTTGGACTAAACAAGGATGAAAGATGTTTAAAAAATTGACTCAATACAATTATATACGTACATGTAACCCACAGAAACTTCCACCAACTGTATACATTAATATATAGTTACTATAACTATTAAATTTGTAAACATATTATTTAGAAAATATCACATGTACAAAAGAAATTATTGCAATACAGATAGAAATGTAATAGTTAAGATAACAAACCAGACAATTTCGAAATCTTAAACTCAAAATTAATTAATTGAAAGAAATAAACGATTATACATTTGGCAATTTTTAAAAGATTTAAATTGCATTATTTAGGTACCTTAATATTTCAAAAGCCAATTAAATTTGTTAGAACTTTGGCTTTTAAAAGTTATTGCAAGTAATTAGACATATTAATGACTTAGAAAATATGATTAATTGTCTTATTGATGAATTTGAAAGTTTTCTGATTTAAATTTAACTATTTGTGGGCTTATAAGCTTACACATATTTATAAATGCAGCTGATTTGTTGTTCATTAGAGATTTTGCAGTAGGGAGTGTTCTTATATGAAAATGCTATTGATATTTAAAACAGAGTAATTAAGAATTTATGAAAGTTATGATATACTTGACTGAAATCTGAAATATAAATGAACACGTTAAAAGCATATTTTATGTTTTTATGAAGCGCCATTCAAAAATATTTAAAGATATAATTTTTTTAATTCCTGGGCAATTGCACATTATTCATTATGACATAAAATGGCGGATTCGTGTACCACTTTGCTCTACCCCGATTCACCACGCAGCTGGTGTATTCACCTGCCAACCAGTCATTGTATTTAAATTAGTTAAGGTGGGCAGAGAGAGGTAGTTGAATTCATATCGCACTGGAGTGACGCTCGGGGCTATTAGCGGAGGTCTGGGATCAATTCAGAAGGGAAACATCCGAGGACAAAACCTCTTAATTTTGATCCACGGACCCCTCTTTTCAAACTTCCACACCGTGACAACGTGAGGACATTTGAGGTCACGACAGAGATTAAAGACAGCCCTGCGTACACGGCGGTGTTTCGATCGAGTTTCTTACTCCCAACCCTCTGGTTGTTTATTTATTTAAAAAGCTTTAAGTTGGTAAGCTAAGTAAAACTGTTAAATTTTCAAAAACGTGTTATAATTTGTTCGCTTTTTCTAATATGATTTCTTATTGTTCAGTGATATTTTTTATGCTTAAAAATTATCTGAAACAAGGATTAGTGAAAGGGACTATATGATGCCGTCAATATAACTGTGGCATAAGCAGGAAGGAAATGGCAGTTTGTTTTAAACAGCAACCATTTGCATACGCTCTTAATAACCACACAATGCAATCAGATATAAACGATTTATGAGTTGATGTGTGTGAAAATTATTTTAATGGTTGGAAAGTTCCAAATTTTATGTTTTTTTACGATTAGAGTTGTTTCAAATAGAAAATTTGTATGTAATATACAAATTATTCAGGAAATACAACTATTTCAGATTGTTATTGCAACTGAAGCTGTTAAAATATTCCCTATTGTGTGTAGGTTTCTAAGATATTAAAATTATATTAACCCCCCTGATGTTTTATCTTCGCTTCGCAAACTGCAATGTAGTTCCAACCTCCAGAGCAAAAACCTGTGCTAAACTGTCACCAGTACTGGACAAGGGACAATTTGTTTTTCTACCTAAATCTTTATTCCCCTTGGAATAATACGGAAATTTTGTCTGAACGAGATACCTCGTCCTTAGTAAAAATTATCAAATTGCAGACTAGATAACACGTCGAAACACTTGGAGGGTTAATATAGTATTTTTCATTTGTAAGAAAAAATGTTTGTGTGTTTATAAAATTTTATTTCACAAATATTGTATACATTACAGATTCTAATTGGTGATTTTTAAATTTACTATATTTGGTTTCTGTTACTATCAATTGTACTACTCTCCAATGATAATTAAATTTTAACAATCCATCTTAAATAACAATCAATTAATTTCAACTCTGTTTAATTATTTTATTTGAAATTTTGAATACACGTTTAACCAAAATAACCCTAATCAATCTGTGCTCAATAAATGACGATCGAATACAGTTGAAAGTCTTTGGAGCCAGGAAAAATATTCAAGTGTTTAATATTGTTTTAATTTCAATACTGTTTCATTACTTTTAGTCAAATTTCGAATACACGCTCAAAGAAGCTAACCTTAATCAATCTATACTTCTCAATAAATGACGATCGAATAAAGCTGAAAATCGTTGGAGAGGAAAAATAGTCAAGTGTTCAATATTGTTTTAATTTCAACACTGTTTCGTATTTTTAGTTAAACTTCGAATACACGCTCAAAGAAGCTAACGTTAATCAATCTGTATTTCTCAATAAATGTCGATCGAATAAAGCTGAAAGTTGTTGGAGCTAGGACAAATAAATAAGTGTTTAATGTTCACGCCATCATCAAAGTTGTATCACCTGCAGGGGGACTGAAGAACACTTCCAATAAAACGGAATCGCTTTTCGATGCTTTCCCGGCGGATGATCGAACGGAGTGTAGAAAAGAGGCATGTCTTGAGACACCGGATAGCTTTTCGTTACAGCTTCCGAAACAGTGTTCTGCCTAAAATGAGATAATTACTAAGGTCCTTCAAAGGCTGTCGGAATCGATGTTGTCATTAGATGTAAATACATTATTTTGTTATAATTGACTTTTACTAATCTACTTTTTAATTGAAACAAAGTAGTGAGTTAATTTTAGACTAAGGGCCTTGTATTTGTTCTTTTTAGAGTAATCAAAAAAGAAAATTTAACAATTTTTACTTATTTGAATACCATAGGTACTTAATACCATTGTTATTACACACATTTTACAACTCTTAACACTAAATTTGCCGTACTTTTGTAAATACCTATATTTTTACAGAAAAGGTTAAATGACCCATTTTTCATTTACATGTAGGTAACTGGAATTATAGCTTGAAATAATGAACAAAAAGATCTTTAAAAATTGTTTAAGAATTACAAACGCAATTACAAAAATTCAATAGTCATAAGATATTATTTTGACTCTTCATTCAGTAGTTTCACTTTTTTTTGAGTATTTGATAATAATTCGATAATTGAACTCACTACGAAGTAATCACTGCGATAATCTACAGTAAACTGCTGCGGTTGCAATTTGACATTCAACAAAATATGCGAATAAAAAATAATACCGGGAATATCCAAATTGTTTTTAGAACTGAGATGTCATTGCCTTATGGTGTTGATATCTATACACTACTCTGTAAAATAATAGGCACAGGTGTATGTGTACAAAATGTTTTGAATGGAACTTATTAGTTGCATGGTTGTTATCCCGAATTGATGCCGTTACTTCATTTTTGTTGAAAAAATTTGAAGTTGAGATGTCCTGTTTTAGTTAGGATGCAATAACGCATGAAACTCTTTACAGTGGTGTGTGCGTATTATTTTGCACAGCAGTGTACATGAAGTGGAATGTTTTTCAAGTTACAAATATTGTAAAAACACAAAATATCAAAATAGCAAAATGACCCGTAACGGTAAAAATTGCAATACCATGCCGGATACGTAGAGAGATGAAGAGAAATATCTACTACTAAATTCATTTTTCAACATTTCTGTAAAAGTTGTGAATTTATTTGAGGAAAAGGGATAAAACTTAAAAGTAATATTGAAGGTCAAAATTTTAAAATGGGTCATTTGACCCGATTGATAAATTTAGCTCTAAATTTTGGGAATTGCATTGTGTGATACATGACTCTTGTATTAATACACAAGCGAGTTTTTGGAATTAAAATAGATTGATTATAGTATTTCCCTTCAGAAATATATTTTTATTACACGATGAACTCTGAAAATATTTATAAGAAAAAGGAATTTATGAATCTATTCTTCGTATCTTTTATATCTTTATTATTGTGATTTTGCACGTTGGATTTGTACAATACACTTAACATCTTATATAATACATCACCAAATGACGAGATATACATCTTAACCGTCCAAGTGATTTCAAAAAGATATCTCGTCAATCAAGATATGACAAATTTTTCTAATGACAAGATATCTCTTCATCAAGATATTACCGATTTTTTATGATGACGTGATCAAGATCTGGTCAGATTTGTTAACAACGAGATACCGTAGTCAAAACAGGACGAGCGCCAATAAGAAACACTAACCTACGGAACGGTTAGTGTTTCTTATAACATTATTATTATGCTCACAATTTAATTTTACTACACAAATATATTTTATGATTTATTTTCAGTACTTTTTACATACCTTTTCAAGTTATAACTTTTTCATTTACAAATTTTATACGTTCATTTGAAAGTTGACATACTCACAGAAAAATTACCGAATGCGAATTTCGGTTTTCAGTACCGTACCTGCTGACTTGCAGAAAAACTTTTCCCGCAAAACCCGGCCTGCCGGACGTGGCAACTCCGCGAACCAGTCGGACATCCACTTCCCCATTCCGATGCATTCGAATCCGGACGCTAGATGGCACCCCTCTTACTTCAGTGGAACAATCCACGTTCGATCACAGCAAAAATTCCCTTCCCATCCCATCCACAGTAGCCAGAAGAGCAGACTCCCGGACACAAGAGATGGCCGGACTCTCTCGCCCCTGAAAAAAAAGGAACTAAAACAAGAGGATCTTTTTTCTTTCTTTCTTGCTTCTTCTTCGTTCGGGCCCTCTTCTCGTTCGGTGGACCTGCCGGATCTCCCACCCCATGCATGTCGACGCGTTGCCGGACGTTGGGGTCCGTGCGCTGCCGGATTGTTGTGGCCGTCTTTCACGCTTCTGATTTAATCAAATGTGCGAAGTGACTGAGGTATAATATGAACGGATTACGACAGTGTTGGAATTTAAGGTGGTGGATTATTTGTGCGCAAGGACTGTGGATGTATCTTCTGAACCTCAATCCTGTGATAGGTAGGTCGTGGCTCTGTTCTTGTCTCAATTAATTTACCGGTTATCAGTGTCTCTTATTGTTAGGTGATTGCACCACGGTCAAAAATTGCACAGGTGCAGAAATTCACGCATGTGTTCTATTAATGTCTTCGGAGCATTAGATCATGTTTTCATTCAAAAATTATTAATTACGGCAATGTTTCATGTTATCAGTGTTTTGTTTCTACCAATAAATATTTACCAATTTACAGGAAATCATATTCGCATTGTTAGTTGATTGTACCAGTGCCAAAGCTACACAGGTGCAGTAATTAACGCATATGTTCAATTAATGTTTCCGGAGTATCTGATCATGCTTTCTTCAAAAATTATTAATTGCGGCAATTTTCATGTTATCAATGTTTTATTTTAACCAATAAGGATTGGCCAATTTGCAGAAGAACATATTGATATTGTTGGGTGATTGTATTATTGCTTAAAATTGCACAGGTGCAGTAATTAACGTAATGGTTCAATTACTGTTTACTAGCATTAGTTTAGGTTTATTCCAAATTTATTACTTGTTTTGTGTTATCAGCCAATGTTTCACGATAATGTGTTTAATATTAACCAATAAGGATTGGTTACTTTGCAGGAAAACATATTTATATTGTTAGATGATTGTACCACTTCCAAAAATTACACAAGTTTCAGTAATTAAGGCATATGAACAAAATGTTTAAGAGGTATTAGTTCAGGCTTTTGATCGAAATTTAGTATTTGTGGTAGCATTTCGTGTTATCCGACAATGTTTCAAGTTGCTGTGTTTTATATTGACCAATAAGGATTGGCCAATTTACAGGAAAATATGTTCATACAGTTATAAATTATTATACCATTGACAATAATTACACAGGTGCCGTAATTAACTCATATGTTCAATTAATGTCTTCGGTGTATTATATCATACTTTAATTCAAAAATTATTAATTTCGGCAATGTTTCACTTTGCTGTGTTTCATTTTCACCAATAAGGACTGTCCAATTTGCAATAAAACATTTATATTGTTAGATGATTTTATCATTGCCAACAATTAAACAGGTGCAGTAATACTCATGTTTGATTATTGGGGTATTGGGTCAGGCTTTTATTCAAAATTTATTATTTGTGATAGTTTCCTGTCATCCGTATCATATTTCAATCAGAATAGACCAGTTTGCCGCAAAATATATTCTTACCATCAATTTCGGGGTAACGTGAGAATTAATCTGATGTGTTTCATTCAAGAATGAAATTTATTCATTGAATTAAGTTATTCGAATCATGTCTTAAAAGACCAGCTCAGAAACACTCAGCTATGAGTATAAAAAATGAGTCCTAAACGCTTTGTTCAGATCGAGAGAAATGAAGAAAATATTCCTATTCAAATCTCATTTTCTTATCGAGAAGAAATTTATGGCTGATTTCGCTTGAGGCTGTGTGATTTTATTTCAGCGTTTGCAGCTATTTATCTGTATAAGATGAATTCATGTGTGTAATATATCCGTGGTGCTTTTTGTATTTATTTTATTGTAAGTTAAAGAGTACGAAATGTGGAAATGATGTATGGTATCTATGGGTGTATTTGTGAGTTAGAGAGATATTTGTAATCCCTCCAGACACTAGTGGTGCGGATCTAACTGCTATTAAAATGACTAATCGTGAGTTCTTGATGTTTTAAAATGAAATTTTTCTGAGATGAATTCGATTTAGAATGAAATTAATTTAATAAATTGCTTCAAAAAACGTCTTAATAGATCCTTATAGTTTTGCTATGGTAATCAAACTATTAGGACTTTAACAATTAGTCCAGATGAAAAAATTAAATATGCAATTTTTATTTTTTCTATCGAGAAGGTATGGAGGACTGATTTCGACTACGATAATGTGGTTTTATTTCAGTGTTTGTAATTTATCTGTATAAGATTAATCGATGTAAGTGATGTTTATTTGATTAATTTTATTGCAAGTTATGGTATAAAACGTATGAATGAGACAAACGTCTGATTTGTGAGTTAGAGGTATTCTATATTTATACTCTCACTAGACTCTCATAGAGGGAGTATAGGTCTACTACTTGACTACTGGTCTACTAGGTCTACTACTGGAATAACTGATTGTGAGGTTTTAATATTTTAAAATGAGAATGGATGCATATTTATAGATTCGTAAAATTATTTTTACGTCCATTGAGGATACGATATATTTTATAAAAGCTATTAATATTTTATAAATGAAAACTAAAAACATTTTGATGACATAAAAATTGTCTTCCTTTTTCTGAGGTATGCATAAATTAGTTGCAACTCTTAGTGCGCAAAACTCATACTACATAATTGTTCAAGACTAAAAATCAATTTATCAGAAGTACGTGAAATAACTGAGATGGCCTGATAACTGTAGTATTACATTTTAATGGTAACTCCTGAAGTATAAAACCCACTGAGAAAAATGCAAATGCTATGCTACAGCGTATTTCATCATTTCCCGAATTATGAATTAATGAAAACTTATTTTGGATAATACATTTTCAGATTTATTTTTAAATTTTTGAAGTCCGCATAAAACTTTATTGAGCGTTACCTGATATTCACGTATCCGAATTTACATAATTTATTATAAATATATTATATATATTTCTGCGAAGGAATTCAACAAATGATGAAAATTTTTCGTAATTTCAGGGAATTTATTTTAGACATTTTTATACCAAACTGTTAACAATGAATGCTTTTCTACACTTATTTTCACGTTGGGGTGCAGAGGGATCGTTAAACTACCACTATAATTCATATCGATAGAATGAATAATTCATTTATCATATGCGCTTACCGCACATGTGTTGGTCTATTTCACGGCTTATTTTTATATTTTCAAAAATATTTTAGCATTGAATTCAAATATAAAACGCCCACAAAACCATATGCATACATATGATATTTGGAATAGTACCATTTGTATCCAAGTAATTTTCATTAATTGTTTTTTGTGTGATGGAAGTTTCAGAAAACTATGAAATGGATATTTAAGGAATAAGAAAATAAATAAAATTTGCTTAGTTTTAAAAGACGTATAATTTATAATGATTTGCTTACAACAGAAGAAACATGTATAAATTTGAAATTATACTTAAATGGGGCAAACTATTTTTTAATAATACTTCCTGTTTAAATCAGAAAACAATACATCGAGAAATTATTTAATGAGCTAATTTTGAGAGTGATAAACATATATCACAAACTGTAAAATTATTTATAATTTAGTAGTAATGATTTTGAGTATATTATAGATAATATTTTTATGTACTGAAAACGTGTGAAACTTACTCGATACTCTAAATAAATTTAATGTCATTTTCTGCTTGTTCACTTTGAATACATAAAATACTGAATTTATATGTATAAAAACAGAGCTTGGTCTTTCCTAAAATATCAAATTAAAGTTTTCTCCCATTTAGATTTCAAAGTGTTCTTAAAAGTATTTCGGAAAATAAAAACTGAATTTATAATAATTTTACAACCGCCAGATTTCGTCTTGATACTTATTTCTTATTTTTCCTTCGATTGTGTGAGCAATAATATGAATAGGAACGTGATTGTGTGAACAATAACATGTAAGAGAAAATTTAATGAATAATATTTCTGAAATGCATTCGAAAAACTCACGATTGATTAGTTTCTTACTTTTATTATTGCTTACAACTTGCTTTTATTTCACTTACCACTTGAGTTAAAGTGATTGGTTATAGTTACATGAATTTATTATTTTTAGAGGGCCGTGGTAACCCAGTTGGAAGAGCAACGGATTAGCAACCGGAGGGTTGCGAGTTCGAAACTCGGTCCAGTCAAAGACCATCGTTTAAAAGGGAGCTGGTGCCTGTTAAATATGTCGTGGCCATAAATGTCCTCAAGTTGGCATGTTGTGGAAGTTTGGAGAGGGGTGCCATGATGTTGTCTCAGGTTTTGTCACGTCATCTGACCTTGGTTCAAAATTACGTGGTGTTGTCCTGGGCTATTTCTCTTCGGGATTGATCCAGGACCGTTGCCAATAACTCGTTGCGCTGCTCCAATTCGACATTAATTAACTACCTACCTGACTATTTTTTGAATTTTCATTCTGTTTGTGAGAATTCAGCTCAACAGCTTCGAATTGATAAGCTTCGTGAATGGAAACACTGCTAGTAAATACCATGTTGTGATGTATTACGTGTTTCAAATTCATGTTTACGAAGATGATTTATGCATGTTGTGTCTCCCCTAGATGTGATTCATAAATGCCCCGCTTCCATTTAAATGTTAATTTTGGTTGATTCTGCACACGATATGGATGAATGCAAAACATTTTATTGCATTTCATAATTGGAATTAGTTTCAAGTTCATATAGGAAATTAACTGTGAATGCTGATCGAACTGTTTTAGGGAAATTAAATTAGGATTTTGAAAGCATCAGAAATATATTTTATGAAAGCATGAGAAATATATTTTATGAAATTACGAATTATTTTATGAAATTATTAAATTAATTATTATTTTTCGACCGTATGCACCGAATTCAGGCAATGCCCATACATACTAGGTTTAGCTAAACGAAAATGTTTTCTAAATACAAATTATAAGCTTGAATCTAACAGAAGTAACCACACCGCTGATTGTAGCAAATATAAACTTTAACATTTCTAAATAATAGCAAACAGCTTCGTCTGATAAGAGGTTGGCCAAGTCTTATAGTTCACCAAATCATCAGTCTAATCAGTAACAATGGAAGGATACCATGTCAATTTGGCTGTCTTTAGCCAACGTAATCAGAATATACAAAGAAATTGTTTTACCGACGTTTGGAACAAAAACTAGTATTAAAATGTAACAATACTGTAATCATTTTTGTGGCAGTAAGTTTTCAGGATAGCTTCCCTCGTAGAAAACATATCGGGCTTTATTACGATTTGGTGTCAACTTTCAAGAGCATTTACTTTTGAAATAAACGTGACTTGTAGACTTGTCTGTCTACAAAGATAGTAATGGGGATATTTTATTTTTATGTTCTTTTTAATGAAATACTCCACTTCACTCGTGTTGCCAACTAAATGTTGACTTAAACAAATAAGTTCTAGCTAAATTTTTGAGGAGATTTCTGTTCATAAATATTTTATACTTTGACTTTATGCACTTCAATCCGTGATTTCAATGCTACCATAGGATACAGTTCTAAAATATTTATTAAAAAACAAAATTTTTGCAATTTTAAAATAAAAATGCTATCAAAAGTGGTTATTATTTGTAAAAATAGCATAACTTATATGAAAAGAGGAGCAACATCATAATATTGGTGTTTTTTATTTTATATAGTCATATTCGAGAAACATTTGGGGTAATGTTTATTTAGCGAAGCTAGCAGCGAAGTTGGTATTGGTACCCCAGCCATAGTAATAATTCAATTAGTATAAACTAATCACTCGCTAGTTACACATACAAACAAAGGATAGGTATTAGGGTTGAGAAAAACACTTTTATGAATTTATGTGATTTGATTATTAATTCAGAAGTACATATAATATTAACGTTTCTATGTTGGTCTTCAAAATATGTGATCAGAGTTCACCTTACAAATCTCTATATTATTTATTTTAATAAACAGTGAACTTTGAAGATTATTATTTATTGCAGATTATTAAGAGAACTTTGGATACCTGGAAACAAACGTGAACTACATGTATGTGTATTAGTATATACATAAATATGCATATATTCGTAGGCCTAGATTAGCATTTACATAAATACGTATTTCTGACCACATGTACCTGGACTAGATTGTTGATAGTGTAATACTCTCGATAAGTGTTGAGTTCTAGCTATGTAAATAATCCATACCTAAGATATTAATTTTCGTGTAAACAAGCAAACCACTGGAAGACGATGATTTTACTTCCGAATATACAATGCTCTAGCTCAATAGATTCGGAGTTACCTTAAATGCAAATGTAAATGAGACGTAACTTCCGTAATAAGTAAAGGAAACACTTTGAACCACAAAAACTTTAGCGCCATCTACACTGCTGGCCACCGTAAATGCAACACCCTGAAGGAAGCATGCAAATAATATGAAATTTACAACATGCATTAGCGGAGGTGAGATATGCAAATGATTAGAATTTCAGCGCAGACGCACATCACGCGCGCCTGTGTCGCCACTTCAAAGCGCTATTTAAGGCTTGGAGATTTCGACGATTTCAAGTACGGCAATTGTGTTTTTCTTGTGGTTTTTTCAAAAAAACGATCAATTATGCCTCGTAGAAAACAGCGATCATCTTTTGATCAAGTATCCGAGTTCGACAGAGGAAGGATAGTGGCCTACCGAGATTGTGGATTATCTTTTAGGGAAATCGGTAGTCGTGTTGGACGAAATCAAACAACTGTAATGCGGATATGTGATCGTTGGATGCAGGAGGGTACGACGGACCGACGTGTTCGATCGCATCCACCTCAGTGCACCACTTCACGTGATGACAGGCATATTGTGCGTATGGCAGTGACGGATCGCTCAGCCACATCACGAACCATAGCACATTCAGTCTGTACCGCATCATCCAGTGTCTGCGCGTACCATTCGACGCCGTTTACAGCAGAGTGGTCTGTCCGCAAGACGTCCATTGCTTTGTCTACCCTTGACGCAGAACCACAGACGTTTCCGCCGCCAATGGTGCGATGAAAGAAGGATGTGGACGGCAGAATGGAATGCAATTGTCTTTACTGACGAGTCACGCTTCTGTCTGCAACACCACGATGGTCGGATTCGAGTCTGGAGACACCGTGGAGAGAGGATGCTGAACAGCTGCGTTATGCACCACCACACTGGTCCTGCACCGGGTATTATGGTATGGGGCGGCATTGGATATCACTCTCGCACTCCTCTAGTACGCATTGCCGGTACTTTAAACAGCCAGCGCTACATCTCCGAGGTGTTGGAGCCAGTTGTCCTTCCTTACCTTCAGGGCTTGCCCACAGCCATATTTCAACAGGATAATGCGCGACCACACGTGGCACGCATTGTCCAAGGGTTCTTCGCCAATCGCTAGATTGAATTGCTTCCCTGACCAGCTCGCTCTCCGGATCTTTCGCCGATAGAAAACATGTGGTCCATGGTTGCTCAACGATTGACCCAGAATACATCCCCAGCTGCCACACCAGATCAACTTTGGCAACGTGTGGAAGCTGCTTGGTCTGCTGTACCCCAAGAACACATCCAAAGTCTCTTTGAATCAATGCCGAGGCGTGTGGCAGCGGTGATCTCCAACAATGGCGGCTACTCTGGCTACTGATTTTGGCAGGAACCACACTTCACAGAAGTCTATAAATTTAATCATTTGATACTTGGTCAACATGTTATCTACAAAATAAATTTGTTGTGATATCTCTTGTCTTTCTTGGTGTTGCAATTTGGGTGGCCAGCAGTGTACATTTAAATTTAAGGAAGAAGTCTCTCGTAGAATGCTATAATATCATCAGAAAGACTTCAGGAATAAGTTCTCAAGATTGAAATGATCTCGATACTTATAGCTATAATGAACTCGCAACAAATACATTCCTGGCATTCCTCCACTTTTCGTCGATAAACCTTATTATCATGTTCATGCGCGAACAATGATAATCATTCAACTCCATCTAAACAACTACATTGTTTCGTTTCGTGGGTCCGTAACCATTCTACATACATCATTTCGAGGCTTGAGCAGTTAGCTAAGTTTTAACGGCAGAAAAAGATCGATTCGTCTGGCCTGGAAGCGTTGTGATAAATACCTAGTGTAGTGGCTAAAACAAACACAAATTTCAACCACAAAGACTGCCATAAATCTACCGAAATAGACTTATATCAAAAATGCAATGAGCCAATCTTTGTAAGAATCGGGGAATTGTTCCTAAATGGGATAATGGGTATCACTCTTTCGGCGTCTGTAGGCTCCGTGGTTAAATAATGGTTGAGATAGGTGTACAAGACATTTGACGAATTGTAGGTTGAAGCTGTGTATGACCATTCACAGACCGAACTTCGATCTTCACAACTGCCAATTTTTTAATTTTTATTGCTTCCATTCCGATTATCTATTATTCATTTCAATACTTCATTCCGTAGCAAAGTTTCGAATTATGATTGTCCTACTCCGAGATTTTATTATTTCAAAGATTTTTTAAAATATGTTTTATTATTTTACTCGAATATGTATTTCGTTGTTCTGAATTTTTCTTATTTTTTAATTTTTTATTCGAATATATCGTCCCAAGGCGAAGCTTGAAATTCTTAAAAAGACATATTTTTACTATATCATATATTTTTTATTCATTATTATTATATTAATGAAATATTTCATTCAGATTTTAGACAGTAATGGAAACGAAAAATATATTCGTCCAGCCTGGAAATGTGATGAATACCTAATCTGGTAGCTAAAATAGATATAAATTTCAGCAACAAAGACAGCGATGAATCCATCTGAGAAATACACTTACATAAAAACGTGTAAAGACCCAATCTTTGTAGGTATCGGGGAATAGTTTCTAAATGAGAGGTAAAATAAGGAATCAGCGTTTCAGAGTTTATAGGCTCAATGGTTAACTAATAATTGAGGCAGAGGTATAGTCATTTGACCAATCGTTGAGCCATTGACGAAGTTCTGTCTGTGACGGGTCACCTTACTGACCCTCCACAAGATTCACATTGGCGAAGTTTCGAATTATTATTATTTTCTTGCCTCCCTCTTCCCTAAAATAAGTGTCAAATTTGCACGTTTTTGCTTACAATATTAATAATTCTTCAATTTTGAAGTGAACTGTACCAACATTTAGTACGGAAACTTATAAATGTTGCTTGATTGTCTTTTTAATGTAAATAAACGCTAACGAAAAGTCGAAAAAGGAACGTTCTAAAAAGTGCACCACTAGGAAAAAGGAAAAAGTTAGAAAAATTTCCTTAAGGTTTTAAACATGTGTAGAAAGTGCAAATCATCATGAAGTAATGCCTACAAAATCATACACATTAAATACTGAGAAGTGAAAATTGCCTTAAAAGTAGTATTAAATGTAATACTGAAGCTATATGAGGCTATCACAACAAAAGTGACCTAACCCACCAACATACATACCCAAAAGGATAAATGCGAATTTTTGGCACCATTTTTATATATTTTTATTTATCCACAATATGATTTGAGGAGGGTTAAAATCTATATTACAAACACATTAAATGCCACTGTAGGTGCCAAACATAATTATTTTGGCATTATCGGGTTTTTGTGGGTTAGGTCACACTTGCTCTGATAGCCTCATATTAAGGAGACAGGGGATATTCAAAACAAACTTTTACATTTATTATACTATAGTTTTACTTTCCATGCATTATCAAAATTTTAATTTAATAGTTTGTAAACACATATAAATCAAATTAACTCCATTTGTTAAATGTATCGCTCAATTGCAATTTTTCAAAAACTTACTATACACATAACGATTTGCATAAAAAGCATAAGTTAAGCAACGTTTAAACCACAATTTTCGAAGCTAGAAGCATGATGAATTTCTCATTTGCACTTCGATATATACAACAGATTTCTAGGATTACTTGAAATAGTTATCAAGCAAATCAAAACCAAATGCGCAGGGAACGTTTTGAAATCAGAATGACAAAAATCTCAGTTTTAGAAACATACTTTTTGTAGTAGACTTATACTTATCTATTATATGTTTGGCGTTGTATGTAACTCCATCAAAAATTATCGTAATTATAAAATTACTTTTATTGTCTATTGAAATTGATATCAATCAATTTTTATACCTAAAATTAAGAAATCGATTTTGGTGATTTTAAAAGTCCGCTGTCCCCTTGAAAGCCAAACACTGTCTTAATATATAATGCTTAATCATTTTAGAAAGAACATTTTTTTAATTTGCGTAATTTTTTTCATCTTTTTCTAATGTGACAACTATTTCTGAATAAAATTCAAGTGTTAAATGTAACACTTATTTGGAACCGTATTACTTTATTCGAATATTTCATTCCGTAGAATGTTTCGAATTTTAGTTTATTTCACTTGAATTTTGATGTTATTTCAGAGATATTTTACTAATTGTTACTATTTTACTTAAATATTTCATTTCTAGATAGTTTCGAAAATTTCTTTTTTTTTTAATTTTTCATTCGAATATTTCATACCATGACGAAGCTTCGAATTCTTGGAAATTCTTGTGAAAATATTTCTATTTCATATTATTTCAGAGGATTTTCTTATTAACTTTATTTTTTCAAATACTTTATTCCGAGTCTTCAGCAAATACCCGATTTTTATTAGAAACAAAAAGAATGGATTCATCGAGTCTGGAAGGGTAGTGGCGAAAAGAAACACAAATTTCGGAGAAGAAAGCCTGCGATATATCAAACGCAGAAATTCACTTACATCAAAAGTTGCAATGATCCAATCTAACTTCGTAGCGGAACGAAGGAGAAATTAGGAGATTGTTCCTAAATGAGTGATAATGGGGTATCAACATTTCGGCCTACAGGAGCAATGGTTAAATGATGATTGAACCAGGGATATCACCATGAGACGAATTGGAAGAATGAAGTCTTGTGCTGTGAAGGGTCAACTTTCTGAATAAGTTCCGAATTTATCTACGGTATCGGCAGTTTGGGTTCGCTACGTTTGCGATATTGTCTATTTCCAAGACGACTGTAACTTCTAGTAACAGTTATTTTCAAGCATGCGCATTCACTGTATTGTTGTAAGGTTTATCAGTTGGCTATTCATTTTTGGCGTAGAATTACGTCTTAGGATACGATACAGATTACCGATGGAAGGGACAAAATTGAGGGACCTATTTCAACTAGCAATAACTCCAGGATTATCGATAATGGGGTAACGGCTCTAGTAACGTTTGAAAGCGTCTAAATGACATTTAGTGATTTCATGTGCTGAGAAGCCACATCGTTCTGAATGAGTTACGAATTCATCTACACTGTCCCGGCTTGGGTTCGCTACATTTGCAATACAATCTGTTCTAACAAGAAAGTATATTCCGTATCATGAGTAAGAGCCAAGAGACATAATGTAATTTCTTTGTTTCTAGGCCGGTAATGTATAGTCAGTTTAAATTGTTATGAATGAATGACTCTTACGAAAGTATCGTTTCATCTAAAAATGCCAAAGCCATCTATCTCTATATATACTTTTTTAATTTCTAAGTATATAAATCATGTCCAACAAAATATAGAAAGTTTAAGTTTTGAAAATTTCGATTAATTCTCTTTCCAAAATCTTATAACTCTCTTTGGCTCAACAGTAGGCAACGAAATGTTAGATTCCTGTAAGTATCTTGATTGTATTTCTCTCTTCTGGGTCTGAAAAACTTTCATTGTGAAGCTGTTTATGTTCATTTACATCCCCTTGGGCTTAAGAAAAGAACGATTAACTATATATTTTTGAATGTAAAGCTTATAACGTGAAATCAATTTTTAACCCTCCAAGTGGTTTAGACGATATATCTCATCCATAAAAACCTGACCAATTTTGCTAATGACGAGATACCTCGTTGAAACAAAACTAATAGGGTTAATACAATAGTTACGCCCTGCAACTTTTAAACCGTAGTTAGTCCCTTAAACGAGAGTAAGGATCAAAAGGTGTGAGATATTCTGTTTCAAGAATAAATCCTTGAAAATTTTACTGTTAAGTAAATAAAATTGTCTAAAAAAATATATGTAAATTCATCTAATTGTAATATATTCATAGAAACATCATTTGTGCATAAGAACATCCTCAATTCATCACGGTAATGTATTCATATAAATATACTTTTCTGGAACAAGTAAACGTTTCTCTTTATACCAAAATCAGATATTTGGGAGTTTAGTTTAAGAATTGAGGACACATTTACTACTTTAATATTAGTTCTCCATAAGACTGAAAACAAAACGCTTTCTACGCTATTGAAAAGCTGCTTCGTTGATTATCTAACTTTGGCTAAAGTATATCAAATGCACTTTATGACTTATAGAAACTACATTGTATTAACCCTTAAAGTGGTTTTGACGAGATATCCTGTCCATCAAGATGTTATGACTTGCTAATGACAAAATATCTCGTCATCAGGATATTGCAATTTTTTTTGATGACGAGATCAAGATCTGGTCAGTTGCTTAGGACGAGATTCCTCATCGAGTGTAACCACCAAGAGGTTTAAGAATACCTTAGAAAACTTTAAGGGTTTACTATATTAACCGACTTTAAATGGAGCTTGGAACTAAAATATTTGATTCGACCTTTGGGATTATAAAATTTAAACTGTTGAAGGATTTTCAATGCAAGATCAGAACCTTAGCCAAAAAGTGATCCTTGAAGTGTTTATATAAACCACAGAAAGGGGAAAATGTGTCACTATTGTACAAGTACATAAAATTAAACCCATTTCTCATCTTTTCACAGGAAGCATATATCTGAATCAGTTATAACGTCGTTGATAGCGTAGGTTTGAAATCAAAATGAATCATTCCCACAGTTAATAAAATAATTATCATAATCACTACTTGACAACTTGATCGATGGCAAAAGCATGCAAATTATCGTGATCACAGTAGATTAACGTTATTACCATATGGGTTCATATTTACAATATAGTTCAGAGTTCCATATTAAATCCTTAAGCCATATACTTAATAACTAGTTGGTAATTTCCTACCTTTTAACCCACTGACTCAACTAAAATCAGAACGTAAGATATAAAGTTAATATATTTGGAGTACCGTAGACGGTATTTTGGGAATGTATTATGAAACTCAAGAGAGCATGAAAATGACGAAGCTGTAATAGATTTGAAGTATTTCGCAGCTATTAAATATAAACATACGTAAGTCAGTCTAAAGGTTTCTATATGGAACTCTTACTCAGATCATTAAGAATATGCTTCATGTATTCCCTTGGATTAAAATATTACTAATTGGTTAGCCACCAGCTTCAAAGTGTAGGTAAACGAAGTAGCTGTTTAACTCCAAAATAAATTTATTATATGGCTACGTGTAGAAATGTTAAAAAAATAAGCAACTGAAAAGAATACAAAAGGAATTCCAGGTTCAAAATACCATTCGAATTTAATAGCAGACAATATATTTTTGAAACATTTTAATTTAAATTAGTATTTTTGATATGGTAGAACTTTCTAGAAACATCTTGTAACGAGTCATAAAACTTAAAACGATGTTTATTATTTTATATAATGTTGAATATTATTATTCACTGTTCCTTTCTACTTCTATTGCGAGATTTGCTGTTTCTTGTTTTTAAAATAACCAATTAAATTTCCTTCTTTCGAGTTTGTATTTATTTCTATGCGGAAATGTAAGAGATGACCAATACGAAATATTTTTGGAAAATTGAAAACACTAAATTGAAATTTTAGATGAATCGAATATAACACGAATGGGATTGAAAATTTGTAATATCAATTTTAATTTAATGAACAAACGAGCACAAAACATGTTCCTTTTCCCTACTAATGGTTTATTCCTCCAATAGTTTAAGTTAAATGGTTTATTTCTCCAATAGTTTACCCCTCCTTAACTGTGTTTAAATACTATTTTCCCACTTGAAACTTTAATATATGGGTTGGTTGGTAGGTATTTAATTAACGTCGCACTGGAGCAACACAGCGGGCTATTGGCGGCGTTCCGGGATCAATCGCGAGGGGAAAGATCAGAGGTTGGTATTAGTATTTTCAATTAACGTCACACTGAAGCAACACAACGGGCTATTGGTGACGGTCCGGGATCAATCCCAAAGGGAAAGATCCGAGGACAACACCAAGTAATTTTGAGCCACGGTCAGATGACGAGGCAACACCTGAGCTGGCACCCCACTCTCCAAACTTCCACACCAGAAAGATCCGAGGACAACACCACATAATTTTGAATCACTTTCAGATGACGAACTACGATCAGATGACAACTTTAATATATTGGAATTTATATGCTGTTCCTATCTGGAGTAATGATAAACAACGGAAAAAAAGAAGTCCTAGGTTCAAAAATGTCATCCGACTGACCTTTTTCGAAATCTACTTTTTCATTGAAGTTTACATATTTTGTTTTGTGCTTTTGGTAATGGCATCGTAGAACTTTCCAGAAGCATCTTATAGTAGTCACTGTCATAAAAATTCAATAATATTTGTTATCCTACATAACTTTCATTATTATTTATTAATTGATTCTCCTATTTCATCTGTTACACTTTGCCGTGTTTCTCTTGTTCTAAACACACCTTTAAATTTCCTTCTTTCAAAGTTTTATTTATTTCTACCCGAAATTATGCTTAATATATTGATTTCTCTTAGTGGTAGTTTAAATTACAAATTTACGCAGAATGAAATTGATGGATATCTCATGTTTAGAAAGAACAGTTTGTTCACGTTTGCTCTTAGTAAAACATATATAATCTAATTTCCATATTTAAAATTAAAATTGCTTCACATATAATATTTCATTAAATGGATTAGCTATAAACTAATTAGCAGTAATCTTTAAGTATACACCTTTGCAGAATATTTTCGCGTAGTATCATTTCCCACCACTTGTGTACACAGTGGCGGACTTCCATACTATTTTAACTTTCGAAATTTCTTAACGCGTTAACTCCAAACGATTCTGATAAGGGAAGACGGAAGATTTGCATAGGAATGCATGCTAGGATGTGTTTATTCTACAATCTGAAATGCAGACTTGTAATTTTAAAAATTATAAAAATGCAGTGAACAGCTCTGCAAAAAAACGAATTCAAAAGATTAAAGTTTGTCTTGTACGGGACTCTGGTAGTCTGGTTAGTAGAATCGGGGCATATCAACCGGAGGGTTGCGAGTTCGAAACTAGGTTCAATCAAAGGCGCCTTGTGCGCTCGGGCTGATGCATGTTGAATCTACCGTGGCCTCAAATGTCCTCACGTTAGCGAGGTGTGGAAAATGGGGTGCCAGCTCAGATATTGACCTCGTCATCTGCCCCCATGATTAAAACTGCGAAGTGTTGTCCTCGATCTTTCCTTTCGGTACTGATCCAAAACCGTCGTCAATAGCCCGTTGTATTGCTTCAGTGCGAAGCAAATTCAACCACCTACCTACCTTTTTCAATTGGATATTATCTGTTCGTTTAATGGTGCAAGGGCCATATCCTGCCAAGCTGCGCCAAGAAATGTTGTTTACGTCAAGGAAAATAGACGCACAAATACTAGGAAAGTTTTACTGACTAAAGAGAAATACACCCAGGGTAGTTAAAAGAATCAAACCTGGTGCCGCCTACATCTCGCACTTTACGCGCTGAAATATTTCAATTTTTATTTTCAAATTAAAAATTATATAGATCTCAGTCAATAATTGTCTTACTTTCTATCAACAGAAGTTTTCTTTTTAACCTTCTGGATACGGGGATGAATGATAGGGCCGAAAGTCTCGAGTCCCTTTGCTACGAAAGGCTCGGATTCTTTCAGACCTCAAACCCCTGAAACCCATTACGATTTCCATCCCCTCTTTTATGTGCTACAAAGAGACCCGCGTGTGAATAGACTTATCTCCCGTTACGAAGATGTCAGGGTTATCGACGGGGAGCTTCGTAAATTGTTTATCCTCGAGCATTTAGTCTGTGAGAGGTTGAGTAAATGAAAAGAGATACACTTAAAGAGTCACAGACACCTTTTCAGTTTACCCGGGAAGAATCTGTCCCTTCTAGGTATACCCACGACCGGGCAATAGAAACCGGCACATTAGGTGATAATGGGACGACACATATTCACTCTCCTCCTGGGGGAAATCATTGTAAAGGCCGTTTCGGCCGGTTTCAGTAAGTTGTTGCCTGTAAAGCCGTTGGGCCAGCTGCCGTAACCAAAGAAGGAAACGAAATTCTGCCCCGAGGTATGCAGAAGGTTAAGTATACTTTTATCATAATGTTTTGTGATTTCGAGTGAAAACATCCAACTCTTATCCAGCTTTCATTTTGATTCACTGTAATTGCGGGTAAAATGGTCCATCGGAATGATGGATTATACAAAAAATATCATCAAGAAGTATTCTGGCATTAGCATCGTTCCCTTTATCTATCAAACAGGGGATTCAGAATAAAATTATCTTTTCCAAAAAGATTGGTGACACTGTATGACAAATATTTCAATAGTTGGATAATCAGTGTAAGTGATATATATTGATACATTTATAAACTACGCATTGATACATATGCATTCAGAAAAATACATTTTGTGCATTTAAAAAACCTCAATAAATTGTAAAGATTCAAGTGAAAATTATTGTTCATTTTTCATTCAGTTCATTTTTTTGGTTTTACAGAATAGAACACCCCTATCTCTGCTAAATTTGGCACACAGGTAGTCCTAAAGATCACTGAAAGGCTCTCGAAGCCCGAATTTTAAAATTTAATCTTGAAATTTTTTTAATTAATATTTTGTACTGCACGCCGTAGCCCTTCCTCCACTATGACGTATCTGCGCAGACCGAACCGACAAAGATAGCTATCGCGCATGCTAATTTCTATCAATGTTTTGAAAGTGTGGACCATCCAATGTATTCAAAGAGCCCTTGATTAAAACCCAGGAAATCATGCAAAAAGTGATCGGACTCTCACCAAATTTGACCCTCAAATACAAAATAACAAAAAGAACATCCACAAAAATTTCCAAGACCCGGAGCCTACCAAGGGGTCGGAAAAGATTCATCGAAAGAAACACCAGAAGCCAGAAAATCCGGCTCGGTTAGAACAATGGGTAAACCTACTAAGAGCTCAGATAATATTGCCCAAAAATTACACACACTGAAAGTTTATACTCCAAACAATCCCCACTTTATTTTTTCATTTAATTCAATTAAAAATAATTCAAACTATCTCCAATGTGGAATAAAGTAGTTAAACTACATTTTTCCACTTTTAATTTATTCTCTCATTTAGGAGCTTAAACAAACTTTTCGCCAAACTAATTATATCACTCTCTATACTTTCAACTTATCAAATAAAATGTAAGTAGTTAAATCGAATGATTAATTGAGTTATTGATGCTAATCTAAGATTGCGAACAAAAGATTTTTGAAATAGCATATAATATACTTCTATATCAGAGAACCCTTTATCCTTAAATAAATATGCATGTTTTAGCATAGATGATACAAATCTGCGAAACAACCGAGCTTTTTGTTTTATTATTAGTCACGCTTACATCAGAATTCCGACTCCAGTTTTTCCTTAATATTATCTCACCTTTCGTACTCTGCATTTTACTTTTTAGGAAGCCAATAACCGTCAATTAGTTTTCACTCCACTTCCACCGTCTCGTAAGTTCTATATTAAAAAATTGCTTTTTTGAAACCAAGCAAAGAAAGAATTATGATAACTATGGGGGGCTATTATAAATATTTTTTGCCTTTTTTTAATTACGAAAAAATCAATACCTTGATTTTAATTACAAACTGGATTACCGGTTCCTCTCTGTAATTAGCTTTTCTTATAAATACTCTTATATGGGTTTGGAATTTCGTGTTTTTCTCCTAGCAGTTTTTTGTTAACGAAAGTAAATGCTTTTCAAAGTTTTTTCCTCATTACTTAGAGAATGAGTTTTCAGATAAAAGAAGTGAAACTGAAAGAAAGGGAAATATCCTTGCAAGATAATGCGGGTTTTTATGCTTTTCACAAGGTATTGATCATTTACATGCGTTAACTATGCAATTGGAACAAGTTATCGAAAAATCCATTAGTTTTTAATCAGGAAGTCAACAGTTAATTCTAAAATTTTTTTAGTTTTATAAAGTCAAATTAAATATGTATTCATCACAATTTTCAAAATGGATGAATCGGGAAACGTAATTCAACTGAAATTCCTTATACGTATTCTGGTGTGGAAGTTTGAAGAGTGGGGTGCAAGCTTTGGTGTTGACCTCGTCATCAGAACGTGGTTCAAAATGACGAAGTATTGTTCTCGGTCTTTGCCTGCAGGATTGATCCCGGGCCGTCACCAATAGCCTGTTTTGTTTCCCCATTGAAATTTTAGTTAACTTCCTACCTTATACGTATTGCTGCTGGTTGCAGGTTCTATTCCTGTAAATTATCATAGGTGTATAACTATCTCCTATGTCAGAAAATTGTTACTGTGATATATGTATGTCCATTATTTGACTTTATTTGTCTTGTGTTTGGCGCAGCTAGGCCAAATATGGATTTTGCGTCATAAACCTAAACCCAATTTGCCTTATACATATTGTTTCGAAATTTTTTCTACAAATTTTAAAGGGAGGTACCGAACACGCAATTAAATCGTATTCACATAGATATGTATGTTCGCAAGGGCTTCCTGAATCTGCTAGGGGGCGCTGTTGACAGTGAGGCTGTAGGCCAGTTTATACGGAATTTGATGTATGAGCCATAACCATATTTGGACAAAAATACCATATTTGGCCAAGACAAGCAGCGTCAAATAAATGAACATACGCAGACACGGAAAGTTTTACTGGCAAAGAAGAGAGAAGTACACACTTGAAGCAATCGAACCTGCGCTTCCTACATCTCTCAGGTTGTTAGCTCATTGTGTAAACCCATTGAGTCACTACGGCTCCTTCATGCGAAAGGAAAGCATTACTGTTGGTGGTCGCAACTTTGAGTGTCAAATGTAAAATTGTAAGCTTAGAACTAATCTCAAATTGTAAAATTGTAGCTAATAAAATGTTCACATACTTCGCTGGTTTTCGTTTCTGCACTTTCCTGCGGTTGGCAGGTAGGTAGTTGAATTAACGTCGCACTTTATATTTTACATTTAAGTAGTACGGTGTTTAGGGTGTGATGAAGATTTAAAGCTGAATGACACTGATATGAGGGCTAACACACCATTTAATTATTGTAAAATTAGGTACATAAGAGGCTACATGGATCACAGTACAGCCTACACGCTGGCACATGTATGTGCTGTATGGATGGAACTCACCTGCACGTGGAAGAGTGTTTATCAGTCACTGTTTCAACTCCAACTCTAACTGAGTTTTTAAAAGGAAACAGTTACAGTTCTGATAAACGCGCTCGGCGTGACCTCTGGCGGCGGCATGGAGGATGGATTCTACATTTATACATTTTACATACAAAAATTAAAATATTTCAGGGTTTCATTAGAGTAATGAAATACTTGTTTTTCCAGCGAGCAAATGCAGGATATTTCTCTGAATTCTTGTGAACAAGATACACATTGAACTGAAATAAGCGTTTTTCTTCAAAAATTCTAAATTTTGCAGACATTATTTGACCTTACCACCGCCGTGTAGACAGCAAATAATGGGCAGAGGTTGAAATGAAAAAATATGCTTTAACCTCGGATGGGGAAAGCTAATTGAATTACTTTTATGCCACTCTACACAGGCAATTAATCGTAGCTCATGAAAGAAAAAATCTGGAATTTTGAACCATTTTTCAATTTACAACGTTTACAGGAGGAATTCTTACTAATAGCTTTTAAGAAACGCTTAAATATACCAGGGTAATAGGGATAGCATTTGGTGTCGAAAATGTTGGTTTCAACTTATTCTTGAATAATGGTATGAATTCTTTTGCCTTACTTAAGGTCTTAACAACAAAAATATAACCCGATATTTCATCAGTCATGTTGAATAATGATATGAAATTCATGGTTTATTTTTGTGTGTATGGCCATTATTTAATATTGTCTGTCATGTGTCTGGCAAAGCATGGCCATATATGGCCCTTGCGCCATAAAAACCTAATCAACCAATCATAGTACATATTTAAAGCTCTCAAGCGTAAGTATCCTCCTATACTTCGCAATCATGTAGTCCTTCTTGAATAATGGTACGTAGGTAGGTAGGTATTTTAATTAACGTCAGACTAGAGCAAAATAACGGACTATTGGTGACGGTACGGGATCAATCCCAAAGAGTCCAATCAATCCAAAGGACAACACTACGTAATTTTGAGCCACTGTCAGATGACGTGGCAACACCTGAGCTGGCACACCACTCTCCAAACTTCCACACCACGCTAACGTGAGAACATTTCAGGATACGACGGATTTAACATGCGCCAGTCCCCCTTTTTACACGACGGTCTTTGGCTGGTTTCGAACTCGCAACCCTCCGGTTGCTAATCCGTTGATCTTGCAACAGGGATACCGCGGCCCGAATAATGGTAGGAATTATATGTTCTATTCGAGGTTTTTAAACGAAAATATTCGATATTCTGCAATCATGCATTAAATAATGGAATTAATTCTACGGAGAATATCCAAGTTTTTTGATTCATACATCATGGGATATTTCGTCAACCATGTTGAATAAGGATATGAATTATATAGTGTATATTCAAGGCTTTTAAGAGAAAATATCACTCGATATTTGACAATCATGTAGTCTTTCTTGAATAAAAGTAGGAATTCTATGGTGCATGTTCAAGGCCATTAAACGAAAATTCACCCTATATTTCGCAATCATATAGTCTTTCTGGAATAATAGTATAAATTCTGTGGTATTATCGAGGCTTTTAAACAAAAACTCAGCCAATATTTCGAAATCATGTATTTTTTTCTTGAATAATGGTATGAATTCTATCGTGTTTATTCAAGGCTATTAAATAAAGATATCCCATATTTCGCAATCATGTAGTAATTTTTTATCCAATTTAAGGCATTCTTGTTAAAGGGCAGTTTGAACCGAATAGAAAATGAGTAACGGCTGGATTCTTCACCACGGCTGTAATGAGGCGAATATTCTGGAAGATGTTTACCCAGCTGTTACTTATATGTAGCCTTCACATCGCCAGGCAAGGTCTACATTAATAATCTAAGAGTTCCTAGTATGTGTCCTCAGGAAATCTCGTTAAGTGCGTTGTGTTACAGGGATGGGCAAACCAAAGCGCGTCACCTTTGTGTCTCATACATGTTTGATGGGTCTGAAGATGGTGGATTGCGCTGTCATGTCAATTTGGTTAGTGTTGTCTGTCTTCAAGTGGATTAATTGCATAAAACATAACACAGTGATCATGACTTTGAAGAAGGGCACTTTTCAATATCGTTTACCATCACTCATAATTCCATTTTCCAAAACATGCAACTGATTTCGTAAACCCTGTGCATCATTGTTTTGTAAAAATATATACTTGGGATATTACAATAACCCTCCTGATGGTTGTCTCCACTAGGAATCTCATCATTAGCAAAACTGACCAGATCTTGATGGACGAGATATCGCGTCATTAGAAGAAAACTGACCCTTGATCTCATCATCATCAAAAGGATCTCGCCATCACCTAGTCAAAATCAGCAACATCTTGATGACGATATATCTCGTCATAATCGAAATTGCTCATATCTTGATGGTCGGGATATCTCGTCGAAAGCATTTGGAGGGTTAATAAGTGATTGAAAATTTAATCCTCTGTTGTAGCAAATTACTGAGTAGTGCAGTGTTGCTTTTACCTCCACAAAACACATAATGACTAAAACGTCTTTATAATTTGTCAGCTCTTGTGTTTTTTCACTTTTATTTCAGATCAGATGATCTGTCTGCATCTTGAACTCCTTTGGAACGTGAATTGGTCTCTAAATTATAACAATTGCATTATCTTTATTTTAGTTATAGTCTTGTTCATCAAGTGTGCTTTACGTCACTTTCTTTAACTTCTCTTATAGAAATTTTTAAATAATTGCAAATTGTTTTATTAATTATGATGTGGATTTAAGCTGATTTTTAGAAAGGTACTACGTAACTGATACGTTCGTTCCGTTCCTTAATGACAAAATAACCGTATCAATTTGGCTGAAAGCGTCCAAGGGAAGATTTTACTGGTAAAGGTCAAAATTGGTTAGAAGTTATGCAGGGAAGACTGCAGGTTGCATATTGGATAAATACGTGTGAGCCCACCATAAGATAAAAAATCAAATAAACATATTTTTATGTATTATTTTGCTCCATAACGACATAAATTTCACTACCAACAAACCACGACGATTTCTTTTAATTTTTTTGCGCTACGAATGAATTTGTTTGGCATTGTAATTAATCATTTTCATAGTACAAGGTTGTTCAGCACAGTCTATTTATTTCTTTGGTAACATGAAAATTTCGAAGTGTGCATGACAGTTTCACAAAAGAATGAAACCTGTTTTAAGCAATTTATTTTCAATCTCCGCGAAGTAAATGCGCTGAGAAAATAAAACGATGCTTATAAACCATGAGATTTCCCAGCTTCCAATACAAGTTTTTTAAAAATATACTGTATGTAAAGCAAATCTGAATAAAATGAAACACAGATTTAAATACTACGTTCACAAAACTAACCCTCCAGGTGGTTTAGACGAGATATATCGTCCATTAAGATTTGACCAATTTTGCAAATTACGAGATACCTCGTAATCCAGATACTGTCGATATTTTTATGATCAATATCTGGTCAGTGTTTTCTAATGACAAGATAACTCGTCCATCAAAATCTGCTAATGGTTTTTCTAATGACGATATATCTCGTAGTGACAATCACCAACAATCACCAGGAGAGTTTAAAAGGAAGTTTTATATTTTGCAGTAATATCGAGCAACACACTTCTGGTGTAATGTTGTGACTCCTGCTTTTCCCTGCCATCTATAAACGTATTGCTCTTTCCACTTAGTTACTCTCCTTCTTCCAAAAGGAACTACCTCTGACCAACTAACCCTCCAAGTGGTTTCGACGAGATATCTCGTCGATCAATATCTGGTCAATTTTTTCTAATGACGAGACATCTCGTATTTAAAAATCTGATAAGTTTTTCTAATGACAGGATACCACGAAGAGTACCACCAGGCAGGTTAAGTCGAAACATTAAATAGATTTGCTACTTCGATTTGAGAACAATGATAAAACTTGGGTTAATGAAGTGCTGAAATCAGACCGGAAAGAATCCGATTTCCCTACGTAAGAAATCCCTTGCTTCTAACTATATGTTGACATAAAAGACTGAGATTGATTAACGTTAAACCATTTTCCATTAGCTACTAGTAGCAGCTATTAAAAGTGCAATTTGGTTGTTTCCCGTAGGATGTCATGTAATGGTGGACATAAAAGCTGAGTCACAGTTGATGAATCGCATATCCGGTGATGTAGACAAGGAAAAACAAAGACAGTGAAAGTTGGATACGGACGAAAAGATCATGAGTTGCTACTTTTAAAAGTTCCAAGTTGATCGCTTTTGACATCATGGCATGGTTTGAGATGTAACTGAGCCATTTTTCCTGTAAAACAGAAACATCAATCAATCACTTACAAATGTAAACAAGTAAATTATAAATTATCTAAACAGTAGTAAACAATAAACTGTCCAGAAAGTTCAGTCTGGTATTTTTAGAATATTTAGAACACGTCTGTTTACAATTATGATATATGCTTAGTGATAGAAGCGTTTATCATTAATTAACTCAAAAGTGACTACCATCTTTACTAAATGCTTTTCTTTTATGTTTATTTTCTGTTGAAAATTAAATGAAGAAGTGCAGGGTAAAAGTTCTTAGGGCCTTAAGTCAAGAAAATATTAATAGTCTTTAGGAAATTGTTTATATATTACTCCTTGAATATCTGTCATTTAATATGCTAGTGTGAATGCTATACTAAGAACTAAAAATGAGTGAGTTTTGAACGGGAATATAACTGCAGTTGTTTAAGGCTTAAACTAGTCTGTATTATTAGATGAAGATGTTATTATTAAAGATGGAAACTAATAAATTTGTTTGGCTTTAGGCAATTTGGTCTTTTCGGATTTTATTTGAATTTTTATTTCCAATGATATGCGTTTATTGCATTTATATTCATATATCCTTTCCAATTGTTACGAAATTATGAATGTTTTCTTCAACTCACAGCACACTTATCGGCTTGTTTATAACTTTACAAATTTTATTTTATCGGTTATTATTGCTGAATGATATCGTAGATCCTGTCATTCGCCTACAAATAGACACCAATATGAACTTCCTATCTCTTCACAATCCAACACTGCCCAAACACCAAGCGGAGTCGCTATTTTTAGGGTTCTGGTCTCTCCTCTACACTAACCACCATTTTTGAATTGCTGAATGATATCGTAGATCCTGTCATTCGCCTACAAATAGACACCAATATGAACTTCCTATCTCTTCACAATCCAACACTGCCCAAACACCAAGCGGAGTCGCTATTTTTAGGGTTCTGGTCTCTCCTCTACACTAACCACCATTTTTGAATTGCTGAATGATATCGTAGATCCTGTCATTCGCCTACAAATAGACACCAATATGAACTTCCTATCTCTTCACAATCCAACACTGCCCAAACACCAAGCGGAGTCGCTATTTTTAGGGTTCTGATCTCTCCTCTACACTAACCACCATTTTTGAATTGCTGAATGATATCGTAGATCCTGTCATTCGCCTACAAATAGACACCAATATGAACTTCCTATCTCTTCACAATCCAACACTGCCCAAACACCAAGCGGAGTCGCTATTTTTAGGGTTCTGATCTCTCCTCTACACTAACCACCATTTTTGAATTGCTGAATGATATCGTAGATCCTGTCATTCGCCTACAAATAGACACCAATATGAACTTCCTATCTCTTCACAATCCAACACTGCCCAAACACCAAGCGGAGTCGCTATTTTTAGGGTTCTGATCTCTCCTCTACACTAACCACCATTTTTGAATTGCTGAATGATATCGTAGATCCTGTCATTCGCCTACAAATAGACACCAATATGAACTTCCTATCTCTTCACAATCCAACACTGCCCAAACACCAAGCGGAGTCGCTATTTTTAGGGTTCTGGTCTCTCCCTCTACACTAACCACCATTTTTGAATTGCTGAATGATATCGTAGATCCTGTCATTCGCCTACAAATAGACACCAATATGAACTTCCTATCTCTTCACAATCCAACACTGCCCAAACACCAAGCGGAGTCGCTATTTTTAGGGTTCTGATCTCTCCTCTACACTAACCACCATTTTTGAATTGCTGAATGATATCGTAGATCCTGTCATTCGCCTACAAATAGACACCAATATGAACTTCCTATCTCTTCACAATCCAACACTGCCCAAACACCAAGCGGAGTCGCTATTTTTAGGGTTCTGGTCTCTCCTCTACACTAACCACCATTTTTGAATTGCTGAATGATATCGTAGATCCTGTCATTCGCCTACAAATAGACACCAATATGAACTTCCTATCTCTTCACAATCCAACACTGCCCAAACACCAAGTGGAGTCGCTATTTTTAGGGTTCTGGTCTCTCCTCTACACTAACCACCATTTTAAATACGGACGTAAGCCCTCTACCCAACTAAATTTAAATAATTATATTATCAAGCATGGTTTAAGAGATATAAGCGCAACCAATCTTGCTATGTTTTGGGTCGCTAGAGGTTTCGTAAACCCCACAGTATCGGACCGAATTTAAAGACGTTTCACGTCAAAATGCATTCGAGAAGGAAAACATCACTTCAATTTTACCTCAAAAGTAACATATTAACTTGTTGACTATGACATACAACTGGTATCATATAAGACTTGAAGACTAAAGTGATGCAGACTTTATTCAAAGGAATAAAAGAGAATGAATTCTTGAGATTACTATTGAATCAAGCGAATAAATAATAGAATTGGTAGGGTGAACATAAGATTTTCAAACTGAGTAGTTGCTCCCAAGAGAGCCATGGATGTTAAAGATGCTTGCATACTCTCTGACAACCACTGTGTTGTGTTCCACGATATGAAATTGTTTATTTTGGATTACAAAAAGGAACAAATCATAAATTGCTGTCGAGATCATTCTATAAGAAGCTGTGTTTAGCTAAGATCAAGGTGGATAAGGACTGAAGCCTCATCTTGCAAAATTAGAAACGACTTCAGATGACAGAGGACTGATATACTCAGTTTAAATAAAAAGGAACAAATTTGAAATAAATAAATACCACTTTAGGAGGAAAAATTTTCGCATTTCTGAGATTTTAGTTCATGCAATAGTTGTGAACTATAAACGGTCACCTTAAAACTGTTTATTTATAGTTATCGTATAATTTATTTATAATTCTTATTTATAAGCAACTGAGGGAGAAATTTTTCAGTTTATATTTGATATTTCTTTGGTTATCATATTTGCATACGGACGTTATTTACCTTTCTTTTTATAAATTTTGAGAAATCGATGTAATAAATAAAATTGCAATAAGAATTTACTCAAGCGTCTAAGGGGTTCACATACATGTATCCCTTCTACACCCATCAGTTTTCCAGACATAACTTCTAACGTGTTTTGATCTTTGTGACCAATAGAATCTTTCCTGGAATTCTTTCAACCAATAGATGTGGCCATTTAGACATTTTATTTCCTATGGAGAAAAGGAATATTACGATACTCGGAAATTTTGTGACACTCAGAAGGTTAACGCTTCAAGTGGTTTCGACAAGATATTTCGTCATCGAGATATTGCTTATTTCTTAATGATGACGTGATTAAGATCTTATCAGTTTTCTTCTATTGTGTTATCTCGTCCATCAAGATCTAAACAGTTTTACTAATGACAAGATACGATATCGAGACAACCAAAAAGAGGGGTAGCTGAAATTCAAATTCAAATATAACTGTTTGGGTAAAGCCGTTTAGATTTTCGTTTAAGCAGAGGGAGCCATGGTCCAAAAAGTCGCAATAACCTGAAATACCTTATGAATGCAACTATGCTGTATATTGATCTTGCAGTGATCACATTTGTCTTCATTACGGTTGATTAGATCGGAGCATCAGAAATCAATACAAATGAAAAATAACGTAACCTTTAATCAAACAATTAAACCAAGGCATTTGTTTTAGACCGAGTTAAAAAATATGTTCTTTACTCATACTGTGATGCATTAATCGGGTAATGGTTTAGTTTTTCATCCACCTATCATGTTTCGTGAAGTGAGAACAGCGGCTAAAAACCTAGTACTTCAATCCATCCATTAGCTGGTGAAGCAAGTTACGTTATACCGGTAACTATAGCTCTTTTAACCACTTAAGAGCCAAGCTCAAAGAATTGCAATATGAAAATAAGGAACTTGAATCTTGGCGGGGAATGAATGTTCAAGTATGTCACCTACCCTCTTCGCTCCAATACTAAACAACAGGTTATTGAAATCAGTTATAAATGTCTATGTAGATATGGGTCGTTCCATGTGAAACCACACAGAAAAGGGTCATTTTCGACATGAACCCCCTCCGACTTTTTAAACTCGGCTAATTTGTTTCCCAGGTATATATAGGAAATGTTTAGCTTCCAACTTGTAATATTTTTTAGCATATTAATTTGTTTGATAAAATGGGGGCAATTTTTCATGATTTTAGACCCACAATCTCCCGTACCTCTAGACCTAATTGCCCAATCATACTGAATGAGAGCTCATTTTGTATAAAAATGTACAATTTTTCTAATTACATATCATATGACCGTTTAAGTGCAATTTTCAACTTCAAGGTAATTTAATTTGACCTTTGACCTACAATAACAAAAAAATAATATTTTTTATTTTTATCTAAAAATTATATGCTAAAAATAATCTTTGCTTTCTGAAATTTTCATAGTGGGACACTCATGGGTTAATAGTTGAAAAATATTCGAAATAGGCCGTATCTATTCAGTACTCATAAACACCTGTATTTTCTGACCTGCTTGTACAATCAAGATGAAAGAGAACTTGTTTTATTAAAACAGGTATAACCTTTCTGATTATATATTACGTGATACCATGAGTGACCTTTCTGATATATCACCCGTGCCTTGCAAGTTCAAGATCATATCAAGGCAATAAAGTGGAAGTATGAAGGTGGAGAAATTCTTTACCCGACCCCGATGTAAGAACGAACAGCCTTCGTTTGGCCCCCGTTGAGAAGGATTTGAAGGATATATAAGGTCATAGGGGCCAACACCAACTATGCTTACCCCACAAAGGTACTGTAGGGATCCACCCGTGTCATTTCCCGTAAAAGGAAGCATGCCATGCCTCCATACCTGATTGACCTATGCCTAAATACGGTAACCCACTATGAGAACTCCTACACTACGCATACCTGTAATGATCTTAAACCTCCTGGTTATATTATCTCAAGGAAGTATCTCGTCATTAGCAAAACTGACCAGATCTCGATGGACGAGCCAGTTCGTCATTAGAAGAAAATTGACCGGATTTATCTCGCTACCATCGAACAGCCTCGATGACTAGATACCTCGCCATTAGCAAAATTCGTCAGATCTTGATGGACGAGCCAGTTCGTCATTAGAAGAAAATTGACCGGATTTATCTCGCTACCATCGAACAGCCTCGATGACTAGATACCTCGCCATTAGCAAAATTCGTCAGATCTTGATGGACGAGCCAGTTCGTCATTAGAAGAAAATTGACCGGATTTATCTCGCTACCATCGAACAGCCGCAATGCCTCGATGACTAGATACCTCGCCATTAGCAAAATTTGTCAGATCTTGATGGACGAGCCAGTTCGTCATTAGAAGAAAATTGACCGGATTTATCTCGCTACCATCGAACAGCCGCAATGCCTCGATGACTAGATACCTCGCCATTAGCAAAATTCATCAGATCTTGATGGACGAAATATCTCGACGAAATCACTTGAAGGGTTATTTGGTTGGAGGGCAGCGAGATTTTTACTATTGGAAAAAGGACAGCAACGCTGTGTAGGGCAATGTGTTTACAGATTACAGATGGCAGAAAAATAAATATCTGGTACCGTGCCAAGTGTGAGTAGCGAGTGGTAAGGCATATTAAAAGTGATTCTCGTATGAAAACAGTGAAAGCAGTTAAGAACAAATTAACGTATAACAGCCTCCTATAAATGCTCAAGAGTTCTCTATCTTAAATATTCGCCAGATTCCCATTTAGAATGGTTTTTAAACCATCCTTTACGTGTTCATTAACTTGTGAAATATTTTCTACCTTTATCACTACTTTACCTTCACTGCTAAAGCATTGTTTCATATATTTAAGTGAACAATTTTCCGAAGTGAGAACTCGAAATAAAATGGAGATAAATTAGTTGTTTTATTGTTTTCATACAAAAGAATATTTTTATGGAATATTTTTTTTCATCGAAAGTGTTCGCATTTCAGTAGTACGGCAATTTTATATAATATAGGCTTACCTCACTTTGTCATGGTAACATTTTATTACCTAAATTCAATTACAAATTAAGTTATATGAATACAAATTATGTTACAAGAGTTATGTCCCTATGGTACGCATCTTCTTTAGGCGTACAAGATTCACGAACCCGAGTAACCCTAGGGATCTGTTCTTTTCTCATGGAGTTTACTCTTTTGGTAAATACCATAATTGCGCTCCAGGGATACCCAAGCGATTTTTCCTTCTTTCCTCCCACTGTTCTCTACCCTACACACTCTTTCCCTCTTTTTCATGTGTATTACTTGCCGTTATGTGTCTTGTGTTCGGAGAAACAGACCTTGCGCCATAAAGCCAAAAATAACCACATGCAATTAACAGGTAAGTAGTTGAGTATACGTATCACTGCAACAACACAACGGTCTTTTGTCGATGGCCCGGGATCAATCCCCAAGGGAAAGTTCCTTCAACAATGCCTCGTAACTACGGTAACATGACCAGGTCAATACCTGAGTTGGCACACCACTCTCCAAACTTCAACACCACGCCAACGCGAGAACATTCGAGGCCACGGCAGAGTACCAGGTTTCTCGTACGACGACCTTTGGTTGCATTGAGTCTCGAACTCGTAACCCTTCGGGTGCTAATCCATGACTCTACCAAATGGTCTACCGAGTCTCTCCATACCATTAATGCTGGTCAAGAAATTATTTGTTTTATAATCGACGCCTCTCAATTTACTGAAAGTTTAGTGATGTCAAATAAGAGACAATTAATTTTTGACCGGCATTAATTGTATGTAAATTTATTTGTGATTGAATATAAGTAATACAATGTGGCTACCTTCGACTCATTGATCAATACAGGGAACTCAATTAAGTTTGAGTCTTATAGGGGCAGCGACCGAATTTCGTACCATCCTCATATGATACCCGACAATCAGGGGAGAGTACAGATCTAATGTGCACATATCAGGCGTGTATACAAGGGCAACGGTCATTTCATCTGGCCGACCCATCCCGGTACTGAACCCTCCCAGTAGTAATTAGTTTATAGTACGGGTTGGTTATTGGTTTGGGGGTTTTATGGCGCAAGGGCCACATTTAACCAAGTTGCGCCAAACACAAGTCAGAACGTCGAGTAAAAGATATCGTGAAAGGAAGAAGATACTGAGTAGAGAAGAGAGTGGTGGAATCAAAGCAAGTTCATTGGTCAGATGTTTTGGCGTTCTATGGCTCAATGACCATATCTGGTCACGCCGCGCCAAACGCAAGATGCATACAACGTCAAGAACGAAGTGTCGTGAGAGATAAAAAAGGAGTCTTTGGGGACAGAGTATCTAAGCAGGTTCGTTGTTTGGTTATTTTGGCGTGTAATGGCGCAGGACCATATCTGGTCAAATAGCGCCAAACATGACAGAAAACGTCAAGTAAAAAACTTGGAAGGAAAAAACGAGTCATTGGTGAACTGAATAGTTTGATGAAAGCAGAAAAAGCTCGTGATCGTGCTGGCCCAATTCGATTCACGCACAAAGTAAGTTCCACGACAATCCATTATCACTAAAACATTAACTTTAATGTTTCTTAAACTATAAATTTACAAGAACTTTATAAAATTATAAATTTAAAGAACTTTATTTTCCCTAAAGTTTATCTCATTCGAAAACATATTTGTCTGTATTAACGGAATAGGAACACGAGTATCTTGCTCGTGTGAGGTAGAGAGCGAAAAGTGCTTTTAGAGAATTTCTGTAATTTGTAAGGTCTGTGACAACTTATGAAAATATTGTTCTAACCTTTGCATCAATGCCCCCTTAGTGCATACAGCGTTGTTCATTATACGTACGGAGTGTTCAAAAACTTCTTGCAGAAACTTTATTTGAGGTAAGGAACACAAAAGTAAACTTTATTCACCTAGGGATGTATGTCCGCCAGACAGTACACTTAGTAAGTTGCAGAAATGGTAGACAGCAAATTTGTGAACAACATGTTTTACTCAAGAGACAATGAACTCAAAACACAAACTCTTTTATAGTTATTATTCGATTCTTGTGAAATAAGGAGAGATTATGTTTTACTAAGCAACATATACATAAAGTTTGGTTCAACAATATTGAGTCATTTGGAAGTTATTACATAAAGCGTGTTCAATATTTTGATAGATTAGCAAAAATTGATAGCTCCCGTACTCATTCATTTTCTGTGCATTATTCGTCAGCTACTCAATATCGTCATTCTAAAGCTCTTACATAAAACGCGGTCAAACCTCTGATAAATTAGCAAAAATTGATAGGTTCCATTGGCATTTGTTTTCCGTATATTATACAAATTTTAATCCACATTATACTTTGTATACATATAAATAAATAATCTCCGTTTGCTAAGTGTATCGCTCAATTGTAAAGCAAACAAAAATTTGTATTAAAATATCTAACACTCTACAAAAAATAAGCATAGGTTCAGCCTTTATGTTTGTTGTGCGGTAAAAGCAGACTATCCTAATCAGAAATCTCGTGACAGTCAGAGGTTTGAAGTTTGTTCCTTAAGATTTGAAAACCTTGAAGAAGGTTATGACCGTTATATACTGGTGAATATATGCTAAAGGTCTTGGTCATTGTGCGAAATCTGGAATTTCGCACGTAATTACCTAATGCCAATTGAGTGCGAATTGGTTAATGGTAGGGTTCTACAGCTTGATCCATCTGGGTCCATAACTGAGATGCCTAGGATACTGAAAACTAGGTTCATTAACTGGAAATACCGATAATTTCAAATATCTTCACGGTCTACTCAACGTTGCAGACCAAATTCAATATTATAAAATATTAATTTCCCCTAAAGCAGATGCCCTTTGACAAAATAATATTACAGATCCTTATACACGTTCATTCCAAATTTCTACAGTTACAAGCTTTTCAAGTGCACAAACAACTTTCGTCAGTTCACAAAAAGAAATGAGAATTTCTTTTTCGAAGACAATAACTTGAAATTCCTCTGGTAACATTTTACCCTTGAGATCAACTAGATATACTCGTAAAATGTAAAGTTTTCTATGCAGAGTGGAAGAGCATCATTCCTTATCCCAGCAAGTCGTACTTGCTAGTGTATGATCGTAAATTTCCATTCAATTCCTTTAAGTGCGAGTGAAACTTTAAATTTTATGACGGTAATGCTATCTCGGTTTCATCTATTGTTATTGATAATTCCTAGAACACCGTCAAACTATTCTTATTTTCTTCAACTTCAGAGATAGTTTTCGTCATTATTGCATAGTATATTTGTTGCAGTCTACAAAAATTTTGATCAAGCAGAACCAGACGCATTTTTAGAATTTTTCTTTATCAAGGAATGAGAAAATGGTCGTCACGCACCGTAATGATGCAGTTTTTTTAGGAGGAAACTATCACCACCAAACTATAGAATCAAAATTCTCATTCATTAATCCTCAACCTAGTGAATACAAAAGGACGTGTGGGATATGCAATGTTTTAAACTATATTCTTTAACCACAGAACAGTCAAACAAATGAATTTTTAAACTAAAGGAATGAGCAATTTACTGTGATCATTGCTCCAAGTTATTTCCATATCATTACCTTCGAAGCTTAATTAAAATGCCAGCTGAAAATATAATAATAATGGAAAAACTTAAATTTAATTGGATTTCATTCTCCCTCTAAAAATATCCACTGATGAAAATTTAATTGTGTTGCTTTGGTAAGAGCTGAAGCCCATTATCCCCCATGAGATTGTCATTATACATATGCTTTTATTTCACGGATCTGGGAGCTCCATTATTGCAATTAATCTTTATTTTGCAATAAACAATCAAAAGAGAGCTACGTCCAAGTTTAAATTAACATCCTATAAGAATGCACACATCACAAAAATTGTTGAACTAAACAAATTACATGCAAAATATTTCAGAAATAACAGCTTCGTTAAAACTGAGAAATCCTTTGATAGGTACTGTTGAATCTCGACTATGCGAGAACTATCGGAAATTAGAGCCAAAATTATTACCTAAACGGTGACTTGTTTTACGTTCCTTTAACAGGCTTACACTGCGTAACCCTCCAAGTGTTTTTAACGAGATATCTCGTCCATCAAAATCTGATCAATTTTGATAATAACGGAGTATCTCGTCATCAAGACATTGATAATTTTTCGATGATGAAGATATGATAAGCTTTCTTCTAATGACGAGATACCTCGTCTGTTAAAATCTAGTCAGTTTTCTTCTAATGACGAGATGCCTCGTCGAGCCAACCATCAGGAACGGTTAATCTCGTAGATTCACGATTGATATGTTATTCCATGAGACATCAAAGATCTCGCCTTCTTGAGGTAACGAAAAGTGGTTTTCTGTTCACGAAACTTCTATTTTGTTGTGAAATTAGCGTACATTTTTGAATATCTTAGCTCTGTCCGTGCCTTGATGTATAACGTATCTCTATTGCTATCATATTTACTTAAAACCAAGCACTAAAATGGCCACTAATTAAAAAGACAAAGATAAATTATATAGATCGAAAAATATTTATATTATTTGTAGATTAATGGGTATAATTTACTTCATTTACATTAGTATCACGACTTTCTTATTCAAACTATGATATAAAGTGATTTCTTATTAAAACTATTTTAAATTAAATACATCACCATCTTACCTACATTTCGTTCCGTTTCTTATCATAATACGAATGTTTTTATTATTACTTTATCAGGAAATGTGCAACTATAACCAATGTAGGAAGAAAATAATTATAAAGTTCCACATTTATAATAAATATAAGAGTTTTATCCAAATCCACTTTCTAGCACACACACGCCATTTCCTTCTTTCCATAAAACAGTGATAACAGTTTTAAATAATTGTTGTAGATATAGAAATATCTTTCCTGGTTCAATATCTAGTGTGACTATAAAAGTATAACCATATGTTTATGCATTTGAATTGTAAAGTGGTATGTTAGGAAAAGGAAACAGACTCAATTCTAGAGAGATTTCGTTTGCCCGTCAGGTATACTTGATACACTGGGAAAGGGAGAGAATTGTTTCACAACATAGTAACACATTGTATTTCCTATGATAAAATGAATAAACACTTATTCGGAAATTCGATGAATCCCGTTGCTTGCAGGAAAAAAGTGCATAGATTTCCACATAAGTTTAGAGAGAGTATTATCTTAGTAAAACTTTTTCTTTTACGGAGTATTCGCTTAGTGAAAATGTTACGTTTTTGCAATAATAGTTTACCTCAGTTTAATTTATTAGATACACTAGAATAAGTGAAATTTATTGGTAAGAAAAAAATGTTTTTGTAGAAGCTATTCAAAAAAGAAAAACAAGTGCTGCTTCCAGATTGAACAATTTCAATATTAAAATAAGTGAATAGAATTTCAAATATGATAATTACATATGTAAAGAATCAAATTGTAATAAAAATTTTCAACATAACTGTTTATTGACTCAAAAAAATGTATTTTGTGTAATATCAACAGTATGCAGAATCTGTTATTATTATTTTAAGTATCTTAAATTAGTAGATACATGAAAGTAAAAGTCAATTTTTTACTAACCTTTTTTATCAATAAATAGTTTTATTTTAATATAATTTAATAATTAATTTTGTTTCACGGTCAGAAGGTAAACACTACTTTTATTTATAAAAATGTAACAGCTTTCGAACAAGAAACACTTGTTAAAATCTTGCATAATCATGGCTGCTGTTATAAATGAATTCTGATGAAATGATTGTTAACCAAATGTGTTACGTCAACAACTGTTGCACGTTTTTAGAATTTAGCACGAATTGGTACATGAAATAACTGCAAGCATTATCCGATGCCCAAACGTGCCTTATCATACATAGTGATGATGAGACACAATGGGAAATTAAGATTATGAACTAATAATTTGTGTGGATGACTATATAATATTTTTACGAAAAAACTAGATATCTTGTTTTAATGTATCTGTTATCTAACTCTGCAAATTCCTTTAATTTGCAAAATTATAAAACTGATTAGATACATTCTTACATGCGTTAGAAACGCAAATGATAATTTGATAGAAACATACCATAATTTATCTTTTGAGAATAAATACACCAAACGCCATTTATAAAAACAGCAAAACAATGTCGTTTTACGTATTCTCCCAAAACTCTTCCGTCCTTCAAAATTATGTATTGTCCTCGTATCTTTCCCTTTGGGTTTAATCCCGGACCGTCGCCAATACCCCGTTGTGTTGCTCCAGTGTGACATTAATTAAATACCTACCCAAAACTCCTCTTCAAACATTTTCAAAAATCTTACATCCTTGAAAACTTAAGTTTTTGTGTTCCATTTCCCTCACTTACACGTATAGCGATCATTTAAAATGATCTGTCAACTAAAGAAATTAAGTGTGGAAAAAGGTAGATATTATATTAATAGAAAAATATAAAGAAATCCCTATTAATAGTAAATAACAATTAGTAGATATTCATGCGCATTGAAGTCATTCATTATAGAACAATTGGAACTCTAAAATTAGATGAAAAAAGGCAAAATTGTGTGATTGTATTACTTAAAAATCCAAACTTATACGAATAAATACATCGTTGAGAAACATGCTTCCTTTATAAGTCACTAGATAGTAGAATTCTCCAGGCGTTTCTGGTGTACAGAAGAAACTGGAGGGGCCTATTTTATTCGAGGTATAGTACTTCCCCGTTTCCCCTAATCTTAACCATGCAATAATATAGTTTGTTTAAACTGTTGTTTTCGTCTAGTCTCATGTTGCAAAATAGATAAGAAGTTTGCACACTTACTTGTTCTCCTTACGACATACATTAAATAGGTAATCTGTAATAGATGAGCATTAGTATACACTAAATTTTTATTCAAGATTATACTTATAATGAAGCTAGATATGAGGATAGGAATAATTGATGAAATCACGCGCTATTATAAATGAAAAATGCACAGAAAATTATGTTACTTATTTAAGACAATGATAAACATGTTAGGAAAGCTCACACAATTTATGAAAATAGTTGACGCTACTTAAAAGTAACGACAGTTTGTATGGATGTGGGCCGGATTTGGCAAAAAAATGCTTTTCTTTCTAGTATGAACGAACGTCCCCCGTTATTTGAATTTACTCAAATACTATTAAATTTGTAAGCTATTTTCATAACACTGAATACGATTATTTCTGTGTGATACAATGATAATTTGATAAAAGCAATCCCACAATTTATCTCCTCAAGGAACCACCAAACACTTTGCGACCAAAAACAGCACCACCCTTTCCACGTATTCGATTCCAGATTGGAAGACAAAACCCTTCCAAATTCTGATTATAATGAAACTAAATATGAAGATACAGTTAATTGATACGATTTGATATGAATTAAGGCACATATTCAAATATTTGTTTAGCATATTTTAGACAATGCTTAGCATATTCAAGGAGTTCAAGATCTTTCCATTGCTTGACCCTCCTGGTGGTTGTCTCAACGAGGTATCTCGTCATTAGAAGTAAACTGACCATATCTTGATCTAGTAATTATAAAAATAGGCAATATCTTGATCTAGTAATTATAAAAATAGGCAATATCTTGATGACGAGATATCTCGTCATTAACAAAATTGGTCAAATTGTATCAAAATTGGCTTGAAGGACGCGATATCTCGTCGAAACCACTTGGAGGATTAAAAGGAAGTAAAAACAACAAAAGCTATTCAAAATTTAAGTAGCTATATAGACGTAGGCTGGATTTGGCAAAAAACATTTTTTGACGAATTTGTGCATCAGAACGAATAAACTTTGCCTGTAATCGACTTTACTTAAATCCCGTTAAATTTGTTAAGTTTGTGTCAAAAAACTGAATAAGATTCTCCTTGCGTGAGCTACAATGATAATTTTACAGAAACAATACCACAATTTATCTCCCCAAGGATCCCCAAACACATTCCCGAACAAAAACAACACAATTTCTTTCCACGTATTCTCTTCCAGACGGCGGGGCAGAACTCCTCCAAACACTTCCAAAAACACTAACCTCTGTTTTTGAGTTCCATTAAAACCCCTACACGTTCTCCTCCACACGTGAAACGATAATTTACCCGGGGTAATCGAGGCTTCGTGGCCGCCACCCGAGCTCCCTCACGTGCTGGCACGGCATCGCACATTTTGCCCCAGCTTTTGTATCCATTACGTACGTTCACATGAGAATAATGTCCCAGACGCACGAGACGTGGGACGTGCGAGATGCTAACGAGAGAGAACCGTCTTTTCTTGGAAATGCAACTCTCGGAATATCTGAAGAACTTTGGATGGTATTGAGTCCGCGGCTTACAGACCTCGGATGCAAATGCTTTAAAGCTTCTACCGTTAATGGTTAAATATTCAGAAGCACTTCATTCTTGGTATTCAAATATTCATATCCAGTTAGCCGTAAACAGGTGCTGGAGTCAATTTGAGATTCAGATTTTTGCATGTTCCTTAGTGGGATGTATTATTTAGGAGGTAGGTGTTTTCAATTTGGGTAGATGTTTAATGTTAGATAGAGTTAATAGCTGGGTTAGCATTTAAAGTTGGACATAATGGTGGATGAATAGATGATTTTTTCACGTCTTGAATTGAAATTGAATTTTCCATTGGGAGGTAGCTATGAGAATAATTAAAATATGCATATGTTACATTAAAATTCTAACAAGCGAGAACCGTATTCTCTTGCAAAAACAACTCTCGGAATATCTGAAGGACTTTGAATGGTATTGTCCCTCGATTTAGACTTCGTATGTAGATGCTTCAAAGTTTCTGCCGTTAAGGATAAAATATTCAGAAGCACTTCATTCTTGGTATTCAAATATTCATATCCCGTTAGCCGTAAACATGTGCTGGAGTCAATTTGAGATTCAGATTGTTGCATTTTACATGGTGGGATGTTTTATTTCAGAAGTAGGTGTTTTCAATTTAGGTAGATGTTTTATGTGAGGGGGAGTTCATGGCTGGGTTACCATTTAAATTTGGATATAATGGTGGACAAATAGCTGATTTTTTACGTCTTGAATTGAAATCGAATTTTCCATTGGTACGGTTGTTTTGTCTGGATCAGGATATTTAAAATATGCATGTTACATTAAAATTCTAACAGTAGGAACATTCTTTTCTTCGAAATACAACTATCGGAATGCCTGAACAACCTTGAATGGTATTGAGTCCTCATCTTACAGACTTCGGATGAAAATGCCTTAAAGTTTCTGCCGTTAAGGATTAAATATTCAGAAGCACTTCATTCTTGGTATTCAAAAATTCATAGCCGTAAACAGGTACTGGAGTCAATTTGAGATTCAGATTCTTACATTTTCCTTGGTGGGATGTATTATTTAGGAGGTTGGTATTTTCAATTTGGGTAGATGTTTAATGTTAGGTAGAATTAATAATTGGGTTACCGTTCAGAGGAGTTGGTTATAATGGTGGTTAAATAGCTCATTTTTTACACGACCCTGAAATGAAAATGAATTTTCCATGGTAGTTTAGTTATCTATTTGGATCAGGATATTTAAAACATGCATATGCTACATCAAAATTCTAACGAGACAACCGTCTTTACTTGGAAATGCAACTCTCGGAATATCTGAAGAACCTCGGATGGTATTGAGTCCCCGGCTTAGACTTCGGATGTAAATGTTTTAGTTTCTGTCTTTGATGATTAAGGGAGTATGATACTCAAAAAATCCCGTTTAAAAAAATTTCAGAATTTTCTGTTTTCAATTACACCAAATTCAGCTTTCTACGTTAAATAGAACCGATTATATTTCAATGTTAAAAATAGAACTACTGAAGTTGTCACCAGCCACGCCCATTTTCGTCTGCCCCCTACTATAACATAAACAAACGAAAGTTAAACCTCTACATATCTATTTCTCTCAGTTGAAAATAATGTTTCTTTTCATAGGAGGAAAGAAACGAAGTAAAATATATTAGCTAATACTTGTTAGTATCTTTTGGATTGCTTATTTTGAATGTAAATTGGATATTTGATGTGAAAAATTTAACGTTAGTTTCAATTTCTAAAACGGCTATTATTGTTGAATATGCTGTTAAATATATTTTGTTAATAGATCTATATTTTATGTTATAATACATTATGGTCCAACAGCAGCAATTTTAATATTTTTCTCTCTATGTAAAAATTTTGATGAAATTTTTGATCTTTTTTCAATTTTTAAAATTTATTTTTTGTACATATATTAACATTTTGTTAAAATTAAACTTGGAATATACTTCGTGTGTGTGAAAGATTACTGAAAAAAATTTTCAGATGAATATCTTCATAAACAGCTATTTTGCATAATTTTAAAACTTTAATGCCTTTTCTCATAGAAGTGATTTTTTAATATTTTTATAAATTTAAATTGATATAAGTCAAATTCTACTGCACGGATATGAATGAAATATGGAACAATTGTTATATATATATATATATATATTATATCTTTCTTTAATTTGTCTTCAGCAATTGCTGAAATATGTGTTTGTTTTTTTATTATGATTTTTGAAAACAATATTTGTGGTGTAAAACCACGTTTTTTTACATTATTTTTTATTAATTTTTTTCTAATTCATATTTACAAAAACTGTGAAGACAATTTATTTCTTACATATTTTTGTTAAAAAATGTTCAAATTAAAATTTTTAGCCAAATTATTTTTCTGCTTATATTAAAAAGAAAACTTTTAAATTTTTTGAAATTTTAATTTTTTAAAATTAATTGTTTTTAAAATTTTTGAATTCACATTTTGTATAATATACTTAAAATCTACCTGAATAACAAGAATTACAACTATAACTTCAAAATTGCAGATTTCAGCAATTTGGGTACCATACTCTCTTAAATATTTAGAAGTACTTCACTTTTAGTCAAAATTCATATCCCGTTACCGATAAACAGCTGTTGGAGTCAATTTAAGATTCATATTTTTGTCTTTTCCATGGTGGCATATACTATTTAGGAGGTTGATGTCCTCAAATTTGGTAGAAGTTTAATATGAGGTGGAGTTAATAGTTGGGTTATATAATTTAAAGCACATAATGGTTGATAAATAGTCGAATTTTTACGACCTGGAAATTAAATTGAATTTCTATTGGTAGGATAGCTATGTTTGGATCAGGATATTAAAATTATGCAATTTCAAATTCAAATTCTAATAATAGAGAACGTCTTTGCTTGTCAATACGACTCTCGGAATATCTTAAGACTTTGCAATGATATTCAGCCTGAGGCTTAAAGACCTCGGATGTAAATGTAAATCTTTTAACGTTCTGCCGTTAATGATTCAATATTCTGAAGCATTTCGTTCTTGGTGTTCAGTGTGACGTTAATTAACTACCTACCTATCTTAATGTTCATATATCCATATCCAGTTAGCCGTAAACAGATGCCGGGTCAATATTGTCGTTGGTGTTTTCAATTTAGGGAGATATTAGAAGTGATGTGTTAATAGTTGGGCTACGATTTGTAGGAGATGGATATAATGGTGGATAAATAGCTGATTCCTTTTATATCACTTGAACTGAAATTGAATTTTCCATTGGGATCGTAGGTTTGCACTGCTTGGATCAGGATATTTAAAATATGCAATGTCAAATTCAAATTCTAACTATAGCGAAAGGTCGTTTTTTTTGTTAATGCAACTTTAAGTATATCTGAAGAATTGGCAATGATATTGAGCCTGGGCTTATACTTCTAATATAAATACTTTAAAGTTTATGCCGTTAGTGATTAAACATTCAGAAGCACTTCATTTTTGGTATTCAAATATTCATATCCAGTTAGCAGTGCTGGATTTAATTTAAGATTAAGATTTTGCATGTTCTCTGGCTGGATGTATTATTTAGGAGATTGGTGTTTACAGTTTGGGTAGATGTTTAATGTTAAGTGATGATAGTTGGGTTACCGTTTAAAGGAGTTGGAAATAATGGTGCACAAATATCTGATTTCTTACACGGCCTTGAATTGAAATTGAATTTGCCATTGTTATGGTTGCTATGTTTGGATCAGTATATTTAAAATATGAATATGTTATATTGAAATTCTAACAAGAGAGAACCGTTTTTTATTGGGAATACAACTATCGGAATAGCTACAGATCTTGGAATGGTTTTGACCCGGTGGTTTACAGACCTCGGATGTAAATGCTTTAAAGCTTCTTCCGTTAATGATTAAATATTCAGAAGCACTTCGTTCTTGGTATTGGAAGATTCATATCCAGTTAGCCGCAACATTCTCTACTCATTTCTGTATTGTAGCCCCAGGTCATGGACTTGAGGTTTTCACTTAATTTATTAGATTTCTATGACTCAATCCCTAAATTTTACTGATTATACACTTTTCATGCATTCTGCTTTCAGTTTGGCACATACAATTCTATCTTTTCTAAAAACTCCGACAAGATGGAACGTCTCAACTCAGGACGGCTATTCTTAATCCATGTTCATGATGATGTGTACATCTGGATTCGAACCCAGAGTCTGGTATGTAAAGGCTAAAGAACACAGCAAGGCTGGAAATGACATCGAGGAATCATATTGTTAAAATATCCAAAATCATAGACTCACGTATTTTTTAGTCACGGCCAAATTTAGTGTCAAAAATCTGACAAAAAATATGTATCGTTGAGATAACCCTCCTTGGGATTGTCTCGACAATGTATCCAATCAAAAACATAATCATTATCAAAACTGACCAATCTTGATGGTCGAGATATCTGGTCATTATAAGAAAACTAACTAGATATTGATTTGGTCATCATCAAAAATTCGGTAACATATTGATGACGAGATATCTCGTCATTAGCGAAATTGGTTCGATCCCGATGGACGATATATCTCGCCGAAACCACTTGAAAGGTTAATTAGGAATATGAATTATTTTACAATTTCTAGACTGAAGATGAAGTCAAATCAAGTTTTGAGGAATACAGTATTTTCTTTTGATAACGCATGTATAAAAATAGTAAACATTTATGTCAAAAGAACAGGAAACACGACATTGGGAAATATAAGCCGATTATTGGTTTTAAATTTCCAAACAATTTAAAGCATTGTGTAGACGTGATCAGAAAAAGATTTAGCTTAAGTGTCTCGAATTCTTACTTGAACTTTTGTGATTTAATGAAAGCCTATTAACGTGATTCTGTAGACATAGGAGCTATTTTCAATATTTAATTTCTTTTCATTGAAGCAGAACTGATTGATTACATCAGTCAAGTTGTTTACCTTTTCTGATATATTACGACACTACTTATAGCATTAATGTTTTTTAGAAGTTATGTGTGCAGGATATTGATAAGAATTATAAATCCCCTGTAATTCTCGTCTCAGACAGTCTTAGCCTCTGCGTATTTGAGCACCAAACTTAAACTTCGTCTGCGTATTCTTAAACAAGTCTGACTTCAAAATATCGTGATACGATAAAACACCGAAAACAGCACCTTAATATATTAATTAACTTTTAGGTACTATTGTATCTATTATAGCAATTTAAAATATAGATTATTTCGTATTTTTACATTAAATTTACCATACGAGAAATATCTATCATATACCTCCTCAGCATGCTAGTGGACAGTGAACTTTCACAACAGACGTTTAAAGTTATCCGATTGCTATGAAATTTGTAGACTGGTTTCAACTAAAAATCCTGGTTTTTAAAATTTGGTTCAAACTATTATGATGATTGCCTGGTTCGCCAACTCACAACTACTGATATTATTTCTCGCACCAAGCGAAAAACAGGCGATTCCTGTCAGATTCAATTCCTCTCTGGGTGTATTTTTCTCTTCTGTGTTAGTAAAACTTTTATAGTCTGTTTTGTGCATTACTTGAAGTTTTCTGTCTTGCTTTGACGTAGCATGACCAAATATGGCCGTTGCGCCATAAAACCAAACCAACCAACCGACGAAACACTGGGATCAGAATATCCGTTTAAGATACCAATGATTTGAACGCATTGTTTAAGTTCAACCAGCCTCCTATTTTAACAATAAAACTGGTTTCAAAATTGAGTGACTCAAATTCAAACTTACCCGGATTAGAATTTCACTAAAGGCATAACATTATAACACCAAGAATTGTTATACGACTACCACTACATATTGCCCGTATTCCATTTCATCCAACTACTTGAATGGTTTCTCTGAAAGTTCATTGTATCACACAGTAATTGCACTTTTCGCATAATTATAAAACATCCATTAAGACTTCAAAAAGAGGATTCAGCCGTTTTTCCGTCGCAAGGAAAACTAATTAACAATAACCATGATAATTAAAACGTGCATTCTAACACACAAAGCCTGAACACGAAGCGTTTAATCAAAGGTAATTAAGATTGCCTGTACGTTGCACGTTCGTGCGAGTCTAAATGGTTCTTCTAAAAGTTCTACAGTACATGTACATGTCATTATATTTTAAAACACATGTGGATTTGGGTTACCGAATTCTCATTATTTTTCTTAGCTGTCCCTTTTTGAGGTAAATCAAGAAGGAAGTTTGATTAGAGTAATAAAATACTATGTGGTATGTAGTTAATTGTACTAAAATATCTTGTAGACAGCATGTTTTTTATAAGCAGTACCGTTTTATAGGCATTGACACACGAGCAAATTGCCCATATCCCCCTATTTTAAAGACACCATGATATTATATATTAGGAACTTCATGAGATTTCCGAGTAGTATAATGTTGCTTTTTTATCCACAACCCACATAATGACTAAATACGTATACCTATTTGTTGAAAGAATGTACCAAAATGGTTGCATAAGGAATATATGCGTGCATCCGTGTATAAATTCATTTCTGAGTTCTGATGATACTGAAGCCGAGTTAGGATGTTACCTTTAGGTTGTAGCTTATCAGGTTATAGCTTTAGGGATTAGTGGACTCGCTGGTTTAGTCAGAGCATTAAGTATGAAGTTGGATTTTATTGGGGTTGAGCATCAGACTGAAGACAAAACTGGGAATCTTTTGGGGGATAACCAGAGATCTAAAGAATGCTGAGAATGGATGACAGGAAAAGAACGAGTTCCTCGACAAACCAAAGTGAAACCTTAAAAAGTGATTCCTAGCCTCATCTCAGCGTGCCATGCATCAGCAACACCCCAGTGCTCAATGCCAGAGACCAGTCGGCGAGTACCACTTTCTTGAACTTCACATATACACATATTTGACCCTTAACCAGATCTGTCTATAACCATGATGCTACTTCCACACGAATACTACACATTGCATGACATAATCGCGAATTCAGTGCTTAGATACTATTGTGAAAATTGCAACACTATGAAAGAATCATCAGAAATAAATAAAATTTATTCCACGTATTACTTATAGTGATTTAAATAAACGATTAACTTTACAGAGCAATAAGGTACAAACATAATGCCGAAAATCAATATCTTGTGCAGCCGCCACGCGCAGCGGTGAGAGCCTGTACACATCGTCGCATCGAATCATGCAGATTCTGAAAGTCATGCTGAGGAATGGCATTCAAGATGGCTTCTATCTGATGCCAAAGTACAGCCGTACTCTCTGCCCGACGAGCGGTACGATCGAGTCGCCGTCCGATGTAATCCCAGACATGCTGAATGGGCGACATATCCGGGCAACGTGCCATGGAAGAAGCGGAACCTGTCGTGCACTTAAGAAAGCTTGTACATTCCGAGCAACATGTGGACGGGCAATGTCGTGCTGAAATACAGCTCCGGGAATGCGTTACAGGAGGGGTAGAACCTCGGGGTGCACAACCTTTCTGACGTAGTGCCCGCTGTTCAGGGTCACCACAATTTGGAGTAGGCGAGATCGCCCATGATATCCAATAGCGCCCCAGACCATAATGCCAGGCGTTCGTCCAGTATCACGTTGAATAAGACACTTCGGGAGAAGGCGTTCACCTCTGTAGCGTCTGACGAGTACGCGTCCATCGTTATAGTCCAGATTGTAGCGGGACTCATCTGAGAAGACGACTTGTTGCCAATCGGCACGCCATTGACTGTATTGGTGAGCCCATTGTAGCCGGAGACATCGGTGGTTCAGTGTCAAGGGAATAATGCGCAGAGGAATCCTTACACGTAGCCCATGGAGCAGCAGACGTCGACGATCCGTGGGGGCAGACAATGACACACCTTGTAGACGTGCACCAACGCACGAGAAGACGGTGTGCGGTCCGTCACCACCATGCGGATGAGGTGTCTTTCGACCCATGTCTTTCGGTCCATCTCTTACACGCATCACTGTTGTGGCATTACGCCCCGTGCGAGTGGCGATTTCACGATACTCCGTTAGTTGCTCGTATGACACTCTGCGCTTTTAGCGAGACATATTGACTTCATATCAACCATTTATAGCAGTCAAACCACGATACATACATTTTAACGCACCTTTACAATGCTTTTTATACACGGCTCCCTTGGAAGTTTAGAGGGTGTTTCTCGGTCCACATATGCGTGATCGCTTTGTAATTCTAATCATTTGCATATCCTAACCTGTTTTGCATTTCCTGCAAGTTTCGTTTAATTTGCATGATTCCTTCATGGTGTTGCAATTTTCGCAAACAGTAGTGTATGATCAGTGTGGAACTCGAAACAGATTTGCATACGAAATCTTTATTCGATGTAATGACAATCTTCTGTACATATATGCATGCATAATTTCAAATGATTAGATAAATCAGTATCTAAATTTACATCATATTGTACGCATCGATAACATGCCTTTTAAAATATAATAAAAGGGTTGATTGATTGTTTTCGGGTTTATGGCGCAAGGGCCATATTTGGTCAAGCTGCGTCAATGAGGGAGGAAAAGAGGCAAAATGCAGAAGGGCCAGCGAGAGTGAAATTGAAAGGGAGGAAAGATCACTCGGATACCTCGTGGTTGTGACACCTAAAGAAAAGGTGCACCAGAGAGCCACAACAAAGGGAAAATTTGTATTGTAACCATGAATTCAGATATTGACATTTTCATTGAACATTCATAAATGTGAGTCCTCGACCACAATGAAGCATTAAGCACATAGTTGTGTTCAAAAGGAAAATTCATAAAAATCCAAATAAAGACCTTCGGAATGATAAGATAAAATTATCCCTCGTGCTGCAAAAAATGACCATTTAGCGCCAAGCGAAACCAAACCGGAGTGAAGAGGCTGTACTACAAACAAGGTAATAAATATTTTTATAAATGTGTAGCTAATTTTAAACACAGTTGAGTAAGTCATGCTTCCCAAACAAATGTGTCTTTACATAGCAATTTAAGTAGCTAATTTTAAATGCAGCTGAGTAAGTCATGCTTCCCAAACAAGTGTGTCTTTACATAGTAATTTAAGTAGTTAAAATAAATGTATGAGTAAGTTACCTAATTTCGAAGAAGAGGACAGAACATAATGAACTTGAAAGTTCATATATGAAATATTTCGTTTACAGACCGGAAAATTACAGTTTATTTAAGGGACAGTTGATTAACCAACCAGAAGTAAGTGGACTAAATCACAGTAATAGTGTATTAATCTTTTTAGAATCATAAAGTAAAATAAATCGAGTTCCGTTTAATGTCATTTTAAAAGAAAATGAGCACGTTAGGAACATTTTAAATGCACCAAATGAATTATTATCCGGATCACAAAAATGACAGTTTTTAGTAATAGTCTTGTCGCATAATGACATAAGATTCCAAGAAATATAAATATATTATTGGTACGTATGGTAGGGTGGCTCAATTTCAAGAAAATCGGCTCCTGTAATTTCAGGAAACAAACTGTATAAAAATCCTTTTTTATAATTTAAAAGTGCATTATTTTATTATATGTAAGTAATTTCCGTTTAAAATTAAAATAACAGTTAAAAAAAGACTAAATAGACATTCACTGCCCAATCTCTACCTTAAGCCTTGGGGGTAAGATGGCGTACTTCTAAAAACACCTACTATGAACGAATAATACGAATTTGAAAGAAATACTAAATCAAAATTAATGCTTACTCGTCCTTTAATATCGTTTCTTACATTTTCCCACAATAATTACTATTATATAGTCATAAAGTATAAATCTAATGTACCTTTGATTTACAATAAAAATACTCGAATGCGTCCTTCTGTGGAAAGCGAAACAAACATCTGTGCGTCATCTTACCTTGTGAAAATGTGTGCAATATCTCTCAAATGTTAGGGGAAAGCCGACGCACTCATCCATTTGATGACGAAATGACTATGTAGTTGTTATTGCACCGTTTACTTCTAAACGTTCCTACCTATTCCTCAACAGTAACATACAACTGAGATAACTGAAAAACAACTGAGACTGTGAATCAAGATCTGACCAATTTTACTAATGACAAGATATATTGTCCAACAAGATCTGGTCATTTTGTCATGATGAGGTATGTCGTCTAATGACGAGATACCTTGTTAAGACAACAACCAGGACGATTAAAGATATTCGGAAGTCAAATGCATCTTTTCAAATTATAAGAAGGCAAATTTGGCGAATAAATCCCGTATCGGTTGAATTTAAATTGCTTATATCCGCTTGTCGTTTTGCAGTACAGAAATAATGACAATTTCTGTACCATGTACATTAGTAAAATTTATGTAGAAACTATCTATCAGTTAAGCTTTTATACAAATAAATATATCGCATAATAATGTTTCCAAATTTCAAAATATGACTAATAAAGATTAAAACAAAAAATGACCAACAGCTATTTCGTTGAAGGAAAACAACCACCATCATCAGGAGAGAAATAAACACAGGAAAGCGTGAATTAAAATACACTCATATCCAAAACTATCTTTACATGCATAAAATCACGGTTTCTCAAAAACTTAACTATAATTTTGTGAATTGTGTGAAATCACACACACACACACACACACACACACACACATACATAACATCAAAACACATAAATACAAAAGAAAAAAATTAAGAGCACTGCATATGATAAAAAACTGTAGCATGAAACAATAAAAATGGCAATAATATGAGTCAAGGAGAGTTCAGAAAAAAAGAATTACTCAGAAAAAATTAAGGCTTATGAATTTAATATGCAATGTGATCTCCCCTGACGTGTGCACACATATCACAACGTGTTTTAATACTGTCAATAATGTTAACACCACAGTTTGGGGAATTAAGTTCCACTCTTCCAGCAATGCGGTATTTAGGGTATTTATATCTCTAGGAGGAGGATGTCTCCGTTCAACTACTTTTCCAAGGTAATCCCATAAGTTCATTATCGTGTTCAAATCAGGAGATGTTGCTGGCCACGGTATTCGCTCTATGACTTCACTTTCAAGGAATTCGTCATCGAGTTTCTCGATGTGGACGAGCATTATCGTCCATAAATAAAAAGTCAGATCCATATGCACCTCTGAAAAGTCTTTCATAAAGTTCTAATACCTCATCCCGATATCTCTGGCTGGTCACAGATCTGTTGTTGAAAACGTGTAGGGGCGTACGTCCATTGATCATTATTCCTCCCCATACCATCACACCTGCTCTAACGAAACGGTCACGTTCCATATTGTTCGAAGGAAGGTTTTGCGTTCCTGACTCTCTCCAGATATAAACACGTTTAGAATCAGCTGTTAAACTAAACCTCGACTCATCAGCAAAGAGAACATGGGTCCATTGGTGTTCACTCCAGTTCTGATGTTCTTTGCACCAATTAAAGCGCTCCCTCTTTTGTTATGAAGACAGTGAAACTCATACCCTTGGCTTTCTGGCATAAAGGCCTTTTTCATTAAACCTTCAGTATACAGTTTGCCGTGATACAACAGTTTCAGTGGCGGTTGCAACCTCTGAACTTAACTGGCGAGCAGTAGACTTCCTGTTACGACGGGCAGTTATTACCAGATATTGATCTTGAGAAGCAGTTGTTATTCGTTTACGACCATGTCCAGGCCTCCTTACAATATTTCCATAGTTCTGAAATTGTTTCCATAGCGTAGTCTGTCTGTCTTGAAATATTCACCCATCTCGCTGCTTCCATGATTGTCTGCCCTGCTTCTAAACGGCCGATAATTCGCCACTTTACAGATTCTTCCAAATGATACTTCGGAGCCATAACAAACCGTTTTGAGTTGCTTTGAGTTTAACTTTGACACACTGAAATCAAACGCTGTATTGCAGAAATTCACTCAGATATTCACTTTGCGCAAATCGCTTGATTCACCGTCGGATGACGTAACGCCTTGATTTGCATATCAGAAACAGTTTGATCACTTTTGATTGGATAATGCTAATTAGGCTTGTCTTTCACACATTCCCTGCAAAAATGGATTATATTGACTGGATATTTCATGGAATATCCTCATTTTGGGGTATGTAAAGATAAATTTGGATATGAGTGTATATAAACCTAGAATCACCACTCGTTTTTTAACTACGCCCTTCTAGGCTGCAAATAAAGGTGGAGAAACACTAGCGTCTTAGGTAATGTAAAAATAAGTAATGCTTCTATAATGTTTCAACTCAAGAATAGATTTGAGATTGGACCACTTTCACTTGTTTCAAATCAAACTGGTGAGGAAATTCCTAACAGTGTTAAGGATAAGTGATTTGTTAACCCTCCAAGTGGTTTAGACGCGATATCTCGTCCACCAATATCTGACCAATTTTTCAAATGATGAGATATCTCGTCATTTGCAAAATTGATTGACGTTCTTTTGTGATGATTAGATAGATCAATGTCTGGTCCATTGTTTTCTAATGACGAGAAGTCTCTTCTATCAAGATCTGGACCAATTCTGAAAATGACGAGATATCTCTTCAGGATATTACTGCTTTTTTATAATGACGAAATGAAGATCTGGTTAATTTTCTGCTAATACACGTCGAGACAACCACTAGGAGGGTTAATTTCCTTATTTTTGACGCGTCCGTATGTTCTTATAGCAACAGCTGTTGTTGAGCTTCATTCAAATTACATAAAATTTCCAAATTCATAGTTGATTACAGTTTAAGAAACAGGCATGAGAAAATAAAACGGAACTCTTTTATCTCTGAAAAAGAGAATCGATCGCATTGGAGTGGTTTTGGGACAATAGCAATCGATCTGATGTCACGATTCACTGGATCTTCGGTAAACAACATATATAACAACAGAGGAAGTCATTTTTAAAAGTAAAACAGATTCTCGCTATTCTTTTAAACAAATACGCCATCTATTTGCACAGTGCGAGAGTAGAATCTCTAACACCGAGCTATCCGACTGTTACGGTACACACGATGTGTCGCATATCTATTGTTTCGGAACGAAAATAAACATCCAATCCGTTAAAGCGTGATTGAAACGTGTGCGAGAGTATTTGCTCACATACTAACTTAAAAAAATACAGATTATAGGATCTCATTGTAATAGAATAGTCATCCTTTTCTGGAAGCAGGATAGATTGATTGCACCCTACAAATCAAACATTGGAACCATTCGATTGTATTTCTATACATAGCAGTTTTTGCATAAATTCAGTTCCGAGATATGTGTACACTACTGGGAAATCTCAAGACACTCAGAAGGTTAAGGAAAACACATAATTTTCAGCATGTCGACTCATATTTAATTTCTTATCACATTAAAGTTAAAAGTTAAACACTTTTCCGAAATCACTGTTACTGACTGTGAAAGTGATAAGTTAAGTTGTGAAAGGAAGGTTGTATAGTCCATATTAATTTTTCATAGTTTGTTTATCGGGCATTCAATCCTAAAAGAGAAGACTTTCATTGCAACTCATCAGTACATTCCAAAGCTGTTACCGAGAGAAAATCAAAAAAATTCTGATCACTTCCTGAACAGATTACCATGTCAGAGCAAAGTGATTATTAAAGTGGTCTCTGTCAACAGAAAGAAAAAATAAATATTATTTTACCCTTGACAAATTATGACAGATTGTTTTCCAACGTCATTTAATTTTAAAACTTCGAGTCCAATTTTTTAAAATTGGAAATGTGTCAGTTTGTGGTAATTCTGAATGTTTTAGTTGATTCGCGTTTTCGTATTTTTCATGCTGTATTAAAGGTGACAGATTTTCTAATGTTATTAATTGAAACTTTGTCACTGAAGTAAAGCTAAATAATTTCGTAGAATTATATATTTTTTCATATTTCCTTGTAAATGTTTTATTAAAAGTAACAAATATATAAATTTTCTTATCAATTGAATCTTTGTCCTTTTGGTGTAAAGCTGATTATTTTCGTAGAAACATCGTTTTTACACGTAAATACCTTATTAAAAGTTAGATGTTCATTATTATCAATTGAAAATTTGTCACATTGATGAAATAAATTATTCATGCACCAATGGTTAACCCAAGTGGTTTCGACGAGATAACTTTACATCGAGCTATTGACGATTTTTTTATGATGACGAGATCAAGATTTGGTTAGTTTTGTTCTAATTACGAGATATCACGTCAATGAAGATCTAGTCAGTTTCGATAATTTTGAGATACTCCGTCGACACAAACACCAACAGGGTTAAATAACACATTAACTAATGATAAAATTAACTATTGATAAGAGCTCGAATACTCTTTTTCATTCATTAATCTTCATTATTACCGTCATGGATTGAAGAAATTACACACTTACATGATATCTCACTTATCGTAACGAAAGATAGCAAACACGCTCTTCAAAACATTCCTTCTTTGTTATATTCCTTCCTTGTTCCATAACACTTGACGATTTATGTCTTAAAATATCACTTTCTAAGTTCAAACTGTGTCCTATTTCTATCACAAGAATTCAAACATTTATTAAATGACGAAGCTCGACATTACCTGTGGAACTGTGTATTCTTTAATTACTATTAATATTCATAATTTAAAAATTCCACAAATGCTCTTTTATATGCTAGTTTCCATTACCTTCATAGATCAGAAAAATGATGCACACTGACCCGCTATCTCACGTCTTTACTCTAAAAATATCCCAAATTTGGAATATGCCATTCGCAAATAGCACCCATACTTTTTACAAGATCAACTTTCCTCAAAGGAAATATAAAAGGGTTGGAGATTCCTCAAAATTGCAATAGGATTCATCTTGTCTGCCACTCTTTTTTTAAATTTTCAAGCTTAATTTTTCTACGTGCTCGTGGAATGATTTTAATTCCTTAAAAGTATATCTTATTTCCTTTATCAAATTCAACTGTTTATTCACTATTCAGAAATTCTCTATTCGGAAATTCACTATCTCAAAAGTCTCAAACACTTTCTTCCATACATTAGGTTTCATACCCCCTTCATCATAAATATTTACCTTCATTGATCAGACAAGTTCCGAACACTCAACCGCTATCTCAAGTCTCAACTCAAAGATCCCAAACATAGAATACGCCATTCCCAAAGAACTTCAGCGCTTTTTTCTCGTCCAATTTTCCTCATAGGGAAGAAAAATGTTGTAGATTCCTCCTAATTGTAATAGGAGTAGTCTTAAAGGAATTACTCTTTCTGACTTTTCAAGAACAATTTCCCTATCTGGTTGTAAAATTATCTGAATTTTTTAAAAAGGCTATCACATTTCCTTTATCCAATTCAATAATTTATTAATAAATGTTAAAATTCAGGAACCAAAAATGCCTCGCTCTCTTCCATACATTAGACTTCATTATTGCCTTCATCTATTTGAGAAATACCGTGCCTTCACTCGCTATCTCACATGCTCTCACTCGAAAAATCCCAAACATGGAAATCTCTACCATGCAGCATTCATACCTTTTACCATGTCCAATTATTCTCACAGAAATAAAAAATGTTTTGAAATCTCTGAATTGCAATAGAAGACATATTATTTGTCACAATCCTTTTGAATTCTAACGTCTAATTTCTCCATGTTCGTGAAATGATTTCAATTTTAGGCATTTCTGTATCAGATTCGACAATTTGTTGTATGTTAAACGTTGTCATCCAATAATGCCTCAAATGCTCTCCTCTTTGCATTAGACTTCATTATTTCTTTCATCAATATGAGAAATAGTCCTCACTCGAAAAATCCCAAATATGGAAACCTTTCCGAAACAGCATTCATAGTTTTCTAAAAGGTATAAGATTCCTCCAATTGGTATTAGAAGACGTGTTATCCATCGCAATCTTTCTAAATTTCAAGGTTTAATTTCTCCATGCATGCGAAATGATTAAAATTTTTTAGATTTTTTCCCAGATTCAATACTAGTATGTTAAACTTTATCATCCAAAAATGCCTCAAACGCTCTCCTCCATACATTAGACTTCATTAATACCGTGATTGATCGGAGAAGTAACGTGCACTCACTCGCTATCTCACATGCTCTCAAGAAAAATCTCAAACACGGAAACCTTCCCCAAACAGCATTCCTAATTTTTGTGCCATGTCGAATTGTACTCAGAAATAAAAAAAAAGCTTTTATTCCTCCAAATTGCAGCAGACCGTCTTATCCTTCGCAATCTTTCTAAATTTCAAAACCTCTAATTTGTCCCTGCTCGTGAAATGACTTAAATCTTACAGATTCCTTATCAGATTCGACAATGTGTAATATGTTAAACTTTACCATCCAAAAATGGCTCTAACGCTCTCTTCCATACATTAGACTTCATTAATACCGTGATCGATAGCAGAAATAACATGCACTCACCCGCTATCTCACATGCTCTCACTCGAAAAATCCCAAACATTGAATACACCGAACCCAAACAGCACCCACACTTTTTTTCCCCAAGTTCATCCTCCCTCATAAGAAATAAAAAAGGGTTGCAGATTCCTCCAAATTGCAATCGGATGACCTACAGTGTGCAGTTGATGGTGATGTCCAATCGATTATTTGGGAGCTCCTTTTGTTCTCTTACGACTCGGTAACTGGGTCGCTCCTGCTGGATAATGACGACGCTCCTGGTGCAGATTAAATAAGGTATTACTAGTCCTTCCAATCGGAACTCCAAATTCCCAGTGAAGAAAATGACTGCGGTGATTATTTGACAGTTCCCAGGTTCGTTAGTTCGTCATCTGTAACTATATAAGCTGAAGGAATTGGGAATATACTAATATTCCTTGAAGTTTTATGCATAACTATTTAACTTATAAGTATTTTTCGATAAAGAAATTGAATGGAAGGGGGAGATAAATCAGGAATCGGTTTTAACCCACATGGTGGTTGTCACGACGATATATCTCATCATTAGCGGAACTGACCAGATCTTGGTGGACGAGATATCGCGTTCTTAGAAAAACTTACAGACGTTGATCTCGTCATCACAAAAAAATTGGCAGTATCTTGACGAGATATCTCGTCATTACCAAAATTGCTCAGATCTCTGTTGACAAGATATCTCGTCAAAACCACTTGGAGGGTTAATTTAAAATCTCAATAGATGTAAAGAAAAGTTGATATTGTTCTTGATGTATTCGACTGCTGCCGGAGATTGAATTCTGTGTTCTTAAAACAATTGGATTTTGATGAGAGTAAAGTTCCTAATTTTAATCAAATAATTATTTTCAAATGTTGAAATTACCTTAATAGCTCTATAAGGTATTCGTTTCTAAATATTTTCATGTGCTTTATAAAGCAGTGGTTAAAATTGCGATTTAAAATTTAACCACATAAAAGCTGTCTTATTTAGTCTCCCATAAAAACAACCGAATAATAAGCTTTCTTCACGCCACGCAATTTTCTTCTTGTGTTCGTTTAATTTATCACAAACTTTAATTCAGCATTCAAAATCGAATCTCAATGAGAATAAAGCTGAAATCAAAGTTTGAACAATGTAACATACACTGTCCCAATGCAGAGCGTACTCTATAATGATCTATTTGTGTATGTCCGCAGCTGGAATAGATAAATTGTGCTTATGTTAGAAACTAAGAAAAACAATTAAATTCAAATTGAGAAATCTACACTAAAATTGCGAAAAGTTAATTTGAAAATATACCTCCAAGCAAAGTAAGGTCGTATTTGTTCAACTTTTCACAAAATACCTGGTGTGAACTTAAATTTAAACAATTTTTGGTTTAAAAATAAATTAAACCAACACTTGTTTAATTTATTCAAATTCGAAACATTGCTTTTGCATCTTTGTTTATATGTCTACATTTTATGGAAGGTGGATATTTATGGAAGGAACTTCTGCGTACCAGATTCCATAAGTATTTCATACTTTAATCATTTTAACAAAGTTTTTCAAAATTACTCGAGTATGTTTGATGGGAGATTAAAATAGAATGGCAGCTTTTATGTGGCTAAATTTTGAATAGTAATTTGAACTATACCTTTATACACGGAAATATCTAAATACATGGGGTGGACGAATACTTTTGTCAACAACTGAAATTACCGAATTAACTACCGAATTCTATAACATACTCATCTCAGTTTCGATAGCAAATCTAAATTATTCCACGGAAAAATTCCAAAAGGTACAATGTTGATTCACTTTCTCACACCAATATTGCATGTAAAGTTGAATGAGAATTCAAATTTTAAGTAATACAAATTTGATTAAAAAGCCATTTGTCCATTGATGTTTTTAGTATGATGCATAATTTTGCTACGGAAGTGCAAAGAAGGAATGGATGTATAAATAATGAACTTTGCACTATCATCTATACATCTTTCAGCAGTAAGCCCATGTTGATAGTCATTTATTTCATGTGAAGTTGTATATCTATAAAAAAAATATAGCGTTTATAATTGTACACACGACAAGAAACTTCCATTAAGAAACCTTCTTAGGCCTAACTAGTCACCTTAATATTTACTTAGATGTCATGATTTCAAATTTTAAAACTTCACGAAATTTAGTACCTCAAAAGTGTGAAATTGCGATGACATTTTAATCCTCTGAGCATCACAAAATTGAGTAAGGCAGTATTGATTTTTCCCCAAAGACACATCTATTGGTAAAAAGAATCCTAGAAATAATTATTTGGACAATAAAGTTATAACTGGTTAGAAGTCATATGCAGTAAAAACATTAGGTTTCAGAATAGATATATGAGTTCGAATCCCGCTGAGTGTTAAACAACTATAAAACATCTCACCGGGATATAAAGAAATTACTTGTAGATTAAAAAATAATACTTTACGACATATGTTGTACCCGTTGTATATGAATAATGAGGCAAAGAAAACTTTTTCTTGTAAGCTTGGTTCACAATACAATGAAAAACCCTTTATTTTCGTACATATATAATCCTAAGAGAAATATATCTGAGTATGTATCCATGACAAATGGCTAAAATTTTCACATTGATTTACGTTTTATTATTCTCTGATGTCCAATACATTCTACAGTTCTGCCAGGCTTTCAAGTCCTCTCGTTGGACAACATGTTATGAATACTGATGAAACATTTCAAAATAAAAACAAAAATAAAAGATCCCCGAATGTTTTTGACAGCCCTCTGTGGCATCATCTCACAAGCAGCCATTTTCAAACAGAGCATTTGCTTTGAAATCGCTTCCAAATTTCCTTTACGACCCCGAACAGAGCACTTACGAACACGACTAAATGTCGAGGAATAAAAATTTTATGTCGGAACCCGACAGTCTATCTCTCCCTCTCTCTCTCTTTCACTTATTTTTTTATTTACTTACTTCTTACTTCTCCGTCTGGCCCCGATCCTTTGCATACAAGACCCGAATCGATGTTTGAGATGCAATTCAGTCGCTGGATAGGTAGGTCGGGCTTTTTATGCACTCATTCCGTGCAGTTGTTACTGCTCCAGGAATGATCCAAGGAACGAAAGTTGTTGGGGCATTTTTATTGGCCACTTTTCAACCCGAATGGAATCCATAAGGGGAAGTTTTGCTCGTGCGAGAAATGAGAAATAATAATTGGACACCGTCGCTGGGTTTTAATAACGCACCCATAACGCCCATTTCCATAATAAAGGACAGTTATTTTTATGGTCCGTTGTACGTTAGGCGTCAAGTGGGAAGACTGTCCCTTCTTTCTGTGATGCCGTCTAATTATTATAATAATCTAAATTAAGGCGAGCTGAGGTTAGATTATCTTGGTAATAGGGTTCTGCTCGATCATCGGGTTTCATAATGGAGGAATTTCGATCATACTTTAAGGAGAATTGCATCGCTTCGTGGGTTTTGGGGACAGTCTAATGTGTCCACTCCAGGTTAATGATTATTTAATGTGAAACATTATGAACAGTGTTGTCTTGGGCCGTTTACGGGCCCTTATGTTTACTGCACATTATAAACTAGTTGAAAATATTGCGCACGACTTACCTATTAAGTATGCTGACAGAGAAAATAAAATTTTACAAATACTTCAACAAGGTAACACTTTTTGGTACCAACGAACAGTATATCAATCGAGGTTTCTATAAGCATAAAGGTTGGTTAGATTCAAGAACATGGCACTGTCACCAATCGGCAATAATATCCATCGTCAATAATTTCGAAATATGGTAACGATTCGTAGGTTTGCTACATGCTTCAGATGCTCACAAGTGGAAGAACACCACGTCAACTTCAACACCACGCCAACGATGAATAAGCGAACGATCTGATCTTCAGGCAAACAAGACTATCTGAATGACGAACTTGGTATCTGTACAAGTGCCTGAGTGACAATATAATGTATTCTAGCTTTGGCAGCAAAGTGGCAAATTTTCTGGGGTCCTTTTTGAAATATATGAGGTCATTCGTGTCCTGTTGAAAATGAAAATGACGTTGATGTATACCAGTGTAATTCCAGGATTCATACAATTTGACTTGAGCTACACTTTAGGTCACATTTAATCATTTTGAGAAAAAGATCCTAGTTAAAAAACTGGATTATGTGGGGCAATTAAACTGCACAGAAATAGGTACAACAGATTCACACTCTCCCCTCGATCGCTCGCTTTATATTATCTTCCAGGTAAGGGGATATTTCCAGTCGATCACCTTTGAAATTAGTTTAAAATTCCTGTCTATAAATACCTACATTACCCAACTTTAATAAATTGTATCTTTAAAGTGAAAAATGGTTTACTCCTTGAAAACTCAAAACAAAACAACACAAGTAAAATTTTGACTTGATCTTCAAATGGACTGAGTTCCTGAATCAGCGTAACACATCTGAAGCAAATAGCAAATTACACTACGTCAGTAATGATGACTAAGTCCTTTCTAAATTAACATCTTCGAGTGGAGTGGTTCGGAACGCCAGTAACTGTCCATTTAATTACTTTTGAAATGAAGTATAGGAAAATGACATATTTATGGTTTTCCAAGATCAGAAATACACACAGAAAATAAATTATGCGACATTTCCCGGTATTTGGGTTCGTTCTTTAGAGGTTTGATGATGGATTGCATTAATTTTCTGTCACAGTTATTTGAGAGAACACTTAATATTATGCATGTTTTAGTAACATTTTGTAAGATGGATAACCAGTCTCATTGGAAGTGAAATTTCAATCTAGCATCTGAAAATTATGTGATCACCCCATTCATTAAAAATACATGATGCTATAATAAACATACGTTTTACTTTGATTTATGGGAGTTAAATTTAAAAAGACTCAATTCTAAGGGTTTCTCGAATTTTCTGTATTTTGTATTATTTTATAATTTTTATCATCATCCGGTATGTTTATTTAATTACAGATGTAAAATGAAAAGTATTACCTCACACGTTCATGTGTACCTATATAAATGGTAAACTTAATCACAAATAAATAATTGCGTGATAATCCAACGCAATGGCGCAACGATCAAGTATAAAATGAATCAATTGACTTTAAGAATGTGATCAACGTTTCAACTTAATATTGAATCTCTTTGAAAAAGTAGAAAAAAGCATTGAATAGCTTATAAGACAACAAATCTTTTTCCTAGTATCTGGTCTTTGACTCTTCCGATTTAAGGTAGATTATAATGATAGTAGAGAGAGAGAGGTATGTATATAATATTTATTTGAACTTTCCAAACTGAATTGTTTTGTGCAATATCAATATCCTAAGTATGTTTTAAATAGATTATACATACTTGGTTCTCATGTAATTAAAATGGTATTAAAATGAATATTCGCTGTGTTTAGAACTAATATCATCTTCTTATTGTTCTTGAAATTGGCATAAAAGCGTGTTCTATTTATGATCCATCATATGGGTTTTTGTTTCTATACTATATTATTTTATTTTATTTTATACTATGTATCTTATAACCTAAAAAAGGAGAACTTACCTTTACAAAATCTTTCAAATAAATAAATATTTCTCAATTCACTTCTTTTATATATTTAAAACTAGAAAACTTAATTGCTCTTTGGAATGTTATTACAGTCTTCTATATATTCTGCACCGTCTCTTATTATACGTAGTATTATAGAACCTTTAGAACAAATAAATTTATCAAATAATTAATTTAACTTATTTGAACCTTAGAAACGGAATGGTGCTGTGCAATAGTATTACCGTTTCTTATTCTATGTATCGTATACCGCCTAGTATTAAAGAGAGTTCTGCAATATTTAGATGTTATCTCATTTTCCTTTCGTTCATGCTACATATATGATCATTTAAAACGGAACCTTTAAAATAAATGCATATTAGTCAGCTCAATTAACTAATTTAATTTATTTGAACCTTCCAAACTGAATTGTTTTGTGCAATGTTATTGCCATATCTTATTCTATTAATTATTAAAATATTAATTAATTGGGTTTTTAGCTTCGAAATCTATCGTAATACATTTCTTTTCCGTTTTATGTTATTTCATATATTATATTATTCATGCTTTTAGTATATTAATTTTTTACGCTCAATCTGATGTATTACTCCTTTTTCGATCTATTCGATATAAGCGTCTTAGATAGTAAAATTAACCCTTCAGTCATGTGCTGTATCAGTATTCTAGAAATTTCCAATAGATATAAACAGATTCTACAAATGTCCAATAAAATTTAAACAGATATGATTTAGTCCACAAACCCGACGTGACACCACTTGGAATTAATATTTAATTTTCAACTAAGAAATGCTTCTATTAAACTCGACAATCAGATAAAGAAACATGCTATATATATCCGATAAAGATATAAATTGATTCTACAAATTTACTTTAAATGTTCAAACGAATTCTTCGAATTTCCAATAAAGATATAAACGATTTCTACAAAACAAATTGTTAATAAAAATATAAACAGGTTTTACAAATTTCCAATAGTGATGTAAGCGGATTCTACAAAAGTCCAATAAAGATATAAACGGAAACTACAAATTTCCATGAAAGATACAAACGGAAACTGCAAATTTCCAATAAAGATATAAACGTATTCTACAAATTGTTAATGAAGATATAAACTTATATTACAAATTTCCCGTAATGATATAAGCAGATTCTATAAATATTCGAGAAAGATATAAACGGAATTCCAATAACGATGTAAACGGATTCTACAAATTTGGAACGAAGATGTAAAATGAGTGCAGATTTTCAATCTTCTTTTGGTTTTCCTGTGAAATATACTTTTATGAGTTGTTCCATTTCTATGGAGAAAATGGCAGTGACTTACGCGTGACTTCATAACGATAAATTTTAATGTTCTTTCCACCCAAAACTGCAAATTGACGAATACTCACGAAACCAGACCAAAAGCCCACGCTTGGATCACTTCAGAATCAATTTCAGGCAATTTTCACCGATACAATGATAACGGCCATCTCTCCCCCATTGCAAGCTTCCTAACCACACCTATCGAGACACGCCCTGTACGTGAACAAAGCACACAAAGTGAGTCATAAGCGTGAGACATTCCCCAATTAATACCGACATTACCCAAATCGGCCATGGGGACAACAACGCCATAACCCTTTAGCACGCCAGGCACGATTCTCTTGATGGAGGTCATCAATTCCATAATTGCTGCAATCCTTCACGGGTCACAGATCTGTTGAAAAACATCCCGGGGAAAAGTTAATTTTCTTTTTCACGAAAGATGGATGGGGACTGTTTTTTAATTTGTGAATCGATTGATTTTTGATAGTATTCATGGGTGTGATATTTTTAGAACGTTTCGGATTTGAAAAACTGTAACATAAAGTGCATTTAATTGACAATGCAGGGCGTTTTGCTCCACTAAAGTATCTAACTCCTTTCATTGCTCTGCATTCATAGCAAAACGAGTTCAAAAGAATAATTGAGGCGTTGACATGGCAAAGCATGTAAGTCGCAAAAATCGAAAATTAGTTTTTGGCTGATAAGATAGTAAGAACCCATGTCAGGGGCATGGTAAAGCCAGTAAGTCGCTAGAAGAAATAATTTAGTTTCTGAAGCTCTTTTAGTTTATACAAATAAAATTCCTTTTTGACAGGATCACAAACGTTTTTTGCTTGTCCTTTAAAATTTGGTTTTTGTGACTTACATGCTTTTCCATGTCAACGCCCCAATTGAATAGAGATGACGTTTTTTATAAAACTGCTAAGAGTTTGTGTCCGATAACGATTGGCTACTAGTAGATATTAGTACTTACGCTGAATTTCGGAAAAAAAAAGTTAAAATATATTATTAAATTTATTATGAGAGACTTTTCTTGTACAGCTAAATGTAGATGGGTGTGTGTGTGTATTTCAATTAACGTCACACTGGAGCAACACAATGGGCTATTGGTGACGGTCCGGGATCAATCCCAAAGGGAAAGATCCGAGGACAACACCACGTAATTTTGAACCATGGTCAGATGACGAGGCTAAATGTAGATGGCACTAGTTTTTACCGTAGAACGTGTTCCTCCTATATATCCCCGAAGGAATTTACTTGGCAATAATTTCAGCTAAATTCGTTATCTTCCGAGCGAAAGCAATTAATAAACGGGATTAAAAATACTTGTCTTACGGTGTTTTGTTTACACTGAAAATCCCTCTCATATTCATTCCAATTCAACATATTCATTTTAATGAATATAACATATTCATTTAAATGAATATAATCTATTCATTAACCATCCAAGTGGTTTCGACGAGATATCTCGTCCATCAGGATTCGATCAATTTTGCTAATGACGATATATCACGTCATCAAGATATTGTCGATTTTTTGCTGAAGACCAGATCAAGTTTTGAGCATTTTTTTCTAATAACGAGATATCTCGTGCATCAAGATCTGGTCAGTTTTGCTTAATGACGAGATAGATTGTCGAGACAACCACCATGAGGGGAACAACAAATACAACATATTATTTCTAATGAATGCACCTTATGCATTAAAAGAAATACAATATTAAAATAAATACATCTTATTCCTTAAAACCAATGGTGAAACTTGACTCACAATGTTTCAAGAATGGAAACACGAATAAAGGAAATCTATAATTGCAAAGTTCTATATATAACTAAACGAAATCAGTGGTCAAGAAATGGAGTTTTATCGAAATCCATTATTCACAATTCTTCGAGAACTCTGTACGAATTTGTATCCTATAAGGTCTTGTCCTCCTTTCTCAGCGAATATATAACCGAATATTATATCTATACGTGTAAGAAACCAAACCACATAAAATTTGTATCTGTTTGAAGGAGAAACATATTCTTGGACTTCATAGAAATTCAAACTTGGGGAGAAAAAAACTGTTTCATATTAAATTTCTGCATTTTTCTCTGGTCCCATGAATTCTCTTTCTCTGTTTTTGTTATCAATACGCTGCTCCCTTCAACTCCATGGGAATATTTGACGTACATTTTTGAACTTTTTATGAATTTTGTATTCTAAAATAACGAAAGTATCTGAAATGTTACATAGACCATTTTGCAGGTTCAGTATTTCTTTGGGAAATAAGAGACTTGCATCGAATTTTGTGAAAGGATTTTTTTTTCTCTTCTGAAGTGTACCATAAAACCGGCTACTCGTGAATCTACTTACGGACATTATTTTTGTCTCAATGCTTTGGGAAGTATTGGATGAATGTTTTTGTTTAGAAATGCTCTTTTACTCTATTAAATGTTCATGGAAAGTAAACAAAGAATAGCGCTTTATGTAAAAAGAGAGGTTTCATTTTAGGTATTTGACTCTGGCTTTACTTGGTACTCAATCCTTATGTTGAAACTTATTATAGTTATTGCAAGCATTGGGTGCATTTATGAAGTCCCCGATGTAATTCAACGATAGTGGCATTAATAAAGTAGAAATAAATGCATTAAGATAGTTAAATTCTCATGTAATCCATGGGGCCGATGTAACCTGGTTGTAAGAGCAACAGATTAGCAACTGGAGGGTTGCGAGTTCGATATTCCTAGTGTACACAGAGGCTGGTGCAGTTAAATCTGTCTTGGTTTCAAATTCCATCACGTTGGCGGGGTGTGGAAGTTTGGAGAGTGGATGCCAGCTGAGGTGTTCTCTCTTTCATCTGACCCTGGTTGAAAATTACGTTGTTGTCATCGGAATTTTTGTCTTGGGGATTGATCCCAGACCGTCACCAATAGCCCATTGTGTTGCTCCAGTACGACGTTGATTAACGACCTAGCTACCTACCAAGTGGTTTCGACGAGATATCTCGTTCATCAAGCTATGTTCAATTTTGCTAATGATAAGATATCTGGTCCATCAAGATCCGACCAATTTTGCTAATGACAAGATATCTCAAGATATTTTCAATTTGTTGATGATGGCTAAATTAAGATCTGGTCGGGTTTTTCAAGTGACGAGATATCTCGTCTATAAAGATGTGGTCAATTCTGCTAACGACGAGATACTTCGTCGAGACAACCACCAGGAGGGATAATAATGAAAAATAAATGTATTAGGGTATTTATATTCTTATATAATCCATAAAATTGAGCAATTTAGAACTTGAATAAAATACGTCACATAATTAGACAACAAATATGTTCCAAATGCTCTGTGGTTGAAGACATGAACAAACCTGTCACAAATGTGTCATGATTAAAGATTTTAACAAACATGTCACAAATGTTTCAAACTTTAACGCATAAATAAACTTTACAAAGTTTCGTAATTGAAGACATGCACAAATATGTCACAATAGTTCCGTAGTTGAAGATAAGAACTAACATGCCACAGATATTTCAAAATTGAATACGTAAACAAACATGTCACAAATGCTTCATAATTTGAGATTTGAATAAAAATGCTACAAATGTTTCGAAATTCAAGACACGAAATGTACATGGAAATTATGAAGAGTATTTTTTAAAATTAACTAATCGTAATCAAAATTATGCAAAGCATGTTTCTTATTTCTCGAAGAAATCTAATTTGGTTCGGTGAAATGTTTCTGTATTCTTATGACTTGAATATTTTATTACATTAATGCTCTAGTTGAATTAAAATAATGTCGGTATCGCGTCAGACATTTATATGAATTTTGGCTGTTTTCATCTAAATGTATTTCCTAGAATTATTCAGAATTTTATATTATGCCAATGGCGCGATCTCGGATATTCAAATCCTCACGTTGGCATAGTGTGGAAGTTTGGGGAGAGAGGTGCCAGATTAGGTGTTGACCTCGTAATCTGACTGTTTTTCAAAATTACGAAGTGTTGTCCTCTGATTGATCTCTGTCACCAATAGCCTGTTGTGCTGCTCCAGGGTGCTACGAAAATTCAACTATCTACCTAGAGGTAGCCTAGGAGAGAGGTAGCCTAGTTGGGAGAGTCACGATTATCGATCGGAGGGTTGAGAGTTCGAAAGTCGATCCAATCAAAGACCGTCGTGCGCATGGGACTGGTGTACGTTAAATTTCTCATGGCCACAAATATCCTCACGTCCATGGTATGAAAGTTTGGAGAGTGGAGTGCCAGCTCAAGTGTTGACATTGTCATCTGACCGTTTAAAATTAAGGATGTTGTCCTCGATCCTTCCCTTCTGGATTGATGACGGACAGTCACTAATAGCCCGTTTTGTTGTCTTCAGTGCGATATCAGTTGAACTACCTAATTACTTTTTCTACAAAATAACCAATATGCTGTATATAATACAGCACACTGAAAGATGAAAAGAAGCTACACTGAAGATATTTCTTCGAGGAAACGGTGGTTCATTTGCACAATATTTCCCCTTTTTCTTTCCAAATCCGCTTTTATGGAAATAAATTTTCGTAATTACGTATAAAAGTGTACACACTTTAGTAGTGAGTAAGTAATATAAACAAATACCGTCGTTAAAAGCGAATTTGGAAGAAAACATGAATTATTTCTTCCTCGAATAAACATTTCAGTGAAGCTACATATATAAAAAGAGATAACGAGAATATATAAAAGAGAAACAAGTGAAATTGGGAATCGAAGCCAGGATGGGCAGCGTGGATACATTTTTAAAATTGAATTTTCTCAAAAACGGCTAAATGTTGCGTCTTGTCTCATTGCACTCGAATCCTTGGGTACGATTAAATCTACAATTATCAACACATCTTCAGTACGTGGCTGTGCTACTTGGGAAAATATTTTCCAGTACCTCTTTTCTGTTTGTTTATTTAAAAATTTTGCTTATTTACAATCAGTGTCTACACATCACTGAATTCTACCAAATCTGACTTTCGCCAAACTCCACAGCAAAATCCTTGGTGAAAACTGATCCATACAGAAAAGAGCCCCAATAAAAAGAACACCCGTTCCAGACGTAGGCGATAATTTAGCAAATAAAAGATGCCCCTCGCACCCCAAGTGACAAAAGACACTCCTTATGTTGCTGAACAGGGCATCTGTTTTACTTCTTTCAGGAGGTTTGAATGGGCTTTTCAGTTTTCTGGCTTCTATTTCTTACCGACTGACGTGAGCTATTAGCAATTAGTTAAAAGCCCAAATTTGTCCTCGGCGTTCTCTTAGAGAGACTGGGTCTGAGTTTGGAGCTAAAAAGGAAGCGTTGGGGGATTTTTCAAATCGGAAACGTATTACCCACGTCCAAAAAGAGTGCAAGGGAAAACTTTGAAAAAAATTACCTGTCCTTTAAAAATGGCGAACTGTTTTTGATGACTGGAAATATCACCAAGGAAACATGTTACTAGGACGGGAGAATTATAAAGAATTTCTCTTTTATTTTCTGAAAGGATTTCCATGCGTTTCGAAGAAAGAATTTGGAATAAATATCCTGTCTTCTGAAAATTCTTCTAAGGCTTAAGCATCCTTTTTCTCTATAGGAAATCCGTTTCGAATTTCAAATTGGATTTCTATTGTTCATAAGCCGATATGATTTTATGTAAAAGTATGTGAATTTTATTATTTCTTATGCAAATATATCATCATTTTAAGTTTTGAGTTATTGACATAGTATCGAACCAAAATTCGTGTATTAATGTTAATTTGACTAGAAGTAATGAGTATTTTTCTCAATTCAAGTAATTGTATATTATGATTTACCTATATTAAACAAGGTTTATATTAGGTATCCTAATATAGCTCATTAAACAGTTTCTTTATTGCCAAGCTTCATAAAAATATCATTAAATAGTTCTTTTCTCTTACTAAGCATTCATAAAAATATCATTAAATAGTTTCTCTTACTACGCAATCATAAAAATCTCATTAATTAGTGTCTTTCTCTTACGAAGCAGTCATAAAAATCTCATTAAATAGTGTCTTTCTCTTACGAAGCATTCATAAAAATATGATTAAATAGTTCAATTCTCTCTCTTACAAAGTATTCATTCGTAATGTCACGAAAACGGTTTTGATATTGAGACTGCATTTAGTTTTTATTGCAAATAATTCAGCGTTCGCTCATAGAAAATCTTAACCTAGGCATTACATTACATTTATCCTTAACAAAAATTGAATTCTTAATAAAAAATACATTTCGTGAAGACAAACCCCTACTCTACCTTATCAACCGTTGATTTATGAATCCCTATTTACAAACAACATCCAAAAAATGCTAATATATAAATCATGTTTCCCTTCAACAAGAGATTTATTGTCGATATTACGTCCAAACATTGACTTATTTGTGATAACAGTATTCATGTAACAGATTTAAATAATCCTTTTGTTTGAATACTCCATAGCACGCCATCGATTCTACACACATGCATATACACATAAATTTGCTATCATTTTTCAGATTTTTCACTGCAATTACTTGAAGACAAATTGCTACGCCTATAATCAATTGTTAATTTACAAATACCTACTTGCAAAACACTACAAAAGTGTATACATCTCACCAGATTCGTCATAAATATTATATACTAACTATAAAACCCAATTAGATAAGAAGGGAATAGGCACTTGAAATCACTTATTGCTATTCAAGTGGTTATTATCTTTCGTGGAGTAGTCGTAAATAATGAATGAGCATTGAGACATACTTTTTATATGCTTCATCGTTCATGAATATTCACAACTAAAAATTCTCAGAATAGTAAGTCAATTAATAAATCTCAGTAAAAAAACCTCAGTAATACAGAACTGAATAACTAAATTAAATTCACTGCTCGAAAGTGCATCTTGATTAATAATTCTAAATATAACTAACAAATTAAAATTGCAAGTGGACTTTCCAGATATAAAAAAATACTTACTTAATAAAAATTTAATTCTACTATCGCATGCTCATTTTTCACTAAGTTTCGATTTAAATATCGCTCTTATTTTCTACTGCTTTATTATAAATACCATCGCTTTCAGTATTCGTTTCCTTACATCCAGTCATGATTTAATCTTTATTGTGTGCGAACAATTTCTCGTGAAAGTACTTTTAAGTGTTTCTAAGAATAATATACTTAACTTCAACCATGATATAGAGAATAAAAAAAATTATAAACCTCGTCAAAAGTCTTGACTTTTATATGAGAGGGATTTTCAGTGTAAACAAACCAGACGGACTGAAAGATTTTAGTTCTGCTGTCCAGATGGCTATCACATGATACATATTGGGGTACCTTAAAAAGTAGTTTATCGTCGTTTTGGAAACATTTGCGTTAAATCTAAGCGGTTGACCAATCAACTATCATATATTAATTCGAAATGTATTTTTGGAATTTTCATTGGCGACGTATTCGAAACACAAGCCAACTGACTTCACGCTCAAGAAACAAATATTGCCGCAGAAACACTACCGACACCTATATTGTTGGACAGAAAATGCCTCTAAAAGTAGGATACGCAATGGCTTATATCCAAATGCAAACATTGATGCATTTATTGCAGATATAATCCCAAGTTACACACACATATGACAGAACATATATCCATCTTAATTAGGTACCAATGCGCATATATCTGAACGATATTTTACCAGAATTATACATCCGAACCAATATCACTATCCATTCAATAGTTTCCCTTATATCTGCCTATAAAACTTCACGGACCCTAAAAGATACGCTGTCAACCAGATCCAACATCAGCCCAACCAGTGAATCGGCAAGGGATTTAAACCCGCACAGAGAAGGATCTTCACCCCATGCCCTCCCCTACCAGTTGACGATATCTGTCCTGACGTGCATCGTGCGGGCCATCATAATTCCATACATATATGCAGCTTATGATGGGAGAGCACGACGCGGTGTTTCCATTTCTAATATTAATGCAATCATTACATAGCGCTTGCGTACCTATGTCGGACAACGGCATTGGTGCTGGGTTCTGTGTAATTATGCAATGTCAGGGGCAGCACTTTAGGGCTGATGAAGACCGTTTCTAGAAGTAGCCTGTAGGAGATTTGGAGTGGGGTGGGGCTGGGAATGTTGATAAACCTTCTAATGAAATGGGGGGATGGTTTTGGAGTGGGTGTTAATGCACTCTCGCTTGGATCATGTGCGCATGTGTGGTGGGTGTTACCTCGGGACGTGTGGTTTGTTGGGGGATGTTACAGAAGATGATATATTAGAGTTGCCTTTCAAGTAAATAACGCGGTCTGTTCCAATTTGGACATTGCGCCATCAAAGCAAACTCGGTTAACTACAATAACCTTTTGAGAGTGCCCGAACGATCAACCGATGTCCATAGAATGGGTTATTGAGGTGCTTTTATACGCATACATTGCAATGATTTTATTTGTATCTCCTTTGGGTACATTCGAGTAGTTTTTCAAGTGGTTGGCACCTTCGACCTTTTTTTGGACGTTGAGCATTAACCTTACTGGTGGTTGTCTCACCATTAGCAAAACTGACCAGATCTTGATGGACGGGATACTTGGTCCTGAGAAAAACTCACCTGTGTGTGTTTGTGATCTTGATCTCGTCATCATCAAATGTAGTAATATCTTCATCCGGAATTCAATATATATTCTTAATACGAATGACGGAATTCAATATATATTCTTAATACGAATGACGGAATTCAATATATATTCTTAATACGAATGACGGAATTCAATACATATTCTTAATACGAATGACGGAATTCAATATATATTCTTAATACGAATGACGGAATTCAATATATATTCTTAATACGAATGACGGAATTCAATACATATTCTTAATACGAATGACGGAATTCAATATATATTCTTAATACGAATGACGGAATTCAATATATATTCTTAATACGAATGACGGAATTCAATACATATTCTTAATACGAATGACGGAATTCAATATATATTCTTAATACGAATGATGGAATTCAATATATATTCTTAATACGAATGACGGAATTCAATATATATTCTTAATACGAATGACGGAATTCAATATATATTCTTAATACGAATGACGGAATTCAATATATATTCTTAATACGATACTTACTACGAATAATGACGAAATATATCGTCATTAGCAAAATTGGTCATGTCTTGATGGACGAGATATCTCGTCGAAACCAATTGGAGGGTAAAACCCAACCCGTCAACTACTGTAACCTTGCTATTTGTATAGTGTATTGTTCTTAACCCTCCAAGTGGTTTATCTTCCCGCCAGAAATTGCAATGTAGTGGTCAGCCTATGGTGCAAAAACCTGTTTCAAACTGTCAACGTTTCTAGGCAAGAGACAATTTGCTTTTCCCTCTTGGCTTTTGATTCCTTTCGGAGTATTAGGGTAGTTTTGTCTCGACGAGATATCGTATCCTTAAATTGACCAGATCGTGAAGGATATATCTAGTCGAAACACTTGAAGGGTGGAAATCGACTAGATCGAGGACGAAATATCTCGTCAAAACACTGCAAGGGTTGAACTTACGACATATAGATGCCCTTAGAGAGTTATTGCATTCCTTCATTTGTTTTGGAATTGGGTTCAAGTTTTTTTCATGAGAAGTTTCCTTACGTCGCCGAACAGATTTTTGAGTTTCGTAGCATTCACGTGCTTGTGTCTTCTCCTCTTCTGATTCTTCAGTCTGTAACCGCTTTTAATGTTTTGTTTTAATTTGAGTTTGATTTAAAATTAATTTCTTCCAGAGAAGACATCTATGTGAAGTTTTACTTCTATAGATCTAAGGGAACGACGTTTCAAGCTAAAAGTAGTTGCGTTGATATAGAAACTCCAAACAGAATAATATGGGCAGACCTCAAGGTTCGAGAGTTTTTGCTGCCTCAGAAAAACATATTTTCTTCTTTATATGCAAGATTGCACGTATTTGTGAACAGTTATGTTGATAGAACATCTTGGTAATATTGTAGAATGAATGATTAAAGTTCTGCTTAACATTAAAATACGATACCAGCCCCCAAAAGACGAGTATTGTATTTTCTAAAAGTTAGACTCATATAGCCAATATCAATTCTATATATACAATTTAAGACCGCACTGGTAAATGTGAATTTATCCTACTGGTGGTTGTCTCGATGGGGTATCTCGTTATTAGCAAAACTGACCAAATCTTGATAAGCGAGATATCTTGTGAGGTTGAATACGAAATAATTTTTGACTTTTATCTCGTCCTTAGAAAAATCTGATCAGATCTTGATCTCGTCAACAAAAAAAATCGGCAATGTCCTGATGATGAGATAATTCGTCCCATTATCAAAATTGGTCAGATCTTGACTGATGAGATATCTCGTCGAAACCACTTATAGTCAATGTCTGTCAAACATCAAAACATCCTATGTCCGGTTAAAAGGAAAATTCGTAATTTTGAAGATAATCACCTTTTGTCAAATGGGAAGTGCGAAACAATCTATTCAACTATAACAGTTTTGAATTGTAATTTAAATAAGCCCAACTGATTTAATCTGTCGGAAAACTATATTCTGTAAAATATTTTAATTCCCTGCAAATATAATTGCAGCCACTTGAATCATGAACGCTGGATTCTGCGCATTCATAAAGTCAATGGAGCAAATGAAATAAATCATGTACATAACCTCCTAACGAACACAGATGAAAATTCTATACCCCGCTATGTCCCTAACCTGCAATATTCTATATCCCAGTCCAATAATATAATATTCCCTGTTCACTAATCTGACTTTATCAGATATGCCGGTGGTTTTTCTTGTGTTGTTTCGGTAAGACCAGGCGGAGTGAACATATCGATTATTGCACTATTGAACCATACGCGTCGGTCTAGAACGGCTCTTATTTATGACAACGATATAGATATCAATTTTAGTCTGTACTGCACATGCTGTACCCATTTTCGATGACGATAACTCATTCAGTGAGGGTAGTAAATTTGTGGTGTGCATGGAAGGTAGGTAGTTAATTTACGTCAAGTTTAATCTATAACTTTATATTCTGATAATTTCCTATCGTGGCCTTAAATGTCCTCACGTTGGCGTGGAAGTTTGGAGAGTGGAGTGATAGCTCAGGTGTTGACTTCGTCACCCAACCGTGGTTCAAAATTGCAAGGTATGCTTCTTCAATCTTTCCATTCGGGTGGATCCGGTACTGTCGCCAATAGCCCGTTGTGTTACTCTAGTGTGACGTAAATTCAATTATTACCTACTATGCAATCCAGAATTTTGATAAACTTTAAACTGTTTTCTGCAATCAGGCTTGAACAAAATTATTGACAGTAAATTGGTTGTTTTATAGCATAAGGTATGGTGGTAATTAAATTTACTTCACACTGGAGCAACACAGCTGTCTACTGGGGAGAGTGCGGGATCAAACCCGAACGGAAAGTTCCGAGACCTTTAACACCGCCCCTTAACACCCCGTAATTTTGAATCGCGGTCAGATGACGAGGTCAACACCTGGCCTGGCACCCCAATCTCTAGACTTCCAAACCACTCCAACGTTAGGACATTTGATTAAACGACAGATCAAACGTGCACCACCATTCACGTACACAACGGCTTTGGTTAGATCGAGTACCGAACTCCCAACCCTCCGGTTCCTAATCTGCGACACTACGAACTGGGCTATCGTGGCCCCTACGTGTACATGGAATTATCTCATTTTGGAAGTTATATTGCGAGAAGTATGAGAATAAAAGTGACACAGGGGAAATTAATTTTACATTCTGTTCAAATATTTTCAACTATTGATCTTTTTATTAATATGGTGCCTATTGAACTACGTCCTTTTTATCAATTTGGTGGTTATTACACAACGTCCTTTTCATTACTCTGTTCTCTACTAAATAATGTACCTTTTGTTAATACGTTACTTATTGAATGACGTCCAGTTTACTAATGGGCAACTTACTAAACTTTTTAATATAATGTGTTGCTTATTAAAAAATATCCTTTTATAAGTATACTTATTAAATAACGTACTTTTTATGAATTTTCAACTTACTAAACAACATCCCTTTTACTATTATATTACTCCTTAAGCAACCTCCTTTTTATCAGCGTGTTCCTTATTAAAGAACATCCATTTTATTACTGTGTCACACATTAAGCAACGTCCTTTTACCTACTATATTACTTATTGAAAAATGTTTCGTTTATCAAATGTGTTACTTACTAAACAATATTCTTTTTAATACTGCGTTACTTGTAAATCGCCTCTTTATTAGCGTGTTATTTATTAAACAACGTCATATTCATTAGTCTTTACTTAATAAACAACTATATTTTATTCTTATTGATGGTAAAACCTTATACACGCAGAAAAAATGAAATAAGTATTAAGTGTAACAATTACATTCGTAATTATTATTAATATTGAGAGAATTATAATTACGAGGGAACATATTTTGTAGTAGTAAAATATAAATAACTTCAAAAACAAATAACTGATCGAGTGTTCATCCAGTCTAGCTTTCATCGTGGCCACATCGCATGCTGTCTCTTGTGGTTTCTTATGTGCGCACTAATTATTAATGCGAGGGCAAACCAAATTATCGATTACAACGCTATCTTTACAATTAAATGTCATTTTGAAGTTTCAGACAGAAGATAGTTTATAGAACCAAAATAACTTATTTGGTACATTTTAAACCGTTATAGCTTCAAATTATGTGTATATACGTAGGTCATTATCAATAAACAAAAAATACAACTGGTGCAAATTTCAACTCTAAATTGAATATATATAAGCATTTGGTATCAGAAGTGCCAATTTTGTACTGTTTAAAGTAATATTATTTCTACGTGCACCACTAAAATATACATGTATAAATCGGATCAATAACTAACAGTGACAAAATGTTTATAGAAAAGATATTCTAAAAACAAAGTTCTTGAATGTAGAGAAATAATTATCAGTAGAGATCATATTGTACTGGACTGACCAAGAGTCCCCAAGAGAAGCAGCAAGTTGAAAGAGAAATCTTTTATGATTGTGTAATGGACAATGAATTACAGAATGGTGAATCGATGCAATGGGACTAGTAATCGATTCTATTAGTATTAACGGAGAAAAATTTTGTGAGTCTATAACAGTGTTTAAATTTTTGAGGACTTATTTGAATGGATGGAAAGGAATTTTTGATATTTGGCCTTTATCAGTTGAGGAGCAGAGTTGTTGATAACATATTAATGAATTACTAGCTTTCTTTTTTTATTAGTGATTTCGGATGGCTATTGAAACAGATGGGCATATCTGATTTTGCAGCATCTTTGACAAATTCATCGACCTATTCGTTTTCAGAAATACCAGAATGGCATCTAACCCAGTTCATATTGAACCTTTTTTATTCAAACACCACCAAATGTTTCCAATGTTTTGTGCGTGTATTAATAGTGTGTGTATGTTAATGTTATATGTGGGGTATATATGCTAATCTATATTATGTGTGTTAATGGCGGTGTACCATATCATTAACCCTCCAAGTGATTTGGACGAGATGTCTCGTCAATCAAGATCTGGCCAATTTTGAAAATGACAAGATATATCGATATCAAGATATTGCTGATTTTTTTCACGATGACGCGATCCAGATATGGTTAGATTTTTCTAAGGATGAGATTTCCATCAATTTCTTTTCAATTTTTTTCTAATGATAAGGTACTTGGACGATACAACCACCAGGAATGTTAAAACAATGATAAATTATAATTCAATAGACTGCATATGTGACAAGTAGAGTTGAAAAATTACTGGTTCCTTAATTTCCCAATAGATGATTTTAAATATTTCAGACGGGGGGAGCAATCTTTGTGGTTAAGCAAAAATCGATGGAGTCATGAGTTCTCAGACAAGCCTCTGATATCTTCTGCAGAAATTCAGAAATAACTTTTTCTTTTCAAAGTTTCTTCTGGAATAGTAGAGCAATTATAATTATTCCCTCTCTGTATCTCCTGAGTTCCCGCAGTCAATCTTCGCAAACGAAGGCCGCCATCTTTATTTTTACTTGCACCAAATTCAATTCCAGTCTCTATCGAGCATTTTTCGTAATAACGTTTCCTCCGCATATGCTAGAGCAAGAAAAAGAGCGGCCTCCTTAAATCTGTACGGAAACTACTTCCTCAGACCCAATTGGTAAAAACTATTCTCAGTTCTTGGATTAAGGCAATTAAATCGGCTTTCTTTTCTATCACCTTCGCCGAAGACGTTCCATCGGGTGAGAACTTCGGTGGAACTCAACTTTTAACGAAACATTCTTTTTATGCCGATGGATAGGGAAAATGGCGTTTAGTTCTTTATTTACTATTCAGACACTGAGCACCATACTTCTTTCTTTTTTCATGTTTTAAGTTGAATCAGAGAATACTAATTTGCAACAGGAAAGAATTGAAACAAATTTGCATTGCTCGTACGGTGTAGTGGAGATAAAATATTTTTTATTCCATTCAGAAATAAGTAACGGGGAAAAAGTGAAAATAAATTTCGAAGATAGCTTACTGTTTAACTGAAAAGGAAGTTTTTTGTCTTTTCTCCCGAATAAAGGAGTTTAGGTTGAAATATCAAACACATCCGCCATTTTTGTTATCGGATTTCACTTCGATAAGTTACATATTTTCATTTGATAACAGAATAAACGAAAGGAAGGTGTAAACTTTTACGCGTTGAAGGAAAATTGATTTGAAATATAAAAACCCTTTTTATATAATTCAATAGAGGCGCATCGGGATTCTTTTGGACAAAGTTAAAAAAATTGGTTGTCACTTTTCCTGGCGTTCCTGATCTGGTTACAGTAAACTTTTCTCTGAAAGAACATTCTACTTTTAAAATAATATCGTTATGGAGATGTGATATAAATCAGATCCTTCTACGATTTTTCTTTGGTAACATAAAATATAGAAAGTTGAGAACTAAAACGTAAAAATCATTTATTCAATGCAGCCTGTTTACAGTTTTCTATGTATTTACTTTTCTATTCACTTACTTTTCTTATTCTGGATTTTAAATCAAACACAAACCCTCCAAATTGTTTCGACGAGATATCTCGTTCATTAATATCTGACCAATTTTGCTAATGGCGAGATCTCTCGTCAGCAAGAGCTAACCAATTTCTATAATGACGAGATACCTCATCATAAAGATCTGAACAATTTTGCTAATGACGAGATATCTCGTCAGCAAGATCGTTTTTCACTTCAGTGTATATAATAGCCATTAAGTGTGTTGTACAATAGAATAAATTGTACACATCTTGGAAAACAAGTCTTGACCCTCGGAGATATGTCAAGTAAAAGTTAGAAGTAAATGAAGTGTAAGCTGGTGTACAAAATTCAGGGATGATGTTTGGAGCGTAGGTAGTTTGACAACAATGCTGGATTTATGACTTTTGTTATTATAACGTTCATGATAACTTGTTCTAAAACAAGCCATACACTGGTCCAGCATCAGTCCTGTGAAGCGAAAAGGCTGAAAGGCGCATGCGCACCGATACTTTTTTAATATAGAAGCGTAGTAGGCATACGCATGTCGGATGTTTTGTGTCTTAATGTTTGGGATCAATATGTGGCTTGACGAATGGGTGGAGTTCTCAATTTTAATCACATTTGTGCTGTCAGTATTCTATTTTATTGGTTGGCCCAGGAATACGTTATTTCTACTGAAAGAAAATTGTACTTTCATATGCTGCAATAAAATGGATCGGGTGAATTTACTTTTTGATTTATGTATTTGTTTGTTGAAGTTTGACTTTACTCTTTGAAAATTATGCATGAAATAATCTTGAATAATTTGAATACTTACAATACCATCCAAGGCCTTATTTTCAAATTTATTCATCGACGAACTCGCAATTTTTGTCAGATGCCATATAAAACCCCAGCAGAAACTAGGAATAATGGAAATCGGGTCGATGCAAGTAATGGTGGAATACCCCAGAAAACACAAAAGCAGCGTACTTTATATTAGAAAGAACTTCTTAAGTCCTTGGAAAGCTGGACTGCAAATCCCGAAAAATCTGATTCCAAGCGCAATATAAGAGAATAAAAGTCACTGAAAGTTGGAAAAGGCGTGAGCTCTCAGCATTCGTGGAAATTCAAGAATAAGTATTTCCATAATTTTTCTGGTCTTGAATCCCCAGAAAAGTTTTGACACATTTTTCTTTGCGTCTTTATATTTTCATCCATATTTTACGCAACGCAAGGGCGTTAGTAACTTTTCATACGTGCCAAAACCATGGAGAGGAAATTGGGGGAAAATAAATAAGTTGGCGAATCAAGTGAGAGTGCAAAATAAATTCGTGTGTCAACTGCCTACAACATTTAAGGTGAAATGTTGCAAACTCCGAAGGTAGTTAGACAAGTGTTATGCTGAATCGGCACTTAAGTTCCTTTAAATTGCATAATGAAGGATTGAGTAATGTAGCAATTTATGAATTTGTGATGTCTGTATTGCTTAAGAATGCACTATTTCTCCAGCAAAAAAATACGTTTTCATATTCAGCAAAAATTTAGATAAACACAAAGTGGTTTTTGATGCTTATTTTCTTATAACTTTAATTTGTGATGAAAATTGCATTGTTGAGAAATGCCCTATTTATCTAGATAGAAAATGTTTTTTCGTATTCAGCAATAAGCACGAAATAGTATTTTACATTTTGTTTACTTCACTTTGGGATGTTAGTTTAATATGTATGACTTACAAGTACACTATTTTACCAGAAAGAAAAAAATATATCAGATGTAAAGCAATAAATCAGATAAACACAAAGTTGTATATAATATTTAGCCTTTATTTTGGATTAAATATAGCTTTCGCATTTTCAAAATGATGTATGAAATAAATTCATGAATATGTGCTTATTGAGTACGCAATAAAATTGCACAAGTGTTTCATAACACTTATTCAAGTTAGAAAGAAAATAATCTTACATAAAATATTTGGTGATGATCCCAATTCTTTTTAAGTGTTCTCTTACATTTTTCTGGGCCAATTTTTATCTTCAAAATTTCCCATTGCTTTCTCTCATCAAACTGTTTATAAGTGTCATCAGATAGTTTTAGAGGCAAAACTCCTTATGTTAGCAATATTTTGTAGCTCCATAGCACAATTCAAGTAAATTTGAATGAAGTGGCAATATTGGCAAATGAATACCGCAACTGTTGCATCTATATTATTTACATCCATTTGTTACCATTAATAAATCTGTAAATAATGCTGATTTGCGTCTAGTAATGAAGTAGTGAAATATATTCACACATTTTCATAAATCATGCACGTTATCAATGTACTACTACATTCTATTTTATACTATCTCCATTGCAGATTGTGCACACTGATCAAGCAACCTAAGATTTAAAGGTGATTCAGATTTGATTCTTTCCATCTGTATCAGTAAAACTTTCCACTTTTGCATGTTCTTTTACTTGGTGTGACTTCGCCAAATATGACCCTTGTGCCATGAGACTCAACTGACCATAAGATATTCATTTGAAAAAGATTTTAATAAGCTATAAGAGATGTTCATAAGGCACTAAGTTCAATATCAAATATCAGTCATACACCAACAAATGTCCCCAGAACAATGAACCTAGATTCACCCATCTACCCCTTCACCAATCAAAGAACTCCAAAAGACACGAACCGATTCTAATTAGGACTCTTAACAATCGGACCCATGTGTACCTTCTTGATTAATTTCAATTCAGCGCGAGCCCGAGCCCTCGACAATCCCCATTCCACCGTGGAATGTCCTTCTTCCGGCGACGAAAATTCTTAATTCCAGTCAGAAAGGGCATGTCCCCGGAGTTCCTTTTTTGCTTCAAGGACTATTGACGAGGATTTCCTGCTTGTTTCCTTCCGACGACTTGTCGTTGATTTACGTGACAAGATTCTGCCATGCCCGCTGTCCTCGGGTTGGAATTAGTGCCAGTTGTGTGGTGACAAAAGTTCGGATAGGTGGGGAGGGGGAGTCCCACCGAAAAACACATTCGAGAAGTAAAGGAAAATCTATTTTGGCTTCAGTTTCCTGAGGTTTCGAACTTTTTCCGTCGTGGTTGATTTTATAATTCTATAACTTTCGCTCCATGGCATCTTCAGAATATTATAACGTGCAGTTAAGGAAGTCCGATTGTGGAGAGTGTTTCAGTCACTAAGATCTGTATCTGTTTTTAGATTTTGATATATATATATATATATATATATATATATATATATAATATATATATATATATATATATATATATATATATATATATATATATATAATATATATATATATATATATATATATATATATATATATATAATATATATATATATATATATATATATATATATATATATATATATATATATATATATATATATATATATATATATATATATATATATATATATATATGTATCGTGTATAATATATATATATATGAAGTTTGACTTTACTCTTTGAAAATTATGCATGAAATAATCTTGAATAATTTGAATACTTACAATACCATCCAAGGCCTTATTTTCAAATTTATTCATCGACGAACTCGCAATTTTTGTCAGATGCCATATAAAACCCCAGCAGAAACTAGGAATAATGGAAATCGGGTCGATGCAAGTAATGGTGGAAAACCCCAGAAAACACAAAAGTAGCGTACTTTTGTATATATATATATATATATATATATATATATATATATATATATATATATATATATATATATATATATATATATATATATATATATATATATATATATATACACGAGGGGTGTTCAAATAAAAAGGTACGAAACGTCGTAACAACCAAACCGGTTGAAATTTGAATATGCCGCTTTGGGATAACGTAGTGAGACATCTAGGGACGCGAATGCAGGAGTACCGGCGTGGTTGTGCACATGCGCGGACGCCCGCACATGACGCAGGAGAGAAGCGGGCAGTTGTGCGTTCCGTCCAATTGACGCGGCAGTGCGTGTGAGGACATCATGGCGTTGTCATTGCAAAATTCGACGATTGAGGAGCAGCGAGGTGTTATCAGATTTCTGACTGGCGGAAGGGGTTAAACCAGCCGATATCCATCGCCGGATGGTGGCCGTATACGGGGGAGACTGTGTGTCCGATAAGTCAGTGAGAAAGTGGAGTGTCCGTTTTCGTGAAGGCCGGGAGTGTTTGAGTGATGACCCGAGACCAGACCAGGCAAACACGGTAATCACGGCCGAACTCATCGACAAGGTGAACGACCTGGTGAGAAGTGATCGGCGTGTCACAATGCGAATGTTGGAAGTGATGGTGGGGGCCAGCGTTGGAGCAGTGTGGACAATTGTGCACGACAGGTTGGATTACCAGAAGGTGTGCGCGCAGTGGGTTCCGAAGAAGCTCAGCGAACCGCAAAAGGAAATACGTATGGGGCTAGCGCTGCAACACCTGTTCTGGTATCATGAAGACCCCACTTTCCTGGAGCGAATCGTCACCGGTGACGAGAGCCGGTGCCATCACTTCGAGCCATAGACAAAGCGGGCCAGCATGCAATGGGAGCATGCGTCGTCACCTCCCTAAAAAATTCAAAGCTGTTTCCTCAGCAGGCAAGGTGATGCTAACCGTTTTTTCCGACGTCCGAGGTCCGATACTAATCCAATTCCTAGAACACGGAAAACCCATTAACAGTGACGTGTACTGTGCGACACTCCGTAGCCTACGCAAGTCCATCAAGAGCAAACGGCCTGGGCTACTCACGGAGGGAGCGATTCTGCTCCTCGATAACGCGCGTCCACACGTCTCCAGGGTCACACAAAGTGTACTGGCCAAGTTCAGTTCAAGTGGGAGCAGCTTGAGCATCCGCCCTACAGCCCGGACATGTCTCCCTGCGACTTCCATCTGTTTTGTCCGCTGAAAAAGCATCTCAAAGGGAAGCGCTTCAACTCGGACGACGAACTGAAGGACACAGTGGAGGACTGCCTCTTGTCACAGCCACAGGAATTCTGGGAACAGGGAATCCCCCGGCTTGTGAAACAGTGGGATAGTTGTGCTCAGGCCTCTGGTGATTACTTTTGACTAAAGACTTCAATTATACCCACAGTGTCGTTTCGTACCTTTTCATTTAAACACCCCTCGTATATATATATATATATATATATATATATATATATATATATATATATATATATATATATATATATATATATATATATATGTCCGTAAATGCAACACCCTGAAGGAAGCATGCAAATAATATGAAATTTACAACATGCATTAGCGGAGGTGAGATATGCAAATGAATAGAATTTCAGCGCAGACGCACATCACGCGCGCCTGTGGCGCCACTTCAAAGCGCTATTTAAGGCTTGGAGATTTCGACGATTTCAAGTACGTCAATTGTGTTTTTCTTGTGGTTTTTTCAAAAAAACGATCAATTATGCCTCGTAGAAAACAGCGATCATCTTTTGATCAAGTATCCGAGTTCGACAGAGGAAGGATAGCGGCCTACCGAGATTGTGGATTATCTTTCAGGGAAATCGGTAGTCGTGTTGGACGAAACCAAACAACTGTAATGCGGATATGTGATCGTTGGATGCAGGAGGGTACGACGGACCGACGTGTTCGATCGCATCCACCTCAGTGCATCACTTCACGTGATGACAGGCATATTGTGCGTATGGCAGTGACGGATCACTCAGCCACATCACGAACCATAGCACAGCACATTCAGTCTGTACCGCATCATCCAGTGTCTGCGCGTACCATTCGACGCCGTTTACAGCAGAGTGGTCTGTCCGCAAGACGTCCATTGCTTCGTCTACCCTTGACGCCGAACCACAGACGTTTCCGCCGCCAATGGTGCAATGAAAGAAGGATGTGGACGGCAGAATGGAATGAAATTGTCTTTACTGACGAGTCACGCTTCTGTCTGCAACACCACGATGGTCGGATTCGAGTCTGGAGACACCGTGGAGAGAGGATGCTGAACAGCTGCGTTATGCACCGCCACACTGGTCCAGCACCGGGTATTATGGTATGGGGCGGTATTGGATATCACTCTCGCACTCCTCTAGTACGCATTGCCGGTACTTTAAACAGCCAGCGCTACATCTCTGAGGTGTTGGAGCCAGTTGTCCTTTCTTACCTTCAGGGCTTGCCCACAGCCATATTTCAACAGGATAATGCGCGACCACACGTGGCACGCATTGTCCAAGGGTTCTTCGTCAATCGCCAGATTGAATTGCTTCCCTGGCCAACTCGCTCTCCGGATCTTTCGCCGATAGAAAACATGTGGTCCATGGTTGCTCAACGATTGACCCAGAATACATCCCCAGCTGCCACACCAGATCAACTTTGGCAACGTGTGGAAGCTGCTTGGTCTGCTGTACCCCAAGAACACATCCAAAGTCTCTTTGAATCAATGCCGAGGCGTGTGGCAGCGGTGATCTCCAACAATGGCGGCTACTCTGGCTACTGATTTTGGCAGGAACCACACTTCACAGAAGTCTATAAATTTAATCATTTGATACTTGGTCAACATGTTATCTACAAAATAAATTTGTTGTGATATCTCTTGTCTTTCTTGGTGTTGCAATTTGGGTGGCCAGCAGTGTAGATCCGGTCAGCTATCGTCAAATGAAATGGGACGACGAGATCTTGATGACCGAGATATCCCGTCCATCAAGATCTGGCCTGTTTTTATGATGATGAGTTACCTCGTCAAGACGACCTCTAGGAGGGTTAATGTGGTTAAGGGGGCATTTATTAAAAAAGAACAAAGAAAATGCACTATAAATACAAAACTTTTTTGTTTATCTTAAATTTATTTTTAATCTTTCGTTTGCACGTCTTTTCCACTTTTAGAACCTACGCCATAAAACCCAATCCAATCTTCCATAACTTGCATCGACCTGCTCTCCGTTACACGCATATCTTAATTCCTGGTTTTCCTCTGAAGTTTTACCAGAACCTGATAAAACTGGGGTGTCTATTGATGAATAAATTTACAAATAATGGCTTCGAGGTAGTAAGGGTTCTTGAAAATCGGCTCGCTTTATTTAAATAAGGCATTTAAGTTTAGTGTGAGGTATCGAATCCTATTATTGAATGATTTAAACTACATAATTTGATCAAGAGTGAAGTAAGATTTGTGAATGAGTTGCCTGAAGAGTGAGAGCCTTAGTGATTTCAAATGATAGTTAATTTAACTAAATTACTATCATTTGAATGATTAACTAAATTTCAATTTAGTTGATAGGGGTACACATATTCCAACTTCTGTCGGCAATTATTTAAGAGTCTATTTGAATATCTTTCAATTATCATTTGCTTGGAGAATTGTTGAAGTAGTATTCAATTAAACAGAATAATCACCCTGTAATAAATCTAAAAAAAATTATCAGGATAATTAATTACATCTCTCGTAAATGGGGGGGGGGTGAATTAACGTAACGCTGGAGGGCCATTTGCGTCGGTCCAGGATCAGTCCTGAAGAGAAAGATCCGAGGACAACACCTCGCAATTTTGAACCAGGCCAGATGACATCTTTCGTAAATGGAAAAAATATAATATAAATAATCCAAAATTCTTGAAAACTATTTATTACATCGCGTTAAAATTTGGAGAGCCTTTCCTTAATAAATCATGATGCAAATACTCATATTGCATATGAGTATTTGCACTCATTAAATGACAAAAAATTATTTCAAAAACTAATTAACTGACAAAAAATTGTAAAGTACAACCGTTCAAGGATTCGCTATTAGTTTTTAGATCAAAAATCAAAATTATAAGTATTTGATAGTGCTAAATTTTTGTTCAAACTAATTATAATATGACAATGTATTTCTCGTAATCATGAAAACTAGCATTTAGTATCAAAAGACGCATTTCCGAAAAATGTAGGTGCGTTTATGTTTGCTGACGATATGTAGAATGCACATATAATTTGTATATGTGTATCCACACTTATGTAATCTGTAATTATGTACTTTAATACAGTTATATGCATTAAAATTTCATATTCTAGAAATTATTGGAAATTAAATGCGCTTAAAAAGTGTAGATTCATCAAAAGTGATGACGTCTAATGCACACTGAGTTACATTTTTCGCTTTCCATACTTGTTTTATTTTTCAAATTATATTTTAAAAGCACAATTTGATAATTCCGAGTTCGAGTGTGTAGTATGTTTTCAAACTACAAAAGAGAAATAAAACAGACATATTCATTTGTAAATTATTTACAGTATCACAGGTTTTATGACTATAAAATTTTCCTTTTATGTTGAAGTTTCTGGGAATCATATGAAACGTGCTGTTTTCATTCAGAGAAGTCAAGAATATCCCTTTTGTGCATTTTCGATGTGTTAAATTATGAAATTTATAATTCATTCTTGTACGCTTTTTTTACTTAAAAATTAGACCAGCGGTTAATTTTAAGGGATTTTTCATACCTGTAACTTGTGAATGATTGTTAACTGTAAATGGTGTTTTCAAATGTTATGCTGCCTACAAAATTCAATTTTTTTAAATTCATGAAAACATTGTAAGATGTATTCTAAAAATTGAAACTTAGTTTGGGACCTGGGAGTTCAGGAATGGGACCGTAACTGGCTGTAGAATTTATTGTACGTAACGTTGGCCTGTCAAAGAACCCGTAACGAATACCAAAGGTGATTTGGCATCATACGCAATTGCACCCCATACCATTACACCAGGTCTTCTGGACGTGTGACGCTGTGCAAAAAACCGTGAATCTTGGCACTGACCACGTTGCTTTCACACACGGATTCGATTGTCGTCTCCACCCAGACAGAAGCGGGATTTGTCAGTGAAGACCACTCGATGCCATTCGACGCCCTATGGCCGTCTGGCACGACACCATTCCAGTCTTTGACGGCGATGCAATGCTGTTAAAGGCAGTCGTCGTAACGGTCTACATGAGTTTAGTCCCAGGTCGTGAAGCCGTCGACAAATGGTGCTATCACTTATTGGATGATCGAGAGAGATTCCCACTGCCCGTTGGATGTCTGCAACAGTGACTTTTGGATCAGTACGGACATGTCTCACTACACGTCGATCCTCTCTCGTTCCGGTTTCTCTAGGCCTTCCTGAGCCTGGTTGACGCTGGCATGTGCCTCGTTGTATCCACCGCTGCAAACAGCGTGCAACAGTAACATCACTACAACCAATATGTTGCGCAATCCGTCGATTAGACCATCCACCTCCTCGGAGGCCAATTACTCGGCCTCTCAAACTCTCCCAGTTGCTTAAATTGCTTGCGAACTTTTTCCGAGGCATAACTCAATGAGAAACGATGTAACCAACACAACAGCATGAGTCGAAATGAATTTGCTGTGCTACTGGATGTCCTTTTATGCCTTGGTATGCAGCGTGTTTGAAAGCTGCCCTGCGCGTGGCGCATGATCACACGATATTGAAAATGTGATCATTTGCATCTCCAACGCAGATGTACCACTCTTCCAAATTTCATTTATGCCGGTCTACTCCTTCCAGGAGCAACTTTTTTGTATTAGAGTGTATATATATATATATATATATATATATATATATATATATATATCTTCGGAACTACAATAAACATCCCCACCTCAACTCACTGAAGCAAAAAAACCACACCCTACACCTGGATTACATTCCCACACTCTCACTTACATAGATTACATTACCTGTCATACTACCCTCTCAATTTCCCACTGTAACCAAACCCGTATTAATAAACTTTACTTCCAGAAGAGCTTTGCTACGAAAAACGTGCTGCCGAAAAGCGGCTTACGCATTCATGGAGCTAGATTAATACGTTTCCCGACAGAATAATAGGATTTTTGATGGAAACACAAACGGAGAACTCTCCTAATCCGAAGCTGGGGTCTAATCTTTGTGTTTTCATTTCGCTGGGTTCTTTGCATCTCGTATTCGGCTTAGTTGTGAGCCATTTTAGTTATCTAGTCTTCACGCGAGGCTTGGTATTTAGAATAGCATTACTGAGCACGGATTTCTGGGTTTCAGACAACCGGCGTGGGCGAATTTATGAATGAACTCTTGTGGGGTGATGTGTTTTGTGAAGGGGTGCGATATAAGAGTGAGTTTAAAACTCTAGAGTTCATTTGTGTCAGATTGAGAAAGTTGATGCTTAACTTAGCACAGAGCACTAGGCTCTTATATCCTAAACCCCAATCAGTTTGCTAATGTAGATAGTGTGTGTGTTTTCGAATAAGATTAGTAAACCATATTAAATAATTGGATAAGATATGGGAGTGACCACTTTCATTTATCCAAATCATCTCAGGTTGAATCTGGTAAGAACTCTTCCATTTTACATGGGTTTATAATTCCAGATTTCGACCGAATATCGTTCTATGAGCAAATATTTCGAAAATAATACTTTAATCGAGTAATGGTCTATGTAGGATTGGACATCGATTCCTACAGTTAATTCCCAAATAAACCTCTAAATGCTGTTGTGGGTCAACATCTAATATCGGGAAAGCAATAAAGTTCGTGACGTTTCTGTTTTCTCATTTTCAAACTGTGCATGCGCTCACTCTATCATTTCAGCGCGTGATTATGTAGTCTTAAGCAAAAGCTTTTTTTAACTGAGACTGGTATGCAACACTTATGGAAATTAATTATTTAAAGTTTTGAAAAAGGAATTGTCTCTTTCCTTTAAGTTTAAACAACACAAAGACGAATGTGAATCGAATGCGCATACGAATTGGAATACGAAAAGATTAGTAATTGAATTGGGTACTTACCCCTATTTTCCAGATAAACGACATGGAGAGGCAGGAATTGAATACTGGACGCAAAAGAATACGAACTCCAGATGGAAATTTAAAACTGGTTTAATTATATCCTTTTCAAGAGATTTGATTAGAGATTTAGAGTTTAGTTTGTAGATGTACGAATCCCACCGTCCGACCTCTTTCAGCGTCCGAGCAAGAATTTGAGAAATCTATCTGTAACATCTGTAGGTCTAAGTGTCCCAGTTTGTTTTGGCAACACCACGATTGGATTAGAAAATACGAAGTCTATCTCACTCATCTTCGTATTTTTGGTACTTTGAGGAGTTGTCTTAGATTCAAAATTGAAAGTTGGCAATATAGATATGGGCAGTGGGATATTCGGTAAAGGAGTAGATTCAAAGAGCTCAGACATCCCATGTCCATAGAGGATTGGTGTCGTTGAGTAAGTTTACTTCTCATTTTTCCACCTCCACGTTTTGTAGCAAAATGCATAAAATCTTGTTGGATACTATCCTTAATAGTACTCTTCTCTTCAATTGGAACAGGGAGAGATTCCATGTTAGAATTTTGAAATCCTTAAACCACAACATTTCAAGGTTGTTAATTTAGATATGGTACTTATATTGTCTATGGGTGGTCCTTTTGTGGTACCAGTAGGTGTAGACACAACATTACTCCGATGCTTCGGTGGCATTAGATACAGGGATCTCATTATGAGTGTCATAGTCATTTATTCGGGTTTGTTTACTGTATGAATTTAAATTTAACACCAAGGCTTCAGGGCTAAGAGTATCCTCCACATTTGGAGATGATGCAGTGAGGGAACGATTGTGATCGAAAGTGGTTCCAGAAATATTCAACTAGTCATAAGATTTTAAATTACTCTTCGTTCTTCTAGACCATCAAGTCTCCATTAGACCCAACTGAAGGCTCGTATAGAATCAAATTCTATGAAGAACGTGTAAGAGAATTTAATGGAAGCAACGAAACGATCCACATCCATTTGCATTGGCTTGGAAAACCATGGAAGCTGATCAAGTGAGTTGTTCACGAAAGGAACGCAACCAACAAGCTAGCGCGGCTAACCATTTGTTGTCACGCCAAAGAACCGAACCATTTAGGGATCAAATATTTACATGCGATAAAAAATGGTTACAATACAACAACATGAAGTATTATCAGCATTGGTTGTCGTTAGAAGATTCTAAGTACAGATTCTACAACCCAGTATCTTCAACGAAAGATACTCCTTTGATTTTTGGTGGACCTCCGCCGAGATTGTTCACTATGAGCTTCTGCCTAATGAGGAAACCAATACATCTGAAGTCAAATCAACACAATTGCAACGGGTTTCAGTTGCATTGACCCAGAAGCAGGGATCATTGGTTAACTGATAATGAGTTCTCTTTCATCAAAACAATGCCAGACCACACACAGCAATAATGACCAAGAAAATGATTATCAGATTCGGCTGGGAACTCCTACTCAATCCCCATATTCTCCAGATATCCCACTTTCAGAATATTATCTTCTTTTGTCTGGAGACAACCATTTCGAAATCAGTGATTCCAAAATCGAAAGGTCGTCGAAAGGGAGTTGAAACACTTTTTCGATACCAAATAGGACCACTTAAAAAAAGGAATCAAAATTTGTTTAGATTGTTGGGAAAAGGTAATAGTAGCCGAAGGTGACTACTTTCCTGAATAAAGTATTGTTCGATCTACTTTAATTTATAATTTATCTTTGTTGGTTAAAATGGCACGAACATTCTTGGTTCCTGATATTAAATCACATATAATATTATCCAACTCATAGAATGAATTACTTTATATTAAATATGTTTGTAATAGCTCATTATGTTAAAATTCCTTATTCCTTCTTTCGTTCTCTAATAACTAGTATTTTATAACAGCTTTGCTTGATTAGTATTCTGTAAGGGTTGTGAAGACATTTCTCTCAGTAGCTCCAAAAATGAGGTTGAATCACCATGGGAGTAGAGAACAAAGATTTCGTATAAAACATTTCTCCCATCAGTTCTTAGATGCTAAGGTAAAAGCTGCATCTATTGGAATAAAACAATAACGGATAAACATTTAGATTGTCGTATTTTTTCACAAAATGGTATGAAATCCCCCTTTTACTGACCTTAATTGGTGATTATTTCAGTTATCTAATACTTGATCATTTATTTTTATTTAAAATGTCACAATTTAATGATCAGAGTAACAAGAAAATAAAAGATGCTAAAAAAATTAAAAAGCTTTGAATAAAATACAACTAATTGTATGATGCATAATTTTATGACATGTTCAAAGAATATTCAATATCATACCAAATTACTTAATAAAATTCCGTGCTATTAAAAAATAAAAAAATTATGTGATTGAAATTTCGTTAAAGAAGTTAAAAATTAAAAAACTAACATTGTAAGCACGCATCATACTTATCAACATATTCAAACAATTCGAAAGACTTATAAGATATCTTTATTTTGCCTTTTATCTTTTATACAGAACAATAATTGGTAAACGGAGACTAATTTTTCTCAGAAGTAAAAACACAGTTTTAAATTAATTTATCTTATAACTTCAAGAAAACCAAGGTTTCAGTATTTTCACATGGATAACTTATGTATGTATTCCTTCTGAAAGGTTTTTAATAGAAAGCATTGTTATTTTTATACAAATCATTTCCAAAAGATATAGCTGTTATTATTTCCGCAAGAAAAAAGTTGAAAAATAATCATACTCAAGTACATTGTTATGTATTTTAATTATTCATTTTCTTAAAGTATTAATCAATAACAATGCATTCAAAGTGGTTTATCTCATCACGCATATTAGTATTCTTCTGCGTTCTTAATTTTCTGTGAACACGCTCTTAAGAATAATTATGCTTTGATTTTGATAACGAATTAAAAAGCACTGTTTCCAGAGCAATACAGAAAAATGGAATAATATAATATTTATATAAATGCTCTAACAGATTCTGCTGAGGATAGGCATTTTTATCACGATAATTAATTTTAATTTCAAATTAACAGTGTATGTGTTAGAACTACTTGAAATAAATATGCACATTTTCCATATATTTTTTCATTGTGTGCTGAAGGAAAACAGATTTTTTGCTTCAATGAAGTAAAAATATTTAAAAAATAAAAAAAATGTTTTTTAAGTATTAAATTATTTAATGACTGCGATAATGCTAGTTACGAAGATATTAATTTTTACGCAACTAATTAAATTTTGATTTTATATAAAATTTTACATTTCCTAGAAAATTATTACAGCAGCGGTTTTTTTTCATCTGATCCAAAATTTCTTTCTTTATAAAAATTGTATGTTATTAATCTATATATTAGTTCGAAAAATATTTAGTTTAGCTATTCATTCATTTATTTTTAATGGAGCAATATTTCACATGTACTTTTAATTCTTTTATATAATTATTTTATAGCAGTATATGTGTGACTTTTTTAAGTACATAGATTTTTAACTCTTATTTGACAAATTATTCAATGTATCTATTTAAAAACATCTTATAAACCTTTCTTTTTAAGTACAGTAGTATTTAGTGCGCACTTGTAATCTCCTCAGAAAGTCCTTCACACATCATTAACAGGAAGGGAACAATAAAACAGTCAATCAGCCCTATAGTGGGAGAAGATTGAAATTCAGGAACTTGAATTTGATCTCCAAATGTAAATCAATACCAAAAACGTCAGCAGATAATAGCTGCAAATGTAACAAGGCCTACAAACTGCATCAATAATTGTGCAAAATATATATTTATTATTATACTGTTTGAAGTACAATTATCGCGTAAATTAGCTTCCGCTTTAATTTAATGCATATTTTTCATATTTCACAAATTATTTAGTTTCAAAATGTTCTCAAAATTGTTATATTCATATATTTAAACCTTGAATCTTTTGTAAGCTAAAATGAATAAAATTTCATTTTCTAAATTCGTATGTATAGTACTAAATAGTTTGGATAAATTGACATTATAAATGTTTTTAAAGAAATAGCATTATAAATCACAGTAACACGTATGGAAGGTTTGAAATTTATAAAGGATCAGAAAGAGGTGCTCGAAGCTATATATTTGATAAAAAGGAAGAAAATGCTATAATCTGATAGAGAAATATGCTCATCTTCGTTCAGCATTTTATGTATGACTTTTGAAACGTTATTACGGTAGTGTAGAAAGCACACGAAAAAATCCTCAATTTCCACGACGTTGCTAAAGCTGAAGGTGGAATTTGGAATTTCAGCAAATTATGTAAATCCCGCAGAAAAGCCGAGCCGAAACAGCATTGGAGTGTAAAAAAGTAACATCCGAAATCTGGGGAAAGCGAGTTTCCGAAGAAAAATCTTCCTGTTATTACGCAGACAGAACAGCATAAATAAACATCAATAGATCCCCAAACGATTTTTACAAACGAAGCGGTAGTTTTAAATCGGCCATTTTTGTTCTGGCATTTTCCGCTCGTGCGTTGGCGGCCATTTTGGATTTAAATAAAGGACCTTAGACTCAACGTTTCTCACTTTGAGCTCCATTGCCTTGAAGCAGACAAATATTTTTTATCTCTATTTCACTCCTCTTCTTTTATTTTCTTCCGAAAAAAAAGGCTTTGTGTATTACTTTTTATGTGATTGTGTTCGCATTGCATTTTGCGCTCGCGATGCAGAAGTTTAGACTTTTTGGGGAGATCCTTTTACTCCTTCTTTATGTGTAATAAGGTGGAATAAAGTAAATCTAAAATGCATAGAGTCATTCCGAGCTTTTGTGGTTTTACAAAAGATTTAATTTAGTTTTGTTTCAGGGAAAAAATAGCTTTCTCTGGGAATTTATTCTGATGAAAGTCTGCATTCTCGTTGCTTGTATGTTTTTATAACAGTTTGTTATTTTCTAATTCCCTTGGGTATGATATACTGTCCTAGATAGGTAGGCTTAGCTCCATAAATATTTAAGAAATCGCAACAGATGAAGGTTGCAAAAGTGTGTAACCGTGTGAATCTTCATTGCTAACACCATTATACCAAATTATTTCCTCACTGATTATAGAAAGTGTTCTGTAAGAACTAAATTTTCAGCTTTGAATTCAAATTGTTGTAATATCAATTATTCTTCAAATTCTCTCAGTACTGTAATACCAATCATGGAAATACTGCTATGTGAAAGTGCTAAATTTTTCAAAAGCAAACTTCATAAAATCTCATATATTCATAAATATTTTTGTGATTCCTGAATTTCAAAAGAACATGTAGGTAATGAAATAATATTTTCTACATCCTATATTATGATTTAAAATCCACCTAAAATAAATACTTGGAATCTGGTGTTTGAATATGTTACAGAAAATGTAGCATACAGAGTATAAAATTAATTTTGTTTTCAAATTCCAAGTAAAAAATAAGCACTAGGAACTTTGTGTTAGCATCTTGATTGATATGTCATTGAATATCTCGTTAGATATCTCGTTGAAACCACATGGAGGACATAGATTTCAAAAGTATATTTTGCATTTTCTTGTAGAAAAACACAAACTAGCCGTATGAAATCCCAATACAAAAATAGTCACATCAAGTTGAGCGATTTGTGAAAGACCCTTTCCCGGTATTTATGTTGGCCATATTAGTAGTCATCAAAAGCGTAAATGGTATTTATAGCTAAATTTTGAGCGAGAGACTCACATACTTTAATTATACAAAAGCGTAAGAAAAAGGAATGTTAAAATATTACTAGTTATCAGTATTATCTAGTTACATAATGCTAAAAATTAGTTGTTTTATCTTACATAGATAGATCTATATAGTTATTCAAACGCAATTTTACTACTCAATAGAAATCTGTTACTTTTTTAAGTTCACCTTAAAACTATAATAAAAAATTCCTTTATATCATGAATAATTGTATCTAATAAAATTTTCTTAGTATTATTTTCTGTTATGTTTATAAGATGAACTAAAAAATTTTAAGATTTCATAGAAGATGAGTAAAATTACATTTGAATAACTGTACAGATTTGGTCATGATGGTAATTTTACCATAAGGTCTTCGCAAATGTTAGCTTCATTTCTTGTAGTTTTTAAATGCTGAAAAATTTAATAGTATTATCTCCACCGAATACTAGAATAATCTTTTTATATATTACGCATTGATGTTATAAATTTGAAAATGTTTCAAACCAAAATATTTATAATATGTTTCTCTTTTAGGTAAGTTCTTCCTATTCTTTCGAATTCCTAAATGCTAGAGAAATACACATGGCATGAACAGGTATCGGAACTATTCTTTTCTAATCTATTATTTTTTTCTTATAAAAGCATATATCGTTGGCGTAGAGTAGAAACTCATTAATTGGCATATCTTAACTCTAAATGTTTATTTTCGTAATAATGAGAAATACATAGTTATAATGTTATATTTGTATACAGATAGTTATAGTGTTTAAAAGATATGTCTATCAAAATTCTTATGCTTTTTATTTTTTGACATAAAAACTAATAGTTAATCTTTAGCTAACCCCGTTATTCACTGGTCTTTTTTAATAAATGAGATTGCGGTGTAACTGTGAAGTACTCAACGTTTCATTTCAAAGCTACATACAATTATTCATTTTTTTAAAATACATAGCATGTTTTAGAACATACTAAAAATAAAAAACATTTTCTAAATTTATAATACTTTTTATGGCTATACTATACATTTCGTAAGATTCAAAAATTTGATGAAAAGTCACTACGTCAGGACCAGGGCAACTAGCGGAGGATTTAACAACCGTACAGTAAAAACAGTTGCCAGTTAAAGAATCTCTGTTCTAAGCCGACGGTACGAACAAGATTGTTTTTAAATGCTTCGCGTGCTGAAGAGTGTCAATTGTTTGTTTTTAAATTTTGCAGCAGAGATTTATGCTATAATATTGTCAGGAAAAACGCAGCCGTTATAAGTACTGAACAAAATTCTGATATGAAGATGTTAACTTGATATATTATTTTCAATGCGACCTCAGCTTTTATTCAGAAAAATATTTATCACTAAGTGTTACCTGAATGAGTTTTCAAGAAAATTTCTCAGTTTTGTACAAGTTCGACCCCATCAAAACTATTTAACCCTCCTGGTGGTTGTCTCGACGAGGTATCTCTTCATTAGCAAAACTATCCAGATCTTGATGGATGCGATATCTCGTCATTAAAAAGCGTCCAGATTTTGATCCCATCATCATAAAAGGAATCAGCGACAGCTTCAAGACGAAATACCTCGTCATTTGTAAATTTGGTTAGATCTCGATGGACGAGATATCTCGTCGAAACCACTTGGTGGGTTCAATGCAACAAGAATTCATTAAGATGAATATCACTACAATCAATAAGTTTCTGTTGTTCCATTATACCGCATTACTCTTAAAAGTAGCAATTCCCTAATACTCCTGGAATTGCAACTGCAACATTCCAGGAAAAAGATGAAAGAACCAAGCCTAACGATCGCCTTCAAGTGCCAGTTCAAAATCCAACCATCGTGGAAGAAAGAGTAATTCTAAAAGCACCCAGGGACCTCTCACCAAATCCTGCCCGTTTACATTGACATAACAGTGTACTCCAAAGAGCTATTCAAATGTCAGGCATTATAGTAAAAAAAACAGAAGGCGAGTACTGTTCAAAAGTACAAATTCTGGAGATTTATGCTGTATTATTTTCATAGAAATAGCGCAGTTTTTATAATTACGGAACAAAAGCTTGATACTCGAGAAAAATATTTTTTTATCTTAACCGTCCTGGTGGTTGTCTCGTCGAGGTGTCATGTCATTAGCAAAATTGACCAGACCGTGATGGACGGGATATCTCGTCACTAGAAAAAAACAGACCAAATTTATCTCGTCATCATATAAAAAAATCAGCAGCATCTTGATGACGAAATATCTTGTCATGCAAAATTGGTCAGATCACGATGGACCAAATATCGCGTCGAGAACACTTGAATGATTGACGCTTTAATGAATTCTTATAATAAGAATTCGTTAACTCTCCAAGTGGTTTCAACGAGATATCTCGTCCATCAAGATTTGATCAATTTGTTAATTATGAGCTATCTCATCAACAAGATGTTGCCCATTTTTTGATGATGACGAGATCAAGGTCTGGTCTTTTTTGTTCTAATAACGAGATATCTCGTCCATAAAGCTCTAGTCACTTTTGCTAATGACGAGATACCTCTTCGAGACAACAGCCAGGCGGGTTAAGACGAATATTACCACACAACAGACAATAAGCTTCAGTAGTTCCATTATACCGCAGTACCTTTAAAAGTAGCAATTCCCTAATCCTCCTGGAATTGCAACTGCAACATTCCTGGCAAAAGATGAAAGAACCAAGTCTAACGATCGCCTTCAAGTGCCAGTTCAGAATCCAACCGTCGTGGAAGAAAGAGTAATTCTGAAAGCACCCAGGGACCTCTCACCAAATCCTGCGCGTTTACATTGACAGAACAGTGTACTCCAAAGCGCCATTCCAATGTCAGGCCTTACAGTGAAAAAATAGAAGGCGAGTACTGTTCAAAAGGACAAATTCTGGAGATTCTTCCGAAAGGTTAAAAAAGACAAACAGCCCAGGCGGGAATAGTTCCTGCACTTCTCGACGCAGCTGCCGTGACCGTAAATTTCCCGGTTCGTGTTTTATTTTTTATTAGTGTAGGGACAGTTCGTGACGTCACTGGCAGATGCCTCCTTCAATGCCAGGTGTTAGCATCTTTCGGGCTTTTATGCGTCCCGATTCCTTCTATTACCACTCTTTCATTGATTTCCGGGATTTTTTCTGGAGAAGTTGTTTTAATCTCCAGATTCGTTTTTTATCTCGGAGCTCTCATTGGGGTTGATATTTTTACTGTTTTATCAAAAATAAGATAAGTGTCACATTACAGATATTTCTCTGCGAATTTCTTTGCTTAACGGTAAACGATTGCTTCGGGCTGACTTTCAGAAATGTGCCAGGTCAAAGCCCTTATAATGGCTTTAACTTTATCGGTTGTTATCGTAGAGCTAAAGAGATACAGAGTGTGTTGATAAGTACCTTCAACTCATAGATATGAGAAATTTTGTATCAAACCCGTTACAACAATAGAAGAACTGTGAGTTGAAAGGGATAAGGTGATGGGCCTTATGCATTAAAACATGTGAATTTCAAATTTTAAACATGTATATGTCGTATCACAAGTTCAGAAAGGTCACTTATATGACTATAAATCTTTACGAAATCCAATATTAGTAGAACTGGGATAAATAGATTTTAGCTGATCAAAGTCAAGCAATACTGGACCAATTTCTATATTAGATTTAAACTGTACTGTAGACACATAACTCGATTCAATACAAAGTATGTTGTAAAGTGTTAAAGTGAGTAGTTACCACCACTCATGCACGAACAGGTAGACTGCTTCAATAGGTATAGGCTATGAAGGTGATTATCATCGTAAACAAACAAAGCACTCAGAATGAGAATATTTTACTTCCACTACCCAATCGGGTCTACATTAAAATGCATCTTATATTTGTTTTGGTGATGTCGGCGTTTAATCTAATTGTAAACCAATCAAATATCAATTCGGAACTCATTCTGTGGGATTTTTATTGGTGAGTTCTGAAATCATGTTTGAAAAGCAATCTAAGTTCGGAATACATACATGAAACATGTTCCGACGCTGAAACACTAACGACTTATATTTAGCTTGACATACACAGTGTATTCAAAAAGTTCCAGGACTCCCGCTCGTAAAAAAGGACAAATGGCGCTATCGCTGCTAAACCGGCGGGATGACGTAGCAGCGACATTCAGCCACGCGTATCACGTGGTTGTATTCAATTCTGACTAGTTCCGACTTGTCAGCGTTCATTTGCGTAAAGTGTGTGTGTGCGTCATTGTCATCGAAAAAAAATGGAGCAACGAACGAACATTTTATTTTGTTTTAAATTGGGAAAATCGGCCACAGAAACGTACGAAATTATTATTGCATCTGCGTATTACATCTGCGCGAGTATTTGAATGGTTTTCGAGGTTTAAAGCTGGAAGAGACTCGACCGAAACGATGAGAGATCAGGTCGTCCATGTTCGAGTCGAAATGATGAAAATGTGGAGCGTGTGCAAGCGTTGGTGAGATCCGACCGCCGAATAACGATAGAAATGATTGCACAGTCGTTAAACATTAGTGTGTGATCTGTTTTCACGATCATGACGGAGGATTTGAAAAAAGGAAACTTTGTGCCGCACACTCTGACTCCTGAACAAAAAGAACACCGAATTTCCTCCTGCAAAGATTTGATTGTCGTGGCCGATCAGGATCCAACTTTTTTGCAAAACATTATTGTCACCGGAGATGAGACTTGATGTCTCGAGTACGATCCGGAGACAAAACTCCAAAGTGCTCAGTGGACAAGTCCGAAAAAGAGTCGGCCGATGAAAGTTCGCGCTTGGAAATCAAAAATGAAAACGATGCTGATAACCTTTTTTGACAGTCGAGGTGTCAAAAAAGGTTATCAGCATCGAGAATTTCGTCGTCAAGGTTCCACTGTGACTGAGGCATTCTACAAAGACGTTTTGGATCGGCTTTTGAAACGAATGCGGCGTGTGAGGCCCGATTTGTTGCACAGTGGAAATTGATCTCATGCACGATCATGCACCGTCTCACAAGTCCATCCTTGTGCAGCAATTTTTGGCGAGAAGGCAGGTTGTGTGCATCAACCACACCATACTCACCAGTTCTGTCCCTCCGGACTATTTTTTATTTCCCAAGTTGAAACTGAAGATGAAGGGGCAGCGGTACAAGTCGATAGAGGAGATTGAAGTGGCTGTGACATCGGAACTCAATAGTGTTGGAGTGGAGGCGTTCCAGAAGGCGTTTAAGGACCTGTACACTCGTTCCAAGCGTTGTATTGAATTGGGAGGAGACTATGTCGAAGCTTAATATCAAATGTAAGCATATCCTCTGTGTTATACGGTCTGTGTGCGATCAGTCCTGGAACTTTTTGAATACACTGTGTAAAATGCTCTCATAGAGGGTTGTTTGAGAAACGCATGATCTCCATGGAAACATTGTGGATGGACTTCTAAAATACATCAGGATGTAAGATCTTCACAATGAGTGTTCAATGGAATTTGGGAGATATGTGGTTTCGAAGGGAACAGTAAGCCAAATATCAATAAGTGTCAAACGTCGATTGAATTGATATAAAGCTTGTTTTGTATAGAACCCAAAGGAATGATCGGATGTACTTTTGAGATTTTGAATCAAATACTATGTGGTCGTTCAAAGGCAAAGTCAGAGTTTGGTAGCAAAGGTAAGCCGGCTGCATGAGATTGTTACCGGGCTACTATGGACATGGTAGCCCAATTTCTAGAGTAGCTGATTAACCGAATGATTGCTCCTTCGAAACTTGATCAAACAAAAGACTGTCGTGTACATAGGGGACTATTGCACATTAAATCTAGCATGTCCTCAAATGACCTCACGTTGGCATGGTGTGGAAGTTTGGTGAGGGAGGTGCCAGATCTGGTGTTGACCTCGTCATCTGACGTGGTTCAAAATTACGCGTTATTGTCCTCCTATCTTTTCCTTCGGGATTGATTGATCCCGGATGATCGCCAATCGCTCGTTGTATTGCTCAAGTGCGGCGTAAATTCAATTACCTACCTACTTACAAGTTAGCAACATCTCTAAGCTTAATGGAAGATTTGTAATTGATAACTATCGAAAAATCATCTTATCACGAATAACCATAGACCACGTATTTTTAACAATACAATGCTTCCAACATTATGACAACTGGTGGATGAGGACTCAATCATTTCCAATCTTGAATCACACTTTTCCTCGTTCAAGCCGTAGTCCTGGTCTAATTTTCCCAAGTGTAGTTAAAAGTTACAGTAAAGTGACAAAAACCTAACCCTAAAGCTTAGGCTTTGCCACATTTATATCGATTACGTCACAAGAATAATTAAATTAATGGTTCTTTTAATCCTACGATGTTAGAACACAATGTATATTGATTCCAATGACATCAATTAATTTTTAGGACAGTCTTTCAAGTAGAGTTGAGGCTTCAATGGTAACGAAAAGTGAATCCCATTCGCTGTTTATATCTTACGAGAAGCACTATATTCCGAGGAATCAAGACACTTTTGATCACATTGTGCAAGTAATGTGCTTGATCATTCTATCTATCACATTAATTAGGTGATCTGTAAAGTGAGCAAATTTCCTCACTTGGCATAGATCCACCAGAAAATTCACAAGATATGTTGACACTAATGTCAACATAGCATGTGCGTTGCCAGTTTTTGAATCTACCGTTTCCTTAAATTCTTAAATGACATTAAGGGTTATGTTGTTTTACAGCGATTGAAGAAATACAGTAAAAACGTATTGTAGCATTTGTCAATCAATTTTAATTTTGGATTATATTTATTTTATTGTTTTAATATTATTAACCGAATAATATATAAGACAGCTGATATTCTAAATAAGGAACGAAATGTTTTTACTACACCCCGAACGAGTAGAATAGCATCACTTCCACAAATCACAGATCAAGACAGATGTTTAACCCTTCTGGTTGTTGTCTCGACCAGGCCATTGGCCAAACTGACCAGATCTTTCTGGACGAGATATCTCATCATTAGAAGAAAACTGACTAGATTTTGATTTCTCTTCATCAAAAATCGGCAATGTGTCGATGACGACACATCTAGTCTTTAGAAAAATTAATCAGATCTTGATGAACGAGATATCTCGTTGAAACCATTTGGAGGATTAAGTGCAAATATTATGATGCGTAAGAATTTCTATGTTATAGTTTCGAAATTCTCTTAACTGTATAATTTGAGGAACTTAAAAATTCAAGACAATTTAAAATGAAGTATCTAGTTAAACACAATTTTGTATTCATTATATAAAATATGCCACAATCAAAATTTTATATAATACTGCACATTATATAAAATGTGCAACAATTTGTTGCAATTCTACTTCAATTTTGTTTGGATGAAGTATTTTAAGACCTTTATACACCAAATTTAGATTAAAGGTTTGCAATCATAACTATGGAGCACTAAACTATTCACACGAAAGCGTTTTCCAATATTGAGGTTAAAATTCCAGTTGTTTGGTTGGGTCAATACGGCGAAAAGGGCCATGTTTGGTCATACTGGGCCAAATATAAGACATGCAACATCAGGTAATAGACGCGAATCACGAATAAAGATTTTATTGACACTGAAGAAATACAACTAAGGAGGGATGGAACCTGACAGGTACCACCACCTATAACTTGCAGGGTTTTACGCAGTGGGTAAACCCAATGAGCCAGGGCGGTCCCATTAAAATTCCGGATGTATACCTAGGTTTGAAAATACGCAGTAAATATATGGTAAGATTAACTGAAAAATTTTCCTCAAGACAAATACAAGTTTTTTTAATCAAATTAATAAAATATGCATGGATTGAAGTAATAAAATAGCAATCCCTAATTTCAATATTTAGGCCTAAATTTAAAACTAATATTAGTTGCATAGTGATTCAGATAAAATTAGTTTACCCCTTTCGTGTAATTTATATTCCTTTATTAATACCCCACATGCTCTATACCCAAATTGCTAATTGTCATTACCTGGGCATCACTATGAACGGGCAGATAATTCCTGTTTAATCAACCCCTTAATTATACAAGAGCCCAGACTGTTCCCTGATTAAGGCCAAATAAATCCCTCCCTTAGTCCGTCTCTCGGCCTTGATATCACAGCCGATGAATTTGAATAATCATGAATCATGTAACAAGGAGTTGGAAATGCATCCATTTACATTGTCTGTTGGATTGTTCGTGGCATTTACCAACAATAGGACACCCCATCGACCGTTTTGGATGTTGCTCTCTCGCATACGAGTGAAATGTTGGGATAGATTTATCTTTGAAAATTATCCTGCAGGGTGTGTTTCGGAAGTGATGTTGATAGGTTAGTACACGAGATGCATACTGGTTCACATCCCTATAGTACAAAATGTCCTACAGAAGGAATACTTGAATTTATTTTATAAGGGTCCTATGTGATGAAATGGTATAGTTATAAATCACGCTATGGTAATCAAACGTTGACTATGGTAATTCTATAGAAAGCGGGATAGACTTATGTTTGAAAAGTATCGTAGAGGGTGTGTTTCGGAAATGATGTTGATAGATTAGTACATGAGACTCATACTAGTTGTCACTCCTATGGTATAAAAAACTTTTAGATGTCCTACAGGAGGAATATTTCAAGCGGTTTCATAAGGACCATATGTGATGAAATGATTTGATACTAAAAATCACATAATTCTAGACTTTAGAAATTGTATAGAGAGAATAAAAGGATAGACTCATCTTTGAAAATTATCCTTCAGGGTATGTTTCGGAAGTGATGTTGATAGGTCAGTACACGAGATGCATATTTGTTCATAGTACAAAATATTTTAGATGTACTGCAGAAGGAATATTTGCAGCGATTTGATAAGGATAATACTTGAGGAAGTGGTTTGCTAACTATAAATCACACAATGGTTGAATTGAAAATTATATATAAGAGCGGGATAGATTTCGGAAGTGATAAGTTAGTACATCAGATGAATACGCACGATGTCCTACAGAAGGAATATTCTAAGTGGTTTTATAAGGATCATCTGAGAGCTGGAATGTTTTGCTAGTAGTTATAAAATAAACAATTGTTGACATGGTACTTCTGTAGTAGAGCGGGATGAATTTATCTTTGAAAGTTACTCTGCGCGGTGTGTTTTGGAAGTAATGTTGATTGGTTAGTACACGAGATGCACACTGGTTCTTATTCTGTTATAATTATATACTTAGGTATCTTACATACAATAATTAATCATTATATCATGCATGAACATGTCCTGTGTGTGTGTGTGATTCGGCTATATCGTTAATTTCTGATTGTCCACCAATACATTTTAAGTTTGAGAACAGCAGAAAATTTTTAATTTTTTTCATTTGAACAAGGGATTCAAAGTCCATCTTTTTCAACCAGTTATTGTGAGTCCTTGAGAAAAAAATTATGGAGCTAGGAAACATGAAAGCTCGAGACTAAGCTAGGGTAACCCCAACCTTAGTTGACTAAATAGGAAATCAGATGTAATTAACATATGTTGATTATAAATGTGATAAAAATCTCGAGCGATGCAAAAAGTAATAAGTGATGAATGCGAAGGGTTACCCGTCAAGTGTGATGTACTTGGGGATGAAATATCTGAAAAGCGACGATAAAAATGTTCAAGATTTGTATAAGTTAAAATATGATTAATGGAGGGAGGTTTCATGACCACTTCATCGGTCAAATCCCGAATATAAAGTAGCAGAATCGTAAATTGTTTATGTACGCACATTAATTACAATGCAAGTAGTGTATCCTAATTTTAAATAAAAAACGTGTTGTATTATGCATAATTAGTATGTTAATTTTCTCTATTCTCGCTATATCACTTCGCTCGGGAGATCGCGCTATCTTTTTGGCCTCCAGTGCATTGAGAATGTATTGGATTTGAAACGGTTTTATAAAGGTCGTATAAGATTAAATGTTTTGTTAATTATAAATCACACATTTGTTGTCTTCGTGAACTTCGTAGAGTAGCTATTATAGTTAATTATATCTAATAGATTACTCAATATTCATAATTTTTCTTAATCCTCCAAGTGGTTTCGATGAAAATCTCGTCCATATGCACAATGCTGATAATGACGATATATTGCATTATCACGATATTGCCAATTTTTCATGATGACGAGAGATGCGGTCAGTTTACTTCTAATGACGAGATATCTCGTCCATCAAGATCTGGTCAATTTTGCTGATGACGAGACACATCGAGACATCCACCAGGAGGGTTAAGTGTTATCTTTTTTATTAAATTTTTAAGAGAGTAGATAATTACATAGATAATAGTAATAGATTAAGATAGATAATTTATTAAGATAGATAATTGATTAAGAGAGTAGATAGCTCGGTAATTTGACAGTAACGATATACGAAATAAGAAAATATTACGACTCATCAATACTCTCTAAATGCGAGGAACTTAACATCAAACACATTAATAAGTCACCTTTTAAAACAATAATCCTATTAGGAAGGCGTAAATTTGTGATATGCTTGTATGTTATAAATAAAAGTATCACATACTGCAATAGATATGCTAAAGATACATTACTAAACAATTTAAACCGAAATTCTAATATCTGCAGTAAATTTATTCCGGTATAGCTTAATTGCTATCGCCTAGAGCTATCTTAAATACCTGAGTCTTCTTTAAAATAACATGATTAAAATGGCCTTTCAAAACCAGTTTGGTCACTTTATATGGAAGAAAAATGACTATTTCGTAAACTTTCCAGGCTGTTAAACTTTTTCCCACATCAAAATGACATAGGCTGCAATGATACAAAAATTGCAGAAAAATTAAAAGACGTTTATTCAGGTTTTATCCACGTGTGACCACAGAACAGCTGAACTGGATATGACTTCTTTAGCTTTCTGAACTCCCAAATTCTTTACGAAAGAATTTTCGCAACGAAATGTTTCATAATAGAATCCAGCCCGAATTTCAAATTTTGCCATGTGAAAAGATTTCTTGAGTTTTTATACAATGTATAGGAATCCCAAGTTCCCGTTGCGCATCTAATAACGAGACATGTAGCCTAGTGGACAGAAGATTCGGGAATACCAAGTCAAGTCGGCATTCAATAGAGGAATGTGGTTCTTTTATGTGGTTGGACTCTTCGGTTTCCAATTCTGCCCAGATAAAACTTCTTGGGGTTCCAAAAATTCGTGTCAGGTTTCTGAAACTTGGAAGCCACTTGAAATAAGATGGTGTTTGTATTTGAAGCTTATCACTTGTACTAGTAATAGTAAATGTTTAATGACGTTAAATGTTATTAACCTCCAAGAGACGAGATATCTCGTCCATCAAGATCTGACCAATTTTGCTAATGCTTGACGAGATATCACGTCAGCAAGATTCTGCCAATATTCGTATGATGACGAGATCAAGATCTGGTGTTTTCTTCTAATGACTATATATCTCATCCATCAAAATATGGTTAATTTTGCTAATGACGAGATACCTAATCGAGACAACCCAAAGGACGGTTAGAGGCATTTTTCAAGATATCAGTAGATTTAACACCATGGAGTAGCGCATAATGGTGCCGAAGTGAAAAAAAAATCTGTAATAATTATTTTTACCTATTACTATTTTTTTGATAATCGATGAACTCAAGTATCCTACAGTGAAGACCAATATAATGTATTCTGTATAATAATTGAGAAAACTGATCAAAAATAGGCCTTTACAATCTAATAGAAATATTTTTTCTAACCAAAGTTTTGATATTTCTCCCTGAATTTTTGTGGTTATTTATTATTATATGTCCATGTATTTTTAATGTGTATAGTCAGCTGATATCTGATAAAAAATACTTTTTTGAATACATAATCAAAATAGTATATAAAGCGTGCATTGATATCTAAAATTTGAATTTCTAGTTGTTCCTTAAGCTTATAAAAAATTCGACACGTTAATACACGCCCTCGATGAGATATTTCGGAAACACACACTATTTTACAAATTAGTTCAGTGAAAATTAGCTGTACCTTCTTGCGACCCTTGCTGTTTTTCGCATTTTCCTGAAGGGTCTGTTTTACCTTGTTCGATCCCGTTTCATTCTACAATACTTATTTGAATTCTAAATATTCCACTACTGCTATTAATACATCAGATATATTATACGAGTTATAAACGTATTCCATAACAAGACACATTCAATTTACACAACATTTAACGAAAATATTCTGATGATTTCGTATGCTTTCATTACGTTTTCGCATTATAGTAATGTTGACAATTTTAATGAACTATAAAATAATATGGCAGTCTAAGAATTCAACTCAGAGGCAAACTATATTGAATTTTAATGAATGTGAAAGTTATCATCTGCCACTTATTAAAATTATAATGACTGTTATCGGTATTTGATCGTTATATGAATGTGGAATTGAGTTTATAGTCCGAGGGAAACCAACTGCATTAAGAAAACATTACATTTGATTCGAGATGAGAGAAATCGTATTAAAATGAAGTAAAAAATCTAATTGGAAGTTTGTTTATTGGAATAAATATGTTTGCAGTAGCGTATTTAAACATTGCATATTTCTTTATGTTATGATAGATGGAAGGTCAATCAATCTTTTACCGATTTACCATTTTCAAGTAATTTCATTTATGAAGGACATGAACAGAAGACCTTCTTGGTTGTCTAAACGAGGTATATCGTCCTTAGAAAAACTGACCAGATCTTGAGGGACCAGGTATCTTTTTATTAAAAGAAAACGTACCAGATATTGATCTCGTCGCCATAAAAAGCATCAACATTGCCAATGACGAGATATCTCGTCAATGGCAAAATTGATCAGATCGTGATGGACGAGTTATCTCGTCAAAACCTCTTAGAGAGTTAATAAGCCATCGAATGAAGCAACTTTGGAACTTTCTTTTTTTAAAGAATGCTCACATTACACGCACAAATAGAACTTATAGAGAACACATTGAATTTCGGTTGCAATTTAAGTTTTAAATCTTGGTGGACAAACGGTGGAGCTACTCGAACCGTCAAAAAGGGAAACGAAAAAAAAAGCGGAATATAAAGTTTAGGAAATAGTCGAACTACGAGTTCACATTATCACGATACGTTGACAACTAATGCTGGCGAAAATCCAGAAGCTTTTTGAGAACGCCACTATAACGATTAAAGAAATTATAAATGAAACATTAATAAAACGATTGTCTGTTATCTTAAAAATGATTTGTAGAAAGTTTGTGATTGATGGAGCCAAATTGGGAATTAATGTTTGAGAAACAGCTAGTTCAGCTATTTCTTTACACCCCTGGAAAAACAAACTATAAAACTTTTCATCAGCAACTGCCCATGTAGTTTTTATATATGGAAAAGAAATAATATTGTGGCTGCTATCCCTATATGCTCACTCTTAGAAAAGGGAAGAAATAAAGATTATTAGCATTTTTTAATCCATTATGTCAAGGTCTCTTATGGCAGCAACTAAATATGTCTTACATATGATTTTCGTGTGTTGTCATCGAATTCATAAATTAATTGCAAGAGGCAGTACCAAAAGCTAAATAATTTCCACTGAGAGATGGATCATCAAGCTCATTAAAATATTATATATATCATGAATAAATCCTAAAGGGACTAGTATTAATATTTTAGATATTTTAATGATTCTAACGTTAGGTACTTGAAATGGTTACGTTAGGTTCTACTAGTGTGGAATGTAAATGCTTGGTGCCATTAGTATAACTATAGATATGGTTTAAGGGAATACATTATTACAAGAAACGTTGATTTATAATTGATTCATTCCATATCAAATCGGCAAAAATTATCAAAAACAAGTGATGTACCTTAGCATATATTCTTTGGAAAAAATGAATTACAATCTTGCAAATTTCAAGGTCAGAGGTTACGTTGAATGACTTTGAAGTCAAAACGGTTATTTTTATCTCACTCACGAATATAAAATATATTATTAAATAGATTTCACTACCTACAAAACTAGTCCCATTTGAACCCAATTGGACATTACGTCGGGGAAAACAGGCGTTTTAGTGACTCTCAAATCATTAAATGCCCCATTTTTTATTTAAAATTTCTCTTAATAAAATTGATTGAAAGTAGGACGCTAAAATTTTCCAGATTTTCTTCTTATGTGGCTAAGAAACAAAATAGCCAAGTTTAAAGAAACTCGGAGAAAGGATTTGGTTGTGGGCATGATCGATTTGACATGGCATGATTTATTTTTCAACTTTTTGTAATATATCCAAATAATTTTAATAATACTATGTATATAAAAAACAATTTAGAATATGTATATATACAGAAAAAATGCACTAAAATATTGAGAAACGCAGAAGTTATGTAGCTTTCCGAAATACAGCTTACAGAAAAATGAAGCCGTATGAGAAAGCTAATGGTCTCATTTCAATTTCCTCGATAGCTTAGCAATCATTGTTATTTATATTTATTGAATTGTTTTCCTATCACACATTAGCCACATCTCTTCTCTGAGTGAATCCTAGAAACGATTACATTGGTCAAGGAGGTCAAAACTGGTTAAAAGTCATACAAGAAAGATTGGAGGTTGCTGAACGAATGTTGCAGAGCCCCTAAGGATGCTGAAAGGAAAATCGGACAATGTTTTAAAATGACGGATTAAATTAAAATAGGTATCATTTTAGAAAAGCTGAAAATGAATTGTATGTCTTTATTTTAATCCCTTTTTTTCGTTAATTTTATTATTTTATTTCTAAAGATTCGCATAAAATTCAAAACTGGGAAATTTCAACAACATTTATCCAAAAATTACATTTTGAAATTTGAATCTAATAATTAAGATGTTTTAAAACGCACGATATAAACCATATATATGTATTATTAACTACCATGAATAACCTCTACACTACTCAAAAATAGGCATTCCAATTTCAGTTAGAAAGCAATTTGCAAAACTATTAGTAGTACAATAAAAATATGTCCTTGAAATCAAGGATACGTATTCACATAAAAAATTCTTATTGTCGTTCCTGATTTTAACTCCATCAACATTCATACAAAACCTGACGTTGCCTTAACTACTTTCAACTGAAGAATTCACAAGCAAATTTAATTCAACGATTACAACTGCATTTATCTATAATATCTAATTTCTTTAAAATGCTAAATTATTTAAACTATCAATAGACTATTTGCTTTCAATTAGTGATAGACTATGGTTTCAACTAATGATGGACTCTAACTAATTTAAACTAATGATATACTCTAATTAGTTTAAACTAGGGATAGACTAACTAGTTTAAATTAGTGATAGACTAACTATTAGCTGAACCGAGAACAACTATAAATATTTATTAACTATCGCTTATCTCTCTGAAGTACTCATTAATAAATATTTCAATTTCAGCCCCAAGGCAATTTGCAAAATTATTATAACATGAATTGTAAATACTAGTTTTGAAGTCGCACTAACGTTGTCACATCTCCAACTCTGAGTTACAAACCACAACATTCATACAAATTTCATCTTAAGGAAATTTTATAAATTTAATAATTAGCCTTCAAAAACTTCGAACAAATGAGTACACCTAGCTCCAATCAGTAGGTCTTCGTTAATTATTCTAAACCTAACGATTAATATACAAATTTAGTTATAGAATATATGAAGCAGGCCTCTCCTGTTTATTTCCATTCTGTCCAGGGAGTATCCTTTTTAAACCTTTGCTCTTCTTGGACTTCTTGAAGGTACATGAACTCGTGGACCTTTTCTAGTCTGTCTGGATCAAGCCAAATAAGAAGCAACAACATATAGTGAATGGAGCCTACATTTAGCTATTTCTAATTTGTTCACAATTTTTATTTGTTTATATTAGTGATAGAATCTTACCAGTGAACTGCTGGCACGAGAAGCAAAGTATAAACATTTAATAACAAATATCGTTTATCATCTAAAAAATATGCATTTCATTTTCAGCTTGAAAGTAACTTGCAGAATGATTATTAGTACAATGACAGCAACATACTTTTCAAATATGTGATTCAAAGTCTCGTCGAAAGTTATTCCATACTCATCTTGGAGTTCTCAAAAACATCCAAGCTCTCATTTCCCAACAAAAGTTCTTAATTTCAATACTTCGCTTCACAAGCTCCAAACACATGTCAGCCCAGCTCACCCCGAATCAAGAAATGTGATCTTGGTTTAAGTAATCTAAACCTACTGATTAATAAACAAATTTAATACGTCTGAATAGAACTACATTTAGTAAAAGTTCTTCCAAGTTTACATTTGTTCAGACCAGCGATAGAAAATTAGTACTGAAATGTTGGCACAAGATGAATAGTATAAATATTTAATAACAACTACTTTTTATCATCTCAAAAATATGCTTTCCAATTTCACCTGGAAAGCGATTTATAAAATGATTATTAGTACAATAACAGCAATAGGACTTTCAAATATGATTTTCATAGTCGCGTCAAAAGTTATCTCTGAGTATTAAACCTCATTCAAGCGTTCAATTTTCAACGAAGTTCTTAGTTTTAATATTCCGTCTTCACAAGCTCCAAAAAAATGATAATCCAGATCATCCCATACAACTTATGAATATTCAATAAGTACTGTTTATCATCTCAAAATTATGCTTCCAATTTCCTGGAAAGCAATTTGCAAAACGATTATTAGTACAATAACAGCAAACAAGGATTAATATTGGTTTAATTATTATAAACTTACTGATTAATAAACACATTTAATACGTGAATAGAACTACATTTAGTGTCATTTCAAATTTCTTCCAAATTTATATTTGTTCAGTCCAGCTATAGAATCTTACTAGTGACATGCTGGCACGAGATGAAAATTATAAATATTTAATAACAACTACGGTTTATCATCTCAAAAATAAGCATTCCAATTTCACTTGGAAAGCAATTTGCAAAACGGTTATTAGTACAATAACAGCAATGGGATTTTCAAAGTCACGTCCAAAGTCATCCTATCGTCATCATTGCGTTCCGAACCCAATCAATCTTCACGCACGGTTCTAATCAACGAAAGGGCTTCTTGAGCCACCAAGTGGTTTCGACGAGATATTACGTCTATCAAGATCTGACAAATTTTACTAATGAGGAAATATATCGTCGTAAAGATATTGCCTATTTTTCATAACGAGATCAAGATCTGATCACTTTTCTTCTACTGATGAGATATATCTCCCATCAAGATCTGGCCAGTTTTGACAATGACGACATACATCGTCGAGATTAGGAGGTCCAGGAGAGTTAAATTTAATAATTCGCCTATACATGCTCCAAACAAATGGCAATCCAGCTCACCCCAAATAAAGGGTTGATCTTGGCTTAATTATTCTAAAAACTTATTGATTAATAAACAAATTAAAAAGTAATTAGAACTATATTTAGTATAAGATCTAGTATCTTCCAAATTTACATTTTATCAAACCAGCGATAGAATCTAACAAGTGAAATACTGGCATACAACTTATGAATATTCAATAAGTACTGTTTATCATCTCAAAATTATGCTTCCAATTCCACCTGGAAAACAATTTGCAAAATGATTATTAGTACAATAACAGCAATAGGACTTTCAAAGTTCCATCAAAAGTTATCCCATCGTCATCGTTGAGTTCCGAACACAATCAACCTTCACGCAAGGTCCAAATCTCAACGAAAGTACTTTTTAAATTTAATATTTCGCCTTCACGAGCCCCAAACAAATGGCAGTCCGACTCGCCCAATCAGCAAACCCCGATGTCACAATTTTCTGCTCTCGGCACATCTCATTAGCCCCTGAATGCACGATTGCGCCCCAATCATTTATCCCAAAAATCGGAGCCGCCCCAGAAATATTTGCCATCAGCCCCAACCGAAACTCAATAACAGGAAATACCTCGGAGTATTCCCCACCCGATGGCTGACAGAATCAGCCTTTCCCCCTTTCGCCATTCTTGGAACATTAGTTGGAGACCGTCACGCAGGGGTTAAAGTATGCAGAAATTATTTCTCTTAAGAAAGCATGCGAGTTGGGAAGTTTTAGGGGCATCCAGTTCCGATTTGAGTTACAAGTAGATTTACTTGGGGAGTAAATGCGCGGGGATATTGACGCAGAGCCAAAGTGTTTCTCTTCCTTCAGGAAAGGTGCTTAGAGACAGGAAACCTTTCGATTTTCTGGAAGAGGGTTAATTTCGTTAAGACTGATATTGTACGTGGGTAGCGGGAAAGCTTGTGCAGAGTTTGATTGTCTACATACATAGGGAGACTTATTACTATGGTGGAATTACGTAATTTTTTGTTGTAAGTTCTCTATTTTGTCAACAGCAACAGCAACAGCATGGAACATTTCTATTAAATGAAGATTTGGTTGCCTTTATTTAGTGTAAGATGTGATGTTCAATGTTGGAAGACTATTTAATAAAGTGATAGAGGTTATCTTCTTTATATATATGTATATATTGATGGATTTGTATAATTTATTTTGTTCTTTCCTCTGTTTCGTCAATAACGTTGGAAGATTTTAATATCTTTGTAACGGGACTTTTTTTTGCCTTTAGAATTTAGTGTAAGAAGTGAGTTCAATGAAGGAATAGCTATTGTAAAAAGTGATTGAGGTTGTATCCTTTATATACATTTTTATTAATATTTGTCCTTGTAGATATGTTCATTTAATCCATTTTATTATTTCGTAATAGTTTGTTTATTTTCAATAACATGAAATACCTCGGAATATTCCCCACCTGATGGCTGACAGAAGCAGCCTCTCCCCCTTTCGGCATTCTTGGAACATTTGTTGGAGACCGTCACGCAAGGGTTAACGTATGCAGGAGTTATTTATCTTAAGAAAGCAGGAGAGTTAGGAAGTTTTAGCGGCATCCAGTTCCGATTTGAGTTACAAGTAGATTTACTTGCGAAGTAAATACGCGGGGTATTGACACAGGGCCAAAGTGTTTCTCCTGGCTTCAGAAGCAACGGTGCTTAGAGCCAAGAAATCTCCCGATTTTCTGGAAGGGGCTTAATTTCGTTAAAACTGATATTGCATGTGGGTAGTGGGAAAGTTTGTGCAGTTTGATTGTGTATTTTTTTGTAGTATGGTGTGGAAGACTTAACATAATGATAATGATGGAATTACGTAATTGTTTGTCTTAACTTCTATATTTCGTCAACATGTTGGAACATTTCTAGTTCGATCTAAAGGAAGATTTGATTTTCTTTATAGTTTAGTGTAAGAAATGATATTCAGTATAGGAAGTTAATGCATAGTGAGATTGAGTTTGTCTCCTTTTTATGTTTTTATACTGCAGATGTTTCTTGTATAAATTATGTGCGCAAAGGGTCATATGATGTCAATCCATTTTTTTATGTCGTAACATGGAGGATGGTTGGCCTGGGTTAGGAATGAATGAATGGGTACTTCTAACGGAATAATTTCATACAAAGCTGAATTAGATAATAATTATCTCTACATATTTCATTAATGTATGTGGCGCAGACACTGAAGTGTATTCTGATTTGAGTTAAATTTACTTTCGGAGTAAATGCGAGTTGTATTGACGCAGAACCAGTGTTTCTTTTCCTTCAGAAGCAACGGTGCTTATAGTCAGAAAATCTCCTGGTTTTCCAGAGAGCTTAAATTCGTTGAGACTGATATTGAACGTGATTAGTGGGGTTTAAGCAAAGTTTTATTGCTTACATTTTGTACTATGGCTTTGTAAATTTAGCATGATTCTCCGCCAAGCCGTGGTTTATTGCAAAAATGTGGAATATCTTGAAAAATTATTGTCTTTCTTCTTGTAGATTGTTCTCCGATCTGTGTTTAGGTGCGAAAGACACATTTGTAAAACTAAAAATTTAATTTGCTCCCGAAATAATACAAAAACTTTTTAAGTGTTAAAATTTTGAACTGTCGGTGAAAGGACAGGATATTCTGTTGATATTTCGTATCGGTCAACGAAATAGTTTTGTACAAAATTGAGTTAGATACTAATTGTACTTAATGATTACTTAAAATTTTATTCGAAACATCTTATCCAATGCGATGAATTCTTAAATTAACTAATTTCATCCTTTTAATTCATTCTCTTTTCCCTCATGTTTTGCGTTCCTATTAAAACATGATTTAAGAATCCAACCCACGCCAAGTTTTTGCTTGAATCAAGTGACATACCAAATCTACTAAAGGACCTTCAATATTCTTTAAAGCGAGTTAATTTTGTACATTCCTTGAGACTCATAATGTTTACGATGCAAACACAATAATGCTCTAACATTCCTTGTCGCTTCCGAATCTACACATTTTCTCCTTCCAGACCCTAAGAATATAGGTCTGTTGAATTAAATTTATTCTCAGTAAAACGTTTTCCTTTTATGCTTCAAGCATCACTGCTAGCTATGCTAAGTTCACCAAACAAATCAGTTTAAATCCACAATTTTCAACAAGTTTATCACGCCACGCAAGAACGCCGTTCAGTGCCTTACCTTGGATGGTGAAAGGGCTTAAATTGTGTACTATCTATTTCATTTCAACAGTTTAGCTTTGAAAAGTTGTGTTCACAGATAATTTCAAATTATACTCGCACTTTTAACCCTCCTGGTGGTGGTCTAGTAGACCAGATATCTCGTCATTATCAAAAGTGGCCAGATCTTGATGGACGAGATATCTTGTCATTAGAATAAAACTGACCAAATCCTGATCTCTTCCTCATAATAAAATAAGTAATATTTGGATCACGAGATATCTCGTCAGCAAAATACATAGATCAGATGACCTTGATGGGCGAAATATTTCGTCGAAACCCTTCTAGGTTTAATACCCGTATAAATCGTTTGTATTATTATTTTTTATAAAATATCCTAACTAAAAACATTTTTTTTTTCAAATTATAGTCAATTTTGGAATAAAAAGTTATTTATGTACTATTGTAATTTTTAAATCAATCAAAATCATATCCATTTTACAGACAGATCGGCAAAAAGTAGAATCTAATTGAAGCGTTGACATGGAAAAACATGTAAGTCACAAAAAAAAATCGAAAATTAGTTTTTTGGAGGATTAAATAGTAAGAACCCATGGCCAGTGTCATGGTAAAGCCAGTAAGCCGCTAGAAGAAATAGTTTAGTTTCCGAAGCTCTTTTAGTTTATAAAAATAAAATTCCTTTTTAACAGGGTCACAAACGTTTTTTGCTTGTCCTTTAAAATTTGGTTTTCGTGACTTACATGCTTTTCCATGTCAACGCCTCAATTATTGGTATGCCGCGGAATTTTAGTAATTTGTTTATGCGTGTCCTGTGATGAAAATGGTTTAAATCCCTATGTATATATTTTCCAATTACGCTTAAATGCATTTCAATATTTGTCGTCAATAAAATCACTGATATGCGGATATTGGTGCGTTCAACCATCTTCTAACATCTGACCGCATTAAATTACTCGACATAATTCTTCAATGCAAAATAGTTATTTTATTTTATCTTCGATACATCCAAATATTCTTGCACTGATTTTAAAATAAACATGCCATTGCAACACTTTGCAAATTTAAATCGTACTTGTAAAAATCTGAAAGGTAATAGCACTGATTTTCATTCCCTAATAAACTAACTGAACAAGTAAGGCATCATGATTTATGACCATGTCTAACTCACGAGTGTTAAGAAACCAATAAATATACCGATGATTGAGAATTCTCAGAAAATTAACTTTTGAATAAGGAGAACGAATTAGAATTTCAAATCTTCTAATTACTCTTAGCGAGCGCCTGTACCGCGTGTATTAAATAATTCTAAACTGAAATTACAGATAATAATGCAATGAGTGAATAGTTACGAGACTTCCAAAGAAAGATTAATTGATTTCAGCGTACTTCGTATATTAAGTCAGTAATATTGTAGAATTCGAACCCCAAATATTTCAAGAGTAACTTCCTAACGAGTTGGGTCGATTTGTTTGATGTGTGTATTCATGATGGCAGTGATAATAAGCTTATTCATTTAAGTAGTTATTGAAATTCGTTCGCGAAATACTGTTTTAAAATGTTAATGAAGCTAAGACGCGAGACTGGGTAGAGAGAGAAAAATAGAGCGTTTTAAATGTTTCATCTTAGAAACGTTTCGAATAAAAGTTAAATCTTAATTTATTTTAGCAATTATTTCAAATAATATACTTCGCATACTTTAAGTAGCGTATAAATGGGGTAATATTTAGCAGAAATATATTTTGAGTTTGCCTAAATTTTGCTCTGTTTAGTTTTTATGCTCTACCCATATTAATCTTGAAACTATCCACACTATAATTACACATAAGTGTTTCCAATATCCACCATAAGGATGATAATATTTTAATAATATTATTATCACAAAAAATTGGCAATATCTTGACGAGATACCTCAGCATTAGCAAAATTGGTTAAATCTTGGTGGACGAGATATCTCGTCGAAACCACTTGGAGGGTTAATATCAAACCATATTTACTGGTTGAAAGGATCCCAGGAAAGATTGCATGGGTCAAGAACGTCAAAACTCATTGGAATTCATTCATAGAAGGTTGTAGAAAGGATATGTGCGTGTTAATCCCACCGAGGGTTAAGGGAATCAATCCATCAGTGAATAGTGACTTATGCAGCATCTAGCAAAAGGCAATATCCAGCATGACTTTTTTTCTACTTCACTTCCTCTGTTATACTCTCTGGCCCTTGATTAAATAGGCTCTGGATTATAATTCTTGTCTATGTTTGTAGTGGTATCTTATCAACTTAAAGTCCTAGGTCCCAGTATTAATAGCCCTCGTGTAGTTAAAATCGTCCGTTGAGCGACAAACTGAACCTACCTGTCTTTCACTTTTAACCTCTTTAAACACACCAATTCTGTCTAATTCTGCCTTGACGATGCAGTATTCTGAAATGCTTCAATTCTTGATTCTCACTTATGGTGTTTTAGGAATTTTAACCCTATGAATGGCAAAAGATTTCTCTCTATAGTATCACTGATTTTTCTCCACAACACGCATAATGATTAAATAACCACCTCTATTAGTTGAAACAATCCTAGGAAAGATTTTTTTTAGTCCATTGGCCATTCAGACCTGACTGAAGTTTACAGAACGGATATATGAGAATGAACGAACACCACAGAGAATTAAGAACTCCCATGGTTCAATCGAATATAAACAATAATATTTTCTACAAAATTTAATAAGAATATTTCGAGATCCTAGAAGATTGGAACATAAGAGATACTGCATTGGTATACTTAAGCCTCCAAAGAGTCATCACATAAAAACCTTATGAAAGCAAACTTAAAACGTAGGTGCTTGAAACACTCAACTACTTTTAAATTTCTTTGCCACCATGCATCACATTTAACATTTGAAATAAATATTTTGTTGAATTTTACAACCAAAACAAATTGTACTATATCAACAAAAGGTCAAAAATATGTAATATTTGCGATAAACGTGTAAAAGAGACTTCAACTGTGAACAATCACGTGTTCTAGAAACTTACCTGTACTGCGAACTGCTGTAGAAACCAATGGAGGAAGCCTTCTAGACAATGTATTAGTGCTAAAAGTGCTGTTGAAAATAAGCCTTTTAATATAACTAGCAACTGAACAATACATTAGACAAAATTACTTCAATTCTCATTGAAATTCAAAACAATTATAGGTTAAACAAGTTTACCTATCATATCACACGTCTGGGAAATTGAAAAAAATTCATTATTTCCCCACAAAAAACATGTTACCTGTTCGTAGGTTTAAATTTTCATAATATATACGAGACAAAACAAAATATATATTTACTATAAACCCATCGTTCAAAAATTTAAATCATGAATGATCATAAAATAAATAAGTGACGAATATAAACAAAGATTTTCTACAAAATTTAATAAGAATATTTCAAACTGAATTGGAGCATAAATGATATAGCATTGGAAAATGATATACTTAAATGCGAGTGATTTATAAAGGTTAAATCATGCAAAAAATATATTTTCGTTACACATGTAAAATGGGCTTCATCCTATTAAAAGCTCATGTGCTGGAAGACCTACCTGTATTACTCTCTCTTTTAGAAAACAATGACACAATTCCACGTGCAGAGGACAATCCTCGGGTTTTAATGTTTGGACTGTCTGTATATGTAAGGGACGTAATTGCTGCTGATGTGAAACCCTCCATATGATGGCTTGGTTTACACCTAGGTTACAATAGCTCACAAATGTGTGTCCAAATTTCTGTGGAGTAAAATGTCCTACATTTCTGGAGTATTCTAATTTCTTGGCCGACCTATATTATACCTGTTTACAGGAAACATTCTGGTTTCACACCACTGGTGAAAAAAATGATACAAAATTTGACGATTCAGCACTCTCCTATTGGCAAAGCTTTCATGGTACAATATTTCAGACGTTCTCTTCCATTTCATTTGCAAAATAGCCCTCATGGGCACAGTTGAATCACAACCCCAAGGTACTCGAATGATCTGCCCTATCTTTTGGTTTATTCTCGCCTATCCTTCTGCTCTTTTTATTTGTTTTCCTCCCTCAGTGTTGACTTGTGACTTGTGTTTGGCCAGCTTGGTCAAATATGGCCCTTGTGCCATAAAACTCAAATCCAACGAACCAAGCAACCATTGACAAAATAAAGCATCATTGATGTTAATGATGCTGTTTATTTTATCTATATTCTATATTTATTTGAATGCAAAAATTGACATAAAATAATTTTTTATGAAATAAAAATATCAAAAGTTCTGAATCGATTCACATTAATGACTCTTAATCTCACATAGTAGCAGTTGAAAAAAAGCTAAAGCATGAAACGTTTGGATGGTTCAATATTTAGAATTACTTTTATGTAATTTATGTGTTATACACCCATTGAAAATAGCAAACAAGGATGTTTAATCTTTAAAAATGACCGAACTTATCAGAAAGCTGCTTAAAAAGCTTACCCCTCGAAACGTACAAGCCATAAATTTACAAGCTCCACTCTATAGAAATTCGAAATAACCGCTGTTTAACCAACGTTAGCTCATCGTAAAATTAATGACCACATTCCTTAATAGTACTCCATTTATCAAGGAACTTTTCGATACATTTTCAAAAATATGAACTTATGGCGCATTAATTCACCTTAGATACAAGCATAATCCGCAAAACAATGAAATTCATTTGCAAATGAGTCAAACCTTCATTAATTATCTTGGAAAAAGGCGTTTTTGCGATTTAATGCGTCCATATCTTGAAAATGGTGCAGTAAGGTTATTTAATTTATCAAGTTATTACATTAAGATATTCACATTTTAAAGAGTAATAAAGCCTGTTGATGCTCTTTTTTTCGTAATTAATAACATTTTTATGAAAATTGTCCCCCGAAAAACAACATTAAGGGTAGCAAACAACTTTAATCAGTGCTTTAATAGCAATGCTGTGACATTTTGAAGCCATTGTAAAGTATGAAGTTTTCCTCTGACGTTAAAATGAATAAGATTTTTAATCTAAGTTTCACGAATAATGTATTATGTGGCCATTATAGATTTACAAAGTTTTACTTTGTAATGTTCTTTTAGAATAGAGCTGATAACTTTGGAAAACTATTCTAAGTAACAAAGATACGAGTTATTAGGCCATTTAATAAGTCATGACTGTTATTTTCTCCTTTACATTCACTTTTTCCAATTGAGAAGTACAGAAGGAATAAGTTTTATTGAAATTAACACTTATGCATTCTACATAAAATAATTATTTTTATAAATGTATTTGTAACTCATGCATGCCTAGTTGTAATATAGATAATTTATAACGAACTAATGAATATGCATTTAGTTAAAAAATTAAATTGTACACACAGTTTATACATCATACGAACTTTTAATAATATTTTTTCTACAATGTATTTAATAATAAAAAATATGAATGCGAATATTCTTAATTATTTACTTAAGTGTAGTTAATAGTTTATGATAGCTTTTATTTAATAATTAGCAAATGAACAAAAATCAAGCTTGATTAAATTACGATATTAATTCACTGTCTAGCTTAAAATTGCTTTTGCGCTTTTTTCCCATTGAGTTTTTTATAGGTTGCAATACTTCAAAATTTTTAGGGTGAATCGTAATATGCAAATATGCGTTAATGCATGTGCACTAATTATAAGCGATAATATTCAAATATAGGTTGCAATACTTCAAAATTTTTAGGGTGAATCGTAATATGCAAATATGCGTTAATGCATGTGCACTAATTATAAGCGATAATATTCAAATATAGGTTTCAGATTAAATTATTGAAATGGTAGTTAACAAATTGTTTCACTGCAAAATGTATTAAGTCTATTAAATTAATTAATTGCAAATGGCAAATTGTACGTTAAAATTGCTTTGTAAAGTTATGATAAAAGATATAGTTAAGTTATTAGTATTTACTTCTTCTACCAAACATTATGGAAATTGTTAATTTTTTAAGTGAGTATGTCACACACACACACACACACACACACACACACACACACACAGCATGTAATTTTTAAGTGCATGTAGATTTAAGGAGTATATAATATCTGCATATACTTTTAATGCGATTCAAATGCTTCACATTGAGCCCATTAGGTAAGGAACTGTGTGTTGTGTATGGTACCATCCAAAGCGCATATTTTGTCTTCTAATAAGGAATATAATAAAACAAAATTTATAACTATACAATTAGTTAGTTCACAAATTTCTATAAATACCACCCTACCATATACTATGTAAAGTGCTTTTATCTATTAAATACATTTTTGAGAGACCTACATTTTTTATTTATCAAGAAAAGCAGTTTATTAAAACTGGTATTCTTAAATACTTGTAATTGTTTTACTTTTAATACAAAATTATACCATTGATTATTATTTATCTACATCAACTGATAAGAAAAATATTCATATTTAATGTTATCTTTTTATTTAACTTTTTTAAGTTGCCAACACATGTAACTTCATTTCATGTGTTTTCGTTTGCAGAATAAAATATATTATTTTAAATGCTCTTTTGCTATAATATCTGATGAAATACATTTTGTTGTCTTTCATATTTTTTGTTAATAATTTTCGATTAATGAATGCGGTATCAATGAATATTCAAGCAAAAAATGTAATTCAACATCTTTGAAAGCGAAATGTACAAAATTTATTTCATTGAATGTCATTTATCACTTCTGCTAAAGCAAGAATATGTCACATTGTAACTCAGTCCTATTTGAATCGCTTTCAGCTTGCTGACTCCAACAAGTGTTTTATTTGCCTTGAGGTGGAAGGAGACTGGAGCATAACTTGTTCAATGGCTCCAGATAGAACATTTTTGGAATTCTCTTAAAGAAAATTTGTGATTCAACTTCTATTCTTACTGTTTTTCTTATGTTAATTTTATGTATATTACTTCGCTGGTTCATGTAGAAAACAGCGTGAAATAGGCGTTAGTACATCAGATTCGTGTATCAAGAAGTAATATACAATTGCAAACGGATGTTTTGGAGGATGCAAAATGATTTAATTTGTGCAATTGCAACATAATTTTTAATTTATTTTAATTAGCACAAAGTAAAATTTAAACAGAAAAACAACAATTACTCATTTTTGCAATTGTATTTTACTTTTCGTACGGAAATAATCTATCACCTTCAGTTTTAAATAAGTTCTGTAAAATAAATCAAAAGCAAACGAAACAATACTGTTCGTTACAATAATAAAAATGTCGAAGAAAGTTTTAAGATTTATTGGGAAAAGAGAAATACAGGAAACAGTTAAGCATAGCAGAAGAAAAAGTGAAATGGAAAAATAAATAAATAATAGTCAAAGTTAATAAACATTGTTTGAAGTTTCATAATACATTGCAAGTTGCTTCTTTAAAACTCTATAATGTTATTGAAAAGGATACAAACTTCAATGAAAAAGAATCCAGAAAATATCGTCTGCCATCGAAGTCTAATGGTGTTTTTAAACCTGGAGCTATTTTTGTTTCCGTCCAGTTATTTGTCATCTGTACGTGGCAATATTCCTACAAGCCTTTTGCCTATGAGATACAGTTTTAGTGTTTTCTAACCAACCAGACGGAATGCGAGGATTTTACTTCCAGTATCTAGATGCTCTCTCATAATGCATATCGGTGTAACCGTAAAATGTAGTTAATCGCAATTTTGGTGACGTTTGGCATTTAATCTATTTGGCGGTAAACAATCACATATCTGTTCAGAATTTATTCTTTGGAATTTTTTTATTGGCGACGTGCTGGAATCGTATTCGAGAAACAAACCAAATGACGTCATGTTCGGAATACGTACGGAAAACTTGTTCCGCCACAGAAACACATTTTATTTCCGCTACCCAGATGCCCTCTCATAATGCACATCGTGGTAGCCTTAAGATATAGTTTATCACAATTTTGGCGACGTTTGGCTTTTAATCTGATTGACGTTGAACAATCATATATCCATTCGGAATTCCTTCTGTGGAATTTTTTGTAGATAATGTGCTGAAATCGTACCCGAAAAACAAGCCAAATGACATCACATTCGGAATACGTACATAAAACATCTTCAGGACAAAACACTACCGCCACATGCATTTAGCTTTTCTCTAATCTTTTTCTCATAAGGGCAAAAGTATAGACGATGTAACTTATTGGTTCTTAACCACAGCCAATAACTAGGAAATATCTGATAACAGTTCCATACCACTTTTCAGTACGTAAAGATAATATTGCGTTTCTTTTTACAATTCGACGAATCTCACTACTGAATAGATAACACACAACCTAATGAATATAGCTCTTGGTAATAAATGCTTGCTGGTCAATTAGGTGAGAAACCTTATCCTGTCTCCGTTCTAAATTTATTGCAGTTGGATGGGTAAGTGCATTAGCATCAATTACAAGATAACGTCAAAGAAAGAAGAAAGACCGTTATAGTAAATAGAAAGTAATCAACGATGAATTTATCGCAGAGAACTTGTATCTTTATATTCAATCAGCACTTATAGTTTTGAAGCGTGATTTCATCCACGCATGATTAAAGACATGTTATTTTGAAGCAGAATATTCATTTCGTTGCCTTCTTAACTCGTGCAATTGTTGTGTTGTTTCAGTTGCTAAACATAGATAGAAAAGTATAATTTGTAGCAAAATTCACGAAAGTTATAATTCTTAGAATTGCATTTTTATTTGTTATCCGATGTATAAATCAATTAAGTTAAGCGATTTAGCGTAATCTAAGTAAAGACATATTATTATCTTAAAATGGCGCCTCACTTTCCAGTTTTAAATTACGTTTTTAAAACTGGAAATGTTTAAAAGAGATACTTTTTAAACTTAAGCAAATTCAAAGATTTTTATTTTTAATTCCCTCGTCCCTTTACCCATATATATTATTCAAGAACTTTTTAATTATTACTTGATCCAACATGTTCATCTACAATATAAATATTTTTATCCGATTTTTTTTATTTGGATGAAGGGATACGAAACGAAATGAATATTATATTTGTATAAATTGGGAAATTACCAAGTTTGATTTGATTAAAACATATTTCACTGACAAAAATGTATTTATTCTTATATATATAGATAAAATGCTTTAACTTACTTATTGTGTTCTCATTGACTTGAACGCTTGAGAAGCCACGGTAGCCCAGTTGAAAGAGTCGCGGAATAGTCACCAGAGGATTGCCAGTTCGAAATTCGATCCAAACAAAATCGCCATGTATGTGGGGCTGGTTCACATTAGATCTGTCGTGGCCTCAAATGTCCTCACGTTGGCGTGGTGTGGAAGTTAGAAGAGTGGAGTGCCAGATCAGGTGCTGACGTCGTCATCTGTCCGTGGTTCAAAATTACGAGGTCTATCCTCGGATCCTTTTCTTCGGGATTGACCCCTGACCTTTATCAATAGCCGGTTGTAATGCTCCTGAAGACAACATTCCTGATTAATTGTTTGTAGAGATATATTAGCCAATTTAACCCTCCAAGTAGTTTTGACGCGATTCTCGTCAATAAAGATTTGACTAATTTTGCGAATGAAGGCACCTATTGTAATCAGGATTTTGACAATTCTTTGATAATGACGAGATCATGATATGACCATTTTTTCTAAGGACTTGACATCTCGTCTATAAAGACCTAGTTAGTTTAGCTAATGACGGGATACCTCGTCGTGACAAACACCAGGAAGTTTAATAGGGCTAAAAGTGATATTGCAAAATAAATTATGTTTTAATTAACAACGAAACAATAAATTAGAAAGATTAATCTGATTAGTATTAAAATGAAGAACAATTATTGGTTAAGAAGATTAGCCAATTATATCACATATCTTAAATATCTGAGTTATTGGAAACAATAATTTATTCCCCTTTCAGTATTCTCGTTTCAACAATTTTTTGTATGTATTCGTAGGTTTCAATTTTTATAATATACACGACAAAATAAAATATTATGTAGTTACTGTTAAAAGCAGCGTTTAAAATTTTAAATCATGAATAATGCATAAATTAAATAAGTGAACGAAAAAATGTAAAAATACTTTCACAAGTAAAGGCTACGCTAAAGAAAACTGTAGCCACTTTAATAAAAGATGATTACTTTATAAACGTTCATCTCGGCTAAAAAAGATACAAATTATGTTTTTCTCTTATCTTGATAAAACGTGCTTCCCCCACTTAGACTAGTTGAATAAAATAAACATATATCAGCATTTTAGAATAAGTTCACCCAAGAGAAAGAAAAGTAAACTAACATTGTTATATGAATTGCATAAGACCCTTCTGTGTGTGTGTGGGACGTACAGAGAATTTTTAAAAAATAAATTATCCGTACATATATAGTAGTTCTATGCATGCAATAGATATTTTTTGAGTTAAAAATATATTTTAATAACGAACATAAGTATGCATTAGCCTCATTATGAATATAGTGTATCAATAAAAAATATTCGTACGAACTTGCACGTGAATTAGATATTTAATGGTTTGTTCTGTATAGTAAATTTTAATATTGAGATTTTTATTAGAATCTAGATTCAAGATATTATTAGATACAAAAACCAATGGGGAATAAGAATATACTTCAAGACAGATTCATTCTATTACTGGATATAACAGAGGAAAGGAATTACATCTGGATAAAATTTGCATTTTGATATTTTCTAAGCTCTACAAATCTAGATTTGAATATCATAAAAGTAGAGTTAGAAAACGGAAATTGAATTGGAAATGGAAAACATTAAAACTATTTAGAGTAAAAAGGTAGATACGTTTAACTGACGTTGCACTGGAGCAACACAACGGACTACTATCTCTATATATATTTCACTAACGTACGTGGCACAGGAATCATGGTTATTTGTCTATTACCGAATGGCAACGAAAGGGAAAACAACAATCTACAATCTTGAATCCAAGCTCGAATGTTTTTATCTGCAGCGGGAATTCAAATTTTGTTCATATTTTATTTCAATTATGGAGCTACAGAATATTATCAGAAATGCTTGAAAGAGAGCGAGACGTTCCAATGAAACCATTGAACTTTCGGAAGAACGAAGGGCGATTAGAAATCTCCAAGACAGAGATCGTCGCAGCAACGAAAGTTTCAGGGAACGAGAAATTAGGCTTCGGCACCTCTCGAGTCGACTGCCTAAAGATTGTCATGCACTTACCTTGGACGTTGAAGAGCATAACTGTAGAAACATGTTGGAGGTGTGTCCTTTTTGCTGTGCATATTATTGGAAACTTGAAGTAAATCCCAATAAAAATATACGACTTGCTGCCACGATGGTAAATTTAGCTTGCAACCACTTTCAGGAACTCCTGAAGTGTTGAAATATTTACTATCTGGCAATTCGTCTGAAGCCAAAAACTATCGGCAACATATCCGAGAATACAACGCTGCCTTAGCTTTTGCATCAATTGTGGCTGAAATCAAGTCACCTCTTGGAAGAGGGCCATATTGTTTTCGCATTTATGGCCAGATCTACCACATGGTTTCTTTATTGTACAAATAGGGACTCAATAAACCTGGGTATGGTCAGTTGTACATATTGGATTCTAGCGAGGCAAACTATTGCCGTATTTAAAATAACCCAGGCTGTTTACAATCTGTAATGGACAAACTGGATGCATTATTACGGGAAGCAAATCCATTTACCGAATCATACTTACGGATGCATCAGTTGATAGAATTTAATCTTGCTATGAATGGGGTTAAAACTATTTTTATGGAGCATCCAGAATTAGATGTGCGCAGATACAATGCTCCTACTTCTAGAACACAAGTTGCTGCAATATTTGTTGCAGATAATGGAGAACCACCTGCATACCGAGATATTTGCATCTATCCAAACGATGCAGGTTGTAAAACCATTTCAACGATGAATCACTGCATTGACTCTATGGTTTATCCTCTGCTTTTTCAAAGAGGAGAATGTGGTTGGTTTGACAGACTGGAACACGTTGAAGAAAGGCGATCTGCAAAACGGGTGCGGGTAACTCAGCTGTAATATCATATTTATAGACTTTCTGTGCCTAGTGGTTTTAACTTGTTACACCACTAGGGAAACACAACAGTGGGAAATTGTTTCAGCAATATATTGTTGATGCATATGTGAAAACTGAAGGTTTTCGCCTCAACTACATTCGTATGAACCAGAAACACTTAAGAGTTTAGTAGTACAGAGTACTGATAAATGAATTACAATCTCGCGCACAAAGTGAAAGTCTACGTACAGGCAAACTGATAATATTGCCATCAGCAGAATTGTCAAGATGCAATGGTTATGGTTAAGAAATTTGGACGACCAGACCTTTTCATTACGTTTACTTGCAATCCAACGTGACCTGAAATTTTGAATCCTATGCAACATTTTCAACGTTCTGAAAACTGGCCAGACATCATTGTTCGAGTCTTTAACATGAAATTATCAGTTACTAGATGATATTTTAAATTGTTATTGCCTACATATATGTCATTGGATTTCAAAAGCGTGGTTTACCTCACGCGCACATATTATTGACCTTAAATTCAAGGTCAAAGATTCAAACAAAAGACGATATCGATAAATTTGTTAGTGCAGAGTTGCCAGACATTAATATCAATCCAAGGTTATTTGAAATTGTTTCAATGTGTATGATCCATGGCCCCTGTAGTGAGAATTGGTCAGTATGATGTAGACAACAGTTGGGTTGTACTATACAATCCTTGGTTGTTAAAGAAATTTAATGCTCATATTAACGTTGAAGTATGTGCTTCAGTAAAGAGCGTTAAATATCTTTATAAATATGTGTATAAAGAGCATGATGCTGCATCTATTAAACTGCAAAGGGATGATGATGTTATTCATCATGACGAAATTTTGACCTTCATTGATGTTAGGTCTAGAAATTAGTATTATTTAAACAAGATAAGGTTTGGTTGAAGAAATTATTATAAGAATAATTATTATAAGAGGACAGGTCAAACCTATGTCTATTCTATGAATGTCAATAGAAAATTGTAATTCAGATTCCATCTCAATACGGAATCCTTGATAATCCTCAAGAAACAACCACTAAAAGAAGCAAAAAGTTATCCAGTCAAGCATTACCGAGATGTCATACAAATCTGCTGCTTTTCTTCGTTTAGAAGTCAAAAATGGTTTCGTAGCCAAACTCACTAATCGAATAAGAGACAAAATATAGAAGGAGAAACTGCTCGACAATCTGCCAGATCCGTCCGAGGGAAAAGGCTTTTGTCGTTTTTCGTCTGGAGTCAGTATATATTTGTTTTGCGACCCATTTGAATCATAATAGAATATTTTCAATCCTCTACGAAGTCTATGGCATGGATGCTTCTTATCTGGCTGTATCCTATTTAGTACTGCTCTTTTTCCCGTTACCGGTAGGCTGGAGACCACATGTTTTTTATTTAATGGTCTTGTTAATATTGTACTTGACTTTTTGATTTTATTCATTCATTTATTTACTACTTGTATTATTTGAATTTTGCCTAGTAAATGCTTGGCCTTTTTATTTGTTTCTAGAAATAATTATTATTTAAAAAAGAGATGATTATTAGTAGAGGACAGATTGTACCTGTCTATTCCTTTAAGGTCAATATAAAATTATTCTTCAGTGGATTCCATCTCAATATGGAATCCTCGGTAATACTCACGAAGCCCTAGCTGAAAGAGGCATGGTAGTTATCCAGACTAGCATTACCGATACGACATAGAAATATGCCAGCTTTTCTTCATTTAAAATAAACAAATTTCATATCCAACCACACGAGATATCCCGTCCATCAAGATCTGGTCAGTTTTGCTAATGACGCAAGATACCTTGTTGAGACAACCACCAGGAGAGTTAGTAATGCCTTTTTCACTGGGAGATTAGAAACCATATGTTTTCATTTTAACCCTCCTGGTGGTTGTCTGGACGAGGTATCTCATTCTTTGCAAAATTGACCAGATCTTGGGAATGGATCTAGGAAGAGACATTTGATGATTAGAAGGCAACTGACCAGATCTTGATCTCAAAGAAATCGGGAAATATCTTGATGACCCGATATCTCGTCATTAGCAAAATTGTCAGATCTTGATGACCCGATATCTCGCCATTAGCAAAATTGTCAGATCTTGATGACCGAGACATCTCGTCAAAACCACTTGGAGGGTTGATGATCTTGTTTATATTGTACTTGATTTTTTGTTTAATTTTTTCATTTATTTACTTACTAGTATTATTTGTATTTTGTATTTATATACTCTCTACTTAAGGACATTTATCCTCTGGAATCTGCATTAGAAACGAAAAATAATATTAATTAAACGTCACGCAAAGACTGCCTGAAAAAAGTGTTGTAGGCAAATTCCGAGTGATTGGCTACGAGGCCATTATCTTAAGGGCTCTCCATTATTTTAGCCCGAGTCCGTTCCAGTGTGCTCACACGTCCAAATGATCAGCGTTGAAAGATCTTGCCTGGGGTCACATAAAAAACAGAAGGGAGAGTCAGTCATGCCCATCCGGGAGATGAGTAGGCAGACGGTAGTAGCCCATTAAAAGTCTGGAATGGGAAATTGCAGCAGGTTTAGGGGAATCCGGGTGGAGTTAACGAATGCCCAAATCTCTTTCCATCTAAGACTTGGAGAAGTCAGGATTTCACCTTTAGATTTGTCTGGAAGTTAATTTCTTTTTACCACAAAAGTTTTCTAGTCTATGTTTCTAGTATTAAATCTCCAAGTGATTTTGGTGAGATATCTCGTCCATCAAAATCTGACCAATTTTGCTAATGACGAGATATCTCGTCATTAATACATTGCTGATTTTTTTTCATAACGAGGTCAAGATCTGATCAACCCTCCAGGAGGGTTTTAAAGTTTTGATGGGGCTCAAAGTATACAAAATGTAGAAATTTGATTGAAAACTGATCATTCATGTAATTTTATTGATGAATATTGTCGGAATAAAAGTTGCTGCCATAGTGAAAATAGTATATCGAGTTGATATGGTTTGTAGAATGACTGAATACTTTTTTAATGGCCGGCGAACTTCTGGATTATTTATTAATACACTACAATGGCTTATTTGTGAATCACCTTGTGTTACCCTGGTCTTCATGGGGGTGCGTTCACGTTATACCTTGTATACATACCACACAATATAGGCTTAACCCTTTTATAGAGAGACCACACATTTATTCCAGACGGACAAATTTCCATGTTTTACCCAGGATTCGAACCAAGAACTTTCGATCAGAAGCCAGTACCTGGTAACTAGACCGATTAATCGACTGGATTGAGTTTTAGGAGTCCTAGAAGTAACTAATGATTTCCAATCATTTGCACAATTTATGCTTCTGAAAAAGTTTTAACAAATATTTTGAATTCAAAAATTTTTCTTCTAATTCTAATGACATAAAATAAGATAATGTTCCTAAAATTTTCAAAATAATAGGTAGTTCTATAGATAATAAAATAATAAGTATTCGTACTTTTTTACCGATAAGTTGTTTAGTTTTAATTTATAGTATAGTTAGTTTAGAGATAATTTTTCAATCATTAAAAGCAGTTTCGTATAAACTTCAAGCACAGACGAAAGAAACTAAATACTTAAAAATATAGTTATTCTCTTGGTGCAACATAAATATTTACGCACTGCATGGAAAATATATAAATAATAATAACATTGGGAAGATTATATCAGTAAATGTGTTTTTATGTTTTTACCAGTCCTTAATACATCATAATAAAATGTCAGTTTTATTAATGTTAAGTGATACCCAGTGAACCCAAAATATTTACAAGATGAAAACACAAAAAATCAAAATATGGAGTTCCAAACTTTTGGAGAATAAGTGATCATAAACAGAATGAAACGACATTTTTTTTATCAAATTAATCTAATAAAAATGAAATAAAAGAATACTCCACGATGTAAAATAAGTACTCAAACCACTTACGACATAATATCCTAAATTAAAGTAAACACATTCTTCACACTTTCGAACAGCCTATAAAAAACGCCACAATTTAAAAGGCAACTTCCTCCATGAAAACTTAATGTAATCCCTTTAAAAGAAACACTTTGATAATAACAAAATTTTGAATAAAAATTAACCAAACCCAGCAAGGGAAAGCCGGGAGCGCGTAAACAAGACAAAGCATTGACATAAATAAACTCCAAAACCCTCTTTCGCCACAATCTATATTAATTACTGCTCAAAAACCAACACCGAAACGTGCCAAAAACAAAATCGCTTTTCGTAAATATTTATCTCTCTTTTCTTAGGGCTATTTATCAAATTAAACCCCAAACTTACTCCGAGCTATCACGCCAAGCCATTTATTGAAACTCAAAAGTTCATTATTGTACAACAAGACCTGGGTTTTAATACCTATCATAATTTCAAGGGAGGTGTTTATTGTGATAAATTTTGAAACCCACTTCGATCGTGGGGTATATAAGCTGAATAATTTAGTATGAGGATGCCGCGGCAGCTTCCACTGAGGTAGGGAGAGCACACTATTTTAGCTTTCTAATCCAGAAATTAAGGTGCGGATAGTTTTAATTGCCTTTTAAACCCGCTTCATTATGGGGATCCTCGTAATGTTACTGTGGGATTTGAGTGCGTGTAATTTATGGATTAATATCCAGGATCGGGCTGGTTTGTGTTGGATGCGTGTCATTTATTAAATGAGTTGAAATTATGAGGGTTCTGCAAAGTCGGGGGAGTTTAGTTGCAATCTTAATTATCGAAATTTGCTGGGTTTTAAATAGATGTTGTGCCTCTGTTTAGTTGCTTCGTTCCGTTAAAGTGTTACTAAAATATATGTTATAATGGTTAGGTCATTCATTCGTACTATCAACCTTGGAATATTGGTTTAAGTTAGGAATGTTGTACATTGGGGTGAGTATTAAGTCAACTAGGTAGATTGCATAAATACATGAGAATTCTGAAATGATATGAATAAATTTTGTCGTCCCAATGGAACTAGATATCGCAAAATATATTGGCTATTTTGAGTAATTAAACATATGTTAGATAATATGTACACTTGATGTGTATCCAAACAAATAATTATTACAATTAATAAAAATACAAATGAAATATGTTTTTTAATTCTAATTTTTAATGTTTTATGCACGACCACTGATCTCTGACCTTCGTTACTACAAAGGGCAAATTGACGCCTATTTGTGAAGGAACACCCAGTGGGTAGTCTTCCATTGCTCCGAACAAGGACAATTGCCAACATCCATTAGCTTACAAGCGGGAATGAAAAATCTACTAATATGAAGGAAAATATGGAATATGTACTAGTATTAATGGAAATATGTACTAGTATTAATGGAAATATATACTAGTATTGATGGAAATATTAAATATGTACTAGTATTAATGGAAATATTAAATATGTACTAGTTTTAGTTAACATGTGTTGATATGGATAAAAAAACATTTGAATCAAGCTTCAAAGAATTAAAAATCTCTTTGTTTTCTTCACATCTATGTATAGGAAGTTCGTGTAATTTAGACCTGTAATATTTTTGGGGGCCAGGAAAAGTAAACACCAACTCTCAGAGTGGGTGATGATTGCTTACTTCCAGGATGGTTAAACACAAATTCCATGCCAACAAATGGCGTGTAATTGAATTAATTTGAAATTGAAATGCATTCTTATTACTATGTTCTCTTAGGTGTAAGTGTATTCTTGTCTTGCTTTACTCGTCTATACTTGCTTTTCAACGAATTTTTACTGTACAATAACTCACATTTAAATTTTAAATGTGTTCCGATACTTCAAAGTTACATCTAGCAATCAGTATTTTAACCTTAGTGTTTAGTTACGACAGTGTATTACTTAGTCCAATGTTTACAATTAGAGCGTTGTCATACAAAACTGCATGCAACAACATTTCGACAAAACTGAAGCTGGTACCAAAGCCGGATCCGGATGCAATGCAATCAAATGGAGAATTTCACACATAGATCGGTCTGGGAGATTTGCCTGTTTAGCGGCAGACACCGGCAATTGCAGCCTGCGTTGAAATCGACAAATCGGATGGAGGAATGTTCTCATTATGTGTTCAGTTGGCCATCGGCGCGCCCTGAACATGTCATTTCCTGTTATGATTACTCAGCGATGACAAAGTTCTGGAGAGTCCACAGAAAACAGACTAGTTATAGGTATCATCATTTCCGGTGTGTGCGAAAACACTCCTAACTACGCAATGTTTAATAAATCCATACAGTTTCTGCATTATTTTAAACTTATTTCAACAATTAAGATTTATACTTTACTTTCCCCTCATGTTTTCTGTATATTATCAAAGTTTAAAAACTCTTCATATTGAAGTCAAGAATACACGACCACACGCACACACATATAATATACGCTCTCAAGATCCAAATTAGCATGCATTTACACTTTCCAGCTTTTATTATTTTTTGACGTCTTTTCGATTAATAAAATTTACCTCCGATAATTGATCCCCCTGCATACTACATTTACATTCCCTTAATAAATATTATTTAATAAGGTTAACGTTAAGGAAGGATTGAATTGATACATAGCTTTAGTCTAACATACTGGGGCTTGACTGTGTATCAATTCAATTCTTATAAATATAATGCTGAAATATGTTTACATATATTCGCTATTTTTGCCAGTGGCATAATAAAACTAGAAAGGACAAAAAGTTATACACATATTGAAATTATAAATTTCAGAAATATATTTGTCTTAGTGCGCATAATAGATTTTTGTAGTACGAGTTTCTTTCATATAAACATTCCCCATTTATGCATATTATATTTTGCTTAATATAGGTTACGAAATATGTGACTATATACCACTATGCATGTTCCTTATTTTGTCTCGATAAGGTTTCGTCAAATTTTCTGTGCTACAATCCACCATATAAAATTAAGAGAATGAAACGTTATGGAAATGTATAGTTGACAGAAATAATTGAAAGAGCCATTTACATAAGATTAGGATGAAAAGAATTTATATCCTTAAATTTCTAAAGGTTCATAAAACACATTTTTTCTCAACTCAATAAATCTTTTATTGATGAATCTCTTCACCCGAATTTTATTCTTCTATTCCTCTTTCTTTATGCTCGTAATATTATTTACAAAATCAAACATAAAAGATAGTAAAGTATTCCCTGGAATATAATATAGGTGAATTATAATGAGTTCCTATAAATATGTAGGGAAATACTGAGCATACATGTGTATAGTATCTACGACGTCTCTTTTAATTTTTATATCGATAAATGGCAATGTCGTTACTCAAATTTCATAGAATTTACCATGAATATGTGAATCGTTGTGCGCATTTCATATCTCCAGGTTAGATGAAATTAATCAAAAATGTAAGCAGTAATTCTAGCTCTCCCTAACCTAATCTTACTTATTTCTACTTCGAAGTAAAGTTCATGGTAGGTAGATGTGTATTTAGCTAATGTAGCCCTGGAGCAACACTACAGGCTATTGGTGACCGTTCGGGATCAATCCCTCAAGGAAAGAACCGAGGACAACGCCTCCTAATTTTGAATCACCTTCAGATGACGGATAAGTCCGCGGCAAACGTAACATTCGATTTATATTAAATATAATAAAATATAATTAGTTACACAAGGGGTCGCGAGTTCGAAACTTGGCCCAGCCAAAGACCCTCGTGTACACGGGGTTGGATCACGTTAAATCTGTCGTGGGATTAAATGTCCTTACATTGGCGTGGTGCGGAAGTTGGAGAGAGGGGTGCCAGCTGAGGTGTTATCTCGTCATCTGACCGTGGTCCAAAATTACTAGAGATTACCTTGGATCGTTCCCTTCGGAATTGATACCGGACCGTCGTCAATAGCACGTTGAGTTGCTCTAGTGCGACGTGTAACTACCTACCTGCCTCTAATTAAGTGCCTTTGAAAAATATTTGAAATTTCAAATCTTATTTTTAGAATGCTTTCATTAGGTAAACCTATTTTTAAATTTCTACATTGATGTATTAACATTTATTTAGGAAGGAAATCGTATCTGATACTTGTATATATTGTCATGTATGGAAACAGGGGATCTTTTCAGTACGCTCGAACGATAGTAGAGCACACAATGAAATTCGTATTATAGAAGGGGAAGTGCACTTTTAATTCATACCTTATGGACATTTCCAACGCTTGTAAATAAACATGGTAACCTAATTAGTGTGAAGTTGTCAGATAAGTAACTAGTACCATATTCTATTGCACTACAGTTGAAGTGACTAGTGCAATAGAATATAGTACTAGTTAATTATACCTATGAACACTTCAAAGTCAAACGAGATAAAGGTCCACTAGATAGTTGAAATTTTCCATTCGGTCGGTGGATTCGTGCTATTGCAACCCTCTTAATGAAGTCGTACTGTGTTTGAAAATGTTTATTAAACTCATGGGTGGAATGCTTTCAAGCTTCAAAAAAGTTAAACACTTCTGTTAGAACAATGGATAAGTTCATGAATGGATTCAAACTATTGTTTAAAAGTTGAGCTTGATGAATATAAGGAAACATGTAGAGTCGGGAATGTAGGGTTCGTACACAAATATTTTATCGCAAATTATGCTAACTTTTCAGCTTGGTTCATGATTTTATTTTACTATGAAAGTAAATTGTGATTTAATTACAACTTTATAATAGCCTTTAGAAATATGGCGATAAAGAACAGTGGAGCTTTCAAAACAAGCTTTTACAGTTATAAAATTTGCAGACTTTGATTTCCACAAAATGCATATTTGCAAAGTTTGATTCAGAAATATTAAGCTATGCTTTAGTTATTAAGTGGTACGATGCGAAAATTATTAAGGGTAAAAGTTTTGATAAATTAGCACACATTGATAGGTCCTATAAGCAGTAATTTTGAATATATTGTCAATGTTTTAATTCATATAATAGTTTTTATGCATGTAAATCAAATCAACTCCATTTGATCAATGTTTCACTCAATTGTAAAGCAAAAAATTATACTAAAACTCCTAAAATGTTGTATAAAATTAAAAGTTAAGCAACATTTTAAATGAAGTCCAGATGCGGCCCTTTGGACGGGTTAAACTAGCCCGCAGTCCGGATCAGCCCTTTGGATAGGTTTACCCGGCCAACAAGTCAGATACGGCCCAGTAAATGTTTTTATCAGGTCCGCAGACCAGATACAGTCCTTCGGACAGATTTAACCAGCCCGCAGTCCAGATACGGCCCTCCGAAAAAGTTTTCCCTGTCGTCCAAAAGATACGGCCGTCCGAATATGTTTATCCGACCCACAGATCAGAAACGAATACCAGATATTCCTGTAGGATACTGATCCGTAAAATAATTTTAAAATGTATAAATCTTTCTATGTAGTCTATGAAAGTAGTCTTAGTTTCTAAGTAGCCCATCGTTCTTTCACAAATAGCCATGGTGAAGCACGTTTATATGTATATTCTTGTTTTGAATTGAGAAGGCACGATTAACCTGGAAAATATAGCTTTTTAATCTTGCAGAGCCTAAGTTGGTTTATCAGAGTCAAGTATTATTTTGATAAGAGCTAAATTTGAACGAGCAGATTTAGGTATATATTCTTGTCGACTGACATTTGTGTTACAATTCATATTTTTAAACATACTGTTCTCTTAAAAGGCATCAACTTCAAAATATGCTACTACCGAGTCGATCGATCATATATCCTCCAAGGTAAAAAGATACATCAAAACATCAACAATTGAACAAAATAAAGCGATTTCCGGAGAGTAGAAATTCCTTATCCCAACGTCAGATACAATTCCAGGGCTTCCTTCTGTCTGTCTTTTTACATATTCTCTCGGAAACAGCTTTCGAGGAATAGAAAGTCGTGGTTCCTATCGCCAAGTTCCAATCACAAAAAAGAGGCATCTTAGAATTGACGTAAAACTCATGGACCGAAAAAAAAGTCAAAAGTAAGTTCTACGTATTTAAAAGACCGGACTGTCTCGATTTGAGTTTTTTGTACATTCCAAACCACTAAATAGACGTAAGTTGTGCTATTTAAATAACGATGCCTGTTCTTATATTATCTATACTCGTTATGCTGTAAATATGTAGAAAATAAATGTTTACACACCTGACTAATAGTTCTACATTGTATTACGTTTAAGTAGGAGCATATCAAGATCACGCTCTGCGTCACTCTATCATACTTAATAACCATGGTGAGCTTTACCGTAATCGAAGCACCGAATGTATATCCCCACTTCAGCTAAGTTTAGCAACATCAATAATTGTACAAAATAAACCGATTCCAGAGAAGAAAGTCCTGTTGCCAACATCAGATACAATTCTCAAGAGTTTCCTTCTGTGTGTGTGTCTTTTTACATATTCTCTGGGAAACAGCATTTGGGGAAAAGAAAATCTCCGTTCCTATCGCCAAGTCTCAATACCCTTTAAAAACCAGCATCTTAGAATTGACGTAAAACTCACGGACCGAAAAGAAAGTCGAAAGTAAATTACGCGTGTTTAAAAGATCGGACTGTCTCGACTTCTATTTTTCTGGCGACTCGGTCCTGTGATCCAATTTAAGTGGAAAGATTTGAATTCTCCTGGAATTAGCATTTTAGGGTCCCGTTCCCGAAACAGATGAGGTGGTTTCTCTCTTTTTTCTGAGGGTGGGGATTAGAGAGGAGGAAAGAATAGAATTAATTAAGAATTGTAATTGTGGTTCTTTTTTCATTAACATTGAATGCGGTGCAAAGTTCCGGAAATATGTGCATAAATTAAGAGGCGTGGAACTAAGTTTGAGACTTCGCGTCTCATGCTGTATTTACTTGTACATTCCAGCTCATAGAATAGACGTAAGTTGCGCTATTTAAATAACAATGTCTGTTTTTGATATTATTTACTAGTTATGCTGCAGGTTGTGGAAAATGAAATGTCTACAGACATGACTAGTACTTTTACATTCCATTACTTTTAAGTAGGAACATTTCAAGGTCACGCGTTTCGTCCTACTACCATACTCTGTAACAATGGTGACTTGTACCGTAATCAACGTACTGAATGTAATTCGCCACTTCAGTTAAGGTTAGTAGTTCGAATTCAAACAAAAAAGGAAGTAAAGTGGGAAAACTAAACTTAGCATTTGGATGGTGGGTACTATTATAGTAACGAAAGAACAGGTTGTGAAGATTCTTACACTATGGAATCAACCTTCAATCTACAAAATATACTAAAATAGTTTCCCACTACGCACTATACACAGTTTAAAAAACGTTCCTAAATACTAACACCAAACATAAGTGAATATAGAATGATCATTTTGAAAACCGTTGAAAGATAGTTGTACTATTAACCTCATTCCTCAATGTTCTACACATAAAATTTTTTTCAACGATCTGATTTATTTGATAAGTTCTTAGTGAATGTAAGAAGTTTGATCAATTCTTGCTATAAGTAGTTAATATCCACTTAGTATTAAAATCAGCTTCAACTTCTATAAAAAAATAGCATCAATTATGAAATTACATTCGTGAGACATGTTCATGTATTCCATATAAAGAGTTAAAATCATATTGACTTAGAACTGAATGGTAATGGTGATATACCCGTCTCCTTAGTCTATCTGTTGGTTGGATTGGGTATTATAGCACAAGGACCAAACTGTGCCAAACAATGTCAGGTAAATAGACATGCACACACAGGTTAGGCTTTACTGACAAAGAGAGAAATACACCTAGAGATGAATCGAACTTGTATCTATTAAAACATTAATAATGATTTTTTACCAATAATGATGGGAATGAAATGTAACTACATTAGTAATCTATACATATAAAGCAGAGTTAGCGTCTTTCTATACGTTCTCTATACAAATCTACACCATTTGACCATTATTTTTTTACCAATAATGATGGGAATGAAATGTAACTACATTAGTAATCTATACATATAAAGCAGAGTTAGCGTCTTTCTGTACGTTCTCTATACAAATCTACACCATTTGACCAATTCACACCAAATTTGGTGCACTTATAGTTTGGAACCCTGCGAGTAATGCAAGCTGCATATTAACCCCCGTTCTCTTTAACCTAGGTGTGCAGAGGGGCCTAAATCAATTCGAAATTACCATAAGAAAAACATTGAACATAAAATAATTGCGCTACGCAATTCGGTTTGTTTTACCAGTATTGATCGAAAATCAAATTTCCTAATAAAATTGTTTTACAAGTATTGCTCGAAAGACAATTTTTTTCCGAAACATCATTTTCAAACAATTTAAAATTATTATTATATTTGATATGATTTTTTATTTCTTTCCATAATATAAATGATTTAGGAATATTTGAATGATGAAAAATGAATGTATTTAAAATACTTAATTTTTACACAACTTGCATTTCGTAATGGACCACGAAAAGCAAAAAGAAAAAACTCATTGATGATAAAAGCATAATTTTGCAATTTGGTATCTGGCAACGCCAGAATTAGTGCTTTATTTTATAAATTAGATTTAGAATTCCGTGTTTGTGTATTTGAGTCTAGACACAAATGTTGCGGTCATATTTGAGCATTTCTAAGTTTTGTAAATTTGTGTTCTTTTTGTAAATAATTCATTATTGTCTAACAATATTTTTCAAGCGTCTTTTTCGAATTTCTCTATTTAAGAATATTCTCATGCCATCGAAATTCGATACGCTTGCTCAGATCTTTCGTTTTTCATAATTCTACATTTTTCAATGGAAGTATGTAAACCAGGTCTGTTGAAAAATAGAAATTTTTTTGCAGAAGGTCGAGGTTGCTTACTTGAAGTTCAAACTGTTCTTATACAACTTAGGTACCTGTGAGACATTCATTGAAAGCAGTGATTTTGTAAAACGTGTAATCGATTGAGTTTGCTTTGTCTACACTGATGACATTTGTTTTAAAAACAAACTCCGTTATTCCACGTGCGGCTGAATAGAATTTTCAAGAAAAAATGTTTGATTCAAAATAAATTAACCACGAATGCCGTAACAGTTTAATTTTCCATCCTCTCATAATGATAATGTAATTCGAAAACAGCGAATCCATGGTGCAAGTGTGCTACAAATAATATATATTGATTGGAAAACTGAGTGCAAGGCTATAGGATGAAAGTTCCTCATTTTTACTGAAAATGGACTTAATTGGCATTCGTAATCACTCCAAAACTCAAAATCGACTTCTGAAGTCATCACAGAAAAAGCTTTTGTACTTTGTCTTACAGCAAGTGTGTGATGAATATGAAATGGATTATATGGATGGATATATTATGTATACATATTTGCGTCCGAAGTAAATTGTAGGAGCTATGAAAAAGTTAAAACGATGTTAAAAAATATTTCCTGTACACTTAAATGATGCTCGCATTTTTCTATGGAATAGAATAAACATTTAAACAATCTAACCCGAGCATCGCCGGGTAATTCTGCTAGTAATGTATATTAACAATATTATATATCGTAGTGTTCTAACTTTATCAGCGCATTCATGTATGTCGTCTAATGTGCTAGTATATATAACCCGAAGGTTATAATTACATACTGAAATAATTTCTCTGATTGTTGTTTTTGATGTATAGAAATATCCAGAAGGTAATCAATAGTTCAATACATCGATACTATGCAGTGTCATACGCAAAGTATTAATGTGTCGTCTGTGTACCCAGACAGCACATAATGGAGAGATCAAAGTCAATATGTCTGCTGAATTGTGTAAATAGAGTAATATTTTCCTACGAATGCAGGCATTTACTTACTTACCTATCCGTGAAAATGGTTATTACTGAATAAAATAATACGAATGAGAGAGAAAGAAAATTGAATGAAGCATGTCTATTTAAATATGATGAGTGGAAATGCAATTCTAAATAACGTTTCTGATGCTTTAATTATTTCTAGTATCTGCGCTAAACTTCCTTAATTGCTTGTATCTGTTTACAGTAAATTATCGTTACTTTCAGATTATATACCTTATTTCAATCCATTTATAATGAATATGACATTCATATTCACATAAATGGTTTCCATAGCTCTGAATGAAATAAAATTATCTAAAAATACATAACAGCATTTCCTGTATCTCCTTCTGGTGTTAATTCATATTTCCAATAAAATGCAAGACCAAATGCTTACCTCTTTGTCATATTACCTCAATTAGCTTCTGAAATTTAAATATGTGAATCCGTGGTTTATATAATACAAAATCTCGTTCCTAGTTGGCTTTAGGAGTCCAAGCCTTACGTCCGCATCTATGAACCTTTAGAATGTCCGTACAATACTCATTTTTAATCGATTCAACTATTTGATTTTCATAAATTTTTACATTTTTTTTGTAATGTCATGAAGACAAAAAGATAAAAATTTACAGGTGTGGTTATAATACCAAATTTTGATCATAGTTTGACTTCTAGAGGCCAAATGATAAGTTCACGTATGCTGTTACTCGTATGTCGTGTAGTATTGGAATAAGAGTGTAACTCAAAGTACTTACAAGACATTTAATAAATACAAAGAGACATCGAGTGCAGCGCAATACGGACAACGTAAAAAACTGAGGTAGCTGTTTAAACTGCATATTTCAAAATGGTTGTCACATACAAGTGAACCAATAATAATGCGTATGCCGTTAACTAGTATTATAAACACTAGTAACATACAACATATGTGAAGCCTTAGAAGGAAGATACGGTACACATTTTGAATTTATTAAATTATTTGATTTTCATAAACTTTTTCATGCATTTTTTGCAATATGATATAAACAATCATTTCATTAAATATATATAAACAATTATATCATTAAATATCATATAAACAATCATATCATTAATTATAATGTAAGCAATCATCATTTAATATCATATGGACAATCATATCATTATAAATAATCACATAGCTGAATGTTATGTAAACAATCACCATTAAATCTCATAAACAATCATTGAAAATTTGCATCCGTGAGTCCATGGTTATAATACAAAATTGTGCCCATATTTGGGCTTCTAGAGGCCAAACCCATTAGAAAAAATATACAGTACACATTTTGAATCTATTCAACTATTTGATTTTCACTTACTTTTTGATACAAATTTTTGCAATATCATAAAAACATTCATTGAATGTTTGCAACTTGAATCTGTGATTGTAATACAAAATAAAGCCCTTAGGCTTCAGAAGGCCAAACCATACATCCGCCTATACGAACCTCCAAAAGGAGTTACAACATGCATTTTGAAGCTATTCAATTATTTGATTTTCATAAACTCTACGTTTTTCAGTACCAACCATTATACATCCCCATTCACATAAACAAAAGCAATATCTCCGAATATAACTCCAAACAATTTCCCCGACACGTCGCAGCCAGGCAAATAACCTTCCCATCCTCCATATTTCACCCTCGAAAAAAGGGACGACGGCTCGAATTCGTTGTTTGCAGCTGCGCGCCAGCGAAAACTACAGCAATGCCTTCCGATTGATTTACAACGTTTCTTAAAGGACAATCGAATCCAATTCGAGCCATTTCACTGGAAAATTTGGCCGGGAATGCCCATAAATAATTCGTCTCTTCCGACAGAGCGGGCGGCAGGAATTGAGTTGCGGCACCGAGACGAGCTGTGAAATGTTGCAGCTGTCAGAAATTTGAAAATGATGGATGAGGCTGTCGTAAGTGATTACTTGCTATCAGTGATCCATCATACGGGACAACATGGAAAAAGTAGCGGAGGTGTGAGAATTTGGGAATGAAACTATGCACACAACCTGGTGTTTGATTGCGTGCGACAGAACAAATCTGAGTAGAAATAAGTTCCATGCTTTCTGTTCCATGCACAACTAGAGAAAGTGCCATTAAAGAATGATGTGACAAGATAATTATTTTCCATGGGTAGATTGAGATTTGTTTGTTATTCAGAATTAGTTAATCGGTTAACCCTTCCTTGGAGTGTCACGACATTTCCGAGTAGTGTAACTTTCGTTCCCACTCAGCACATATAATGTCTAAACAACCACATCTATTAGCTGAAAGAATCCTGGGATACATTCGTTTGGTCCAAGAACACCAAAACTGGTTAAAAACCATCTAGATAAAACTGCAGGTTACAGAACGGATATGCACATGGGAACCCCTCAGAAGGCAGAGCTATGAACGAAAATCCAAACACGATAAACAACACATTACTAAAACCAACCCGCCTAACCTGGCACATTTGTTTTAATACAGGAGCCCTTCTAAATCTATTCCACCAAAGTTTAACATATAATCGTAATTATTACTAAATTAATCGAAATCTATGAATTGTTTTAACTCTTTCAGGCACACGATTTTATAGAAAAAAACAAGTTGCACAGAATTATTTATTCACTTATTCAGCTTCAAAATTAGTAAAATCAAATAACATGTTTTTTTATTTTAAAACGATTTTTTCACTCATAATAAATTTTTAAGAAAAAAGCAATATTTAGCGTTATGAAAGACAAAAATTCACTGTACCACACAATTCGCCAACCTTAATCACAAGTGTCAACAACTCACTAATGCGTTCTGACACGTGTAAATTTTTATTTTCAGTTATTTACACATTTAGTGTTAGTTCATAGCATTACCAACTCAAAGTAAAGCTTTAAGTAAAATATTAAACTTTTTGAGATGTTTTAAAAATTATCCCACTTTTCATAAAAAGCTAAGCAAAAGGTGGGACCGTTTTTAACCTACCTAACCCCAAAGAGTTAACGTTTCCATCCTGTTCTGAAAGCTATTTTTACTTATGCTTTCAAATACTTATTTCTATTATATTTATTTAAAATATTGATGTTATAAAAGTCTTTTTCTTCACTTATTTTTCTAAGAACATTCAAACTTTTAATACACAATATTAGTACATGTGTTTTGCAAGAAAATGATACGAAATCAGGAATTTTAATTCTGTAGCAAATATAAAAATAGGCTCAGTTCTGATTGAGCCTTCAATTTCAAGCATATAACAACGATGTTAGGGTGAAATGAGCTAGTCGAGAATTGTTTCAAATTGATCATTTAATTTGCCATAGCTAAATGTGCTTCGTATTTGAATAGCTTTTGTTATGAACTTTAAATATAAATTTTGTTACGATGCTACGCAGTCGGGTTGTATTCAAGTACACTCCTATGCAAAATTAAGAGAATTTGCACATTATGTCGAATTTCTGAAAAACTAGTGGACAGATTTTAATGAAATTTGGTGCGAATACAGTTATAGCAGAGAAAGAGATGTACCATACAAAAGTCATGGTAAGCACGCATGATTGTCAGTAAAGCTCATCAGTGCAGGAATATCCAAAATCCAAGTTACGAGATCGAAACGAAAATGATTCTAATATGGGGTATGGGCCCCTCTCACAGTCAGACAGGTCGCACAGCGCGACGGCATACTGGACACGAGGCAGTTGAGGAGTCCCTATGGCAGTCGGTCCCACTCCTGCAGCAACGCAGTTTTCTGCTCCGGGATGGTTCTCGGAGGGGGATGGCGAGATGCAATTGCCCTCCCAAGAGGCGTCCCAGACATGTTCTATAGGGTTTAGGTCAGGATATCTAGCTGACCAATCCATATGCCGAATGTTCTCACTTTCCAGATAAATGACGACCAGGTGAGTCTGGTGTGGACGATCGTTGTCGTGCAAGAACACAAACCGACGGCCAACTGCGCCCCTGAAAAGTGGAACATAGGTCTCTAAGATCTCTCTATACCTCATAGCAGCCAGGGACCCTCTGTCAAACACATGGAGGGGTGTGGGGCCGTCCAACATGATGCCTGCCCAGACCATGACACCTTCACCACCATAGTGGTCCATTTCCCTGATGTGGGAGGGATGGTATCGGGTCCCAGGCTCTCTCCAGATGAAGGTACGTCGAGTATTAGTGTCCAGGCTGAATCTCGACTCATCTGTGAAGAGCACGGTGCTCCACTGAAGTCTGGTCCAAGGCTGATGTTGTCTGCACCATGCTAAACGTGCTCCCTTGTGTGCTGCAGTGAGTGGGACGCAAAAAGTGGGTCTTCTGGTATAAAGCCCTCTCTCATGAAGCCTTCGGGCAACAGTAAACCGTTAAACTCGGGTTCCAGTGGCAGCATGCAGCTCACGTGAGTCCTGTGGCGCCGCGCTAAAAGTGCCAAATAACGATCCTCATTGATAGTCGTGGCTCTTCGACGACCTTGTCCAGGTCTTCTCGATATGGATCTAGTGTCCTGAATCTGTTTCCTCACTGCTGACGACACTGGGCGTTACATCGAGCTCTGTAGCCACCTGCACTTGTGATTGCCCTGCCTCCAATTTACAGACGATTCTCCATCTCATTCCGTCATCCATACGTTCGTGGCTACTCATTTTACCTGATAGCTTATAAAATTTACCCAACTCTTGCGAGAAACACAGCGAATGTCCCCTAGGAGTACTAGCACACGAATCGCTGTAAACGCCTCGTGCTATTATCATTCCCGCCGCGGTCACAGCTCCGCTCACACGCACGTGTACGCTTACGTATTCGACACTGAATATTTGCATTCTTCTTCGGTGGCATAATTAGTGCCTTTGGTTCAGTTCTTTTTGTGAAAATAGACACAATGTGGAAATTCTCTTAATTTTGCACGAGTGTAGTTCTTCGCTAAAATCTTCGCCAATAACCCGTTGTGTTGCTCTAGTGTTACATAAATTAAAGTACCTACCTACGGTAAAATGCAATGTAATGACAACTGTACTATGTTTTAATTTTCAGTAGATTTGAATCCCATGAGATTAACTCTGAACACACTTTAAAATACTGAAAATTTGTATTGCAAATTTAATAAAGTTAAAATTAAACACTCCGCTTAAAAGCCGAAAAAATGAATTCAGGTTTTTCTGAGAATTTTTACCGGAAACTTAACATTAACATCTTTCCTCCTTCACACTCATCATTGACAGTGCTCCTACCAACTCGTGTTTAGCTAAAGGTAACATTTCAATGCTATTTTGTTTTTAATCGTGCCTTGTGCCTATATATATATATATATATATATATTGCATTGATATATAGCACTGATATATATACAAAATAGCATTGATATATATATATATATATATATATATATATATATATATATATATATATATATATATATATATATATATATATATATATATATCGGCTGGATGTGTAGTGAGGCGTAAAATTAATTCGAATTCCCCATAGAAGTAACATTGAGTAACATTACAATCACCGTTTGACCAATCAGTCGTCGGGCATATCGTGTCGATCTGGAAAAAGGAGATTAACAATACAGTATTTCTATTCAGGTTATGATCACTTTCGTTGATATATCAAAGACTTAATGAAGCACTACCCAAGCTCACTGAACCTGCTGCTCTCTCTCTATCTCATACAAATTAAACCCATCTATCTTAATACATACCAACTTATCACGATTTATGTTCTAACGCAACACTACTATACACCTACCCTTTTCGAATTACAAATCTAATTTGTGAAATAACTAACGACGCTTATGATCATCAGGCGGGGATTCTGATAATCTTTCCAGCGCCCAGCAGCGTACAATACAGCGCCTGACACACTATAATAACAGGCTTATACGCGCACCGAGCAAAATAAATGAAATTCATTCTTCGCCATCAGCAGCGCAGGATTAAAAGCATTGATAGATATGTCGGGGCGAGCGAACAACTCTATCGGAATATCGTGGCATACAATTTGATTAACCCAATCGATTTTTGCACAGCGGAATCTAACCATTGTTGTCATCACTCACTGTAGTTTACGGAAGATAATGGAAATTGATGGTGGAATTCCGATCGATTTATGCATTAAGGAGATGCAGTGGTACAGTTTGGGTGACACTCTCGTCATTCTGGTGATATAGTAAAGCGTGCTTTTATACGTTTCATAATTTTTGGGTTTGTGGAAGGTCCGTCAGTGAGTTAAAGCCATGGTTATAGATGCAGTACATGTGACTATATTTCAGTTTCGTCTCTATGTTCTAGGTTATTATTTATTTTGAGTCTTATTGATTGCAAGTCATTTTAATTTGCTTTTAGCAAAGGCATTGATGTAGACGTTTATTTAAACCGCTGTTTCGAAGAGAAGTCAATGATTGGATGGTGGCCTGTTGCGAAAGTGGTATTTGTAATCGACCTTCTACTGGAATAGTCGGAGCATGTGCGCGTAGCTTTATGTTATTTCTTCCGGTCGCTCGGTTTGAAGATCTGTCACGTGGTTGTGGGAAAAAAGCATGAATCCTAAATTATTAATTGGTTAAAGTGATTATCCACCTTGATCGAAAATACTAGTCTACGCTTCGTTAACCAATCGGATAGGTCAATTTCTAAAATTTCTAAGCCCACGTGATTTATCGTTCAGAGATCTTACGCCAGAGACTCCTCCCATGCTCTGTCTATTTCAGTAGAAGGCCGATGGTATTTGTCAGTCGGTGTAAAAGGCGAAAAGTTCAATTAGAGAAATTGCAATATTTTTTATTTGCTGTTTCCGAACTTTTCTCGGTATTTTTAACAAAATCATCAATTTCAATTAACAATCCATAAATTAGACGTTTGTTTCCGAGTTTTATAGTGCCAAATTTGGCAATTTTTACTCCAAACAAAAGGTAGAAGAACATTCCATAAATATTGAGGAAAGTTGTTCCAAACAAAAGGTAGAAGAAAGTTCAATAAATATTGAGGAAAGTTGCTCCACAAGACAGATAGCAACTCCTAAACTCCTTCACTAGCCATGCATTTAATAATAGAACCGGTAATTATTTATCACTAGTTCACATTTTATAAGGATTTTCAGTATCAATATTAACAAATTACTGGGGAAAAGGTTAGGAGCTAATTTGATCCATGACATTTCGGACGATGTTTGGAGTTAACTTTTAGCATGAGAGACATGCTGAAATGGTTTTCGAGTAACATGCCAAAATGCACAGCAAAGTTATATAAAAGTGGATATCAAAACACTAGAGCTATCTATGTATAGCTTTATAGAAAGCTCTCTCGTAGATTACAGTTCTATGAGAAGCTTTTTCCATCAAGTCAGACATTGGTGGCGGAAGTGTTTTCTACTTGTATTCCTAACCCGACTTCACTTGACTCTTACGAATACGATTTCAGCATTTCTACAATAAAAGTTCCGGAGGATAAATTCTTAATTGTTTATGATGGTTGACAAATCAATGCTAAATGATAAAACAGAAAAACCCTCAAAAATGATGACAACCCACATTTTAAAGTAACATGATATGTATCCTGCTAGAGCATTTGTGTAGCGGAAGTAAAATAGTCGTTTCCGTCTGGTTTGTTTGCTTACACTGAAAAACCTTCTCATTCTTGGTATTTTGAATCAAAATCTACATTTGGATGGGGCGTAGTATCTTTTTGTCTCGTATCGCATGTTCTTGCCCATGTTGTTCCTTTTTTCTTTTCTTTTTATTTTTTACAAAGAAATACAATTGTTGCTCTAAGGCGAAATAGACAATGGAAAACTCGGTAATAGATTATGGCTATTGTGGATCTCCGGTAAGGAGGCAGATGACCTGAGAAAGTCCATTTGTACAAATAGGATTAAATTAGTCCGGGGAAAAGTCTACTACAGGTATACCATGCTTGATCATTTATTTCGTCAATTCGTAATCATTACTTTCATTTCCAGCATCTAGAAGTAAACTCGGAGTAAAAACCCACACCAAAACCGCCTATTCCATGAATGCATTTTTTACGTTTAAACCGCCACCTAATTTAACGATTCTATTCATTCAAAGGCACTACCTTTGTGAGGATTCGCATCACTTTTTCTTCACAAGGCGGCTGCGGTAGCCCAGTGGTAGAGCCGAGGATTAGCAACCAGAGGATTGCGAGTTCGAAACTCGATCCAACCCAAGACAATCGTGTACGTCGGGGGTGGTGCAGGTAAATCTGTCGGGCCTCAAATGTCCTCATGTTGGCGTGGTCTGGAAGTTTGGAGGGAGGGGTGCCAGCACAGGTCTGATCGTGCTTCAAAATTACAGGGTGTTATTCTCGAATATTTGCCTTCGGGACTGATACCTGACATCGCCAATAACCTGTTTTGCTGCTCCAGTGCGAGGTAAACTCAACTACCTACCTACCTCCTTCATAAGGGATCATCATGGGTCTAGAGGATTAGGCCAACAGTGGACCATTGGATACGAGAGAAGAAAAAACAGCGAAACGGACAGTCTGGGAAAAGACCTCAAACTGGAAAGTTATAAAAAGGTAAGCTTCGTTGTACGTGATTCCACATGACGTGCAATGAATAACTGAGCAGATAAAACTATAGACTTTTATCGAAATTCAATAATCATAATAGGATTGCTGGTTCACCAACGTCTTGTCTCAAATAAATGTCACCAAACAAAGAGAATATTGTAGTTTGTTAGGTTTCTTGGAAGGACGTTCGGAGTAGATGGTTGATGCCCATACCGTCTGCGTTATTAGTGCACTGTATATACGGATATATATATAAATGATTTATTGCAAGATTGCGTCACCACAGTAATATTTAATGTACCACTCCAACCAGGTCTGTTATTCTTAAACACAAACTTGCCAGAAACAGACTATACATGTTATTTTGTCAATAACAATACAGCTGTTTCGAGAAACAAATAAAATCCTGTTAATTGTACTAATTCTTTGTTTATAGGGAATGACATGAACATCTAATTCCTCTTCAGTCAGTGAATAAATCTAGAAAGCATTAATATTTGAAATTGGAATTTCTTCATTGCTACAGGATATTTTATCTGACTTCGAGATTGAATAAGCAAATTCAATTATTCATGTATTTAAAACTTTTATTTTAAAACTTATCACTCAGTATTTGTTTTATATACTCTTTTGTAGATGTACATAATCATGTCAATATAATTTATTACAATTGTCTCTAGAAGGTAATAAATAAGAGACTCAATCTTATTTACATCTCACTTGAAACTGGGTCGCACTTTCTTCATTGTACACCCGTTAACTTCCACAATATTTCTTATCTTAGGAAGTCAATTGAAGGAGTATAGTATAATGGATAAACCCATTGTTCAAAAAGTAAAAAAAATAAGAATTAGCTTCCTTTCTTTTCAGCCCACTCATCCCAGGAATTTTATTCCTTTATTGTTTAGGTTAGTTAAAAATTCCTTATTTATGGTTTCAGCGAGAGGATTACATAAATTATCTTAATTGTAACAGTAGAATCCATATAATATCTTCGGGGTACAATCAGATGAATAGCATTCCCATTTTAAAATCAATGTTATTACTCTCACGAATTTACTGTTCAAATAGCTTGATTTAAAGCAAATTCGATCATTTTCACGATGTCTCACTACGTTACGGTTGCTAATCCGCTACTCTTCTAACAATTAAACAATAAAGTATTACCATAATTTATTACTTAGTTTAGAAATTATTAAACATTATTTATGCTACTAACTATCAATGCATGTATATTAATTTTTTTCTGCAAAACCCGAATCAATTTCAAGTTTCCAAACGTTATTTAATTTCAACAATATATGTTGGATCCTATGTGTACCCATTTAGTAAGTTAAAGACGGCATAAGTTCGATTCATGTAACTTACCCTGGGTGTGTTTCTTTCTTATCTGTCACTAACCCTTTCCTTGTTTGTATATTCATTGCTTGGTGGTATCTGTTTTGTCAGTTAGGCCAAACATGGTTCTTGCACCATAAAAAAACAACTACCGATTAGCCTTTTAATACTTTTTAAAGTATCTACTTTGTAGAGAATAATGATTGGTTAGATTCGCTTACATAAAATTTCAAATTTATGTTAAGGAAACAAACACATTAAACACTGAATTTTTAAAATAATAAAATTAATGTGTTCCATTTCAGACAACATTTGGTTGCATACAGCTTAAGGACAATTAAATATAAATGTCTTATCTTCATATCATTAGTAAACATGGTTAAAATCAAGAAAGACCTTTCGTATTAAATGGGATCAAATTTATATTATTCTCTCCAAAGACTATCGGAATCAAAAAGAAAACACAAAAATACAACCTAGTTTCCACTTAGTGGGAACTGTTCTTAAGTACACAGAAAGGAATTTCAAGGAATTTAAGATCTTCCTACAGATACCACAACCACCACTAACATTTATAAGAAGCCCTCGGGTTATAAGTGAATCATTCGAGTATTATCTTTAGGAAGTGAAATGGAATGTTAATTTCTATTTTGATTGTGCTTAAGAAGATTTATTCAAATGCAAGTGTTTCAAAATAGATGTCACAGGATTATCTTTTAAATCGTTCGTCGTAGAAATGCACTTCCTTGTAGAAAAGTATTCAAATATCGTACAGACCTTGAATACGTTATCTTTTAATCTATCCTTTTGTTGTCTTCGTATGGATGCAAATGGTTTCGATTTCTGTTACGCGTAGGTTAGATAAATAAATATATTTTAGAACTTTGAACCTACAATAGAACTTTGTTTTTGTTTCCCTATTTGTTTTATAATTATTTAATTTGTACTTAATTTAAAGCGTGACAGTTCACAGAATATGTGATGCATCATAGAATGTTTTGAAATGTCCATGACATATACTTAAAAGGTAAAACGCCTAACTGAAATTGTGTTAATTCAAGCCAGCATTTTTAAACCAGATCAGCTCTCTTGTCCAAACACCCACTTTTGTCCATCCCTTACGAACCACTGATGCAATATTTTTGAAACGACGATCAGTATTTAACAAAATAGCGAGATTTTGAAGCAGGTATTCTGAAATATTTTAAGGTCTGTTCTCAAGCGTGGATAGTGATGGGAGAATTAGGCGTCACTGACATTCCTTTGACTAGGCACTTCAAATGTGCTTTTGGTATTCTTAGAGTTGCTGGAACATCAAAAGCTGATATCAACAAAGGAGATTATATATTTCGGTAGCTAGATATTAATTCAATTGCAGAATAATAAATCCCTCAGCGATATAATTTTCATCGATGAACAGCTCTATTTCCAGGATAACTCCACGAACCTCCGGACTAGTAATTATTGGAAATTTGCCACGACAGCAACTAGTATTACTAGCGACCCTTTTCTGAGAATACGTTGCGCAATTCTTGGTATATGTATTGTATAACGAGTACTGTAAACTTATTTTAACTACACTAACACATACCCGTCACGAGATGCTTTACAAATTTACATCTATCATACCACGATAATAGTTCTCGAAACTACTTTGGAAAGTTTCATGTTCAGTTTAATGTTAGATGCGTATCAGTAAGTTTGATTCATATGTGACGTGCTCCTCATAGACTTCAAATTGTTACGAAATTGCTCATCCTAGAAATTCTGACACATATGTAACGCCCCTCACCTCATTCTGTCTTCTGACGATTAGGGGCAAAATTTGGAGGGTGCCTACGGCGCCACTATTTAGGGTTAAAATTGCCTCAAGTCCGTTGGCGTTTGGACCTCCATTTGATCTGGTTCGACGGAAGTGCAACTATTCAAAGAGCATTCTTGCGAAATACGACCATACTGTACGGACAATTGTCCAAGTATTCATTGACTAGACATATGGCTACTCAATGTTCACGTGGTTATTTATAAATATATATGTAAATATTGTAATAAATGTAGTTCTGAGATTCCAGGGTAGCTTCATAAAGAATTAATCACATTAGAGTCACTGAATAAATTTCTAGGGCATTTCGGTTTCGGTTCTCAAATAGATCGTATCAGTGGGCAACATAAATCACCTGCTCCAACATCTCCAGGTGTTTATCGCTCATGCATCCTTAGAAATATTATTTATTCCACACATAATCCTGGAACCACTATTTGCTAAAATATTACTCGATGTACAGAAATTTAAAACGTACGCTACGACCAAAGATAGATGGGGTGACTTTATCTCAGCAGTAGAAATCAATACTGGCTCAGTAATACTCTGACGACAAAAAAATAGTTTCTCAAGCAACTTCAAAACAAGCTTCTTTTTAGAAAGAAATGTACCGCTTATTATTTTTTTATAGTCTGAATCACATACAAAATGATATTTTCAGAAAGTAGATCCCATATTAATCTAATAATGATTAATGAATGTTTTGAAATCTTAAATGCAACCTCTTAGTGAAGATTAGGTAATATAAAGATTGAACTCAAAGTGATGCATGTAACAGCTATTAAAAGACTAGCAAAATGTATTCAAACATCGATGTAGTTGCTTTATCACATGTATGTTACAATCTTCTCAAGACCATCCGTTTCTCCTTAAAATTTTCATGCTGAAAACCGATACTGAAATAGCATCTTAATATTACATTGTTCTAATCGCAACTGCTGTTGTAAGAGATGTAGAAAAATCAAATAAATTAAGTTGTTTTTAAGATCCGTTTGATCAGATCGTAGAATTTTGTTTAATTTGTACTAAGACCACTTTAGAAACTTGTAATTGATTCTAAGTACGTGTTCAGAAATAAATGCACTAACCCTCCTGGCGGTTGTCTCGATGATATATCTCGTCATTAGAAAGACTGACCTAATCTTGATCTTGTCATCATCAAAAAGCGGCAATTCATCATTCGGAATTCAATCGGCACAATAGATTATGAGAAATTTTGTCATCAATTTTGCTGTTACCTCTTCCAAACCGTTTGGATTGTTGAGACGAGTTAAACTTATGATTCAGAATAAGTGTTGGTTAGTGGGTTTTTGGCGCAAGGGAAATATTTGGCCCAGCTGATAACGCAAATGGACATACATACACATAGAAAGTTTTAGACACAGAAGAGGTAATTAGGTATTTGAATTAACGTCGCAACTGGAGCAAGACAACTGGCTATTAAGACACAGAAGAGAGAAATACAGCCAGGCAGGAATCGAACATGACTGAAATTGGATCTGTTGGCAAACTCATTGAGCCGCTCAGAATAAATGGAACTAAAAATTCGTAAATTCTTATGGAATAAAAGATTTGTTACATTCACAAACTTTGAACTTCCTTAAAATATTTTAATTTAAGACTGTTTTTAATTCGTAAGTAAAACTTAGGTAATAAGCTACAAAGTTAAACTGTATGTTAGTAATGTGTTGCATAAATCATTTGCATGATATGGGACACACCAACATAAGACAGCAGTATGATTACAGTTCATACATTTCATATGCGTACTACAACCACTATTATTAAGTATCTAATTTTAAGAAAATTCTAGGTAATTCTTTCAAAGAAAATTAGCTATTGTAAATCATTGAATGAAACACTCATAAACACATTTCATCTTACAATTGCTTGAATTCTGTGACTTACAAAGAATATACAGAAGACCCTCTTTTGTTATCTTTACCTGATCCGTATCTGTATCGTTGGAAGTATCCACCCACTCACACACAAAAGACATGCAATTGAAATATAAATGCCATAACTGCATCCAAGTCCGTATGATTTACTTTCTGCCCAAATACGCCCTCTTGACTTTTGACCTTTAAAACCCTCAATTTACGTCACGGATGACGTCATAAAGCCGAATCCCCAACCAACCAGTGATTTGGAATTCGTCGCCTGTTGCTTTGAAATACTAATTTTCGACAACAGATAGCAGGAGACAAGAATTAATAATTGATTCGCGCCTGGAAAAAGGTGATTTGCATTCTTCTCGGAAAGGACTGGAGGAAAATGCTTGTGTTGTGCGAGGGTTTTGCAGATTTTTAACAACGGGAGGATGCTTTAATTTGTTTAAATTCATTATCTGACTGCATGTGTACACCTGATAGATTGAGCGCTTCTTGTTTATCGGTAGAAACATCGGGAAGTTTAAAGGGATTAAGGGAATATGAGTGTGGTCATTTTGATTTTCCTTTGCAATTGAACTCCATTATGCATATAAAATAACTTTTTATGTATGGAAATAGATTTAAAAAAATTCCAATCTTATGCTAGTATGAAAGGCATTTCCTGTCAAGATAAGTGTAGGTGGTGTTTCCTGTTCGTATTCCGAGCTTTTCGTGAGATGGCTTGATTTTGTTGCCACGCGATTTACTAGTTACTAGTCATTGATAGCGTAAAATTTAAAAAACATACTCGTTGTTGAATGGTTTTCCGCTTGGGCTATTGATTGGGGGAATCCAAGTTTCATTACATAAGATAGGAAATGTCCACAGTTGTTTGATAACGTTTTTTATGTAAAACTAAATGTACGTGGCGGTAGTGCTTCTGTGGTGGAACTTGCCTGCTGCTCGTATTCCGAACGTGACGTCACGTGACTTGTTTTTCACGATTTCAGTACTTTGACAAAAAAAAACTCCGAATCAATACAAGATAATCATTGGACAATGTCAATTATATTAAATGCCAAACGTCGCCAAATCGGTAATCAACTACATATTAAAGTAACCCAGTGGTGCTTCATTTTAGAGCATTTGGTTAGAGTAAATATCATCTTCATTTTTCGTCTCGTCTTTGTTACACTGAAAATCCTTCCAATATACATATTTGATGGGATCAGTAGCACAGACAGAATTTTATTCCGAATGGAAACAAAGTTAGAAGCACAATTTGTATGCCAATTTGATGACGGATGATTATATTTTCAAAACGTTTTACTAAAAATTTTAAATTTCATCGAACTATTTCAATTGTAACTAATTACGTAAGCACAACAGCATCTCTATTTATCCAAGTACGAAAGTCCCATTACAATTATTGTGTTCATCAAACATTTATGACGATTAAATGGCATTGAGTATCTATTTAAATTTTGTTTATCAAAATTAATTTTTCTTTACTTTTGTAACGTTGTAACTATACGCAGGTATGAAATACGGATATAGTTATGTCAGTGCGAAAATCATTCGTAATCTTCATACCTCCAAATATATCCTAGTTGATTAATTTCTCAAACTAATAAATGATATGATTACTATTTATGCACAAAATATAAAACGTATTCTCTACTTTTATAATTTATATTCAGTAATGAAATAAATATGTGACCTCCTTCGGGGCAGTGAGTTCGAAAACCCTCATTTGGTTAAGATACTTTTAATTAATCACTGCGGCATTGATTATAGAAAATGAGAAAGATTTCTGGATATATTTGCATTCATATCTCGTGAAACCTTCTTCTTTAAGTGAAATAACCACAATTTTTTCGCGTTTGAAAGACTTTTTTAAATAGTTTCTCATTTAGAATAAATTATGGTGAGAATTATAGTTCTAAAAAAGATCTGCATATCATGTCTTTTATCATATCCATGAAATTTTTGTCTCTTAGTTACATTTGCATCATTTTTCGTGTTTATAAAATATGTGAATAACCATGAAATAATGTAGCGTTTTGCTTTTATTTTATTTTGAGCATGGAATGAAATAATTCGAATGACCTGATTAACCACACTAAAACTAATTAAGTGGCTTATGCAAACTCTACAAGAGTTTAATCAGAGAGGTTCTTAACTTCCTCTTCTGAGAAATATAGTTTTGCCAAAATAATGCTGTTTCAAACAAGTCTGCGATCGTCAAAATTAACCCTCTTGAACGGCAAAGTATAGAAATTTGTACCAACAATCGGTTAAGACATTAGTACTGATACTTTGCATTATTAGTACATTTCGACTTAAATTGTAACGATTCGTTGTTTTCGCATACGTAAAACCATATTTATTTTCTCTCTCTGAAACAAATTGCTGTTGTCATGTTTGAGATCAATATTTTTTAATAATTCTGTCTATAAATTCAATATGGTTATTCAAACCTTTGTATTACACAAATGTCCAAAAATAAAGGAGATTCTAAATTCACATCAAGAAAGGTACCTGATCCTAATCCAGTAGATCATGCTTGGGATGGTCTGGAAAGTCGCATTGCAGCCTACACACCGCCACCAAAGACCGCACAATAGCAAAGACGTGCTCTAATGCGCGAATAAGATTCCTTGCCAATAGAACTATTGCATAGCATTGTGTAAAACATGTCCGTAGTCGCCAGGCCTGATTAGTGTCATAGGCCAGTATGTTTCCTATTAGGGTAGTTTTAAGATAACACAAAAATGCTTTCTTCGCAATAACTAAAACCTACAATGTGTGTTTACCAAAGCATTATGTTCATTTCCTTATTTTATTCCACATAACTTGTGGATTAATAAGGTTAATAAGGTTTAGGCTACCTGTTTGAGATACTTTGGTTTAGGAACTTGGCACATAATTCACGCCGGATTGCATTATCATTCACCCTCCAAGTGGTTTTGACGAGATATATCGTCCGTCAAGGTATAGCCAATTTCCTAATTACGAGATATCTCGTACATAAAGATCTGGCCAGTTTTGCTAAAGACTAGATACCTTATCGAGACAAAGAAAGCAATAAAGATTCATGTAAGAAAACAAATTGTCCTTCGCTCAGAACTGGCGACAATTTGGAACAACTCACAGAGGCTGGCCACTGGAAGATATGGAAGTTTTCGACTTCAAGATAAACAAACCACCAGAAGGGCTAATTTTTGGACGAGTGTATAAATTAGTTATACATAGTTATTATAAGAGAAGAAATCAAAAATGCTATCTTTATTTAAGTTTACAGTTGGTTACTCGGTTTGACTTTGCAAAGCTTAACCTAGTTTAAAATAAAATCAGATACTTATACTACTATCTAAGAGTAAAAACCAAGAATGTGTATGAGCTTTTAACTACACAAAACTCTAAGCCCTTTACCTGAACAGCTCTGAGTTTCCCCATCGAAATGATATTTCTAAAAGATTATAGATGTATTGTTCATTGTCAGAAATACAAAAGTCGCAATGTCAGAAAATATCAAATATGAGCAGAGGAAACAAGATTGTTACCCACACCATTCATTTTTGCATCTACATCACGTCTCTTGAATCTTTTCCCAAGCGTGACTGCATAAGCATATCGTGCTCCAAGAACTGACTTAAACTTTAGCTCTCTGCGCTGAGTTATCTTTAAGAGGATGCTTTTACATCTTCTAAAACGCCAACGTCTCGCACACTTCTAAACCAATTAGGAAATGTTCCGCTACATAATAACAGCATTGACTCCAGCTTTTAAAAGTTCCGAAAGAGATATCTGTTTGTTGATTTAATGGATCAAGTGTTCCCCTTGTTTGCGCAAAGAATGCGCTGCATTATACCCTCTTTGCGTTGGATGTCTTTCTTGGAGGAACCGTGTGATTCGAGACAGAAGCTGTAGAGTAAGAAGTGCTTCGAAGGGTTTTGAGATGAGCTTTTGTAGAAAGACAAAGAAGTTGAGAATTCTGTCAACGTTGTTTTAATCTTTCGTTTAGGCTACCTGCGATGCTATGAAGAATACCTGAATGGAGAAACAGTAAAGTTTCTGAGTGGGAAGTAACGTAACTTGCTATGCTTGAAATCGGTAAAAGGGGAATTGGAGCTCTAAAATATTTTATCATGACTCTTAGTGTGTGTAGGAATAATAAAGTGTTTTCAAAAGATAATGTGCCCCGAAAGTTTGTTTTTGTAAACATCGACCTTACGCTCAAATTTAAATCTCCTAATTTAAAACTACTTATTTCTGTACAATTTCTGAAATGTATGCTCATATAATGCTAAAGAACAATTATAAACTAATCTTCGGTCCATATTTATTTAACCCTCCAAGTGGTTTTGACGAGATGCTTCGTCCATCAAGATCTGACCAATTTTGCTAAGGACGAGATATCTCGTTCCTCACGTTATAACCAATTCTTTGACAATGGCGAGATCAAGATCTGGTCAGTTTTCTTCTAATGAAGGGAGATGATGTGATATTGATGGACAAGACATCTTGTCCTTCAAGATGTGGTCGAATTTGCTAATAACGATTGACCTCTTTAGTACAACCACCAGGGGGTTAACCCGAACCTTTCAAGGGCATACAGGAATCCAGTCCAGTTTATGCAGTGGTCATAGAGTTTTATAGTGCAGAAAAATGTCAGACAGTTACAAATGCATCATGTGTAACAGCTCTCCATCAAATATTACCAAACCTGCAGATACTGTTTTCTTGATTAACACGGCAATATACTGATTATGTAAAAGTTTAGGTACCATCAATTTTACATAACGGTGACCTATTCCAAAACCGTTATTTTTCAGGAAAAGCTTTCCATTTTGAACTGCCATGCATTTGTTACAACTGATTGCAACGTAAAACCGCTCTTTCGCTGTGAATGTTAGAAGCTGAAGCTCTTAAATATAAGCAAGGTTTAACCAAGATAGTTGGCAACCTGCAGTCTTCCCTGTGTGACTTCAAAACAGTTTTGTTCTTCTTGACCAGTAGAATATTTCCAAAGGATTATATACTACGAAAATTAGTAATTGAATATTTTCAAAAGATTCTATTCTAAGGAAAGAAACATTGGAAGCGTTCAAAATAATTCTATTCCAAGGAGGGAACCGATAGAATATTTCTAGAGGTTGAAAGAATCCATGGGTTCTTTAAAAAGATGTGTTGTCATTCAGTGTGTTTTTGTGGAGAAGCAATACTGCGCTTCTTGGAAATATTGTGAAGCTCAGAGGGTTAATTAATTATTTTTTGTCAAAGCAAAATTTTAATATAAACGTGTTCAAGCAATATATAGACGCTGAATATATGTACATTATTTTTTAGGGGTCATGAGTTCTAAAAATATAAATTTTCTATGGTTCCTTTAACAAAAATACTTAGAAAATGTGTCAGTGAGTATAGTTAGTCGATATCTAACGTGTCTCAGACTTTTCATTTGCTATAATACTATACATTTAACTCTGTGCTCCCGAAATTTTCGAATTCTATAGTATTTCTTTACCCCCAAAGTACACATAATGACTAAATAGCCACATCAATTTGTTGAAAGAATCCTTGGAAAGTTTGGATTGGTCCAGAAGATCAAAACTGGTTGAAAGTCATTCAGGGGAGACTCTAGGTTGAAGAGCGAATGTATGAGTGCAAACCTCTCAGATAATTACAATTTTTTGGTTTAAAGTGTTAGGCAGTATCTTAAAAGCACTGAATGGAATTATACTCTGATTAAATTCAATTACACTGCTGGCCACCGTAAATGCAACACCCTGAAGGAAGCATGCAAATAATATGAAATTTACAACATGCATTAGCGGAGGTGAGATATGCAAATGATTAGAATTTCAGCGCAGACGCACATCACGCGCGCCTGTGGTGACACTTCAAAGCGCTATTTAAGGCTTGGAGATTTCGACGATTTCAAGTACGGCAATTGTGTTTTTCTTGTGGTTTTTTCAAAAAAACGATCAATTATGCCTCGTAGAAAACAGCGATCATCTTTTGATCAAGTATCCGAGTTCGACAGAGGAAGGATAGTGGCCTACCGAGATTGTGGATTATCTTTCAGGGAAATCGGTAGTCGTGTTGGACGAAACCAAACAACTGTAATGCGGATATGTGATCGTTGGATGCAGGAGGGTACGACGGACCGACGTGTTCGATCGCATCCACCTCAGTGCACCACTTCACGTGATGACAGGCATATTGTGCGTATGGCAGTGACGGATCGCTCAGCCACATCACGAACCATAGCACAGCACATTCAGCCTGTACCGCATCATCCAGTGTCTGTGCGTACCATTCGACGCCGTTTACAGCAGAGTGGTCTGTCCGCAAGACGTCCATTGCTTCGTCTACCCTTGACGCAGAACCACAGACGTTTCCGCCGCCAATGGTGCGATGAAAGAAAGATGTGGACGGCAGAATGGAATGAAATTGTCTTTACTGACGAGTCACGCTTCTGTCTGCAACACCACGATGGTCGGATTCGAGTCTGGAGACACCGTGGAGAGAGGATGCTGAACAGCTGCGTTATGCACCGCCACACTGGTCCTGCACCGGGTATTATGGTATGGGGCGGTATTGGATATCACTCTCGCACTCCTCTAGTACACATTGCCGGTACTTTAAACAGCCAGCGCTACATCTCCGAGGTGTTGTAGCCAGTTGTCCTTCCTTACCTTCAGGGCTTGCCCACAGCCATATTTCAACAGGATAATGCGCGACCACACGTGGCACGCATTGTCCAAGGGTTCTTCGTCAATCGCCAGATTGAATTGCTTCCCTGGCCAGCTCGCTCTCCGGATCTTTCGCCGATAGAAAACATGTGGTCGATGGTTGCTCAACGATTGACCCAGAATACATCCCCAGCTGCCACACCAGATCAACTTTGGCAACGTGTGGAAGCTGCTTGGTCTGCTGTACCCCAAGAACACATCCAAAGTCTCTTTGAATCAATGCCGAGGCGTGTGGCAGCGGTGATCTCCAACAATGGCGGCTACTCTGGCTACTGATTTTGGCAGGAACCACACTTCACAGAAGTCTATAAATTTAATCATTTGATACTTGGTCAACATGTTATCTACAAAATAAATTTTGTTGTGATATCTCTTGTCTTTCTTGGTGTTGCAATTTGGGTGGCCAGCAGTGTATATTCATTTGGTAAATTTGGGAAAACACAGCATTTGACCAGAGGATCAACAGTCCCACCATAGGTTAATTAGTTAGGTAGTAAAATTTTAATTTTGGTAACAGTAAATTCTTCACTTAATTGATGTATTAATTATTTAATTATTTTACTTTTTAGCCTAGGGAAATAGTTGTTTGATTATAAGTTTCTGGGCTTAAGTTAAAAATATTATAATAGTTAAAATTTTGTGTATTTAAAAAAGAAAAACCTTTCACCTCTCTAACATTTATTCGACGTATTTATTATTGGTTGTTAGTTTCTATGACAAAAGTTACAACGATAACCAGCTTCAGAACATTTTGAAAAACACTCTCATAGTGAGCCACTAGGCGATTTATCTGCAGCAAAATTTTAATAATAAAAAGTATGTTCGGATATACTAGTTAAGTGCTTTAGGGTATAAATGATTTTATACATCTTGATGCTGATGATGAAGAATACTACATGATTTCGATTTAGCGAAGGTACATTTTTATTTTCTGTAAGCAATTCGAATTGAAAAGCACTTACGATAGAATAGATTATTACTACGATATTAAGCTCGGGAATTTAAAAAGAAATGTGCGTACTTTTGAAATAAAGGAAACAGTTTGAAAGAATCGATGAGAATGTTACGGGATTTCAGACAGAAAATAGCAATATTCGAAGAGCACCAAGTGTCTTTAGAGATTCAAAGCAATTCCAGCTTCTAACAAAAGAAGCAAAAAATGAATATACAAATACAAAATTACAGTGGAACATTAAATTGGATGTAAGGTAAGAAAATAGATGTGGAGAAAATGTTTTTGTTTCAGAAACGCCAATGCCCACAAAATCAATATTTCTCTTTTGTATTTTTGTTTCATAAAGAATATATTTGCAGTTACTATAAGTTTCTTCTGCTATTTGGTATGTCTGGACGGAAAGATGATGTAGAACAGTGTATTCTCTGTATTAACTCTCAATTTTTCTTTGCCATGGAATTCAAAAAATAATTCAATTTTCAATTTAGTGTACTAAGAAAAAGACCGTTGGAATAGTTGGATTTGAATAACTAATTCTTGAATTTTGTTTCGAAATATATTCCATGGAGGATTCCCGTTTTGGGAATGAAAAAGTCTTTATTAGAATAACACAGTGAAATCTCGTTGTTCCTAAAAAGGGTTTGCATAACTAAAATCGTAAGTCGAAATTCCAGACATTTTAACAAAATTTATTCAACATTTTTTTCTTTTGAGTAAACCTACACATTTTCGCTTGTATTTCTTATTAATGAATATGAATATTTTTTCTGAGGCACAAAATTGTGAACATATATTTCTGTTTTCCTCATTTGGATGCTTTCATTTCAAAATTCTGTAATTAAATTCTTTGTTTTCATTTGAATTTCTTCATTCTTTCATTGAATTTATATATGTGCTTGGTTTCTACTACAGAGCTTTATACCTCTCTAATGTAATTTCCGATTAGTCTGATGACAAAAGGCAATGAGAAATCTTGAAGATAGAAAGTGTGAGAGAACGTGAAAATAGTCTCAAATGTTAAAAAACCGAACCACCTTGGTGAATGTGATGCAAGTGAATTGAACGTTCGGAAGCTAATGGACATGACAGGTGTGCAGGTTTTATCAGGCACTCTATTGGAAGCAAAAATAAGTAAAAAGCAGTACAATAATACAAAAAATGCTGCTTTATTATTTTTATAAATTTTATTTCATTTGGTGGTGCGAAATGTATATATCGATTCACATATTCATTGTAAATGAATTTAAATAAGGTATGAAATGTAAGGGCAATGCCACATCAATAGATATGAAGAATTAAAAACTATAGGACAGATTCTATGCCCTTGGGCTTATAGATAAAACATTCATAAGAGGATATTGTCGAGAGAATATCATAAAATGTATATTTAATATCATAAAGTGTATGTATTTTTCACACTAAGCTTCACAACAATGTTATCCAAATATAGCTTGTAGGTAAAGATAATTAATTAAAAGTATTTACACAACTGAAAATTATATCTATAGAAACAGCCTCCACATAAATTCGAACACTATTGAAATTGCTCAGTCAACAAGAAACTTGTTAGGAGTAGATTTGGAAGTAAATGTATATTAACTTTGACCTTTCCTCTATAATATATAGTTCTAATTTCATTTAGAAAGCTTATTCTTTCTCTGATTGGTTGATGACAGTTACGAAGAAACATTTATCAACCTTTAAGAGCTCAGCACCAAACAAAGAAACATGGATTGACGGATAATTTCGAATTTTGGAATTCTGGTGTTGCGTCAACCAGTAATCTATTTTTTGAAAAAATGATAGTTCATGATAAGAAATGGGGTAACAAATGAGATTCTGCTGTTCACGACTAAATATTTTTATGGAACCATGTTTATTTTAAAAGCTGTATTTATTTTCAAAATAAGAGTATATTTAAATGGTTTATACACACATCAGCAAGATCTGCTATTCCAAATTTTTTTCAGTCTTTATTATTCTTGCTTTGTCTAAAATAAGTAATTGGATTTAGTAAATGATTATTTCTTCCATATGTAATATTAATAATAAATTAAACATCACTATCCATAACAGTGCTCATAAAGTGACGTGCCTTAACATTTAATGTAGTTCGGCTCCCACGATTTGGCAGTCGGATCACTGGGTTTGAACGAGTCTATTAGTTAAATTAGGCGACTGGTGGTAACATAAGCAAATCGCTTCCACAATTGACATCTTTAGCAAGCATCTGGTTCTAAGTTTTTAGTTTGGTGCTGAAAGCGTTAGCAGTAATAACGAAATGGCAGAGGGAAAACCATTGATGGCGAATAGCAATCGTGTTTTTAGTATGGCAGCTCTTCTAACGAACTCTCATACCTATTCAAAAATGGACTAACCCAAAGTCGACAGTCTTCTCGTCGAAGCCACTTTAAAGACGAATTGGTTAGCCATTATTTGTTGAACGAAGACTAATTATGCTGTCATAATTTTATTGAAAACTATGGGCACATAAATTCAATGATAACGTTTTTTCATTTCGAATCCTCAATACAAATAAGAATAAATCATACAGATATTTTATTAAAATAAAACAATTTAGATATTTCCTTTTCTTAGAAAACTCCAGTAATCTCATTATCCCTTGCTATTCAATACATAAAAGAGCAGACTACAACACACAAATGCATGAATCCAGCACAATTTTCTGAGGCATTAACTTCGAATCGTTATTTAAGCGAAATATAAAGAAAAACCGAACACGGATAAAAAAAACCACTTCAACTCTTGATAAGATTTTTCATACATCGTCTGCGCTTGACTTTTAGTTTCTTTTAAATAAGGTAGCGGAATCGGATGCATTCTTTCCGAAGGCGGATAACAATGCTTACATATTTAGCATTCTTTTTATGCGATTTTGATTTAACGACACTACAGAGACACGGAACACGGAGGGAAAAAACTCAACAAACACAAACAAAGCCGTGCTGAGTTGTTATTTCGAGTCGATTGAATATCAGATTTATTATCGTTCGTGGCGGAATGCCATGGAAAAAAATACTAAAATGATCCTGCTAAATTGATAACAAATGATTCTTCAATTTGTGGATAACTGCTTCGTCGAATTTCGCTGTTGTGTGCGGGGAAGGACTGTTTTCAGTGTTATTTATATCACAAGGAGTTGGATTTCATGTGGATTCAATTCGAGCTATTTTCAATACATTCTACGTTCAGATGTAATAGAGTGAATAAAAGAAATAGCTTAAAATAATATTTCGTGTATATTTTTTCTTCTCTTTGGTTATGGGAGCCATTTTCTGTCACGCTAAAAGCAGATGGTGGTATTGTTTCTGTATTGGAACATGTTTCCTGTACTTATTCTGAACGTGACGTCAAAGTTTGCTTGTTTTACGACTGATTTCAGAACTTCTCCAACAAATATTTCAAAGAATAAATTTCGAATTTATTTGTAGTAGTTGATGGTCAACGTTTATTTGTATTAAACAGCGAACATTGCTTAAATGGTAATGAAGTACATTTTATGGTAACCCTGATGTATGTCATGCGAGATTGTTTGAACAGGAGGATTAAAATCTTCGTAGACCGTCTGATTTATCTGTTTACACTAAAAATCTCTATCATAGAATGCGAATGATTGCATTCTCATATCAGTATTAAGATAGAAGGGAATGCTTTTATGTTTTAAACTACTTTGCTTAAAACCATCGAACCTTATTCTCACCCATTTTGTCTCATGAATGTTTGTTTTTCATCAAAAAATTTTACAATCTGGAAACAAATTAAGTCATTTGTAAAACTCATTGTTGAATTTCTTAGTGAAACACACATCACGCATACGTAATTATAAGAGCTAGAGGTAGACCTTATTGGGTTTCCAAAATTAAAAGAATATTTTAGAGGAGTAAACTTTAAAAAATGCAAATTAAATTATCAAATCACTTAGAAATTAAAAAAATATATTTTAATTTACATCAACTTTAGAACATACACATCTTAAAAAGTTAAATCCAGAAAGGGGATGTTCTTATAGTGAGAATTGGTAAGGATTTCATTGCACAGAGCTTGATGGTGTTCTAGAATAGAACTCATAACCATGGTAACAATTGTTGAACAGCTATCCACCGTCGAAAAGGTACAATTAAAGTGTTAGCAAAAATTGCATCCATCTTTGCGTATGATTCTCATTACAAACTAACCATTTTTGCAGAAATTTATCTTCGTTCCTAAGTAATGAAGACATGGAAGGGCATTAAAAGAAGTTAAGAAGGCAATGTTATGTTAAAGGAAAATTGTTAAGCGGCAGTATATTAAATATTTTCATATCTTGTATCCATAATGAACCTGATTTTGATTAAAATATTAGAATATAAAAACATTACAAACTATTATAACAGCAGTGAATAGCTTTTTTAAAATTTTAAGTAAACAGGTAAAACGTTGTATGTTAATAAAATGAAAATTCAATTTTGTTCTATCGAAAAAAATAATTTGATGGTTTATGTAGGGGAACACAATCGCTATTGTTTAAGGAGTGGATCCACCTTTGTGTTATTAGAGGAAAGGTAAGATATAAATAAATCAAGTTTTGGTGGTTATAAGTGAAGTATAATTTTATTTATCAAAGGCGATAAGAAAAGTGAGATACATATGTCATAGTATTTACATCGATGTAGGTGAAATATATACAACTTTTACACACAGTGGGGTGCGATGTAGAAATGTACTTCAAGTTGAACTCACGCTGCACATAGTTTATAAGCGATTTGGTTTGGGAAACATTGACATTAAAATCATCGTAAGCATAATGGATACGTTGGCATCTAGAATAATATTGGATACTAACATTTATTACTTAATCAATTATACGATAGCTTCCTTCGTAACTCAAGAGCCTCATTTGTATAAATAACAATCTAGGCGAGATTAATTTTTTACGTTTAGTATCCAGAGGTGGCAATCCATCTGGCTTTGAAGGATAACCAATCCATTTCACTTGCACAAAACCGGTATCTCATTAACATTTACTGATTGGCGACAAGAGTTACACAGTGGAAATCATATGATATTTCCATTTGGAAATTCTTCTTTTAACAAATAGAAATATTTTTAACTAACTGACTTCAAATCTCAAATGAACTGAAAGTGATCGCAAACCTTACGAACGTAACCGAACTCATAGTTGAGAAACGCAGATTCATAATGTACATGGGACCACTGACCTCTCTTTACAAACTCTTCAAAACGAACTGCGATTGTAATATGGTCATTTCTTTTCATTTCATCGTTTAATGTTTCAAAGGTATCACATTTCAAGTCAATATCCATCGGTTCAGACGGTGGCGCCCTCGAAGTACTTGCGCCGGCTTGACGGGCTCGGTTTCCTTACTTGCCATTTATATGTTATTCACATTTCTGTTCATATTACCTTTGCAAATGTTTCGAATGAAAATGTTCTTCAACTCAGTACAATTATCGACTTATAACATTACAAATGTTATTTTATCTATATTATAGCTAAATAACATTATATATCCTGTTATTATCACATCGACACGAATTTTAACGTTACATTTCTTTGCTATTATACTTAACATATAAGGGTACATAACATATACTTAACATATAAGGGCAACAAATCTGACCATTTTAGAAAGCTAAAGTTTTCGTAGACCCTATACCGGACCAAATTTAAAGACGTATTCATGTCAAAAATATTTTGTTTGTATAACGGTAGAAAGGTTTTATGAGACACAGTCATTAATTTCTAAATGAAACTTAATGTAATCGTATTAAAATATTTGGTAAAATTGAAATCTACTTATATATTAGCTTGAAAAATACATTATTTTTCATTAAGTTTCTTGATAACGTAATACGGATTTAATAAATGGTATTTGATTCATAAATACTTCCCATTAGTATTATAAAATGTTTTGAATTGAAATGTTGTGAATATGCAAAAACATTGCTTAAATTTAATATAATATAATATTGCTTAGTTACATTTAAATTTTATAAATCTTTTTAATGAAAGACTAAATCATTCGTAACATCGACGGAAATTAAACTAAATCAAACGTTGATTTTTTGTGTCTAGCATTTAAATTACTTAAGTGAAGACTTCGTGCATATACATGTTTGTATTCGTAATTTTTTATGTCGCTATGTGTTAAAATAATATCTAAAATACATTAAAAGCATATTTCATTTTAAATATGCTGAATTATAATTATACCGAAAAATTCCTAAAACGCTGCATACGCAATGTATAATAATTTGTTTCTCATACTATTTGGAATTAGAGATGAAAGTTCTTAATAAATAACCTACAAATCATCTATATTTTTTAGCATAAACATTGCACATTTCGGAATTACAAATTTTAAATTTCACAGATTTTATAGATCTGGTAGGTAAATATATAAAATAATTCCTACTTCCCCTAAATACTACTATACTTTTTGTAACCAACTTAGACATAAGAACTGATTTCAGCGTAAGGTCAGAATTATCTCAGTATTTTTTTTTATCCTTCAATTTTTCAAAATTTCAAAAAAATTTTCCATTTATCTAATTTTGAAATGTTTTGTAGATTTATTTATTTTAAATAAAATGGTTCAGGGAATTAAGGAATCGGAATTTAAAATTTTTTTACAAGCAGCAGTTTATGGAAATAATAATTAACTGCTTTTGTTTTCCTGGTAATATCGCAATGATGAAATTGAATTTGCATATTTTCTTCAGTTAAGAATATATGCTTTCTAAGCTATGATAGCTTTTATAATTGATAAATGTCGCTTGTAACATTTATGAAGAGTCGCATTTCGGCTTAGATACATAAATAAAATTATTTCTATAAGTATTTCCATAGGTAATTTTGAAAGTACAGTTCCAGTATTTCAGTTACAACTTCGCACTTTTAAATTAAATATTTTTTTACTATCACGTAGAATATTTTTTCATCAGCGACATTCAATTTTCTAATCTGAAACAAATTACGAGAAAATCATGACAAATTTAAACACATTTTATACTTCACAATTCTGTGCGATTAACAAGCATTTCTTAAGGTGATTAAAATTTAATTTGCAACAAGCGATTATGTTTCATCCAGTTGAAGTCAACGAATTGCACCGATGAATATCGAAATGTCAAGAAACAATGATTAAAATGCCGATGGATAACAAGTGAGGTACTCTTGTAAGTAGTTCTCAAATTTCCGTCTTGAAATCTCAAATAGTTAAAAATCCGGCAAATCCTCTCTGCCTAGATAAAATAGCATGATGAATTATTTGGGAAGAGAGTGCTGGATTACATATATTCTTATATTCATTTTTAACTGCACAAAAAGATTAAATTTGTATCGAACAGAAATTCGTTAATAATAATACGCTTGTATATATAAAGCGCTTCTAATTCAATTTATATGAATATAAGCACAGATTTACATTATGTGCTAATAAAAGTATGTAAAAAGTATTTCCATGGAACATTTTCGTTATCTTGAGGAGTTAATAGGAGAGTTAAAAATAGCATTTTAAATATTCGGATAGTTTCTAATATACATCCACCTGTTATCTACTGTTTCAATGTTTTTTTCCTATTGCAAAGTGTGTGACGGAATTACAGAATCGTGTTGAAACTACATCATAACACTCTGACATATTCACTTGAAAATGATTTAAATACTTAGAAGTTGTTTGACATTAACATTAATAAAATATTATTAGTTACTCAAATATTAATAAAATATTTTTCAATTATATATTAAAGAAATAAAATATTTAGTAGCAGTCACAGTAATTTGGTATTTCAACAGGGGTGTGGTGTACATGAATATTACACGGATGGATATACGATTTGATTCCAAACTAACATATAGAAATTATAAAAATCTCGAAAGGGTAATCAAAAATCTCTTTATATTATGATTGTATTTCTATTCTGAGCCATTTATGCAATGGTTCAGAATAGATGATGGATGGATTAAATTTTTAAATTATTGTTAAAATATATAAATAAATCATGCCCTCATACTTCAATTTTAATCAGTGTTACAAACCGATTCTTAATTTGATTCTTTTTAAATAAAACTAATTGTCGATTGTGTCAGTGTTTCAGTGTCAGAAATTGTCAGTGTTAATAATGCACAATTCCTTAAAATAGAAATCTTATCAAAAAGCTTGATTGCAAATGAATGATTGAATGTGCATGAATAAATTAAGAAGTGAGTTTCCAGTAATTGAATCTTGTCATTCGTTTTAATTGTTCAAAATCCATTTATTCATCTGCATAATCCATAGCGTTTTATTTACGTGACCTAATTTACATAAATCTAAGCGATTTCTAAGCAGTAATGAATTATTTTTGGAACCCAACATTGTATTATTAATGATCCTTGTAATGAGATTTTCAAGTTCATTTTAGATTTCGCGTTTCATGCATTTGTTTCGAATTCCCCATTGTTTCGAACGACCTCCCATTGTTTTTTCCAAAGCCCAAGCCTACAGCATTGTTCTCAAACACTCCCCGTTCGAATAACAAATTAAAGGCTCACTTATAAAATCCTAAAACAAAGCACGACGCACTTCACTTTTAATTATAGCCACAGCGCTAACGCTTCAATGGCTAAGTAGAGAACGACGATACCAAAGAATTCCAAACCGAGCCTCGCTATTCATATCGCTACTAAAAGTGTCGAAAAAAGTGCTGCACAGTTGATACGAATCTACTCCACAGATATGAATCTCCAGGCCATAAAACTTCAACCCGCTGCAGTTAAAGTTAAGACTCTATTTTCGTCCTACAAGAAAGCAGAACCGACGACAAAAAACCCACCCCTTAATCTCGACCAACCGTGGTAAAAATGACCTCGGTTATATTACAACATTAACTGTGCTATACATCAGGTTTATGCTCCTCCATGTTAGGTTAACGATAATGTAACCGCAAACTGGTGCGTTATAATGCGTTTATTCGTTGTTTATGACGTGTTTGTTTCGATGTGGAGAAGACTTTCCTTTTAATTTAAAAGAATCCCCCTCTGCAGTCAATGCGGTGCATGCTTCACGGCTTTTAATGACATCTGAGGGGTAATTTTCAATGATGAGTGATGGGAAGTTCGTCGAAGTTGTTGCAGCAAATTTCTCAGTGCCTTGTTCCAAACTCTGTCGTAAAATCGTAATAAAATTCTCATTTCGTCTGGGATGTGCAATTGAAATATGTGTGGTGCCCGTAATTGATGGGATAAGTGTCTGGGAGCCACGGTTTCTTGTTTAGTGCTCTAATTTGAATTTTTATGATAATTTAACTAGGGTAAACGTGAGATTTGTAATTGGTAATTGGATTCTACGACTATACGTGAGGGTAAAACTCAAGTTGAATGCTTCGAAATTAAATAAACACCAAAAAAAACCTTTTAAAGCTTGGCTTTGCACAAAAAATTTTAGTAAATCCCAGATTATACACTACCTGACATTTAAAATGCACCACCAAGAAGGAGTTGGCAGAAAGTGATGAAATTTGGCAAAGAGACAGAGACAGCAACGAGCAAAAAGTGAACTTTATTGCAGCATTATACACCTTGCCACTGAGCAGCAAGAACGTCTGGTCAGTAGGTTGTAGGACCACCGCGAGCGGCGATACAGGCAGCAACACGTCTAGGTACAGACGCAATGAGCGTGCGCATGGTGTCCTAAGGGATGGCAGCCCATTCCCTGTCAACCATTTGCCAGAGTTCGTCTTCTGAACGTGCCGGTGGCAACGCATGCAAGCGACGTCCAATGACGTCCCAGAAATGTTCGATAGGTGAGAGATCAGGGGAGACAGCTGGCCAGGGCACCTGGGTACCTTGCAGGGCATGTTGGCTGATGCGTGCCGTGTGCGGCCGGGCGTTATCCTGCTGGAAAATGGCATTGGGCACCCCCTGAAGGAAAGGTAGTGTCACCGGCTGCAGCACGTCATCCACGTATCGTTGGGCCGTCATAGTGCCCTGAATACGGACCAGAGGTGATCTGCTATCGTAGGCGATGGCGCCCCAAACCATTATACCACGTTGTCTCGCGGTATGGCGTTCCACAGATGCGGCCGGATTGGCCCTGTCACCACGTCGGCACCAGACTCGTACACGGCGACTGTCATTACTAAAACAGAAGCGTGACTCGTCTGAGAACACCACCTTGTGCCATTCCGTCGCCCACGTGGCTCTATCCCGACACCATTGCAAAAGAAGACGTCTGTGCTGTTGGGTCAATGGTAGTCGTCTCAACGGGCGCCATAAGTGCAGGCCGCCAGCGACCAATCGGCGGCTAATGGTCCTGGACGATATGGGAGCATCAAGGGTGTCCTGCACATGCTGCAAAAGGCCGGCAGACGTGGCTTGCGGGGCCGCCGATGCTTACCTGCAGATGCGTCGGTCCACACGTGCTGACGTCACTCTGGCTGCACCGGAACCCCTCAAACGTGCCACATTCCCTTGATCCAACCATCTGTGCCACAACCGGTGCACCGTGGACGCGTGTAGGTGGGTATCTGCTGAGATTTGACGCATGGACCAACCTGCCCTTCTGAGACCAATCACCATACCCCTCGTGAAGTCGTCTGTTTGCTGGAACTGTCTTGATTGGCGGCGTCCTGGCATTCTCCGCTACTAGACGTTTCCTCTGAGACACAAAAACAAATTGCAACTTGATTTACCTGGCAAACAGAGCGGCGCGAATCTGACCACTTTTGCAGGTTCCTTCCCTGGTTTTTCACTCGCCGAGCGCGAGACAGTTGCGCAGTTTGCATCATTTACATATTTCGGTGAGCTGCGTCTACCCTGAAAATTTCTGCGCACTCCTTCTGGGTGTTGCATTTTCAATGTCAGGTAGTGTATTTATGATTGGTTGGATTAAGTTTTTTGGAGTAAGGGCCTTATTTGACCAAGCAAAGCAAAGGAAATGTACCTACACCCAATGAACATTTTGCTGACACAAAATAGACTAAAATACACCCAGGGATGAATCGACCTTATGTCACCTTCAACTCGCAGGTTGCTGGTGCGGTGGAAAAATCTACTGAACCAGGTCGAACATAAATATATTTATGTATATTCATTATGAATGAGAGCACTCTCTTAAATGAAGGAAATTCAAGTGTATATTTATTTATTTACTTTTCTGATGATCGGCTAATCGAACATTACTCATTATGGCACGACAGGTTTAGGATATGCAAACCATTTTGGGTTAATCTGGTGAATCACGGGGCTGGATTCAATTTACATCTTGCATACATACCACTCATTCTTGGCACAACCCGCTTATAATGAGTCCACACATTCATTTCAGATGGATAAACATTCATGCTATGACACCACTATACTATGACAAAACTGCACTATTCCTCCAAGTGTGAATAAAGATCCAAGTAAGGAAAACAAATTTTCCGTTTCTAAGAACTGGTAACAGTTTGGAGCAGGTTTTCACACAAAAGACTGACAACTAATTACTAGGCAGTTTTCAACGCTGAGATAATCCTACAAGAGGGTTAAACACAGCAGAGAGTGAATTCATTTTGGCCCCTTTGAGTTTTTTCATGAATATGTTACAATCACAATTCCATTATAAAAATAGGTCATCATAAGCTCAACATAGATTCACCATTTGAAGTAGCTCAATTTCTTAAACAAAGCTCAATAGAGGATAAAGACACACATTGAAGTAGCAAGATCAGTTATTTGTCCTTAGGAACTGGACGAAATGGCTGGAATCCACACAAGGACTGACCTACAATTCTCGATAATATAGGTGCAAATACCGCAGATAGTATTTGTAACTCTCTCTACAAGGTCTTGGTGTCAGTTCTGGTGTCTCGACGAGGTATCTCGTCATTAGCAAAACTGCCCATATCTAGGAGGACGACATATCTCGTTATTGGAAGGAAATTGACAGATCTTTATCTCGTCATCCGAAAATAGCCAATATTAGGATGAGATATTTCGTCATAAGCAAAATGGATCATATCTTGATGGACGAGATATCTCGGTCGAAACAACTTAGAGTGCTAAGACATATTTTATCACTTCAGATCTCTATTGGATTACTTGTCGATTGGTTGATTACTGGCTGGAGACGGAAGTAGGTTAGAAAAAGTCATAAACTCACAAATATTTCTGTGTGATATGACGTCAACGTTATCTTCATCTTTATGTTTTTCCCATAACGAGTTAAGTAACACAGTTTCTCCAGGCATTACTAACGTAGTACTTGTTACTTCATGCATATCATACAAGTGTTAGTTAACGTTACCTATATCATCACCACCATTTTTGTTTCCCCATCTGTTACAGCAACATCAATTACACAAACCATCCATCATAAGATCATCAGCAACCTATCTTCCTGAACTGCATTTCGACGCAGAATCCCACCTATATCCTCCCCGATATGACGTCAATTGGATGTCAACGTTTATATTTTTCCATTCCCAAGTGTTATCATCTCACCTCTTCGAACGCCACCCAGATAGAAATGTTTGTTTCTTCCTTTCGCCTTCTCCATCTTCCACCCTTTGTGCACAGTTCTTTTTGTCTTCTCTTCATTCCCCGCGTGTTCTTTGTGTTATTGATGATGAGCTATTGGCCGCAACAGCAGCGGCAGTGTTGTCAGAATCGAAATCTGATCAGCGGCCTTATTACGGGGCGACTGCATCGATGGAATGGCGAGTGGAATCGATATTTTTCTTTCATCGGTCATCGTTCCTGTGCCGGAGATTTCGAGTGGTGCGGGGAGCTCAGAGATAATTTGTTTTCCTTGCGTTGCTCTTATTTATTCGGAATGGTAAATTGGTTGCCCATGTAAGTGCGTTGGATCAGTGTCCAAATAAGAATCTAGGTAGGCAGGTTTCAGTTTTTGGGTACGATATATTTGCCTTCTGTTTAAAATGAAAAAGGATTCTTTCCCAAAAGGGATATTTTATGCATTATTGATCTGTGCGCATCGGATATTTCATCTATTCAATTGAGGTCTTAGATTTATTCTACCAGATCTAGTTTTGAACAATGCATTTTTACGGTTAGAAATCATACATTGTTTTTGTTAGGCTATTTTTATTCTGTAATCCATTAGTTATGAATACTTAAATATCTACAGTAAAGAAATTGCCGAGATAATAGGTACAGAAATTACAAAGCTAGTGCTGTACTGGTTAGAAGAAAAATACGTACGGGCTGATTAAATAAATGAACATTAGTAGAATTAACTATTAAGCCTTATTAGTTACGTATAATAACCACATGGGAGCCATAATAATATTAACCTTCAGAGAAGTTCACACGCATATATCCGTTTTGCAATCCACAATGTTCCTTATATGACTTCTAAGCAATTTTGACCAATAGAATCTTTCATGGGATTCTTTCAACCAATAGCTAAGGTTATTTGATCTTTATGTGGGTTGTGGGGTAAGAGCAATATTAGTTTTAATCTGAAATCTTGTGACAAGCAGAGGATAACGCACGATAATATGATGAAATAGACAGAGCATGTGGGTGGAGTTGCTGCAAAATCTTAGAAGGGTTTTACGAATCGTAGTGGGTTTTACGAATCGTAGTGAGCCGATTGGCCATCAAGCCACAGACTAGAGTTTTTAATCCCACCTGATAATCATTTGGACCAATCAATAGTTTGTCCCAATGCTTTTCTCATAACCACTTGAAAGATATTCAAACCTAGTTATCGGTAGAAATAACATGATTCTTAGCGCATATGTTCCGTCTATTTCATTTGAAGGTCGATGGGGAGAAGTCTGAACTATACAACGAAAATATTTTATTTAGTTAATAATGTATCATCGGAGATTGTAAATTATCCTTCCATTACAAACAATTATGACTATAGTCAAGAATATTTATTCATTTTTTGTGTTAAAAGGGCTTTAGAAATAAACAGTGTTTCTAGAATTGAAATTATAGTTTAATCTGAATTTTATCGGTAGATATTAAATTGCTAAGAAATTGCAATATATAAGAGTGATATTGTGTTGTAATTTGGATGTAGTAGAATAGGCTGCATTTGAAATCAATTCACATAGACCATGAGGGTGCGTACTAATATAATTTTGACACCCATTTGTAGTCTTTATGGGTGCCTTAAAAGAAATTATTTTCTTTTGTATGATGAGGACAATAGCATCTGATGTTCCTTGGACAAAGATCGAGGAGTTGGAAGAACGAAGTAGGGATGTGTGTGCGAAAAAGGTGTTTTGTTCTCGATAGAGAATGGTAAGGTATCTTACAAAAGTAGAAATTTTTATTTTCGCGATGTTTTTGGTTTTTAAATGTTTAATAAATTGTGTTTCAATTACCAATAATTCAAAGAATTTCTTTGGCATTCCAAAGTGAGTCATAATATGTTCACTTATGAAATCTTTCTAAATCAATTCCTGAACTGCTACTAATCTCAGTACATGTAACACTCTTGTTGGTTTATCTTCGTGTCAAAAACTGCACTGAAGTGGCCAGTCTGGTGCAAAAATCTGTTCCAAATTGCTATCAGTTCTGGGCAAGGGACAATTTGGTTTTCCTACTTAGATATTCATTACCCCTTGGAGTAATAGAACAGTTTTTTCTCTACGGGGTATTTCGTCAAGCAAAACTGAACCGGTCTATATGGACGCGATATCTCATCCTTAGCAAAATTGACCTGATCTTGAGGTAAGATATCTCGTCTAAACTCTTGGAGGGTTATAAGGTACAAAAGCAATTTAAACAAGCAAAGCCGAGTATTTCCAAACTTCCTCCACTGGTATGCTTATCCTATGAATTTAAAAATTATTTCATACAAAACTATTGCTTTAATTGCAAAAGTTACCTTTGATCATAAATGTTCTTTTTAGGATGAGAACCGTTTGTTTGGTCATAGAAGCGACTCTTTAAGTCTGAAGGACTTTTGATTCTCGTTTCATAGGATTGGTACTGAAAAAATCTAGTTTTATCTACTTGTTTAGCGTGCGAAAATTCAAATACTTTTTTAACTTCATTACTAAATTAAATTTAAATAGTTGATATTCTCTTTCTACTGGAGCTTGTAGAATAATCTTTGAAACTCTTTTTGTCCATAATGTACCTAAACTTTATAAAGAAAACCTTCAAACGATAATGTTTAAATTTTTATTTTATTCAGCTATTGACTTAAAAAAATCCAATTTTGAAAAGCGCTGGTGTGATAAAAATATGCCTTTAAAAACTTTTTTTCGCAACATTTAAGTTAGAAAAAATTACGACTTTGCGCAAAAAATATTTTTGCATTTTTATCCGAAGGACTTTAGCATCTTTTGTTCTCACATAATACGTTGATCTTTTTCAGTTGCGAAAGACAGTGGTGGAAAAAAAACGTCCTTAAGAAGCTTTGTTCATCTCAAAATAAGATTAGACTGACGGGGTATTTTCTTCCGCGGCGTTGACTAATAAGATTTGATGAAGTCGAAAACACTCACCAATTGTTGGTTATTTTGAGAAATCCTTTTTAGAAAAGATTTCGTTCACTGGGGTTTTTTGCGTGTCTATCTATAAGTTAATTTCATGCTATATCTTCTATTATTTGTTGCTGAAAATAGACTGCCATTGTATATTTATTCAATGGAGGAAATCAAGCGTTATTTCTGAGATGCATTATGGCTCTTCTTCGAAACGTCAATTCAATAGTAAGCCCGTTGGAGCATTATTTACACGAGAATTCCCATCACCGGCCATACATTCTCCATTAAATGCATAAATCACATCCATAGGTTCACTGCATCTGTAAGTATGGATACGATAAAATTGAGTGTGTATTCAGACCACTTGAAGTACATACAAGTTCCCATTCCAAAATGGAAACCAGTAATCCGTCGTTTTCCCTCCTGGTAGTTGTCTCGACGAGGTATCTCACCATTTGTAAAACTGACCGGATGTCGATTGACGAAATATCTCGTCCTTAGAAAAAAAGCTGATCAGGTCTTGATCTCATCATTATCATAAAAAATTGACAATAATCTGATTAGGAATGTCATTAGAAAAATTGGTCAGATCTTTATTGACGAAATAGCTCGTCAAAACCACTTGGAGGGTTAACATAAACTTGATAAACTTCGAATTAAAATCAAAACTATGATTCATAATTGGGGATTTAAATTTGATGTTCTGGTAAAGGTTATTCGACTGTCTATGTTACTTTATTCATCTCGTCATAAGCAATTGGTCAGACATTGATGGGCAAGATTAACAATCATATATCAAATCGGAATTCATTTTCAGAATTTTCATCATGATATTCATAACGTATCGCCAAGTATTCGGCATGCTATTAGTTGAATAAAGAAAAAATAAAAAAATACAAAAATTACGAATTAATGATAAACATTTGGTTTTACTTCATGTTATTTTATTTCTCTGACATGATATAAATATATATATATATATATACATATGCTACCGTGAAAGACCGAAATTGGAGAATGTTGACTTTCACCGGTGAATGTCGACACATACCAAATACGTCGGTGAAAGATCGAATATTTCATTACATTCTTGTACATTCGGACCCTCACCGGTGTATGTCGACAATCACAGAGATGCTCTGGTGGAGGTCGAAACGAGAGGAGCCGAGGTTTTTTTTCCGATACCCTAATTTATACTGAATGGATACTGCAGTGAATCGTGATCTTTTTCTTGAAAAGTTAAATGCATTAATTGCGGGTAAACGAGAAGACAATTGTTTTTATTTTCTCAAGAAAAGTAATCTAAAATACTTTCTGAAATGTTACGAACCTCACAAAAACAATTTCCTCCTTCTCAAATTGTTGATACTATACGAATACAAGTCTCTGATGTCGACCGTGGTCGTACAGATAGCCGAAATGTGTTAGCGGTTGTTGTTGGAATAGAAGACTCCGACTTCTATAAACTGGCAAATAAAAATGGTACCCTCAAGCAGCTTTACACACGTAATCAGTTCGTAATTTGTAAAGAAAAGTTACTTTCCATAGATGAGATTTCTTTTCAAGAAATGTCGCTGAGAGAAGCAACTGCAGCTAATTCGAGAAGCGGGGGGCAAGGCTATACACGCTGTCATTGCAAAAGAAAGTGTTCCACAAATAAATGCAGTTGTAAAAGCAAGGGACTCTTGTGCAATTCAAAGTGCCATAATAGTTTAAGTTGTTGCAATAAATAAGATTTGAATCACATAATTAAATAAGTTTTCTATTACTATTATTTTCTTTTCTCATTTAGAATTTACTGTATAATTAAGTAAGTTTTTAATTTCTATTATTTTCTTTTCTCATTTACAATGTACTGTTTGTTTGAAGTTCTTGGTCACTCCTCTCAGAAAGAGAGGCGAAAAAGTTACGTCACCCTTGTAACGTTTTATCGCGACTGAAATACGGAGAAGAAAATATAAATCTCCGACATTCACCATTAGTGCATGGTGAATGTCGACATTTGCCCGTGTAAGTCAGTCAGAAATAAGGGTATTTAGCAAATATTTCGGACATACACCAAGCGACTATGTGAATGTTGACATTCACCGGTGAAAGTCGACATTCTCCAGATTTCGGTCTTTCACTGTAACATATATATATATATATATATATATATATATATATATATATATCTATGTTAGGGGATACCTCAACATGTAGTTTGTCACCATTTCGGGGACTTTGGCGTTTATATATATTGGCGTTGACAAATTAACTACCATATTCCAGATCTCAATACATTCTTCAGGACTTTCATCATAAAACTATTTTCGTATCCTTATTACCGTTCCATGTAATCTGCCTGTTATTAGTTGAATAAAGAGAAATACAAAATTAAGAATTAATAATAAAATCCATTGGTGGAAATTGTACTCCAAGAACAAGCCAGTTGATGTCACATTCGAAATACGTACCGGAAGCATATTCTGCCACAAAAACGCTACCGCCGCCTAACCATTTAGCTTGGCAGAAGAAACCTCTCATGTGCAGAAATAGCACACTAGGAAATTATACATCTACCCTATATTCAAAGAGTTTGCATACTTTATTATAATCATCAGTTTTCAGTACGGCACTGTCATAATCCAAACTGCCTTTAGTACACAAAAATGCGAAAACAAAATTTCTACTCACCCTCCGGTAAAAATTGATCACATTTCAGAGTTAAAGAAATAGCTTAAACGAAGCAATCTCATTATCCAACACGAGTTTGTTCGGTTGCTAGGTAACCAGTAAGCCGAAATGAGGTTAAAAAATGCCTGAAGTTTATCGTTGGTTGGAATGAAAAAGCTGCTGACGAGATATTATACTTTATTCTAAATTATACTTTGGGAGCTATACACATTATGCTGCTTTCATAAAATTTTATTAACTTTCCAAAAGTATGCTTGGATTAAAGATAGGGTACGGATAAAGGCCGTGAGGCTTTAGTGAGAACTTTCATAATCGTAAAATGTGATGTGAAGTTTCCTTAGTGAATTTTGATACTTCCCTCGGTTTAGAGAACCGTTTTTAATATGTGCATATTGGTCTACAAATAGTGTTACAGATTCTTTGAAAACTAGAAGACCCGCATGCTCATCTACGCTAAAAAATGTAATCTATTCAAGGCGAAGTGTCGTTGCATTTCATAATTTATTTCAATCCATTTATAACAATTATAGCATTCATATTCACACACAAGAGAGAGAGAGAGAGTAAATGAATTTCATAAGTCTAAATGAAATAAAATTATTAAAAATTACATATGTTTATAACATATTGTTTTATTTTTACTGGCGTTAATTCTTATTACCAGCGAAATTCATGTCAAAAGCAAAGATTCATGTTACCACAATTAGATTCTAAATGTGTGTTTAATTTCAAATTACTATCTTGCAGATTGCTTTCTGTAATCAGAATTCTAAAAAGCATGCTTTAGAAATTTCTATTCTGGCGTAAGATATTTAATTTTTAAATTAAACTTTAAATTTTTTGCAAACCAATTTAGTAGTTTACATAGAGAAATGCTTTTTCTTTGCATATTTCTTTTAAACAATTTTTATTCTAATTCTTAAAATCTAGCAAATTTAAACCCAACGGTTTGTCTGGATTCAACTTCGTCTAACCATACTACCCTCAAAATTGATCTCCGTTTTTTAAATAAATGAATCACGAAATTTATGCAATTGTCTAGCAATTTACAAATTTTTGTTTCCCTAAAAAATCTAAAAGATCGGTTTTAAATTCGTAATACATGATTGCTTATAATAAAAAGTTTTTGCGATTGGAAAGTACAGGGATGATTTTTTATTGCTAGCAGTTTTATTTTAGAGAAAATAAGTATAAAAATAGTATAAAAATTACAGTCTCTTGAATGAAATACAACGAAATAGTTTGTAGAAAAATGAATGAATGAATCTTGAATGCAGCAATCGTTTTCAGTAGAGTTCTTTCAGATGTTTCTTGCAAATTTCGTCGAATTGCTTTTGATAAAAATAAACAACATGCTAGCATTGAAGTTTCAGTTAAGTGTATTTTGTATCAATAGAGTACAATGGCACTCAAAGACATATTATTTCAGAAGAAATAAACGAAAAATTATATTTTTGTACCTTTTCTGTTGTTCAGTACCATTTGTCAATTGAATTGTCATTGTAGAGAATGGTAAGATTTATGTGTTTCTTTTGAATCTAGTCTAAGAAATTTCTATTTTTAAATAAATGGGCTTCATCATTTTTCTAATGTAATGCCTCAAATGTTGTGTAAATCGTTACACAAATAATTTAACAATCTCAATTCCATTAAAATGAAGCAGAATTGAAGTCAAATAGATAAAAAAACAGTGTTTCACATACAATGTTTTGCGTTATTTTGACTTGACCAGAGTGGACCCTTACACTGTAAAAATGCAACCAACCACAACCGTTATTTTCTATACATTTAATTCCGATAGGATCGTCTGTGTGAAATATTAAAAAATGAACTTCATATACTTTCTGTAACCCTCTGATTGGTTTCGACGAGATATCTCGTCTATTAAGATATGACCAATTTTGCTTATGACGAGATATCTCGTCATCAAAATATTGATGATTGTTCGATGATGACGAGATCAAGATCTGGTTTTTCTTCTAATGACGGGATATCTCGTCCATCAAGATCTGTCAGCTTTGCTAATGACGAGGACAAGGACCACCAGGTGGGTTGAACGTAAGTTTAGATATAGTTTATAGTGTTAAAACATTTTTTGAAAGATAATTCTCATAAAATATCCCTCTGGTCAGAAAAACAATCTGGTTGTGGTTGCTCTCTTGTCTGTTGATTACTCTGTATTTTCTATTTTAAAAAGTCACTTAACTTTGATAAATAATACAATTTTGATCCAGAAATGCTCACAACTATTAAATTACATTTCAGTTTGATGCTATCTACAATAAGCCTTTACCTACCAGCATCAATGCCGCGACTGAACTATTCCCACGCTACTAGAAAAATGGCACTTATCTACACTGAAACACTTTAATTTTCTAAATTAAATTTACTTAATCTTATGAAATGTTGGACCGAGGATGTTTGCTAAAGTAAAATGTTCAGAGAATGTTTCCGGGAAATGAATAGTGCCCTTGGAATGTTTGCCAAAATGAAAATTGTTCCAGAAATGTTTAATAACATGACATCTTATGAGAATAATTACCAGAATGAGACGTGTTCCAAGTTATTTGCGAAATGAAAAGTGTACGGGGTTATAAAACTCGCAAAATGTGCAATCATAGGACATATAAATGATTCTAAAATGTTTTATTGATTCAGTGATTTAAAATTTGCGGTCCACATGTGGTCAGTCGACAACTATATTGCAACTCACAGGACTAATCACAAAATAAAAATAATTCATCCATATTTGCGTACATTGTGATTTATTAAATAAAATAGTTCTTATTAATGCTTATCAAAGTCATCGACTTTGTAATGAAAGAGAAGGAGCATGTGCACGCAGCGTTATGTTATTTCTTCCAGTACCTCGGTTTGAAAATCTGTCACGTGGCTGTGGGAAAAAGCATAAATTCTTAATTATTGAATTGTTAAAATGATTATCCACAGTGATAAGAAAATACTAGTCTGTTCTTCGGTAGACAATCAACTAAGTGGATTCGTAAGCCCACGTGATTTATTCTTCAGAGATATTAAGACAGCGATTCCATCCACATGCTCAGTCTATTTCATTAAAAGGTCGATGATCAAAACCATTCTCCACAAAAGTAACAAATTTATTTACGAAGAATGCACCTGTATTACAATCCTATGAGCTTCCCGAGATTTTCGGTTAGTATTGATTGTTACCCCAACGCCACTGTTGGGCATAATCCACTAAATTTTTTATTCAGCTGATTAATTCATTTAAATTTCAATCGTGATTAAAAATAATTATGATTGAAAATGATTTTTAAATCATGATTAAAGTCAATCATGATTTAAAAAGTAATCATAATCATAAATCAATTAGTTTTTATTCATTCAGTCCTTAGTTTTAGTCGGGAATATGTCAACTAAGTTTCTGTAATAAAGGTATACAAAATTAGTTTGGCGAAATCTTTTTACTCTCAATTTTAATGACTCTAATCGCGAATCGATTCAAGGAAATTCATTGCTACCATACAATCTAATTTAAACTATGTTTTATCTTTTATTTGATTCATTTTTTGTTGAGTAAAGGTAATTTAGTTTCGCAATAAAAGTTAAATCGACAAATAAGTTCATTACGTTATTCTCTTTTCCATTTTATTGTAATTTTCCTATTCAACATGTGGGTAGGAGGGTAATGTATTGAAAAACCTACTAATTTTACTTGATGGAGAGTGCTGAATGGAAGAATAATTTCAATCATAAGTTTTAGTCATCAGTACTTGATTAAAACTGAATTGAAATCAATCATTAGTTAACGTGAAAGGACTAAAACTAATCATTAGTTACTCATTAGTCATTAATAATTTTTGAGTCCTTAGAGTTTTCATCTTTAGTCAGATTAAACTTTGCACAACACCACTTACTCATCGACCTTCTAAAGAAATAGACAGAGCATATGGACGGATGTTGCTCTGGTAAGATCTCAGAAGGGTAAGTCACGTGGACTTACGAATCGAGGTAGACGATTGGTTAAAGAAGCGCAGTCTATCTTAGCGTTTTTAATCCCTGTGGATAATCACTTTAACCAATCATTAATTTGCCCCACATTAGGATTCATGTTTTTTTTCCACAACCACATGACAGATATTCAAACCGAGAAACCGGAAGAAATAGCATGAAACTGAGCTCACATGCTCCGTCTATTTTATTAGCAGTTCGATGCGCACATACTGACAAAACAACCACGTCTATTGCTTGAAAGAATCTTAAGAAAGGTTCTATTAGCCAATGAGCTCAAAACAGGTTAGAACTGATGCAGGGAAAACTACAGGGTGAAGAACTAACTTCTACATATTCACACTTCAGAGGTTTAAATATAACTATTTTTACGGGAAATAAAATGAAAAAAAGGGGGATAGAGAATAAGTGACGAGAGTCATCTACCCTTTCAAGAAATCTTGAAAGGTTAACCAGGCCGAAGGTGACCTCGGATTGGAACATAAACGGTCGCTTGGGGATATCGCACCCCATGTTCAACTTGTAATAAGGAAACATGCTTATCAACCTAATTTTATGTTCCATTAAAATTAAATGTTATTAACTTAATTATTTAAATAAGAAATGAAAAGAAAAAAACAGGCATGTAGGTTATTCCTCTAAGGGGTACCATTCGAAAGCGACCCAACTACGCTACAATCACAGGCCTTTAATCCATAAAGTAATCCTTCAATATTTATAGCAGACTGCACTTTAATCGTTCGAACTCTAAATTAATTGTTAAATATTCATAATGAACAGTCGCTCAAACTTCCTACTACTGCTTCATTCATTCCATAAACGGTCGCTTGTGGATATCGCACCCCATGTTCAACTTGTAATAAGGAAACATGCTTATCAACCTAATTTTATTTTCCATTAAAATTAAATGTTATTAACTTAATTATTTAAATAAGAAATGAAAAGAAAAAAACAGGCATGTAGGTTATTCCTCTAAAGGGTACCATTCGAAAGCGACCCAACTACGCTACAATCACAGGCCTTTAATCAATAAAGTAATCCTTCAATATTTATAGCAGACTGCACTTTAATCGTTCGAACTCTAAATTAATTGTTAAATATTCATAATGAACAGTCGCTCAAACTTCCTACTACTGCTTCATTCATTCCATAAACGGTCGCTTGTGGATATCGCACCTCATGTTCAACTTGTAATAAGGAAACATGCTTATCAACCTAATTTTATTTTCCATTAAAATTAAATGTTATTAACTTAATTATTTAAATAAGAAATGAAAAGAAAAAAACAGGCATGTAGGTTATTCCTCTAAAGGGTACCATTCGAAAGCGACCCAACTACGCTACAATCACAGGCCTTTAATCAATAAAGTAATCCTTCAATATTTATAGCAGACTGCACTTTAATCGTTCGAACTCTAAATTAATTGTTAAATATTCATAATGAACAGTCGCTCAAACTTCCTACTACTGCTTCATTCATTCCATAAACGGTCGCTTGTGGATATCGCACCCCATGTTCAACTTGTAATAAGGAAACATGCTTATCAACCTAATTTTATTTTCCATTAAAATTAAATGTTATTAACTTAATTATTTAAATAAGAAATGAAAGGGAAAACAGGCATGTAGGTTATTCCTCTAAGGGGTACCATTCGAAAGCGACCAAACTACGCTACAATCACAGGCCTTTAATCAATAAAGTAATCCTTCAATATTAATAGCAGACTGCACTTTAATCGTTTGAACACTAAATTAATTGTTAAATATTCATAATGAACAGTCGCTCAAGCTTCCTACTACTGCTTCATTCATTCCATAATCCAACATCAAGCCCGAGTATTCACATTAAAACTACGATTTGTATCCTTGAAACAACGTTCCATTTTTTAAACATATTAACATATTCAAAGGATTAAATCTCTTAAATATTCTAATATCAGTTTTATTTAGGGTATATGATTGATTAAGATCTAAAATGAAAGTTACTATCAATCAAATTGAATGGAAAGCAAGAAAACATGTAATGTGTCGAAATTATAGATATTTAACATATATATACACAGCACCTAAATTCGAGGTAATAAAATTAACAATTCCACAAATGTACTCTTAGGTACGAGAGTTTAAATTTAATAGCTGTAACAAAAAGTGCATAAACCTATAATATGTATAAAGTCAATACATTTATAAATATTGCTTTTATTGAGCTAGTTTTATGTACGACAGCATAATAAAGTCCTAAAGTAACCTCCAAAAATCATTTTTGATTTATTCAACGTTTAAATATATCCTGTGAAATGCACTTAATATCTGAATCACATGTACGTGTATAAGATACTTATTCCTACATCACATTTTGAAGGGTAATCTAAAAGCCTTTTAAGAATTTTCATCTTTACATTTCTTTTATCATATTACATCTTATGGAACAAATACGCTCAATAACTTTATTTGTACGATAAAGTTTTCAATTCTAGAGTGTTTCATGTTTGATGATTGGTTACTAAAATTCGGAAATAGAATCTATCAAACCTTTTAAACTTCGAAAAGTAAAACACGTACTTTTAAAATAAGCATAATTTTATTCCGTTTTTAAAACGACTATTCATATAATGCCGAGTTACATATGTAATTGAGAGTAGTTAATCGAAGAACTCATTTTCTTTCATGTTTCTTCCATTTTTCTTCCGCAATCTGACTTGTACTACAGTTGTCAACAATTTGCGCCAATTAGAAAGACAACTTTTAAAATTTTACCCTATTACATGTTCTTATTCGTGAAACAACTCGTATAAGACAAGTATTTAAGGTACCAATCAAGTATCTATATATTGTATAATTGTTGAAGTGGCTTTGTATACAAGCTGATAAAGATTATTTTTCTAATTTTATTCTGATATTTATATTTATATTAGTTGTTCTATCTGTTAAAAATTTAAATCATAATAGTTAGCTTACAAAATATTAAAATTGAAAATTTCGCACCCGGGCTGCAATATCACCATAAATCAAAATTGTATAATTTTACAGGAGAGCTTGTGAAAGTTTGAAAAGCCTAAACCAGGGTTCTCTCATCATCATTTCAATAAAATTTCTTTTTAACTTAGAGTGATGGCAGTTTTGCAGCATGAAGAAACCAGCTTTTGCAATCTTTCTATGCAAAAATATTTTTGATTTATGGCAATATTGCAGCCGGGGTGCGATATTATTACAACAATGGATTAACTCACAGGTGTTACATGTTAGAAATGGGTTAGCTGAAAAGATAAAAACTGAAGATTTTATTGCAACAAAATGGACGAATTCGCAGATGTTGCGATGGAAATGGTTTAATGATTGTAACGTCTAGTAGCTCTAGACCTTTGATGATACCAATTGTTCGGTAGTGTAAATTCAACCACTCCAGTCACAAACAACCAGAGAGAATAAATAAACTAAAAAACACTTATTTTGAGCTGAACGATGACAAAATTTGAAATAAACGTTAATAAAATCTTGTCTGATATTTAAATTTACACAGAAAAGAAAATTTTCAGATACAGGAAGGATCGTGATTTGTGCAGGAATTAACTTTGCAGTACAATATGTACTGGGGATAAGGTGTTGATCAGTATACTATGCAGCAGTTGAACGACTACTCGAAGAGCCAGCTTACAGCTAACAAAATAAAAGACGGAACGACGGTTTCCATAGATGGAAGAATTTATTTTAATTCATACATCAAAGGCTATGCACATGAAATTTGATGCAACGGATACGAACAAAACAGAGTACTCTTGTTTTCACAACTCACCATCAATGTTGTGAGTGAGTACCAATATACTGCAGCAGACAATTTGTCAAAGCAAAAACCCTCTTCACTTGTAATGTCACGCATAATTATGAATGGAATATGTTGTATATTGAGACTGGTTTATTCATGAATGTATGTCCCCAGTGACTTGCAACACCTCATTTTCTCGGTATTCACAAATCATGGATTAACCCGATATTGCTGTAAGTTCTTCATGTGTACCGTGGTAGCAAACTATTGTCAAATATCGAGCTGGGCAGTTTAAATTGACTTGAAATCTCTGCACTAAAAACTACTCCGTACGGCAAGTTGATGGCAAAATACTGCTTGGTGCAGTTTGGCCTGATCTGGCCCTTGCGCAAAAATAAATCAACTAACCAATCATACAGCAACAGGCAATTTGTCAAAACAAAACCCCTCTTTACTTGCAGTGTCACGCAGAATTATGAATAGATGATATGTATTGGCAACTGGTTTATACCTGAATATGTGTACCCAGTTACTTGGAACAGCTAATTTTCTCTGTATTTACAAATCATGACCTACCCACTGTTGCTGCAATATCCTCATTTGCAACGGGATAGTAAACGTTTGCCAAATATCGAGCTTTACCAGGTTAAATTGACGTCAAATTTCTCTTCCACTAAAACTACTCCATACAACAACTTGACGGGAAAAATATTGCTTGATGCGGTTCGGTCCTTGAGCCATAAGAATTTAACTAATCAACCATACAGCAGCAGACTATTTGTCAAAGCCAAAAACCACTTTACTTGCAATGTCACGCGGAATTATGAATAGAAGATGCAATAGCTCATTTTTTCTGTATTCAAAATTCATGGATTAACCCACTGTTGCCATAAGGTCTTCGATTGTATAGAGAAAGCAAACTGTTTGCAAATATTGAGCTCGACGGATTCAATTAGACGTAAAATCCTGAGCTAGATTCAAAATCTCAAACCTCTAACCATTTTAAAGCCATTCAGCAACTAAACAATTTCTCAAAGGTAAAACCCATTCACTTACAACGTCACGCAGGATTATGAATCCGTTTCGAAAAGCACTCTTCACACGGGCCACGCTCGCTTAACTTTCATTTCCGCCGGAGCTTCCACTCTGTCTCGGAAGCCCGACGCAACCGCCCACAGTGGCAGTCGTCGTCGCTGCCTTCACCCGATTTACCTCCCAAAAGAGAAACAGCGCGAAATTAAACGAATGACAGATTCGGGGCGCTGATAAATTGTGAACTTCGGCTATGTGTCAAAACACTTTGTCAACCGAAACAGCGGCAGGGCGTCGTTATGCACCAACTCGTGCCGAGGAGTTTTCAAAGTCAAATCCTTTCGCAAAAGCAATGAATAACTGCCGCTGATATCTGCAGGATTGTGTTGGTGTGTGCGGGGAAGGCAGGACCTTCCTGAAGTCTGTTTATGGTAGATTGATTGGGGGCGGAAGTTGCCGAAAAGACTAATGGTTTGCAATAGATTTCCTCTTAAATCGATTCGTATCCCAAGTTCTGCCATGGAGGATTAGGGTCAGCGTTGAAAGGATGTCCGAATTACCTTGAATTCAGTTCGAAAGTCCCTTTTTTTGCGAAAAAATTTTGTTCTCGTTTTCTGGCACTTTATTTGAAAATGGACGACGGGATCAATTGTGATTTGCGGGTAGAACGTAATAGATTTCTGAATATGATATGGTACAGCATTGTTATTGTCAGGGGGACATCTGGTTTTAGAAGGTGGATCTTGAAATATTTCTGCCCTAAGACATTTTAGAAAACTTTTCAAATGATAGTTATTGGAAAGTCACGTCAATAAAAGCGTAATGTATATACAGTGCAACTTGGATAATTCGAAGCTGAAGGGACCACTAAAAGAATTCGAATTATCCAAAACTTCGAATTAAAAAAGTTACATCTTTTAACTTTAATTTCAGGTCTAGTGAATGCTTGAAAAGATTATTCTGTCAATAAGTAAATTTTTATTCAGAAAGATCATGGTATGAAAGACTTAAACATTATATGTATGTAAACAAAATAAGATTTACATTACGTAAGCTACAGTACTGTGACATCTTAAGCGCCCAAGAGTCTAGGATGGCGGGCTGTAGACCGGAAGTTTCATGTTAAGAGTCCTTCACTACTACGCTTGCGCATGTGAAGAGGATAAAAAAACAGTTAGCTCACGGACTCCTTTTAGTTGAGACGTCTTCGTAGCAATTCGGATAAAATTCAATATAAAATTAAGCATTTTGTTTCGCGCGTCCATTGTCAACCCATGTTTTGTCTGTGTAAAAATAAATGTTATTTTTTTAATGTCCAAAAAAAGTTTGGATTAATTCGTCACAGTACATATGACATGTACTGTAGCACACTTAACTTTACATGTACTGTACTTAAACTTCGAATTAAGGAAGTTGAACTTCGAATTATCCACGATTTTTTAACATTGGTTTAATGAGAAGTTCAAGGGACTAAGAGAAATCTTCGAATTAACGACGATTTCGAATTGTAGACGTTCGTTTTATCCAAGTTGCACTGTACTATATCAATCATAGCTTAAAACAGAATTGAAGACAACTGAGGGCTAACCCACATTTTGTGAAAATTTCGTGTACATTCGAATAAAACGAACAGTTGCAATCAATGTAGACGTACATCTAGCTATAGATCGGATTGCAGCATATCAAAACCGACTTAGTGATAAATTCGTTATGAACTTCTGTTGGTTTTGGCTTTCCCTCGGCTTGTCTTCGTGTCGAAAACTTCCCTGTAGTGGCCAGCCTCTGGTACAAACCTGTTCCAAACTGTTACTTGTTCTAGGCAATGGACAATGTGTTTTTCTTGGATCTGAGTTTCCTTTGGAGTAATAGGGCAGTGTTTTGTCTCAACGAGGTATCTCGTCATTAGTAAATCACAAAACCGACCAGATCTTGGTGGACGAGATATCTCCTCAACATAATTGAAGACAACAGACTCTGTTCATAATTGAAGACAACAGAGGCCAAAGCGAAATTTTGCACAAAAAAAGGAGTTGAAATAGTAGACGCACCTCTAGAGATATATCTGATGACAGCATATCAAAATAGACAAAGGGAAAACTGGATTATTCCAACTTAAAGGTTTTAAGCCTAAAGCTTTTGAATTGAAGACAACAGTTGGCTAACCTTCATTTTGCAAAAACCAAGAAATGAAATGTTGTTACAGTCACCATAGACACAGACCTAGAGATATAATCATAGAAATAGTATACCAAAATAGACATCGTCATAACTGGGTTATCCCAAGATCTGTTGGTGTACTAGATATTTTCTGAAGATCCAAAACTTTTCAAAATGCCAGTCTTGGACACATGAAAACATCATTGATATGCTTATTTTTGTCGTTTATGCTTACGTGTTATGGTGAAAACAAATGGCAAAATCAATTCATAAGAATACTTTACTTTTCTCTATTAAAACTGATTTGAATCTGGTGGTTGTCTCGACGAGATATCTCGTCATTAGATAAACTAACCAGATATTGTTGAATGCGATATCTCATTAGAAAAAAATTACCTGATCTTGAGATCATCATAAACAAAATAGGCAATAACTTGATGACGTCATATCTCACCATAAAGATCGTGTTACTTTTGTTGATGATACCTAGTCGAAACAATCGCTAGGAGGGTTAAAGTGTATGTTCACAAAAGCTAATTGTGGTACCATAACTTAGATGAGAACTCTTTCCTACATACTATATTCAAAATAAGAATTAACACCTTTAAGAAATACACGAAATGCTGCTTTTTATTTATCATTATTTTTTTATTTCATTTGGTGATGAAATAGGAATGACGATGCTTATCAGGAAAATGAAACGGTAAACTTTCTATGACGTACGTGGATTACTTTTTATACTAGCTCTATATATCATTGATTAGAGTAATATTTAAATACATTCAGAAGAAATTGCTCTCTCTCTGAATGCATTCATATTAAATCATGACATAGATAAAAGGAAGCGAGTAATGCAAGCTATATTTATGATAAAATAATAGAAAGTGCAACGATATTTATATAGAAGCTTAGTAAAATGCGCATGCGATTGTATAATTAAAATATTAATAAGTATTATATTTTCTGTTTAAGTTTTTATTTCCACTTAGAATTATTAATTGAATTGTATAGTTTTGAGCTGTGAGTTTAATTTAGTGAGATCTGTATTGCTAAGTTTTGTGAGATTACCGTGGCTGAGATATATTTTTAGTTGAGATTTATTCAGATTTATTACTTTGGGTTGAAAATATTCATGAACAATGAAGCATATCAAGGGTATGTATGTTTCAATGTGCGCATTCATTATTTATAAATACTCCTCAAAAATTATAAGCACTCGAATAGAAGTGATCTATAGAGCCCGCTGTATTCTTATCTTAACAAGCTTCAAGACTAGTGTTCATTGTAAATGCATTTACTTAGAATATCAAATTTAAGTTACAACATTGACGTCAATAGCTTTAGGCAATTTAAAAACTAACGGTGTAGTTATTCTCATGTCTGCTAGCTTTATAATTGATTTTGTACTTAATAGAATCTTAAATTGTATGTTAAAAATGTAGATCCTAAAACTTATTTTATTTCTTCTTTTTTAGGTAAGTGTATATTGGAGAATGGTACTTTGGAATCAATAGCTACAAATAGCGAAATATATCATTATATACAGGTATTTTAATGAGTAACATTATGTTTTTCAGACTTATTAGTACATAATTACCGATGTCTTATGTAATGTCCAATTATTACTTTTCAGACTGCCTGGTACATTTCTGTAAAGCATTTTTTATTACATCTATAACGTAATATCCAATGTTCTTAAGATTGTTTTAGTCGTTAAATTTTTAAACATCTTTGCTTTTGAACTTATATTAAAATTAGTCCCTTCATATTTCGTAGCAAACACACTTACACACAATGGATCAAACGCAATCAAGAATATTTTAAACAACGCAAACAGATTTCTCAATTTCGATAAGATTTATCTACAACAGTTTAACATAAAGAAAGCAAGAAAGAAATCTCTTGTGTACAGCTCGAGTTTATTCAAACAAACGCTCTCAAGACTTGTTTGAACACAAACAAAAACAGTTCGCTCATTGTAATCCTCTCTACTTAAATGTGCATTTAATGATCTTACTCACTAAGTAAAGTTTAAAGATCACAGGACGCGTTGAACAAAGTTTAGCACGTTCTTAAAGAATTTTGTTTTTCAAAAGAAATAATGGGGCAAAAAACGCTGTTTGCTCTTCCTTCAAAGAATATTAGCGGCCTGGAAAATCCATTTTAATGAAAATATATATTACAATTATTATAAAAAGCTAATAAAAAATAATAATTACAAGTAATCAGAAACGGCGAAAATGTAATTTCTTTTATTACACTATACTAAATATTTAATTATAATGCTTCAAAAGGAGTTTTAAAATGTAGATAAATCGTAAACAAATAATTAATAGGAATATTTGCGTTGAAATGAAGCATAGGGAGAAAGTAATATTAAATATTTGTACACAACGATATGCAATTCAAGGTGTGACTTGGAAAAATTTATTCCATAATAGGTTAAAGTGTTTTAAATTTGCTCTCACCGTTTCTCAAAAGAAGTAATTTTTACTTACATTATTCGTTTTAATTATAAATATTGCATCTTCTCGGAAAAAGGGACGCCATTAAAAATTTAGTAAGAATTATTGGTTGATTGTTCAGTAGTTGAATTAACGTCGCACTGGAGCAACTCTAGGTTTATCGGTAACTGTCCGAAGAAATCCGAATCTCGAGAAAGATTCATAGGAGAGCGAACCAATAAAAAGTTTAACAAAATCTTAAGGCTATATTTTACTTTTCAAGAAATGAAATTTGTTGAATTCTTTCAGGTGTTTATTCAAAATAAGTAGCATATACTTTCTGATTTGATTTCTATTGTTTGTTAGAGTTTAATGCAATCATTTTGTCAGATGAAAAAAATCTTAATTTTAGTTGGATCGCATATATCTATGAGAAGTTTCTATTAAGCAAAATGTAGGTGGCGGTAGTGTTTTTACTAGGAACGTGTGTCCTGTACACATACCTGACTTGTCGTCACTTGGCTAGTTTTTCGAATACAATTTCACACATCGCCAATAAAAATACCATAGGATGAAAATTCAGAATTTATATATGACTAACAAAATTACCCGGTGATGCTCGGGTTGAATTGGTTAAATGTTGATTCTATTTCATAGAAAAATGCAAGAATCATTTAAGTGTACAGAAAATACGTTTTAACTTTTTCATAGCTTCTACAATTTACGCAAATATGTATACATAATATGTCCATTCGTATAATCCATTTCATATTCATCACACTCTTGCTGTAAGACAAACTACAAAAGCTTTTTCTGATATCACTTCTGAAGTCGATTTTGAGTTTTGGAATGATTACGAATGCAATTAGATTCATTTTCAGAGAAAATAAGAAACTTTCAGCTTATAGTCTTGCACTCAGTTTTCCAATCAATATTTATTATTTGAGGTACCCTTGCACCATGAATTCAATATTTTCGAATTACATTATCATTGTGAGAGGATGGCAAATTAAACTGTTACGGCATTCGTGGTTAATTTATTCTGAAGCTCACATTTTTGTCTTAAATATTCTATTCAGCCGCACGTGGAATAACAGAGCTTGTTTAAAATAAATGTCATCAGTTTAGACAAAGCAAACTCAATCGATTACACTTTTTGCAAAATCACTCAATGAATCAATGAATGTTTTACAGGCACCTAAGTTGTATAGGAACAGTTTCAACTTCAAGTAAGCAACCTCGTCCTTCTGCCACTTAAGACAAAAAAAAATTATATTTTTCAACAGTCCTAGCTTACATACTTCCTTACTATGATACTATTCCAAGATCAGTTGTTCCTCTTGAATTCATTTAACAATTTTACGTGCAATATTCGCATTGGATCCCCTTTCCATAGCACCAATGTATAAAAAAATATAATTAAAAAACAAAAATGTGTTTGTTTTTTCGAGGGTAAAAAAGACTTCAGATCGCTGGAAGAAAATCACCAATTCTAAATTCTTACCTCGTTTTATCTCAACTTATAATTGTGTTTCTTCTAGGATACACTAAGACGGGTAACAGGAACTAAACGGGGAAAAAAGGAACACAAAAACAGAACGAAAATAAGAAGAAACGCAACAAAACTTCATTTGCGAGGCAGAAGTATCAAAAATTTACACAATACAAAAGAAGAGAGTTCTTTTGTTATTCTGGGGTCTCTTTCTTCCCAGCTATAAGGATTTTGAGAATAATGTCGCATTCATGTACACGTCGTTTCTCTGTTCCTTTTTCATGCACAGTTCCTATTTAATATTCGTTGGAATCGATTTATATTTCTACTTCTAAGGCTTCTTGCAGCTGGCGAATGTGCGCGTTGTTCTTACCGAGTGAAAATCAGGAATGCTGTAGAGGGGTGACCATTATTTGACTAGCCCTAAATCTGCTAGTTCTTAGTTGTCTTAACGTTTTGACTGCTGGAAATATTAACCGAGTTTTGGCATTCTTATGGGTTGAGAAACAGATGAAACTTTAGTCAAACTTTAAACAAAAATCTGCGAGTTGTGGGTTTGATCCCTGTAATTTACCTCGGGTGTATTTCTCTCTTTTATATCAGTTAAACTTTCTTTATGTGTATTTCCACTACTTGACGTAGTCTATTTTATGTTTGGTGTGGCATTTTGGTAACCCGATTGGTAACGTCTTAGTAGACTCAGATGGCTAAAGACATTTGGGGACTTAAAAGTGAATGGATAAGTGTTGTCTAGATCTATATTTCTTTAACATATATTATGAGTATAATAGTTTCTTTGTCATCATTGTTCATAAGAGAAATGCAAGTAAATTAAATGAAATCCGCTTACTCAAATTTCAGCGTAGCTATTTGCAAAATTACACTAGCTCCGATTTTATATGGTCTAAAACATTTTTTTCTATGAGGAAGTATCCTCTAGAAATATCTGGTACCCTTATATGGTCTGTGCTCCGGTTAAACCTATTCGGAGCGCAGTATCTCGTCTGAGGGCCAAATACATTTCGCGGACCGCATCTCATCTACGAGCTAGGTAAACCTGTCTGGAGGATCACATCTGCTCTGTGGGGCTGATAAAAATATTTGCTTGGCCGTATCTGGCGGGCGGGTTGGATAAACTTTTTTGGGGTCAGTATCTGGCATCTGGGCTTGGTGAAAATATTTGAAGTGTCATATCTGGTCTTTGTTTCTGAGGTCAATCGCTAAAACTGATTTATTTTACGAATACGTTTTTTTTTTGGTAGACTGGTTAAACCTCATCCTGAAAATAATAACAGCTATATAAGTTATGATTAGCTATTGAGAAATCTCAATAGCTAATCATAACTTATATGATTGCTGAAAAAATTTAAGTGACTCTTTGAGGAAAGTGTCACTAAAATATCGTTGCTGTTTGGACCATAAGATAAATCATAAATCACATTAATATAAAAGGGGGCAAGAAATAAAAATGTTTTTCTCATTGCAGAAAAAAATGTAATTGCTTCAACTGAAAGCATTTGAATTTTCAAACAGTAATTTCATTTTTACGTTCCCTTATCTAAAAAATGTTTGTCTTCAATCTCCGCCCAAGCTCACTTTTCATTTAAAGCCTTCCAAAGAATTATGACTCAAAAATGAAATATCAAATTCATCTCCCAGTAATCTTCCAGAAAAGAGGCATCGTTCTCAATTTACCTCCCTCTCTTAAGTAGCTGATGACGTATTCTCAGCCTCGCAGGTGAAATCCTTCTTCGTCTATTCAGAAACAAATTGGAGCTCCATAAATCTTAACAAGAGAATTGTTATTTTCTTTAACGGGTTATCTAAATATAAAATGCGATTGCGAAGAGAGAACATTCCGCAGGAAAATCTCTCAATTCACGGAGAATTGTAGCTCGGAATTAAAAATGGCATCGCATTTAAGTCTTGAGAGATGTAGTGTCAGCCAATTATTCGTGTGACAGCTTTACGGCAGTGGAGTATGACGTGGAGAGTGGGAAGGGATCTTCCAACAAAGGAACACGACTGGATAAATGTGAGGAGATTAAAGTATCATGAATTACAATGTTATTTACTCAGGAAAAAATGCGAAAAGAATTGACGTGTACGCTGTATCCTTCTAAATTGATTCTTTAGTGAAATCCGTTTTCGATAGAAAGTTGTTTTTGGTAGCAGGGAAGAGTGTTTTCTTTGTGTGATAGGTTAATTAAATATTGTCAAAAGAAACGGGATCTAGTTTATTTTATTGTAATGTATTTTGGAAAAGCTTCCGTAAAGGATTTATTTCTGCTAAATAGATTCTTCATATGTAATACATTCTTCTTTCTTGTTTTAATAATTTATCGAATGTTTGCTTTTTCAATACATATTCATAAACTCTAAATAAAATAACCATTCAGTATTGCTCATATTTAACACTCATAGAGGTTGTATCGACGAAGTTTCTCGTCAACATCAAAAATGACCAGATCTTGATGTAAAAGGTATCTCGCCATTAGAAGAAAACTCACCAGATCTTGATCTCGTCATCATTAAAAAATCGCAATATCTTGATGACGAGATATCTCGCCAATAGAAAAAATTGTAAGATCTTGATGAACAAGATATCTCGTCGAAACCACATCGAAGGTTAATTCATAATGAAAGATATTTCGCTATGAAACATTGAGATTATGAATTAAATTATATTGAATAAGATTTTGAATTATAAAGTATTAATAAAATGCTACTAAATCATAAAATATTACATTTTCCAGTTATAATTACAATAACCTAAGTTTAAAGTGTATGGTTTCTGATCATTCGAATACTTTTTTAACTTTCTAAACAGGATTTGTTTAGAAAGCTAAATCACTCTTTCATATTAAAAATAGAATATTTTTTGACCGCATAGTGGAAGATCATTAAATCAATGCAAGAAATTATACAAAGTAATGATAAATATAAGTAGACATATAATTAATTGTGACACTGTCTTTATATAAGCGAATTTGTACACAAATTGTCATGAACCTGACCTAGGGGTAAAATGTTCGAGATGCTTGAAGTTTAAAGTCAGTAAATAAAGAAAAAATGTATGAAACGGCAAGAAGAGGTTGTGAAACCCACCCAATCAGTAAATTTAGTCGTTTACATACAGGCTTCCGAGAGAGGAATGAACTGGCGTTGAATGAAAAATGAGTCTGTGTGCCTGGGGAAATGAATCGAGAATATAAATAGTGATCAAATGAAAGTATTTCCGGTTTTTGGAACAGATATGCGCAGGGATTTAAATAAATTCTGTGTAGTGTTCGTGGCATGAGAAAAAATGAAAATACGACACTTAAATACTTTGTCCAACACAAAAAGATATTTATTAAAAATCCTAAATAGCATCGGGAATCAGATGTTATTCCATCGATTCAATCACCTTCGCGTTCAATCTCGGAACTGAGTCCCCTTATTTTCGATGTGAGGATATTTTTCTGAGTAGGGAAACGATGGAGATGATTTGATTGGTTAGAATGTCCCTAGCGTGGGGAAAAATCCGCGCGTAGGGGAAAAGAGGGAGGTGATCTGATTGGTTATGGATTGGAAAAAAGGAATAGGCTTTGCGAAAAGGATAGTTTTCGTGATGGTTTAGTTTGGGAATTACATATATATATCAGCATCGTGATGGAAACTTTCTGTATTGTAAGTGGCATTTTGAAAAAGTTGAAATGCCACGTTTCTTCTAGAGAAATATTTATTTATATATTTTTTACCCTATGCCAGACCTCGAACTTTTCGCCATAAGTCTCTGTCTGGAAGCCCATTATAGTCTTGAAACAGAAATAAAACATGGAACTCTATGAGCAGTATATTTCATGGCGACGTCATTAAGATCATGGCAACTGTTGAAGTGGGTTTTTGTCATGTCTGAAAAGCCACACAGAGGTCAAATTGGAGGGTTACACACGCCAATTTGGTGTGGTGTACATCCTGGCTTGGAGATTGAGGCGGAGTGCTCTCAAATATGTACATATTTATCTCATTAGTATATCTTTTCTGTGTATCTTATATATATATATATATATATATATATATATATATATATATATATATATATATATATATATATATATATATATATATATATATATATATACTTCTTCATAGTGTAGTTTCTTTAAATGCATGTCTGTTCAGCTCGAATATTTATATAGACAATTTAGTCTTTGCATTTGGGTTCATATTTTTAGTTTGTATGTTTTAAATGTATAATTAAATTTTTTGGCATTTGTCCTCATCTCTCAAAATTTTGCATGTGTATATTTAAATGATTATTAATTAAGTTTTGGAATTTATCTTTATGTGTTGTGTAGCAACAAAATGCTTGCTTTTGCTATTTGGAAAGAAGTCTGTTCTCACTAAAGATTTAGAATTTTTATTATATTGAACTCTCTTGGCAGCGGATGAGTGTAAATATATATGTAAAATATTTGAATGAATGTACGTAAATTCTACCAAGCTTCTTGTGCTGGTTTCTGAGGAGCCAGGAGTGCCCTCCCAGCCACCCCTTGTCTGGCCTTAAACCCTTGTTGGTAGGCTGAGTGGTCTGGGTCATAAAAACCAAATTGTTAAAGAAGATTATTCAGGTAGTCGCGTCCAGTGAGAACACGAATACAGTGGACACCTGTAACTCTCAGAAGATCATGTGGTAACTGACTTTAGCAAGGAATTCCAATCTTTATCTTTCATACATCTGTAAATATAATATAAATGAGGAAGGTGCGAACAGAAAATTCAGTATAAATCAACACTATTTAATTATTACATGAAAAAAATCCAGGATAGACAATAATATACAGACTATTTACAAAAAAATGGTTGATACAATTAACACTGTCGTCAGCATAATATCTCTGGGCTTGCTGTCTTTTCGAGTCCCTCCTCTATCGACCATCTACCTCCTTGGAAAGTCGTCGTCTCTCTTTTGTAGCATGGCATAGCTTAGGGCTGAAGTTCTGTTTATGTCTTTGAACATACTACACACCGTTCAATCATAAATCCTGTTTGTACATCACCACAATTCGGACGTCCTGATAATGGTCCTGCCTCCAGGGCCATCAGCGGATATCGAATAGAAAAATCTAGAAATGTGAAATCTCTTTGTTTTGACCCAAGGAACTCTGAACTCCAACCCACATCAGATCATTCGTCTTCAGCAATATTATGTCGGGAATGTTTGATATTTTGTATTTATAACATTTTTTTCTGTCAATCGAAGGACATGGCTGAGGTAATTCTGAACCGACCTTAGCTGAGACATTACCATGAGAAACATGGAATTCGAAACGCATATTCCCAAACTGAACCTAAAGGTTCTTTGCATCCATTCACACCCTATCTGGTTATTTATATCCAATATTATAGTATTTACGTCCAACCAAAGGAGGATAATAAATTCATTAGTCGTACCCAATAACCTAAATCTATTGTCCCCTACCGGCCCGAATCCTGGATCTACATGTGAGGATTAACAACTGCAATCATTTAAAACACGGTCAATGGATTATCGAATGGAGGCGATGGCCTATGCAGATTCTCAGCGCAGTATAGGAATACCAATATCTCCGACCTCCCGCATGCTTGTTAAATTGTAACTGCAATGAAAGCGATGCCCGTGAATATTTCATGTGCGTTCGCGCTTTGCAGGAGTAGGTAGGCGATCCATTCATTGTGTGAGAAGTCACCAAAGGCTGCTGGGGTATGCTGTGATACTTTCCACTTAAGCAGACCAAAGCTGTGGGATTTTGAAGCTATGTATGCTAACTATCGGTGGACCATTGAGGCTTGACTATTAATGGGGATGAGTTGGGAAGTGGTGTTCAGAGGTCTCTGTGAGTTGGGTCGTTGAAATAGTTTTGCGGTAGGGAGTCTTGAGTGTGTTAGGTTTGATGTGCTTTTACTACTTTTAGTATGAGGATTGCTGAGGATAATTTAACTAACGGGCACTGAATTTATAGTATATGTGCTCGTCCCTTTGAAACATACTCCATTTATAGTATATTTTCAGTTATTTGAAACGGCCCTGAATTTATAGTAAATGTCTTAATTTCTTTGAAACAATACTGGGTGTATAGTATGGCTTTATTCCTTTGAAATAGCTTTGAATAACATATCTTCATTTCTTTGAAATAGCAGCGCTTAATTTATAGGATATGTCTTCATTCCTTCAAAATAGCATTGTAGTACTTGCCTTCATCTCTTTGAAAATGCACTGAATTTATGTAGGGTATGTCTTCATTCCTTTAAAGCAGCACTGAATTCAGAATACATGACGCCCTTTTTCGGAAACAGCACTGAATTTAAAGTATATTTCTTCATCCCTTTGAAACGTCACTGAATATATAGTGCATAAGTTTTAATTCCCATTTAAAACTTCCGCGAGCAAAGTATTATGAAGCGTACTAATTCAGCAAGCTTTCCAATAACCTTTTAAAGCAACAAGTTCCTTTTTAAAATAAAAATATGGCTTTCGTCACTTTTATTTGTTTCATTCACCAAGGACTGCCAGGGTATGTGAGAATAGTTTTGAAACTATGTACACTAACTATTGTTGATCGATTGGTGTTGGAGTCTTAGGGGAAAAGTGGAAGGGTCAGGTTGAAAAGTGTCTTCGAAAGGTCTCTGTGAGGAGTAAAAATAGTTGTGTCGTAGTGAAAGTTTTAGTTATGTTATTCATTTCCGAGATTTTAACTAAACAGCACTGAAATTGTGGTGTATGTCTTCATTTCTCAATGTGGAGTATGACAAACCGTGCTAGTGCATCAATTGCATTGTTGCTTTTTTAAATATTAAATGATGACTTGCATCATTCAGTATTGCTTCTCGTTAAATTTTATTTGTTTCCTTTAACCCAACAAATTGTTCAGAGATCAAATCAAACAGATGGCAGATCATAATGTTCATTAATATTATCTATTATCATGTCCGCTATTTATGAATATTTCTATTGTTAGAAAGTTTGCTATTTTCATCAGGAACACATTTCAGTGACCTGGATTTTAATATTGGATTATTTTAATTTCGATTTATTCATTAATTTGGAATTTGATCAATTCTTAACTTCATTCCTACAAATGTCATTTGTATTTAATACTTTACTTTCTAAACAGTGTTAATCTACAACCGAGTCCAAATTGCCAACAAATAAATTAAGAGAATAAATTCTCTAGAGTATGTTAGAATATGTAATATCGATCTCTGCGTATAACTTGTTAGAGATGAGGCCAAATATTACCGTTTTAAAATTATTTTTTTATAACTTGTGAAATTGGTATTACTATTTTTGAAACCCGACTGACTGGGGAAAAGGCAGTTATTTTCCTTCGAGTTATTTTGAAGTAAAATTAAAATTTCATTTTTTAATATTAGATTATTACATTATTTTAAATAAATTCTTATATGAATTAGCTAAACTGATGAAATAATGCATCATTCCGTGTATAACATGATTTGAATAAGAACAAAATATTACTACATATGGGTTAAAATTCTAAATTTTTCTTTATTTTTAATTCATTTCAGCAGTTTGTGAATGTCCTTCAATATATAATTAATACGACAAGCAAGCATCCTGAATGTTTCAGCATGAATAATGAGTTGAGTCATCTCAAAATTGCACAGAAATTAACACTTTAATATATCTATAATCATAGGTTAGATAATTCACATCGCAATTTCTTTCACACACAGTCGTTAATTTCAACAATAAACAAAATCAGAAGAAAAACATAATCAGAATTTATGAGAACAATAAAAACATTCCCGTAATTAGTGTCTGTAATTAGTTTTTTATTGACAAGTATGAAACAAAGCAAATCAGTCTCCATAATGCATTTTTGAGTGATCTTGTTACTCGAAGAGCGATAATTTCCTCTTCAACGATACTAATTACGCATTAAAACGTGATTTAATTTTATCAAACGGGTTACCATTCATTAGGTTGGTTGGTTTTAATGGCACAAGGACCAGATCTGGCGATGCCACGCTAAGCAATATTTTTTCATCGAATGACTTGACAAACATACACAAGGAAAATTTTCACTGTCACAGTCGAGAGAAATACACCCAGCTTAGGATAAACTTATATTAGGATAAACTTATGAAACAATTTTAAAACACAATAATCAAGAGAAGTTTGAGTATTTCTTAAAGTTATCAATGTGTTATAGTTTATCAGAGGAATAAGCATAATTTAGTAAAAAAATTGAATACATGTGAAATGACATGTAAAATTGCAGAAATTGACTCTACTATGTGTTTCATAATCTGAGGTTTGTATTCCATATCATAGGCACATTTGTTTACTATGTAAAGTCACGGAAAAAACGAACTACCCCCTTTATTTCGAGAACTATTCATAGTACAGCAAATTGAAAAATATCATCGATAAGGAATAACGTACTATACAAATTCAAATAAAAACAAATTGCATTAGGGGACATCTACATATCAAATTTTGCACAAACAACAAAATTTCCATTAGAAACACCCCGCTTTGATGCCTTAATGAGATTGCACATCGTTAAATTAATCTAAATATGAAATTTCATGACTTTATCTTTATATCCGGATATTTTCATAGATAAATTTGCTGTCAATTTGAGGGATCATCTCTACATTGGAAATCGCTATTCGTAGATTGAGATTAATTGTAGTTATAGCTACCTGAATTTCAAATTTGAACATTATTTCAAGCGTATTTGTCAGCATGTGCAAACGATCCGAGAATTATAATATTTACTATGCAAGTGAAAACGATTGGAGAATTACATGTGTAAACGATCCGAGAATTATAATATTTACTATGCAAGTGAAAACGATTGGAGAATTACATGGACAAACGATCAGAGAATTATAATATTTACTATGCAAGTAAAAACGATTGGAGAATTACATGTGCAAACAATCCCAGAATTATTATCCGAGGTTTGTCAGACGTTCTTTAGACTTTTGGTTGCCCCCTAAAATCGCAATAATAAGGAAAATTTAATGTAACTCAAAAACTAACTATTGGAATGAGCTGAAATTTTGCATGATCATATTAGAAGTCCTTCTGTATCGATTTCCATCAAAATTACTGTGTCACGGTGATGTTCAAATTCATAATTTTTTCAAATATTAATTTAATAACTATTAATGAGATTTAATAACTATTGCATACTAAAAACTATTTGTAAAATAAAATATTAGGTGGATTTTGTTTGGGTTGTTTAACAGTTACATGGTACAAAATATCAGCGCTATAGAAATATTATTTAGGAAGATATCCATAAAAGTCTACGAAACTGATTTAACAAAAGGAGATCCAATCTTTCTGTACTCATAACTTAGAAACAGTAAGACCTAATGACATGAAATTTGGAAGTTAAATTTTGATATAGATTTGAATTTGTGTCAAAATAGGGAAATTATGAAGTTGGTGATCAATTTAATATGAAGACGACCCCTTATGCAAATTTTATGAATTTGAATTTATAGAAGCCGTTAGTTGCTGTAGAATGCCATCTTTGAATTTTCTGTATTGTAAAAATTTCTGGAATGAAGAGGGGTGGTTCGGTTTTTTTCCGCAACTGTACTTATATTGGGTAATGTAATTTCCACACTCTACATATCCACTTTAAATATTGAATGTTTTGTATTTATATTCAGCATTTCATGTAAATTATTTCGATAGCTTACTTTTTGAATAAGAAATTAAATAATATATTTGAAATGGAATAATAATTAATCAGGATATCCTTTTATATTCGCTTATGTTTATATACTTACAATAACTTCCCCTTATGCCTAACTATTAGTGGAACTCAGACCATCTGATCAGGAAGGAACATTGTTCAACGGAAGTGCTATGTAATTAGTTAATTATGGGTCATTTAGTGGATCATTAATTTGAACAATGGATGAATGAAATCTACAGTGACTTAGTTAAGACGTTATTAGTTTCTTAAATGCAGTGTTTGGAATAGAAGACAAAATAAGGCAAGTGCAGATTCGAGCAGGAGTGGTAACCAAAATTATACATAAACAAAACAACGCAATTTTCAGAAATTATTTATTAAGCAGTAAGCCTATTTTTATTTCCTCTGAGTATAGTATAGTTAATGTACAAGTAACAAAATTTACTTTCGTTATATATTTTTATAAAATATAAAAATGGGTAAAATAAATATAAATCAAATTACCTATTGGACTTCGTTTTTGTAAAACAAATTCATCTATGTCTGGCTCGATAAAAGTGGTTGCCATTAGTGAGGTCTCAAAGTGCTCATCATAAAATGTTGATCTAATTTTACTCTTCAAGTGCTTAAGCTTTGAAAATAATTTTTTACATATATGTACGACCCACAGGGGGTTAGTTATTTGGTCCATGCTTAATGTGCATTTAATTATTTTGGCCTAGCTGGGGGCATAGGAGTGGAGATACAGACTAGATCTTAATGGAGGAGATTTCTCGTCCTTAAAAAAATTGATGAGATCTTGGACGATATATCTCGTCGATACCACTTTTAAGGTTAAGACTGTTTATAGACTTAGTTCCACAATTGGTTTATATGAGCGTTGTTTTCACAAGCTCCTTTTTATAAGAAAACTATGCATTGAAATGAGGCATCTGATAAATATTCAACAAATAGCAAATGGTTGAATGTTTACATGAGAGTAGATAAATTGGTATCTATCGAATTTGATACTTGTCCACATTAAAGAGAAATCAATCGAGATTGTTCTTGTAATTTTTAAGTTATCTTATCTTGCAGCTACTTTTTCCATTTGATATCCCTTACATAAAATCCACTACATTTAAGTATCAAAACAGATATTAAGACTGTTTATGGACCCAGTTAGGGGTGGAATAAAATAGCAGGGTTGCTTCAATTTCTAAGTGGTTTTGAAGAGATATCTCATACATAAAGAACCGTCCAACTTTGATTTTGACGAGATATCTCGTTATCAGAATATCTCCGATTTTTTGATGATGGCGAGATCAAATTCTGGTCAGGTTTCTTCTAATGACAAGGTATATCATCCATCAATATCTGTTCCATTTTGCTAATGAAGAGATATCTCATCTTAAAGATATTCTCAATTTTTTTATGATTACGAGATCAAATATTCTAACGACAAGATATCTCATCCATCAAGATTTGGTCAGTTTTTTCTTCTAATGACGAGATATCTCCTCGAGATAAAACCAGGAGGGTTAATAAATTTCATGTGGCGTAAATAAAACAAACACCACCTGTTACATCCCAAATAATTCTGCATGCACTCTTGAAAATCAATGCATGGTAAATAAATTGCTTTAAAGGAAATTGAACACATTGTGTTAGAATCAATTACCTCCTTCTCAGCCGTGAGCCATTTTTTAAACATAAAGCCATTTGATTCAGACTGACTGCTTCCCATACTTGCACCTCTTAAATCAATTTAAATTAGTGTTTTTTTAACAACTGCGCTCAGAAACATCATTGAAAGTGATTTGTGAGAAAGCAATTACATTACACGTGTCTTGGAAAACAATGACAAAGCGGAGTTGCTTAATGCGTACATGACTAATTGGATTTTAATGTTTTAAAATGGTCTTACACGACCATGGAAATAAAATTAATCATCCATAAATTCATAAAAAATCGCTTTCTTTAGATATTAGCATTGCTAAGCAGAAAATGAAAATACATTTTTAAGTTGTTGCGTTGGTACTTGAAATACAATTTTGCGGTCGATTAGTTTAAGACTGAGTCCTATTGTCAGACGTTATGCATGGAATATAGAACCAAGTTTTATCTTCGATTGTATGCATAAGATAATATTTTGAAAATTACATCTGTTATAGTAGCTTTATTTTGATAAATGTCATTAGTGCAAAGTGCCGGACAAAAAAAAGTGTCATTTTCTAAAATAATTTTGATAATGGAACCTCTAGGAAGGAGAATTCAATTTCTTAAATAAATATAGTTTTCACATCAGTCTTTAGTTGTATTATCTTTTAACTAATCGTCTCCGCTCCTTATCTTTTAATTACTTTATTTTTCAACTTATCTAACTTTAAATTTTCAATTTAAAAACACTGAATAAATGTAATTCCTTTATATTCATAAATTTAACTTCTTATAGTCATAAATTTAACTATTCTTATTCTTAATCGAAAGAGACTTTGACTCCAAATAAAAATCATTTTTGCAATCTTAAGTCAGAATCAGTCTCTTTTTATATGTCCTCGTCGAAGCAAGGAAACGATCTATAATTCAGATGAATAAATATTAGATTATTAATATATTATAGTAATAAAAATAAGCATTAAGCTATTTAACGTACTTTGTAAATTTGGATATATATCTATTGATCTTAGGCTGCAATAGTAGACCAACCCAAAAAATCGCATTTTGAGAACAGATAAGTATGTAGGTAGTTAAATAACGTTGTGCTGGAGTAACACAACGGGCCATTGGCAACGGTCAGTGATCAATCAGGAATTGAAAAACCCAGGACAACACCTTATAATTTAGAACCACGGTCAGATAACGAGGTCAACACCTGTACATTTTGAGGAAAAAAAGGATTTAAGGTTTTGATTACTATAACAATATATAGCATACAGTAAAACACCTGTGGCATCTAGCTGTTCAATATTCAATTGGAAGATTTGCCAGACTGCTGCTGGAAAGAATGCGTAGCTTCCTACATTGAGAAAAGTTCTTACTCCAAATTCGTATTTTTGGAGTTTGCAACTATTGCATCCCATGAGCCATATATTCATCCCATCATCATATTTAAATGTATATATCATATACATTTAAATATGTTGATAAACAATTTGTTACTACTAATAAATATCAGAATGTTGGCATCAGTATTTTTTGTGGATGAGGCGGACACGGGCAGACATTTCAGTAAGAATCAACTACCGTTTAATGAAAATTTATTTAAACGTACAGAGTTCATCGACCTTCTAAGGAAATAGACAGAGCATGTGCACACAGCGTCATGATATTCCTGCTCTGTTTTAAGGTATGTCACATGGTTATGGGTAGGTAGTTGAATTAAGGTCGCAGTGGAGCAATACAACGGGTGACTGACGACGAAGGGAAAAGATCCGATGATAACTTCTCGCAACTTTGAACAACGGTCAGATGACGAGGTCTACACCTGAGCTGTTACACGTCCACGTCTCTCGAAACTTTCGCACCACACGAATGTGAGGATATTTAAGGACAGATTTACCGCTTACGGGCACTCACGTACCCGATGCTCTTTGGTTAGATCGAGTTTCGAACTCGCAACACTCTGGTTGTTAATCTGCTACTCTTCCGACCGAGTTACAGTGGCTCCAGGTGGTTATGCTAAAAAGCATGAATCCTAATGTAAGACAAATTATTGATTGGTTAAAGTAATTATGCAACGTTATTAAAAACACTAGGCTGTGCTTCGATAGCCAGTCGGCCCACGTGGATTCGTAAGACCACTTGTCTTTCCCTTCTGTTATATTACGACAGCAACTCCACTATCCACGAGCTCTGTCTATTTCATTAGAAGGTGGATGGGAGGGATGGAGTGACGTCATCTCAAAGCTGGATGTCTTGCGCATGCGCCGCTTGTTAAGTCAATATTTCAAGCTGTTTATCCCCACAACATACTATGTTGTTTGCCTACGTGTTGATAGAATGTAATTTGAAAATCAGGTATTTTTAAAAACACGTTCAGGAGTTTTTGCGTGCAATTCACTGAATGTGATCAAAGCATTTATGCATATATAATGCTGGTGTTCAAGTATCCTGAAGAACTTTCAGCATGCGTGATAATATATAAATCAAATATGTTTCCGCATCACGCATCTATGGCTATTTTTTGTTTACACGCAAAAGGTAAGTTCAAGGTAGAAGTTTCGAGAGGAACATAGGAAACGATTAGAGAAATAATAGATTTATTAAAAGGTACGTAAAAGCATATACGTATCCCAATAATACCATTCCTATGTCCTATTTGTAAAGAAATATAACTCTTCGTTTTTTAATAGTGGAAAAATAGATTTTCTCGACTTTTTTAACTAGCTATTAGATTGATTAATGTCATCACAAAGGACTCCATTATTATCGATAAGTTTGGAAGCTTCTCGACGTTTGCTCAAGAACCAATAAAATATCAACACATGATTATAATGTAACGAAATATTTAATTATGCAAATTACAGGTATAATTCTACTTAATTATATATAAATTACTAAAAAGTACTATTTTGAGTCTAGCAGATGTATTCACAACTCCGAGGTTAGCCGCGGATCAACGATAATTCCCGGGTTATTGAAGAAACCGTATTCACAATGCCTGATCCGAGGTTTACAAAATAGGTTCAAAGTCTATAAAATATACACCTCACTCTTTTATTAAACTTACTCGTGGTATTCTATCAAGCAATTGTTCAATATTTAATGTGTGATATTTTACCATCCTTCAAGTAGAACTTCGTACAGCTGATGTATGTTCGAAAGGTTACGGATTTTACGGTCAAGTTTATCCCAAGACACTTCGGAATGAGATTGAGATTCTAGGATGGCCAATGTAGAATTTTAAACAACTCGAGTCTTACCATTTTTAGCAATACAGTTTCTACATAAATTAGGAGAATGTTTCGCGTCATTTTCATTCAGGAAAAGAAATCCACGACCAGTCAGACGCATCCACATGCAAATTATGCACAAATCCCACATGGTATAGCTCGCTATTAGAAAAAGTCTTAGTAGCCATGATCCGTCAAAATTCCACTGACGTTGGATAAATTGCAAACTGCATTGCCTCCAAAACAGTCGCACACTGTTACAGAACCACCTCCATGCTTCATGGTGGGCAATATACTCTAAGGTTGCATCCTTCCGTTGCCGGACAAACTTACTTTTCTTACTCTTCTCTATATTACAAAAAGTTTGGATTTAGATGTCTGTATATAGGACGCTTTTCCAGTCTCCAAAAGTGAAAATTTTATGTTTTCTGACCCAGAGTATCTCTTCTTTTTATTAATAGCTCGTAGAAATTGGTTATTTTTAGCTGTCCATATCCATTCAGACCATCTTCTTTCAATACTCCCTTTACAGTGGTCAATATCACTGGTGTACTTCGCAGTAAATTATAGTTTGAATATGATTGAGGCGCAGTTTGAATTGATTACTGTTTTCATGGGACATTCAAATATTGCTCTTCAGTTTTTGAAGCTATTTTCAAAAACTGAAGAGCAATATTGAAAAGAATGCAGATTGAAAACTATCTCTATTCTGCCCAGTTTCACCAAATGTTTTAGTGTCGTATGCACAATATTCACAGAAATCTTTTCAGAAGTGGTTATTTTGCAGTGACATACAAGTCTATTGCAGAGGTTCCATTATTGCTCATTAATTCTTTCTTAGAAGTATATGAATCAAATTTGGCAAATTGCAACCCCACAAATGTGTTTGAAAAACAGTATTAAACAAAATAGTTCCCGAAAATTTAAATTGTATCAAAACTTAATTCTTAGCTTTTACTTATTATTTGCAATGAGAAGATCACGTGATTCGCCAAAAATTTACATTATCCCAATTTTACGTCGTGCTTTTCGGAAACTGTCTGGTCCTTGCGCTATAAATACCCCACTACCCTTATAGGGCTATACTGAAAAATGTTCAATTAGCTGGCCATTATGAATAAAACTGTGTCGTCTACCCACAAATACATTGTTTTCTTTTTCCGCGTGTTTTGTCGAATCTCTATTTATTTATATTCAACGAATCATTCTTTCATCATTTAAATCATATTTTTCTCTAGCTGTATTGCCTTAATTTGTTGCATAGCCATATTTTCATACTTCATATTTGATTAGTATCCATCTATTACATTTGATATCCGTTTTAGCGTAACTCGTTTCAGTATCATTCAACTCACGTAAAATGTAGAATTTTTTCCACTGTATGTACTAACTCCAGTTGTATGCATTGTTCTTTCGGTAATCAATGTTTTCTGTGCTCTTGAATAGGCAAGCTTATCAAGAAATTGTAACACCACCACAGTTTCCTCATAAATACAAACATTGCATTAAATTTAGGAACAGAAAAGCCATTCATTTGCATGTCTTTTCAGACAAGTTTCGTATTCTCGTTACATCTTGCATTAAGATTTATATATTCGTAGCATTTCTTAAAGTGCCAAAGGACAGGACTCTCTTTTATTGGGAGAAAGCCAGAAGGCGTTGAGTTACTCCAAATGTGCTTTTGGGTACATTCAATTTGTGATGGTGAATAAACCCTTCATTTTAAAAATGAGTTATTATCCCAGTCTAAATTACGTTTTGCACTTAAAAACAGGAATCACGCTTCACGTTGGCAAAAATTAAGAGAAACGTTTCTTTTAATGAATACATGAACTGTATTCATTTAGTGCTACAAATTATTTTGAAAGAAAATGATGGTGCGATCTCATTAAGTTTACTGTTAAGATGTATCGAAAACGTGAAATAAAAACTAAAGCTAATGTAGCTTTTGATGGTAAATGCTTCGAAACTTGAATTTATCTTCAATAAATGAACCATACTCCCAAATTGTTTTCCATTGAAACATGAAAATATTGCACGTATTTATATTTAGATACATTTTTTTTAAATTATAAAATATACTTTATGAATGCTCGAAACTATGGTGAAGCTAATAAAAATAGTTCATTTGAAATAATGTAACCATAAGTAATGATAGCATATCTTAATTTGAGCCACCTACGACTGCAGATTTAATAGCATAACTGTATTTGATTAACTAAATTATATTCAAATTATTTTCTGTCCATTTTTCTTGCAACTTTTACATAAACGTCTTATATAACTAATGAGTGATAACTGTGAAAACTGAGTTACAATATTCTGTTAATTGCGATAATTTTTCTAATAAAAATTGCTTGGATAATACCCTAATATGCTACTAAAATTTATGTGAAGCAATGCTTCCAAAAAATACAGGTTGGTTGTTTTTATGGCTCAAAGGATAAATCTGACCAAACTGCGCCAAGTAATGTGTTGTTTTCGTCAAGTAAATAGACTTCACACCCACAATAAAAGTTCTATTGACGCAGGAAAGATAAATACACCCAGGGTAGTAACATGAATCGAACCCGCCCGCTTACAGCTAGCAGGATGTAAGCAAACCACTGAGTCACAAAAGAGACGTAGAAAACAAGTACTTCTCTATTTTCTTTTGACAAATTCCTTTGGACATACTGGCATAATACATGAGAAAAACTGACCTTGTATAAGGATCGATAGCCACCTCCATCAAATGCAGTAGCTATACAAGCAGACACAATTATTCTTATGGATTTTAAAGATTTCATACAAAAGTAGCAATCAAATATTTTGTCTAAACGAAGTATATATTTTCCTTCTCTTTGGGTCGCGATGTAGTCCATCAAAGGCAAGTTGACATTCAAGTCACGTGGTTTTGGACGAGTCGATCCATTAAATTAGGAAGCAGATTAAACGTAAATAATGCGTTTCACGAGTGTGTTGTTTATGGTTCTGAATTTATCGTTCTCTGCCGGAAGACAGCAGTGGTTACAAGTTGACGAAAAATAACCACCTGTGACGATCATCATACGAGATTTTGTATATGGCAGCCCTTTCCCTTACGAGCGCAACCACTTTCGTATAAACGGACTTCCCCAAGGTCATATGTCTTCTCACCGCAGCGGTACTATAGCTTCCGACGATCCTCTGAGACTATTATTCTCTAAGGCTTTGTTTAAGCATAATATATTTTCATTTAAGTTTCTCTATGTGTGTGAAACACTAGAGCGGACACTTAAGATACCTTAACAGCTCGTAAATACAATAGCACTTGCTCCGCTTATCGCTCGTGTGAAATTGATGCGAATACCCTTTGGGGAAGCTGCCTCCTTACAAATACTAACGCAAAATCTGTGCATCACCATTTGTCATTGTACGAGTACAAATACTTACAAATTTAGTGTCATGTAGATAAATATATGTGACCGTTCGAGAAATTCTAGCCTTACAAATGCTGACACAAAACCTATACATCACCACTTGTAGTAGTATAAATAAGTGAATTTAATGCCATGCTGTTAAGTATATGTAACAGTTAGGGAAATTGCAGCTTTGAAAATACTGTGATCCAAAATCTGTATCACCATTTGTCATTGAACAAATACTCGTACTTGCAAATTTGGCGTCATGTATATGACCTTTGAGGAAATTGTAGCCTTGCAAATACTGAAGCAAAATCTATATAATATCATCATTGTACAAATAATTGACAATTTAGTGTTACGTTCATAAGTATGTGTAACCGATGGGAAAGTTGCAGCAAACAAGTATACTGATTAAAAACCTATGCATCACCATTCGTTATTGAGCAAATACTGTCAAATTGAGTGTCATGTAGGTAAATCTATGTAACCGTTGCGGATATTACAGCCTTGCAAATACTGGCACAAAGTCTATACATTAAAATTCATCACTGTAGAAATAATTGCAAATTTAATGCCATATAGATACGTATATGTAACCGTTTTGGAAAATTGCATCCTAGCAAATAATGACGCAAAATATATGCATCACCATTCGTCATTGAACGAATACTTAGAAATTTAGTACCATGTAAGTAAAAATATATAGCTGATACTTCATACGTCTGCAGCAAATGTTGTAAAAATGAATATCGAACCATATATATAATACTTTACCGTATATTCCCCTTGTGACACAAATACTTATGTTTAAGAAGCTGCTTCAAAATTTCGCCATTTTCAATGCGATCAGCATCATTAAATTTTATTACTTTCACATCATTACTATTAGTTCATGCTAGCAGTCGTTTTAACTGTGATTTTGTAGGTGCTAAACGATTTAGTGGCTACTAAGTGAAGCTGTTAAAACATTTATTTGCGTTTAGTAATGAAGAAACTGCGATAATGGTTAGAAATTGGGGATGCACTTTATGAAGTTCGTACGTTTACTGCCTCCACGATAAAAGTGTTAAGATCTTCAGTTTAATATGTCTTTATTATGATGTAATTGCACACTCGAGTGAATTTGACTTCTTCAGGAGGCAATAAAACTGCAAAATCTGTTTTCAAAGTTATTAAGCCTTTTAAACGGTTGCTTATATCAATTTACATTAATTTGCGTAACCGTAAAATTTGAATCCTTGAAGAAACTTATCAAAACTCTAATGTAACAGTTGGTAGTTATTGCTAGGATAAATATATAAATACAATTAAATTGATATATCTTATTATCTTACCTATTTCTAAGAAGATCGAAATGCATTTTATTGCATTTATCTAAAATTCAATGCATAAAAGAAAAGGTATATATATAAACCTAAACATTAATAAATATTTTTCAATTACTCATTAAAGGCTTTTAATTGAAGGTGAAATGTATACTTAATTATCTTTAAGAACATTATACGAAAGCCTAATTACATTTACTTCATTTCCCAAGGTGTCATTAAACTTAAATATTAATAAAATATTTAGTACCAGTTTAAAGTTAATATTAAGTGTTAGTATAGTAGAACCTATGAGGGTTCATATGCATAATTACACCTTGTAATCTTGTCTTACCTGCAGGACTACCAGTTTCGAATTTCTTGACCAATAGTATATTTCCTAGGCAAACGCTTCTTGACACATAAAATATTCAACAAATAAAAAGTGGTTATTTAATCATTATTTGTGTTGTGGGATTAAATAAATACTACACTATTAGGAAATTCCGTTGCTTTCACAAGGTGAACAAAATAAATTTTAATTACATATTAAATATTCTGAATTCGAAACGTGAAAGTGAAATACAAGCTCATGTTTTATTTTAGAACATTACAAGAAAATCCTATTATACAGCTCAATTATTTCTCAGTGTTCAATTATGACTGAAGTATCAGTTTTAATTACTGTTTCTCATAAATTGATTCAAAATATGCATGTTTTAGATATATACTTCCCTACGTCATAATCTAAAGCATAACACAAAGAAAATTACTCTAAATTAAGATGCTCTTAATGATGTAAATTGTACAGAAATGTCCAGATGTATCCTTTATTAGAAATGTCGCTAGATCCACATAAATGTGGATATTAATGTATTGCGATATGACTAATTTGATGTTCAACATATTGAATTATTTTCCAGTTGCTGTGTATCATATTATATTAAGTCTTTGAACAAACTTGTTAAGAACATATATAGTGAAAAATGATGACTATGTATATTTGAAATGAAAAGATATGATTCTCTGTATATCGATCGAATTAACACAGTTATTTAACGTTATTTTAAAGTTGCATATATTTTCCTTCCGAATAATTGAAAATATATCGACCGAATCGATATAAAAGAACTTGAAAGGCACATGTATTTGTCAACAGAAAATTTATCAATTTCTGCATGATTTGAAAAGATAAAATACCATGTTCTACATAAGATACAAAATTCAGTCATAGTTGAAAAGAATCTATCATGTTTTAAGGTTTTTGCATACCAATTTTGCTAAAATAGACATCGAATTCATGATTCAATTGAATAAGTTAGCATCAAAATTTCAAAGGAATGAATTATATATCAAAACATGAATTGATATTTGTTATTTCCTTTTTATGATCAATACAGAAAATATGCCTTTAGTAAAGAATATACGACTATTCTGCTGTGTCGTATCAAAAATGTCTTTTTACAAAGAAAAATGCAATATATTTATAATTGTTTGATCTATTTTAAAGCATTGATTTTATTATTATCATATTAGACAAGCAGAGTATAATATGTATAGCATGAAAGCTAAATTTTGAAATGATAAATAAATGACATTTCTCAAAAATTAAAATTCTGTAGGCTTGTGTGTACATCTTAAGCACTATTCTTGCAAGTAGAACCCACTTATGCTTGTACAAGTCTTGATTAAAAGGGTAAAATAAGACGAAACAAAAAATTGTCTTCATGAAATAGTGCTCGATTTTCCTAAAGTCTAAGAATTGTATCTAAATAAAATATACCTAAATAAATAATGGAAAATTATGCTAAAGTAGTATTTATGACAATAACATTTTAACTTAAAAACAAATTATAAACACAAAAGCAGTAATTATTTATCACAAATCCCAATTTAAATTAAAATGTTCACATTTAAATATAGAACACTCAAAATGAGCAAAGCTAAAAATACAGCTGTAAAATCTTTAAAATAAATAAAACTTATTACCATCCGCCTGTTTTATAGCTTAAAAAATTATTCCTTTAATTCAGCGAACAAGTATTTTCGTGCAGTCGTGCTTTTGCTACAAAAATTTCCTTTCTTTATCAGAATAATTCATATTATTTTAAACAATTCAATGTTTACTCATCCCCTAAACTTGTCATTTCTTCACCTTTTCTGTTTTGTACAAATCAGTCTTTAAGGAGTGAAATGCTCGGTATGGTGTCTTTCATACTTCTTACTAAACCTCCTAGTGGTTTAGACGAGATATCTAATCCATCAAGATCTGGTTAGTTTTATTAATGACGAGATATAATGTCGAGACAAAACTACCCTAAAACTCCAAGGACAATGAAGATCGAAATAGGAAATGTTTTGTACCAGAGACTGGCCACTATAGAGCAGTTTAGTTTTCGATGCAAAGATAAACTACCAGGAGGGTCAAAAAACAGTCAAATAATATGTCATCTAACAATATCATTATGTCTATTTAAGTATTTTTTTTATTTTGATGGTTGAATAAAATAACATTAGTATTTTTTAAATATTTAATTGAAACGGCATTATTATTTTTTGCCCATTTTATTAAAATAACATCGTTTTAAAATAAATGTTAGTCTCTAAATTGGAAATGTTTTACTCTCCTGATATTCCTAGAATTCCATCGTTTATAAGATCTTAAATGAAATTTTCAGAAACAGAGATCGAATTCTTAGCTCTTTTTACTTTCATTATGAAGGAAATATAAAATGCTACAAATCACGAAAGAATTTGTGTAATAAATATGAATTCAAGAAGGAATAATGAATGTAAACGGTCAAAATTTACACAATTCAAACAACCCACATTACAAAATTAAATGGAAATAATTAAAAGTTAGTAAAGAACAAAACTATCCTTATAAAATGATATCATGTATGTCATTATCTTTGTATGAATTTGAGTTACATGTGCTATCAGAAAATAAATATGTGCAAAAGGAGTCTAGGAAATCAGATCAGGAATTGAAAAAACTGGTACAAAAATATTTATCACGAGTGTCCAACCTTTTGGTTTGTCTGAATCATATTGATTGATTAGAAATTGTCTGTAGGCCACATATAAAATATAATATAATTATACATAACAAATTTCCCTAAATTTTTACTGTAACATTTTAGACAAGAGTGCAACATAGACATAAAACTAGTGGGATATAAGATCTTGTTTTAGCGAAACTAATGCATCAAAGTCTAGTTGGATGGAAGTGGTTGCAGTTGTTAGTGACTTCTCAAGGAGCTTGTCAGAAAACTTTGATATGATTTTACTCTTCACGTTCTACATCTCTGAAAATAGTAGTTCACAAATGTATGTACAGTCAAGTCATACACTGATGTCAAGATGTGTCAGTGATGACATGAATGATGACTTTATTGTGAAGAGAGGGATACTCTTACGTGGGAAGATAGGTGTTCGAATCATGGGAATATCTCTAGAAATTAAATAATGCTAAAAGTTTACGATCTTGTGGGGCGACTTTAATAGCTAGCTGACCAGGGATGCGGGGTCGACACCTATGGTTTAGATGATTTTCATAGTAAACGCTTTTTCTGCATGAACACTTTACATTATATCACTACAAAGACGGATCCGTGAACCCCTTTGCACAAAACTTGTGCAATACGGGGAGGAGCAGAGTTTACATTATACCTCATGCATACCACATAGTCTTGGCATATTCCACTTACGGGGAACCGAAGGGTTGCGACTTCGAATCCAACCATGTTGTGTACAAAGGGGGCTGTACACGACATGGTTACGTGTACAACGTTAAATCTGTCGTGGCCTCAAATGTCCTCACTTTGGCGTGGTGTGGAAGTTTGGAGAGTGGGGTGCCAGCTCACGTGTGGCCTCTTCATCTGGCCGTGGTTCAAAATTACATGGTGTTGTGCTCGAATCCTTTCCTTCGTGTTTGATCCCGGACCGTCGCCAATAGCGTGTTGTGTTGCTCCAAAGCAATGTTAATTAAAATACCATCCATTTACAGAGAGGTCATATATTTATAACATAATAACAAACATCAATTCCTTCCCCCGGATTTGAACCAGGAGCCAGAGACCTGCTCCCTAACTAGATCGATTGACAGACTTGAGTAAACTTGAAAAATAATGAAACTGACGACGGATGGTATTTTAATTAACGTCATACTGGAGCAACACAACTGGCTATTGGTGACGGTCCGGGATCAAACCCGAAGAGAAAGATCCGAGGACAACACCACATAATTCTGAACCAAGGTCAGATGACGAGGTCCCACCTGAACTGGCACCCTACTCTCCAAACTTCCACACCCCGCCAACGTGAGAACATTTGAGGCCACGACAGATTTAACACGAACCAGCCCCATTTGTACATTCCGGTCTTTGATTGGATTCGAACTCGAAACCGTTAATCCGTTACTCTACCAACATGGCTACAGCGACCCCAACTGACGACGGTAGAAAAGTTCAAAGTATTAATGAAGGTAGAAAGAATTGAACACCACAAAAAGTACATCCTTCTTCAAAACGCTTCAAGAAATGTTTGAAAATACTGACGAACATCCCAATCAACGCAAAAGCCTTTTCGTGTCGACATTCGGAAATTCAGAAGACACCATAGAGGAAAAGATCTCAGCAATATCCCAGGAACGAGCAATCAGAGAGTTCGATAATCATCGGCAATAACCATTCTGGGATCTCTGGAATGATGTTGCTATTAGGGGATGTAGTATTTCCAGTCAATCCCGAAAAAGTCACCCACGCATCCTGAGATTCAGGTGAGTGAAAAGATAGTAGACTCAGGTCTGGAATCCCTCGGACATTTCATCAGCACGAAAGTGATTCCAAGAGAAAGGATGGAATTTTTTACTGAATGTTTAAAACAATATTCGTAATCGCACTTTAAAAGTAGATTGCTTTGATTATTTAAATGCAACTCTTATTGAATATCCACTGGATTATTAATTGATTATTATTCACTGACGCATGTTAACTTTTGTAATTATCGGATTCATAAACCTTAAAACGACATTTAATGATTATGCATTTAACTCTCCAAGTGGTTTCGACGAGATATCTCGTCCATCAAAATTTTGACAACTTTACTGATGAAGAGATATCTCGTCATGAAGATATTGCCGATTTTTTATGATGACGAGATCAAGATCTGGTCAGTTGTCTAATATCGAGATATCTAGACCATCTGGTCATTACTGCTAATGACGAAATATCTCGTCAAGACAACCACCGTAAGAGATACGTATAACCAACTTCATATCGGTTATCAATATGTCATGCAATGAGAGAAATATTAAGTGTCAGAATGCTCAGACAAGGTTACATTAAAATAACATATTTACAGAATTGGTGGTCGCAATTACAGTTGAATAATTTGAGTACATTATGTGTGTTAAAGTAAGTGTACAACTACTGTCAAACTGTAAAATTAGGGCTAATAAAATGTTATTCACAAACTTGATGTCTTCCATTCCCCAGTTTAATGAAACTTCTAGCAAATATGGGTGCGCTTTTGGACATACATCCCAATATAAATACAGCTTAATTTTTTGAGTCTCCAACCAATACCTTTAACCCTGCAAGTGTTTCAACCAGACGTATTGTCCAAAATTTGGTCAATTTCGTTAATGACGAGATATCTCATTGAGACAAAACTGTTTATTACTCCACCGGAAGATCCAAGTGTGAAAAATAAATTGTTCCTTGTACAGAACTGGTGACAGTAACAGGTTTTTGCACCAGACTGGCTACTACAGGGCAATTTTCAACGCTATTATAAACCACAAGAGGGGTTAAATTGGCATAGTAAATTTTGAAACAGCCTATGTATTGGAATTAAATTGAAATCTGTTTTCAATGCGTTTATATTTTTCGTTTTTAACCGAGAAATCAATTACCGAACGAGGATCTTAAATCGCGACTAATTCTTTAATAAATTAAAAATCGCAAGGTGTCACGATACAAAGAAAACGAGTAATCTTCCAAGAATCCCGATATTAATATATTTATTAGATTAATACCTGTCATCTCGATTTACGCCCAAATGCAACCACACTTAATCAGCATCGCATTCGAACCTTCCCCGTCGCACTGTTTTACGCGATTACGCACCCGACTCTAGGAAGCATTTCATTAGTTTTGCAAAAATTATCGATCATCCACCCCCTCTCTTCGTTTTGAACCTTCCCGGGAACGTACAGAAACCCCCCCCCCCCCGAATTATAATGCAAATAAGGAACAAATCGGATTTGGGGAAAACGCTCTCAATTAAAACCATTTCTGCTAACTAAATGAGATTGCATTTTAATTAACTTTCCCGCTTTGTCAAACATTTTCTAGGCCGGCTATCAGAGAAATTTTGGCAGCTCCCCCTTATCTCGGGTGAAAATCTCGGAAATATCGGGAAATCTTTTGAATCTGAAGTTTGGCAACTGTGCTCTGCTTATCCTTGAAGAACAATCAAGTTTGTAGTCGTGGAACCTGTTCATTATTCTGGGAAGTAGGGGATCTGGTTCTGAGTTAGATGAAAGGGAAGGACTTTGTTCGAGTTCTTCGTATTTCCCAAGGGTAAAAATATTGAATGAAGTATCTGTAAGGTTGAAAATAGCTGAACATAAAAGTGATTGTTCTAAGGTTAATTTATTCTGTAAGGTTTTATAAACGATAGTGTTTCTATAGGTCTGAAATAATTTGAGAGAAAAATTTCTGTTTTGTATACTCATACACAGTGTATTCAAAAAGTTCCAGGACTCCCGCTCGTAAAAAAGTACAGATGACGCTATCGCTTCGAAACCGGCGGGATGACGTAGCAAGGACCTTCAGCAACGCGTAACACGTGGGTGCATTCAATTCTGACTAGTTCCGACTTGGCAGTGTTCATTTGCGTAAAGCGTGTGTGTGCGTCATTGTCATCGAAAAAAAATGAAGCAACGAACGAACATCAAATTTTGTTTAAATTGGTACGTTAGAAACGTACGAAATTATTATATCTGCGAATGGTGACGATGCTATGAGTCGTTCGCGAGTCTGAGTGGTTTTCGAGGTTTAAATCTGGAAGAGACTCGACCGTAGGCGATGAGAGATCAGGTCGTCCATGTTCGAGTCGAAATGATGAAAATGAGGAGCGTGTGCATGCTTTGATGATATCCGACCGCCGAATAACGATAGAAATGATTGCACAGTCGTTAAACATTAGTGTGAGATCTGTTTTCAGGATCATGACGGAGGATTTGAAAAAAAAGCGATAGGGGAGATTGGAAGCGGCTGTGACATTGGAACTCAATAGTGTTGGAGTGGAGGCGTTCCAGAAGGCGTTTACGGACCTGTACACTAGTTCCAAGCGTTGCATTGAATTGGGAGGAGACTATGTCGAAGCTTAATATCAAATATAAATATATCCTCTATGTTATATGGTCTGTGTGTGATCAGTCCTGGAACTTTTTGAATACACTGTGTATTATCATTGTTTCTGAAATGAATCTTGTATGAATTAAAATACGGATTCAGAGTAATTTTCGATTTTGATGTATAATTAAAACTCCAATGCAGGTTTAGAATGCCCTGCCAGTGGTAGAGTGGGTAAAAGAGTAGCTCTTAAGAAACTGGTAGACTGCTTGGTTACGAGTTAATGGTTACGAACTAATCTCGAATGTGCCGGAGTCGGGTTGACTGCTCAAAATTTCCCGGTTTGTTCAAGACGATACGTAAATGTGGGGCCATATTCCCTTAACTCTCCAAATGTTTCAATGAGATACCTCGTGTTACGTCCAATGAGAATTTAAGCTAAAGAGGGCGCTGTGCGCGCCTCTGAATAAGTTAAATCGTGTAGTGATTTTCCGGCTCTGTTCTGAAAGAGAACAGAGGATGATGAAATAAGTTAACTGTAAATATGTCTCAATGTCTGTTTTTGTTCTTGTCCCTGTTTTGTGAAAATAAATGTTGTGGCTGTAAAAATTCGAATGCTGATCTTTCCAAATGAGTCCACATCAAATAATAATTTGAGACGACGTTAATTTTGGAGCGTCACACCTCGTCCAAGATCTGGCTCAATCAATTAACAATTTTGCTAAGGACGAGATATCTCGTTGAGACAAAGCTGCCCTATTACTCTATGGAGAACGGAAATCCAAGTAGGAAAACAAATATTGTGCCTTGTACAGAACTGTTGACGGTTTGGAACAGATTTATATACCAGAGACTGGACGAAGATAAACCACCAAGAGGTTAAGAGTCATACGGGAAGTAGGCTCCCCTCCTAAAATTCACAGTGGGTTCAATATGGCTGCATCTGCCATGGCGCCCAGGGTTATTACTGAGACTGCCGTGTTTCGCCTAAGAGATGCTTGAAGGACTGTAAGTAGATAAGCTGTCTTTGGAGGAATAAAATGTTAAGAATTAAACTGATATTATGTAATGTTTTTTCCTATGTCAGGAAAAGTCCAGGGACCATAATTTCTACGGACAGCCCAGTACAAATTAGCCCGGCTAAAAAGGTCAACTAAGATGTGATCGACAGATAAAAAAGTGTAAGATAAAAGATGACTTAAATCCATTAAGCTCCCCGTCGAACAAAAGGGGTAGTCAGGAGAAGCATGCACACCAATGCGGTGTAAGTGTCCTCTTAAAAAGTCGTGTCCAGTTAAAATTCGAAGATTTGACGTAGCAATATGTCGTGGCAAATTAAGAGGAACATGGCCAGACTAAACTTGCTCCATGTTTTGTCCGTAGCCTTAAGCTTTTGATGGTCGCAGAAGGATTTATTATCGTTGTTCAAATATTATATTATAATATTTGAATAACGACATTCTGTGATTTAGTAATTCAGAATTAGAAAGTCAGAGCATTTTAGAGGTCTAATTATCCTTAATGTAATAAAATATTATAGAAGAGTGACAAACGAAACGCAGAATTTCAGATCAAATTCCATAACAAAGAATATATCAGCTGCATGGCGTGTAATTATCGATAAAATACTGCATAGCATATCCATACAGCATTTAGCGAGAAAATTCCCTTAAAAGAATATGCTATACACAAGTTTCTACTGAAAAGGGTTAAACGGGGGAAAACATCCACAATTATAAATATATGTTAGATACTAAAACAAATAGTTTAATCCTTTGAGGATTGGTTGGGTTTATGGCTCAAGAGCCATATTTGACCTGGCTGCACCAAAAACAAAACGCAAACTTCAAGTAATAGACATACTAAGAAAGTGCTGACACAGAAGAGATAAGTACACCCAGGGATGCATCGAACCACCTGACAGGAATCTATCCTGCGCCGTCTACAACTTGCAGGTTGCTAGCGCAATTATACGAACTGAGCCAAAACAGCCCAACTTTTGAGGGCTTTGTACGCATACACATGTATGCGTACAAGGCCCTCAACGTTCATGAACGTTCTGTAACTATTTGTCTTACCCGCATGACTTCTAAACAATTTTGACCTTCTCTATATAATATTCCTAAAAATTCTTTCAATAGACAGTTGTGTTGCTCCAATGCGATGTTATATAATTACCATTACCACCTAAATTTCTTTCAACGAGTACATGTGATTATTATCCAGTCATTAAGCATGGTAAAACAATAGTGCACTATGGAATCTCGTGATTCTCAAAGGGTTAAATTGTTGGGAACGTTTATTTTAAGCATACCTGCCTCCCAGTAAAAATGCAACTTCTAAAATAACTGATAAAGAATACTGACACCTTTTAACACTTGGTAATTTTCTCACCAGTTTGATTTCAAACAAGCGAAAGTGATGATCCAATCTTCAAGATCTATTCACAAGCAGGAACGAAGAGAAATTTTGTCTATTTTTACGTTTTCAAACACACTAGTGAATAACGCTAGTGCTTCCCCGCCTTTACACGCGACTTGGAAAGGCTTATTTAAAAAGTGAGTTGTTGCCAACGCTGTTCTTGAATAACAATATTTAAACTCGCGTTTTCCTCTCTCGGAGTTTTTCTTTAATCATGGTGGAAGTTTTGCTCCAACGAAATGACTTGATATTTTTTGTTTAAATTTTATTTATCTTATTTTAAAGATTTTTGCACTTTCACTACAGTTAGACTAAGGTTTTCATCTATTTATATATTTGTCCCCTAACTGTGTAAGCTATGCTTCTGGTGATAAATTGGGATTTTTCAGGTGAAATATTTTAATTGGTTGGTAGTTAGTTGAATTAGCTTCTCACTGGAGCAAGACAGCGGGTTAATGGCGACGGTTCGGAATCAATCTCGAAGGGAAAGATCCAAGGATACCTCGTAATTTTGAACTACGGTCAGATGATGAGGTCAACACCCTATCTGGCACCCCGCCTCTCCAAACTTCCACACCACACCAACATGATGACATTTGAGGCCACGACAGATTTAACGTGCACCAGCCCCCACGTACCCTGCTGTCTTTGGTTGGATAGAGTTTCGTACTCGCAACTCTCCAGTTTCTAATTCGCTATTCTTCCAACCGGGCTAACGCGACCCCATATTTTAATGGAGAAAAATATTTCTGTATGACAATTACTTTTGAGTAATAATCGATTGCAGTCTCATAATAAGCAATACTTTAATGAGAAAATGTTTTACTTTACAAATAATCTAAATTATTGCCTCTTGAACACAATTATAAAAATACATAACAGCAAATGACTTTTAATTAACATTCACTGAAAAATTGTCAGAATTTAAATATTTATAATACGACTTTAAATCGTCACATGAATTTATAACTTAAAATAATTACATAAGCGATTAAATTTTGCATTTAAAAAGTGCCATCACAACTGCTGTAATCGTTTGTGCTGGTGTTTAAATGTTACAAATGTAAAAATTGTATTGATTGCTGAGCATAAGATAAGATCATTTTGTGTATAAGCCTCCCTTATTAATGTACTACACTATTTTATAAGCTAAATGATTAAGGTAACATGTGATTTAATACATCAAAATAATGTATAAATTAACACTTCTAAGTAAGATCCTTCAAGCTGTTTAAATAGTTTAAAATAAATCTTTAATTGTAGGGAACCAGAAAATAAACCATATGAATTGCAAAATATTTGAAAAGACTAAATTAGATCAATGACTTAGTAAATTATAAAGCGTCAATTGAAAATCTACAAATAGACTCTTTTAGGCATTTTGATTTTCTTTCTTGATTTTCTGATGCATAAATCGCATGCAACAAAGTCTTGTCTAGAACTTCAATTTAAACTAGCTAATATATTCCATTATACTTTTAAAATACGTGTTGAAAGCATGTAAACATTTACCAAAACATAATCCCTTGCGTAATGTATATTTTAAGAATTTAATTAAATTCTGGGAAGGCCTAGACTATTTAGACCAAGTCTAGACGGTATACAATAGTCTCTGAACAAACAGGAAGTGCAAAGAAATAATTATGAAATTCTCTTATTTATATTAGTTGCACGGAATTCCAGTATCAAGGATGGAAAAATAACTAAAGGTTAACAATATGCATATTTTAACAATTTCATAGCAAAGTAATCTATCCCTGAAACAGTTGCTATTCAGCAATTATTGTAATTGGTTTTATTTTAACCCTCCAAGTTGTTTCGACGAAATATCTCGTCCAAGATCTGGTCAATTTTGCTAAGGCGAGATGTAGCCTCGAGACAAAACTGCCCTATTACTCCAAGAGAGAATGAAGATCCAAGTATGTAAAACAAATTATCCCTTGCCCATAATTGGTGACAATTTGGAACTGGTTTCTGCACCAGAAGCTGGCCACTACGCGAAAATAAGCTAATAGGAGGGTTAAAGATGGGTGTTATTGTGTGTGCGATAATTGATATTTTTAAATACACTGTCTATCTACCACGAGAACTGTTCTTGACACCAAGTCTATGCGGTGGCAGTCGCTATAGAAACAGGATTCGTTCATTTTGAGTAGGGGTGACTCTCAGGAATGACGTAATGATATTAATTTTTTTTGCGAATTTTAGTGGCGGATAAAGGGAGTTTACTAATAACGATTTTCCCGTTGACAAATGAAACTTTTCGCAAATTTATTTCGAAATTGCCATGAAGTGCACCAATGGGACTACTATTTCTTCAAGCATCCCTTCGGAAAAAGGATTGGGTCCTTTTCTACGGCAACAGACAGATCACACTTAACCTTCCCAATTGGAGATTCCATTCCAATTCCTTCCATTCCAATTCCTTCCATTCCAATTCCTTCCATTCCAATTCCTTCCATTCCAGAACCTTCCATTCCAATTCCTTCCATTCAATTCATTCCATTCCAAAACCTTCCATTCCAATTCCTTCCATTCAATTCATTCCATTCCAGAACCTTCCATTCCAATTCCTTCCATTCCAAAATCTTCCATTCCAATTCCTTCCATTCCAAAACCTTCCATTCCAATTCCTTCCATTCAATTCCTTCCATTCCAGAACCTTCCATTCCAATTCCTTCCATTCAATTCATTCCATTCCAGAACCTTCCATTCCAATTCCTTCCATTCAATTCATTCCATTCCAGAACCTTCCATTCCAATTCCTTCCATTCAATTCATTCCATTCCATTCCAGAACCTTCCATTCCAATTCCTTCCATTCAATTCATTCCATTCCAGAACCTTCCATTCCAATTCCTTCCATTCAATTCATTCCATTCCAGAACTTTACATTCCAATTTTTTATGAAGTTTCTCGTCCATTAAGATATGGCTAAGATATAATTACTAACAACAAGATCTATCTCGTCATCAAGATATTGCCGATTTTTTATGATCTGATCCCGATATAAAATCTGGTCACATTTCTTATAATGACGAGGTATCTCGTCCATAAAGTTTTCAAGTCCATCTTGTCAGTTTTGCTACTGGCGAGATACTTCATCGAAACAATCACCAGGACGGTTGATATTTGAAGCAGACCTCATGGTAGTAAGACGCGATACTGAGTTTAACGCAATCATCAGTTCAACATGCGTAGAGATGGTATTCCCACTAGTGACACCACATATGCTAGAGGAGTAGTGAAGAAATGAAAGACATCAGGTATTGGAATAATATTTTTACATTTACATTATATTAACACACATTTACATAATATTACATTTACACTATAGTGCAATTAGTTACACAGTAGGTTCTCAAATTTGCGACTACTAACAGCAACGAACGCCTGACAGTGTCAAGGTATGGATGGCCGTAGAAAAGGGTCAACTGCCGCTCTGCCGAACAGAACCCTTAGCACATTCTGTTGGCACTTGCCGACATACATCCCAGGATTAAGACGTGATTATGGTTTAATTTTGTGTTCCTTAACTGATCTGAAAGCTTGTACAGGAAAGTTTGAAACACCCTATTTGGAGAAACAGTTCGTAGAAAACAATGCTTGCTTTTCGCTTAAGAATATCGATCTACCTAGACTTCAAGTAGTCAAAAATAACCACAGAATACAACTAAAACTAAACATAAAAATATTTGTATTATTTCTAACTTTATAATACATAATCTTTAGAAAATAAACCATATAATAAATAAGTTATGGTTTGAACATCACCAAAATTAAATTATTCGGTCTATAAACTGTTAAGTCTTTCTTGATATAGGGTTATGCTCTGTGTCACGTTTCTCCAACATTATCATCAAATCAGTGACCAGCCAATTAGAGTAAGAATAAATTGCACTCATGAAACCAGTAAAATAACTTAATTAATTTTGTTACTTTTGTCTTAACTCTTAAGACAAAAGTAACAAAATTAATTCATGATTACCCAGACATGGCATTCGAAAACGTGGTTTGGTTCGTACAATTCTTTCGAGGCGGTCGATTTTTGCTACAGAAGAGCTAATTACACTAAACGTACAGCACAAGACATAAAACAAAAAGTTTTCGATCGAAAAGACAAATACTTTAAAATAAATACTGTTCTATTTTCTATTGCCGGTACTTTGTAAATCAAAAAGAAATTACGGAGATCATTATTTTAAATGGAACTTCAACACACATGTTTCAGCACAGAACTAACATCGAATGCAAACGTAACATTCGTCAAATCACTTCATCTTATGCAATACACAGTTCGTCTCGAACCCTCAAATATACTAATTTTATTTTTAATTTGTTTCTATAAAAGATGCTTTATTCTTATTCGCACTCACTTTTCTGTTTATATAAACATTTCTTCCCCAATCGTACGTTTAACAAAATTGCCTCGAACGGTCGACGAATTCGTGTACGACTTCAAACTTCGTGTACAACTTAATGTTGTAGAAATTATAAAAGTCGAAAAGGTTTTAAAAATATTTTTACTCACATTTAAATGATTTGTCATTTTTCTTCGAAAGAGAAAAGTGATAATTGTGGTCACCTTTCCAATCCATAGTTAACTAATTCAAGCCTAGTATAGATGGTAATTTTGCTTGTAGATAATAAAACGTTGAAACACTTCATTAACCACTTATTAACCACTTAACGCATATATCCGTGTCTGACACGGGCGAAAGTTACCGGCAAATTTGCACATGCCCGTGTCTCACACGGGCGCTCTTGTATCTCGCGTTATTTTATTTTACTCGCGTTATTTCCAATTCCGCGCGTTTCCAATCCATAGTTATTATCTCGCGTTATTTTATTTTATTATTACTAGAACGGACCCGTCTGAGGTCCGTTCTAGTAAAAATAGATAGGCTAGATTATAATTAAGCTTATTTACCATATATGGCACCACTATGCAGCATTTTTCTTGTGTAAACCACGTGGTGCATTTTGATGATTAGCTATAAGTTTGTTAGGAATTCTTTGTTATAAAGCAGTTGTTTGGTGTGGAAAAGGTAATATATGCATTTTTATTACGTTAAATATGATAAAAGTAAACAGTTAACCATAAATTAATTTTTACTAAGTGTTTTTGTAACTTGTTTAGAAAAAGTTATCTGATAATGAGCGACTGACGATGTTGAATATGCCAATTTATCAAAAAGTTTCAGCGATGAAAGTGATGATCTCTTGAGTGATGGAAGTGAATCTGAAGATAATGATGACGAGATTTTGGCTTTTTTTTATGCATTTCAACATCCAGGATCGTCACCGAACCAATGGTCACCGATTACCATGGAAGAATTATATATATTTTAAGCCATAACTATACTACAAGTTATAATTTGAAAACCTGAGGTGAGGATGTATTGGTCAAAAGTTGAAATTTTTCAATCAGCTATTTTGTATTATTATTATTAACATTTTATTATTATTAATCATATATTATTATTGATATTTTGAAATTCAAAATAAACATGTAATCAAATCGGTTACACTTTGTTTGTATAATAATTTTTTTATAACTTTTACCCCACCCCTCGCTCCCTTGTCACCCCCCACAACTGAAATTGCAAAAAATAACTTACACTATACCTATATATTCATTTTCTGTCAAAAAAACCTCGATCATTTTTTACCAGTTTTTCCGAAAAAAACTCGTGCTTTAAGTGGTTAAAGTTTAATGACATTATACAATTCTGAAACATTTTGAAAAGCCAGAGTTCTCAAATAAAATAAACAGTAATTACGATACAGCCTCTTATTTACTGATTAAAATGCATTAAATTAAAAGTCTCTCAACTTACAAAATTATCATACTAATGAGATCAAAATATATACTTTAATCTTAAACCTCCTGGCACTTGTCTCGACTGAGGATATCTCGTCATTAGCGAAACTGACCAGATCTTGACGGACGAGATGTCTCATCAATAAAAAAAAATGACCAGATCTTGATCTCGTTAGAAATATCTTAATAATGAGATATCTTGTTATTAGTAAAACTGGTCAGAACTTGATGGACGAGATATGTCGTCGATACCACTTGGAAGGTTTCTGTGAACAATATAGTACAGCTTTGTAGAAATTAACTCAGCTATGTTTGGTAGACCTTAAGTCTAATAATTTCAAGATTAGTTTCACTTTCAAGTCAGATAAAATACCTGCCAAAGTATCTTCTTGTATAGCATAAGAGAGAGTGTAACTAATAGCCCATCAGCAAATACCCTAAGACGGTTCGGTTGCTCATTTTTAGAGAACATATAATAAACTTTTTTCAATAATTATTTCTTAGAACTTAAAAATAGAATTTTGAGAACATGAAAGAATCAGAAAAAGTAATATATTTTTCTGGAAAGTTAGCAATTAGAAAAAAAGATCTGCATTCTTAGACATATTCTTGGTGTGGTGTGGAATTTTGGAGAGTGGGGTGACATCTCAGGGCTTAACTCGTTATTTGACCGTGATTCACAATTACGAGGTGTTGTCATTGGATCTTTCCCTTCGAGAATGATCCTGGACAATCACCAAAAGCCGGTTGTGTTAATCCAGTGTAGCGTTAATTGAACTAACTACCAACCTGAGAGGTATTTTTCAGTACCTTGGATACAAACTCGTTACTTTACTTTTCAACCTGGACTTTAAATATCCTTACTTGGAAATCTCACAGCAATCTCTCGTTCAGTCATGTTAAATATGAAGCGCTTATTTCACTAATCCTTATGCTATATTAAATGCCGTAATTTTAGTCTTTAATTTAACTAAATGAATTTCAGAGATTAACGTCTTTATCACAATTCAATAAATCTGCGATTTTCAGTCTTTTTTTATCTCATAACACACTTAAACTAATTACTAAAATTTCTGCGGCACACCAAAAAAAAATATTTTTGCCGATGTGACAAAAAATAAGTATAATTTTGATTGATTTACAAAAAAATGATAAAGAAATTAGTTCCCTCATTTAGCTCCAAAGTGGCTTTTTAAAAAATATTTTTGAAACATTTATTTATACTTTGTGATAAAAAAGAATACTTATAATTATTTATACGTGTATTACTTGAAGTCGTATGTGTGAACTTGAAACCAAACCGCTGAAATGAAACAAATCGTACAAAATTTAAGCTATTTCACCATCCGTAAGGCACACCAGTGCCATTCGGGTGGCAATACTGTTGAAAATCATTGCAATAAACTGTTCCAGGAAACTATTTTGTAAAACGTAAGGTTAAGTATACACGAATGGTATATTTATCTTTTTGGAAAATTAAAATGCATTAAATACTACACTTGAGTAGGAAATACCTTCAAATATTTAAACCATTATATATGTTCACATATGTTACATAAAAACTTAAGAAAGCCGATTTATTAAGATACAGGATAGAGTGATAGTGGGAGATGTCCGATAAATGTGAATGTTAAAATCAGAAGAGTGAGAAAAAGTATGTGCGAAATGACAAGCACAACACGTGGAAAGTGAATAATCAGCAAATTTAAGGAATGGTTTACTTGCTTCTGAGAGACCAGAATGTAATATAGTTCGTTCCCGTGAGAGAGTAATCCAGTCATGTGGTTTTGAACGAGTATATTCTTTAATTAGGTGATAGGTTGGAACGTAAACAGAGTCCGCGGACAATTGACATCTTTAGTTCATATTCTGTTTTAAGTTTATCGTTCAGCTCCAAAAGAGGATAATCAGGATAACAAGTTGGCGTGAAAAATCAACCACGGCGGTCGCCATTCATATTTTTGATATGGCAGCCTATCTTCTAAAGTCCTCTCACACCTATACAAGAAACGACTGACCCAAGGTCGACCGTATTGTTCTCGTCGGAGCCGAACTATCACATGAGACTCGCCTGGAACTCGACTGAGAATTTAATAGTGGATATGAACAGTGTTGAAAAACATGTTGCAGATTTTGTCCCATGTATTTGATACAATGTTTTGGAAAGCATTTGTGTAAATTTGGAAAGCATTTGTGTGAAGCATTTGGAAAGCATGTGTGACTTATTTATTTTATCACATTTACGATTAATCAAGTATTATTAAATCTAATGTACTATTTTTAATTATTTGCATTACTCATGTTTAATTGTTTTAATACGCTTTAGAATATTATCCGTTACTTACATATATTTTAATACTATTCTATGGCGCGTGAGAATATGATGCCGCCAATTTTATTTCCATCAGGCAATATAAGTGAAAAAAACCTTTTACATTTTCACTCACCTATGAAAATATATCATTGTCACTATGCTAACACAGGAATAATCTGCCTTTTAAAATTGCTCACGTAGCATTCCACCAAAAACATTGACTTCAACAGTTAATTAAAACATAACTAGAAATGATATTTCAATCAATCAAACACCTTGAAACACACAACGCCTTCAAATTCAAAATACACGCCTCAGAAACTAATAACTCTTGTCATACTGGAAGATGGTGAACAACTCTTTCAAGCCTCAAACAACATCCCCAAAAGAGCATGAAAAGTTCAATATCTCCTTAAGTCTCCCTGCTTTTCCAGTTGTAGAAATAACTCATGTAATATCCAATGAGGCAACTCCCTGAGGGGGAAACTGCTGATAAACGCAAATGAATCCATCACCATTTCATTAAAAATCCATCGATTTTCAATGGCTACTGACTCCGACGACAATGTCTCAAGAATGCATCCGCATATTACGATATTTTTTCCAGTAGGTATTAAGTAAAAAAACATTCTACATCTTCACTCACTTGTGAAAAATATTTAATTGTCGTCAAACTAACACAGGAGGAATCTGAATTTAAAATTGCCCACGCAACATTTCGCCGAAAACAGTGACTGCAACAGTTAATTAAGACATAACACAACTAGAAATGATATTTCAATCCATCAAACATTCTAAAACACACGACAAATGCCATCAAACTCAAAATGCAACGCCTAAGAAATTAATAACTCCAATCATACCGGAAGATGGCGAACAACTCTTTCAAGCCTTGAACAACATCCTCAAAACAACACGAAAAGAGTTCAATATCTCCTTAAGTCTCCCTCCTTTTCCAATTGTGGAAATAACTCATATGTAATATCCAATGAGGCAACTCCAAGCGCCAGAGGGGGAAACTGCTGATAAACGCAAATGAATCCGGATCCATTTGCCATTTCATTAAAAAGTCCATCGATTTTCAATAGCTACTGCCTCCGGCGACAATGCCCCATGAATGCATCCGCATATTACGATCGTCTAGGAAACCGCTTTGAAGTTTGGCGGCCAAGCAGGAAGGAGCCAAGCGTGCCGGCTATTGGTTTAATGATTTAGTTAAAGTCTAAAAGCATGAGGGTGTCCCGATTAAAGTAATGGTTGGTGCTGCGACTGGATGGATGCTGGAGATTATGGTTCAACCGGTGAGGGATCTATGGGTTATGCTAATTAATGTGGGGATTCTGAAAAGAGTGATTTGTGGTGTGGGAGTCGAGAGATAATCGGGGATTTTTGTGTCCGTTGTGTTCTGGCTGTGTATCCATTGCGAGGAAGCGATAAAGCTGGGGTTTTGGTAAAGGAAGTTTTAAGTTGTTGATTGGAGTGGATTGGAATTGCTGTTTGAATGGAGATTGTGGTGGGTAAATTTGTAACATTTGGAAACATTTTGTTCTCTAAAACCGTAATGTGTGAACAGCCAGTTTTCTATAAATTTATCCCACATCGGCCGAAAAGGCATTGCGGAGTGTTCCATTTGGATAGATGATGTGTGAAAACACTTCAGTGGGCTAAAATATCGATTTGAAACTATATTTAACTGAAAGTTTACGAAATAAAAATAAAAAATGGGGAGAAAAAGTAATTGGTATTGGTATTTTTGGTTTGTTTACATTTCTATTCCCGGATTCATTATTTACTATTATTTATTCATTATTATGCCTCAGTTGTTTTAATTCTATATTTTCACTTCTTATGTTCATACAAAATGTTCCATGCTGGGTATTTTTCGAATGAGTTTGTTTAGCAAATCTTATAAAATGATTAACGCTTTGCTAGGTAATCAGTGACATGGTCAGATCTAGCAAGATTTGAGTTCCTCCTGGCGTACCCCCAAAAGTGTTACCATGTACCCTCCAAGGGGTACACGTAACCCACGTTCAGAACCCTTGCTCTAGAATGCAGAGATGGAATAAAATTCGAAATAGATGCATACTCCGGATAATTACTCTGAAAATGACTCCAGGGAAGATTTTTGGTTTGGGTTTCTCTTTCTACGGTCATTTTTTGTTTGTCTAATTTGATTGATGCTTTCGGATGAAAGAGGATTCCAAACCACTTCGAAAATCCAATGCTCTGGATTACAATGACCGGTATTGTAATCCAGAGCATCCTGAATCAAGGACCAAAGTTCCACTCGGTTACCAGACTAAAGAAAGAAAATTCGTATGAATGTTACAGCCAGTGAATGGTATTGATCAGTTCAATTTTCATCTGTACGTACTGGCAGTAATTGGTATTATTGTATTTCAAAATAACATAACCCTATAAGGATCATGCTTGCATAATTCCAGCACTCAACCTTTACTTTTCTCTGTATGAATTCTAACCAATTTGACTTCTTGACCAATGGAAACTGTTTTAGGATTATTTCAACTAATGTTATTAAGCTTATTCAATTGTTATTAAAATTAATATAAGTATTTTAAAACAAATATTACAGTCATTTCGAAACTTCTACCTCCTCTTTCTTAAAAATACAGCATACCAGATAATTAGCAATAAACTGCTTTGCAAATCACTAATAATGGTATTATTTTTCTGAAGTGAGAATGGTGTTACACTTGCACGATAGCTAGTTATACCGTCGACTACAAAACCAGTAAATATATTCATTAGCAAGTTATCCATGAATTGTTTGTGATTGCACTATTCGGATAACCATATTTATGATAGTTATTTAGTAGGTATTAAGTGATTATAGTTGGACATTTGCCAAACGATAAATGCTACCCGTTGCGATATCTATGAAAACGAACAGAAGGATGCATTAGACAAGGAAATAAAAAGGAACAAGCTCAATAATAAAATCTGTTTATCATCTACTTCCTATTTTATCAACAGCACTCAAAATCTATATCCTCAAAACACAAACAAAATACAGAACATGAAAGTAGTTTTCTCTGTTTACGACTGATATTTCTAAAGAAACTTTTATGTCCTATTTGTGCCTAGTTTTCTACATTTAATTCCGTCATGACATGTTATCCTCAAATACGTGTCTTTTATACTGAATTATCAGATTGGCATCTGTGCCCAGTTAGTTCATTCAAGCGTATAAGGGACTCAGATCTTCTTTAGTATTGTCCTGGTATTTACGACACGGATCAAAAATGATATTTCAAGATTTTATGTCCAAGAAAACATCTACGGTCTGAACTTCGTTAAATGACATTTCTGTTAACAGTGCGTGAATAGTGTATAGCCTACTGAAGCGATAATAATATAGGTCTACAGAATATTCAGTGCATTTTTACGCTCGGATAGTTTTCTAAACCGATAGTCGTTAAAATGCAACTGTTTTGATTATATTTATAAAAAGTAAACATTTCAAATCCGCTAGTCATTATACTGTAACTGTTTTGATTATATTTATTACAAAGTATACAGTGCATTTAAGAACTTCCAGAATAAACTTTTAACCCTTTGGAAGGTCACACTCATATCCGTTCTGTAACGTGCACGACTTCAAATTAATTCTGACCTTGACCAATGGTATTTTTGCCAGGATTCTTTTAACCAATAGATGTGGTTATTTAGTCATTATGTGTGCTGTGGGGTCAAAGAAATACTACGCAACACAAATCTCGTGACGCTCAGAGGGACAAACATACCGTATTTACATTGGGTAGGTAGTTGAGTTTACTTCAAAACTGAAGCAACACAACGATTTATTTTCGAAGGTCCGGGATTAATTCCGAAGGGAATCCAAGGACATCACCTAGTAATTTTGAACCACGGTCAGATGCAGTATTCACATTGGGATTTATGTCAATAAGCCCCACCTGCATTTACTAGTGGTTGTTGTTCAGTATAGTGGCAGTTGTTACGTTTGAAAGCAATCTATGAGTCGACGCTGTCAATCTTACATTACTGTTGGTGGTCACAACTTTAAGCGCTTTTTGTGAAATTGTAAATGAAAAACTGCTTTCAAATTGTAAAATTAGGGTCCCTAATTTTTTTTTAATAATTTCTGTCTTTCATTGTAATCTCAGAAAATAATTTGCTTGACGTCATTTGGCAGTTTAGCCAACCAAATATTGCCCTTGTGCTATAAAATCCCAACCAACCGCAAACCGTCGTGTACCTGGGGGCTGGTGCACGTTAAACCTCAAATGATCTCACAGTGGTAGGGTAATGAAGTTTGGAGAGTGGTGCCATCTCAGGCGTTGACCTTGTCACCTGACAGTGGTTTAAAATTATGAGATGTCCTCGAATTTTCCCTTCGGGATTGATTCCGGATCGTAGTTAATAGCCCATAGTGTCTCCAGTGTGACTTAAATTGAACTACCTGCATAAGGAATTCTGTGTGAGCAAATTTGCAAATATTTACGCTTACGGTAATGAACTAAACTGCTCAAAAGTATTATGGTTACATTTTTAAAAAGTGAGAGTGCCCTTTTATATCACCAAAGAAAAATCGCGAATTTTAATAAATAATATTAGATCGGCGAATCTGAAAAATGCCCATTGAAAATAAAGTTAAATAATCCACCATTTTTCAAATTCTTTCTATTAGAGTAGAAACAAACTTTGAATATTCCAAGCTACATCAGTTCGCGATTAATTTCAGAGAATTTCAAGCATCTTCTCAATCTTAAAAAAACGCCATTATTAGAGGGATGCCTTGACAGTTTGAAATTTACAAAAAAAAAATGAATTACAAATATGGTACTTCACAGCTGTGCTCAGACATAAATCAAAAATTTTCATCCCAGCTATCTGGAGAGTAAACCCCGCTTCTTTATTTCTAAGTGTTTTATTTTATTAACCTTCTTTTATTAGAGGTAATGCCGTTTTCATGTTGGATAAATATTTTTGGCTTGGCGTCTCTCGACAGAGAAGAATAGAATGAGTGCCATCTGTCATCTCTCGAGAAATAGTTTCTTTTCTTAAGTTTGCGTTTCTGAATTGCAATTTTTCTTCGATAAAACGCGATTGTATTTTAAATATGCGTTAAAGGCGTGTTTAAAATGTCTGCTTGAATATACAAAAGGAAATGTCACTGTAAATCGGAAATATCATAATAGATCTTTACCATTAAAAACAATTACTATTTGTAAGTTTGGATTTAAGTGGATGTGTATATGAATTTTATGACACATCTCCATTTTTTGTTACTTTACTCTCTGGAATTTGTGTTTATACAAAACTCGTTCTAATTGTCGTATTCATAATGGTAGTACAATAGTAAGTACTAATACGTGAAGTTTTTCCTAATTAAGAGTTGATATATTATATTAATTTTACTAATGTTCATGGATCAAAAATTCACATTATTTGCATATTGCAGAATGAAACAAACGGATATATGTGATCTATATATTAATACGTGAAGAAAAAACTTTGTACCCCTTTTTAAGCACATTGCGCACGGAGGAGTATGAGATTTGGCATAATTTGCCACCACATAAGCTAGTATTGAAAGTTAATTGCATCGTTTTGCTGATCAGAAACTTAAATACAAAGGAAGCATTAATCAATGGAACAAGAATACGCATCAAATTTATGCATCGTAATACTATTGATTGCGAAGTTTTAACTGGAACCGCACGCAATAAGAGAATTTTGATTCCACGTATAAATTTAACATATTCCGGAACTATTTTACCATTTAACTTTCAAAGAACTCAATTTCTAATTATACCTGAATTTGCGATGACAATAAATACGTCTCAAGGACAAACATTCGAAAAAATTGGAATTTTATTGAGGCAGCCAGTTTTTACACATGGTCAATTGTACGTCGCAGCAAGTAGAGTTCGATCATTCGATGGTTTGAGATTTTATATTTCAGAATATAACGGTCAAGGGCATTTAGCAAACGATGAAAGAGTTTTTACAAAAAACATCGTCTACACAGAAGTTTTGAATAGTTAAATTCATTGTCGAACTATTTCAAGTTCAATGGACAACATTTATTTTTTTAACCACCCGGGTTTTTTTTGTTTCAATAAAAAATATATTAAAAAAATACGAAGCACGTATTCCTTATTTCATTTTTTGGATTTATTTTGTATTTGAATTTTATATAATTTGAAAAAGATAGGCAAATTAACTGTGTAGCCTTGGCGAAATCTGTGGCCAAGTATAGCAATAAAAAAAAAAACAAGAAAATATCAAACAACGCGTTATTGTTTTTTAGATATGGCTTAACCAAGCTATACCGCATTTTTCCTATGACGTATTTGTACATGCTCGCAGCTTACGTAATAGCACAAAATTCAAAAAAATTATATGCAATGAATATAGAGGTATACTCTTTGACAAAAGAACCTTATTAACGCTCAAACTTAAAAATTAAATGAATTATGGTCGAATTTCGACCACTGGGCGACCACTAGTATAAAATAAATTGGTCTTCATTCTTCAGTTTTCCCACTTTGTTAACCCTTTAAGTGCTTTCGAAGAGATATCTCGTGCATCAAGATCTGACCAATTTCGCTAATGACGATATATTTCGTCATCAATATACTGCCGATCTTTTCATGATAACGAGATCAAGATCTGGTCAGTTTTGCTAATGACCAGATACCTCTTCGAGCAAACCTCCAGGAGGGTAAAGTATGTTTTATTTCAGTTGGGGATCTGCGTAATATTTTTAAAACTTCAAAGAGCTCGTGGGTCTGATGGAATTCTTCAGCACTTCGATTACAGAAAGCAATGAGACAGATATAAATTAGCATAAAGAACAAAATGGGAGCAAACAAAAATAGTCGTAAGCCTGAAAAATAGCGAAACTCCTTTGAACGATGAATGGGATTTAATTACTGTGAACGTTTAGAAGCTAACTATGATAACATGACTGAGGTATAAAATTTTTCCATGATCTGTATTGGAAGTAACAATTAATGCCAGTAAGAATACACGGAATGCTTTTTTTTTATTTTTCATTCATTTTGCTTGATTTATATGCATCTAAAATGCATTTGGATAATTTTATTTATTTTAAATAAGGCATCAAACATGAGTAATGACACTAACATCAGCAGAGAGAGAAACAGGTAAATAAATAACTTCAACATAGTTTTTATCCTCATGTCTTCTAGAATTACAATAATTCTTTAATTTAGTATTGAATCTAATAACAAGATGATGTATTCAAAATGTCGATGCATAAAAATTATTTTTCTTTTTTTAGGTAAGTATATCTTGGAGTCTAATACTTTCGTCTAATGGCGAGTCTAATACTTTGGAATATACATCTACTGACAACTATATGGCTCATTATATGCAGGTACTTCAATTATTAACGTTATGTTTTCGATATTGATCCCGTGTTTTCTGCTCTGGCAAATTTCTTCATTTTTTAAACTCACATCCGTATATATAAGCTATTGAGTAACTTCAAAGCCGAAGCTATACGAGGGTCTACTAAACCCTCCAAGCCCTCCAAGTGGTTTTGCCGAGATATCTCGTCCATCAAGATCTACACCGAATGACGAGCTATTTTGTTTAGATATTACCGATTTTTTGATCATCACGAGGGCAAAGTTTGGTCAGTTTTCTTCCAATGATGAGATATCTCATCCATCAAGATCTGGTCAGTTTTGCTGATAACGATATGCCTCGTCGAGAAAATCACCAGGAGGGTTAAATTACATACTTTTGAAATTCACAACACAATAGACGCTTTCACTCCACATTAGGTTTTGATAAGAAAAGTTTAACTTTGGGGAAAAAGAGTTAAGATGTTAAAAAGAAAAAGGCCTATCAGACGGGAAGAAAACATTTTAAAGTTATTTTTACATGATAGGTTAGTTGTGGGAAATTAAATTGAATTCAATTTGATTTTTAAGGATATTCAAGTTCAAGGGGGTTGAAAAGAAGTGGGGTTCGAATTGAGATCGCTAGTATTGAAACCAGGGACTTTGCCAACTCAGCTACAAAGCACTTGTGATGGAAGGATCAACTCAAGAACCATTTGACGCTGGAAGCAGCATTATGCTTCAAGAGACTTGATGCTATTCTGGATTACTGTACTATCAGCTTTACTAGGGCTGTTGGTTTTAGTATTTAAAGGTGGTTGTGGAAAGGGGAAAGTTAAGTTTGTATTTAATCATCCAAGTGGTTTCGACGAGATATCTCGTCAATCATTTGATCAATTTTGCAGATGACTAGATATCTCGACATCGAGATTATACTAATTTTTGATGATTGCGAAATAAAAAACTGTTCAATTTTCTTCTAATGACAAGGTCGACAACCACCTGGAGATAATCAACTTAACATGGTGTGTTAGGTTCATTTGGTTGGTAGTTCTACAGACAATGTTGGCAGGACGGGGGATAAGCATACAGAATAAACTTCCTACAACTATTGATCTTGCGTTTAGCACAGCTTGTCCCAGTTGGGAACCTGTTACCCCTAATAAAACAACCAGATAATTTACAGCTGCGAACTTGATTAAATGGTGTTTCGAACTCGGGAAATGTAGCAAAAAGTCTGCGAGTTAACCACTTGGATACAAGGACAGAAATTAACAACTAAAGAGCTGAAAGCCTTGTCAGTAGTTTTAATTTTTATTTGATTTAATCCCAATTTATGTCAGTTTGACTTCGCAAAGGACTTTTTAAGAGAATCGGGGAATACTCTTTCAATGATCACTTTACTCAGTAATGTTGCGAATGCATTAAATAAATTAAGTATTACACTGAAAAGCCTGAAAAAATTGGTTCGGATGAACTTATGCAAAATATAAAGCAAAGGTGATGCACCATAAGAATTATGTGATCACAATTTTAGCAATTTTCAACGTGGTTTAATAGTTGGAGCTCCTGAGATAGACCATAGGATTTCGGAAGTGGAGAAGTTTCGACTATTTCAAGGGTGCACCGTGACTACAAGAATTCTGACAAAACCTGTAACTGATAACCCACAGTGTTGCCGTAGAAAGACTTTGGGTTAACTTGGCCAACGTTTGCTGGCAAGAACAGTTTCTCGTGATAGGCGAGTAAGACTGCCTCAAATAACATCAGAATTCAATGCTGGACCCTAAATAAACAGCGTGAGGACTGTGCGACGTCTCCTCGGAGATATAAACTTTAGGAACCGACGCCCAACTTAAGTACCTTTGATTAATACTCGACATACAGCTATGCGTCTCGCATGGACTCGGAAACACCACTACTGGACACTAAATGACTGAAAACGAGTTTCTCGGTCTGAATAGTCACGTTTCCAACTGTTTCGGACAGATGGAAAGATCCGTGTATGGAAAAAAACTTGAAGCCATGGATCCTTCATGTCAACAGGAGATTGCGTAGTGGCTCCGTAGGGATTGGTAGTGGATCCATTTTCTTAGCTTATATTCCATGGGATCCCTACACAACTACAAGCGTCTCTGATAGGTGGACGCTATGTATGTATCATTTCTAATTAGTTACACCTCTTCATGTCCTACGTTCATTCCGATGAGTTTGGCCTTATCCAACAGGGCAATACGCCACCACACAAGTATATACACGGCAAATTATGGTTAAAGAAAACACTCGTCTGAGTTTTGTGTCTTGCAATTCTCACCTAAATCACCAGATCTTAACATCAACGAATACATATGGAATACCATGCAACGCGTGTGGAACACAGAAATCCTATACCTCGGATTGTAACAGTTTTGTGGACCTCTCTGAATTATGGTGTTCAATGCCTACAGAATGCTTCCGCAAGTTCGTGGAGTCCATGTCCGTCGTATTTCTACAGTTCTCCTATCCCGTGGAAGACCTACCAAGTATTGGACTGGTGTGCCAAGTATTAGACAGTTTTTCTGGCACTCCAATGTATATTCATGGTTTTGAAATTCTTGAAATTGAAAAAAAGTTAAAATGTTGGGAGTCAGTATAGTTTCTTGTGTTTGAATGATTTTCAGAAAATGTATAAGAAATGATTGATGATAAATAGAAAAAGGAGGATTGAACAAAAATGGACACTCGTACAAATTAAAATAATTAATTGTAGGTTAAAGTCTGAAACCCATCACCCATGCACTTTGTCTGCATAACATACTCTTCAATATGAGTATGTTAATATGATTAGATTGGTGCAAAATATTCAAATTCAGACAGCTAACGTTGATATGACAACAGACTGCCTAATATGTGTAATTGGTAGTGCACAGCCAGATGTTTCGGTTCATACTGTGTGAATTCCAGACGGCTTCAGCAAATGTTTATGAGATGTCTATATGCCTACGGTCCGGATTAATTTGAAGCTTTAACTTGCAATTTGCAACGCTTGATAGAGAAGCCAATATTGAAGTTAATCACAATCTACTAATATCTCTAAGAAAAATAATGGAATTTATTATAAATGTACGGTGTGTCTATCAATCATCTTGTTTTGCTACACATTGAGTATTCAGAATAAAATCTACTGTTTAAATTGGATTCCGAACAACTACCACGAGTAAGGTCTTCGAATCAAGGCAGAGTGATAACCACCCGCGATTACTAAACCTACCTACCAAAAAAAAGCTGTAAGACTCAACAACCGTGATGAGTTGAATGTAATGAAGTCAGACCTTTTATTTTAATTAGACGGTTAAACAATAAAGTGAATGCGTCTACAGAGTAATTTGAATACACAGAATAAACAACGCTCCAATTCCACAAATTCCTTGAATTAATTCCCCTTTTTAAGCTTTTTCGTCTTTTTTTAATTTGTTGTCACTCTTGTAAAAGAAACGTTCATTAGTTGGAGCTCGGTTCCATCGTAGTAGATAGACGGAATGGGCGGAGAGCTTCAACTGAAAAAAATGGCAATTTTCTACCCCACCTATTTACTTTTTAAAAGTTACTTGAAAGTAAGCGGAGGTAAATCATTTTTAGAATAGTTTAAAGTAAATAGAAAATTAAATTACCTAATACTGAGCAAGTATATTCTGTATCATTCTATTAAAATGAAATTATGTTGGTATATCCATCTATATATATATGTGTCTATTGATATACTTGTCTTTCTATTTGTTTGTCTTCCAATCCATGTTTCAATGCGATTTAATTAGAGCCCCTGTAGCAAAAAAATGACAGTAGAGAGAATCCTAACCGTTTGTACCAAACTGTACTCTCAATCTTGATTTACACCAGAGCAATGTGGGTGTGGAGAGGACCATGCTAGCCAATCAGAAGTCATTCCTGGACAAAAAAACAGTGATTCCCCCAATCAATCACTGCTTTTCCATCCCTGATAGGCGTTGCTCAAATATAAAACAAGCGTGCAGAGGGGTCCATACTTATATAACCGTTCAGCAACATGTAGTTTTCTCTTCATAACTTCTAACCCGTTTTGATCTTAACCAATGGAATGTAATTTTAACCCTCTAAAGAAAGCATTATTCCCTCATGAAACATGCAGTTGACTTTGCATGACTTCTAACCAGTTTTAGATTTCTTGACCGATAGAATTCTTCCCAGATATCTTTCATCCCTAGTTGTGGCTATTTAGTAATTACGTGTATTTAAATGTAAATTTCCCCGCACTGCTCGGAAATTTCGTGATGCTCAGAGCTTTAAGTCAAGAAAGCGCTCGGCTGCCCGTTTTTTCTTTGATTTCCTTCACTGAAATCGTCATTTCCCAGACCCCTTTTGTAATTAATTAATGTCTTATATGCTAAAAACTTCCTCGAAAAATGCTCAAGAAAATGGTGAAAAGTGCATCAAAATCTATTCAGCGGTATTCAAGATCAGCCCAAATATACAGCATACTCTTAACGGGGACTTCATTTCATATATGTAGAGATACCATGAATGCACCTTCTGAACAAAATCGATCAACTCCAATCAAGTATCTTTCTGCTTAACTGAGACCTTTTCCGAATTCGAATACTCTCGTCTCTCCCACCCCCTAATTAGCTGGGAGGGAAGGGCCCTGATAAATTAAATGAAAAGTTTACGTTCTGGAAATCGGAAATTCAATTACCCACCTCCTCCCTGTACAGTCCAGAATAAAAATGGCTTCTAGCCTTCCGAACATGTTAACGATAAACGCGCAGCCCTCGAAGTTGAGTGCAATCAAGAAAGGATTGATTAAAATGAGCTTTGATGCTTATTTCCGCAAAGCGTAATACGGAAGTACGTGTTGAAGGTTGCCTTATCGGGATTGGTGTTTATTGGGTTGATGTCTTTGGGAAGTTAATGTTTTTAATTTCGTTCTTTGAGGGGTTTATGATATTATAAGAGATTGGGTGAGACCCGTAGTAATATGAAAGCAGTTTCCATGCATATATTTCTCCTATGTGAGACAGGGAACACGGTAGCCCGGTTGGAATAGTAACGGATTAGCAACCGGAGGGTTGCTAGTTCGAATCCAACGAAAGACCGTCGTATGCAATGGGAGCTGGTGCACGCTCGTCGTGGTCTCAAATGTCCTCACGTTGGCGTGGTGTGGAAGTTTGGAGAGTGTGGTACCAGCTCAGGTGTGACCCCATCATCTCAACATAGTTCACAACTACGTGGTGCTGTCCTCGGATCTTTCATTTCGGGTTTGATCCCGGACCATCGCCAATACCCCTTTGTGTTGTGCTTCAGTGTGATGATAATTAAAGTACCTACATACCTATGTGGCATAGAGAAAATGGCCTAATCTGGAATGTGGTGTATGTGAATAACTGAAGCGTCCTACCGGACATCGGTCTTTGAGCAATATTTTCGAAAACGATATTTTAATAGAATAATAGTTTATGTACCATTAGACATCGATTTAGTTTATTCCCAAAGAAACCGCCAGGTGATGTCAGCATCTAATATCTTGAAATAGAGCTCTCGGATTTTGAATGCCGGTCTATGAGAAAACACCTGCTTCTCTATTCTACCGGACTCGTACTTGTCTTTGAGAAGATAATCTTTTTTACTTTGTTCTCTGAAGTGTTTATAATATCATAAAAGATTGGAAACCCGTAGTTATTTATACGTTAGATATATTTCACGGCTATGGAAGGAGAGGAAATGTAAAATTTTCTCTGTGACGTCAATTGCTTTAACAAACTTAGCCAAATTTGCAAAACGGTGAATGGAATAAGAGTTCATGTGGCACTTATACATGTAACATTGATATCAGAAATGTTCTTGAGCGTTTCTTGCTCCTCTAAAATTATTGATATGTGAGACAGACCGTTGCTCAACCGTTATTTATGATTTGCGTATTCATCTCTATGGTTGGTAGCGGTTTTATGACACAAGGGCCATATTTAGTCAAACTGCGTCAAGAACAAGACAGGCGACCTCAAGTAACGGTCATGTGAAGGGAAAAAGAGCTCTGGAGATTAATCGAACCACAAGTTCATGGAAAAGATTTATATTTGGTTCACTAGACAAGGTAATATTTTAGGTGGTGAGCACTAAGTCACTGTTCCATAATTGTTTCGAAAATTATTTGCTTAGTCGTAACTACTGATTTTAAGATAATTTAAAAAAATATAGGTGTCCATAGATGTAAAATAAGCACAGAAATCCTCTAACAGTTTTCTTATTTGAATTGAGAGGTTTACAATCAAACAACGTAAGACGTAAAGAACCTGTTGCAGTATCTCATATATTCAAACTTACATGTATTTCAAGAAATCTAGTAAATAAAATTAAATCAAGCTATGAAAGTACGTATATTTTTCTGCTGCTATGCCAAATGTAGTAATTTACGTACAATCGTTAAGTTCTGCCGATATCGCCGCAAAATTGATAAGTATACCATCGTGCCTACTGTCGCAATCACTGTTTGCGATGTTAATAGATAGTGGTAATAGAAAACCCGCTTCCCAAATGGAGATTCGAAGTTTTAACGGCCTCTTTACAGAACTGCAAAAATGAACTGGAAAACAGAACTGCAAAAATGATTATATTAATTGTTTGAGACTTGTTAAAATTATTTTAGGTTACATTAAATTATTTTACGAATATATTACTAACTATGTGAATACTTTTCTATAAAAATTAATTTTTAGATTTACATTTAAATTGATACAGATCAGGAGACTGTTATCTCTAGACTTACTTTCCAGGGACCATTTGAGATGAATTTTATTTTGTCATGGTTTGCAGGTTTTCCCTCCCTGTTGCAAATGCATTTTGGAGCAGGGCTCTACTTCTCACCTCCTTGCTTTACCGGTTGGTCTAGGGAGGATTTGTATTTTAATCCTGAACTCGTCTCGGATGTTTTGAACTCATAAACTTAGTCTACTTTGTCTAGACCAAGTGTGATAAGAAACACGTCTGTATTTTAAATTTTCAATAAAGAGATCACACAAATGGAAAATGACGTGATCAGAGTATCTACATTTTTTCTCTACACACATGCAATATTAAATTTAAAATAAACTTCTCAACTATAATTTATATATAAGAAAATATAGAAGCCGTTTTACCTGCTGAATGATCTAGGAAGTTTATCTTTTTTATGTTTTATAGAATCGTTCCTAAATAATTCCAATTTTGATAGAAATTTTAAATGGGGAATCCATTTTAATACTCTCAATAATTTCAGTATCCATACTGATCACAAATTCTCCTTATTTCTCCTTTAATTCTATTTTAAATTTAGTAGCTGAAAACCGATTCATTTTAATTAGTTTCCAGTTGCGAATGACCGCACTTCGTGAAGCGGGAGTTGATTTGAATAACGCCATCTACTAGCGTAGTTTAGAATTACGAATTGAACTCGAAATACGTATTTGACGAATTTTAACATGCGATGGAAATTTTCGATTTAAGGCTGTCAGAAATGTTTGCAAATTTTAATGAAGATCGATTGTTTCCAACCGTAATGCTTAAGAATGTTTTGACATGTATGTGTTTCTCCAAACAAATGTTTATCCTTGGAAATATATTTATCTCAAGAAAAAATATTAGGTCTTACATTAAAATGGTATTTCAATATGTCATTCATTTAAACTATGATTAGACGGATTTTGTAATTGAAATATTTTAAAACTAGCAGACCCGCACATAGCATCTGTGCTGCTTAATTATTTATATATATTGATGGGAATGTTACTCACATTTCGCACCTCTTTTAAATGCATACACTATCGATTTTATTCTTCATGATACCCTAATAGGTTGTATTTTTATTAAATCTTTTTGTTGGTTGTCTCTACGAGTTATCTTGTCATTTAAAAGAAAACACCAGATCTTGATGGACGAGATATCTCGTCATTAAAAGAAAACTCACCAGATCTTAATCGCGTTGTCATCCAAAATCGGCAATGATGACGAGATATCTCGTCATTAGCGGTCAGATTAAATCAGATTAAGATCACTGGTCAGATTTTGATGAATAAAATGTCTCGTCGAAACCACTTGGAAGATTAAATAAAAAATCGTCCATAAAACTCAAATTTTAAATAAGATATATAGTATTCCCTAAACACTTTACCATAACAAGTAAAATAACATTCAAAAAGAAACTAAGAAAAAATATCAATGTTCCTTTCAAGATACTATCTCGAGTTTTGATTAAACATACTCTGTAACGGGGAATATTTACAAGAAAGAATATCCATTTATTTTGTGCGCTAGCTGGATTTTTTGGGGCTGAAGTTTCCTCATGTATTCTAAATATATTTTTATCTGAAATACTGCTATTCCTTTATATATATATATATATATATATATATATATATGATTAGTAAAGCAGATAGTTTGCATATACTTTACCCTTGTTGTTAGAGGTGTAGATGGATTGTGAAATTTTTAATCACAAGAAACATTCATAATTTAAAACTTAAAGATAAATCTAATTTTCACTTAAAAACAGTTTCCATTATAAAAATAGATTGAGGATTAATTCAATAACAAAATATTCCTTGCGATTGAAACGTATTGTGCAAGCTATTTTCGAGTGTATTTGTAATGTTTTTTAGTGCTTTAATGCAAAACATTTTCAAAATTTATTTTGTAATGTTTACTTTACTACCCGTTTTGGCCAGATAGCTTTCGCTGTTCTTGACAAACCAAGTTGCTCCTCTTTTCCCACAGCAGTTTCGTTGAGTCATCAAACATCTTTTGAGCCTTGTAGTCCGCACTTGTATTCTTACTTCTTTCGATTTCTCGCCTGGTGGCAGATTTTGAGGTTTTGCAATATTTGTAATACTTTTTATTTAATTTTATTTTTATTTTGTAATATTAAACTTTTAATTAAGCTCTAATCAATGTAAACACTGATTCGAACTCAATTAAAAAGTGGTTTCTTACCGTAATTTTCTTACATTTATTCTACAGAAAACTTTTAATTAAATTTTAAATTAAATTTTACTTCTGATTCTAAGGAAACGACGTAATGAACTGAAAATAGTTGCGTTGACATAGAAATTCCCTACACAATAAGCTGTGCAAATTTCATGACGCCAGAGCTCAGGGTCCGATCTGTTTTTCTGACTGCTGCTTCAGACAAATATATTTCTGCTTTATAAGGAATGCTAAGTTATGCTAATTTCTTGCTGATGAACGGATTTACTAGTTTAAACGATTAAACGATAAGAGGTAAGATATTACAAAGAGACAGATAAAAAATGTGCCAATCAGGAAAAACGGAAATTAAGTAGTTTGCAATTGCAAGGAGAAAACTAATAAACGAGATGAAGGATTTTAATGGGTTAAAAATGTATAACTATAGTGAATTATGGCGTTTTCTAGTGGTAGAACAAAAGGCAAAACAAAACAAGTATCACGTTAAATCTTTAGAAAAGGGGTAATAAATATAAGAAAAAATTACTAACAGCTTATTGCTTTGAAAGTGTTTTGGAATAATTCCATGCAGTTCCTTTTGGTGAAGGGATCTTCCTTCTTTCAAATTCTATCCTTCTAAAAATTAATATTCGAAATTCATTCATTCATGAATTCGAGATGTGAAAGGTTTTCTTTTACTTAATATTAGTAAATATGAGTGTTTTACGTGTTTTAGTATAATATACGAATTTAGATTTTCAGTTTGTGTGTGTTTATAATTCAATAAAGAATAAAATTATTCTAATAAGGTATCTAATAAAATTATGTTTTTGTTTTGCTATTAATAGCACGAAATTCCTAAATTACCTCTGTATTTATGAGAGCATACCTTAATTTAATTATGAGAATATTTGAGTTTGAATGAGAAATGAGTATACTATGTTTTGCCAAAATCTACTTTTTGAAATCGTGTTATAAAAGGTACCACTCAGAGATGAAAATACTTATGTGACAATTTAATTGTTTATTTTTTAATTTATTAGGAATAGTTTAGTTAAATCAAGTTTCTACATTGATTGTTATATGTCCAGAATAATGGTTGCATATACACCCACAAAGAAGGACGTAATATGTTTTTACCATCAACAAATTATCTACCTTAATATTTTTTTTAAGAATTTGCTTCCATTATGCAAATAATTTTTTACCTTTGTCACTATTCGTTATTGCTCCTTAACACAACAGAAATGAACAAAAACCACACCTCGAATTTCATGCATCAAAACGGATGTATTCCTCCTAAAAAATGAAACTTAATGGAATACCTTAGGGATATTTTGCAGTTCTAAATTACCTTTAGCGTTCGAAACAACCTTTTTTCAAATAAGCTTAAACAAAAGAATTGTTTGCTCAATATAATTTGCTCAAACGTACTAAGTATGTTTAGCTTTTTTCATTTTGTTTTTAATTGTTTATTATGCTAGTCTATTGTTTTTCAAAACCATATTCTCTAAGAAAGAGTTCTTCGTTTTGCTGTGCCATGCTTCCTCCCCATATTTCATTTCCTCTTCTATGTTTCACCAGATACGAATTAGGTTAGATATTCTTTTGAAATTAGTTTCCCATAGAGATTTCGAATATAATTATATACCAATTTGCGAAAGTATTAACATTTTTATTTTGACTTTATTTGAAAACAAGTCCTAATTCGGGAAATGCATATCCTGGATTTGCATTTTTTCATTAAAATTATATTTTCCTCTCATAAATATTTATTCAAAAAAATTTTAACTATCCCAAATTTTTGTTCGTTGTAGGTGTAATCTAGAAATTAGAGATCCAAAAGATTTTAAAATCTATTTTCAGATTTAATATGCAATGAGGGGAATTGCCTTTTCCAAACACTGTATATTAAAATGTTTTGTTTAAAACAGAAAATTATGTCCATAGAAATTGAAATCAAAGTAAATGCGTTTTGTAGTCTTATTCGCTTGTCCTTTAACTTGTTCATTTTGAAAAATTTTGATTATTGATGAAGGGATTAAAAATAATCAAAATTTGAAGAATAGACATTGAATTTGTTTTTTGTAACGAATAATGTCAAAAAATTTCATTAACAACTTTGCAAAAACACATAATTGGTAATCCTGGATTCAAAAGTATTTCAGTATATTCTTGTATAAAGTGTTTTAACCTTTCAAGGAGTTTTCGACGAAGTGTTTCGTTCATCAAGATCTGACCAATTTTTCTAATGAGAAGATACGTTGTCAAAGAGATTTTGCCAACTTTTTTATGATGACTAGATCAGTATCTGGTCAGTTTTCTGATTATGACGAGATATCTCGTACGTCAAGATCTGGTCAGTTATTGATAATAGTGAGATATACCGTCGAGACAACCACAAGGATGGTTAATAACATATATATGAATAAATTCCAATAACAGCAAAATCAACACAGGAGAAATATATATTTGTTATTGTCAATTACACGCTAACATAAATGCAGGATGAACGAGATATATCCACTTACAGTTGGCATCCATCCTTCTCATATATAGAGAAAAAATTCCACATAATTTTGTACCTATTTAAGACACAACTCATTGTTTTGTTTAGAAACACTATTTACGTAATGGATATTACATAATGAATAAACATTGCTTTATTTCAAAGCAGACGCATTTGCACCAACCATAATTCAGTTGGAACTCCCTTTGAATAATTCAAAATTAAGGTTTTATACGGTACATACAAATTAAAATACGTAACAGATATAAATCCAAAATTAAATAACAGCATAATATTTAAATGACAGCCAAATTAATGATTCATAAACAGACTACATTTTCCGAAGCATTCTAATGAAAGCAAGGGCATATTCAACCTAAATCATAAAATAAATGAGTGTCATAAACAGGGTACAACCATTTCCGAATGCTTATCCATGTCCATGTGTTTATTTGACTGTTAATAAATGCTAATTGGACTGAAACGAATAATATTTCTTTTTCCTCTTCCTCTTATTGTCTCGCGCTCTTTGATATCAGACGTTGAGTAACGTATTGGATGCAACCACGTGCATTTATTATCCATTTAAAATCGTAATGAGCTCTCAATCATTTATTTTAGTTATCATTAGCTACATAGATTACGAAACTGAATGGGTTGTACAGTGTTGTAAAATAAACTTAACTTATGAAAGCTCTATTCATTTACGAAAATTCTTTGTAAAATTAATATTTTTGTCATTAAAACCCGAGTAACGATATCTAGCTTCAGGTATTTCTAGCTCAAACTAGAGAACCCGAGCGAAGGATATGCTTTAAAATTTCTTAATTTCTAACATGCATCGATGGCAGGTTGTTACTTACCTTATTTAAATATATTTATAACCAATATAAGCATCGATAAAAACATTTCATGCGTCCATTTTGCTTACAATTTTTTTAAATGTATTCTTACTGGCGTTTCTCTTATTTCCAATAAAGTGAATGATACAAAATTCACAACTCACTTAACCATAGTTAGCTTCTAAGTGTTCACTTTCAATTGCATCTCTTTCACTTTATCAAAAGTGATTCAATATTTTTTTACTTCTAAACTTATTTTTGGGTTGGATCAGATTTTGTTTGCATTAGTTTCTGTTTTCCCCTCTACTCATTGAATTTTCTCTAAGAATTTTTTCTGTTGAAGAATTTGATTAGTGTCAAGAGCTGTTTCATGCAGTTCTAGCAATATTATGCTGCTCCTAGATCAACTTAAGCATATTTATATTTAAACTTGAAGATTCCTGGTAGTTGTCTTGACGAGGCATCTCACCATTACTAGATGACGAGGTATCTCGTCATTACTAAAACCTTTAACAGATCTTTATGGACGGGATATCTCGCCATTAGAATAAAACTGACCATATATTGATCTCGCCAACATAAAAAAAATCGGCAATATCTTGATGACGGCATATCTTGTCATTAGCAAAATTGATCAGATCTTAATGAAAGAGATATCTCGTCGAAAACCCTTAAAGGGTTAAGGCAAAATAGGCGAACCAATCACGTAGCAGTTGATTTTATATTGTTATGTTTAAGATATGAATAATTTCAATATAGCTAAGATTTTACACACTTTCGAAAAATATTGAATGACAGGAATCTTAAATAATTTTTAGGTTGATCCATTTCCTATGTCACTCGATTATGCATCTTAACTAATTTCCCGTAAACGTCTGATATCATGGGCGAATTTGACGTGCTACCGAACATCGGCAGCTAGAGTAGTGCCATGCCCGATAGTCGTGCACAGGCATGGAATGATATCGTATCATATTTCATGACAAATCCTCATGTTTCATGACATCCCTTTTCACTTGGGGCAGATGATCCACAATTCCCATGGGGCAGAGACCCGGTCAGACTTACCATTCTACTGTAAAGCGGCACACCACTGTGAATCCTTGTGTAATAGTGCGGGTAGCCATTACGATCCCTCTAGTAGAGGTGCAATATAGTTTGACAGCACAGAGTCCTGCAGCAGCACTACAACCTTTTGTTTTTCCTTTCATGGCGGGCGGCTGTAGCCAGGTTTGAAGAGTAAAGGATTAGCAACCGGAGACTTGCGAGTTCGAAACCTGGTCCAACTAGAGACCGTCATGTATACGGAGTCTGGTGCACGTTCAATCTATCATGGCCTCAAATGTCCTCATGTTAGCTTGGTGTGGAATTTTAAAGTGGGGTGCCAAGTCAGATGTTGACCTCGTCATCTGACTGTGGTTCAAAATTACGTAGTGTTGTCCTCGGGTAGTTCCCTAGGGGATTGATCCCGGACCGTCGCCAATAGCTCCAATGCGACGTTAATTAATTACCATTTCCTTTCATGCCAGGTGTCTAAGGGACTATATACTAGCACGATAACGCCAGCACTCCTCCGACTCGTTTTCTCAGGTGTGCCTCCATGGTATTGAATTCTTGGCAACAACGATCATCAGATCTGTCTCCCATTGAGAATGCCTGCATTTGATTAGATCGCCAATTACATCATCTCCAGAATATAAAGGACCTTGATCAGCAGCTTCGTAATACATGGCATAATTTGTTAGAGGATGTCGCAAGATTTGTTTGACTTGGTACGTCGGCATCTATCGCCTTCAGAGGCAGTATTTCAACTAATTAATTTATGAATTTCCTGATGTAATACTACAATGATAAAGAGTGCTTTATATTCCTTATTGTAATCCTTTTTTTTCTTTTAATGAACATCACACATGCTGTTTTACTTCGATCGAACTTTAGTTTCGGGTTTTTTTGAAACAGACTGTGTATCTAGTTTGTACAAATGTTAGTAACAGTGTGCATGTTTTTGTGTTTGCGTGTAATTCAATCATGTGTGACTACGTGTAAACTTTTCTGAAAAACCTTCACTCCGTAGTTTTCCAATAAGCATTAGACAAATATAGTTCTTGGAAGATAATTAAAACTTGCTGTAGCAAAGGGGGAAATGCAATGTGTTTCCTTTCCAAGAAAATACTTATGAATTTTTAATAATACCTTTTCCAATAAGCTAATTTGAATGCATTACTGGATTTTCGTAGGATAGGGCTGCCTGAAATTCAACTCCCAGGTTGCGTTGTTATAAGATACAGAGTTTTAATTAAAGTATGAATATAATAATCGACCTTACGAGAACTCATTTTTATTCCTTACAGGTATTTATTAATTTGGAAGAGAAAAGTAAACATCAATTGATTGAAAGCCGTAAATATTTTCGAAAGTTGATGTTTTGCTTTATCTGGAAATAGTTGCAAGGTCTTGGATGAATGGGAATTTTCTGGATTCAAATGGGAAAATACAACTTCTAAAGTGTCTGAGAAACATTTAAAAATGCAAAACTAAGTTTTCATTCGGTTCATTAGAAAAATTAATTGTATCATATTCAGAAGTAAATTTCTGATTGGTGGTACTGTTAGAAATTATGTAAAACTTGGAAAATTAAATGTAAGGATCAATATATAAATTCTTTCTCTCAACCCTCAGGGCATCACGATATTTACGAGTAGTGTAAAATCACCTTTACAATATATAACTTTTGCTGGCATGAAAACTCCAACTATTGTTTGAAAGAATCTTAAAAAACACATTTATTCGTCAAAACGGGTTAGAATTCAAAGAGGGAAGAAAGAATGCAGGTTTTAGAAAGGATGGGTGAACCCCTCATAGTAATGATATAACAATTCGAGTAGAAATGTTTCAGTCAAAATGATTTGATGACTATTTCAAATAAATGTGCAGAGAAAGGTTCCAAGGACGTTCAAGAACATTCGATTTATTTTCATGTTACAAATTTCAGGAAACATTTTTTAGAAATTTAAAATTGCAGAATAGCAAATTTTTCTGTGTGAAACTTATATAGTGCATTACATTTACACAATATATACCATTTTTGTAAATTGCCAAAATCAGAAATAGTTTTGGCAAGATCTGCTTTTAAGTTTTAAATTTATTTTCTATTCTTACGTTATTCAAGTATAGAACACAAGTATCAATTTATTTTATTTAAAGAAATTCATTTAGTAATTTACAATTTGAGTGTTTGGTATTGTGCAATTTTGAGTTCAAATATTACTGATATATAAGAGATTAAATCTCGTATGTCTCTAAAATAAAATATGTTTGCATACTAAATAATTTTATTTTTATATTCATCTTCGCTTCAACTTTCGCAGTTTTTTTTAACTCTGGAGATGCGTTTTGTGTATGCAGTTTTATAATGGCATTTCTCACTTGAATATACTATATAATGAAAATATGTTTTGCCTCTTGCTTCGAGTTTCAGTGACACTTCCTCTATTTTTCCTTTTGGATAAATTTTTCAAGAAATATATAAATAATTATTCATCTCATTGACAAAGCAAATAACGAACAATAATTTTTTCATGGTAAAATTTTATTAATAACTGCTTACATTACTGTCTACTATTATAGATTCTCTTAGAATAAATACAAGTAGCAAAGTGTTTAAGGGCAGATTTATGTTTGAAAACTATTGCAGTAAACACTTTTATTTGTGAAAATGTTGAAAAAAAATTACAAAAAATCAGCATTTGAATTTAAAACGAAAATAAAACAAATAAGAATTAGTTTAAAAAAATAATTCTTCATTCAATTCAAGTGAACGGTATTTATTTTATGTTTTTATTAATTATAGGTGATTTATTATATCAAGTAAATTTACCCGTCTGAATCTAAGGAGATTAAATTCCGTTAAATCTATATAAAAATAACCTAAAAAGAATTTGTTATTATGAGTAAATAAAGATTAAGTACACTAACTACCCTAGGTCAAAAAAGTACCGAAATAAGAAAGTAAATATGCTGATGGATGAGAATAAATACCAGACTTCTCGTTCCTCATTTATTTCAATATTTCGTGAAGGTGGGTCTTTTTATGCAAGAAGGACTTTAATGTTAGAACTCCAGCCATTAATAATAATTTTTCTGAATAATAATTGGAAAGGCGAAACTTTTGTAAATAACTACGTTAGTTTAGACCTTACATCTCAAAAATTGGGACTACTATTCGATTAATGAATTTAAGAAAACTTTTAGTTCACTAGTAAATAAATCAAAAGCTTTATAAAACTATTTCGTATTAATAGACTGAGAAACATAATTGAATCATAATTCAAGTGCTACTTTTATTGCCTGTGAAAACTTCTGAAACGTTTAATATTATTTAAACACATCGATTATGTCCTGCATGGATGATGTCCTTATTGATAATAAAGCAGTAAAAATATTGCCCATTAGTACTTTTACTCCAGCAATTCAATTAAAGTTGGGTATTTAATTTAAAACATCGATTTATTTTCAACTGCACGTATTGTTAATGCATTCTTTAATTTAAATTACATAAAAGCTGTTCTTAGTAAATAATTTTAAGTTAATATTAAAAACGCAAAAATTATGTTCAACCCTCTTAACGTCTTGAGATTTCCCAGTAATGTACTATTATTTTTACCCTTGATCAAACATACTGATTAAATAACCAGAAATGGTAAATTATTGGTTGAAAGAATCCCAGGAAATATTATTTTGGTCGAGGACATCAAAACTGGTTTGAAATCATGTAGGGAACTCCACAGTTTGCGAACGGATCTATGCGTGTTAACCCCTCAGAGGGTTAATACCTCTTAAATACTAATAAAAACTTTGAGCTGACAAGGGCAACACAATATCAGCACCAAAACTGTAATGTTAACATCTTCTCGAGAAAGCTGACACAAAATTAAAAAAGTGACTAAAAAATAAATTTGCAGATCCACAAAAAGATTGAAAATCTGTTTTTCACTTCTCAATCTCGAATTTGCAGCGTTAGTTCCTTAGAATTAAACATGTGTAAAATATTTCCTGATTTTATTTTTGCTTTTTTTTCGAGTTCAGAGGAGAACATGTTCATTGAAAAAATATATAGGCTTGCGTATGCGTTTTTGCTCGGAAAACTGCCTTTTTTTTAAAAATTATTTCACTCTATAACAGCGTTTTTCAAACTTTTCACCGTAATAATATGTTATATTGCCAAAAGAGGCGATAAGGTACTAAATCGCCCAACCAAATCAATTTTTAGAGGGCAGTCACGTGACTACTAGCCGATATGTTGGTAACACTCTTCGATGCTCATTTCAATAGCAATGCTTAGACTACTTATATTTCCCGTCTATGTATCTGACATCGTGTTATAATCAAAACCTTTACCTTCTAAAAGTAGTTCACCAAATAAACTCGCGCAAGTATTTGAGTGAAATTATATCGCGGGAATTAATATTTAAAAACCTGATTGCATTTTTATCTCTAAGGATGTATCGTAAATGAGGTATTTACTGTGACCTACGGCACGGAAACGCCCTACTAGCAGAAACAGCCGGTATGTGGTTTAGAAGTGCATGGCAAACATTGATAGCATTTGATGATTTCCGTTGTTTATGCTGTATAAACATTCTTAGTAAGTGGGCAATTAGGGATCGGTTTCTGGGATCTAACTAATGCTGTATGGTGCGCCGTATTACATTTTCTTTCTATATTTTAATAGTAAAATTTATTTGCTTTACATTTTGTGTTTGGTAATCGAAAAGTCAATAGTAACCCGAATTCCTTAATCATTATTGACAAGGCTGTTAACATTTTTAGTTGGAACGGTGAGTTTCATTTAATATATTGTGTACTTGTAAATTTATTTTATGGAAACTAATCTAAAAGTGTACATCCTTTATTTTAAAATAAATTTTAATGAAAATACCCCTCTGCTTAACACTGTCATATCTCTGTAGGCGTTAGAGGATTTTATCCATTAAGGCTAAGGTTTAAAACATTTTTAGTTTAAACTGTGACTTATGTTCCAATACATTCATTATGCAACTGTGATTAATTATATGAAACTGTGAAAGTTTCCACATTTTATATTTCTATAAATCCTGATCGAAATAACTCCCGTCCTGTGCCACAGTTTAAGCAGAATTATAATTTAACTGAACATTAGTAATCAGCGAGATTTCCTAATAGTCTATTACTTTTCCCAATAACGCACATAATGACTAAATAACCATGTCTATTACAAGAAAGAATCTAATTATTTATTAGTCAATTTTATTAGTCAAGGAGATCAAAACTGGTTAGAAATAATGTTGGGAAGATTGGAGGTTACAGTAGAGATAGATGAATGTGTATTCCTCAGAGGGTTAACTATCTGCATTTAAGTTTAATAATTTTATTATTGTTAATATTCTGTAGTGCTTTGCTAACTGTAAAACGAAATATTATTTCACTGTTTATACTATGACATCTTTTTAAATGTCATTTCATTCATATACTTATATTATAATGTTTCAAAACTTGCCAAAGGAGCTTGTACTGAAAATTACTTCTATTATCAATTTCTACAACTGCTATTACAAGATAATTTGACAAAAATCATGCATATTGTCCCATAATTGAACTTTAATAGTTATTTATGATTCAGGAGCTTGATTTATTTTTTTTTACTTACACAGAATTTGAATGGTGGATTTGAAAATTCTTTAATCTCATTTGTTTCTCAATGTATAATGTTCATACATTCGTTCTTTTACATTTGTATTCATAATATATTCTTCAAATGCCTAAAAAGCTAAGATAATTAAATTTGATAAGGAAATACATTCTTGCTTTTCATAATTTAAAAATATGTTTAAGCTAAATCAGTTTTAAACTTAACTTTCATTTCCACAAAGGAAGATGATGCAAACAGATTTAAACAAAAGGAATCCACTCCAAAAAGTAAACTAACATTTTAAGAATTTAAATAATTGAACCACTAAATTTCATTAAAAAATAAGCTTTTGGATTTCCTAGTTTAAAAATAAAGTTAGGCTAGATTAATTTTAAACTTAATTTTTATTCCAACCAAACTAATGATGAAAGTAGAAATGAAAAAGAAACCCATTCGAAAAACTAAACTAAAAACTTTTAAAATTTGAATAGCAAGAGAAAAATCATTATATACTTTCTGCACAAAGCCACATTTTTTACACTCGCAAAGATCTTTATTAACTTTTATAGCTGAATCTATGTATTAATCCATTAACTTAACCTAGCAACACGCTGAACTTTTTGATTAAAAACAACAAATTACTCTCCTTACGGATTCAATTACGTAAAACCAGCAAAAAACTTCATAACAAATGGATATCTTTTCTTAGAACTATCAGCCAGAAAACAATAACTTCTTTTATACCTTCTAGATTCTTATTACAAGAATACTTATTTTCAGCCTCTCACGGAACTCTCGTTTTTGTGACAAACAGCGCTGACTGAAGCTGAACGGAAGCAAATAAAAGAAAAAAACCACGCAAAACGGAGGATATGTACTTATTCAATATATTTTCTCTCCTTCATTAAAACACCTCGCCTTTCAATCAAAGGAAAAGGGATGCAAATGGTATGATCGAATTGGAACGGTGAAAAAAGAATTGTTCATGCAAAAGCAAATCGAAAGAACAAAAGAACGAAACCGAAATGAAAAAAAAAACAACCAGCAACAAATAAAACTGCACCTCATCTGCTACTGTCTTCACTGTTCGTAGTAATTTTTCTTTCATTAAAGAGAGGTTTCCTCGTTTTTTTCTTTCGATTCCTCTTTAATCGAACGTAATTTTCCAACCCCTCATTTTATTTTATTTCGAAATGAAGCGCGCAATTGCGACGCCTGGAAATTAGTTTCCTTCCTTAACAGGTATTTGTACTTTCGAGTTGATTTTATTGTCTTCGTAATTCATTTCCGTCATTTCGTACTTTTTTTTATCCAACCTTCCCTTTTTCCATACACTGGAGAGAGTACTAAAAAAAAACGCATATCAATTTTTTATTACTCCTCATTTATATTCGTACTGGGAAGCGCCCCCTGGCGATGAGAGGGCGAATTAAAAACTGCTCAATGAAAAGCGTGTGAGAGATAAGGCTTTGGGTTTTGTGTTTTTTAATTACTTTTGAAATCATTGCTTTGGAGTTCACTTGATATTAAGACAATCGGAAAATATTTTAAATTAAGATCAGGATGTGGCTTTTGATAAAAATATGAAATCGTGTCATAATAAAATATATTTTCAGTATCACTTTGATTTTTACTTTTACATTTTAATTCAGTAAATAGCGAAAGCAATGAAACTTTAATAGACACGCTTCCTATACGTATACTTGCAAAAATTTAAAATTAATATTTCGATTTATTTTGTGAATAATGTTGAGCATTTCGTTCTCTTTCCATCGAACCTTCCCCATTTCTAAACGTTAGAGAGCTTCCGAAAAGAGAAATATATATTTTTTATTGTTTTTAATTTATTTTCGTATTTGGAAGCGCCTCCTGGCGATGAGAGGGCGAATTAAAAACTACTTAATGAAATCGTGGGTGGTAGATAGGCTCTGTATTTTGTGTTTTTAAATACGTTTGAAATTAATGCATTGGAGTTCACTTGATATTAAGACAACCAGAAATATTTTAACTTAAGAGCTGCCTGAGGTGTTTGGATAAAAATTCAATTTCCTGTCATGATGATAAACCTTTTCAGTATCACTGTGCATTTTAACTTTTACAGTTTAATTCAATAAATACCGAAAGCAATGATACTTTAATAAGCCTGCTTACTGTACTGATATTTATAAAATTTAAATTAATGGTTTGATTTGTTTTAAGAATAAATATTGGGGCATTAAAGATGTTTTATTTAAAACTTATTCCAAAACGAAAGGGTGCTCTTATATAAAAAACACCTTTTATATCTATAAAGTTTACGATAAATTGCTTGATTTAATTTACCAATTATGTTAAGTATGTTTTCCTTCGTTAAATAAATGTTTGAGTTTCACAGGATGTAATGTTTATTATTTGACAAAGGGCTTTTCTATCCATTATAAAAAAATACTTTTTATTATAGACTTATGATCATTTACATATTAAATTTGAAATCAAATATTTTTATTGTTTAATTTCAGAAATTGAATCGATATAATTCATGCGTTAACATAGCTCGAAGCTATAAAATAAATATTTTATTTATTGTACGCATTTTTGTATTTTTGTGTATGGACAAGATATTTTATCTAAATGTAAATTCTATTTTAAAAAAAGGAATGCATGAGTAAAATGTGCTCTAGAGAAAAAAATATACGGTTCTTCAATAAAAAACTGTCTTCCTTGAATCAAATAGGAAATGAATAAAGAAATAATATATTAATGCCTTTCAAAAGTGAGGAAAAATACTGTTTGATCGCGAAATAAACTTATTCAACAAAATTTAGATGATCTGAATGAAATTAAGTACAGAAAATATATATCAGAGAGAGAGAGCATGACAAATTTAAAAGTGAATCAAAAGATATGTTAAGATTCTCTAAATAAACACAGATAGACTCTAGAGAATAATTGAGTCTGCTTCAAGAAAGAGAGGTATGTGTTTCAATGTAGTAAAAATAAAACATGATTAAAATAAAAATACAATACTTCTTCTGGACGAAATGAAAGCAAGATATTTTGGAATTAAAGTAAGACACTAGAATCTAATTTAAACTAAAATGTTTCTCTATGAAAGGAATAAAACAAATAAAAACAAAAGATTACGAGAGTACTTACTTTCCTAATTATCTTCTTATGTTAATTATGTTCTATAATCTAATTCGATGATATTTTATTTTATTTCATAAAGCGAATAGGAATTTATTCGTACCTCTAAAACAAATATATCCAAAAGGATAAAACTTTTGACTTTTTTCAAATTAAAAAATAAATTAAAACAAAATATTTTTGAATTAAGCGAATTGACACTAGTTTAAATTTTAAACTAAAATGTTTCCTTAAGAAGCATGGAGAATACTTATACTTTTAATTATTTTTTATGTAAACTTAATTACGTTCTATAAATCAATTTCGATTACATTTCATTTTATAAAGTAAATAAAAATAAGTCTATTTTAAAAATAAATATATCACAGATAAAATGTTTGTCTCTTTTCTCAAAGCCAAACATAAATGTATAGAAAGTAAAAGCAAACATAAAGCATATTTAAGAACTCAGATTTTTGTGACGAACCGGTTTGTTAATCTGTCTAAGCAGCGTAACAAGAACATTTTTTACACTAACTTACATATAGAGGAATAAAGACATTTTGCGATGTAGAAATAACCAAGTTGAAGGTTTTTCTATTTATGATTTTAAAATCCAAATCAATATTGCTTATGCAGATATTGATGTTGTGACATAAAATACTTTTGCTGTAACCGTAGTATGATTTCTCAACCACCTGTTGATTGAGTGCGCACTTTCTTTTTTCAAGCATTACGGATCATCGGATACTTTTATGTGCAGCATTTATGCAGTTCACCCTTAAAATGAAACGTAGAGATACGGTCTCTTTATCAAGCACGGAAGACTTACCGACAACAGTTTAATAAAAATGCAATGAATAATCACCTTTCAAAGGAGCATTCAAGTTTTAACCCAAGTCTTCTAGCCTTACGACCAAGTATAACTTGAAGGAGTTTCTGTAGAACACAAGGTGTAAGAACCGAAGTATTTCGAGTCTTTCAATTGCCACGTGAGAATGTTTTCGGGCTGCATTCGATATCTGAAAAATTTAGAGATGTGTTCGAGCGTGCCACTTGGAGGCTTCAAACTACACAACTCTAAATAGAGATTTTCAGTAGTTCAGCAATAAATTTAAGACAGCAGCTTTCGCTTGAAAAATTAACTTAGATTGATAAACCGAACTCAATTTGAAATTGAGGCCAATCATGCATGTTCCTGAGTACACTGTTGGTCCCTATGTACAATATATAAAGTTCATTTTATATGTCATGCGGTTACAGTTCAAACAAAGCGTTTTTGATGAAGATATTACTTTTTTATCCTAGAGTGCGACTAAGCTTTACGAAAAATATTCCTTTTAAACAACAAAATATAAAATTCTTGTACAATAGAATATCAAAATGTACCAGTTAGATTAACTATTAAAAAAATTATTCACAATGTATGTTTTTATTCTATACTTTTATTAACTTCCGTAACAATTTTAACTAAAAAACATGCTACCACATGTATTTTTAATCATATCATGAACTATCCTGCTTAACCCTCATGGTGGTTTAGCTTCGAGTCGAAAACTGCCTTGTAGTGGCCAGCCTGTGGTTCAAAAACCTCTTCCAAACTTTCACCAGTTCTAGGGATGAGACAATTTGCTTTTACTATTTGGATCTCCATTTCCTTTGGAGTAATAAGATAGTTCTGTATCGAAGAGGTATCTCGTTATTCGTAAAACCGTTCAGATCTGGATGTACGAGATATCTTGTCATTAACAAAAGTGATCAGATCTTCGGAAAGATATCTGGTCGAAACCTCTTGGATAGTTAAAGAAATGACATTTTGTTACTGATTCCTTAAGGTCTAGTTAAACAGTTAGACAAAGTCAATGAGTGAACAACTTAAAAAATTGTAACAGATTCTAGAATGGGCAGTCTGACATTATTTATCACTAGTATAATGGCATTTAGCATTCATTATACTTGTACATTTGAGCGCTCCTCGCATAACTTGGTAGCAAAGCTTAAATTATCACATTAATTACAAAACATTGTGGTCAGTAATAAAAACAAAATTATGATCCTTGCTTGGTTGGCAAAAATTAACATTTTATCCATTCTTTGGATTCAGGAAATGAGAGTAGGATTCCGAAAATATAGTTAACTCTCTGAGTAATCACGAGATTTTCAAGTAGGGTACTTTTGCTTTTACCCCACAACAAACATAACGACTAAGTAAATCATCTATTGTCTGAAATAATCCTAGGAAAGATTCTATTGGCCAAGAAAGTCAAAACTGGTTAGAAGTCAGTCAGCGAAGGCTACAGATTGCATTGCGGAATTATGCTTGTAAATCTCTCTGATTGTTTATAATGGTCAATAAGATCAAATTAGTTTTTCTATTTATTTAGAAATGTGACAAAGATGCTCCAATGAGTTGGTACAAGTTAAAAAGAAAACGATAATACGATAATTTGCTATGGTACTATGAGCGGGATCAACAAGGAAGCTCGCCATGAGCGAGAACAAGCACGCTTGCTATGGATCATACCATGAGCATAACAACAGGGAAGCTCGCTATGGACCATACTATGAACGGGAACAACAAGAAACCTCGCTATGGATCATACCGTGAGCGGAACGACAAGGAAGCTCGTTATGGACCACACCATGAGCGGGAACAACAAGGAACTTCTCAGTTCTGTAAACATAATGTGTCGACAAGCTCTATCTTGGCAACCTGAGAAAGTCGCCAAACCGCTAATTCACAACACATATGGATAAATGATTCCTAGGAAACGCTATTGGTCAAGTAGTTCAATACTGGGTTTTAAACTGAATGGATGTAAACGCAGATCCCTTGTCGGTTACCAAAAGTCACCTGTTGAATTTTGAGCTTGTCCAAAACATCACGCGCCGATGTGGACTTAATTGGATATAGCCAAATGAACGTCGTAAAGGCGTCTACGACCGAAAATAAATACTGATATTGTTTATTTGTTGAAGGCAAAGGGCCTAGGAAATCAACATGGTATGTGTGTAAATGTGTGTCGCCTTTTGGAATCGGATGGAGAAAACCCTCAGCTTTCCCAGTTTTCCTGTTCGAGAGGATGCAGGGTACACAGTTGGCAACAACTGTTTAAACCACTTTTTGTAAATTCGAGATGTAAAATTCACGTTTGAGAGTGGATGCGGTTTTCGCAGCAGAAAAATGTCCTTGAGAGTGTGCATGTTGAATGAGTTCATGCTGCACTGCTTGAGGGACTACTAGAAAATCTAGATCATTGTGTTTTTTAAATAATACACCATTTTTCAAACTGTAATCACTACAACTGTTGGTGTACCCAATTAACTCCTTTATGTTGGAAAGAATCTCATCTGAATTCTGAGCAAAAATTATCTTTTGTGTGACAGTGTCTGGGTCTGTGAACATGATAAGGTATCGACTAAGAGCGTCAACGTGCTTCATTTGTTGTCCAGGTCTATGCTTTAGCTCATACGAAAAATCTTCAAGGAAAAGTGCCCATCTTGCAATTTTGGGGGTAAGATTCTTTTTAGACATGGTTTTTTGGAAAACAGAACAATCAGTAATAATTTGGAATTTGACTCCAACCAAATAATGTCGAAATTTTTTGGAGGATGTAATGATAAAAAGGACCTCGAGCCCATAACTCGAATACTTTTCTTCCTGTGAAGAAGTTTTTTTGCTCATATAGTGTATGGGATGGAGTTGGCCATCGAAATCTTGTTGAAGGAGAATGGAACCAAACCCTTTACTCCTGGCATTGCAATGTAATTGTAGGGGAAGTCCTTGTTGACACATGTGAAGGTCAGGGTCTTGTATAAGTGCTTTTTTAAGACCCACAAACGCTTCTCTCTCGTCAGGTCCAAAGGAAAAGGGTCTAGATTGTCTCAAAAGATCACTGAGGTCTTGCGGTGGAAGAATAATTTTGAATAAATTTTCGAAAGTAACCAGTTAGGCCAAGAAATGATTGGACATCTTTTACAGTCTTGGGTTCAGGAAAATTTTGTACTGCTAGTATTTTTGTCAAGGGAAGGGCGGATTGAGTTATTTCCAATTACATGCCCAAGGAAATGATATTCCGTTTAAGGAATGAGCACAACTTAAAATTGAATTCAAGACCAAATTGAGCAGCTACGTTGTAATTTTGCAAGGTTTTCCTCTTCACAGATGGAGGAGAGAATGATGTCATCCATGTAAATTATGATTTTGTCACTTTTCAACAAGTCTCTGAAGACAACCTGAATGTATCTCATGAACATATTTGGGGAATTGCAGAGGCCAAAAGCTGCTTTCTGAAATTCGTAATGTCCTGAAGGGGTAACAAACACTGTGTACTTCTTATTGTCCTCATCTAAGTCAATGTGAAAAAAGGCGTTCTTTAAATTTAGGGTGGTAAAAACTGTAGAAGTTTGTAACTGATCAAAAATGTCTTCAATGAGGGGAAGGGGATGACGGTCCTTAACAGTTCTGCTATTAAGTTTTCGAAAATCTACACAGGTTCTTGTTGAATTATCAGGCTTCTTCACAAGAACTACGGGCGATGCAAAGTCACTGCACTACTCTAATAATACCATCTCTTAACCGTTAAGTGATTTGAGTTTCGACATCTTGTTTTTCAGCAAAAGAAAGATGTCGTGGGCGTAAAGCAAATGGGATTTCATCTGTTAAAATGACTTTCATTTTTAACTCTGTGTTGAGAGTTTTAGAGGGTCGATAAGATTTAATTATACTCTCAATTTTCACTTTTAAATTTGGGTTCAGTATGTGTGAAAGGTCAACATCAGAATTGCATTCAATTGCATTGATAATATTAATCAAAAAACCGGAGTCGTCTTCAAGGTTTGATAGCAATTTCACACCATTCTTACCAAAAGAAAACTCGCCTTGTTTTATTATGTCCATACCTATAATTGCTGTAAACGGAAGATATTCATTTTACACCACATAAATTTCAGTAAAAAACACAAAATCTTGAATTGAAATTGAGTCTTTGAATTTACCCAGAGTTTGTACTTTTTTATTACCTGCCAGAAAATGTGACTGTTGCAGGTTGTAGTTTAGGTGAACCAAGTAACTCATAAATAGTTTTGTTTATTATTGTTGCAGAAGAACCACAATCAAACAGAGCCAAAAGAACTTGTTTTTGAAATTTTACTTGAATTTGATGTGCTAAATCTTTGGAAACTTGAGAAATTACAGGTTGGATGACATTAGAGGAATCATTCTGTTTTGACGGTAATACACGTTTGCTTTTTTGGAAAGCCTCAGATCTGTGGCCAAAATCTCCGCATTGAAAGCATTTGTTCCCTCGTGCTTTGGTGGGACATTTATTTGCCCTATGATTTTTCCCCCATTTGAATAACAAATAATCTCTGAGTTTCTCATACTTCTGTTTGTCTGAGAGGCAGAATAACTCTCCCGCGTCGCCGTACTTGGTCAAGAATCTCTCTGATAAGATTTTTCAAACACAAGGGGGAAGTGTTTGGGTGATAAGAACGACCGCCCTCATTAAAACCAGGTTTGCTTTTAACATCAACGTACATTTTCTCATAAACAACTGATTTCTCCTTTAATTCACCTATCGTCTTACAGCAATTGAGAGTAAACGTATTTTGGGAGTAAGATAAACCGTCTGTATGATATATTGTACTAACGCGTCTTCATTTACATTACTGTCAAGACTGAATCGTTTCGCCTTTCCCCATTCGTCTTAGAACACTCAACCATATTCGTATTCCGAGAACGATGTTCTGATTGGTTGGAGTTCCGTGCGTTCTGGTCGCTATGGAAACGCTCAAAGCAGAGCGGGAAAATAATTCATTCTAACCAGGGAACATGGAAATTTTCGGATGGGTCAAGACCTGTGTGGCTGATCGTGCATCTTAAGAACGGGAGACCTTAGTGGCTCCATATTAATCCTCTGTGGATAAAAATTGTTACTTTTTCTGAATGTGGACTTCTGAACATCAATGCTAAATTAAATATTTTCGTAATAAATGTTGTGTTAGTAAAAAGTAGAACTCTTCCTGTCAATCAACTGTTCCTGTTCTATCCCACTACCTCTGACATTACTATAGCTTGCAATTTGTCGCATACTAATTACATAATCTGAACTTATTTCATTTGATTTTATCTTTCTTGATTGCAGTGCTTTGTGAACGTCAGCTGAAATGACTTTGGAAGAAAATTAGTTCTATAAAATTTATTTAAAATCACTCCAAGAAAAAACGGATTTAATCGTTTGCGCAAAATTCTTGAGTCTCTTAATTGGCGTTTAGCTATCATTATTTTTACATCAGCTTGAATGTTAAAAAAGACTAAATTATTTTCAAATTCCTCTAGTAAATGTTGAATTTGGAATGTATTTCTTCCATTAAAAGTTGTGAGAATTTCGCAAATGTCTCTTAAGTTGAAAGTGAGATCTGGTTGTACCACGTGGTTTTGTTTTGGAAAAAAGCACTTGAGTTTCGGGCATAACACTTGTGATTGTTTTGATTGGGTTATAGAGAGATTCTGCTCGAATGGGTTTGACGCCGTCTGATCAACTTCCTGCCGGAGCAGCTGCGTTCGGGGGAGGTGGAAATAGTACGTGGGGGAGGAAGTGATTGGCAGAGTAGTATTATTTTTTGCGATATGTGACTCATCGTCTTCACAGGATTCAGTTTGCACTTCGAAGGTTATAAAGTCAGATAATGCTTTTAAAATAATGTCACAGTACTGTTCACTCTCAGTATTAAAATCAAGATGTAACAGATTACATACAACAATTAAGTCTTTTAAAGTTAAATCTTTAAGTATATTTTTCTTTCTTTTCAAAATTGAATTCATCACAAAACCCAGAAAATTCTCTTAATCTCTGGCGATTTGGTTTATCGCCTTCAGTATAAAAAATAATTTTATGCAACAAATTGAGATATGTGCTGTTTTACCATTTTTCAAGGTTAATGAGATATGAGGATAATCATTGAGAGTTGCCATTGTGAAAGTTACTCAAAGAAAAAGTAAATAAAATCTAGAGTTAAATAAACTCAGTTTCTGATTATCTTGAAGTAGGCGGCAAGCTGCGTCTTAATCCACAATGCGTTGTATTCACAAGAATTGGTGTGTCGGAATTGCAGTACTTGATATTTTTTCTTCAAATTCTTTCAATGTTGTCTTCAAGTTTTCTTTAGGAACTTCCGTTTTCAATTTCTTGGGACGTCTTGGGAATTTCTTCAACTTCTTTAAAACTTCATCAACTTCTATAATTTCTGAGACGTCTTGAAATTTATTCAACTTAAAAGGTTATTGTCAGCAATTCCGAAACGATACTTCTTGCTTCTAAATCATCATGGGAACTTGGTTTTTCAGCTGGCAAATTTCCTTTCTCATCATCTGAAAGTTCCATTGCCTCTTCTTTCGTCTTAATATCTCCACTTGGACATCACTCTCATTTTTTTCAAAACTCTAAGCCAGTCTCGAATTCGTCTGCCGAGCCCCCATTTAAGTCTTGACAGACTTGTCTTCCTGGAGATGAAATAAGGGGCAGAACTAAATGAAAATAACTGTACAAATTAAATTATTTAATCAGATTGGAAATAAAACTATGTGCAGGTATTTACAGAAATCGAAATTAAATTCGGATAGTTTGAAAGAAAAGCAACATCCTTCCTTCTTCCTCTCACGTTCAAGAGTGTCCGTTATCTTTTTCAGAAAAGTATATCCGTTCCAACTGAAAGTCACGAAGGGTTCTCCTGATTGGTTTTGCCAAGCGCTGTTCGCGTTGCTGGAGCTCCTCGTCCTTGATATATATTATGTACAAACATTTCTACCTTCATCTGTTGTGTATAAGTCAACATCGTATACGTCCACATCAAGATGAAAGTAAACAGAGCTATGAAAAGAATTAATATCTTATGTTAAGCAGAATTACATAATAATTGCCAACCCCACAATCGTACTAGCAGTATTTAATCAGGATATAAATTTCATTCAAATCCGTTTAGGACTCATCCCAAATCGTATTTATTTAAGTCTTCTCCCTTTCAGACTTAAAGTGCTCTAAAAATAAGTCCTACGTCTCTTTCATCACCGGGAACTTCCTCACTAATCACATTAGTCAATTTCTTTGCTACACCAGACGAAACCGAGACTCCTCTATCCGTCCGCTGACACTCGGATCTCGCTGAGGCCTCGCAGTTTTCTTCGCCTGACAGTTGAGATATGGAGGAAACAATTAGACCTCGCGGCTCGCTGTTCTTGGGAAATTCATTCCAGTCGGTGTTCGGGGTGGCTAATGAGTTTATCGAGCATTTGGTTAAAATGCGGGGTTAACATGTTTCTCAGTGTGTGGAAAGATATTCGTGTTTCATTGAGTTTTCTGGTGGATTCGGGGTTCTAATTGTAATGAATCGGATGGTGTAACGGGGTAATTTTATTGTGTTGATTTCCGAATAGGATGCCAGTTTTCTTATCGCTTGGATTTCATCACACAAGGGTGGCCAAAATGGGTCAAGCTACTGCAAATAAATAGATACACACGCTAGGAAAATTTTTATTGATACAGAAGATAGAAATACACACAGGGGGAATCGAAGCTGTGCCACCTGCAACTCACAGGTTGCTAGCACAGTGGGCCAAACTCTTTTTCTTATAGTAGTTCCTTAGGTTTAGATGTCAAGTAGTTCAGAAGCATTCTATTAATGCAATAAATTGTGTTTAAACTGTGAGTTTCAAAATAACTTGTTTGTGATTAACGTCGACCTTCATGCAGCTGTTCTTGTCGAAAAAGCAGTTATCCAAATTTGGTCCTGTATGTATGTCTATTTCTTGACTTATTGCGTGTATTTATATTACTACACATCTTTAGTCTTTTGTGTGTGTTTATTACACTTGACGTTTTAAGGTCTTATGTGCGTCTATTACTAGAAGTACTTTGTGTTGTGTTTGATGCAACTTGGCCAAATATGGCATTTGGGCACAAAAATCCCCAAAACCAAGTTTGGTCTTTTAGAGTTGTCGATTGTTACACACAGTTTTACTGACACAAGACAGAAATAAACTAGTGTAGTTTCAGGAATCGAACCTGTTACGCCCACAACTCGCAGAGTGCTAGCGTAGTGGGCAAACGTAGTGGGAATTAGTCTATCATTTTATACTAAGAGATGCAAAAAGAAAGCATCTTTGATTGAAAGCATCTTTTGGTTATACCATTATATTATATACAGACGCAAACTCTCATAGCGAATAATAATGATTTGAAACATTAGGATCCAATTTTAATTTCAAGGAAATGGACCTCTTTAAAGTAGATTTGCACAGGCTAAGAGGCGTCTGCACGGACTCCAAGTCATAGGGTCTTATAGCTCTTGTTTCCCTCAGTATTTCTGTGGTTGGCCTTTGCTTTCTCCCTATAAATACACATGGGTTAAATATTACAAATACGCCGAAAATATATTTTTATTTCTAGATTGCTGGAGAATTTCATTAGAGTGGCGAGATCTGTAAAGTTTTAGCAATATTATTCAGCTCCATTGCTCAATCAGGCATATTTAAACTATGTGAAACCATCGGCAACTGAAAACCGTAGATACTCTTTGGAGGCATCTGTAGGTAAATCGAATAAATGTAATGGAACCAAATTTGGTATTGAGACTTTTAAAAGCTGTGGGAAGATGCATTCCACAAAAAAAAATTTTAATGCCAAAAGTCACCAATGGAGGAAAATTTGGTGCTGTTGGAATCGAAAACAGTCGAACATTTTCAGATAAAAGAAGGATAATTTAAAGTTTCGATTGCGTAAACAACAATCACGCCACTATTTCCAGCTGGATATGTGACGCGTTGCAGTTAAAAGAAAACTAGCAATACACACACATTAATATAAAGATTCAACTCACAGGAAACAATCTTTTATTCACCAGAATAAGGTTCCCCTTGACCATATATATCAATTTGAATGAGTTGGACTTTCTTCTGTGCAGCAAATTTGCATTCGGTGTGCGGTATGCTCTACGGCTGAGAGTAATAACATTTGACATAGGACCTGTACGCAGGTTAGGAAGCCTTCTAAATTTTCGAATGGCCGCTCAGGCGTTGCACTGTTTAACCTTCTAAGTGGTTTCGAGACGAGATATCTCGTTCATTAAGATCTGACCAATTTTGCCTATTAGGAGATATCTGGTCATCAAGACATAGCCAATATTTTAATCATGGCGAGATCGAGATCTGGACAGTTTTCTGTAATGATCGTGTTTTCTTCTAATGACGAGATTTTTTGTCCTACAAGATTTGGTCAGTTTCGCTAATGACGAGATACCTCGTCGAGACAATCAGCAGGGGGATTAAGGCAAAACAACTTAACAAGTAAAGCACGCTGCAGTAAGGTAGGGCTCATATTAAGCACAATTCGTCAGTCGTTCGAATAATTGCCTAAACTTTCACATTCCCTTTACAAGTGGAATTCGTGGTGTGCTGTCACGAGCGAAGTCGACACTTTACATAACGCCGTTTTGTCTGCATTTAATGCAAATGTTCGACTTTTTCGACTCTAGCCACAAATTTCTCCTATCGGCGACTTTCAGTAGCATACTTTTTTCGCGGAATGCATCTCCCCTTTTCTTCAAAAGTTTCAATACTAAATTTGGTTCCGTTTCGTTTATTCGATTTAGCTACAAGTTGCCTCCAAAGAGTGAAAGTTATTTTATGACCACCTTTAAACGAGAGATTAATGTGCCTACATTCCATAAATTGTTGAACCAGACGTGATTAATAACGTGGACAAATAAACATTGTATGTAGGGACATAGTTTGCATGTCCTAGAGAAGTGATCCGTTGCGCCCTCCATTAATATTATGTTTAAGGGACCCAACCCTTTCTATATACACAAGATATAAATATTACATTCATTTATGGTTTATTATGATAGTGAAATGTGTGAAAAAAATAAATTGTTCCGAAGCACACAAATACATATGAAGTAACTGGGGCATTCCATTGTCACTTAGGTGACAATCACACAGAATTTTGACATACAAATGGCTGCATCTTGTATTATTCTTAACTAATCAAAACTCTGTTTTAACAAACTATATTCCCTTCAAGTAAACGTATCTAAAAATTTTCGGATAGATGTCTTTTCTTTTTATAAAACAGCTAATATCAAGCCTTTACACATGGGAAATCTCAAAGTGACCAGATACGTCCAATATGTAACGATTCAAAATACCCCTTTTCGTACAATAAGAGATGACAGATATACACAAAAATCTTGGATATACTTGTACTTAAAGAGAAAATATTTTATAAAATTTAAACATTTTTTCGAATAGTGTTACATAATAAAAGATGCAGTCATTTCATGACTAAAATCTGTACAGATTGTCCATACATGATAGTGGAATATCCGGGCATATCCCCCACGAATATGTTCCCTATGTTAACATCCAAATTCAATTTTTAACTTAAGCATCAATATAAAATTAATTTATAAATTTTAAAAAGATCTACTCCATGTCTTATCCCGATAGTCTTTGCAAGCAACTTTTGCTGACTATGATGTGCAAATTTTTTGTATCAGTTTGACTTTTAGACATGGTACCACAACATATTATTACATACGAAATCAAATTATCTAATGTAATGAACTGAAAATTTTCGAGAACCATTTAACACTCCAGTTTGTTTCGATGAGATATATCATCCATCAAGATTTGACCAAATTGCAATTGACGAGATATATAGTCCAATATATTGCCGAGTTTTTTCTGATGACGAGATCAAGATCTGGTCAGTTTTCTTCTAATGACGAGATATCTCGCCCATCTAGATCTGGTTTATTTTTCTAATGAACCACCCAATAAAAATCAGAACATCTTTTAAACTTCAATCAACTCAGGATCACATAAATATCTCAATCCTATCAACAAAAAGAACTGTCGAAAAACCGCAGAACATAAATCTAATGAAATTCAGACTTAATTGAACTGAAAAGCAAATCGTCTGCACTTATTGAATGATTTCCTTTCACTCAAGAGAAAGAGACCGAATTCGGGAAAAGCGAATGTTTGTTAGCTCTATTGATATGTCTGTGACAGGAACTGAAATCAAATACTTCTATCGCTGTGTTGTCTTGTTGGCTGACATTTTGGTAGACTCGACAAAACGGTCCAACAAGATGTCGAGCTCCATCCGGTTAGAATTTATTTGAAAGCCATTTTCTGCCTCATTTAAGTATACCATCAGTCTCATTCAGATGCCACTTTTGTTTGCTGTGTATCGGGATCGCTTAAATTTTTATTTAAAAATTCTTGACAACTTTATAATATATTAGATTAGTAAAGTTAGAATTGTTGCGAAATTTTTATCCCCTGAATTATTACCCTCTGAGAATCGCGTGATTTTCATCTAGTGTTTTACTATTTTTTACCCCAACGTACACATACAGACGAATTAACCTTATCTTCTGGTTAACCCTCCTGGTGGTTGTCTTGAGTAGTCATAAACGAAATTGGCCAGATCTTGGAGTATATATCTCATCGAAACACTTGGAGGGTTAAAGGTATTGGTCGGGGACTCAAATTTATATCGTATTCACATTGGGATGTATGTCCAAAAGTTACCCCGGGTCGTGCCAGAAGATTCATTAAGGTGGGAAATTGAAGACAGTAAGTATTTGAATACTTAGCCCTAATTTTACAATTTGCAGCATTTTTACACTTAGTTTAACTTTAGGTGCTCCAATTGTGACCATCAATTCTGAATATACGTCCTTTTAATGTAGCCTTGTCTGAGCATTCTGCCACTGAATGCTTGTTCTCCCGTTACATTGCATACAGTTAATTGACATGAGGTTGAGCTATATAGGTTATAATTAAACAGAGTATTCATGGTATGTAAATGAATGACCAGATATCGAACTCGTCGTCATCAAAAATCGGAAATATCTCGATAACGAGGTATCTCATTAGCAAAATTGATCAGATCCTGATGGACAAGATCTCTAGTCAAAACCACTAGGAGAGTTAAATAACCGCAGGAAGAATTATATTGGTCGAAAAGGTCAAAATTGGTTAGAAGTCAATCAAGGAACAGTTTACAAAATGGTTATAAACGAGGAAGTCCCTTGGAGGGCTCCCTCTTTTAACCTAATAAAGTAAAAATATTAGACTTACGAAGTTTGGGTAATAAATTGACGGTATATTTTTCTTATGGCCCTTAAAGGACCCTCATTTTTATTTGTTTAAGGTAACTAGTAGATCTAACACCACGTTTTTCTGCTAGTGAATATCTGCCGGCGAAAAAAAAATATTTTTACCCTATTTTAATAAAAACGATAACGATGTGGAATCTCAAAATCGCATTTCAAAAATGAATTTAAGTTGTGCTGTCAAGTACTTCATTCATAACATCATCAACTTTCTAATGAAATGGACGGAGCATGTGAGCGCATCTTTGTGTTGTTTCTTCCGATTACTCGGTTTGAAGATCTGTCACGTGGTTGTGGGGAAAAGCATGAATCCCAAATTATTGATTGGTCAATTTGATTATCCATTGTGATCAAAAACACCGTGCTGCTCGTCAATACCCAATAGGCAAAGTCGATGCTTAAGCCTAAGTGATTTCAGAGCTAGAGATCTTACAATAGCCTCTTCGGCCACATGCTCTGGTTATTTCATTAGAATGTCTATGCATAACGTAGGTCGATGTAAAGGAGTAATCAATTTGCAAATGGATTCTTAAAAAGATGTGAAAAAGAGAGAAGAGAAAAATATGTTAAAAGCAAAACCTATGTGCAGTCAGAGTGAAAAGGTTGCATGAAAGTTTGAATTAAAATCTAATTATAAGTAATGTAAAGTGTAGATTTCTGGGAATCTCTGAAATGTAATTTAATGAGTACTTCGAATAACAATATTCTTCGTGATATAATAACAATTTTTAAACATTTAAAAGATAGATATGTGAATGTATGGGAAAAGAGTAAATTCAGTTTGATAAAGTATGCATGCGCATTATACATATTTCATCTGGGAATCCATACATTAACACTTCATTAATACATTAATTTTATTTGAATAAATACAGAAAGCAGCTTTCTATATTTTCCAAATCACAAGTGTCGCAGACGACTATATAGTTTCTTAAATAATGTAAATTCTGTTCCCTTTAAATCGAGCCTGTTTCAGACGCAATAACTTCATTTTACTAAACTTTTGTCGACATTATCACATTTGTCATATCCCTGGAGCCGAAAAATAATTCATCTTCACATCCAGTATTCCTTGAATGCACATTTCCCAGGGGTCTCAACTAAAGAAATGTTTACGCATGACTTGATATCGTAAATTTATTTACGTTCGCTTGAAGAAATGCTGCTCGCACACATATTTAGAATTACTTTTTTAAAGTCGAAGGCCTTCGATATTCCCATATCCTTAACACTTCATCTGAATGGAAAAAAGTTTTGGAAACTGTCCAACAGTATGCTCAATTAAGTATACAATTTCTTCCAAATTTTATGTACCCGGTTCCAGTTACAAAAATGCCACGTACATATATTTTAGAAAATAAATCTGTTTGTTGCCATTTTTTAAATGGATTTAATACATTATTTCAATGTTCAAACTATGTGTCTGTATTGTTATTAATCAACTTCTTCAGTGTAGAAATCGATATACGCTTTTGAAGGTATTCAATTTGTTTTGTAGGCAAATGAATAGCAGTTTCAATTTTTTAAATTATTTAGTATACGCTTAAATTATCTCCTATTTAACTATATCTATATCACACCCGCGTACCTTACGTTATCTCTCTCACTCTTTAATCTATATTCATATCTGTCGGAATATTGAATCCCACCTCTGCCATAATTTAGGTCGGGGTAAGCGTGTTCAAATTCACCTGGTTGACGTGATGTGGAAGTTTGGAGAGTGGGGTGCCAGCTCTGGTGTTGACCTTGTCATCTGACCGTGATACAAAATAAAGAGGTGTTGTCCCCACTATATCTATTCAAACTCTACAAACACGCAAATGTTGATGCTAGAATGCCAAATACCCTTTTCTTCTAAACTGCTCTACTCTAACACAAAGCATTGCAAAACAATATATAATTAACATCGTACATATATCATTGACCATTATTTTCATGATTTGTATACATATAGATTTCCTTATGATTGACAGTTATGAAAAATAATTTCATATAAATCTAATCCTAAACTGTTCCTAGCATGAAAGAAATTGGAAATGGACATTTTCTAATGCTTGCCCAATGCTGAATGCTCAACCGTAATGGTTGAATGGTCCTCAGGTGAACATCATAAGTCTCACCCAATTCATACCGGAGGATCATACATAGCCTAGAAGGATGTAATTTTGATATTGCACTTAACCTGAACTTGCGATGCTTATACCAATACTGTTCGGCATAAAGTGTCTCGAGTTTTCATAAGTCTTACAAACTATATTATGCTTTTATCTACTAAGAACTGAGCTAGCCGAATCAGCTAATATAAACATATTCGGTGGCCTTGAACATAGCAATACTGGGGAGTCATGCGAAAAGAAGCGTTGCTCAAACAGAAAAATATATATACAACATAAAGTACGTTATCTCGACCTTCTAATGAAATAGACGAACCCATGTGGGCGGAGTCACTGTTGTAAGATGGTAAATGGTAATGTCTGAATGGTAAATCATGTGGACTTACGAATCATCTTCACCGATTGACTGTTGAATCACAGGCTAGTGTTTTTGATCATGGTGGATAATCACTTGAACCTATCAACAATTTAGGATTTTTGCTTTTACCCACAACCACGTGGTTGATCTTCAGAGAAGGAAGAATCTGGAAGAAATAACATGAAGCTGCGGGCACATGATCTGTCTATTTCATTTTAAAGTCGATGGTAAATGTACAAATCACAACATGAACAGAAGGTTTAACGCATCACAAATTATTTCTCCTGGATGAGCTCAACTTAACCCTCCAAGTGGTTTCGACGAGATAACTCGTCCATCAAGATCTGATTAAGTTTGATAATGACGAGGAACCACATCTTTCAAAATTTGGTCATCGTCGAGACAGAATGGTTAACTGCACTGTCGTGGTCGTTTTGATATCTTGGGCAAAATTATCTGTTGCTTCTTCGATTGGAGCGTTTCCTATATTAACCAATTTTTCCTCACCTTTATAGATTTGATTATCATGCCTCAAAACGTTTAAAAGTACACTAGTAGTAGTTTTACGAGTATTATAAAAATTAAATTCACAAATTCTCTAGTACGCGCTCAAAATTTGTCTCGATTTCGAATTTTTCCTCTTGTAACAAATGACCGTAAAACACTGAAACCAAACTGGACTGCTTGTAAATCTGTCTATTTTCTGTCAATGTATCTATATGTCAACAAAAAGAATTGTATCACATCCTTGTTTTTAAATATTTTTCACTTAGTCAACAATTGTTGTTTCATGAATCTAGTCCAAAAATGCATAGAAATATCCAGCGTCAATTGTTTTTTAACCTAAAAATAAGAATTTTAGGCATTTCGAAAAATTTTCTTACGAGAAACAATAGATGTAAATATAAACAATTAGGGTGTAAAGTTGGAATATTAAACTTTGATTATAGACATCAATTTCAGACATAGAATTAGGATTAAAATAGTTTTCATTTTACAAAATAGCTTTGTGGGGGACGACTTGACTACCCCATATGAAGAAACATTGAGTGAGCGACTTGACCACCATGTGAGGGTCAACTCCGTGTTTTCTTTAACCCAGTGAGTTAAGGCTTCCGTACTCAATTTGTTAATCTATCGCATTGAAAATCCAAATACGATTTAAAATAAATGATAAAAATTAGTTGAACACTATGTGTGTTGTGTGTTGGATTGGGTTTTCAAGGCGCAAGGGCCATATTTGACCAAGGGCAGCTCCAATTAAATGGATACACACAAGGAAAGATTCACTGACACAGAAGAGAGAAATAAACCCAGGGGGGATACTGGATGTGATAATCAAATACAAATATTTTCTTTCAAAAGTGTTCTGTGATTTTAAGTTTATTTATTTAATTTGTTTTTATTCCTTTTCAACACCTAAACCCTTTCCAAGGAAACTAATGAACTATTGGAATGGACTGCAAATCAATACATTTACCCCAATCAAATCATCGTTTTTCTTTACTCCCATATAGCTCTCATAGACGACGATTTAACTAAATTTTCGTTAGTTTGTCGCTAATATAAATCGATACTTTGTTACAGAAAATAGATACCTTGTTATCCAGATGCGTCGTTGCAGAAAATGTACTATTCGATTGGATTAAATATTTACAGTCGAGAGGGATAAATTTTCAATTTTGAATACCATTCAGTAGCAGCTCTGTGGCATTCATCAACTCACATTTCTTTAACTAGCATTTCGCAATGTAACTAATGTTTCCTTAACTCTTCATCAATGTCAATATTACTTTGGATACTACTTATGTTTGTCACATTAATAAGAGTTCTTTCGGTAGCTTAGAGCGTTATTGCTTAAGCCTTTGAGTCGTATTATTCCATAATGCAATCAACAGTATTTCTTTGCATGTGTCCAAACTAGTTCAGGTTTTCTTAAGCAATCTAGTTTCCGAGGATTCTTGTAAATAATAGACGTTTCTGCTTAGTCTTCAGATGGATGGTGCTCTGAAGGATAAAACAATATTACTCTGCTTCATTGAATCAATATTGTTTAGATATGACATTGTAATTAGAACATAATCTTTCAACCATTTTGAAATTCCGTTTGCTTTTAGAAATTGCTCTGGTTGATTCCGCGGTCATTAAATTATTTAATGTGCATGAGGGTCCATGTGATTACATTAAAATATCAATGTAATCTCAGAAAAGGAATACATTTAAAAGTGCACTCCAAACGTATCATATTATCTTTACTGCAAAGAAATTATAGAAAAGAGTCTGTTATTAAAAAACACAATGTAATGTAATTAATTTAGACTAATATTTTCAAAAATTTATTAGTGTGTGTATCATGTTTTACTCGTTCTACAGTTTTATCACGTATTCAACTACTTCGAGAATTAAAGGTGAGTAAACAAAATACCAATTTGAAATAATAATTTCATGACACAATATTTATCCCCTTTAATTAGTTTAAGACTGAAAAAATACAAAATACCAATTCCGAATTAGACACAAATATGTACTTTAGTTCAATTCAAAATTTAAAATGATTAAAAAAACAGTAATAAGAAACGGAATGCGCACCCAAAGAAAAGATAAATATGATGGAAGAAACACAAAAGTTAATCTAGATAGCAATTAAAAAAACATAGTCAATAACCAACACTTTTTTTTTTCGCGTTTCATGTGTTTCTATACTAACAAAAATATTTTTTTATTGCTGTACTTTATTTTCGACAGAAAAAATCTCCAAGCACCATTGAATAAGATTTTACCCCAGCTTACTTTGTGTGAGCATCCATTAAAAAGATTATTCTTTTTATGCATAAAATACTATTTTTAACAATTACTTAACACATATACTGCTTCTTTTTCCCTCATACTTAATTCTATTGTCCCGATAATGTGTATCCAAAAGTGCTGCATTCAGCCTAATGTTCTTTCATCTTTAAAATTCTTTCAGAGCCTCAAAACTGTGCTTTGTTTTTGAAAAATCTTTACAATGGCGTTCTTTATTTAACGAGATTTAAAGAAAACGGAGGTTTTGTTCCGTTTTATGATTATGATTTTTTTTGTGTGGGTATATCTTTGAATTAGGTGGAAACTAGCAGATGTACACGATCGAATTTTTTGCCGAAAAACTATTTCTTTGGTAATATAGAGAACAAAAAATATCTAATCTACTGATTCTGTACGATTGGGGGAATAAAATAAACCTTAAGTTACTGAAAATTTGTTTTAATTTTTTAATTGTATAAATTTATTGTGTTGCATGTTAGATTAAATATTCTTTCCTATAGATTAATACTATTCCTATAGATAGGGAAATGTGCTGTTTTGTTTCATCTACTAGGCATTTTTCAAAGGATGAATGAATTTGTATCAGTATTTGTATTTGCTTTTTTACAACGGATTAAACGTAAAAAAATGTTATAGATATAATTTACTCTTTTGATTCCAAATTTATCAATTAACCTACACTCTAAATTGAAAATTTTCTCATCTGCTATTTTTTAAATAAAGAAGCTATTAAAAATATTTTCATCATTTTAATTTAAATTTATTACTCTTTATTTAGTGTTTTTTGTAAATGTCATTCGGCTTAGGTTTAGTAGGGTTTTACTGCAAAAGGTCCATATTTGGCAAAGCTATATGAAACACATAGGAACTTCAGGTAATGGGCATACACAAGTAAAGTTTTACCGACACAGCGAGGAATTGAACCTGCACTGCCTACAAATCGCAAGTTGCTAATGCAGTTAGCAAACCCACTGAGCCCTGGTGACCCCCTGAACTTACTGGGAAACCGTTTTTATTCTTGATATTATTTAATACTATCTGTGTATCTTAAAAGTTTCTCTTGAGTGAATTACGAGATTGTTATCACGATTTATTCTTATTCATACCTATCGGCTTAGAATACATTCCAACAACTTATAAATCGTCCATAGATTTTACACTAAAATAGAGTCACAAGTAAAAAAATACTGCACATTTTCAGTTTAGCTTGAAGAAAGTATTTTGAAAGCTCATAACTGAAGGGGAATTCTAATATCGCAATTATTATTTCTCAATTCAACGCAAAGTATTTGGATATTGATTTTTGCTCACTTGAAAATTTCTGTTTCAAGATATTGTTCTAAGGATGTGACGTGTTATTTTACATGCGTAGGCATACGACCACTTTATCAGCAGCTTATCGTTGATGAGTTTTCAAGTTATTTTTTAAGACTTCTACAGAAACCCAACTCTTTCTCTGCCAGTGTAGTAAATATAATCTAGCGGCAACTTACAATAACATACAATGTTTTTGTATGCGTGTTCACTATCTCTTTGAAGCGAAAATACATCCACAGAAAGCAATGACACAGCACTCACACTTTGAGAAAAGCTTCAGAAAGAATATTGTCGGTTTCAATTTGCTGTAGTGAATATAAAATTCTGAACACACCTTTTTCTCACTTGGTATGTTGTATTAATATTGTAAAGGTATGAAGCGTTGCAGCATTTTAGATGATTAGTTAGTGACCCCTGTTCATACTGTACCTAGACGTAAGTTAATCTAAATACCTATCCTGTTTCTGTAAAAAGATTTTACTTCTATCCATGGAATGAAACTTCAAATTCATATATAGTTCAGTCATGGTACAAATTTATTTCCAAAAATTCTATTTACTGTGGTTTTCTTTATGGTAATGTCATTTGCTAAACATGAACGCAGAAAATATATTCAAGATTGAACAAATTTGTTCAAACCTAGCTTAGCATATTTTGTAAGTGTAATATATTTTCAACAAAAGGTTTAATGAATATCACAAAGTAACATCTGCCCATATATTATTTTTTATAACAAGCTAATTTCAAAGTTATAAGTTAATGATGAATAATAAAGAATGCATAATACAATATACAACACAAAATTCAAAGTACATGAAATATATCAATGTTAATTATATTAACCTACAATTGGAATGTCGCTGATTAACTAAGTTTCTATGGGTAGAACACAAATATTTGAGATTGAACGTATTAGAGTTGAATTTCGTTGCTCATATCTCTTGCCATTAGCATATATACAAATGTCACCTCAATTCTGTCATACGCTCTACAGCTGAATCTACAAGCAAGTTGGGCCTCGAAGATGAATAGGAATAAAAACGAGAATGAACAACTGCTTTCTCTCGCACAGTGCACATCGTATGTACCAAATGCATGTTCATGTATTGTAACAATATCAAATTGTGTGTTTCTTGAACAAAATAATCACTGTATTCTAATAACGTTTCATTTCCTTATCCACAGCTACTGCTCATGAATTCTATGCCGTGGCCGGAGGAAGGATATCCATGCCATGCAACATCACAGCGCCCTCTAGCGACGACGTCGTCACTCTGGTGCTCTGGTACAAAGGGGACATGAAGGTGCCCATCTACACGCTGGACGCGAGGAAAGGCCCCATCGAAAAGTCCAAGCACTTCCCCAGCTCGAAACTAGGCAGGAGGGTCCACTTTGACCTCCACGTTAAAAACCCGGGACTGACCATCGACCCGGTCAAGGGGGAGGACGAGGGGATCTACAGGTGTCGGGTCGAGTACAAGAGGTTTCGGACGCTCAGCTATATGTACGAGCTTAGGGTGATTGGTGAGTTCACATGTACTGAAACTATTCTCATTTATCTTCTAATAAACTAGAAAGAGCATGTGAGTGGAATTGCTGCAGTAAGATCTCAGAAGGATAACTTACGTAGGCTTACAAGTCGACTTGGGAAATTGGTTATTGAAGTGGTGATTTTATCAAGTTATGGTGATTTTATCAAGTACTGGTGATTTTATCAAGCTAGATAATTACTTTAACCAGTCGATAATTTATCCCACAATAGGATTCAGGCTTTTCACACAATCGCGTGACAGATTTTCAAACCGGGCCATTGACAAAAATAACATTAAGCTGCGCGCATGCGCTCCGTCTACTTCATTAGAAGGTCGATGACTACTTTCCTGTTGTGTCTATGAATTGCTTTTTTTTCTCATGCGATGTAGGTTCCCATCTAATGACGTATTTACCTATTATGGTTTTTCAATTCCCCAATATTATTTCGCATGATCTTTTCACATGTGCAGTTTATGCTTTCATTATGTGGAAACAATAATAACTGTAATACTAAATTACATAATATACTATAACCATAATGCATAGTAGGATCTATATTTTAAAAACAATACATGTTTTTTCCTGTGGAGTTCCTAGAAGAAACTACTTGACAGTCTTAAAATCGTTCATAGAAATAATAATGCCATCCGTACTCAATTTTCCGCGTAAAATACTGATGATATAATTTTGAATTAATTAAGAACTGATTTTCCAGAGAATGTTTTCGTATTTGAGAATTGTATTTAAAAAATATATTTTGGAAAATAGAAAAGTACAGCAAATTGGAACATATTACGGTTATTCGAGGTGTTCCATGTTGCACACATATAGGCTGCGATGGAAAAGTTATACTTGTTTTAGGAAAAAATTAAATTAAATTTATTAATTTATGGTACAACTACGATTCTATACACAGATATATTATATATGAACGAACACACAGATATATGAAAAAGGAGCGACATCTCGTGAACCGTTTAAGTTCTAAATGATAGAGCATACATTAAATGATATTGCTGTAGTATTGAAGCGCTTTCAGTCTACCATGTTTTATCACAAGCAGTACCAGTTATTTATTGCAAAGAATTTTTCTCATTCCTTATCGATTTAGTGAAGTAAGTATTCGATAGACTATAGTGGTATCTTCATAACACAGCTATGATCCAAATTTTGCCAAAAAAATTAAATATATAAACCACATTTCTGATCTTTCCCCAGGTAATATCAGCAAATAAAATCTTATTTTAAATATTAAATAAAACTTTATTTTAAAGTTATAACGAAAAATCTGAAAAACGGTTTGACTTGTAGACCATGTGTGACTTTACGGTACATTAATATCTCTATGAGAGGGATTTTTAATGCAAACAAAACCAGTCAGAATACGAAGATAAATGCTTTCACATAATACATATCAGAAGGAGGGCTTAGTCTAAAATGCAGTTCATTATCATTTTATTCACGTTCGGTGTTCAATTTAATTGGCGTTGACCAATCAACTAGCAAATATTAATTCGGAATTCACTGTCGAATGTTTGAAATTTCCATTGGCAACGTGCTGAAATCGTATTTAAAAATCAAGCAGTCACGTCAGGAATGCGTACTCAGATTTCGCTGTTCATATTTTAATTAAATGCCCTGCTTTAAATCATAATCGCCAAAAAAATTTTAAAGTATAATTTTAAACTTAGAGGATTTGTTTGCGGAAAATCCCCATTCAAACCTCTTCGCATTTTTACGTTCAGTTGGTTGTTTACATCTAATCTAATTTTCTTCCAAATTTAAAATAACTCATAAATACATTTTTTCAAATTATTTTATATCCAATCCTTTAAATTTCATACTCAAAATTTTATGCATATGTGACTTAAATTCATTGGTTATGCTGCAAACGATGATCTTGTTATATCATCTAACTATTGTTTGAATATTTTTATTCTCATCTATGCATGTTACATGCTTTAAATCTACCTTTTAGGCTATTAATTTTTAAATATTTTATACTTTTATTGGGTCCTATTCTATCTTGTGTTTGGCGCAGCTTGTCCGCTTTTGGACCTTGCGTCATAAAACCCCAAAACACAATCCACTCCAATCCGGAATACGTACAAGAAGCATTTTTCCATGCCACAAACAGTGCCTCTACTTACACATTTAGAGTGACAGAATACCTCTCAGAGACAAAAACTGAATTATTTTTCTAATATCTTTCTTAAATATTATCAATAATACACCGTGATCGATGTTATTTAATGATTTACTCATGCATCATTTTATCCACACAACCAGTCAAGGAACATACAAATTTTAAACAACATCAGTGAAAATGACAGCTTTCTTTACAGAAGACAGAATTTTTAAAATATTATTTGCGGCAGACCGTATTGTAAAACCACGAATGCACCCATTTCGATAACCACACGGCAATCTTTTCCTTGCACAAAAATACTTCTGCTCTACCTTACAAAACCCAGAACACAATGAAACGCGTCATTAACTTTACCCTTCGCTCAAAAAAAGCAACCCGGAATCCACGCTACGGGCCTTTGTCTTATGATCCTCAGTTAAACAGCATACGAATTTATTAAATCCTTCACGGAAAGAAGATGAAAAAACGCGGCATATCCCTCAAAGCGTTTTTTATCTCATTCGAGCCTGGTCATCTATCATGTGAGACCATTTTTCAAAAATCGCGTCTAAGGAAACTAATGTTATCGTATCTCGGGCTGCAAATGGTGGAAGTACACTCTGAATGAAGTAGGCTTAGCACATTCAGTGGATGCTGTTTTTTCCCCAAGATTTCTAGATCTGTGTGTCAAGGTGACATAGATGTATGTCCCCCCTTCTGACCTTCACGTTTGTTACCTTTTTAGGGTCTATTATTCATTTGCTTTCCGTTTATGATCTGGTTAATGGATGTTGGGTAGCAGAAGAATTACCTAGATATGTTTTTGGAAACGCGTAGTGAAAGCGATGTAGCACCCATACTTAGACTTGAGTGTCGTCTGTTGAATTGTAAAATTTTCTGTTTAAGTCACGAAGTACATTCGCTTTGTGTATGGCAATAACCATTCGTTATGTTATGAACGAGCCATTAACTGTGGTAGGTTTGTGTATTAAAAGCAGTTAAGTGCCTAGTTCAACTAGTAGATATGCACATGGTAATGTGTAGTGAAAACAGTGTAGAAGACATCTCAGAGTCATTGCAAGCAAATACTTCTCTGGATAAAAACCGATTTTTTTCTAAAAATAAACTTCAAAAATATCTCTTTTAGCCTTCCCATTTAAAGCTGGCACCAGAGAAAACATTTCGAAAAGACCTTAAATAGAGGGTAACAGCGATCATCAGATTGTCACTGGACATCAGATACCTCAAAGTGTTTTTGACAAAATATCTCGTCCATCAAGACCTGAACAATTTTGCTAATGACGAGATATCTCGTCATAAATAAATTACCAATTTTCTTATGATGAGATCAAGATCTAGTCAGTTTTATCTAATTTCGAGATATCTCGTCTATCAAGATTTGGTAAGTTACTAATGACGAGATATCTCGCCGAGTCAACTACCAGGAAAGTTAGTTTGTTCATGGTTTAAAGTTTCTCTCAACCTGTAGGAAATGCAATATGGAACAGGGCCCTACTGGTTACCTCTTGTCTGTCTGGAGCTGTGATGGGAAAACCTGCATTTCAATCCTATGAACTTAGATCTTTTGAAGACGCATGAATTCACGGACTTGATCTGGCTTCTACAGACCAAGTTGGAAGAAGCACAACAAAGCAGTGTAGCACCCCCATTCTCAGGCTTGAATGCCATCGTTTGCAGGATCGTACAATTATATAGTGTATAACATTAGTCATTCAGATTGCTAGTTATTATCCATTGAGGTAGGTAAGTAGTTGAATTAACGTCACACTAGAGCAACACAACTGGCTATTGGCGAAGGTCAGGATCAATCCCGAATTGAAAGATCATTTTGCCCCATGGTCAGATGGTGAGGTCTATGCTTGAGCTGGCACCTCACTCAGTAAACTTCCCCACCACGCCAACGTGATGACATTTGAGGTCACGGCAGATTTAACGCGAACCAACCCCCACATACACGACGGTCTTTGGTCGGATCGAGATTCGATCTCGCAACCCTCCGGTTGCTAATTCGATATTCTTCCAGCCGGGTTACTTAGGCCCATCATCCATTGAGTGTATAAAAATTATAAAGTATGATCCATGTTTGACAGTATACACCGGATTTATGTAATTAATTATTGTAATAGCTACATATTAGCTTTCAAAAATGTATATACATCACATTTTGTAAGTACAATACGCTCAGATTTAGGATTTTGAAATTCATCAAGAAAAAAATTTTACTGTGAATATTTTTGTATATCTATCAAATGCTCCCAATACTTATATATTGGGTTCAGTTCTAGTCGAATGCACTTATTAAACCGATAAATATTTGTCCTTTACATAAGTGTCATACATTGCAAGATTAATTCAAAATTTATAGCTGTGTTTTTCGTTTCATATGTAGTTATTCACAGATTTGATAGATGGTGGTATGTAAACGAGTCTTAAATTTATAACTGTATGGTAATAAAAGTGTTCTTTGTACAGACAACATAAAAATGTAGTCACCCATAGGACTTTCAACGATGTGGAAGTACATTAGTGTGTTAATATCTAGACTACTCCACGACGAGAATTAGAGTTTAAGCTTGTAAAGTTATATCATTTATGTCATAGGTTTAGTGGATCATACGTAATTATAGCTGATAATTGAGAATTTCGTTTTAATGGAATGATATTTCAAAGTGAAACAAATTAAATTAATAATGTATCATAGTCGAAAATAGTTTTTCGTACGAGAGAAACAAAATTCACGGAGGATTTTATTAATAATTGAAAAATAATTGACATAAGGTTCATTTTATGTGACAGTCAAGTGAGTCAATTTGGAACACGATTCTCGTTAGATTGACTTCAATTTTTGTATTTATTTTCTTTGTGTGCCTTAGGTATCATTATTAACTTCTGCAGAGTTCCACCTCAAAATATAATTTCGTCCAAGCTAGTTGTCATTGCTAGTTAATAAAATTTCCAAATGAAAGGAATTTCGAGGCATTGCGAAATACCATTGGGGCCACTCTGTCCCCATTCATCTTTCTAGGTTCTATAGTCTTTGGTTCTTTGCCTCCCCCAACTAGGCCAAAATAATTTAATACAGTAATAAATAAAAACGAACCAAGTAATTAACCCTTCTGGTGGTTGTCATGACGATATACCTCGTTATTAGCGAAACTGAATCTTGAATGAGATATCTCGTCATTAACAAAATTGGTCAGGCCTTGATGCAAAATACCATAGGGGGCTACTTTGGCCCAAACCATATTTCTAGGTATATAGTCTTGTGTATCTCTGGTTCTATGGAAGCTAGGCCAAAATAATTAAATGCATAGTAACCATATTTCTAGGTATATGGTCCTGTATATTTCTGGTTCTGTGGAAGCTAGGCCATAATAATTACATACACAATAAGCGTAGACAAAATAATGAAAATCATAAAATAACACAATACTCAATTCAGTGGCAAGGGAGTTATATGCTGACAAAGAGCTTGAGGGTCACACAGGCCCAATCCGTTTTTCTTTTAGTGTTAGAAACTTATTTTGGTGCAATTCATGTAAGGCCCCAAAAATGTGGTTCAAATGTGATGGATTCTCCACAGACTTCTTAATTCTATATTAATCTATGGGGTCATGGCAACTTCAACCTTCGATCTATGTCGAAGGTTGAGTGGGCACCTGGACTATTTGCCATCGAAAGATGGTGATCAAAATATAATTACACTTTATAGCACTGGTATAACTGATTCGCAGGAAAATATTATAAGTACTGAATATGCTTTAACTGAACTGAAACTTCAAACATGTTTTTCTCTGAACACTTCTTTCGAGAGTAGTTGGCAGATATTTATATTTGGATTGATCAACTTGGAAATTTTAAATTCTCGAGCAAACATATCTTTATCCTTTGATGAACCAGAAAACCGATGTGTCACATTTTTATATTTTTATTGTAAAGCATTCAATTTTTTTACCTAAATTCAAGATTTTGGATTTGACAAGTCAACATTTTTCCTCAAGCGTTTTCTTGAAAACTTTCTGAAACTTCAAACATGTTTTTCTCTGAACACTTCTTTCGAGAGTAGTTGGCAGATATTTATATTTGGATTGATCGACTTGGAAATTTCAAATTCTCGAGCAAACATATCTTTATCCTTTGATGAACCAGAAAACCGATGTGTCACATTTTTATATTTTTATTGTAAAGCATTCAATTTTTTTACCTAAATTCAAGATTTTGGATTTGACAAGTCAACATTTTTCCTCAAGCGTTTTCTTGAAAACTTTCTGAAACTTCAAACATGTTTTTCTCTGAACACTTCTTTCGAGAGTAGTTGGCAGATATTTATATTTGGATTGATCGACTTGGAAATTTCAAATTCTCGAGCAAACATATCTTTATCCTTTGATGAACCAGAAAACCGATGTGTCACATTTTTATATTTTTATTGTAAAGCATTCAATTTTTTTACCTAAATTCAAGATTTTGGATTTGACAAGTCAACATTTTTCCTCAAGCGTTTTCTTGAAAACTTTCTGAAACTTCAAACATGTTTTTCTCTGAACACTTCTTTCGAGAGTAGTTGGCAGATATTTATATTTGGATTGATCGACTTGGAAATTTCAAATTCTCGAGCAAACATATCTTTATCCTTTGATGAACCAGAAAACCGATGTGTCACATTTTTATATTTTTATTGTAAAGCATTCAATTTTTTTACCTAAATTCAAGATTTTGGATTTGACAAGTCAACATTTTTCCTCAAGTGTTTTCTTGAAAACTTTCTGGTTCATCAACCGATAGCTACATGTGCATGAAATAAAAGCCATTTTTTTCTTTAAGATTACTTGGAGTTAATCCTCCATGTATGGTTTCGACGAGATATCTCGTCCTTCAAGATCTTGTCAGTTTTCTTCGGATGACGAGATATCTCGTTCATCAGGATCTTGTCAGTTTTGATATACTGAGAGATGACTCGTCGAGACAACCACCAGGATGGTTGATAAATCACACCAACTAGTGACCACGAAATATCTCGTGATATGATAGTCGAGGTGTGTTTACAGGCGGGATTTTTCATGAAAAGATTTGAGAATGTTTTTGGAATACGTGATATAATGATAAGTAGACATACAATGTTTGTTATTATCTGATTACAGTTACGTCAATAGAAAATTCTCGGAAGCGGTAATTTCAGCAAAAAATGAATGAATCCCCCTTTAAATATAAAATATGCCTACAAACGATTACAATGAACAAAAACACTTCTTTGAAACATCACTCATGCGAAATTAGAGTCACAAATTCTTTAAAGTAAAAGAAGCAACATTCCTTGCAATCGCCCCCTCCCTTTTTCAGTCAATCGTCAATATAAGGGCATAGCACTCACATCTAATGATATATGATCTCTGGGTAGACAGTCTATAATGTATTACCCCCATATCTGACAAAATATGAAAACCAAACAGGCTTAAGAAGATTGATTTCAATAATTTTGCAAACACCAGGTTGTTCTTCTTTAATTTACTTAAAATGCTGTTATTATAAATAATAAATGTATGACCTTTTGAGTTTCGAGGAAACATAATTTATTGGTCTCTTTATGGATGATTTTGTAAGTAAATACATTAACATTTTGTTGAGTTTTCTTTTTCATATTTAAAGTAACCTATATGGTATTCACCTATCGGATTACGAAAAGTGCTTGAAAATATACGTTGCTTTCATTTTAATTCGCAATATGAAATCCAATTCAACTCTAATTTTTCTTATTTTGTAATACAAAATTTCAAACAAGGCATGCCGTTGCAGCATTAAGGGGGCAGTAGACTTTCAAAATCACCATAATGGATCGAAAAATAATTTCAAATTAAATTACTTAAAATAAATTAAAATAATTAGAAGCTGGCATACACGTACGTGTTGTCTTGAAGAAACCAGGCAACTTCAAGGAATTAACCTTGTAGTGCAAAACTTAAGATTTTTTCCCCGCATATAAAAGTCAGTTATTTTGCTTTGCAAAAGATAAAATATCAAATATTCAATTTATTCTATCTAAAAACTACTGGGAGAAAATAGCTAAAATTATGCAGGGTCACACAAATCAATTTCCAAAGATAATTAACTTTTTCCGACTATTATTTATACTTTATTAGGAATACTATGCAGCAAAAAAGTTGCTATAACAACTCGTTATCGTTATACTGAATCACGTTTCATCTTTCGTCATGAGTAATGAACAAAACTCGCCTTACTTTAAAAGAAGCAACATAAAACACTATTCCCATCCACTTTATGAATCCAGCATGCTAATTGGTAAAACTGTTTTTCAATGAATCCCAGGAGGGTATCCTCTGAATGTCAGGAGCGCTATCTCCAAACCAAGGCACTGTAACGTGCCGAAGGTAAGCATAAGACTTATATTTTGTAGTAATGGAAACACACATAAGGAAAGTTTTATCCACACAAAAGAGAGAAATACACTCAGGGTAAATTACAGGAATGAAACCTGCTCCGTCAACTCGCAGGTTGCTTACACAATGGTCAAACACACTGAATCTCTATGACCTTAGCTATAAATTTACTACATATAAAGAAAATTGGTGTGAAAATTCGTTATAATAGATCACTATTCATCTTTCTTCATAAGTAATGAACAAAAATTTATTTACCTTCGACCGAAAAAGTATAAAACACAGTTCCACAGTTCACTTAATGAATCCAGCATGTTAACTGATAAAGCAATTTTCCAATGAATCCCAGCTCTAAGTACCCAGGAACGCTATCTGCTAAACCAAGACACCGCATTATGCCACAAGTGAATAATATATCAAAACATACAACGTCAGGTGATGGATATACACACACAAGGAAAATTTTACCGACACTGAAGAGAGAAATGCAACACGGTTAAATTACAGAAATAAAATCTGAGCTTCCAATTCGCAGGTTGTTAACGAGTAGGTAAACCCACTTAACCTCGACGATATGAGCTACACTTCAGAAATTTTATTACACAGCAAGGCATAAAAACTCGTTATACTACATCACTATTCATCTTTCTTCACGTGTAGCGAACAAAAATCTCTTTACCTTTGACCGAAACAGTATAAAAACACCATTTCCCATCCATTTTACGAATCCAGCATGTTAATTGGTAAAGCAATTTTCCAATGAATCCCAGCTCTAAGTATCAGGAGCGCTATCTGCGAAACCAAGGCTCCGCATTGTGCCCGAGGTAAATAATACATCAAAACCTCGAGCACTAAAAGGGCAAGCATTATCGAAACTGATTGAAATCAAACAAAGGAACGGCATCCACAAAGCCCGAGTTTTTGCCAATTATTTAACATATCGGGTACCTAAACGAAGGAAAATAAAGAATACCCCTTCCAGTAATTTGAAAGAAAGGGTATCAAAGCTCCCTATCTTATCTAAATTGTTTTGGTGGAATGTAACTGAGCGTAACACACGTCATTTTTCCAGCGCATTTGAATATTCATGCTCATTAGAGGCCCCAGTGCTTCAGAGTGGCTGTTTTCTTTAAGGCACAGAGATCAAGCCAATTTGATACCGAGGTTCAGAGATTCGATTACCTCTTGGCGAACCTTATCACGATCAGTGGAGCGAGGCACACAACTTTAATGGGATGTTGTTCCTGATAAGATCCAGTTAAAGATGCGCCTTTGCATGCAGGTTCTAAGGCGGTGGAATTTATGAGGAAGCTCGATATCTGGTGGAGTGGATCCTTTCGGGAAGTATTAAATCAATTAAGTTGTAATGCGAATATATTCCCGATACCTCTTATGTGAGATGCTTTGCTTTGATTTGAAATCTAAAGAAATATTCGTATTTTTCACAGGATTTTTAGATTTGTGTGTCAAGGTGACATAAATATAGGTCTCTTATTCTGTCCTTTACGGTCATTACGTTTTGAAATCTATTATTCAGTTGCTTTTCCTTCATTATCTATCTAATAAATGTCGAACAACAGAAAGATCCTATATATGCTTGTGATAATGCTTTATTAAAGCATGTAGAGTCTCATACTTACACTTGAGTGTTGATTGTTGTATCTGGGTTACTAAGGATGATCATGAAGTGTAGAAATTTATTTATAAGTCAAGCAGTGTACATTTACTTAGTGTGTAACATAGGTCATTCAGATTGTTAGGAATGATCCATTAAATGGGGTATACGTGTATTAAAAGCCTGTTAAATGCCTAGTTCACCTAGATATGCTTATGATAATGTGCAGTAAAAGCTCTTGGCAAACCTTATCACGATCAGTGGAGCACAACTTTAATGGGATATTGTTCCTGATAAGATCCAGTTAAAGTTGCGCCTTTGCATGCAGGTTCTTAGGCGGTCGAATTTATGAGGAAGCTCGATATCTGGTGGAGTGGATCGTTTCAGGAAGTATTAAATCAATTAAGTTGTAATGTGAATATATTCCAGTTCCTCTTATGTGAGAGGCTTCGTTTTGATTTTTTTTTAAATCTAAGGAAATATTCGTATTTTCCCTAGGATTTCCGGATCTGTGTGTCAAGGGGACATAGATGTAGATATCTAAATTCCGACCTTCGCGGTTATTACCTTTTGGGCTCTGTTATCCATTTGCTTTTCATTCGGTGATGATGTCGGGCAGCAGAAGGATTCTATAAATATGCTTATGAGAATCCTTTATTAAAGAGAAATGTAGCGTCTCATACTTATAGTTGAGTGCTGTCGATTGTTGGATCTGTATTATTGCGAATTGTCATTAATCCTCTTGGTGGTTGTCTCGATGAGATATCTTGTCATCATCAAAACTGACCCTATCTTGATGGCCGTAATACCTCTTCATAAGAAAGCTAACCAGATTTTGATCTCGTCATCAACAAAAATCCAGACATATCTTGATGACAAAATATCTCGTCACTAGCGAAATTTATCAGATCTTGATGGGCGAGATATCTTGTCGAAATCACTCTGAGGGTTAGATGAAAAATTGCTGTTTAAGTCATGCAATACATTTACTTAGCGTATAACATCGGTCATTCATATTGTTAGGAATGATCCATTAACTGTGGTAGACTTGTGTATTAAAAGCAGCTAAGTGGATTAGACATCTAAGCTTATTTAGTTAACCCTCCTAATGGTTGTCTTGATGGAAAGGATACCTCATGAGTAGCAAAACTGGCCAGATCTTGATAGACAAGATAGCTCGTCATTAGAAAAACTGACGAGATCCTGATCCCTTCGTCATCAAAAATGACATCTTCATAACATGGAATTCAATCGACATTCTTGATGACGAGATATTTCACCATTAGCAAAACAGTTCAGATCTTGATGGACAAAATATCTCTTCGAAACCACTTGGAAAGTTAATGGATATCGGTCACCAGATGGATCATATATGTATGCTTATGGGAATGCTCTTTTAAATCATTGTAAACCTCATACTTACACTTAAGTATCGTCTTTTGTTGGATCTTTATTATTAATAATGATCATTAAGTGTAAAAGATTCTGTATATGTCGTGCAGTACATTTACTTAGTGTGCAACATCTGTCATTCAGATTATTAATGACCCATTAACTGTGAACGACTTGTGTATTAAAGCAGTTAAGTGGCCTAGTTCACCTAGTTATGATTATGATAATATGTAGTAAAAGCTCTTGACGAACCTTATTACTATCGGTGAAGCGTGGCACACAACTCTAATGGGATGTTGTTTTTGATAAGTTCTATTTAAAGATGCGTCTATGCATGCAACGGTTCTTGGTGGGTTGAACATGCGGAAACTCAATATCTGGGAGTCGAAACTTCAGAAAGTATTGAATTAATTAAGTACATTGAACAATAGTTTAGAATCACCAATTGCTCCAATTTGTGCTCAAATGTATTAATCCGTCTTTAAATAGAATTATAATATTTAATAAAAGCTCTTTGCGAACCTTATTACTATCAGTGGAGCGCGGCACATAACTCTAATGGGATGTTGTTTTCGATAAGCTCCATTTAAAGATGCGCCTTTGCATGCTAGAGTTTTTGGTGGGTTGAACATATGTGGAAGCTCAATAACTGGGAAATCAATATCATAGAAATATAATTATGAGACAAAATTTCGTGTCCTGATTTGTTCGAAAATATATCAGTGTTTTCAACATGTATGACGAACAATCGATCTGGTGGTCAGGGATCTGACTTCTAGATCAATCAACTGAGGTGTTGATATCATCTCCTTGCAGTGTTTCAAAATTTCAAGGTGCTGTCCTCGTATCTTTCTCTTCGGAATTATTTTCTTACCGTATACAATAGACCGCTGTGTTTCTCCAGTGCGACGTAAATTCAACTACCTACCTTAAAGGGACCATAGTTTTTACATTTTGAGAAAAGTTTTACTAAGAAATAGTGCAAATTAAAAAAAAAACAGTTTCCAAAATTATGCCCTAACATACCAGACAGTGGAGTAGTCGTAATGTAGGGGAATTGAGATTCTAGCATCCTTCTTGAAGTGTTGATTTTTAACCCTCTGATAGTCACGAGACTTCTGAGAAGTGTATTATTTATTTTCCCCACAGCACACGTAATAATTAAATAAACATATCTTTTGGTTGAAAGAATCCTACGACAGATTCTTTTGGTCTTTAAGATCGAAACTGGTTAGAAGTTATGGGGGAAGACTGTAGGTTGGAGAACGAATATATGCGTGTGAACCACTCAGAGTTATAATATCTACAAATAAATACTACGATTCCATGAAATATGTTTCATATTCTTCAAATAAAATAACTATTTTTCTCTTAGAGTAAATAGTTTTTTCATGAAATAACACATTCATTATAGGATACAATAGTTTATTGACGCAATATCCTTTACAAGGAATGCTGATTATGAAACTTGTGTCTGCTCTGGCTCAAATATAGCGCATATTTCAAAATTGTATCCGTCCCTCGACAGTGACATACGCGTAAAAAGTGAATTTACAGAAACAAGGTTTAAATAAAATCTATTACTGTAATTAAAGCTATTTGATGCAATTAAATGACAAAATATTCACATTAAAAGTTAATTAATGTACTAAATTACTTTATGACTGTTTCGATATCAAATTTTATATTGATGTCAACTGTAAAGCGTATCTATTCCTTACTCTCACGGTAACCCTTCTAAAGTTCATTGTCTAAGCGGAAATAATGTAATACCTTTTCAAAATCTGATCAAATCTCAGTTTCGCATACAAAATTCTACCGCCGAGCCACAATCCAAGCTATACTGCGGCACTTAGACAAATGCAAAATTTCACTCATTTTGTCTTTTCTTACAACTAAAGAATTCCGCTGCAAAAACGAAACAACATTCTATTTCGATGTGGAAAAATTGCTTTATTCCACAGCGTCCAAATCCATTGTAGCACGCGGATGACATTTCTGCAAGCCATTCCGAAAGCGCTCCGCTGCCTCGGGTAATAATTCCATCTCCATCGAGGCAACGCATTAAAAAAGCAACGCCATACTGCAGCGCCGTGCCACTCATATTGAAGAGAGGAATTCTTGACCTCTTTTGTCTTGATCTGAGTTTCAATACAATATCCTCTGCCCTCTGGGAGCGAAGGACTGCTGCTACCTTCCCTTGCAAAGAAATCCACATACTCCCATGCAACGAATAAGACTGTGGATGAGGTAAAATGGAATTGTAATCACTTTCAGCGTTTCTTTCCCCAATGGATAATGATATCAGGGGCATTAAAGATAATGGCTTGTTCGCAGTATGACAAGAAGTCATGAAAGAAGTTTTCTTCGAGGGGACCGTTACCACATTTTCGTGGAGGACAGAGCTGCGACGAGAGGGCAAGGAAAGAAGGACAGATTTGGTAGATTTAAACCGGGTCAATTGATTGGTTAGAAACTAACTATGATAATTAATTCTATTAACTGTGTTCTGTTAACTGTAATAATTCTATTTAATGTGTTAATACAGTAACTATTCTAATGGTATTGTAATATTTTATTTTCATGTGGATATATCTGAATAGCTTTTAATTCTAGAATATTTTCTAAATTATGTTAGACGAAAAAGGAAGGAATTTCGCTTATCGCTTGCAAACATGATACTATGTGAAAGATTATAGTATCAAGGCAGTGATACTATGTGAAAGATTATAGTATCAAGGCAGTAATACTATGTGAAAAATTATAGTATCAAGGCAGTAATACTATGTGAAAGATTATTTTATCAAGGCAGTAATACTGTGTATGTGAAAGATTATAGTATCAAGGCAGTAATACTAGGTGAAAGATTATAGTATCAAGGCACTAGATACTTTGTGTATCAAATATCAAGGCATTAGATACTATGTGTATCTAGTATCAAGGCATTAGATACTATGTGTATCTAGTATCAAGGCACTAGATACTATGTGAAAGATTATAGTATCAAGTATAGATACTATGTGAAAGATTATATTGTAGATAAAAAATGATGCACTCTGCATTATTTAAACAGAAAAATTATCATTTTTTGCAGAATTATGTGTATTAAAGGTATTTGTATTTCGGGCTAAAAAATATTTATCTCTGATATTTATCTTATTGTAATTTTCACATATTAATAAAATATATTTGTCTCATTAAGTGAATCAGAATCCCCAAAAATACTATACAAAGTTTTTGACTTCTACAAAATTTGTTAGTGGTTTTAGGAAATTTAGATATGTATTTCTGTACATGTATATTGATTAGAAAGAGGCTGAAAAGAAGGCATTGTTTCTATTAAAAAAGTTTGCATACATAAATAAAATAACCTTGCACCATAAAACCTAGACATCTAATCCAATCAATAATAAACTTATACTCTAAGAAAGAATTAAAAACAGTATAATTAAAAAATATTCACTCACTAAGAATTAATTATTCTCTATTATTTTTAAAGCATTCTATGCTATAGAACCTACAGTATGATTTTAAAAAATTCCCAACGCTTCGAAACCTTTCCTTTTTTTATTACATATATTTAATTTAATAAAATTTACCTCACCTCGAGTTCTACAGTGTTTCAAAATGTTTACCAATCGATTAACCATATTTGACGAACGAAAAGGTTTATTGAATAAATTTTGACAAGGAATTAAACTTTTGTCTGAAGATAAAATTAATTTGTTTTAGTTTAGGTGGAAGAAAAAGTTTTTGTGTGCCTTGATCTTCGAATATTAAACTGAACTCTTGTTTAATGCAATGTACTTAAAAATTCGAACAAAGGCATGAAATTATTATTTTGAAATTGCGAATTTTATTCTAATATTTTCGTCGTAATCATTTTACTTACTATTTAGAATATTTTTATATAATTAAGTAACATCACATATCTTTCATAATGCTTTTTAAGTCCATGGAAAATGCAAAGTTTCATGTGCAATATCGTGTTAATTGATATTATATATATTTAGATATATATACAAATTAATTTAGAAAGACATATTACAAATTAATTAATTATATATTACAAATTAATTAAGACAGCAACTCTGATATATATATATATATATATATATATCAGAGTTGCTGTCCGTCTGTCTGTTCTCTACACAAATCTACACCGTTTGACCAGTCCACACCAAATTTGGTAAAATTACAAATTAATTAAGACAGCAACAATATTACAAATTAATAATAACACAAATTAACAATATTACAAATTAATTAAGACAGCAACTCTGATATATATATATCAGAGTTGCTGTCCGTCTGTCTGTTCTTTACACAAATCTACACCGTTTGACCAGTCCACACCAAATTTGGTAAAATTATATTCTAGAACCGGGTTTCAATCATATTAAACCCCGTTCTATTCGTCGTAGGTGTGCAGAAACAACTCGAAATCACCAAGGAATAACATTCAGCATAAAAGGATTGGGGTACGCAACTCAGTTTGCTTTACCCATATTGATGGAAAAACAACTTTTCCATAAAAATTGCTTTACCAGTATTGCTCGAAAAACATACCCCCCCGAAAAAAATATATTCTTTATGTTTTCTTTGAACTATTTTTTTATTTCTTCCCATAGTATAAATAATTTATGAAAATATTATTGATTAAAAAAGGGATTTTTTAAAATCTTTAGTTTTACATAACTTACATTTTGTAATGGAACACGAAAACGTGAAACGAGAAACTCATTGATCATAAAAGCATAATTTTGCTATTCGGTTTATGACAACGTCAGAATTAATGTTTTATTTTATAAATTTGATTTAGAATTCCGAGTTTGTGTACTTAAGTTAAGACAGCGAAATGCTGTGATCATATTTGAGCATTTCTAAATTTTATAAATGTGCGTCCTTTCAGTAAATAAATCATTGCCTTTATCAATATTTTTCAACCGTCTTTTTTCGAATTGCTCTATTTCAGAATGTACTCAGGAAGTCGAAATTTGACACGCTTGCTCATAACTTTCGTTTTTCAGAATTCTGCAGTTTTCAATCACCGGAATTTCGTTTCTGTTTGTATTTATATGTTCCAGTATTTTCCATATTGCAGATATATTTAAGAGTTAAATTTTAATGAATTATTTTTATTTTCTGAAAAATATCACTAGACATGGGTAAATTTATTGGCGGTATATATAGTTCGATCAACTTTCCTTGATTTATTTCCGTCTTTGGTTGAATACGTAATGCTTTGTAGAATTCTGTTACATAAAAATAAATAAAATATACAAAATAAACTTTTTTTAAATGAGGTATGTAACTTCTTATTTTAAAATGACAGGAAAGTTAAAATAAGATTATTTTAAAACCAGATAGGTTACGTTAAATTAAAATTATTTTAAAATCAGAAGGGTTACGTTAAATTAAAATTGTTTTAAAACCAGATAGGTTACGTTAAATTAAAATTATTTTTAAATCAGATAGGTTATGTGAAATTAAAATGGGTAGCGGTATGTTGTAGTGCACTTAAATGATGTTTGCATTTTTCTATGAAAGAAAAGTGATTAGTCTAATCACTTTTCAGTCATCATTTGACCATCCGAGCAACGTCGGATAATTCTGCTAGTATAATTCTCATCTTCCATTTACATGCAAAAAGTGCTGAAGGTGATGTTTTATAATTAGCATATGAGATATTACTCATGGAATAATGCTAATCCTGACGCAGATGATGAAACAAACCAAAAGAGTGAGAACGATTTTAAATCATAATTAAACTGTCAGTTTATTTGAAAGTTTAGTACATCCACTTTAAATTTTATACAGCTCTATAATGACTGCAATTAAAATCTATACAACCTCTCAAACGTCTTATGTCTCGAATTTCAAAAAGATTGGAAGTTTGTAACTTTCAAGTCTTTCTTGTCTGTATCTCATGTTACAATAAAAATTATGTGTCATATTTATTTAGAAACATCAGACGTGTTTCTAGAACAAATGTGAAACATTCAAAAGTGAAAATTAGTATAAAAATAACTTGATTGTCATTATAAAGTATCCAATTTAAGAGTTTAATAATAAATAACTGATGAAGAGATAGGAGCAATTATTACTTGATTTTTCAGATTTGAAGCATATTAAGGGTATCATATTTTAACTTGATTTAATTTGTATATGTAAAATATTCTACAAGTAATATTTCACTTAAACAATGTATTAAGAATATGACTATAATAATATTTTTATGAATTTAGTAACACTATTTCTATCTCAGATCAATTTTTGTATTATAGCTCAATTTATTATCCCAAACCTATTTTATATATAACATCTCTTGTATTTTTTTATAAATTGAAATACGGTTGTACGGTGAAAATAAAATCAATTCAAACTAAATCAAACACAATTTTAATCAAATCAAAACATATTCTTGATTAATAAACTAAATATGAGATGAATGTAAATTTCTAGGTTTCAGTAAACATCGATTTCAAATGCCTTTACCATTCAATACTTCATGAAACTTTAGTTATTTCTAATCTTTAATATTACTATATTATAAATAGACGTTAGTCCATTGTGGCAATAATAAATTCTCCTGGCCCTAAAAATATGTATTCAGAATGCAGAATACTTACGAGAAAAAATTTTCACTTGTGATCCTTTTAATGCTTTATTTTAATGGTACAGCTGTATGTAGCCCTCGTCTGGTGGCAACGGCCCTTGGCGCGTTTTTTTGGCGCACTTTTTATGTCACCAAGGAAAGAAATCAAAAATAAAATTTGGATCCTGACTAAAATCAAACTAAACGTTTGAATTCTTCCATACTCGGAACCTTAAATAGAAAAGAATTGGAAAAAAATTAATATCCAATGTAATCAAAGGACAATTTGATGGAAATGAAAAGAACATTCTAGAATATTCAAAATGAAAATTTAAACTCTCTGCTTGCCATGAAAACCGGAAAAATCTAATAAAGATGGGGTACCTACACCTGCCATAACTCACTACTAAAAGTGCGCCGAAAATCGCTCCAAGCGCCGTTGCCACTGGACGAGGTTCTACATACAGCTGTACCATTTTAATTCCTTCGACTTATTTTGATTTCAATTTACTCGTGACACAGTTTATAAATAAGTAGACTGCAATACCTTTCATTTAAATAATCCCATTGTCCCTGTATCAAATAAAATTATGGTATTTCTAATTCAGATAATTTTAAATGTGTCTCATGTTATTTCATAGGTTTGAGAGATACAACATATTAGTAAATATATACATGTGGTTTATGTCGGGCATCCTACCGCTGCCATCATTTAATGTCGAGATGATCCGAGTCGGTTATCTGCGATGGTTCGTATCTTTCCCTTCGGATTTCATCCTGGACCATCTCCAATAGCCCATTGAGTTGATGCAGTTGACCTTAATTAAAATACCTACCTTGCACTGGCAATCTGCGAGTTGTATGTGGTGCAGGTTCGATTCCCCTGGTAATATTTGGCGTCAGTAAAACGTTCCTCGTATGTGCATGTCCATTACTGGATATTGTCTAGTAGTGTCTGGCCCAGCATGTACAAATGTGGCCCGTATATGAAACCCAGCCAACCCATGAGTGAACTTTAATTCACCTGAAAATGAAGATTCTCTAAGGTCACTTTTCGTGCGATAAAAGAATATCAGGAAGATTTTATTAAATAGTCGTAGACAAGATTTTCGGTTTCATACATGAAGACGAACGCTCTTTAGAAAAATTTAGATATTTATTTAGAAACTAAGGAATATCCAAAAGTACCAAGAGCATGGATCAAGTCTTTCTACACTCCCTCTCTAATTCATTTACATATATAATTTTCAAATTAAATTTTCATCACGTTCCATACCATGGTTACAGTTTGCATGTGTGAAATTAAAAATTCATTCACTAATATCATAGTTTGCGCGTGCTTATTAAACAATATCAAAACGCAATAACGTTTACAAGTACGCTAGAAGCAGTCGCAAGTACACAATAAAAATTAAATACATTGAGCGCTTGCATGCTCTCACAGGTTACATATGCAAATATCTTTCCCTTATTTCAATACATAGTACAACGTTTATTTCTCTCCTTTACACTTCTTTAATGCTCAAAATCAAAATTCGAACTTACTCAAGGCTAATATTTTATTTACACAGAATATTAAGTTTATAAATAGGTTGGTTTGGTTTGATGGCTCATGGCCATATTTGACCTTGTCATGCCAAACACAATACAAACAACGTCATGTAGTAGGCATACACACACAAGGAAAGTTTTACTGACTTAGGAAAGAGAAACACACCCAGGGAGGAATGGAACCTTAAATTTTATAAAAATAAGAGTTTTGTAGTTATATACTAATAATTGCATCGGTTAGTATTTGAACTAGCGATACGGTTTTAAAGAAAATAATGACGTAGTTTTTATGATTTTGAGAAAAGTTAAAAACTTATACAAATTGTAAAAACAAAACACGATTTCATTGCATTTTAATTCTAAAGGATTTCTACTTAATACAGACATTAACTATATATATTCATGTAGTTAAACAGTGTTTGTAAGAAATGCAATAATAAGGTCACCTATATAATCATCTTCGAACTTTTGCGGTCGCAAACCTTTATTTCGTTATAAAAATTTATTACCAAGCTATTTCGTAAACTATTTTCTCTGCAAACTGTTAAGAAAAACTTTTAGTGTCTCGCTTTTGGGAATTCCTATTCATTCTAAGTTTCTACAATAAATGCTAAATAGATGATAGAATAAATATAATTAAACCTCTCATCGTTATAATTTATTTATTTTATACATTTTTTATGCCCAACCACTATTCTCTTCGAATCGCTTTGGTCCCTACAAGTGAGAGAAATAATGGCAATTTGTAAGGTAGAATCCAATAGAATAATAGTTACTATATCTTGTTACTTATAAAATCATCCAAACTGTATCAAATAAATTAATTCTTGATCAGAATCGAAATAGCAATACCCTATTCATCCTAATAAAGAACATCCTATACAAAACGTTCCTTTAACAAGTATCGTATTTTTTAACGCTATCAGTTCTAACTCAATGAAAAGTACAAATAATCACAAAATATCTTATGGTTTTTACAAATACATTTAACCTATGTATTGCTCAATGCTACACGCCATTTCATAAATTGCTTGCAAAATTATTAAAAAAATTTTTATTTTGTCTTGATTTTATGGATTCCTATTCATTCTAAGCGTTTGACTATTAATGCAAAATTGATGAGAAAATATATATTTTCAAATAGAATGACGGGATTTAATCAGGAACGGATTAAATCTCATCACCCCAGTCAAGAATATCCTGTTCGAAATATCATTAGACTTTTAAGGTAGATGATATGTGCCCCTATCTCATTTTTCATTTAAGTTTCAACATTTTAATTTGTATTTTTCGTAATGATATCATAGAACTTTCTAGATACTTCTTGTAACCGATCTAATACATCAAATGATATTCACTATTACATGTATTATTTTTTCTTTCTGATTCCACTTCTGTTCTGTTTTGCTATATTTTTCTTTTCTCCAATTAATTCCTTGCATTTTCTTTTACGAATTTTCAATTATTTATACGCTACAATACCTAGTTTCAAATGCAATAATGAAAATTATTATTACAATTATATAAATACTTGATCAGGAACGGATTAAATCACAACATCCTTGAAACCCGAGTCAGGAACATCCTAGAAATATCCAATAACCTTTAACACGTGTCATGTTTTTTAACGTCCGTATTCCAACCCAACGAAAGAATTCACAAAATATATTGTGCTTTTTACAAATACAATCATATTACGCATTGCTGAACTCTACACACACACGTTATTCAATAAAAAAAGTAGTACATAAAGTATTAAAAATTATTTTATTTAGTGTCTTGATTTTTGGGATTCCTATTCATTCCAAGCATCTGACAATAAATACAAAATAGATTATACAATATATGCTTTCAAAAACATATCATAGTTATAATATCTTGTTGCAGATGTAATTATTAGAATTATCATTTTAAAAGAAAGAACACTTGAACCGGAACGGATCAAATCATACCCCATTCATCATAGTCAAGAACATCCTTTTCGAAATGGAAACGCAGTGACTCAATGGGTTTGCCCATTGGGCTAGCAACATGTGAGTTATAGGCAGCACATGTTCGATTCCTGTTTGTGTGTATTTCTCTCTGTCAATAAAGCTTTGCTTGTGTGTATTCTCATTTAGTTGATGGTTTTTGCGCAGCTTGGCGAAATATGGCCTTTTGCGCCATAAAACAAAAAAAAAGCAACCTATTCGAAATATCCAGTAACCTCAAGCAATTCATAGCTCATATTCTGTTCACCCTCTGGCTCATATTCTGTTAACCCTTTTAGTGGCTGTCTCAACGAGGTATCTCGTCATTAGCGAATCCGACAAGATCTTGACGGACAAAGTATCTTATCATTAGAAAAGAAACTGACCGGATCTTGGCCGACGAAATATTTCGTCATTAGAAAAAAAAACTAACCGAATCTTGGTATCCTCACCATGAAAAAATCGGCACTATCTTGATGACGAGATATCTCATCATCAGAAAAATCGTCCAGATCTTGATGGACGAGATATATCGTCGAAAGCACTTGGAGGGTTAACCGTCTCAATTCCAACCCAATCGCAAGTAATCTGAAAGTGTATTATTTTTACGAATACAATCTCACTACGCTGGAAGAGCTGACAGTTAAAATTAAATGGAAAAATCTTATCTCGCATGAAGGAATATGCATTTACAAGATTTCAGAACGTGCCCTGTTTCGCTTGCTTCTGAAAACATTTCAAGAAGGATTTTGCTCCACTTCGAACAGCATGTCTGCATAAAAAATACCCACGCATCCTCACAAGTTCATGAATCGCATCACCCTCCCTCCCCAGTAGACTGAGATAAAATAAGCAATTTAGAACCGGAATAATAACAGCAATAAGAAAATCCCAGTTTGAGTTTTTTCCGATTCTTTCAATTCCTGGCGATCGCATTTCCATTCGCAAATTGTTCAGGACGAGTCCAACATTCCGATAGATTTAAAACCCATTTCTTTTCGGCTGTCTCCTCTTCCCCGTAAGTCATCCGTGACGTATGGGGTAATTTGTCGATATGCCTTTTCTTGGGCATGCAGGGAGAGTTGTGCTTGCTGGTGCTCATTGGTTTTTGTTGTTTCGTTCCAGTTCCTCCCAGGGAGGTCAATATAATGGACGAGAGTGGACAGAGGATTGACGAGACCATCGGGCCTGTGGACGAAGGATCGAATGTGACTCTCATTTGCGAGGCTGAAGGAGGTATGATATTTAATATGTCTGTCTGCTCAATGACAATATATTATTGGTAGTGCAATGTATCAATCACTATATTTCTTTATTGGCTACACAAACTAAACCACCATTACTTTTCGATTTTGTTATTTATAGTTATTGCTGACCTGAAAACATTCATCAACGGTATAGGTCCGTTGCATTACATAGATACTCAAAAGTAAGACAACGAATCTAACCTGCACCTTGAATTGTACTAATGGAAGCTTACCCACATTGTAATAGCTAAAATCATAATAACATAGAGTAGTGAAATAAATGGACTAATCATTTCGTTGCCTTAATTGTCTCAAAAGTAACACAAGAAATATATCCAGCATTTTAATTGTACTGATGGAAACTTATCCACCATTACAATATTTAATTAAAAAAACTATAATGGTGTATAAAAGTACAGTCGTGTAAAATGGCAGATTCAATCCAAATTCAATTTGTTGTATTATTTCGATATGACTAAAAACCTGTAGTATGATTTAAAGATACTCCAAAATACAACGAATATAACCTGTACTTTGAATTGTACTGATCGAAAGTCACCCACAGTTGTAATAGTTAAAACCTATAGTAGTGTACAAAAGAGTATATTAGTGTAAAAAGTGGACTCACATTCAATGAGAATTTAAAACAGTGCATAATTTAGACTCCAAAGTAGCACAACTAATCTAACCTGCACTGTGAATTATACTGATGGAAACTTATCCACTACTGTAATCGTTAATTTAATACTGTGTAAAAATAGACTAGGATGCAATACATAATCAATTCATTATATTACTAGATATATATTACAAAATCGATATAACAAATTAAACATGCATTGTGAATTTTACCATGATAAGCTTACACTCTGCTCCAATAAGGATATACTAGCATATGAAAACAATCTTTATAATAATATACAAAATACACTTAGATTTAGTTCCATTGAGTTACTTAGATTCAAATATGATGTAACGAATTAAATTTGATAATTTTTAACATAAACTCAGTAATATATATAAACAGTGTATATGTTACTGTGAAATACCGATATCTGGCAAATGTCGATATTCTCCGGTGGATGTCAGCATTCACATAGTCATTTGGTGTATGTCCGAAATATTTGCTAAATATCATTATTTCTCACTTACACCGGCAAATGTAGACATTCAGCATGCACTGATGGTGAATGTTGAATAAAAATATTTTTGTTTCGTTAAGACAAAACTGCAACTTTAAATAACACTTCACGATTAAAACATATGATATATGTCAAAATAGGAGAAAGCTTAAGTAACTGCCTATATCAACAAAGTGCTGAACCTAAAACGAACAGAACATTCTAAATGAGAAAAGAAAATAATACCAATAATAAACTTACACGTAAATTGTGAGATTAACGTTATACAATATTATTTATTGCAACAACTTAAACTGAAGGCGGATAGGCTTCTCTGGCTGTGGCCTCTCCGCCTTCTCGGCTTCTCGTTTCTACCCCACCAGAGCTTATCTGTGCTTGTCGAGATACACCGGTGATGGTCCGAATGTATAAGAATATAACCAAATATTCGGTCTTCCACCGACGTATTTGGTATGTGTCAACATTTACCGGAGAATATTGACACTCTCTAATTTCGGTCTTTCACGGTAACATATGTTTACAGGATCGACTAAGATGAAGTACAGGTTTGATTCGCTGTATTCCTTAGTTTCAAAAGTAATAGAACGAATTGAATCTGTTCTATGAATTATACTGTAGGAAAAGTACTCACAACTGCTATAAGTAACTTTAAAATACAGTAGTATGCAAAGAAGCTACAAATTACCTATGAAGCCATTTTGGTAGATTAAGATAGCACGCTTTCATTTGTTTTAAGTTAACTAATCCAGTGGTAGGCATGTGTCCCACAAACCCCAGTTTTTATAATTAAATAAATAGTGATCAAAAATTTATTTATTATAGTATTTAAAAAATGAATTTCAAACCTCAAATAAGAAATAATCACGCGAAAAATATCTGCATTATTAAAATTTAGTTCCTAATATGTTAAATATAGAAACTACGGACTTTTTATCAACAAAACTGGTTGAAAATTTTAAAATAAATATATTCAATTATATCAGTAGTTAATTCTGCTACCTGATGTCTGTTGAATACCAAGTATTAATTTTGGTGGGGCATAACAATATTTAAGTCTCATTGTGACTTCAGAAACTTAATCAACATTAAATATAAATTTTTGTTGTCCAGAGTATCAGGGCTAAAATATTGACTCTCAAAATGACCTAAAATTAATGAAATTAACAAATTAACAAAGAAACAGCTACTGAAAATTAATTCAACATTTTAATACATTCAATAGTAATAATAGCTCTAAAACAAAATAGTTATTGTATACTTTAGTGAAAGATAAGCATTTTTGGCTATTAAAAATACTTAGTACAGTAATAAAACAAATTGAGTCCATACGAAATTTAACAATTTAAGTTATTCAGAAATGTGTATTGTGGATCTAAAACTTAAAATACTCACACGAAAGAATATTTATCATTTGAACAGTTTAATTGCTAAAGCATTACATTTCAATCCACAAAATATTTGTCTTCAGCGAATGACAGAAAATGTTATAGTTCAGATATTACTGTTTCCTAGAACTGAATAAGGTATCCGTGGTCAGTTGAATTTTCTCGTTCAGACACAAATCTCCAAACTTCAGACCGAAAGTAACTCACCAAATCAATACTTCTCTCTAGGCTTTAATATATATATATTTGCAAGGGAAAATTTCTCAACCTATGCTTTGAATATTTATATTTGAAATAAGGAACATCAAGGAAGTGGGCGTTTTTATGGAGCGATTAATTTTTGATGTCTTTGTTAAATACTTGTGGTATGAGTAAGTTAGAATGGATTCGCCATCCTCTGTAATATTCTATTTATATCATATGCTCTTGTAGACAACGTAAATGATTAATGAGATTCAAATTCAAATGAATCAGACAGTTCTGTCTCACTCACGCAGAAAGTAATGATATTGTATGCATGAATTGTTACCAAAACATATCATACCATGTATTAAGGGCATATGCTTTATTATTTAAATGACATACTCATTCAGCGTAAAAGACAGCGTATGCTCATATCATCGTTACTAAAATCTTTTGAGATACTCGATCATATCATCACCTAGTGCTCTTTATACATTTATAATAAGCGAGGTGGTTTTTGTTATTAAGAGCTGCAAAGAAATTCCCTAAAAATGAAAACAATATACGAGTATGATCAAGGGAAATTAAAGCATTTTTGCTATTTTACTTACATTTCTTTCTCTCTTACTTTTCATAAAATGGGAAACTTGTGTTTATTTATTAATTTCCTGACTCCAGCGATGTTTATTAAAAGAGCTCTAGGTCATAAGGATTCTCATTTTATTTCTTCACCACAAAAATAGTATGTTGACTATCAAATACTTTATTGAGGTTGTACCCTGAGGGGTATTCATAATCATTGTGAAAATATCAATTTATTGTATATTCACAAGCAAATAAAATTTAAATTGGAATATATATTTATTATGCTTGAATGATAGAGACGTCATTATGAGACACAATGACGTAGAAAAGATGTAGAAAATCAACAAAAAACATTGATCAAAAAAACTTGATTCACCTCAAACAGGTTTCATAAATCAATATATGCAATATGTTAGTTAACGTTATAGGTTACTTTTCATTAACCCTCCTGATGATTGTCTCGACGAGGTATCATCAGCAAAACTGACCACATCTTGATGGGCGCCTTAGAAAAACTGTTCGCCTTAGAAAACCTTAGAAAACCTTAGTTCGCCTTAGAAAAACTGACCAGATCTTGATTTCGTCATACTAAAACAAATAGGCAATATCTTGATGACGAGGTTTCTAGTCATTAGGGAAAGTTATCAGATCTTGATGGAGGAGATATCTCATTGAACCACTTGTAGGGTTAAATGAAATTACACGTATTTCTATAGTGGAAATTGATTTTAACCCTAAAAAGACGGATTGGGCCTGAGGTGGCCCTCGCGATCTTTTCCACTCTGTAACTTCATTACCAATAAATCCATAGGCTGTTCTTTCATGAATTTGAATTATTTGGTTCACACTTATTGTGTGTTTAGTCATTCGACCGCGCTGCTATAAAACGGAAATATATAGGTCCTTATACCTAGAAAGATGGGAGGGGCAGGGTGGCCCTATGTAATTTCGCAATGGAACCGCGAAATCTCCCCGATTTTGGGGCTATTATCACCTTTGCAATGCAGCTAACAGAAAGGATTCAACACAGGTAGTATAAGAGAGATCATCATAAAAGATAAAAGTACACGGTGCGAAAATCATGCAAACAAAATCACACAAAAAATAGATGGCCGGATTGCAAAAACGTACTATGCTTCAAATGTACCCCGAGAAAAGTAAGATGTAGGGATTGATTCAACGAATGTCAAAACGAAAATTTAACAAAAAGCAGGTTCAAGTGATATAAGTTTTGAATTTGAATAGTAATATTCCCCATTTGTTACCTAAAATAATCTGTCTACTTTGATTCAACGCTTTATAAGGATGTTGGGCCCTTGCGTCTATCTAGGTATACGGTAACTCCCCTCTTTCTGGTGTAAAAGTTATTTCAATCATCTTAAACACATCGTAATATAAATCCATCAGTGATACATTAATTTTGAGATACACAACATTGTCTATTTATTTTCCATGTCATATAGACCAAAGAAACGTGAAAAGTTTCCTTGAAAGATTATTGATTATATTAAATAAAAATGTAGTCTCCCTCGACAAGTAAAGGCATAACAATCTGTATGTTTTCAAATATAAATTAATTATACTGAAAATCCAAAAATACTGAAAATCCAAGAGAAAAAATACTTCATTTAAAATAACAAGAAACAGTACCTGAATAAAAAAGTAATTAGTTATTTACATCATTAGTTAGTGCATGATATTAGATAATTCATACACATTATTCTTAATTAAATGACTACATTTATATTTTCAGCTCCAAATTATTAAACTCTGCAGAATCAAAAATTATATTGTCGAAGGAAAGTATAATTATTACCTAATATGTCTAATTATGAAAGATTTTACATTTAAAAAAATAATAATTTATTCATAATAACAAATATCTGTATTGAAAATTATGTTGGAAACTCAAGTAATAATACTTTTCTAAAAAACAAATAATTACCAGCATAGAAAGCCAAATTAATAATTTATTAAAATCTGAAATATCCAAACGTATGCGTTACCTAATTACTGTAGAATAATTAGTCTAAAAACATAAAAATACACTGAATTTCTGTTCTATCCGCGAAGGAAATATAAAATCAACTTTTATTCTACTTTTACTTCCAATCTTCATACTTAAAATCTTGAAAATTCTGTTCCAGATTCTTGGAATAACGTTAAATCTAAGCAGAGTTATAAGATCAGTCTTTTTTTCCCTTTCCTATTCAACCCTTGAAGTGAAGAAGCGTACTTCTGGTTACCAAGGGAACATTCTAGAATACGTCGCTTTTAAAATAAGAAAAATGGAACCCTTTGAAAACGATTTCAGTCCTTTTAGAGCTAAGCCTAACTTTGTTTGATAACGCAATAGATTCCTTGATTACCTTAAACCAGGGAATCCCTTCCTTATATACCTACCTTTTCAGTTTCTTATTTACTTCATTTCTCTTCCTTATCGTTTCATTCCCGTTTGCTTTTATTTCACTCGAGTGGAAATAATACGGACCGGATTTGGGCATTTACATTCTGTCTGTTTGGATTGGAAAACGAAAAAAAGCTAGTTCGGCTGAAATTGCTGAGAAAATATATCTCTACCCATTTATTCTTCTTGCAGCAGTGTTATTCCTTACTAAACTTCGTTTGATATTCTTTAAAAATATCTATAAAATGCGAAATTGTATAACAATGTTAACCCTTCGAGTGGTTTCGAATAGATAACTTGTCCATCAAGACTCGACCAATTTTACTAATGACGCGATATCTTGTCATCGATATTTTGCTATTTTTGTATGGTGACCAGAACAAAATCTGGTCAGATGTTTTCTAATGACGACATATCTCGTCCATTAAGATCTGGTCAATTTTGCTAATGATAAGGTACCTCGACGAGGCAATTGCCAGGAGAGTTAAGGATATTTCCCTCGGGTATCAAGTTCTTTCTTGATGTACCCCAAATTTAATTCATTTCCTAAATGAGTCAGTAGTTTTACATAATTAATCCACATTTTTGCTCTATAAAATCGAGGGCCGATTGGCTATCGAACCACAAACAGGTATTTTTCATCATATTTGCCAATTAGTTCTCCATTAGAACTCGAACTTTCTTTCAATTCCATGTGACATTCACCCGGATATCTTCAAACCAACTGATCGGAAGACATAACGCGAAAGCTGCGAGCACATATTCCATCTATTACATTAATCCTCCCTGGTGATTGTTTCTACGAGGCATTTCATTAGCAAAAGCGATCATAACTTTATGGACGCGATACCCTCGTCATTAGAAGACAACTCAAAAGATTTTGATCTCGTCATCATAAAAAAATATATATTTTTTGATGATTATTCATTAGTAACATTGGTCAGGTCCGGACGAACGAGATATCTCGTTGAAACCACTTGGAGGGTTAAAAGCTTGATGGGGACACATGATAAAAGCAAAACTGCACTACACGGAAATCTCGTGACGTTCAGAGATTTAATAGCAGCAAAAAATCATTAAAAATAATAGACTCACGGAGACCACCGGATATCAAATTCTTGATCCACTCCGAATTTAATTCCCTTTGTAAATGAGCCAGTAGGTTCATTCGAACCCATATTTTTGCTCTATCAAATCGATGCGAAGATACCCGGGCAGGAGAATCTTCAATTAAACTCTTTGTTCCGCCAGATTAATCTCGTGTTTCGTCCCTTTAATTAAGAAAGTACATTTTCCATTTAAAACTCTTAAAGGATCCTCTTCTAATAAATACCTAACCCTCAAAAATGAATCTCAATTCCTCCACCTCGCCTGATTAATCATAAACGCATTTACGGCATTCCTCCTCGGCTGCGGTTTCAGTTACAGCGGCTATAACAAAGACCACTTAACTTTCTGACAAATCGAGTTAATTGCGATCCCTGGAAATAGACAAAAGAAAAAACGCGGAAAGAAAGGGCTAATAAATCGTTATACGCATTCATTAGTTTTGTCCTTTGTTTTAAAGCTGGTTGGGTTTGTTTTAATCAAGGGTATGGATTTTTTCGAGAATGTGGTTACTTCATTAATTAATCTTAACTACGAAGTAAGAAAAGTAAATAAACTCGGCCGTGAGTTATGATGGAGATAGTGAGGGTATGGTGGAGCCTTATCCCGAGAATTCGGCGAAAAAACGGTTTGTGGTAAATCTTTATTTGGTATCTGATTTCGCATTAATTTGGAGTCTTTCAAAAACCCGAGTTTCAAGCGTTTCTGGATGCTTAGATGTGTTACAAAAAGTAATTTTTCGTGAAGGGTTAAAATTTTGAACATATTATCAAGCAAAAATCTATTTGAAGCTCGCTACATTATTTACCTATCCGTTCCGACGTTCCACTTTGAAAAGCGAGGGATTTTCAGTGTAAGCAAACAAACCCTGTAGGAAAATGGAGATTTTATTTCGTGTTACTCATGCTCTTCCTTGATACTTATCAAGATTACTTTAAATTGTAGTTTATCATCATTTTTATAACTTTTGGCTTTTAATCTAATTCACGTTGACAAATTAACTGTGTAGTCATCTATACGTGGTTCGAAATTAAGCGGTGTTGTCCTCGAACTTTCCCTTTGGGTTTGATCCCGGACCGGTTTGATCCCCAACGGGCTATTGACCCTCGTCAATAGCCCGTTGTTTTGCTCCAGTGTGACGTTAATTAAATACCTACCTACCTAAGCGTGATTCAAAATTAAGAGGTGTGGTCCTCGGATCTTTCCTTTCGGAGTCGATACCGGACCGTCGCCAATAGCCTGTTGTGTTTCTTCAATGTGACATTAATTCAACTACCTACCTACCAATTAACCCTCCAGGTGGTTGTCTCGAATTGACGAGGCATCCCTTCATTACCTTGATGGACGAGGTATTTCGTCTCTCGTCATTAGAAAATTGACCATAATTTGATCTCGTCCACATCAAAAAGTGGTTGTCTCGAATTGACGAGGCATCCCTTCATTACCTTGATGGACGAGATATTTCGTCTCTCGTCATTAGAAAATTGACCATAATTTGATCTCGTCCACATCAAAAAGTGGTTGTCTCGAATTGACGAGGCATCCCTTCATTGCCTTGATGGACGAGATATTTCGTCTCTCGTCATTAGAAAATTGACCATAATTTGATCTCGTCCACATCAAAAAGTCGAAAATATCTTGTTGTCGAGATACCTAGCCATTAATAAAACTGATCAGATCTTGATGGACACGATATCTCGTCGAAACTACTGGATGGTTAACTATGATATACGAGTTCGGAATTCATTCTTTGGAATTTCTATTTCAACATGCAACCTGCAGTTCACCCTGCGTGACTTCTGGTCAGTTTTAGACTTCTTGACCAATGGAAGGCCAATGAACCCCAGAATTCTTTTAACTAATAAATGTAGTTATTTAGATGTTGCTCAGTAAAATAAATACAGACTGTTTGTAAATCTCGTGACTTTTAGAGGTTTAAACTCTTCATTTTAAAATAAGAAAGAAAATCAGCAGTGTAAGATAATTATTATTTGTTGCTTACGTTATCGAAATTGAATTGAGAATGGAAAACAAGCTTTTATTTAAGCATTGCATACTTTTGTAGCATCTGCCTAATGTTCTAAAAGATATTTCCCTCTATTCATTTCGTCTCAAAGAATGAAGGAAATCTCTTAAACCATCTAGCCATCCATCATAGACCCAGAAACGTAAATTCCCACCCCTTTGTTTCTACAGCTTTATTAAATTTGTGTGCTGTGAAAAGTCTTGGTTGGCTACGACACTCTGAAACACTTGCCAGCATCCAAAGTCCTGCGAGATTTATCATGACCTTGACACTATATCAGAGCCTTTCCTCAAATATACCCCTCTCCTGTTCTAACAAGTTCATCCTCTTATTTTAATTAACATTAAAATACGGATCCTTTCATTTAAATGCTTCCCTTCCCAGAAAGCCTTGAACCCGAGTTGAAAGCTGAACCATCCAAGTGGTTTCGACAAGATATCTCGTCCATAAATATCTAACCAATTTTGCTAATGAAAACATAACTCGTCAACAAGATATTACCAATTTTTTATGATGACATTATGAAGATATGGTCAGATTTTTTTTCCAATGACGAAATATCGAAAACTGATCAGATAGGTGACGAGATATCTCGTCATTGGAAAAAACTTATCCGATCTTGATTGATGACATATGCTGTCATTAGAAAATTAACTGGCCAGATTTCTGTCTCCTAATTATGAAAACATAAGCAATATCTTGATGGCAAATCTCATCATTAGCAAAATCGGTCATATCTTGATGGTCGAGGAACCTCGTTGAAACCATTTGGAAGGTTAAATCGAATTCGCCTTCTTTCTCTTTCTTTCACGACGTGATTTTCTTTTAGATTTTATACAAGAAAGAAAATCACTTATGAAACGTAATATTTATTATTTATGCTTGCGATGCCCTATTTTAATCTTGCGTCGAAACTTGATGCTATTTACTATAATTTTTCATCCTATGTCAGAGGACGGAATTTTCTCCATTTTTCTTCTTGCTCTTCAGTAGAGACACGAGTATGTAGCCCGTTTTGTAGGAAAAGTGGTTTCAGTGATAGCAGATAATTTAGCAGTCTTTTGGATGTTGGACCTTTATAGATGTATTAGAATCGTAGAGGAAACAGGATTCTGTCTAATTCAGATTCTTTGCTTTGATTTACTCGCAAAGAGTTGTGAACAGTCATTAATCTGAAATTTGATGCAAAATATCCTATTGGAATCTTGATTGGAATTTGACTCATCAGCAGTTGCCCCCAGACTTTCCAACAGCCTTTGTCTGCTGTTCACACTCTTTATGTTTAAATTAATTGGATAAAATACCTCCCCTTTAGCTTAATGGTAAGTTACAGGTTTCTTATCCCGGAAGCATACTGCTACCCTTTTTCACCATTTGGTCGGCATGTTAATTTCCAGGCATTCTAAAATGGTATTTTACCGTCATATAGTTCTTCGAATATACGTCTATTGTTCTGAAACGGAATTACAATGCGTCAAATAAGTTTGCGTCACAAGATATGAATCGGACTCTTAAACCATTTCAACCACCCTTCAATGGTTGGTTTTGGGGTTTATGGTAAAACGGCCATATTTGGCCATGCTACGCCCAACAACGTCAAGTAAATGAACGTGCACACACAAACAAAGCTTTACTAAGACAGCAGAGAGAAGTACATCCAGGGAGGAATTCAATCTGCATCCCATGCAACTCGGGCGAACCACTTAGCCATGTTGACTCCAATCATCGGTCAAAGATCCATAGATATATATTTCAGCTCATTCATAGATATATATATGCTGCTCCAGAACCTTCCACCAGATGCACCCATCTACTCTAACAAGTCCATCCCTTATTTTAATTTTGGAAATATAAGTCTATTTTTCTGAAAAGAAATTCCAATGTTCCTCATTCGTTTCATCACCAAAGATCTCTTAAAGCATCTCAAGTATCTGTCACAGATCCCCGCAAGATAAAGTTCCACTCTTTTGTTTCTACGGTTTAATTACATTTTGTGCTCCAAAACGCTTGGATTGCTTACCCTACGGCACACCCTGAAACACTAACCAATATCCTACGTCTCACGAGATTTATCAAGACCTTAACGCCTACACCAGAACCTTCCCCTAGATGCACTCTATGCTCTAACAAGTTCATCCAATTATTTTAATTAACATTAAAACACCAATCCTTTCATTAAAAGCTCTCTTCTTCCCCAAAAAGCCTCTCGACTCGGGCTGCGAGCGGTTAAAGGGCCTCAGAATCACACAGCTCCCGAAATTATTGCTCAGCTTTATCTTAATCTCTTTTAAATCGAATTCGACTGAGTGACTGGTGGAGGCATCGCCTGGGAAATGCACGGTCGTGGGCATTAAATTAATTGCCAAGCGCTGCCTTGATGCGGGGAGCACGGGATGACGGGCACGCTTTAAGTAAATTACTTTTCGTCGCCGTTTGAATCCGGGAGATCAGGTTAAATCAAATAATGGGCTCGTGAGCGCGCGCCTAATAAAGCGAGTTACACTCCGTGAGACAATGACGCACATTACTGCTTGATTTCATCGGGTTATGATCGGATATTGGTGTGAAGGAGTCAGGAGACGTCGCTTGATTAATTTGTGTGATCTATCGAATTTCTTTCACTCGTGTGGAATGAGTGCGAGAGGTCGTTTCCAGCATGTCCTTTTCCTTCAACAATCTGTTTTTATTTTAGTTGATTTATCGCCTAAAATATCTCGTCCAGATATGACCAATTTTGCCAATGGCGATATAACTCGTCATCAAGATATAGCAGATTTTTTATGATAACGATATTAAAATCTGGTTAGTTTTCCTTTTTTCCCCAATACCTGGTGAATTGAACGTTGCGGTACAGGGACGGAAATGTGGACCATTGGTTTTACCCTGAAGCGCCACGGTGTTGGGTTCAACATACACCTCACATACATACCATACATTCGAGGCACAACCCCGTTAACAGATGCCACACATTCACTCTAGGCTGATATAAAACATTCGTGCCTTACCCCGGAGTTAATGCAGCACCCTGACCACTATATCAATCGTATGGCTAATTGCTTTTTCGAAAGTAACAATCACACGTATTTTTATAACAGCAGCATTGTTATGTATAGTGTTTCAAAACTTTCTGTGCACACTTTAAACTTTAAAGGAAGGCAGGGTTGATTAGTTGTTTTTTATGGCGCAAGGGTCGTATTTGGCCATATATTTATGGAAAAGTTTAGTAACAGAAAAAAGGGAGATACTCTCAGGTGAAAGTTGCATATATCGAAACTACGCCTCCTACGTTTTTCAGGTTGATAAAACAGTGGACAAATCCACTGATCCGCAAAGGGAGATAGGGAACTTGAAATTAAAAAGTATTAACAGAGATGTATGTCCGCAAGCGCAATCTGGATGCATAAAAATGCACTGTTCAGCAGAGTGGCAGTTTCCCAGTCTGGGCGTCGGCGTTTTAGACGCTGACTTTGTAAGGTTAACAAGTATCAGTTCACGAATGCTGATATGCACCTAGCTCATGGGGAACGGAAATGGACTAGCTTTTGGAATTCACACATAAATCAATCAATCGTTCGGGTTTTTCTTATCTCTTATGGGATTGAGTCTTTTAATCACTATAACATACATGGACTCAAATATTCATTTTGACCACATAAGAGCCCATGTTCCACTAAACTCAATTTACAGTGCACTGAACAGCTAGTCTCCTTCTTCCTTCTTCGAAATTTATACCGATGAATATCACAAGCAACAATTATGCCACTACGTTATTTACAATTCTCATCTACAATAAGTAAATAACCAATACTGTACTCTCAGTTCCCATGAAAAAATCACTTCAGTTGTTAGATTATGATTTCAATTGTTACAATTTCAAAGCTGAGAAATCCTGAGAATCGCTTTAAAGACAACTTTCTATGAATGAAGCCTTTACTGATGAAGCCTTTCTACTGATGAAGCCTTTCTACTGATGAAGCCTTTACTGTCTTCCAATCGCATGTGAATTTTGGGATGGTTGAATGTAGTCCTTCGATATATAACCTATCTCTAATATTGCTAACTGCAAACATATTTCTTATTCTAATATACAAAAACTGCTTTCACGTATCCTTAATATCGAATTCTCTCTCTAAGAGAGTATACTATGTATGAGTACTTTAAATAAGTGGTTTTATTATGTACACCTGTTTATTACGAAACACCATAAATGTAACAACGTATCTAACAAATGCAGATTTTAATCCTTTTAGATAGGTGTCTTAGAGAGAGCATCTTCATACGGAAATCTCCAAGAAACAGCTTATCTAGTTCAAAGAATAAGGATATCCCGTTGGAAACTCTATCAACTTGCTTTGAATAATTCATTGAAGTCGTTCTGAAATTGAAAAGCTAATTTTAAAACGTACAGGAAAAGAGTACGGGCAGGGCAAACTAATTCGGGAATCGAGAAACTGAGGAGAAGTCGAGGGAAATGGGAATAGAGACGGTATTGAATATAAGGAGTAGGCTTAACCTAATTTCTAAAAGACAGTTACGGTGTTTACGTTGCTGAATTTGTGAATGAATCTCTTTGAATACAACACTTTCAACCGCATTAAAATGCATCTTATATGGCGTTGTTGGAAATAAAACACAGTATTTAGGTTTATGTATTAGACGTTAGGAAGAGGAATGAGCATCTTCATAAAAAATGCAATGTTGACATTGCCAAGTTGAAATTTAATTTGCAATGTGAGCGATTTTTTGAAATTCATGACAAGTTTGGTGTTTTCATTGTTCATGTTAATGCGCTACAATACCATAATCAAGGTGTTTCCTTTTTATGAAATGAATATCTTCGATATGAATTTCATTTGCAACGGTATTATTGCAGTTTTACTCGATAATTTTGATTATTTTGAGATATCTAAAATTACAATAAGTGTACTAGGAATTTTTTTTAGTTGCATGCGATCGATCTTGTTTAAAATCTGAATTGTTATTATAAATATATTTTTATTTGAATAAGTTTAAGATTTTTAAATATAGAGCAATTAATAGGGATTAAACTAATGTTCCTGAACTGCTAAAATCCAAAATTTCGTTGATAGTGAACACCAATTGCGTAGCGAAAGAATGGAGATTCAGAAGTCGGGCATCCCCATTAAAGCAAAATTAAAATTCGGCTGCAAAAAATTCTATAAGAATTGAAAAGCGAAAACATTTAACTTAAATTTGAGTAAGGTGTCAATTTCTATTCTAACTCACACAGACGTCCTAGATTTTTACTGTCATCTGACCGCGATTCAAAATTACGTGGTGTTATTCTCGGATCTTTCCTTTTGGGTTTGATCCTGGACCGTCGCTAATAAGCCCATTGTGTTGCTCCCAGTGCTACGTTAATTAAAATACCTACCTACTACCTATATTTTTACCACTAAAAGCCAACCAGGAACTGCTGATGTCCATCTTTTGAGCCTCGGATGGTTTCTTACTGAAATATGTTAATGATGTTTGTCATGCGCAATGGGTACCTTCAGCACGTTGGTAGTGAAGCGGATTTGAATCAGGAGGATTGAAGTTTGGAACTCGATCCAATAAAAAGACCTTCGTGTACTGGGGAGAGGCTGGTGCACCTTAAATCTGCCACCGTTCAAATGTCCTCACGTTGTTGTGGTGGGGAAGTTTGGATAGTGGGGGTGCAGGCTCAAGTGTCGACCTCCTTATCTGACCTTGGTTCAAAATTTCGAAGTATTTTCCTTGGATCTTTCTCTACAGGATTGATTCCGGATCATCGCCAATAGCCTCTTGTGTTGCTCCAGTGTGACGTTAGTGCATTCAACTTCAACTAACTACATCCGAAAAGTCACGCAGTATTTCAACAAGTGTTAAGTCAAAACTTGAAGGTGCTTGCCTTCTTGACTAGCAAGAGAGAATGCAGAATGAATGAAGGATCTAAATGCAGAGTGAAAAGGGTGCATACAATGTACAGTGATGGTCCTGGTGTGGTAATAGTATTGAGAGGGGAGGATTCTTCTCTAGCCATGTCAATTTCTTCCCATCTATAATAGATCGTTTTATTGCTCCTGTGTGACATTGATTCAACTTCCTACCTTTCTAAAATGACTTATGAAGAACCTCAACACGATAAACTTGACGATGTCTGTAAATGTCCGTGCGAATCTTGCCTTGTGGTAGCAACGCACAAGGCAAGAGGGTAGAATATGTGGTTGACTTTCGAACTCAAATTTTATAGAAACATATTTAGTCTAACAGATCATTTCCACTGTTCTCAAACTTAATCCTCTGAAAGTCCACTCATTGTTCCACCATGCAAACTTATGTTTTTCCCTGTATGACTTCTCACCAGGTTCTGATGATTTGAGCAATAGAATTCTTCCGAGGATTCTTTCAGCCACTAGATGGCGCTATTTAGTAATGGGTGTTGCAGGGAGAAGCAATAGCACATTACTCGCAAATCTCGTGACCCTCAGATGGGTAAAAAACATCGAAAGATAAGTAAAAACGAGCGGCATAGCCGAATGCGCGAATTAGGATTTATATTACTGTAATAAGAGATTGTCACTTCCAAGTATGTTTAATAACTTTGCTTCCAGTGTGTATTGATGCAATTGGTAACAGTCTCTTTCTTGTAAAATCAGGTTCACCAGCTCCCTCAGTCACGTGGTGGAGGGACTCGGTGCTGCTGGACGACACGTATCATATTACGACGCAGGGCTACATCCGAAACAACATCACTCTGGTGCGGCTGAAACGGTCTGACCTCTCCGCCATCTTCACATGTCATGCAACCAACAACAATCTCACTGTCCCTACGTCCAACTCTGTAGCCCTAGACCTCAATCGTAAGTATACATCACTCGGAACGTCTTCTCATTGTTTTCGTATCTATTCCGTATTCACTGGTATATTATGTAATGCGTTTGATCCTATTCAACGGCTGCGTTTCAAAGGGAAGGCTTGATATATAGGATGATTCGAAATTCCTTGGCCAAATTTCAAAGGGTAGTAGGGTGCATCTAAATAAACCATTTTTGTCAAAGAATGCGCGTCAATCGACTTCTTATCAAATACAACTGAGCATGCGCGTGCAGTTTCATGTTATCTATCCGAATAGCTCGGTTTAAAGATTTCCTTGTGAAGGTTACTAGTAGTGCTCAAGGTATAATCTTTGAGCAGCTCTTCTGTTTCCATTGGCAGCCATATGAGTTAGATGCATGTCAGTCATCTCGGATTTCGTCTAATGATCCATCGCGAGGAAAATCGGCGTTGCAAATGGCGAAGTCTAAATTAATTACGATTTGAAAACGCGACTAATAGGGCCTCTTTAGTACCTGTTCACAGCATTTGTGGACATACATTATTAGACAAAAAAAAAGATGCTATTTTGATGAAGCATACCACCTTTTCAAAATTTGGACTGGAATTTTTGAATCACTCCTACATTTATTTTTGTCTGTTAAAAGTGGATAGGAGACACATATTTTCAGATTGGGGTGTCAACTTTGGGGCAGACTAGTCAAAAATCACCCCAATAATGTCAATACATCAAGTAACTCAAAAATTCGGCATATTAAAATTATGTATGAAATTTCAGGAAGAATCGCAAAAGGGTAGTTTTATTCTGAAAAGCACAAAAAATAATGAATTTTCAACAGCTGCAACAGTTTTCCAATACTGAACCGAAGAATTCTTTAGAATAGTATTAGTAAGGGATTGGATAGTGGATTTCGTGACGCTTGGTTCAAAAACGGACAAGGTGTGCCAAACACAAAATTACAAAAAAAAAACAGCGGTATAAAGATGGATGTTAACAAACGTTACATGAGGGAATAAAGTCAAACAAAGTAATTTAATTCAAAGAAAAAATGTTTGAAAATGTAGACTCATGAGTCATGATGAAAATACACTGCTGGCCACCGTAAATGCAACACCCTGAAGGAAGCATGCAAATAATATGAAATTTACAACATGCATTAGCGGAGGTGAGATATGCAAATGATTAGAATTTCAGCGCAGACGCACATCACGCGCGCCTGTGGGGCCACTTCAAAGCGCTATTTAAGGCTTGGAGATTTCGACGATTTCAAGTACGGCAATTGTGTTTTTCTTGTGGTTTTTTCAAAAAAACGATCAATTATGCCTCGTAGAAAACAGCGATCATCTTTTGATCAAGTATCCGAGTTCGACAGAGGAAGGATAGTGGCCTACCGAGATTGTGGATTATCTTTCAGGGAAATCGGTAGTCGTGTTGGACGAAATCAAACAACTGTAATGCGGATATGTGATCGTTGGATGCAGGAGGGTACGACGGACCGACGTGTTCGATCGCATCCACCTCAGTGCACCACTTCACGTGATGACAGGCATATTGTGCGTATGGCAGTGACGGATCGCTCAGCCACATCACGAACCATAGCACAGCACATTCAGTCTGTACCGCATCATCCAGTGTCTGCGCGTACCATTCGACGCCGTTTACAGCAGAGTGGTCTGTCCGCAAGACGTCCATTGCTGCGTCTACCCTTGACGCAGAACCACAGACGTTTCCGCCGCCAATGGTGCGATGAAAGAAGGATGTGGACGGCAGAATGGAATGAAATTGTCTTTACTGACGAGTCACGCTTCTGTCTGCAACACCACGATGGTCGGATTCGAGTCTGGAGACACCGTGGAGAGAGGATGCTGAACAGCTGCGTTATGCACCGCCACACTGGTCCTGCACCGGGTATTATGGTATGGGGCGGTATTGGATATCACTCTCGCACTCCTCTAGTACGCATTGCCGGTAATTTAAGCAGCCAGCGCTACATCTCCGAGGTGTTGGAGCCAGTTGTCCTTCCTTACCTTCAGGGCTTGCCCACAGCCATATTTCAACAGGATAATGCGCGACTACACGTGGCACGCATTGTCCAAGGGTTCTTCGTCAATCGCCAGATTGAATTGCTTCCCTGGCCAGCTCGCTCTCCGGATCTTTCGCCGATAGAAAACATGTGATCCATGGTTGCTCAACGATTGACCCAGAATACATCCCCAGCTGCCACACCAGATCAACTTTGGCAACGTGTGGAAGCTGCTTGGTCTGCTGTACCCCAAGAACACATCCAAAGTCTCTTTGAATCAATGCCGAGGCGTGTGGCAGCGGTGATCTCCAACAATGGCGGCTACTCTGGCTACTGATTTTGGCAGGAACCACACTTCACAGAAGTCTATAAATTTAATCATTTGATACTTGGTCAACATGTTATCTACAAAATAAATTTTGTAGTGATATCTCTTGTCTTTCTTGGTGTTGCAATTTGGGTGGCCAGCAGTGTACTTAGATGAGATTTTAAAAACCAATATGGTGAAATATTTGATTGGCAGAAAGAGGGAAATATTTGATTGGGTATCCGTATATGGTCTTCCATCTGTATGGCAGGGTAAAATATTCGGAGGGCCGTATCTGGGCAAACCTACTGACAGGCGGCCGTATCTCATCTGCTGGCCTTTCCTGTAAAATACTTTATCTTACTCGAACGGCTTTGTGGGCAGACTAGTCAAAAATCACCCAAATGAGAACAACGGCTATTTTTAAAATAACTAAAAAGTATTTTTTCATTAGATGGCAATTTTATTTTCTTATTACATATATAATAATAAGACTCGATACCATTTATTTAAAAAACTCATTATCAGGTACTTTTGACGGCCTCCTAACTGCATAACTAGACTAAGCCTTTAGTTACTGATTAATGTGTAATTTTATATTGTTCTTACGTCAAGCTCCACTTATTAAAGTGTAAGACGACCAAAGAACAAGAAAAAATCCTAATCCGTGATTTATTGTCTTCATTATTTTTACTTCCAAGTTTTCGAATCTGAATTACTTAATAATTTCGTACGAGAGATTTACAATAATTACTCGGGCTCTAACCACACAAGGACATAAAAACTCTCTATTGATTGGGATTTTTTTTTACTTTGCAAAACTTTTTTTACTGTACACGCGTTTTTTTCAACGTTTATTATATACTCTTTCGTGTCTACTTGAAAAAAAAATTTCGAATAACAACAAGATTATACGTTTTTTTATGCCATCGATACATTTTTGCTGGCGTTAGAGCTAATAAAAATATCAGGTAGATTAGGCTAACTTCGCAGATTTCGCAAATTAACCGCGAGGTGAAAAAACAAGTATGCAGCTGTTTGAGGGCTTGTTAATTGCGCAGAAAAAGCTCCTCTCGTGGGAATAATTAAAAATGAAATCAATTATACGTGATTGCAAAAAGATGGCGTTTCGGTTACCGAGGTTCCAGACCCCACTGAAGTTCTTTAGATAATTACTCAATTATGTTGCAGCGCGGTCTGAAAAAACAACAGCATGACTTCGTGCCCTTGTTTGTTTCATAAATAATCCAATTAAGAATGGAAATAGCTTCGAAATAATTTTAATTGGTGTTATTTATTTCATACGTACTCTGCTGCAGTTAACGTGTGAGCTTACAAAAATATACAGAAATTCTTAGATTGCAAAAATGGAGTTTTTCATAGTATGGTGTCAAAAATAACTCCATGTACACAGAGCATTTATAAAATCTAGTACAGTAGAACCTTGATTATCCGAGGAAATGTGCCACCTCGGATAAGTAGAAACTCTGTAATACGGAAGTATTGAACAAAACAGCCTATACGAAATGCAGAAAAAAATTACTGTATTTACTTCGTCTGTTTCTGAATCTTTCAGTAGTAATAATACGTAGTATACAGTAATTTTTCTGTATTTCGTATAGGCTGCTTTATTTTACTACTTCTGCATTGGTGACACGGACGTGAGTCTGACCACGCGTGCTTTCAAACAAGCAATATGGCGCGTGTGACAAATTTTATAGGGAGCTCATCACAATCAGAACGCGCTTCGGAGGACTACGGTGAACTGTTTAATTCTCTAAACTTTGAAAATCACTTATAAAATTTGTTTCAAGCTCTGTGACAACAGACAATACTTCCATTCCTTCGCGTCTTCCCTCTTGACATTCAATCGTCCCTTTACATCGATTAAAATAGCCGGCTGTGTTGTTGCTTCACTGTGACGTTAATTAACTACCTACCGACTTACACTGATTACTCGTCTATCAAAACGCAACACATGACAATCAAATGATTGCAATCATCTGTTGCTCAGTCACAGAAACTGAAGTATACCGTTGATCCTAACCCTCCAGGTGGTCTATCTCGAAAACTGCATTGTAGCAACCAGCATCTGTTACAAACTTTTTCTATTTGGATCATCATTCTCCTTGGAGTAATACGGCTGTTTTTGTCTAGATGATGTATCTCCTCATTAACAAAAATGACTAGTTCTTGATGAACAAGTATCTCGTCTAAACCACTTGTAGGGTTAATACAATTCTTACGGTGTCGTGCAATCGGCGATCACTCAAGTAATGACATCATCCATCGAATTCAGCCATTGGTAAATTCTAGAGCGTCGTTGATAGAATTATATATATCGAATTTGTTTTAATTTTCTTTTTATTTTTAACTGAAAACACACAATACTGCAAATGGCTTCATCGAAATCTGTCTGCAATTGTTCTACAAGAAACCTGTCGGGTGATATTAACGTCAAAACGGAGATAAATCAAATTAGTTCTTCATCGTGTGTATTTCTTCATTCGATAATTTGCTTATACTTTCACTAAAAACCTCTCGTAGCAGACTTGAGGATGTGAATTGTGAGTAATGACATAAATTGGCCTTGCAACACTGTTTCAAAAGCGTCTGGAAGTTTTTCAAATTCAATATAGGTGTACAGGTGCTGCATTTGCTGTATGTCAGCAACTTGGTCGGAGATTAATGAATCAGGAAGCAATTTGTCATTTGGATAATTGTAGAACTGGCTTGAAATAAAGTTGCCATCTTACAGTCATAAATCTTATCTGTCTATGAGTTAAGATCACAAATTACAGACAGAAAAGGAATTGCGATTGGATGAACCTCTTAAGTTGATAAGTCGTTTATACTCATTGCAGTACATCATTGGATGCCCAAAGAGAATAAATATAAACAATGTGAAACAATTTTAATTTAATTATTTGAAAATTACATCTATAATGAAACAATTCTTAGGAAACACGTGTTTTGATGTTTATAAAAAGAAGATGGAAAATAAACAATAAGTAAAGAATTCAAGCAGGAAATTCAAGTAAATGTATAATGAGGAATTGAAACATTAATATTGATCTGAGCAATTATTTCCAACTGCAGGCTCCTGCACCATAAAAAGCCAAAAAAATCATCCAACTTGAAATCAGCTTAATCCTCTGAAGACCAGTTTTTCAATATTCCACCATACAGCCTGCAGTTTACATACTGCATGACTTCTAACCACTATTAGACATATTGACCAGTGAAATAATTTCTAGGATTATTTCAAAAGATGTGGTTATTATGTCACATCTTTCATCAAATGTGTCTTATGGATTGGATTGCATGCTAGGGTTTTATGGCACAAGGTCCAAAAGCGAACCAGCTGCGCCATGTGTCTTAAGGTGAAAGGAATAGTACATTCATTGGAAAGCTCGTGACTTTCAGTAAGCTTAAACAGAAAATTAAAAAATATTACAGACTGTATATAGAATATTTTACTACCACTACACTTTAAAAAATCAAACACTAGCTGAAAATAAATCAGGGATTTTTTTTCAAATCAGAATAATTTATTCGGAATAACGTTATTGATACTATTTGATATTAATGAGAACTTACGTCATTTCCACATCAACTTCAAGAAAGTAAACAAAGCTAATTTTCCAGACTCCATATGAAACCTGATTGAGAAACACAACGAACATTGAACTATAAATCATCTTAAAACAGAAATAAAAAATAAAACTCTTGATGCAATATTTTTGCCACCCACATTTTAAAATCACTTAAAAAAATCAAACTCAAGTTTAAATTAAGTCAGGATATAGTCTTTTGAATCTAGACTAATTTATTCAGATCTATTTTGTGAACTTGATTTGATATTCATGAGAATGTATCAAATCATTTCCACATCAACTACACAAAAGTAAATAAAACCTAATTTGCTTGACCACGTAATCAATCAGATATCAATTTAATTTCTCAAACACTCAAAGATCTAGAAAGTAAAAATATCAAAACTGTTAATACCGTATTTTATTACCCAATACTTCCACACTCATTTAAAAACAAAATTGTAATTAAAAATAAATCAGTCCTAGTGTTTTCAATTCAGAAATATTTTAGTGTGTGTGATACGATTTAATATTGATGAGAACTTATAAAGTCTTTTCCACATCAACTTCACCAGCAGCAGCTTGTCCGTTATCGGACATTGTGCCATAAAACCCAAACCAACCGTATCCACTTCAAGCAGCTAATATAAGCTAATTTTCATGACTCAATATACGAGCTGATTGAGAAAGACAGCCAAGGATCTAGAAAATTAAAAATCATAAAACAGTTGATAAAATATTTTATTACCCACTACTTTTTAAAATAATCTAAAAAATAAATTCTATTTAATTATTATTCTAAAATAAATCATCATTACTTTTTTCAATTCAGAAATATTTTGGTAACACGATTTAATATTGAAAAACTTATTTTAAGTCATTTCCACAATATGTCATTTTATCAAGTTCAGATGCAGCTTGTTCGCTACCGCCATAAGCCCCAAACCAACCACATCAACATCAAAATGTACATAAAACTTGGATTTTCCCGACCCCATATACGACCTGATGGAGAAAGACTCCATAAATGTCATTTCTCAAATACCCAAAGATCTGGGAAATTTAAAATAATAAAACAGTTGATAGCGCATTTTACTACCCACTACCTTTATAATCATTTAACCATTATAGTTACTGTCTGAACGAGATATCTCTAATTAACAAAACTGACCATATCTTGATTGACGAGGTATCTCGTCATTTGTAAATAACTGATCAGATCTTGATCTAGTCATCATAAAAATCATCAATATCTTGAAAACGTGATATCTCGTCAGTAGCAAAATCGATCAGATCGTGATGAACGAGGTATCTCGTCGAAACCAATTGAAGGGTTAAGAAACAAAGATTATAGTTAAAAATAAATTATTATTAGTCTTTTCAAGTCAGAATTGTTTTGGCACGATTTGATAGCCATGATAGCTTATCAAATCATTTCCACATCAACTTCAGAAGATTAGACAAGACCTAATTCCACTGACGTCATAACCAATCCGATTGAGAAAGACTCCAATAATTCCATTCCTCAACCACCCAAAGATCTGGGAAGTTATCAGATCTCCCCTTTTATCCGATCAGTGACAGAGCACAGAGTTATCTCCGACATCGCATTCATTTGCAGAAATGCTTTCGCATTAGGGGAATGAGAGCCATGCGTACTAAACCCCAGAGACCAGTAGAAGCAACGCACTTGTCAACAAATCCATCTGTGGAAGAGTCCACTTTCTTGCAACGATTATTGCTGATTGTTCCTCGTGTACTCTCCCTTGTAACGGAGGGGGATAGGGAAGTTCAATATTGGTCCATTAGAGCGGCGATCCGGAAAGTGCAGAGTGATGCTGTGCAGGAGAAGGAATATGGGTAATTGGAGCGGTTTTTGGAGGAAGTTTCTTGTGAAGTTGTTTGGGGTTTGGGTGGACTACTTTCGAGGAATTTTCGTGGGTTTTCTTTGGAGTTGGGTGACGGGTGCGAGGTAGTTCATCGTAAGAAGGTTTGGAAATCTCTGTTTTAATTTTTGTTTGGATTGGAGTCCAGATATTAATGTAGGCGAACACATCTTAGGCATGTTATGTGATTGTTAATATTTGCAGATTTTTCTTTGACAGTACCCTAAAAATGAAAGCAAATATCGAATTATTTTTATTGCTTTATATTAGCGATTTTCAACCTTTTTCAAACAAATAGCACACACGAAAGCTAATTACTAAAATTTTGCGGAAATAAAATTCTGCGGACGCCAAACAATATGCATAAAAGAAATCTACCCAAATTACATTTTTACAGAACTTTGAAACGTATACCTCGTTTTACAGAAACGTGAATGTTTAAAGGTACACCCCCTTTAAAGATTTAGACTGCCCCAGTTCTAGAATCTACAGTTGGAGCCATATGTTTTTTCATTGATCACTTTGCTTTGGACTTAAAATTACTCGCATATTTATATAGCGAATTTATTCAGCTTATAAACTTTAACAATTCGGATATGTGCTGCACGTTGCAGAACTTTAAATGCGAAAATTCAGGATTGTTAACACGTCAAATTTCTAGACTCACATGACATGAAACTGATCTGTTAAATTACACGTTCATATTAAAAGAAAGCTTAATATTCCTACTTACTGTCTTTGAGCTAATATCATATCAGGTTCCGTCTTTAAATGACGTATTTTTATTCGTCTAAATATTTTGTTTCCATGGTTACGCTTGGCTTTCAAAATAAACTTTATACAGTACTGTTTAACCTTCTGAAGGATTCACATTCATATATCCGTTATGCAACCTGCAGTTTTCCCTGCAGGTCGTTTTAACCACTTTTGATCTTTTCGACCAATATAATTTTTCCTTGGACTCTTTCAACCAATAGATGTGGTTATTTAGTGATTTTGTGTATTGTGGGGAAAAGCAATAATCTACCGTTCGGAAATCTAGAGATTTAATATTGTGGTGAGATTTGTACTATGTACTACATTCCCCTGTTCTCTTGTATTCATACTTACCTTGATTTTAGTCTGTTGAAATCAATTTTAAAAACGCATTAACCTTCTAAGTGGTTCGTAGGCTTAGAACAGTTCTGCAACTCGCAGTCTTCCCTTTATAACTTCTAACAAGTATTAATCTTCTTGACCAACGAAATATTTCCTAAGATTCTTCATTCTCTCAATCAACACATACCGATATTTACTCATTATGCATTCTTTATTCAGTCTCGTGGGATGTGAGGTACCAGCACAATCTCGCGACGCTCAGAGTTTAATATTGAAATTTGAAATATTTTCAACGTCTAAATACTTATACCACAAATAATTTTACAATATAATTTATTCATCATCACTTTAAAAGCTACTGTTTTCATCCAGGAAATACGAAAAATCAATAATACAAATTCTCCGAATGGCTTCTCTAGCGAACAATATTGACGCCTTTTCTTGAATATCCGTTGATTAAAACGGTTATTTCCGAGAATCCCATACCTTTCCAAACAAACCAAAAAGCGGTCTCTATCCTCAAGCTCAAATCCGGTAGTTTCTTAAGCCTTTTCCCTTCCAAAGTTTTCACAAATGCTCCGGGGTTTCTTATACGCGGAGCGCCTTTTTTCTGTAAAGAGCTTGACTAAGTAAATAAGCTGAAAAGATCAAGTGGGGGTTTATTCGCTTCACGTCTTGATGACGAATTCTGAATGCGAAATGAAGACCTCGTAAAATCAGCTTCCCTACCCTAACAGATTCAATATGAATTACTTAAAAATAGATCTTCGTATGTTATTATGTGAGTTTTATAGGTAGCCTTTAAAGGTATGCTTATTATTATGAGCTATTGTGAAACAATTTTATGTATTTTTATAGCAATCACCACCACACCTAGACATAAATCGGCCTTATTTGAATATGAGAGGGGGTTTTAGTGCAAACAAACCAGGCGGAAAGCAAAGATTTCATTTCCGCTGCCTGAATGCTTATGCACGATACACAGTGGAGTTACCTTAAAATGTAGTTTATCGGTGAAATTGATTTTTTGGACTCTTTATTCGTGAAGTGCTGAAATCGTATTCCAAAAACAAGCTAAGTGACGTCACATTTGGAATACTTGCAAGAAAAAGTTCCTCCGCAGAAAAACTACCGCCACCTACGTTTAGCTTGACAGAAAAAGTCTCTCTCAGTTCGTATGATATGGGGGTTATTTTAATACTTTGCTCATCGCCAGTTTGGCGACGTTCAGTGTTCAATCTAATTGGAATTGAAGAATGAACTTTGATAAATCAATTCGGAATTCGTTCGTTGAAATTTTTTATGCGACTTACTGAAATCGTATTCGAAAAACCAACCAAGTGACGTCACTTTCGGAATACGTACAAGAAACAAGTTCCTACGCAGGAAAAGTATCGCCACCTACATTCAGTATGAAGGTAAAAGCCTCTCAATTCACTATTACAGATGGCACAAAATCGGCCTGATTTGCATTTTGGAACTTGTCAAGGAATGCTCATAAACAAATGCATCAATTGCTAAGTGATCCATTGCCTTTTCTTTCAAAAGGGATTTGATTTGTGTTACGGAACAATAAATCAGATAAGTGTGGAAAACTAAGGAACAATTAGTTTTTAGTTGTTACTTCGTATTGAAGTGACCTTGATGTGGGAAAATATCATCAAAGACCCATTGAGGAGATATCGAACCGATGAGTTAAAATAAACAAGAGCAGAAATTAACAGTAAAATGGTATTTTAACTGAAGTCGTGGCATTGGAATGTGTACCAGGAGAGAAAAGGGAAACTGAAAAAAATGGTTTCTGTCCTTTGTAAGCTGCATGACCTCTTCGAATACTGATGCAGATTTTCCACCGTTTCTGCGTACAGATAATGAGGTTGTGAATGAGTTCCTGAAGTATCAGAAACTATTCCTGTGTTAGAGCACCTGACGTCACGATTCCTACTTCAATATACACTAGCCTTCTACTGAATAACCTAGGTTATGCAAATAACTACATGCTGATTCGTTCAATTTTGAGTAACTTTAATTGTAAACTTCAAAATTAATGGTATTCCTTAAGTTTTACACACAATGTACTATCAAACACGCAGAGATCTCGCCATTCTATCGAAACATTTCAACAATTTGGTGAAAGGGTAACAATAAATTTAGAGTAAATCCCAAAGAGTAGAGATTGGGGCAAAACAGAAAAGTGCACATTTCTGGCAACACGTACCCAAACGGATAAAATTTCAATAAAGATTAGGTAAACTAAAGTAGTGAATAAAACATTAAAATATGTTAATAACATTACATAACCACACGTGACACTATCAGAACAATTTATGTATCCATATAATTAATGATAAGCTTTAAAAATTTATTTCAGGCTTGATAATATAAATAAATATCTCCCAACAAGCTAATTGTGCAAACACAGGTAATGGCAGCTAATTCTCGGAACGGTTAAATATAACTGAATTTCAACAGCAATCGTAATAATACTCAATGTTATTCCTTTGGGAATTTTGAGTTGTTTTAACCCCAGCTGCACACCACCCAGATCAGATCAAACAAATTTCTACTGAATATTGCATTGCCATCAGAAATACGTAACCATGCAAAGTTTCAAGTCGATTGAACATTGGGAATTGTGTTAAATCAGTCACTAGATTCGAATCTACCAGATAAAGCAAGCTAAATAAAAGCCTGTAAGCAGTCTGTTTTACATAGAATCTTTATTTATGGTATTAAGTTATTAAATTCATTGAAAGGAAGATTAAGTTTTATCTGATCTCCATAAAATCTACGTATAACCAAGTAATTTTATTTTAACGTCTGTTTAATTCAAATATCATCCTTACAAAATATCTTACTCATGCATAAAAGCAATTTGATGATATGTAGTATGCACTCAAAATCTATTATGACAGTCAACATCAGGATCGAATGTGATTCTCGAAAATCTTTTTCAACTCCAGTCAAAAACTTGTGGTACAGAAACCAAAAGAACTATTTTCTCTCCAAATAATACCAGTGGGTTCGATTGTGCAACTACTTATACATAAACCCTCTTTTTACATTGTGTGCTTCCGAATCATCGTAACAAACATTTTGGTTTGAAATGTGTTTGCTAAACATTGATCGTTTCAGTTATCCATCCTTTTCGAATGGGGAAGCAAATACTACGCATAAATTCAACATCTCCGATCCAGAGCCATTCCTTGAGAGGAAAGAGCTTACTTTCGTTGAGAAAGGGTCGTTTTTCAACCAGGTTGAAAATGCAAGAATGTATGCTAAGTTGAAAATGGTCATGATTGAAGGAGTTTCATTCAGCGTAAAATTAGAGCACTGTATCGATATGAAAGCTAAACAAACTGGATATTTGTCCTATTAATGGTATTTTTTCTTTTGTTTGTAAATAGAAAGTGAGTGGCTAGCAAAAGGGGTTAATATGTATACAACTTGACCATGTAAAAGGAAATGATCATGTCTAAGAGTTTTTGTTCAGTGAACAATTAGAGGAGAGTGTTAATATGGAAGGAAAATAAACTGGGATAGTTAGTATTTGTTCTATTAAGTACTATGTTTATTTATTTAGTGAAGAAAAAGTGAAGGATTATTTTATTTTGATGGGAATCACAAATACTTTATTAGTAGTTACGTTTTTATATTACGTTTCATGCCTTTGCTTCATTATGTCTTTATGTTCCTATGACCTAGTTCACTAAAACTCACTACGGTGTGAAGAGCTGTCATGTCAAATATTCTGGGTAAATACTTATTTCGTCACTAAAGTTTCTCCTGAGAAGCTTTCAAAACTGTAACTGTGACTTTTCCTTCAAAATAGCGTATATCTCACCAAATGTATTTAATGTCCTACTTCTCTATAATAAGCCCATTTCAAAATAATTGATGACATTACTTAACATTTTAAAAATAAATATTGAGCGTAATGAGCATTGACTGAGGTATTCACAAAATAAGTAAAAATGTTAAGGACACAAAGTACATTGAGTTCATTCAAGATTCATCACGTATGTATGAAAACGTTTCAGTAACGCCAATTTCCTTAGTGGTTGGTAAGATAGCAGGTAATAAGTGCCATGAAAAGCATTACAGTTATTGAAATCCTTAAAATGAAATTATCCATTAAGGAATGCTGAAATGAATAAATGAATGGTTACTAGTAATATTTAAAATAACTAACCATTAATCATATACGTTCCAAATTCAAAATATTAAAAAAGAATTTTTCTAAAATTTCTTCGTGCAAATATTAATAAAAATAAAAGAATATAAACGTAATATGTCTGTAATAAGGTGTTACATATATATGGCCTGAAACCTGCCTTTCATAGAATCTTAAAGAAATCTCATTCAAACATTTATGCACTTTCCTCACACATGGTATATTTCATCTGACTTAATAATATAACTTTGTTTAACACTTCATTCCTAACCTACTATCCAGAAAGTAATTCATTTAATTTATCATCCTATTTTTAAAAGGACTATTACAACAACTGTGTATATACCGTTGCTTATGCTGATATTAAATATGTTTTAATAATTAATTGATTAACCATCTCATAAATTACAATAATTCAACTACACCACAAAATGAGCATAAAACGAATCACAATTTAGTAGTTTTACGTTTGGAGAAATGCAAATTTTAAGTGCTCCAGGTAACGAAGTGATAAACCACAGAAATATTTTCCGTAAAGAAAAAATATATTAAAAACATACTATATATTCAAGAGGATCAAAAGAATTTTTGATCATTTTAACAAGTGCAAAAACCTTGAGAGTTACAGATAACATAACCTGTTGAATAGCAGATAAATCTTAATACTTTTGGAATTTTTAAATTAAAGATGAAAATTATCGGTAAATCTTTTAAGTTGAAAAATAAACTTAGAATCAAATAATTAAATAAAATTATCTTGTCTGAACATTTCAATAGAGAATACTTAAAAAGATAGAGCTATTGTTCAGACATTATAAGCTGTATTCTTTCTTAACCATCCAAGTGGTTTCTACGAGATATCTCGTTCATCAGGATCTGACCAATTTTGCTAATGACGAGATAACTCATCGAGACAAATCCAGGAGGGTTAAGAGTACATTCAGACACTAGAAAGTTGGAACACAAATTATATACAAACATTTCACTAAAATACAATTTTTCTAAATATACGGAGTAAAAAAATTTTCCGCTTTAATGATTGCAGGACATATTCATTAAATACAGACATGAATTAAAACTACCTGTTGCTGACATCTATAAGTAATGAATAACCATAAAAATTACTCAACGGATATCTAACCATATGACCACGGAACATATACATCCAAAAAGCTTTCCTTCATTCCTTCCTCAAGACTAATCGACTTAATAAACCGGTTGACTTCCGAAACAATTTTTTCGCTGCGTCTGCAAACACTGACGATGCATTTACGACATAATGTTTTACTTCTTCAACGCAAGAATAATGGGATAGAATTTGCCGTAATCCTCATCATGTCTGCAATGCGTTAAGCCATATTATGAGAAGCTTCGTGCCTCGTAATATCCTGCTTCCATCAACAAGCCGTGTTCTTTATCTCTTAAAATTACTTGGCTAATTTTGTAGCTAGTGGTTTATTACGTTATGGCTGTGTCCCAGCTCTTTGAGGCAGTTTATGTGAAACATTTTCACACGTATGGGAAAAATCTTTATTTTCTTGAAAGCTTAATTATATTTTTCAGTGCGTTTCTATCTAGCTATATTTTAAGCCGATAAAATAGCACTTAGTTTTTTATAAAAGCACATAGCCTTTCTGTGTGGTGAAGCAGTTCGTTTAACACTATGAGGGGTTGACACGCACATAACCGTTATGCAACCTTCAGTCTTTTCTGCGTGACTTCTAACATGTTTTGATCTTCTCGACCTATAGATTCTTTCCTGAGATTCTTTCAATCAATAGATGTGGTTATTTAGTCGTTATGTGTGTTGTAGGGAAAAAGCAATACTAAATTAATTGAAATCTCGTGACGCTCAGAAGGTAATTAGATTGATAATTAGATCGATTGGTAATTAGATTATATTGTCAAGGCATTTGATAAAATAAGACTGGGAAAACAGTTCATTTCCTTGAGTTTGCACATGTTGATAACTACTTTAGACGGATAATTGGTAGGCCAATAACTGTTTGTCTATTTGTGGTCGAAAATACTAGTGAGATTTAATTAGGAATGGTGTCACTCAAAATGTATTTCTGATATTTATAATTATTTATGTACTTATGATATGCTGAGAAAAAGGAAGAAAAGTACCAAATTTGAAGGCATTACTTTTCATTGGTTGAGTTACTAAGAATTAAAATAAACTACTTCCACTAAATCGTGTTGTGTAATATACACTGTGCCCCCCCCCCCCGAAAAAAAACACGAAACATTCCGAAAGCAGTGTTGGATCACAATGAAACTTAGCATATGAGATGTACACAAAGAGTGAAACAAATTATATACCCGAATCTAGAAATCGCTTTATTAATAAATCTGGAGGACTCCGAAGAATTATATCAAAAATATCCTAGTAACTATAAGACACACTCTGGGGACGATAAGTGATGATATACGTGTGGAGTTCTTGGTAGCAACTCATAGCAATTCAATGGTAACACAAAACCACAATATTCACAGCGAGCCAGTGACACCTCTTCTAAAATCAAGCCTCAGGATGCTCATTCGCCAGTAAACGCGTGAAAACATCATTGACTGATATACCTCAACACACATCCAAAGTCTCTTGAAATGCCGAGACGTGTAGCAGCAGTTATTGCCTCCCATGGTGGTTACACAAAATACTGATTTCTTCGCGTTTTGGAAACGAAACGGAACAATTATTTCCATCATTTCACCCTTGTACCTCATGTTATTTGTATAATAAATATGGTTCTACTATATTGTGGATTATCACGTTGCATTTTTGATGGCCAGCATTTATATGGAGGATCGTAACTAGTCTGTGGGTCAGGTAAACCTATTCGGAGGACCGTGTTTGGTATACGGGCTGGGTAAACTTATCCGAAGGGCTGTATCGGGTCCTTAGGCAGTGTAAACCTTTTAGGAGAGCCTCATCTGGTCTGTAGGCCGTGCAAGTCAATTCGTTTTCCCTTCCAGCAGACAACACTGCCTAATGTTCATTACTCTACCTAATGTTTGGTATATGAAAGATTATATCATACAAATTAAAAGTTGAAATACTCTAGAAAGAGCACCCTTCTTTCGCTATGGACCTGTTGAGGTCAGACAGTGCTCGCAAAACCTCGTACGCGTGAGGTAAAGAAGAGTGTTCTTTCTAAAGTATTTCAACTTTCATACTGTATGCTATAATGCATCATGTACCAAACATTAAATCGTTTATGGAGTATAACAATTTTAAACCATATGTAGGATATACAACTATAACATACATTCATACGGCCTGCAACCTCTTACATAGATCTACAAAAAAATATTGTTATTAGCTATTTACGAAATGGCTGTTGGCCAACAAGATATTGTAGATCTATGTAAGAAGTTTTAGGACAGATGTCTATATGTTATTATTATCTATCCCACACATGATTTAAAATTGTTATGCTCCATAAGCTATAATGTTCGGTATATGAAGGATTATAACATACAAATTGAAAGTTGAAATACTCTAGGAATACTCTTCTTTTTTTCAATGCATTATTTGTTTCGGTAGTTCCATTTCCTAATGACTCGCATGAGGAGATTTGCTGCCCCAGACCATTTCCTACTGGGACCGATAGGCATTTCCCGAATTTCGGATCGGGATGAGCTATCCATGTTCCAATCCCTGGGGACATACGGCAGGGTAAAATACCCAGGGGACTGTTTTTCGATAAGGAATGCGATGCTTTAATTCTGCTGATGTTTAAAACATTTTAGCTCATCTTTATAAAAGGAATTTTCGAGCTTTAGGAACTATGTGGCAATTTCAATTTTACACAATTAACATCCTATCAGTCAATTCCGTATAGGCTTTAATACGTGTTCTCAAGAAATAAAGCCAATCCTACCATTAACGACAATTGTATGAGAAGATACGTTTTAGTCAGTAAGGCTGGCTTAATTATTATCTACAATTTTTCAATGTACGATAAGAATGTTTTGAGAAATTGTTTTAAAATTACTTCATTTTATAACATAGACTCATTGTTGCCCTCATTGGTTTCGACTGTAATAAAGTTTGGTTTAAAAGAATTTCTAAGGAAAGGCTTACAGGATTTTTGGCGTGCGAGTGATTATATTCAGAATTGTCAATTTTCTCAAACCCATTTGCAGTTATCTTTTACAAATTCACCTCTAAATAGTAATTCTTAAACACGATATGAATTATTTACTTCTATAACTAATAATAATTTTACAACGCTATATGTTTAAAGTCGTATTAATTGTATTTTTAAACTTATAAGGAGTTAAGCTTATGGTGGTAAGCTCTTCTATGCCTCTAGGATACATAATATTAATTTCTTGTACAAACCTCAGTAGATATTCGGTACTGTACACATTATGCAACAATTATAATGTTATACTTTCTATACACCATTATAAATCTTTAAATTCACAGCAACGAAGAAAATAGTTGAAATATTTTGTAAAGATGTATCTAAGAATGTTTCTTATTCATTAACTACGGTTATACAAAAGTGCAATTATTTGTTATTGTAACTTGTATAACTATTTCATTGCCCCCACATTTCTTGAGTGACTTAATGAAGATGTAAAACATTCAGCTCAGACAGTTGTCTCAAACAGGTGTCAACCGTTTGCGTTTTAATATAAACTGATATAAAAATGTTACATTATATGCAAAACTGAAAGTCACAAAATTTATAATAGCTTTAGGCTATGGTGTTTGTTAGATACTCTTGTATTGTAGTTCCAGAAAACAGTAAGGTATTATTACATTGAATATATTTATTAAACATTTGAAAAAATTACCACAAACGGTTTTGAAATTCCATTCCGATATTAATATTTTCATTGTAGAACTTTGTATTGCTGTTTCGTTTACGAGTGTAGAATAGTATTTTATTTCTTTTTCTCTTGCTAAGTATATACAAGTATTACATTTTAAGCACATTGAACTCAATTCACAACTTCATTTAAAGTATCTGAGACGAAATTGTAAAACAATTATTAATTTCTTACGAATTTTCGTAGCATATTCGGCATTGAAATGCAACTAAAGTGGGAAATAACTAATGCTCTAACTACAATGTACATATGAAGGGTATTTTTAGAGTAATACATATATTAAATTAACGTATTTTAAATAGATTAAAATGAGAATTAATGAATATCCATTCAAGACTTGACAAATATGCAAATTGGACAATCTACCTTCTGTACAGCCTCCTGAGACTGCTACTAAGAGTTTAAGCGCTATCTTATAGAATGCTATTTTCACTTGACGCAGTGTTTATCTTAGGTGTTATATACGAGTACATATATTAAATACTTAACGGTGTCCTGTATATAAAAATACATGACTTAAGCTTTTAAGAAAACCTTTAAGAAGTTCCCAATTCTAAAATGTGTGTTTCTCCGGTCTAGTTTTTAAAATTAAAAAAATCAGTGCTTTGAAATCAAAATATGGAGTTATGTAAATTTTACTTTTGACTTAAACCACTTTAACTAATTTTTTATTCATTCTTGTTTGGCATAAGAACAGTAAGAACCCCGTATATTACGCTTCTTGAGGAGACGAAAAAATGCGATATACCATGGGGTGTTATATAGCGAGGTCTAGAAAAACCTGCTTATTAGAAGAAAAACACGCATAAAATTGCACGATTTTTAATTTAACATTATGTAAGCGACGAGTTAACACACCTGTTGGTTGTTCTGACGAGGTACCTTTCGGGATATTAGCAAATCTGACCAGATCTTTATGGACGAGTTATCTAGTCATTACAAGAAAACTGAGCAGATCATGATGTGCGAGATATCTCGTCATTACAAGAAAACTGGCCGGATTTTGATGTCGTCATCCTAAAATAAATTTCCAATATCTTGATGACGATATATCTCGTCATTAGAAAAATCGGTCAGATATATCGTTGACGAGACATCTCTTCGAAACCACTTGGAGGGTTAAACACGAAATCAATAGTCGATTAATATAAAATTAAAAAAATTTGCATATTTTTGAAAACATTTTTTAATAAAAACCTTCCGTCCACGCTCGCTTTCAAAACATTTGAATAGTATATACCAATTCCAATTAGGACAACTGCTTGAAATAAATGACTTTTGAACTCCCAATTTCAATTAGAAAGATTGAGATTTCCTTTGCAGTTGGCAAAACGCGAATTCATTTAAAAAAAGAGATGTATCGAATCCTGAAATTAATGTACTATTATAGGGGAGTACATGTGAAATGACACATGGATTCAAGTCCTGACGCGTCTTCTTTTTGAGAGAGGACTACCATTTCGGAGGTAAATGTAACAATTTTAACTATGTGGAATCTCAACGAATATTCGCCCTTTTTCGGACTGATTAGGGGTATTAACCGTCCAAGGGGTTTCGACGAGATATCTCGTCCATCAATATATGACCAATTTTGCTATGACGAGATATCTCGTCCATCAAGATCTGCTTAGTTTTGCTAACTACAAGATACCTCGTCGAAAAAACCACTAAGAGGATTGAAACTTATCAAAAGTTTCTTACAAGAGGAATTTTCGGTATAAACAGACAAGCCAGATGCCCTGCAAAGATTTTACATATGCTGTCCAAATGCTCCACCATGACACACATCGGGGTTACCTAAAATTTAGTTCATCGCCATTTCGGCAACATTTGGCGTTTATTCTAATTGGTGACCAATCAATTATTATACATCAACTCGGAGTGCATTCTTTGGAATTGTTATTGGCCAAGTACTGAAATCGTATTCGAAAAACAAGCCAATTGACATCACATTCAGAATACATACAGGAAATGCATGCAGCAGAAACACTACCGCCACCTGCATTTAGCTGAACGGAAAATACCTCTCCTTAGTGTGTTTATTTAAATTTAAGGTATCCGACTACCTTTAAAACGCGATTTTCGGCGGAAATTGCGATTTTCCAAATTTGATATAATATGAAAGCCCGATTTCTTATCTTTCCAAATCTGTTTAAATTTTGTTCCTACCATGCATAGAACGTAAGATACAGGTCTTTTAATACTACATAGTCGACACTTTTTAAAACCGGAAGTGCCTTTCTGCAAACAGGAAGTGAACGTAAAAGTTTGTTTACATTCTTATTTTAACAAATTAAAGCGTTAAAATTTGCTCTGAAGTGTGGATTTTTTTATTAATTAAAAAAAATTAATTAAAAAACTACTTTTTACACAAAAATACATCTGGCAATCATGTTTAACTTCACAATCTGGCATCAAACTTGAGTTTCAGTTTGTACACAATTTGAACTCGTGATTTTCGATCGTGCGTTCAAAAAGTTCTACAACTTGATAATTCTTCTTGCATAAAGTGATTTTTCTTTACAAAATGGGAAAGAGTATTGCCAGGAAGAAGAAACACCACTTCAAAGGTAATCAACACTCTAAAACACTGAAGACTAACAGTCTTGAAGATCCAGTGTGCACAGCCAGTGCTTCAAAACTGCAAGCATCTAGCTCTTCCAAAGCTGATGAAGTTGGTTCAAAGGGAGAAGACAGTGAATGCGGCGTGTCTGTAGATGGAACGTGGCAGCGTAGAGGGTACACTTCTTTGAATGGTTGTGTTGCTGCCATTTCAATTGACACGGGAAAGGTTCTCGATTTAGAAGTCATGTCCTCATACTGCAGAATTTGCAAAAGATTACAGAAACTGAAGAGAAACCCGTCATTTGAATCACAGGAAGCTGACCATATATGCCAGTGCAATTTTAAAGGGTCATCAGCAAAGATGGAAACTGTTGGTGTCGACAGAATTTTCAAGAGGTCAGTGAGCACTCGGAAGCTGAAGTACACGAAATACTACGGTGATGGGGATTCTAAAGGCTATTTGTGCGTCCAAAACACATATGGCGAAAAAAGTGTTTCAAAACTGGAATGCATTGGGCACATTCAAAAACGGGTGGGTACACGTCTGCGAAAATTGAAAAGCAAAACCAAAGGTCTGTCTGGTAAAGGCAAGTTATCAGATGTCTTTATCGACAGACTACAAAATTATTATGGCATTGCGATTCGCTCTAACGTGGGCAACTTACAAATGATGCAGCAAAATGTAATTGCAGCTTTGTTTCATTGTGCTTCATCACCAAAGAAACCGATGCATGGCCAGTACCCTATTGGTGTAGACAGTTGGTGCTATTACCAGCGAGCTGTAAGCGAAGGGAAAGAACCAGAAAAGCTCAAGCATTCTGGTTTGCCCAACAATATTTTAAATGTAGTCAAACCAGTGTATTTAGAGCTTTGCACCAGAGAACTTTTGAATAAGTGTCTGCATGGCAAAACTCAAAATGCCAATGAAAGTTTCAATGGTGTTATTTGGCAGAGAGTTCCGAAGGAGGTTTTCGTCAGCCTAAAAACTGTAAAATTAGGGGCTTATGATGCAGTAATACAATATAATGATGGATTTGAGGGTTGCACCAGTGTTTTAAGCAAGATGAACATTGAAAATCTTGGTTACTTCACATTAAAAGGTTACCAAAGTTTGGATCGCATTAGAATCAGTGATTCCAAGCGCCATACAACACCCGTTTCAAAGAAGCGCAGGAAGGTTTTGAGGGCAATTAGGAAAAAAAAAGTAGTTGATTTAACTTCTATAGAAGGTGATCTTTATAAATCAGGATCATTTTAGAGCTACATTTTCCATTTAAAGGTAAGATTCATTATTGAATTTTGTTTTTAGCTTTTTCTTGAAATTGACATTTTAGAATTTTGCTTTTACGCAAAACATGAAAACTCAAAAAGTTATGCTTCAAATGTTATGAAATTTGGTAGGAATACTTTCAAAGAGTTTATAAAGGGAATGTACCACTTCTGTAATTGTGCATTAATTAGTTTTTTTATTTTTAATTATAAAAGTTATGCGTTGCTATAATTTATGGAAGATTTTCTTCTTGGTTGTACTTGAACCTCTCCAGTTTTTAAAAGAACTGGTTTACAATGATGTGAGAGGTACATTCCCTAAAGGAGGTTTCAATCTTCAAAATAAAATTTACAAAATAAGAATATCTTAATTTAAATTTAAGTTATCATGTTTTGCGGTGGTGCTAGTTTTTGTCTATTTTTCACCCCTTTTTGGGGTTTAAATTTTAAAAAAAATATTAATTATTTTTTTTATATGTTATTCTCTAAGTTTTTAACCATATTCTATAATATAATGCACAAAAAAAGTCAAATTTCAAATTATTTCAAAAAATCCTTTCCGAAGGCAGTCGGACACCTTAATCTCGCATTTATTTTAAAATGTCCTATTCTTTGCACTTACACGATCTGATTCCTAATTAGAAATATGTTTCGACGACTAATGGCTGAATCGTAATCCTTTAACATCCATTGAAATTCGCCCTGTACACTAAAGTTCCAGCGTTTCGTAATCCAGACATTCCCCAGACAGATTTCTAACACCTCAAGTTCCTTCGGGGAAAGAAAACAATTACGAACTATTCCTAATGCCTGAATGTAAAACAGCTTCAACATTATATAGATTATACGTGTCTGGGAAGTGAAGTATCTCACGGTACACGTTATAATTACTGCCGATCGCATGCTCGCACTGCCATTTTAAACACCTCGCTGTGTGAGCTAATCTGTCCTTTGTCAGTCAATTTGGTATTGTTCACTTGGTTACTAACGTAATAGTTAAGAGGTCGTTAATGAGTCTGTATGAACTTTGAGGACAGTTCGTGATGGAGGTATGAAATGCCTTGAAAGCGATGATGGGAACGGTTGAATAATATATAGTCTTATTAATTGTGTTATAAGGACTCTGAAGTGGTTTTCTTTGTCTAATGCCTGTAGAATTATTTGAACGTTTTCATCATGGCAAAGGGCAACCACTTTGAGATGCACTGGTACGCCACGGGGTGGGTTCATGTTAATCCTCGAATTCTAACCATGCATTCTAGAAACATCCGACAAACATCCATGCTTTACCTCGGATTCGAACCAGGGTCATTTCTATCCAGAAAATCCACTCTGACAAGATCAATTGGTCGTATTTTTTAAAGCCAGCCAATTGAACATTACTCATTACAAGGAAAGATTTGTGACCAATTTTGCATAACGCTGGAGCATTATGGAAAGAGGAGCATATCACATCACATTCACACCACACATTTTAGGCACAACTCGTATATAGAGAGGCCACGCATTAACCCAACTGGTGTTTGGTTGTCTTGCCCAGTCATCTTGTTATAAGCAAAACTGACCAAATCTTGATGTACAAGGTATCACGTCGATGGAAAAAACTGATTAGATCTTGATCTCGTCATTATGCAGAAATCGGCAATATATTGATGACGAGATATCTCGTAATTAGCAAACTTCGTTTGATCTTGATGGATGAGATATATCGTTGAAATCATTTGGAGGTTTAATTCCAGAGTACAAACATACATGTCTTTTTTTACCCCGTATTTGAACCAGGAGCATTTCGATCTAGAAGCCAGCACCCTGACTACTAGACCAATTGGTTGGACTGAAGTATGTCGCTTATAATATTTTTTTCGTCAAAAGACACGCAGGGCTTTTTATTGAATTTCAAACTTACAAGATTCAGCACAGAAAATATACATGAGATATGTAGATAGTTGAATCCACGTCGCACTGTAGAAATACAACGGGCAATTGGGAATGGTCCGAGATCAATCCAAATGGGAAAGATCCGAGGACAGCACGTCGTAATTTTGAACCAAGATCAGATGACCAGTTCAACATCTGTGCAGGCACCCCACTCTCCAATTTTCCACACCACGCCAACGTGTGTATATTTGAGTCCATGGAGGTTTGAAATGCACATGTCCAATGTACAGGACGGTTTTTTGGTTGAATCGAGTTTCGAACTCGCAATCCTCCGCTTTCTCATACGCGACTCTACTAACTGTTCTAACGCGGATTATTTCAAGGACATGACGTAGAAGAAATTGAGGGTTCTTGCCCTTTGCAGTCCAATGCCAATCTACATTTATTCCTTGAACGCGTTGAAACAAGGGAGATATGGGGATAACCCTCGTAGCTCGATCCGTGAATACACTTGAGGTAGCACCATTCGCATTAAACAGGTCAATTCCACCACGTGGAATTGTCCTGTTTAATGCGGGACATGACGTAGAAGAAATTGAGTGTTCGTGCCTATTGCAATCCAATGCCAATCTCCATTTATTCCTTGAACGCGTTGAAACAAGGGAGATATGGGGGATAACACTCGTAGCTAGATCCGTGAATACACTTGAGGTAGCACCATTCGCATTAAACAGGACAATTCCACCACGTGGAATTGTCCTGTTTAATGCGGGACATGACGTAGAAGAAATTGAGTGTTCGTGCCCTTTGCAATCCAATGCCAATCTCCATTTATTCCTTGAACGCGTTGAAACAAGGGAGATATGGGGGATAACACTCGTAGCTAGATCCGTGAATACACTTGAGGTAGCACCATTCGCATTAAACAGGACAATTCCACCACGTGGAATTGTCCTGTTTAATGCGGGACATGACGTAGAAGAAATTGAGTGTTCGTGCCCTTTGCAATCCAATGCCAATCTCCATTTATTCCTTGAACGCGTTGAAACAAGGGAGATATGGGGGATAACACTCGTAGCTAGATCCCTGAATACACTTGCGGTAGCACCATTCGCATTAAAGAGGACAATTCCACCACGTGTAATTGTCCTGTTTAATACGGGACATGACGTAGAAGAAATTGAGTGTTCGTGCCCTTTGCAATCCAATGCCAATCTACATTTATTCCTTGAACGCGTTGAAACAAGGGAGATATTGGGGATAACACTCGTAGCTAGATCCCTGAATACACTTGCGGTAGCACCATTCGCATTAAAGAGGACAATTCCACCACGTGGAATTGTCCTGTTAAATGCGGGACATGACGTAGAAGAAATTGAGTGTTCGTGCCCATTGCAATCCAATGCCAATCTCCATTTATTCCTTGAACGCGTTGAAACAAGGGAGATATGGGGGATAACACTCGTAGCTAGATCCGTGAATACACTTGAGGTAGCACCATTCGCATTAAACAGGACAATTCCACCACGTGGAATTGTCCTGTTTAATGCGGGACATGACGTAGAAGAAATTGAGTGTTCGTGCCCTTTGCAATCCAATGCCAATCTCCATTTATTCCTTGAACGCGTTGAAACAAGGGAGATATGGGGGATAACACTCGTAGCTAGATCCGTGAATACACTTGAGGTAGCACCATTCGCATTAAACAGGACAATTCCACCACGTGGAATTGTCCTGTTTAATGCGGGACATGACGTAGAAGAAATTGAGTGTTCGTGCCCTTTGCAATCCAATGCCAATCTCCATTTATTCCTTGAACGCGTTGAAACAAGGGAGATATGGGGGATAACACTCGTAGCTAGATCCCTGAATACACTTGCGGTAGCACCATTCGCATTAAAGAGGACAATTCCACCACGTGTAATTGTCCTGTTTAATACGGGACATGACGTAGAAGAAATTGAGTGTTCGTGCCCTTTGCAATCCAATGCCAATCTCCATTTATTCCTTGAACGCGTTGAAACAAGGGAGATATGGGGGATAACACTCGTAGCTAGATCCGTGAATACACTTGAGGTAGCACCATTCGCATTAAACAGGACAATTCCACCACGTGGAATTGTCCTGTTTAATGCGGGACATGACGTAGAAGAAATTGAGTGTTCGTGCCCTTTGCAATCCAATGCCAATCTCCATTTATTCCTTGAACGCGTTGAAACAAGGGAGATATGGGGGATAACACTCGTAGCTAGATCCCTGAATACACTTGCGGTAGCACCATTCGCATTAAAGAGGACAATTCCACCACGTGTAATTGTCCTGTTTAATACGGGACATGACGTAGAAGAAATTGAGTGTTCGTGCCCTTTGCAATCCAATGCCAATCTACATTTATTCCTTGAACGCGTTGAAACAAGGGAGATATTGGGGATAACACTCGTAGCTAGATCCCTGAATACACTTGCGGTAGCACCATTCGCATTAAAGAGGACAATTCCACCACGTGGAATTGTCCTGTTAAATGCGGGACATGACGTAGAAGAAATTGAGTGTTCGTGCCCATTGCAATCCAATGCCAATCTCCATTTATTCCTTGAACGCGTTGAAACAAGGGAGATATGGGGGATAACACTCGTAGCTAGATCCGTGAATACACTTGAGGTAGCACCATTCGCATTAAACAGGACAATTCCACCACGTGGAATTGTCCTGTTTAATGCGGGACATGACGTAGAAGAAATTGAGTGTTCGTGCCCTTTGCAATCCAATGCCAATCTCCATTTATTCCTTGAACGCGTTGAAACAAGGGAGATATGGGGGATAACACTCGTAGCTAGATCCGTGAATACACTTGAGGTAGCACCATTCGCATTAAACAGGACAATTCCACCACGTGGAATTGTCCTGTTTAATGCGGGACATGACGTAGAAGAAATTGAGTGTTCGTGCCCTTTGCAATCCAATGCCAATTTCCATTTATTCCTTGAACGCGTTGAAACAAGGGAGATATGGGGGATAACACTCGTAGCTAGATCCCTGAATACACTTGCGGTAGCACCATTCGCATTAAAGAGGACAATTCCACCACGTGTAATTGTCCTGTTTAATACGGGACATGACGTAGAAGAAATTGAGTGTTCGTGCCCTTTGCAATCCAATGCCAATCTACATTTATTCCTTGAACGCGTTGAAACAAGGGAGATATTGGGGATAACACTCGTAGCTAGATCCCTGAATACACTTGCGGTAGCACCATTCGCATTAAAGAGGACAATTCCACCACGTGGAATTGTCCTGTTAAATGCGGGACATGACGTAGAAGAAATTGAGTGTTCGTGCCCTTTGCAATCCAATGCCAATCTCCATTTATTCTTTGAACGCGTTGAAACGAGGGAGATATGGGGGATAACACTCGTAGCTCGATCCGTGAAATAGTTACACTTGCGGTAGCAACATTCGCATTAAACAGGACAATTCCACCACGTAGAACAAAGACGATGCTATGCAGATGGAACTGGAAAGAAACGATAATCCACCACCCTCAGGAATCCTCCCGATGGTTGTCCTAACGAAGTACTTCGTCATAAGCAAAACCATAAGCAGATCTTCATGGACGTGATATCTCGTCGTTAGCAAAAAACCGACCAGATCTTGATCATCATCGAAAAATCTGCAATATCAAGTAAATATATCTCGCCATTAACAAAATCGGTCAGATATTGATAGACGAAATATCTCGTGGAAACCACTTGGAGGATTAATGATGTAACGACAGGCGCATTCGTTGATATGTACCGACTATTGACTGGAAGGCAGAAAGCAAGTGAACAAGGCTTGCACAGCTCAAAAATGAGGCTAACCCTCCTTTCTCGTTGAGTGTAGTGCCTACGCTTGCAGTGACCACATTTGCATTGAGCAGGGAAACGCTACCACGTTCGAGTTGGCGACGCCTTGCAGATGGGACTGAAAAGAAATGGTAATCCATCACCCTCAGGAATCCTCTTAACGATGCAATGGCAGGCGCATTCGTTGATATGTACCGACTCAAAGGCAGAAAGCGAAGGAACTAGATTTGCACAGCGCAAAAATCCGTGCCCAGAGCAGATTTCCCTCGGGTCAACGTGTTTTGATAAAAAGTGTAGACTTGACTTAACGGGGCTTGCATATTTAACTATACACGTTGGACTGAACATTTCACCAGCGCAATGGGTTCCTAAAGTATTGAAATGGATAAAAGATTATTTTGTATTTTGTTGCAAGTTAAAGGGAATCTCAAAACCTTAGCTTTTGAAATCTGTGAAAAAGTTTGTTACAAACCGCTCAATTTTTCTATCTGGGCAATTTGAGGTTTAAATATGTATTTATCGTGCAATTTTTACAGATTTCATGCATATAGAAAGCTACAGGGTACAATTCGAACAACAAAATATCACATTTTGCTTATTAATAAGAGATAGGATTTTTTTTCTTTTTGCACATAATGCAGTTGAAATACCTGAGGAACAATTAATTATTCAAATCACGATAAATATTAATGGTTTTACACAAGTCTTCAATCAATACAGATGCAAATTTCTTTACGGAAGCAGGCGGTGAGAAAATAATCCTAACCTTGTTATCAAACTTATAATCCTAACCTTAACCGCACTGACTCAATAATATTTACGTCTGGAGACTGGGCCAGGGTAGATGTTTTATTTCACTTCCATGCTCCTCGAACCAAGATTGGACGCACCGAGCTGTGTGAATTGGACCATGATCGTCCTGGAAGATTACATCACCATACGGAAAGTTAGAGTAGACTATGGAGTGGAGTTGTTCATTCAAAGTCTTCAAATATGTCAGGGATGTCACTGTACTTTCGGGAACTCATGATATGGCACCCCAAACCAAACAGGAACCTCCGCCATACTTGACTGTCGACTTCATCCGCATTCATACTTGACTGCGACAATGACTGTCGAAGCAATCATTGTCGCAAGCTCAGCCAATCTCCAAACGTACACACGGTCTGAAGTGGGAAAGACAGTGATACTTGACTCATCAGGCCTTATCACATGTTTCCGTGCCTCTTTTCTGGTGTCCATTTTAAAAACTGCATCATTAAATATGCAGTTTGATGCTTCGAGGTGTCAATAAAGGTTTGGCTATTGCAGCCCTGCCATAGATATTATCGTTGTACAGTGAAAGTCGGCCGGCTTTCACTGATGTACCCTTGTATTTGCATTCAATTCTGCAGTACTTTGAGACGCCGTAGTTATGTTTCTTGGTCACAGTTGAACGAATATTTTTTTGTATATCTGGCATCCAGCTTTGTCTTTCGATCGGAGCAGCCCCTGTCTCCAGATATTTTGATAATTTTTTAGTACTGAGATGTGATCAAGAATACAGTAGGTTTCGATACCCACAATAACTCGTCAATTAGGTGGTGGCAATTAACAATCATGCCTCTTTGGATGTCTGTTAGGTCTGACATATGCCACAAAAGCAAACTGAAACGAAATCTTTGAACAATAATACTAACACTAATCGACACTATGTAAAAGGATTAGCTTATAACTAAAGTCTTTACCGTTTAAGCACGTTTGTCAGGAATAGTTGAAATTAACTTTGTTAAATTAATCCTTTTCGAATTATTCTGCCCAATCTCTGTATATTGTGAAGAAATGAATGTCTAAACACGAATATTTTTGCAAGGGATTCACTTTGCTCGTAATTGTCATGTTATTAGATTTTTTATTAACATTCCGCAATAAAGCAAACGTTTAAACTTTATTGTGTTCTACAAATGATATATTACACTTTAACCCTTCTGATGGTTGTCTCGAAAAGGTGTCTCGTTAGTAGCAATACTTACCAGAACTTGATGATCCTTCGATCAAGTTTCTCGTCATTAGAAGAACTGATTAGATATCTCGTCATTAGAAGAACTTATCTTGACTAGATCTTGATTTTGTCATCATAAAAAACGACAATAACTTGATGACAAGATACCTCGCCATTATAAAAATTTATCAGATCTTGATGGAAGCAATATCTCGTCGATACTACTTGGAGAGTTAACATCTATCCTCCTCGATCCTTTCATTCATTGATTTTCAATCATTTTCTCCTAAAGTTATCAACTGATAAATTTCATATCTCGTATATCTAGGAAGTGTAGTTTAATTAAAGTTAAGTCGTGTAAGTAGAAGAGTATACAAATATGTTTAATGGATACACTTAAAAAATAATTAATAAACGAAATAAAAAATGAGTTATGTAATACTTCATTTAATTTATAAATATCAGTTTTTACGTACGTAATAAAAAACGCAGATTTCCGGAGATGAATCTGCTCTTGTATATGTGTTGATTATTAGAAAAAGTATTTATCCCTCCACGTTCGACAAGATCTCTCGTCCAACAAAATCTGACACTATTTGCTAATGACGAGGTATTTCATCCACCAAGTTCTGGCCAGTTTTGTTAACGACGAGATACCTCGCCAAGACAACCACCAGGAGGGATAATAGCAGCACTTTGAAAGATATATATATATATGTAAAGTATATATATAATGTATATATGTATATATATAATATATATATAATGTATATATGTATATATATAATATATATATAAATATATACATATAATTTTATATATATATATATATAAATAAATTACCTAGAAGGTAATTAACACACACACATATATATATATATGTATATATATATATATATGTATATATATATGTGTATATATATATATATATGTTGATTACCTTCTAGGTAATTTATTTATCAAACTTTTCAAATAATTTTAACTCATGCGTATGAAATTTGCTTGACTGGCAAATAACAAATGTCTCAAGGAATTTAACCATTCCAAGCTACATAAAACGACTATGAAATATTTTAAAATGATCCAAAAAGCAAGAAACTTTATCCTAACCGTCAGCCCTAATGTATATTCAGACGCATCAAATATTTGTTGTAGGCACAAAAGTCAAATAGTACTATGAAAACAAATTTTTCAGGCATTTCTTCTGCGATGGAAGAGGGCACTCATAAAGATAAGGCAACCCAAAGAATGCATTATGAAAAAAAATCATTTGTTTACATTTTTGCCAACGAAAAACTTTCATAATGTATGCCTATTAATGGTAAAATCCTTAATGGAATTTCATATCTATTCATTGCTGAACCCTAAATAGGAGCCCGAATCTCTTCTATTCGCCCCAGATACTGATGGAAAGTTTCGAACAAAATGCGAATATCGGATTTAAAGAACGACGGGATGAGAGGACTTAAGAATAAAAGGGACACGTTATTTAAGAAGCAGAGGGAGGAGGAATTTTATGCCAGAAATGAGACGATGCGTTCTGCTTCTTGGCGCTGAGCCACCGTTTCTGCTGTTTTTGTTGCAGATGAATTTTTTGTGCTCTTGGTTGGTGAACTTCTGGGTCTACTCGGTCATGCGTAAGGTGGAAGCACAGAATAGAGTGGAGCGAGTAGGCATTTTTTTCTGGAGATTTTATCATAATTCCAGGAATATAATTATCCACTAAGGTTATAAAAAGAACACACTGTATATAAGAGCATAAATATTGAAACGATGTTTAATGCGTTTTTTACTGTATAATTCAAAGCGACAAAGGTCGTGATTTCAATATGGGTTCTGCTTTTTGCAGACCATTTCTCAGGAATGCATGAGATTTAATACATTTTATGTCATTTCTGTAGTCCTTTACCATACTATTATCTAAAGTATACTAGTTATCTGTCATTCCTACTTTAATGGACGAATACATAAAAAATAAGGATTTTCGGAAACCTATATTTTCCATACACTTTAGTAATTGGATTTAAAATGATTAAACACATGAGAAACATTGTAGTCGTTCAGTCCTATTTTCTGCTGTTTTTGTTGCAGATGAATTTTTTGGAGAAAGTCTGGTCTATATGATCATGCGTAAGGTAGAAACACAGAATAAAGTGGAACGAGTAGACATTTTTTTCTGGATATCTTATAATTCCAGGAATATAATTATTCACTAAGGTTATAAAAAGAGCAAACTAAATGGCATAAATATTGAAACGATGTATGCATATTTTTACTCTATAATTCGTGATTTCAATTTAGATTCTACGTATTGCAGATCGCTTCTCAAGAATACAAGAAATTTATTAGATTTTATGTCATTATTTAGTTTTTTTACCATACTATTATCTTAAGTACACTAGTTATCTATCATTTCTACTTAATGGGCGAATATATAAAATAAGAACTTTCCGAAACTTATGTTTTGCATACACTTTAGTTATTGGATTTAAATTTATGAACCACATCAGAAAACATTACAGGCGCTGAGACACGGTTTCAGCAGTTTTTGTTGAATTTTTAATGCACTTGGTTAGTGAACTTCTTGTCATGAGTAAAGTGGAAGCATAGAGTGGTTTTCCTGGAGATTCTATCATAGTTACCGGAATGCAATTATCCTTGTAGGTTATAAGAACAGAATGTAGGGGCTACATATTTAAATGATATTTGATGCGTTTTTCCTGAATTCAATGAGGGGAATTCATGATTTTTATGTGGCATCTTTAGCTCCATTTCACAAAATATCATTCCTTTGAAACCACCTTATAGAACACAAAATATCTAATATTTTATGCCGTGTTATAGTTATTTATTAAAACCTCAAGTAAACTAATTATCCGTTATTCATATTTTATTGATCAAATATATAAAATGAGAACTTTCAGAAAGAATATTTTACCGACACTTCAGTAATTGGATTTGAAATGATTAACCACATGACAAACATTGCTGTAACAGTTGATTTTGTATCACAATTGAAATAAAAATAATATCACTTTATACTACCAAATATTCAAACAGAAACATGCTATTTTATGATTGCTTGGTTGGTTCTGCGTTGAGACGTACAACATAAAACAACGTATATACACACAACAAGGAAAGCCTTACTGACAAGTGAGAAATATACTCATGAGCGAATGGAAGAAACGAACCTGACATATGTAATGCTTGGAATTTAAGTAATTGTTACATTCTTTTAATAATAGTTTCAACTTGGTTACCATATTCAAATGTTCCTTTCAACTTCTTCAGTTCGATTCGGCCTACTCAAATATCGTACCTTAAATGTAAGTGAAAGTTATCAGTATTCAATTATATTTGTAAAAAAATCTTCCATATTCAAAACTGTCCTTTTTTCAAAATATCTTTATCTGATTTACTTGTAATGGACCTACTAAACTTGTTTCAGATTAAGTTTATCAACCTTTCATTATAAATATATGTTAAACAAGCCCTGAGATAATTGCATTACCACTCAAATTATACACCTAAATTATAAATTAAAATATTTCTATTTCTTTACATTTATATTTTTAAGTTCAATAGGACAAAAGTATTAAATAAAAATCTAAATAACAGTTCACACCTCGTATAAATAAATTCTAAAGCGAGATACAGGTTTTTGGAACATCTTGTAAAGAGCCTTACCATATTCTACTATCTTACTCTATAGAAACATTCAACTCGTGTCAAAAAGGCAAGTAGGAAGGCAGGTAGTTGAATCAAAGTCTCACTGGAGCAACACATCGGGTTATTGAAGATGGTCTGACATCAATCCCAAGGAAAGATCCTAGGACAACGCCTCGTAATTTTGAACTACTCTCAGATGACTAGATCAACACCTGAGCTGATACCCCACTCTCCAAACTTCCACACCACGCCAACGTGAGAATATTTAAGGCCCCGGCAGATTTAAAGTGAAACAGATCCCACGTACACGAGTCAGGTTGGATCGAGATTCGAACTATTGTCCCTGTGGTTGCTAATCCGCTACTCTTCCAAGCGCGCTACCACGGCCCTCATATCAAAAGTATATATTGTCACGTACACGTTAAATATACTAAAAAAACATAATTCTGAGAAAACGAAAAATTCTGGTCATTAGGCTTTACTCACTAAGTGTGTTTCTCAAGATGTATAACCTTCAAAGAAAGAATGAGCTAGTGGACATACACTTCACCAGTTTAAAGATCACCACATTGCGGTCTAAAAGAGCTAGAATATTTACTCAATGTGCTTCACTTGTAAGCCTACGCTATCTTCCCCTAGAAATGGTAAATTATGATTTAGTAAGAACTAGGGCACAAATTTAATACGTAATGTAAAAACTAAATTTGACTGGAGATTAAAAACCGATGTCTAGATAACTTTATTTTCGATCCGAAACCCTTTCTAGTTTCGTACTTGTGAAACTTAATAGATACTGTTGACGCAAGTTACCTAATAACTTCTAAAGGCTCCTCTAGAACTCCATCAAGTATGAGATAATCGTTAACTCATAAATTGTAAACGTTTCCATTCTTTCAGCACCAAGCAACCACCGATGGAAACACTACCCCATGAATATCTGATGACTCTCTTGTTTAGTAAGAAAATGCAATTTTCGCATCGCGATAAACCTTTCTTAAACTCATCCATATGTGGCTCCTCCCTTGAAGTGAAGACTGATAAAAGGAACAAAACCTTTATTCGATGATAGACCAGGAATATTCTATGCTGTGAGAGAAAAATTCTTCTGCAACTTTCAAAACAAGAATCGATAAATTATTCATCGTTCACAGGACGAGACTTTTCCTCCTAAAATTTTCTGGATCACATTCGCTTTTAAGCGTCCTGGAAAACTGGAGGCTTTAGTTCGACCGTAAAATTACGGTTGAGGCGATAATTAGTCTGTCATCTATGAGGGCTATAGAGGTAGGTGGGCTGAAATTCTTTCCGGGATATTCTGGAAAATCCTGGAGCGCCATTTTAAGCTTAATTAAGATTCAGCAATGGAATATCGGTGTCGCTGAGTTAGGGGATTAGTTCAACGATTGAGCGCTCTTTGACTGAAAATATCGGCGTTGATTGAAAGATGCGTTTTAATCAAATAACTGTGAGTTAGAATCAGGTGTATGATGGGTACTCAGCAAAGCTGATGGTCGAATGATCGAACGAGAATTGGTCAATTGGTATGTGCAGAGTGGATAGATTGAAGAGTTGATATTCATATTGTTGCTCATCCTAAGTTACATTCGCTCTTTGATATTTGTTCATAAAAGCAACTACACATATGTACCAATTCAGTATTTAAGACTATGAATTCAGTTCAATGATTGAGTCAAAATATCAGGGTTGCTTTAAAGCTAGATTTTAATAAGAAAACTGGACAATGAAATCAAAAGTCTGATGGATAGGTGATGGGATGAGCTCCATTTCACCCATCACTTAACTAAATTCCACAAACATTTATACAAATATCGATAATTTTACTCAGTGGAAGACAGCAACTTTCACATACATTAAATTAAAAATTTATTTGATATTCCACTCAAGAGAAGAAAATACAGTTTAAAATTTACATTCTTCTTGAGATTTAAGTTATATCCCCCTAATGTGCAAAATATTTGTGTAACCTATTTCAGTTTAATTGTACGATAAGGTTTTCAATTAATCGATTTGTTAGAGCTTTGAAATTTATCTTCAGTATTGTTACTACATTTATAATCTCCTTGAGGTGTTAACACTCAATATTTCCGATCTGCAATCTATAGCCTTCCTTGAATGATTTCTAACCAGTTTCAACCATAAACCCTCCAATGAAATTGAGAGGTTGAGACGCTGTCATAAGATCTGAGAAGAAAAGTAACGTGAGCGTGGGAATTGACTTGGTCCTGTTGGCAATCAAAGCACAACCCAATGTTTTGTATCACGCTCGTCAATACGTTGCATAAGGATTCGTGCTTCCACCCATCCACGTGACCTTCATCCGAATAACTTCAAACCGAGCGATCGGGAGAAATAACATGAGGCTGGGCAAACATCTCCGTCTATTCCATTTAGAAGGTTATTTAGTCATTAAATGTTCTGTATGGGAAAAGCAAATCCACACTACTCCGAAATTTCGTGGCGCTCAGATGGTATGAATATAATATACTTTAGTCATACACAAACATGTCTGCCATAAAAATCTATTTAAAAAGACAGACATCCAATTGTTATATTTCTTTTCCTGATCCAATAAATTTAAAACTCGTCTAAAACATTCATCAATTTATTAACACTAGAAGGACGGGAAGTCGCCTTATACCTAGAAAGACGGAACTTGTGTGATCACAATTTCTTATAGAGCTCTGGATAAAATTAGGTAGATTATATTATGTAGCAGGTGAGAGGTAAACAAATCAAAAAGTATCTGACATGGACTAGATGTTCCTATTCAATGTGCCACGTGAGGAAGATGACAGACATTTCAAACGTTTATAAAAACAATTACTACAAACTTACATCAAAACACATTCACTGTTTATGTTCAAAGTTGGGGATGGGAACATAATGTTTGTAAACAGAATTTAAAAGGGAGAAACAATGTGAAACTTCTTTTGTAGGTAGATATTTTAATTAAAATCGCACTGGAGCATAACGGGAATTGGCGACGGTCCGGGTTCAAACCCGAAGGGAAAGATACGAGGACAAAACCACTTAATTTTGAACAACTGTCAGATGACGAGGTAACACCTGAGCTCGCACCCCACACTCCAAACTTTCACACCAGGCCAACTTGTGGACATTTGAGGCCACGACATTGAAACTTATTTGGATGTCATTTCTAGGTAATAATCGTTCCACAACGGGATGATTTTTGTGGTATAATTGCTAAATACTACAGAGGCCACTGGTCCAACCCGTCTTTCTAGGTATATTGTCCTATGGGGTCCCCGGTTGTTCGGAAGCTAGGCCAAACTAATATGAAACAGTAAATGTGAATAAAATAACTAACCGTCCTGTTGGTACTAATCAGAATCTTGATTTCAAAATGCAGTTGTCTTATTAAAATACAGTTTTAACTCTCATGGTAATTGTCCCGACGAGGTATCACGTCATTAGAAAACTGGCCAGATCTTGATTAACGAGATATCTCATCATTTGAAGAAAACTGACCAGATCTTGATTAACGAGATATCTCATCATTTGAAGAAAACTGACCAGATCTTGATTAACGAGATATCTCATCATTTGAAGAAAACTGACCAGATAATGATCTCGTCATGATAAAAAAATGGCGATACCCTGATGACGAAATATCTCGTCATCAGCAAAATTGGTCTGATCTTGATGGACGAGATATCTTGTCGAAACCACTAGTAGGGTTAAAAGTTAGGGTAAAGTAAGGGAATTATAGACTGGAAAAAGAGCAGACTCCGTCCGTCTTTCTAGTGTTAACTTCTTACAACGTGACAAACACCGAACCCTCAAAACAGCAATATCCATCAAAACCCACAAACGTTAAAACGCAGCGAGAGCACAGCATTTCATTTCTTAAAAGAGGAAAAGCATGATCCCTTTGATGATCTCTCAACAGGGCCCTTCTAAGCATGACCTATAGCCGCACAAACCCATCCAACCCAGCTATAAAACAAAGGCTCTAACATATCAACAGATAATTCCACACCACCGACGAAAAAACCCAAAAAAGAAGCGTTTTCAAATAAATAAAAGTATAAACCCGAGATAAATAATTTACGACTTCACTTAAAAAACCAGCAAAACAGAACAAGTGCGGACACAGGGCTCTCAGCAAAATTGGTTTTGTGTGTCCTTGAAACATCGAAGATGCTCGAAAATGTCTTAACTGTATATATCTACTGATCTTCTTCCTTATATTTCCCTGGGGGTATGACTGGATGTGTGATGCATTTTAAATCAAAAAGTTCCGGTGTTTTTTCTTACACAGTGTTGTTGCCAGATATGTTCTTTTAGTAAATAACTTTGGAGACGAAACTGGGGAGGTGGCAATGCATTTTAAATGCAAGATGTTTAAACAGTTCCGATGTACTCCATCAAGGAGTTGCGCTGATATAAAAGGGCTCAAAATCTTGGGAGAAATAAATTGATTGCTCCTTGTTTTGTTTATTAGAGGGAAGGATTCAGGCGTATTTCGATTTAGAGGATACCGCGAAATGGCGAAATCTATTGTGGAAATTACTTTAACCGTTTCCTCTTTGAGTAAAAGTCGTAAATTACTTTTTGCTGATTTTTCATTTTATTTAACCCTCGTTGTCGTTTTCTAACAAGATATATCGTCATTAGCAAAACTGACCAGGGTCAGATTGACGAGATAACTCGTAATCGTAAGAAAACTGACCATATCCTGAACTCGTCATCATAAGAAAATCAGAAATATCTGGATGACGAAATATCTCGTCATAAGCACAAGTGATCAGATCTTGATTGACGAGATATCTCGTCAAAACTACTTGGATGGTTAAAAGCAGTATTGTATAACTAGCAGACTAGCGCTTAGCATCTACGGTAATTTCTTTATAATTATTCTTTCCCGTATCGTTACTCACATTTCACATCTTATTTGAATTCATTAACCACCGTTGTAGTTTTCTCGACGATATATCTCATCATTATCAAAAGTGATTAGATCTTGATCTACGAGATATCTCTTCAATAGAAGAAAACTGACCAGATCCTAATCTCGTAATCATAAAAAATTGGAAATCACTTGATGACGGGATATCTTGTCATTAGATAAATTATTGACGAGATATCTTGTCGAAACAATTTGGAGGGTCAATGTTTGTTTTAAAACATCTCATATCCGGTTAAAAAGAAATTATTTGTAAATTATTTTAAGTAAATTTTTTATAAGGTTTTGCTGCTTCAGAAAACGAGTGAGTTTAACCTCCTTGTGGTTGCCTCGACAATGCAACTTGTCATTAGCAAAACTGACCAGATCTTGATTGACGATATATCTCGTCATTCGTATTAAATTGACCAGATCCGCATCTCGTGATCATTAAAAACATCAGCAGTATATTGATGACGAGATCATAAGCAAAATTCGTCTGATTTTGATGGACGAGGCACCTCGTCTAAACCACTTGGAAGGTTAATACTCAGCAAACAGATCTTGTACTTGTTGATACGGAAGGGTTAAACATTGTATTTAATGCTTTCAATATTATAGGTGTTGAGATACAAACACATGGTTTCTACAGATTATCGACAGTTTCAACGTTACATTAATCCGGAACTATTGGAGATACGTGTAGTCAAGTACAGAAACATGAAAATGGAGGGCTATTGTGCACCTATTTCTTTGTTTCTTAAGAGAAGTTATCAGGAGAATTTTTAACAAGTTATTAATTATCCACGTTTACAAGTTTGGTCACATATTGAAGAAGGTAATGCATTCATGCAGTTGTGACACCAACCATTCAGTTAGCATAGCCAAGAGGAAAATCTACACAGGTTGTTAATGAAAAAGGGCTCAGTTCTAATTGAGCCGTTAGTTTGGAGCGTAGAACTACGACTTGCAGGTTGTAATCAGCTATTCGAGTGTTGTTTCAGAGTTTATTTAATCTGTTATAAAAGTGTCCACCGGGTCACAAAAAAAATATTTTTAAATGTTCAGTTAAAACCACTATGAAAGGTTCTTCATATATTTGAATAGATATGGTCGAAAGGTAAACATAGTCGTGAGCTCACGGCTGCGGAGAAAGTCTGAGTCAAAAGTGGTGTTGAAACATTGAATAATTTATCACGCCCAAGGGAAGGGAGGGAATTATCTCCCGCGCGATTACTTGGGCATTGTGCCTTATTGTACTCTCCATACTATTAACAAATATCATAACACGATTACCCTTGAGTAGGTAATGCCCACTACTACCAAAGGAGTTTGACGTACTCCTATGTCAAGACTCTTTTACTATAATATATACCTCATAGTCCTACGTCAAGTAAAGATAGGTCAATGAATTGAGGCTGTACAGAAATTGTTGTAGCACCCCGTAAAGAAATTTTGGACACTCTTTAGTAAGGTTGATTGGGTTTTATGATAGAAGGACCATATTTGGAAAGCTACCCCAAGCACAAGACAAAGAACATCAAGTAATGAACATATACACACTAAGAAAGTTTAAACTAATGCAAGAGAGAAAAATACACCCAGAGAGAAAACGATCTTCACATTAATCGAACCTGCACTGCCTACAACACGCAGTTTGTAGCGCAGTGGGCGAGTAACCATTGGAACATAAAATCAAAAGCATAATACGAGGAAATATAAAAGTATATTGAGTGATACCAACTTTTTCGTGTACCCAGCATCATATGACCAAACCCAGCAATAACGTGTCACTTTGACAATTTTCGTCTGCTGGGTGGAAACGGACACTCTTCACCTTATTGGCCCATGGGACGGGAGAAGACGCCCATCCAATGATTCTTCATCTGATTGGTCAGTGCGACACAGTAGTAGACTTTGGTGATTTGAACAATTTAGAGCAGGATTAAGTTAAATAGTTGTAATATTTGCAATACGATGCCCGGCTTTGGAACTTCTTTCTCCCAATAGTTAATTTTTGGTTGCTAACTCGTTTGCTGCTCTAACTTTGCAGAATTGGCTTTCACCCACATGCTCCTTTTAATTCAACTGTCCATGGATTTCTGAAAGCGATTGCGTTTGATTTCCATTCCTGCTTGTTTAGAGGAGGCCTTAGTAACCTCAAAATACTTTTTCTCAAACTTACGAATCGGAGTAGCCTTAGCGGCTCATCTGGTTTGCCCACTACACTAACAACCACAGAAAAAATATAAAAGTAGAGTGAGCAAAGGTAAACTTTCTATGTGCCCAGGATCATGTGACCAAAACTAGTAGTAACGTGACAGACCACTTTCGTCTGTCGGATGGAAAGAAACATCTGTCATCTGATAGGTCCATGGGACGGGAGAAGACGCCCCTCAATTGATTTATCATCTGATTAGTCTGCACGAAATATACTTTGACGATTTCATTATATTTCCTGCCTCTGTGCAGATATGGCAGGGAAGCACCCTGCCATAAGATGTCATATCGTCAAATGAGACGATAAAACGCCTAATCGGCCAACGAAGTCAACTTTTCACAGAGCTGTCACGTCTGGTGTTCACATATTTTAAAGCTCCTCTCAACAGAAATGTTCAGTCTACTTATATTTCCCGCCTATGGAGTCCATTGAGCCACGACGTCCACCTCTGTAGTAAGGAATATGTATTTATGTACGCTACAAAATTAACCAAGACTGATTCAATTTCGTCAATAGAAGCGACCTCACCGCTTTCCAACAAATTGGGATAGCCGTGGAAGGAGACAATGATTTTAAGTGGACCAGGATAATCTCAGGGGTTTAAGACCCCCTCTCTACCCGATTATAGAATCCACTTTTCTCGTACACTGCGTAACAAGAAATGTCTTTCATATTAATATTAATTGTCTCGCCTAAATTTGGGGCCATGGTAACTCAGTTGTTGAGGCAGGTCGATAAAGTTATAGTTGATAAATTCAGTGATTAGCAAAAGGAGGTTTGTGAGTTCGAGACTCCATCAAACCAAAAATTGACGTCACCGTGGAGGCTGGGGCACGTTAAATCTTTCGTGGCCTCAAATGTCCTCACGTGGTGTGGAATTTCAGCCCAGATGGTTGACCTCGTCCTTTAACCGTTTTTCCAAGTTACGAGATGTTGCTTTCGGTTCTTTTCCTTAGGGATTGATCCCTTACCCGCCAACAAACCATTGTGTTGCTCCAGTAAGACGTGAATTCAACTACCAACCAACCACGTTAAGTCTTTCGTGGCCTCAAATGTCCTCACGTTGGCGTGTAGTGGAAGTTTGGAGAGTGGGATGCCACCTCAGGTGTTGATCTTGTCATCTGACCGTGGTTCCCGTATTACACTGAAAATTACATTACATTGTTTTACACTAAAAATCCCTCTCATAGAAACAAATACGTCTGAAAAACTTCATTAAACTTCTGATCAAATTGACTGGATCTAATCTTGTCATCATAAAAACGGCAATACCATGATGACGAGATATCTCGCCATTGGAAAAATTGGTCAGATCTTGATGGACGAGATATCTCTTTGAAACCACTTGGAGAGCTAATAAATTTAGTAACAATACAGACATATTGGAAAGTAAGATTGCAAATGACATAGTCAAGTGCCCGGCATTTGATTCATTTATTCACCTTATTAAACTAAATTTAGTTTTACGAAATATTATTCAAGCAAAAATGAAAGCCCCATAGCATCGGGGTCGTCGCTGAGTTTAATTAGCTACAGGCAAGAAAATATACATGATTTCAAATCTCCAAAGTAGGCGGCATTCTATGTCGGGAAACTATACGTGAATCAATACACTTGCATCACTGAAAATGTTACAGAATAAATATCGGGACGTGGAAATAAATTAATAAAATCTTGAATTATAACTGTATCCAACGCAGATCATACATTAATATTTTCACACAAAAATAGACTATAGAAACTAAATCTCTTCTTACGCAGCAACTTGGGACATATTACGGGAATATGGCACAATTATAAATATAAACACCATATATAACTCCCATTTACATGAATTAAGGTTTGAACATGCTGTTTTTTTTTCAAGTGTTCATGATCCCGAATCCCCAAAGTAGGCAGTCTTTATTGACGAGTACCAAAATACGTGACTCAAGACCAGTGCTCCACTTTGAATAAAAGCGACAGGAAAACATAAAAATTTGGGATATGCTAAAGCAAAATGTTGGTTAGGGACCAGTCACAAATTTACAGAAGAAATTGGTTAAGATAAATTCACAGGTCTAAAACCATCCAATATTTCTTCCGAATTGTACATTTAACTTTATGATTCATTTTACTTTCTGGTGAAGTAATGTGAGATGAAAAGTTCTTTAAAATCTGATGGGAACGGTATACACACTTACAAATTAAAACATCCATAGTACTCTTTTTTAATCGTGATTTTAAATAGTTGCATGAAAATTCGCGAACACTAATGGTTTTAAATTCAATCATTATTTTTAGATACTTAACTCATATTTTCGAGGAAACTAACTCTTTTTAACAGTGCATGACTTCTTATCCTCTAGAAGTTTACATGCGTTTTTAGTTTCTGAAACCTTTTTCGTTGTCTTTCCCTGCGTGATTTATGAACACTTTCCAGCTTCTGGATCAATAGAAATTTTATATGGTTCTTTCAACCAATCTTGATGTGGTTATTTGGTCTTTAAATGTTATGTAGGATAAAAATAATACTACAGTACTTGGAGATTTCGTGAAACAGTGATGAAAATGAATCAAATAAAATTGATATAGCTACATATTTCTTCACACAAAAGTGTTACTTTTAAATTAAAATTATCAAAAATCTTATTTTAAGAAAGATTTGATAGTTTATATTTCTTTGTGAAATAAATTTATTTGATGTGATTTTTTAATTATATTTCCTGGTGTTGACCTCGTCATCTATCCGTGGTTCAAAATTACGTGGTGTTGTCCTCGGATCTTTCCCTTTGGGATTGATCCCGGACCGTCACCCATACCCCATTGTGATGCACCAGTGTGACGTTAATTAAAATACCTACCTACCTGCCCCGTATAGCAAAAAATGACTAGAAAAATTTGAAACCAAACTTAGCGAACAGTATTCTTTCAGTCGCAAAAGCATTTCGCATTTTATATTCGATATTTCGGAGTCTAGGAATTTGTCTTGAGACCTTCTCTATATCTGCAGTGACCTCAGCTGGTCGGGGAGGATTGGCTGATAACTAATAAGTCTAGGAATGTGTTATTGCTTTTCTGGTCATGCACTAGAAGTGTAGCGAAACAGGTTTTACAGAGAACCTCACTGAAAGTTCGGCGGTGAAAGCACACTGAATTTTATTTTATGGGTGCAAAACGAATGATCTACATTTGCAAGTACTAAATCAGTATCTAACAGCCATATCGCTCCGTCACTAAGTTTATAGGATATAGGTCTTAAGAGTGTACTAAAACTCTATTTTTTATCAGAATAGGAAAGAATATTTTAAAAATATTTATCTGAGTTTCAATAAATATTATAGCATGGATATCAAAATAAAGTTAAATATCTATTCGCGAACACTATTTTCATGTTTTTGTTGATTTTTATCGATTTTTCGTCAATATTTATATTTGTCTTTTTTGACCATCCAAGTGGTTTCAACGAAATATCTCGGCCTTCTAGATCTGACTAATTTTGCTAATGACGAGATATCTCATCATCAAGATATTGCCGATTTTGTGTTGATGATGAGATCAAAATCTGGTTTAGTTTTCTTCTAATGACGAGATATATCGTCCGTCAATATTTGGTCAGTTTTCTTCTAATGATGGGATACCTCGTCCATCAAGATCTGGGCAGTTTTGCTAATGACGAGATTCCTCGTCGAGACAATTATCAGGGTTAACCCTTCTGATGATCGTCTCGAAGTGGTATCTCTTCATTAGCATAACTAACTAGACCTTGATCTCGTCATCGTCAAAATATTGGCAACATCTTGATGACGAGGCAAAGTAAAATTGGTCAGATCTTGATGAACGAAATAAATCGTAGACAAGACTTCGAGTGTTAAAAAGCCTGTCTGGTAGCAGCCTGGTTGGAATTCTGTTCTTCGGTTCCATTAAAAATATGATCTAATTCCATTGATACATGTGTTTCTGTAGTAGTTGAGAATCCACTTCAAGTGGTCGGTAATAGTCTAATAATCAGTCGTAAGGAAAATATGATGACCTCAGACGACAAACCAATCATTTGCAAGAATAGCATGTGCATTTTTGGCAATATGAAACGTAGATTTAATTTGATAGCCCAAATAGACGTTAACTTTATAGTGATCATGAATTTTGAAAATCATTTGTTTACCTTTAAAACTTCCAACTGAATGTGATTAACGAGAAGTTCCTTTTAAACCTTTGTAGTTCAACTGCTTGGCCAAATCTAGGAAGTGCATCATGGCTCTGAACGAAGAATAGAGATAGAATGTGCCAACTCACAAGTCTAGAAATGGCAGTCTGTCAACTTCTGTCACCCTTATAACTGAGCGTGGTTAAAAGGTTATCTCTACGATACCAGATATATGAGATGGTGGAACTCTCCAAATTTTATTACTTGAGCTCTTCTTTGTGACGAATAACTCTTGATATAAATTTGCTTAAAAAGTCTTGACCATAACCTCTTTGCAAAGTCTGTCCTCGATTTCATTATATTTGAGCTATGAATGAGAAGGAATACATAGGATATGAATACATCTGTGATTGGAGCACTCCATTTTGTTACTAAATAATAATTTGCAGATTGAGCAAGCTATAAAGGACGTATTCAAATCTGTTTTAATTTTTTCAAAATTTCACACGTATTGAAAGTCTGTTTTATGCTTTGCGTTGGTTGGATTTTATGACTCGAGTGCCATATTTGGTCACGCTGCTCCAGACGCAAGACAGACAATGTCAAGCAATGGACATATCCACACAAGGAATGTTTTAATAACACAGAAGAGAGAAATACACCAGGGAAGAATCGAACCTGCGCCGATTGCAAATCCAAAATCTGCTTTATAAACACATCGTCCAAAATTGGTACATTGTATTTATGCTCTATTTTCATGTAGTTCCTTAACCCTCCTGGTGGTTTATCGTCGAGTCAGTGTAGTGACCAGACTCTGGTACAAAAACAGTTCAAAATTTTCTCCAGTTGTGGGTAATGGACAACTTATTTTTCCAACTTGAAACTTTATTCCCTTGGAGTAAAAGGGCATATCTCGTTCTAAGCAAAATTGACCAGATGGACAAGATATCCGTCCTTTGCAAAATTGAGCAGAACTTGGACTAAATATTTCGTCGAAACAATTTTAGGGCTAAAATATGCAAAGAATTTAGAATGCTGGTAGGAAGGATAGGAAACGCTTTCTACCTACTACTGCAATTTGTTAGTTTTCAGAACTCCCTTCTTCTCACCTGCTCCATCTTTACGCTTTGCAGTTTGAGATCTCTTCCGCTACGGTAAGGCAATGGCCCAGAAACATGAAATCCCTTTTCAAATATCAATATATTCCAATCGATGCATTCAAGCATTGCATTTCAGTTTATACACTGCAAAAGGTCTTGCCGATTCTCAATTTAGGTGTTAGAATTTATTTTAACTTCACGTATACAGAGGCTGTTCGGACATTTTTTGAACGATTTTGATGAACTGTAAAAAAATTGTATAACTACGAAATAATTTTATTTTCACAGCAGTTAAATACACTGCTGGCCACCGCAAATGCAACACCCTGAAGGAAGCATGCAAATAATATGAAATTTACAACATGCATTAGCGGAGGTGAGATATGCAAATGATTAGAATTTCAGCACAGACGCACATCACGCGCGCCTGTGGCGCCACTTCAAAGCGCTATTTAAGGCTTGGAGATTTCGACGATTTCAAGTACGGCAATTGTGTTTTTCTTGTGGTTTTTTCAAAAAAACGATCAATTATGCCTCGTAGAAAACAGCGATCATCTTTTGATCAAGTATCCGAGTTCGACAGAGGAAGGATAGTGGCCTACCGAGATTGTGGATTATCTTTCAGGGAAATCGGTAGTCGTGTTGGACGAAACCAAACAACTGTAATGCGGATATGTGATCGTTGGATGCAGGAGGGTACGACGGACCGACGTGTTCGATCGCATCCACCTCAGTGCACCACTTCACGTGATGACAGGCATATTGTGCGTATGGCAGTGACGGATCGCTCAGCCACATCACGAACCATAGCACAGCACATTCAGTCTGTACGCATCATCCAGTGTCTGCGCGTACCATTCGACGCCGTTTACAGCAGAGTGGTCTGTCCGCAAGACGTCCATTGCTTCGTCTACCCTTGACGCAGAACCACAGACGTTTCCGCCGCCAATGGTGCGATGAAAGAAGGATGTGGACGGCAGATTGGAATGAAATTGTCTTTACTGACGAGTCACGCTTCTGTCTGCAACACCACGATGGTCGGATTCGAGTCTGGAGACACCGTGGAGAGAGGATGCTGAACAGCTGCGTTATGCACCGCCACACTGGTCCTGCACCGGGTATTATGGTATGGGGCGCTATTGGATATCACTCTCGCACTCCTCTAGTATGCATTGCCGGTACTTTAAACAGCCAGCGCTATATCTCCGAGGTGTTGGAGCCAGTTGTCCTTCCTTACCTTCAGGGCTTGCCCACAGCCATATTTCAACAGGATAATGCGCGACCACACGTGGCACGCATTGTCCAAGGGTTCTTCGTCAATCGCCAGATTGAATTGCTTCCCTGGCCAGCTCGCTCTCCGGATCTTTCGCCGATAGAAAACATGTGGTCCATGGTTGCTCAACGATTGACCCAGAATACATCCCCAGCTGCCACACCAGATCAACTTTGGCAACGTGTGGAAGCTGCTTGGTCTGCTGTACCCCAAGTACACATCCAAAGTCTCTTTGAATCAATGCCGAGGCGTGTGGCAGCGGTGATCTCCAACAATGGCGGCTACTCTGGCTACTGATTTTGGCAGAAACCACACTTCACAGAAGTCTATAAATTTAATCATTTGATACTTGGTCAACATGTTATCTACAAAATAAATTTTGTTGTGATATCTCTTGTCTTTCTTGGTGTTGCAATTTGGGTGGCCAGCAGTGTAGCTAAAGTATAACTTATCGTCTGTTAACTCAGAATTTTGTTTACTTTCAAAATGGTGCTTTTAAATAAGCAATGGATGGAAGGCTATGTTTCCTCTCTTTCCGAAGAGAATTATGCTTATTCAATTATTCAAAAACGCTGTAAAAGTCATGATTTTCGATATCTAAAGGTACGATAAGTAATATTATTAATGAGAAAGGAGAGAAACGTAAAAGTGGAAAAATACTTCTAAAAAAGTATCCAAAAAAGAAAAAATTTCGGAGAATATTTGTATGGTAAGATCTTTAATTTTAAAAGAGAATCCGCCAAGTCAAAGGACTATAACAAAGTGAACGTGAGAACTTTCTCTAAGAGATTTATGATTGTTGCCGGTTTTGCATATAATGCATTAAAAGTAAAGATGGGGAAAATGTAAAAATCAACTCCCACATATTATAAAGACCATATTTTATCCCCAATATTCAAAAAAGAAATACCATATATTTACCCACAGTGCCAACAATCAGTAGAACTGCATCAAGGTAAAGCAAGGAGCCACACATCTAAATCGACTATTAAATTCTTGGAAAAAATGGAACAAGAAATTGGTATCCCTTTACTGATATTCCTGCTAAATCTCCAGATGTTTCACCCATGGACTTTTGTGCTTTTGGACTTTTAAAAAGGTCATTATCGAAACGTCGACCGAAAACCATTCAAGGACTGTAAAACTGTGGAGCAAGAATGGGACAAAATACCACTGTCGATACTACAAAAGTCATTATTATCATGGAAACTAAGGTGTAGAAAGATAGTTAACAATAAGGGCTATCAAATGGAACATTTAAAACACAAAAATTTCATGTAAAAAATTGAGCTTCAGTCCATTAAAATCGTTCAAAAAATGTCCGAATAGCCTCTGTATACATATATATAATTCTACGGATATATAGATTATTTCGTTACTATTAAGGCTTACTTGTTTTTTAAAGTTTCTAAAGGTTCGGTGGATGTTTGAGCCTGTAGGCTAAATGAATCTGAGATAATTTCATCTTTTTTCATTAGTAAAGCACTAACAGATTTTTGAAGAGTTAAAATAAAACCCAAATTCCAAATATATTTACCACACATAGAGCGACTGTTTTCTTACGATTTCACTGCTTCTAACTTACATGTCCACATTAAGCATTCTTTGCAGTGGTCAGTACTTGGGATCGTGACCACTTGACTATTCTTCGCTCTTTTGGTGTCAATCTTTAACCAATATTTTTTGTATATATTCTTTCTGATAGTTTCAGACTCTTTAAATTAAAGGAAAATTTTGTTATCCGTTTAAGCCCATTAAGATTTTTCCCTTTCTATGTGGTGATATGATTTCCAGTGCGCATTCCATAAATGATACGTCCTTTCATGTTTACTCAAACATTACTTTTGCTCCAGAACAAACATAATGACTGAGCAATCACATCTATTTGTTGAAAGAATCCTAGAATGGATTTAAATTGGTCGGGGACAAAGTCTGAATATGAACAAAATTCATGCAGTAAAAACTGCAGTTTACATAGTAGAATAACGAGTTCATTACTCTCAGAGACTAATCTTGCTGAAAAATAATAAAGATTTTTCGTTTAGATACATAATTTAAAATGTTTTAGAAATCAGATGCCTCCAAAAGCATTTTTTGAATGTGTAGTTTATTTTATGTTATAAATTTTCAAAACTTTTCATTTGCTTGATAAATATAACAGCTAAATTATTTATTGATAAATTATTTGATAATTATTTATTTGATAATGCTAACACATTCAATTATTCAATTGATTTATATTAATGGTAGACCTGAATGACACTGATAGATCTATGATACGAATTTATTGATCAGTTGTAGGTAGCTGAATTTATGTCACATTAGAGCTATACAAACGGCTATTGGTGACAGTCATTTTGAATGGATCAATTCCGAATTGAATGATCCAAGGACACACACACACACACACACAACACCTCGTAACTTTGAAATACGTTCATATGACGTGGTGAACACCCAAGCTATCACCTCACTCTCCAAACCAGCGTCAATATCAATCAGTGATCTATGATGGATGGAAAATCCTTTTTCATAAAAAATAAATCATATTTTAAAATTTCTGTATGAAAAGCGTTTATATTTTCTTAAAGTAAATATTGATGCTTAATACGGATAAGGTTATACTGTGTGTGTGTGATTCATTCAAATTAATTACCATAGATTTTATTCCTAGAAGTACATAACTCTAACGTTTAAGCAGAGTTGGAAAAGGATTCATGATAAGACAATCGAAATCACATGCTTTCAATTCAAAGCATTTTTCATAAAAGATTCGCAACCTTTCTTTTCAACTCTTAAATCACCCTGGATTTCTTAAAAACAAATTTCCAAAATTATCCCTGAGCAAATGACAAGCTCAGATTAAGTTGGATAACCGAGCAGAAAAAATAAAGATGAAATAAGTTTTAAGAAAACTAAAAAAGAACCTCATGCCCATGTCATCGCGATAAGGCAGAAAGCCCCTACTCCTTTCTCCCCAAGCTGCATATTTCGAAGCCTTTCAAGTGGAATAAATTACTTTTGCTCAAGTGCAAAGTTTCATGAACGCGTGCATTAAATTATTCATCCATAAATCACTGCTTTTTAGTCCTGACGGATTTAAAGGATTTATTTGATATTTATTGTGGGCCGCCATGTTTCGCGTGTAGCGAAATTCGCCATTTTTTCAAATTCGAGTGGAGCCAGATTGGGCGATATTCGGAAAGATTATTTTTAAACCGTTTCTAAAGACGAAAATTTGAAAAGAAAATTAATCTTCCGTTGTTATTACTGAAAGAAGTATTGTTTTAGTATGTCCTGTAGAAGATAAAATCTGAATGCGTCCGATTTGTTTTCTAATTTGTTTTGTAAGTTGAATTGATACTTTATATACGTTTGACTTAATCAGATTCTAAAAAAAGAGTGAGTTTTATGTGGGTATCTCAAATATAAATTTAAGGGTACTTACGTTAATTAATGGAATCGCAAATTCTACGGTATTAAACTCCAAACAACTTTTATGGGAAATAGCAGTGTCGTCTTTTAGATCAATACTTTGAAAAGATATAATTAAAGTTGTTTATGTAGGAACTGAACTAAAAAACCTGTATGGATCAAGTTTCGAAAGTGTTAAAAATTAATGATCTGTGTTAAGATTAATGATTGAGAATGCCTAGAGGATATAATAGTTAGAATAAAGCAAGTAAATCGAATGAAATAAATTTATTGTGAATGAAATTCTAGAATAGATGTACATTAAAAATTTGCGGTATTGACCTTTTATTAATGTTTTCTATTAGTTTTAGGATCGTAAAAACAGTAAAGGGTCGAATAAAATTTAATAAGAGCCGTATTAAATTGTATTTCGATCGGAGTTTTTAGATAGTAGGATAGTAGGGGTGTCATATAGAGGTGCACACATGTGGTGTGAGAGGTCAGGGGTGAATCGATGGCAAGTTTTTAGAAGAATGAGTACTCACCGGTTTTGGTCTCTGGTATTTAGGCTAAGCTGTAGTTGATAGGGTTTGTTATGCTAAAAGGCAATGCTTTAATGTTTTGACCTATTTATGATCACATATATCACAGGTTATACGCTCCTGTTGTACAAAAAAATTCCCCTAACCCCCGAGAAATTCCATTTCTGTTCTCTGATCGGTTCCACCCTCAATAAAATCCAGCTCCATAATCAATGTTCTGTCCAATGCCAGTACGCTCACTCATCCCATAGTCAATTGTTGTTGTTTGACCCTCCCGATTTCTGATATGCACAAAGATGTAGGTCCTTTTATTTTTTAGTAAATCCAGTGACCATTTTCAATGTTGTCTCTGGGCTATACCACATTATCTCATGTTGTGTTTGTCTTTTCACAGTCCGGCCCCTTGACGTCCGGATCATCAGTCCGCCGCACCACCTGTCGTCTGGCAAAAAGGTGACGCTGGAGTGCGAGTCCACGGGTTCGAGGCCGCGGGCTGTGATGACGTGGTGGAAGGGCTCTCAGAAGATCCAGACCGGAAATGAGGTCATCTCGGACAACGGAAACCTTACCTTGAGCACTCTGTCTTTCATACCTACAGCAGAGGATCACGGGAAGAAATTCACGTGCTCAGCTAAGAACCCTTCCCTCCCCAATAGCCTTATCGACGACACCAGGACCATCACTGTACATTGTAAGTATCTTCCTTTTTATTCTGTACTCAGAAACTTTCGCCAATAGCCCGTGTGTTTCGGCATTGCTACGTTAATTCAACTACTTACGTTCCAACCATGGAAATATCGCTACATCGGAATGAAGGTTGTAATTTTGTATGTCTTTGAGGTATTAAGAGCATTTCAAATTCGTGATCTCTTGTGCTTCAAACTCAGTTCACCTAGTGTGTCATTTTAACTTTCATCCGCTTAAGTGCTACCACGACTCCGAAAATTTGCATTTGCAGAAGGCGGTAACTAAATTTAAGCATAATGCAAATTGTAATAACCTAGTTTGCTTGATCTTGAGGTTGCATAATTTTGTCACATGAGCATATAAATTCGCATCTTGGCAAATCAAAACGATCAGTTATGACAGTCTAAAAGGGTGATTCATGATTTGATTAAAATTAACATACCTGTTGTATACGGTTTGATTAAAAGTAATTTATAACCAGAGAGTTATTTAATCTTGTGAATATTATGCATGATGTGTCATTACCAATTTTAAATATATTAATTATCTTTATATACATACAGTACAGAAAATTTCTCTATAAACTATCAAACTATTCACCCTAGTTTTATCGATTATACTAGGGCTCTTTGGTTGTGGAGACACAAATGTTTTAAGGAATAGTTTGAGCTTATACGTACTACATCTTAATGTTATAGAATTATTTATCTTTTCATCAATTTCGTTACCTTATACGTTCATTAGAGCATTTGTATTAACCTTCCTATTGGTTGTCTTGTAGAGGTATCTCGTCATTAGCAAAACTGACGACATCTTGATGGACGAGATATCTCGTCATTTTGAAAAACTGATCAGATCTCGATCACGTCATCATAAAAAATCAGCATGTATCTTTATGACGAGGTATCTCGTCATTAGCAAAATCGGCCAGGATTGGATTGGATTTGGAATTTTAGGGGGCAAGGTCAAAAGCAGGACAAACTACTCCAGATGCCAGATTATAAAATTAAATAGCAGCGTTATGTTAAATGCTAAAAGTGATAAATAAAAAAGTTGAGATATAACTATAGGAATTTAATTTACACATAAATAAGATTTTGAAGGTGAAATTCTAAGTATTGAATTTTAAAAGAATTTTAAAAATTACATTCATGAGTTATTTTGAATTTTGGAAAAAATTATACGAGATTAAAAAAAATTGAGCGTAAAATATTGAAAAGGTTAGCATGAGGATTTTCCCCAACCAAATCTCGCAGTTTCAAAATTGTACTTTTAAAAAATTTAAGACTGAGCAAAATCGGTCAGATCTTGATGGACGAGATATCTCGCCGAAACCACTTGGAGGATTAAAATGAAGTGATAGTTAGATGAACATTATTTCATAAAGTTACAACAGTGTTTATACACATGTGGATAATAGTTAAGCAAAAGGATAGTCTTAAAAGACTAGGGAGTCTTATTTAAAAGTAAGTTGGTCTAATACCCATCACAATTAAACGAGAAGCTTACACGCTCTTTTAGCGATCGAAATCGAATTCGAGCAGGAAAAAAGAAATTGGGTGGAATCCTTTCTACACAGTTCTCCGACCTTCACAGAGGATATATTAGTAAATAATTTATCCAGCACCAAGGGATAAGCACTAACTAATCACCATCACTTGAAATTTGTCCATGGAATTTCCAGTCATCATGTATATAATTATCCATAAGAGGTGTAAACATTTAGCATTTGCAATTATGAAATGGAAACTCCGAGAATAAATATTTCCTACAGCATTGCTAGTAAAGTAAATCTAAATAAATATGAATGCAATCACATTCATTCAGTCTGAAACATTGAAGAGCAACGAGTCTGAAGTACCCACAGCCTATTATTGGTTCTGCCATTAAACAAAGCTCAACCTCTCGCCCATCTAAGATATAGCCCGCAACGAAACATAATATCCCCGTCCACTTAATCGATGAAGCCTCGTCGTTTTTAATCGCTATCGTTTTCCCTATCGGAGGCATCCCATTATTACATTGCTAACGCCGTAATGGTGCCCCAATTATGTGTGACACTGTTCCCATTAAATGCAATTCCGCATCAGAGAAGTAATTTGATTCTAATTAAGTTCATTTTGGGATTAGTTGTCTCCCAATTACTCGTTTGTAGCTGGATTGTGATCAAATGGTATGTATTCCTTTGGCTCTTTGTTTCAGTTTTCCCAATAAGATTTGCCTGCGTTATGCGTGCCGCGTGCAAATTGGCGGAATTATCTTTTTCGGGCCTTCACGTGGGTGTATATGGGCTGAAAACTGAGATTCGGTCGCCAATTAGTAGGAAATAATTTATCTGCAGGATTTCGCCCTTGATAAGTAGGCTACAACCCTTACCGGGAACTGTTGCCTAATCACCAGCCTTGGTGATTACTGTAATAAGCAACGGGTTGCAAGTTTTCGCCCTGTGGTAATTTATGTCGATTTGGCGGCTCTTTTTCACTTTCGTTATCATTGGGGAAGGTCTTTTTGTTTCACGCCGAAATTATAACAAATTAGGGATGGGTCATAAACAGTTTTTGTTTTAAATATTTGACTGAGACTCACGTTCCAGGAATGAGATGGGAAAGGATTAATGCATTAATCCTTTGCATACCAAGTACGAATCACAATATTGATATAATTGTTTCAGTTTACTACTATTAAAGATTATGAAGAATCATTACAGAATTATGTTTGCTAAGAAATATCAGACATTTGTTCCAAAAATTAATTGTACCTACTACTTAACCCTCTAACTAGTTTCGACGACTTATCTAGTCCATCAAGATCTGACCAGTTTTGCTAATTACGAGATATCGCGTCATCACGATGTATCCAACTTTTTTTATGACGACGTGATCAAGATCTGGTCCGTTTTTGTCCAATTACGAGATACCATTCTCATCACAATCTGGTCAGTTTGATAATGACGAAATACCTAGTCGAGATAACCACCAGGAGGATTAACAAGAAAATCAGGTTAATTTGTAAACCGAGAGCAGTTTTTTGAATTTTCGTCCGATTTTTCACATTTTTGTGTCACCAGCCCCCTGATATCGCGAGTCTTAGAATGGAAGATATTTCGGATACTGTCTGGGAAAAAACTTGAAAGATTGCATACAAGTCTAGAGTTCAATAGTTTTGAATAATGCACATTCCTCTTTCTAAGCTACCACACCAAAGATTTGTCAGACATGTCTGCAAACGGACATGCCTGGCAAACATGTGTGGTTAGAAGCTGTATATATTATTCGTGGAGGAGGTCTTGCTTTGTCCGTGCCAGAAGTGGGTAAACACTGTTTTTACTTGAATGTATCTCTGAGGAAACTGAGAAAGGGTATACTACGGTCTGCCTGCAAAGCATATCTTAACACTCCAAATAGTTTCGACGAGATATCTCGTTCATCAAGATCTGACCAATTTTGCTAATGACAGGGTATCTCGTCTTCAAGATATTGTTGGTTAATTTTATGATGACTAGATCAAGATCTGGTCGGTTTTCTTCCAATGGGGAGGTATCTCGTTCATCAAGATCTAGTCAGTTTTGCTAATAGCGAGATACCTCACCGAGACCAGGAGGATTAACTCCTTCGGGTAGGATTTTTAATCCTTCCGGTGGTTATCACGAGTTCGTATCTCGTTATTAGTAAACCTAATCAGATCTAGATGGACGAGATATCTCGCCCATAGAAGTAAACGTACCAGATCTCGATCTCGTCATCATAAAAAAATGGGCAATATTTTGATGAGATACATCGTCATTAGTAAAATTGGTCAGATTTTGATGGACGAGATATCTCGTTGTAACCCCTTGGTGTGAAACTTTAAATTTTGTTTAACTAAAATAATAGAAAAGAATGTTATGTAAGTACACATTTGGAAAGATCCTCCATTCTATCAAAATACCTGCACGATCTTCAGGATAGAACAAATACAAAGTGGTGGTGGTGGGGGGGGGGGGGTATTTCAATTAACGTCACACTGGAGCAACACAACGGGCTATTGGTGACGGTCCGGGATCAATCCCAAAGGGAAAGATCCGAGGACAACACCACGTAATTTTAAACCACGGTCAGATGACGAACAAAGTGGTGGAAAGCGAATGTGTCAAGAATAATAATCCGCGGAGAGCGACAACTACGGCTTTCAGCCTGATAACAGGTTATGACTGCCTTACCGCTCGTTTGCATTGTTTAGGCATCTCTATAGAGCATTCGTGCAAATCCTGATTCTGGAAAAGAAATAAACAGAAACCAATTTCTTCGATGTAGAACCCTCCATGGACTTTCAGTGGTGTCTAGGTAATGGGAGACGAGAGAACTTTTAGGGCAATGACTTCGGTCTTTTCATCGTTCCTTCGTTATTTCTCGATGTGCTGTGTATTAATACCTTTTATAGTCATTATTCATTGTTTTTCTATACGTTTTGTTTTCTCGTGTTATGATTGCATCCTAGTTATTGGAAATAGAAAAGCATTTAGGAAGCTAATTCTAACCTGAAAATAATAACAATATATATATTTTTTAATTTTAGAGAGTAGTATGATACAAATCACAGAGCTTTAGGAACAAACTTGGCGTGATTCAGATATAAACTAATTTTCTTTTTGTATATAATTGCTTCAATGATATGATTCATGTGATGAAATCATTGGAAATATCCTCTTTATTATGGTATTCTTTTCATGTTGCTTTTGATTTGATAATATTCTGGTGTCTTGGACATGTTCGTTTTCAAATGTGTCATGGTATGTTAGGAATTACAATGCTGAAAAGAAATTTTCTGTAGAGCTTTGCATATTGGTCTTGACAAATGTATTCTGATTAGCTATTTCACACTTGTCTAGATTTATGATCTTTCTATGGAACAATTATCTTAATTTTCTTATTACGATTCACAATGACAATAAATACGAGTAATTGCTCTGTCTATGCTTTGTCCGTACTTAAGCAATCTAAAAAGTATATGACCTATTTAAATATCAAAGTATCGTAGTTCGATGTCTTGCAGTTCATTGCTCAACTTCTGTGTGGATAAAATTAATAAAATAAACTCATACTGATAATACTAATGTAAATAATACTGATTTATACTAAAGTAAATAATACTGATTAATACTAAAGTAAATAATATTGATTAATACTAAAATAAATAATATTGATTAATACTAAAATAAATAATACTGATTAATACTAAAGTAAATAATATTGATTAATACTAAAATAAATAATGCTGATTAATACTAAAGTAAATAATATTGATTAATACTAAAATAAATAATACTGATAATACTAAAGTAAATAATATTGATTAATACTAAAATAAATAATACTGATTAATACTAAAGTAAATAATATTGATTAATACTAAAATAAATAATACTGATTAATACTAAAGTAAATCAACAAAATTAAGTTGTGGTAATGGTGGATTGGGTTTTATAGAGAAACGACCATATTTTGACATGCTGCGCCACACACAAGACAGGCAACGTCAAGTAATGGACATACACACGTAAGGAAAGTTTTACTGACCCATAACAGAAAATAAATACAGCGTAAGTAGCACTGGTGATGCCTACAACACGCAGGTTGTTTGATTAAACTCACTGAGGCCACTTTGTGATTATGAGATTTGAGAATTAGTTTTGAAGGGAACAATTGGAGGGCAATATTTGTAGTATAAGTGAAACGAACTGTATATATTTCCATTCGAAGGTTGAGATTCCAATTCCTTTAGTTTCAGACCGTTTAAAAATTTACTTCAATCCTATGAGAGAGATTTTCAGTGTAAAGAAATATACCAGGTGGTCTGCGAAGTTCCTACTTAAGTTGTCCAAATGGCTCTCGTTTGATGCATATTAGGGTTGATAAAATGTTTTTCACAGTTTTAGCAACCTTTGATGTTTAATGTAAGTGCTGCTGACCAAAAAACTAATCTATCAATTCGCAATTTATTCTTTGCAATTTGTATTCGCGAAGTGCTGAAATCGTATTCGAAAAGTAAGCCAAGTGAAATCAGGTTCAGAGTATGTACAGGATAGAAATATCGTTGCTGAAATACTACCGCCATGAACATTAAGTTCAACTGAAAATGCCTCTCATTGGCGAAAATTGCAATTGTTTAATTGAATACCAGACTTAAATACTTAAATTGTCAGACCAGATACTAAGTTAATTGAATCTGATCCAACAAAGTGTAATTATATTTTCAATTGCATTGATATCGACACTTATTCTTACAATTCTTCAAATACAGAAACTCCTTTCAACACCAGCATCTCACTTAATTGCATTTTCAAACTTTAAACGCCTTCATTTAAACTAAACCGCACTTACCACTAACATTTTCCACACCGCCAAATACTCAACAATTTAGGATGAAGACTATCCAGGAGGACATGGACGATCATTAAAGTCGCCCAAACTCAGATGAGTTAAGAATCTCATTCGATTCATGACTTCCTCCTTCGCACGGACGCTGTTGCTGCTAGAACCACTTCCGACAAAAGCGTCTCGGGAAATCTCGTTGATGGCGGGATTTCATGGAAATTTTGCGTGTGCGGTATCTGGATGCATTAGAAGAATGAATATGCAACACATTACGGAATACAATGTTTCAGGGTGTCTGGAGTGGACGAGTTGCAGCTGTGAAGCCGTGTTAAAGGGATGGTTATTGTGGTTTCTTGGCTTTAATCTCAGTGCGTATTGCATCGCATTCTCTAAAGTAATGTGGAATTTTCCGAGGTGTTAAGGAATATGCATTAAAAGCATGTACTTCTGCATAGAAGGGAAATAGTGATTTTCCGAATATCCAGGCATGTGACAGGATGAAATGGATTTAACTTCTGGGTTTGTGAAGACTTGCTCAGTTATTGAATTTTGTACGTGGACAATATTTTATCTGAACCAATGTCCACTAATGTTTTGCTGACATTACGAAAGCAATCTACGGTATATTTTTATTTTTCAACAGGAATGACCATATATAGGATGGATGAAAAGTCCATGACACATTTAAAAATTTAATATAAAATCAACTAATTGTCATATGAGAGTGTGGTTTTCACAAAATTGCTTTAAATGGCATTAAGTTTTTATTTTGGCATAAAAAAATTTATAATTTAACGCCTAGATCGCACTGTACCGAAAAACAATATCAAAATTGTACACAAATAATTACAATACAGATTATAATTTATTAGAACATTTTTGTCACTACATACTACCATATTTCAATGTGGGCATCTTTATGGCTCGAGCTATATCTAACGGATACTCAATTTCAATTCACGTATTTGCTAACATGGATTGGGGAATAGTGTTGATTACTTGCGTGATTCGTGTCTTCATTTCTATGTTCGCCATCCGCGAGGAGTAAACCTTGTCCTTCACATATCCCCACAAGAAGAAATCAAGGGGGTTAAATCTGGAAAACAAGGTGGCCATAACAATGGACCATCTCGTCCAAACCATCGGCCAAGGAATTCCTCATTTAGATAGTCTCGTACAATTTTACCCTTGTGTGGAGGAGCACCATCTTGATGCCAAAGGACATTTGGATGAAATGTGAGATTTGTGGAGCGCAAAAATTTCCAACATATCCAGGTAAACTTCCTTTGTCACAGTAAACTCGGCAAAAAAGAAAGGGCCTTTGATACGATCAGCCATCAAACCGCACCACACATTAACTTTTGGACTGTCACGGATTTTAACAGATTAAACAGATTTTGTTTCAAAGTACCAACCTACGCATTTTGCTCTTTTCGTTGGAGTCGTCATAGTTGGAATGGCGGATTACAAGCTAACCTTACTAAGCTAGTGCTATACAAATAGCACCATCTATGTGCAAAAACAATTGAACTATTTTTTATGCCAAAAAAAATAACTTGATGCTATGTAAAGCTATTTATTATTATTATATTAGCTATTATTTATTATTATTATATTATTAGCTATTAATTATTTATTATATGACAAATGGTTGATTTCATATTAAATTTTGAAATGTGCCATGAACTTTTCGCCCACCCTGTACATTTCACGAAGTACCCCAGGAAATTTGCAAAGGTTGTTGCTAAAGCTAGAATATGTAATATTGTTACTTAGGCCTATATTCACAGATTCCATCTTGCTGATTCAGGAAAATATCGTGTTTGCCTGAAGAAGAGATACCTTGGAGTACATTGTGTTCTGTCGTTACTTATCCCCTTGACCAAGGTATAACAGACCAAAAAACCATTTTTTGTGAAATCAAACAGCGACCAACTCCTGTTTGTCCAGGAGCTGTCCCTCTGAAACAACGATACAATCCAAAACATGGAAAGGAGTTACTGAGGTTGTACAGCCATGGACAAGTTGGAAAGTTCTTAATTCCTCTCATAAAAGTCACATATCTTGTATGCTCCATTCTACGTCTTGCCAGAGCAGTCTGGTGCAGTTTGAACTAAAATGACAGCGTAGTACGAAGAATGAGGGGAGGAACAGACCATATTTTGTGTTTTTTTTATTTGTACAAGGAGTTAATTTCGGGACAGTGCGATCACTATTCCTGGTCTGATCCGTTTGTAACCCTCCTTTGCCATGACAGCAAATCAGCTATCGCATTACCTAATAAACCAACGTGAGATGGTATGCACTGCAAAGTGAGCCCGTGTGTACGCCAATTCAGACAAGAGAAGAAAATTTTCTCGACTCTTCTGTCCATAGTATTAGGTGCTTTATTGAAATTCTTCTCTTATATGTATTGGAGAGAATTGTTATATGAACTTTGAATTGGACTATGCTACTCACAATCCATTGTTCGTGGTTTCTTCTATCCCTGTTTACTATCCTACAGAAGATATCGTGATATTGGTGCCAATGCACGGGCCAGTACTAAGATGTAATGTATGCACAAAAGAAATCTTTTAGAGTTTTCATATAATTTTGATTTTTCAAGGATCCACAATATTATTGTCATTATTTATTATATATCGCGCGCGTATCTCACCTTTAGAAGAATAGAAAAACAAAAACAAATCATGTAAATGAAATCAGGAAGTATGTGGACACATTTTTATAAAGATATAATTACGTGAGTTCTACAGATTACAAATTGGAAGTGTAATGTGCTTTATGATTTTTCAATCCTGGCAATCAATCTCCTGAAAAATTACCTTTTAATCCTCTGAGGGGTTGGTTCACACAAAGAATTCCACTTTACCCAACCTGCAGTTTTCCTTACATAACTTCTAAACTGTTTGGATTTCCTGACGAATAGAATCTTTCAAGGAATGTACCAACAACATCATTACAATGGATACTATTGTAAAGAAAGGAGCATTAAAATATTTCCAATGGATTCTGTTCTAAGGATCAGAATAGTAGGATCTTTTCAAAGGATTCTTTTCTAATTTAGGGCCCAATAAAAAGTCTTTCTAAAATGTTATACTCTAATTAAAGGATTAATAAAATGCTTCTATGTGATTCTATTCTAAGTAAAGGGATCAACAGAATCTCATACAACTCTTGTTTAAAGTATTTCCGAACGACTGTTCTTTGAATGCCCTATTTCCTACAATGCATGTTAAATTTTTCATCTCTCAAAGATCAAATCAGGTTGGTTGGGTTGGGTTTCATGGCGCAAGAGCCTTATTTGGCCAAGCTGCGCAAATTCAAGACCGGCAACATCAAGCAATGGATACATACAAGGAAAGTTTTCACTGACACAAATAAGAGAAATACACCCAGGTAAAAATCCAAATTGCCCAGCCTAAAACTCACAGGTTACTAGCACAGCGGGCAAAACAACTGAGCCAAGGGACCCCAGATCAAATCCGGACTCAATCTCTACTCTCTCGCGCTTGTTCTATTTAATTTTACTTCAGACAAGGCATCTACTATAAACTATGCCAAACTAAAGATTTTGCGTTTACGTAATTACGTTTCGTATTTGTTGTTTGTGGGGAAATCATGGTTTAAAGTAACATATTCAGATTTCAATCGCCTTATATAGAAAACTCGTATTAAAATCAGTGACCTAAGTTTAAAATCTGGTATTCAGCATTTCCTTTCAGTTTTGCCGACTTCTACTTTCTCTAGAGTAATCCATATAAAGCGCCCACAGGGCAAAGCAATTCCACCGCAAATCAACGCCTGCAATTCCGCTCGACCCCCTGATTTGGTAATGGCCGTGGTGAAGAAGTGCCTCTGGGAATAGGCGGCATTTGAATTCGAACTGATAATTTGAGAGTATGAGGGTATCTGAGAAATGAAGACACTTTCTCCATTTCCACATAGCCACGCAGAATAGTGGCCTTTAACCTGGACTCGAGTGCACACATCTATGTGCATGCACAGGTTTGAGACATCTTAGTAGCATTCTTGAGATCACGGATATTGAGCTGTATTTTACGAAGAAGACAGGGAGCCGATTAAGGAAGGTTAGTATGGTTGTGAAAGGTATTAATAGACATTACTAATAATCCCTTAAAGCATGGTTCCCCAAATTGTGTTGGTTCAATGGCCCCTTTTCAAAGACAGTTATTTGTACCCATTTCGATTGTTCCTCCACATAGCGATACAGATTATTGATGGTTATGAGCCGCATTTTCTGTCAAGCTACATGTAGGAGGCGGTAGTGTTTTTTGAATAGCTCTACTTGGCTTTTTTTTTCAAATGCGATTTCAGACAGTAAAAACTCGAAAACATGGATTTCGAATTGATACGTACACCAGCTCCTGCTTAAAGGTAGTCGTATCATGTGGTTTTGGACCAGTCTATTCTTTAAATAAGGTGATAGGTTGGAACGTAAACAAAATTCTTCTAGTACTGGCGTCTGTAGAATGGATTCTGGTCCATCTAGATTGACCATCTGGATCGTCCATCTAGATCTGGTCAGTTTTGCTGATGACGAGATACTTCGTCGAGTCTAAAGGCTCTATTACCCCAATGGTGATTGGATCTTTCCAAGTAGGAAAATCAAATCTTCCCTTATCCAGAACTGATGACAGTTTGAAACAGGTTTTCGCATCAGAGGCTGGACACTAAAATACAGTTTCGAAGATAAACCACAAGAGGGTTATTATTTTTCGATAGAAAGCCATAATGTGCTTGCCAACCTATTCAATAAGTCATAAATTACGCCAAAATTTCGAAACCAACCTTTTGGTATGATGCTTACTCCTTATGTAAAAGCAAACAAACCTTCTTTAACCATTGTTTTGATAGAAGACGGCGCATAAAGTACTTAAATTGAAATTGTATGAATTTATTCTTGGTACAAATATTTTTAACATAAAGGCTTTAGCCTTAAGTCTTACGATTTTTATAGATAATCATTAAAAGGGCATGCAATTCTCGAATTCCTTTGAGAAAGCGTAATGCAATCGTGCCTGCCTCTAAAATGTAAATAAGGCAGTTAAGTATTTAGGTCAATAAAATAAAAAGAAGCACTTAATTGCAGTCTATTCCTTAATTATGACTCCCCGCAATGTCAACTTTATCGAAACAACTTCATCGCCTGTACCAACATTAGGATCCTTCGGTACACTTTATACGCATATGAAAAGACCTAACTTTAATTAACAGTTTCTTGTTTACCTCCACAAACTGCAACCAGCGCAGCGCACTTTGATCAATAAAACGACCAAGAGAAACAATCAACACCGAATTCGCAATCTTACCATTTCCTTTAATTAGGATCCTCGGCGGTGGCAACGACACTCGTTTTCGAATCCAGCTTTGATTTCATAAACATTTGGAAATACTTTCGAAAGTATGGCATTCTAATATGGCGAGAGGTGTGCATTTCGCATGGACATATGAATACGTGGATTCCGATTTACATACATGAATATTTCTGGCCATGGGAATCAAAGGGAAAGTCACTTAATGTATTCAAGGTTGTCAAATTTAATGGATTTAACTTTCAGCGGGAGGAATTATCGTTACCCTTTCTCAGACTCTTCCGAAGAATATTGATGAGCAAAAACATCTTTGTAGGTGACAGTTCTAATCCTTTAGCTTCTTCATTTAATGATAGATTTTGGGGAGTGGGAAAAAGGATTATACATATATACGTTTGCGAGATCTAATGGATGGAGATGATGTTGCTGTGGAATCTAGAGTTTGTCAATTATTTTGGGAATATTTACAGTCGTGATGGGTAGCTTTGAATGAAATGGTTATTTCGTCTGTGTCATTAGATGTTTTTTTAATAAATTTGTTATTTCATTACCAGTTATTGAGAAAGCATTTTAATACACTAACGGAGTTTCATGCGTGAGTGTATTATGATGTGAAATTGCAAGTCTTTATTGCATTATGTGGCGAAAAATGTCTTCATGGACTGAATATTAAAGATAAATTTACTTTGGGTGATTAGAAATTTTTGAGTTGATTACTCTTTCGGGTGAATATTCTTTATTATTGTTTCGGAGAAAACAAGTTTAATACATTCCAAACAACCTTGTTAGCTTTTGATTATGCAATGGCTTTTGTGCCATGTCGTTCTCTGATATCGAGTTGAAATTTATGAAAGCTAAACATCTAGATAAAGAGTATATTAGCTATTTTCTATGATTACTGAATATATGTACAGGTATATAAATGTAACCAATCCATTCAAGACATTTGTGAGGATTTGTCATGTTTAGTGATCTGTTAGTGAACATTCGGTTGGAATTTTAAGCTGTCTTATTCATGTGTGCTATGAATATATTGTATTTGGTCGCATCAGATTACATTTCTTAATAGGAAGACATGACAGAAAAAGATTAAAAGCATTCTGCTGAGTTATTTTTTGCTTATTTTAAAGATGTTAGGAAATGAAATTGTTTCTTCTAAACCTTGAATCAATTTAAGTAATAGAACAACACTGGTACTGGTTTTATAAGGTTGTTTTGCCAGATTTCTTTCGAATAACAACAAATATGTCATTACTACCAACTTAGAATCTACGAGACATAATTATAAATAAAACTCAACGGTCTTCAGTTAACGTTCCAATTACGTCTGCTTGGAAATGTAACACCTTATTTGCGACATGACTCCTTATACTGATAACAATGAATTGTGCCACAGTTTTAAAGCTCCTAGTCATCAGATATAATGAAAGAAATTGTTTGTGATGGTTTACAATTGATTAGGAAAATATTTTATAATACTTTGACAATAGTTGGTGAAAGCTTTGAAATTACACTTCCTATTATGAGAGGGCCGCGGTGGCCCGGTTGGAAGAGTAACTGACTTGCAACCGAAGGGTTGCGAGTTCGAATCCAGCCAAACACCGTCGTGTACAAAGGGGGCTGGTGCACGTTAAATCTGTCGTGGCCTCAAATGTCCTCACGTTGGCGTGGTGTGGAAGTTTGGAGAGTGGGGTACCAGCTCAGGTGTTGCCTCGTCACCTGACCGTGGTTCAAAATTGCGTGGTGTTGTCCTCGGTTCTTTCCCTTTGGGATTGATCCCAGACCACCAATAGTCCGTTGTATTGCTCCAGTGTGACGATAATTGAAATACCCCCCCTATTATGAGATGAATCATTTGAAATTAGTGCAAACACTAGCTTAAGTCCTGTTATTGTAATCTGAACTGAGCCTTTGACATATATTTCGTAATACTTTCAAGGGAACTAAACTAAAAAAAGAAACAATTTTTTTGGAAAAAAATGATTTTGGTGTCCTATCACCATATATTTTTAAACAATAAAATTTGAGTTTAGTTTAAAAAAAATTTTACAGGAAAAGTGACAGTATATCACAAATCATTCAAAGCTCCTTTTGCATGAGAATATCAATGAAAATATGAGAATTCCTTAGTCCTTATATAGCTAAAATAAATTATTTTATCATTTTCAGAAGCAGTGGGACAACAGACGTCCCACTGCTCTTGAAAAGGCTTAAGGAATAACTCGTAAAATTTATTAAAGTGATTTAAGAATCTCCAAAGAGTGTAATCCCAGAGTGTCAATAGCCCGCAAGCTCAGAAGCCTAGCACATCCCGATAGATAAAATTATAAATCATCGATTGACGCAAGAAAACCTGATGTTAAAAACATGAATTTTTGAAGCAAATAGAGGCATCAGTTCCGATTTCCTACTTTCACCCACACCATTTTATCACGACCATAGACGTGACATTTAAAAAGAATTAGTATTTCTATTGAGAGGAGATTCAAAAAGTGTGACCGTCATGGTAGACTAGTAGTCACGTGGCTGCCCTGTCAGAAATTTACTTGGTTGGCCGATTTGGCATTTTATCACCTCGTTTGGCGATATAACATCTTATAACAGGGTAGATGTGCTAATATGCATTTCCATAGAGTGGCGACAAAAATGGTGAAATCGTAAAAATATACTATTTTGTAGCATGAACCAATCAGATGATTAATCAATAGATGTGCGTCTTCTCTGAGAAAATAAATGACCATATATTGATCTTGTCATCACAAAAAAAAATCGGCAATATCATCTTTATGACGAAATATCTAGTCACTAGAAAAATTGGTCATATTTTTATGGACGAGATATCTGGTCGAAACCACCTGGAGGGCTAAAAATTTTTCTGTGTCCTACTTACATATAATATGAATTTAATAACTAATCTCACCAATACGTAAAAACACAAAGCAACACATTCCTTGAGAGAAATGCCCCTCTTTCCGAAATCCCCTTGGAGATTGATAGTTCTCTACATCCCCGTATAAACACACCCATTTCTCCAGCATTCGCGATCTTGGAAAGAAGAAAAATTACTCAACCCCCGCTTTTTCCCGTGGCGGAATATTTTTTTAATCACGCCATCTTGACACGCCATCCACCCATCTCATCCATATTTATACACCTGAAGCAAACGGAATCGCTGAATAATCAGCATTTCTTTCCGCCAAATCTTGGCGTTCTTCCTCCAACAGTCACTCTCCGGCCATAATGAGGACTTGCCTCAGATCAAAGTATGTGGCAGTGATTTATACGCCTCGGATCGTCATGGGCTCTGCCTTATCCGCCTTCTCTTGCCTCAGAGATATGTCGTGGGGTGTGTGTTTTTTCATCATATATCTGTGTTTGTTTTTTCGCCCTCGTGGCTCTAGTTTCGGTCGGTTCTGATGGGTACTGGTTCCGTGCTGTGTTGCCCTCCTTTTGGTAGGAAGATGATTTATAGGGTCTTCAAAGGATGATTATTGCGGGATGTTTCATGGGATCGCCGCTTTTGGTTTTCGTAATCTGATTAATTTCTCGCTTTGGGGTGGCCTTTTAGTATTTACTTTTCGACGCTGTTTGCACAGCAAAAAAGGACACAGAATATGCTTTTATATCGTCTCGTGATATTTTTCATCCTACAAATATGTGTTTTTTTCGCTGGATTCTGATTTCGGTTGGATACGTTAGTCTCAAGCGCTTGAGTGGTAGGTTTCCCTGGTGCTTTACTCTCCTGTTAAAAGAAAGATGATTTATATACGAATGTTTTTACGGGATACTAAGGATATTATTACGGGATGTTTCATTGGAGGGGGCACTTTATGTTGCTTTTGTTTCCCTAATCTAATTAATTTCTCGCTATATGGGGCCATGTATTATTTATTTTTCAACGGTGGGCATATTGTTACTTCAGAATAAAAAGACAAGGGAACATATTTTTATATTTATAATTCGAATTTCAATTGTTCATTCGATAGATATCCCCCCTCATATCTGTGTGTGATATTCAATACCCAGGCTCCGATATCAGTTGGTTATTTTGGATGGTAGGGTTCCATGCTGCGTTGCCGTTCTTTTGGTAGAATGATAATTTATAGGGTCTTAAAAGGATGATTATTGCGGGATGTTTCATGGAATAGACGCTTTTAGTTTTCGTAATCTGATTAATTTCTCGATATGCGGGGGCCTTTTGGTATTTACTTTTCCACGTTGTTAGTTCAGAAAAAAAAGACACTGAAATATACTTTTTAAGCATACAAGAATTACAATTATTCGTTCTCTAGATATTTGTCAGTGTTTATTTGCTGGGCTCTGATTCTAGTTCATCCGTTAGGTTCAAGAGCTGGGATGGTAGGTTTCAGTGGTGCTTTGCCCTCCTTCTGGTAAAAGAAAGACTATTTATAGAATCTTCAAAGGATGTTATTACGGGATATTTCATAGGAAGGGCCCTTTTTGTTGCTTTTTTCATAATCTGATTAAAATCTTGCTATGTGGGGCCATTTAGTATTTACTTTTCAACTTTAGGAATTTGGAATAAAAAAAAAGGCAAGGGGAAATGTGTTTTTCTAATTCGCATTTCACTTACTCGTTCCTCTAGATATTTTTTACTCTACAAATCTGTGTGCTGTTTACACTGGACTGTGAATTTGGTTGGATCCGTTAGGTTCAAGAGCTCAGATGATAGGCTTCCGCTATGCTTTGCCCTTCTGGTAAAAGAAAGATTTTTCATAGGGTCTTCTAAGGATGTTATTACGAGACGTTTCATAGGAAGGGCGCTTTTTATTGCTTTTGTTTTCCTAATCTGATTAATCCCACTGATATGGGGCCATTAAATATTTATTTTTAACGAGGGTATATTGTTACTTCCGAATAAAAAGAATAAGGGAAAATAGTTTTATAATTAGAATTTCAATTACTCATGCGATAGATATTCTATATCTCTGTATGTTTTTCACTATCATGGCTCTGATTTCGGCTGGTCCTGTTCGGTGCAAAAACATTGGATTACCGTTATCCCTTTCAGCTAACTTTAAAAAGAAATATGTATAATCTCATTAGATATTTATTATGAGATTGAAATTTAGTATTTACATTTTCATTTGACATTGGTGTCAGTTTAGACCAAAAAGTACAACAGAAACAATATAAATTAAGTTTTTTTTCTTCAAATACACATTCACTGGTAAATGATCTATTAAATAAATTAAATAATTAAATTTTTAAATTTCATCCAGAACAGACAATAAAGCGCATGACATGAAGAAGTAATTTTTGTGGATTAAGAAACTGAAAGCAATTTTGGAGCTCATATTAAAATCGGTTCATTGTTTTTGATGTAATACTAGAAGAGATGATTTGTATTTCATGAAAAAAATGCGAAATTTTTATGCTAAAGAAAATTTAGCTTTCGATTATTAAATAATTATTAAATTTTAAATTCAAATTTTAATTTTTTGAGTAGACATTAGTAGACATAAACATGTTTTGTAAGGATAACCATTCTGATTTACCACTGATCAAAATGTGTGGAAGTAACTTATACGCCTTGATTCGTCATGGTCTGCCATTATCCGCCATATTACTAACATATATATGTCGTGAGATATCTATTTTTATAACATACACTACTGTTTGTGAAAATAGCAACACCATGAAGGAATCGTGCAAATTAAACGAAACTTGCAAGGAATGCAAAACAGGTTAGGATATGCAAATGATTAGACTCACAAAGCGATCACGCATGTGTGGGCCGAGAAACACCCTCTAAATTTCCAAGTGAGCCGTGTATAAAAAGCACTGCAAAGGTGCGTTAAAATGTGTGTATCGTCGCTTGACTGCTGTAAATGATTGATTAGAAGTCAATATACCTCGACAAAAACGCAGAGTGCCATACGAGCAACTTACGGAGTTCGAACGGGGCCGCATGTTCGGCCTCCGTGAGGGTGGACTTTCGTATCGTGAAATCGCCATTCTCACGGGGCGTAATGCCACAACAGTGATGCGTGTGCGGAAGAGAAGGACCATGGAGAACCGGACAAGTCGAAACCCTGGCAGTGGGTCAGGCAATATGACGTCATCACGGGACGACAGACACCTCTTCCGCATGGCGGTAACGGACCATACAGCGTCCTCTCATGCGTTGGCACTACATTGGAGCACGTCTACAGGTGTGCAATTGTCTGCCCCCACGGTTCGTCGACGTCTGCTGCGCCATGGGCTGCGCAGGATTCCCTTGACGCTGAACCACCGACGCCTCCGGCTACAATGGGCTCACCAACGCAGCCAATGGCGTGCCAATTGGCAATAAGTCGTCTTCTTAGATGAGTTCCGCTACAATCTGGACTATAACGATGGACGCGTACTCGTCAGACGCTACAGAGGTGAACGCCTTCTCCCGGAGTGTCTTATTCAACGTGATACTGGACGAACGCCTGGCATTATGGTCTGGGGCGCTATTGGATATCATGGGCGATCTCGCCTACTCCAAATTGTGGGGACCCTGAACTGCGGGCGCTACATCAGGGAAGTTGTGGAGCCGAGATCGTACCCCTCCTGCAATGCATTCCTGGAGCTGTATTTCAGCAAGACAATACCCGCCCACATGTTGCTCGGAATGTACAAGCCTTCTTCAGTGCACGACAGGTTCCGCTTCTTCCATGACCTGCGAGTTCCCCGGATATGTTGCCCAATTAGCATTACATCGGACGGCGATTCGCACGTACTGCTCGTCGGGCAGAGAGTACGGTTGAACTTTGGCATCAGATAGAGGCCATCTGGAATGTCATTCCTCAGCATGACATTCAGAATCTGTATGATTCGATGCCACGACGTGTACAGGCTCTCATCGCTAAGCGTGGCTGCTGCACAAGATATTGATTTTCGGCATTATTTATATTTTATTGCTCTTACCAAGTTCAGTACTTTGGATGGTACCCGTGTCCTTCTGGAAAAAAAGATGATTTATGGGGTCTTCAAATGACGATTATCGTGAAAAGTTTCTTAGAAACAAGTATTGATGTTTTAGTTTCTTTAATCTCGTTACTTTTTTGTATGCGGTCGCTACTGATTATTTACGGTTTCGTCAAGACGTTGGGATAGTTTAGAATATAGAGGAGAAGAGCAGTGAGTTTAGTATTAAAATAACAAGAAAAGTACTTGTATAAATAAATTCGAATTTCAATTGCAAGCTTCTAGTTAGTATTCTTTAATAGATTAAATGAATGCTCCGTTTATGTTGACTAGTAGATTGAAGCAGGGGAACGTTTTGTTCCATTTCCGTTCAGCCTGAAAAAGAAATATGATATTTTATAGGGTCTTCAAAAGATGATTATTACAGGATGTTTCACAGTAGAGAAAAACGCGTTGTTATTTTTGTTTCACTAACCACGTTAGTTTCGTGTTAGGTGATGAATATTAAGTATTTACTTTTCCTTCATTACACTGAGGATATTTCCAGTTTAGAGAAAATAAGTTGTGGAAAAATACATTTCTAAACAAATTCGCGTTTCAATAACATTTTGTGTCGAAAATTCTCTTATAAGTGAACTAAATATAATCTTTCATGTCAACTTTAGTTGACTGAAAGGTAACGTGAAGACATACTTTTGATAATCATATAAATCTAATTTAAGTTATAGCATCACACTTATAATTATCCCGACTCCCCTGTTGTGATAATTATGCGTAATACTACAACGGGTTACTTGTAATTATTTGTCATTTCAGTTCTTATTTTAAAGAAAGATTATTTAGTCGTAGTTAGTGGTAAATGTTCCTCGAAAGCTATTTTATTTTGTAAACCTTAAACCTCATTGTTCTTGTGGATAAAATAACTATTTGACTTTTCCATTTCTATCATAAAACAAGGGCTTTGCATTTTTAAATTCACAATTATCTTTTGTAGAAGCAAAAAATTTCGAAAGGAATGATAATTCCAATTACACGAATTTTCCAAAAATGATTCCCATGGCAAATCAATTAAATTTATTTTTTCTTTGATATCTTCCAAAAAGAACCTCAAGTGAAAATTTAAAATAACATAACTTTTTATTTTAGATATACAACATAAAGTTCGAAGCAAGTAATATATCCAGTGAAAGTTTTAATTGCATTTCAAATAGGAGATCTAAGAGCATTAGGAACTTCAAAGATTTTTATAATTTGGTTTGTTATACACAAAGACATATGGGCATAAGCTCGTCGAGAGCTAAATATTCTTTAGCACAAAAATTTCGCATTTTTTCATGAAATACAAATTATCCTTCTGATATTACATCAATAACAATAAACCGATTTTAATATAAGCTCCAAAATTGCTTTCAGTTTCTTAATCCACAAAAATTACTTCTTCATGTCATGCACTTTATTGACTGTTCTGGATGAATCCTAATGAATTTATTTGTGTTAATATTTGAATTCTAAATGGAAGGTATGTTTCGTTGATTAAAAATGTTGAACTGAAAGAAGTTTTTTAATTCAAAATTTAAGCTCTTTAATTAAACATATTAACGCTATACTCAGACTCAGACTCTGAATTAGAGATAGGTAAATTAAATTACGTTTTGTACGACTGTGACTGAAAAATTATAAATGAAGATAGCGTGTTACATTAAGTAAAAATGACAGATGTTTTATTGTTTAATTCAAACTCACATATTACTTCATACTATTTTCTGGTTAAAAATAATTATTATTATCATGTATAGGTAGTGTTATATATCTTTAAAAAAATTCTATTTGGCTGTATTTCTCATCATCATGAACATAAACATTTAGTCTCCAAAGAAATGTCAGTCTCTGTTCTAACCCGATCATATATCATAACATACTATTCGCAAATGTATATGTTGAATTGAATGTTGACTAATGCAAAAACTTCAATTCAGATATTTATGTAGGTGTAAGAATCATAAGTGTTAAAAGACATATTTAGTAAAACGAATTGCCTTATTCCATCGTTGAATTTATATTGGTCACATTAATTATAAAACTTAAAGTGGATTAGAGCGATTGTGTTCTGTTCCTTTTATTGTTATAGTTGCTTACGTATCTACGGAGGTGAATAACTAATGTTATAGAAACTTTCAAAAGTATTTTATCACTTATATCAATACTTGTATATCATGCGCTTTATGAATAATCCACGCAAATAATTTCCGTAAATAATCCAGTTTTAAAATTTTGGGGAGAGTTCGAAGATTTAATACCGAAAATGTTAGCTTGCTTACTAATTTTTATATACCTTTTCTCTGAATATGAGAAGGAATTTCAGTGTAAATAATAAACCAGACGGTAGACGGGGTTTTTACTTCCTATTACTCAAGTACTCTCGCCCAGTACCTTATCGTGGTTACCGTAAACTGTCATTTTTCACCAGGTAGAATTCTTGTGTTGAATTCAATTGGCATAGACTAATTAAATAAAGATACCGGTGTGAAATTATTTTGAATACCACAAAGACACGTGCTTGCATATTGACGTGAGGGTTAAATAATCTAACAAAAACAAAACAATCAGTTCATCGTAAAAAGGGTTCTAAGGGGTAAACAAACCTGAGAAAGATGGAAGCTTTACTTCCTGTCTCCAAAATGCTCTCGCATAATGCATATCAGAATTAACTTAAAATGTAGTTTGGTGACGTTTGACGTTTAATCTATTTACTGTTGACCAATCAACTACCATATAGTATGTACATTGGTAGAAAAAAGGCCAGTGCCCATTTTGCAAGTTTTTGATAATAGCTGATTTAGTTAATTTCATTTTTTTTTAATTTTTATTTCGGCCTACAAAAAAAAAACTTTCAAATGTTTTGATTTATTCATAATGTATTGACAAGAGGACATTACACGTTTTTATATTTTGACATTCATTACATTGGAGTGATTTGTGAACTATTCAAAATCAGCGAATTTGGAGATTGGTCCTTATTCTAACAAGGTACAGGTATAACAATTCAGTATTCATTCTTTGGAATTTTTATTGATTAAATACTGAAATCGTATTCGAGAGCAAGCCAACTGACGTAACGTCCGAAAGGAGGCATGCGTCGCTGAAACAATACCTTCAGCTATATTTAATTTGATATGAAAAGCCTTTATTATGTATGCTGCTTTTATAACATGTCGAGGAAGTTTTACCACATAAAATTAAAAGTATATAACTGTCGAGAAAAATTATGTTTATCTAGATAGTGCAATAAACTACAAAGCAAACTCTGAACTCAAACATCAGATGAAAATCGTATAAATACTGAAGTAGAACTTAAAACTTTCATTTTATGCGTATACAAATATAGTTTCAATTTTAATTTTGTTACTATCAAGTAGATGTAAAATGCAATTGTTTATTGCAAATAAAGGTTTTGTTTTAATGGAATTTCAGAGCATAAAGTAAGAGCATAAATGATAATGACCGCACAAGCACCTGAAAGGAAGTATTCATTTCGACAAAATCGAGTGCAAAACTCAAAACTCTTGAGCTTATTTAACCGTCCAAGTGATTTCGACGAGATATCTCGTCATCAAGATAGTTCTCCGATTTTTGTATGATGACGAGATCAAGATTTGGTCAGTTTCCTTCAAATGACGATATGTCTCGTCTAGCAAGATCTGATCAGTTTTGACCTGATCTAATGAATGACGATATACCTCATCGGCAAAACCACCAGGAGAGTTAATTGATTTTATTATTTGTTTTACTTATTTATTTAAGCTTCTGGTAAGAGTTCAATCAAAAATGACGTATATCGAAAATAGTATGGAATAACTATTGAAGTCTAAAAATCGATACTTAAAAGAAATTTGGATCCAACTTTTTTGTATCCGGACACTGTCCCCTTTCGTCACGTCAACCAAATTATCTGACGATGCCTTTACCTTTCTTTCAGACATTCCAGAACTTAGACTAGCGCTTGGAGCGAGCATCCAGCACACTGCCATCAAAGAAGGAAGCGACGTCTACTTCGACTGCAACATCCGCGCCAATCCCTGGGTCCACGACGTCAGCTGGAGGTTCGAGGACAACCTGCTCTTCAGCAACCTGTCGGCGGGCATCATCGTCAGCAATCAGTCCCTGGTCCTTCAGAGAGTCAAGAAAGAGCACAGAGGCAGATATCAGTGCGTAGCCTCCAACACAGAAGGTGAAGGGCGAAGTGAGGAGGTTCAGCTAGATGTTCAGTGTAAGTCACATTTCAACTCTTAACCCTCCAAGTGGTTTCGACGAAATATTTCGTCCATCAAGATATGACCAATTTTGCTAATGACGAGATATCTCGTCATCAATACATTGCCGATTTTCTTTTATGATGAGGAGATCGAGACCTTGTCAATTTTTTTCCAAATATGAAATATCTCGTCCATCAAGATCTGGTCAATTTTGCATAAGACGAGATACCTCGTCATTAGGATATCGCCAATTGTTTTATGGTAACAAAATCAAGATTCAGTCAATTTTTTTCTAATGATGAGATCTCCTATAGACATGAAATATAAGTAGACCATTTCTTTCGAGAGTAGATTTTATAGTGTCACCAGCATGTCCACTAATAGTCATGTGATTGTTCTGTGAAAAATCAACTTGGTTGACCCGATTAGGTAAGCTTATTCACTTCGTTGGGTATAGCATCTTATGACAGGGTAGATCTGTGAATGCGCATTTGTAAAGAGTGGAGACAAAAATGATAAAATCACCAAAGGCTACTACTATGTCGCGTGGATTTGGTATTAAAATTTATGCAATATGTTCGGGTATTTACAAATTGTACACAGATTGAACACTTTACATTTATATAATCCATTCATTTGCAAATCTACATTCAGCACCGTGCCTACACTGTGCGATAAATATTACATTTTCTCCTTTATCACAAATTTTTAAACATAACCTCATCACCTACATTTTCCCTCTGAGGGATTAACACGCATAATTCCATCTGGCAACTTAGTCTTCCCTTCATGTCGTCTAACCAGTTTCAATCTTCTTGACCAATAAAATTTTTTCATAGTATTCTATTCCAGGGAAAAGACCAGTGGTATCTTTTCAAACGATTATATTCTAAAGAAAGAAGCAATGGAATCTTTTCCGAAGTTTCGATTCTAAGGAAATGAGCAATAAATCTTCTAAAGGATTCTGTTATAAATCAGAGCAATAGAATATATATAGTTCCAAAAGATTGTAATATAAGGAAAAGAGCAAACGAAACTTTCCAAAAGTTTGTAATCTAAGGGAAGAAGCGGGCCGTGGTAGCCCGGTTGGAAGAGTAACGGATTAGCAACCTGAGGGTTGTGAGTTCGAATCCAAGCAAAGACCATCGTGTACAGAGGAGGCTGGGGCACGTTAAATCCGTCATTGCAAAAATGTCTTTACGTTGGCCTCCTGGTGTGGAAGTTTGGGGAGTGGGATGCCAGGTCAGGTGTTGCCTATTCATCTGAACGTGGTTCAAAATTACGTGATGTTGTCCTCGGATCTTTCCCTTTGGTATTATCCAGGACCATCACCAATAGCCCGTTGGGTTGCTCCAGTGTGACGTTAATTAAAATACCTACCTACCTAAGAAAAGGAGAAATAGAATATTTCCGAAGGATTCTATAAAATATTCGTGATCAACAAAATCTTTCCAAATGATTCTATGCTGAAGAAAGGACCAATTGAATCTTTCTAAATGATAATATTCTAAAGAAAGGCTCAATATTATCTATCCAGAAGATTAGATTCCAAGGAAAGAAACAAAAATTTTCCCATAAGATTATATTCCAAAAGAAAGCAATAGAATATTTCCAAAAGATTCCAATCTAAGAAAAGGAACCAATAGAATATTTCCAAAAGATTCCAATCTAAGAAAAGGAACCAATAGAATATTTCCAAAAGATTCCAATCTAAGAAAAGGAACCAATAGAATATTTCCAAATGATTCTATTCTAGAGAATGGGCCAATTCAATCCTTCCAAAGGATTTTATTCTAAGAAAAGGACCAATAGAATCCTTTTAAATATTGTGAGAATCCATGGTTCCTTTCAGTCAATAGATGTGGTTATTTTTTCATCATGTATGCTGTGGGCTAAAAGCAATAGTACCCTACATCTCGTGACGCTCAGACGGTTAACACAATTCTTATGCAAAACTGTGCTCCTGTAACAAACTTTCAACCAAACAGCTCAATTTCCTAAAAGTCTTTCCCAACTTCGCACATTAAAAACACATTGATCAAACCTGTCGTCTCAAGACAAGTACGTATTTCCCTTCCCTTGTTCGAACAGAACCTTTACGCTTCACGTGCACAGGGGCAACCTTTTGCGCATCATTTTTGCTTCCAACAAATATATAAATAAATGAGAATCTACTGAGAAGAGTGTTTAAGAAGAAGATAAGTGTAGTTGAGAGGGTCGCATTTATCATATGGATAGTTAGGGCTCCATTACTTTCCATCGACGTGTGCAGCTGACAAAGGCTCGACTTCAAAATTTTCAAAATGGCGGAGCTTCGCTCCGGTGCACATGTCCTAAGCGATGTTCAGCAACGGCCATTGATGTAGGTTATTTATTCTTCCTCTGTATCGGGAGTTTTTCATTGACAAATGTTTGTCCGGAATGTGTTGGAGAGATTATTTTGGTTCGATGATAAATTGTAGTTGATAAATGAGGAGTGTGATACAGTGTGTTGCTCCCCGAAAAGGCTGTCGTAGATTCATATTATAAATCCTCATTGAGAAAGTACATGAATAAAAACGATTCTTTTATAAGCGACATTTGAAGGAGTGTAATTTACTTTTGATTTATTTTTTCAAAACAAAATTTCATCGTTTACTGTCTCGTGTATGAGGAGATATTGTTTGTCGTACTAAATGTACATGGCGTTTAATGTAGGTATTGTTTCTCGTATTAAACTTATTTCCCGTACGTATTCCGAACTTGAATGCACTTGACTTGTTTTTTTAATGCGATTTCAACACCTAACAATAAAATTCCAAAGAATGAATTCCGAATTGCTTTCTAACAGTTGATTGCTCAACTCCAATTAGATTAAATGCCAAACATCATCGAAAGGGCGATAAGCTACATTGTAATGTAAAACTGACATAAATCATACGAGAGTATTTGGTTAGCCGAAGTAAAATCTGTGTATTCTGTCTCGTTTGTTTACATTGAAAATCCCTCTCATGAAAGTTTTTCAGTGAAAGCAAAAACTACCTAAAGAAGAAAAATATTTTCCGTTCAGAACTGATTTGATTAATCCCATTTTGGTGTTACTTTCCTTATTAAATTATTCGTGTGGATCTCTCTATTAGAACTAAGAGAGATTTTCAGTTTAAACAAGTAAATCAGACGAAAATCGTATTTTATCACTTAGATGCTCTCGCGTTACACATATTGGAGTTAGGTTAAAAGGTAGTTTACAGCTGTTTTGGATGGCGTTTGGAGTTTAATTTAACTGATGTTGACCAATCAACATCATGTATCAATTCTGAATTCATTCATTCGAATTTATATTGGCGAGTTGCTGAAACCGTATTCGAAAAAAGACAAGCTGCTGCATGTCCGGAATACGTACGGGAAATACGTTCCACCACAAAAGACACTATCAGCATCTATCATTGGCTTGACAGAAAATGCCTCTCATACATGAGGTCAACTCATCTTGATTACACACAGTACATTACAGATAGGCAAACAGTGTCATGAGCACAATCAATAGACTGATGATTTCTCGTTTTGGATTCATTCACTAAGTATGCCATGAGCAAGAGCACAGCAAGAGAGAGAGAAAATGGCTGACAGATTGTCGTGTTTGGCGTAAATATCTCCAAACAAAACAAAATTTTGTTTGTTTCTTTTAGTTAATGATAACTAATACTGACACTACTACCATCTACATTTAGCTGGACAGAAAATGCCTCTCATACTTGAGATCGATTGAGATCACGAGTGTACTTTCGTATGAGTGGTCAAGCAATTGTAAGATTGCGATAGTAATTGTCCTGTGTTGCCTTTAGCAGCCAAGTGTGGGTCACCTTGTGAAGAGAAGGCTGAGGAGCAACGAATGGAGTGAAGCTTTGATAGTAAATGAGCTGTGTCGGATATCACAGAGCCTCAGACGGTTGTTGAAAGTGATTAGCATCGCATTGGATATTCAACTACTCATCGTGGACAATCCATCAAAGTTTATAAAGTTAGCGTGTTCAAATCACGTCCATAGGTCACCAATTTAGCAAGCTGGTGTGAAATAGTGCAACTTTGTCTATCAAAAAGTACTTAATGGTAGAATTGGGATACACTGTTATATAGACTATTGTATCGTAAGATAATTTTTGTAGTGGTAGCTAAGTTTTCCACAAGGTAAACATTCTCATGAACATAAGCTGGAGGATCTGATTTTCTGGTTTGAATTTTGGACTTGCTGTATTCATCCACTAAATACGCCATGTTTGGACTTGCTGTATTTATCCACTAAATACGCCATAACAGAGCATAGCAAGAGAGAGAACATGGCTGTCAGATTTCAGTGCTTGGCGTAAATATCGCCCAAATACAAAATTATGTTTGTTTCTTTTAGTTATTGATAAGTTTTATACTCGTATCGACTCCCCAGCATTTATCTCATTGCAAACGGAATATAGATGTGAAAATTTGATTTTCGCTCGAACGTCTAAGAATGCAGGGTGAAATAAACCAATTAAGAACTTCTCATTCATGCAACATAAACCAAATCTTCAAAGTCTGAAACCGAATAAGTTGAAGAATTAATACGGTTAAAAATTTATAATTATAATTCAAAATTCTTATGACATAATGATTAGATTCAAGAACAAAGGACATATAACCAGTATTAAACCGTACGCCTTTGTTCCAATGAATTAATTCTTCAAAGGTATGATCGATATATCATATTCACTTGCCAAACATACCAGAGAAAAACGTCCTTATTCAAAAATAAATCTTATTCGTTCTTTTTGTAACACGAAGCAAATAATCATACTGCCATTTATTCAAATTACACCAATATGGAGTAAGACTAATGATGCTTTTCTTTAATACATTCTCTCAGAAGTTGTAATAATAACCTGTCTCTTGATATCTCGACTCAAAGCTAACTACCTATTAAATGCTGGAAGATTTTTTTTGTCATACTTATATATTGGGATATCTAACTCAAAATTACCATCAGATCTGAATTAGTTCTATGCCGAAGTTTCAGAAACGCTACCCTTCATTGCTTTGAAATGAATTTGAAAAAGCAATTAAATGCAGCTTACGGTATTGATCTCATCAATTTAAAATAAGAAGGGGAAACAGAGAATTTCGGAAGAAACTTCCTGAGGAAGTATAAACAGTTCCCACTGAAGTACACGCTGGAATAATTCAAACAAATTGCATAATGTTAACTATTTGTTGGATTAATGAATAAATCATTTGATATTCCTTGTAAACTAAAGCAAAGATGGGAATAAGCAGTATCTGGAGAAATATGATAACGTCAGCTTTGATGTTTGGTACTAGTCAATCGATCGTGGATGCTTTAAGGCGCACAAAAATATAAATAACACAAAATAATACCCATTTAATTTTAAAAATAATATATATGCAATACATACCTATCAAGTCATACAACTGAACTATCTATGTTACTATTAAGAGCATATGATAATAGAATTTAGGATTTATATTGAGAAACTATAAATTAAGCTATATAACAACTATTATAATAAAAATATGTAAATCAGATCGAACACAATCTGCCTTTATTTCCAAACTTTGTTGCTTTTTGTCCATTTGTTTTGAAATTGAAAAATTGACACAATTTTCCATTTGTTTGGAAACTTGAATAAATTTAATTCGAATAATAATTTGTTAAAGAATTTCTAATTCCAGTATCATATAACATTTAACCTTCCGAGCGTCACGAGATTTCCTAGTATTGTATAGTATTGATTTTACCCCAAATCACACAAGGACTAACCACAAAGAAACATTGGTTGAAAGAATTCTAGGCAAGATTCTATTGTAAAGAAGGGTCGAAACTGATTAGAAGTCATGCAGGGAAGATTACAAGTTGCAAACCTGATGTATACCTGTGAACCCCTCAGATGGTGAAAGTAAAACGTTGCTTTGAGAATTATAATGTATTTTATAATTGGGTGCCTAACTGTGTATTGCTTATAAACATCAAATATAGCTATATTTAGAAATAACCAATTATATAATTTACATTTTATGTAGAAAAGTTTCCTTTGGTATTTGCTTGGCTTCCACAGGAAAAGCACTTGTGAAATAGTGGCATCATTAGCATACATTTTTAAATCCTCTAAAACAGTCTAATTTTAAACACTGTTTTAGTAGCAATATTAGTTGCTCACGTACAAAAAGAATCGGCTAAAATACAAAATGTGCTAATTGAGCATGAGACAGAGGTTGAAGAATCTCGCTAAGAAATTTCAATTTTAGAATAAGAAAGCTAAATAATTTCTTAATGAACTTTTGATAATAATCTGCAACCGTAGGTTCCGATGTGTTTCTTTCAAGGTTGCCACAGCTTGACGCCAAAAGTTCGAAATTGGTGTCAAGAAAAAATGTCTCTCGCAAAAAAATTCCGAAAATTAATTTTCCGTCAACTATCAGATAAAAATGGGACTAAATTTTCGCTGACCTTTGATGAATTTTCAAAAAAATTGTCAAAATTTTTTAAGACACCAAAATTTAAAAATAGCTTTTGTGACTTGCTAAAAACGTATCCTTAGCCAAGCTTGAAAAAAGTAACAAAACGCGCTTTTCAGTCCCATGTAGCAGCTCTGCATTTATCTTTCTGAATTTGCAGTTCCTTTACCCTGTAGAGGTTTCAGATTGCAAATTTTAATTTTTCCTGTTGGTTCTCCCACAGTTGCTCCTGTCTGCAAAAATCCAACCGTTCAAGTTTTCGGCGTTGCCAAACAGGAGACACTAAACATCACTTGCGAACTGGACGCCGATCCCACCGATGTCCGATTCCACTGGACACTCAATAACACTGTGGAGAGCATGGAAGTGAAGAAATTCATATCAGACGGCACCACCAGTACTGTCTTCTACACCCCTCGCAACATGCTAGGCTACGGAGCCCTGCTGTGTTGGGGGAGTAACAACATAGGCAAGCAAAAGGACCCGTGCGTCTACCGGGTCGTCCCCGTAGGTGAGTCCAATCTTTCACGTTTGATCCCTCTCGGTGTCTATTTTTAAATTAAAAATATGGAAAATATTGTTGATTATATTGATTATAACTAATTATGTTGTTTAGCTCAGTGATATGTATTGTGCACTTTCATCCATTTAAATGTATGACACTTGTAAGTAAGATTCATAAGATATTCAAATACAATCGGCTACTGTGGTTGGTATACAAGAACACGAAGAAATTGAGTCTTCTATTGAAAGTAAGTTCCAAGTTTTCATTTATTATTTTTATATGTATTTGCATATATGTTCATGCTCAATTGTACAGTGTCAAAGCAGATACTTTCTTGTTGCGAAACTAATTTTCCCTTAATATGTATTGGGTATCTATTCTGGATCCACCTTAGTGACTTCCTTTAACACATTTTGTTGCCCAAATAGGATTTGAAATTTAAAAAAAATGAGAAGTGTATGCGATACTAATTGTTGTTGCTTATAAAATTATCTTTCATGCAATAGTTTTGTAATAAATTTAAACATCCGTGATGAGCTCTCATCGAAAACTTAATAAGATCTTAGACTACAAGAATACAAATCTGAGTTTCATTTTCAAGTCTTCAAAAGAAAATAAGTCAACCTCAAAAGAAATTCATTACGTACTGATTTTAACAGGATTTAAATAATTGTGTGAATGTTACTATTTTTCACCGCTTCTACAAACATCGCATAAACGATATTGAATTAAAAGACAATTTAATCGAAGACGTGGGTATTCATTTAAAATATTTTATACGCTGCCGAAGATTATGTGGCAACATAAATTCTACCGTGATAGTCAAAAAAGAGTATCTTCATGTTTTTACCTCAGTTTTTAGGATTGCTAAAATGCTACAAATAAAAGTTCTTGATGCGTTAAAACGCTGAAAAAGTCGTGATCAAATAGAAAGCGCAAGGCTCAAAGCGACGCACGCAGACCAATCAGAGCGTTTTCACCGCTTTCGTCGTCACCTCTGATTGATCAGATCGCGTCGCTTTGCCCCTCGCGTTTCCTATTTGATCCGGGCTTTAGAGCATACTCAGTCAACAATTGATAATTATATTGTTATCCAGTGTTTGTGAATTATTATATACTTATATAAATAGATAACAATAGTTAAGTTTCACAAAAATCACACTGGATATACTGTTTTCTTAACTTACATGGTTGAATTGTGTTTGATCCTGGTTGTCAGGTGTAAAAGTAGAAACGGTTTTGCTTGGAGCAAAACGCGGTGTATTTTTCATGAGAGGATTTTAAATGCAAAACATAAACCAGACCGGAAACGGAGGTTTTCCTTCCTGTTACTCAAATGCTCTATCATAAAACATATCGGAGTTAACTTCACATGTAGTTATTCGCCTTTTTTGGTGACGCTTGGTGTTTAATCTAATTGGTGTTGAACAATAAACTATGATACCAAATTGTAATTCATAATTGAATGATTACATACATCAAGTTGTAATTCATTCCTCCTTTGAAATTGATATTGGCGACTAGCTGGATTAGTATTAAAAATAAGCCGTGACGTCACTTCCGGAATACGTACACGAAGCGCGTTACACAGCAAAAACACAACAGCCACCTACATTCAGCTTGACGGTCCGATAGTAGTTAAATATTATTCTCACTGGAGCAACACAAAGGATTATTGGTGACGGCTTCAGGATCAATCCCGAAGGGAAAGAATCGAGTATACCTCGTAATTTTTAACCATGTTCAGATGACAAGGACATGTAACTTGACATAAATAGTCTCATACTATGAAATGCGAACAAACCATTAAAACGATGTTTACAAAACTCAACTGAAATTTCATCGGATCATTCATAATTAGCATTGGTTCTCGTTATTAGAAATTAAATAATAATTTCATTAATTAATCAGATTATAATGTAAATGTACTAAGCATTCGACAATTCACCTGTGAACTGTTATGTATTGATCGCAGACCTTCAACAATAGCCTGAAGCATTGCTCAATGCGACGGGCTACTACCTACCTGCGTGATGTCGGCGGCGCAGTTTCAATTCATGTGATAACCTAAATGTATTTTTCTCTTCTGTATCAGTGAAACTCTTAATTTGTCTGTGCATATCAATTACTTGATATTATCTTTTTCTTGTCGCAGTTTGGCCCAATATGGCTCTTGTACTTATAAAACCCAACTCTAACCATTCAACAATTCAAATTCAAATTAGAACTCAAACTTCGAAATAAAACTGTTCGTAGCTGAGATGGGTTTGCTAGACAACTGCTGTTAAATATGAGTTGGGAATTAAAAAATTGTGTTTTCAGTCGGGTATTAGTTTATAGAATCTGGATGGTTGGATTTGAAAGTTGAATATATATATATATATATATATATATATTTTTAATCATTTCTGCTGAAATACATTTCGTAAAATTTAATTAATTTTTCCTTATTTAAATGAACCAAGTACAAAGCTACCATTAGCCATTCCCTTTGTCTTTGATCGACATATTTTAATCTCTCTGCTGCTTACCATTTCTATACAATTCGAAAAAAAATTGTTTTTCGAATTTAAAAAAAATCTATTTTGAATTTCATCTGAAATTGCGTTTGGCGTAGCTTTTCCTTTCCTTTGTTGGATCCAGTGCCATTAAAATTAAACCAACCATCTCATTTCAATAGCAGTATTAATTCTAACATTTTCTTCAATTATAAAAAAATCTTTTTAAACATACAATTCCCATTACTTGGTATATTATTTGAATAATTTCCTCAGAAACCAAAATTACACCATTTTTCATTGACAGACGCATTCACCATAAAAACACTAATTAATTGTGCACCAATATTTCCATTATTTATTATTCCGAAGAAAAAGCTTACGAAAATCCCCAATTTCAGTAAATAAATATGCAATATAGAATTCGTTTATTTTTTCAGTAATATGAAAGGATGTGTGTTATGTTTTTTGGATACGAATTTTTATTTATGTGTATGGATGTATACCATTGTAAAATCAAACTTCAAGACCAGAAATATAATTTAAATTGTAAAGTAGGATTTCTTAATTTTAACGAAATTAAAAGCCAAATTCAATTGAAAGACCTAATCCAGTCTTTATATCAACAATGCCTGTGTTTTTATTAAAGTTCTAACCAGGTACAAGTTTCGGAAGTAAATAACATTAAAACCTTTTGTTAAAAGATTTCATCCAAGGTGTTTTATATTTAAACAGTAATGCAATAGGCTTAGCATTAAAATATAGCAAATTAAATTCATTCATATATGTGGTTTATATCAATGTGTGCCACATAATAATGTTTTATTCTTTGGTGGTAGGGATTTTAGCTTTTCATTGTTGTATTGGTGTGATTTTAGATTTCAATACCATGACAATAATTACATACACTTGTCTATTCAACGATGTATTTTAATATTATACACAGGATTATTTATTTATTGTGGTCAAATGTCTCCATTTTCTTCCATATAGTAATTTTTTTCTTTATTGTTAAAATTATTGACATTTGCTGTTGAAAAATTGGTTTGGTTCAAAAGTAACAAAGCAATAAATGCAGATTAAATATGACAATTAATCATTACTTGGCAGTGCAGATTTCGTATTTATTTTTTATTCATTAGTTTCCGTCCGTATGTTTGGTTTGAATAACACACCACATGCCAAGGTATGTGATATATTCCTCAACTGTTGGGTGGTTTAAATAGATCTTTAACCCTCCAAGTGGTTTGAATGAGATATCAATTTCTAACAAATTTTGTTAATAATGAGATCTCGTTCTCATGACATTGTCAATTTTTCGATGATCAAGATAGGACAGATATCTACAAGTGACGAGATACCTCGTTCATCAAGATGTGATCTGTTTTGCTAATGGCGAGATACCTCGTGGAGACAACCACCAGGTGGGTTAACCCACCTGGTGGTTGTCTCCACAAGTGGTTTCAACGAGATATCTCGTCCGAGATCGTGTCAATTTTGCTAATGACGCGGTATATCGTCCATGAGGATCTATTCAGTTTTACTAATGACGAGATAATCTTCGAGACAAAACTGCCCTATTTTCCATAGGGGAAATGAAGATCCAAGTAAGAAAAACAAATTGTCCCTTGCTCTGAACTGGTGACAGTTTGTAACAGGTTTTAGCATTAGAAGCTGGTCACTATAGGACAGTTTTAAGATGGATCTTGTACTGTGAAAAACAAATTTGGAATTTTATAGTGTTTATGAAATTTCATAAGTTAACTGAGGAATACAAGGAGACCCTATTTTGGGTTGACTTTTGGCTGTGTTTTTATTTTCATTGATGTTTGTAGTCGTTCATAATCTACTTTAAGTCACCAAACCCGGTCTAATTAGCCCTCGTGGAGCATAAAAAATGACCGTAGTGTGACAAACCAACCAAACCGATCAATCTCGTCTTTCAAAACCGACCCAATTCACCAACCACCGCAACTTCCTCCTCGACGCAATAACACAACGACCTTCTTTACATTTACATACATTATTACACCACTCCATTCATTTCCAAGCACGCCGCGCACAGGAAGCGACGTACGCTGCCAAGACCTCCCCTGCATCAATTGCCCCCGTGAGTTTAATAGCACCCAACAACGCAGTGAGTAATTTCACGGAATCACGATAGCCACGTCTGGCCGGAACTCTATTTCTAAATGCTGGAGGATCTGGAACTCACCCCTCAACCACGAAGTCAACACAATGACGATGTATCGCGTGATTTATCGGCCACACTTTGCCGGCCTTACCGCATGGAAGATTGATCGGGTTTTCGGTCCCTAATCTTCACGTGACTCGGTGTGTTCCACCGTAAGTCATACCTCGCAGGGCATTGAATTATTGCACGTACAGCCTCAAAGTGTTCCGGAATTTATCGTCTATGCCTTCGATATTGCTTATATTAAATACGAATCTCGGTGTGAGGTGTATGGGATTAACCTTGCTTATGCTAAGGCCACAGTCCGTAAAGTGGTTCCACAAAGGCATGTAGAATTATTGATGTATTTCGTCTACCTATCCATCATGGCCGCTATATAAAAGTTGATAAAGGTGGATATGCATTAGATCAGCTTAAAATTAAATGATTTGAAACAGATTTACAACAAAATTTTAGTCGCTGCATGAGTTTGTTATGACATTGCTCACATTTTTGATGTTGCGTATATTAAATTTGTTGACATTTGCTTACGCAAAGCCAACGCACATATGGTATGGTAGGTAGTTGAATTAACGTCGCACTGGAGCAATTGATGATGCTTCCGGATCAATCCCGAAGGAAAAGATTCGAAGACAACTCGTAATTTTTGAACCACGGTCAGATGACGATGTCGAAACCTAAGCTAGCATCCCACTCTCCAAACTTTCACACCAAGCTAAGGGTAGGACATTTGATACCGTGACTGGTTTGTCATGCACCAACCTCCACGTACACGACGGTCTTTGGTTGGATCAAGTTTCGAACTCGCAACCCTCCATTTGCTAATCCGCTACTCTTCCAGCCGAGTTACTGCGGACCCCCACGGATTTGTAGTAAGTTCATTGTATGAATATAGTATCGACTGACCTCACTGGCAATGCCATTTTACAATAGCTGATCAAAATCGATTTCTATTTTTTTTAATCTTTGAACAAACCTTCCCAAGTCATCATTTGGCCTGCTTTGGTCTGGCAAGGTAGTATCTCTTTGGACTTTTTGAGCGCATGAACTTAATTTAGCTGTTTAGCCAGACCTTAGGAATAAGTAACGAAAAAAGCATTGGTAGTGCAAAACAGATTGAATATCCTTCCATGGTTGTCTTCACTCTTTAACATTTTTTAGCTATTATAGAGTGTGTATATCTAAGTAATGTATGCAAAAGTTGTGAGAATTTTCAAGTGTAGTCAGTCTCATTTTTAAGGCCAGCAAATGGATATACTCAGACAGAAGAAAGGTTTACTGACACAAACGAAAGAAATACACCAGAGTAGTTATATGAATTTTTGTCAACTAAAATACGCATATAAAAGCTACTTTATCTTGTGTTCATTCTATTCATAATGACAGTTCAATGTGAAAAGCGTATGTAAGTGGATTTTAATACATAAAAGGCCATTTGCACGTAAAAATTGTAAGAATTAAATGTTGGATGTAAAAATACAGATTTCTTAATTTAACATAAAAGCTTCAAGTACATTTTAATTTCTTGGAAATTTATGTTCTTAAAAACTGAGTTTAATTTCGGTTCTCTAATGTAACGATTTATGCATGCTTCGGAAAATTTAAACTCCGGAATAAAACTATGCATCGTGTCCAAAGCCGTTTTAGTTTTTCTTCAAATAGGTAGTTTATTTCGTTCATTTTTTAAATAAATTGAAGGTTCTCCATTAATTTCAGAAGTTAATTCCAAGCAAAAATAAAAGTAGGACCTTATATCAAAATATAGTATAGTCTAAAACAAAGAGCAGCGGCCGATAAAAAATTTCATTTAGAAGTCTTTAAAAACTCGTCTTTGATGAACCTAATGCACTTATTAAATTGAATCTGAACAACAAATTTATGGGCCCAACTACTTTTGAAGTTATTAATGTGGATGTGCTACTCACGTGTTGTGTAGTCATTAATATTTCGCTTCCATCACTTGAAGCTCGTTTATAGCAGCTGTATAAAAAGACTAAGTCTTTCAAATATCTCACACAAGTATTTTATTATTTCTTCAGTGTGTTACTTTTATCCATTACTTCAAAATGTTTTCCATCTCAATGCAAAAAAATAAAGATGAAAATTTTGAGAAATGGTTCGTTTTGTTCATCAAGGGGAGTGTGCTTTAAGCTGCATAAGAAACTCCTTTTCAAATACTTATCTTTAATCTCCTCTTTTTAAGTTGAGATTTTTTCGATCATTTTTCTAGAAAAATATATATACTGTATGTTCGAGGAAAATTCACTTTTATACCGCTATTTTTTCTCAAGAATTAATGATGGAATTAGAGTGATAATGGTGTGTTATACATGAGCATATGCATTTTAAAGTCTAAAAATCAAGTCTTAAAAGTTCCTTAGCGTTATCCATGAAATATTACGTATTACAGCTTTAATTTTTTTCTGCACGACAACGAGAACAGCAAGGTTGAATATCCACAAAAAATGGAGTAGTGGTTGTCTTGAAGACCACCACGGCGTCAACCTTTTGGCTTAGTACTGGGAATGATTGTCTTGCCACCCATTTGTATAAAATTGTATTTGAGCCTTTCTTCCCTATTCCGTGGACCCCATGGAACCTTGTCTAGATCCTTTAGGTCCGGGGACAGCACTTTGGGAACCGCTGTTCCAGAATCGATAAATTCAGAGGTATTGGCAGGAATGCAACGAAATCAGTCAATAATGCAGTGGACGTTTAAACATTCAGGATCAGCTGTACGAAGCAATTTCATTTTGTAAAAGGATGGGATTACAATCTATCAAGTGTCAAATTAAAGAGGTTACACCTAAGTGTGAGTATAAACGAGTTAAAAGTGTTGTAGGTTTAAAGCAGTACATACAAATCTGAGTATTCAGAGAATTTAAAACATATTAGGTTACAAACATTAGTAAACAAACTAGGTTATTGACTTCCGTTTTAATGTTGATCGTTAGTATCTGTTGACTTAATCTTTTTCTGTAACAAATTTAAATTGTGAGGAGTTTAAGGCGAAATTTCACACCGTGAATTGGATATTTTTCAATTTATATCGGTTTCTACATTTTCCTGCAATTTTTTCTATCATGGTAATATATATGTTTACGTTAATTGCAATTCATTTTGCCTATATTATGCATAAAGCAGAAAATCTGTTTGTCTGAATCATTAAAAACTCTCGAGCTCTGAGGTCTGGAATCATGAAATTTGCACACCTTATTATGTCTGGAATTTCTAGATCTACTTTACTATTTGCAGCTCTCTACGTGTTGTTTCCTTAGAACAATAATATTAAGATGTATTGCAGAACTTTATGCAAGATACTAATCAACAAAAAAAGCAAAATGCCGTCACGAACCGAGCAATCGGAAGAGGAAACAATACAGTCGACGGAGAAAAAGGTAATAAAACTGTTCGTAGACTCTACGAAACTGAGGAAATAGAGAGGCCACTTGGTTTGTCTAAAACAGTAAAACTCTTGGACAAAGCCGGGCTGTAAAGCTATTAAATAGTATAAGTCAGTAGGATTCCAATGTATTAAAATATAGCTAAATTTACAAAAACGACATTAACTTTCGTTACCCTTCCTAATGATTGTCTCGTCGAGGTATCCTGTCATTAGCAAACCTGACCAAATCTTGATGGACGAGATATCTCGTCATTAGAAGAAAACTGGACAGATATTGATGTCGTTATCATAAAAATATCGATAATATCTTGATGACGAGATATCTCGTCCTTAGCAAAATTGGTCAGAGCTTAATGGACGAGATATTTCGTCACTAGTAAAACTGGTCAGATCTCCATGGACGAGAAATCTCGTCGAAACCACATGGAGTGTTCAATGTAACGCGAGTGGCCAGTATCATCTGTAACAAAATAATTTCTTGCACCAGCCTTGGGTTGAAACACTAAGAGATAAAACATGATGATCATAATGATACGACGACACAATGAAATTTTAGTCGAAACATCAATATTTGAAATGAAGAAAAATGACGTAAGAATTAGGAAAGATATCACAATCTTGAAAATTCTGTACAACGCCAAAGTTTCTATTTTAAAATATCCCACTTTAAAAGAACATCGAGTATTCCAGCGATTGAATTACATCAAAATATATATTTATTTACCTCGTTTAAACCTTTATAAATAAATCCGTGAGCATCTCATTATTGCAGCTCCGCTTCATCTAGACATCCAATTAATTTCTTTCAGAGACAATTTTTATTACGCAGTCTATCTACAGTCTATTTGAAATAGTTCCATTCTTGCATAATTCTAATCCAATTTCCTTCGCTGTTTCAATGGCTTCATGTTTCTAAGCTCCCGATACCTTTTTCTTATGCTGATGGGGTAACCTTTCAGTGTCGAAACAATATCGAAATAACTTTCATGTTATTATTTCATTAACATAAATGACCGATAAAGTAAAACAGACACAAAAATGATATTAATTTTCAGTCATAAATGCATATTGAACAACACATTTCCATAAACTGAAAATTAATATTCCTGGAAATATAAACAATAAATCTTCAGATATGTCGATATTTGAGTTCTCAAATTCCTGCAGATTGATTACATTTAAAATTATATTTGCTATTATATTTGAAAATACTTTTAAAGATAAATACGGTGTCTTAGAAAATTATTAATTGTGTTGTTTTAACCCTCTGAGCGTCACGGGATTTCCAAACTGTCTGGTATTGCTTTTTCCACAACATAAAACATAATGGCTAATCAACCATCACTATTGATTGAAAGAATCTTAGGAAAGATTCCATTGGTCAAATAGTTCAAAACTCTTTAGAAGTCAAATAGGGAAGACTGCAGGTTATAGAGCGTATATATGTGTGTAAACCACTCACAGGGTTAACCCTCTAAGTTGTTTCGACGAGATATCTCGTACATCAAAATCTGACCAATTTTGCTAATAATAAGAAACCTCGTCACCAAGATATTGCCAATTTACTTTATGGTGTTGAGAACAAGATCTGATCAGTTTTCTTATAATGAGGAGATATCTCGTCCATCAAGATCTGGCCAGTCATCAAGGTCTGGTCAATCATCAAGATCTGGTCAGCTGTCTGACGAGATACTACGTCTAGACAGCAACCAGGAGGATTAAGGAATAAAAGTGAGTCCACTGTTCAGTCATTGAAAAATTAATGTTCCTAAGTGAAATGTTTACAACAGATTTAATTTCCTGGTGGTTAATCTTCAAGTTGAATAATGTCCTCCAGTGGCCAACAGCAAGAAGCAAAACTTGTTCAAACTATCACCAGTTCTGGGCAAGGGACAATCCCTTATCTCGGATTTTCATTCCCTCTTGGAGTATTAGGGCAGTTTTGTCTCGACGAGATATATCGTCTTTAGCAAAATTAACCAGATCTTCAACGATATATCTCGTTGAAACATTTTTAGAAAGTTAAACTTTAGGGACTAAACCACTTTACCTTCTGCGTTAGCGAACTTTTATGGAGGAAATATATTCTACTTTAAGGGACGCATATGAAATAACACAAATATGCGCATAGATTTAATCATCCTAATCTCATTTTCTCAAGACGGCGATGCTCTCAATCACTTTAGCGTCCGAATAGTAAACGTTTAGAATTTATATATCTGATTTAAGTTCTGAGAAATATGGAATGTGTTTATCTGATTGGTTTGGCATTAAAAACACGTTTCAATTTTGAAATTTCTTGGTACAGCGTGTATAAAAAGTTAAAGTTCGTATTTTTATATACATACAGTTCCTGGTAGAATAAATTATATATGACATCTATATACTTGATTTGAACCCTTTATTCAATGGAAGAATATTTATACAAACCGTTAAAAGCGTAACATACATTCTCAATCACCATACTATAGACATTTATGTAAGATGGCATCTAAGTTCGGAATAAACCCGGAAATCCATTTGCTACACCAATAATGGATTTTCGTCTAGGAATTACAGTTTCAGAGCACTCATCAAGCTGGAGAAGATTGAAAACCACTTATGAAAATTTGCAATCCTTTTATCAGTCTCAGCAATAAACTGTAAGAAATGTATGAATTGAGGAGAGTATACAAAGTTGGGCATTGAATTCATTCATTCTCTCAATTGATATTTCAACAATTTTTCAAATTCATACAGAAACAGTCTTTTATGAACAATCCAGATGAACTCTTCCAGGGAGTTTGGAATGTTACGGGTTCTACATTCCTTTAGAAACTAGAAATACGACATTGTGTTATGTGCAGATGCGAGAAAAAATAGAGCCACTCTGCATCATTCCTAAAAGCTACCATTCGATAGGCATAAAATCTTTTAAAATTCATATACATAAAATGTGTTTAAGGGGTCATCTTCATAAGAAATTGCGCACATACATCATCATTTCTATTGGTAGGTAGGTAGTTGAATTTAAGTCGCACTAGAGCAACACAATGGGCTATTGGCGACGGTCCGAGAGGAACCCAAAAGGGAGAGATCCGAGGACAATACCACGTAATTTTGTACCACGGTCAGGGAACCAGATCAACACTTTAGTTGCCAAACTTCCACACCAAGCTAACGTGAGGACATTTGAGATGACGACAGGCATAAAGTGCACCAGCGCCCACGTATATGACGATCTTTGGTTAGATCTAGCTTCGTGCTCGCAACCCTCTGGATGCTAATCTGTTACTCTATGAACCGCGGCTCCGGTTTCTAATGAAAACTCAACTTTTATGCGAAACTATAAAATACTCTGGGCTATTTAATGCTATTTTTGAATGATACGATTATAAAGTATAGAGGTTTGATTCCTTTTCTCTAATAAATGATAGTTGTAGGCTGAGTAGGTTTGATTCCTGTTTGCATTTCTTTCTTCTGTGTCATTAAAAACTTTCATTGTTTGTACATGTTCATTGCTTGATGTTGTCTGTCTTTGTGCAACTTGGCCTTGCACCGTAAAAACAACGCAAACAACTTTTTTGCCACTCTACATACTACCTACCTATCTCTTATCATACGAGGAGATAAGGTATAGGTAGGGAGGAAGTTGAATTTACGTTGCTCTGAAGCGACACAACGGGCTATTGGCGACGGTCCGGGATTAATCCCGATGAGAAATATCCGAGGACAAAACACCTTAATTTTGAAGTACGCTCAAATGACTAAGTCAACATCTGAGCTATATATAAGGTAATAGGTCTTCACCCATACAAATTTTTATCAAATGCTTTTGAACGTAGTGCCCTTTAAATGGTTTAAAAATTCACTTATCCATATTGTCATACAATAATAAACATTAAAATTTCATAGAATTAGAATGGTAAAAGTAAAATTAGCTCAATGCATTTTAAATCTCCAATTGGTTTGGACGATATATCTCGACCATGAAGATCTAGCCACTTTTGCTAATGACGAGATATCTCGTCAGTCAAGATCTGGCCACTTTTGCTTGACAATATACCTCATTAAGTCAAAACTGCCCCATTATTCTCTAAGAGGAATAAAGAACCATGTAAAAACTGAATTGTCTGTTTCCCCAAACAGATAGCAATATTGAATAGGTTCTTATATCAGAGGCTCTGGCTCCTACAGGGAATTTTCAACGCGAAGATGAACCACCAGAAGGGTTAATTTCAATATTCATTAATATTTTGAGAGAACATTTTTAACATTTGCCATTCAAATGTTAAATAACACATTTCCTTACCCATCTGCCATGCAATAATGCTAACATTTCAATTTTAAAAATAAATAGTGAGCATCATAAAGCTAATTTAATAGATTTTGATTTCAATGTCTATCAACTTGAGATGAGGAATACAGCGAAATATTACTGGCAAAATGATCAGTGTTGGGCATACTTTAACATCGTGCCATTTAACGATTAAATACTTTACCCATCTGCCACAAATATTAAATAGTGAAAATTTTGTTTGAATTATGAATGGTAAAAATTGTAAAACTATTTTAATTGGATTTAATTTCAATATCCATCAGCATTGAGAAGAATATAAACAAAACAAATTTTGCGCTGAAATCATCAGTTATTGGCATTTGTTAGCCAATAGCTGATACTGTGTAGCAACGAGGGTTAATTTCTATTGTTACTGTGTTTCTATTATTACTGTTAGCTATTTGTTACTGTGTAGCAACGAGTTACTACACAGTAACAAATAGCAAAAGTTCACTTTCAATTAGGAATGGTAAACGTTTGACCCTCCTGGTTTTTGGTTATCTTTCAGATATTTCATCATTAGCAAAACTGTGACCAGATCTCGATGGACGAGATATCTAGTCATTAACAGAGAACTAACCAGATCTTGATCTCATCATAAACAGAAATCGCCAATATCTTGATGACCAGATATCTCGTCATTAGTAAAACTGGTCTGATCTTGATGGACGAGATATTTCGTCCAAATCACTCGGATGGTTAATCTGTTTTAATTTCAATATCTATCAGCATTTCGATAACACAGAAATATAAACGAATCCAGCTTTGGCTAAAATCATCAAAGTCTTTGACCCAACTATGAATAATCCTTTTCTTACTGTTCATGCATAAGTTAATTCCACTCTTCCAGCTTCCCAGCGATATTTTGTTTCAGTGAAACAGAAGCGATATTATACCCGGTTGAAAACTTACCATTCATCACAGAGCTGTCAGCATGTGGTAGGGAAGTTGGACGAAAGTCTCTTCCTCTCGTGATGTAACCTTTAATAATAGAGGAGCTCAATTCCTCTTTGCTTACTGAGATGAGACTTTTTTCGTGTACCTCTCATTGAATATTGATGGTGTGTTTTGAAATCCCATGAAAGTATGCATGATCTGTCAGCTACTGTGTGCCAAGGATGTGTGTTGTGAAGTGATGCAATTTGGTTACAGTGTTTACTGTCAATCTTTCACTTCATTAACTCAAATGGAATAAAATATTTAGTAATTATTAAATTGAAATGGCTTGTACCAGATCTTCCCCGTTACATCATGTATGTAACTATTATATTGCATATCCCTTAAATTTTTATAACAGTGCATAAAACATTATTACACAACAGTGGCTAGATAGTGAGTTTACAAACTTTCGTGAAAAGAAGTATATGAGAGGGATTTTTGATGCGAACAAACCAGAAGAAAAGCGAAGATTTTACTTCCGCTATCCAAATATTCTTTCGAGATGTTAATCACCATTTTGGAGACATTTGGCGTTTAATCTAATTGGTATTGAACAACCAACTTTCATATAACAATTCGAAATTTATTCTTAGACTCTATTGGTGAAGTGCTGAAATCGTATACGAAAAGCAAACCAAGTGACGTCACATTTAGAATACGTTTAGGTATCATGCTCCTCAGCGGAAACACTACCACTACCTACTTTTAGCGTGACAGTTAAAGACTCTCCCAGTTCGTATGGGATGGATTACTTTAAATCATTGATTATGGTCATTTTAGAATTCACTCTAATTGGCGTTCTCCTATCAACATTCATATGTATCAACACCCACTTAAAATTTTGGCATTTCAATTGGCGAAGTGGTGGAATCGTATTCGAAAAACACGCCAAGTGACGTCACGTTCAGAATACGTATAGGAAACTTTTTCTGCCGAAAAAACACTACCGCCGCCTACATTAATTTAACAGAAAAAGCTTCCTATAGTTCGTATAACGTGTATACAAAACAATACTTATAAATCCCGAAAACCGCTTAGAAATAAAAAGCCCCAAAATACAAAGAATGTAAAAAAATGCAAGTCAAGCTTGGCATTGGTTATAACAAGCATGCACAAATGACAGACTATGGCGAGTTAGCATTTGAGTCACGTGGATTTGAACGACCCTATTTGTTAAATTAAGGTGCAGATTAACAATGGATTCTCAAAATTGCCGTCCTCATCTCTGATTTTGGCTCCGAGTTGATCGTTCGATGCCGAAAGTGATAGCAGTGGTTTCATACTATTGTTGCAGGGCGATCCCCATACATGATTTTACAAATGACAGCCCTTTTTTCTGTTGTGTTTACTATCTTTCTAGAAATGGAATTCTCCAAGATCATCTAACTTCTCACCAGTGTCTCATTATTACCTCTTTGTTTTTAAACTGGTTCGTGGGCACTCTTGTTACCTTATTACATTTTGTTTCCAAATAATTGTTGTTCTTGCTATAGCAACCGTGGGCCGTGGTAGCCCAGTTGGTAGAGTCGTGAATTGACAACTGGAAGTTCGTAAGTTCGAAACTCGGTCGAATCATACTGGCGTGTGTTTGGGGGTGCCCGTTAAATGTGCCGTGGCCTCAAATGTCCTCACATTGGAGTGGTGTGGAAGTTCGGAGAATTGTTGTCCTCGGGTGTTTCCTCGGTGTTGTCCTCGGATATTTCTTTTCGGAATTGATCCAGGACAGTCGCCAATAGCCCTTGTGTTGTTCCAGTGCGACGTAAATCAAACTACCAACCTATAACAATCCTAAAGATCACATCATTTTATCTCTTCCATTCTAATGAAGCTCTATGATTGAGCAATAGAGCTTCCGAGTCTGTTGTTACGAGAAATCCAGTCCCGGGAAGATTAGGAGGTGATAATCATCCATGATGGAACTGGAAGTTCTGCAATTTGTGAATTCCCTCGAGGAATCTGTCGTGGCCTCAAATGTCCTCACGTTGACGTGGTGTGGAAGTTTGGAGAGTGGGGTACCAGCTCAGATGTTGACCTCGTCGTTTAAACGTGGATAAAAATTACGAGGTGTTGTCTTCGTTAATTTCCTTTCGGAATTGATCCAGGACACTCGCCAATAGCCCTTGTGTTCCAATGAGACGTAAATTAAACTACCAACCTATGGCAATCCTAAAGAAGAGCCCATCATTTTATCACTTTCATTCTAATTAAGCTCTATGATTGAGCAATAGAGCTTCCGGGTCTTTTGTTTAGAGGAATCCAGTCTCGTGCAGACTAGGATGTGATAGTTATCCATGCTGGAATTGGAAGTTCTGCAATTTGTGCATTCTCTGGTGGAATGTATTCCCAATTCTCTCCAGGTGTGCTGCAAGGCTATCATGCTAACACTGATACGTGTCAGTGCTACTTTGCTTGGTTTTGCTTTTATTGTCCTGTCACATTTTTTGTATAGTGTTCCATTTCTTTCTTTTTTAATTTTCGGATGGCTTCTTTAGGCAATTATATTCCACGTCTTTAATAGGCTAATGGAAATACATTACAATTATAATACGCAATATTTTGCTGTTTAAGTCCAGTCAACACATAATAATAATGTGGTTTAATTAACGAATTCTTTTATTAAGTAAGCACAATCACAAAATCTATCCGAGAAGATTTAGGCTGAATAGAAGAGATTTTCTCATTTCATGAAGTTTAGTATAATTCATTGTCTGCAATAAATGATTTTCATTTCATGAATTTCCGTTAGAGAAGAAGGAAGTTAAAACATTTTAAAAATCTAATTGTGTGATAATAACTCTGTCCCTTAACAATGTCCCTGAATCAATAAAATAGTGCATTAATTATAAGTCAATAAATAAAACAACAGCAGATACATTTATAAAATTCGTCGGAATCAAGTATTACTGAAGTTTTAGTATCATATATGTTAATTAATTTTGTCCCAAACGTACAAAGGAAATAATATTATTTATAACTAATGAGAGAATCTAATACTAGATACTTAAGCTAAATTAAAACAAGGAATTCAATAAATTTAGTACACAACATTCACTTATGAAATTCCGAACACATATATTTATTAAAACATTTTAATTATCATGTTTTCATATATTGAGCCATTGAATATATGAAAACAGTTTTTTCAACATATTCAGTGGCTAAATTTTTTATTAGGTAAAAACACAAATCATAAAATGTATCTGACAAGATTTAGACTGAATAGAAGTTTTTTCGTTTCAGAAAGTTTAGAATTCATAATCTGTGAGAAATGATATTCATTTCATGAACTTCTGTTAGAGTGGAAGTTATATCATTTTTAAAATCTAATTGTGTGATAGTAGCTCGATTTGCTTTAGTATCATATCTGTTAAATAATTTAGTCCCAAACATACAAAGCAAATTAATATTATTTATAATTAATAAATGAAACTAATACCAAGTATTCTAGTCAAATTAAAACGAAGAATTCAGTAAATGTTTTTCAACCCAACACCCATTTATGGAATTACAAGCTCATTTATCTATTAAAACATTTCAATTAATATAGAATTATGCGTGAAAACATATTTTTCAACATTTTCAGCATCGCCATTGGCCATTGTTTAGTATACATTGCAATTAGGCTAACAATCATGGCTAATAATACGATGCCTTACACAAACGGGAAAATCGTTCACCCATTTAAAGGGACACAAAGAGCCTGATGGCATGTATGCTCATTGTCCATCCATGTACGTTTCTAAAGGATTGCTTCAGTAACTGGATAATAGCCAAATATATTAAATGGTATCAATTACTATTGAAGGAATTTACATGGCTATAACATGGACACAAATCAATAATGTAAGACTTCACTTACGTAAAAACAGTTAAACATTTTTATATAAGAATAATTTAATTTAAAGAAACATTTTCGCGTTTCAAAGTTTGCTTTATGCAATATGTCTTCCAGGGCAGACTAGGTTTGTCTTATAACTGTTTTGAGTACTGTTATTTTATCCCTTCAAGTGGGTTCGACGAGATATCTCGCCCATCGAGATCTGACCAATTTTGCTAATGACGAGATATCTCTTCATCAACATTTTGCCAATTTTTTATAGTGACGAAACCAAGATCTTGTCAATTTTCCAATAACGAGATATCTCGTTCATCAGGATCTCGTCAGTTTTCTTCTAATAATGAGACCTTGTCTAGGCAATCAACAGAGGTTTAACTACTGTTATTTTGTTGCCTACTGCTACCTAAAATTTCTTCAGGCATTCTTGTCATAAATTATATTTTATTTTTTCTTATTTACAAAGTTTCGTTTGTGATGCTAATACAGTTGTGGTTCAACTGTTGTTTTGTAGATTGTGAGAGTGATCTTACTTAAACTACCATTGCTTTTATATTTGCTGCTATGAAAAAGATATTAAATGTGTAACCTAAATTTTATTTTAATTTTAAGTTTTTAAAATTTCGTTCACTTTTAACGAATGAGAATACAATTGATTTCTTTCACCTCCTAGTGGTTGCCTCAACAAGGTATATCGTCATTACCAAAACTGACCAAATTTTGATGGACGAGATATCTCATCATTAGCAAAATTAGTCCAATCTTGATGGACGAGATATCTCTTCAAAACCACTTGGAGGATTAAGATAGCAGGATATTCTATTCACAAATAGATATAAAAGTATACCGATTTGAACTATGCGTTACATATAGGAAAATTTAAGAAAATGTTTATATTCATAGAGAATACAAATATTATTTTTAATAATGCTTCCATTATTTTTACTTCTTCTGATTATTCTTTTCAATATTCACAAAAGTGTTCGTACGTATCGCAGATTTATAAGAAAGAAGAACTAAATCAAAAATGCAATATGAACTCCTCATTATTCTTTTCAATATTCACAAAAGTGTTCGTACGTATCGTAGATTTATAAGAAAGAACTAAATCAAAAATGCAATATGAAGTCCAACATTTCATGTTCGTCCTGAAATAAATTCATTAAAGACAGTTCCTAATGCTTTTTCGCAATAGAAATATTAATTTAATATAAATTGCACCGACAGTTAAATCTTAACGCATTTATCTCTTCTATCTTTCTGGGCTTAATGCATTCTAATAATGTTTGTACTCAATGCTTTTCTTTTAAACCCATGAACACATTTTTCTTTAATTGGACTCAATTTAAAGAATATAGCAGTTTTGAAATTATTTAAAATTGGGTATGATATCAACATCATGTGTGAAGAAAAATGTGATAGGTTTTAGTTTATTAAACTCATATTTTATCAATGCAGATTTAAAAGCACTGGATGTAAAATTTGTTTAAAAATACTTATGCAAAAAACATTGGCTGGGTTCCAATGGTTGTTTTCAGCTTATTTCATTTTACCATTTGATGAAGTAACACAGAATGTAAAAACTTAAGAGTACTAATTTTGTTAGCAGCTTTGCGTTAATAATATGTAATTATCATAATTCGTTTGCACTTCTCATTCAAAATGACAAAAACTGGAATCGTTCACTGATGCGTATATTTTGAGTTGCTATGATTAAATCTATTTTCTCATTACCTAATATCCTTATACGTTAGCCATTTCAGTTTAGTGAAGATTATACAAGGGAGAGAACTAATATTTTGACTGATTTTCGATAGATCTAATATTTGACTTTTGGCTGATTTTTAAGAGATGTAATATTTGTTTTTGGATGACTTAATCCTTTGAAGTAACAAACTAATAATAAACTCCGTCATTATGGAACAAACCCATTTCGATTGGAGCATAGAATTGTGTTCCTTAAATCGATAGTTATCAAAAGTGAGGTTTTTACGTAATTGATTGAGATCATCTTAGATATCCGAGAGTAGATTATCTTACATATAAGATTATTTTTCATTATGTGTTCCTGACGCCTAATCAAACGGGGAAAAATGGCATTGCTCTAAAAAAAAATATCAATTACTCTTTCAATATCAGAACTGTCAACCATATTATTATGATGTGTCATTGCTTCTGGAGAATATTAGTGCATTTTTAAAGTGATAGATACTTATTTTTCTATTTTCTTATACATATAAAAAGTTAAATTTACTAAACAATGAACAGTTTTCATGAAAATTCAAAGTACTCGTAATTACGAATTGCTTAACTTTGCCAATATTAAACTAAGAATGAAGGTTTAACTATAAAACACAAATTGAAATTAGCTATTTGAAAGATCATAACACACTTCATTTATGTAAAATGAAGCCTGCCACGGAATTAATAACTATTACAATATTTCGAGGGCAATTATATTATACTAACATCAATATTTTGAGACGTTCAAAGAAAAATCTTTCATCGTTTAACGGATTAAAATTAACTACTTAGAACTTTTATTAATACAAATTCGAACTATTTTGAAAAAATGTTTTGGGGAGTAATCAAAAATAGAATAAAAGGGTGATTTTTCGCGTAGAAATTCAAATGAAATATCCAGATTTCATTCAAATCGTCTTAAGAAGAAAATTACTAGAATTCTTTATGTTTCTACGTTACTAAATTTTTGAATTGAAGTTCCTCAAGATTATATTTTTAGTCTTGTGATAAACAATAAAGTTTGGTTTAGTGTTTGAGATTCATTTTAAAAGCGAGGTCCTATTTCCTCTTCATTTGACAGGCCAAGTACGGATTAGCTTTTCAATTTAACGAACTCAGTAGACATGTAGACATTCTTGATGATAAATCACATTTCGTAAAGATGGATGTCTTCTGCATTTGACTTTCATAAGACAGAGTGACCTTTTCATGTCATTGACCACATTACTCTTAGAGTATTTCTCATGATGAGAAGGAAAATATTTATTTGGTTCTGACGGCCTACTTACCCCTCCAAGTGATTTCGACGAAATATCTCGCCCATCAGGATCCTCATCAATTTTGACAATGGCGAGTTATCTCGTCATCAAGAATGTCTATTGAATTGCGAATGATGAATATATTGCAATTTTTGATGATGAGAAGGAAAATATTTATTTGGTACTGACGGCCTACTTACCCCTCCAAGTGATTTCGACGAAATATCTCGCCCATCAGGATCCTCACCAATTTTGACAATGGCGAGTTATCTCGTCATCAAGAATGTCGATTGAATTGCGAATGATGAATATATTGCAATTTTTGATGATGACGAGATCAACATCAGATCAGTTTTTTTCTTATGACGAGATATCTCGTCCATCAAGATCTGGCTAATTTTGATAATGACGAGGTACTTCGTCAAGACAACCACCAGGACGGTCAATTCTTCTAATGCATTGAATTGTTATATCATTGATTTGATTGTCGTGCCGTGTTAGGTGATGTAGTTCCTTAACCCACCACGTGGTTATTACAAGATATCTCATCCATCAAGATCTGATCAACTTTGCTAATGACGATATTTGACATCAAGATAATGCCGATATTTTGATGATGACGAGAGATCTGGTCAATTTTCTAATGATGAGACAAATCGTCATCACCTAATCTACAACCACCAGGAGGGTTAATTATCGAATGAATTCAGGTGAATAGTAAAACACGTGTTTTATTTAGCTAGAATTAAACAGAATATAAATCTCTTTCTCTCTCCCTCTCTTTGAAAATTAAACTAAAACATATTGCAATGAAATATTTATCGGAATACATCCGTTCACAATCTGTTTCGAATTCCCACATTTTTAATTTTAGTTAACTCTCCTGATGGTTATCTCGACGTTATATCTCGTCATTAGCAAAACTGACCAGATCTTAACCTCGTCGTCAGAAAAAAAATGTATTGACGATGAGATGTCTTGTCATTAGCAAAATTGGTCAAATCAATGGATGAGACATCTTATTAGCAAAATTAATCAGATATTAATGGACGATATATCTCATCATTAGCAAAATTGTGAACTAGATATCTTTTTGAAACCACTTAGTGTGCTATTACGGTATAGTTAACGCTATGTCCCCTCGAGACCTCTCGAGCTTTCGTACTCCAAAAGTACTTAAGGGTCCCTTTTAACTCAATTGCGTCATGACTCTTTCATCCGGAAGTCCGTACTCTCTTCAACCTATTTGACGCCATACACTACACTTATACAAAAACAAATGTCATTTATTTTGAGAAGCGTTTGCAAATGACAATCGAGCAAAACGGATTTCGATACTGTAATAACTACCATTGAGAATATTATAAATTCCGTTATAATTCAATCTTCTGAAATATATATAATTTATGTTTTGATATAATAAATGAAACTTTGTAGATTATTCATAAGAGTAAAGTTTTAATTTAATGAGGAAAAAATAATTAGAAATAAGCTAAAGTACGTGTTAAAATTTGATGCTTTAAAAGCTTACTACACCCATAAAGAAATCATTTTATTATACATGCAAATTACATTGGCGTGACACAGTAATTTGTATGTTGATTACTTTTAAGTAAAGGTTAATTTTTCTTGAAATTTCTAAATCGTGCTGAAAAGTATAAGCAGAAAGCAAATAAAGTAATTAAATCGAAAAATATATTAAATACTCGTATCAATTAACTCGTATCAGCAGCTTCAGGTCAAACTACGAAACTGAATTGTAGTTTCACAACTTGTGAAATGTAACATGTACATATTTCACCCCGACTTCAATAACTAAAGAAAAGAATTTTGTAGTTTTATGCGTGGAAGACTATAAATGCAGTCTAATGGATGCTACCAAAGTGCCACAACCGTAAATTCCAGTAGAGGGAAGCCGAGGCTCCAGTAGAGAAGAGTTGTGATAGTTTTGAGCTAACTTAAAGCTGTCACGTATTGGGTATCGCAATGTGACCACAGGTGTCCCATACGGAACGGTTTGACATTAGCTCTTTTTATACAGAAAAACAATGGCATGTATATACCAAAAACATCGGGATAAGCTGTCTTGGAAGGGAATATAGTCTAAGTACAATTTTTTTTATTAATAATGAATAAAGAAAGATACATCCATTTTCCTAATAAGCTAAATCTGTGTGGAATTGTTCCCTACTTGACAATGAAGTGCCCCTATAGTTTTACATATCTCGACCATGAAGTGGTAGTCTGAAATTGCACTATTTTTCTTCGTTCAGTTGTGAACTTAAATATGTCTGATATATTCCATACTTTCATACAAAACGTCTGACTCATAAACTAGGCGTAACTCATACTTCTCCAGAAATCTAAGCCAACTTTATCCGAAAACCATCCCTTCTATTCCAGATCCCTCGGATACCATGCGCAATTGCTTGGTCACCAACCACACCAGAGATTCGTAGTTCTTTCAGCGCGAGTATTTCCTTGACTGAAATCTGTGTGAAATAGTCTCATACGAGACAGTGGAATGTTTCTATTGTAATACATATCTCGACCATGAAGTGCGTTTTGGTAAACTGAAGTTAGGGGGTGGGGCTGCTTTTCTACCTTCAGCTACGAACCTATTTATGTTTGTGATCTTCATGATTTCAAATGAAACGTCTGAATCATGGACTATGCATAACTCATACTTCTCCACAAATCTAAACCACCTTTATACGACAACCACCAACAACACCCCTTCTATTCCAGGTCCCCCGGAAACCATGCGCAATTGCCTGGTCACCAACCACACCAGCGATTCCTTGTTGATCCAATGTGAGCCTGGATATGACGGTGGCTTGCCCCAGACCTTCCACCTGGAGGTGTACAGCTCCACGAACGAGCACCTCAGAGGGAACCTCACTTCAGAAGACAGTCCTAGCTTCCTGGTGCAAGACCTTTTGACCGGCACGTCGTTCATACTCGTGCTCTACGCTGCCAACTCAAAGGGAAGGAGTAATTCTGTGGCCCTGGTGGCCAGTACTCTGAGACCCGCTGAGAGGCATACAGGCAAGATGCAACCCTCAATTGATGTACCTGGTGCTTAAGGATTTATATCAGAAACACGATTCGAATTAGTTTGAGTGGGTTAACAGGGCTCTCAGACAAACATTATTTGGCATCAACCTTATATTGAAATATACGGAGCATGTGCGTGCAGCTTTATGCTATTTCTTCCAATCGCTCGGTTTGAATATCTGTCACGTGGTTGTGGGAAAAGCATGGATCCTAAATTATAAATCACTTTAAGTCGATTCTTAAGCCCACGTGATTTACTCTTCAGAGATCCTACAACGATTCTGCCCACATGCTCTGCATGTTTCATTAGAAGGTCAATGGTTATTTCTAAAGATCACTCGTTTCGATCTGTCCCGTGGTATGGGGAAAAAGTATGAATCTCAACGTTAGACTGATTTGGGAATTCGTGCTTCTGTTAAGGAAAGTTGAACTACGACTTGTAAAAGTAGAATTACGAAAGAGAGGATAAAAAATAAGATTTTTATTTCTGGTTATGAATTTCATTCCATATCAAAACATTTCAAATATCAAAATTTGAAAGTTGTGTAAACGAATGTATTATCTAAGAGTGCATTAAATTTTCTTTAAAATACGTAGCACTATATCGAGGCAGTTTGAACGGAAAGCAATATTAAAATGAGTGAGAGGGTGTTTGCTATTAAGCTGCTCTCAAGGTTTGAATATTTATTTCATCCACGGCTTCAGATACAATGATACTTTATACTTAAGAGATTAGAAAACTGCCTAGAGAGACTCTAAATATTTTACAACAACTTCATGAAAATATTCTGTTATAGAATAGGATTTAAGTAAAAATTTACGACTGCTCAATATTTAAAATTGGCTTCTATGCAGAACTCTTAAAGTGGATAACTTTAAAGCCAATGTAAGCAGTCATGTGAATGACAAATTATTCTCATAAATTTTAATAAATCCTAAACTAACTACGAAAACCAAAACATAGTTGATTTAATCGTTTAAATAAAGCGATTAAATGTAAATTATAACCGATACTATGAAAAAGCTGATTTAACCCAACTCATTAATCATGAGTTGAAGAGTATTTTATGGCATACGATTATTATTTACCAATGGTAAGTGTTAAGTGCATCTTTGATAAATTATGTTTGAATAAAAATCTAGCATCAGGCTCTAAATTTAAAAATACAAACCAATCACGGCTCTAAAAGTTTGTAACCTTTACGAAACTCTAAATCGAAGCATTACAAAAAAACATGAAAAGCTTGAAAAAAAACCGTCACTAATTATTGTGATTTGCTTTATTACTATGGCATGGAAATGATTTAAGTTTTTAAACAAGTTACATTTATCGATTCCGTTATTTTATCTGCATGATCTTTAAGTTTGCGTTGAATGCTTCTATGTATGTGTAATACAGTGTTGCATATCTTGTTTACTGTTAACTGTTGTTTACTGTATGGAAATGTATACAACTGAATGAATATGCCACTCTGTGTTGATATTGATTTATGCAATTTTTGCTTTTGTAGCCTTATTATTTCACTTCAAGTTATACTCTACATAGCAAATATATGTTAGATTGCTTGAAATTTGCATAATAATATCACTGAGCTAAATAATGTCATGCTTTTAGCTTTTGCATGCCTAGTACAGTGTATTTCTCTCTTTCTGTCTCTTCTATGCTTGTGATTTGTATCTCCTCTTCCTACAGTGGCATTGCTTGTAGTAGCTTATTGTAGTAATGTACTTGCATGCTTTGTTTTACATTGCTTCGATGTGGAAGCGTTTTAATTTGTTCGCTGTATTCGATATAACTGCATAGAGGACGTTTGAAAGTACCAAATGTTTAACTGAAATGTTAAATTGTTTTAGGAAATAGTATTGAAAAGACTTTAATGTAACTTATAAATACCACAACATAATTCATTAAAATTGATTTTAAAATGTATTGATGTTTTGCAGAAAAACAACGAAATTTTAAAAGCAATTTAAGCTTGCATTATTAACTGAAAGATATTTCCGAGTTTTTTAATACTGTTTCTAAGAATTTAAGAATTTTTTAGGCGGAAAAACCTAGTTCAAATTTGTAAGTATAAAATTATATGAAAAACTGGAGTAACTTTTCAAAACCAATTTCTTACCATTTTAATGATAAATATGGTTAAAATTGAAGTAATTGGTTGATTACTCCTAAATTTGTAAAGTGCCCATAATATTTTCAGTTATTTATTTAGGTTTTACGAGCTTAAAGTAATTTGATATTTTCTCTGCCATGATTAGAAAATTTGAAGTTCCAAATGTGCTGCTTAGTTACTGCTGGCATTACATTTGATTACGTGAAAATAATTATCATGTTTGCGTCCTATTTTCCCTTTATTATTCAAACTACTTTGCATTTATTTTTGTTTATGGTTGTTATTAATTTTAATGGCGTATTTATTCTGAGAAATATTAACAGTCCATCAAAAACCAAGATTTTAAAATCTAAAAAAAATCATAACAGTATATGGCTTGAAATAAAATTTTGAATCATAAGTTTTTATTTCCTTTTTTAATTTTTGTATTCCTATATATTAAAAAAATTACTAACGTTAATTATTAATTATTTCGTTACGAAATGTCATATCAATAAGTTTCACATTCGGAGCCCAATTAATCGTGTTTTTAATATGAATCAAAATTATACCAGATCATTTTTGATGACTAAAATAATACAATTCCAGTATTGGAAAGAATTTTTTGTGTTTTTTGCATCATTCTTAATTTATTAAAATATTTGTTTTCTCATTTTTCAGCCGAAGAAGATGAATCGATTTTAAGTCCCATGATCGGTATTTTAATCGGAATCGTAGCAGCATTTGTTATACTTTCTATTGTTATAGCCATTATTGTTCGTCTTCGGACCAGTGGGAATCGAAAAGGTTTGTAATTTTTACATTTTTATTTCATCCATTATTGATACTGTGATGTATCACTTAAAATGTTTTTAAAGTGGGCTATTTTTGTATTCAATTGGACACGAAATTTTCCTTTAGCACATTTAAAAATTTGAAATCAACGTTTCAATATTAAAATCAAACGTTTTAATATTACAAATCAATGTTTTAATATTCAAAATCAACGTTTTAATATTTTATCATGGGTTAACGGACTGATTTTGAAACTGGAGCTTTTAAAGTGAGGGTTTGAGCTGCAACGGTTATAAGAGGAAATTTTGCGCATTTAGCTACGTACATTAATAAAACACCTTTAACAAGAGCAAAAAAAGGAGTTGAACGTTTTGAAAAGGAAAATGTGTTCCGTGTTGGCAGTAGTTTGTAATTTTCAAATACAAACTTAGAGTCTTAACAAAGAGGGATGAAATATTTAAGTGTGTTTATTCCCTTTGTTTGGAAAAATGCAAAGCTGAAAGCATGCTAATTAAAGACATAAAATATTCAATCCAAGTTAGTAGTAAAACTTGGAAAGTAAAAGATCTTGAAGTAAATAATCTATGTATTTAGAAAAATATAAATTCTATCGCTATTACCTTCATTTTTACTGTGCTGTATTTCTCTGCTACTGTAATTGACGCTATACTTGAAGTATTAAATATTTACATAAAGATTCGGTACAATGTGTCAGGATTCTAGAAATTTCTCTGCAAAATCAAAAGCATAATTAAATATTAATATTTCATTAGAAATTCGATGTATCTGCTAATGTTTTATTGTTAATCTCATGATTTTAGAATGTCAGTAAGAAAAGTATTTCTGCTAATAAATGGATGGTACTCGAAAATTTCATGTCTTGTTTATCTTTGAACCTTAAGTTATATTGATTTTTCTTTAACGTAAACCTGGTGAATAAAGTATTAAAGAGATGGAAGAAATGATATTATCCAGTGTACAGGTCTCCTGAAGAAAATTATTAGTATACCGTCCGAAAATAAAAATCTTGTGTAGTGTGGCTTACTATGATGACAGGTTTTTTGTAGCGATTCTTATAAATAATATCCCATTAGACAGAATACAGGCATTTCTTATTATTGCAAAAGTATCACCGAAGCACTAGAATCAGTAATACTATGTTTACATTTATACTTAAATTACATTTACAAACTGCTTTCAGTTCTTGAAGATTCAGAACATCGATTACCTGATGCATGAATTTTACTAACCAAAACTAATTTCATTTTCATTAATATTTCTTACTAACCAAAGAAGAAAAACACCTTTGGTATCGAAAGAATCACAAATATCATTGAATTACTGGAAATTAAAAATAATTGTGCTGAGAAACCAAGTATATTATGTAGAAAAACTAAAATATTTTGTGCATAAGCAACGAGAAATTCAACCTTTATTTACTCCGAAACTATTTATGCAGCCGTATCCATGCAGCATCCAACTCTCTCTTGATTTTTATATCAATCAATAAAAATAAATTTCTCTCTCAGTAATTTACGAATTGAAAATGAAATTATTCAAGTTATAAACTCTAAATGAAGTCCAATTCTGTCTATAAGAATGATAATTCTATACCACTAAGCTCCATTTAGAAATCTATTAAGTTCCTCAATCACAAATATACTGAAATCATTAAATAATTACAAATCCAATCATTGAATACGCTACTGTGCACCATAAGAAGCAGATGTCACTAGATATTATCATTGATATCAACTTCAAAATTAGATCCTCACCATCCGAAGCCTAAGTTCTAACCAGACCCCAAGAGCCAGAGTAAGTTGTTTGTTATGGCCCTGAAACAGTGAAGACTAGATTATATATTATAAGAGAAGAAATATGCCTCTTTTTTCTGCATTATAAATTAGTAAACATCATGTACAAGGCAGTGGTTCATTATGAAATTCTACTGATCTTTAAGTATTCATAATTAATAAACTAAAATGAGAAAATAATTTGTTATAGAAGGAAAGAGAAACATCAACCTTCTTCTGGAAACCCTAACCAATACGCTTGGAAACCAGAATCTTATTACAATAGCGGTGCGTTGCCATTGTATTAACTTAACACCATTTATACTGTCTATCCCATTTAGTATCTAACTATGGAAATGAATTTAGACTCTATTCAATCAATCTTCGAGCTTGAGACTTATTAGATTGCCTCAATTGACTGCAATCATTAAGCAATTATATATCCCCTCATTGAAAGCGTTACTCTAGGCCATAAGAAGCCGATACCACTGTAATATCACTGTCATCAACCCTAGAACTCTAGTCCTAGTCCTTCCTAGAACTCTAGAAGTTGGTCCTCCCCACCCAACCTTTTACCAACCAGACTCCAAGTGTCAGAGTAAGATGTTTGTCATGGCCCTTACATAGTGACGACCAGGTTATAGATTATAAGAGAAGAAAGAGGACATCTTTTTCGGCATTATAAATTAAAATAAACCTCATGGTGCAAGCAGTGGTTCATTGCGAAATTCGACTGATCTTTAAGAATTGATATTTAGTAAATTGAAAAGGGGAAATAATTTGGTATCAAAGGAAAGAAACATCAACCCACTTCCAGAACCCCAAACCAATAGGCTTGGAAACCAGAATCTTATTACAACAGCAATGAGTTGTCTTTGTATTAACTTAACACCATTTATACAGCCCATACCCATTTGGTATCTAACTGCGGAAATGAATATAGATTCTATGCAATCAATCTTTGAGCTTGAACTCTATTAGATTGCCTCAATTGATTATAATCATTAAGCAATCATATTTCCCATCATTGAATGCGTTACTCCAGACCATAAGAAGCAGAGACCACTGTAATATTACTGTCATCAACCCTATAACTCGGTCCTTCCCACCCAAAGCCACTTACCGAGTTCCAACCAACCCGGGTGTCTGCGTAAGGTGTTTGTCATGTCCCCTGGCACTGGAACCGACACACTGAAGACCGGATTAAATATTTTGGAGAGGGAAATGTCCAGAACTACTGATTTAATTATGCAAATTAAGAGCCATAGCCCAGGAAAATTTATATAGTGGAATGGGTCTCCGACACTTGTCCTTGCAGACACCCGTCGGCTAAATAACGCATTTGTGTCTCGCTTTCTCGAGATGATTGGGTCGGAAAGCTATAGTGAGGCTTCATCTCAATCAATTATGAATCTTGCCTGGGCAAGAGGGAAGTTTTCGGATTAGGGAGTCTGATGGAAAAGAGTTTTGAATGGGTTTTGTTTGAGATTTCGAAGAAATTATCAGAGAAATCATCGAAAGTTCTCTCATATGGTACGTTTAGAATTAAAATTATATTTTCTTTATTATCCCCTGCTGCTTGTCTCGACGAGGTGTCTCGTCATCTGATCAGATCTGGATGGACGATATATCTCGTCTGTCAAGATCTTTCGTCGTCTCTGTCGTCATTAGAAAACTGAATAGATCTTGATCCCTCGTCATCAAAAAGTCGGCAATATTTGTAGGCGAGATTATCGTCATTAACAAAATCGGTCAGACCTTGATGGACGAGATATCTCGTTGGAGGGTTTAAATAATTCAAATTGTAACGATCAGAATAATTTTCTCTCTGACTAAAATTTTAAATTTAGAGATAAGGTAGGTAAGTAGTTGAATTAACGTTTCAGGGGAGCAACGCAATGGGCTATTATAGATAAGACAAAAACACAAAAATTGTACTTTTTACTACTTTTAGAAGTAATATTTTTCCTCTAGAAAATGATATCATAACGTATTATATGCCAGATAATCATCATGATAATCATGAACAGTTATGAAACCTTTAGGAAAGGAAGTTTTCGGATTAGGGAGTCTGATGGAAAAAGTTGTAAATGAGTTTCGTTTGAGATATTAAAGTCATAACAGAAATTATCAAAAGCCTCGTATGTTTTTTATTTGAATTATATTTTATTCCTTATTGAAGTTATTCAAATTGTAAAGATCGGAGACTAATTTTTTTATGTTACTAAAATTTCAAATTAAACGAAAACACAGAAATGCATTTCAACTTTTTTTACTACTTTTGGAGTTAATTTCTCTCAAAATAGTTATCACTATCATGCACCAGATAATCATGTTAATCATAAACAGTTATGAAACCATCACTGATAGGAAGGAAGATTTCGGATTAAGGAATGTGATGGGAAAGAGATTTGAATGAACTTGGTTTGAGATTCCATATTGAAAGATATATTTTGATAGATTATATGACAAACTATAAAAACCCCACTTTTTACTACTTCTAGTATATTTAATAATTTATTTTTCTCTTGAGATACATAGATAGCTATCATTAGGTGTCATACACTATAGCTATCATGATATACACAGTTCAGATCCAATAAAGGATCTCGCTCATTTAGCAAGAACAAGGATTTTAATCTGAAAGGAAAAGCAGTTTTGTATGGATTTTGTTTGAATTTCCATCATAATAATCAGCTATGTCGTCAAAAATTATTTTATTGTACAGGCTGTATATAAATCTATTCTAGTTAATATATTAAATTGTAGCTCAGTGAATTACAGGCTGTGCAAGTATGATTTCTATAGCTACCGTGGGTTTGTTTCTCTCTTATGTGTCACTAAAAGTTTTCCATGTGTATGTCCATTTACTTGAGGGAAAGAAACATTGCTTGGCACAGCTTGGCCAGATTGCACTTTTACAAAAAACTAAGCAAAATATAATAAATTGATTGAAACTACAGATTTGTCAACGTGTAAATTTTCCTCTTTTTTTATTCAGTAGATAAGTTTTAGTGTAAAGCTTTTACATGCCAATTTAAATATTGTATAAATGTATAGACTATGTGGTAAAGACTAAACTACTATTTATTTTGACTATTTATAGTACTTTCAATGAATAGTAGAGTTTAGATATTTAAAAAAGACACAAGTGTTAAATGTAGGTAGACGGATGTTACACAGATTAATACCCTGCATTAAATATAATCTACAAAATATAAATTTATTGCAACGAATAATGGTATTGAAAAGAATTTGTTTTAAACAAAAACAACGAAGTATTAGAACACATCACACTTTTAAGTAATACAGTGGCGCCCTCTTATCCTTTGTTACCTGTATCAAAATATATAAACCCCCAACCTTATTCCATCCCATCGCCTTTCAAGACGCCATTACTTTAAAGACACAGAACAAAATATTTTTACTTTGTTTACCTGATTTCAATCACTTCCCGAAAAACCCCTGTCCTCCAAATCGTTGGAAAAGATAAGAAACTTAAAAAAGAAACTCGGTACGAGCGCGCGTTCCTCTGCAGAAAGAATGTCCGAACCTGGATTAGAGTCCTTGTCAAATCGAAGTACCGGAGATACCAGGGAAGATCTCTGTCCGTGGCCATGTTACTAAAGGGATTTTATTCTCAGTGCCTTCACCTAAGCTGCGCGTTCTGAGCCTTCAAATCAGATTTTGAAGTGCGTACAGTGTCTTTTTATTTTACCCGAGTTATTTCATTGTCGGGTTTGAGAGGAGCAAAAAACTTCATTACTCTGAGATGGGGAGTGGAATTGAGATCGGAAGTAGGAGGAGTCTGTTTTTCTTTCATTGGGGGCTTTCATTTAAGGTGTATTTATACAATAGAATATTCTTATAATTTTGACTTTAAGAAAACACTTTTTTTAACATCATTGGTTTATGCTTAAAATCATTCCAGTGTAAAAATGTGATTACACTATAATTAGATTATTAACATGTATTTTGAATAGTGATATCTTAAATTCTAATTCGTTCAGAAACACAATTCCTGTTGGAAATTATTCTTATTATTAATGTTTGGACTCTCAATCAAGTTGCTGGAAGGAAAAGGTTTATTTTTACAATTTTTTTTACCAAGAAAGCATAAAAAAATTTAAAAATTTTCAGGAATTTGATATTTAAAAATCAACTAAAAATTCATTTCTTAACTAATAACTCTGATCGCAGGTTAAACATCCACTGTATTACATAAATTATAATGATGCAAAAATAATTATAGTAGATCAATTTATTGTTCAGTCATCACCTTTTGAACAAAGCATCAATTTACAACGATACAGTTCTTCAGAAATTGAGTTTAAACTTTTGGAAACACGTTTGTAATGTTGACGGTATCTAACGAAAACCCGTAAATTTCTAACGTTTATAAACCTTAAGAATTTTAACCGTTTATTAACATTTATTAACCTTAAGAATTTAAAAGTTAACTCTAGGGAGTAGTACTTGAAATTTCAGTTTTATGCTGATTTATCTTCTGTAATATCTATAATTGTGCTATGAAACACCCATGCGTGTATGTGTTGGAGGAGCATATACCAAAGCATGTATTTTTGGATAGTTAATTATTACAATTTAAATTTTGCCAGAATATAATATGCATATATTGTAAAAGATAAAATCATAGTCAAACGGTAATCAATAGTGCAAAAGTCAATAGCTTTTCTGAATTGGTAGGTATTTTAATTAACGTCACACTGGAGAAACATGGCGGGGTATTCGTGACCGTCCATGATCAATCCCAAAAGGAAAGATTTCTGAATCGTAAATTATTATGATTTCAATTTATATGGGAAGAATAATCTGCATTTAGAATAAAACAACCCATCAATAGCGCAAAATTCAATAGTTCTTCCAAATTGTTATTTTAATTAAAATTTTCATGATAGTGTGATATGCATTTAAAATAAAATAATAAAAACTTAAACCTTAACCAGAGTAAATAGTGTTTCGAATCGTTAATTATTATAATTTAAATTAGTTAGTATGTAATAAAAGTAGAATTCCTAGGCAAGCTGGTAGTCGATAGTGCAAAAGTCAATAGCACAGGATCAGGTATTTACAAAAACATAATATATATTTAATGTAAAAGATAAAACCATGTTAAACTAGGAGTTTTAATCGTTTATTATTATTTAAATTTATACACTGTAATATGCATTTAGAGTAAAAAACCTTATTAAACAGGTAGTTAATAATGTTTGTGAATTGACAATTCTTGTAATTTAAATTTATAAATTGCTTCTTCACCTAAATGGATAGTTATTTTAGAATTACCATGTATAAATATGCTCAAGGATTGCGACTTGTTTTACCTGTATAATATGAAAATTCATTTTTAATGTCTAACACATTACAATTAGTTCACACACAAACCTAACTTCCAAAAACATAAATTATAAAACAAAATTTAAATATAATCGTAATTTCTATGAAACAATAACCCTCGTCTCCTTATGAGATTACAGGAAAAATCTAATTCCTTGTTAATAACAAGCATAAAAAACGTCAAACATAATGGTATTGTCTCGCATTTTCTCAAACAATCCATCAGAAGAAGTGACTGATAAATAATTCATAAACTTAGGAAATAAATGTATAGACTATTCGCACTAAAGTGAAGGGCTCTTTTAGTAACTGCTGAAACATTGGATATTACCATGATGCTCTTTTATACACGTTTTTAAAGAAATTGTATAGCTTTGAGTGCTCTTTAGTAGTACTCAAGTACATTACATGGCATTTCCAAGAAATTTATTACTTTGCTGAAAGATGCGACTTCCACTTTGGTGGAAATGTTTTGTTTCTTTTCGAAAAAATGCATCTTTAAATGATAAACTATAATTACTTTGGAAAAATTCCCTTTCGCCAAATATTTTCTATACAACACTTAATGAAAGTGTTTGTCTGACATTTTCAAGTGTTTTATTTGGTATTATTATCGCACTTGATGTAGTGATCTAGTATTACTATAATCATATTCATTGTACGTTAATTTGCATTTGAAAAGCCGGCTAGTCCGAGAGAAAATATTTACAGCGTTATTTATCCTTTACGAATTGATAATATTTTCTAAAATTATTCACAAACTTTCTTAATCCGTATTATTTCATAGTCAACATTTTTAGTAAAATTTATATTTTACCCAATCAATCTGATCAAATGAGGCATTTCAAGCAATGAGGAATACAAACTATTAAGGACTTGGAATTAGTAATGAAAAATATGCATAAGCAACATCAAATGTACTAATTTTCAGTATAGATGATTTCAAACTTGGCCCAAGCAAATTAAAAAATCTCATTATAGTAGTTGAGAAATCGAGAAGAATTTTTATACTAGGGATGGAGGTAATTAGGACAGCATTCATAGAAATATGCAGTAGATAGCACCATATGCACCAGACAAGTTATCTCTCAGTGTTTGCTATCTTCATCAGAGCTAATCAGAAGTGCTTGATGGCTTCAGTGAGCTAGTTAGAGTTACTAAGACATTCACCATATATATTCACCATATTCACTATAGGAAGACTATAAAAGCATACGAAAAAATAGCAATGCTTTGTGTACATTTTATATACACAAATTTAGAGATCATTAAAACGTGTGATGGTAATCCTGTCCATAAACTACTGTCATAGTTTAGTTAATTGGTGTAAATTGTCGTACTTTTATTATTTTTTTATTTCTTTCGTTATTGGTATATTTATCTATCGTTATACTATTGTCCTTTTCATGCGTAAAAATTTCTTCTAGTTGGTTTTTAATGCTATAAACTGCGTACAACATGTAAAAGATTATGTGATAAGTGCATTGGAAACGTTTTTTTCTGATAAATAATCTGCATTCTGCTTAACATCTGTCAATATCTCAGCAACAAACGGATACTGCGATATCGCAACTCATTCTCACTTTCTCTCATAAGCTTTCATACTTGGCAATTTTATTGCTCCATTTTTTAGTGTAACGTCTGTTGATTCTAAGGTTTCAAATTTTACTGGAAGCTTGTATTTCAGTTGGGTCTTTTTGCTAATCTAACTGTTTGGGATCTTAGAAATCAAAGCGATTCGAGTAGGAGAAAACATTGTTTCTGCTTGGAGTTATTTCTTATTTGTGCTATCACGTGATTTATTTCATTAAGTGTTTTTTTACTTAGGTCCAATTTTTCATTGGTGAAGACAAGAATAACCACATTGAAACTGAAAGTTCTGTTTGTTTAAAATGTGAATTTCCATAGTATATTTGCTGAATTCAATTTCGGAAGGAAGTTTATTTTCCAAGACGTTCCACTTATCATAACTACGATGGTGACAAGTTGGCTACTGTAGCCATCTAAAGTCTCTTTCTGATTATATTTTGTAACGTAGACGGCCTTTGTTACAAAAATTCAATCAAAACTATTTCCTGAGAATACTGATATATCAGTAATCTACATATCCTTTATTAAACTATTCTAGCTCTACTCTTGCAGGAGAATGTATCAGTAATTTATTCATATAATATTATATCTAATCGTATAAAAAGTAAGACACGTCATGCTATATGACAGAAAATTTTCATAGGCCATCTTGGAATTTATTGAAGAGCTGGTTTTGTTATGAATAACCAATGAAGGAATACTAAATGCATTACAATATCTTCAAGGGTTAAATTATTTACATACTTCTAAATATTTATGCTGGCAAATATAATTTTTAAGTCAGTATGAGAAATAATAAGGAATAATTGCAGACTGTTCCTCTTAAATTCCCGTGGAATGATTAACATTGAATGTTTGGTGCATTCATGGAATATTTACAAGGAGCAATGTCATACATGAGAAATGCATATTGTATTCTGTAGTGCACTGTTTATGAACGGATAAGGTAGGTAGTTGAATTAGCGTTGCACAGCAGCAACACAATCGCCTTTTGGTAACGGTCCGGGATGAATACCGAAGGGAAAGTGTCGACAACCGCACCCCATAATTTTGAACAACAGTTAGGTACCAGCTCAGGTGCTGTCCTTATCATCTAACTCTCCAAACTTCCACACCACGCCAACGTGAGGACATTTGAAGCCACGATAGATTTAACATGCACCAGCCCCCACGTGCACGGCTGTGAACCGATAAGGATAAAGTGTTAAACATGGATTTGTAAGAGTTCGATATCTGTTTTCATCTATGAAAAGAATTTACTATTGAAGTGAAAGAATGTTGAATTTTATTTTGTTTCGAAAATTTCGAGATCATCGTGAATAAAAGAATAGCAGTAACAGAGCGTGATTATTAAACTGATTGAAATTTTTTGCAAAAATCTAGATTTCTTCAGTAAGAGCAAACACTTGAGCTTCTATATGTATAAAATAAAATATCCGGTAGTTCCCTGTCTCCTGTCTGTTCGGAATAATCTCAAGGATCATTGAACGGATTTTAATGCACTTATCCCCCATTCTATAGAACATTTGTCTAGAAAGGTTGAATTTCATGAAGAACTATTGTGTGATAAAAGCGAGTCAGAGAGGCTCTGACGATTTTAGTGAAGTAAGTCTAAGAAAAAAATCGTGTGATTTCTTGGCTTAAGATGGCAGACGCATATTCCAGTATGAAAATGCATGCAGCACTCACTCATAGCAAATGTGTCTGTTGGGTAAACACGTTTCTGACTGAGGAGCTCTAAAAAAATTTGAATATTGTATTACCTTCATGCCAAGACAGAAAACAAATATAAGCACAGCGACAGAAACGTAACGTGGCTAGAGTGAATCTAAATGTAGAATGTTTTTCTTGCGGTCAACTTTGCTTGACCCTTTCTTGCGTCATTTCAAAACAAAATATTTTCGTATTGACGTCAGAAGGATAAACGACTAATGTCGTTCTACAAGGATATTTTATTAGACCTCGGTTATAAATCGTATCCCCGCAAATTCAAAATAAAACTGGGGCTGGTTGGTAGCTTGCGCTTATGTATTCAGTGAATACACAATGTAAACAACATGTTATTAAAAACCAGTAAGAATGTAGTGAATGCACAACGTAGACAACATGTCATGACGAATAGATAAAAGAGTAATGAATACACAATATAAACAACATGTTATGGCGAGCCGGTAAGAATGTAGTGAATACGAAATACTGACAAAATGGTATGACGAACGGGTAAGAATGTAGTGTATGCACAATGTAGACAACCTGTTATGACGAACCAATAAGAATGAAGTGAATACACAATGTCGACAACATGTTATGACGAACCAGTAGGAATGTAGTGAATGCACAATGTAGATAACATTTAAGACGAACCGGTGAGAATGTAGTGAAATCACAATGCAGACAATTATAGTTATAGATAGTAGTATGTTAAACCACAAAAAAGTCCCAACATAAATGACGAACCGCATTTTACTACTCAGTCTAAGAACATAGCGCGCGTGTACCTATTTATTTGACCATTCGCCTCTAGTTGTTCATCATAAACGTTAGACTAAATGTATAAGTTTGGAGATGGCTAGTTAAATAGAGATTTGCCTTGATAGATAATACAATGCACCAACCGAAACCCGACTTCACGATAGCGATTAAGCGAACTAGAGTGAAGGACGTGCTCAGAACGTGTCATTCGAGTCCGCCCGGAACAGCACATCGCAGAATTATGCGGCTTTTCAAACTTGGCCTAAATGCGATGTTGTCTCGGTGGGTTTAATTCGAAAGGCATTATCAACGACAGTCGAATATTTATCTATGTAACAAGTAGTAGCAATAGAGTCAGCATGCTAAGAATTCACAGATTTGTCCCGGCAGATCATACATATATTAGTTCCTAGCTTTGAAAACATCATAATTAACCCTCTGCACGCATTATTCCACTATGTAAACTGCAGTTTTCCTTGCATGACCTATCAACAGTTTTAAAGTTTGGACTAGGAGAACCCTTCAAGGATTCTTTTAACCGATAGATGTGGCTATTTAATCGTTACGTATTCATGCAGATAATATGAATTAGTTTCTAGTTATGAAAACATCATAATTAAGTGCTGGTTCTCCAAAACTATCCTGTATTGATAGATAAGTAAACAGTGTTACTGTATACTACAAAACTCACCTTTAGCATCTGATCTTAATTTCCTTAACCATCCAAGTGTTTTCAACGAGATATCTCATTCATCACGATTTGACCAATTTTGCTAATGACGTGATGCGTTGTTATCAAGATATTGCCGATATTTTACTGATGACTAAATCAAGGTCTGGTTAGTTTTCTTCTAGTGACAAGATATCTCGTTCCTCAAGATCCGATCAGTTTTCCTAATGACGAGATACCTCGTTGGGACAACTACCAGAATGGTTAATTATTTTTATCTATTCATGTCGTTACTGTCCACAGTTATTATAGTTTCCGTCTACCGGTCGCTCTTAAGAAAGTACTAGACTGAAGCACTTGGTTTGAATCTCATATGTGAGGAAGCCGGGTTGGCTGCTGATAGTTTCCTGGTTTCATTAAGATGGCAAGTAAATGCGAGTTACATCTTCCCCAAAGTCGTCTATCCACGTTCTAATCAAGTAGTACTTGAATGATCATTCAAGTAGTACTTGAATGATCATTCTATCCATCAGCTAACATTAGAAGAAAAAATAGTGTCGTTGCTCGCATTTGATACAGTAGAGTGGTTGTTCTACGAGTTACTCGCATTTCATACCCTACTGGTGGTTGTCTTTACGAGATATCTCGTCATTAGCAAATCTGACCATATCTTGATGGACGAGATACATCATCATAAGAAGAAAACTAACATATTGATATCGTCATCGTCAAAAAATTGGCAATACTTTGATGACAAGATATCTTGTCATTAGAAAATCGATCAGATTTTGGTGGACAAGATAACTCGTCTAAACCATTTGGTGGGTTAAATGCATTTATTATGAATCGTAAGGATCTATATGCATAATGCATATTTTGTATCTCCAAATGGAATAAGTTCAACAAAAATGCAATATTATGCAAAAATTTTTTTGTGCTGTTTTGTGGTGTTAATTCATATTTCCATTGAAGTGCATAGCGAAAAGAATAATCTCAGTCACGTTCGTTGCCAGAATTATCTTCTGAGCCATCTCACTCAATTACATCGTATTCACTTGCTCAAAGGAAGTTAAGTATCTTTTGACGCCTAAGCCTATTTTTATGTGGTGCGTTTACGTTTTCTCTACTGCGTTAATTTCTATCTTCTAAATTATCATTGCGTTCTCTCATTAGACTGCTGTTGAGATTCATTAGATAGTCATGGCGGTAATCCATTCCATGTTTAGCTCTATTCTGCAGCTAAATTCAAGCACATTTGAATGAATCGGGTATAGTGCTTATGAGTACAGTTAATTCTTCATTGCTTATACTCGTTTGTACTGCACCAATATGCAAATAATGTTAGTTTATACATACTTTAGTGAAATGCAGAGATACTTTGAACTGTTTTTAGTAATATTTTGCTGTTTCGGAATTCGAAACAAGCACATTTGAACGAAGCGGCAAAATTGACCATAAATTTCGAATATGTTTATTTAATTTGTTTCCATGCATCAGTATACATATAATGCCTATTTCTCTGCCACGCATGTTTAAATATGCATAGGTTCTTTCCTCACACTTTTTAACGTTCACATTTATAGTAAAAATATGAAGCTTTATGTCCAAAATGGAGGTTCTATACAATATAGATACAAGTAACCAGTTATGCACTTTTTTTTTCTAAGAATTTCCCTTGCAGTGAATATGTATATAAGAATATTATCTCACTAGGTTTTAAATGAAAGATTATAAAGCAAAATTCAAACAGAAACTAGCTGATATTCACGAAAAAAGATAAAATGTATTCTGTTACCAAACCTTGCCAAGCAAAGCTCTAACTACCAACTTCTATTCATGCTACATTAGTGCCATACTTAAGAACACCATTATTTTTAAAGTTCGCAAACTCAAACTTAAGCAAAACAGCGTATGGCGATTTGTATAACCGAGGATATGCAGTTGAAAGCTGTTGTGAATTCACATTTTGGAATTGTGACGTCAGGGGCTATTAATTAGAAAGTAAATAGGTTCTGCTTTCTGTATGTAAACGCGGTGTAATCCATCAGATGTATGTACTCCACAACCTCATTTTCTGTATTTAAACGCTGTGTAAAGCCTGCATCAGTGTTCTAATAGTCTACATAGGACCACCTCCTGTCCTTTTTTAGTTTTAACAATTTTCCTTCCACGTAATGGTGCCCTGTGCAGTGTCGCCAGTTGCTCTCAAAGACTTTTTTATTGTTCGCTTCTGTTAGTGTCTCGCTTCTACTCATCGGCTCGGTAATTCCCAATGTATCGTTTGTATCATGTTCCCACATTCAGATTAATTTATTGCAAAATGTCAGTTAAAAACATTTCTGTACCTTTGAACAGAAAGTTTTTAAGCTTTTGAACACCAGTATGTTAACCCTCCTTTTATCTATCTCGACGAGGGATCTTATTAACAAAACTGACCAGATCTCGATAGACCAGACACCTCTTCATTAGAAGAAAATTGACCAGGTCTTCATTTCGTTACAAAAATCGGGACTATCATGATGCCAGGTATCTTGTCATTAGCAAAAGTCAGATTTTGATGAACGCGATAACTCGTCGAAACCTCATGGTTAAAGGTTAAAACTGTACTTCCCTTACAGTATAAGTGTACAGTATACTACATACGTGTAAGCAAAAAATTTGACCTGAACAGCTAATATAATGAGCGAGTATAAGATAACTGTTATTATTCAACTGTTATTATTCAACTGTTTTTATTCAACTGTTATTATTCAACTGTTATTATTAACTGTTATTTTAAGTCACTTGATAAAGAAACAAATCTAGACAAACCTTTATTGGTATTGTGTTACAGTTCTCTGTTATAAACACACCAATGAAATAAACTAGGCTGCATCGCCCAAGCTGTATTAGTAACTGGTCCCCAGGATCCGGGAAATCCTGCAGGTTTATAATTCAGAGCTTAATGACTGCCTTAAACCAGGAGCGAACGCGAATCAGCAAGGGCCTCACGTACGAATGCCCGGCGCTTGGAAGTCAGCGAATTTATTGCTTTTCAAGAAATTAGAGGGGTTTGTACAATATTTTCAGCCAACCCGGTTTACTGCTCGCATGGACGTGAGCTGGCTCCTGATTCTGTGGAATTAAAAAAATAATAAATAAACGACACGAATCCAGTCCCTTCTCCTTAAGCGATGAATTATGTATCGAAGCAACGTTTTTATAATTTGATTTTAGTGCTTCCATGCCTCTTCGAGTTCGCTTGAAGATTCAGTGCAGAACAAATGGTCCTCGCGAAGTATTTGCGCATTACTTTCGTACGAAACGACGGCTGCTGTTGTGGCAGGTTAGAGCTTGCGGGAAATATGAGAAGCGTTAACCTTTATTTTAATTCAGCTTTTCGGTAATTGTATTCGAGTTGAATCGGAAAAATATGTGTTTGCAATGTGACGGATGTAATTGGGGTGTGATTTGATTCCGAATGATGGGACAGTTTATATATAAACTGCTTCTTGTTTAACATAAAAAAGAACTTACAGGCATTTGATCCTTATCTTCGGAAGGTTAATCAATTCACGAATAAAGTCTATTTTCTAAATTATTTTTAACAAGAAAGAATAACACAATAAAAGATCGAATAAATAATTATACCAAGCTTGCTGCCGATCGATTCTATAGTGAAAGGAAGCACAGTTGATTTAGCGACGGGAAAGTGTTTAATTGTACGCTAGCAATAGAGCTACTAATCCACGGCCCCAAAGCCTTGTGAGAACTTTACAATAATCGGTACGATATAAAGTCTGTGTGTGTCTCACAACAAATGACACAAACTGAAGTTGCCTTAAGGAATGCGATGTGAAGGAATATCAAGTAAAATGGACTTTACAGAATGCCAGAGGCTAGTTTACTTTAAAATTATTCAAAGTTTACCATGAGATCGATCATTTTGGTGTATATATTCTCTATATATTATGTATTTGCACTTTACCAAATTGACTGCATCTCTGTCAGATAAAAGGCTACAAGTAAAATAAAACATGCTAACATCTATTTTGATTAAGCTTTTCAGTAATTGCATTCAAGCTGAATCGTAAAAACATGTGTTTTCCATTGTGACCGGCACAAGTTGCATTAGAGAAGTTACAATGTGAGGAAATATATCAGGTAAAACTGACTTTAGAGAATTAATTATTCAAGGTAGTTTTACTTTTAAATTATTTGAAGTATTATTTCAGACTAATTATCTGAATATGTATGTTCGCTGAGTTTCGTGCTTATATTACTTTCGTCACAAATGACTTCTGCTTTGTGGCAGATAAAATAAAACATGTTAACCTTTATTTTGATCCTCATGCACTTCAATAATTATATTAAGCTGAAATGTAAAACTATCAGTCTACAATGAGACCGACACAAACTGAAGTTGCATTAGTGATGTTACTATGTGAGTGAATATCGGTAAACGAGCACAGAGAAATCGTCACAGCCAGTTTTGCTTTGAAATTATTTGAAGTTTACCTTGAGATTGATCTTCTGGACTTCTGGTATATTCTCTGAGTTGTATGTTTACACATTACTTTAGTCAAAAATGACTGGTGCTTTGTGCAACATTCAAGTTTATAGGTACAATAAAACATGTTGGCTTTTATTTTTATTCTGATTTACTTCAGTATTTGAATAAAGATGAAACGTAAAACTTCATCCGTCTACAATGAGACCGATACAAACTAAAGTTGTCTGATGCCATTGAATTTCTGGTGAAATGGGTTATAGATAATTTCTCACAGGCTGTTTGATTTTGAAATTATCATTGTCGCTTTTGAAATTAATATCCTCTGAATATGTATGATCTCTGGGTTGCGTATATGCTCTTTTACAGATACGACTGCTGTTTTGTGGCATGTTAAAGTCTACAGGTGAGATAAAACATGTTAACGTTTTTTTATCCTGATGCACTTCAGAATTTGTTTGAAGCTAAAAACCTAATATTTTGTCCGTCTGCAATAAGAGACAAACTAAAGTTGCCTAATGCCAACGAATTCCTGGTGAAACGGGTTATAGATAATTTCTTTTACAAGCTGTTTGATTTTGAAATTATTCAACTATCCCTTGATATTAGTCCTCTGAACATGTATGATCTCCGAGTTGTGTGTTTGCACATTACATAAACGACCGCTGATTTAAAGTCTACATGTGAAATAAAACACGTTAAACTTTTTTTAATCTTGATGCACTTCAGTATTTGTATAAAGCTGAAAGGGAAAACTACATCCGTCTACAATGAGATCATCATGAACTAAAGTTACATGATGTCAATGAATTAATTCTTGGTGAAACGTCTTTGGAAAATCCCTCTAAACTTATTTTAATTTAAAATAACTTATTTTAATTTAAAATAACTTATTTTAAATTAAAATAACTTATTTGAATTCAAAATATTTCGGAAGTCTCTTGTAATTTATTAATCCTTTGGGCATGTACAGTAAATTTAAAATGATTGCTTTGTAGCACGTTAAAATCTGCAAGAAATACGAGACATGCTAACCATCATTTGAATCTAGAAGCACTTCAGTAATTGCGTTAAGCTAAACCGTAAAAATATCTGTTTACAATTAGACCGACACGAACACAAGTAGTGCGACGTCAGTGAATATCTGATATAAAACGGGCTTCCGAGAGTTTCTCACAGCTTGTTTTAATTTAAAATGATTCCGAGTATCTCTCGAGATTAATTATTCCTCTGGGCACTGAGATGAGTCTTGCAGTTGCATAATTGTAAGATATGTAATGAGCTCAGTTTCGATGCAAATTAAATCGCTGTGACATAGATTGGATCGGACGGAATTTGTGTTAGCAAGCTGAAAATAGTAATAAAAGGCTTAATTTTAAGCTTAAAGATGAATGTTTTCCTCTGGCATCTGAAGTCTCCCTTATGAAATGAGTGAAGTAATGAATGCGGCACTGCTTTGAGAATGATGACTTTTACTTTATTAAATTACGGAGTCTATTCAATTAATTGTGATTGCACCCTTCTACTTTCGTCTGAGAAGTAGCTTTTAAAATACCCAAATGACTGAGTTATTTAGAAATAAATTAAATATTCTAAAACAACAATTCTAGAGATACCAAAATTGCTGTTTTTACAGATTGGATTTATTTTCGATTTAATTTAATCTTAACCTTCTAAGTGCTTCGACGAGATATCTTGTCCAAGGCCTGGTCAAATTTTGTCAAGGACGAGATATCTCGTCGAGACAAAACTGCTCTCTCTATATATGTATATATATATGTGTATATATATGTTGTATATATATATAATAAGTAAAACTACCCTAAGAATAGAATAGATTTCCCCGAGAAACAAGATGAAATAAAATATGTAAATGTTAAGGTGAGCCTTCCTACTTTTTCAAGGGGAGCAAGGCCAGGTTATCACTTGAAAATGCGATGATTTGAGTTTTTTCTGTACTTATGTGAGACCAGGCCGAAGAGATCAATATATGTTACTCACCGAACACTCAAAGCATCACATTTTCAAGTGATAACCTGGCCTTGCTCCCCTTGAAAAAGTAGGCAGGCTCACCTTAACATTTACATATTTTATTTCATCTTGTTTCTCGGGGAAATCTATTCTATTCTTAGGGTAGTTTTATTTATTATTTCCCTTTATTTGTTCTCTGCGGCTTTCAGCGCTGTTCATCTAAAGGGTCAATATTATTGTTGTTACTTTGATCCAATTTTTTGTTCTTATTTTTGTTCTTGTTACTATTTGCATTTTGTTTTTGGTTTTATTTGGTTTCTCCTTTTTGATTTGTGGTGATGGTCTATATGTATATATATATATGTATATATGTATATATGTATATGTATATATATATGTATATATATATATATGTATATATATGTATATATATATGTATATGTATGTATATGTATATGTATGTATATATATATGTATGTATATATATATGTATATATATGTATATATATGTATATATATAATAATAATAAACAATCAATCAAACAAACATACAGAACATTAAAACGCAAAGCAGCAGAAATGCAGACCAGCAAAATGCCAAAAGGTAAAAAAAAGTCAAATGGCTAGAAAGCCGATCTCAGAAGACAGAACTGTCCATGCATGCGCGCTGAAGTTGCAGACAAACATGGATAGCAATATAATTCAATATCACAAAACAAAAAGATATCCAGGAATTTAAACACAAGAACACCAAGAAAACTTCGAAAAAATGAAGTATTGGTAGATGAGGGCGTCATCAGGGAGGAGCCTCACCCAGTCAACACAATATGGCGTTTTCTGCGTGTGGGCGGCAATTAACCAAAAGTAGCCAACACACCCCTCCAAACACCATAAACAGAAAGGCAAAACTAGAAAAGACCAGAAAATCAAAACCACAGAGGAGAAAATAAACTTACCCAAATTAATAAACCCCGCAAACTACATGAAGATCGCCAACAAATGCCATTTATAGCACCCAAAAATCAAAGTTTATAAGTCGGATTCAGACTTTGAAAATCGGAATCGGAATTCCGATCTCGAACCCGAAAAACAAAAAGATAGTGTTCGAAACCCCAGTCAAACAATATTAGCATTTTTAAATCTTTCAAAAATAACTCTATAAAAGGAGGGTGGGGTATTTCAATTAACGTCACACTAGAGCAACACAACGGGCTATTGGTGACGGTCCGGGATCAATCCCAAAGGGAAAGATCCGAGGACAACACCACGTAATTTTGAACCACGGTCAGATGACGAGGCAACACCTGAGCTGGCACCCCACTCTCCAAACTTCCACACCACGCCAACGTGAGGACATTTGAGGCCACGACAGATTTAACGTGCACCAGCCCCCTTTGTACACGACGGTGTTTGGCTGGATTCGAACTCGCAACCCTTCGGTTGCTAGTCCGTTACTCTTCCAACCGGGCCACCGCGGCCCATATAAAAGGAGTGAGGGTATTTATTAAGTATGTCAATGAGATTATTAGATTGCAAAAGAAAATTAGATTTAGAGTTGCAAATTTTATTGAATTATATTGGATAGCAATTGTATTATAATAAACTCTTTTAGAAATATTTGGTATTTGGTATTTTCAATTAACGTCACACTGGAGCAACACAACGGGCTATTGGTGACGGTCCGGGATCAATCCCAGAGGAAAAGTCCGAGGACAACACCACGTAATTTTGAACCGCGGTCAGATGACGAGGCAACACCTGAGCTGGCACCCCACTCTCCAAACTTCCACACCACGCCAACGTGAGGACATTTGAGGCCACGACAGATTTAACGTGCACCAGCCCCCTTTGTACACGACGGTGTTTGGCTGGATTCGAACTCGCAACCCTTCGGTTGCTAGTCCGTTACTCTTCCAACCGGGCCACCGCGGCCCCTTTTAGAAATATTAGAATCCCAATATATCAACTTAAAAACCGGAAACCCGAAATCATCTCTCTTATCATAAACACCAATATCAATTCTATCATTCACAGGGTTCCAATTTTTCATCCATTCTTGCTAATTTATTTCTTCACTTATTATGAGAAAAAGTTTTGCCTACAAATTAATTAGGGCCGCGGTGGCCCGGTTGGATGAGTAACGGACTAGCAACCGAAGGGTGGCGAGTTCGAATCCAGCCAAACACCGTCGTGTACAAAGGGGGTTGGTGCACGTTAAATCTGTCGTGGCTTAAATGTCCTCACGTTGGCGTGGTGTGGAAGTTTGGAGAGTGGGGTGCCAGCTCAGGTGTTGCCTCGTCATCTGACCGTGGTTCAAAATTACGTGGTAGTGTCCTCGTATCTTTCCCTTTGGGATTGATCCCGGACCGTCACCAATAGCCCGTTGTGTTGCTCCAGTGTGACGTTAATTGAAATACCCCCTACAAATTAATTCTGCCTTTAGATATATTGATGATTTGATTGTTTTTAATGATAGTAATTTTGCTAACCTGTGGAAATCGATTTATCCCGATGAATTATATTTAATAAAATTTAATTCAGATAATAATAAACCGTCTTTCTGGACCTGAATATTTGCACTTTGAATGATAGAATTGATATTGGTGTTTATGATAAGAAAGATGATTTCGGATTTCCAGTTGATATATTGGGATTCTAATATTTCTAAAAGAATTTATTATAACAGAATTGCTAGCCAACTGGTGCGTTTCAATAAAATTTGCAACTCTAAATCTAATTTTCTTTTGCAATCTAATAATCTCATTACCATACTTTTTAATAATAAATATCCTCACTCCTTTTATAGTTATTTTTGAAAGATTTAAAGATGCTAATATTGTTTGTCTGGAGTTTCGAATACTATCTTTTTGTTTTTCGGGTTCGAGATCGGAATTGCGACTCCGATTTCTCAACTCTGATTCCGACATATCAACTCTGATTTTTGGGTGCTATAAATGGCATTAGTTGGCGATCTTCATGTAGTTTGCGCGGTTTATTAATTTGGGTAAGTTTATTTTCTCTTCTGTGGTTTTGATTTTCTGGTCTTTGTTTTCTAGTTTTGCCTTTCTGTTTATGGTGTTTGGAGGGGGTGTGGGCTATTTTTGGTTAATTGCCGCCCACACGCAGAGAACGCCATATCGTGTTGACTGGTGAGGCTCCTCCCTGATGACGCCCTCATCCACCAACACTTCATTTTTTCGAAATTTTCTTGGTGTTCTCTTGTTTAAGTTCCTGGATATATTTTTGTTTTGTGATATTGAATTATATATATATATATAAATAAATATATATATATATGTATATATATGTATATATGTATATATGTGTATATATATGTATATATACAGGGTGTCAAAATTGTTTTTACAAAATAAGAGGGGTCATAGTAGCCATCCAGACGAGCAATAATTACCATGGAACATAGGGTCGCATTCCACTCTGAGAGGCAGAAAAGAGTAAAATTAGAATTTCAATAAGAACTTACAACAGTGTTGGGAAACGAATGAACGATACCAAAAGTTACACAATCTGATCTATTGATCAGAGAAAAACTCACAGCAAGTGCTCAAATTGGCGGCTACGCGTTTCGTTGCACAGTTCACAACGGCGAAGGAATGACTGGTGCACCCTCTCGAAGATTCCTGGTACTGTGTTTATTTCGTCTGCGGCAACACGGATTCTCGCTACGAGATCCTCAGCCGAGTTCACAGGTGTCTGGTACACTAAAGATTTCATGTGCCCCCAGAAGAAAAAGTCCAGTGGGTTTCATGTGCCCCCAGAAGAAAAAGTCCAGTGGGTTGAGGTCCGGTGAACGAGGAGGCCAAGGCACAAGTCCGCCACGTCCGATCCATCGTGCGGGATATGTGGCATTCAAGAAGTGCCGGACTGTGCTGGAAAAGTGTGCTGACGTCAGAGGGGATGACTTTTTCATGCTCGAAGCGTTTCGACTTTACTCTCTTCTGCCTCAGAGTGGAATGCGACCCTATGATTCATGGTAATTATTGCTCGTATGGATGGCTACTATCACCCCTCTAATTTTGTAAGAACAATTTAGACTCACCCTGTATATATATATATATATATATATATATATATATATATATATATATATATATATATATATATATATATATTGTTTTTGTTTTTATTTGGTTTCTCCTTTTTGATTTGTGGTGATGGTCTATATATATATATATATATATATATATATAATAAGTAAAGCTACCCTAAAAATAGATTTCCTCGAAAAACAAGATAAAATAAAATATGTAAATGTTGAGTGAGCCCGCTTACTTTATCAAAGGGTGCAAAGTCAGGAGTCACTTAAAAAGGAATGCTTTGAGTTTTTCTGTACTTGTGTGAGGCCGAGCCGAAGAGATTAACAAAAGTTACCCTCCAAAACTCAAAGTACTACCAGAAAGAAAAATCATGAAAAATATTACCTATTACCAAGGTTAGGAAGGAAAAATCAATAGAAGAGCTAAAAAAATTACCTTACCGAATGTTGCCACGCAAGCCAGGAGAGGAAAACAGTGCCAGATCCGTCCTATCTAGAATAGCGGATTTAGAAAGAGCAAGAGGGATATTTTTCACTCGCAGGATATTGAAGTTAATATTCAACAGAGGGTAAATAAACGAAATAAAATGTTCGAATCAATTAAGTAAATCCTTTTGATCTCTTGGGTCAGAATGTCCAATTTGTGTGCCAAGAAAGTCAAACAATTAACCTTCACATGTAACTTGGCAACACTGTTACGAATGCATCAAGATATTTCTGACCCGAGAAAAACCAATACTTTTCATTCCAAAACAACATGCTTAGCTATGCTAAAATAATTATCAATACTCGCACAATATGGAAGTTAATATTCAACAGTGAGTAAATAAACGAAATAAAATACCTGATTTATCTAAACCGATATTTTGGCGCAACATGTCTTATTTTGGACCTTGCGCCACAAAAGTAAAAAACCTTTATGTGTAAATAGCCAATAAATATGATAACGCATTAGCAAAACATTTTACCCGAATCAAGGCCAGTACTTTCCATTCCAAATCAATATTCTTAGCTGTACTGAAATGACCATGAATACTTACACAATATCGAAGTTAATATTCAACAGAAGGTGAATACATGGAATAAAATACCCTTCCATTTGGTCTTTGGGTGCAACATATCTTGCTTTGAACCTTGCCCCACAAAAGCCAAACAAGCAAACTACCTTTATATACTTAACTTGTCAACAAACCTTATCCATATAACAAGATATTTTACAGGAAATAAAATCAATATTCCCTTTCAAACAAAACTCTAATCTACTATCGACCAAAAATAAACTCTTCCTTTAGGAATCACCAAACTTCACGAAGACAGAGTAATCGCATACTAATACATTCTATTCGAGGCCTCCCAAAGTATGAATATGTTTGGTGTTGGGATAAACTCTCTTAGCAGGGCTTCTATTCTTCCTTCACCATCAATAAGTTCTACTATTACAACGCAGCATTAAATGGAGAAGTTTCGATCTTCTTACTTATCGTAATACTGCGAATGAAGATCGTCTGATTGTGCTGCTTGTTTAATAAGTGTTTCCCCAGGAGAATTGCACATGTTTGGTAGAATCGTCTTATAATCCCCGTATCCTTAATACACGATGAATACATAAATTTGAGATTTGAATTGCGAGTATTACTTCGAGAGGAAATCTTTTGAATTGCGTCTTCCCATATGAATTCAAACCCCTAAATTTCTCTTCAAATAAAACCCTCTAATTAATAAAGATTTGTTGAATTATTTTCTAAGAACTTTATGTTCTATTCTCATTGAAAGATAAATATGGACTTCAAAGATGAAGACGTATTTTGAAAACAAAATACTCCATGGGTGACAGTAAGTTTGAGTATATTATTTTTATAACGAATTAGTTTAACTGCTTCAGAGAGAAATTGAGTTTAACCCTCCAAGTTCTCTTTCGACGAGATATTTAATCCAAGATCTGGTCAATTTTGCCAATGATGAGGAATCTCGTTGAGACAAAACTGCCCTATTACTTCAAGGAGAAATGAAGATCCAAGTAGAAAAACGAATTACTCCATGGCCTTGAACTGGTGTTTACATCAGAGACTGGACACTACAGAGTTGTTTTTGACGCGAAGATAAATCGTCCGATAGGTTAATAGTGGTCATTAATTTTATTGTAAACTTGCGATTTCAAACCTACATATTTTACCCATTCCTATTTCGTACATGCTTAATACAGAATTCATGAAAATAACCGGCTAATAATAAACTTATATACTGGAAGTTGCAAATTTTAATGACATTTCTTTACAAACGACTTTTGAAATAAAAATTTTTGCTTTTCAAATTAATTGATTTTAGTGTTTATTAAATAGTTGCAAAATGCACTTTATAATTTAATTATTGTTTACTAAATCTACAATAATCGTATGCTGCTGGGGACTCCTTATTACGTATTTTTGGTACAGACTTCGGAAAACTAAGAACTTTTCTAAAGAGTGGGGCCATTTAACTTCCATTTTAAATTAACTGTCCTTGAAAATATATATAATTTATGCACATTGCTTCTTTACAAACATTATATGTGGTTTTAAAGTAATTGGCTTTTATTTCTAGAGTTGATAGCTTGAAATAAATTTAAAGCATGTGATCACGACGGGATTTCATTATTTCTATTCCTTTTACTTAACATTTACATGACATTTTCATCTAAAATTTAAGTTAATCGCTATTAGTTACTTTAGTTTTGACGCTGTTAGTGAATCACATTAAATATATAATTATAATTAGCATTTTCTAATTTAAAAACGAAAGTTTGCATATTCATTCATTAAATTCGTCTACTTTCTTTTGATAAACTTGGTAGGATGATTTATTAATTTATAATATTTCATCACAAATTGTTGCTCCCATTAGACAAAGTTCTGTCAATAGATTATAGCAAAAGTTCTCTTCCTATAAATCGCATATGATAAAAAATGACCGTAGGATGTTAAGACGAGCTATCTATAAATATTCCATCAGAAAATTATCTTTAAATATTCCAGCAAGAAACTATTTACATATCCCATCAAAAATTGTTTAATCTCCCATCCATAACATAAAATGCAATTATTTTCTTTTCATACGTGAAACTGATGAGTGAAAGTATTGATCAAATTAAGGAGATGGTAGACTTTCAAAATCACCAAAATCTATTTTATAATTTTACCATTAAAATATATTGATATCGAATTCTATGGATAGTAAAAATAATTTTTCATACGATAATTTACGAGAGTTGCATATACAACAGCATCAAAGATATAGTAGGTAGGTGTAGAAAGAATACTACAAAAACGCATTTTTTCCGATTGAGAATTTTGACATTCTTCTGATTTCAATATGTTCCCTGTGCATCTGGTTTGAATTTATTTACTTGTGTGAAGATTTGTTTGGATAATCCCTGCAACGTGTTCTGCATAACTAAGTTCAAATGATAAATTCATCAGGCTGTTAAATTTTGATTTTTAATATTACTTAACTGATGCTTTGTTTGCTATACTTTAGGTGTTTTAGTACAAAACCTTTTTGCTTTAAAATTCAGAGATACACTTAACAAATATTTAATTAGATTTATATGTATACAAACTATTATGTGAATTACGATTGGGACAATGCATGCAATTAATGCTCATGGGACCAATCAATTTTTGTTAATTTATTTAAATGTTTGACCACGTTGTATATAACTTAAGAATGATGTAATATATTTTGAGGAAACTTCATACATCGTTGGATTATAGCAGAACCTCATTAACTGACAAAGAGAATGTTTACTGTACAGCTGTTTAAAAACTATTAATTTTTTAAATCAAAAAGTAAAATTATAAGTATTTTGATAGTGTTATATATATTTTAAACAAGTTACAATATGATTATGTACTTATCTTCATCATGAAAATAAGCATTTCAGTATCTACTAAAAATATTAGTTAATGAGTTTCTGCTCTAAGGCAACGCTATAGAATTTTTAGTAGAAAGCAAACAGTCTGTACAAAGTTCACAACTAACAATCAGAAAATAATTGCTAAATTTTATTTTGAAAGTCCACTGTCCACTTAAGTTAAACCATGACATTATTTTTCTAATTTACAGTTTTACGATTTATATTTACTACTTGATGTTAAACAAGTACTGATTCTACTCTAAAAAGCAAGAGCGTGTATGGTATCCAAACTAAACTGTAAGCGATTCCATTTATATTTTTACAATTACCGCCACCACCCAACCCAAGCGCACAAAACCTTCCATTAATTCAATCACAAAGTAACCGAATTCGCACGACTTTTTTCTCCCAAACGCCCCAGAACTCACAATTAATCACGACGCAACCGATCCTGCCCCACACCCCTCCAGCCAACTTAAACCCCATGAAACAAAACACGGAGGACCCTTAACCTTTGCTACACCCCTCTCTGCCCAATAGCAGAGGAAGGCGTCCCGGCAACATCAATTTAATTAGTCCGCTTGGGTGAGTGTCTCTGAACTACCAGTGACCACAAGACGACTAATCAAGTGGTCGCTCGAACGGGCAGAATTGGGAATGGTTAACCCTTTTACTGGAGGGTGGAATGAAGGGTGGACCCATAAAAATAATCGTTAGCGAGGAAGGATATCTTCGAGATTAGTCCACTAATGAGACGAGATGAATTTCTCGTGCCTTGCAGAGCGTGGCTATAAAAAGTGGCCGAGCAATCGAGCCGAAAAGACTAACGTAGATGTACTGCTCTATCCCTATTGGGAGAATAAAGCAGTTGTGGCTGATGTACCAATTGGAAATATTCTTTCACTATGGACGGCTGATCGATGAATGGGTCTGTAGGTTCCTGTAAAGAAGAAATGACTCTTATTGTAAACATCGAGTAGATTGGGACTGAATTTTATTTGATATTACAGTCAAATAATCAATGACTTTTGGATCTGGTGTAACAATTTAACTGATAAAGCAATATATTCTTTCGTGTTAAGGTTTCAGAATTTCGAAAGAGACATTCATTTAAATTTTGTGCAGGACATTTCATCCAATATATGCGTTATAATTCACGTATTTCTCAAACTCCTACATCCTATGGGGCACTGTAGCCCATTGTTAGAGTCGCGCAAATATTTCAGTCTGGCAATTTTCAAGATTTAGAACATTTAAAAATAATAATGTTTTATCCACTATTCAACGGGTAGCGTTATCTTACTTTCAAGTATTATGCACTCATTGGAATAACTAAAAATTCTTTTAATCTTCTTGAATATCTTGTTTTCAATTGCTTGTATTATATACCTGTGGCTTATCACTGTGTTGCTTGCTTCGTTTGATCATTTTAAATTCACATTGAACTCAAACTGAGGTTTCTATACTTTTAAATATTTCTTTTCGCTGTTAAAACATTTCATAAAATTTGACGCACAACTGAGGATTTGCTTTTTCAAATACTTTAAATAAAGTGGAAAGAGGTTTTAAAAAACCCTTTTATAGAAGTAATATCCATTTAAAAACAATACTTTTGATTTATTTTAAACAAAATGGCTGTACTGACGTAACAACTTTGGAACATCATTTCCCTATGTTTCAGCTTTCTCCCTCCCACTCTGTTATTTTTTATATCATTTCGGAGGGATTTTGTTACCAATCATACTAAAACTCCACTCATAACTTCCCAAAACCCTTGTGATTTTTAAATATATTATTCCATAACTGCCTCTCCATTGCAATGTAAATAACAAAAACTTGGAACAAATTCAAGATTCTTCCAAAGATTACAGAACCCAGTAACACAAATTTCTCACGACACTCCAAACAGCTTACATGCCCAGTAACACAATTCTGCCACGACACTACAACCTCCAGGCAAAGCAATTCCATTGTTAAAAGAGTGCCATCTTTATTCCCCTCAAAGACACAGTTAGGCAACATAAAGCCCTACATAACAACCCTGCTCCGTACTGATCGAACATTGTCCCCTTGCTTCAGCTGTCCTGCATTTCTGTCTAAGTCCCACTGTCGATATTATCTGTCATAAAGAATAAAAATCTTTACGCTGGATAGATAAACTGCTATTGATATGGGAGAATGTTTTTGTTTACTGCGGTTCGAGCCGTAAACCCTGGTTGTTTATGACTGCCCAGATGAAGGCTCGTATGCGTAAATCAGACCGTTCTGGGTGATGTGTGTGAACACATTAACTGTTTACTGGCCGCACATAAAAGTGTGTGGGGGAGGAGATTGGTTCGATTGCTTCAAGTTGGCTCTTGGTTTACGTACGGGACTGATCGAGATTTAGAATGGATGCGGGGAACGTCGATGTGGAATGTTTCGTTTGGACCCTGGACTTCAATCCCCTTAATTCTCTCCTGCTAAACAAAGTGCAGATCCCCTTATAGGACTACCAGTAAATTGGAAACCGACTAGACTGGACCAATAATTATATCACAATTTTTAAAGTTAGCAATTAGTATTAAATTCTATACTTAAACTCTTAACTTCCTTTTAACTCTCCTGGTTGTTAATCTTCGCGTCGAAATTTACCCTTTAGTGACCAGTCGGATGGAAAAACCTGTTCCAAATTGTGTCCAGTTCAAGACAAGGGGCAATTTGTTTTTCCTACTCCGATCATCATACCCCTTGGAGTAATAGGACAGTTTTGTCTCGACGAAATATCTCGTCATCAACAAAACCGACCGGATCTTGATGGACGAAATACCTCGTCGAAACGACTTGAAGTGTCTTAAGCCTTTCGAAACAACTTCCATTCCTGTTCAATAAAACGAAAACCATCTGTTACTCAACGGTAAAAAGGCATCTTGAACGGCGCATTTACGAAACTCATCAGCTGCCTATCTTGTTGATCACTTTCGAAAAGGGGAGGTGAAACGACAAACCTCGCAGTGAAACCTGCAGGTTATATGTCCACGATCTTGTGTTTTTTTCAAAATAGGGCAGATTTTTATCTCGACTTGGTACCTCGTAATTATCAAAATTGAAGAGATCGTGTTGGACGGGTCACTTGGTAGGTTCGAAGAATCTTAAGCTTTGATTTCTTAACTTCCTTCTAATAAGTTACATCTGTACCACGGCTATCACCCAGCCCCAATAAAATCAATAAAAGTTAAGCACCTTTGGTCACTGCCAATACTCGGGAGGTTGTCCACCAGGGTACGCCGGGATTCGAAGGTGTTCTATAGTTCTTTGTATCCGCTGATATAATACCTTATCCAGACCCTCAAATCACATATTTTATCTAAAAAAATTTCCTGTTTAGGAAATTTATTTTGTTTTACTCAGTTTCTGAAAAGATAAGCTTCCAGCGAGTGCTCCGTAAGTGATATATACAGTTCAGTTCAGAAAGGATGCAGGGAGACCTTAAAAGTGGCTAAAAGAACTGTTTAGAAGAGATTAAAGACGCTACAGACAAGCTCTCTCGAATAAGTACTGATCGAAATCTAGAAAGTATGCGGGGATCTTAAACGCGGCCAATGGGGGATATCGCAGTTTAAACTGTTGTTTAGAATAGATGTAAGGACGTTGACTTTCTCTAGTTTGCCCTTTTACACTGTTAGACAATTTTAATATGTACTGTTTGAAAATCATGTATATACTGGGTATATACACCATGTAAAATCCATTAGCTGGTAAACGTTTTATAACTTTTTCTACAATAGAGCTTCGATCTCCCTAAATGGGGCAATATACAGGAGCTTGTGTTCGTGTAATATAATGCTTTATGCAATGTGCATGTAAACTCGACCATTTTGAGGTTTTTATAGCTTCTGCAATTTACTTTGGACTAAATGAGTATGCCTACTTTATTCATCCATATAACCCATTTCAGATGCATCTTACTACAATGCAAGGTAAAAATAAAATACAAAAGGTGACTATTAGAGAAGTCGATTTTGAGTATTGGAGTGATCATTAATTCCCTTTAAGTTCATTTCCTGTAAAAAATTATGATCTTAATGCATGCCATTGCTCTGTTTTCCTGTCAATATTTTTGACTTGTAGAACTCGTGCACCAAGAATGTGATACCTTCGTCTTTCACCATCATTATGAAAAGATGATAAATTAACATGATACGATACATTCATGATTAGTTTTCTTCGATGCAAATATATTTATTCTTGAAAATTCTATTAAATGGCACATAGAATTGTCGAGCCTTTTTTAAAACTAAATGTCTTCTGTGTAGACAAAGAAAAGGAATTGATTGCAACTTAAAAAACGGAAGTTCAATTTCAGCCTGTTTAAAAAAGAAAATCTTTGTTTTCAACGAATATTTCACTGCTAGCTAAATAACATAAGAATAGCTTCAACTCGAAAAGTAAGAAACCTCGACTTTCTGTCACTTAAGACAAAAAGTTTCAAATTCCCAAAAGTGCTAGTTTGAATATTTCCTAATCGTGATTTTATTCCAAGATCAGCTTCGAAGATCAAAGTTTTATATAAAATTCATTTTACTTCAACTGACATGCAGTTTTAAATTGAATCTTTGAGCACTTTATTTTTCAATTCAGAGATTCGGTTTCTAAATGGAAACCACATACCTATTTAAAATGATGGAGGGAGTTACTTGCCAATTTAATACAACTTTCAATAAAATCCAGCAATATGTAATTTGAAACTTTGAAAACAATGTAGTTTAACCGAATTAATCGCTTTCTAGCGGAATCTATGCCGAAATTTAAAAATATCCTTAAATTTCAGCGTATGGTTACCCGTTTTATTTAAAAATAAGAATATGTTAACGTTACTTGTGTGTGTGACTTATTTGCAAGTCATTTCATTTTAACGTTACTTGTCCCTTTGAAAATAAGACTTTACCCTGTCTCTTTCCAAATGGTTTTGTATATTTTATTTATATTTATGAAACAAAATTTCCTCTTTAATATGATTCTAGAAATTAATCGTACCATAATTTCATATTATGAGTCATATGTAAAATACACTGACATGAATTTAAACCTTCAAAGGTGGTTATTGACAGGTAATAAAAAACTATTTTCTCTACTTCCTCTATATGATTAATAGCCCATTCTCATTTGGAATTTTAATTGATTGAATAAACGTACACGCTGAGCACAAAATATAGCCTTGGCCAAACTGGTAGCCAATAATATAAAAGCTGAAGAAAATAACTAATAAAGATGATGAAACAATTATGATATATATATATATATATATATATATATATATATATATATATATATATATATATATATATATATATATATATATATATATATCATAATATATATATATATATATCATAACGAGATATCTCGTCGAAACCACTTGGAGGATTAACTTGCTAATATAAAAATAGTAAAATATAAAATATAAATGAAAGGTAGGGCTCGATACTGTAGCCATCAATAATAAATATCATAATAGAGAATGCGATGTTACGGTTTGGTAGGCTTATCCATATACCTCTTACTAAGGTTACTACTTACTCTCACTGTCACCACACTCCGCCTATATCATTATTTAAATTTCTGCGTTGATTATTAAAGTTTCCATAATCAAATCAACAAAATAATTCTTAATCACCATCAACGAGCTTTAATCTCTGCTCCATAATTACGCACGATATCTAATCCTCATTCACATAAACTACACCACCACTTAACCGAGCTACCTCCACAAACCAATCAAGCTATCATACCATTAAGCAACGATACCATCGAACCATTACAAGAAGCCCATCACCGCGATATAAGTTACTGTCACTGCACTCCACCTACATCATTATTCAAACTTCTGCTTATTGAAGTTTCCATAATCAGATCAATCCAAAATTATTCTTAATCACCATCGAGTTCTACATCTCTGCTCCACGATTGCGCACTTGCAAAATCTAATCGTCATTCACATAAATTTCACCACCATTTAACCGAGGAACCTCCACAAACCTATCAATCCATTATACCATTAATCTTCTTGGTGGTTGGTTGTCTCGACGTGGTATCTCGTCATTAGCAAAACTGACCAGATCTTGACGTACGAGATATATCATCAATAGAAGTAAACTGACCAGACCATGATCTCGTCATCACCAAAACTCGATAATACCCTGATGACGAGATATCTTATAAGCAGAATTGGTCAGACCTTGATGGAAGAGACATCTCGTCAAAAGCACTTGGAGGTTTAAGATAACGATACCATCATACCGTTTTTATACATCCATCACTGAAATATCATTTACTGTCCCCTCACTCCGCCTGCGCATCATTATTCAAACTTCTGATTATTAAAATTACCGTAATCAGATAAAAGCCAAAATTATACTTAACCACAATCAAGGAACGCTAAATCTCTGCACCACCATTACGCTCTTGCAAAATCTAATCCTCGTTCACATAAATACCACCACCACTTTACCGAGCTACCTCCACAAACCTATCAAGCCATCATACCATTAAGCAACGATACCATCGCACCGTTATTAGAGACCCATCACCGAGATATAATGCATCAAAATAACGATTTCAGCATCGGACCTTCTCCGATCCAATAACGTTGGAACACAGGTGCGCAGTAAAAAACGCAGCCACTCAATAAAGAAAAAGGCCCAAAGCCCAGTGGACGCACAGAGGAAGGAAGGCTGGATTGCACTAGGGGGAAGGAAGCTTCGGCAATTTGCCTCAGGGGTGATGTTAGCACGTAGCTCCCTTGTCCGTCCGGACGTGTTGCAATAACAGTTAAGAAGTGCGTAATTACTTCATTGTTTCACTTTCCCCTGTGTCCTGATCTTTGACGGAAATGGGCTTGTTTGTTTATGAGTGGCAGGGAATGCGTGGTTGTGAATGAAGTCAAGAAGGTGTTTGGAGTTTTTAAGATTTATAAAGTTTTTATAAATGTGATGTATATATTCTAAGTCGTTTGTATGGCACAATGGGTTCTTTCTACACAAGAAGCACCGGAAATTCTGAGTACCTAGTCCAAATACATAATATGTAGTTCAAGCCCTTTATAAAGTTATTGTATTTTTTAAATAAAAGAAGCACCCGCAATTCTGAGTACCTAGTTCCGCCAAAGAGGCCAAATTGACCATTTTCCCTAAAAAATGTAAATTTGGCAAATCTATATCTCAATTGCATAGCATACGTATATTCTAAGACGTTCTATAAGGGTACGAAGCCTTTCAACACAAGAAGCACCGGAAATTCTGTGTACCTAGTACCACCGAAGAGGCCAAATGGATCCTTTTACTTAACCAAATGTATATTCCAAATGCATAATATATAGCATAAGCCTTTTATAAGGCTACAGTATCTTTCAACACAAGAAGCATCGGAAATTCTTGATACCTAGTTTCGCCGAAGAGGCCAAATTGATCATCTATCTTAGCAAATGTAAATTTGGCAAATGTATTTCTAAGTGCATAATATACTAAGCCGTTTATAAGGCTACGATATCTTTCAACACAAGAGAAGCACCGGAAATTCTTAGTACCTAGTGCTGCCGAAGAGGGAAAATTCCTCCTTTTTCTTGACAAATGCAAATTTTGTAAATTTATATTCCAAATACATTTTTAGTCTAAGCCCTAAGGCATCTTTCAACAGAAGCTCTGGAAACTATGATTACCCAGTACCACAGAAAGCACCAGTGTCCCTTTTCCTTAACCAATGTTAATTTGTAAAATGTATTTAAAAGAATACTCTGGGATGTGAGAACTGCAAACTAACTTTAAGTGCATGTAAAAGAGACCGCAAGGAACTTTGGTAATGATGTATCAAAAATTACGACCCAATGATAAACATGCATTAAATTTTGCTTAAGTTAAAGAACTTATTGGTGAAGTTACATTTTAAAGTGAGGTGTCGTACTCGGATATACAATTCCCATGCATCGATTACTTACGAGGGTAAAATCGGTAGCAAGAAGGTAAGTTTGCAACAAGGCTTTTAATCTGGTACAAGGCGGAGACTGATTTATTAAGTGCAGATAGGTTATATATATAACCACGATTTATGTTCCACTAAATAAGTTAGCAGGCAATTCCTTAATTTTAAAATAAGTTAAGATGCTGTGTCTAAACACTCACTAGAAGCGCCGGAAATTTTACTACCTAGAGCAAATTGATCCTTTCCCAGTTTTATAATATTCAAGGATTTTAAAATACGTAATACATAATTTTACTTAGCAAATGAACGGTGTTTAAAATAATGATTAATGATTATGAAACACACATTCAGTTATCACTTCAAAACTTTGAGATTACTTGTTATCAACACAGATATTGTTCTTCATTTATTTCCTTGTTCCTCTTGCATTATATCAATAGACAATTTTTCTGACTAAGCTACGTTGGTGCGGTGTGGAAATTAGATGACTGGAATTTTGTGTGTGTGTGTGCACCTCAGATTTTGACCTCGTGAGCTAACCGTGGCTCAAAATTACGAGGTGTTGTCTTCGAATCTTTTCCTTTGGGCTTGATCCCGATCCTTCGCCAATATCCCGTTGAGTTGATCCAGTGGGACGTTAATTCAACTTCCTTGGACCTTTCACTGCGGGATTAATTACATATTGGTATTTCACGAAGAGACTGACATCTCGGTACAGGGACCGGTATCTCAATGATAACAGGACCCGCCAGCTCAATATAGAAACTCCATTTCATAATAATAACAGGGCCTGACATCGCAATCTAATAACAATTCCTGCCACCAGGACCCGCCAGCTCAGTATAACAGGGTCCGCCATCTGAGTATAGTAATAGGGCCCACCATCTCAGTATAATAACAGGGCCAGCCATCTCAATATATTAAAGGGGTCCGCTATCTCAATATAATGACAGAGCTCACCTGGTACTGGATCTCGGAATTTGGATACGAGTGTCTTGCATGTGTTTGTTCAACTTTTCATCTAAGAGGACATGGACTTTCCAAACAAAAGTTTGCAGTTATTATCCCATAGGTTGTGAAATTTGCACAAACTGTTTACTAGTAAAAGGCCTATGAATGCGGCCGAAAATATTAAGTCATTCGGAAGTTATTACATAGAAGATATTTAATTACATTAGAACATTTATTACATAGAAGATAGAAGATTTGAAAGTCTATTGCCACCTTAATTTTGATTGTAATGTCACTGTTTATAATAAATCCATTACTTTCTATTTAGCTCAAATTGAGGCAAAAGCGCTTCTAGGTTAAGTTGAACCTACGTGGATATAACTAATCTTTATGGAAGAATCTTCTATTGTTCGCTAATTGTGTTGCACATTTGTATTATAATTATAATTATTTAAAAAATTATTTCTCCTAAATACCGTTAGATCATATCAAACGGTAAGGCTTTCAGTACTTGCATTGGATCTTTGTTACTGTTCTTCAAAAGTGTATTGAAGAAACCTCTTTAAAGTAAACCCATTTGAATTATGCAGTACTTTTTTTGGTGCTGGAAACTTAATACTATTTTTAAATTTATTCTTGAAACTATTTATCAGTTCATTGTTCTAACGGAAAATGCAGTTATTTCAAATGATTACTTAAAGGGAGCATATATATATATATATATATATATAAGTATTACATTCTGATTCAGCAGGGCAAAAATTTGAAATTGTTACTTAGGTGACGGCAAATCTGCTCCTAAATAAGAATACTTATAACTTCAAATTCTTTCTTAAGTAGAACCGACGTGTCTCTTTGTCTGAATCAAAGATTTTAAATATTTGCACTTATTCTTTTAGAGGAAATGCGTATTTCATTGCCTTAGTAGAGTAATCCAATAACTTATAATTATTTCACAATCAGTCTTAGGTGATTAAATTAATTTTAATTATTTTAAATGAGTAATAAAATATGTGCTTTCGTAGTTATGGATTAATTTGATTGTTTAATGTTCTCCATGTATCCTATTGACCTGATGTAGTTATTTTATAATTAATTCTTAAAAGATTTATATATAGTATTAATGAATTGGTTTCCGATTATTACTTTAATCCTACGAGTCTCTTTCTCTAATGAAGGAATTCATTTGCTTCCAGTTACTTCTAAAATGCTATTTATGTTACCCAATGTTCTTTTAGAGGAATGGATTAGTTCTAATGAATCCTTAAGCAATAACTATTTGTTTCGCGTAATGGAGGAATATACTTATATCTAATAAACATAAATCGGGGCCAATGCATAGCCCTAGTATTTTCTTTCCATTAAATGATATAATGATTGTAATTGCACAGTGTGACTGAAATATACTTCTATCTTACTTTGGGAAAATATGTAACTGAGTTTAAATTTATCGATTTTTACATTACAAACCGATAAGAATCTTAATATTATTTAAAATTTAAATCAATGTTACCATTGAACTGATGCATTAATTACCCATAATGTTGCATAAATTTATTAGCTGTTAATAGCAGAAAAATTATAAACAAGTCGATACAAATTAAAAAATATTGTTACATCAGGAACTAAAAATTATCAATACGTTATTTATCTTACTTTTGTAACACGATTATTGAAGTAGGACACATGCGCAATGTAGAATAAGATTTTATCTGAACATATTAAGTTCTTGATGTAAAAATTTGCATCGTATTTTAGCAGACTATGAGAGGGATTTTCATTGTAACCAAGCTGACCAGAAGGAAAGCGATTTTACTTCCAATGCCAAAATACTCTCTCTGATATGCATATCAGGGTTACTTTAAAATGCAGTTTATCACCATTTTGGCAACGTTGGAGTTTAATCTACTTGGCGTGAACCAATTAACTATCGTATCTTTGGAACTTTTGTGGGCGAAGTGATGAAATCATATTCGAAAAGCGAGCCAAGTGACATTACGTTCAGGAAACACGTTCCGCCCCCAAAACACTACCGCCATCTATATTTAGGTTGATAGAAAAACCTCATTGAAACTAAAATTAATTTTATACAACTCAAAATATATTTAAATGGAACAATCTGAAGTTAATAAGGTGCTTGAAACTGACGAGACTGCATAAGGAATTAATTATTAAATTAGATACACAAATATAAGTAAAATGTATGAAAATTTGTGATCCATTAACGAATTTTGTGAATAACATTCGAGTAACATGTCAAAATACGTCACACATTCCGAATGGTGTTACCAAAATACTAACGCCCTCTATATTAAGCTTCACAGAGAACTTTTAACATTTTAGAAAACTTTTAAAAGAGGCTTTCGTACATCCCGTTAGGAATAAGTTCAGGAAACACGTTCCACCGTAGAAACACTCCCACCACCTACATTCAACTTCACAAAAATGGCCTCTCATACGATAATATATAGGCAGTAATTTTGATATTTATTTACATTTTCCATCAACACAAGGAACTATATTTAATATTTCATGTTTGCATTTACAGATAGTTTACATGGCTCCTGTTGGGAGCAACGAATCAAACAAATCGGCAAAAACAGCTCCCAACGCATAAATTTTGACGCAAAACCGAAACGGAATTTCCCCCACTTTCCAAAGCACGGAATATCCCATTTCAGATACACAATTTATAACGCACGATATAAATGGGGGGTGAGGGAGTTTTTTCTGCACGTGTAGCAAATGGGCTACGAGGCGATCCATTGTTGAACGTTGGGGAAGAGATTTGAATTGAGTGAAAAAGTGCTCCCTTTCCATTGGTGGAGGGAGGTCGAGTTGAGATGTCCTGACACGAGCAGAAATCGAAAATTTTGAAAGCATCTGCACCTGCATTACGGGGAATGCGATCAAATGGCAAGGAGGAAGCTGGAATGGTATTTCGAATCGAAATATCCCGGCAAAATGGCTCGGTTTATTTCGAGAAGCCTCACCCCAGCGTAGATAAATATCCAGATTCCGGGCCCTATCCCGTTATCCCGTTTTGTATGATTACCAGACTTGCTGCTACATATTTAATAATTGAAGACTTTTCAGCAAAAGTGGGCTAACCCGTGATTTGAAAAAAGGATCGAAATGAACTGTACTGTTGCAGTCGCTGGAGGCTAGGGTGACGAACTTTCTGTCACAAATTTAAGGAAGATTCGCGACAAATTTTGCTCATCTTTAACAGCGCTCGTTGACCAACTTTCAATCGTGAATTTAAGGAAGATTTAGTCGTGACAAATTTGCTCATTTTTAGCAATACCACATCACTCCACCAAATGATCAAGTTACATCTTTAATAATTGAAGATTTTACAGAAAAAGTGGGTTAACCCACGACTTGGTGACACGATGGAAGAATGGTTGAAATTGAAATGTTGCTATAACTGGAGGCTACGATGACCAACTTTCGATCATGGATTTAAGGTAGATTTAGTAGTGACAAATTTTGATCATTTTTGGCAGCGCTATGGTGACCAACTTTTGATCATGAATTTAAGGACAATTTTGTCACAAATTTTGTGAACATGTAGCAGCGCTGCGGTGATCACCTTTCGATCATGAATTTAAGAGTGATATAGTCGGTACAGATTTTGAGCATTTTTAGCAGCACATTACTCCAACAAATGATCAAGCTACACTTTTAATAAGTGAAGGCTTTTCAGAAAAAGTGGTTAATCCATGATTTGGAGAAATAGTCGTTATGAACTGTTACTGGCATTGAAAGCTACGGTGACCAACTTTCAATTATAAATTTAGGATATTTAGTCGCTACACATTTTGAGCATTTTTAGCAGCTCGTCGTCATTTCTACAAATGATCATGGAATGGATAATATTAAATAAAATACGTATTAGAATAATTGGAGAGTAGAAAAGTTGGAAAACGAATATACAATAAAAATTTATAAATTTGCATGTTTCTTAGTCCTAACCTTTATGTATTTGTCCACTAATGCTACAGAACTAAGTTCTTTTAAGTTGTGCAAATTTTAAAAATTCTTTACACGTATAGTCTATTGCTATTGCTACCGTTATCTTTGATTTAATTAGTTCTGACCTGCTTTTATTTCACAGATCTGTCCACTTATTGCTCATCATTGAAAAAAGTCTTTTAGTATGGGCATTTGATCCTGGGATACTTGAAACAAGTCTAGAATTTTATTAGGGTTTGGCGCTTCAATTTGTTTCTTAAATTACTGCAAATATTAAATCAACTTTGTGTATGTGTTCTATACTTCCTATTTACAATCCAGAAATGGATATTCCGCTATCCATTGGTTTATGCTGTATTTCATCGATTATTATAGGTAATATTTCGATATTTATGGATGAAAACCTCTACCTAAACTGTTGATAACAATAATAGTTTATAGCGGAATATGTTTTGCGAAATAGTATATAATTTAAATTTCATGATCATGATTGTTATAAAATATACTGGAGAAATAGGAGCCAGGAAGATAAAAAATTTAGTATTAATACGGTAATTCCAGGGAAATAAGGGAGAGTTGGTCATTCTGCAGGAAGGCACATATTAAGGGATAACATGGCAGCATATTAATAGTGGGTGATGATAATGGATGATAGTTAGTTATCCCACTTCTGGGAATGAGAGTGATAGTTGAACACAGAGATGACAGTGGGTATACCCAACCTCTGGAAATGAGAGTGATGATGGATTAGTCCAACCTCTGGGGATGAAAGTGATAGTGGAACACAGAGATAATAGTGGGTTAGCCCAACCTCTTGGAATGAGAGTGATAGTGGAACACAGAGGTGATATTGATTTAGTCCAACCGCTGGAATTAATTAGGTGCGTAATACCCATCCAACGTTGAAAGTGGTGTGGGTTAACCCATTTTTGCAGTAAGATCTTCCCAACAAAAACAAATGAGATGGTACCAAAATAATTTAATTATCTACCACCTGATTTGGGATCCCAATGGGTACTTTTACAGCGCCTTTTTTTCAACAGGAGAAAACACTACAAAATATTGATTTCCAACAGAACACATTGCCAATGAAGTGTCTCACTCTGAAAAAATGTAAGGGACTCAGTGAAAGAGAACCTATTTTTGTACATCCTCATTGGGTTGTTTCCTACAAGGTAATTTGTGGGCGATGTTTACGCTATGCGACGGTGAACAATGTGGTGCATAAATAACTATCTCCGGAGGGTAAAACAGCCTTTAAATTTAAAAATAAAACTGTCATCTTGCATAGAAGTAGGAAGCATGATAAATTCAGATAAGGAAATGTGCTTTTGGTACGGATCTTAACTGAAATTCGGTAGTGGGAGTTTCTTTTCCATTTCGAATTCTTTGTTCCGTTGTGGCTTGTTTCATACATTTCTCATTTCTTGTTACTCATATTTGGAAGAATAAAATGTTTTGAATTATTAACGTGTTTTTTGGAGGTGGCTGGAAGCGAGATTTTCTTGTGGTTTGGATTCATAACACAGATTCTGTTACACCGTGGTGTAATAAATATGCTCTCGTTAGCCTAACTTTTTAATTTAATGGGGATTTGAGTAAATTATGAAGTAATTTAAAAACAACTATCGCAAATATGAATTTACTTTCATTGTGTTACAAATTTATGACTGAAAAAGGAGGGAAAAGTTTTATATTTTTGACGTATATTAAAATATAAAAATTATTTGTTCTGGAAAATTTCATTTCATCTTTTGGTGCGATCGTTTTTCTTTTCAGTTTATCAAAGCAGTACGATGTAACCAGGTTTGTTCCTGCTTAAAATTATGCATCGTTCGCTAAGACGTTATTAATATTAAATGAATGTGTGAAGTCTGTTTTCTGTGTTTGTTTGAAAAGATAATTTTAGTATTTCATAAACCACAAGAAAACTCGAAAACCATTAAATATTAAGAACATATCCAACAAATGCTTAATCTTGCTAAAAGTTTGCAAAATACAATGCAAAACTAATAGTTTTCTCCTCAATCGGGAAATAATAATACATTTTCACATTATTTACTTTTATTGACTTTTTAAAATTACTATTATGATCAATATGATGAATGAAAAATAATGAATTTATAAGACGACATAAACCAAGCTAGATTGTTTAAATTTACAGTAAGGATATTGCTTCATTTGTATAATATTTACAAATGTAGCAATACCTCTATTGGAAATTTAGACAATCTATCTTGGTTTATTTCGTATCTTATAAATCCATTATTTTTTCATTCATCATAATGATCATAATAGTACTAATCATAATAATAATACAATAATGCAAAAAATCTAAATATTCTTCTTTAACAGTGCTCCAAATTTTAATGAGTAACATATTCGTTTTCCCTTCACAAATAAATCTTATATGCATATGACTCAGTTTGAAAAATACAACCAAACTGATGTTTCTTCACTTCAATCGGCAATTAATAATACATTTTCATATTACCTTTTATTGACTTTTTTAAAGTACTATTATGATTATTATGATGAATGAAAAAATATTGTACTCATAAAAGACACGATATAAACCAAACAGCTAACCTAAATTTCCGATATGGGTATTAATATATTTGTATAAGCTTTGTGTACAGTACAAATGATGCAAGAATCTAAAAATTCTTCTTCAATAATGCTCTAAATTTTAATGAGGGGCATATTTTTTTCACTTCACAAATAAATCTAAAATGGAAATGAACGGATGAGGAGAAATGATGAAATAAACTAATAAAGGACGTGTATCTAATAAATGACTTTTTGAAAAAAAATTTTGATAATCTTTTCCTTGAATCAAATTAATCCACAATGACTAGGGCTCGATAATTCTACTTTTGCATTAACGACATTTGACGATGCTTCGGGAATTAATTCATTTATCTCATTTATTGGAATTGAAATTCCTATTTTAATTTGATAAAGAAAATGAGTAAAACATCGATTATTTGAAATTGACGAACATAAGATAGGCAAGTGCGCTAAAATTTGTAATTGCTATTGTCTTTTTTCTTTACTTAATTTAATCAAAAACTTTTTAGAAGTATTATTTGCTACTGCGCAATGAATTTATCAGTCACATTACAATTCGTAGTTTAATTGTGAGAGGGATTTTCAGTGTAATTATACAAGCCAGACAAAAGACAAATGCTCTCGCGTGATTAATATCGTGGTTACCTTAAAACGTACGTTATCGTCGTTTTGGTGACGTTTAGAGTTTAATCTAATTGGCGTTGACCAATTAACTACCATACATCAATTGGGAATTCAATGTTTAGAATTTCTATTCTTAATCGTATTCGGAAAACAAGCCAGTTCAAGATTAGTTCAAATGCTTTATGTACTGCTATTTTAAAGTTAATTTTTGAAATGGTGGTTAAGTTCACCACAGTATACTCCTATGTAATTTTAGGGCCGCGGTAGCCCGATTGGAAGGTTAGCTGAGTAGTACAAGATGGTTGCATGTTCAAAACTGATTCAACCAAAGACCGTCTTGCTGGTGCAGGTGCTGGACAGTCGAAGCTGGTGCAGGTTAAATCAGGGCCTCAAATGTCCTCACGTTGGCGTGGTGTGGAAGTTTGGAGAGTTAACTCATGTGTTGACCTCTTCATCTGACCGTGATTCAAAATTACGAGGTGTTGCCCTAGCATTTTTCTTTTCGGGATTGATCCAAGACCATTTCCAATATCCAATTGGAGCAAACCGATGTATTGCTCTAATGTGACGTTAGTCAACTACCTACCTATATAACTTAGAAGTTGCTGAATCCAGAAGCCACCACTAATTGACTGATTGTCGATTGTAGCAGACTGCGAGAGCTTTATCGAGATCGCTGTTGTACTTCCGTATGCGTGGTCGTGTAGTGAATGGTAGCGACTGTTTAACTCTCCGGTTGTCGCCGTCATCAGCCGAGTAAGAGTTATCGCTGTGTGAACAGAAGGCTGGGGGACAACGAAGATGAATCCATGATAGAAGTAGTACTAGTTATCACGGGACCCGTAATAGTTGGAATTTATTTGCATCCACCCTGGCGATTCAATCATTCATCGTGCACCATCGATCGAAGTGCATGCCGATTGCGGCGAGTGAATGACCTTCTAATGAAATAGACAAGCCATGTAGCTGTCGTAAGATCTCAGAATGGTAAGTCACGTAGGCTCACGGATCGTGTTTGATCAATTGGCTTTCGAAGTGCAGAGTAGTGTTTTTAATCCCTCTGGATAATCACTTTAACCAATCAACAATTTGTCCCACATTAGGATCTACACTTTTTCCCACAGCCACGTGACAGATTAAAACCTAGTGATCGGACCTAGTGATCGACCTTCAAACCTAGTGATCGGAAGAAGTAACAAGAAGCTTCACGCACACGTTCCGTCAATTTCATTAGAATATCGATGGGCTAGTGCCCTCTGGGCTTGTTCATAAACGTCCTTTCTCATCACGTCTACTAGTCATCAATGTAGCAGAGCGTGTAGATAAAGTGTAATTGCAGTAAACCAAAAAGTAATTCAGTCAACCAACAGTAATGTTGAGATACGTCGTGCTGTTTATTGTATCCATATCCTTATTTTATTCGTTCCTATTACATTGTAAGTTGGTTTTAATAGTGATGGCTATGTTCAACATAAAGTTCAACGCCTAGTTTTAGAACATATGTTTAAATATATGCAATTGAACCTCTAAGTCGTTTTGACGAGATATAGCGTCCATTAAGATCAAAGAATGTTTGCTGATAACGAGGTATCTTGTCATCAAGACTGCCAATTTTTTTATGATGACGACATTCAGATTTGGTCAGTTTTCTTATCTTGAGATTCCTCGTCGGGACAACCACCAGGATGGTTAAATCTAACAAAAAGTATTATAAACTCATACAATTTATTTATGAACTCCAAAACAATTCTGTATCGAATCATAATCATAAACTTGAAATCACTATTTCAAATCCAGTTTTTACTTACAAAGTAGAAATGGAAGCTGCATTTCCGAAACTAGAAAATTCACAACTCGCACAGGGACCATCCAGTTTATCCGATACTCAAAAAATAAACTCCATCCCCGCCAACAAGCGCGAACAAGGCAAGTGGGTATTCAATAAAATAAGATTCATATTTGCGACGGCATCTTCCGATGAAGTGAAATTTTTTATCCTCTTTCTCTTTCGGTGACATTCCTCTTCTCACGATGGCCAAACCATTTTCCTTTTCCGATAGGATAAGAACACATCGATCTCCAAAACAGACGAAAAAAAATGTGTGAACTAAAGGGATAAAAATGTTGCCCTGGAGTTTAAGCTGTGTTTGGTGTCGTAAAATTGTCGAGTAAAAATCCTTGATTGTGGAATGTTCTTTGGTTGTGAATTTCTATGACTGAGGAAGATTTTTTGCTGCGGTAATGATTTATGGAATATATTTTGTGGGGTCACTCAAGTAGAAAAAGGTATTAACTGGCGGATCTCAAACTATGGTCTCATTTTTGAATTCAGCTACCTCCTCTGATTCAAGTCTAGAAAAATGGAAAATATTTATAACGTTAGATGCAAGCTATGTCAGCAATATTTTTGATTCAGTTTTTAATTATATTTACTTATAACTCACTACTATTGTACCACATTCGTCGGGTTACTGCAAAGACAGAATAACTCAATTTTTTCTTTTATGAGATAAGCATACTTTCATACATAATTGTGTGTAATGTGATTGCGAAAACAAGATAACTAACTCTCAAGTACATGTGCAGCAGAAGTAGTTTACATCACCTTTTTGTAAGTGTGGAAGTGTACTTAACCAAAAAAATTGTTATTTTGTTTTTGAAGTAAACCGACGAATTATGTTTGTAATGATTTAGACCCTGCTGGATTACAATTTTTGTATTAGTCACAACTACAAAAATTACCTTATACTATAGTAATATAAACATATAGCAGTGTAACCCAACTCCATTATGAAATTCTTTTTAGTAGACACAGTTGCCAGTTGCAGTGTCTATCACACGCCCTTGCAAAATTGGTGACTGGTTGATATGACTAAAGTGCGACTCTGACCATAAATCAGTCGACCTTGGACCATAAATGGTGTTTTCCGTAGAGGTTTATACCCCTTACCTACTCGCTATCATCTTATTGCCTTTTCGCACCGAACGATAAACTTAGAAACCAGAATCCGCACTACAGACGCCAGTTATTGAAGCCCCATGTAGGAAATATAACAGTAAAGCTAGCAATGGGGTAAACTTTTCAAGTGCCCAGAATCATGTGATCAAAACTAATATTAATGTGACCCTTAGACTGTTTTCGTCTGCCGGTAGAAAATGAATATTCATCATCTGATTGGTTCGAGCGACATAGTTATAAACTGGCAATTGAATCATTTTTACCACCTCTATAGATTAGCGCATTTACACATCTACCCTATCTTAAAATGATATATCGCCGAACTAGGTCATAAGATGCCAAATCTGCACACCAAGTCAATTTTTCACTGAGCAGCCACGTGACTACTAGTCGATATATTGGATATTAATGGATGGTAAGGATATAAGGATAACTTACCATATTTCATACGTTGTCAAACAGTAATTCACGTGGAAGAGAAGTTATTTCCAGTAATGCAAAGTTAAACAAGGTAAAGGTGAACTAGGGCATAACTTCGATGTCTTCTCAGAACAATAATTATGCATAAAACAATTCTAAGTTTTCAAGTGGAATATTCCAAACTACTTGGAACACAACAAATCAAACAATGTCTGAATTCCTGCATTGATAACTTAAATAACTGCATGTGTTTCTACTTTCCTAAACTTTGGCAAAACTTCGTTATTAAAAATAACTGCTAGTGTGTCTAACGTAAAATTCGCCCTATATATTCTAAAGGCAGAAACTTTCTTGAAATAACACTTTGATAGTGTTTCTGTGCCATAAAGTTGCATTATAATGGAAAAAGATATGGAATCAATTCATTGAATTGAAAAATTCATGTACTTCATCAGCAAAACTTCTCATTCTTTAGTTTGAAAAAAAATTAAAATCTACTTTTTTAGCGAATGAAATTTTTTGTTCCACTTTACAGTTTCTTACATGTGCATGTAAATGCTTTCTTCTAAAGAATTAATTATATTTTTCATTAAGGTGCGAGTCTCATCAAATCACCAATGGCTCTATATATTTCAAATACCATAATCAGAAACTATTTTATTGTTAAAAGCAATTTGGAATTCTTGCATATTTTTAGTAAAGTTTAGTTAGGTAGAATAGTTTTGCATGTACGATTGTAATAATTAGGTATTTTACTTGGATTATTTTGAAATATTTCCAAATGACAAACTACCTTCAAAAAATGCATAAATTATTAATTTCTATTGCCTTTATGAGAAAAATTAAAATTTAATTTTTTTGTACAAATTAACGTTAAATTAACGTTAAATTTAGCTTCTAGTAGATAAATGTTTATGAAGCGAAAATTTGTAGCGATTAAGAGACCTTAAAAATGTCTATAAATTTGTAGCATTTAAGTATTAAATGTTATTTTTTGAGAGCAATGCGTTTTTTCATCAAGTGGTTGAGTTTGTTATCCCAATTTTATGTATGTATTTATGCAAATTATATATATTTGTTTCTATCTTTAAATCTTAGTTAAATTATAAACTAACAATTAAATTATAATACTAAATAACTAATATTATTTATTTTAAAAAAATAAGTAATGCTACTTAATGGGATGAAATAGAAAACTCTCTATTGGGTAGTATATAATTACGAATTCATGGATTGAATATTACTTAAAAATTAAGGATTGTTAAGGGAAAAATTCTCGATGTAACCGAAAAAATTACTATATTTGTAGCATTTTAGTATACATATGCTAACAGCTAAAATTCAAATTTGTTTATTTACGACAGTATAATTTTGCTTTATATTATGATGGCATGTATATCATTGTATTTGATGTAACTCTTAACGTCTTATCAAATAACAACATAAATTTATTTATTGCGTTTCTTATTTCAGATTCGGAAGAAACAAAGCAAGAAAAGTAAGTACCCTATACACACTTTTTACAATAATAACAAAAATTTTTATTTTGAATATAAACCAACTATGAATGTCCGTAAGAAAGTACTGCTTTAAATATCATTTGAAACTATTCCAAGCCTATCAAAATTACTGTATCAATAATTTTTGGTCGTTAGTAAAACCATTTGCTTTAACACTGAATATATAACTGCTAATAAATTTTGATATTTAAGTTCTATACACCGATAACTAACATAAATGTTCTTTGCTATATAGAAATGTGAAACAAATAGGAACCTCGGTTCAAAAGAGTTTCCTTTCAGAGTTAACTTTATCTTTTGGAAAAGCCAGTAGGTTGCAGAGCGCCAAATATGTGCTATAGGGGTTAGTCACATGTGTGTTTTGCTCCAAATCCGTTGAATAGGTTGGAGAGTTGTCCTACAGAATCTGTCAATCACCAATTGCACACAGCTGAGGCCTTTTTCTTGGTACTGCATCTCTCAGCCTGCAGAGAACATTGATGTAGTTCGAACATCGTTCATCGAGGTTTTGTCAGTTGACTCCTTATTGAACCTCCAAATGGTTTCGACTAGATATCTTATCAATAGAGATCTGACCAATTTTGCAAATCATTTCTCATGATAACGAGAAATCTTGCCATAAGGATATTACTGAATTTTTATGATAACGAGATCAAGATCTGGACAGTTTTTTTAAAGACGAGACATCACGATCATCGAGGTTTTGTCAGTTATGCTAATGACGGGATACCTCTTCGAGATAACCATCATTAAGACCAATATTTTGACCAGAAGAAGAGTACCAGAAGGAGAGTGATGGACAACACCTTCACTATGAAAAAACACAGTCAACATGATCTTAAAGTTAACTCTCCTGGTGGTTGTCTCGACAAGGTATCTCATTATTAGCAAAACTGACCAGATAGTGATGGACGAGAAATCTAGTCTTTAGAAGAAAACTCACCATAGCTTGATCTCGTCACCATAAAAAAATCGTCTATATCTTGATGATGAAGGATCTCGTAATTACCACAATTGGTCAGATCTTTATGGACGAGATATCTCGTCGAAACCACTTGGAGTGCTAATTGCGATTTTGTCGCTTCTTTTTCGAGAGGGAAGAGCTAGACTTCTTATTTATCTAAATAGTTTCTGAGCACCTATTTTCAAGTGTAACGCAAAATTTGGTGCAAATTCTCTGCCGTACTTGCTTTGACATTGCAAATGCGGCGGTTTCACAGAATATACTCTCCTCAAGGGCATCTGGCAACCAACTTATGAGTTCAACTTTTCACACATGTGCATCAATGTCCTCTCTCCTTGGCAGCCAAGGTTGCATCAGTGCCGCACAAACTGTTTTAGATATATTAGCAATGGCTGGATATTTTCAGACAGACCTATCAGTCTCAAAACAACTTATCATCTCCCTGTCTTCCTATAATACAAATAATGTGACATAAAATTTAAGAAATAACAAGATAATCTCTTTCCCAGACATGAAGTAACCCAAAAGAACTTATCTCCTTACAAAATATGATTTCGGATTTAGGGAGTATCTCATTTGAAATATACTCCATGTCTTGTCTTTTATAAAGGTTAAATTCACTGGAAATGAATATCCGTTTTTTCTTCTGTCATCATTTTTCTTTATTTCAGAGAAAGTTGAGCTTATCTCTTTTCTTTATTATTAGAAACAGATTCTATTTGTCTTTATAAAAATTGTTTTTCTGTTTATGTGATTACAGTGAAAAAGGCATTTAATATACCAAGTCTTTTTGGATACATTCAATATTACTTCAAAATAAATTCAAAATTGTATTAAATACAGTAAAATAATGCAACCAATACTTTTAGAATTAAAAACAAGTAGTGTAAAGTTACAGTATCTAAATTAAGTATAAAATATGGTGTCAAGTTCACTGAAATTGCTAAACGACAAGTTTTGATTTCCAGCCTATGATCTAATGATCTGGAAACTATATGTTGCTCTTATCTTTTTAAAGATCTTTTCTCGCATCCTTTATACGAAAATATTTAAATCAATAGGACTCATATTTAAATATTCAACTTCAGTTGTCTGTAATGAACGCATGAACTTAATGGAAGGAATTGAATAGAAAGAGCTACATTTTTATCTCTTTTACATCAAAATGCCTTTGATCAGGAATTGGTGTTTACAGATGATTAAAGTAATTAAACATATAAAAGAAAAATATTTCCAATATGTGATGTTTAAAATCACCAGCATATTACGGCTCTGTATTTGAATTTTTTATTATAATTTCACTTAATTTTATTTAAGCTTAGACTTTTTTAATATTATTTTCAAATTGATGCAATCAAGGTTACAAAAAGGAAGCAAAACTTGTATTTATTTCCACTTGCTTTTCGTAGATTGACTATAGCTTTCTCTCAATAACTGTAACTGCTCAAATTTATAGAAAAGATTTGTTTTCTTGATATAATTGGCTATCTTAGGATTCAAAAAGTGCGAATAATCATTCAGTAATTGCTGGAAATTTTAACGCTTGGTAAAGATTCATTTTCAGTGCATTTTGTCAAAATACGGACTTGAATCACCGAGTAATTTTTGTATTTTCTATGAGTTAGAAAATATATTATTCATTTTAAAGTGCACACGTACAAACATTGAACTTTGCTAACGCATTTTCGTATTTTAAATCATAAAGTGTAAATCTAAGGTTATATCCGCATGCTAAAATTCTATACATGTGTATCTAAAATCTGAAGCCCATTCGACTACATTCAGGAAATTTCCTCCTATCTCTTCAATCGATCATGTTCAGAACGTATTTTACTTGAGATCACAATTTGATCCAAATAACAAGAGATTCTTCTTTTCCCATTTCAGGTGTGAACTCCCAATCCAGAACTACAAAGAAGAATCTATTGATTCAACCATAGAGAGTCCGGATGTCATACCCTCTGACAGCCAAGGTAAAAATCAATTCCTCATTTTAATGTCGATGCTGGCTCCATCTAGTGCGGAGAATTTCATATTGCACCCTCTTGTCCCCTCTGGCCAGCAGTGATTGGTGATCATAAATTGAATGGACTTCAAGCTTTCATCCGGATTCTTGCTCTGGATGACATCCGGTTTTCTGGAAGTCTTGTGATATTTTTAACAAGCTATCTAACAGTGAGAATTTAAGGAGTTTTCCTCAATTCAAATAAATTTCAAGGATGTATTCGTTTAAATGCGTAAGATGTAAGAAACGTCAAGGCAAATATGAGGCATTTATTCGGATTAATGATCCGGATGGTATCCGGACTTAGTATTTTTTCATTCGTCAGCAAAGAGAGTTTGAGAAGTCTTACTTCGTCAGTTTGAATAAATGCCTAGAACATATTCGTCTAGAAGTGTGAAATCTCAGAAACTTCAAAGCAAATACAAAAGCGAGTTATACCTCATGTAAATCAACGAGTACTTTTATTTCGATTGGTAATATGACTATAACGCAGCGATTTCCAATTAGTGTGGAATAGCACTCTGGTATGCCTCAAAAGTAGAAATACTAGATGCACTTAGATATAATGTAAAGGTTTAAATCGTGAAATATTTATTTAATTTCAACGGTTTAGTTTTGAACTTTTGATAAGTATGTTCACAAATAATTTCAAGTAATACCGTTTTAATCAATTTTAAATAAATAAATTTTATTCTGAACATTTTGAATAAATTGTTTCAAAAAGAATTTTCAAAACGCTACTTTGTAGCAAAAAGGAGGGAATCGGTAATTTCTATAATTCTTTTCTAAATCAATCAAAATTATGCTTAATTTTAGTGCAGATCAGAAAATATTATATATATTTTTGGTGTTCTATAGAATTTTAGTAATTGGTTTATGCGTGCCATGAGAGTAAAAAAAGAATAGGTAATTAGAGTTATATTTTGTAAATCAATCATAATTATACCTATTTTTTGTCAGATCTGCAAACAAAAAATATTTTTGATATGCTGCAGAAGTTTACTAATTGGCTTATGTGAGCCACGAAATAACGGTTATACAGGATGATATGAAATGTAAGATTTACTTCAATTTTGCTTATTTAAAACTAAAATTAATAATCTAGTTTTATCTTTAATATTGTACTACATAATATCTAACACATCAAACATGATTTGTTATATTACATTTTACAAACTCAATCAGAAAACAAGTAATATCGTTTTAAAGAACTATAAGAATTTATCGGTTAATCAATTATACCTCTTGTTCATAAAGGTTTAATAATTTTTAAGAGTTGATCTCTTATGGAAGAAGTTAAATTTGAAAGGTAGTTTCACATCGAATATTGTCCCACTTATTCATATTTTCCTTGTGTTCATGCGTCATAAACTCATAAATCCGCATATTTTCTGACTGGCCTTTTGTTTTCTTAATACGTGATATTTTTAAACTTTTGAATATACACTGAACTTAATTTTTCTTCAAAGATATGTATTGTTACTAGAAGACCCCCGCATAATATCTGCGCCAAAAGTTTTTTAATTCTTTATATTTATTGATAACTTCGTTATTCACTCATTACTTGCATTTGATATCAAATTAAAATTATTTATAATGAACTAGCAAAATTACCCATCGTTGCTCGGGTTGAATTGGTTAAATGCTGAGAAAAGTGATTAGACTAATCACTTTTCTTTCATTAAAAAATGCAAATCTAATTTAAGTGTATGGAAAATAACTTTTAATGTCATTTTAACTTTTTTATAGCTTCTATAATTTACTTCGGATGCAAATATGTATATATGATATTTCCATACATATAATCCATATCAAATTCACCACACTCTTGCTGTAAGACAAACGACAAAAGTTTTTTCTAAGGTGATTTCTTCAGAAGAGTCGATTTAGAAATATCTTTGAACTACAACGTATGGTAACGTATACTTAATTCAACGTAAGCTATATTTCCTTGATTACTATTATTGAACGAGAAACATCAAATTTAAAATCCCGAAATAAATCTTAAAACAGATTTTAAAAAAGCTTCGAACGAAAAGTAATGAATGTATCTGTTTTTTCACTACACAATAGTTTCTTGGAATATAACGGATACAAATTAAAAAAAGCAAACGATTAAAAAATACCAAGGTTAACATATTAGCTACCAGCCTATTTAATTTTAAAACCTATTTTTTTGTTCTGTATATTTTATTTATACTGTTTTATTCTCTTTATCGTCTGTCTCAAATTCCAGAATTTTTTTGTTTCGCTAAGAAAAAAACGGCTCAAAATAAATAAAGAAAAATAATTTTAATTCCGTAAAAATAGTTTTTGGACAAATAATTGATTTTTTAGCAGCACTGGTAAAACAATCCAAATAATTGCATGCTCAATATACCTTCCAGCTACTCCAAAACTACCAAATTATGGTTGGTTTAGGCAATTACTCAGATGTTTTAACATGAAACTTGCCTAAATATCTAAGCAAAGGCATTTGAAATAATGTATTAACTAAACTGTATATGGGTGTATGAAATATACAACATTGAATTAAAATTTATCGAATAAATTTTTTGATACTTGTACAAACACACAGACACAAAATCAAGCATAGAACGGGAAGACTGACAGACAGACTTACGCAATCAAGTTCAATCACTAAATATGAATGTAAGTACTCACAGTATACAAAGTTTGATGAAAATATATTAAACCGTTTGTACTTAGTACGGGCACACAGACAGACGGACAGGCAGACAAACACCAAACTGTCAAGAGACGGATTTTGCATGAGAAGGGCCAAAACGGATAGAAAACTTGAAATGGGGCAAAAATATTCAATGTTCACAAACACTCCATTTTTATTCATATAGATGAGTTTTGGGGCTTTTCATGTTCTAATACAAAATGTAAGTTACGTAAAATTAAATATTTTAAATATCCTTTTTCCATCAATCAAATATTCAAAAATTGTTTATATTATGGAAAGAAATAAAATATCGTTTCAAATATAAGTATTATAATTTAATTTGCTTAGGAAAAAATTGTTTTTGAGCAATACTCGTAAAACAATTTTATTGGAAAAGCTATTTTCTATCAATACTGATAAACAAACTAAATTTCGTGCAGCAATTGTTTTATGCTCATTGTTATTCCGATGGATATTGCGAATTATTTTTATCCCCTCTGCATACCTAGGACAAATAGAACGTGGGTCAATATGTAACCTATGTTACCCGCAGGATTCCAAAGTATAAGTGTACCAAATTTGGTGTGGATTGGTCAAACGGTGTATATTTGTATAGAGAACAGACAGACTCCAACTTCGCTTTATTTATATATAGATATAAGAATCGATATGTACATTTCATACTCCAAATGAAATGTAATTAATCAAATGCATCAAGTAGCGTGAATTTCCGTAACTACGCTAGCAACCTGCGATGTTTATGCGGCGCAGGAACAATTCCTCCTTGAGTGTATTTCTCTCTTCTCTGTAAATAAAAACTTTCCTTGTGTGTATGTCCCTTACTTGGCACTGTCCATCTTGTGCCATGGCCAAATATGGCTCTTGTGCCATAAAACCCTAAATCAGCCAACCAATTTGTGCCCCGTATATTATGGTAATTGTAATTAATTAACGTCGCACTAGAGCAACACAACGGGCTATTGACGACGGTCCGGGATCAATTCCGAAGTTTAAATTTTAAGTTCTCATATTTTATCAAAACACCATACCTGCACTTTGTTAGTAACTACTATTTAAAATAGAAATAAGTCTTTTGAAAGAGGAATGTGTTTAAAAATATATGTAGTATAACTGTATATATTACAATTAAATGTATTTTTTTCAAAAAACTAATTTTGGCAACAGTGTTGTTTCCATTTTTCAATCAGATTTTTTAAAAACATTAGGACATTTATCTTCCTTTTCATGCTAAAATGTTTTAGTGTCCGCAAATATTGCGGATTCTTGGTGAACTATCGTCTGGTTTTTCATACCCCTAGTACAGATGCTCAGACCAATACCCTAAATGTTCCTGAAAGCTCTAAAACTAAATGAAGCTATAAACAATATAAAAGTGCGAGGCATTCATCTTCGAAAACGAAACTAAAATTCAAGCACACATAAACGACAGTTTAAATGCGTACGTGCGGACGAAATATTTAAACGGTAAGAAATAGTTTCCAAGTATCAGAAAGCTATTAAAGACGGTTTTGTGTAAGAGTCTTTTTATGTCCCCATCTTACGTCACTCGTTTGTTCTCTTACTGCTTCAGCACTAGAACGAAAAGAGAAAAAATACACAAAATAAACGCTCGACCAATCAGAGGAACCTCGAAAGAGAACAAAATCTCAAAGAGAAAGAGAATGACGAGCGATTTAGAATACAAAGTTTCAAACATCGATATGCAAAACAACCTGGCCATAAAATGGACTTAATTCTAGCAAGTATTCTTTCCAGGACAAAAGAATAAATGGACTGCAGATCGTTTGTATTCGGAAAAAGAACTTTACTTTTTTCTGGTACAGACGATATTTTTTGCGCCAGGAAACTTCATTTTTAAAGTGCAGTCTGTAATTGAGGACAGGAATGTGGTCCTCTATTTTCGATGTCCTCCAAAACGAGTCAGCGTTTCTTATCCAAACTTTCGCAACACGCGATATTTGTTTCAGTATTTCCGGATGGAAACTATCGGCTGCCAGTTAGATTAATGAGTGGCAACGAATGCAATGCGTTTCCGTCTGAGTAGGGTTAATTTTCGCGAGTTGTTAATCTTCCATTTGTATCTTAAGTCGATGGCCTAATGGATCTGAAATTCCTGATTACGGGACGCTTCATCGCATTCCTGATTCGGAAGATATTTGTTAATTTATTTAAGCCACATCTACACTACGGAAACCGAAGTTTTAACGTGTGCATTCTATTTGAAAAACGCATGAATTTCCATCATAATGATGTAAATTTAGTCACGATATTGGAAGTTCTAACAATTTATAAATATCGGTAATGTGGACATTTTCTGGAAATCTACACAGTATGAAGATGTAGTAATTATGTATATCCTGTTCCATTACGTAAATATTCTGATCGAAGCATAAATTATTCAAGATTTCTCAATAGTGTAATATTAAGGTGCGTTGAAAGGATTTCATTACGAAATTGCAACCAACTTGAGAGTAAACAGTTGGATTATCGATACATAAAATGATTAGTAATATTACGAGTTCCAAATCTTGATTCCTTTATAGAAATTTTTCTGCACATTTCAGTGTTGTCTATCCTGATTCTAAATAAAATGTAGGTAGCGTTGATATCATTTGCTATGGATGTTCATTAACATATTTAACCCTATCAGGGTTTCACCAGCATATATCTGTTGTGCAATCGGATGTTTTCCGTGCATGACTTGTAACCAGTTTTGACATTCACCTATTTCATCTTTCCTAGGATTCTTTGAACAAATAGATGTGGTTTCTTTAGTCATTATGTGTGTTGAGGATTAGGCAGTACTACATTAATCGAAAATCTCCTGATGCTCAGAGGGTTAGAAACAAACAATTTCTAATGTAAATATAAGAAATTATTATTTTTAATTGAAATAGAAATAAGAAACACTGACAGAAATAAAGAAAACCTTGATTTTGAATTTCTTTGCGTTATGAGAAGAAAAACATCCACATCAAGAAATTTTAATCTCCATAGACTCTCTGTTTTCTCTAATACAGTTTCAGTGAAAAAAGAACGCAATAGTAACATCAAAAATCCTTCCCAAGTGGGATAAAAATAGTAATCCGTAAATTAAATAAAAAAACTTAATGTTTTAAATTTTATGTTCAAGCATACTCAAAGCGATGCATTGAAATATATGGCCTTTCACAAAACACTTAAATTGTAACTTTAAAATATTTAATGCCCTCCATATGATTTCGACGAGATATCTCGTCCATCAAGATCTGACCAATTTTGCTAATTACGAGATTTCTCGTCATCAAGATATTGTCGAACTTTTTTGTGATGTCGAGATCAGGATCTGGTCAGTTTTCTGCTAATGGCGAGATATCTCGTCCATCAAGATCTAGTCAGTTTTGCTAATTACGAGATATCTCATTGAGACAACCACCATTAGGTTGATGAATAAAATACTGTATAATTATGTTATGCTTTTAAAATGTGAAAATATGTTAATATGTATTATTTATGCTCAATTTGCAAGAGAAAATTAAATTTAATTTAGGATACGTTTCTTAAAAATATTTGAATGTTAACCGACTGAATAGAATCATGTTTTCATCTCAGTACCAGTCCAGTTGTCCAAACATTATTTCATTTGTCCTTTCCTTGCGTAATTTTTTGTGCTAATATTTGTCCGAAACACTATTCTCCAAAATGTTTGGTTATTGTTTGCAAATTATTGACTTTTTCCATTCATTTTTTGTGCTTTGCAGTTATTTTTAAATGATGAATTTAAGTGTTCAGGTGGTTACACATGACCTCGAAATGTTTTGAATTAACTCGGTGAATAAAAATGGGCATGTAGTTCTAATTGAAAAAAGCACCTAGAAAAGGGATACATTAACAAACCTTATAATTGATGTATGCAAATATACTATTTTGAAAAATGTTTCGGTTTACAAAAGTATCGCTTTTTTCTGAAATTTTACTAAGGCGTCGATTCACTTTTTCTCTCAATTACATTCTGCACTTTATTGGGCTTAACATAAATCAGTTTCACATTCGTCATCCAGCATTGCAGTTTTGACAGAGAAGTGGGACATGTCGATAAGGCTCGTAACCGAGATACGTTCGACTTCATTATAAATAACTTCTATTGGATTTAGGTAGTAGTTATGACAAGGCCAGATCATAGAGAAAATATACAAATAGAGGGAGTTCTAGCAACCTTTTTATGTGCCCAGGATCATGTGACCAAAACCAGTAGTAAAGTGACCCTTAGACTGCTATCATCTGCGGGTGGAAACAAACGTTCATCATCTGATTGGTCCACAGGACGGTAGGAAACGCCCATCCATTGATTAATGGATGTCCACGTGACAAAGTAGAGTTAGGTGATTTCACCATTTTTGTCACCACTTTAGAAATGCGCATTCACACATACCCTGTCTTAAGATGTTATATAACCAAATAAGGCTATAAGATGCCAAATCGACCAACCAGAGTCAATTTCTTCATAGAGTAGTCCCGTGATTTCTAGTCGACACGTTGGTCACACATTTTCAAGCTCCTCCCAATAGCAACTACTCATTCTACTCATGTTTCGCTTCTATGGCGAGGATATGTTTTATACACATGAATCATGAAACTACTGCTGAATGGACCTTAGAGTAGACATGGTGATTTATCATGTTAATAGAAGTATAATAATCTCCCACGCAGTGCATTTGAGGGCCACCGTAGCTCAGTAGAATCACTTACTGCGCTATCAGCTTGTAATCTGTAAGTGGCGTAGGTTTGATTCCTCTAACTACCCTGAGTGTATTTCTCTATTATGTGTCATTAAAACTTTACTTGCCTATATGTCCATTTCCTTAACATTAAAAACTTTGCTTGACCAGATCTAACCTTCGCTCCATAAAACCAATCAAATATAGATGTACTAGAGCATTGCTGGTAGAACACAGTGTAGAATGTCTCAGTATATCTCATCATTCTGTCTCATCTATGAAAATCAGCCCCAACTTCACGCTACATTGAGCAACTTCAACATCATGTTACTACTACCAAACTTAAAACAAACGATAAACTGTGATAGTTAATGTTCGCCAGACATTCTCTATACAGGGTAGTGACCATTGGATTAGAACAACGTGAAACTCGATTCGTCCCTTCATATAATATGTTTTCATGGATCCAGTGACCAATTCCAACGATATGTGCACCAAACTAGACGTTATTACACATGTTTAGGAATTATGAATGGTTCGCTTCGTGCTGCTTGGCAATGAAAATTCAATTTATCCAACTCCCTACGATTTGTCCCATTACAAACACTAAGATCTGTGAAATATTGATATGTTTTCATAATGGCAACAGAAGAATGAAGAAAAATGCTGTCACATGTTTAAGACCACTTAGCTTCCCTTTTGTTAGTTTTCGTTGTTTTCCCGACAGTTTCTTGACTGTCATAACATCTTCAATACATCTATTAGTCAACCCATCATTAACAAAACCTAGAATTGTATAATATGACGGCAACTGTACACAGATGTTATGATATTACTTATCTCACTTGGCAAAAATGAAAAGATTACATCAAGTTTACTAGCGCGTGGGACCTGAGATCCACAAGAACCATCTCAAGATGGTTAAATAACTGGTCAGAAGGACAGCCACGCTGTTATCGGTTAAGCATGATTTGAATTGCACTTATAGTACAGAGGATAATGTCTGCATATCAATACGATATTCATTGGCTTCAAGTATCCACTGCAAAGCCTGGTGAGGGTTGTCTTGTTTATCTGCTGCCCATTTTACCCACCTGGCTGACCCCAGGTATGCCAGTCATGAGTCGGAAGTCCTCCAATTCCATTTATACCTAGTTTAATTTTGGAAGATGGTAATTTCGTATATCTGTCTTAAGATCGTAAAAAATCTAGACTTCCATCCTTATCCAAAAGGTATGAAGAAATCAGTTGATGTATCATGTTTCTCTCACACAGATGTCATTTATTGGCACAGATAAGTTGCTCAAATGCCATTCTATAGTTATCCCTCTATGGAAGTCCGTTAACTAAGCACGTTTACTCATTTTTTGATAAATCTATCCACCTCAATGTTCTGTGCCAACCCTCTTCTTATTTTCCACTAGAACCAATCACGTTGCCGGAAATTACATTTTCCCTTTGTCAATTCGGTATCGGAACACATTTTCCCTTTACTTTTAGTTACCACTTAACCTCTTACGTTTCACCAAAAATAGCAAGTTTTCAATGATCTTACACTAAACATTCCCACCTGTTGAACGATCTAATACAATCGGTTATTAACGATGCCATTATTCAAGTTCCAAAACACGCCATTCAAGCTATTCACACTACCCGTCGATAATTTCCGAAACCCAAAAGTGATTGGTACAACACCAAAGGGTAGGAGATAAACCATGCCTTGTGAATAATGAAAATCTAATGCTCTCTTCAACAACGAATCCAAATTATTAATTGCCTCAATAACTTTGTAATGGTCGATGCTACGGATATTTATTGGTGCCATTCGCACTCATTGAGTTAACAATGGCAGAGGAATTATGAAGAGAATTCATTAACTTCTCCAAAGGAAAAGGTGAAAGGCTTAACTCTATTATTTACTGGAAAGGCTTTGAGACGTCATAGTTTTAATATTAATTAGTTGATCTGATCTCATCAAAATTTGACATTTTGTTATGAAATCTATTTTCTTTTCATATTAATGTGCTAATTATCCATATCGGAAAGACTCGATTACTTTCCACTGTGGCAGTAAAACTTTCCTTTTGTGTCTCTATATACTTGAAGTTGTTTGGTGCAGCTTGGCTAAATATGTACCATAAAACTCAACTAACCAATATTGGAGATTTTGAAATATCAGTTAAGCAAAATACTAGGCACAAAGTGATTCATTGATGTTAAAAATTATTATACAAATAATTAATTCACTTGTAATTCTTATTGACATTAAGGGAAAGGACACAGCGGGTGGGCTGGCTAAAGAAGGTTTTTGGAAATTTAATATCATTGGACCAATTAACGTTCCAGGAAATTTTCATAAACTCCAAGGACTTCAGTAATGTTTTGTGGAGAACCCCTACTCATGATTGGCATAAGGTACCTAGCCCAAACTACGCTTTGGAGGTATCATGCAATCAATAATCACAGAAGGCTTTTTCGAGATTCAGAAGTGACCGTACTAACTCTCAAATTTCAAAACGAACATAACATTTTTCTGTTTTCCTAAATGCCCAAACTCACAAGCTTTCCCGGCACACATGATTGTGTGTGTAGGTTGCGATTCGCATGACTTTAGAATTCTTTGAAAGTTTTGGATTTTTTAAAGACGAGTGGTTTCATGGACTTGGTCTAGAATGTTCTGAACCAAGCAGAATTAGAAACAACTTACAACAAGACCTTGGAGGCCCCAGTATAAGTATACAACTAAATCTAATCCTGATCACTGTATCTCATTTATTTTTCTGTGTCGGTTAGTGCTTTTTTAGTTTTGACAGTTGTACCTTCCTGTCGATTTGTATTGTTTTTCTAGTTTTTATTGGGTGACTATTGCTTTTAGATTGCATAGCAGACACCCTGAAATCGGAGTTAATAGCATCGAACTCCCGTGTTTTGTTGTATTGTATCGAATCATGTGATCACTGAGTTTTGTTTCACAATTCGCGAAATTGTTTCTAAGTCAATACGAACATCAATTGTTGACCGTATAAAAATTACCGTGTGAAGAATAATATTTTACAAGTAACTCAATAAACTCAGTGTATGCATGTGCAAAAGTATCTATACTAAGTGTTTGTTTCATTTTCATATTTGTTAACTAATTATTAGAGCAAACGTATCACACTTTCGAGCGTTGGATAAAACTAATAAACTCTCGCATAGCATCTGCGTTAAGTTTTTTGAGTTGTTTAAATTTTGATAACAATGTCGTTATTCATATTTCACATCTTAATGAAATTAATTCATAATGAATATAAGCATCTATTTGAACATTTATACCTCCAAATGAAATAAAATATTCAAAAATATTGAAACATTTCGTGGAAATACGTAAACACGTTATTAATAGTCTAAACAGAAATTTCTGGAAAACACACTTAACATATAGTAGATTTTAATCATTTAAAAAGTAGTAAATTTTTTTAGTATTTGTTAGTACAGACTTTTTTATTTTAAGTTGTAGGTAATGTTTCATAAACATACATTTAAAATTCTGTAAATCTTTAAAACACTAAGCAGAATTCATTAGTTGCACTCGAAATAACTACAACAAACAGGCCAAAAATATCAGTATTTTGCTTCATTGGTAAAAGTTCAGCATGTAAGCTTAAGCTCAAATTTCAGATCCGTCTCGAAGTGAACGGTTATTCCAAAAACTTCTTTAAAAATGTCTAACCCTGCAAATCCTACTTCCATTCAATATTACAAACCATTCAGATGCCAACAAATGCATGAAAGCAAAAGCATCTTTAACAAGCGTCCGCACCACGTCTTTCAACATGGGGCGAAAACATTCAAAACTTTTCTCGTCTCAGCAAAGATTCTCATAGACACCTATTCATATGCTTCGTTAGTATGTAGCGTGTGACTTCAAACTATTGACAAAGGGAAACATTTTGAAAGCCTGTTCCTCAGGGAACTGTTTTTATCAGTGCGATTCTTGGAGGTAAAGAATGAGAATTCTCCGGATCAATACACGGAGGGCACTGTAATGCGAAGCTTCTTTGCTATGAGTGTAGTTTCACTAAAGGTTTTTGCATACTTTTCATAGATTTGTAGGAAAGAGAAGGGAATTCTCGGTTTTGTAGCTTAAAGAGTGCAGTCTCCAAGGAGTTGGTATACGTGCAGAATGGAATATGACTTTCAATAAAACGTTTCCGTTTTTTTACTTTGTGCAATCGATACGTTGAAAAGTGTCCAACTTACACACTAAGGTTCAGTACATGTATTTCATTTAACTTGGGTTTCGATATAATGGGATGTTTGGCCGTAGTTTTGGCTACATAAATAATGATATAAAGTTAAGTTTATAAAAATACTATCATTACTATCCGTTTTCGCCCAATAGCTTTTGCTGCTTCAGACAAACTACGTCGTGCCTCTGTTACCGCGGCAGTTTCTTTGCGTCGCCGACAGCTTTTGGAGCTTTGTCCGCTTCACGTGCTTGTGTTCTTCCCTCTTCCGATTGTTCGGATTGTGATAGCTTTTCACGCTTTTTTTGGTTTGACTTTGAATAGAAATTGGTATCTTAAGAAGGGTTTTATATTAAATTTTACTTACATGGTTCTAAGAAAATGGCGTAGCAATCTAAAAATAGCTGCGCTGACAGAAATTCCTGACAGAATAAGCTGTTCAATTTTCATGAAGCCAGAGCTCAGCGTTCGAGAGTTTTTGCTGCTTTATACATAAATTTACAAAGATATTCCTCCTCTGATTAAACTTTAGCCATTTTAAGGTAATAATTGTCTGAATACATATTACTCATAAAAGTCGGCAAAAAGTTTCACTTAAAAAATAATAATCTTACAATAACACTTGTTTTTAGCAAGGAATATTCGTTAATTTTTTTGAATAACTTGGATTCATCATATTTATGGATAAATTATAGTTCTATCAAGTTAAAAACATCATTCATAATGAAAAAGAAAAACTTTTTCTTAGATAATAATTCCAAGATTCTCTTAGTCATATCGTGAACTAGTCAGTTAAATTAATTATTAAAATAATAACCTGACACAGTACTGTGGTTATTATCCCTTATTCTTATAATACTGCTAAACAGTAGTCTGGTATCGAAAGAAATGCGAAATAGAAAATATTTTTCTCCTATTGAGCAATATTATTTCAAAATCTAGTCTGTTATCTATATTGTACAGAACCCAGCAAAATGCATCATGTTAGAGCGTATATTGTACCTGGAAACCCAACAGGTTTATTGCACACTGGTTACAATAGAATAAATAAAGGTCAAAAGCATTAGAACTATAGTATTTCAGTTTACTTCGTACTCTATAAACTAGTCTCTTTTATATGGTTTGACTACACGGAAAAGCCTGTTACAATAGATCGAAATAAACAGAACTAAAGTTGATTAACCTCCATTGCAACGGAAATTCGGAAATAGTGTTTCCATTAACATAACAAAACAGTTGTTAACTATTAATCATATGAAGGGATATGGACCACATAATAATAAGCCATTTGGAAAATTTTTCAGGGGAGTAATTTTCACGATTTAAAAAATTCCAAAATTAGAATGGTTTGCCCTCTATTCAAAAGGACATGTTATCCTTCCAAGTGGTTTTGATGAGACATCTCGTTCATCAAGATCTGATCAATTTTGCTAATAACGAAATATCTCGTCATCAAAATATTAACAACATTTTGATAGATGATGACGAGATCAAGATCTGGTCAGTTTTGCTAATGATGAGATGCCTCGTCGAGACGACCACCAGGAGATTTGGACTTTCATGAATTAAGCACTCATTCAAAAAATCAGAAATTATTTTTATCCTCTTGAATATTTTGTTTTTAAATTTTTCATAACGGAATGTACATTTGTGGATTGTCACTACGTTGCTTGGAGCTCTTCACATAGTCTACTGTCAATAATATATAATAATTTGAATGAAATTTGGTTAAAATCTTTATCGTAACACATATTACTATTACACAATATAACATTACATACAAAGTATTATTTTGTATTTTCAATACATTTAAAATAAATCCTTTCGGAATTTCATCAAACTTAAATGTACAGCACATCCTAAAAATATATAATTTTCCTTAACACCAACAAGGGTAGACAGCAGTGTTTCATGTTGTTAATCATGATGTTCAGGTAATGCATAGGTAACAAAGCCCATTGGTCTAGCAATGCAGTTCAAAATCACTGCAGTGTCCTGCCAGAGGTTCAGAGCAGCCACACGATACGATTGATCTAAAAGCAATCTAGCTACTCTAATACAATACTCTCATTTTCAATGCAATGCTGCTGCTGCGAAATTGTGAGAGCGAGACATTATCGACTTACAGTATAAATGTGTCTCGCCAATTGTGACTGACTGATACGGACTAGTAAATGGGTACAGGATACTGAATCTATCCTCTGAGAAATTGCGTTTCCATGGAGGTTGTGTGCATCTAAAATGATTCCTCTCCATGTAGGGGCTCATTGGGTTTGTCCACTGCACTGGCAACCTGATAATTGCAGACTGCAGACTCTATTCCCTAGTGTATTCTCTCTTCAGTATCAGTAAAACTTTCCTTGTGTGTATATGTCCATTACTTGACGTTGTCTGCCTTGTGTTTGGCGCAGTATGACCAGAGATGGCCCTTGTGCCATAGAAAACCCAAAAAATCAACCTCTCCATATAATATTTGTTAATGTACACTGTTCTACACACAGTTACAAGAGATACAATATCCCTGGAAGTCTACAGATAAAAAATCAGTAATACCCTCCCTCTGTAATGCCCACATTGGCTTATCTGTAAGCAGTTAAAACCGTTTTGAGCTCTGACCTCCATACGTCCTAGGTCAAATAACGGATGAAAATTCCCTTAACTTATTCTAAAGCACATATCAAATCATTCGTAAACAGTTCAGACCTTGATCTTTATACGTCATGGGTCAAATCACAGAGGAAAACCTAAGAAACGTATTCTTAAGCAAACATCGAGTTATTGCCAATTGCGATTGCGGACTATCAAAATGGGTACAGGATACTGAATCTGTCCTCTAAGCAATTGCGTTCCAATTTGGAATTCCGCATAGAAGCCGTGTCCACCTTAAGTAATTCGTCTCCATGCAATAACATACGTTTTCTTTAGACGGATATGCAAGAAACGATATCCCTGGATGGAAGATGGCATACGGCTCAATTTTTGTGCAATCGTATATCGATTGTTCGATGGATGAAAAATCGGGCGACAGAGCAGGTCGAAGAAGTGGTATCTCATGTTGAGAAGAAACGTAGAATATTTCGAGTAACATGGAAATGACAATTGTCCTATTAAAAGATATCTCCAGGGTAGGTCTGTATTTAAGGGGTAGGACTTCTGGTTGTGAGATCTCTGCGATGTATCAGTTATTGTGCCTAGGTGTCTGTGATTCGTATAAGGCAACAGCTTAAAGAAATGAAATAGCATCACAAACCATTACATATCAAGTAGGACCACTATGACTCTTTTGTAATGAACTCTTTCAGTTACTGTTCACCAATGTATCTTCAAACAAGGATTCGGCCATGACGGGTCACAAGATTGTATCTAGAGCTGTCAGAAAACATGATTCATTTCCATTCAGAGTTCCATTACCTTCGCATTTGGCACCATGAAAAGTCAGACGTCTATGGCATAGTTAAAAGAAGTTGAAGAAATGGACATCTAGCTACAAGCCCTCACTGTAACAATCGTCGACGAACAGTGCTGGAAGACATGGCCTGTTTTGTAGACATCCTCCATTGTTGTGAGAACGTCGTGGATGTCCCTGTACGATTCGTCAACGCCATGCGTAACAAATGCCTGTTAACCAAAAGCAGAATATTCAAGAACCTCGGATAACGCATTTTCTCCGAATATGGCTATATTCAGTATTTTTCAATTTATTAGCATTTTTTATTCAAACTTTTCAGTATCAATTTTGATTCTCGGGTGCTTTACAGATGGAATTATAAATTATTTTAAGTTGTCTTGCACGAAATTTAATAGGAAAAATTATCAATTGATAATTTTTTCTGTGTTCGTTCATATAAAGTGTCTGTAAACGAATTAAACAATGATGATGATAGTGTCTTACAGAAACAAAAGTAAATAATACTAGAAACGTCGAAATTGATTTATTGAAGAAAGTATACCCCTGAAAAAGCTTTTTTGACGAAACCTGTACTGGGTATATTTCTCATTTATGTCTGATCCTTAAGCAATCATCTATACCAGTATTACAAAATATAATTAGTTGTTAGACAACTTCGAAAACCAACGAAAAAATAAAGAGGTTTTTAATGACTGAAACACTTACAAATGAAATATTATCGAAGAATAAAAAGGCCATCTCTTAGTTAGGAGTTTCGGAATAATTAATGTTCAACCGTTTCAAAAGGAGATCAAATTAAAATTTCGAGGAATGGAAATACCATACACCTCAAATATGAAAAGCCAAGGATAAAGAAAACTAAACGCAGGACAAAAATTGGCCTTACTTCAAGTACTCATTAAAGTGTACTAAACTAATTACACTTCAAAGACTTGGACTATTTTTCAAAGGAATAAGCAGGAATGTATATCAGTTTCAAAGCAAACGCATCGAAACATGTGCTAGACTTCAGATGAAAAAACGCATTAATTTTTAAATAAAATATTTATTTAAAATTTCTTTGAAAATTTTTGAATCATTTTAATAAAGTATATATAAGACTGATTACTCGACTAATTTTTTTAAAGAATTGTATTGCGACTTGGTGTACCTTAATAAGGTATGCTTATTTTTGTTCGAATACTACCAACTTTCTACCAAAACTACTCAACAACTAAAATCCGCTTACAACTGTATGAAAATAAACTACGAAGTAATTACATATCTGAAAAGATTTCTTTAACATTAAATCTGACTGTTAAGTGACACAACTACCTGACAGGAAAAGTAATTTTCTCTGAAATTCACATTATTTTAATCTAATTTCATGTCAATTTTGATTAAAAGGAAAATTACGTGGATAATTAAAATGTTCGTAATTGCCAGTATGCATCATCGACCTTCTAAGAAAATAGAAGTAACATGTGGGCGGAATCGCTGTCGTAAGATCTCTGAGGGGTAAATAACGTGGGCTTACGAATTCACAAAGCCGATCAACTGTCGAATCGCTGGCTAGTGTTTTTGATCACGGTGAGTAATCAGTAATTTGGGATTCATAATTTTACCCACAACCACGTGACAAATCTTTAAACTAAGAAGCTAGAAGAAATAACATGAAGCTGCACTAGCATAATCCGTCTATTTCATTAGAAGGTCGATGGTATGTATATCGTGACGCAATCAGTAAAAAAAATCGACCTTCTATTGAAATAGACGGATCATGTGGGAGGAGTCGCTGTCGTAAGATCTCTGAAGGGTAAATCACAAATCGGCTTAGCCGATTGGCTATGGAAGCAAACTAGTGTTTTTGATCACGGTGGATAATCACTTTAACCAATCAATAATTTAGGATCCGTGCTTTTACCCACAACCATGTGACAGATCTTCAAACCGAGCAACTGGAAGAAATAACATGAAGCTGGGGCCCATGCTCCGTCTATTTCATTTTAAGGTCGATGTAAAAATCAACTTGTAAAAAATCTCGTTTATTGATAATTTTAAATAAACGTTTGCTTTTTCGTGAAAAAGACGATGTTCTACAGATTAATTAGTTTAGTCGATATCTACTGGTTAGTGCTTCACCTTGCAGATTCAGCTTTCACCTCATTTGCTCCATTTATTTTAAATTTTTATTGATTTCTCTTAACTCTTGAGGGAGAGGCTGGTTGTGAGAGAGAGACACTTATGAGCAGTTGGTTCACGGATTAAAATATTGTGAGCTTGGAAAGTCTACAAGTCCAAGTTCGGGTTACACGTCATTGAAAAGGCCAAGACCGCTGGCCCACCTGGAGCGTTGGATGATGTCATACTACAAAATCTAATTTTGAATTCTAAGATTCACATGAACACTTTTTCGAGGAGAAAAATCATATTTGCTATTTGAAAGAAAAACAGAATTTCGGCATCTTAAATGCATATGTTTCACTAATTCGCTGTTGTTATTACTTATACCTTAGTCTAGCTAAAGAGCTATACCAAGTCCTTGAGTACGAACATGCTCAAAAAGTCCAGTACTAGATCAGGAATTTCATAGACCAACGCAGGCAGATGATTTGGAGATGCTTGTTCATTGCCACGTTTAAGGCAAGTTGGAAAAGTCATATGGTCCTGAGAGAAGGTTAGAGAGCAGATGTACCTGCTTACTAGTCTAAAAAGGCGGTTTGACATTTCCTGTCACCCGTATATATGAGCGAGGCTCTATGGTACCAGATTAGAGCTGTCGGGGCTCTCCAAAATTTTATTTTTTGAGTTCTTAGCGCATAACTTTTAATAGGTTGGTGGCAAAGTGAGTGAAAATCTCAGCCGTGACCTCCTGTACACGTCTATCTGCAATTTCACTAAATTTTATGTGTACATAAGATGGATTCCATGAATATGAATATCTCTGGAGCGCGACAGTTTTGTCGTGCTCCAATCAGTAATTTTCCTCCAACGATTAATATATGTGAACTAGTTGTAAATTTCGACTTTCTGAAAGAATCCATATATGTGTATAGCAATCAATAAAGAGAGTAATGTACTAATTGATAAAAGGAAGAAATATTCCATTCATACATACTCTCTACCTTAAAAATATTTTTGATTTTGATTGAATATTCTAGCAATGTGCAAAAGGGAAACAATTGGATAAAAATTTATTTAATCGTTTTTGTTTTAACCCTTCAAGGAATTTCGACGAGATATCTCATTCATCAACATCTTACTTTTGCAAATGACGAGATATCTCGTCATCAAGATATTGTCAATTTTTAGATGATGACGAGATGAAGACCTGGTCAGTTTTCTTCTAATAAGAAAATATCTCGTCCATCAAGATATGGTAGGTTTTGCTAATGACGAGATACCTCGTCAAGAGAACCAACAGGAGGATTAAATTTAAATCAGAAATAATGTCTTTGGCACCATCAAATTTCTAATGAAATAGACAGAGCAAGTAGACGGAGTCGCAGTAGTAAGACCTCAGAAAGGTTAGTCATTGGGCTTGCGAATCGACTTGGTCTAATTGGCTATCGTAGCACAGACTAGTGTTTTTAATCACTTGAACCAATCAATAATTTGTCCCACAATAGGATTCAGGCTTTTTCTATCACCACGTGACAGATTTTCATACCGAGTTATCGGAAGAAATAACATGAAGCTGCGCGCCTATGCTCCTTCTATTTCATTAAAAGGTCGATGTTCGGCGCAGACTACGTTTAAATTTTTTTAAGACTACGATCAATGTTTTATATTCTTATATATACATGCAAATGTAAATCACGATAACTAAGGTATACTAGCATCTATCAAATATTCTTACTTAATAATCCATTTTATTGCTAAATTTCACGATATTCTGAAGCACTTATCTTTAGTATAGCGTATCGATAATAGCCCTCCATATCTCAATCGAGTTCCTAGGCATTGACTTTTTGTAAGACGTTGTGTGATAAGTAAAGTATTTATTGCTGGAGATAAGTAATATGCAATTTACACAATTGTATTCTAAGTTAATTTTTGTAGTGGTCCTAAGATCATAATAATCCCCTTCCAAAACTTAGCAGTGGCTGAATTCGATAGATTTTGGGTGGCCATTAGTTGATGGATTGCCAATTGCTGAATTACGATATCACTCAATATGTGTGATCACTCAATATATGATTGCGATTGGAATGTCTTGTGGAATTTTTCGCAGCCGAGTTTGAGGTGCTTTGGGGAGATAGGGCTGAGTGGAACGAAAAATAAACTGTGATAGGATTAGAAGCAGTGCGTTATCACATGGATTCATACAGTTATTGGAAGTGATTGGCAATTCAACTGTTCCCCGTGCAAAATCCCTCGAAGAGCATGCCAGTGGTCACGAGCGCCATATAGTATTTGTCAGAAGTAGGATCAGGATTGTTTTTGAAAGTGCGCATGTTATAATCACGTCCGGGTCACCAATTATGCTAGACACGCGTGAAGCGTAGTGCAACTTTGCAAACCGTAGAGTATCTTAATGGGGATATTCTATGTATACAAATACATTGTAAGTTAATAGTTTTGGGTTGGTTAAGTTCACCATAGACTTAGTATCGATTGAATGGCATTGCAGTCTTGTCTCAAGCCCATGTGACCTAAACACTAAATTGAATGATAGTGCATCATTCCCACACCCTCCTTGTACGTGAGGGTTGGTGCATGTACGTGCGGGCTGTTCCATGTTAAATCTGTCGTGGCCTTAAATGTCCTCATGTTGGCGTGATGCGAATGTTTGGAGAATTAGGTGCCAGCTAAGGTGCTGACCTCGTCATCTGACCGTGGTTCAAAATTACGAGATGTCCTACGATCGTTCCCTTCGGGATTGATCTCGGACCGTTGTCAATATCCAGTTGTCTTACTCCAGTGCAACGTTAGATTTCATGCAACTTGGACATACCTACCATGGGCCCGCTATTAGGAACATCTTCATAATATTCTGTTGTATATCTAAATAAATTAACTTTAAAATATTTATTCACAAGACCCATGATAGCTTTACTTAAATATGACAAACATAATAACTTCACACATTTATCGTCATTTCTATATAAAATTTGAATTAAAAGAGCTAATAATTTGTTTATACAATTGGTGCGAACTCAATGATGAAATTAGAAAGATTATTTTTTTGGATTATTGAAGCAATTAATACAACTGAATTTTCAAAATAGAATCACACTGAGATGTGCTTAAGACTCAATTGGTGGAAATTCAATTAATTTCGACATGAAGCTAGGTGTATTTAAAGCAGAATAATGAAGGAAATAATGATATGATACACAAAATAAAGAATTTAAACAAAGACATTCGGATGTGTGCGAAATAATTAGCAGAAATTCTTCAATAAAATTTCCTATCTTTAAACATTCGGAAAATGTGTAATTGTAAAGTGCTGAGAAAAAATGTATCAAAGTAATGAATTAAACCCGAAGTTGAAATTGATTAAAATTATTTTTATTTTTGTTAAAAATTAATGATTCCAAATTAAATCCTTACGCTGATATCAAGAAAAAGTGCATATGAACTCTATTGAAATCTTGTGTAAATAAATCTTCAAACGGAGATGTTTACACAAACTGCTACTGATATCGTGTTATTTTTTTGTTTCGCCAATTTCTGTTTCTCATTAAAATATTGCACATCGAGTGTTAATATATGTTCGTTAACTTACTCAAGGGAATCAAATTTATTCAGTTAACCTATAGCTGAAAAAAGTTTAAGGGCATTTAATTAATTGGTATACATGAAGACTATTCATATCGAGTGTTGAAATAGTTCAGCAATCATTTATTTATTTCTCGGAATGCAAATGTGGATTTTTCTAACGCTTAGTATTTCCTTAAAACTCACGAATCCTAACTTAATACTGATGATGATTTTTAAACCTAAAATCTTATTTCTTTCAATGCAGCATTTGAGCTCAGCTTCAAATAGCGGTATTAGCCATTTTATGAAATGCAAACTGTTTCATGAAATTGCAATTTCGGTACTGCTTTGTTCCATTTAATTTAACGCCCTCTCTAAAATTCTAAAAGCAAATTACTTATCGCATTTTTATGAAGTACCAACGCACTTAATTATGCAGAGTAAAGGGAATGAAATTGATTAAGTTGAGAGAGCGAACTAAAATTGTTAAATTGTTTTCACGATTTGAATATAATATATTGATGTAATATAGAACTAATTGAAATATGCACTCTTTTTCCGATTTGAATTAATAAGTATGCTCCAAAAAATACTTTGTAAATGTAGAATTGTTTTTTTTATCATAACGAATATCTATTTTATACGTAACTTCTTGAATGGAATTATAATATTATATATTTTTAATCGCAAATAGCATGTCCTTTGGCTTAATCTTCCAAGTCATTTCCACGAGATATCTCGTCCATCAAAATCTGACCAAATTTGCTAATGACGAGGTACCTCATCATCGAGATATTACCGATTTTCCTACGATTAAGAAGTCAATATCTGCTCGGTTTTCTTCCAATAACGAGATATCTCGTCTATCAAGATCGGGTCAGTTTTGCTATTGACGAGATATCTCGTCTATCAAGATCGAGTCAGTTTTGCTACTGACGAGATACCTCGTCGAGACTACCACCAGGAGGGTCTACTTGATAGTAGCTGCATCAACCTTCTATTGAAATAGATGGAGCATATGGGTAGAGGTGCCGTCTCACGATTACATCATCAGTGTTGAGCACGTGCAATTGGGAATTGTCTTGGGACGATTGGCAATAGGAGCTCAAACTAGTGTTCATAACCATGCTCGATTGTTTTATTGAAGCGATCTCATTAACCAGTCAATAATTAGTCTTACTTTAGGATTCGTACTTTCTCACAGTACCACATGGCAGTTCTTAAAACCGAGCTATTGGCAGATATAACTTTAAAAACAGTGCGCATATACTCCGACTATTTCATTAGAAAGTCGATGAGTAGTTGTGATTACGGATTTATTGACAAAAAAAAGTAAATGGGGCTAAAAAATTTATTTCTTATTAGTATGAGCTTTTTCTGTCAACCTAAATGTAGGTAACAGAAGTGCTTTTGAGGTAGAACATGATTCGTATACGAATTACAGACTAGATACCATTTTCGAATGTGATTTTAGCGCCTAGCCAACAGAAATTCCAAAGAAATAATTCGCAATTTAAAATAGTAATTAATTGGTCAACTCAATGGAATTAAACACTATTGAATTAAACATGATATTAAATGTCGCCAAAACGGCAAGGTAGCACCGGTATGCATCATGCGAGTGCATTTGCTGGAAGAAAGTGAACAGGAAGTAAAATTCCCGTCTGGTCTATGTTTACACTGAAAATTCTTCTCATACATGGCGACAGCGTCTTTGTGGAACGTGTTTCCTGTACGTATTCCAGCCGTGACGTCACCTGGCGTGTTTTTTAAATACGGTTTCAGCACATCGCCAATAGAATTTCCAAAGCATGAATTCCGAATTAAAAAAAAGAAGCAATTGTTCAACGCGAATGAAATTAAACGCTAGACGTTGCCAAAATGGTGGTATACTGCATTTTAAAATAACCATGTAATATCTGTACCTCAGAACCAGACGAACGTAAGTCACATTATGCCAACTTTTCAGGAGAGCATAAAAACTGAAAAGAAGGAACTCGTTGCCTGACTACAAAGTTAGAATTTGAATTAGCCGGCAAAAATTGATTGTTGACAATAAAAATATACATGCTTTATCCATTGATGGTTACTTTTTATGTAATTTTATAGCTTATTAACACAGGGCTGGACTTACGTTATTGTGGTTCTACATGAAACACCTGTTTTAGGACTTTAGCACTTTAAAAAGGTGTTTCAAGTAAACTACACGAGCAATCATATTAACAATGTCTTTAATACTATCAAAAACAGAAAGTAGAAAAATATTTAATATTGTATAAAATGTGTAATGTAAAAAAATATTTAATATTGTACAGATTGAGTGTTGTAATGCTGTAAATAGTTTAAAAGCTACAGATTCAGCAGAAATATTACTCTAGAGCGGTTGAGTCAACCTCAGGAAAGTTTCCTTCCTTCTCTCCATGCGGAAGGTTTTCAAAGAAGGGTCTATACTCTTCAGGGACCCACTGCATTAAATTCATGTGGTCTGTGTACTTCTCACTACTTATCTTGTTTTGTTTACTCTCAAATTTGGGATCGTTGCTGGCATAACAACCCTTTGTTCCTCTCTGATTTCTTTTAAATTCAACAGTTTTAAAGCTATCATCTGCAAAACTGGTCTTATAGTACAACTTGCTGTAGCCTTTGCGAAGCTGTAACCACACTGCATTGGATATCAAAACTGGTTTTTATCTGTGTTTTTCTACCTTGAAACAAATGGAGCTTCTTTGCTCTTCAAGTAGAGAAAATCAAGAGTCTTCAACGCACATCCTTCTCACAACAAAGGGGTTCTTTTTTTAAAAAATGAAGCGATACAATTGGCCCAATCATTTGTGGTAAAAATAGTGTGATCTTTTAGTTGCTTTCTATCACACTATGCTTGCCATCTACTTCCATATGGGTGTATCCAGCAAGTAGGAACTTATGGTTGACTTCTTTTAGAGTAGAAACTTTTTCCAACAGCCATAGGTACATGAAAATCATTGATATTACTGTTTTGGCCACTGCAATTATCTGTCCACACTGTTAAGTTTTCAGTAGGCTTATCAGGATTTCTAAGCTCTCCATTCGCCCATGTGAATAAACATGATGCTATCTCGTTACCTCCTCGACCGGCTGTAACTTCATCCCAGATCATACACCAAGTTTGTCAACGGTTGTGTTATAAATTGTAATATTTAATGTCCAGAGTTTTCTTGAGTAAAAACTTTGCGAGTTCTTCAAATCTGGCGTTGGAAAACATTTTTGGAGATCAGACATAACGACTCTCAAACCTTGATTAGCACGGTCTTTTAGTTTATCTTCTCTTTTTAATTCATACCTACATGAAGCTTCTTCCAGGTGGTTTTCTTTTTGTAATTTAAGGTGTATGTATATACACTAGAAATCACGAAAATTGACCAAAATATCAATCTACTTTTTAATAATTCAGAATATTGTCCAATACCTTAGCTTTCAAACGTTACCAAGATCTTGTAAATATTCGAAATAAATTTCAAGTTACAAGGGTTTGGGTTAGGTACTATCACCTTAGACAAACACGTTTCCAAAACTTTAAACTCGATTTCTGAAGAACTATGTTTTTGCAATAGGATGCTTCTTTTGAACAGTAATAACTCAACAATGAATTGATCTATGATAATTACTTTGTGTCATTATAATCTATATAATACAGTGGATGTTTTGACCCTCAGTCGAAGTTATTGGATAAGAAATGAATTTTTAGTTGATTTTTAAATGTTGAAATTTCTGAAAAAATCTTGATTTTTAGATTTCCTTCGTGAAAAACATTGTAAAATAGAACGTAATCCCTTTAGCAAATTGATGGAAAGTTAAAACATGAAGAATAATATTAGGAATAATTTACAACAGGAATTGTCTTTCTGAACACATTAGAATTTGAGATATCACTCTTCAAAAAAACATGCTAATTAGCTAATTATATCTAAATTATATAATTAATGAGTAGCTTAATCAGAATTTTTCACACTAAAATGGGTTTAAGCACAAACCAATGACCTATTGTGAAAAAACTGGATTTTTAAAGTCAAAATTTTAAAAAAATGTTCTAGTGTATACATACACCTTAAGTTCATTGAGTTTTTCATCATTTTTTCATTTTTAATTCCGCAGTCTAGTTTATCGCAAACATCACAACTCTCATTATCTGCTGAGTGGAAAGACAAGTTCAAATCTTCATTGAAAACTTTGGAATAAACTAACTTTTTCTCTGGCTTAATTTTTTCTTTTTTTTCGCACTCATATACATACAGTGAGTACATTGTGGAAATATTCAGGTGATTGCCCAAATATTTATGTTTGAATCTTTCCCTGCTGTAGTGGCTTTCATACACAGGAAAATTTGAAATGTGGTTCTTGATCCGTTCTAAGCTATCACTAGGTAATTTATTTGCTGGAATATGTTTTCCCCTAAGGTCTGGCGTTATCAAACCAAACTCACTGGCTTTTTTTAAAGAAACTCTCATGAATGTTTCAGAAATAGAAAGCGTATTCAGGAAAAAAGTTTTGCAAATGACTTCCTCCTTATTATTAAAGTTAAAAATAAATGTATGACTCTCGGTTCTGTTTCTTGTGCCGTCTCTTTTCCGTTGTCTAACAACAGGCTTAGTTTTTATATATGAAAGTACAAACTGTCTTTTTGAGTGGATGGACTTACGTTTGTCTGGCTCAAACAAACATCAGAAGCCTGTTTCCACATACACGAGACTAGCTTCATCTACCATGGCTCCTTCTTCATCCAATTCCACGTCCTACACCTGGGCTTCTTGTGGGTTCACAACACTTTGTATAATATGTTCGTCACTCAGTTCTTCGACCACTGGCACACTTTTGTCGATTTCAATCCAGTCTATAACTTCCTCACGGGGTATATCTGTGAAATGGTTGTTTGGCACAGCTTCTACCAAATTTAGCACCATATTTTGACCATTACTGGTAACGTTTGGATCTTCATCATTAGGCCAAAATTTGCGCCAGCACCGCTGTAGAGTCACTTCTTCACCACATTCCACGTTAAGGCAATTGCGAAAATTGCATCTTTGATATTAAACTGTTTTTGGAAGTCTTACATCAGTCAGAGCCCAAAAGGCTTTGCACAAAAGATGTTCTATAAAAGCATTTGAAATTTTAAATCGTACCTTGATCCATTGGCTGAATCAAGGGAGTGACATTTGGTGGTAGGTAATCTGAAAAATATTGCCGGAAGCTTAATCAGAAGCAGGAGGATGAGCGGTACAGTTGTCTAACAACAAAAGCGCTCTGCTATCTTCTGACATTCCACGTTTCTTAAAGTTTTCTTTTACTTGTAGTGCAAAATGATGGAAAAAACAGTCCTTAGACAAATCTGCTGTCATCCATGCATTGCTCTGCGCATCATAATGCACAGGCAAGTTTAAGACTCCTTTTAACGCTCTAGGTTTTTATATTTACCAATCACGACAGGTGTCAGCTGATGGTCACCAGAAGCATTTGCACACAACAGTCAATCTGTCTTTATTTTTTCTTGAATCTCTTAGCACATTTTTTATCCCCACATGCCAGAGTAGACGTTGGCGAACAACGCCATAAAAGGCCGGTTTCATCGGCATTGTAAAGTTGACAACGGGTTAATTCCCACCGTACAACAAGGCTGCTAAAAGTGTTCTTATATACTTCAGCGGCGTTTTCATCGGCTGATCTGTTCTCTCCAGCCACATCCAGCCTCCGGATTCCGTGTCGAATTTTAAATTTCTGAAGCCAACCATCCGAAAGCACGCAAGCACTTTCTATATTCAGATCACGATGAAACTGTTTTGCTTTTCCGATGATCATAGAACCAGTCACATGTTTACCTTCTGATCTTTTCACACTAAACCAAGTGTAGAAGGCACTATCAATAATTTGAAGTTTAGGTTTCTTCAATGAGTGTCTTGATTCCGTAATTTTTGCTGTTACACCTTGAGCATCAAACTTCTTAAGTTCTGTTTGTTTTTTTTATATCATAAATTGTCGAAGAACCAATATTGAAATCACGCATTTTGACGCTTCTGTTTTCACCTTTTTCGAGATGATTAAGTATTTCTAGTTTTTGCTGTATAGTGAGAGTCACATGCTTACGCTTATTAGTTTTATTAGCACTTGAAGAACTCGTGCTGGGCTTCGAGAATATTTTACAGTACAATACACTGTATGTACACAGTTGCAATATTGTGCAAACGTGATATGTAACCCGCTAGAAATCGGGAAACACTTACTGAAATGAAAACTGTCAGTCACTATAAACACTGAGCGAACTAAAAACGCGGGCAGAGCACTGGCGCGACTTTGCGGTTAAGGTCAACAAAAGCCCGAATCCACCCGAAAAAATCCGAACGCGAGTGGTGCCGGATTACAGAATGTGCTGGAAGAATGCCGGATTAAAGAGCGCCGACTGGTATTTAACACTCTGTGACTTGCGTCATAAAAACCCAAAACAACCAACCGAGTAAACAACCATAACGAGTGGTTTTAACGAGATCTCTCGCCAATCAAGATCTGAACAATTTTGTAAATGACAAGATATCGTCCATCAAGATCTGGTCAATTTTGCTAATGACAAAATACATCGTCGAGACAACTACTATGAGGGTTAAAAATATTTATATCCATAAGTCAGAATTTTAAATTATGTACTTAAGTAAGATCTTAAATTAAGAATAATAAAAATCTTTTTTTTGTTGAGAAAAATTATTTCCGCATATTTGCTCTCTTGAAACGCGTTTACTTCGACAACAGAATAATGTCATTACATGGATGTTTATTGACCTTTCTACTGCTTTTTTCATCAGCAGTGCAATGTTAACATCCTCAGAAGCAGAAATTTCCGGTTAATTTCCGGTCCTTTCTACATTGTGTTGATTATTCTCGTTTACATTAAAAGTGAAATTATTCTTTTTCTCCCCTTAAGCAATGGATCAGGGAAAGATTAATCTTTACAAGGCAATGAATTAACGATACGACATTGACTATCAATGAGATGAGATAATTGACATCACATTAATAGGTACCTTATGTTTGACACCAGTATATGGAATAAAGGGTATTAAAAATAATGTTCTATTTAAGCATAACGTCACTAGCACATAGTTTATTTGCGCTATATTTTCTTTATTGTTTATATCTATTGATGACAGAACGCCGAAACACATATTTCATATATTATTTTGATTCATTTAAAATGAATAGAAAATCCATATTGACATAAATGGGTTTCCTATCTCTAAATGATATAAAAATTATCCAAAATATATATAACAGCAATACGCATGCATTTGATGGTGACAATTCTTATTTCCAATAAAATTCATAGTAAAAAGCACAACCTGATTAGATTTTGAATGTCTACTGAACTAGTGAATGTCTTTGAATGTCTACTAGCTGAAATTGAGCGGCAAAATTTGCGAATGAATCTAGTAACGGTTGATTTTATATCGTTTATATCTGTTGTTGCCCTTTGACAATAAACAATGTCAATTTTGTGAAACGTACGTGAGTAAAATATATATAGAAAGAGATGATTTTTTAATTAAAAAAAATCAATGTGCTTTTATTCAATTACAAAAGCGTAAAGGGAGAAATTAAACTCATCTCTAGATACAGATGGCTCAAAAACCACACAACATGTCGGCTCAGCCTTTGTGTGTGGATTAACCACTGAGTTATTCCTTACCCTGTGTGTTTTCTGTTTTACAGCCTAATTCTATGCGCTATATGATGCACTACAACATATCTCTCAACTCAGGAATGGCAATTTCATTATATATATAGACTCCAAAAGTGTCCTAGAATACTTATTATCAGACTCCCCACAGCATTCTCTGGCTCTTGTCGTTTTCAACATTGATCGTTGTCTCACTCGACGTGGTTTTAGTATGTTTTTGTTGGATTCCTGGCCACGTCGGGATTGCAGGCAACGAGATGATGACGCAGCATAGAATTATGCCACATTTTTGAGTCCTCACGTTCCATACAATCGTCTCCGACAAGCTGTCCGAGACATTGTGTGGAAAGATTGAAGACGATTGGAACGATTGAATATTATCTTAACAGGATCCATGGCATTCATTCATCACTTTCATTTTTGCCATCATTACCCATTCAAAATTCCAATTTGATTTATCTCGGCTACGCATTGGACACACGCGTTTTACTCACAGTTATATTTTACTAGGAGTGACTGGGGCTCCTGTGTGTAGTGCTTATGTAGTTACTTTTACAATTCACCTTATTTTATATTGTCCTATTTTTAATCGTTATCTCCAAATACTTTTTAATAAATCGATTTTAAACACACGATTTGATTGGGGAAAATCATCACCCAAATCTTTTAAAATTTGTACATGCTATAAGATTTTCAAATATAATCTACTGTTTTTATATTTCACCCTTTTAAATTCATCATTTTAATAAAAATTTTAATTCGCTAATGATGCTGCTAACGAATACAATGTATTTTCCTTGTTTAATTCATCTGATGAGGAATTTGAATATTTATTTTTATCCTCATATTTTGCATCATATTTTTAAATCTACCTTTTATCGTTGCATGGACTTTTAATTTTTAAATAAATTATATATATATATTATTCATCTATACTCTATCTTGTCTGTCGCGCTATAAAACCCAAACTAACAAACCAACCTTTTCTAGATACATTTTATTTTTCTTCACGTGTATACGCAACAACGAAAAGTACATAAAAGTGCAAGTAACTGAATTAAAATAAAGTAACAACTTATTCTACTCCTTGTTATTATACTCCCATCATGGAATAAAATGAAACTCCAATTAGGTACTTTTGCTAAAATTAAAATAATAGGCAATTCATAAATAGTTGGAAACGGACCGATTCCAGAACCAATTTCCAAAACAACAAAATCGATGAAATTAACCTAATAATTCCAACACCTATTATAGAATAAAATTCCAATTCGGTATTTTTGCTAAAATTAACATATGTCTACGCAAGGCATGTGTAGTTGAAACAGACCCATTTCCCAAAACAATAAACCGCAAAACTAACTTGTAATTCCAACACCGATTATAGAATAAAACGAAACTCCAATTCGGTATTTTTGCTAAAACTAACATAGCCACCCACAATACGTAAATAATTAGTTGAAAACAGACCCATTTTCGAAACCAACAAGCGACGAAATTAACCTAACAATTCCAACACCCATTATGGAATAAAATACCAATTGGGTATTTTTGGTAACATTAACCCAGCCACGTGTTACATAAATTGTTGAAAACAGACCCATATTCCAAAACAGCAGGTGACGAAACTAGCATAATAATTGAAACACCCATTACGAAATAAAATTCCGATTGTGTATTTTCTGTAAATTTAATGCAACCAAGTATAATACATAAGTAATTGAAAACAGACCTGTTTGCGAAAACAAGTAATTCAAACACTCATTATGGAATAAAATACCAATTGGGTATGTATACTAAAACTAACATAACCACGTATAATACATAAATTGTTGAAAACAGACCCGTTTTCCCAAACAACAAGCGATGAAACTGACTTAATAATCCCAACACCTCGCCACTGAAGCCGAAAGCCTCTCAACGCTCCCACCACTTCTCCGTTTATTATTTTTCACTCTTACTCTGGCCACCCTCACATTGTATGCCTTTCATCTATTGGGCACACTTCCGACAGGGGCACTCGAAATTTGACGTGTATCCAATCACACCCGGGCATCCCCCTCTATTGGATTTTATTCAGACTTTCCTCCTTGCTCACATTCGCAATTTCCTTAAGACGTTTTCTGAGATATAGATACACACGGCGAGATGGTGCCGTGGAACGGTTTTTTTCTTACTCCGATAGGAAGGATAGGAACTGTTGAAGGTGCAGTGTGTACTTTTGCCCGAGACCCATCCTCGTATGACTGGATTGGGTAAACTTAAGGGGGTTATTTACGATATACGAACCGAATAAATTCGGGTGGGAGGGCTACCTCAATTTAGGCTGCTACATTCTTTTTCGTTTCTTCCTTTAAGCATCTTCCTTTAAAAACAAAGAATTTGTTTTCTTTTCTTCCAACACTGATACTGCAAGAGAATTTGCAACTTCTATTCGATTGAATTGTTTCAAAAATGCGAGGTGTTTATTATTCATATTCTTGTAATTTAGATGTATTTAGCACCATAGATGATCTGGTCCCTCTTTTGGGAAAACTACTTTTGTTTGGTTTTGCTTTTCCGATTTAGTTTGACTCGACGACGTTTAGAGACGTCTCGTCCATCCAGCCGTAGTAGTTACATTGTAGATAATTGCACATGAACTCTAGTGAAGTAGTGAACATCAAAATTAATTATTTCTTGAATTGCATACCGATTTCTTCAGCCCTCTTCTGTTAGATGTTTGCTAAAGCAAATTCATGGTTAACAAAAATATAATTTCAAAAGTCTTCTAAGCATTTTTCCATCAATACATTGCCAACTCGACACCTCATGTAGACAGAAATACAATGTGATTACGAAAAGGTTTTTTAGTTGTAGACGCTTCATTGTTTAATATCGGAGGCAGTAGGTATTTTCATAAGATGTGTTAATTTATTAGAAATTTTTAAATCAATTTAACTTGGGAGTTGCAGATGGTGCAATTTCGATTCCTGCAAATTACCCTGATCTATTTCTCTATTATGTATCAGTAGAATTTTCCTTGTGTATGTGTATGTCCATAACTTAATTTCTTGCTTGGCTCAGCTCAGTCAAACATGGCTCTTGAGCCATTAAACCCAACCAGACAATTTAAAATACGAAGTCAATCTGTACTAACAAAGATATACGAGAACTAGCATAGTTAAGATATAAGAAACAGTTGTTACATTTGTAAGTAATTGCACATGAACTCTATTAACTGCAATGAGCATCAAAGTCCATTTATTTCTTGGATTATTTTCCTTCATCCCTCTTCTACAAGGCACTTGCTAAAGCAAAGCATTGGCGAGTTGCGAGCCTGTTACCCACTCAAAAATGATCCCGCCGGGAAGGAACACGTGCACTAATTTCAGGAAAAGTTACTCCGAACTCGTTGCCATTCCATCTCAAAGAAAAACACCCGAACCGAGCAGGTGTGTAACAGCTGCTAGCTCTCACCATTAACTTGATCTTCTTAATGGAGTCATCCATCAACTTGATTCATCACTTCGCTTCGCTTCTTTCTTCCTATTCCGGGGGTTTTGTTTGCGGCCGAAAATGCCCCGCGTATGATTTTCATTACTGCCCCTGACTGCTGAATTAACGGGTCCGGGACCTCAGGGTCTGGAAGAGTTGCCGGTCCCCGACTTAATTTACGAGGTTTGTCCTCGTTGTAACTGGTCCAATCTGGCGGTGGTCCAATGGCTTTCTTCAGCCCTGGGGCAATTTCAGATTTGGTAAAAGTCTGCCCCGTTGGGGCTCCCAATTTTCCAGGCGATGGTGTAAATTGGATTCTAACGCATCGCTAACTGACAAAACAAGTTAAATTGGATTTCGCAGAAAGATAATTTGTACGGTAGTGTAGTTGTCCTGGATGGGGCTTGTTAGCTTGCTCGTTAACAGGTTGTCGATGGTAATTAAAAGTTTTGTGATTGAGACTGTATTCGACGATAACTTGAAATTGATGTTGTGAGTTGAAAGTATTAATTGTATAGTATTTATTCACTGAAGGGAATATATTTCTATTGTAAACATATTGATCTAATTTCTATTGTAAACAAATTAATTTAATTTCTATTGTAAACGGATTGATTTAATTTCTATTGTGACCAGATATCCGCGATAACTTTAAAGGTCTTAATAATATAAATTTATTTGCAGTTACTCGTTTCTTAGTTTATTTGTTTTGAAGTACTGATACAATATCAGTCTTGAATCATATTATCTTAATCTTCCTGATGATTTTCTTGACAAGGCATCTCGTCGCTAGCAAAACTGACCAGATCTTGATGGACGAGGTATATCGTTCATCAAGTATGGAAAAATGGACCAGATCTTGATCTCGACATCATCAACAATAGGCAATATCTTGATAACGAGATATCTCGTAAGGGCAAAATTGGTCAGATCCTGATGGACGAGATATCTCGTCGAAACACTTGGAGGTTAATAGTGTAATCATGTTTTATCATAAAGTACTATTCAATAAACCGAGTGGTCATAAAGTAGCTTCCCCTGTATACGAGCCCCTAGTGACCGCAGTTTTCAGCGAATCGGAATGATGGTTGGAATTTAAAACTTTCAAGGTATAAGCTCGAGAATTATGTAAATAATAAGAATCGAGCTCTCACGGTTACGGATGCAGCTAACAAATTTCGAACAGCAGTACACCCACTTTTAATCGCAATGTGATCAGCACAGTAAAGAACCAAAAATGGCGTTGGAATTATATTTTTATCTCTAAAAACGACTGCGCAGTAGCACTGTTAAAGAAGATGAGTGAACGACAAAAGAGGAAAGAAAGGCCGCATCGCCACAGGCGATGACTCATTGCATGAGGGATACATCACTGACACAAGTAAAATTGAACAAGGGATATGCAGAACCTTTCATTTAATGACTTCTTTCAAGTCAGACACTCTTCTAGGATTCTCATTGTACACTTACTTTTGATTTCATATATCCCAATAGTCAGAAATCCATTGGTGTTAGGTCAGGAGATTGTGGTGAAGATGGCAACGAAAAATGACGGGAGATAATTCTGTTACAGAAGTGCTGTTCTAACAAACGCTTGACACATGTCTCAACATGTGGGGAAGCACCATCTTGTATTCACACGACGTCAGAGCATTTTGCTGCTGCAACTCAGGAATGACGTAATTCGTTAAAATTGCTGCGAAACGTGCACCCGTGACAGTATATGTCTTTAAACCTTGTGTAGTCACGTGTTCAAAGTAGGGACCGAGAACGAAGATGCTTGTGATGCCGCATCGCATAGTTATTTTGGCTTCGTATGAGCTAGATTCTTGTAAAATTCTAGGACGAATACCTTGAAATCTCTGTTCCATTCCGTTTTGTTGAAAATTAGTTGTCGATAGGGACTTGTATATGAGAAGTTACTTTATGACCCCCTGTATTTATTCGAATGGGTATCTATTTACATAACAACGAAAACTCCTTTTACTACTGATATCAAATACATCAGAGAATAGATATACTATATTTATGCATATATATGCTTATTTTCCTGATGTTGAGGATACATAGGCATATTATAATTTGTTTAAAAGATACATAATACTATCAACATGCTTATAATTTTCAATTTTCAACAGAAAAATAAAAGTTGGTCTATAAACAGCCATTCTTTAATTGTCAATTAATGAGTTTCTGCTTTAACCCTACTGGTACTCGTCTCGACGAAATCTCGTCATTAGAAAATTCGACCAGATCTTGATTAACGAGATACTTCATCGATCAAGATCTCGTCGTTTATTGTCATTAGAAGAAAACTGACCAAATCTTGATCTCGCCATCATCAAAAATAAGGAATATCGTGATGACGAGATATCTCATCATTAGAAAAATTGGGCAGATTTTGATGGACGAGATATCTTGTCAAAACCGATTTGAGTATTTAACCGAAGAACAAATAAAACAGAGAGCCTTTTTCAAGCAATAAAATCAGTTGGAAAGTTCAAGATTGCAATTTTTATTTTAATAAAGCATACAATGGCGATAGTTTAACATTTTCTTGCACTTTTTTTATCTGACCAACACTCTTCATGTAAGTAAGGTCATTACTTCTTGTTCACTTAAACTGAAGCAAATTTAATGATATTATATTCGAAAATGTATGTTTTATTAAAATGTTTTTATGTCCGTGAACTAAATCAAAAGTCCTACTTAATATATTTCAGTTTAATGAAAATTTATTATCCGATCCAATGGTGTGAAGTTTGAAAACCTCACTCATTCTAACTTTATTTAAATCCCGCAAACACTCCTACGTCAACAGTCGCAATCGCAAACTCGCTCGAATCAAAGACTATTACAAACGCAAACTTAGTAATTTAGATGCTGTAACTTCCTCTGCATACATCTCAAATCCATTATTCCGTTAGGCGCCTTGCTGAAGACGAAATTCGTAATTAAAGTTCCCTGTTCATTCTCCATGCCTTTCGCATGTATTGCTTCTCGATACTCGTATCATTGATTTATATATATTATTATAAAATAATTGCTTTCGAAAATAACAGTTATTAATTGTCATTAGAATGGCAGTGAAGCAATTTAAATTGAATTATATGTTAAATTAAAAGGGATAATTTGATAAATTGAGATTTGATATTTGATAAGTTTAAAATTTAACGTTGATGTCAATTTCTAAAAGCTAAATATAATAACCAGTTAAATTCAGTTGATAACTGAAAACATAATAACTTACCGCAAATTATCAACAACTATTAACACTGTTATCGTAAAGTAGCAGTTTACTTCAAGACAAGTTACTGCATATCAAACGATCAACACAACTGCTCTCTTGTTTTAGTTTCTTTAAACCAGACGCTACCGTTTCTAAAAGGAGAAGATGCTTAGATGAGAGCAGCCAAGAATTGATAATAGTTTTTTACTTCGCCGGGGTTGAAAAAAACGTTCCGCTACGATGTTTAAATAAAAAAGAGATATTTATAATCTAAGTTCCTAAATAAATAATTCTAATATTAAAAAATACTAGATACATTTTTGAGTTAAATGTTATTTTATATTCAAGCTTCTCTATCGCATATTGGATTACCAGACGTCCGGACAGGTCCGGAATTTGAGTGCGTTGCCCAAATTCCTCCAGGAACTATAAATTGTCCAGGTTTTCAGAAAAATCAATTTAAACCAAATGTTGTATTGCTTCACTATCTTCGTGGACAAAAAATGTGTTAGTCGGTATCGGAAATTTTTCGGAATTGTATGTGTCGAATCATATTTTTTTATTTAAGAGTTATTCTTTTTTGTAATATTGTTATTTCTTGTTTGTAACAATGTTCATTTGACAGCTTCAATGCAAGTCTTTTTATTGATACCCAATAAATTGAGTTTCATCTGTCTGGATGGCTGATTGTTTTCGGGCTTTAAGGCGCAAAGCCATATTTGGACAAGCTGTGCCAAACACAAGACAGACAACACAATGAGGTAGGAAGAAAAAGGAAAAAGCAGACAGTAGGTGAGGGTGAAAATGAAAGGGAGGAAAGATCACTCGGACACTTTGGGGTTGTGATGCCCGTACACACCTAAAGAAGATATACCCCTGACAGTTCCATCTGTCTGGACTTTCCCTGAAATGTCAGGAATTTTATTTGCGTTTGTCAGAAGCTTCTATTTTTAGGTCTGGAAACCCTAAGCGCATAACACTTTTCAACTCATGCTAACGCCACCCATTTAACAGCACCTTTCACATTGAAATGGGAAAAACCATTATTTTACGACAACAGCGGAAACTGTTATTGCTAATATGCAATAACAGCTATTAATAACAGTTATCAACAGTTTTGTTACACTACGATTAATACTAACTAAGAATTAATGTTAACAGTCACGATTAACGCTAATAGTTAGAAATTAAATTTAGCTTTTATTATTAACTGTTAGAAATTAACATTAGCGATTAATTTTAAGAGTTATTAACTGTCTAAACTAACCATTAAATAGTTTTGAAAAAATTAGCGATTTCAACCTTCTATTTTTATCAAATGCTTTTATGCATTTCAATTTTTAATTAAAAATTTAATTTTATTCAAATTGCTTTACTGCTATTCTAATAATATTTATCTATAAGTGGTTACATATTCGAAGACAGCTGATAACCGTTGTTTTGCAAAAACACTGTTATTTAAACGGCTATCGGAATAACAGCCCATCTCTACATCCTCGCCAAGAGTTGCAATCGCAAACTCGAATCAGACTATTACAAACGCAAACTAAGTAATTTACAGACACTCTAACTTCCTACACATACATCCACTACCCATCTTCCTGTGGGCGCCTCGCAGAAGACGAAGTTTACAATTAAAGTTCCTGCTTATTGTTCATGTCTCTCGCATGTATTGGTTCTCGATACTCGTACCATTGATTGAAAGGCGAATTCGGAACACTCAAGTCTTGGCCATTTGCCCGGAAGATACTAAACAAGTCAAGATAAACAGAGCAACTTAAAGTCCCCCTAGGCGGGAAAATGTGCAGACCATCGACTCGATATCGAATCCGTGTGTTGCAGACAACCGTTGAGATGCTTTGAAAACTTGTTTCAACCGCTGAATTGAAGAATATGGAGTTATTAAAGTTGTGTATGAAATTTGGGAAGTGCTCTGTTTTCTTTCTCTGGCGATGATTTTCATGCCCTTGAATGCTTTTGATACAATTTTTCATTTTGCGGCTAAGATTACTTTGTGTCTGCGAATTTTAAGTTGTTTTGAGATCAAAAGGCAAAATAAATCAATAAATGGTAGGAGGGGAATGTAATGAGATTAGAAAAATCTTTTGAAAACGAATGGGGTATAATTAAAATTTGAAATGTTAGATGTTAAAGAGGGACTTTATTCAACGCAATAACGTATTTAATAGTTCTATGACTAATTTAAGGCATATAAAACTTTCCTGAACGAGGTGTACATATACACTAGAAGCTTTTTTTTTATTTGACTTTAAAAATCCAATTTTTTTTACTATAGGTCATTGGTTTGTACTTAAACTCATTTCAGTGAAAAATTCAGATTAAGCTCATCATTAATTATCTAATTTAGATAAAATTAGCTAATTAGCATGTTTTTTGAAAAGTGATATTCCAAATTTTAATTAGTTCAGAAAGATAATCCCTATTCAAAATTATTCCTAATATTATTCTTCATGTTCTGACCCTCAATCAAGTTGCTAGAAAGAATAGATTTTTCTACAATTCTTTTCACGAAGGAAGTCTAAAAACTCAAGATGTTTTCAGGAATTTTAACATTTAAAAATCAAGTAAAAATTCATTTATTTACTAATAACTTTGACTGAGGGTCAAAACATCCACTGTATTATAGAATTTATAATGATGCAAAAATAATTATAATAGATAAATATTCATTGTTGAGTTATCACTGTTTGAACAAAGCATCCTATTGCGAAAATACAGTTCTTCAGAAATTGAGTTTAAAATTTTGGAAACATGTTTATACATTGGGACAGTACCTAACGAAAACCCTTGTAACTAAAAAATTATTTCGAATTTTTACAAGAACGTGGTATCGTTTGAAAGCTAAGGAGTTGAAAAATATTTTGAATTAATACAATAGGTTCGCTATTCTGGTTGAGTTTCATGATTTCTAGTGTACGAGGTGTGGCTACTAAATAACCGGATTAGTGCTATAAAATCTTTTATTGGTTTTCTTTCACAATTTTAACGTTATCCCCCTCAATATACTCCCCTCCATGCGAATTTTCCATTGGTCAAAGCAGTGCTGTAAATCATTTTCTGAAAGCATGTTCATGGTCTCCGTCGCTTTTTATTTCACAGCTTCTATTGTCTCAAATATGGTTCCTTTCAGTGCTGATTTGACCTTGGGAAATAGAAAAAAGTCACACGGGGCGAGATCTAGTGAATAGGGTGGATGTTCTAACACCCATGCTTGGCCAAAAACCTCTTGACAGACAGACAGTGCAATGTGTGCCTGAGCGTTGTCCTGATGTTTTTTCACAATTCAGGTCATCGTGTAAAATCTGCCAAACACTTTCTTTGTCGATACCTATGAATTCAGCAACAGCGCAAATACTTAATCGACGGTTTTTTCGGATCAATTCACCGACTTTTGTAATGTTTGCGTCCGTTTTTGACGTGCAAAGTCGTCCTGGTCATGGGTCGTCTGCGATCTCTTCCAGTCTCTCTTTGAACCGTTTGAACCAATCAAAAACCTGAATGCGTGATAAACACTCATCTCCGTATACTCCTTTCAATAAAGTATAAGTTTCTGTGGCGGATTTTCCGAGTTCCACAAGAAATTTCACATTGACGCGTTGCTCTACTTGAACACTTAATATTTTTCCGACGGAGCACAGATGCAAGGTCCACGTCAAACGAAGGCCACGGCCCAACTGAGCGGCGCTCAACCTTGACGTTGACAGCAATAGGGAGGGGGATATCATGTGGGGGGACACGCTCGTGTGCCGTTCGAACTCGTCTTGCTCACCGATTGTCTGCAGACGATCAGTCCGGTTATTTAATAGCCACACTTCGTATAGTGTTTTAAAGAGCTTGAATGTTTACTGTTAGATAATGCATCTCTTCTCGTAACCCTTTAAGGCACTTCTCATACATTTTTCGTATTATCGCAAAGATTATTTTGTCTGAGAATTTTAAGTTGTTTTGAGATCAAACTGCAAAATAAATCATTGAAGAATAAAGGGGGAATGAAATGAGACTTGAAAAAATCTTTTGAAAATGAATGGTATAGTTAAAATCTTTTATGGGAAAAGGGACTGCATGCAACATAATAACGTACTTAATAGTTTAATGATTAATTTAAAGCATATAAACTTTTTCAAACACTTAAAAAACTTTTAGAAAACTAAATCTCTTCTCTTAACCCGTTCAAGCACTTTTGATACAATTATCATTTTATCGCAAATATTAGAGTTTGTCTCTGAGTATTTGAAGTTGTTTTGAGATCAATAGGAATAAATAAAGGATAAAAGGAGAATAAAATGATATTTGGAAAAATCTTTAGAAAATAAATGGTACAGTTAAAATTTTAAGTGTTGCATGTTAAGAAGGATTGTATTCAACGTAACAACGTATTAATATTTCAATGATTAATTGGAAGCATATAAATTTTTTTAACATTTACAAAACTCTTAAAGATCGTGAGTATTTGCTTTTAGATAATACATCTCTTTTTATTCTTTCAGACACTTTTGATACATTTTTAGTTTTGCAGCAAAGATTATTTTGTGTCTGAAAATTTTAAGTTGTTTTGTGAACAAAAGGCGAAATGAATCAATAAAAGAAATGTGATTTGAAAACATCTGTTGGAAATTAATTGTATTGCTATAATTTTAAATGTTATATGGGAAGAGGGGATTTTATTCAATCATAATAACGTACTTAACACTCCAAGTGGTTTCGACGAGATATCTAGTTCATCAAGATCTGACCAATTTTTCTAATGACGAGATATCTCGTCACCAAGATAATGTCGGTTTATTCTGATGACGAGATCAAAATCTGACCAGTTTTGCTAATTACGAGGTACCTCGTGGAGACAACCAACAGGAGGGTCAAATGTTCAATGATTGGCGAACAATAAATATTGATCAAATTATTATTTAGTTTCAAATAGTACATCTGTAACCATGCAATAATTTACATAAATACATTTGTATCATAACACAAATAATTTAAAATGTATGCATTTCTTCATACTACCTTCCAGTTTTTAAATTTTGATCTGACTATTTTTCAAAGATGGTACCTGTTAACATATCAATAATAGTAATTTCATTCTACAGTCGGATTTCTGTTTTGGAATAGAAGTTAAACATCAACTAAGAACACGATTTTCTACCGAAACTCTATTTTTGTAACGTCGCAAACAATTTCAGTCACTTATGTACAGCCATTTCGTACCAAATGTTACTGCAAGTATCCGTCATTAGTTAGAGCCTTTCGAATACTTATGTTGAGTAATCTCACAGACTGTTTGGAAACAAAATATTTGTAAACTCTATATTTACGCAAGAAACTTGTTTCTAAATAAAGTGCACACATTTCATATTCAGCATTAATTTAATATGCTCTGAAATCGACTTAGGAAATCGCGATTCAAAGAACTTGATGCCATCAGAAGAAACGAAACACAGATATTAAATTTCTGATAGAAGTGTGCCGTATTTATTTTAATGAAATGCCACTGGGGTGTCTCAAATGGTTCTACGAATAAACGTAAGGATTTCATTTTTCAATTTTGGCTCTAAAATAGAAAAGAATAAATATCTACATAAACGAATATTTGTTCAAAATTTCCTGTAAAGAAATGTCTTATATTCACTTGATTTCGTTAAAATGTAATAAATATTATTAAGTGTAATTCTTACATTACTAAAAATATGTAAAAAAAGGAAAAGATATATATACATATATGTATATAATATATATATATATATATATATATATAGACCATCACCACAAATCAAAAAGGAGAAACCAAATAAAAACAAAAACAAAATGCAAATAATAACAAGAACAAAAAATGGAGCAAAGTAACAACAATAATATTGACCCTTTCGATGAACAGCGCTGAAAGCCGCAGAGAACAAATAAAGGGAAATAATAAGTAAAACTACCCAAAGAATAGAATAGATTTCCCCGAGAAACAAGATGAAATAAAATATGTAAATGTTAAGGTGAGCCTTCCTACTTTTTCAAGGGGAGCAAGGCCAGGTTGTCACTTAAAAATGCGATGCTTTGAGTTTTTTCTGTACTTATGTGAGGCCAGGCCAAAGAGATCAACATAAGTTACCCCCCGAAAACTCAAAGTACTACCAGAGAGAAAAAAATCATAAAAATAATACCTGTTACCAAGGTTAGGAATCAAAAGAACTTAGCCAAAGCAAAACCTTACCGAAAGTTGCCGCGCAAGCTAGGAGAGCAAAACATTGCCAGATCCGTATTATGTAGAATAACGGATTTAAAAAAGAAAGAGGGTGGCTTGGAGATAATGTGAACAATTTAGTGCAAATGAAAGGGAGGGAAGAAAGGTAAATTTTAACAAGAAAATAAAATTGTGACAAGGAGTAAAGATTGTGGGCAGTGATGAAATTGAAAGAAAAAAACGAGGGCAAAAGTGAAAAAAATAATTATATAATTATATTTTGGCTCCATCTGTCTGTGGAGAAAGAAAGTAAAGTCAAGAAAAAGAAAATCATTTTTAAAGAAAAAACTTTTTAAGAAAATTGTTGGGGAAGTTGTTATTTAAGAGAGTGGTTTTAAGAGTTTTGAGCTGATTATCAATAGTAGTTTGGTCCCTGCAAATATGATGAATTCTATAGATTTGATTATAAATTAAGTTTCTGTAGATGTTGAAAGATATATTTGAATTCCAGGGAACAAGTCTGTTAATATTAAATTGAAAGTCATTTCTTTTGTCATAGATATCAGTTGAAGATTTAGAACTGACATCAATATGAATGTCAAGGAAGTTAGTAGATAAAGGTGAGCTATTTGTTTTTTTGAGGATGAGTTCAGTGGGATAAATACTTTTCCAAAAATCAGTGAACTCTGGTGAGTTAAAAATGATTAAATCATCTATGTAGCGATAGGAGTTAATAAATTTAGAAGTGTGTGATCTTTCATAGAAATGGAGGTAGAGGTTAGCAAGAATACTGGAGAAAGTGGTACCTTGTGGTATTCCTTGTACTTGTTGGAAAAGATGTTCGTCATTAAAGATAAAATTATTGAGGACACAAAGATTGATAAGACTAATTAAAATCCCCTCTTCCCATATAACATTTAAAATTATAGCAATACAATTAATTTCCAACAGATGTTTTCAAATCACATTTCTTTTATTGATTCATTTCGCCTTTTGTTCGCAAAACAACTTAAAATTTTCAGACACAAAATAACCTTTGCTGCAAAACTAAAAATGTATCAAAAGTGTCTGAAAGAATAAAAAGAGATGTATTATCTAAAAGCAAATACTCACAATCTTTAAGAGTTTTGTAAATGTTAAAAAAATTTATATGCTTCCAATTAATCATTGAAATATTAATACGTTGTTACGTTGAATACAATCCTTCTTAACATGCAACACTTAAAATTTTAACTGTACCATTTATTTTCTAAAGATTTTTCCAAATATCATTTTATTCTCCTTTTATCCTTTATTTATTCCTATTGATCTCAAAACAACTTCAAATACTCAGAGACAAACTCTAATATTTGCGATAAAATGATAATTGTATCAAAAGTGCTTGAACGGGTTAAGAGAAGAGATTTAGTTTTCTAAAAGTTTTTTAAGTGTTTGAAAAAGTTTATATGCTTTAAATTAATCATTAAACTATTAAGTACGTTATTATGTTGAATGCAGTCCCTTTTCCCCATAAAAGATTTTAACTATACCATTCATTTTCAAAAGATTTTTTCAAGTCTCATTTCATTCCCCCTTTATTCTTCAATGATTTATTTTGCAGTTTGATCTCAAAACAACTTAAAATTCTCAGACAAAATAATCTCTGCGATAATACGAAAAATGTATGAGAAGTGCCTTAAAGGGTTACGAGAAGAGATGCATTATCTAACAGTAAACATTCAAGCTCTTTAAAACACTATACGAAGTGTGGCTATTAAATAACCGGACTGATCGTCTGCAGACAATCGGTGAGCAAGACGAGTTCGAACGGCACACGAGCGTGTCCCCCCACATGATATCCCCCTCCCTATTGCTGTCATTAAAACGTAAAATAATAGAAATGCAGTCCAGCAAAACGCCAAAAGGTCAAAATGCAGACTAGTAAAAAGCCAAAATACTGGGGGTATAAAAATAGTAAAGCAGAATCCTCTTTGGTATGTGTCCTTGGTTGTCCCTCGATTTGTTTTTCTAATTTTTATTTTCTAATTTTGCCTTTCTTCCTATGGTGTTTGGAGGGGTGTACGGGCTACTTTTGGTGTACTGCCGTTCACACGTAGAAAACACCATATTGTGTTGACTGGGAGAGGCTCCTCCCTGATGACGCCCTCATCCACCAACATTACATCATTCTTTTTTTCGAAATTTTCTCTGTATTCTTAATTTTAAATTTTTGGTTTTCTCTTTGTTTCAGTTTGCAATTTTGAATTATATATATATATATATATATATATGTATATATTCGTAATCTATATAAACATTTCAATAACGTACGTGGTAAAGAGATTGGCGTTATTTGTTTTTTGGTGAATGGCAACAAGCAGATATCAACAATATAGAATCAACCGCTACGAGATTCATTCGCCAATTTTTCCACAAAGTTTTTAGTATGCTTAATTTGAGGTAGGAGTTGTATAATATTGCTAGAGCTGCACTGAAGAGCCCTCGACGTTACATTGAAATTCTCCAGCTATCTGATCATGGAAAGCACTGAGAAACCTAGAAAATCGAAATCAACGCAGATATGAAAGTAGCGAAAATAGGTTTAGCGACAAGAAATCCCGAATCGCCCCTTTGAAGGAAATGGGATGAATATAAAGTGAACATTTATAAGCTGATTCTGGTAACATGACTGGAAATAAGACGTAACACCAGTAATACATACGAACTGCGGTTACATATTTTTGGATAATTTTATTTCGTTCGGGTATGAAATATGAATATGGATGCTATATTCATTATAAATGGATTTAAATAAGATGAAATGTGAGTAACGACACTGCCACCATCAGATATAAGCAATTAAGAAAGTTTAGCGCAGATGCTATTCACGAGTTTGCCCTAGAGTACTTTATTCAATTATTTCATAATATATTAGCAGATCCGCCCATAGCATCTGCGTTAACGTTTCTTAATTACTTATATTCATTGATGGCAGGTGTCGTTACTCACATTTCATATCTTATTTAAATCCATTTATGGGAAAATATGCATCAATATGCGCGTTTCATACATCCTTATGAATAAAATGAATCAAGAATATAAAGCTGAATTTCTTGCAATTACTAATCGTACTTAATCGTATGTCCAATAAAGTGGACGGGAAAAAGTGCACATATCTCAGTCATGTCACAATTTATTTTAAAAGAATCAAAAATATAAAGCAGCAATTCTTGTACTTAATAATCTTACTTATTCTTACTTCCAATAAAATATATGGCAAAAATGCCCACATTAGCTTAGTCATGTCACAACAATGAATGTCCATTTCAATTAAATCCCATTTACCAAGGCTATTTGGTATTCAACATCTAAACTTACTTTCAAGTTGGCTCACATTTTCTATTTTACCCTGATTTCTATCTCCCAGATTTCTCACTGCCTTCTTTTTGTCCTCAGGGGCATATCTCCTCTAGACGTGTACGGACTTCACAAACTAGAGATACTCTAGTGATCTTTTCTTTTCCCATGGGATTTACCGTCTTTAATAAACACTCTCGAGGTATACCCAAGCGATCTTTTTCTTTCATTACACTACTCTTCCCAAATTCCTCTTTTTTCACTTTCGTTGTCTTGTGTTTGGCACAGATTGCCAAAATATGTCACCATAAACCACCCAAAACAGCCAACCAATCACTGCCTTCTGTAATCAGACTGGTTAAAATTGGTGAATGAATCCGATAGTAGTTGATTTCATATTGAAATAGAGCCAGCAAGTTCTTCCAGTGTTAGTAATTATATACAGCTTTGTAGCTCAAATCACGGATATTTCAAGTCAATCATTCAGTAGTGGTTGATTTTCAATTGCTTACACCCATTTGTTACCATTCGTCGATATACAAATGCTGTCCATTTCTGGGTTGCTTACGTCAATAAAAAAACATAAAGATTTTGTGTTTTGTTTTTCAATTGTACTTTTTTATTTTTTAGTTACATGTATTGTTTTATTTATTGCAGTGTATGCTCCTGATGCCAAGAGTATCCATTTGGAATGCACAAGACGTATGAACGAAGAAATGTATAAAATTCTCAAACAGAAACAAGACAATTATGAATCTCTCATACCTATGAATGATCAAAGCCGTTCTGAGGTAAGTCTGTTTAGTAGGAAGTCGAAAACTAAATAATGAATGGCGCAGCATAAATTAAAAAGCATAAAAGAAAAGCCTCCATGATTTATGACATTATAAACAACTGGCAGAAATATCTGGCAGAATCTTCTGGAATTTATTTGAGATAGATTGAATCTATTGAAATTTAAATAACCTTTCTATTTGTGCGTGTATATTATATTCTTATATTATATATATTATATTATTATTATATTATATTATATTATTATTATATTATATATATTATATTATTATTATATTATATTATATTATATTATATTATTATTATTATTATTATATTATATTATTATTATATTATATTATATTATTATTATATTATATATATTATTATATTATATATTATTATTATATTATATATAATATACGTATATATTTTTAAAGCAGATAAACTTTTGCAGAAATTCTAATTTTCAGCTAGAAGTATGTGTATTTTCTCGGGTGGAACTCGTTTCCAGTACATATTCCGAAAGTAGCGTCACTCGGCTTGTTTTTCGAATACGATTTCAGCACATTGCCAATAAAAATTCTAAGAATGAATTCCAAATTGATATATGACAGTTGATTTATCAATGATAATTCGATTAAAAACCAAACTTTGCCGAAAACGGTGATACACTCATTTTAAGATAACCCCGATATGAGAAAGTATTTGGGTAACGGAAGTAAAATCTCCACTTTCTGTCTGCTTTGTTCGTTTTCACTGAAAATCTCATATTTCTTAACACTTGAAAAAGAATTCAGACCAACATTCGTTGAAATTTTAATTTTTAAATCGACGTAACCGTTATATCTGTTTCAATGTATATTGAACTATATTATTGAATTCCATTGTCATAATTATTTTAAACATCGACCTTAAAATGAAATCGACGGAGCATATGCCCGCAGCTTCATATTATTTCTTCCAGTTGCTCGGTTTGAAAATCTGTCACATGGTTGTGGGAAAAAGCATGAATCCTAAATTATTGATTTGTTAAAGTGATTATCCACCGTGATCAAAAACACTAGTCTGCGCTTCCATAGCCAATAGGCTAAGTCGATTTGTGATTTAGCCTTCAGAGATCTTACGACAGCGATTCCGTCCACATGATCAGTCTATTTCATTAGAAGGTCGATAATTTTAAGCAACTGATGTGAAATTACTTGACCACAGTCAATAGAATTCAAAAAGTTCTCATGAATTTCAAAAAGAAAAATTCGTCGGTTTCTATGCATTCATTTTAATTTACTACATCATTTCTCAGTTTATCAGACTAACATTTGAATAAGTATTTTAGAATTCCGCTTTCAAAAGGAGTTTTGAAACACTTACAGAATAAAACCACATCACTTGAGATTTAAGATGCCCAACAAAATTCTGAAAACGTTTACTCTCGAAACGACCGAATTTAAAGAGTAGGGCAGAAACATGATTCATTGCCTCATAAAAACATATATCGCGAACGATTTTTCATACTCCTTTCCGAAAACCGCGAACGACGCGATGACGTCACTTGTCAAACGAAAGCTCTCCGGAACAAAAAGCAAAAGATGCAGCCGATTTGCGAAATATATCTCAATCTCCGCCATTTTGAAAAGAAGCGGTAAAACAAGCGGCGAAATATCCAGAAAGGAATAAATTCCTATTTTTATTAAACCAAATCGCTTTACATATATCTGTTCTTATTCCACAAATGCAACGAATTTCGTTATTCATATTTATACCGGTCGCTTAGATCGATAATAAAATACATCAATGAAAGATAGAATAAAATACAGGAATAAAACAGAAATGGAACTGGGATTTGAAATCGATATATGTCATCAGCAGACGATTTTCTTTTACAACGGCATTGTGGCAACTCGTAAAAATCACCGCATTCGTCGTAAATGTTTATAGTCCAGTAATAAGGTCTGTGTGTGGAAGAACATAAATTCCGTTTACGCCATAAAAGGCAATAAAATATTCTAAATGGTAAAAACACAAAGTTCGGGCATTCGTTACGCTGTCGGAATCGCATTTCGGAATGGCTACACTTTTTAAACACTGCCCCTTCCCGAGAGAATATCGAATCGGCGATTGTGCAAAAATACTGTTTCACGTGATTTAACTAAGAACCGGATAAAGTAATGATTCATAAAATAAACGTAAAATCAATGCCACTGACGCATATGTAAAGAGTGTAATGGGATAAAAAAGAATTGAGTAGCAATCATTAATTTTGCGTTTATGGACAGTCGTTGCATGTCTGAAATGGCCGACGAAAGGCATTTTTATTGAACTGTGCTCAGATTAAGCTGTGGGGGTTTAGTATCTGCGGATTGTAACTTTTGAGAAAAAAGGAAAATCAAGAACATAGCTCATATGCGGAATGTGACGGAATCAATACGTAAATCTTAATAATACTGACAAATGAAAACATTTGGCAGTAATTCATGTGGAAGAACAAATAATTTTAAAATAAATATAACTTCGTTCCCCATGAAATTAAACGACTGAAAATATAAACTCAATTTTCTTTTATATGTGTAATAAACACTTACATTTTATAACTTCAGACAGATACAATTTTATTATAAATGTGCTGCGATATCATAGTCACAGTCCCATTGTTTCTATTTCATCCAATTCTTATTTCATGGCCATTGCATTTCATGTATATAGAATACACCATGAAATATCAGAGCCAACAGCTCTTTTCTCATGAAATAAAGTTGTTTTGTATATCATTAAAACGAACAATAAAAAAGTGCTCGTAAAAACTAACCCATATATTTCTGGGTAAAATTGCGTTCGATCACTGTAGGCGAACATCCACAACTTTTTCAAATAAAATGTTTCTAAATATGCTCTCATTTAATACTGAAATAAAATGCTTAAGTACATCGGTAATTAAAAAATAAGTATGACTTGAAAATAACTTAAAATAACTTAATAAAGCTAAACATTCAAATTTATAATTCATGAATAAGTATACAATCCTGAAACCTACTCATAAAAAGAGACTATCTTATAACGAGTTTCTATGGTAACGAGAACCTTTAATGCATCTAATTTGCAAATAATGTGCAAATTTATTTATATTTCACTTTCATGATATGATGCTAATTTAAATTGTGTTTCGCTCATAGATTGTAGAGGATCTGTCATACACGGATCTGGGCGTTCGTGGTTACCACAAACGTCCCGTCCCGTTGCATATGGAGCCCCCTACAGAATACGCCGACGTCTACAGACACGGCGTCAGGACCCAAGTGCTGCCCCTTCCAGTCAGCGATGCCCTTGATAAACATGCCCCTGAGTTACCATTGATAAACAATGTTCAACAGAACACAAGGGTAAGCAAGCATCGTCTTTATTCTCATTCATTGAATAGAAGTGCTTTGGAAATCGGTTTCACAAGCGTGGCAAACTTAAAAATCCCAGTACAAAAGGTAAAATGTTACACGTAGATATTATTACATTATTATACAGGCGAAAAGGCATTCCGTCTTGGTCTCGTTGCTGTATGTGGAATGTCACGCTAAATATGATCTAACCCTCCTGGTGACTTTTCTTAGGGTCGAAAACAGCCAGCATATGGTGCAAACACCTCTCACCAGTTCTGGGGAAGAAACCATTTGTTTTTCCAACTTGGATTTTCATTCCCCTTGAAGTAATAGGGCCGTTTTGTCTCGATGAGATATCTCGTCCTTTGGAAAATTGACCAGATCTTGGACGAGATATCTCGTTGAAATACTTGGAGGGTTAAGGACGTACTGTATCCCCATCTACCTTTTATAAAAGATGTTCAAAATGATCTCCTTGAATATCAAAACACCCCTGTGCACGTCACAGCATATTTTGAGACTCATTGACATTAATGTTCTCTATAGCCAACCCGAATGTTTTCTTTCAGTTTCTCTTGGGATTGCTGGCATACGCTTTCTTCTAAGTTTCCGCACAGATAAAAAGTCATACGTCGACAGGTACTGCAAACGTGAAGGCCACAACTCTTTGTTAACATTCCGTTCTTCAGTGTAGTCGCATGGATTCATTAGACGGGAGAGGTGTGACAGGTCGCTCAGTTCTACTGGAAGAATCAGTATTCCAGTTCCCAGGCATGAGCTGCGCATAGAATTCTTCAAAGACTTGCAGACCGAGTAAAAGTCCATTCTTCAGTAAAGGTCTCATGGATTCGAGTCTGGGATTAGCCAGACGTGTGGCAGGCCGCTCCGTCAGGCTGGAAGAAGCAATATTCTAGTTCCTCAGACTTGAGCTGCGCATTAATTCTTCAAAGATTTGTAATGGGCTGCTTTTTCGTGGGCCACCCTGTACAACGCTATATTAACGTAGTGATGATTTCTGTGACGGTCATGCATGCATTATGTTGCCTGTATCACTCGTCATGACTTCTAACCAGTTTTTCCTTCTTTAGTTCCCAGAATTCATTCAACCAATAGAAATAGCCATTTAGTGTATAGATATGATGTAGCTCAGAAACAAAAGTACTCTCTGGGGAGGAGTCAGATGGACCTAAAGACGAAAGGTTGCTTGCTCAAAATCATGTAGGACGTTTGCCATACATGATTTTCTGATTGTTGCAGTAATTATTTGCATCTGCAACTCGTAATCACTGCTATCGTTTCTGCCACTGAATGATAAACCATTTGTACAAAGGTGGTTAAACTAGCAGAGAAAAGGGTTGAACACACTCAAAAATATGTATGGCCATGGACATTCGTGGGTATTCTTTCTGTCGCCAAGTATTCTATCTGTCACTGCTATCGCTTCTGGAATCTAAAGACGAAAGGTTGCTTGCTCAAAATCATGTAGGACGTTTGCCGTACATAATTTTCTGATTGTTGTAGTAATTATTTGCATTTGAAATTAGTAATCACTGCTATCGTTTCTGCCACTGAATGATAAACACAGAACCAGAAACCAAGCTAAAGGTGCCAATTTTGGAAATGAATTGTTTAATTTTGGCACCAGATAAAGTGAATAGACTCGTCCGAAACCAAGTGACTCAATTGCTAACTTGCCGAAACTGGGCTATACCTACACCTCATAAATCACTTCACGCTTAGAAGATATAGTACTATGTAGTATGGTTAATGTTATTAGCGTTCTATGAGTATATTAACTAAATGACTTGATTTCTTCAGAACATTTTATTGAAGACTATTTATTACAAAGTGATCATTAAAATCTGATTTTTGTACCATCCTTCCATAGGATTAGTTCATTGAAAAACACTTTTAGTAAGTGAACTTGCAATCTAGATTATATCAAAGATTATGCTAAAAGGTGGGAGCATATTGAATGGAAATGATACTATCATTATTTTTTAGCAAGAGGATTAATATTGTAATTAATTTTAGTTGGTGAATTTCGTACAATTTTTTGCTATTAATACCAATTTTAGCGGTTTCTTCGTCTTATACTAATGGTTAAAATCCATCATCATATTTTTTTATTTAGAACAAAAGCGCATAAAAACCTAAGGCGACCGGTAATTACTAAGTAAAATTAACGACTTGCAATTGTTGCTTCATAGAAATTCAAAAGAATATTTATGGTATACTACCTTTTATGCAAAATTAATTAACTTTATTGATATTCTTTTCTGAAGAAAATGGTTTACGACCGATATACAAAAAAATTATGGACTGAGAAAGTAAAATTTCATGTAATAAATAATTACGAAAATTGAATTGATTGATTATTCAGAACCGACCAGATGGATTAGATTTAATTATTAATTTTAAGAGGGAGTATGTTATTAATCTTTTACTGGACTAAAGGTTTCTGTTGTATTAAAAAGAACAAAAACTGAATTAATTAAATTTTAAAACATGATTCCTTCTGTAACAGATATTTAAAATTCGCTGAATTTCAATAAGACTCTGTTTGTTTTAAAGAAAAATCTTAGGTATCGGTAAACACAGAAAGAAATTCAAATTAAGTTTTCAAAATACGTACAATACAGCTAAAGGAAACTGCGCTTTAACTATAGAGTTACCGAAGATAAATTATCTTAAAGATTGAATTTACTCCAAAATATAGATTGCCATTGTGAAACGAACATTTGATAAATATTAGCAATTCTGTTCAAAAAGATCCTTTCAAAAAGAGACTCGGAGTCGAAATTCTCAATATTTAAAAACTATAATCGATTTATTCAACATTCATTTTCGTGAAAATATATAACTTTAAAGTTATGAGTGGTACGTTTTTATTCTAACACATTCCTCATAGAAATATCTTTTTCCCTAGGAAAATTGGAAACAATCCAACTTATGATCGGGGTTTGCATCTGTGGTTCATTTTTTTTAGTTTTGGTAGGTATTTTGTATTAGTGAATTTATATTATTTGTTTTGTTTATTTGTTTAGTTTTGTGTTTGCTCTAACTAGAAAAAATCGTTGCATTAGAATGCATATTAAACAATTTAAATGTTTATCAAGTTAAAACTTATGTTCTGGCAATACTACACATTTGTCTACATTGTTCTTGAGTCAATTAGTAAATACTGTTTGATAAGTTAAAATGTAGATTGTTATGTGAATGTAAGGATTTTTTAAAAAATGTTTTATTCGAAGAAAATTTATTTTTCTTTAATTGAATATTTCTTCTTTGTGTTTTCCCCTATGTAAACAAAATTTGAAACTAAGCCTTCAATTTATTTTCCCATCTTCCATTTAAAAAAATTGTAGCAATTTTGTGCCGTAAATGTTCTAAAATTGCTAAACCCCTGTTTCTCTCAATTTCAAACAACAGCATTAATACCCTAAATGGAAGGAACAGCGTTCATTTTCATGTTCGTTCAATTTAACAGCGGCGATAGTTTAAAAAAATCAAAATCCTCAAACGGTTGAAAAATTGTTCTTTTCGTTTCGTTTTCAGAATACATTTGACGATCAGAGAAATTATTTGTACAGAAGATTTAGAAAACACGTTTAACTATTTTGCCTTAGCGTAATACTTTTATCTAAACAAGCATCATTATTGAATTATGTTCTACTAGTACTTTTTGTTGAAGATAGAGATTCTATAGAACAATTATTTTCAACAGATGTGTCGCGGCACAATGGTGTGCCGCAAGAATAGCTCTAGTGTACCATATGGATGATGAAAACGGCTTAAATTGTGTAAGATCGATTTCATTTAGACTGTTTAGTGTTGAACTTTTGACAAGTGGGTACTTAAAATAATTTCAAGTTAAATCAAGTTCACCCCAAAAAATAATTGTGAGTATTACTTTTTTATAACAAAGAATAATGAATGAATTATTTTAAGAATATTTTTAAGAAGCCCCTTTCTATCATAAAGGATAGGTAATACTACATTTTTTTTGTAAATCAAGTAAAATTATTCCTCCTTTTACAGATCGGCAAAAAATATAATACACTTTTTGGTACGTTGCGTAATATCAATAATTAATTTATGTGCGTCATGAGATGAAAAAGGTTGAAAATTGCTGCCATAGAATCAGTTTGGGAGCTACTATTGTTTATGAAACCATATCCGCGAACACTTCTCCACCAAATAATAGATGCATTTGGTAAAAGATGCATCAAATTAAGGCATTGTCTTAAGTTTGTTCAAGTAACAAATAGATTCCCTCAACAAACAACGGAGTTTTCTTAAGTGAAGGATTGCTTTATCTGAAGTCTCTCTGTTGACAATTACGAATTATGAAAGTACGAAATAGTTTTCCAAACTTTAATACTACTTATTTGAACCTAAATGTACTTCTGAGTAAATATCAACACTTCTGATGATTCAGGTCGTTAACCGCCCAAACATAAAGAACGAAATAGTTTTCCAAACTTCAATACTAGTACTTTTAAACGAACTATAATACTGAGTAGATATCAACAACACTTTATGTCATTACTAACGGCCCTTTTTGGTACTTCTCTCTCACAAACTACATAGCTTGTGTTGCTCCAGTGCGACGTTAGTTCAACAAATCAACCCTCAGAAACTGCATACTGTGGTACTACGATTTTGTTCTATGATAAAATAAAGGTACTAATTTGTTTGCAATCGTTTAATAATACCAGTTTCATAATTTTCGTGTTTCCCCTATCACAAATCCGAACTGAAAATAACGATTTTGTCCTATTATATGGAATCAAAATTTTATAATACATGACAAACCCAGCCTTATAACACTGCAAACTAGAAGACTAAAAACTTCCAGCATGTATAAGAAAAACAATTTATAATTACTACAATAAGGTTCTTGTGAGAAAAAGATGACCTTGGTAAAATCTAATCAATTTCTAGAAACGTCAAAGTTCGCCTAAGGAAAAGGGCTGGTCATACTTAAAGTCAAAGGGGATTGTTTCACCAAAGGGGAGGTTTCACGAGCGCCATAGGGGATTGTTTCACCAAATTGCAATAACTCTGCTATCGCTTCCAAAAGCGATAAACCCTGATCCATAATCCGTGCTAAAGATGTCAGTTGTATAAATTAATTATTTATCTTTAACCTATCCACTAATTAACTAATAAACTCGTTCAAAACCTACGTGACTCAGATACCAACTCTGCTGAGACTGACTAATTGCTATTGCCATCAGTAAACTTTGGTATAGGACCGACAAGCAGAACGTGAAAAGATCGTTAGATTCTTTGGTATAGTATCGATAAAGATATCGCCAAAAGATCGTCAGATTCTTTGGTATAGGATTGCCAAAAGGTCGTTACATTTCTGTATAGAATCGACATGGGGATCGCCAAAAGATTGTTGTTTTCTTTGATATAGGATCGACAAGGAGATCGCCAAAGATTGTCAGTTTCTTTGATATAGGATCGGCAAAAGATCTTTTCTTTAGAACAGATCGATGAATTGATCTTCAAAAAATTGTTAGATTCTTTGTAGCGGGATCGATGCATTGATCGCCAAAACATCTTTAGATTCTTTGGTATATGATCGACAAAATTCTAAATATTATAAGCGCTTAAATTTTTTAAGCAAATGTTACCAAATTGGCCAACCCAGTCAGTTTTTCAAAGAGCAATTACGTGGCTACTGGTCGACATGTTGAACAAACTTTTGGAAGTTCTTTCAATAGCAATGCTCAGTCTACTTCTATTATCGTCCATGAATAGACAAGGGTGCGACGGCTTAAGAGTGACTTTATAAAGTTTCATTAGAGACCCAGTGATAATTCTAAAAGCAAATCTTGTATTGAAAATTAATCTTTATCAAGACCGTTTCGGGTAGTAAAATAGATTTCACTATACCCCATATTTCCCCTTCCTACTCATTAAATCCTCCATTAACTCCAGTCTTTATCACAGATACGGGGCCTTGTTCCCAGAAATCAATTAACGAGATTATCAATTTAAAGCACATTAGGTTGTTTCATTTGAAGTTTCTCAAATGGATTTTTTTTCCAAATTAAGAACATACGAAGGACATCGTAAAAATTGACTACCTTAGCGACTGCACTTCTCGGGGAGTTCCATTAATACAAATTAAAAACCCACTCCTTGGAAAATCTAATTACCAAAAATAACAATTAGTCCGATTAGGTGATTTAAATTGCGAGGTTATTAATTACGTGCTTTAAAATGAGGTTCTGGCAAACAAGTCTTTAGGATACGTTATGTCCTTCAAAAAGCTCCTGACTCGAAGGGTGATTAACGATGTGTGTTCTTGAAATGTTTTTGTAGTAAACGGCATTTTGAATCAAAAGTCGGTTTCTTTAGCGAAACGTGAGCGGTAAGGTTTGATTTGGTTTTTCCTCTCTAGAGTCACATTTTTACAATGTATTAGGCCTGATGAACAAGTAAGAGAGATTATTGAGATTTATGGCGAAAGGGCAATTTTTGGTCAACTGTACTTAACAAAGTTAAGTAAATGGACGTACAGTCGCGGAATAAAAAACGAACCACCCCTCTTCATTCGACACATCTTAAGAGTAGAGAAAATTCAAAGATGGTCTTCGACAGCAACTAACTTCTATAATTTCAAATGCATAAAATTTGCATAATGGGCTGTCTTCATATTAAATTCAGTACCAACTTCATAATTTTCAATCGAAACCCCTATTTCGACACACAATTTCGAATCTATATCAAAATTAAACTTCAGATACCAAATTTCATGTCTCTAGGTCTTACTGTTTCGAAGTTATGAGTACAGAAAGATTGGAGCACCAAATGTTAATTCTATTTCTCAGACTTTTATGGATATCTTCCTAAATAATATTTCTATAGCGCTGATATTTTGTACCACTTACAGCAACCCAAACAAAATCCCCCTAATACTTTATTTTAAAAATAGCTTTTAGTATGCAATAGTAATTATTAAATTAATGTTTGAAAACATGAATTGGAACCTTACTATATTTTGATGGGAGACGATTCAGAAGGACTTCTAATATGACCATATAAAATTTCATCTCATTAAAATAATTAGTTTTTGCGTTGCATTAAATTTCCTCATTTTGACGATTTTAGAGGGCAACCAAAAGTTTAAAAAACGTCTAACAAACCTGAGGAATGTTTAAATTTTTCAAATATGGTTGGAAATAGCATTTATTTAATCTAAAATACATTGCCTTTTACCAGTTATGTGTCTTATAGATGAACTCTACTAATCAATGATCAATTGAATGACTCACTCTATTCACTTTTTGGGTGATCGGAATATCAGTTCGATTGTATTAAATTCTAGGTAGGATTTTTGGTTGCATACATGGACGCGAACGCTAATTAAAAAAATGAACATTTATCAAGAACACTAAAGACGATACAAAATTATACAGAACATCGATCAGCACTTTCTCCGTTTCGAATTGTTCTCAATTCAAAAAATCATTTTATCACATTTTAATCATGGTTACAATTCACAATATTATCGCTTGATCTGATGTAATAAATATAATAATCTCGGATCATTTGCATTTGCATAGTAAATATAATTCTTGGATCTTTTGCACGCGTAGACAAATACGTTTGAAAGTGTTCAAATTTGGGGAATTTGGGTAGCTATAACTACAGTTAATCTCGACTACGAATAGCGATTTTCAATGTGGAGATGATTTCTGAAATTGATAGCAATTGTAACATTGAATATCTTCGGATTTAAAAATAGTAGTCATGAAATTTCAGTCATTATTCAGACTAATTTAACGATGCAGAATCTTATTAAGGCATCAAAACTGGTATTTCTATTGGAAAATTTGCTGTTTGTGCAAAATTTTGTATAAAGACTGCCCCGTATGCAAATTTTTTAAATTTGAATTTGTAGATGATGTTATTCCCTATTGAATGATATCTTTGAATTTGCTCTACTATGAATAATGCTCGAAATAAAGGGGATGGTTCGTTTTTTTCCGCAACTGTACACTCACAAGGAAAGTTTTGCTGACACAGAAGAGATAAATATACCCAGGGAAGAATCCAACCTGTAAACCAAGCAAACCTTAACAGAAACTGAAAGTAAAAATATTTTAACTTATACGTTAATGTTAGGAGATAAATGTCTTCCAAAGTTATGCATAGAAAAGTAGTTAAAACCCCACCAGAACTAGTTTAAGAGTATATATTTTTATGAATTAATCAGAAACGACAACACACACGCAATACGCTTCTTTTATGAACCATCGAACTAGATAATCATATTTAACTTATCGGGAACAAAGATAACACATACGATTGACATTGGGTTGAAAGATTTGATGACTGATCTGCAATCAGATTAGTTCCCAAAGTACTGAATGTGTCACAAAGTGTAAGATTCAGTTTTTAGAGTTAATTTTGGTATATTTGCAAAAGCACTGCACCATAGACATAAATACTTGCCTCCCATTGTACCTTCGTCCCAACGTCCTGTAACTTAGAATTATCGAAATATCATTAATAATACAATAGCTAGGTATTTCTGATATAACAACTTAGTATTCGTCATCCGAGATCTGATGGAGAGAAGATGGTCGAAATGTAGGATTGTGTGCGTTGACAAGAAATGACGCCGCTGATGAAATAAATCTAGGGTTTGTGTGACTTGTTATGTAATATGTTTTAGCTGAACATAGATTTTCTGACTTTTCGGTTGAGTGAGGTGTCAGCTCAGGTGATACCTCGTCATCTGACTGCGGCTCAAAATGAAGAGGTGATGTCCTCGATCCTTACCTTCGGGATTGATTCCGAATCTCTCAGCAACAGCACGTTGTTTTGCTTCAGTACCACGTTAATTCAACTATTTACCTACCAGTAAATTACGCTGTTGGATAGAGTTGTACTCGGGCTCACTCGTCCCCAAAATGTCAGAATTAATTTTCCTGAAGAAGTATAACTTTGGGATACATGGTTTCAGGTCATCACCTTTTTGAATTTTTAATAGAACCTAATGATCTTGTATACGTTAGGAGAGTCCTTCGACCATTTGTCGCTCTTGCACACAGTTCCGGATTGGGTCACATAACTCAAGTTTATCGGTACACACTTCACCTTGTGAACGAGGAAACGTGCCTGTTTATTTGACCGAAGAAGAGACATTTGAACATGTATTATATTTCTGTACTCGAGAAATTTTGACAAGATTGCGTACCCCTCAGTCGATTGTTGCTGTTTTCTCTAGTTTTAATTCGATGACCATTGCTTTTAAATTGTGTAATAGACACCGTGAAATCTCAGCTAATAGCTCCGATCTTACGTAATAAAGTTGCATTGTAGTGCAAGTCCTAACAGCTTTGCAGCCAGGGCCATTGTTACTCAAATGTATCTGAATAGGCCCCACCTTGTGAACTAGTAAAGGTGCCTTATTTGTTTGACCGAAAAGGAGACCATACCTTATACTTCCGTAACGGAGAGAACTTTTGACCAATCTGTGTACCTCTCAGTCAGTTATTGTTTTTCTAGTTTTCAATCGTTGACCATTGCTTTTAGATTGGATTGTAGACACCACGAAATCGAAGCTAATAGCTCCAGACACGTAATAAAGTTGTATTGTATTTGAGGTATAATTCTAAAGGGCAGTTTTGAGGGTTCTGTCGCATTTGGTCAACAAACCACACATTTTGAGGCTGAAATTGAAGCCCAAGCCATTTCTAGACATTTTTCCGTCACTTCTTATAATAAAGCAGTCATCCTGGTTGACTCACAGGCGGCAATCTTGGCCTTATGCTCCTATAATCAACCTCATTGCGTTTGCTTGGCCAGAGCTCGTTTAAATGCCAGTGACATCTTGAACTCTGGTTGCATCATTGCCTTTCAATGGATACCAAGCCATTGTGATATACCAGACAATGAGAGTGCAGACAAGCTAGCTAAAAATGGTTGTCTTCTACCCAGCCGTGCAGCCCTCTCCCTTATTTCCGTGCTTGCAGTTTGGTAGAGTGATAGATTAATAAGTCCATCTGCGACATTAAAAGCTTAAGGCCACGGACAAAACATGGGACAAGGTTTTGTCAGACCCTGTTCCACCTAATTTGCCACGTCATATTGCTAAGTGGGCACAACTTTTTAAGAGGACACTTACACCACTTTAGTGCGCATGCTTTTCCCGACTGCCCCTTTTGTTCGAAGGAGAGCTTATGGATTTTGGTCATATTTTATCTTGCACTTTTTATCTGACGATCACATCTTAGTTGACGACCTTTTTATTCGTCCTAATTTTTAGTGGGCTGCCGTATGAAATTATGATCCCTGGACTTTTCCTGAAGGAAAAAGAGGTATAATACTAAAGAATCAAATTACATGTCTTCAAATTACAAGTCAAAGTAAGGCTTGATGGATTCAGTGGAACAACACAACTTTCGAATAGAAGTAGAAACGTTTTGCATGTTTTAAGTAATCAAAGCATTTCAATTTTTTTTATTTTTATAATTAATGTAGTAAATCACTTTTAAAACTTTTTTCAGACCTTTACATTCGCAATACACTACGATATAAGATACAGAAGCTCGTGTTATTTCGATATCTAGTTTATGAAATATTCATAAGTGAATGAATGAAATATTCATAAGCGTATGGATTATGTATCTATGCATAACTGAATATTTTATAGATAAAAACTCCAGTTCTTGATAAAACACGTTGTATCAAAAGTACTCTCACACTCCTATTTTATAAGATTCATTAATTTAATTTGTCAACATACTCCTAATTATACATCTGAAACTGCACACCTTGGGTTATAACTATCTTAAAAAGTAAGCATTTTATTCTTCCTATGATTTAATTGAGATAAATATTCTGTTAGAAATATAGATAGTGCCTTTTTTAGTTTTTAATCCTTGGTTAGCAGAACATAAAATAAACATTTAGATCTTATGGAAAATAATTGTCCTCGAATAAATTTTTAAGCAGTATTTTTAGAGAAAAAGAGTTTTGAGTATTAAAGGATAAAAATTATGGTAGTTAATTAAACCTCTCCACTAATTAGTCCTCTAAGAAACTGTTTAAAAATGTCTAGTTGTAATTTATTTGTTGAACTGCATTTATGTTATGAATAATTTTATTATAAAAGGGTATGTATTTCTATTAATGGCAGATAAGCTTATATTCATTGATCATGCATATCTGCTAGAAAATAAACGTGAGATGAAGGTAAGTTTTAACGGTAAATGGTACAGTTTACGAAAAAAAAATCGAACCACTTCCGTTTATTTTAGTGTCGTTCATAATAGAGCAAAATTCGATTCATCTTCAATAGGAATAACGTCTATATATTCATATCTATAAAGTTTGATTAAAGGGTCGTTTCATATCAAATGGTAGGTAGGTATTTATTAACGCAGCACTGGAGCAACACAATGGGCTATTTGCGACGGTCCGGGATCAATTCCGAAAGGAAAGATCACGAGGACAACACCACGTAATTTTGAACCACGGTCAGATCACGAGGTCACACATGAACTTCGACACCAAGAAAACGTGAGGACATTTGAAGCCACGACAGATATAACGTGCACTAGCCCCCTTTGTACACGACTGTCTTTGTCTGGATTCAAACACACAATCCTCCGGTTCCTAATCCGTTACTCTTCCAACCGGGCTATCGCGCCCTATAACAAATGAAACATAATTTCTAAGGGCATCACCCAATTTTTATGCGGAATTGAAAATCCATTTCCAATATTGGCTATAGTTTTAAGTCATGTGGTCGAATCATTTCTGGAAATGAGTATGGAAAATTTGGAGCATCTAATCCTATGAATTAGTTTCCCAGACTTTGTTTCATGTCTTCTCAAATGATCTTCCCAGCTTGTAGAAGATTTTATTGTGATACTTCTAAATACTCAAACTTTGGTTGGTAATTAATCAACGTCTCACTGGAGCAAGACAACGGGCTATTGGCGACGGACCGGGATCAATCCCAAAGGGAAAGGTCCGAGTACATCTCATAATTTTGAAAGGTCAGATGACAAGATCAATACCTGAGCTGGCACCCCACTCTCCAAAACCTCCGAAACCACGCCAACGTGAGGACACTTGAGGCCAGTGCAGATTTAAAGTTCGTCGAACAAGACGGTCTTTGGTTGGACCGAGTTTCGAACTCGCAACCCTCTAGTTTTTACTCCTCGAACTGAGGGCTACCAAGGCCCCGAAAACACCCAAAAAAATCATTAGAATATTTTTTAATTATGAAATTTATATTCGAGAAAAAGTATGTCTTCATTTGTTTTGATGGATGTGGATTTGATGAATATTTGATGGGGGAAAAAAAGGTGAGAGAATGTGAAAATATGTTTAGATACCAAGAAATGCCGACCTTTTCAAGTGAATAAAAATATATTTGTGGAAGCTCAAAAGCCAATTATGGTAACATAGTTGACGTTCGTCGTTTTTCCATCGTTTCATTAGCAATAGGAATTAACTCCCTGAGTATACAAAATGCTGCTTATGTATTTCATACGGAGGTATTAAATGTGCATAGATACTTATATCCTTTGTAAATACATATAACCCTCCAAGTGTTTCGGCGAGATATCTCGTCTATGTTATCACTTTTGCTAATGACGAGATATCTCGTCATCAAGATATTGATGACTTTTTTATGATGACGATATATAGTCAGTTTTCTTCTAATGATCAGTTTAATTTCTTCAGATGGTCAGTTTTCGTTTAATGATCATGATCGTGTTTTCTTCTAATGACGAGATATCTTGTCCGAGTTCTGGTCAGTTTTGCTAATGACGAGTTTTCTCGTCAAGATAACCAGCAGGAGGGTTAGATTAGTTTTCAAATGTGTAACGACTTTTTCCAACAATGGATACAAATAATTGAGCAACTTACTCCTGTACTCAATCTTTATAAGTAAGATATTTATAACATTCAATCTTCTACAAGTTTAATCCCAATTTACTTTTTAGCTTCTTCAAAGGCAAGAACATTAATTCCCTATTCAAAGTGTAATATTATTTATATATCTTTCAAACACCATTTGCTTTGGAAAATCAGTGTACTTTGCTTAGAAGAAAAAAGTACATAATATTTTGTTTTGCAAATTCCGCAAAAGTCTCTTAAAACAACTTCCGCTGTCACATAAGATTGGCTAATATTTTCCTACCTCTCCCATTGACAAAAGATGTTTTTTAACACTTTGAGAAAGCATTCTTGAATAAACAATAAAAACTTGACAGTTAAATATACATCTTTTTAGCATAATATTTGTTGAGGTGTTGACTTTATTGAGAAAACCATTTTTATAGATAAATCGTTACCTCGGAAAGTTTTCACCTGTCGTAATTTCAAATTACCACTGTTTACGTAAGCGGAAATAGCACGCTTTTCCAAAAGTGTAAAAATCATATTTAGCCCAGGGCGCTGGCATGTTCTCGAGAAATAGTGAATTCCGGACGAGGTAGAAAGCGAGATACTTCTGTGAATTCAACTATTTATTGTGAAATGATGCAAAATAATGCTGCTGAATATTTTCGTTGAAATAACGGGAAATAATGATTCTATGAAGATAATGGTTCTTTGAAAAGAAAAAGGAAAAGAAAATGCAAATTATGTTTTCTGCTCAAGTGCTTTTTTGTTTCCAGTTACGAGAATTCTATTCTCATCAAATTGAATTTAACAATTTGTGGGAGAAGGTTGATAACTATTATCTGGTATTTATTTATTTGTATGTGTAGCTGCATTCAAGAAATGTATCCTCCTGCATATTACCTCGAGGCTGTCTGCAAAATATTGATGGCAATTGTACTCAACTTTTTAAAGAGTAGTTCTATGAAAATGTTTTTCTATTCATAAATGCATATCCGAAACGCATTTTTTTTCAGAATGGTTCCAAGTATGTTTCCTCGTTTAATTGACTTTGGAACTATCAGAGAACCTGAAATAAATCATGCATTATTATTTTTGTATTATAATAGAATAAACGATGAATTAACGGAAGGTTTCTATTCTTTCATAATTCTGTGTGCCTATGTTTGTACATTCATGTCCTTACAAAATGTTTTTGTGTGCATATCTTTACAAAACAAACTAATGAAATATTATTTTTAATGTTGGCTCTTACGATTATTAGTATATAAATATTAAACTTGGTTATACGCCAAACCTTTATGACAGTTAAAATTGTCATAAAGGTTTGAATATCAATTACATATAAAACTCAAGATTTTAGTCTTTCATAAAAAGTACATTGATAAAATTCATAACATTTCATAAAGCATTCAAAACATTTTATAAAGCATTCATAACATTACAGAGCATTTTACAAACTCATTCAGAGGTCTCATAAATATTATATTACATCATAGGCAGCTTATTAGTATATAAAAAATATTTTGCTGCTTTTTTTATTATAAATACATTAAGATGATTAAATTGTAAGTTCATTCCAAATTTTTAGTTTATTGTAATGAAAGTTTTCATTTTTGTTATCCGATTATGAGATAGTTTGTTCGACAAAACTTCCTGCAATGTGACATCTCTTAGATTGTTATCCGATTAGAATTTCTGCACTTCGGCAATAAAAATACAAACGAATGAATAAATTCAAGTATGGTAGTTGATTGGTTGACGCCAGTCAGATTAAATGCCAAATGTCGCCAAAACGCTGATAAACTGCATTTTACTGTTTCTACATTATTTCGATTTAACCCTCCTGCTGGTTGTCTTGACGAGGTATCTCATCGTTAGCAAAACTGACCAGATCTTGATGCACCACATAGTTAATCATTAAAAGAAAACTGACCAGATCTTGATCTCGTCATAAAAAAATTGGCAAAATCTTGATGACGAGATGTCTAGTCAATAGCGAAACTGGTCAGATCTTGATGGATAAGATATCTCGTCATTGGCGAAATTGGTCAGATCTTGATGGACGAGATATCTCGTCGAAACCACTTGGAGGGTTAATTCATTCGATCGTTAATTCGATCTTGCGAGAGCATTTGGGAAGCAAAAATAAAATCTCATTCCGTCTGACTTATTAGTTTTACACTAAAAATCTCCCTCATAGAAATTAAACTCTCTAATACCATTACACCATCTTAAGACTTTCATGGATATAATGTTAGATGTTGTTTCAGATAATTGAGTTGCACCATCAGAAAATCGCAAGCCGTGTTCTACATTAATCAATAGAAGGTATCCTTGAAACTACGGTTGCTTTTAGCAAAGTAAACGCAACTTTCTCCTTTGGTACTTAATGTAGTGACGAACTATTCAGCAGTTCTTGTCCCATTGTTTTAATTGTTGTTCTCCTCAAGTTTTTTCTATCTTTAATTTGTTTGTTTTTATTGGGTCCTGGTATGTTTCTTTTTACCTTTTTCTTTTTCTACAGCTTGAAAACAGCTTGCCTCCTCACTCATTTTGATCTTGTGTGCCGGATACTTTCGGCAACAAATGGACGAACTGTAGTGCTCTGCGCTTTTGTAGCGATCCTTTTTACTTTGTAGCTTTTTTCTCTCTTCCTGTGGAACGAGTCCGTCCCTTTTGTAGCCCCGAATCTCTTTCTATGAATCACAAACAAATAAAGTTTGTTTTTCGTGCCGAGGCGGATTTCTCCCATTCAGTCCCACTGTCTTTTTCTTGATTTTACAGAATTCGATTTGTTTTTTGCTTCGATTTTTTCAGATGACGTTGGGTAATGTAATTGCTACTGAAATCTTGTAACTTTCTTGCTTCTCTTTATAATAAGTGAGGAAGTCAAGAGTAGTGACCTAGAAAGTAAAAAAAAAGTTTACGAACATGCCAGGGGAAGTATCTCACGTTGAATGAGATGAAAAACTGCTTCTATAATAGATACCAATTAAGGTACAATTATAAATAATTTGAGTCTTTTTGCAAAGGGGAAAAAATGAATGGAATGTTTACATCGAAAACTGCTGCAGGTAAAAGTGTTTTTGTCCTGTTTGTGTAGCTATTTTCAAACGCATTGAAAAATCCGTTTGAAGTGAAATGGCTTTTTACAACCTTATTTTTTCCCTCAATGGGGGAGTTTGATTTACATATTGTTACTTAAATACAAATACCATGCATGATGTACAAACATAGTAAAAGAGAATTTCAATGAACCCTTTTTTTATCAAAGTGCGAGCTATTTTAAGCTATTTTAAGCTATTTAAAAATTGTCTGCGACTGAGATTATTTTTATTTATTCACACAAAAATTGGAATAAAACTCTGGGAAAAAATTAATGTTCTACAGTTGGTTGTATGAGCAAACGAAAAGAGAGTAAGAATTTCTTATAGAATCAATTTCAAGTTAGAGTTTCCAATAGAATGTTTTTCGATGCATTAATACAAACATGTACTTTTTCAGGAGTTAATGGATTTCTAACTGCCTTTCTACTCCAGGTCAATACATACTCTGACACAAATAATATTTGTCGAAATGTTGAATTAACGATTGTTGAATTAACGGCAAATAAATCCCTTGTTATTTTAAGTACAATTTATGCTATAAACGATTCTTAAAAACTACATTGCTCTAAAGAGTACATCTATGGGAAACTTTCTGAACAGGTAAATGCAGAGTGCGCTAATCTTTTGTTAACCTTTTACAGAACTCTTGGCGTAAGGCAATATAATTGAATGTACTTTCAATCATACAGGAAATACAAAAGTAGAATGAGCAGTGGTAAACTTTTTATATGCCCAGGATCATATGACAAAAAGTAGTAGTAACGTGACAGACTACTTTTGTCTGCCTGGTGGAATCGAACATTCATCATCTGATTGGTTCACGGGAAGAAAGAAGACGCCCATAGTGGTAGACTTTGTCGATTTCACCACTCTATAACGCATTCGCACATCCACCCTGTCATGAGCTCTTATAACGCCAGACGAGATAAGACGCCAAATCAGCCAAGCAAGTCAATTTTCACATAGCTGTCACATGACTACTAGTCGGCATGTAGGTCACACTTTTTGAAGTCCCCTCTCCATAGCAATACTCAATCTACTTATATTTCACGTCTATGATTTCAAAGAGCAGCTTCCTTAAATACTAACTTCAAACATCATCACAACGGCGATAAATCCAATTTGTTCTTATCAGAAAATACCTTTTCTTATCTAGTAGTTTGTTTTGCTTACGCTGAAAATCTCTTAAATGAGTATATTACGACTCCGACGACAAGACAGTTGACTTTGTGTCAGTTGATTTTTGAAAAGGTATAAAATATCATTAGGACCTGAATGGAGATTGTCGTGGATGGTTCTCCAACCAGCAACTCTTTATTAAAGATATCGCTTTTGGCACCTAATGATAAGCTTTGAACGAGAATCACCACAAAGGCGCCAGTTAGTGTAAGCACTATTTTTACTTTTCAGTATATCATCTCTTTTGAAAGATACGACTCCTTCAAATAGACTTGACTCAAACCACGACTAGCCGGAGTTGAACTATACTAGAATGAGTCTGAAGGGTAATTAACACATTACATGTTAACCCTCCAGGTGGTTGTCTCTACTAGGTATTACGTCATTAGTAGAAAACTGACCAGATCGTTATCTTGTCGTTGTAAAAAATTCGGCAATATCTTGCTGACGAGATATGTCGTCATTAGCAAAATTGGTAAAATCTTGATAGATGAGATATCTCATCGAAACCACTTTGAGGGTTAATATTTTGCATTTTTAATCTTCAAATATTTTTTAATGAAAGTTGGCAATTTATGTTAATCGTGGCTCTAGGTCCAAACTTGAACAAACTGTGAAACACTACAGATATCTAATGTTTCATTATTTAATGCAATAACATGTAAAAATTATTTTATCAAATAATTGCTTTAAATATGTATTAAGTATTTTTTATGTTTCAGGAATGTATACGGGGAGATCGCATTGTAGCCACCACTCCTTTATGAGCACATTGACTCCTCAGCATGTAATGGTCCAATCTCAGAAGGTCTCTCCGCAGAAAAATGCTCAAAAAATACTTATAGCCATCACGTATGGACATGAATTCTGAAAGAAAAACGATGCGTTATCCAGTGTGTGAACCAGAAATTACATTTTATTTGCTGACTGACACAATCTGGCTTCAGCAGCCGCTATATCAGATGAAATATTCCGTGGCACTAATTCTACATTTGTTATATCTGGAATACAAATATATATATATTGAGAAAATTAATGTTACATAAAACGGTTGGCAAATTTCAAAGTTATCGAGAATCGTGTACATAGTTCACTGAAGGGCAACAGCTCAATTTTTACTGACAACTTGCAGATTCACTTTTTCTAAGCAGGCGAGACAAGTTTGCGAGAGGACTCTTGGACGAGAACTTTTCTTTTTTAATGACAACCTCCTTTCGGGGGTGGTGACTGAAGTGAAGTGTTGTGAGGGAGGGAAGAGACATTTTCTTCCTGGTGTGGAGAGTTCTTTATAAATTATACTGTGACCTGTGATTCAAACTTCAAAAAGGACCCTGCTCAGCTGTGTCCAGCAGCCACAATGTGAAGTCTAGTAGAATACAGATGCAATCACCCTCAGGTATGTATCAGGCATACTGTAATTACACTGGCGTGCAAATCTGAAGGAACACCATTATTTTTAAAGGTTACAACCTCAAAGTTAAGCGAAACCGCTTGTGGTGATTTGCATAACCAAGAATATTACGGTAATGCTACGTTTTTAAAACTTAATGGTTAGTTTAGTAACTTAAAATTAAGCGTTAATCTAAATTCCTAACAGTTACTATACTAACCGCTAAATTTAGTTACTAACTATCAGTGTTATTCGTAACTGTTGTCATTCATTCTAAGTTAGTATTTATTATAGTGTAAAAAACTGTTAATATTAACAGTTATCGCATATTATCGATAATATGTCATAAATAACAGTTTTTCCCATCTCTACGTGAAATGTTCTCTTAAATGGGTGGTACGTCGGTAGTTGAATCTACGTCGCATTGGAACTAAACAACGGGCTATTTGCGATGGTCCGGGAACAACAACGAAGGGAAAAATTCGAGAACAATACCTCGTAATTTTGAACCGCGGTCAGATGACGAGGTCAGTACTTGATCTGGCACCCCACTCTTCCATCCTCCACACCAACGTGACGATATTTGGAGCCACGACAGATTTAATGTGCACCAGACATCACGGTTGTTTCTTAAGTTTTCACCGTTATTCTTCTGTCTTATGGTACCCAGTGTAGTATCACCACTTCAGTTCAAAGACTATTTTACTTTTCGCTTCTGTTACTTTTTTGTTTTTACTCGTCGGTTCGATAGCTCTCGATGTGTTTTTTATCCTTTTCCATCCAGGTCATCACGTTGGCGTGGTGTGGAAGTTTGGAGAGAGGAGTGCCAGCTCAGGTGTGACCTCGTCATCTGACTGTGGTTCAAAATTACGTGGTGTGTCCTCGGATCTTTCCCTTCGTGTTGAATCCCGGACCGTCGCCAAAAGCCGTTGTGTTGCTACAGCGCGACGTTAATTAAAATATCTACCTACCATCCAGGTCACTTCATTGCAAAGTAGTTAAGATACCTTACTGTTCCTTAAGCTTTGTTACGTCAGTGCTGCACTTCTATACCTTTGTTAATGCAAATTGTTTCTAAGTTCTGTCAATTTCTGTGAAAGCGTCGCCAATACCCCGCTGTGTTGCTCCAGTGAGACGTTAATTAAAAATACCATACCTGTGAAGAAGCTTTTTTAATATCCTTTTTGTGTTACCGATGAATGACACATGAAAACAACGAATGTTAACATAAATTCCACGTTGATCCTTTGCATATCAACACACAAACGCCAACATTCAGTTGTAGCACGAAAAACGTTTCCAAGATATCAGTTGTAACCATAGTCACGTCATTGTGATTCGCTCCTTAACCCTCATGGTGGTTTATTCGACAAAGTATCTTGTCAGTAAAACTGACAAGATCTGAATGGATGAGATATCTCGTCATTAGAAAACTGACCAGATCGTCATCAGATCGTCATAAAAGAATCGGTAATATCTTGATGACGATATATCTCGCCTTTAGCGAAATTCCTCAGAACTTAATGGGCGAGATACCTTGTCGAAACCATTTGGAAGGCTAAATTGATAAAGGATGTTAATCTTAATTTTGAACACCTCTGTTTTAACAAAATCCTACACAAAAAATCTAGAGGCGTGAGGTCAGCTGATCGTGAAGCCCAAAATTTGGTCGACCCTCTTTCAAGGCCATTTTTTGTCAAGTTTACTTTCATTTGTAATCACATGATTAACTGTCGAATCGCTATTGGTTTATATTTGAGAAAATTTCAAAAATAAATTTTTAAGTATCTAATTACGTAAGAGATATTAAATAGGATTTATAAATTCCGTAAAAAATGTAATTTATTGATAGTAAAAATATAGTAAATACACTATTTTTATATATAGTGTGCAAATTGAGATAAAATATTTATAAGCAAACGAAACCTTTATATTATACATGAGCGAAAAAAATCGTTTTTGAAATCGTTTTCCTTATACTTTCGAACGTATTCAAATTCGTGAATTTCTTGTTTCATAAATTATCAAATTAATAAATTATGCAAGTTTTACTTAGTCCTATTGAATAATTATGTTTATCAAATGCAACTTAATTATTTCAGTTACAGTTTATTATGTGCAATCGAAACATTAAAAAATTTCAATGAAAAGTTTACAAACAGTAAAATAAACTATTGAACTTTTAACCTTTTTCGCTTTCAAAGTAGAAATCCTTCATGGGAAGTGGTCAGCATTTTTCATGACGTGACATTTATAAATATCCAATGAATATTTTTGTTTATAAGAAATCAGTCTTTTTCAATTGCAGCGCTTCGAATTCGACTACCTTTTCAACTTTAAATACTACTAACGGAATCGCTTCAATCGTCTCTAAATGATCGAGAATTGTCGAACTGAAATGCTTAGAACTGGACGACTTTACACTTTTTCTGAGTTTACGGATTATTATCATAAAAGCAATCGAGTTGAAGTCATGTGATTACGAAAATAATTGGCTCGATGAGAAAAAGCACTTTATTTCTTGCAGACAGCAAACTAAATATAGAAAACCAATTTACCACAACACAAGTTTCCTGCTGAGTCTTTGTTGTTTGTGCACCAGCTCACGTCTTAATTAGATTTTGCCACTAGGAGAATGTTTTTTCCAAACACAGGAGAGAATATTGGTTCAATCAGCTCAAAATGACAGAAGTAGAAATGTTGAACCTTTTGCATGAACAAAAATGTACGTACCGTTTGAGATCATAAAAAAGCGATATTAAAAATCCATAAAAACTAAAAAATACCTTATATTGAAACTTTAAACTTTTTTTGGAGTTCTTAGATCTAATTTTACAGAAATATAAATAGATACATATATTGTCGAAATGAAGTGTTAAAACAGGTGACTTTGCTCTTTCTATCTTTAAAACTCGTTACAAATTTGATCAACTCGCGCAAAAAGTTTTATCACAAAAATTTGCTGTTGTCACAAAGCATGCGAGCATATAACTCGAATAACAAAATTATAGTTAAATATTAAGATAAACATATTAATAGTATGTGAGCAACTATAGAAAATTTATTTTTTCTTTACTTGTAAGAAAAAACAACTTAGGTATAGAAATGTAAAGAAACTTTAGTACAGATGTCCATCTCTTTTTTATCACAATAATTCACCATATAAGCTTTTTAACCCTCCAAGTTTTTTCGATGAGATACCTAATCCATCAAGATCTTAAAATTTTACTAATTCCTAGATGCCTCGTCATAAAGAATGCCGATCGAATTCCGAATTGCCGTTTTTTGATAATGACAAGATCAAGATCTGGTCAGTTTTCTTCAAATGGCGAGATATCTCGTCAATCAAGGTCTGGTCAGTTTTGATAATGATGAGATATCTTGTCGACACAATCAAGCAGGAGGGTTACTTTAACCAAAACTTTCATTTTTCTCTAAAATGTATTTATAAATAGAACTTTATTAAAACAGAAATGATGAAGTAATAGTTTGGTTTAAAAATATTTTTACTAATTTCATAGGATTACTATTTACTTGTAGTCTTTAATTACTCATGAAATTGAAAAATAATTAGAAAAGCATAATAGGCAAGAAAAGCTATTTTTGAAATCTTTTTCCGAATTTTTATCTAATTGGCTAAACCCACAGAGCTTATTATCTAACAATGTTTCTTACCTTGTTATTACTGACACCATTTTTGTGTAAAATAGATATTGACACAGTAATCACCATCAGTCAGACGTAAATTCATCTACATGCCCGCATTACTCGCTAACTCATAAGTACAACATGAAACTCTCCAATTTGTTTTGACGAGGTATCTCTTTCAACAAGATCTGACCAATTTTGAAAATGACGGGATATCTCTTCAAAACAATCACCAGGTGGGTTAAGAAGATAACACTTGCGTAAGAAAATACCTGAAACAAATTAAGCTCCTTAAAATTTTAATGTGCAAAAATGCATCGGATTAAAGCAAAAACATTAATCGACAAGGATAAGTTTTTATTGCTCTGCTGTTTAAAGGCTATTGTACATAAAAAATACGTAAATTATAATCATTTTGATAATATTATTCAGTTAGTTTGATATAGTTAGTTTTGATAGCATTAGGTTTTCTTTTAAACTGTTAGACATGACTAGGTATTTTTTCATCATGAAAATAAGCATTTAGTGTCTTCGGAAAAAGTGTCAGAAGGTGTATATATACTCTATAAATCACGAAAATCAACCAGAATATGGATTTTATATTGCTTTCAAACATTTTTCTACTCCTTAGCTTTCGAACGATAACAGGATCTTGTAAATATTCGGAATATTGTTCTAGTTACAGGGGTTTTTCGTTAGAAACTGCCACCATGTACAAACATTTTCTAAAATTTTAAACTCAATTTCTGTAGTACTATGTTTTTCAATATGATGCTTTGTTCAGACGTGATAACTCAACAATGAATTGATCTATTATAATTAGTTTTGTATCATTATAATCTATATAATACAGGTATGTTATTAGTTGATTGATATATCGTCGGTTATCTGTAAAAAGGGCGAATCCAACAATTTGAAATTTTTCAGGATATAATATATATGTAGTAAGGTAATAATATATCTGTAGTAAGTATATTTTCAGGATATAGTATATATGTAGTAAGCAAGTGTAAGATAAAAATGAATTTGTTTTACGTTATTCCTAATTTTTATGGAAAAGTGAAGTTTGAAAATGCTCTCCTGAAAAATTTCAAATTGTTGGATTCGCCCTTTTTATAGAACACCGACGATATGTTAACATTTCTGAAAAAATCGTGATTTTTTTATGCTTTCTTAGTGAAAACAATTTCTGAAAAAATTAATCCTCTAATGAACCCTCTCTCTGAACAAATTAACCATATAATAGTTTCGACGAGATATATCGTCCGTTCTGACCAATTTTGCTTGATGACGACATATCTCGTCATCAAGTCAATTTTTTATTGATAGCTAGATCAAGATTAGGTTAGTTTTCTTTCAATGACTAGATATCTCGTCCATCAAGATTTGGTCACTTTTGCTGATCATTGCGTTTTTGATGAGATACTTCGTTGAGACAGAATTTGTTTTTATTCAATTTCTAAGAGGAAATGTTTATAATTTCGGCATTCCTCTGTAAGACAAGTCCACTTCCTGTTGTAAATGCATTAATTCTTTTCATCGCTCATTGTTGTATGTTATATGTATGCTTTTTTGGTTAATAAAAATTATTTTTGTTTTGAATGCATGAAAGAATGTGTAGTATTATAGTAAGTGTGATCTAACGGAATTGACATGTTATGGGCTGCATACAAAAGTATCTCATATCCTTAGAAAAAAAAAACAAGAACACTTTACCAATAGTTGGTTTACCATCATACTGTTGTCACGTAGAAATAATTAAAACTTAGAAAAGAAAATTTCATATTTTATTGGGAGAAACGAGAAACATAGCAAAGTAAAACAGATGAAGTAGAAAGGAAAATTAAAAAAGAATAATGAACGTTATATAAAATAATAAGTATCATTCGAAGTTTTATGATCCACTAGAAGATGCTTCTAGGAAATTCTATGGTGTCATTATCAAAAGTACAAACGTTAATGAAAAAAATACTTGAGAAAAAATGTCGTCTGCCATCTAAGCCTAATGACAATTTTGAACCTGTAACTCTTTCTGTTTTCTTTCAATTATTTATCGTCTGCATAGCTCAGCACGTGATAATGTTATCCAAAGGGATTTCAAACGCAGCATGTAATTACATTCAGCTGTAAACAAACGAACTTGGAGATAGTGCCTTCTTGACCACTACTGGAATATGTGATGTCATTGAATTGTTCAGTGTGCTTTTCAAAAGAAACCGTGAATGTAATGTGTGCAGGATTTTCAAATAATTAAATTTAAATATACATCTACGGAATGCATATTAGTTTCTCTTGAAAAAAGATAGTCATTAATTTCCCCCAAAATTGAAAAAAATAACTTGAAAAGCATTATATGGCGTAAGGAAAAGTATTTCAGAAATACTCTTAAGCCAAAACCCACTAGACTGCCAAAAAAATGCTTTATACTTCATGCTTATACTCGTTACTTTACACTAAGTACGCTTCTATGTAAAAAGATATCATCATACAGACGTAATAGGGGATCATTAATTTCGTCCAAATAAAAAAATTTGAAAAGCATTATATGAGGTAATGAAAGATATTTCTGAAATCTTAGGGAAACACTCTTAAGTCAATCGACTAAATCCACTAAATTCCGTCAAAAAAGTTAACCATTATTTTACACCAAGAGCATTTCTACTTAAAAACTGCATGAAGTAACTACCATTAGCAGACATATACTCATTTATAATATTATAGGTAATAAATTAATTTCCTCCACAATCGAAAAAATAATTTGAAAAGCATTACATAGTGTAAGAAAAAGTATTTCTGAAATCTTAGGGAAACACTCCTAAGCCAATCGACTAAACCCAGTAAACTGCGTCAAAAAGAGTTAACTGTTGCTTTCCGCTAAGTTCATTTCCTTGTAAAAACTGTATCAAGCAATCATCATACAGCAGACAAATATTCATGTAGAAGGTAATCATTATTTTCCCCCAAAATCGAAAAAAATCATTTGGAAAGCATAATATGTGGAAATAAAAATGTATTTCTGAAATCTTGGGGAAACACTCTTAAGCCAATCTTATAAACCCACTAAACTCCGTCAGAAGAAAATAGCCATTGCCTTACTTTAAGTACATTTCTATGTAAAAACTATATATCAAGCAATCATAATCTAGCAGACATACTCATCTCCACGTCTTCATTACTTCCAGTGTCGTTGCAATAACCGAAACTCTTCAACATTTCACTGCAAAAAGACGAGGAATTGTATAATATCTGGCCATTATCTTCCACTTCCCTGATGACGGACATTCCTGACGATGACCGTTTCGTTTACAACGGCGGACAATACACACTGTCCGACATTCCTGAAATAGTTTGGACTTCTTTTGGAAGCTTCCTTTTTCCCCCGTCCCCGTCATTCAGTTGACCATGCAAGCAATCTCCCCGGTGAAATATTCATGGAGTAATCCAATAAGGAATCCTTGTGCGTGGGAGAAATTTTAATATTGGGTTCAAATAGACCTTGAGGTTTGGGGATTCTGTGAAGTTTTGATTGTTATGTAAAACGATCTGGGTATTTGAACGGTATTATAGTGATTCAATTTAAAAGAAGTATTTTTAAATTAATTCCTGTGGAGGTTTAAGAGACTGGTATGAAATTCAGTTTTGTGAAGGTATTTTTTGGGGGCCTGCTTAATATTGGACATATTTCGTAATTTTTTATTTAACAGCAAACTCCCAGTGTACCACAGAAGTACAACACGGGACTTACAGAACTAAGTTGAATTAACAAAGAAGCAGTGGAAAACAATTTAACTAAAATTACAAGATTTGATGAATTTAGCAAATGAGTTGAAAAGCAGATTAGGTTTAACAAAAACATTGAGTTTCACTGGCCATGTTTTACCTAATCTTCTCAAATCATTTTTACGGCTCATTCTTGAATTTTCAAATGCATATCTGGTATTTGTCGTACGCGTTGGTCAGAGTCTTAATCCTCCAAAGGATTTTCACGAGATATCTCTTCCATCAAGATCTGACCAATTTGCTTTTGACGAGAAAACTCGTTATCAGGATAATGCCAAATTTTTTATCATACTGAGATCAAGATCTGGTCAATTTCTTTTAGTGAAGAGATAATTCGTTCATCAAGAACTGGTCAATTTTGCTAATAACGAGATACCTCGTCGTGACAATCACCAGGAGGGTTAAACCTCTGAGCTCCACGAGATTTTTAGTCGAATCTTTCCCTTTGGGATTGATCCTGGACCGTTGCCAATAGACCATTGTGGTGCTCCAGTGTGACGTTAATTAAAATACATACCACAAGATTTTTAGCGAAATATAGTATTTCTTTCTCCCCGAAACATGCATAAGGACCGAAGGACAACTATTGATTGAAAGAATCCCAGGAAAGATTCTATTGGCCAAGAAGGTCAAAACTGGTTAGAGCTGATGCAGGGAAGACTAAAGGTCACAGTGCGAATGTATGCGTGTAAACCTCTTAGAGGGTTAAAGTATTTCGTAAACTCAGCCATATGAGAAGGTTTATCTGTAAAGCCAAATGTAGAGTCAAATGTTAAGGTGAATTTACTTAGTTCCTGCTTCGTAACTTGAGAATTCATGTTGCTTCGCATGTTACTCGAATGGAATTTAGTTATTTACCGGAAGTATTACTTCTTCCTGTATTTTGTTTATATTTACACTGAAAAATCTCTCATTAGGAACTTTCAATTATTTTGTATTATAATTATAGTTGACGGATTTTTTCATATGATCCCTAATAGACGGCAAAAAAGGTAAAACGATTGCAAACTTTTTCTGATATATGATCAAAACAATGGGTTAATGCTCATATGGATATTTTGCCAATTCCAAATTCTGAAGACGAAATTTGACCTCAGTTAGTCTACCTTATTTATTACTACAGAAACTAGTCTGTTGGTTACAGGTAATGTTTAATGTAAATGCTGTATATCCAAAGCTCATCACACAAATGGAATAGAATCAATCATAATCAATCTGGATAGATCTAACACTCCACTTTATGAACTCCCAGAGAGAGGTACGAAGGTAGGTAGTTCAATTGGAGCAACACAACGGGCTATTGGTGACATTCCGGGTAGGTAGGTATTTTAATTAACGTCGTACTGGGGCAACGGGCTATTGGCGACTGTCCGGGATCAAATTCGAAGGGAAGATCCCAGGATAATACCACGTAATTTTGAATCACAGTCAGATGACGAGGTGAAAACCTGAGCTGGCACCCCAGTCATTTCCAAACTTCCACACCACGGGAACGTGAGGCCATGACAGATTAAACATGCACCAGCTTCCTTTGTACACCAGGATCTTTGATTGGATTTGAACTCGCACCCTCTGGTTGCTAATCCGTTACCCTTCCAACCGGGCTACCGCAGCCCTCGGTGACATTTCGGAACCAATCCTGAATTGAAAGATTCGGTCCCTTGGAAGACAACACCTCGTAATTTTGAACCATGGTCACAAGACGAGGTCAACACCTGAGTTGGCACCCCACTCTCCGAACTTCCAGCTCACGCCAACGTGAGGGCATTTGGACGTGCACCAGCTCCTACGTACACGACGGTCTTTGGTTGGATCGAGTTTTGAACTCACAACCCTCCGGTTGCTGATCCTCTACTCTTCCACCCGGATACCGAGGCCACAAAATGTATTTCCCTTTAAGCGAATTTTCTATTTTTACAAACTTTTTCTCGGTTCTTTAGAGACAGTAAGAAGGAATTTCGACTACACTGCTGGCCACCCAAATTGCAACACCAAGAAAGACAAGAGATATCACAACAAAATTTATTTTGTAGATAACATGTTGACCAAGTATCAAATGATTAAATTTATAGACTTCTGTGAAGTGTGGTTCCTGCCAAAATCAGTAGCCAGAGTAGCAGCCATTGTTGGAGATCACCGCTGCCACACGCCTCGGCATTGATTCAAAGAGACTTTGGATGTGTTCTTGGGGTACAGCAGACCAAGCAGCTTCCACACGTTGCCAAAGTTGATCTGGTGTGGCAGCTGGGGATGTATTCTGGGTCAATCGTTGAGCAACCATGGACCACATGTTTTCTATCGGCGAAAGATCCGGAGAGCGAGCTGGCCAGGGAAGCAATTCAATCTGGCGATTGACGAAGAACCCTCGGACAATGCGTGCCACGTGTGGTCGCGCATTATCCTGTTGAAATATGGCTGTGGGCAAGCCCTGAAGGAAGGACAACTGGCTCCAACACCTCGGAGATGTAGCGATGGCTGTTTAAAGTACCGGCAATGCGTACTAGAGGAGTGCGAGAGTGATATCCAATACCGCCCCATACCATAATACCCGGTGCAGGACCAGTGTGGCGGTGCATAACGCAGCTGTTCAGCATCCTCTCTCCACGGTGTCTCCAGACTCGAATCCGACCATCGTGGTGTTGCAGACAGAAGCGTGACTCGTCAGTAAAGACAATTTCATTCCATTCTGCCGGCCACATCCTTCTTTCATCGCACCATTGGCGACGGAAACGTCTGTGGTTCTGCGTCAAGGGTAGACGAAGCAATGGACGTCTTGCGGACAGACCACTCTGCTGTAAACGGCGTCGAATGGTACGCGCAGACACTGGATGATGCGGTACAGACTGAATGTGCTGTGCTATGGTTCGTGATGTGGCTGAGCGATCCGTCACTGCCATACGCACAATATGCCTGTCATCACGTGAAGTGGTGCACTGAGGTGGATGCGATCGAACACGTCGGTCCGTCGTACCCTCCTGCATCCAACGATCACATATCCGCATTACAGTTGTTTGGTTTCGTCCAACACGACTACCGATTTCCCTGAAAGATAATCCACAATCTCGGTAGGCCACTATCCTTCCTCTGTCGAACTCGGATACTTGATCAAAAGATGATTGCTGTTTTCTACGAGGCATAATTGATCGTTTTTTTGAAAAACCACAAGTAAAACACAATTGCCGTACTTGAAATCGTCGAAATCTCCAAGCCTTAAATAGCGCTTTGAAGTGGCGCCACAGGCGCGCGTGATGTGCGTCTGCGCTGAAATTCTAATCATTTGCATATCTCACCTCCTCTAATGCATGTTGTAAATTTCATATTATTTGCATGCTTCCTTCAGGGTGTTGCATTTACGGTGGCCAGCAGTGTATATATGGATTAATTTTGGTTGGGTTCGATTCCGTTTGTGTTGAATTTTTGTATTGAGAGCATTTACTTTAAACATTACGCATATCCAATGGATAGTTGTGATAATAAGTAACGTAGACCAATAAAGTTAGGTTCCATCTCCAGAATTTGTATATTTTTCTTATGCATTTAACCTAATCGATCCCTACTAAACCCAGTGATGATCACTTTAACATATGTGTTCAATAATATTCAATCTGCAATCTGCTTCTAATATCAATTCTGCTCTTTCTATAGAAATATTCACTATAATTTGTTCAATTTTCATTGAAAACTTTACACAATGTAGGTTTAGTTTCATTCATAAAATGTCATTTGTGTTACAATAATTTAATTTGTATATTTTAGGCTAAGAGAAAAAATTGAAATTAGAACTGGAAGTGTTAACAAGAAGCAGCGACACCAATTCAAGAATCATTGTTAATATTTCGAACGGGTTATAGTTCATATCTTCAAAGAATTATATATTGTTGATGTATCTCTTTAGGTTGAATTTTAGTTCATATAACTGATTGCAATTTCTTTAATTAATTGCACGATTTGTGTGTTGATCATAAACGTTTGTGACAGTTGGATAAAACATTTTATTCAACTGTGCTTTTGATAAGGCATTTTATCCAGCTATTATTTATTAACTGTACTGTTTGTGTATGGATCATAAACATTTTGGTCACTGCTGAATAAAATAATTTATCCAACTGTGCTGCATATAAAACATTTTATCCTATTATTATTTATGACTTGCGAGTTGTGTATGGATCATAAACATTTGGGGCCCAGATAAAATAAAATATTTTATTCATCTATACTGTTTAAAAACCAATGAATACAATTATTATTTGCACGATTTGTGCATTGATCATAAACATTTGGAGCCCAGTTGGATAAAACGGTATCCAACTATGTGTTTTTCGAGTTAACTTAAATTAAAGAATTATAATTTTAAATCACACAGACTTTATTTTCCCTACAAAATGAAATATAATTGAATTATTTATCGTGGAATAAAAAAAGTCTTGACTTTACCAGAAATGTAATAAAACGTGATAAGATTTCACTAAAATATGCATATAAATACATTTGCATTTAAATTGAATTTTTAAGTAGTCATCCACTTAGCTTATCTGAACCTTTTAAATGTGGTATTATTTCTGAAAGGATTTATAAAATTTTTTTTATATATGACTCGCTCGTAAATGGAATTTCAAAAGAAAACTTAGGAAAACGCTTTTTAATAAAATTCGTTCCCCTGTTCTCCAATTCATTTCATTTTAATTCAAAATAATATAGTCTACTTACTTCTATAAATCAACATTTTGGATTACGGTCCCTATTTCATTTTAATCTTTCACAAAAACGAAAAGCGGTGCAGTTAGTTTGAGATACCCAAAACTAATTATGTAGAAATTTCAGAAATAAAATTCCAGCTGACTTCAGTTTGCATTTTTTAATTGTTTAAAGATTGGATTTATTTCTGTTTACGTTTGGCGGATAAGAAAATCCTCATGTTTCACAATAAAACTTATTTAAATTCTGTGAACATGCAATAGGATAGTAAATAAAAAGTAAAATGTATCTTGAAATATTTTCTTTGTTGGTCTTTTATAATTTGAAACATGTATTGAAGAAATAAGGAAGAAAGAAATAAACGTCTAACTCAAATAACAAAGCCCTTGATAAAAATTAAGTGATTTAGAACGAACAATTGAAATTATTTTTCACGTGTAAATTTAACGGCACAAAAATGCTCCAAGATTATTTCATAGAATTTAAACTACGCGTTTTTATGTAAAAATATTTGTGTTGAATTTGTGAACAATTGTTTTGCTCGAATTTTTATTTAAAATCAGAAAAGATTTATGTTCTGAGATTCATTTCATACATAAAGTTGTAAAGAGTTTCTTTTTAATTCTATTGTAATGAAAAGAATTTTTTTCTTTCAGATATAAGTTCATAAGCTTCAATCACATTAATCTTTGACATTATTAATAAATGAATAATGTGAACATACATAATAATGTACGTTTACATTATTAATAATTTAATAAAGCTTTTGAGTTTTTCAATTGTCATTTCTTTTTTAGATTTGTTTTACTGGAATTCCATTATAGAAATTATAATTTGTACTGAACACAACCAGTGCGAAAAAACTGCATATATCTTCTGTGACGAATCCAATTATAATTCTCTAAAAGTTTACTACATTTTTAGACCCTCTTTGTTATTCGTTTCTCACATTCTCGTTTCTCATATATTTAAGTTTATTCTCATATAATTATTTTAATTCTATTAATTGTTTGGTTATTTGTTTTGATATCATAGTAGTTTTGAACAATACACAAATCCTTAATTTAAGCAACATATTATCAATTAAATTTCTCTCACATTTATAAAAATTTAACCTTATTGTATAAATCAGTATGAAACTGAATAAAATTTCCACCGAATCACTGTATGTCTAATTTAGACAGTATTCATATCCACAGGTTTGAAATAACCTGATAATCCCACGACTATTTCATACAAAATTTAGTTCTTATCACCGGTTTGTTTCAATTTTATGAATATCCATGCATTCAGCTTGTAATATTTTAATGATATGAATAAGGATTGCTTGAGAAGTAAAGTGAGTCTGTCTAGTCGACTTCTCAGACAACCCTTAGATATATTTATTAAAGTCAATAAAATTGCGTTTTATTTAAAACAGATACAAGTACCACATTTTAATGTAAAATAGGAGCGTATGTGATGAGATGAATGCTGTCTCAACCTGTATATTTCCCATGAATTGGGAATTCGAAAAATTATCGGTATAAAGAAAAATAAAAATATTTCTAAGAAAGTTGTGTTTCATTTATTATCTTTTCAGAGATTACTACATATTGCGGCATATGTGCATCAAACCTTCACTGACTTTGAATTATAATAAATTTAGTACTTAAAAAACAAATCCTTATAATTTTCATAAATAAAATTGACGTATGCAAATTGTTATTGTTAAACTGCATTTATGCTATTCTCGACAGTCAAACAACCATATTTATATATTAAAAGGTGAAATAAAAATAAAAATAGGAATAAAATTTGTTTTACAAAAACTAAAAAAAATCTGGAAAATTTGGAGATATACTTCAACACCTTCTTTATCTGGAAAACCATTAAAAATTATATTTCTCACTTAATAAAAAAAGAGTTTAAATTTCTGGAAAATATGGATACAGTTGATTTCAAAAATACCCATTTTAAAATTATAATTTATTAAATATCGTATTCAATTGTTTAATATTAATAATAATTATAATATTATTATTTCAACATAACATTTTTAATCCCAACATATAACAATCTTAAATTCTCTATACAGTTCTTAATGAACTGTTACACCTTTTCTCCATTAAAAATGTCAATATTATCAAAAGTTTTAACCATAAGAATGTACTTGGTCAAGTGATTCATAATTACAATGAATTATGGAACACCACCCATATTTTCAGTGACTCCACTTCTGTATTTGCGAAGATAAAACTGTTCAAAATTTATCGTTCCCAGAACAAACACATAATAACTGGTAATCTTATTGTCCAAAACTCCTCACTTAAATCACTTATGTCAAAAGGCACTAAATTTAAACCTCTGCTGAAAACTAAAAAAATTATTCGCACTTAAAACTTTATCTTTTCTACCTTAAAATAACAAAACAAAATTCCTTTAACCCTGAAAATTTTCAGAGTGGTAATGGTGCATGTACAATTTTTTATAAAATTATTTTCTTCTACTAATTTTTAAAATAGCACTTTTGAAATTATAGAAAGCGAAAACTCAATATAACCTCTACAGTCATCGTTCATTATAATTCCGATAGATAAAGAGCTAACTGCAACTTTCGCTTGCTTTTGAGAAAAATCCCTAAACCTCGAATCAGAAGTAAGACTAACATACAAAACAAGTATTGGCAATAATATTATTGTTAAGAATCATTGCCTTTGGCGAAACTATACAGCTTAAAAAGAATAGCATCATCCCTAAATTCCACAAACACCCCATAGCATTCATGAACATCACTTGTGGCACAAACTTAACCTATATAATTAACATGTAAAATCTTTTTCAATGTACTGAAAACTATTTTAATGCAATTATATTTAAATAAAACAGTGTGTGTTTGATTTTTAATAATAACACTAATTCTTAATTTATTCTTAATGATAACAATATTCCCAAATAGATTCCTTTGAGTTTAAAGATATGTTCACCAATATCTCATCCAATGATCTTATTAATGTCCTAAATTCTTACTATACTGAATTTAATCCCGTACTTAATATTTCTAAATACTGGAATAGCCCAATTAATCTTTTGTCCTCAACAACATTATCTTTAACGGTGAACATAAATTTCAACAAATACAGGGGATACCACAGGGCACCTCCTTTTCCAGTATTTTAGCTAATCTTTACCTCCATATTTATGATCACACACATCTAAATTTGTTCTCTTATCGTTACTTTGATGACATGAGTCATTTTTAATTCACCAGAGTACACTGATCTTTGGAAAGAAATTTATTCTACTGAATTAATCCTCAAAAATACTGCACTATTTTTCTTGACATTCATATTGATGTACTAAATTAACAATTGATATCTATGATAAAAGTGATTATTTTCGATTCAACATCAATAAACTTATTTTCCCGGGGATTCCCATATCTCTATTAGTATTTACAAAAATATTATTTATAATCAAATCCACAGAATAAATCATTTGTGCAGAGATCCAATCACTTAATAAACAACTTAAAATTCGTCTCTCTATATTTTTAGTAATGAAATATTATTAATGAAAATAAATGGCTACTTAATTTTTAATTAAATAAATTAAAATATGGTTATTACATCCAATGTTTCCTTGTTTTTATCATTTATTTTAGGGTTTCGCAATATGATAGATTGAAAATTAGCTTCATTAATAAAATTTAATCTACTGGTCAACCATATCCTCACAAGGAGTGGGTCAAGTCTTCATGCATGGCAATTTTGTAAGGAAAATCATTTGTCTATTTCAAACCTAATTCAATGTACAAATTTGATGTCAAGAATCAAAGTCTTATACCACACCATTAGTCCATCGTTTTGTTTCGAGTGGGACAACTGAATCGGGCCTTACTAGGATGATATAGTTATTAGTCCGATATACACTCAAGGTTTCCCAAATCTAGATCTTCCCTGACATCAAGCGTTTCACCTTTCTGCCACAAAGCGCTGACCGCCGACCCCATTTCATCACTGCCACCACGATAGCAGTAAATATGAAAATATTTTTTGAAAACATTTATATTACATAAACGTGATATGTATAGAACTTATTATGCAATCTTCGATTGTTTAATTTTTTATATGCTATCAATTAACGGAGATTTAATTTCATAAAGAACTTTATTTAGTGAATAGTTTCGGTATTAGAGGTTTAATTGTGTGAGCTATGGGTTCTTGATGCGCTATGATACATCAGTTACAATTTGTAAATTGTGCAAAAGGTGATTGCTATAACTTCATGACCTACTTGAATGCACCTTTATTTTAAAATTTTGATATTCCTCGACAAAACCAAATAAAAGTACGGATTTCGAGAACTTCACAATTCAGTCTCGCAATAAGACTATCGCAGTCAATATTTCATGGAATGCCACCTATGCATTTGAGACACAGGATTACTTCTACCTTCTATGTTCTAAAATCCTGCATGAAAAATTATAAAATAAGGAATGTCACTTTCGGAGAAAAAGCTTAGAAATAAAATATTATACGATGATACGTGGTGCTGAAAGGATGTTTTATTATGGCCCCATAAAACTTTATGGCGCATAAGCATGCCATAGATGGGTTTGAGATATTGGGGAAAAAATTGCAATGTGCGCGTGCATCTTATATAACGCGTAACACTCTTGTCATATAATGGTAAGAAATAAATCAATAATTCTGAATATCTTTGACCTGAGCTTGTATTGATCGTTGCCAATATATTTTGGAATTCAACAAAGACTTCTTGTTTATGGCATGTGGCGGAAAGTTTTAAGGAAATTTTCACGTGATTCTTTTAGTAAAAAATTGTTGTATAGAAAAACCTCTTCTTCCTCCTAGTGGTTGTCAAGATATCGGCTCGATCTTGGCTTTAGCAAAACTGACCAGATCTCAATGGACGAGATATCCCGTAAAAGAAAAGCTCAACAGATCTTGATAACGACATCAAAAATTGGTAATACATTGATGACGAGATATCTCGTCATTAGCAAAATTGGTCAGATCTTGATGGACGTGATATCTCGTTGAAAACACTTGGGGTATTAAGCATATTTCTACGCATAAGAAGACCCAAGCATAGTATCTGCACTAAACTTTCTTAACTGCATATATCTATTGATCTACAGCTGTTCGTTTACTTTTACAAGTGTCTATTCTTATTTTCAATAAAATACATGGCAAAAAGCATACCTGTCATGTTACCGCGGATTCAAAAATCTATTCAAAGGCTATTCAGCAATTTTTGACGCTGAACCTAGTTCACTCATAATTCTCTCATAAGTTCTAGTTTCACTCATAATTTTTTCAGCGTTTTGATTACTATCTTCCAAATTTCTCATTTCTTTCTGAAATCAGACAGCAAAACTTTCTTAACAGTGCTAAGCTTTACCGTGTAGTTTCAGCATTATTATACAGCTCCATGGCTCAAATGAAGCATATTTAAACTAAGCGGAAACATTGGCCAACTTGAAACTTGTTTAACTTGAAGGTAACACTGCGTGGCGGCTTAAATATTTGATCAGCGGTAAAAAGTAGCGGAGCATTTTTCGAACAAGTAAACTAATTATCTTAATTCAATATTCTCACTAAATTGACTTATAAGACTAAAAATAAAAAGCCTTGTATTTTGTATAGGAGCTGAAAGTAAACGTACTAGTCCAAAAATATGAGCATTTAATATTTTGCATTACGATAAATGAGATTCTACGTAGATGTGAAAATTAGTGTCCCAAATGAAAAAAATAAGTACAATTGAATAAAAACGTAAGTCAGTATATATTTCCAATTATATTAGCATGTGAACGGTATTGTTTTATAAATTATATTTAAATTTAAAGAATATAGATTGCAATGTTAATGACATTTTTTCTGTATATCTAAATTCAAAGGGCATTAGTGTTTTGGTCACCTCTTGTGCATCATGTGGAGAAATGTGGCTAATCAAATGCAATTTCAGTATTGTGATTACATTAAAAATTAACACTAAACTTCGTCAAAACGGCGAGAAATCAAACGAATTCTTAATTGGAAGTACTTTTTCTTTCCAGTCAATTTGTTTTTGTTTACTCTAAAAACCCTCTCACACAAAGAATGTTTCTTTGAATTTACTGCATGAATATTTCTGGTAGGTTGATATTTAATTAACGTCGCACTGTAGCAACAACCGGGCTATTGGCGACGGTCCGGGATCATCCCCGAATGGAAAGATCTGAGGATAACACCACTTAATTTTGAACCAGGGTCAGATGACAAGGTCACACCTGAGTTGGTACCCCAGTCTCCAAAATTTCCACACCACGCCAACTTGAAGACATTTGAGGCCCCAACAAATTTAAGGTGCATCAGCCCTCTTTGTACACGACGGTCTTTGGTTGGATTCAAATTCGCAACCTTCCGGTTACTCTCCAACTCTTCCATTACTCTTCCAACCGGGCTACCACGGCCTTGAATATTTCAGGAAAAAGTGCAATGTGCTAGCTATTGAAACAGTAACAAGCATCTTTAAAGATGTTGAAGTGCAGATGATTCAAAAGGTCAATGCAATAACTTCATTGTCAACTTTTGATGCAGAATATTGGAGAGTTTAACTTCAAAAGCTAAAAGCTACTTCAAATGTAAGCTTAAAAGATTGAATTAGTGGACGTAAGAAATCCACACTTTCTTTTAAATCGTCTAGTTTGAATGCAGTTTTCAGAGAAAACAAACAAATCAGGCGGAAGACAGGGATTTCACTTGATGCTACCCAAATACTCTCTCATGATACACATCGGATTTATAATAAAATGTAGTTTATCTCGGGTTTTGTGATCATCGTTTGGCGTTTGACTAAATTAGCCTTGACCGAACAACTATCATATATCAACTCAAAATTCATTCTTTTGGAAATTTGATTGGCAAAGTGCTGAAAAAGCTTCAGACAAAGCCTCTCATGGAGCGAAAAAGTACCAATAAAAGTAATTCTTCCTTTTAAATACTGAGGACCAAATGAGGATTCATAAAGAAGACATATTTTGAATTGAGAATTTTAGATAACGACGGTAAAGGTATAGGCATAAAATGCATTGTCCGATTGATTGACTTCTATGGTTAGTTATGTGAGACACTATTAATGAATTCACACATATCTTATATATGAAACTGAAAATCTGTTTGTCTGAAGCAGCAAAAACTACTCTCAAAAATTGTTCAGGAAACAGAGGCACGACTTGGTTTTCCTGAAGCAGAAAACACTTTCGAAAACTGCTGAAGAAATGGATTCACGACTTTGTCTGAAGCAGCTTGAAAACTGCTGAGGAAACAGAGGCACGACTAGTTTGGCTGAAGCATAAAACACTCTCGAAAACTGATGAGGAAATAGAGGCACGACTTGGTTTTCGAAAGAGCAAAAACTCGAAAATTGCTGAAATTTGAAAGCATGAAATTTGCTCAACTTATTCTGCATGGAATTTTCGGCTCTCTTACCCATTGCCTTAGAGCCATAGAAGGAAAATTCAATTTACAATGTTTTGCAGGAAACCAATTTTTAATCAAGCTGGAATCAATACAAAACGTCAAAAGCTGTCACGATCCCATCAATCGGAAGACGAACGAACTAAATCACGTAAAGCTGGACAACTCAAAAAGCAGTTCGATGGCGTGATAAAACTACTTAGGAAACAGAGGCCAGAACATGTTTGTCTGAAGTAGCAAAAACTCCAGAATGAAGCCTGGTAGTAAAGCTAAATAGTTTTCTACTCGCATCCTAAATAAGCAACGTAAATATTAAAAACAAAATAAAAACATTTCATGCAAATTAGTAGCAAAAACCATCAAAAAACTGAACAACACGAATTTCACGCTTTGTATTTTATTTCAAAGAACTTCAATTTCCACCCCGAACTGCAATTCAATCCTCTAGGGTCATTTAGTTCAAAGTCTTCTTTAAAAGACACATTCAAGAGAAACAAACAAAAACAATGTGGAGTTATTCAAAACGAGTGAGTTCCAACTGCTCATTTATGACTGCAATATTTCCTCGATGGAAATTACCATTTTTACTTAGCGCTTTTTAAAAAAGTATTAGCAAAAAAATCCCTAAACTTCGTTTGGAAAGTAAGGCAGTTTATTGTTTTCTTCTTTCAGATATTAATCGAATGCAGGCGGACAAGTTTATCGGTATTTTTTCATCGCTCGTAGCTCTTGAGTAATCAAATCGAATCCTCTGTCTCTAAAAGGCAATTTAAGTGACAGTGCTGGCACATAAATGAAATTTATGCCATCGATATTTCTAAGGAAAATATTTAAAGATGTTACAAAATACTTGGAATAAAAGTTTTCGCTCGGTTTTTATTCTAAAAGTGTGTTTAAATTTACGGAGAAGGAAGTAGGGGTACTTGGTTATCTTAGTTTTTCAATATTGATTTCTTATTTGACCTTTAGATTACGTATCTAAATTTTCTGGGGAATTTTGTGTGATCTCTTTCAATTGGTGTCCACTTAATAGGCAAAGACAAATATTTACCAGTTTTATGTTGAACTCCAATCTAGCAATGATATATAGGTATTTAATTAACGTACTGGAGCAACACAAAGGGTTATTGACGACGGTCCGGGATCAACCCCCGAAGGAAATTATCCGAGGACAACACCCTGTAATTTTGAACCACGGTCAGATGACGAGGTCACATCTGAGCTCACCCATTCTCCAAACTTCCACACCACGCCAACGTGAGGATATTTGAGGCCACGACAGATTTAACTTGCATCAGCTCCCTTTGTACACGATGGTCTTTGGTTGGATTTGAATTCGCGACCCTCCGGTTCTTAGTCCGTTACTCTTCCAACCGGGATACCGCGGCCCAGTCTAGCAGTGGAATTAATATCGTGGAAATGAATAACATCAAACCTTGCAGATTCCTCCTCACTGATTCAGATAGATGTCTTTTATATGAATGACATAGAGCATGGAGAATGTCTTTTTATTCTTTAATAGAACTGTTTCCAAATCCGTACAGTTCTGACTGGAGTATGTGACACAATCAATTGTTCCAATTTTTTAATACTTTTATCAAGTGCAATGATTTTAAAAGCACAAAGAAACAATGAACATTGAAAACTGACTTATTGAACAAAAGCACACGTTTTAGCACACAGAATATTTCAGAATTTCTTGTGCATATTTTCAGAGGCTTGGGAACACAAAATTGAACTGTGCTTACATAGGGATGCATATCTTCAAGTTTCCCCCAGATATGCTAGAGGTTACACAGAAATGAAAGACAGTGGGTGAAAACTTTTTTGTAAAACCTAACCTTACAGTTCCACAATAGGTGTACACTTACAGTTGTAAACGTCAATAGTAATGACGACTGACAGTTTGTATGCATGGACTGTCATACAACTGTGCAACTCTGCTCAACAGTGTGTTCAGGCAAATCCAGATGACGTTTTCGGACATTCATTATTGTGCGAATACGGTTTAGTTTTGTGATCCTACCTCCCGTAGAATATGTAGAGGAAGTTTTTAAATACACTGTAGACGGAATTTATGATACTCAAACATGTATTTGATGTGTTTGATCAAATAAAAATCGCATTCGAATGCTCAAGAATGGAGTATTGAAACCCTAACTTTTACCTAATAATATCAGTATAAAAAGCAAATTTTTAAGCTGGCTTAACAAACCGCTCTATTTCAACCTTAAACCTCCAAGTGGTTTTAACGAGATATCTCGTCCATTGAGATCTGACAAATTTCACTAAATGACGAGTTATCTCATCATTAGTGAAAATCGTGATGACGAGATACCTCGTCATTACTGAAAATCTTTATGACGAGATATTTCGTCACATTAGTGACGAAATATCTCGTCATCAAGATATTGCCAATTTTCTATGATGACGCGATCAAGATCTGGTCAGTTTTCTTCTAATTATGAGATATCTCGCCCATCAAAATCTGGTTAGTTTTGCTAATGACGAGATATCTCGTCTATCAAGTGGATAACAGCCACTACTGTAAAAATTGAATTACAATATAGTAGAATGTATAGAAATGTAACTCATTACAAACATAAAGAACCTTTAGGTAGACTGACGTCGCTCTGGTCATTCACCTGATCTGCTACGAATCAATTCCTCTTTATTATACAAACTGCACTCAACTGCTACTGATTAGTCAGAATGCTACTGTGGCAACACTTAAAAACATCTGTAGAATTTGTGTTCTTATTGTGGCAACACTAAGAATGTTCTTATGGTTATAAGTGTTCGCGTTAAGAATATTCTGAATAGCAGTGTACCGTGCATCTTTTCTCCGTACGCATGTCAAACTATTTGCTCTTTATTTATTTACCAGTTTTTAATTGTTATGTCTGAATAAAATTAAGTTTCCTTGTTCCTGAGATGCTTATGGCACAGTTGATAACACGCAGAGATAACATCGAATAATTAAATGCTGCTAGCCAGCATTTTCAGTTGGGATTCTTCCGGAAGCAAGAACCGGAACTACCAAACCCAGGTGACATCCCAAACTACCAATTATTCATTATATTCTCAATCACACAGTATATCCTACCACTTACTCGAGCCGCGTTAACCCTATTAGTAGAGTTGAGGATTAGAAATCGGAGGATCGCGAGTTCGAAGCTCGATCCAATCAAAACCGTTTTGTGAGTGGGGGCTCTTGAACGTTAAATCTCTAATGGCCTCAAATGTCTTAACGTTTGCATGGAGTGGAAGTTTTGAAAATGGTGTGCCAACTCAGGTGTTCATCTCGTCATTCGACCGTGGTTCAAATTTACAAGGTATTGTCCTCGGATCATTCTCTTCGGGATTGATCCAGAGCATTGCCAAAAGCCCGTTGTATTGCTCTAGCGCTACGTTAATTCAACTACCTACCTACATACCAATTACTCTAAAAATTCTTTGTAATAAAGAATTAAGCTCTTCTAGTGATTTTCAGGCACGTTTCAATTCAGAATTATGTAAATACAGCTGTTGTGAAAAGCTATAATTGAGTCAGATATATTTCGAATGTTAAATTTAAACTGAATCTGGCAACGATAAAGAGAGCCAGAATTTGATTTTATATTGAGATCTGAATCTTAAGTTTGCACTCAACCATTTTCTTTCTACGTGTCTGTTCTTTATGTAGTGTCTTCTCTTAGAATTAACTATGTTGTCTTGTTCTAAGGATCCATTTTGTTATCGTTTTCGTCCTGATTCAACAACAGCTTTATATAAATACGGCTTACACGAAACAGACTAGTTATTTAATAGTTGATATGTTTCTCTGGAATTAACAATACACAAAAAGATGTTTACGCAGTCCATTTTTCGACACCGAAACAAAACAAAGTAATTCCCCAAGCAGACTGTTTTTACGTTATTTATCGCACCTGAAAACTAAAATCCATCTCTACATTTACACTAAATTACGAATCACAATGTCGTTATCCAGTAGATTTACTGAGCCCAGATATCCCACCTTCCTTAATATCGATCCCATGCCATAGCCTCGTGTGCAGAAACGAGCCGGAATTCTTCATTCAATTTGGGATCTAACTTAATAAACAGATGAGTACGCATTGTACAGTTTCTTTTCCGTCCCCCAAGGATGTCGAAGAAAAGGAAGTATTCTTCGATTCAGCCCTAATCTTTACTTGATTTAAATATTTCATTACAGGAATCAGGAATTCTCTTTTAAGTTTTCCGTATTTCGTGCTCTGTTGGCTCCGTTGTTCAGACGACTTATTGTCGAGGAGGGTTTTTTCCTGGCGTTTTGTATAGTTACCGTGAAAACTATTTGTGACGGAGTGTAAATTATAAATGGATTGAAATTTCCAGCTTGTTCGACTTATTAAAATTTTAAGTGATTTCGAATGGGAAAATAGATGATTTCGGGTGGTGAATTTAATTCAATTAGAGGGAACGATTTTCTCAACGATAATGTTTCGTAAAATGCAAATTCGAGAACAGCCAGTTAAGAATAAATATAATTCTACAGTCCAAAAAGACAGAGTATAGATATTGAGGAATAATTAAATAATAAAGGCTTAAAATAATGTAATTATGTTATGTGACTTTAACATGATTATTCCGAATGGAAGAATGTGAATGATTTCAAGTGGTAAATTTAATTCAATATTAGGCAAAAATTTGCTCAAAGATATAGTTCCATGAAAAGTAAATTGAAGAGTTAGAAATAAGTATAATTTTACTGTCTACGGCAAGACAGAAGGTAGTAGTTAATATAATTGAGGAATTGTTAGAATAAAAGTATTAAAAGATGCAATTATATTATGACTCTAATCAAAGAAGTTTGTTTAAAAATCGTATTACAGTTTGTAGTTATAGTGCTATGTATTGCTATTTACCTTTTTCATGCAACAGAACTAATCTCATTAAATAGAATCGTGACTTTTATCGTCCTACATTTGACCTTTTACACTTGAAATTTAAATGCCTGAGGATACAGTTAGCAAACGCAATGGGGACCCATCAGATATAAACTAAGAATAAACTCAATCAAATCACCGAGTACTTTTCTAAAACGACAAAATTAAAACAAACAAAAACAAGTCATCATTATTTTCGTCCAACGAGAGATTTGTGAAAGGTCGTTAATGTTAAGACCGAATAAATGCTAAATGGATCAGAAATAAATTGAGTTCATTATGATGAAACTGCATTATTATTTGGGAAATGCTTAATGATATTTAATATGAAAACATGGGGAAATAAATTGTATCATTGTTGACCAAAAAACGAACTCCGTCGGTGAATTCAAATTGCATGAAAGCAGAATATCATTCTAAACAGTAGTTTCAATTAAAATGGTTATTTTTCATTTTTTGGAATCATTTGTATTCCTAATGTTTTTGCAAACGCTTGCTTGTTTCTTTGAATTCCACACAGAGACAGAAATAATCATCATTAATAAGCTTGTGGTAAAAACTTCAGAATTTTAAATTGGTTATATGAACGATATCTAGTCACAAATATGAGCGGTGAATTTCTTAAAGTATGATTGAAAATTTATTCCATGAATAACACAAAAGGGCATAACCATATTTTATTTATTTAAGAAACCCCTCATTAAATTTAAATAACCCTTTGATCATTTTTTTAACCTTTAGGTGGTTAAAATGTAACATGAGTAAGCATGGTGCATCTGTGCGATAACAGTCCCTCTTATCTCAAAAAAGACAAAACATTTTCCTTATACAATTAGCTTAACCGCAAAAGCCTCGCACAATATAGTTAAATATTATTAATTAAGCAGAAAATACTAATCAATAATTTATTAAATTGACTCACTTTACTGTATTATATCTCACTTCATATAATTAGTCAAGATTTTGTAACTTTCCTTACACAATTTAAGACACTCAAAATATAACATCTAGTAAGTGTCATCGCACTCAAAAAATGTATTCTCATGTAAGTGTCTACATTTACTTTTCATATAGTGGAGGTAAGCATACAGCAAGCAATTTGTGCACAGTAAGTGTTAAATATCTCTCCATTGAACTCTCAACCATTTTGATATGCACTCACTTCTTGATTAGTCAACATTTTGTTCTTTCCTTGCGTAAGAACAACACTCAAATTATTACATCTAGTATGTGTTATTGTACTTAAAAATGTATTCACATGTAAGTGTTTACATTGTAAGCATAAAGTAAAGAATTTGAGCATAGTAAGTGTTAAATATCTAATTCCAATGGACTGTCATCCATTTTTTACAATCTTCACCAATAACAAATTACCAACAGTTACCTTTTTACCATCATCTAAGAAAAGTATATAATTAAGTATAGTAAGTAGTAATTTTTTTTAGTAAATTTATAAATATTTTATCGTGAAGTTTATTTACAACTCAAATGAAATTCGAAAATACTGCACTGTAAGCAGCAAAACATCAACACAAGCAAAAACCCCCAGAGAAACGCTTTCCAGGATAAGGATTCGTGAAAATTCCGCATCAGGGAACGAAGTAATGAAATATTCTGTTTAATCGATTTTGGATGGTTCATCCATTACCCCTTAAATAACCAGAAAAGAAAAATATTAAACATAAACTTCCTCCGGCCTAACTACCAATAACATGCCACTCGGTCCATAAAAACCGATGTTAACGAACAACAAAATGTAAGCAAAAAAAAATATTTTCCGAATATCCCACCGATGTTATTTAAGTTTGCCCGGCCAGGTCTTCGTGTTTTTCCTCTCTCGAAGAAAAATGGACAATTTAAGGAAATATTTTCCGGAATAAAATTCCATTCATCATCGGATTTCTAAACTTTCATAAAGCCATCTATAATCTTATAGCAGTACTCTAAAGGATATTCAATGTATCTAAAGATGATTGATGAAAACGAAGTTTTGGTTTTAAGCTCTGCGTTGAAGACTGGAAGGGGGAAATGCTGCTGCTCTTGAGATTACTGTAGAGACTGGGCTGAAATCATTACGTATATACGGGATCTGATGGAATAGCAGTGGATCAATATATAAAGAAGTCGTAAAAGATTGGATATAAATAGACTAGAGACCCATAATGCTTTTAGTTGGTAATGTGGTATGGTATCAATGTGAACTAAATCTAAAAACATCACATATGTTATGCTTACTAGCTGTGTCAATTATGATAACAAGGGCATTCAGTGTATTTAAAGGTGATTGATGAAAATGAAGTGTTGGTTTTAAGCTCTGCGTTTAAGACAGGATGGCCAAAATGCTGCTCTTGAGATTACTGTAGAGATTGGGTTGTAATCATTATTGTATTTGATGGCATAGCAGAAGATCAATGCACAAAGAAGTTGTAAAAGATTGGATATAAATAGACTGGTGACCAGTCTGCTTTTAACTGGTAGTGTGGTAATGTATAAATGTGAATTCAACCTGAAGACATATGATAGGTTATGTTTACATTTTTATTATTTTTATTCCTAATGCCCGACTACTGACCTCTTCGGCATTCACACTACAAGGAGAGACCTGATGGCTATTTATGAATTGGCATCCAGTACATATAAATTGGACAATTCCCAACATTCTAACAAGAACAATCACCAACATCCTAGCAAGGACAATCACCAACATTCTTGCGCTTACAAATCAGGATACGAAACCACCTACTGGATGGCAAACAAACAGTATAACCCCTGTACCAGTTAGGCGCCATCTTATACTTACTAGCTGCACCAATTTGGTTGTTGGTTGTTTCTTTTGGGGATTTATGGCGCAAGAACCATATTTGGCCAAGCTGCGCCAAACACAAGACAAAACTCAATGAGGGTGAAAGGAGGGTAGGCGAGGGTAAAAATGAAAGGGAGGAAAGATCACTAGGGTACCTCGGGGTTTGTGATGCCCGTACAAACCTAAAGAAGATATGCTGCTGGGGCTGTATCAATTGGGAAAAACGTCCTTTAGAGTACTGTTGTAGGATTATAGATGGCTTTATGAAGTGTTCACAGTTAGTTATGGTTACCAAATATATTGATTGTGAAAACTCCATAAGGCCATCCATAATATAACAACACTTTAAAAGATATTCAATGTTTCTAAAGATGATTGATCTAAAAGAAGTTTTGGTTTTTGGATCTGCGTTGTGTGGAAACTTGGGTGGGGAAATGCTGTTGCTCTTGATAATACTGTAGAGACTGGGCGTAAATCATTAAGTATATAATGAATCTGATGGGTTAGCAGTGGATCAATATATAAGAATTCGTAAAAGGTTGGATATAAATAGACTGGAGATCAGAATAATTTTAGCTGGTAGTGTGGTAAGGTATAAATGTGAATTTTACCTTAAAACATTGGATATACAGTGCTCGCTAGCTGTACTAATTGTAAAAACTTCGTTGCTCTATCTAGATATAAATAAAACACCTCGATTGACAATTTCATAAGAAATAAACTCATAAATCTACAGCGGTAGCATGCAACAAATACCGCAGTGTTAGTCAAGATGACAGTACCTCTAATTTGGTCCCTAGGGTTAACAATTGCTTACATGCTGCTTATAAAAGTATTCATTGCGTAATAATACTAGGAAACAAAGCACACTCAATCAATAGTTGTTCGAGTCATCATATTGTTATCTCGAGTTCATACACACACACGAGGTTATTATATACGCAGCATGTAACAATTCACAACTCCGAAAAGACCAAACATGGAGATACAGCCTTTTTTAATTGGCATGGCTGAATAAGAATTCCTCTAAACCTATCTCACTAACTGTGTAAACAAAACGACAAGGATGGGGAAAGATTTCTATCTCCATGGAACAATGCCTTTGGGACAAAACATGATAAAAATGTAAATCTTTATTCTCGTAGCATATTTAAAATTTAGATAAGTACAATAAATAAGAGTGTATTGTTTTAAATTATAATTATGTATTTTTTCGAACTTGAGATTTCCATTTCCCCATTCAAAGACGTAGACGAGTATCAACTAGAAAGTTATTCTTTCTAATATTATAAGTATTATTTCTGCACAGATTGGTGAATGGATAAAATGAATTAATGAATAAAAAAGCTTATTTTAAAACAATATTAAAATTCTATTGCTGATTATTTTCTAAACTGAAATGTGCTTTAAAATACACGCGTTACATCTCGGACATTTTTATTCTTTACAGGTTTTTAAATTCTTTTCTTTCTTAACCCTCCTGCTGATTGACTCTACGAGATATCTCCTCATTAACACAAAAATGACCAGATCTTGATCGACTAGATACCTCGTCATTGGAAGAAAACTGACCAGAACTTGATCGACGAGATACCTCGTCATTGGAAGAAAACTGACCAGATCTTGATTTCATCATCAACAAAAATTCAGTAATATCTTGATGAACGAGATTTCTCGACTAAACCACATGGAGGGTTGAGAGTAAATCATGGCTATATTTCTATTGCGCGCCACGAAAAAAGACGTCATTTGTATTTGTTAATCAGCAACATGATCCAATATCGCGTTATTCCTCTCCTGAATCAAATTTGCCTATGAAAATATTTTTTTCTCAGAATTTAAGTGAAAACAAGTGGTTTTGAATATCTATATATTTTTCACTAACGCGCGTGACGCAGAAACTGATTTTATGTGTTTACTGTGAGATTGCAACAAAGGATATAAGACAAATAAACTCAACATTTACTAAATTTGCCGATTCGTTTAAATGTGTTTGATTTGCTAATGAGCTAAAAATAGTATAGAAAAATACACGGAAAAGGGCTCATCGCTCTAATTAAATTCTTCAGCCATATGATGACAGAAGGCAGTGAGGAATCTGGAATCATCCCAGAAAATAAAATGGGAATGGGAGAATAGGCTTAATTGTTAAATATACCGAAACGCCATTCAATTAAACTGGATGTAAGTGAAATGGAAATCCAGAACATTGTGGTAACATGAGTAAAGAATGAACGTTTTGCCGCTCATTGTATTGGAAATAAGAATTTATTCCAGTAAAAGTACATGAAATGACTAAAGTTATTCCATTTTGTGGTATGTAGTTATCAATGCTTACATGGATTGAAACGAATTTAAAATAAGCATGAAAAGCAAGTAACGACATTGCCATCAATTGATATAAGTAGGAATTTCAGCGTAAATGCGCGGATCTAGCATATTTAAAAAATGAAAATTTGCTGTTAAGTTTTACATTCATAACAAATAAAGGAATAATAAACTAGCGAATGGATCATCAGTGGGAAGCTGGTAGATAGGTAGTTGAATTTACATTGCATTGGAGCAACACAATGGGTATTCAGTAGGAAGCTGGTAAAAAGAACAAAACAAGTTTAATTTAGAAGGCAAAACGTTTGTGAATTTGTGTGAACTTTGCGGAGCTGGCTGCTGGATTTAAAAGAATTTTTCTGAAACGGGATGAAATGCATGATGGCTAAGTATTTCAGAAATAACTGGATTGTTTTGTTTTGATACATTTGGTTTTGCTGATCAGAAAATTTAATAAAACAAAAAAGGCAAGAACAGAATAGCAGCCAATGGCCAAATTGGCGACTGCAAACGGCTGTATGGATACGACTACGACGGATTACTATATTTCGAAATTATCGTTGGTGATGAATTGGTGATGGTAGCAGTTCTTGAGTTGTTTAAGCAACAAAACATTATCCACTACATGTTAAGGAAGAGAAGGTATAATAAAGTTTTTAACTAAGTTGGATAACGCTTCAGTCAGCTTCAAGAACGCAGTACCATCGCCAATTGATGGTAATTAAAATCGCCAATAATTGCGATAATTTTGGATTATGTTAATATTTCGTAGGCCAATCAATAATTTGGTGATGAAAAACTACAATACCGTGTTCTTGAGTTTTTCTAACGTTTCTTTTAAGAGAGGCCATGCCGTTTCTGGATACATGATCAGATCATAAGTCACAATCCTGTCTTCTGATGTATCTGCAAGTCCCAAATGTGCAATTGATAGGATTTTTGGTTGAAATCTAGTTGATTGTGCTGGTCTTGAACTTGTCAGTAATTTTTCGTCACCAACGCCGAAAGAAGTTGTCACTCAGTCTTGCCACTCTTCTTCCCGGCATGCACCATTCCATCACAGCATATTCATCAGCCAACTATAAAATAAATTAAAAGATGATCCACAAATGCTCTTCGACATTAATTTTCCTACAAAAATTTAAAAAATGTTCACCTGGAGATGCGAATAAAAAAAAACGATTTTCCACAGAATTTTTAAATAATATGCGACAACAGCATTAGCAAATAACAGGGGTAATAAGCAAAACTTGACATGAATCAAAACACTTTAACTTTCGGAGGGGTTCCCTCCAATATATCTCTACTGCCACCTGCAGTCTTCTCTGTATGGCATCTAACTAGTTTTGACCTGCTTTACCAATAGAATCTTACCTAAGATTATTTCAGTCCATAGCAGTGGATACTTCGTCATCGATAAAGTAGACACAACTAGTACAGCTGGTAGGTAGGCAGTTGAATTTGCATCGCACTAGAGCAACACAATGGAATATTTTGGGAAAATTAGTAAAAAAAAAAAAAACTGAGTTAATTTAGAAGGCAAAACTTTTGCGCATCAGTGAGCGATAATTGCGGCGATCCGAGCGATTCCGACAACAGTACTGGTAAGCTCTTAACGCTCAGAGGATTAATTCGAATTTGTGGGGAACACCGTTAAATTACAAATGATATATAAAGGTGCAATATGTGATGTCAAATCAGATGGTAATGTCTCGTTTTATTTTGCGTAGTACACAAATTATTACATACTGTAATAAATTGCGGTTCCACAATTTTAAATATTATTGTGAGCGCAAAATGAGATAGAAACTTAAAACACAATTGAGGCTGCTATTATCGGCTCATTAGAATCAAGGGTGCCTAAACTATACAATCGTCAAACTAACGTCAAGATCAAAGCTATATCGTCAGTTTCTAATCTGTTTCTTTCAACACTTATAAAATCATTTTCGCTAAATCTATGCTGCTTATTTAGCAAAATAACTCAAATGTTTTGATACAAGGAAGCATTTCGTGCGAGCTTAACGAGCATGGTTCGCGCAAAGAACCTATGGAGATTGCTTAGCTATCTTCGGGGTTGGAGAGCTGGAGCGAGCAGGGAGTGTTGCTCCAGTCTAGTGGTTGTCTCGACGATGTATCTCATCATTAGAAAAACTGACCAGATCTTGATCTCGTTGTCATGAAAAATAGACAATACCTTGATGACGATATATCGGCCATCAAGATAATGAGGAAGTATCTCGTCATTAGCAAAATTAATCAGATACTGATGAACGAGATATCTCGCCGAAGTCACTTGGAGAGTGTTATGAAATTCAATTCCGGGACTGAACAGAATATAATCTCCGTGATTCTTTAACTGGAACTTTGGAAGAACGATAAGAATCAGTGTACAATCGGAACAGTGCTCAACGGTCGGCGTCATAAATTCAGTTTGCACTTGACCGTCGTCTCATGTTCATATCTGTATTCCTTATATGTTCATTGAAGAACAGAATTTCTTTGCAAATGAGTTTCCAATTCACGAAAACATAACAGAGTAATCATTGATTAATCTTACGAAACTGAGGTAGGCAATCAAAGTAGAAATGTTTTTACTAGCCAAACAGTCTAATTACCTCTCGCACAGGACAAGAAAAACGTAGAGACAAAGGAAACCAAATCGAACAATCAATGAGAATGTATTTAGATTCGGATGAGGAGGATAAAAAACATGAATCATTATTCCCAGCAGCTTTCAAAAATAATTTTGTCTACTTCTCTACTGAAAACAATAAAAAATTAGAACTGGAGCCTCAATGTCCACATCAGAGAAAACACAAGTGTATCGTAAAGTTTTATTACACCGAGTTTTTTCATGAGCAAAGCCGTTTGGGAATCGGATGTGCTGGATATAAAAACTCGAAATCATTTACAGCTAGCAATGAACGATGAGTACTTAAGAATAAATACCATCATTAATATCCGTCAAACTCCAATCTTCTTAAATCTTTAATCACGATAGTTATGGCCCTAGGGGTGTTATTATTTTAAATGTTACTGTATATGTCAATTTACCGCCCTATTAAGTAAATGGTACTCGTGTATAGAACGGAAATTATTCTTATGTTAGATGGTATGCTTTTTTACTCGTGTTTATGCTGAAAATAAGAGGGAGAGTTGACCATCCATGTTCTTACGAGTTATCTCGTCCATCAAGATCCAACCAATTTTGCTAATGACGAGATATCTCGTCATCAAGATATTGTCGATTTTTTGACGATGGCAAGATCAAGATCCTGTGGGTTTTTTCTCATGACAACATATCTCGTCCATCAAGATCTAGTCAATTTTGCTAATGACAAGAAACCACGTGAGACAACCACCAAGAGGGTTAATAATTATCCGTAACGCAGCTATAAACTGATGAAAATAGACAATTTTTAAACATATTTCCTTTACTAAAGCTTTGATGAAAATAGACAATTTTTCAACATAGTTCCCTTACTTAAATGCACTCCGTCCATCGTTACAGAAGATTCTTAATACCTTCAAAAAATATTTTCGGATGACCAGAACCATACACACACAGCTTCTTTCAGTTCTTGGTCAGTGGTAAATGATTTATTCATTATTTCATCAACAATAGTCAGACGCTTGTGTAACAGAACCATGTTATTTTCACTATAAAAAGCAGTAGTTGTCAGTTGTGGTACCAAACGATCGTCTGGCTTCTCCATGCGTAGCACTTATGTGACTATTTTGGAACTTTTCAAGTCATTTGCGGTTACTTTGATATGGCAAAACTCTGTATTCCATATTCATCGAGAGTCCTCGATGGATTTCCACTCCTGATATACATTCTATTCACAAAAATATGGTCCATGCAAAGCTGCTCTTTGATGCAATAGAAAGTGCGTCTTTCATGGTTAACGTCACGACAGCGACAATGAAACTGATCTAGCAACTTCAGTCTTACTGCCCCACTCTCGTATTTACATTCAACTATAAATATATTGTTGCTTTGTGGCATGTATTCCTTATTTGAGCACTATTGGACATTTAAGTCAAAAACTGCAGGCGTTTTAGTTAGTTTATAATCATAAAAGAATGTACCCGATATTTCAAGCTTATATAAATAAAAAATATTGCTATTAGAGATGGCTAAAATTTCTTAGATCGTATTGGCTGAACTCTGACTGGAAAACCAAATAGACAATTGTTGAGAAAATTGGACGTTGTTGGGATTATGGGTTCATTCAAGAGTTTAGGTACATTCTGGAATCCTCCTCCTTCATCCAGTATCACCATATCTAGCAACGCGCCACACAGTCACCTACACTTCACTCTTCATGCGCTCTCGAGACGGAATGGCTCACCTCCAAATTGATTGCTTAACCTCATCTCGTGTTTTTAAAAAGAGTTATTTGTCATAAAAATGCAGTCTGTTATGTATTCAACCGCATCATCATGCCAACTCATAACAGCTGTATGGATTTGATGTGGAATGACCATGATACATTTTAGAGAACTAACCCTCCTGATGGTTTATTTGTGGATGGAAATTTGCCTTGTATTGACCAGCTTGTCAGACAAAATCCTGTACCAAATTTCATCAGTTCTGGGCAAGGGACAATTTGTTTTATCTGCTTGGAGCATCATTTCCCTTTAAATTTCGTCTCAACGATGTATCTCGTTACTAGCAAAATTGACCAGATCTTGATGGATGAGATGTCTCATCGAAACCACTTGGAGGGTTAAGGCTGCTAGTCTTCATTTCCATTTCCAAAAACTAAATTGGTTTTTGTCTTTTGCAATATTAACTTTCTGAGCATCACGAAATTTCAGAGTATTGCTTTTCCCTCGCAACACTCATTATGACTCAACGACTCCATCTATTAGTTAAAAGAATCCTGGGAAATATTGTATTGGTCAAAAGTTTTAAGCTGGTAATAAAGCAGGGAAGACTGCTGGCTGCAGAACTGGTATATGCGTGTGGAACTCCTCAGAATGCCTAAAGATTTTTAAAAGAAATCTGGACCATTTTTATTCTTTGATCTTTAAGGCCATCGAACTTAGTACTGGAGACAAAATTTCAGTTCAATTTTAATATTTACACACCCTAACTTCAATGTACTTGACTTCAAAGCACTGTTTTGCGTGCGAGATGAAGTACTTCATGATTTAAAAACATGCTTAGACACTACTATGATTAATGATTTACTAACTACTTGTCAATACGAAGCCCACGAAAAGTCACAATCAACAAAAAAAAATGTGCACAAGTATTAAAAGAAACTTTTCCATAACTATCACATAGATTCATTAGTGTTCATGCTATAGAAACGTGTTGTGTTTCGTGATTAAAGAAGCTCGTTTTGTCACGCAATTTCATCTCGAGACCAACTTTATTAAGTCTTCACTAAAATGACCGATTATATGGACTGAGCTTCTCTAACCTAGCCTCACACTTTAATTTTCACGAGTAAATTCTCCAGTAAACCGCTAAGGAGTGATATTTATTGAAGTAGAGGTGAAATGTAGATAAAAGAAAGGGATCCTGAATAGAAGGGATAATGTCTTTAATAGAATTGTTCCTAGAGGATTCTCAGGAATCCCCGGGTGAAAGAATCCCAGAAGCTTTACAGTGTCGTTAGAAAGTTACAACTAAATGCTGGGAGAATTTCTGAGGAAAAGAAGATAAATCTATTGATACAGTAGGGAAGGAATAGTGGTCTGAACTGATTTAAAATAGGAGAAATATATTTTTGATTTGGGTTCAAACTTATCCGGTTTTGACACTCAATTGATTTCATTTGAATATTGTAACTCATAAGGAGATATAAATAAAATTATATTAGCTTAATACGGGGGAAATATAACGTATGCTGGTTATATCTGATTACCTGAGAACAATACAATATCAAATGATACAAATGGATAGGTTGGGTAAAAATTATCTTTTACGATACAAAACTGGTTGTAAAGTGCTTAAAATTCCATTATTACAACCTTTCAAACAGTAATCTTAACTTCTTAATAGGTAGGTAGATAGTTGAATTAACGTCTCTCTAGAGCAACACAACGGGCTATTGGCGACGATCCGGGATCAATCCCGATGGGAAAAATCCGAGGACAATACTTCGTAATTTTAAACCACGGTCAGACGACAAGGTCACACCTGAATGGCGCACCCCATGTCTTAACTGAATAATCTAATCATCTATGACGACTGATCACCTATGACGACTAAAACGCGTGCATTGCACTTAGGGGTATTTATTTGTCTTTCAGAAGTATTGGAGAGCTGTGAATTAATCGCAAGAAAGCTAATAACCGGTTTTTGTAAAGAACCCTTGAAGAAATTGAGACCAATTTCATTTTTATGATGGGTTGAAGATTTTCTTGTCCTAAGGGAGAGGGAATATTTAGCAGGCCTCTCCTGTCACCTTGCTTGTATGGGGATGTCTAGAGAAGATCTGTATTTTAATACTTTGCTCGTGGTGGAAGTTTCATGAACTCCAGATATGGTCTAGCTTGTCTAGAACAAGTGTGATAAGAAACAGCAACAACGAAATAATGGGCTGGTGATGATTAAGTTTTAAGAGAAACTAATACATAGCATAATTCAGTCCCTGAAAATTGGATAGGAAACAGCAATAATGAAGTAATGGGCAGGTGATGATTAGGTTTGAGAGGAACTAATCTGTAGCAATACAGTTCCTGAAAATGGGATTAGAAACTATCTACAATTAAATAATGGGCTGGCGATGGTTAAGAGGAACTAATATGTAACATAATAGTCTCCGAAAGTGGAATAAGAAACAGCAACAATGAAGTAATGCTGATAGTTAAGTTTTACGAGTAAATTATTTGTAAAATACTGCAATCACTTAAAATGATACCGTGATTTAAATTGAAATTATGCTTTTATGAGATGTTATATTTCTTTATTCATATCTGTGTAAATAAAAACAAATAAAAAGGATTTAGAATTCTAAAAGAGCGGGTTCTTCTATTTGACGCCATAACTTAGCAATATTACTATTTCTGTACATTTACATGGCTTATTTGGGAAAGTGGTACTGTCAACAAGAAAGTAAACCATAAATTCGAGTTAAATACTCATGTTTATTTAGGTTCAGAACGAATTAAAAATTCCACGTTTTTATTTAAACTACATTCTAAACTACATTCAGAATGCAAATGGGAATACTGAAATTAACGCATTATTCCTCGTATTCTGTGTGACATCCAAATAATATGCATGGAACGTAGTTACGGAGGAAAAGATTCTTTTTCGAATGAAAATATTCTTTCGAATGTTGAGAAGATGAGATAGAATGTTTAATGCCTGTAATGAGCTAATGCACGTAGAATATTTAAGCACTCTAAAGAGACTTTCCAATATGAAGTCCGTAATTTATTCGACTCTGGAAAATCTTAACGATGCATGGAATAAGAAAATCTCTATTAAGGTAAATATAGACTTTTAATTATGTGAGAAGCGAAGACTTAAAAATAGGTGCAAGATGATTATGTTTCAGATCTGAACTTTCCAGGATTGCTACAAGTATTTTCAGCTGTCTCCATATTTACTTTTAACGTATGATATGAGCATGGCTGTGGTGAATACCTCGAATAAATTCCTGAATTTTTATATCGTAAAAAATTAGAAAATTTTTCCAAGACGCTACGCTTAAATGCTTAACATGTTTTTATGAGTTTCTATAGATTGGTTTTCTTAATATTTGAGGTACGGGGAAGCAATTTTAAAAGCGGGAACCCTCCGTGATATGAATTTTTAATTAAAGAGAACTGATGAGACTACCTCTAACGCGTTTCGCTTTTTGGAGATTCTTTCAGGATCACGTGAAAAATGATAGACGTGAAGAATTCCATGGCTTTAGCTTCGGTGTATCTTGGGTCTTTAAGTGCTTGGGGTAAATTACATGGAAATAAAATTTTGGTTTAATTGTAATTTGGTGTTTTGGAGTTGTTTTCGTTTAGTTAAAATAACTTCACAAAAACATTTCACATCAGAGATGTGCTTACGATATATTCATTTTTCATTTTACTGAACAGCAAATAATTAATTTCTGATTTATATACTTTTAAAAAATTCAAATACTAGAATACTGTGCATAACATGAGCACTAAAGTTTTTTATTTTCTTACATCTATTGATGACAGCATCCTTACTCAGTTAAATTCATCAATAATGAATTCAAATGAATCCATAGAGATTGATTTTTATTGTTTAGATCTATTTGTTTCATTCTCAGATATATATAATGTTTCGATTTCTGGGCGACCTACTTTAATGAAATACCTATAGATATTAGGTTGTGCACATATTTGTGTTGGTCCAATGGCTATTTTTTTTTCTTCAGCTAATATCATTCCACATAAAAAGTACGTGTACAATAAATGAGCATTAAATTTAAAATTCAAGGATAGTTTCACTACCAATTTATGTATTTATTATTATTTTATTTATTATAACATTTTTCAGAGATAATTTTATTTGAAAGTAGTTTCTTGCTTTGATTTTTACTTGAAACTGTCGCATTACTCACAGATGATTATTGGTTTTCCTGTAAATATAGTTTTTTAAATTATTGCTTTTTCTCGTGTTTTCCATCATATAAGAGATAATATTTCAATTTCATTGAGCTTTAATGTCTATTTATTTAAAAGCAGTTTAAGAAGCATCGCCTGATGTGTTAATATCCTCCATTGTTGTGCTAACGTTGTGGATGTCGCTGCACGATTTGTCGCCTTCATGCATAGCAAGTGCTTATCTTCCCTTTCGAACGCAGATGTTGCCTTGTCATCTGATCATGACTCAAAATTACGTGGTGTTGTCCTCGATCTTTCCCTTTGGGATTTATCCCAGACAGTCACCAATAGCTCGTTGTGTTGCTCCAGTGTGACGTTAATTAAAATACTTACCTACCTACCCTTTCGAACGAAGCCACGGGAAGTCCTGATTCCTCATGACAAAATACGTAGAATCTTCTGCCCATTGTATCTTTCAATTAACCTGATAATTCTTCCTCTCAAAATCCATCAACTATTGTTAATAATGCTGTCTCGTTTTTGATGAGGCACGTTTACGAACTAGCAAATCGATACCAATCGAATCCACCGACAAGATGTTCGATATTTTTCTTTTGAGTCCTTCTTTTATATATTCCGGATCAAATGTCAGCCTGCATTGCACGAGCATCCCATTTGCATAGTTAACAGGCTTTAGCTATTTGCATTTTTCATGCCCGTTTGCCAAATTTCCGGTCAATCCAACAAATCTTTTTTGTGTGTTGGAGTTTTAATGAACACAACAGTGCACTAAGTGAGTCGAAAACTTTTTCTATCGTTTTGTTTCCATTTTCAAATAAAAACTAATAGCACTTTATGTTAAATACTTCTGTTTTTGCTATGAAAATAAAAAATTAAATGTTATCTATCTTTTTATTGAGCATCTAAATCTAAGTAACTGAAAGTAGTAGGACAAAAATATAAAAGATAAAGTAAGGTGAGTAAAGTATAAAGCAAGAAAAAGTAGTGATAGAGAATTTTTATTGTCCATTACATCCTTTTTCGCTCCTTATCTAAAGCCCAAACTGTCTCGTTTAGTATTACCTTTCTACAGAACATGCTACCAAAGTTTGCGTAATAAATGAGCATCATGACTTTTCTGAGAGAATATTGCATTTGTTAAACGTTAAAACTTAACCGCATCGTTAAAATAAAAATTTAACCAGAGTTATAAATCCTCAAAGTGTTTGCATTTGAATGACTTAGCTAACTTTTCACAGAATTTAAAATCGCAAAATAATTATTTCGGAATAGTTTAAATATTCTGTGTTCGTTTAACTATTCAGCATTTTTAAAGAAATAAGATATAGTTCTACAGCTTTTCTTAGGATCACAACTATTCCTTATATGTAAAATTTAATGTTCAGTGGAAACTTGATTATCCGAGATAATATGGACTGAAACTAGCACTGCTAACCAGAAACACGGATAAAATGGAAGTAGTAACACACAATAGGCTTATACCAAATAAGGAAAAATTACTGTACCACGTGTTACTGCTACTGTTACTGAAAGATTCATAAAGCAAGGGTTAAGTATGATATAGAATCGGATTTGTGTTACGGTGTGTATTTATTGTGATAATATTACAATTGGATGTAGGTTTTGTAGCATTCAACCCTCCAAGTGGTTTCGACGAGATATCTCGTTCAAGATCTGGTCAGTTTTGCTAATGACGAGATACCTCGTCGAGACAAAACAACCCTATTACTACAAGATGGAATGAAGATCCAAGTAATAGTTGTTAAAAACAAGTTGTTAAAAACATTATTAAAAGAAAAAATTATTAAAATAAGGTTTTCGCTGAACATCATTATTTTACACTGCATCCAAGTAGGAGAAACAAATTGTTAAAAACATTATTAAAAGAAAAAATTATTAAAATAAGGTTTTCGCTGAACATCATTATTTTACACTGCATCATCTTAATTAAAATTTTATTTACCTAATGACGTATAGATTAACAGACTTCATTAGCCTCGTGATTCTAAAGATGTTAACCACAAAATACAAGAGCAACATTTCGAGTAATTACTGCAGAATAATAACTGGATAGGTGGTTTAAAGTTCTTTTAAAATAAGTATCGGCGTTATACTAAGTACCGTTAAGGAAGAATGTAATATTATTCAGTAAATCTCGTTAAATTAGAGCAAAAGTTTAATTTTGTTAAGAATTCACCATGATTAACATTAACAAATAAGTCTGCCCTCAGTGTGTCGTTTTGCTATTCGTGTCTATTAATTTTGCTTTCCCACGTAAAAAACTGCTTAGTAATCAAGAACTGATGTTACTCAGTTTGAGTAGAATTAGTGCTAAATAAACACACGAAGATACTAGAGTGAATAGATGTTTATGAAAGTCTTATAACTCAAATAACGAAAATCTAGTGTTAATTACGAGTATGTTTTTAAAACTCCATATCAGAGTTCATGGGGCATTTAAGATGTTTTATTTTTTAAAACTATTTAACGAGTGCCCGCTCGCGAATGTATAATATTCTCTATTAAATAATTTATCTTTGTTATTTAATAAGCTGATTAAGTTTTGTCCCTGTATTCAACATTCAAAGTGAGGAAATTGATTTTCACCAATTTTTTCAGTTACTCTTATACTAATTTCCTACAAATTGCTGACTGTTCCCTGTAAGTTATTATGAGACGATATTACCTCAAAATATTTAATCATAAAAATGCTTACAAAGTTGATTTTCTGAGTCCTGTATCGCTGGAAGCTTATTTTCAAGAATTAAAGTTTCTTTGAAATTAAATTGTTTTAGTAAGAAGCTATCATTTCAAGTTTGCAAAGTTAATTTAGAAACAGAATTTTAGGATTCACTCTAGCACCACTCAAATTAAATGCTAGCTTTCTACTGTTTTGTCAAAAAAAGAGTAAGTTTATAGTTGGGAATTAAATAAAATCGGACTTTTAATTAAGTCAGAGGTGTTTCGGTTTTTACATGTTTTACGTTTTTCATTCTAATACCTCAGTCTGTGACAACGTGATTAAAGTGTACCAATTATTTATCTCAAAATTTCTTAGCATGTAAAGAAATCCGGAGTAATACCTTATCTCTGGACAATATTTCCATTCTGTTTCTCTCTGTGGCAAAAATTGAACTTTCCCTTTTTAATTCGAGCATCATTCATGGCCCAACAAATTCATAATGTACCATTGAATCCTCATGGTGGCTGTCCATTGAACCTCGAGATACACGAAGTATCCAGTTAGTAGCAAAATTGATCTCGTCATAAAAAAGATCTGCAATATCCTGATTACGAGATATCGCATCATTTGCAAAATTGATCAGATCTTGATGGACAAGATATCTCGTCTTGGAGGGTTGATAGAGAATAATGTATTGTATAAATTTCGATGCACACAGTTTATATAAGGGATCGTCTTCGTATTAAATTGCCCCCACACGCTTAATAATTTCTATTGAGAACGTCCAATTTCGAATTCAAATTTCAAATCTATTTCCAACATAGAAGATCGAGTTTCAAGACGTTTGGTTCAAACGTTTCTGAATTATGAGAATGAAAACTATGGAGCATCTAATGTTGAATTTATTACTCAGACCTTTTTCATATATTTCGAAATAATTTTCCTACCACGTTTAAATGTTTACGTTACGATTAAGGAACCCAAACAAAATCTATACAATGTTTTTTTCAAATTAGGTATGAAATTAATATTTTAAAAGATTGAAGATACCAACCTTGATACATTTTGATGGAAATTGATTATGTTTGACTTTTCGCATGACCAAGAAAAAATTTTAGCTCTTACCTTACGGTAGTCTTTTCGCTATAATAAATTTAATAGTAGTTATTTTAGACATTTAGGTAGATAGTTGAATTTACGTGGCACTGGAGCAACACAACGTACTACTGGCGAGGTCCGGAATCAACCTCGTAATTTTGAACTATGGCCAGATGACGAGGTAAACATCAGACCTTTTTATAGGTAATGGCAATTAATTAACTTCGCACTGGAGCAATCCAACGGGCTATTGGAGACGGTTAGGGATCAATCAGTCCCCAAGCCAAGAAAACAAATAAAATTTTGCAATTTTGCATGAAGGATAGTTATTTTATTTTAATTTGAACAACTGTGATTTTCTGAATACATAATGCTAGGGCAATATGGTATGCTTACTTTTCTACATATGATTTTTGTCATTCCTTTTTACACCAGAATGCTCTGGCATGACTTAAAAACAAGCACACAAAATACATAACTTTTGTGAAAGGATTTACGAAGTATCCAACATAGCCATGCTCCGCAACCTCAGCAACTCCTCCATGTGGCTTAGAATGTATTTGTGTGTCTGTGGGACAGCTCCGAATGAACAGGAGTTGGTCTGTGCAACTTGTACAAAATAGTGGATTTGATCAAGGTTATACCTTGACCAAAGGGATTAGTAATACGAGTAAACAAAGAAACACATCAGATTTCAATTTGAACCATTAAACTTGGTATCATTTTGATCGACATTATCAAGGTATCTTCATCATCTCAAATTAGAGAGCGTCCATTATTCTCATTAGCTCATCTTCCATTATTATTTATTTACAGTTCATAATATATGTTATTGATTCTCTTATATTTCTATTTTAGCATTAATACTGTGGAGATGCATAACTAATGACTGAATGATCGGAGCATGCGCAAGGGCATTCAGAACTTCCGGCCTGAATTACGTCACGCGCATGTAGAGAGACGACGAGTTACGTCACGCGCATGTAGAGAGACGACGAGTTACGTCACGCGCATGTAGAGAGACGACGAGTTACGTCACACGCATGTAGAGAGACGACGAGTTACGTCACGCGCATGTAGAGAGACGACGAGTTACGTCACGCGCATGTAGAGAGACGACGAGTTACGTCACGCGCATGTAGAGAGACGACGAGTTACGTCACGCGCATGTAGAGAGACGACGAGTTATGTCACGCGCATGTAGAGAGACGACGAGTTACGTCACGCGCATGTAGAGAGACGACGAGTTACGTCACGCGCATGTAGAGAGACGACGAGTTATGTCACGCGCATGTAGAGAGACGACGAGTTACGTCACGCGCATGTAGAGAGACGACGAGTTACGTCACGCGCATGTAGAGAGACGACGAGTTACGTCACGCGCATGTAGAGAGACGACGAGTTATGTCACGCGCATGTAGAGAGACGACGAGTTACGTCACGCGCATGTAGAGAGACGACGAGTTACGTCACGCGCATGTAGAGAGACGACGAGTTACGTCACGCGCATGTAGAGAGACGACGAGTTACGTCACGCGCATGTAGAGAGACGACGAGTTACGTCACGCGCATGTAGAGAGACGACGAGTTATGTCACGCGCATGTAGAGAGACGACGAGTTACGTCACGCGCATGTAGAGAGACGACGAGTTACGTCACGCGCATGTAGAGAGACGACGAGTTATGTCACGCGCATGTAGAGAGACGACGAGTTACGTCACGCGCATGTAGAGAGACGACGAGTTACGTCACGCGCATGTAGAGAGACGACGAGTTACGTCACGCGCATGTAGAGAGACGACGAGTTACGTCACGCGCATGTAGGTTGACGAGACCTCGAAAAGACGATGAGCTCAGATATATCATGCCTACGATGATTAGAACTCCATCAAGAGTTTTTATAAACCTGTACGTGTAATTGTCCGTCCTCTTTAGTATAGAATTCATTAAACTGTGGCTAACTTTATCTGCAATGTCTGTGTTCTACTCATCTCTATAATACGAATTTAATTTTCAAAACTCATCAATGCAATATTATTTTTAGAAATCACACATACATGGAATGCAAGCGTATTATTAAAACAAATTTTAAAGGCGTACAAGTGGGAATTAATATGAGATATTTTGCATGTAGAATACACCCTCAAGAATGAAATCTTACTCCAACATTTAATATTTATAAAATCATGAATTTCAAAGTACTGACCTTTTTTAATTTTCCTTGGGGACACTACTTTTTTAATCGAAATATTTACTTAGACTTTAAATTAGCAGAAATTTATTCGTCAGTATAAAGCTTTATTTTGTAAAGTAATGATAGAAATGGGTGTTTTTCAGAGTAAATAAATCATTCAGATTTTATTTTCACAAACTATGCATGGTAATTGTTTAAATTCATTTTTTCATTGTCTTATGTATGAATACAAAAAAGGATAAAATCTAGGGATGTTTAATAATTTAAAGGTTCGATTTGGTTTGAAATATTATATTAAGTTTGATTCATTCATCTGATTTTAACAAGTATTAAAAATATTAATATTATCTGTAATACTTAAAAATGAAATGTTTTTGTATTGAATTCATTACAATAAAAAAGTTTTACCGCTTTAACCACATTACGATAAAAACGTAAATGAATTGCTTTCCATAACTTGATTTAGTACGGTATTGTTCCTGTACACTTTCGCCAATAACCCATTGTGTTGCTCCAATGTGACGTAAATTCAACTACCTACATATATAGCTTTATTTAAAGAAATTTGGATTGATTGTAGCATATTAATTTACTCTAAGATATTAAAATACAGGTGTATTACAGCACAGGTTATTTCTTTTTAAGAAGTAAAATATTAGTGAATATAATGATAATTTGTTTCAATGCCTACTTAGATTTTTATAATTTGCTGCTTATTTAATTCTTAACGATTCTTATTAATAATAACAATGTTGCTTATAGGCAAGTGTACTACTATATTTTTAGCATGTATAACAAATTGAAAACTGAAAAGAAAGTCCGATTAAAAGTTACAAGTGCAAATAATTTTCTGATTTGCAAAATAAGAATTATGCGATGAATTGAAATGCAGTGAAGAACAAACACATTTTCCCGATAACAAAAGAATAACAGGAATGCAAGAAGCATTTATTTTCAAGCTAAATGCAGGAGATTTAGTATTTTCCTGTACGTATTCCGGATTGGATTGGATGTTGAGGTTTTATGGCGCAAGGTAAAAAAATAATCCGAGACCAATCCCCAAGGGGAAGATCGAGGACAACATCACGTAATTTTGAATCACGGTCAGATGACGAGGCAACACCTGAGCTGGAACCCCACTCTCTAAACTTCCCACCACGCTAACGTGAGGCCATTTGAGGACACGACAGATTTAACGTGCACCAGCCCCCTTTGTACACGACGGTCTTTTGGTTGGATTCGAACTCGCAACCCTCCGGTTGCTAATGTGTTACTCTTCCAACCGGACTACCGCGGACAGTACATATTCCGGACGTGACGTCAGTTGGCTTATTTTTCGAATACGATTTCAACACTTCGCCAATAAAAATACCAAAGAACGAATTCCTTTTGATACTTGATTGGTTCAATAGCAATTAGATTAAACACCAAACGTTTGCAAAATCTCAATAAACTACCTTTTAAGGTGCCCCGGATCTGTATAATTTGAGAGCATTTAGACAACGGACGCAAAATACTTGTAGACCGTGGAATATTGGTTTACACTGAAAAATCCCTCTCATAAACGTTTAGATTTTAATTTACCATTGTAAAGAATTTCATACTGATTTAAAAAGTATTTGCTTGGTTTAATCAACAGATGTCTATCAGCGTTTCGAGTGCTATGTTTGTGAAAATATGTTTTTGTATGTGACGCAGGAATAAGAGACTTTTTTGAAAGACTAAATGTAATTGGCGTTTGATTTTTAGTGCTAAAACTTACTTTCTGTGTGTATATCGTGTTGGGTAACTATGTAAAATCTTCGTATTCCAGGGTTTGTTCAAAATGACAATCCCTCTGATACGAGATGCTGGAGATTCACAAAAAGTTGGTGCATTTTTATATTTTGTTCATGAGAGGGATTTTCAGTGTAGACGAACGAAAACGACGGAAAGAGAAGATTTCAATTCCTGTAACCATATGCTCTCGCTTGATACATATCGGGGTTAGCTACAAATATAGTTCATCGCCATTTTCGCTTTAACCAAATTGGCGTTAGCAGTTAACTATCACAAGTCAATTCGTAATTCATTCTGTAAAACTTTTATTGAAAAATATATTTCTGAGAAAATCAATGGAAAATTTTTCTGAGAAAATCGATGGAAAATTTTTCTGAGAAAATCAATATAATTTTTGAGCAAAGCAAAACTTTTAATTTTATCTAATTCCAATTTACTCAATGGTTCTGCTCGTTCTTTCCCTAGATTATAATTTTCTATTGCTCAATTCATTAGAATAGAATCTTTTGGAAAGATTCCTTTGGTTCTTTCCTAAGAATAGAAACCCGTAGAAAGATTATATTTTTTTTTCTTATAAATGGAATCAATTGAAAATATTATATTGTTTACGATGGTCAAATCTATGTAGAAATCATGGAGGGAAGACAATAGTTTATAAGGTGGAATTAAGCGTGTGGATCCCACAAAAGGTAAAAATCTTTCACATAAACTGTGCATTTTCCACAGTCGAGTTCATAATTCAAGTCTCTGAAGCATGGATTAATTGATAACAATACACTACAAAAAAGTGCCAATCTCTTCCATTTCATCTACCCACTCACAGGTTTAATTCAGAACAAGTTCCCCAGCAAACAAACGCAATCCACAACTTCCACGTGATCACGATCCCGCATTACCACGGCGACATAAATCATCCCGAGCCCGGAAGTTTAATTCAAAAATGCTAATACACATTCCGAGGTATATCATTCCGAAAATGCAATAAACCAGAATGCAGCTACCCAATCGTAAATAAACGTACTCCGGTACCCTCGGCAAACGAGAAAAAAACAACGCTGTTTTCCTCGATTTTTTTTTCCCTCCGCAGTCATATTTCTCCACAAAAAGAAATTCCGCCGACGTAAAAGGTTTGAACGGACAGACAGACCTCTTCAAGTAAAGCAGCCCCTCTAAATTCTCCAGCCGTAATGAGAATCTGATTTACCGATATCTGTATCTCTGAGGCAAATTGTAACTGCGGCATCCTCTGGTTACGAAAGAAATGGATATCTCCCATAACAGGCATCGTGCACACGCGTATCAATAATTTATGGATTTCGAGTATCCTGTCTGTATTCATCATGACCCTAGGCTCACTTCCGCAGTGGATTTCCATTTGTGGGGTGCTACGGGAGGATTAGTGGGACAAGTGTTTGTGAAAGATTGCCCTTGTTTGAAAAGTGACGCTAAAGGCGATGGTATGAGGCTTTTAAATAACTAATAGGAAGAATTCGTTAAGATTCATTAGTGGAGTTTGAGTTTATTTTTATGTTTTGTTGGTAATCATATGACAAGCACTTAAAAATAGGAAAGCAAATGATGGTACAAAATTTAATCGCACTAATGGAGTCGGATTCTTTAATTTAACCCTCTGAAGGAATCCATACGCATGTATCCTTTCTGCAAGAAACAGTCTTCTCGGCGTAAGTTTTAATCATTTTGACCATCTTGACCAGTAGAATCTGGCATTTGAATTGACTTATGAGTGAAACACATTTCGTCAAAAAGCATAGTTCAATGAAAATGAATTTTTTAATTTCTAAGCAATGCGAAAATTTTAATTTATCATTTTAACTATTATTTATTACACTTTATATTTACTGGATTTATCAAGTACTCGAAGAGTAATTTTATCATGATTATGTGTTGCTATAGCATATTCTTAATAACATGAGGACATTTTAGGCCATGATATATTTAAAGTTCACCAGCTCCCACGTACACGGCGGTCTTCGGTTGGATCGAGATTCAAATTCTCAACCCTCTCGTTGCTAATCCGCAACTCTTCCAACCGGGCTAACGCGGTTCCGATAAGTTATGTTACATACACTTGAGAGGTGGCAGGACCACTTTGGTAATTCTCAAACAGGGAAGAGGTTCCGGGACCTCAACCCAAAAGTTTCTTATAATTGTCTCACATCGGATCGTCATCTTGATTGGTATATGACCGGCCATGGTCCATTCTTGGTGTACCTCTTCAGATTCAAGCTGAAACACATTGATGTTTGTATTTGTGGGGAGGTTGGTGACGCCGACCACTACCTCTTCAGCTGTCCACACACTGCGAATTTCCATATTAACAGACCCCGAACCGAATTCCAACATGAATGGCCCCGTAGAGTGATTAATAATAACAGTTCACTCAACAGGGTCTCGCGGTGTGTTGTGGCCGCTGGTGAGGTCGGGTCATCACGCCCCACAATTAATATATATGCTCTTTCTTAATATTCTCAAATGTAGTAGGCCAAGGGCTAGGAATAGAATTTTAAGCTTTTAAATTTTTAAATCTCTTAATATTCATGCCTCCATATCATTATCATTCCTTTCCTTTCTCATTGTATTTATCTCATTTCATATCATCCTTCATAAAACCTTCTTAATTGTTCTTATATAACCAATATGTTTTTCAGCTGTGCTGAAATTTTTAATCGACCTATTTAGGGTTTTCTGTTTGCTTCTTTCTTTTGTTGGTGTCTTGTGTTTTCTTATTTTGAGCCGTTTTTTGGCTCTTTTACATTTCTGGCGCCTTTTTATAAGCCATCTTATTAACTGGTACGTCATTACAAACCAGTTAGGCGCCTTTTTATAAGCCTTTAGTATAACTTTCATTTTCGAGTCTAAAAGATATTCGTTTAAAGACTCAGATTTCTTTTTATTATTCCTTTTAGCGCCTTTTATAAGCTATAGTGGTACTTATTAATAAACCAGCCAGGCGCCTATTTATGAGCCTTTTTTCCTTTTTTGATAAGTAAGCTCGAGCACCAGAGGCTTTTTTGTGTGTTCCGTTGTATTCTGGGAGTCGAGTACTTATTTTGTTACTTTTTGCTCGACTCCGGGATGTTCTTGTTTGTCTTTTGTGTTGTTTTTTCTTTCCTGATTGGTTTGGTGTTTTTTAATGTTTGGGCCTGTTCGCCCATGTTCTTTTAAACGATATAATAAATGCTATTTGGGGGGGGGGGGTTTCCCTTGGCCCTCTTTCGTGAGCAGCGGGAGTCGAATTCCTCCCTGGATCATCTAAGACTCTAAACCGCCGGTGAGTAGATCCAGGGAGGGTCTATAAGTTATGGTACATATATTTATTTTCTGGATATTTATTTCTTCTAGTTCTGAAATCATAGAACAAAACCGTTGAAACGCTCGACTTTTCATGCATGCCCCTGTACTTTTCCAATTTTAAAGACATATTCAAGTCAAAATGGAAGTCTTCAAAACAACTACTAATAAAGATAGCAAAGATCGTCAAAGGCCATTTTGGTGGAGCAACACTTCTACCATCATCAGGGCAGAAGTAGATCACAAGAAACACAATTTTAAAGACATATTCACGCCAAAATGGAAGTGTTCAAAACAACTACTAATAAAGATAGAAAATATCGTCAAATGCCATTTTGGTGGAGCAACACTCCTACCATCATCAGGACAGAAGTAGATCACAAGAAACAAATTTTTAAATATATGTTATAGAATAATATTTTGCCACCAATTCACTATTTTAACTAAACCTTTCCAGGCAGTGTGTCAGGGTGGAGAAGCACTAGCATCATTCACTAGTGTGCTCAACAACGTAAAGGTAAGGCTTATCTGATGTTTAACTCGAGAATAGATCTCGGAGATTGGACCACTTTTACTTGCTCGAAATCAAACTGGTGAGAAAACACACAACAGTCCTGAGTGCACAATTCCCGAAGTTAGAGCGAAATTTTGTAATCTTGAATAGTCAAATCTCTTGATACTCTCACAGTCCGTAAGCACCTCTCGTAAAATAATAAGGTTATAATACAGTAATATAAATTTTCTAGAATACATATTTTAATTCGGCTAAAGAGAAGTAAGTGTAAGAAGGAATATTTTGTTTTATTTATTGTGGTTGTATTTCTTCTCCCCTGCTGTATTTCTTCTCCCCTACTGTATTTCTTCTCCCCTACTGTATTTCTTCTCCCCTACTGCATTTCTTCTCCCCTACCATTTAAAACTAAAATATAAATAAAAGAAAATACAAGTCAGATACTTTTCCTGCATCATGAACAATTCACATTTTTCTCATTTTGTGAAACTTCCACAAAACTTAAATATTTACTCTTATTAATGAGGTATCTCATCTATTGGCAAAACTGACCAGATCATTGATATTTACTCTTATCAATGAGGTATCTCATCTATTGGCAAAACTGACCAGATCATTGATATTTACTCTTATCAATGAAGTATCTCATCTATTGGCAAAACCGACCATAGATATTTACTCTTATCAATGAGGTATCTCATCTATTGGCAAAACTGACCGGATCAGATATCTCGTCGTAAGAAAAAGAAACATCTTGATCTCATCTAAAAAATTGACAATATCTTAATGAAGAGATATCTCGTCATTAGCAAAATTGGTGATATTTTCATGTACGAGATATCTCGTCGAAGCTACTTGGAGGGCAAATAAGTTTAAAGAAGGGACTATGTTTTCGCTAAACACATTTTCAACGGGATTGAAACTGTTTATAAATTTAAAATTTGAATCTAGAGTTAAACAAATAGAAATATTTCAAAATTGGATAATATGGTTTGAATGATCGAGAAGTTAAACACTACTCTATTCATATTGTTAGTGTTCTTTTAAACATACCTCACTATATGTAACTAAAACAGTTATAGTATAATTTTGTATTGCATTAACGTTTGTTGGTGTTAACGTCACAAAAGATAGTCATGAAGATAATTTGTTTATTTGAATTGGAATAACGAACGTGGCTACTAGGTGAATTCAAACAATATAAAATATTTTTGAAGGCGAAATTAATATTTTGATCCTTTTATTCCAAGCGAGCAGGAATTTGTGTAGTGATAAAGTATTTCCCGACCATGAGCTAACAAATGATGAAAAGTTAACTTTTTCATCAGATAGTTTGGCAAAAAAACAGAAACTTTCATATCATCAATAAAATTTCTTTGAAAAGGTAAACGTACATGTAGTAACTAACAGCCAAGATAACAGCCGATACTTTTCTGAACTTTTCTTTATTCGTGAACATTTTTAAACTTGATGTGTTATCGGGAAATTCGTATAAACCTGAAACAGGTATTGCCGTTATGACTAAAGAGGTATAGTTTTACTTAAAGAGCGTATGGGCCAAAAATAAATTTATTTAAGTTATATAGTCAGTAAAAATATTATTATAACACTAAACTTATAATAATACACATAATTCATACATATATCAATGCATACAATTTAATATATAAGCATATAGTAATACACTTAGTTCATGCATATTCATGTACAGTAATATACACATATATAGCTCATGCACATTAATTTCATTACTCAATAGTGTAGTAACGTTTTTGGCTACTTAATACGTTACTTAACGATTTTATTATTCAAAGTATTTTACATTCATTTAGCACAAATAAATAAGTATAATAATGTATACAGAATAAAAAGTAGTTATTGGAACTAAATGGTACTCGCCATTGAATGCTACATAGTTCTAAATTAATCCAGATGAGATCTAAGAAAAATATTTCTATACACAAGCCAACAATTAAATAACTTGCAATGGTTTCTGCTTTCACAAACAGTACTCTATAAATTTAACTGTACTTCTCTTTGGAATTCATTAATTGCCAATTAGAATTAGTGCGTTTACATCAAGTTTCTGATTTCTGGCTTAACTGTTATAAGTGTTATTTTCTAATATAGTATTTTTTTAGAATCTGTGAGGTTCTCCGGCCAACACACGGGAGGAACGTTGACCGGAAGAAATTGGATCCCCGAGGGGCATTGGTAGGAGTGTCTTGAACTGTCTAGTAGAAAGAAAAGGAGTTCCACCTTTTATTTCTACCAGTCAGTAAGGGAAGGTGGACTCGACCAGTGGAGACGAAATAGAACGGAGGTCCTTTCGCTGTTTTAGTGCAAGATATTGCTGTAAACATAATATTTAACGTTATGTAAATAAATCCTGATAATCAAGTACCCATGAAAAAGTGTCACTCTCTGATAACGTATATGTAAATGATAAAGAACCACAAACACGCATTAAAAGCATTTTTACAAAATCATACATTCTCCCATTCATTTTCTATTATTATTTAAATTCTGCATACATTCATGTACCTATTTCTTTGTAATAGAGCAATGCAAAGTACTTTGAGCGATAAAATAGTCAGCCAACGCATTGAATGACGACATTTATTAGATTATTAAGTAAAGAAACAATGCAAGAAAATGGTTGGTTGATTGCATTGTCTTTAAGGCACAAGAGCCATATTTGACCAAGCTGCACCAAACACAATGCCAAATGAACAAAGACATACAATGAAAGTTTTACTGACATTGAAGAGATAAATAAACCAAGGAAGGAATCGATCCTGCGCCGCCAATAACTCACAGGATGCTAACGCATTGGACAAGCCCACTGAGTTACAGTGGCCCCGAAAGCAAATGGGAAGCGATTGTTTTTAATTTGTGAACACTATTTCTCTAGTTATAAAACATACGAGTATATTATAACTAAAAGATACAAATTTGGACATAGGAACAAAGCTTCAATCAGAACATAAAAGACAAAATTTCAAACAGGCAGCATCTTTCAATTCTGCTGCCACAGTGGCCCGGTTCGAAGAGTAGGGGATTGACAACCGGAGGGCTGTGAGTTCGAAACTCGATCCAAACAAAGACCGCCGTGTACGGGAGGGCTGGTGCACATTACATCTGTCATAGCCTCGAATGTCCTCTAGTTGACGTGGTATGGAAGTTTTGAGAGTGAGGTGCCAGCTCAGACGTGACCTTGTCATCTGATCATGGTACAAACCTACGAGGTGTGGTCCCCGATCTTTCCCTTCGCGACTAATCTCGGACCGTCGTCAATAGCCAGTTGCTCCAGTGCGACGTTAACCATCTTTGTGGTTTATTTTTGGTTTCAGGTTTATTTTTGGGTCGAAACTGCCCTGTAATGGCCTGCCCCTGTTGCGGAAACTTGTTCCTAACTGTCACCAGTTCTGGGCAAGGGACAATTTGTTTTTCCTACTTGAATCTAAATTTCCTCTCTGAGTAATAGGGCAGTTTTGTATCGATGAGATATCTCGTCCTTAGCAAAAATGATCATATCTTGGACGAGATATCTCGTCAAAACCGTTGAAGGGTTAATTCAACTACCAACCAACCGTCTTTTAATTTTACGAAATTCCAAGAAGAGACTTGAAGGAGTCTGAAGGCTTAAATCCAGCTAATAAAAGCCACTGCACACTGAATTTATTACCCGTACGATAAATTTTACTTCTTGTTTACTTAGCCGAACTCTCTTCATGAAAACAACTTACGCCACTGTGGTTGATATGGGCTGGCGAGCTGCAAAACATTCCAAAAGGACGGGAAAAAGTCTCATTTACTTAGTTCTGTGGGGAAAGAAGGAAAAGCATCACGTCTTGTCCCGAAGTCAGATTTTAATGATTTTTCGCTCAATTTCTGTTCCCATCAAAAAATGCAAACTGCCTGTGAAGGGTGGAATTAGGTCTGGTAAAGAAACGTAAAATGAAAATGGAGCATATATTTTACCACCTATTTATTGGAATTCTTATTAGATTGCTGTGATAGATTTCTGTGCCTTTGATATGTTGATCGAATTCTTTAGAATATCTCTACACCTTTAAAAATAAACAAGTCAGTATGTTTTTAGGTTTAACTTAAAGCCATTATTTATTTTGTAAACAAATTCATCTTTTTCAATTTCAATCAAACGTATTTAGTCTTCGGGTTTTTAGAAATTTCATTCCTACCACTCTACTTGTATTTGTAGTTATGGGTTTAAATTATCGAATCACTCAGTGAATTAAACATGTTTTTGATTATGATTTTTCAATCAAAATTTATTGGAGTCCTATTTATTGGAATTTTTATTAGATTGCTGTGCCTCTGATATTTTCATTGAATTCTTTTGAATACCATTCTAACACAACAAACATCAAAAAATAAACAAGTAAGTATGATTTTATGTTTAATCCAAAAATGCCGTTTTAGATTTTCAAAATAATATACATCTTTTCAATTTCAATCAAATGCATATAAAACTTATTTTGTCTTTGGATTTTTTTAAATTTCATTCCTACCATTCTACTTGTATCTGTAGTTATTGGTTTGATTTATAGAATCTCTCAGTGTATTAAGCTTATATTTTTTATTATGATTTCAATCAGAATGCATTGGAGACCTATTTATTAGAGTTCTTGATAGATTGCTGTGATAGATATGTGAACCTTTGATATTTTCATAGAATTCTGTTGAATAGCATTCCTACGCGAATTCGAACAATTTTAAAATAAACAAGTACGCGTTTATGTTTACAACACTTAAGTCATTTTATATTTTTAAAATAAAATACATCTTTTCAATTACAATCAAATGCACATGAAACGTATTTAAAGTGTTTAGATTTTTGTAAATTTCATTCCTACCATTCTGCCTGTATTTATAGTTATGGATTTAATTTATAGAATCACTCAGTATATTCAACTTATATTTTTGATTACGATTTCAATTAGAATTTGTTTGATGCATAAAAATTGGTGTTTTACTGAAATTGAGTATTTATACATTCTTTGGAACACCAAGATTAGAAATTTTCTAGGGTTAATACAGTGAGATGAAGATTATCTCTGAATTGGACAGATTATTCCTTGAATTTTTAGTTAATTCAAAGTGTTTCAGTAAAGAAACAAGTAATTAAAAAAACATCATTAACGTTAAAATTCTCAAAACTCATAAAGGATCAAAATTTTTATTAAAAACTAGTAACAAAATTGCTTTTCAAAATTATGTTTAGGAACCTAAGACAGTTCCATTTTGTGTTTTAATTTTGAACCCAAAATTAGGATTATGCTTAATTTTACGAATTAGTATACTTCAGATTAGTCTTAGGGATCGAAAAAAATGCTATTTAATTTTTTTAAAATTGAGTATTAATCATAATTAAATTAAAAATAATCAAATGGAATTCTTATACTTATTGAATAATTCATTCAATGAAACAAAATATTAATAATTTAAGAAATTTAAATGCAACTGTCACTTTAAACTTAACTAGCCTGTTGGATGTTTGGGTTTTTATGGCGTATGGGCCATATTTGACCAAGCTGCGCCAAACGCAAGGTAAATTCAAGTAAAAAAGTCGTGAAAGGAAAAATTAGGGATTGGGGAGCAAAGTAGTGGGATGAAAGCAGAAAAAGATCCTTGGGTGTAGGGTTGGTGTTCTTTCACACACACACTCACAGGGGTCGCCCGTGAGCACGACCCCCTGTGTTTAGAAAGGACAGTAAGCCCAAAGAGAAACGAAAAGATCACTCAGATACCTCGGGTTCGTGAAGCCCATACACATCTAAAGGAGATAGGCCTCCAAGGGTTCAAATAGACTAAATTTATTAAACTCATATCTGTTTCATTACAGTTGTTTTACACAATTTTCAGAGTTGGGGAACTCATTGGTGATTACAGATATTTTGAAACACCTGAAAGGCAAACAAGCATCTTTTCCAATTAGGATCTCGTAAAAGAATATGTGAAGAAATTTCATGTCCTTGAGTAACTTATTCTAAAGATATTTTTTTATTCTATACCCGTCTCCAGCCTGTCGGCCATCAATCGATGGATAGCCCAATAGAGTTCTGAAGTGAAAAATATAGCTTAAAAACACTATCAACAGTATTTGCAATTCTATTGTCAGGAATTTTAGGCCAGTCCTTGAGGTGGTGTCCAGTCACTTTGTCCAGTTTGCAAAGGGGCCAGATAGCTGATATCGCTATTCCAATATGGTGTAATTGTATTTTTAGGTAGTCAGGTCCGGTAAGAAGCCGAAAGCAAGCAACTCGTACAGCTCTGGACAAGGAACCTGAGATACGAGCTTTATTCCTCAATAAAACATTCCAGTTTTTTCTTATAGACATCTCATTGTAGATTGAGAGTCTATTAGTCTTTATAGACAAGCATATAAGCCTCTTGATGCTTCTAGAATTAAAGGGGATTTAGGTTGGGGCAACAGTGCTCCAGCTTTAGCCAATTTGTCCGCCCGTTCCTTGCCATATATACAACTGACATAGAATCCACTGGAAGGCAACTTTTTTCTTAACTTCAGCAAGGTGGCTTAGTTTTTCTCTACATCGATGCACAAGATCATATTCACTTTGATTTGGGCTGGCAAGAGCTATTATTGCTGCCTGAGAATAGATGAAAATATAAGATTGTTTTTAGAATAGTTCTCGACTTCATTGACAGACAAGGGAACAATCTCTCCATCGAAGTTATCTAAAGTAGCTAACCATTCCTGCTCTCATCTTATCATACCTTACGCTGTAAAGATTACTGTACATTGCGTAGTGGTGAATAAAAGTCTTACGCATCTAATTACATATCAGTTAAACTTTTTGCTTCAGAGGAGCAGAATAAAATATTTTGTTTTTTGCTACTGATTTGCAGAGTTAAAAACAGACATTCTCGATAGAAAAATACAAAAGAGTAATCATGAAAACAATACAAATTTATTTCGGAATAAACTCGGTCAATACTCAGTCTACAGAGATAGTGTGACCTCAATAACACAAGCATTTTCGCGTGTAGGCATCAAACAAGGTATTTTTCTTTTCTAACGAAGCTATAAATATGGTAACATCAACCACAAAGATTTGTACTTATTTTTCTTACTGTAGTTGAGGATAGCGTTTTTAAAGCATCTGATTGAAAATATTTTGTATTTTGCCATTTATTTTCAATGGTTAAAAAGTCTTCATTGATATGAAAATTCCCAAAGAGGAATCATGTAAACAATAAGTTTGCAAATAGGAGTGAAATCGGTCAATACTCAAGCGGCAGAAATAGTGCCTGAATAACAGTAATATTTTTTCGTATTAGTCATCATTCAAACAAGGTATTTTCCCTTTATATCCGAGCTGCAAACGAGGTAACGTCCGCCACAATCAAAGATAATTTGTTTCTTTTCCCACTGCAGTTGGGAATTGACAAGACATCCGGTCGAAAATATTTTGCATTCTCCATATATTTTCAATAGTTAAAAGTAGAGCATTTTTATACAAAAATCTCCAGAGGGATCATTAAAACAATAAACTTTTGTAAATCAGAGTGAATATCAAGAATTTTTGTATATTAACCATCATTAAATCAAGACATTTACACTTTCTATCCAAGCTGTAAACATGGTAACGTCAGTCACAAACAAGGATTTATACTTCCTTTTCCCACTGCAATTGAGGAGAATTAACAATTTGATTAAAAATATTCTGCTTTCTGCCATCTATTTGCCATGCATAAAAACTGGGTTTTTTTCGTGAAAAAATCGTCAAAGAGAGATCATGAAAACAATACTCTTTTGAGAATCAGACTGAACTCGGTCAATATTCAGTCAGAGATATCATTTCCAGGATAACGCAAACATTTTCGCGTGTTATCCAGCTTTCAAACAAGGTGATTTTTAAAGAAAAACCATTGAGGGCTTAAACTATCGCTGTAATGCGATTTGCCGAGAAAAAGTAACAAGCGATTTGAATTCTACCCAATGAGAGAATGATCTTTTACATAAAACTTCGAAAATTCGATACGAACGGGAAGGTAACGATCATACGTCAGAATGAAAAACGCAGGTTATCTACAGGGACAATTTTCTTGGAACATTTTCAACTGCTTACGGGAAATTGCTACCTTGAAATGCTTGATTTTGGAAGCAATATTCGAAAACATTCGTAGGAATACTTAAACTTGTTTTTTTAGTTTCCTAAGTCTGCAAATGATTAAGTCGAATATCATATGGGATTTTATTCGTTATTTAGAATTACTGAGCTTTAACTCAAACTATTCACTAAACTTCCCAAAAAATAAAAGATTACTCTAGTAAACTATGTTCTATAATATTTATCTTACTTATTTCTGTATGTTTGTATATGTGAGTATGACTGTTTTAGAGAGTAAAAATTCTGAAACATGATTGAGTAAAATTTAATGTTTTATCTGTTTTCAGTAAATATAAAGTTTTATGAATAGAATATCACGGAATAAAATATGGGTTCTTCTAGTTTTATATCATATATTTATATTATATATGTGTATTCAAAACACAAATTTCTAGCTTTTATGCACTCAAGCATTATTTTGAGTTTATAGAAAAAGACAAGCTTTGATCCTAATGGAAGAGTGAGACGAAAGGTTTTTAAGGTATCTATTAAATAGGGAATGAATGAGTTAAGTACAAATCAGAGGAGTTTGCAAATTTTATACATTCTTACTTTAGTATTCTAACAGTTGTACGTTCAGTTGAATTATATCTTTGAAGTAGGTACATAGGTAGTTTAATTAACGTCACACTGGGGCAAAACAACGGGCAATTGGCTACGGGCGGGATCAATCCCAAAGAGAAAGAACCAAGGATAACATCTCGTAATTTTGAACCACGTTTCAGATAACGAGGTCAACATCTGAGTTGACACTCACTAGCCAAACTTCCTCACCAACGTGAAGACATTTGAGGCCACGATAGATTTAACATGTACCAGTTCTCATGTACACGATGGTCTTTGGTTGGATCAAGTTTTGAACTCATAACTCTCGTTGCTAATCCTTTGTTCTACCAACTGGGTTCCCGTAGCTTTTGGTAGTTGAATTAATATTATGAAGCATTTGGTAGAAAAATCGTCCACTAACCCTCCTGGTGCTTGTTTCGAAGAGGTATCTAGTCATTAGTAAAACTGGTCAACTCTTGGTATTGTCATCGAAAATCGGCAATATCTTTATGACGAAATATCTCGTCATTAGCAAAATTGGCCAGATTTTGATGTACGAGATATTTCGTTGAAACCACTTAGAGGGTTAAATAGAGAACACTTATAGTTGCAACTACTTAGAACCACGTCAACTACATAAATTTTGCTCCCCTTTATAGCCTGTCTATCCAACAAGAATATTTAATCCGAACATGAATTCATATGTCCCATCCCTTTAAAACTTTCTTGTAAAAATTTATTGCAAACACCTGCCATCTTGAAGGATTCCTTATCTGTAGACCTCCCACTGTTTCGCGTTAATCCCGCGCAAAATTATTAAAAACTGTCACATACACCTCAACACAACTTGAATTTTAAAAAATGCCACCGCTGCCCGCTAAGTCGAACATAGCATATAATTCCCGACAAGACCCGAAACCGAGCCACGACATTGTGCGAACTTCCCCGAAGTGCTGTAGCCTCTTACCCGGAACAAAGGACACTCGATAACTCATACCCATTCCCACCATTGTTCTCTGTTCTGACCGACCCTGTCACGAGCACGCAGCCTCTATTCGAATAAATAAATTGTGAGACCCGCAGAAATGAAAAGAGCGGCAAAAAAGAAGCCGGCTTGTTCCATGGTACTTCGGCCCACCTTCCAGAACGAGTAGGCTGGCGCAGACAGCCCTATGAACGAGATGGGCGTTATACACTCCGAGATCTAGTGCAGGAGCTGTCATTCACAGGGCACTTTGTGATGGGATCGCCTACCCGTAAGGTTAAAGGCTTGTCGCTTGAAGAGTAATGAGAAATCGGTTGGGGCGACTGATATTCCGGTATCGGGGCTCTGGGAAACAGGCAGCTGGGCCTAGTTTGCATTCGAAAACATTCCTTTGCAGGGTGCTTTGGGTTTTCGAGCGAGATAGGGTAAACAAAATTCCAGGTGGTTGGGGATTTGCCTGTGGATCGATCCGTTGCCTATTTTAAAGCTGAATAGAATCTAAATATGTGGAATCAGTCGCTAAAGCCCGTGTGTATAAACTAGAAGTTGTTTGCAAAGTGAGATTCTTTATTGCTCGTGCGAGCTATTTTAAATTTTGCATTCGGATTTTAGGTATTTTCGGAAGTGGTTGTACGGATGCCATGTGCTTCATGGCTTCGTTTGCCACTCCACGGTCATGCTTTATGGTTTGGCTTGTCGCTCTACGGTCATATTTTCGGTAAATGTTCTATGGATACCATGTACTTTATGGTTTGGTTTGTCACTCTACCTTCATATTTTCGGCACGTGTTCTACGGACATCCTGTGTTTCATGATTTGGTTTGTTGCTCTACGGTCATGCTTTATAGTTTGGCTTTTTCTCCAAACTATAAAGCATGACCGTCATTGTTTAGTTGTTGATCTACAGTTGTATTTCTGGCCAATATTCTACGTCCTATGGCTTGTTCGATGTGCTTCATGTCTAGGTGTGTATCTCTACGACCACGGTTTGCTACATGAGAGCTAATGAGACCGGGATCTACAGCATGAAGTGGATTCCGTACCACTTCCAACATAGAATGCACAGACTGCAATCCAGAGTCAGATAACCAAGCACCCGGCTACCACGCTGCCATGCTGTGGGATGCTATGAGAGATAAGAGCTTTTACTTAGAATATAAAAGTATAGATCATTTACTCAATTTATTTTACGATGAACTAAATCAATTCATTTCGATTCGTCAAAACAAAATTTGTCATCCTGACCTGTTAAAAGATATCCATGGATTTTTTTTTATTGAATTTTAAAATATACTCTTTGACGAACACATCGAAGTACCTAGAAGGAATCCACTAATGAACAACGTTAATTGTTCATGTACACAAAATAATTATAGTGTGGTTTCCGCCAGAAGGCTGCCAGCCTTGGGTCATTTGATTTCTGTATAGGTGTGAAAGGTTGTTTTGGAAAAGGTCTGCCACACGCAAAAGTCAGAAACATGTGCGGCAATTCCATAGATGATTTGTATAGATTTCCATAAATGATTATCTCGGAGCCAGAATCAGCAATAGACACTAATTAGTCCTTAAAGTTTTGCTTGGTAAACTGGAATTATTCGAGATTCTGTTTTTTCGAAAATAAATTTTAATTCAGTTTTGGAATAAACAAATGCACAGCTGACTCGAGTTATTTTCAATTATCAATCTGTATAATCTTCAACGCCCGTTCGAAGTGCAAAAAACTTGCAAAGTGAAGGATTTTAGTGAAACTTTATTTATTAACTTCTATTATAATCTATTATAAATCGGCGTGTCGATTATTGAAAAGGTGAGCTCGTCATGAGAAGGCTGCCATTGTGGATGATTTTCCACCTCCAGCTCGTTACCACTGCTATCGCTTTCGGTACCAAACGATAAACTTTGAACTAGAACACGCTCTAAGGACCCCAGTTGTGGAAGTGCTTTGTTTCCATTCCAACCTATCACCCCTTTCAAAGAATACACTCGTCCTAAATCATTTGACGTGACTACCAACTGGAGCCATACTATAGCAATTATGTACTATTTTGAATCAATTTTAAAAATAAGGGCAAAATAAACCAGTTTTCAGATTCTATTAAGTTAAACTGAGTAAATTGGTTAATTGGATACTAATAAAATGGCTAGCAGACTAAAAATGTATTCATGTTTTTCTATGAGAGAAGGCAATTAAATTTCAATCAATTTCAAGAAATTCTTTTAATCAATATCAACGCAGGCAACACTGGGTAACATTTTAATGAAATTAGAAAATTTAAATATTTAGAATACATTGAAAAACATTTTATACGATGGAACTCCCTTTAATTGGTATCTTCGGAAAATAAATATAGATGGGAAATTGTAGGCACGTTAAATTTTTCATACCGAATCTCTTTAATTTACTAGACGTTTCACGGGAATACTCATTTTTCTAATTGAATAAACTCATGAACTTTTAATCCCTAAACACTGTGGTTTCCAATAGACGTCCGAGATAATTTGACATTAAACTCGTTAATATTGTCTCGGAAGAAATTAAATTACCCCAATTAAAGTTGGTCGCCATTTTTTACCTCCAAATTTCAGAAGCGGGGTAAAAATTAATTGCGGTACACAGTTAAAGGTGAACAATTACCCCATTACTTATATGACATGATGGCAATCAGATTGCCTTAAAGCGAAAAAAGATTGCCTCTTCTCTTTTGAATATTCTCATATCATTACCCAAAATCAAAGGGATATTTTTTCCGCGAAACTAAAATAAGACAAATTGCATCTCATTAAACATCAAGATATTGCACGAGGCATGTATAAAAAGGTAAAGATACGAACAGGTAAGAAAATTATACAGGAATAAGAGGCATTTTTTGTTTACATAAAATGAATGATAAATTACCAGCATAATGATTAACCAGAAAAAAAAGGACTCCTTTGCGAAGCCACATGTTTTTTAATTTGCTTTTCCCAAGGCAATAGTGAAAATTAGCGAATTGTTTTCCCCAAATGAAAAACGTTGTATTTTTGCACTGGAAAAATGCAGTAAACTGGAACGTAATGTCAATAGCGAAAGCTTTCGCGTATGTCAGGAAAAAAGTTTAAAATTTATGTAAAAACTGTTTCAACCGCATCGATGAAGGTTTTAACGTCTGCTTCTGGTTACTTTTTTCGTTGGTTTCCTCTATTGGAGAGGAAATTGTGTTTGCAAAAGAACAGGAATAGACTCTGGTTTTCATAAAATCAGAGATGTAGAACAAAACAATCTTTTTATGTTCCACGATTATGCATAATGTATTCGTTTGGAAAATTTAATCTGTCATTGACAGAAGTAAACGCTTACATAGAGATTGATGCCATTGAGTTGAGCTGAAATGTGACTATTTTTAGCTTATGTATTGCGAGGATGAGGACACAGAGAAGCATTTCAGTAAGAATCAGCTCCAGTTTGACCCTCCTGATGGTTGTCTCGACGAGGTATCTGGCCATTAGCAGAACTGACCAGATCTTTATGGACGACATGCTGTGTCCATTTCTGAATCAGATGTCGCCGTGTGCATTTTGCACAGCTTTGGCAATGTCGATTATTTTCTCGCTGTGTTCTTCAGGATGGTAGTAGGTTTGAAGAGCAGCTACTATTGCAGTGCAGGTGAATATATGATGAGGTGTGAGTGCCGTGCCCAGGCAGTTGTTACAATTTCGATACTTTCTGGTTCTATCAGTTTATTTTCATGCTCTTAAAATGTCCTATTCTCAGTCTGGAACTTGTGGTAGTGGTTTTTCCATAAGTGTCCTGGTCATTAGAAAAAAACTGGCCAGTTCATAAAAATCGGAAATATCTTGAGGACGAGATATCTCGTCAGTAACACAATTGATCAGATCTTGATGGACGAGATATCTCGCCATTTCCAAACTTGATCGGAACTTGATGGGCGAAATATCTTGTCATTAACAAAATGGATCAGATCTTGATGGATGAGATATATCGCCATTACCAAAATTGATCAGATCTTGACGAGATATCTCGTCTAAATCATTTCGAGTGCTAAAATATAAACAAAGAACATAGGATTGACATGGGTTATACGTATGTACAGGTTATTTACAAGAATGGTTGATACACTTCATGTTGTCGTCGACATAAGCTCATCTTTTTTCCGTACCCATATCTGTCTCCGTGGAACGTAATCATCTCTCTATGTGTGGGTCTTGCCTCTCCATTCACAACATTGACCTTTTAAGGAAATAGACTGAGCATATGGGTGGAGTCGTTGTCGTAAGATCTAAGAAGGGAAGGCGTACGGATCCTCTTGGGCCGATTGGCTATCGAAGCGCAGACTAGTGTTTCTAATCACACTGGATAATCACTTGTATCAATCAATAAATTGTCCCAAATTAGGATTCATGCTTTTTCCAATAACCACGAGAGACATATTCAAACCTAGCGATAGGTAAAAATAACGTGAATCTGTGTACACATGCTCCGTCATTAGAAGATTGGAGATCAGCAATAACGTTCTTCTTCTAAAATAGACTGAGCATGTGGTCAAAGTCACTGTGTCTAGATCTTAGAAGAGTAAGTCAAGTGAGATTACGAATCCAAATGGCTATTGAAGCAGCAGTCTACAATCCCGCTAGATACTCACTTTAACCAATCAATAATTTGCCCCACATTAAGATTCATGCTTTTTCTCATAACCATATGATCTTCAAACTAAGCAACCGGAAGAAATAGCATGGAGCTCCACGCTCCGTCTAATGTCATTAGAAGGTCAATGGCCGTAAAGCTTTTAGTCATCTCAATACTGGAAGCCCTACGCATGCCCTTGAGCATGCTCGGTTCGTTCAGCCATTAGCCATGACTATATTTTCAACGTTACAATAATACTGCTTGGTAGGTATTTAATTACCGTTGTACTGGAGCAACACAACGGATTATTGGCGACTGTCCGCGATCAATCCTGAACGGAAAGTTCCGAGGACAACATCACTTAATTTTAAATCACGGTCATATGGCGAGGTAACACCTAAGCTGGCACCCCACTTTCCAAATTTCCACACCACGCCAACGTGAGGACATTTGAGGCCACGACAGGTTTAACGTGCACCAGCCCCGTGTCTTTGGCTGGACCTAGTTTTGAACTCGCAATTCTCCGGTTCCTAATCCGCTGCTTTTCCAACTGGGCTTCCGCTGCCCTGACACAATTTAGCGTGAGTTACGATTTATGGGTTGCACTTCTAATACAGACTCCGAAGTTCGATAAGAAATTCACTGAAACGTTAACTATATTTAAAAATTCAGCTTCCACATTGACACTGCAGAGTGGATGAATTTTCGTCCTTAATCTTGTGAGAAAATGACAGAATGAATTTAATAATTGAGCACATAAATTCATAAAAGTAAAGCGTCAAATTGTAATACAACTTGGCATCTCCAATAATTTAATAGCTTGGATAAACGTCATGATTTATCAAAAAGGAACTCTCGAAAATAAATTCCATTCTATGGGACGACGAACTAATAGACTTTCCTCGTCATAAATTGGTAAAATTTATGCATTTATGCCAATGGGCTCCTATATTACCCTTTCCCTTAGCCTGTGTCTCTGTATTAATACACCATAGAGGATTTCTCGATTTCCCTTATTCTGTAATAGACTAATTCATGTGAGAATGCATATTACTTTTCCTCCATATTAAATTGTGAAATTTTCTCACATATCGGTCTATTATCTATCATTCTGTTACAATTTAGTTATAGCTAATTCGTGCTAATCTTCGTCTGGCACAAACTGCGAATTTATCCCACATATATCTTTATTATCTATCAATATGTTACAATTTAAGGATAGTTAATTCATATTAATATTCATCTGGCATAAGCTGTGAATCCATGCTTATATTAATATGTTACATCTCTGTATAAATAACTCCGACTTCGAGCTATTTTTTTGGCTTAAACTGTGAAGTTATACTTATATGCATCTGTCACCAATTTGTAACGGACAATCCATATGAACTCGTTTTTCAATCTAGCTTAAACTGTAAGTTAAGCTTATTGAACTTGAATATTTTAGCATGATAAATTTTGTCCTCCCCTTGCCTGAGCCAATCATTCAATTTTTCGTACCTGTCTTTCCTTGTAGCAAATCGAAATATTGGTGGGTTTCTAGCAAACTGAACTATTGGCGCGTTGCCAATTACACCATCGAACTCTCAGCAACCCTTTTGGCGCGTTGCTAACTGCGCCATCAGCCTCCGAACAACCCTTTCTTCTTTGCGAAAAGAAGTTAGTTCTGTCGGTTCCTTCACGGCACGACTACGCTGTGGTCCTGTCCAACTAAATGTTTTCTCTTTTCCGTACAAACTGCAAATAAATTGTGTTAATTTAACCCAGAGATGCTTACTCCACTCCACTCACTCTCACCAACTTGACTGTACTTGTATGGGGCAAAGAAATAGCCGTTATTTGTTTTTTCGTGAAAGACAACAAACGGATATCAACTATATAAAATCAACTGCTACCAGATGCTCCAATTTGACCACAAAGTTGAACTATGCTTAATTTGAGGTAAGAGCCGCATAATATTGCTAGAACTGCACGTATGAGCTCTCAACGCTATAATGAAATTATTCAGCAATCTGGTCACAAAAGGTAATGAGAAATCTAAAAGAACGAAATCAGCACAGAAACGAAAATGTGAGTGAAATAGGTTTAGAGTCAAAAAATGCCGAATCACCTATGAACAAGGGAATGGGACGAAATTGAAGTAGATTTTTAAAATCTAATTGTGGTAACTCGACTGAGGTGTGCTTTTTGTCATGTAATTTATCGGAAATACGAATTAACATCAGTAAAAGTAAACAAAATGCTCGTGTATATTTTTGGATAATTTTATTTCATTTTGAAGTATGAAATAAATTTATTAATATGGATGCTATATTCATTACATCTGGCTTGAAATAAGATATAAAATAAATGCGTGCAACAACACTTCTTCAAAAAAATACAAGCAATTAACCTCTAAGTGGTTTCTTCGACGATATATCTCGTCCATCAAGATCTGATCAATTTAGCTAATGACGAGATATCTTGTCATCCGGATATTACCGATTTTTTTATGAGATCAAGATCTCTGTCCAGTTTTCTTTAATTGACCAGATATCTCGTCTTCCGGATATTACCGATATTTTTTATGAGAAAATCAGATCTGGTCAGTTTTCTTCAATTGACGAGATATCTTGTAGATCAAGATCTGGTCAGTTTTCTTCAATTGACGAGATATCTAGTCCATCAAGATCTAGTCAGTTTTCTTCAATTGACGAGATATCTTGTAGATCAAGATCTGGTCAGTTTTCTTCAATTGACGAGATATCTAGTCCATCAAGATCTAATCAGTTTTCTTCAATTGACGAGATATCTTGTAGATCAAGATCTGGTCAGTTTTGTTAATGCCCAGATACTTCGTCGAGACAATCACCAGACGGTTTAAGAAAGTTTAAAGCAGATATCATGGCGTGGTCTACTGATATTCATTTGAATTCATGTTGTTTAATATAATTTAAGCTGTAATGTTGCACTGATGGAATTTGCAAACTTTTAGCGAAATGAATTTTGCCGTCGTCGTCCTTGCCTGAGCCAATCATTCAAGTTTATATATATTTAAATTCAGATAGAAACTTTTTTATCTCAGTGAAAATGTGAATCATGTAGCAGAGCTGCGTAACTATTACCTGGTGATATTATAAGCAGAGAGAGTTCCGTAAATATTAACTGGTGGCATTATATTATACGCAAAGTTCCGTGACTATTATCTGGTGTAAATTTAAGTAAAGTTTCATGGCTATTATTTGGTGGTATTATAAGAAGAGTTCTATGGCTATTATCTGGTGGTGTTATCAGCAAGCATTGACTTTCACCATTTTATTTTACTTATAAATCCCAGCTGCTAAATCACTTTATCTCATTTCCGTCAGAATAGGCAAGTTTCTATGAATAGGCTGAAATATTCCCTTGAATACACAACAGATACAAGAAAAAGCTCTTAGTCTGAAAAGTTTTTGAAATTGGAGTGCATTGGATGATGACTCGAGCAGAAAAAAGGGATTCCAGCTATTGATATTCGGGTAAAAATGCTTTTCTCCGAGAACACTCAAATCTTTTAGTGAGAAATGAAACCTAAGGTCACAGGGTCTTATGTGCTAATGCATTGAAAAATCACTTTGGGACGCCGCCCGCATAGATCTTATCTTCGAAACTTAGGAAATTGGAATTAAATGAATCACAGAAGAGAGCCTTTTCTGTCAACTTAACTTTAGGTAGCGGTTGTGTTTTGCGAACGAATGCTCTTCCTGTGCGAATTCCAAACATGACATCACTTGAGTTGTTTATCCGATACGATTTCGTCACGTCGGCAGTAAATATTCCAGAGTGAATTCCGAATTTCTATTTCGATAGTTAATTGGTCAAAGTCAATTAGAATACCCAAACTTTGCCAAGACTGATAAACCACATCTTTTAATCCTCTAAGTGGTTTAGTCGAGATATCTCGTCCATCAAAATCTGATCAATTTCGCTAATGACGAGATATCTCGAAATCAAGATCTGATCGGTGTTCCTCTAATGTCACGATTTCTTGTCCCAAGATGTTACCGAATTTTTGATAATGACGAGATCAAGATCTGGTCAGTTTTCTTCCATGACTAGATATATGGTACATCAAGTTTTGTTAATGACAAGATGTCTTGTCCATTACTTGCCATTGTCTGTCTTGTGTATGACACTGTATGTCTAATATGGCACTGCTCCATGAGCCATTAGACTCAACCAACCAACCTTAAAATAAAATCCTTTGGAAATATATTTTTGCTCCTTTCCTTGCAATAAAATTCCTCCCTCCGTGTATTTTTATCTGCTGTATCATTAAAACTTTCCTTGTGTGTATTCCATTACTTGACGTTGTCTGCCTTGTACTTGACGCAGCATGGCCGAATAAGGTCCCTGTGCTTTAAGACCCAACTAATCAACCTTAGAATAAAATCCTTTGTACAGATTCTATTGCTCTCATTCCTTTGAATAGAATCCTTAGGAAATATTCATTGCTATTTTCCTTAGTTTTTCAGTTCATAATATCTTAAAATAGAACCATTTGGAAAAATTACATTAATCCAGAATGTCAAACCTGGTTAGAAGTCATACCACAAAGACTGCAGGTTGCATGGTGGAATTACGAGTGAAACCCTCAGAGGGTTAAAACGCCAAAAAATTTCGAACCCAAAGAAATTTTCGTTTTATATAAGATGCTTTCTCACCTGCAGTTATAGACTCTGATTTTAGATTGGTTATGCATTAAACTAAAAACAAGCCAAATTACACTTTGGAAGCGATTACAAAGGTAATGGAGTATCAGGCTTCTAGTAAAAGGTATGTACTATAGGCTTATGAACCATCCTGCATTTATCATTACCTTTAAAATATCTTCTCTGTGTCATACCTCCTTATTAACTCTTATGTATTATGAAAAGCTATGTATACAGGTTTCTTAAATATGTAATATATTAATGTATATTATTCTAGAGCTTTCCTAAGTGCATCGAGTTCCATGTATCCCATAGACTCAAATTCATATTTAATGCATGTTTATTAGACATGCATTAAAAATGAATTTGAGTCTGCATAGACATCATCTATGCTTATCTTAACTCCGAGAAATGAAATTTAATTATACATATGTTACAGTATTTCATTTCTTGTAATGCTATGTAACTAATGGATTTACTATTCTAAAATATTCTCGGTAAAGTCATGACGACGGTTAGAGAATATTTTTAAGTGGTGACACGATAAAATCAGGTAGCAATTTTACTGAAGTATTTTCAGCTTTTCTAGGATTTAAGGCTTAAAGAAATAAAAATTTGCATTCGCTATGTAAATAACAAAAATTCTCACACCAAATAAACATCTTAATGAAACCAAAATAAAGTAGAATACAGCTTATTCCAATGCTATGTAGCTTAAGTCATTTTTTCAACGTACTATCCGGGGTTTTTTCAGTTCATAATATCTTGGGGGGGGGGGGTATTTCAATTAACGTCACACTGGAGCAACACAATGGGCTATTGGTGACGGTCCGGGATCAATCCCAAAGGGAAAGATCCGAGGACAACACCACGTAATTTTGAACCATGGTCAGATGACGAGGCAACACCTGAGCTGGCACCCCACTCTCCAAACTTCCACACCACGCCAACGTGAGGACATTTGAGGCCACGACAGATTTAACGTGCACCAGCCCCCTTTGTACACGACGGTGTTTGGCTGGATTCGAACTCGCAACCCTTCGGTTGCTAGTTCGTTACTCTTCCAACCGGGCCACCGCGGCCCCATAATATCTTGAAGTTTGATTTAAGAATGTTTCGTGATGCTTTCATCGTTGGTAACAGTAACGGAGTGGAAATCAAATTATTAAATTTCCATGCTTGATTTAATCAAATTCTTGTAAACCTATTTTAGTTAGCGCATTTCTAAGCTATTTGCATTTAGGAAAAACTATTCTAATTAAAACTCAATGAAGTGTGTTAAGCAAATTATTTAAGTAATATTTCAGCAGTAATTGCAACCTTGATCCGTTATATATGTGATTATATTTCATGCTTAAATAGTTTTGCAAAATATTTCTACGAATTCCAGGGAACTTAATTGAAATCTTGTAAGAATTTTTTCCATTTACAGCAATTATATGTGGTATTTTTACGAGAAGGGAAACAGAGTGTATCAAATTTCTATTAAATCTATCTTTTTAAATATTTTATTTGTTTTTATAGTCTGAATTCAAGTGAAAACAGTAACATACCCTTTTTATAGTGTTTAAAAGATACAAAAATATTTACAGCAATAACAAAATAAAGTATAATTTAATTACGTATTACTGCATATCATCCATAAAGGTTAACCATTTAGAGTACTTCGCAACGGAAGTATACTGCGGCTCTGATGAAAAAGCAGATGAACTTGGAAGAGTCTCTTTCTAGAAAAGTAGTAAGCTTGTTAGGGAAAAGCCTGCCACACGCATGCATGACAGCCACCATAAGTGATAATTTGTTTCACCAACATGGTAATCACTGCTATTGATTCCGGCACTAAAGATAAACTCGAACCTAGTATCCAAGCTAACGACACGAAATGCGAGAATACATTGCTTACTTTAACTTCCCTACTTGTTTAACAAATGGACGCGCCCAAATATAGCCCGTGGGCCATGAAAACCCAACCAATCCCCTAACTTACCAAAGTCTCACATACCATGCTTTCCTGGGACCACAGAAGCCCAGTTGGTGAAATCGAGGATTAGCAACCGGAGGAAACTCGATCTAATCGAAGATCGTCGTATACGTGAGAACTGGTGCACGTCTGACTTGGCCCAATTGTCCTTGCGTTGGAGTGGTGTGGAAGTTTGGAAAGTGGTATGCCAACTCAGGTGTTTACCTCGTCATCAGACCATAGTTCAAAATTATGAGGAGTTGACCTCGGATATATCCCTTTGGAATTGATTCCGGATAGTCGCCCGTTGTATTGCACCAGTTCGACGTTAATTCAACTACCCACCCTCCAAATCAATAAAACGATTAACCCTCCAAGCGGTTTCGACGAGATATCTCATCATCAAGATATTGACGAATTTTTTATGATGACAAGATTAAGATCTGGCCAGTTTTTTCTCATGACGATATATCTCATCCATCAAGACCTGGTCAGTTTTGATAATGATGAGACAACCTCATCGAGACAACCACCATGAGGGTTAATATGGGATAAAAACGCTTTTATTTGCCTGCTCTCTATTTTCAACTTTTTTTGCAATAGTAATGCATATTTCATGTCCATTCCATTATCCATATCACTACGGAAACGTTGTGATATGGATAATGGAATGGACATGAAATATGCATTCGGTTCGAAGAGTAACACATTAGCAACCGGAGGGTTGCGAGTTCAAAATTTGATCAAATCAGACTATCGTGTACATGAGGGTTGGTGCACGTTAAATCTATCGTGACCTCAAATGTCCTTACATTGGCATAATGTGGAAATTTAGAAAGTGGGGTGTCAGGTGTTGACGTCATCGTCTGGTTTAAAATGACGAGGTGTGTGTGAAGAGGACAACATCTTCGAATCTTTTCCTTTCGTATTGATTCCAGACCGTCGCCTATAGTCCGTTGTGTTGCTCCAATTCGAAATTAATTCGACTACCCCCTCCAAATCAATAAAGTAATTAATACGGATAAAAACTATTTTATTTTCAAGTCCGATTTTGAACTTTTTGCAACAATAATGCATATTTCATATCACTCTACACGCATAGCTCACTTCAAAGAGAATATGCATATTCACATTCATATATTTATTTACTCGTGAAACGTGGTGGATATGTATTTCGATTGTTTTCAGACAAATTTGTCTCCGGCGCAAGACTCGTATTTATTGATACTGTGAAGAGTTACTCAACACAAGGATTCGAGAGTAAAACCATCACGATAATTCGAAACTCGTCAATTTAGAATATCCATTCGGTACCGTGAGGAATCAAATATCAAAAGCAACATCTCTAAATTGATTATATGTGTTTGGGATTACTCTGACAACCGTAATTCTAAGTATATGTATCGAAAAATACCTGTACGTTATAAGATATACATTTACAAGTAAATTTTTTAACTAATGAATGTACCATGAGCTCGATTCACATTCTCAGAAGATTCCCTTCGAGATAGATACAAGATAAAGATGATCTGAACTCCTACAGTTTTATGTAGCCCGTTGTGTTGCACCAGTGCGACGAAAAATCAGCTACCAACTACCTTCAGTTTCATATCCAATGCATTATTGAACTTTTTTCTTCGAATTTTGAAATGTTTATATATATATATATATATATATATATATATATATATATATATATATATATATATATATATATATATATATATATATATATATATATATATATATATATATATATATATATATATATATATATATATATATATATAACACTGCTTTTCCCAAGTCAAAACAGCTTTGTCAGTTTCAATCATCACACAAAACCTCCTGCAGTTAAAATATTATTTTTAATATTTGTTCAGGGGCATAGAAAAGGAGATCAGTAATTCAAGCCACCCCCATTCGGATTCCAAATCAGATTTATCTCTCTCAAGTGATCCCTTTTTATGTATTATTTTAAATCTAGCTCGTTGAAATTATTTTCTAAATGCATTAGAAAACCAAGAAATAATAAAACTAACACCAATTTCAATTTTTTCCAAAGATGTCAGAGCTATTTACGAATCCTTTTGAATTCGTTCCACTGGGACATATTTTTCCATGTCCAATACATCAAAAAGTTTCATTCGCTCACACCCTCCTGAAATATCCTTCATTCTTATTCATAGTTTTAACTATCAATGAAATTGTAAATTTCCTTTTTGAATTCATTTGTAATGTTTATATACACTGCTGGCCACCGTAAATGCAACACCCTGAAGGAAGCATGCAAATAATATGAAATTTACAACATGCATTAGCGGAGGTGAGATATGCAAATGATTAGAATTTCAGCGCAGACGCACATCACGCGCGCCTGTGGCACCACTTCAAAGCGCTATTTAAGGCTTGGAGATTTCGACGATTTCAAGTACGGCAATTGTGTTTTTCTTGTGGTTTTTAAAAAAAAACCCGATCAATTATGCCTCGTAGAAAACAGCGATCATCTTTTGATCAAGTATCCGAGTTCAACAGAGGAAAGATAGTGGCCTACCGAGATTGTGGATTATCTTTCAGGGAAATCGGTAGTCGTGTTGGACGAAACCAAACAACTGTAATGCGGATATGTGATCGTTGGATGCAGGAGGGTACGACGGACCGACGTGTTCGATCGCATCCACCTCAGTGCAGTACTTCACGTGTTGACAGGCATATTGTGCGTATGGCAGTGACGGATCGCTCAGCCACATCACGAACCATAGCACAGCACATTCAGTCTGTACCGCATCATCCAGTGTCTGCGCGTACCATTCGACGCCGTTCACAGCAGAGTGGTCTGTCCGCAAGACGTCCATTGCTTCGTCTACCCTTGACGCAGAACCACAGACGTTTCCGCCGCCAATGGTGCGATGAAAGAAGGATGTGGACGGCAGAATGGAATGAAATTGTCTTTACTGACGAGTCACGCTTCTGTCTGCAACACCACGATGGTCGGATTCGAGTCTGGAGACACCGTGGAGAGAGGATGCTGAACAGCTGCGTTATGCACCGCCACACTGGTCCTGCACCGGGTATTATGGTATGGGGCGGTATTGGATATCACTCTCGCACTCCTCTAGTACGCATTGCCGGTACTTTAAACAGCCAGCGCTACATCTCCGAGGTGTTGGAGCCAGTTGTCCTTCCTTACCTTCAGGGCTTGCCCACAGCCATATTTCAACAGGATAATGCGCGACCACACGTGGCACGCATTGTCCAAGGGTTCTTCGTCAATCGCCAGATTGAATTGCTTCCCTGGCCAGCTCGCTCTCCGGATCTTTCGCCGATAGAAAACATGTGGTCCATGGCTGCTCAACGATTGACCCAGAATACATCCCCAGCTGCCACACCAGATCAACTTTGGCAACGTGTGGAAGCTGCTTGGTCTGCTGTACCCCAAGAACACATCCAAAGTGTCTTTGAATCAATGCCGAGGCGTGTGGCAGCGGTGATCTCCAACAATGGCGGCTACTCTGGGTACTGATTTTGGCAGGAACCACACTTCACAGAAGTCTATAAATTTAATCATTTGATACTTGGTCAACATGTTATCTGCAAAATAAATTTTGTTGTGATATCTCTTGTCTTTCTTGGTGTTGCAATTTGGGTGGCCAGCAGTGTATTTAATTTTACTAATAGTTATGGAATACGAGGATAAGTCGATATTTATCCGCAATTCAGTTGCACTTGTTTCTTTTGGCTGCAATGTGCTTTTTGACCATTTCGCTATGGGAGGTTTCTATCTTGTCACTGCTATCCAGGTTTCTAGGCTAATTCCATTATTACTGCTTCCCAGGTTTGAAGTTTCTTGGCCAGTTCCACTGTGGCTGCCCAAATTCGAAGTTGCTAGGTCAGTTCCATTGTCATTGCTGCCCATATTTGAAGTTGCTTAGTCAGTACCGCTGTAACTGCTGTCCATATATGAACTTGCTAAGTCAGTTACATTGTAACTGCTGCTAGGGATTTTGAATTTGATAAGTCAGTTTCATTGTCCATGCTGCTCAGGTCTTTGAAGTTGATAGATCAGTTCCAACGTTACTGCTTCCCATGTTTGAAGTTTCAAGCTAAGTCAGTTCCGTTGTCACTGCTGTCCAGGTTTCGAGTAGCTGGGTCAATTCCATTGTCGCTGCCGTGACATTGACCACAACCGCTCCACCTTCCGTTTACACCAAAGAGCAACATTCAGGCATCCATTGTTTGTGATCAAGTTGTCTCAGGTTCTGAAATCCATTGAAGACATTTTGCACTGTGAGGAACAGTGTTGTACAACAATAAAATGTCTATAAATAGATTGATGGTTAAAAAAGAGTCTTATATGTATTATGCATGAAGAAGACAGATGACCGCCCACTTCCACAATTGACAACAGGGATAAATGGTGTACTTAACAAGGCACCAATGATGTACTTTACAAGGCACCAATGATGTACTTTACAAGGCACCAATGATGTACTTTACAAGGCACCTAACAGACTAATTACTACTGTTGATGAAGTGATAAAGTAGTCATTCACCAAGAACTGAAAGAAGAGATACATACCGTGTCTCTGCTAAGACACAAGCCCTTTACTTTAGGGAATTGGCTAAATTATTCTTCCACTACTCGACCAATTGAGCATTATTCATTTTGACATTACAAGGACAGAATTGTGAACCACTTGGCGTTACTCTGTTGCACCACGGGGTTGGATTCCCGTTACATCTCAGATACGTATCATACATTCGAGGTACAACCCATTTATAAAGAGGCCACACATTCATTCCAGGTGGACAAAAGCCATGCCTTTTTCCATGGCCATTTGACTACCACTAGGTACCTACCATGACCATTAGACCAATTGATCGGCTTAGCTTAGCTATTAACAATAGCGATTTATAGTGTACTTAACATGGCGGTTACACAGACGAGTAACTATAATTGATGAAGTGACGAGTGACGATAATTGATGAAGTGGCAAATTCGTCATTCAAATCGAATTCGTGAATAGCTCTTTGCTCAGCCTAAAACCTCTTTCTAGGACATAAAAAGCTGGAGTAACGTTGTATATATATCTCAAATCAATATCTAGATAGTTAGATAGCTTATGTTTTTGCGAAATTTTTTTCGGGGCAGTACAGTATTGGCTGTTACCCCACAATATACTTAATGATTACATAAGTAAGTTTATGGGTTGGAAGAATCCGTGGATTTTTAGAAACCTTTAGAAAATACAACTGGTTCTTCCCTTGAAAAGGAATCCTTTGGAAAGTTTCTCTTGGTTCCTTCCTTATAATAGAATCCTTTGGAAAGATTCTACTGCTCATGTCCTTTGAATCGAATCGTTAGGAAAGATTACATTGGTCTAGAAGGTCAAAATTGTTTAAACGTCATGTAGGGGGAATAATGTAAGTTGCAAGGTGGAATTATACATGTGCCCCTTCGTTTTAAACTAACTTCCAAAATTGACGAATGAATTCAGTAACGGTTGATTTTATATTGTTTTATGCGTTGGCATTCAACAATAAACAAATAACGTTGATTTCAGTGCCACCTACGTTAGTGTAATAATATATAGAGAGAGTTAGTAGTAATATATAGAGAGATATTCTCTTAATGATAAAAATAAAGGCTTATAATTCACTTGAACGAGGTCTTACTTATACTTAACGTTCAATAGATTTTCCAAGATTAGATATTACATTGGATGTTTAGGCTATGAAACTACTTCAGCCCTTTTCAATTTTTTAACCACTCCACCCCTGGTAACCTCATTTTCCCCCACAGTGCTTCGGGACATAAAAAACTGTAAGTCACTTATCCCACTCAGATTCCGGGCACGATCCCGGGCGATTCGCCTTCACCTAACGAAGACAAGAGCATGGTAATCAGGGCAGGTCGTGACGAGGCAAATCGCGAGAACAAATAAATAATCACTCAAGTTCAGCAGAGCGGCGCGAGGTGGCGCTACTATCGATCGGAAGGTGTGGAGTCCCCGCTTAATCAGTGATGCATACACCAGATCTCAGAAACGTAAATTAATAAGTGTTATATTATCCAAAGTGATTTTTGCAGTGGAGCATGACAATAAATCTATAAATCACTATGTTTAATGAATTGTGCTGTGACTTCTGCATGTTATTTACCGATTAGAAGAGCTCCATAATTGGATAGTTTTCCCTTCTGATTTATAGGCGTTGACATCATTATGGGCGATAGGATGCAGGAGACTAGTTAAACGAAACATTTCATAAATCAGTGTCAGCCAAATGTTCTTTGTTGATTTTCTGGTTATTAACTGTATTGAAAATCTGGCGATATTCTTGGCATCGCTAACGATTTTTCTGGAGGGGGTGCATTAACGTACTGGGGTCTTTCTCTGCATGAAGGTGTATGGTTGCTGAGATAGCGATTAGATGTTGTTGAACAATTAGAGGAATAAATCAATTACGCGTAAACTCGTTGATCGTGTTAGTCAATTCGATTCGATGCTTTGTTTATTACCCTGGAGCCTAATACAATTAGGTTGTTTTGTTACGATCGTGCTAATATTATATTTGAAGATAATGAATTAATGGAATATATTATTTATTTATTTAAGTTGCTCTACAGAGAGCGAATTTAAATACAGTACCACAGAAAACAGAAAGATACAGATAACAAATTTTCAAAACATTCAAACATTTCTCTTGAAGAATGGTAATGAATTATGAAATAAATTATAATGATCGGAATACCTAGTAAAAAACCCATTGGTAGGGTCGGGAAAATCTTTTCGGAGAGCTGTATCGGATCGACGAACAGTGGAACCGAACACCAAAACACGATCACAAGTCAAAAATTCAATTTATTTATGTTGTATTGTGAAAAGTATGGCTAATTGATCAAACATTATGACTAATAATATATTTTACTAGCTATAAATACACGTACAATGGCGCCAGTTCAGTTGCTGACCTCGCCATCTGACCTTGGTTCGAAATTATGAGGCGTTGTCCTCGGATTTTTCCCCTTGGGTTTGATCCCGGACCGTCGACACTACCCAGTTGTGTTGCTCCAGTGTGACCTTAATTCAACAACCTACCTACCTAATTAAAATTCAACAATTCAAAGATGTATTAACCCTCCCATCTTTGCATTGAAAACTGCCCTGTAATTGCTGGCCTCTGATGCAAAAACCAGTTCCTAACTGTCACCAGTTCTGGGTAAGGGACAATCTGTTTTTCCTACTTGAATCTTCATTCCCTTGGAGCAATAGTGCAGTTTTGTCTCGGTGAGATATCTCGTCTTTAGCAAAATTGACCAGATCTTGGACGACATATCTGGTCGAAACACTTGGAGGGTTAAGCATGCTGCATACGACGTGCAGACTTATCAGATGTCAGCACAGGCACATCTAAAGAGATCTATTGGGATCTAAGCTAGTGTAATCTTTTTTACCACCCACATGTTCCGTTTATCTGAACAAGTATTACTGTCATCTACCAGCTCAGTCTTAGCCAACAGTTAAAACTGATTGGAGAATAAGCCGCAATACAACTCAACAAATGAAAATTTCTTCAATTGAAACTAATTGATTCAGCTGAAATAAAGATTCATTAAATTGTTATCGATATCTGGGCAGTGTACTTGTGTTTCAGTTCCAAATTACTTAATTCTCGTAAAATTCCTAGGACAAAATTTCTTCCACGTGTTCCGTTGGACTTGAATAGACCTTGCTGACAGATTTAGCAGCTCATTCTTAGTCAGCAAATGAAACAAGTGATTAGAGAATAGGTCGCAATACCACTCAACGAATAACAATTTATTTGAATGAATCTAATTAATTTCAGCTGAAATAAAGATTTATTAAGTTTTTATCGATACACTGGCAGTATACTTGTGTGTTTCAATTCCAAAACCCTAATTCAAGTAAAATTCATCTGGTAAAAATTCTTCCACATACTCCATTGGACATGAACAGGCATAACCGACAAAACTACTAGATCACTCTTAAGCAACTGAAACTTATTGGATAGTATGAAGCATTATAAGTCAACAAATAAAAATTTCTTTGAATAAAACTTATTGATTTCAGCCAAAATAAAGATTGATTAAATATTTATTGATGCACTGGGCAGTGCACTTGTACTTCAGTTCCAAAAACCTAATTCCCTTAAAATTCCCCTGACAAAAATTCTCAAAAAAGAAACACCTACTTTAAGACCCCAGTTCCGAAACCAGCAAACGCCTTAACGTCCAAACTCAAACACGCCACCGACCCAATCCCGTTTCTTTACACCCCACCTCGACACGATTGCACGACTCACTTACCTCCCGAGCAACTTTAAAAAGCGAAGCAAAACAAACGTCCCCGGCCAACGCCGAATCCTAAACCGGAATCTCAACGTCAGGATTACAGCGAAACTGCGACATTTTACATCTTTCGCCAAGAGGAAAAGGCCCTTTCAGAAATTTACGGGCCTTCCACGGGGTTTAAGTCCAGCTCATTCTACTGAATCAATAAAATGTGTAGAACTAGCATTTTTGTGCCCTCTGGCGAAGTTATCCGCAGCCGGAAGTGAGGTTTATTTCCGGGGAAAAGGGTGTAAATAATGAAATATTTTTCTATTTTCTCAGCGCCACGAATTACGGTGGGTTTCCTGAGTGGGATTTCGTATATAACGTGATAGAAATTCCTAACGCTGGGGAGGATATATGTCCTGTGGGGCGACTTTAATGCGACTAGGAAGAGAGTGGGGTGTGTAGACCCACGGTGGGATATGATCGCTTGTGCCTAGGACTTTCAGGATTGCGGTGTTGCGAAGTTTTTAATAAAATGGGGTTTTCGCTTATTCCTGCGATTTAGTGAAGTCTGGCAATTTTATTATGCATGCTCGGGGACATAAAAATTCGTGATCATTCAATTATGATCATTGCTGAAAAGGTTGTCCTCAGTTTGTATTTACTAAGGAGTAGTGGTCAGTTTATATATAATTAGGGGTACCAGAGGCGAAGCTATCCTTTTGGGGAACTTGGACAACTCTTTGTCCAAAACACAATTTAAAAATTAAAGTAATTAGGATGAAATATACTAATTCGTATCATATTTATTTTGTTAAACCATATTGGAGGTTTATCTTCGAGTCAAAAACTGACCTGTAGTGGTCAGTTCTTGGTTCAAAACCTATTCCGAATCATGACCAGTTTTGGTCAAGGGACAATTTGTTTTTCCTACTCGAATCTTCATTCCCCTTGGAGTAATATGGCATTTTGTCTCGACGAGATATTTCGTTCATGCAAAATTGACCAGATCATGTACGACCATATACATTGGGAATTGTATGCTTAGAGCGTTATATCATCGTCTGATTAAAAAAACAATTAGCTTCTCAAAGTTTGAACAGGAGGTTTAAAACACATTGGGAATTGTATGCTTAGAGCGTTATATCATCGTCTGATTAAAAAACAATTAGCTTCTCAAAGTTTGAACAGGAGGTTTGTAGTTCGTTCACGCAAAATTGACCAGATCATGTACGACCATATACATTGGGAATTGTATGCTTAGAGCGTTATATCATCGTCTGATTAAAAAACAATTAGCTTCTCAAAGTTTGAACAGGAGGTTTAAAACACATTGGGAATTGTATGCTTAGAGCGTTATATCATCGTCTGATTAAAAAACAATTAGCTTCTCAAAGTTTGAACGGGAGGTTTAAAACACTTGTAGTTCGTTCACGCAAAATTGACCAGATCATGTACGACCATTGGGAATTGTAGTAAAATATACGCTTGTAGTAAAATATATGTATCATTACTCAAGTTATGTATTTTCAAGTCATGTATTTTCAAGTCAAATTGAATTCTTGTACTTTTCTAAACTGATTCAATGGAATTATTCTTAACAGAGCCTGAAAAAATATAGGTAGGTAGATGGATTTAAGTCTCACTGCAGCAACATAACTTGCTATTGGCGACGGTCCGGGATCAATCCCATAGGAGCACCCCACTCTCCAAACTTCCACACCAGGCCAACGTGGAAAAATATGGAAGGAAAGACGTTTAGATACTGATCTGGGCTGGTCGATTAAATTTATCATCGATTGTCCTTCAAGGGATTAATTTTTCTTTCGCCAGTACACGACACTTCCCAAAGTAATTGGGAACCTGAGCAAAACGTATTTAATTAAGCTCCATGCATACCTGTAGCTTTTCATCTCTTTTTACTGGGCCCCTGAAGGTAAATATGAAACTGGTAAACAAAACATAAAGCGAGTAAATTACAATTTAAGCTGAACAAGTTTTAATTGCGATTTCTTCTTTCAAAAAGCTGCTTTGTTAAATAAATTCAAGTGTTTGAGATGATATTTCATACAAGGGGCAGTTTCTGAACCAATACTCGCCCTCTTATTATGAAAATAATGGAGTTTCTTGTGATTATTCAGCATTGGAAACAGAAATATTTTATGTTTATTCCACATTTTGTCCTTTCGCCTTAATTAGTTTTAAATCTCTTAGGAGAGTTGTTGGGTATTTTATTTCCAGAAAGTTTTGAGGTGTTTTTTAAAACGAAAATAAACTCGAAATTAGGGAAAATATGGTACCGGGTTTTCAAATAGTTTTGTAATGGATGCTTCACAATTTTTAATTTAAATTGTCCCATTTACGGGTGCTTCGCAGATTGGTTTTGTCTGATTAAATGTATAAAAATCATTCATAGAGTGAAAGGTCTCAACGAATTCAATCACTTCTCTTTATGTATATTTAAATTTTCTATCCTATTCCTTTTCATAAAGCAAATAACCATTATGATTCTTATTTATTTTTCCGGCACACTCAGGATAGATCGTTTATCCATCCTTTTCATGTGGGTACATTAGTTATTGGGAACCACACAATGCATTCTCCATGCGGGTATTATAAGCCTAATGCTTGTTACATTTAAATAATAGAAAATCAGTAAAAATATAACGAACAGTACACACCTATTTATTGAAAATATTTAGAAATGCAGTTCTTGTTCAAAAAAAATTAGATTGCAGGATAGAGTTTTGAAAACTCGCGTGTTTATGCATGTTAAAAATCTGTATGTGTATGCTTTGAAAAGGCAAGTCGATATTTCGAAATTATTATGAGATAGAACGTAAAACGCGTTAGGTAAGTTGTTTTAATTTCTTATATGAGCACGTGAATATAACTACGAACGTAATCTTATAAATGGAGGTAATACAGTAAATTGATGACCTCATGACAAGTTTGATGAATTGTTTAGTTTGTCCCTTTACAAACATATTTTGATACACGAGGTTAAATTAGTGGTCTATTCAATAATTTGATAATTTTTACTGAGCTAAAACAAACTACAACTATCTTGGAGTTGAAATTTAAATTTCATTCAGTCGTAGAAATCTATGTAAATAAAACTACAGTACACATTTGTATATTGAATATTTTAATTCCATTTCAAGTTATTTATCCGTTTTCGGCGATTTTAATGCAAAATCAGTGTTCTCCACGTTTCGTGTTTGTCTGATGCTGCTTTATTTTTCTACAAAAAGAAATGTCGTTGTACTGGTCACTTTTTTCATCTACAGTTAAACAATTCAGCCCGAGTAAGATCGGGTAATTCTGATAATGTTTAATAACTTTCTTCCTGATCGGTTTCTGAACATTGCAATTTAAGGAAGAAAGGAGTGAGAAGTAAATGCATCCGTGGTTTCCACACAGAGCATGAATACTTGAAACCAATTATGGTAATGGATTTACTACTATTATCCAGTCTTCCTACTTTAAAATAGTTTCCGAGCCTTTCGAAGCTATTTTAAAGTGGGTGTGTATCCATCGATCAAATCCTCATCGACATTTCTTAAGTGAATTATGTTTTACTAGCAGGCCATGGGTGCCATAGCATCTGCGCTAAACTTCCTTAATTGCTTATATCCATTGATGGAAAAGTGTCTTTACTCAAATTTCAAACCCTGTTTTAATACATTTATAATGAATACAGCATCCATATTCCACATAAGGATTTCGAACCTCTAAATGAAATAAAATTAACCAAAAATATATGACATCATTTCGTTTACTTTTACTGGTGTTATTTTTTATTTTCAATAAAATAAAAAGCATACTTCAGTCATCTTACAGAATTCCTTTCTAACAACTTCAAATTCATTCCCTTCCCTTGTTCATAGATGATTCGGCATTTTTTTACACTAAGCCTATTTTCTCTCTTTCTCTTTTGTGATGTTTTCTATCATCCAGATTTCTCATTGCTTTATGGAATCAGACGGCTAAATAATTTCATTAGAGTGGCAAGCTCTTCTGAGTAATTTCAGCAATATTCTGCAGCTCCATAGCTCAAATCAAGCATACTTAAACTAAGCGGCAAAATGGGCGTATAAATCCCGTAACGGTCGATTTCGTATTGTTGATATCCATTGTAGCCATTCAAAAATAAACAAAAATGTCGATTTCTGTGCCACGTACGTTAGGGAACTATATATATAAAATTTGGTAGGGTTGTGTCGAGGACACAAACCGTAGTTTTGACGTGAATACTCGGGCCTTATATTCAATTGTGGAATAAACTAAGCAGATATAAGAAGTTGGACGATTAATTATTGCAAATAAACATTCAACAATTAATTTACAGTTTGAACAATCAAAGTTCAGTTTGATCTTAATATTGAAGAATGATTTTATTAATTTGAGGTAATAGCTTTTGAATGACACCATTTACGCAGTCCTCACTCCACGCAATCAAAAGTAACGCTGACCGGAAGCTCACCCAGCACCGTAGAATTTCGACATCTTGTGGACCCCCCCCTACCCAAGCTTGGTGCACCTGGCTTGCCCACTCGGTCTGAAGTTCATATCAAGTGCGGCCATCTTTTGTCTACGCGACGCTTTATTTACTTTTTAGTTCTGAAATCGTAATTAAAACAGTTGTAAAGTGGACTTCTCATGTATGCTCCCCGTTACTCCCCCCACTCGGTCTGAAGGTCATATCAAGTGCGGCCATCTTTTGTCTACACGACGCTTTATTTACTTTTTAGTTCTGAAATCGTAATTGAAACAGTTGTAAAGTGGACTTCTCATGTATGCTCCCCGTTACTCCCCCCACTCGGTCTGAAGGTCATATCAAGTGCGGCCATCTTTTGTCTACACGACGCTTTATTTACTTTTTAGTTCTGAAATCGTAATTAAAACAGTTGTAAAGTGGACTTCTCATGTATGCTCCCCGTTACTCCCCCCACTCGGTCTGAAGGTCATATCAAGTGCGGCCATCTTTTTTCTACACAACGCTTTATTTACTTTTTAGTTCTGAAATCGTAATTAAAACAGTTGTAAAGTGGACTTCTCATGTATGCTCCCCGTTACTCCCCCCACTCGGTCTGAAGGTCATATCAAGTGCGGCCATCTTTTGTCTACACGACGCTTTATTTACTTTTTAGTTCTGAAATCGTAATTAAAACAGTTGTAAAGTGGACTTCTCATGTATGCTCCCCGTTACTCCCCCACTCGGTCTGAAGGTCATATCAAGTGCGGCCATCTTTTGTCTACACGACGCTTTATTTACTTTTTAGTTCTGAAATCGTTATTAAAACAGTTGTAAATTGGACTTCTCATGTATGCTCCCCGTTACTGTTCCGATTTAAAAGACGTATCCACGTCAAAAGACTGCCTAAAATAGCAGATTTCGTAAAACAGAACCGAAAGGACATCACTCTATTTTAAGTAAGTTTATTTCGGGATCCGACAATATATAAGGCTGTTTGTAGAAGCCTTTATCACAACCAGCTGTGTTAGAAACGACCATTACAGCCACTTTTTCCCTTTTATCAATCTTTTATACTGAATAATATGCGGCGTATTTTCCCCTTTCAAGTCTGGGTAAAATGGTAGTGCCCTTTATAACCTTCCCAGGGCATATTTTTATTTAAAAATGTTGCCATGGCATATGCAGAATATATATCCGTCTTAAAGCTGTTAGAGCTTGAGGCACTTCCTACTCGCTTGTACGGTGGTAAACTCAACAGCTTCTAAAAGGATTTTCTACTTAGATAAACGAAAATATTTTCTCAGGGATGTGGTTATATTTTTTTCGTGTTCGCTTTCTGGAAACTGGACGCGTTAATGACAGTTTCCTGTGGATGTTAAGTATGGTTTTGCTTTTGGGCAGTTAGGTAGAATCGTGTGCGCTTAGGTTGCAGTCATTTTTAAAAGTCTTGACATTTAAATTACTTTTGGAGTGAAAGAAACTTAACCTCATTTTGGGTCTTGCAGTTCAGTTGAAACGTATGTGATTCAGCATCTGGCTTCACGAAATGAATTTACTGATGCATATAAAAATATCCTTGCCGCGCTTAAACGTCATATGATGTTTACTGTTTAACATGATATAAATCATAAGTACTTTTAAATGTCCAATTATGCTTTCTTATCCCCATAATTTATTCCAATTTGCTGCTTTCTAATATGAATCAAACAGGAAACATGACCACATATTAATTTGCAATAAGCGTTTGATCTTTGCAATCAGGAGATTGGTTTAAAGAGAAATGTTCATACCAAGTCAAAGAGAAAAGGTTTAAAGGTTTCTAATTTATAAACAGAATAGTACAGTGTAGTATAAATCTAAACCTTAGTAGAAAAAGGGTCAATGCTCATTTTACAAGATTTTAGCAGCAGTTAATTTAGTAATTAGTAATTTATCTCGTATTAGTAATTTAGATTAAACTGTTTTATATTTTGTAATTCGCTAACAAAAATACTTTCCAACGTTTTGATTTTTTCATAATCTATTGACCGGAGGATATTGATATTTCTTTTCTATTATAACTTTCATTACCTTGAAGTGATTTCCGCAGATAACTTTGCCCTTTTTTAACCAAGGTACTGAAATATTAATACAGGGCCTTAAACACCCTCTAATGCATTTGAAGGGCTTCGGGCAACATAATAAGCCACTTCCAAATTTTTGAGGAGAGCAATAGAAAATTCTAAAATTATAATGGTTTATCCAATATTCAATAGATTTTATGCTAAACTTTAAAGCATTAAGACATTCAAACAACCAGAAATTCTTTTGATCGTCTTGAATATCTTGTTTCTAATATTTTTCATTACGGAGCAAATATTTTGTGTCTCATCGCTATGTCGTACGGAACCATGCATTTTGTTATATATTATCAAAAAATATTTAAATAGAACTTTCGGAAGCTTTATAGCACTTAAATTCATCTTAATAGATTTAATAAATGTACGATAAAATGTAAAATAACTTCATCACACTGCAAGAATTTGAACTTGAATTTGGATTACAGAGTAAGACTCGTAATTTTTCTATATTCGAAATAAAATCTAAATGTGAAGTAAAAGTACATTATATCAGATTAAAATATGCATTAACTTGAAGTGTACGAGTATTAGATGTAACAAATATTTTGGAGCTGTTAAAAGTAAACCAACATTATTTCAAGGCAATAAACCCTTCACATCAATCCTCCTCGTAGTTATCAATACGAGGTACCTCGTCATTATCAAAACCAGCCAGATCTTGATGGATGATGTGTCTCGTTATTAGATGGTGGGTATTTAATTAACTTCGCACAGGAGCAACATAACGGGCTGTTGGCAACGGTCCGGGATCAACCCCTGAAGGGAAAGATTCGAAGACAACACCACGTAATTTTGAACCACTGTCAGATGATGAGGTCACACCTGAGATGACACCCCACTCTCCAAACTTCCACACCACTTCAACGTGAATCAATCTCGTCATTAGAAGAAATATTACCAAATTTGAATTCGAATAAATAGTTTCAAATCGAACTTAATTGAGCTGTGAATTGACTCAAGCAAAGAGAGGGAAGGATAGAAAAATACAAGAGGGGAGGACACATTAGTGTATTAAAAGTAAAGTTTAGAAGCACTAATGGATTTTTTGTATAACATAAGTTTTAATAATTATTTAAATTTTATTTTTTTTTCTTTTACCCTCTTTTTCACCCTCTTTTAAAAACTAAATCATTTTCCATTTAAACCCTTATTGATAAATTTATTACAGATATTCAAATATTTTTGTTTTAAACATAAAAGCAAAAAAGTTTCGACGTTCCGAATTCCTTTATAGTCTGATATGTTATGAGACATTTCAACACACTAAAAAAATTATGAGAGATTTCAACACACGAAAATACATTGAAATTTGTCCCGAAAACAAGGGCCATATGTTTTAAGAGATTACAATGCATTAAACATTTGTATTGTCATCTATTTTAGCATTGAAAATTTCTCTTAAAAGACACATATTTCGAAAGATCCAAATTTTGATGAGAAATGTGTGTAGTTGCTGCTAGAATTTCGGTTATTCCTTTAAATGTGTAATAGTTCGCTAAAGGATTACAATACAATAAGGAAATATATGTATTATTCTAACATAGTTTCCTTTAAAATTATTTGTTGGTTACAATTCGAAAGATTAGAATGCACTAATGAAATCTCGTCTGCGTGGTAGACGAGATTTCATTAGTGCATTCTAATCTTTCGTAGTTGTTTATTCCTCAATAATAATTTTAAACGTAGCCGTAATTGCTTTTATGTGAAGTTTCAGTATGCCTTAAAGAAAACCACGTGGAAATTTGTATTGTGATATGCAAATACATTAATAATTTCCTTCAAAGATAGCATTAGCAAGGTCTTAATATATTACAATACACTCTGGAAATACGTTTTTGTTCTAATACGTTTAAGAGTCTTGTTATACAATTATGAATACAAAATATTAAATAACTAAAATAAGCCTATAATATGTTGAGCTGTGATGATAATTATGACCATTTGGATTGTTATTTGAACTCTGAAGAAGGATGTTCAATGTGTGTGGTCTATATTTTTTTCTAATTTATTGTACGTTAGTCAATTATCTACTGAGAAAAAATCAAACTCTCCGAGTGCCACGAGAGTTACGAGTTCCATGGTATTGATGTTTCCCCGCAACACACATAATTGACCACATTAAGTAATCACATCTAAACGTTAAAAGAATCCTAGGAAATCACATTAACCCTCCTAATGGATGTCTCAACAAGGTATCTCGTCATTACCAAAACTGACAAGATCTTGATGGACGAGATATCTAGTCATTAGAAGAAAATTGACCAAATCTTGATCTCATTATCAAAAAAACGACAATATATTGATTACGAGGTATCTTATCATTCGCAAAAGTGATCAGATCTTGATGGACAAGATATCTCGTCGAAATTCACTTGTAGGATAAATAACCACATCCTACTGGGCCATATTAAATAACCGTATCTAATGGTTGATAGAATTCTGCAAAATCAAATTAAATAACCACATCTAATGATTGAAAAAATCCTGATATTGGTCAAAATGTCAAAACTGGTTAGAATTAGATGTAGGGAAGACTGCAGGTTGCAAGGTGAAATAATGCGTCTGAACCCTTCAGAGGAGAAAATCCACACCTATGTGTATACCTATGTACAAAATTTGAATTGTACGGAAATTAGAAAGCGAATTTGCAAATATCCACGAATTATAAAAAGGGAACTTTAATGAAAATACTCATTCAAACTAATTATATGAAGGTACTGACTAATTATATGAAGGTCTACATATATGAAAGTTATAAACAATGACTGCATTTCTGTTAGTAGAAGGAATAGGGATTGCAAATTGCATGGCATTAATTTTGCGTTAGTATATAACTTTGAACCATTAATTTCTTTGTCTTTGTAAATATGTTGTTAACAAATTCTTGTCGTTTAGCTGATAGGCCATTAGACAGTGTATCTCCAATATCTTTCCACGGGACAATTTCAAACCACCAGTACAGGGTACTCCTAGGTCGCACAAATTACAGTCCTAGGAAATCATCAAGTTCTATTCAATGGAGATGATCCCAGAAACAGTCGTGGTGGGTAACAGGTCTGAACTTGATCCCTGTAAATACTGTGTCGTCATTTCCCGTGAAAATGAAACATTTTCAAACTTTCAACATCCTAACGACGTCCAAGCTCTGCTTTGACAAATATGTAATACAAAATGGCAAATGATCCCATTCATATTTAATACCATGGATTTATCTTCATATAAGTTGGAAATATTTTAGAGTGATGATAAAAATAAATTAATTTCAGTGTCTTTTTCATCTCTCAGAGAGTTATGTTAAAGTAGTTTATATTTCTCTCGGTTTTCAAAACATAAATGTGTTTAAGGATGACCGCGACCAAGATTATGTCGGAAGTTAAAAGGTATTTTGTAGAAAGTGCTTGGTATGAGTGTTGAATCTAAGCATTTTCAAGTTCCTTTCAACAAATCTTCTCCAATTGTTTTGTGAACAAGACAAATTATGAATACGATGGAAACTGTTGTGTTTGATAGAGTAATACGATAGAGAGAAAATAAATTACTGTGAGTGTTCTTTACATCTCAGAAAGTTGTGTTAAATAATTCATAATTCTTTCATTTTTCGAAACACAAATATTGTGTTTAAGGATGACGGCAGACAAGTTTGTATCGAAAGTTAAGAGGTACTTTTTAGAAGTGCTTGGAAGAATTGAAGATAAGTATTTTTAAGTTCCTTTCAACAAAATCTTGCACAATATTTTTTTGTGAACAAGGAAATTTATGGAATACGATGGAAACCTTTTGGTTTGATAGGGTTATGTATTTTAGGGTGATTATAAGGAATACATTACTTTGAGTGTTCGTTTTCTCAGTTACATTAAAGTAATTTATATTTCTCCATTTTGCAAGCGTTCAAGGATGACCGCCGCCAAGTTTGCATCGAAAGTAAAACGGTATTTTGTAGAAAGTGCTTGGTAAATGACTTGAAGATAAGTATTTTCAAGTTCCTCTCAACAAAATCTTGCCCAATTGTTTGTGAGCAAGGGAATTTATGAATACGATGGAAACTTTTCAGTTTGATAGGGAATCAAATCCCATCCGGTCAAAAGTACAAAGGAAAAGATATGCTTGCCGATTTTTTTTCCTGCCGTCTGCGTTTTATGTGTTTTCGTCAAAATTATGAGAACTGTTTTCGATTTATGGATGTCTCAAGGGATCCGCGTATTTCTTTTCCTTTGGTATTGGGAGAGACCACATGTGGTTCATAACACTAGCATTCAACCAGAAATGTGCGAGAAATACATTTAAAAACAACTCAAATTATTTCATCTGCAGGGTCTTAAATTTATTTAGTTTGTTTCACATTTATTATACGCAGAAAACAGAGAAAATACACCTACCGAGTGATAATTTCGCTTCACCTTCCAAGCAGTTCCACACTAGTCTGTTATCTTTTATACGATGGCGCAATTACGTAAGGGCTCCATCATGTCCTTAATCAGAGTATTTTCAAACTTAGCTACTAATATCAGATTAAAAGTAAAATAAATAATAACAAAGTTAAATTCAACTACTTAATTATTTTCATTTTTCCCATAACAGGTTGAGAATCAGCTTACAATATCAAAAGTTTATAATTTTCGAAGAATGAGAGAAGAAATTTTATAAATTAATTTCGCTTAGTGAAATACACTCATGTCCAAATTTATCTTTACATACCCAAAAATAATTATATTCCATGAAATATCCAATCGATGTAATCCATTTTTGCTGGGAACGTGTGAAAGACAAGCCTATTTAGCATTATCCAATCAAAAGTGATCAAACCGTTCCTGATATGCAAATCAAGGCGTTACGTCATCCGACGGTGAATCAAGCGCTTTGTGCAAAGTGAATATCTGAGTGAATTTCTGCAATACAGCGTTTGATTTCAGTGTGTAAGGACTCAAAACGGTTTGTTATGGCTCCGAAGTATCATTTGGAAGAATCTGTGATGTGGTGAATTATCGGCCGTTTAGAAGCAGGGCAAACAATCATGGAAGCAGCGAGATGGGTGAATATTTCAGGACACAGACAGTCTCTACGCTATGGAAACAATTTCAGAACTCTGGAACTGATGTAAGGAGGTTTGGACAAGGTTTTAAACGAATAAAAACTGCTTCTCAAGATCAATATCTGGCAATAACTGCCCGTCGTAACAGGAAGTCTACTGCTCGGCAGTTAAGTTCAGAGGTTGCAGCCGCCACTGGAACTGTTCTATCACGGCAAACAGTATACAGAAGGCTTAATGAAAAAGTCCTTTATGCCAGAAAGCCAAGGGAATGTGTTTCACTGTCTTCACAGCAAAAGAGGGATCGCTTTAATTGGTTCAAAGAACATCAGAACTGTAGTGAACACCGATGGACCCATGTTCTATTTACTGACGAGTCGAGGTTTAGTTTAACATCTGATTGTAAACGTGTTTATATCTGGAGAGAGTCAGGAACGCAAAATCTTCCTTCGAACATTATGGAACGTGATCATTTCGTTAGTGCAGGTGTGATGGTATGGGGAGCAATAATGATCGATGGACGTACGCCCCTACACGTTTTCAACAGCGGTTCTGTGACCGGCCAGAGATATCGGGATGAGGTCTTAGAACCTTATGTAAGGCTTTTCAGAGGTGCATATGGGATCTGGCTTTTTTATTTATGGACGATAATACTCGTCCACATCGAACAAACCTCGTCGACAAATTCCTTGAAAGTGAAGACACTGAGCGAATACCGTGGCTAGCAAAATCTCCTGATCTGAACCCGATAGAGAACTTATGGGACTACCTTGGAAAAGCAGTTGCACGGAGACATCCTCCTCCTAGTCCATGAATGCCCTGAAAACCGCATTGCTGGATAAGTGGACCTTAATTCCCCAAACTATGGTTAACAACATTATTGCCTGCATTAAAACACGTTGTGATATGTGTTTACACGTCAGGGGAGATCACATTCCATATTAAATTCATAAGCCTTAATTTTTTTCTGAGTTATTCTTTTTTTTCTGAACTCTCCTTGTCCACATATTATTGCCATTTTTATTGTTTCATGCTACACTTTTATATCATATGCAGTGCTCTTAAATTTTTTCCTTTGTATTTATGTGTTATCATGTCATGTATCATTTCACACAAATTCATAAAATTATAGTTCACAGTTTCTGAGAAACCAGTGATTTTATGCATGTAAAGATAATTTTGGACATGAGTGTATTTTGAAATGTCAGTTATTATATTTTAGCAGTGGAATTTTTTCGCTTAAATCTAATGGTAATAAATATGCATACATTCTTTTTAACTAGAACTATGCATCGAAACAGAAGACCTATTGGATTGCTTGTTTTAATTCTACATATCGCATTTGTCTGAACGTCTTTATTGCTACACTTTTTAATTAATGTAATATTTACACAATTATTGTAATAAATAGTATTTGCTGGTTAACTATAACAATTAAATTTGTTATTTTCCTAATAAAACAGAAATAGGCTCATTAAATTTTAAAAGAATTTCGAACATGGGCCTCAAAGTTACTTGCTCCCGAAACCTCACTTGGTATCATTTGACGCAATGCTTTTTCTAGCTTTAAAATTCCCTATTTGTGAGGATTTCACAAAGAGGTTCCGAGAAAAGCAGCAATGAATTTTAAGGAACATATTTTTATTATTCGTTTAAAAAGAATGCATGAAAATTTAAAAAACATTACAAATACGTTTTTTAACTGTAACTTACTATTGATCACTGCAACAGATTGTTTTCTCCAGTTTTGCAAAAGGGCCTCGGTGGCCCGGTTGGTAGGTAGATAGTTAACGTCGCATTGGATCACAACAACAGGCTATTGGCGACGGTCCGGGATCAATCCAAGTAGCCCGGTTGGAAGAGAAGCAGATTAGCAAGCATAACATTGCGAGTTCAAAACTCGACCAAAACAAAGATCGTCGTGAACGTGTGAAGGGGCTGATTCATGTTAAATCTGTCGTGGCCCCAAATGACCTCCCGTTGGTGTGGTGTGGAGAAATTTGGAGAGTGGGTGCCAGCTCAGATGTTGACCTCGTCATCTGACCATGATTCAAAATTACGAGGTGGTCTCAGGACCGTTGCCTGTAGCCCGTCGTGTTGCTCCAGTGCGACTTTTATTCAACTACCAACCAACCTCCCAAGCATTTTTATAAAATATAGATTAAAAGTAAGTTTTTCAACTATGTATCTTTGAAGGGGCTTCAAAGGACTACAATTTACATGAATACTGTTCATAGCAAGTCAGTGAATTTTCAATATTCTCTAAAACAAACTATGAAATATATAAAAAATATATTATCTATCTAGAAAATAAATAAATTTCTTACAATATCTTTCGTTGCTTATTGTTTACATTGCTACTTTTCAGATTCGTATTCCGATTGAAAACAAGCAATGTGGAAAAAACTCTTTTGAACAAAAGTGTACCGTAGTTTCGTAAAAACTAATTCAAAATATTAAAATGTATGTCAAAATTATATGTTCATATTCACCAGTGACAGTACCTTTACATTCGAAGAAACAAGAAAAAATTCTTGTTTGGAAAATATAAGCATCGACAGTGTTTCAATTTTTCGTAGAATTTTAATGTGCGCGGATACCTAGAACTTTATACACATCAAAAGTTCCAAATATTAAAATACGAATATTCATATGTTGTCTGTTTGGTTTAGAGATATAAGTCTCGAAAGCATCGCCATCCGTGACATTGATTTGAGTCGAGTACTAACATCAATGCCATTCAAGTTCCAATTTCCACAGAGCTTTCCGCAGCGGCGGTTTCTCCACTCCCTTCACATTTTCACCTCTTCTCGTACTAATCATGGAAAAATTTATTTTTAAGGCATATATATATATATATATATATATATATATATATATATATATATATATATATATATATATATATATATATATATATATATCATGTTAAAAGCATTATTTATGCTATAAAATTTTGTGCGAAAAATATTCATTAAATTATTTACAATACAATAATTTATTAAGGTGTGTATATATATACCTTAATAAATTATTGTATTGTAAATAATTTAATGAATATTTTTCCCACAAAATTTTATAGCATAAAAAATGCTTCAAATATGATATACCTTTGGGTAGAATAATATTCTATTATAATCATAAAGATTAATTTATATAGGGATAACTGTGATGCTTTCGCAACAACATAAATTATAGACCATATTTAATTGATAGTTTAGGACAGTGATTCTCAACCTTTTTTGTCGCGGCACACTTTTAACGATTTCAAAATTTGGCGTCACACAAAGAGAAAGATAAGTTTAAAAGTTGTTTACTTACCTATAATACACTGTGTAAAATAGTTTATGATAATAATTGTGAATGTAAAATAAAATAATATAATATGTACTACAAAAACAACAGTACGTTTATTAAGGGATTAATTACAAGGTAATAATAAGAATACTTTTAATGAGAAATTTGAGCTTGATGTTTTTTGATAATTTCATTTATATTTGATCGTAAAAATTAGAATGCTACTCTCATATCGTCTTCTACATTTAACAGTCTCGATCTTTTTTTCGTTTTTATGTTGGTTAATACTAAAAATCTGAATTCACACAAATAAGATGTAGAAAATTGTAATAATATTTTTAAAGCTTTTTTGGCTATCATGGGATAATCGCATCTAATGTTAATCCAAAATGAATTAATTGATTCTTCCGAATATTTTAAAATTAAATCTCGATTATTAGAAAGCGAAATTAGTTCTTCCTCTTCATTCAAAGTTAATTCAAATACAGAAGTATTCGTTATCACAAATGGATTACGAACCCAATCAAATTTTTTTATATCTAAATTTGGGAAATAATGAATAATTCTCTCCTCTAATGTTGTCAAATGGTCAATAACAATTTTATGAATAGTTTTATTAAAATCTTTTGGGACTGACTCAAACTTTTCCAAATTGCCTTCCTGAGCTTTATTCTTCCATAAAGTTATTTGTTTTTGGAATCCCACCAGTTTATCTGTTGAGTTTAATATATTTTCTTTCGGCCCTTGCATACTTGAATTTATGTTATTAAAAATAACAAAAATGTCTGATAAGTAAGCTAGTTTAGCACACCATATTTCATCTTCCAACAAATGAACAAAATCATAATTTTTATTTTCTAAAATTTGGCGGCACACTCTAAGAATTTGGCGGCACACAAAAATGCCGCGGCACAGTGGTTGAGAATCACTGGTCTAGGACATATTGTAACTGGCAATCTTGGAATTATTGATAATGAACAATTAAGGGAATTATGTATAAAGGTACTAAATTCAGACCTATATATAATATTAAAAAAAGTTTTATACTTAAAAGTTTCCTTGAAGACATTGATAATTTTTTGTATTATGACTTCCACTAAATTTAATACCCCTATTTACCACTTCGCAGAATGAAAATGGAAACTTTGCAATGACTTTAAAATTTTTATAAATGAAAATCTCCCGCTTTCTAGAAAAAACACGGATTACTATAAGACAATAACCCTAGCTATTGAATACTTACAAAATGAATTCACAATAACACCGGTAGATAAAGCATCAGGTAACTATGCTATTATTTGTAAAAAATTATATTTAAATTTGCTAGATACTGAGCTTAAAAATTCGGATACATATAAGTTTTGCAAATCTACATAATATATATTTTCATCCACTATTATTAAAAAATATTTCTTTAAATAAAAGATTAAAAATTTCTAATCATATTATTTTACCTTACATAACTATTGTACCTAAATTTCATAAAAATCCAATGAAATTCCGATTTACTACCTGCAGTACAAATTCTTATATGATTAAATCCGGTATCTTACTTTGTAAATATCTAAAAATTATCCTTTGTGTCATTATTGAAGAAGGTTACACCTGGATTACTGGTGACAATAGTAACGTTTTAAATTATGTAAATAAAAATATTATTAATAATATACTAACCTGCGACTTTAAAGACCTATTTACTAGCATATCACTGGGCAAACGTAACGATGTACTAAACTACTGTTATCATAACTTTAAAATCTAATTACTATTGATTTTGAGGATTGGGAATTTTTGGTTAACTTCTGTATCTTTAATAATTTTATTTTTAATGGTGAGCATTTATTTATTCAAGTTAAGGGTATAATACCACAGGGTTCCAATTTTTCATATATTCTTGGTAATTTATTTCTACATTGTTATGAAAAAACACATGCCTACAAATTGATTCTGCCTTTAGGTATATTGATGATTTGATTGTTTTTAATGATAGTAATTTCGCTAACCTATGGAAATCGATATACCCAGAATTATATTTATTAAAAACTAATTCAGATAACAATAAAGCCGTCTTTATAGACTTGAATATATCCACTTTAAATAATGGAACTGATATTAGTATTTATGATAAGAGAGATTATTTTGAATTTCAGGTTTTTAAATTAATATATTGGGATTCAAATATTTCTAAAAGAATATATTATAATACAATTGCTAGTCAATTGACACGTTTCAATATAATTTGTAACTCTAAATCTCTTTGTTTTGCAATGTAATAATCTCATTAACACACTTAATAATAAATACCCTCACTCTTTTTATAAGATTATTTTTGAAAGATTTCAAAATACTGATATTTATTTAACTGTTGATTAACCATAATGCCTTATTTTGGAGACTTTCCTGTTGGCTATCGATTCTATTTAATATACAGGGTGATTCTACGGTCATGGGACAAACTTCAGGGGGTGATAGAACACAAGGAAACACTTTTCACCATAGAATGTATGGTCGCTAGAGGGCGCTTTCCATTTCGGCACAAACACACGGTCCGACGCAAGTTGGAAAGGAGAAGAGGCATGAAATATGGAAACAACGCTTTAATGTCAAATAAACATCAATAACTGCTTGACAAAACGAAATAATACAATTAGATTTGCATAAATTAAAGATAAGTACAAGGAACAACGGGTAAGAAAGAAATGACATGTACAAAACATGAGAAACTTTTTACATGGAAATGAAACGACATGTACAAACATCAGTCGGTAAATACTACAACGCAAATGCACAATTACAGAAGCTGTTCAAAATGTCGACCACCACACCTGATGCAGGCCTCGCATCGCCGACGTAACGCTTTTATACAAGCGTTTGACTGCGCTCTCTAGCGGCCAACCGCTGCACTTGTGACCATACATTCGATGGGGAAAAGTGTTTGTTTCGTTGTGTTCTATCACCCCCTGAAATTTGCCCCATGACAGTAGAATCACCCTGTATTAACTTTAATAGGATTGTTAATTTATTAAAAGACTGGATTTGAACACTCTTTTCGGTTTCCGAATCGGAATTCCGGTTCCGAATTCTCAAATGTATAATAGGGTAGATTGCTGTACCTACGGACAAAATTCACATTTTATATTTCCTCAGCCGCTGGAAAGCATATTTTCACCTAGTAAAACGCTCAGGTTATGTTCTAAACCTTTGTGAATAAAGTCATATTTTTCTTAATCTAAAATTTTGAATATTGAATTTTTTAAAATTAAAAATTTGGATATGTAATTTTCGTCCTTAAGTACAACCTGATATACCTATGGACACACCCGGATTTACCTGCGGACATAATATAAAAATATTTTTTCCCTCCTTACTCCGAAGCATTAGAGCCAATTTTGGTGATTTCGTATCTAAAAAAATCAATTTAAAAATTCTCTTGTAGGACGTATAACTTCTTTATAACTTTACAACTATGTTGTATGGTTTTTACAGAAAACCAAAAAATAATAATTTTTTGTAGGGAAATTTAAAGAAAAACCAAAAATAATGACGAATTAATAATAAAAATAAATTTAAAAAATGGTCGATGTACCTGCGGACACAAACGATTGTATCCGAAGGTACATCACCTTAGAGTGTCCGAAGGTACAACATAAGCCATTTTGTTTTCTAAGGGGAGATAGCAACAGATAGATTAAAATTTCGATGACTTTAAAATCAGAAATAAATCGATAATAAACTATGACTATGACAAATAATCATAAAAAAAATTAGAGGGAAAGAAAAAAGTAAAGATGATATGCAATTTTTTTTTTACTTTGACCTTCCAAAGAGTAAAAAGATCATATTTACTTACCTTCAGTCTTCCACGAGCCGGCTTCCCTTGAGCAACTGCCTATTACTACACTGCTGGCCACCCAAATTGCAACACCAAGAAAGACAAGAGATATCACAACAAAATTTATTTTGTAGATAACATGTTGACCAAGTATCAAATGATTAAATTTATAGACTTCTGGGAAGTGTGGTTCCTGCCAAAATCAGTAGCCAGAGTAGCCGCCATTGTTGGAGATCACCGCTGCCACACGCCTCGGCATTGATTCAAAGAGACTTTGGATGTGTTCTTGGGGTACAGCAGACCAAGCAGCTTCCACACGTTGCCAAAGTTGATCTGGTGTGGCAGCTGGGGATGTATTCTGGGCCAATCGTTGAGTAACCATGGACCACATGTTTTCTATCGGCGAAAGATCCGGAGAGCGAGCTGGCCAGGGAAGCAATTCAATCTGGCGATTGACGAAGAACCCTTGGACAATGCGTGCCACGTGTGGTCGCGCATTATCCTGTTGAAATATGGCTGTGGGCAAGCCCTGAAGGTAAGGAAGGACAACTGGCTCCAACACCTCGGAGATGTAGCGCTGGCTGTTTAAAGTACCGGCAATGCGTACTAGAGGAGTGCGAGAGTGATATCCAATACCGCCCCATACCATAATACCCGTGCAGGACCAGTGTGGCGGTGCATAACGCAGCTGTTCAGCATCCTCTCTCCACAGTGTCTCCAGACTCGAATCTGACCATCGTGGTGTTGCAGACAGAAGCGTGACTCGTCAGTAAAGACAATTTCATTCCATTCTGCCGTCCACATCCTTCTTTCATCGCACCATTGGCGGCGGAAACGTCTGTGGTTCTGCGTCAAGGGTAGACGAAGCAATGGACGTCTTGCGGACAGACCACTCTGCTGTAAACGGCGTCGAATGGTACGCGCAGACACTGGATGATGCGGTACAGACTGAATGTGCTGTGCTATGGTTCGTGATGTGGCTGAGCGATCCGTCACTGCCATACGCACAATATGCCTGTCATCACGTGAAGTGGTGCACTGAGGTGGATGCGATCGAACACGTCGGTCCGTCGTACCCTCCTGCATCCAACGATCACATATCCGCATTACAGTTGTTTGGTTTCGTCCAACACGACTACCGATTTCCCTGAAAGATAATCCACAATCTCGGTAGGCCACTATCCTTCCTCTGTCGAACTCGGATACTTGATCAAAAGATGATCGCTGTTTTCTACGAGGCATAATTGATCGTTTTTTTGAAAAAACCACAAGAAAAACACAATTGCCGTACTTGAAATCGTCGAAATCTCCAAGCCTTAAATAGCGCTTTGAAGTGGCGCCACAGGCGCGCGTGATGTGCGTCTGCGCTGAAATTCTAATCATTTGCATATCTCACCTCCGCTAATGCATGTTGTAAATTTCATATTATTTGCATGCTTCCTTCAGGGTGTTGCATTTACGGTGGCCAGCAGTGTAGTTTACATCCGCTAGGAACCGCCACCCTACATTCCCACCTGTTTTCGAATTTTAAAACGAAATCTCCTTTAGGTACAACTATCCTAAGGTACAGCGGTCTCCCCTATGATTTTTGGGCGCCATGAATGGCATTTGATGGCGGTCATCGTGTAGGTTGCGGCGGATTGTTGTCGAGCTGAGGTTTATTAATGTGGGTAGGTTTGTATTCTCTTCTACTGTTTTTTATTGTACGTGTCTTTGGTGCGTGTCCTTGGATATACCCGGTTTTGATTTTCTAATTTTGCCTTTCTACTTATGGTGTTTGGAGGAGTGTGTGGGCTACATTTGATGAACTACCGCCCACACGCAGAAAACACCATATTGTGTTGACTGGGTCAGGCTACTTCCTGATCCACCAACACTTCTTCATTTTTTAAAAATTTTTTGGTATTCTTAAGTTTAAATTCCTAAATTTCTCTTTGTTTTGTAATATTGAATTATACATACATATACATGTAGAAATGTGTTAGAAGTGCGGACTGGTAGAAAGCCAAAATACCAAACAGGAGCCAAAAGACAATACTGTCCATGTATGCGCTGGACTTCTCTGCCTGCTTTGCCTTCCTACTTGTGGTGTTTGGAGGGGGGTGCGCTACTTTCGGCGATATATATATAGGGTGCAACGCAAAGTCCGTACCCGGCCTTTATTTTCGGAACCGTTGGTCGTAGACATATACTTCCAATTACAAAAATGTTTCACATGAGGTAAACATTCATGTTATGACATTTTGAAATTTAGAAAATCAATTTTGTAAAAATTACAAAATCTAACTTTTTATACAGTCCCCCGTTCCTTATAGTGATATTTAGTAAAAGTTTACACTCATCCTAACAAACGTAACACAAAATGTTCCACTTCTGTGTGACAAAAATTGACCAAGATATTTAATTTCAAAGTTTAGGATTTATTCAGATTTATTTTGCCTTCATTGAGGGGTGGGTTAAAATATAACTAAGAATAATTCGAGATTGAAATCAGAGTGCAACGCCCATTTTACGACGAAAGGGGGGGTTCTCCGACCATAAACGATGGGTGCATGTATAGTAAAGTGGACATGCCCGATTCACTGAAAGCGGTCGCAGCGCCCCCAGTGGGGAAAGTTTGGAAATCTAACTCCGAAACTAAGCAAGATAGACAAAAGATGTTAATTCGAAAGTTGTAGACCATCGTCGAATTATGTAGAATCGACACCCTTAAAATGAAAAATGCGCAAAAAGAACCGGATAAATGGCAGCGGAATGCAAACTACCAGAGGCGTTGCACTCTGATTTCAATCTCGAATTATTCTAAGTTATATTTTAACCGACCCCTCAATGAAGGCTAAACAAATCTGAAAAAAATCCAAAATTTTGAAATTAAATATCTTGGTCAATTTTTGTCACACAGAAGTGAAAATTTTTGTGTTACGTTTGTTAGGATGAGTGTAAACTTTTACTAAATATCACTATAAGGAACGGGGGACTGTATAAAAAGTTAGATTTTGTAATTTTTACAAAATTGATTTACATATATATACACTGCTGGCCACCCAAATTGCAACACCAAGAAAGACAAGAGATATCACAACAAAATTTATTTTGTAGATAACATGTTGACCAAGTATCAAATGATTAAATTTATAGACTTCTGTGAAGTGTGGTTCCTGCCAAAATCAGTAGCCAGAGTAGCCGCCATTGTTGGAGATCACCGCTGCCACACGCCTCGGCATTGATTCAAAGAGACTTTGGATGTGTTCTTGGGGTACAGCAGACCAAGCAGCTTCCACACGTTGCCAAAGTTGATCTGGTGTGGCAGCTGGGGATGTATTCTGGGTCAATCGTTGAGCAACCATGGACCACATGTTTTCTATCGGCGAAAGATCCGGAGAGCGAGCTGGCCAGGGAAGCAATTCAATCTGGCGATTGACGAAGAACCCTTGGACAATGCGTGCCACGTGTGGTCGCGCATTATCCTGTTGAAATATGGCTGTGGGCAAGCCCTGAAGGTAAGGAAGGACAACTGGCTCCAACACCTCGGAGATGTAGCGCTGGCTGTTTAAAGTACCGGCAATGCGTACTAGAGGAGTGCGAGAGTGATATCCAATACCGCCCCATACCATAATACCCGGTGCAGGACCAGTGTGGCGGTGCATAACGCAGCTGTTCAGCATCCTCTCTCCACGGTGTCTCCAGACTCGAATCCGACCATCGTGGTGTTGCAGACAGAAGCGTGACTCGTCAGTAAAGACAATTTCATTCCATTCTGCCGTCCACATCCTTCTTTCATCGCACCATTGGCGGCGGAAACGTCTGTGGTTCTGCGTCAAGGGTAGACGAAGCAATGGACGTCTTGCGGACAGACCACTCTGCTGTAAACGGCGTCGAATGGTACGCGCAGACACTGGATGATGCGGTACAGACTGAATGTGCTGTGCTATGGTTCGTGATGTGGCTGAGCGATCCGTCACTGCCATACGCACAATATGCCTGTCATCACGTGAAGTGGTGCACTGAGGTGGATGCGATCGAACACGTCGGTCCGTCGTACCCTCCTGCATCCAACGATCACATATCCGCATTACAGTTGTTTGGTTTCGTGCAACACGACTACCGATTTCCCTGAAAGATAATCCACAATCTCGGTAGGCCACTATCCTTCCTCTGTCGAACTCGGATACTTGATCAAAAGATGATCGCTGTTTTCTACGAGGCATAATTGATCGTTTTTTTGAAAAAAACCACAAGAAAAACACAATTGCCGTACTTGAAATCGTCGAAATCTCCAAGCCTTAAATAGCGCTTTGAAGTGGCGCCACAGGCGCGCGTGATGTGCGTCTGCGCTGAAATTCTAATCATTTGCATATCTCACCTCCGCTAATGCATGTTGTAAATTTCATATTATTTGCATGCTTCCTTCAGGGTGTTGCATTTACGGTGGCCAGCAGTGTATATATATATATATATATATATATATATATATATATATATACATCCGTCTAGCAGCGTTCGCGCAATCGAAGTCCTCATTATCTCATTATACGTTGGACAAACATTTTCCCATTGGTTTCAGTACTTAAACACACACAAAACTACGCGCGACAAAGGCCCGAGAAACAACCCTTTTATTGATGTCCTCGTTTTTCCTTTAAAAACACGAAACTTAAAAAAGGATGCTCTTCTATTGTGATCATTCTCACCCAGCTCCCTTCCACTTCGCCGACCACGACGGCAGAAGCAGAGACAGCGAAAGTCGATTTTGCAGCACGCGTTTCAAGACAAGAGAAAAACAGCTCGATGTTTTTGATAAACACGAGAGATTCCTGGCGTCTCACAGGCGGTGGAAAGAAAGATAAAAGTCGGAAGCCAAGGAAAAAAAAGTTTTTTTATGTCTTCTGGAGAAAAAAATGATGAAACTATGATCCGTGAAAATCTAGATTAAAGGCGCAAAAAACGGCCGCAAGATAGAGGTGCTCGTTTTCTTTCGGAGACAAGTTTAGACGTGTCCTATGTGAGTTCTGGAAAACATTAAGCACGGTACGTTTGAGAAGTTAAAGTGTTTAGTGACCCTCAATCTGGTATAAGGAGAATTCGGTGAGCGAAAAGAAATGTAAATAGATGCTTCCTTTTTTGTATGAAAATTTAGGTGGGGTGTGTAAACTGCACTTATGTTGGCTTTTTTTAACGAAAAAAAATCCTTTTTTCATGCTCCAGTACTCGAGAAAATGATGAAAAGTAGGTTTGCCCTTAACTTAAGTAGCACTGTAAGGTTCTTTTGAGCTTTGTAATTTATTTTTGTACATATTTCTACTTTGTGTCTTTGAACCTCTAAAATGATGCAAGTCTTTACGAACTATTTACGTGCTTCCTGTTTATTTTGAGAAAGCATCCTTATCGCTTTGGACTTTTGAGGCTACTAAGCAAAGTACCTAATTAAAATATACTTATTTTGGATAGAAATCTATTTTTTAATGGTGGGATACCTACAACTGTAGACAGAGCATAAAACAGACAATAAAATAAAAAACGATCAAAAGTATAATCTATGAATCCATTCCTATGGGGTGAGTAATAGAAGCGGTGCCTCGCTTCTATCTATTACTCACCCCATACCGAAAGAGTGATGGGCAGGACAGGGAGCAAAGGCAACTGCATTCATCTCCTCTCGTCGATTACAGAGCTTGCAGAATGGTTACTACTGAAGCTTATACGGTGGAGATTAAAGGATGTCAGCAAAATAATGGTATTTAGTGTCTACGTTAGTACCATTAATATGATGACACAGTAATTCATGTCACTACCATTTTAATTTGCAACTAACATAAAGAAAAGTCGCTGCACCATATAACATTAGCAGACTGTGATCCATAAATGTCTGGAATATCGTAAGATTAGTGCTGTTTGAATTTTCGAAACTGCATATAACTCACACAAAAAGTTCGGATTCAATATACCCATCCCTACCGAAACTTTAACATTATCAACGAGATTGTGAGCAGTTACTGTCATCTGATGTCACAGGCGATAAAGGCAGATCGATTAGAACTGTCCCTACAGTATCTTCGGCAGTATGAACGGAATGGTGAGCGGTTACTGCAATATAATGACACAGGCAATGAAATCAGATCGAATAGCACTATCCCTACAGAATCTTTCGCAGTATGATGGTGAGTCAGTTACTATCATCTGACGTCAGAGGCGTTGATGGTGGATTGAATAGCACTGTCATTACGGAATCTTCAGCTGTACAAACAGGATGGTGAGTGAGTTACTATCATATAACGACACAGGTGATGAAGGCAGATTGAATAGCACTATCATAGAATCTTTAGTAGTATGAATGGGATGGTAATCCAGTTGCTATCACCTAATGTCGCAGGCACTGAGGGGGATCGAATGGCACCATCCATACAGAATCTTCAACAGTGTAAACGATATAGATAGCAGTTACTGTTACCCACGTGCGGTGACACTGGCAGATTATGTTATACAGGAAATCACAGACTGGTTCAAACGGCAGACTAGTTCGTTTTTCGAGTCCACCATTACCAACTTGACAAGAGATGGAACCATTGCCTAAATGGAAACGGTGATTATTTTTGAATAAAGAAGTTTATTGCTATCTATGGCTGAATTGTACTAACATTTGAACAAACCAAATAGAATCGAAGATAACATTCACAAAGTAAAAACTTTTTATACCGCTCCTCTGTGGTTCTATCCTGAACGTACATTCATGCCAAAAAATATGACTTTATTATTTAATTTAATTTAAAACCTTTCAGTTTTTATTCAAATCTGTCTTAAACATTAATTACTGATTGAACTCACTCGCCGACGTACTCTAAAACCGACTTAATGTAAATAAATAGTTTTTTGGCATAAAGGCAATAATTATAATTTATAATATGTCTTCATGATATAAGGTAAATTTTGAAATCTAGGGATATTTGATTATCTCATTTTATCAAATTAAAATTCGGAACAGATCGACTTATGTATTCAAACTTATTTGTTCAATAGTTAGTTGGTGTCAGATATTTTTGTTGTCTCGATTTACTCAACCAAAATATAGAAAACTTCAGTGACGGGTGCCATTACTTTTGTTTAAAAAAACACTTTAAAGTTTCAAACCAACGCCCTGTTGAAAATCATAAACACCATTTTTAATCCTCCTCACGTAAAAGCTCAAAAGCACAGGACCCTAATGAACGCTTTCTTCCCTAAAGTTCCTCTCGCAAATTAAACTTGTTTTCTTATCTTTAAAGCTTTCGAGATACTTAAAAATTTTATAATATCTCACAAAGAGCGGTCACAAAAGATAAGATAACGATGAATCCAACCCTTGTGTATCGATTTACCGCTCGATATCGATGGAAAGCACGCGAAACGATAGACGCTTCCACGCGACTATGAAAGATATTTAACCCTTGCACAGTTCCTTTTTTAGAAACATAAAAAAGGGGACTTCCCCTGAGATAATTTAAATAACTTATATGGATTTTTTTCCTCCGACAGAATGAAGGTTAGCGGTGAAAAATAAAGTCGAAAAAGTGGTAAATCATATTCCACGCACGCTACAGAAATAAACTACCTTTTATAAATATATATACCAGATATAAAGTGAAAACACAAAAGTGCTTTTATGCTCTTCGGAGAAAGGAACTGCAGGTTTTTTATTTCTAGACACTTTCTCTTCTTTTTGTTAATACTGTCTTTATTTTTTCGGGTTCTCCAAATCCAATTGCGTAGTTCGGGAAAGAACCGCTACTGCAAAATAAAATAACCAGATTGCATTTTTCCTGCTAGTTTTAGCAGTCTTGAAATAAAGCTGGTTGGGTACATTTCCCGGAGTAAATGAGGTAGGGTGAAAGAGTGAAGTAAAGTTATTCGTTTGGGTATACAAAGTAATATCGTATGTTCCTTTTTCGTCGTTTCTTTTTTTTCTCGATTGAATAAGATTTTCGTGTTGATGTTCAGCATTCGGGAAAATTAAGATGATTCGTACAGATGAATAGATTTAAATCGAAACAAATATTACTTTTACTGTGATTTTAGAGTAATCTGTATGAACCCGCGTCGATGAATGTGTGCAAATAATTTCCCCAAGTTATTTTCTTCCGCAGCCCAATTATGATCTTCAGTGCAAAGAAAGATTAAACTTCCATACAGGGTTTTCGCTTTAGATTTTTTAGCATGTCACTTTTAAGATTTTAACCCTCCAAGTGGTTTCTACAAGGTATCTAGTCCATCAAGATCTGACCAATTTTGCTAGAGACGAGAAATCTCGTCAAAATATTGCCGATTTTTTTATGATGGCGAAATCAAGATCTGGTCAACTTTCTTCTAATGACAAGGCACTTCTAATGACGATCTCGTTCATCAAAATCTGGTCAATTTTGCTAATGATGAGATGATACAGCGTCGAGACAACGACCAGGAGGGTAAAGCAGGAAGCTACAGTATTTTTCTAAATAATTAGACTGGAACTTGCTAAGGTCCCGGTTGCCATAGGAATCTACCGAGAGCTACGGGAATAGCTTGCTTTTGTGTTCTACCCTACCATTCGGGTTGGTGATCAGGGTATAGCTTATAAATCGAAAGGTTCCTTGTTAGAATCCGGGGTAAAGTATGGATGTTTGTCAGTCAGGTGTGAATGTGAAGCCTCTCTATAAACAGGTTGTGCATGGTATGTTATGGTTAAATGCATGGTATGTATTTGAGGTGTAACATGAATCCCCCTGTGGTGTGCCAAGGTAATACCAAGAGGTTAACAATTTCGCCCTTGTAGTGCCTTGATGACAAAAGCAGCAAGTTCAAATTGGCCGGGCATTTGTAAAAAAAAATGTTTTCGTGTTCTCCCTGGGCATGACTACCTGCAAAATCATCTCTACCCAGTTGGATTGTCGTACTCTCCCACTTGCCCTCTGTGTGGTCTTTCAGACATGACAGAATCCTACCTTAATAGTTGCCTGACTTTACTGACATCGATGTGAATAATATTGCTGATAGAGTTCCAGATTTTATTTCTGTTTCAAGACTATATTGGGCTGCCTGGAAGAGACTTGTGGAAAGAATGATGAGGCCTGACATGGGTTAAAAAACTAAATGTGTCCCATTTTTAAAAAAGAATTATTTTGCACCATCATTTTTAAATATATAACTGTTAGGAAGAAAAAATTCACTTACTATGACAGTATTTTAGAAATTTTGTTGTCCTCATTAAATTTTTAGTTACTGCTGATAGACTTTACATGTAAAGTAATATTACATTTATTTTTTGTCCAATCATAACACAAATCGTAACAAAATTTCTAATGTAATGACACAAATTCCAAAATTCAGTTACAAAGTAAGGTTGAACGTTTGCATGCTTCCTTCCTACTTGTCAAGTATTAGTTTCGAATGATTATAAACTACATCATAAACTACATTAAAAGCTTCGCTCATACAATATCTCAGCAAGTGATAGAAACACAGTGGCCTTACCATCAAAAGCACCATCAGCAAAATGAGACGTCTATGTGAGAGGAACCTGATACATCTTCAATAGATCCTTTCACATGTTGATCTGCAAGGGAACGAAACCGCCTAACTTTTGTCCAAGGAGGAAAGTGTATCTGCGTTAATGCCAATGTCAGACTTACCTATAAAGAAATTGCTTTGTAAAATTAAAGTGAGTGTGAAGAGTATTCAGATCACTCCTTTGACTCATGACTTGTACGCCTGCAGTCAGTTTGGTGAATGCCTGGATAAAATGGGCAGCAAAAAAGACCAGACTGCATCTTGTAAAGCATCGCGTCAGATATTTGAAGTCAATGAAAATCGAATAGGGTTTCAAGCATTTTTCTCTTTTAAATGCAATTCAGCTCAGAACTCGCCGGAGGACATCATACCCTGTCTCGGCTGTCCCTCAGACCAGCTTATTTACCATCATGAGCTGGTTTTTGAGAGCCCCAATAATATTAGACTTGGGCTAATAGACTTGGGTCTTTTTATTTATGCAACGTGAGATAAAAAACATGAGGAAGAGCTTCACTCAGCCCAAGTAATTTCAGTAACTTATATAATGATAAATGGGAAATACCACTACATATTTCATATTAAAGTTCGTTGGCTTTCACTAGAAAAAGTACTTCCAGCTTCTTTAATTGCACCAAGAGATAGAAAATGATAAAAAAGTCAATTTCATCCCGTTGATCGCTTTTGAAACTCCTGTTGGTCTTTTGCATAGACGTAACTCTCCGACATCTTCCTCTTAGAATGGCTTGAAACTTTCCTTACGAGCGAAGATGTCACCACATTTAATGTTAAAGATATGAAAGAAAATGAAATTATGGAAGAAACGTCTCGATAATCACAACTGAGTTTCTCTTTGCTAAATGTTTTGACGATAGCATTTGGCGATAAAATTCTTGTAGAGATCCTTAAAAACATGAAAGAGCACTTACAAGAACTTTGAAAATATTTCCAAAAGTATAAAAAAGTAAAGGATAAAATATCTTTCTGAACTAAATTAATATAGTGAAATAAAGTTTGTGTCCAGGAGAAAGGTTTGTCTTCTAATTACACGTTAAGTTGAATTTTAATTGTCCTGGACATCCCTCAGAAGCTGTAAATTATTCATTGAATTCTCTTTTGTTTTTTATAATTCTTGAATAATAAATTTGAGTGGATTTTAAATCAAAATGTGATTATAAATTTTGTTATACATTTAATTTATACTAGTATTTGGTGGAAAATAGACATAGGCTTAACTTGGAACCAGGTGTGAGATTACGTTATTTCAGTTTGAATTCGATATTTAGACTTAGATGTTAGGAAATTTAGATATTATCATTTTTTGTGACATTAAATAACATTGTCTACATGCTTTTTAGTTCTTTATTCTTACGTATGTTTAAAATTATTTGAATTTACTCAAATTCAAATAATTGATCGTGATACTATATAATACTTTTAAATGTGACTATTCTTATTGTTTGAAACTATAAATAAGTGTGGAAGTTGAAGTAATTGCATTAGAAAAATCAATAATTTCATTAGATAAGTAACTGCAGTAGATTTGATTCTTATAGTAAAATATAAATTATCAGCAAAGGGAGGTTTTGGAAAAGAGTTAGCATTTATGTGGTCTGCTTTATCTATTCCAGTAGTGCTTGTGGTTGGTTGACTTTGGGTTTTATAACTCAAGGGCCATACTTGGAGAAGCTACATCAAGCAAAAGGCAGGCAACATCAAGTAATCCACATACACTCACAAAGTTTTGATGACACAGAAGAAAGAAATATCCCAGGAAGGAATCGGACCTGCGCCACCTACAAATTGCAGATAGCAAGTGATACTGAGTCAAATAATACTTGTGAAACGCAATTCTAATGTAAGCATTCTATACGTATACAGGTGTTTCGAAAATATCTGGTCAAATTCTAAAGAGTGGTAGAGGGGCCCAAAAAACATTTTGATAAATTTTAAAATAATTTTTTTTAATTTTCAAAACATTTTTAAAATAAACAAATAAACAATCGTCCGTTCAAATTCCGTTTACAGATCCATATATGAGATGCATATCTGCGAGCTCCGAATTCGTGTAGCGATGTATGCAGTTGAAAATCCGAGGGGGAAATGATGCCTTAAGCTACAGAAACCATGTGTTCGACTAACTGACCCCTCTACCACCAAAACTCGGCATTTCTGGACACACATTCTTGGACAAAAAATGCTTATTTTGGACCCCTCTACCACTCTTTACAATTTGGCCAGATATTTTCAAAACACACAGTATTTATACATTGGTACATTGAGTATATCTGTTTGAAGAAATGCAAATTAAGTGTCTATATTGTACTATTCGTGTGAAGTCCACATGTGCGAAGCAAAAAGCTTACTTTAGAGAGACAAATCAAATCAAGCCTATATGTTTTCTAAGATATTTATTAATATTTATTACCTTTTCAGAGTATCTACATGCAAGTACGTTTATTTTTGTAAAACATTTTCTACAGTAATAAAATTTTTTTCTTAATCTTCATTGATGCAATGGCTTTACTCACTCAGAATACAAACTCTTCATCCATCTGCATGCTACACACGTTTTGTGAAAGATGCTTCAATTTGTCAAAATCTCAAACTAATTTCTCTAGATATTAACGTGCCTGGATATCAACTCCATAATATATGTTATACGTGAAACCCTCACTTTCGAAAACATACGGCCTACAATGAATCTACCATTTTAAAATCAATTGATAAGTATCCATAAAATATCATTTCCACGCATGAAAAGTTCCCAGTTCCATTTCTCAACACTTATATCTACTAAATATACAAATCTCGACTCACAATTACCAAGGAGTCGGATCACACGAAATCGTTCAAAGGTACGCGTTCAGAACTTTTGAATATTCATATTAAACAGAGGAGCTTTCAGAAGGGGGTAGCAAATATTATATCCCATTAATAACTGTTTTCTGTGCTATTCGCAATCTATGCATCGTCAGGAAATATAGCTTTCTTATGGGTGAAGGAGTATGCTTTCAATATATTTCGATCTCACCTCTGGCTTTACTAGACTGCAGAGAAAGTGATGATTTTCCGGTGATTTCAATCCGGTAGAAGCTTCTAACCTTTTGGACTGACTGATTGCAGAAAATGATTGAAATTCTAGTAAGAACTGGGTAAATCTTCTGACAAATAGACATACTTCACAACGTGCAATGTTTTAGTTAGGTCATATATCCGATTAAGTAATCCGATTTGTTGATTCGTGTTATGTGAATTGAAGCGTATCTATATCCTTCGTATTGATGCGATTAATAGTTTATGCAATAATTTTTAAACAGTGTGGCTTTCACATTAAAAACTAAAAACAACATCACGGGGTCTTTCAAAGCTTCTTCTACAAACTTTTAAGGGAGGTATAGAACACAAAATTGAACCGTACTCACAAAGGACTGTATGTTCTCCACTACAGCCAAGATTTTCTTGAGGCGTTGATTATTTTGGGCCATAGATACTCTGAACGCTGCTTTCTTAGGGGTTACATGTATCATTTCAGATAGATGGCATGCTCTTAAATCGTGATACGGCTAACAAAAACGAGTGAGCCGCTGTGAGGTTGTATCGGAAACGGTTCCCAGACATCTGTGTGTTGATTCACTAAATTTTGTGTGCTTTTACCAAACTGTGTGACGCCAGAAAATTCCTCCGAAACCGGCATGACACCATTCGGCTATGGTCAACACGTACTCTTACCAATGGAACTTCTTCCCACTCCTGCCATGCATCGATTCCGTCAGGCGTACATTGATGAAAACTTGGTAGGTTGTGTCGAAGACACATGCAGTAGTTTTGACATGAATACTCGGGCCTCATTTCGGATTGTGGAATGAATGAATCAGACATGAAATTTGAACAATTGTGGATGAATATTCAAGTTTGAATGATTAAAGTGCAGATTGATATTAATTGTTGTTGAAAGATTGTCGTTGTTCAATGTTAGTTGTAGCTGTCGAATGACACCATTTACGCAATCTTCACTCCAGGTAATCCAAAATTACAATGGCCCAAAGTTCGCTTAGCACCGTAGAATTTTGACATATTGCGGACGCCCTTCTCGGTGCACCTGACCTGCGCACTCGGTCTGAAGGTCATCAAGTCCGGCCCATCTTCTGGTTGTTTCTTCTAATTCTAAAATTACTAGGGGTGTTCAAATGAAAAGGTACGAAACGACACTGTGGGTATAATTGAAGTCTTTATTCAAAAGTAATCACCAGAGGACTGAGCACAACTATCCTACTGTTTCACGAGCCGAAGGATTCCCTGTTCCCAGAATTCCTGTGGCTGTGACAAGAGCCAGTCCTTCACTGTGTCCTTCAGTTCGTCGTCCGAGTTGAAGCGCTTCCCTTTGAGATGTTTTTTAGCGGACAAAACAGATGGAAGTTGTAGGGCGATATGTCCGGGCTGCAGGGCGGATGCTCAAGCTGCTCCCTCTTGAACTTGGCCAGTACACTTTGTGTGACCCTGGAGACGTGTGGACGCGCGTCATCGTGGCGCAGAATCACTCCCTCCGTGAGCAGCCCAGGCCGTTTGCTCTTGATGGACTTGCGTAGGTTACGGAGTGTCTCACCTACCGGTTTAACACCTTCCGCAATCAGAAATCTGATAACACCTCGCTGCTCCTCAATCGTCGAACTTTGCAATGTGAACTCCATGATGTCCTCACACGCACTGCCGAGTCAATTGGACGGAACATACAACTGCCTGCTTCTCTCCTGCGTCATGTGCGGGCACCCGCGCATGCGCACAACCACGCCGGTACTCGTGCATTCGCTTCCTTAGATGTCTCACTACGTTATCCCAAAGCGGCATATTCAAATTTCAACCGGTTTGGTTTTTACGACGTTTCGTACCTTTTCATTTGAACACTCCTCGTATAAGACACAGTTGTAAAGCTTTTTTGTAAAGCTAGACTTTTATGCATGCCCCCAGTACTGTTCCGATTTTAAAAACGAATTCATGTGAAAAACTATCCAGTTACTTCACACAAACTTCTGGTAAAACACGGGCGAAGTAATAATGGAATAGAAAAATAAAAACCCGATCTGAAAATAAATAAAAATCTGTTTCGAAACATCAAAGGTTCAGAACTCGACAAAAATGGCTGTTATTAAATAAACTGTTATTAGATAAACAAAGAGGGAAAAGAGTGAGGAAGATGCAAATGACACATCCTTCCTTTATTGTGATAATCTATTTCAAAAATAAGCATCCCAGGAAAAAATGTTGTTTTACGAAGCACCTGTGCAGACGTGGTCCGGAAATAGTGTAGTTGTGTCGGAATGATTTAATTTCATTTTTGCGACTACATTAATATCCTTTTTGTCAAAATATTTTTCTGAGGATTGCTATGAGTAGTCTTCTAATCATTGACATCTGAAGCTTATCTCCAGGTTTATTTCATGTTTGTGTATTATGTTTATTTCTAGTTTTTTAGAGGAAAATTTTGATGCTATTTTAATTATTTTCTTCAATTATTCAGTTTTGGATATCTTATACATTATTGTATCATTTTGTGGGAGTTAGGAGTCCTGCATTTGAGGTTTTCGACATGTCTTAAGAAAATAATTGGAATTTTAAATGTAACACATTTTCAACGATTTTTCTTTCCAATTCCCCCAAATAAAGGATTAATTTATACCTACAGCTTCTTTATTTACTTCATTCTCATTCGGTTTACGAATAATCTGGTTTATCATACTATTTCGAAGTTTCTTTCACTGGAAAGGTTTGGCATTTGAGGTTTTCGACATGTCTTAAGAAAATAATTGGAATTTTAAATGTAACACATTTTCAACGATTTTTCTTTACAATTCCCCAAATAAAGGATTAATTTATACCTACAGCTTCTTTATTTACTTCATTCTCATTCGGTTTACGAATAATCTGGTTTATCATACTATTTCGAAGTTTCTTTCACTGGAAAGGTTTGGCATTTGAGGTTTTCGACATGTCTTAAGAAAATAATTGGAATTTTAAATGTAACACATTTTCAACGATTTTTCTTTACAATTCCCCAAATAAAGGATTAATTTATACCTACAGCTTCTTTATTTACTTCATTCTCATTCGGTTTACGAATAATCTGGTTTATCATACTATTTCGAAGTTTCTTTCACTGGAAAGGTTTGGCATTTGAGGTTTTCGACATGTCTTAAGAAAATAATTGGAATTTTAAATGTAACACATTTTCAACGATTTTTCTTTACAATTCCCCAAATAAAGGATTAATTTATACCTACAGCTTCTTTATTTACTTCATTCTCATTCGGTTTACGAATAATCTGGTTTATCATACTATTTCGAAGTTTCTTTCACTGGAAAGAATAAAAATAGTTCATTTTGTCAATGTTTATAATAATTATCTTTTTCTAACAGTTTGGAAAAACTGAGAATTTGATAATTAAACCTCCAAGAAGTTTCGACGAGATTTCTCGTCCAAGATCTGATCACTTTTGCTAATGACGAGGTAACTCACCAATCAAAATCTGGTCAGTTTTGCTGATGACGAGACAAAATTGCCCTATTACGCCAAGGGGAATGAAGATTCAAGTAGGAAAAACAAATTATCCCTTGCCTAGACTTAATAAACAGCTTAAAGCAGGTTTTTGCACCAGAGAAAACCACCAGGAGTGTTAAAGAAACATCAACAAAGGAGGGTTTATGATCATTGAGGATCGTAAAGTTATCGATATCATGTTAAACTCCGGAATGCGAAAATAGCAACATTTGAGGAGAGCAAAAACACAGTTTTAACCCTCCTGATGGTTGTCTCGTTGAGGTATCTCATCATTAGAAAAACTACCCAGATCTTTATGAACGAAATATCTCGTCATTAGAAGAAAACTGACCAGATCTTAATCTCATCATCATAGAAAAATCGGCGATATCTTGATGGCGAGATATCTCGTCATTAGCAAAATTGGTCAGATCTTGATGGACGAGATATCTCGTCGAAACTACTTGGAAGGTTAATTGGTAAAAGTATGCATATTCGAAACTTCTGCATAGCCGTTTTCTGGTTTCCTACAAATTCCACGATTTGTCACCGGACATATTGCCCAATGCAATAGTAAGGCAGCGAATATAAAAAGCATCATTTTCACATTTGATAGTTTAACATGGTATCGACGAAGTGATAACTTCAACGATACCACAAAGTGATGCAGCAAAAAAAAAATCTGTGCAAAAATGAAAGCTCGCAGCAAACCATCTAAGATACATAATACTTATCTAACTTCCATGAAATTATGCTTCAAAGTGCTTAGTAAAGTTTATTTATTCTAACAAAGTTATAACTTATTACCAATTGAAAATATAAATCTCTAGAATTTAAATAAATATTCCCTTAAAGTATTGGGATAGTTATGCAAATACGAGAACAAACAAACCCACTCAAATTAAAAGAACTCCACTCTAGAGTTTTCAATACGTATTTCAAACTAATGACATCTTTACACACACTATCATCCTATTCGGCAAAATCTGTATCAAAGCTAAGAGAATCAAGCTAAAAAGATTTACTTATGTTTTATTCCTTTTCAATCTCATAAAGCTAGTAGATTTAATTTATGACATTTGTTTCGTTCTTTCGATTTTAAATAAAATGCTTTTAAGCTCTTAAGAGGATTTCGCTACATCTTTGATATTGGCTGAATACACTATTAACTTCAAATCAGTGACGAGTCGTATGGTTTTTATGTAATCCTCTTGAAAGTTCCCCTTGAAATGCACTTGACATCCAATGATAGTCATTGTATTAAAGATCTAAGAGAAATGTGAGGGCTTACTGAAATCAAGAACACACACACTTTACTAAAAGTGAATGAGAAAAAAATGCATAATTTTATAAGAAAGCCTCTCTAATGTGTATTTAAAAGTTATTAATCATCATTTAGCATTTAATTCATTAACTGAATCAATTAATTGTATTTATTGACAAGGCAATTTGTTGTCATTTAACATCACTACAAACTATGAATATAGTCCGGCTACCGCGAGAAGTTGAGTTGCGTGATTTTGTACAAGTCTATTTCATAGAGGAGATATAAGAGTAAGTAATGGTAACCATTTTATGTGCCCAGGATCACTTGACCAAAACTAGTAGTAACATAATCCTTAGACTACTTCCCTGTGCCAGGAGGAAGAGAACATTCATCATCTGGTTGGTCTACGGGACGGGAGAAGACGCCCATCCATTGATACATCATCTCGTTGATCCGCGACATAGTAGTAGGCTTTGGCAGTTTCACCATTCTTGTCACCACACTACAAGAAAGCACGTTCATGCATCTACCCTGTCATAAGATGTTATATCGCCAAACGAGGTGATGAAATGCCAAATCGACCAACCAAGTGGATTTTCCCCAGGGAAGTCACGTGATTTCAAGTCGATATGTTCGTCACGCTTTTTGAAGCTCCTCTCGATAGCAATGTTCATTTTACTTTTATGTTTCACTTCTATGGTCTATTCTTTAAATTAGGTAATAGGCTGGAATGTAAACAGTGCCTCCACAATTGTCCTTTATCACCAATTCTGGCTCTAAGTTTTTTGTTCGGTGACAACAGCAATAGCAGCGATAAAGAGTTGGCGCGGAGAAAATCACTCATGAAGATCACTATTCATGCTTTTGGTATGGCAGCCCTTTCTCCGACGAGCTTTCAATCAGACCTAGTCAAAAATAGACTGTCTCAAGGTTGACTGCCTTCTTGTCGGCGCCTAGCTATACCAGTGAATGCATTTTAAATTATGCATTAACTGTAACTATAATATAGAATGAGATGTTCTTTACTTTTTAGATGTAGATATGAGAGAGATTTTCAGTGTAAACAAACAAACCAGACAAAAGACGAAGAATTTACTTCCTGTCACCCAAATGATCTCGCATGATACATATCGGAAATACCTTAAAATATACTTTTCCGCAGTATGAGGAAAAGCCATGAACACAAGATGTCTGTCCTCTAATTCGGTGGTGCAACGCGGCTGCTACAGTCGTTCACATCGGTCAGTTCGTCCCTTTTGCACTCACAGATTCCATATTTACATCACTGCTGCTTCATTTCATCCAACACGAGCATCAATTCCTCGAAGGAATAATCCGCAATCCTAATAAGCCACAATTCTTCCTCTGTCAAACTCAGAAACATACTCGTATGACTGTTGCCTTTTCAACGAGGCATAATTAATCTTTATACGCAAAGAAGAGATAGAAAACACAATTTCAATATTTAAAATCGACTCTGTTCTGTATTGTTATATTGCTGACAAAGAGGGTTGCTGGCGCATAACTTGCATATTCTCTGCAGTGCTAATCACTTGCATATCCTTCCATGATCCACGCATCTTAAAAATTTCAAGGTTAGTAGATGTTTCCTTCATAGTGTCAGATTTTCGATGGTCAGTAGTGTATAGTCCTTTAATTGCATCCTTTTTATAGTAATACAACTACTAAGAGAGTAGAAGTAAATTTGTTACGTAACGAATTATAAAAAATTTTAAACACGAAAATGTATCTTATGTATTCGAAGTGTGTGATGATGACTGATAGTATTTTCACAGAAGCTAATGAAAATACCCCATAACATTTTTGAATTCAGTCATTCTTTGGTTAAATTAGTTCAATTTAATAGGCTTTACTACATTAATCATGACTACTCTATTTATAAGACATTATATTTCCTTCTAAATAGCTTTAGTTACATTAATTGTTTGTTCTTATTCTAGGCCAGGAGATGCTCTATTATTCCATTGGAAGCCACTCGGTTTTTTACTGATGGAAGTAAACTGGAATATGGCATCTGTAGAAATCAATCTTTAATTTTGCAACCGAATAAATATGCTGTTAAAATTAACAAAAGAAATCCAAACAATAGTTCCAACTATAGAGATGAATTGATGGTAATCTCTATTTCACTTAAAACCATTGGAATCTCCGAAAAGGAAATCTGGTTAATGACAGATGGCTTCAGTACATTGGAACACTTGGAAACTGACTATGCATTAAGGGATCCTACTTTCATTGCGATAATAGAACTCTCTAGGCGTTCAAGACATTTCCCGGTACATTTGATGCGGATTCGTTCTCATGTGGGAATACCGGGTAATGAAATGGCGGAAGGACCTAGCAGGTCCTTAACTTAAATTTACCCGAGGGAAACCCACTTACCTTTGAAGAAGTGGACAATTGTACTAAAAAGAAAGTCTAGGATAGGCCACAACACTACTCGAACAGAGGACGAAACCAAGAGTAATAGCCTACTTTAAGTTTTGTAGAGTTGTTTCGTTGAGTTTTTATGGTTCAAGGGCTATATTTGGTCAAGTCGCGCCAAACAACATCAAGTAAATGGACATACACACATACAAGAGGTATACTTACACACAGGGAGTGGTTTATTGCCATACAAAGAGAGGTTACTACTAAGTTATGAAGAGAACAACAAACATTATCAAGATTTAGAACTGGTCACACCAAGGTTACGAAATATGTGACAAGGAAATAAGATTTATTCTGACTGTCACAATTGTCAGGCTAGTAACAGGACTTGTCCTGACCACGTACTAAATTGTTTTCGGGGGTCATGGAAGAACATTATTGATGATACGAGATTTCTTTTGAGCATTTTTTGCTGGGGGGACATCATCGAACCTGTTTAATTTTAATTCCGGGATCAGAAAAGCTGTTTGTTAATTTGGGGTAGGATTTGTAAACATCATCTATTAAAGGCTATACCACTCGTCACATAATATTAGATTTCAGTTCTAAGTGAGAATATTACTTTGATTGTGCAATTAGGAACACATACATATTACTGCGGTTGAGAACATGAGAACTTGAAAATAATGACTTTAGAAAGGATAATAGTGTTTTAATACTTTTCCAATTGAGTCAGAACTGAACTTGTACTGCAAAATGATTCAGAACGAAAAGGCATTCCAGTTGTAGAATTAAAGAGAATATGAGTTCCTTTTACACTCGAAAACATACTTCATGAATATTGAGATCATTAAATTCTGTAAAGCTCGAGAAATTAGCATTCACGAAAAGAGCATCCGATTTAAACCCGGGCAATTAAACCGACGCACAGTCATCGCAAAACCCGAAATTTCGAGCCTCTTTTTCAACCGACAAAATGCTCAAAATACTCCTCCAAATTTATAATTGCGATCGGCATCGGGAGTAATCAGAATTGCAAATGCAAATTACAAAGAACAGAAACCAAACAAAATGGGATTCAAAATGGCTTCCCCCACCAACGCAAAACGTGATTTGGGCTATTTTTCCGCACACTACAATCCAATCAGGCCTCGCCAGCGAGAGCAAAAATCTCATAGACGCATATCTGTCGCGTTGAAGCCTGTTTAACCAAATCATTTCCAACTGCGGCGTTACGCAGAGATTTTAAAGATTTTCTCCTTAATATTAATGACCTCAAATCTCAAGCGGAGAAGGTTCGGAATCTCTTCATTAAGCCCCGAACTTTTCTTTTCTGCTTCTCGTCAGCTCTCGATCCTAAATCATCAGAGGGAAGTCTCTTTGAAAAATTTCCTTTCAAGTTTAGGCAATAATTGAAAAGGATGATTCCCACTTGGATGAGGGAGGAAATGTATTAATACATATATCTCAATAACAAACCGTCTCATCCGATGAGATATTTTTCCGCATTCATCAGCGCAATCTGATGGAAAATGTCAGCAAGGATAGAGGAGGAATTAGTGAGTTTTCCATTTCATCTTTGAGGACCCTGCTTGACAGATCTCTCATCAAGCGTAAGGTATGGAATTTGGGGTAGGTATTCGAAATTTTCCAGATCGATGGACAAAAAGGAAAATTAATAAAATGTTATGAAGATTAGAATGTGCTTAATTTGATTGAGATATTTTGGGAATTTGACATCGAAAATATGGAGATTGATTAAGTTCCACATAGCCTTTGGTAGCAGTAGAAACTTATATACTTAGTTTCCTATTCTAATAGCAACGATTTCCAACCGGTGTGCCACAAAAATGGCACCTGTGTGCCGCAAGAGTGGCAATGGTGTGCTTTTGCCTAAGGTGGATCAATGGTTTCAACGGTTTAGTTTTGAACTTGTCACAAATATTATTTTCAAGTAGTCCCTGTAAAATGACTATTAGAGAGCACTATTTTTTATTAAAAAGTAAAAACAAATAACTTTAAAAGGATGTCTTAAAAAGCCACAGCAAGGTAAGTGGGAGTTCAATTAACGTCACACTGAAACAACACAACGGGCAATTGATGACGATCTGGGATCATTCCCGAAGAGAAAGATCGAGAAAAACACCTCGTATTTTTGAACCACATTCATATGACGAGTATAACACCTGAAAAAGGGGTAGGTAATTAGAAATTTGTTTTTGTAAATCATGCAAAATTATAGCTATTTTTGTCAGATTGGCAAAACGATATAATATAACTGTTGGTGTGTTACTGAATTTTAGTAGTTTATGTGTGCTATGAGACGAAAAAGGTTGAAAATCGCTGCTGAATAGGACCGTTTTTTCAACGTTTTAATGTGATTTTACGTTAAAAGAGTATTTAATTTTAAAACTCACCATATCCATCATTCTACATACAACTAGTTCTTTTCGTTAAGCATATATATTAAAAGTTCAACCTTATTTACAAAACAATACTGGATGTGTTTCCTAGCAATGAAAGCTAGACTGGAGACTTTCTGACAAGTTAGCTGTTGGTGGTAGAAATGTTGGAACGAACTTCCTGTACGTATTCCAGAACATGACATCACTTAGCTTATTTTCCAATACGATTTCAGCACGTCGCCTATAAAGATTCCAAGCAGCCTATAAGATTTCCAAATTGGAAAATGATTGTTGATTAGTCAACGCTAATTAGATTAAAAGCTAAACGTTGTCAGAATGGCGATAAACTGCATTTTAAGGTAATCCCAATATGTATCCTGCCGCGCGCGAGGGTATTTGGATAGCTAAAGTAAAATCATCGTTTTACGTCTAGTTTGTTTTCGGTTACACTGAAACTACCTCTCATAAATCGAAAGTAACTTAGAAAAATATTCAATTTTTTCTTGATGTTGCGAAGCTTTTCATGTTTTTTGATAGAACTGAAGTGAATTGAACTGCGCATTTTCAATTCCTATTAGTTAGTTTCAGTTCGTACTTCGCGAATGTAGTTTTTACTTCTTTATCTGCTTGTATATACTTTTGATTATGTCCTGTTATAATGTGTACGTACTGTATTCAATAAAAATGACTGGAAAACTGGAATTACTTGCTCTGAATGGAAGGCAGAGATCTCACCACCAAAAGGTTGATATCGAGTAGCTATTCTAACGATCCTAGAACGTGAAAAGGAGATTTGTTTTATGTTCTGACGTTTCACTTGATAGTAAAACAACATGTATATCTCATTTGAATCATCGGGAGTTCTATGATTCTATTTACCAACTAAGTAATGGAGCAAGTAAAATAATGTAATAGACCACTGGATGTAATAATAATGATTGCAAAAGTTTATTCATACGCTAACTTGCATGGTTATTATAAATTTTGATTTGCTCGTGAATAGCGTGACTACATATTCTGGTAACATCGTTTATTATTTGTTGTCTGCATGGGAGAACAAAATGTTATTTATGTTGCAAACAGAATATCGTTGGCTCACAAGTGAAACCCACTAAGTCAGAAAACAGTTCTGAGAAAACGAAGGGGATATTCTACTTCCAATGCTTTCCCTCTAAGTGCGTTTCTCAAAAATCATCAGCTTCATTTAAAGAAAAGTGACCTTTGTGGACTTTATCTGTCTACAGATCACCCTATTCTGGTCTAAAAAAACTAAAAATAGTCGTAATTGAAAATTTCGATTTAGTGTGTTTCACTAGTAAGCCGGTTATATTTAGTCACTTATGCTGCAAACACGAGAACTTTTAGAAAGTACTTTGTCAGTTATAACTTTATTATACACATGGATAGAATTTGATATGCTCCCAGTTTCACCCTTTGGTGCAGCTTGATCAAATATGGCCCTTGCGTCATAAAAACCCAACCAAGTTCAAATATGCATAAGAATGCATTTCAAGTTAAATTCGTTTGCGAAAAGACACTATTTGAATTTGAAAAAAAAATAATGACATCACAACGTACTGTAAACTAAGAGATATCCATTCCAATCCAAAATTATCCGACTGACATAATCATTAAAAAACACGTTTAATTAAAATTTCAAAAGCAGTTTCATCTGCTCTACGTCAGACATTCTACACTAATTCTAATACTATATCAAATCCAGGGTCTCTTCAATGCCATCATACGACCAATACCATAAGTGCTCCGAAGTATTTAAATATTAGAAATCACAGGAATGTGGTGTTTCGAACCCCCATTTGCAACCAGGAACACACGCAGTCGTGCCATTTCTCACCGTTAGGGGTCGCAATATCGCCATGCTTCCCACATCTAATGATCAAAGAGACAATGCATGTGCCCACTTCAACGCTGGTCAGGCATTCAATTAACTTTAATGCATTCACCGCAAATTCAGATTGCAGTCTCTTGCAGTAATGCGTATTCAATAGTTTCCACCGCCGGTTTGGAAGCCGTGGTTCTTGTCTGTTCATCTTAATGCTCGCTATCTGACCAACGCTAATGATTCTCGGTACTGGGTTGTATTTTGGTAAGGTTATGGACGCGTTTGGTAGTTTACGCTGTAGTTGTGATGAGACATTATGGTGATGAGACATTATGGAAGGACGTAATCTGTCTCCCTGTTTTTGTGTTGGAGGAAGTTCATTGTATACCATGAGTCAGAATTTGAAAGAGTTGATGCGATTTGTAGCATAAATGAACTTTATGTAATAGCTTTATCATGATATTATATTAACATATACTTTTGTCTTGAGTTGTATTTGGTAAAGTTATGGAAGTTTGCTAGTTTACGTTGTTGTTGTGGTAAGACATTATGGTTATGGAAGGACATAATCTGTCCACGTTTTGTGTTGGAGGATATTCACTGCATACCATTAGTCAGGATTTGAAAGCATCTTGAAACAGATGATGTGATTTGCAGTATAAATGAACTTTATGTATTAACCTTTTCATGTTATTGTATTAACAGATACTTTTGTCTTGAGTAATGATAGGTGTGTGGCTACCGATTATTTCGTTGTAATTGACGTGACGTCATAGACTACAAACGTCGATCTTTTAATGAAGTAGACTGAGCATGTGCAGGAATCTTCATGTTATTTCTCCCGATCGTTCAGTTTGAAGATCTACCACGCGGTGTTGGTAGAAAGCACGAATCCTATTCTACAGCTAATTATTGACGGGCTATTGTGACTATCGAGTTTGATGAAAAACACTCGCTTCCTCTTCGATAGCCAATCGGCCCAAGTCGATTCCCAAGTCCACGTGATTTACACTTCTGAGAAGATACTACTGATAGGTAGTTGAATTCACGTCTCACTGGAGCAACACAATGGACTATTGAACTTATGCTCCATCCATTTCATTAGAAGGTCGATGCTGTTTTATATGAAACACAAAGAACTGTAGTATTCCAGACAGCAATAGCTATTTTCTTTGCCTAGACATTTGTTTTCTAGAATTCGCAAGTAACTGTATTTCATTTTAGATTTTGCCTCCTTTTTTTTAAATTTGAATCAGCATTTATATATCAGTTAAAATATCCGATGCGATCATTTGATGTATCAATCCAATTACTTCCAAACATATAATCACTATGAAAATAACTCAAATAAAGGATGAACCCCCGGAAGGGCTCAAATGCAGTGGGTAAAAACAATTCTACACTACTCGGAAGTCTCATGATGCTCAGAGGCTTAAATCATTAGTAATATTTAAAAGCTTGTATTAAGGATTCATGTGAATAAAAATCAAGACGTTCAAATTAAATAGTATAAATTTATTCAAGATATAACTCAAGGATTTATAAACATTTATTTCCAATTCAGTTATTTAAATTATTTTCTCTTTTCCTAATTAACCAAATTCAATCAATACCAAAATACTTATTATTTTAATGCTTCACTAAAAGACCAGTATTATATTTCGGTCTTCAGTCTGTTTTTCAAGTATTTGCATGCACTATAAGTATGAACATTCATCTTTTATGATAAATCACTCAATTTAATGTGCATAATTAATGTGCGCAAGAGGACTTTAAATTTACAATTACTTAAATGTTACGATGACTTTATTCTATGATATCTTATATGAATGTGAAGTTCAGTGATAGTGAAACAGGGCTTTAAAGAACACTGAGAATCTTTAAAAGGTAAAATATTGAATTAAAAAATAGCAATTAAGGACAGGAGAGTTACAAACATATTTAAAACAACACAAAGAAAGGATGTCCGTCTGCAATTCAAGTCTTCTTCCTTAGACGTACGAAAGCGTTCTCCTTCTAGAACGTTATTCCAACTCTTTCCGCCGAAATCGCTCGTGTTCTTCTGGAATGTTCTCGTAACTCGTTATACCGGAAGTCGCTCGTGTTCTGCTTCTGGAATGTTCTCGCAACTCCTTCTACCGGAAATCGCCGGTGTTCGCCGTTGATGAATCAGAAGTGGGACGAATCACGGGGTATCATAAACATGCAGTTGGGCTAAATTAGCATTGTTAGTGCTAATAAGAAATATTTTTCTTTCCTTCATTTCTAGTTCATGAGCTCTCGACTTCAAGCTTCAATATCAGAGTCAATTGACTCAAGAGTAAACATTGAACACACATTTTGGCAACCATAATTACCAAAGCACACAATAAGAACCTAATAGGAACATGAGTCACTAAGCAAAACCACCACTTAAAGCTCACTTTATTTCTCTCAGTTACTTTGAAAATGCATTCGTGAAAATAAACGACAGGCTTTTGTTCTTCATTACACAAATCTTATACCATCAATCATTCGATTTTTATGTACGATTTTAATGAGATGCAGGGCTAAACTTCTACAGTAATATACAGATTACGATTATTTTGTTCTACGATGCATTATATGAAAGTTGAGGGATCATGAACTTGAAATAATGAAACGGTAGATACTTCTATGCAACACTATAACAATAATCTAGCCAAACTACTCATTTGTATAAAATATCGTAGAATAAAGTCATCGCTATCTTTATATTCATCTTTTACGATAAATCATTCAATTTTAAATGTGCATAATAATGAGCACAAGAAAGCTGAAATGAAATTCTACAATGATATGAACATAGCGATGACTTTATTTATATTTTATGCGAATTTGGCTAAATCAGCAGTGTAGTAGCGTTACCAAGAAATATTTGCCATTTTCTTCAACTCGAGTTCATGAGCTCTCGACTTTAAGCATCAAGATCAGAGTCAACTGACTCAATGAGTAAATTTTAAGCTTTCGACAACCGTAATTACCAATGCACACAATGACTGCATAATGGGAACATGAATAACTAATAAAACCTCTCACTTGAAGTTCACTTATATTCGACTATTCAGTACTTAGCTACTTTGAAAACACACATAAAAATAAAGAGAGAAGTGAACAGGCTTTTGTTCTATACATTCATCTTTTGCAAAAAAATTATTTTATTTCAATGCGCATAATGTGCGGCAACAAGGCTAAAATTTTACAATAATATAAAGATAACGATAACTTTGTTCTATGATATTTTATATGAATGTGTAGTTTGGTTAGATTGGATTTGTAGTGTTACTTAGAAGTATTTACCTTATCTTTATTTCAAGTTCATGAACTCTCAACTTTACGCATGAAGATCAGAGTCAATTGACTCAAGAGTAAACTTTGAGTACACACTTTGACAACCATAATTACCAAAGCACACAATAGCAACATAATAGAAACATGAGTCACTAAGCAAAACCACCACTTGAAGCTCACTTTATTTCCCCCAGTTATTTTGAAAATACTTCCATAAAAATAAAGAACAGGCTTTTATTCTTCTTTATACAAGTCCTTTAATTATCTCTTATGAGTGTGTACTTTTCTTTCAACCATAAAATTAAATCTCAGTCCCTCAGCATTTAGAAAAATAAACTTTTTTCATGCTTTTTGGGTAAACTATATTAGTACTAACTCGTAAACGTGACGAACATTTTAAAGCACTTTTAGAATGCAAATAAAAATGTCAGTAATATGCTTGTAACGTTAATGATCTATTAGGCGGATGGCTAATGGATTCAGCGTGTTATTTGATTGACAACTGGAGAACATAATCTAGTGATTAACTCAAATTTCGATTTCTTTTTATTGTCTTATTCTTTGAATGCCTAAGAACATGTGAGGACAGATAATACAGTAACGATTAAAATTAAGAGATAAGGACTTACAAGACCTAAATGTTTTCAGAAAATTTTGTATTGGAAATGTTTTAAAAAAAGTTTTTCATTCCAAATTCTTAATAGTAGGCATTTCGCATTTTGTGTACGGTTGTAGAATGATGAATGATTTGAAGATTCTAGTCCCTGGGTTAGTTCTTTGTGAACAGTTGGAGACGGGTGAATGATTTGAAGACTGGGTCCTGGGTTAGCTCATTGTGGACGGTTGGAGACGGATGAATGATTTTAAGGCTCTTGTCCTGAGTTAGCTCTTTGTGAAGATTGGAGAAAGATGAATGATTTAAAGGCTCTGGGTTCTGGGTTAGCTCTTTGTTATCGGTTGAAGACGGATGAATGATTTTAAGGCTCTAATCCTGGGTTAACTCTTTGTGAATGGTTGGAAACGGATGATTGATTTGAAGACTCTGGTCCTGGCCTAGTTCTTTGTGAATGGTTGTAGATGGATGAATGATTTGAAGACTCTAAGGCATGAGTTAGTTCTTTGCGAAAGGTTGGATACAGATGAATGACTTGAGTGCTCTGGTCCTGGGTTAGCTCTTTGTGGACGCGTTGAGGGTTGATTCACTGGTGTTCCATAAGTCAAATCCCACATCTCTCAAACATATTTTACGAAAAGGCTTCCAAACTCCTCTGAAAGAATCTCCATACGACAGTTTTTCTCAATTTTATTATTCTAAACCATTTTATGAAAGGTATTTCCAACGTAAATAAACAAATCAGACGGTATATGAATATTTTACTTTCATAATGGGATTGACTTTAAAATTCGGTTTATCACAGTTTGGGCGACGTTTGCCGTTTAATCTTATTGGCGTTGACCAACCAACTATCTTGCAACAATTCGGAATTTATTCTTTGGAAATTTTACTGCTAATTACTACTGTAATCGTATTCGATAAACAATTCAAGTGACGTCACGTTAAGAATATGTACAGGACACCCGTATCACCGCAAAAACCTTACCGCCACCTATATTTGACGTAAAATGCCTCTCAAATACATAATTCCAATTTTAACGCATGTGCGCCTTGGTACGTGATTGTGGTATGCTCATGGTGTTGAATCCTTTTTACAATATTTACAACTGAGAAGTTCTCTCGAGGGAAATTGATTCTTTTTCACTGTGACTGTTGTCTCGAACAAGTAGAGAATCTCTCCTCTCCATTTGTAAATAAGGCATTTAAGCTTCCAAGGTATATAAATTTCTCTCATTTGGTATTCTGATGTATAAGAGGGCTTTAGACGATTGGTGAAAGATGAGAGGGACTCATCAGCCCTTAAGGGGACAGTGATTTTTCAAAACAAGCTTTTGTGTGCGTATTTATTATCCAATTGTTGAGTTTACACAGACTATTTGTTTTCTACTAAATAAATATAAACAATTTGGTCCAAAATTAATAAGTCGTGTGGAAGTTATTATATAAAACGTGGTCTTGTCAAAATTTTATTGGCATAAAAGTTAGTATATTATAAATAAATTGAACTCCATTTGGTAAGTGTATAGCTTAATTGTAAAGCGAAAAAATTGTACTAAAACACCTAAAATTTTGCACAAAAAAGCATAGTTTAAGCAACATTTTAAGCCACAATTTCAAAATTTGGTAGCGTGTTCAATTTTACTTAGTACACTTATATATATATATATATATATATATATATATATATATATATATATATATATATTTATATATATATATATATATATATATATATATATATAAGTGCACTAAAAACATTTCAACAAGTAAATCAATAGAAACCAGATGCACGGGAAACATTTTGAAATTGGAAGAATGTCAAAAAATCTCAATCGAAGAAAAACGCATTTTTGTAATAGACTGTAGATATGGCCTTATATATACTTATCTCAATATCTTTTATGTTGTATATCGTGGGCTTACTACAAAAAGATAACTCCATTTCTTTCTTTTTCAGTTAACTACACTTTCACACAGGTAATGAGGTACTGATAATTATTTCTGCTGAGCATGGACTTGATGGTTAAGCTCACAGTAGTTATCTTGCTTTTGCAGAACATACTACACACAATTATTGAATCGGTGCGAATGAAATGTCCGATGAGAAATAGCTTTGGGAATGATCCCATACAGCTACAAGCGCATCCAGCATCTTACGTCACAGAGCTACTATAAATAGCTATCACGCGTGTGAATTTCAAGTTCCAGATTTAATTTGTTTGGTCGTAAGGTGCTTCCAAATTCGGCATGAAAAACTCATATTTGAGTCATCTTCCTTTATGCATTTAAACTGAGACATTCTGCTGCAGTTGCTGCTCGAAACATTAACACAGCATTCGGGGAGAATACAGCCAATGAACGAACCATTCGGTGATCGTTTGCGAAGTGGAGATTTGGACTTGAAACACGAATCACGTGGTCACCGAGAAGTTGCAGTTTCTGACGATGTTCTGCTAAGTGTGGTTGAAGCTGAACCGTGGAAAACATGTCGTGAGATAGCTGCCGAGATAGGTGTCCACCACACTACAATTGTTCGCCGTCTGGCTGCACTGGGTAAAGTCGAAAAGATGGATTCTTGGGTGCCTCATGAATTGACATTTGTCAACAAGATGAGACATTTGAAGTCTGTGCATCGCTCCTTTCCAGGAATGAAAGAGAACCTCTACTGCAGCGAATCGTTACCTGCGACGAGAAATGGGTTCTTTATGACAATCGGAAACGATCTCTACAATGGTTGAGCAAAGCACAGCCTCCTGGATGCCATCCCAAGCAACCCTTACATCCCAGGAAGGTTATGCTTCTTGTATGGTGGTCTATAGCTGGAATAATTCATCGCAGTTTCCTGTCAAGTGGCCAAACCATCACTTCAGAACGATATTGTGATGAATTACGACAGATGCACCCGAAATTGATGGTGAAACAACCGGCTTTGGTAAACTGGTGTTCTCCTCTTGCAAGATAAAACCCGTCTTCATGTCGCACAACGGACGATGCTGACACCACGTGAATTGGGCTATGAAGTGATGCCTCATCCTCCTATTCCCTTGACTTGTCACCTACAGATTTTCATCTGTTTCTTCACCTGAATCGCTTTCTGTCTGGCAAACGGTTCACCCAAGGTACGGAGGTTCACCGTGCAGTTGATAACTTCTTCGCATCCCAAACACGAGACCTTTTTCGTTCCGGGATCATGGCCTTGTCAGACAAGTGGCAACAGTGTGTCAATTCAGAGGGAGATTATTTCGAGTAGGTCAGGGACTGTAGTTTTCAGTTATCGCCATCGAAGTGTGATGGTCATTTTCCGGACATTTCATTCGCACCAACCAAATATATGCTTGAAAGTGTACTAAACTCCAAGAAAAAATGGAGTTATCTTGTTCTTACAGTATCCCGACGATATGCAACTCTGTCAAAAACGATCGTAAATCAAAAATACTTAATTTTTCAGAATTTTATATAAATTAATTTTTAACGCTACAATTAAAAAATCGACTTTTGATCGATTTTGTTGATGTTGAAGGGTCACCTTGAAAACGAAAAGAACTAAATTTGTGTTATGTACAATATAACGTGATATATTTTACCCATAAAATTTTGCAAAAGCGTCTTTTAGCACAGTGCACTTCAAATGGTTAAAAACGTCAAAGGTTTCTAACATTGATCTTCTAATGAAATAGACAGAGCATGTAAGTGGAGGCACTGTCGTAAGATCTCCGAAGAGTAAATCATGTGGGCTTACGAATCGACTTAGCCGATTGACAATAGAATCTCAGACGGCTATAGATTGGCTATAGAATCTCTAGTGTTTTGGATCACTGTGGATAATCACTTTAACCAATCAATAACTTAGAATTCATGCTTTTCCCCACAACCACGGGACATATCTTCAAGCAGAATGACCCGAAGAAATAACAAAAAGCTGCGTGCACATGTTCCGTCTATTTCAGTGATTCTCAACCTTATTTTGGCACGGTACACTTTTAATAATTTAAAAATTTGGCGGCATACTAACAATAAGATAAATTTAAAAGAATTTTACTTGGTTAATTGATTGATGTACTTAAAATATATTTTGTAAAAATAGCATACGATAATAATTTAAAATGAAATATAAAATGAAATTCCATTACAAAGTAAACAAAATGTTTATTTAATGATAAATTACAAATTACATTTAATGCGAAATTTGAGCTTTGTGTTTTTTAACAACTTCATTTGTATTTGGGCGTAAAAAGGATAATGCTACTCTCATTTCGTGATCCAGATTTAAAGTCTGGATCTTTTTTTCGTTTTTATGTCGGTCAAAGCCGAAAATCCGAATTCGCACAAATAAGATGTGGAAAATTGTATTAACACACTTAAGGCTTTTTGAGATATTGTGGGATAATCGTACCTAAGATTAATCCAAAACGAATTAATTGATTCTTCTGAATGTTCGCAGTGGCGGCACGCTTCAAGAATCTCGCGGCACACTTCAAGAATCTCGCGGCACAGTGGTTGAGAATCACTGGTCTATTTCATTAGAAGGTCGAAGATTTCTAAACAGCAGTGAGTTCACTGAATGGGCTTTCCAAAACTTTAAAAACAACATCCTCCTTTCATTCAGTCTGTAGCACTGCAGACCTGAAGCTATCTGATAGCTTTGATAGGACATGCATGGTTTAGCTAAAATGCCACCAGTGTCAATCTCTACAAGCCACCCGTTTTTCTTTGCGACTTGTTTTCTATAACTGCTATTGAAACGTAAGGCATAGGCATCCGTCTAGAGATCCGAAGTAGGACTCAAGGGAAAAGCGTTCCTTGTAGGAAATTTTTTTTCCCTTGCGTAACTCAGAATAAATCAAATTTCTTCCCAAAATACAAAACGGGGCAGATTCTATAAGGGTACAAAATAAATTTGAACAATATTCGTAGATGATTCTAGTAGAATAAATCAACGCTGGTCTTCCCTTTTTTTCCCTTCAGGGTATATCAGAAATAAATTCCATCAATAATCTGTACTATTTTCAATAAACTAAGCGTGTCCGAAATAAATTTAGTCTGCTGACTTAGTTATTCCGTGCAGTTAAGGAATTCAAGTGGAATTGTCACTTATATGTGTAGTTTCTATGGATGAATTTAGGTGATAATATTTCTAATTTTATGCTGCTCAAGTGTATGAAAATACAATGAAAGCCATATTAAATCAGTAGTAAATATAATGTTAAACATTAAAAGTGTATGAATAGCATTGTTACTTATTACAATGGTTGATTGGGCTAAATGAAGCAAAGTTCAAATTAAAACCAACAATTCCATATCACTTGAGATACTTTATACCTACTTGAGTTTTTATACCTAATGTGAACGCGTTCAAGAGCTCTTTGAATTTAATTTTTATTGTACGTGTGCAACTGCTACTAGCTCATTTGTAAACGTTGTTGTGTCTTGATATTATATGGAGAAGCGGTAGCCCAGTTGGAAGAGAAACGGATTAGCAACCGGAGGTTTGCGAATTCGAAACTCGGTCCAGCCAAAGACAATCGTGTACAAGGGGGTTGGTGAAAGTTAAATCTGTCGTGGCCTCAAATGTCCCTCACGTTAGCGGGGTGTAGAAATTTGGAGAGTGGGGTGCCAGTTTAGGTGCTGATCTCGTCATCTGACCGTGGATCAAAATTACGAGGCATTGTCATTGATCAGTCCTAAGGGATTGATCCCGAACCGTCGTCAATAACCTGTTGTGTTGTTCCATTACGAAGTTAATTAAATACCTACCTAGCTTGATATTATATTTATTAAGCGTAATATTAGTAAATGTATTTTTTATTATGCACGGGCAAACTATAACCATGATATGGTAGGTATTTAATTAACGTCACACTGGATCAACACAACGGGCTATTGGCGACGGCTTGATTGATCAATCTCGAGGGTAAAGATCCGAGGACAACACGTAATTTTGAACCACGGTCAGATGTCGAAAGCATGGTAGGGAATGTGATAATAAATTAATTTGGAATTTAGAAGAATTGGAGACTGAATGTGTAAAAAAAGTGTTGATCCGTTTTCTTCGTAATTGTGTATCGTCCTTAGTTTTTTTAATAAATGTATAATTTTTTTTAATAAGTGTTCATCTCTATGTTGCAACCGAAAAGCTAATCTGCAATTATTTAATGCAATCTTACTGATACTCTGTCTACCCGGATAGTGATTAGAGGGTCTTTATCTCTTAGGTGATTTAGGAGCCAACTTGGATCACAACACGTTATCTCCCGGCATCTACTTTGAGTGTTAATGGTTGTCAGATTTCGACACAAAGGCCATATTTGGCTAAGCATTGCCAAACATAAGACAGGCAACGTCACGGTAAAGGACATATACAAGGAAAGTTTTACTGACACAGAAGAGAGGTAAACCATACAGAGAAGAAAGTTTCAGGAATCTAATTTCCGCGGCTTGCAACTCGTGCAGGTTGCCATCGTTGTGTGCAAATCCACAGTGCCCCCCATCTACAACGATGGAGAAAAATACGAAAGCATATGAAAGACGATGATCAAACGGTAGAGAGTTTAGGTAACTAGGGTACCCTGAATCGCGAAGCCCATGTTTACTTGAAGAAATTAAACCTCCTGAGGGGTGAGGAAAAGTTGCCTTCTACGGAATTATGACGGTTGGAGAGATCCTAAATCTATTTCATCATTTTATGTCATGGAGCCTTGGAGTTCTCGTCAATTATCACTTAAAATTGTGTAATCAAATTGTTTTACCGAGGCTGTTCGGACATTTTTTGAACGATTTTAATGGACTGAATATCATTTTTTACATGAAATTTTTGTGTTTTAAATGTTTCATTTCATAGCCCTTATTGTTAACTATCTTTCTACTCCTTAATTTGCATGATAATAATGACTTTTGTAGTATCAACAGTGGTATTTTGTCCCATTCTTGCTCCACAGTTTTCCAGTTCTTGAATGGTTCTCGGTCGACGTTTCGATAATGCCCTTTTTAAAGGTCCAAAAGTATAAAAGTCCATGGGTGAGACATCTGGAGATTTAGCAGGAATATCAGTAAAGGGTTATTGACTTGATACCGATTTCTTGTTCCATTTTTTCCAAGAATTTAATTGTCAATTTAGATGTGTGGCTGATTGCTTTACCCTGATGCAGTTCTAGTGATTGTTGGCACTGTGGGTAAATATATGGTATTTCTTTTTTGAATATTGGGGATAAAATATGGTCTTTATAATATGTGGGAGTTGATTTTTACATTTTCCCCTTCTTTTTACGTTTAATTTTCTATCATATGCAAAACCGGCAACAATCATAAATCTCTTAGAGAAAGTTCTCACATTCACTTTGCTTTAGTCCTTTGACTTGGCGGATTCTCTTTTAAAATTAAAGATCTTACCTTACAAATATTCTCAGAAATTTTTTCTTTTCTGGATACTTTTTTGGAAGTATTTTTCCACTTTTACGTTTTTTTTCCTTTCTCATCAATAATATTACTTATCGTACCTTTAGATATCGAAAAACCATGACTTTTATAGCGTTTTTGAATAATTGAATAAACATAATTCTCTTCGGAAAGAGAGGAAACATAGCCTTCCATCCATTGCTTATTTAAAAGCACCATTTTGAAAGTAAACAAAACTCTGAGTCATCAGACGATAAGTTATACTTTAACTATTTAACTGCTGTGAAAATAAAATTCTTTCGTAGCATACAATTTTTTTACAGCTCATCAAAATCGTTCAAAAAATGTCCGAACAGCCTTACACTTAAACATGACTTTGTTACACACACGAGCTACTATTGTTCATGAAGTAGCAAATTAGTCATTCACCATGGACCAAGAACTGAAAGAAGGGCATTCTGCTCATTCAAAACTCTTTTTGAGGGCATGGAAAAGCTTGCGCAGCGATGAAAAGTGGGTTGTAAAACAAGAGGACTATGCTGAATAATGTTATTGTAAATTGTCTATTTTTATCGAAATAAAGTTATAGCAACGTTGCGTATAGTTGTCAACTCACCTTCGTATGTTGATACATCATTTTCAAAGAAATACAAAACTTCAAATGTCTTTTTCTCGACACAAAGGTTTTACAGATTCTTGCATTTGCCGTGGTGCCGACGATATGTCGGATTTGAGTAATGCGAGACTATGTAGCCATGTCAATTACTGTAAGCATGAATGATAATAGACGACGTACTCAATGTAAAGTTTAAAGGACGTAGTAAACTTTTGCCAATCATTTTGTTTATTGAATCAAACTGATTGGTCAAAAGGAAACGCAGAAAGAGTTAAAGGTACTCTGTAGCGAAAGTTTCGAGTAATAAAAGTTTTGCTGCAGTCAATTCTACGCATGAAATACTATTACGCTTGCATGATTTTATATAACATGCAAAACAGCAATAACCCGGAGTTGTACAAAACAACTTTGACATTCAAAACAATTCTCGTTGGATTGAAATTTTCAGAAATGTTCTCATTTCAAACAAAGAAAATGCTCCCAAACTTCATCTATCTAGAAAATATTCTAATGTTTCGTTCTTTTGATCCAGATTCACGAAAAAATTCCTTGATGGAATGCTTTAACTTATGCCTTGTCCTTACACTTGTTACACATACTTCTCCATCAGTGCGCGTATATTATGAGTATCGACTTCTTGCTCGAATGAATAAAAAACGATAGCTCCTCTAAGCTTCCACGTTTTTGTTACGGTATGTATCATTCGGGGGCGATAAAAATAGAACAATGCACGGGAGTTTCGCATTCCCTAGAGGTAACAAGATCTTTCAAAGCTGCGAAGATATTTTCATTGTTTCGTTGGATTTTCAATACAATTTTATGATAGCTTCTTTTGTATACCTTTATGTGAGTATAGTGAGATATATTCTGTGCACTGTTGTTGTCGAGAAAATGCCATAAATTCTATGAACTTTATGATGTATATCTCTACTCATGTAGGTTGGTTGCATTAAAGATAGTTTTCTATATTTTCCCGAGAACTTAATAGAATTTTTAATGAACCAATGTAGGTGGGCTTTCAGGCATCACTTTAGCAGTTCTTAGAATAAAAACTCTCTCTATATTCAACTTACGTTTTAGTAGTTACACTCAGGTTTGTATGCATAGTCAGGAACAGACATTTATCGCGGTTCAAATTTGTTAAAAGTTTGAATAGTATGTTCTCATATACAATGTTGCCATGCATAAGTCTTACATATTACCACATTTGTTTCTTATTTTAAAACATTTCATTTGTTTCTGGAATAAATATTGTCTTAGCTTATAAATATAGACTATTATTGTTTCGTTGATTTTCATTAATTTTGTGATAGCTTGCTTTTTTGAATACCACTATGTGAATATAGTAACGTATTTTTGCCCGTTTTTTTGCAGTTATTGTTGTCGAGAAAATGCAGTAAAATATATGTACTTTATGATACATATTCTTTACTCATGTAGGTCAGAAGCATTAAAGATTATTTTTCTAGGTTTCTCCCTTAAAGTTAATGGAATATTCTATGACCCATATATAAGTGGACTGTCAGACATCATCAATTAGGAGTTCTTGAAACAAAAATTCTGCACTGAAAAACAATAAAAGTTCTTAGAATAAACCAACTTACTTTTGAATAGCTTAAAATGGTTCACATACATGCAGTACAGTCAAGGACAGTTTCTTTATTAAGTTATAATTTGTTTAACATTTTGACTGATATTTTTTTGAAAATAATGACACAGTATATATTTCATTTATTGAAATATCGTTATCTATATATATTAAAATGGATGCGTGTATGTATGTTCTCTATACAAATTTACACCGTTTGACAAATCCACACCAAATTTGGTACACATACTTTGGAACCCTGCGAGTAACCCAAGCTGCATATTAACCCCGTTCTCTTTAACCTAGGTTGGGCTAAATCAATTCGAAATTGCCATAGGATAGACATTGAGTATAAAACGATTGCGGTACGCAACTCAGTTTATTTTAACAGTATTGATCGAAAATCAAATTTTCTAATAAAATTGTTTACCAGTATTGTTCGGAAAACAATTTTTTCCGAAATGTTATATTTAAACAATTTAAAATTCTAATTATGTTTGGATTGATTTTTTATTTCTTTCTATAATATATATAATTTAGGAATATTTGAATGATGAAAAATGGATATGTAAAATACTTAATTCTACACAATTTATATTTTGTAATAGAACGCGAAAAGCTAAAACAATAAACTAATTGACCATAAAAGAGTAATTTTGCAATTCTGTATCTGGCAACGCCAGAATTAATGTTTTATTTTATAAATTAGATTTAGAATTCCGTGTTTGTGTATTTGAGCTACAGAAATGTTGCAGTCGGATTTGAGCATTTCTAAGTTTTGTAAATTTGTGTTCTTTTTGTAAATAATTCATTATTTTCCATCAATATTTTTCAAGCGTCTTTTTCGAATTTCTCTATTTCAGAATATTCTCATGACGTCGAAATTCGATACACTTCTTCAGATCTTTCGTTTTTCAGAATTCTACATTTTTCAATGACCGGAATTTTGTTTCTCTTTGTATTTGTGTGTTCAATTAATTTCCATATTGCAGATATATTATTTAGGAGTTAAGTTGAAATGAATTATTTTTATTTTCTGCCAAATACCACCACAAAATATACATATACGCGCGAATATACATATACCACCAAGAAATTACCCATGTCTACATGGGTAATTTCTTGGTGGTATATGTATATTTCGATGAACCTTTCCTTAAGTTTTGGTTAAATACGTTATAGTTTGTAGAATTCTGTTTCATAAAAATAAATGAAAACCTTTTTAAGTAAGGTACATAATTTCTTATTTTAAAATGACTGGCAAATTTAAAATAAAGTTATTCTAAAATAAGATATGTTACGTTAAATCAAAACGGGTAGCCATACGTTGTTTAGATATTTATAAATTTTGACATATTTTCATTACAAGTGGATTAAAATAAATTAAATTTACATTTGTTTTTCATGTTTCATGGGTATTATTGAAAGCTGTACTCCATAGTCAAGTAACTACATCTTTCATTTTAAATAGATACGTGGTTTCCATATAGAAACTGAGTCTCTCAATTGGAAAAAGTGCCTTAAGGATTCGATTAAAAACTAAATTTTTCTGTTGGAGGAAAGCGAATTTTAAATAAGACTGCTGATCTTGGAATAATAGCATAATAAGGTAGTATGTAAACTAGGACTGTTGAAAAATAGAATTTTTTTGTTTTAAGTGGCAGAAGGACGAGGTTGCTTACTTGATGTTGAAACTGTTCGTATACTACTTAGGTACCTGTGAAATATTCATTGAAAGCAGTGATTTTGTGAAAAGTCTACTCAAAGCTGACTTCGAATGAGTACTAACTGAATTGAAACTTGCATTTAAACTCGCATTACAAATGCTGCTAAACAATTTCCTCACCACAAATTCTTTATGGCGGTGTGCTAGATAAACCACGTTTTGCTCCGGTCATAACTTTGCCATGTCTTCGTGTTTTTGTTCAATTGAGATGTTTCTTTCTTTGAAGTTTCTTTATTTCTTTAAACGCGATACTTTTAAACTTTATTTTTATCCTTTTTTGCTTTTAATTTTAAATCCTTTTGTACAGCTACTGGAATTTTCATTGATTTCCCCCTTTAGAATTGGTATTATTTCATAGTAAGACGGTGCCTTTCTTTATAATCGTCCTAATTTTCTTGCTTCAATTTTTCTATGTTTTTATTGCCTTTCATCAGCTGCTGTAGGTGCCATAATATAGTTTTTATATTATATAAAGAAAAAGAACAAGTTTTAATAAAAAATAAATCTATCACAAAATCGTTTGCACTTCAAATCTTATTGAAAAATCAAAGACAATACTTTATGTGTAACATTTAATCTAATGGCAGGTTATGTGTAACTCACGTTACAAAAATAAATGTGTTCTACCTTTTAATAAAAAGCACGGATTAAGATATAGTTTTTTGTTAATCTTAGGCTTCATACTAAGCAAGAGGAAAAGTGAAATTTTTAATTTTAAACCTAGAATTTTAAAAAACTGTTTTTGTGACTCACGTTATTACTCACTTTTTTTTGTCATTCCATAAATATAGTTATTGATACCTGTTACAAAATTACACATAATTTCCCCTACCCCTACCTAAATAGCTCTTTCTGCAGAGGTGGTTCGGACATTTTTTGAACTACTTTAATGGACTGAAGATCAATTTTTTATATGAAATTTTTGTGTTTTAAATGTTCTATTTGATAGCCCGTACTGTTAACTATCTTTCAACACCTTAATTTCCATGATAATTGACTTTTGTAGTATCGAGGGAGTTATTTTATTCTATGTTCCACAGTTTTCCAAAGTCCTTGAATGGTTTTCGGTCAACGTTTCGATAATGCTCTTTTTAAAAGTTCAAAAGCACAAAAGTCCATGGGTGAGACATCTGGAGGTTTAGCAGGAATATCTGTATAGGGTATTGACATAATTTAACTATTCAACTGCTGCAAAAATAAAATACTTTCGTAGCATACAATTTTTTACAGCTCTTCAAAATCGTTAAAAAAATGTCCGAACAGCTTCTGTATTAAGCATGAAAATTAAACAAAAATACGCAATATTTTTAGAAAAAAATTACTGCAAAGACAGCCAAGTTCACAGTAAAAAATCTTCGTACCTCTAACTTTAGAACAGTTGGGCATGTACTGATCAAATAAATGCGTAAAGGTGTTGCCTAATTCAAGTATAAAAGATTTAAACTATCTAGAAAAGAACTAAAGAAATGTTGAGGTAATTTTCTCAAATACCTTTTTGCACTTGCATGTCCCGTGTTTCGTGGAATTATCCATACCTATGTATATTCACTACTAATGAAGGTTGGATGCATTAAAACGTATCTTAGTTTTTCTCATAATGTTAATGAATATTCAATGACACAGATGTAAGTTACATTTCGTACACAATTCAGGTATCATCAATTAGCAGTTCTTAGAATAAAAATCCAACATATATTCTACTAAGTAGTTTAACCTTCCAAAGGGTTTCGACGAGATATCTCATCCATCAGAGCAGCCCAATTTTGCTAATGACGATATATCTAGTCATCAAGATATTACCAATTTTTTAATGGTGACGAGATCAGGATCTGACAGTTTTCTTCTAATGACGAGATATCTCGCCCATCGAGATCAGGTCAGTTTTCTTCTACTCAAGAGATACCTCGTTGAGATAACCATCAGAAGGGTTAACAAGGGTTCACATACATAATCATGTGCAGGAGTTTATTGCAGTTCAAACGTTTTAAAATTCTAACTGGCATATTTTTGAACACAATGACACCGTGCATGTCTTCCATTTTTACAAATAATAAATTAATCAGGCTCTTCTCAACGTAATAAAAAATGTTTGATAAAAAGAGGAAGAAAATATTTCCGTATGAAACATTTTTCTGAAACTTCATCAGTCAACATTCAAAAGTCATTTTTAAAATTTATCTTTAAATTCTCCGGAACTTTATGGACTTTAAATTCAAATGCAAATACTTCCCCCAACTGGCCTTCACCCGAATAATAAATCTTGATCCTGCCATTTCTGACAAGCCTGACAGCCGGATACCTAAGCATTAATAAAATGTAACTGTCAAGACTGCTGACTTCATTTCCAAGTCGTTTTTCACACGAGTCCTCGATATTAAACTTCAATCCATTATTTTCCTTTAGAATTTGGCTTGATTTGCAGGATATCCTATGGTCACTACGTTGGATAAAAGGTCATTACTGCTCCAATAAAGTACATGCGAATTTCGTGTCAAATTTTATTTCAAAATTCGGCCCAATTCCAATAAAATATTGAGATGAAGAATTTATAGATGTAATATATTCAACATAATATAGGAATCCCCATTCTTTATGCTCCACATTTAATTGAAAATTTTTAAGAAATGGTATACCACATTTTCTTAATATTTATTTCAAGGCAAACTTCCTACTCTATCCTTCTCTCTGAAAATAGAAGTGACTGATAAGACGGACATACCACATTTCTTTGAAATTTTCCAAACTTCTAAAATATTTGCTTCCAGGCAAACCTCCTATTCTACCTTTCTCTCTGAAAATGGAAGCAACTGATGCAGTGGACATACATTTCTTTAAAATTTTCTAAAACCCTAAAATATTTTATTTAAGGTAAATTTGCAACCTACCCTTCTCTGTGGAAATGGAAGCGACTGATGCAAGGGACACATAAGCCTATTTACTCCATTGCAGTTGAGGCTAGTGATAACACGAAAGGGAAGTAATATAGGAAAGGTGATTGTTGGATTTTGCATGGCGAATGTTACCATGGTTACAGGAATGGATACGTAGAAGACACCTACAAAAACAAATGGACTATGAGGTGGATTTTCAGTGTAAACAAAAGAAAACTACCAGAGAAAAAAACTTGCTTCCAGTTACGAGCTAATTTCATTAATTACCAAAACACTAACGACCAGTGCATTTAGCTTAGCAGGAAAATCCACTCATAATGAGTCAGTTTCAAGTCTATTTTTTATTTGGGATTGGGGACATTTCAAATGCCAGAAATTTTCTCGAAACTGTTCAATTCTGCATTAGATTCTATTTTTAAACAGTCATTAGAATCATTAGTAGACTGAACAGTCACAGTTTTTGCTAGTTTTTGTGCCAATTGAGGTGGGATAAGTCAAAATGAAAAACTGTTGAATTATGATAATTCTTTAATACCAGATAATCATCAGTAATGCTCATTTTCACAAATGTTGATATTAAGGAAAGAGGATAAGCATGATTTTGTGAGTTGGCATTTAAATCTTCTGAGCAATCTTTACCATAAAACTTAAAAGTTTGAGTGAGCAAGTTTTGAAATTGAACTGAAAAGCAGAAGGCGCTATACAAAAATATTTAGGTTCGTCACTTTAATAATGCAGTATTGACATAGAGCTATGTATTTCTTTGAGGGTTTGGGTGTGTAAACTTGGGAATTGAGCGTCGTGAAAAAAAACATAATCAACTCTTGCCACAACTGCTCGAAAATTAAAACATACAGAGAGAAAGTGTATATACTATTGAATAGAAGAAAGAACACATCAAACGAAATATAGATGGCTGCTACCGGCTGGAGCCTGAGCGACCTAGCAACCTTTCAAAAATGTTCCACATTTGACTCGTTATCGAGTAGTGGTGCGTCCCTTTAGATGCCTCTTCCTTTGAAACACAGGTCATAACGTTGACATCAGTGCCTCAGAGAGCAGTGCCATCGGACGCGTATCATGCTGGCGGGAAACCCTAAATTTAGGCCGAGGTAGGGGACCCGAAGACGGATCATCGACTTAAGAATTTAAAAGATGTCCAAGAAACATGACTCAAATAACTATCATGATCGAAGAGCTGCACTTAGGGAGCAGGTCGAGATCTTTGGGATTCAAAAGAGACCAGGTAAGACACTCGTTGAGCAAAAGCGTGAGCAGCGTGCCCGGAAGAAATCGGCTCGGGGTCTTCAAAATCGACTCAGGCTGTCTCGGAATCGAAACCATCAACATCTCGTGCATCTGACACCACCGTATATGATTCTATTCAATCTGTTAAGTACCGTGATTTGTCGCCCAATAAGTGAAGATTGCGTATACAACCTCGTTTCATTTCTCGCACCACCCACACGTAGCTCTACGCAAAGCTATGCACCTGTCTATGTTTTCTAATAGTGAATACAAAATATAACGAAGGACATGAAAGAACATTAATTACAAAAATTATTGGTAAACAGCGTAAAAGGTTTAATCTTTCTTTCTAGATTAAACATTCAATCTTGGTCGCCTTTGGTTTCCAACCTAATTTCAAATAAAGGCAAATCCTGTATGGTACAAAAGGGAAGGTGGATGAATACATACATTTCATAAATTTTATATTTGCTTCAACTTATTTTATTTTGAACGAAACACCATTAAGCCCATCCAACCAGGAAGTTCGTTCATAAAACTATTATATTATTCAAATATCTATTGCTAGAGAAAACAATTTATAATCCTTAGGGTACACAGTTATACAAAAGCATTTTTCCGTTTATCTATTTTCTGGAAAGGAATTTTTCTGTCAAAAAGGTTTTATAATTTTTAATCGAAAATATTTTTTTTAATTCTATAATTTTAAATTCATCCACGCTTTTAAAGTATTAAACGTTTTAAATACAAACTTTGATAATTAAAATATTTTCAGTTGTACCAGAAAAATCAATCAATCTAGAATATCGTCGTTTTATTTTCAAATGACGTTAATATACAATAAGTCCTTAGTAATGAAAAATTTTCAGGAGCTATAAAAACTAGATGCCAAACTGTAGACCAGGTATGCTACGAGCTTTTTAAAATTCGCTTATAAATACTTTATAAGCGATTTAGACGTACAAGCTTTTGATCAAGTTCGCTAAGCATGTTTGTATCCAAATAATGCTATACTTCAAAATCCAAAACAATTGGACTTGGAGGTTTTGATAAGTAGAACGACGATTTATTGGAAATTAACTTTTGGTTCAGGGAAGTTTATCAATTCTCTTACATGAAAGATAGTTTTATCTTACAATTTAAAATACATTCTAAATATATGATCAATAAATTTTCAATAAACAGAATAATAAGAGTAATGTACTAAATTGTCTCTCAGATAATATATTTTCCATAAGTTCGCTGTGGAGATTGCATCCTGTTTTGATTTTACTAGTATCATGTGTTACTTTTTATTATCTATAGAACAATCAGTTTCTCAATCGTTTCAGATGCTAAAGTTAATGCCAGTTCTAAATCCTTTTCTTTTGAAATATTTTACTACTCTGCATATCGCTACAACTTAACTATTACTCTTTAATGCTTTACATGTGATACATGTCTAAAACTTCAGCGGCGTTTTCTGTAACATTAAACACTTAACATTAATCACCGCTTTCTTTTCTTTTGTATCACAGTCTCGTAATGCTTTAGATATGCGCTTAACACTTAGCAACATCTTCTGTATCATTAAAAATCTAACATAAATCACCGCCTTTTTAAATCTCCATACACCATTACCATCATTTATATGTTTATCACCATAAACTACGCACTTATAAAAAGTTTCTCAAGTCTTGTCTTTCCTTCTTTTTTATTACTTATTCGCTTTCTATGTACGCCTTTTAAAATAAATGTTTTACTCCATTCATAGTTTGAAATACTTAGTTTAGTTACAATTTTCGAAATGCATCTTGGTACTTTACATTTATGTTTGACTACACCGGATGGTTTAGAATGGATGCTGCAGTATTAGGTTTGTAATCGTTTATCGCCGAAACATACTTTTAATTAAGAAGTCTTAAAATTGGTAGTGTTGGATGTTTCATTTATATTATAAGGGGTCGTGTATGAATGAAAATGTTAAATTTAAGTTTTTAATGGAGCTTTTATCTATGAAAGCTTTTTATATCAAGATAAATGTATGTGGCGGTGGTGTTTCTCCTACGGAATGGGTTTCCAGTACGTATTCAGGACTTGACGTCACTTGGTTTGTTTTTCGATTACGATTTCGGCACATCACCAATTAAAATTCCAAATGATGAATTCCAAATTGAAAATTGACTGGTCAACACCAGTTAGACTAAACGCCAAACGTCACTAAACGAATATAAGCTACATTTTAATTCAACCAAGATATGCATCGTGCGAAAGCATTTGGGTTACAGGAAGCAAAATTCATTTTCGGTATGGTTTGTTTACTTACACTGAAAATCCCTCTTATATACTTCAAAATTAAGAAACGATTTTCTACTTCAAAATTAAGAAAGTATTTTCCACGTTCAGTTACTCGACTTTTAAAATTCCATGAGTGAAATATTCGAAAAGCTATGGATATTTAAACTTTATGATTCAAACCATTTTGCTATGTTGGTGTTTACAGCAAGAGGGCAGCAACCTATTGCAATTCTTACGTGTTACTTTTTACACACTAAAGGAGATTCTTCGTTTTCTTTTCGACGTAAATACGCCTTTAAAATCGAAACAGTATTGGGCGGCATGAATGAAAAGTCGAGTTACAAAAAGAATTGGTAGGTTGTGTAGAGGACACATAAACCGTTGTTTTGACGTGAATACTAGGGCCTGATATTGGATTGTGGAATGAATGAAGCAGACATTGGAAGATTGAAAGATTGTTTCTTGTGAATATTCAACAATTTATTTACAGTTTGAATGAGCAAAGTATATTTTGATATTAATTGTTGTTATCCAATATTAATTGTAACGTAGTTCGATAGCTTTCGAATGATACTACTTATGCACAGTCCTGACTCCACACAATTCAAAGTTACACTGGCCCAAAACTGGCCCAGCACTGTAGAATTTCGACATATTGTGGACCCCTCCCCGAGATAAATGCGGCTGAACATTCCTAAGATAATATAAAATAGTTGCCTTTTCAGCGGGACATAGAACAATCCAAATAATCGTGATGCTCAATATACATTCCATCTTCTTCAAAATTACCAAATTATTGTTGGTTTAAGTATAGTTAATCAGATGTTTAGCATGAAACATACCTAAATATGTAAGCAAAGAAAATTCAAATAATGTATTCACTAAACCAAAACAAGTTCAAGATAATGCATTGCATTTTATTAAAATGGATGGTATAAATATACATATGTAATAACTACTATCGCAATAGTCACATCATGCACTTATCAAACAAAATCAGAAACATATCTCGCAAGAAAAGAAATTTCAGATTAAGTTCGTTCCTCTCAAACCCACCATTGAGAATGGAATTTCTCATCTTTCCTCCCGGAAACTTGTTCACCCAAAAAGAAGGTGCATACCTCTCAATTTAATAAAACTTCAATACGTTTTCGGAAGACGAGAATAACAACGACTTACGGACCATTTCTCAGCGCTGCTGCGAACGATAGGGGTAGCTGTCATTCCTGCTCCTTCCACTTCGAACAAATAAACAAACGTTTTCACTGTCAAATGAAAAAGACGGGAAATATCCTTCTCACAACGCTATTGCAATTTTCACAACTTCCTACTCGACTACCTCAATAGTTGCTTTCGTAGACCTTGAAGGGGAATTTTTATAGGTTGAGGATAAGAAAAACTGCACACTATTTTGGAACACTTAAGTTTCAGCATTTCACCTTTTTGAATTTCTTATGCATCACTGTAAGCTTCATTATCCACTACGAAGTAAAAGTAAAAAATGAAAACCCTTCAAAACTACAACTAGTAAAGATTAAAAACTTAGAAAAGATCGTCAATAGCCATCTCGGTGGAGCAAGACGTTCACCTCATCATGACAGACGTTCACCTCATCATGACAGACGTCCACCATTATCAGGACAGACGGCCACCGTCATCAGGACAGAAGTTCGCCATGAAAGCAGACGTTCACCATCATCAGGACGGATGTCCACCATCATCAAAACAGACATCCACCATCATCAGGACATAAGATGTTTTGTCCTGATGACGTTGGACGTCTTGTTCCACCTAAATGGTCATTGACAATTTTTAATCTTTATAAGTAGTTGTTGTGAAGATTTTTCATTTTTTAAATATCAATTTGACCAAGGTTTTCACTTACGTAATAAGATTTTGCAATTTTTTTATATTTTATGTTTATCTTCCTTATTTTTAAACATGTCATTCTGAGGTCATATTACTTACAATGTAAACATTAGTACGCGTAAATAAAGACAACTCAAAGCATCAGAAAACCAACTTCGCAAAAAGACACACGTATTTATGGAAGGAAATCAGAAACATCTCTAGTAAGAAAATAAGAAATTTCAGATTAAGTTCGTTTCCCTTAAACCTACCATTGAGAACAAAACTCGTTATTATTCCGTCCGGAAACTTAAAGTTTGACCTGTCCCCCCCCCAAAAAAAAGGAACTGCATAACTCAATTTAATAAAACTTCAATACGCTTACGGAAGATGAAAATAACAGCGGCTTCGGACCATCTCTCAACGCTGCTGCGCAAGATAGGGGCAGCTGTCATTCCTGCTCCTTCCACTTCGAACAAATAAACAAACGTTTGCACCGTCAAATGAAAAAGACGGGAAATATCCTTCGACTACCTCTACGGCTCCCTTCGTAAATCTTGAGGGGAAAATTATAAAAAGTTGGGATAAATAAATAAAAAGAGGAAAAAAGACCCTCGTTCGCCCAAGTTCTACATTGCTGTTTGTGCCTAGGCAGCTGGATATCGAATCGGAGAAATGTATAAATATTATCTTTAATAAAGAGGGAATGTTGTATTTCTCTTGTACGTGAGTTTAGGTTTATTAAAATAGTACAAATATGTAGTATGTTTTTGCCTCGTTCAATTTTTAGAAGATGAAAAATGAGTGTCCGTTCTTGGGGTTTGAACTAGTGATGTAGTGAATAGTCTTGTGGTTTGGAAGGTGTCATATTGTTATGAAATCCACTTGAGCTAACTAGATTCTAAAGTGCGCATTTAAAATTTTTCTTCAAACTTGAAAAATACAGAATATTTAACTCGGAAATTCTTACGAATGGGTAAACAAAAAATTTTCGTAATTTTCTTTCGAGAACTTTTTTATTGATTTATTAAATACAAAGTAAAGTCTAACCTGAAGCAACACAGTCCCTTCCATACTGTCTCAATCTTTTTATTTATTTATTTCTACTGACTAATCACTGATTTCTGCTTTCGGCTCTGCAAGGCATAAACTGAGGCTATTTGTTTAAACCACCGCTACACCTGACAGGGACAATCCGCTAAATTATTGAGCTAACAAACCGTAATTCGAACCCAGGACCTACTGAGACAAAAGTTATAGCCCCTATAATATAGTTTCGGCCTAATTTTGTTGTAAAGTCACGTGCGAGCTATACAATCGTGCATTATTTGAATATACAGTATTTGGTTTAAGATTTTATAAATCAGTTATTTTTATGAATAAACATAATTCTAAATGAACTTACGCATATTTCTAGATTATCTAAATTCAATTTAACTATGTTTATAAATTGCTATAAATTATAACAAATTGATACAAACTTTAAAAGGATTTGTGGTATAGTTTTAGGAACAATAGCAATAAAGCAAAATCGCAAAATTGCTTGATATCTCACTGTCGATCAAATTAATTTTTTTAATTTATCTTGCTAATCGAGTTAAAAACTAATGAATTTTAAGTGGCTATACGAATTGAATCTTTATGCTTTAACTTTCTGTAAATATTTTGCATTATAATATTAATAAAATACAATAAAAGTATTATAAGCCGAATAAAGTTCCAAAGCCAGCAAAAATTGAATCAACTTAAAGTAAATCATTTTAAAGAGGCCATAAAAGTAACCCTTAAAATAATGCAGTCAATTAGAAAGAGTTGAAATACAAATAACACTTCCAATTTAAAGTATTATCTAGTCCAGGTGTCAACAAACTTCTTTGACCGTCGAGCCCCTTCAAGAGTTTCTTGACTTTTTATCGACCCCCCTCTACTTTACTATTACGTCTGTCGAGCCCCTTCAAGAGTTTCTTGACTTTTTATCGACCCCCCTCTACTCTACTATTACGTCTGTCGAGCCCCTTCAAGAGTTTCTTGACTTTTTATCGACCCCCCTCTACTCTACTATTACGTCTGTCGAGCCCCTTCAAGAGTTTCTTGACTTTTTATCGACCCCCCTCTACTTTACTATTACGTTTGTCGAGCCCCTTCAAGAGTTTCTTGACTTTTTATCTACCCCCCTCTATTTTACTATTACGTCTGTCGAGCCCCTTCAAGAGTTTCTTGACTTTTTATCGACCCCCTCTATTTTACTATTACGTATTTATGATAGCACAAACAAAAAAATGATTATTTGAGTTTTTAGACTTTATTTTATATATAGTTAGTGTTTTGTTTGTATAATATAGTAGATATTATTATATTGCTTAACATCAAAGGGATACGTTTTTGCTTTTGACATTCTTCTCAATATTACATATTTGATAGGATTGATGAATAAAGTATAAAATATATTATTTATTTAGGTAACAAAATCTTCGTACAATCTTCCTTGTATATAGGAAAATAAGACTTATTAACTAAGTATACAATTTACTAACGTTATTAATGTGAAGGGTGTGCTTCGTGACTCTTGACAATGTTGGGTTCAAAATTAGTAAGTTTCAGACTTAAATAGGCACGGAATTCTATATCTAGCTTATTTCTTTGTTTTGCTAAAATGGAATTAACATAGCTGAAACCAGCTTCAAACCAGGTATTAGCTTGGAAATGCAAGCAAAAAGGGGAGTACCACTTCAGAAAGTTTTGGATATTTTCTAAAACATTTATATTCGTCCAAAAGTAACTTAAAGTCCCATTTTAAAAATTTCTTAGCCTCAAGATCAACTGACAATTCAATAAGTTCATCTTATAAGTTACATTATGTATTTTCAATATCTGCAGAAAATGGCGTGATAATCCAATCTGGAATGTACATGTATTCAAAATCTGCAAAAAGCAATTTAAAAGCATCGCTAAAATTTTCAAAATGTTTTGTGTATATTTTTAAGGTTTAACCTTTAATCCAACTGCCGTAGATCCGAAAAGAACTGAAAATCTTTTCGTAACAATGATGATTTAAATAAGGCTAATTTAGCTTGGAAGTATAAAAGAATCTCTCGAGCTTGTATAATCGTAACATCTTTACCTTGTAGACGGGTATGTACATCATTAAATTATGAAAATAAGTCCGCCAAGTAGAAAAAATTATTCTTACTGCTCTTCAGTTTATCACTCAAAAAGAAGTTAACATCTGTAAGAAACTTTAGGGTTGAGTCGAACAACTTAACAAATCTTTGTAGACTTGTCTACTTTGTAGACGTCTAGACAACGATCTTACTTCAGTATGCAAGAGCAGTTGCTGTGATACTTAATTTTTTCCCCAAAGTTTGGCAAACAATCGTGATTTAAGAGGATGAGTTCTAATTTGATTAATAAATTTAATACATACTGTTAGAGTATCATGCAGTTCGTCACTGAGAGTTTTGGCCACGAAATGGTTTCGGTGCAACACACAGTTGAATAGTACGTACACTTTGAACTTTTCTTTCAGAAAGTCAGCGGAACCTCAATAACAGCCTACCATTGCAGGTGCATCATCTGTGGGGCTACTGCTGTTATATTAGTAAGTGGAATATCATACATCGACATCCGAAAAATGGTAAATACGTCATTTTGGCCCACTTGATTGACCTCCGTCTATTTTCATGACCTTGCTCCATCTAATAGGTCCTATTCATGTCACTGTTCCCACGATTCACTCTTAATTGCGTTGTCATTCAGAATGGAGGTAATCCGAATTAACCAAATTAAATATTACCCGTTCAATAACGTTTTATATTTTTAACGACCCCTTATAACATTATATCGACTACTTTGGTGATCACTGATCTAACCTGTTAAATTAAGTTTTTAACAATTCCTGGGTGGATCGTTTTTTACTGTTTAAATATGAGTCTATTTTTATTTAAATATGAAATCCTATTAGTTTTCCTCCTTAGGGTTATTAAATTTACTATATTATATTTTAATCATAGTATTGATCTAATTTTAACTTTAGGAGGATACTGTTTTTGCTTATGAAATTTGTTCTGTTAATCGATTGAAAAACTATTTTTGGATATCCTCTTTTTATTACGAATGTGATATTGATAAATTTTATACATACCCTTGTTTTCTTTATGTATGGTATTGTCTTTAAGAAAAATATTCCATACTTAAATCTGTTTAACAAAAAATTTAATTTAAAATTCAGTTGTTTCATAATTTATGTTCGTCTGTTTATTAAGTTCTTGTATAAAATATGAATTTAATTTAATGGTTTTTCGACGTTGAAATTACTTTAATGAAGGTGAAAACTACCCTTCACGTTAACTTTAGTGTTTCTGTAAAGTTGATTATTTCATCAGTATTTTCAAATAAAAAATATTTGAAAACATGAATTATTTTTGTATTTTAGATAAATAATGGTTTAGTAGGATATAGTTTTAAAACATTGGAAACATGAAAAAATTATTATCTTAAACGTGCATTTAAATAAAAATATAATTGCATACTTCCGAATACTATTATATCCATAATCTATATTTTCTTTCCATTGTGATATATTCATCTCTTGATAGAAAAATGTTTATTTCTCTGATTCTATTAAAAATTAATAAAACAATAATAAACTTGTACATAATATAGTCGGGTACGTTTCTGAGTCATTAAATACAAAACGATTAATTGCTTTCGCACTATATGTTAACTATACAGTTAGTAATTATAATATTAGTAACTATAATGTTAGTAACTATACGTTATTAACTATAATGTTAGTAACTAGAATGAAGCAACTATACTATTGGGTCATCCGGAAAGTTCTGTGTCTTTTTACGATAAATAACAACGAAGCAGTAGAAAAACTTAAGAAAATGTTATTGAATCACATAATCACCATTTTGTTCTATGACTTTTTGCCATCTTTCCGGCAGCTGGAAAATTTATTTTGAAAGAAAGTCATTAGGCTTATTTGTAAAGAAGTTATCGAGGTGCTGTTTGACAGTCTCCAAAGAATTGAACTCCAGGCCGTTCAGAGAATTTTGAAATGACCTGAAGAGGTGAAAATCTGAGGGGACAAGGTCTGGTGTATATGGGGGGTGACACAAAACATCTCAGCCATACTCAATAAGTCTTTGACATTCATTTTCATGCTGGAAGACAACACCTCGACGACTGGTCAGTTCTGGTCGCTTTGCTTCGATTTCTGCTTTTAATACTGCCATTTGAGAACAATATTTTTCCGAATTTATTGTCTGATTTTGTGGCAACAATTCATAATGAACAATTCTTTTGTAGTCCCACCATACACAAAGCATTACTTTTTTGGGATGCAGCCCCCTCTCGATGTTATTTGGGGAGGTTCATTTGGCTTACCCCATGATCTTTTTCTTGTAACATTATTGTACAGTATCCACTTCTCATCTTCAGTAATGAGCCGTTTCAAAAAAGGAGCTTCTTCATTTCGTTTCAGCAAAGAATCATATGCCGAAATTCGAGTAAGCATATTCTGTTGTGTTAAAATATGGGGTACCCCTACAAATCGTAGCGGCTTACATGCCCAATCTTCTTCAGATGATCATGAACTGTACTTTTTGGAATATTTAGTCTGTGTGATAGTTCCTGAACTGTGTAACGTGGATTTTCAGCGATGGCATCTTTTAATAGGTCCTCGTTTACTGAGAATGGTCGTCCAGAGCGGCATCATCTTCGAGGCTGAAATTTCTGCGCCTAAATTTATCAATCCACCTTCGAACTGTGTCATCAGAAACAGCACTTTGTCCATATACAGCACAAATTTTACGAGCAGTCTGACTAGCATTTTTCCTTTCTTAAAATAAAAGAGCATAATATGACGAAAATTAATTTTTGGTTCTCCATTCTTAGCACTGCAGTGAAACAAAAATTGTGCCACAAGCTAGAATCATGCAGTGAAAGCAGATCTGCTTCAATCAAGGTCACTCCTTATCAGAGGTAGCAAAATAATAAGAAAGCGCGCTTCGATTTGAAAAACCACAGAACTTTCCGGATGATCCAATATTAGTAACTGTAATGTTGGTAACTATATGTTAGTAACTATAATATTAATTTACTAACACTGTATTTGTTATGCACAATACTGTTAGTAAATTAGCAATATACTAAACTAATAATGTTAACTGTTCTAATTTTGTCTGTTTTTGTTTTGTACAAAAATTTTTATCAGTGTTTTTAGTTTCATATTTTCACCACTTATTGAGAATAGAAGTAGAAAGAGATCTCATTAAAATAGCTATATGCTGAAGATGATAATATCTTGAGTGGATCATTCAGCATTTACCATTTCCTTAATGTATCCACAAGTGGTGCAACGTCCCTAACAACAGCTCGGTATCAAAGGTCAAATTCCCGAAACATCTATAGTGGTGGTCTTCGATGGCGGCCTAATTACCGTCCAGATGGCTTTTAGGGTTCACGACGCTCCCCTATGATTGAACTCTTCCCAGGGAAATCTGGCGACACAGAAAGAGAACAGTTGGAGAGCTCGAGCTGAGAAGAGGTGTTGTTTTTGTAGTGCTCATTGTAAGCCACGGCCGTTGAGTAGATCCAATTTTGTCTGCCTGTTTTTGCAGCACCTATGACCTAAGGATACAAATCCTATTGTAAGATGTTCTTCATATCATAATGTCAAATAAACGTTAGTTTATTTCTAATTTATGCTGTGTCGTTGTGTTCATTGGCACACCACTCGGCCCATCACGTTACAGTGGCCATCATTGATAGATTTTTGGGTACAGCTGTATTATACGCCTTGTTTATGGCAACGCTCTTGGCGGTTTTTTTTTTGGCGCAATTTTATTAGCGAGTTATGGCACGTGAAGACAAGGCAACCTCGGCAAACGGGGAAAGTTTGAATTTTCATTTCCAATATTCAAGAATGTTCTTTTCATTTCCATTAAATTGTCCTTTGTTTTTAGAAAATTTTGTATTTTTCTCGTTAATTACTTTCCGTTAAAGCTTATTATTTTCCGTTTTAAAAAAAGTATTTTTTCTAAGAATTATTTCCTTGGCAACATAAAAAGGGCATGATACAGTTGTACCCATTTTTGTAATACTCTATATATTCTTATTCTTTTTCTATAATATTCTTGAATGTGCCAAACAATAAATGAGTTTTAAAGAAATAAATCCATTAATTATTACTTTTCAGCAATCTTTAAATACCTATGGCAATAAGCAAAAACTTGAAACTTGAGTTATGATGTTATTCTATTTAATAATTAATTAATTAATGTTTTTAAAGATACATGTTTCTTTACTACGAAAAATAATTATCTCCCTTTAAGAAACGGTTCTTTGAAAGAAATAATTACCTTTATGCTCTTAAACTTCATTCCTCTTCGTTAGTTTTTATTCAGTTTACAGACTGTGATTGCATTTTTCCCTGAGTATATTTAGATTTTTTTGTGATTCATAACTTTTCACAATAAAATACTAAAGGATAGACTTATTCCTAGTTTTTGGTTAATTATTAATTAGTCATAGATCAAGAATAAGATTAGTTTGATTAAAATCTAGTCATTGATATTTTTGTATTTGTCTTTATTGCTATTGTGAGCAATTATTTTTAATTACTACTTTTAATTAAATATTAGGCATAATAATCCTAATTATGTTAGTAAGAGTCTTCCATAAATTTATTTATTTCTCTAACGTGATTCACCTGCCTCTTTCGAACCTTTACCCTAACCGGTGGATTGTATGTTTGGGTTTTATGGCGCAAGGTCCAAAAGCGGACCAGCTGCGCCACCTAATCCTTGATACACCTTTTCAAATATTGCAGTTCTCTTCAACCATTCTTGTAAACAGCTGTTTTGTTACTCGTCCTGCAATACTTCAGATTAAAAATTATTCCAGATCGTGAGAGGACACCCAAAGATTTAAACGGATGTTTTCGAATAATGAAATCCGAGATTTCGTTGTCTACTTAGACCTCTTACAGCAAAAAAAATTATCCTAGACCTCAGACTTAACCACGATTCGTTTTCCTGTCAAGAAAACTGCTAAAATTATGGTATTTATCCGGGGGAATCTCGTCTGTTGTAGACGATTTGTGGTGCCGATGTACCCACCATGGTTCAGTTGGTTTGCCCAATGCTCTATCATCCTGCCAGCTGTAAAGTGCTCAGGTACAATCCCTGTAAGTACTCTGGATGTATTTCTCTCTTCTGTGTCAGTAAAATCTTACTTATGTGTGTCCATTACTAGACGTTGTCCACATTGTGTTTTTCGCAGCTTGGCCAAATATGGCCCTTGCTCCATAAAACCCGACCAACCGATGAACCTACTGCGTTATTTGCGAAGAATGATCTAAACATCATAAGTCCCTTTGCCCTCACTCTATCTTTCCGCGCTTCGATGATTTCTGTGCTCCTTATTTTCTGGCATTACGACGTAGTAGGCTTACAAACGTTTCTTCAACAATTGCTGCAACAATCGTTATTGTTAGGTAGGTAGTTGAATTTACATCGCACTAGAGCAACGCAACGGGCTATTACCGACGGTCCTGGATCAATCCCAAAGGGGAAAGAACGATCGAGATAGTAGAGAAGTAATTTTACATCAAATCTTTCTTTAAACATGAAAATTCGTCCACGGAATCTTTTAGGTGATTAAGGCTTTCGTACCCGATGAAATTAGTGAAGCGCAAATACAAATGTGGTACAGTCGGCTTCAAATGTGGTCAGAAATCTTGAAAGCTATAAAAGCTCGGGAAGGCCTTCACAAGCACAACACCTGAGAATGTTGAACATCTAAGGGCTGCAATCGTCAAAGATTGGAGACGGCACTGAGGAATTTAAGGATTCCAAAACTACAGTGTTCGAGATTTTGACGAAGGATCTTAGATGAAAAGTATGGTTGTGAACATTCATCATATCTCGTGCAGCTCTTGAATGAGCGAATGTTCTGTGAGACCTTTGCATTCGCAACGACAGAGCAAGTAATTCAAGTAGAGCAGCAAATGTGCATCAAATTTTGAGTTAAACTTGAAATTTCGTCTTCGGAAACAATTTAAATGACTAACAAGTCTTCTCAGTGGTTGGTTGGTTTTGGGTTTTATGGCGCCAGGGCCATATTTACCCAAGATGCTTCAAATACAAGAAAACACGAGGGAGGAAAACAAAGCAAAAAGCAGAAGTGTAGGCGAAAGTAAAACAGAAGAGAGGACGGATCATTCGAGTACCTCCGGGTTGTGATACTCGTGCACACCTGAAGAAGATGTACCCCTACAGGCGAGGTTCTTCGCGCCAGAAGAAGGCGCAACAAAGTCGCAACAATGACAAGTCCCCATATTGACTGTTTTTTTTATTGTGAAGTTGTCAATCACGAGTACTGTCGTCTATGTTAAACAATCAATGAAAAGTACTTCCTCGATGTTCTTCATCGACTAAGATATGCAGTGGAAAACGGCCGCATATGTGGACAATTAGTAATTGTTTAGGACCATCACGTCAACGCGCCCACCTATGCATCACGTCTAGAGCAGAGTTTTTTAGTAAATCATTAAATCAACCAGGTGACATCCCCCTACACTCAAATTTGGCACCCTGAAACTTCTGTCTTTTCGTGAAGCTAAAATCACTTTTGAATGGGAAGAGATTTCAGACCGCGAATAATATTCAGAACTCGAGGATGCAGTTGGTGGCGATTCCAACAATGGATTTTGCAGTGTTTTGAAAAGTGAGACATGCTGTGAGAAGTGTGTGTGGTCCCAATGGGCCTACTTTGAAGGAGACTAGGGGTCAAAAGTTCTAGGTACAATGAATCTTGTTTCCTATTTCATGGCTGGATACTTTCTGGACAGACCTCGTACACTCACAAGAAAAGTTTTGCTAACACAGAAGACAGATATGTACCTAGTGTAAATTACAGTAATCGAGCCTGCAACGCGTACAGCTCGATGGTTGATAGCGCAGTGTGCCATAAAGTTTCGGGTAAAAATGTTTGAGAAAACTTAGAATTCATTTTTCCTCACACACATGAAGAAATGTACTCACCGATTCAACAACAAACGCAACATTTGTGTCAATGTATTATAAACAAATTTAAAATAAATATAAGCTAAATGGCGTGGTCGCTGGACCTTCTTAGATATAGTGCAGTAGACCACATATTTACTCACAGATTCAACAACAGTCGCAACATTTGTGCTAATATTTCATAAACGAATTTAAAGCAACTATAAACTAAATGGCGTGTCACTGGCACTTTTTAGAACCAGAAATATAGAATCCCAGTGTTTTGCACAAGACACATTTTTCACAGACATTTCTCTTTTACTTCAGAGAGCAAAGGCCGCCCAAACATCAAACGCAAGACATTTCAAAAGCGCGTCCCGCAGCGCAAAACTAAAAACGCAACACTACGGAAACAACTGCACCCTGAACCCGAGCTCAGCATACAGAAAAAGCAACGCTCCGAATAACACAGTTTACTCTTCAGTGGTCATTCAGGACTCGGAACTCTTCCTTTGACCCCTTAAGACTGCCAACACATCAAATACTCCTCTCTTTATTTTCCTCTTTTTTTTATCCTCTTTATTTTTCTCCTTTTAAGAGTCGGCAAAAATAGGAAATCTTTCGATGGACCGCTATTGCTTACGTTCAGTCCCAGTAGTAAGTCCAAGGAGCACAAATCCATTGAACTTCCTTTCTGTTGGGCATCCTTTCCTTAAAGAAGACTTCTTTCGGAAGATCCTTTTGAATGGTGCGTGGAATTTTAGATAAGGAAGACCAGCGGTAAATAGAAAATTTTTTAACCCTTTGTAAGTATTACATTCGCACTCCAAGTGTATCTCTGAAATGAAAGTCGATTTTATTTCATTAGAGAACTTGCAAATCACCGAAGAACTTATTTTGATGACACCCATCGTCCAGTCTCGTACATATAGAATATCGAAAAAGGAATAAAAACTCAGGGCATTCTTTGTTTTCTAAGGTTAGTGCCTCAGCCGTTTGTATCCGCCGCAGATTATTCCACCAGTGACCTCAAATAACGACGACCATTAGTTTTCCATAAAATATTCTTGTATATCTTTATATTACCTTATTGGATTTTATTCTTATTTCTAATACCCAACCACTGACCTTTTTGGCACTAAAAGGGGCGATCTGGTGTCTATTTGTGAAAGTTGTTTGGTTGACGGGTTTTATGACACAAGGGCCATATTCTGCTAAGCTGCTTCCGTATGTGAACAAATGACAACGTGGAAGCATCTAAATATGTGAAATGCTGGTTAAAACATTTAGTTTTGTTTAGTCCAATGACAAATCTACGTTTAATAAATGTTTAAATAGGTGAATTATTTAGTACCTTCACAAACCGACTGTACTACTTTAAAATCCTAAGCATCCGCATGCAGCATAACCAATGAGAGAAACAGAACTTCAAAACACATCATCCTCATCTTCCTAAGCAATCATTAGCCCGATACAGTCCCAGAGCAGCAAGAATTTCATCCACAGACTTTGAATTCGGAATTCCCATAATGATATCAAAAGCACACACGGCCCAATTTAGGTATGGCCAGAAACATCCCCTTCGGTTGTCATATTTATACAGCCGAATTAGACAATAATCTAATAAATCTTCCATTAAACGTGGAAATTAACTTAATATCTCGAGAAATCTCTGGAATTATTCAAAACTATTTCCGCCATTGGAAGTGCGGCTGCTGCTACTAGGAGGAATTTATTTCATTTTAAGCCATGCCATTTGTCTCCTTCGTCGCTGTTGGACAACCCCCGTGGCTAAGAACTGTTTTGAATGATTATAATTGCATTCCCATCTTTCTGGAAGAATGAGCTGCTGCAGCCAATTCCGCTTTCGGATTTATCTGCTTAAAATTAGATTAATAACTGTGGACGAGGTGTTGCGTCATCTGTTTACGGGGTACGTCTGTTCATTCGTCTTCTAAAATTTTTGGCGTATCTGAATCAGTTGAACCATGCGAAAGTTTGTGATGATTCTGTGCTTAACATTTGCATGATGTGTTGTATTCTTTGTTTTTTATCCATTATTAGGTTGTTTGCTGTTTTCGCTTAGGAAAGGATTCTTGGAAACATAAATGACAATTAAAGTCAATTTGGATTATAACAAGGCCGAAAGAAGCTGGCTGGAAGCTATAGTTGTGATTTCTATGTCAGTGGGGTTTGTAAAATAAAGGGATTTTTAGAATCAAAGAACGGTGAAATCGAAAATAAACAGTTCGAACAATTTATACATTCAGACGCAAGTCTAATATTCGAAGCATATTTTTAAAACCAATATTAAATTGACTTTATAAAGGCCCAACCCGAATTAAATTAACTTCATAAAAGCCCAATTACGAGGACACAGTATGTCAATTTTTAATTTTGACCAGTTGCACTTCAAAATTGACATATTGAGTCTGAATTTGTATTTGCTCTTTGTGTATTTGGGCTTGTTTGTGACGCATTGGGTTTATCCCGTTAAAATATCTTATATGTGTGTGCTAAGGTAAAATGGTTCCAATGGTCAATGCACATGACAAAGATACAGACAAGAAAGCGCCCAAGAACAAATAGATACAAAATACACAAAGCGAACAAACACAGAGTAAAAAGAATAAAACATCAAGTAACCAAGTCAGAATTACCAAGGAGTGCTTTACAAAGATGGGCAGGTGGGATCTGTCCATATGTTCATTTTTTCCTCTCAGCAGGCAGGAAGAGTCAGTATAAATGTTAATGCAGCACAGATGCAAGCACGACAAGGCAGTTGTGCTTATAGTCGAGCAAACTATAATCAAAAAGAAAAATAAAGCATTGTAAAAAATTTATACTGATACAAATTTTAAACTTTCAATGGTAATTATGTCTATTCAAACACTAAAAAATATGTTTGACAAAAAAAAGGTTGACACCGAAATTAATTTTTTATAGATGAGAAACCGATCTAGTGAATTTGTAGTGATCAAATTTGTGATCAAACAGTAAAGAATATTTCCGTTTTTCTGCAAGGTGTGGTAATGTTTTCGTCTCTGTGCACCAATTTTTGGATTTCATGTAGAAGTTGTAAATATTACATTTCTATGCCACGCAGTTTCAAATAAAATGAGTGCCCACTGAATTTTAAGAACATTGCGATTCTTTCACAACTGAACAAATAAAAAAATGTAGTGCTAAAAAAATTAGAAAATTATACCAATTAATTATTAATTGTCTGGCCACAGAAAGTAAGAACCGAAATACTTATCGAGATACCTTAATTACTTGAAAACAAATGCTTAAAATATTCATGAGACTTTGGCTTCTTAACATTACTAACAAAGACTTACCATTAGAAGAAACCAATGCAGCAAAGTATCCACTTGAAAAGATTTCTATGAATAGACCGTAGACTTGTCTTCGGATTGAAAAACATGTGCTGAATTGTCTTGAGCACCTGAGGAAAGAGGGGTAATGGCCACCCAAAAATTACTGAGCAAATAATGATACTGGAGTAAATGATAGACTGGGTGAACTAGCTAGTCTGAAGAAAGGAGAATTCATTCAACAGAAAAGAATGGAAGACGAGAATAGCATTCTTATGTGGCAGTCGACATGAAGAGAATTGATTGTGGTAGTAGTAATAAGAGGTAACTCCAAGAAGATTGTTTTCATTCAAAGTTGAACTAATGGAGTAGTTAAGAAATCCTTTTGCTTGTTTTCAGACTAGAATGTTATAATCTAATAGAATAAGTGTAGGAATGAAACAATGTAGTACGACGTGATGACGTCGTATTCGAAAAACAAGTCAAGTCGACATGTAGAGAATTGATTGTGGTACTTATAATTAAAGCTAACGCAAAGAACTAGATTATTTTCATTTAAAGTTATCATCAATGGACTAATGAAGCAGTCCAGAAATCTTACTTCTCAGATTAGAATGTTTCAATGTAATAGAATAAATATAGTAATAAAATATAATGTTATGTTCATAGTGTGGATGGCACATATCGGGAAAGGCACTAAGTTCAAACAGATAGTTCTGAAATAGCACATGAGGGAATTTCAGTATAAACAAGCAAATCCGATAGAAAGCGAAGAATTTACGTCCGTTATCCAAATACCCTCGCATTTAACAGACTTAAAAGGCACTTTATATCCGTTTTGGAGTGATTTGGTCTTTAATCTAATTGGCATTGACCAAGAAAATATCTCACATCCCTTTTATATTTATTCTTTGGACTTTTCATTGAAGTGCTGAAATCGTATTCGAAAAGCAAGTCAAGTGACGTCACATCCGTAATACGTACAGGAAGCGCGTTCCACTCAAAAACATTACTACCACCTACATTTAGCTTGAGAGAAAAGTCTCATAAACAAACAAAAATATGATGAAGAAAAAATACTTCCTATTTAGAACTAATTTGCTTTTTTTCCCCGTTTTGGCTTCGATAAAAACGACACGCGGAAACTACCTTCGAGTTACATGTCAAGTTACGCCGTGGTTTAAAATTATATGGTGTTATCCTCGGATCTTTTCCTTTGGGATTGATCCCGGACCGTCACCAATAGCCTGTTGTGTTGATCCAGTGTGACGTTAATTAAAATACCTAGCTATCTACCTATTCAGCTTTAAGAAAACTATCATAAAACGATTTTTCAGTTCAAGATCTGCAAATTATAAAAATAAATCCAACTATTCCAAAACATCCACTCCTATCAGATCCCAAATTATTAGTCGTTATTTATCTCCGTTTTGGCGTGGTTTGGCATTTAATATAGACGTTGACCAATCAAATATATTGTCATTCGAAATTCCTTCTTTGGAATTTCAATCAACAAAGTGCTGAAATCGTATTCGAAAAACAATTCGTAAAGTCACGTTCGGATTACCCGTGAAGAAACCCGTTCCACCGCAGAAACACTACCGCTACGTACCCATTTAGCTTGACAGAAAAATCTCTCATTCATATACATATTCTTACCATTTTTTTGTCCAATAATTTCCGTAAACCAAATATTAAGAGTTCAAAGTGATTGTCTTTTGACATAACTCAAAACAATGGACTCCTTGTTTTAAACAACTCATTTTTTTATACTTAGGACAGTGCATTTTCTTGTTAAGTGCTTAACGTATGCTTTAAATTATGTGAAACACGAATGTTGAATGTATGGGTACATGTCATGGTGAATACGTGGTTGTACTCGCAAATACAGGACATGGAGAGAGATAACAAGCAGTTTGTGATCAAACTTTTCCAGACGACCACAGATCAGAGGGTTTTCGTATCGATTTGTTTAAAACTTTCAGAGGCTACACAGCAGGTATGTATTGAGTCTTCCTTAGCTCAAGAGTTGGAAACTCAGAAGCCAGACTGTTTTTATTTTGCTGTACCCAGCTGTAGAAAAAATTTTCGAAAAATTCTTTAATAAGTGTGCATCAATAAAAATAATACGGCATAAATATAAATGTTCGCGTAAAATTTAAATCTAGTTATATTTTGAATAATCAAATGATTAAGTAATTCACTAAGAATATTCAATTCACAAACAATTTAATTCAGAGATTCAATTTATCAAAACTATAAGATATTGTGTTTTTAAAATTATGAAAATTTAAATTTCAAAGGTGTTACATTTTGTTTTAGATGATTTATTATTTATGCATGTTTCATCAACGGGGTGCATTAGAGAGAGAGGTTCAAACAAATACTCTGCATAGGAAAAAAATCTATTATAATTGCAATAAGAATACGCCTTTGAATTGACATTCAGTTAAGTTACTTTGAAATTTTAAGCAAATAACTTTTTGCAATTATTATTATTAATTTAAATATCCGACGTCAATAACGATGTGTTTTTATGCTGACCAGCGACCATTTATTTTTTAACACTAAGTGATTTCTACGAGATATCTCGTCTATCAAGATCTGGTCAGTTTTGCTAATGACGAGATACCTCGTCGAGACAACCACCAGGAGAGTCAATGATCATTTTTATTGTTTTGTTCTAATCCCAATTTAATTGTTATGCGCTAAAGTAATTAGAGTGCAATATTACATATTTAAACTAAAGAATCAATTAAACAAAAGTTTATTTCTATCATCATGCAACTGGGTAGTAGAGAATTAAATTTAAAATGTATAATTACGTTAAAATTAATCGAGTTTCTCAGCTTGTCCATGTGAGTAAGCTACGAAAAAGGCAAGCTTTCGCGCCAATCATACTAACGCCTTTTAATTAAGTAATTCGATCTCCCACGATAAGCAAAAACGTGATAATCGAGGTTAATCGGTCATGAAGTTTTAAAAATATTCTTTCCTTTCCATTTTTCCCTCGGTTTTCTTTTGTTTTTTTAACACAAGGCTCCTGCAGCTGCAAAAAAAAAAAAGAAAAGCAAAACAAAGTGTAATGGCTCGTTTAATCTTGTTACTTTTGCTCTCAAGTTCGTTTTTTCTTCTGTATCTCGAGGATTCAGATCGAGTTTCTTTCACTTGCATTCGCAAAAACCCCGAGTTTGCATAGAAGCCTCGGCCTCAGACGTTAAAGAAGATAAATTAAAGAGTTGTCATGGCCACCACAGTGCGTGCAGCATTTTTCAAGGGAAACAGAAAACTCGAAAGTTGAAAGGAATTCCTGATTCTGTTTTGTATTTCAGCTTCCGCTGTGGTGTTGGAAATACATTTGTAAAAATGGTGGCATTCGGGTTCGCGAGTTACAGATGTTGTTGGCTGTTTGTGGAACAGTTGATTTGTTATCCATGTTAGTTTGTATCTGTTCGAAACACTGTTATTGTCTTGTTTCATGGGAACATTAATTATTAAAATTTTGAGGCTGTTGAAAACTCGTAAGTATTAACTAGCTGGAACGCAGTATGATATTAGACGTTAAGCCTGTTAGTTTGCTTTAACTTACTATTTTTTAGACTTTTGTGTATCCAATTCACACAGGTAAATATCTAATCAAAGAAGAGTATAAAAGTTAAACAAGCGTGTAAAATAATTTTAAATGCATGTTATGAGGTTTTTAAAAAGTAGCTCTGAATATTTCTATGTACTGGAACTGTGCAGACGGTATGTAACTGAAAGAATACAAAAAGTTTGAGGTTCTAAAACCCTTTAGACTTTGATGGTAGACAATATTTTTCCATAACTATTTTTTTAATTTAAGTTTGATAATGACACTGTAGAACTTCAAAGAAGCATCTTGTAATGAATCATAAAACTTCATACAACACTTTTATGGCGCAATGACCATATCTGGCCAACAATGTTTTTCTGTCAAAAAAATAACAAACATATAAAAAAGTTTTACTCTGGCATAGAAGAGGGAAATACACAGAATAGTTAGAGGAATCAAACCTGCGCCTCCCACAGCTTGCTGACTGATAGCGACGTGGTGGATAAACCCAATGAGGCACGGTTACTCCGCTTTAGAAATCATAAGTTTGAAAGTAGAAAATAAATCTAGGACTTTACAAGGGCCTTTTACATGTAGTATTGCTTCATAATTAAAATTTCCCTTTAAGAGCTTCTATTGCTACCCAGAATAATAAGAAGGGTCAAATACACCGCGCTGTCCATCAAAAATGCAACACCATGAAGGACAAGAGATATCAAAGCCATATTTATTATACAAATAATATAAGGCACAAGAGGGAAAACGTTGAAAATACAGCTCCGTTCGACTTTCGTAACGCAAAGAAATCAGTCTTTTGTGTAGCTGCCATAGGCGGCAATAACTACTGCTACGTGTCTCGGAATTGAAAGAAAGGTTTTGGATGTGCGTTTGGGATGCTGCTTCCACACGTTGCTTAAGTTCATCAGGCCTAGCCGCAGGTGGTCGACGGTGTGCCAGACGTTGGGCGATCGTAAACCAGACGCGTTCAATGGGCGATAGTTGTGGGGAACAGGCGGGTCATCGAAGAAGTGAAACCTGGTGTACATTGAGGAATTGTTGTACTTTGCATGCCACGTGTGGTCGCGCATTGTCCTATTCAAAATTTGCCACTGATCTTACCTTCAGGCAAGTCCTGAAGATAAGGGAGAGGGAATAGAATTCAATGAAGCCCCATACCATAACGCCCGATGATGTACTTGTATAGATGATGTACTTGTATGAGGATGCATACTTCAAGAGTCATGCAGTCTGTCGTCGCGGTGTCCATAGTCGCGTACTAGCGACCATCATGGAGCTGCAGACAGAATTTAGATTCGTCTGAAAATACGATACCAACCATTTGTTTGCCCATTGCAGCCGCTTATTAATGGTCGTCGAGCAGTGAACGCCTTCAATAAATTCCCCGCTGCTGTAAGTGCTGACACAGGCTGCTGTGTAACGCACCCTAATTCTTGAGCTATAGTTCTTGAAGTTGCAGTAAGATAAAAAAGAAGCCATGCGCACAAGATGTCTGTTCTCTCGTTCGGTCACGTCGGTCAGTTTGGCCTTTCCTGAACCTACCGATTCCATATTCGCATAACTGTGGTTTGATTTTGTCCAACACGAGCACCGATTTCTCGGAAGGCTAATCCAGTCTCTCTCAATAAGTCTCAATTTTTCCTCTGTCAAACTCAGAAATGTGCTCGTATAACTGCAGTAATTTTCTACGAGGAGTAATAAAGTTTCCTATACATACACAAGATCAGCGAGGAAATGCAATTCCAATTTTTTAAACCAGCACTCTGTTCTCTCTTTATACTGCTTACAGGAGGCGTTTCTGGCAAATATACTGCAGTGCTAATCATTTGTATATCCTTCTGATTTACGCATCGTGCAAATTTCAAGGCTATCGGATGCTTCCTTCAGTGTTGCCTTTTATATGACCAGCAATGTATATAAAAATACATTTTAATTATTACTTTAAAGTGATAAAGTTCTGTGTGTAAGACATTCCAATAAAATACGAATTTATTCATTTTATTTAAAATTAAAAATTTATTAATATTAAAAATATATAAAAAATTATAGGCCTTGAATAGTGGTAGCATAATTTAAAATAGTGTAAATGTCCTGCTGTAATATTTAAATTTTCACAAACACACATTTCGCATCCAAATATACGTATTTTAACCTTTAAAGTATAAATATACTCTTAAACATTCACACATGACAAAACTTAAGAAAAATGTTTTGTTCGTAAATATCTGAAGAGTAATGTAAGAACTGAAGGAAACGATGCAATTTAAAATTAAAGTAGGTGTTACACTTGCCCCAGATTTTGTATCATCCGAACTAAAATTACCTTCTCGAAACAACGTCCTCAAAGCATTCTTATGTCTCCAATATCGCCCAAAGATGGAATACCTCATTTCAAACATGACTAAGCAAGCTATTAGCAAGAACCGAGCGAGCCGAAAGCTAGTAATTGGTCATTTTCGTTTCCGAACTATTTCCGACAGAACGTTTCTTCGAGATAAGCTTTTCAAGGAAAAGAAGATAGACTCTTCGACAACAGCAAAGCAAAAAAAATAGAAGAAAGCGTTTAAACATCACCGAACAAGCACAAAGTCCCTCTCACACAAAAATAAAACTCCTTCCCCTTCAACTTTCGTTTTCTCATTTCCCGCCACCGTCCCGATGAAATGCCGAATGGAATTGTGGGGAATTTTACGCTAGAGCTGTCCTTTGTTTAAAAGCGGATTTGAATTTAAAAGAGCGGGGATCAAAAAGAGTGTGTGTTAAACTGCTGAAGGTAAAAGAGCGCGGGAGAGGCAAAAAGAATAAAGAACACTCTTCCCTAGACCAAAAAATAAATAAAAGATGGCGCACGTAAAAGGGGAATGCAGGTGTAAATAATCGTTTGTGTTTCGCAATAAGAAAGGCTTTAAACCGAGCAGCTGGAATAGTTTGAGGCGAGAGGCCGGAACTCCGGAATACAATGAAACTAAATTATTTCTCATGTTTTCTGGAACATATTTGTTCAAAGAATAACATCTTGGAAGTTTGGGGGAGTTTAGAAAAAAGAGAATGGGTCCGAGGGAAAAAATGCAGCTTTGGGTTATGCTCGGAAACTTTAACTACAATTTTATCGTCACTTCTTGCTGTGTATGGGTTTCTGAAATTCCTTGAGTTTCGAATACCGTGGAGTCATTGGCAGTTTCGAAATTGAAAATGCTAACTGTTATAGATAGGTTTTGAGTCAGTTATCTAAAGTCATAAATCACAATATTTTGTCGTGTGTTTAAGGATAAAAAAATCATTTGTTTTTGTTCTGAGGAAACTGTTCGGTATTTAGTATTTTTTACGTTATATGCATTTATAATTGCTGCAATACAGAATATTTTTAATAGCTCAATTTAGAATTGTTCAATTTGTCATGCGTTTAAGACAAAAAGGGTAAAAAAATATTTTGTGTGTTCTACAGGGAAGCTGAATATATTCGGTATTTAGTATTTTTATAACTTTATATACATTTATAATTCTTACATTTTAGAATATTTTTAAAAAAAACACCGTACATATAGAACAAAATATTTTTCCATGTCTAAAATTTCTTACGCATTAATTTTTTTACTTAATTGTGAAAAAGCATGTTCTATTTTCAGAGCTTTCTCTAAAAGCAATCAACTATTTCTACACAAACGTGTTCTTGTCACTACGCTTACGTGATTAAACTATATTTTATAGGTATGAAAACATTATATGGTTTCAATTAAAATTATGACTATTTTGTCCCATTTTGAGACATGCAAGTAGGGAAATATTGTCGGATAACGGTAAAGTAGAAAAAAAAACAATCCTGTCAAGCATTTTTTCTCAAATTATGTATACTGCCTTATTGAAACTATTCATTTGCTAACTATTCATTCTCTAAAAAAGTATTTTGAATATGTTCTTCCTGATTACCGAGTTAAAAGTCATTTCTAACAATAACTGTGATTTTGATCCACATTTAGTAACTTAGGAAATGAACAGCTGTTATTTGTATGCATGAACATTTAACATGTACTCGGATTATCATTTTTTAACAAATGCTTTCTTGTTAAGAATAAATATACCTCTACTTAGGAAAATCTTAATTAACCCCTGCCCATAACTAGATGACAGAGGACACGGCTCGGCATATTTTGGGACATAGAGAGAAGTTTCTACTGGAGTTGATAAGATCAAAGCCATGTAATAATACACCGATCACTATGTATAAAGTGCTCTTTCACTCTCTTCAGCTGATACATTTTGTATCGCATGGTAGACTTATACTAACTGATATGCTCGCAGCCGTGGGGCATGTTACCCTTATCAGTGATTTGTTAGATTCGTCTAAATTTGATCGATTCAAGTATTCTATAAATGTATGGAAAGCTTATTAATTGAATAGAATATTGTATCGCATCAAAGGTTGAGATAGATCAGTGGTAGTCATCCTGGTCCCTACCGCCCACTAGTGGGCGATTCAAGCTTTCATGGTGAGCGGTAGGTGTTTTGTCCATTGCTGAAGCTACTTTCCGTTATCACCGCGCACCAATGACAGAGCAGGTTGTACTGCACTGTAGTGCGCATAACGAGGATGGAGTGTACCATCTGCCATCACTCAAGTTGAGTTCGTTTTATGGTGGGGCCAGTACGTAGTTAGATTTGTGAAAGTAAGCACGTGCCTACGGCTTCAAACAAGTTTTATAAATTGTGTGGAATATTGTGAGCCCATGTCTTAAAAAAAGAAATACGCTCGTGGCTATTTACCGGAGTATCTGAAGATGGTTTCATCGAATCTGTTGTAAATAAACAACTCCCAATGTGTTTACTGTTAATGACAAGCTCGTTGCTAATTGGAACGAAGAGTAATGTCTCGTCTGAAAAAGACGGCCACACCAAAAATTTTTTTCCTACTATCAAGCATAGATTGGACTTAAAATTATTTTTCTACACAAACTTCAAAATTACAATTTTTATCTGGCCATGGAAATTTTGCTAAATATCTATATAGGTTTCATCTTCGGACTAATGATATGTGCGAGTGTTCTAAAAAGCAGCCATAAGATGTGGAGCATTTGCTTTTTAGTTGTCCTGCATTTGAAAATTCAAGAATGTGCCTTCAAAATGATTTGAGAAAATTAGGTAAAACATGGCCAGTGAAACCCAAGTTTTTGTTAAATTTAATCTGCTTTTCTACTAATTTGTCAAAGTTCATAAAATCTTGTAATTTTAGTTAAATTGTTTTCCATTGTTTCTTTGTTAAATCAACTCACTTCTGTAAGTCCCGTGTTGTACTTCTGTGGTGCACGGGGAGTTTGCTTTTGTTCAATAAAAAAAATTTTAAATGTGTTTACTGTGTCATAAAACATTATCCAATGAAGTAATGAAGCCAAGTCGATTGCGAGAATATCTTGCTACTAAGCATGCAAAAGATTAAGGCAAGTCCGTTGAATATTTTCAGGAAATATATAAAAAATTTCAAAATCGTCCAACAATCCTTGCATCATTTAAGAAACATGCAATGAACGAAGATGAATTAACTGCCGCTTATCGCATTTCACAATTAATTGCAAAAAGTGGTAAAAGCTATAATATTGGAGAAAAGTTAATACGTTCTATAAAAGAATTTATCTCAACAGTATTGCATCGGAAATGCCTGAAGCTTTAAAAACGTTGCTCCTAAGCGATAGCACAGTAAAGTGACGAATTTAAGAAATAGCAGTTAATGTTGAAAATAAACTTATAGGTATTCTCCAAAACTCTTTAATTTCTATATAATTGGACGAGCAGATAATAATGATTTATTGATGACATGTGTTCGTTATTTCGATGAAAACAATACATTATGAGAATAAATGCTATTCGCAATAAATTTCATTACAGATACAAGAAGATTATCAATATTTAATTCTGTGAAATCATACTTTGCAAAAAGTAATACCTTTGAACAGTATTGTTGCAAGCACCATCAATGGTAGGTCGCTATCGTGGATTTGTTGCTTATTTAAAGGAAGAAGTGCCAAATATTTTATGTATTCATTGTGTGGTGCACAGATATCTTATAGGAAAACATTTAAGTACAAGTCTCCATTCATCATTAACTATAATAATTAGAGCTGTAAATAAGATCAATTCCAATGCAAACATGATAGAATTGTTTGACAGCTGTGCCACTACAATAAAGGAACACTTTTACACACAGAAGTTAGGTGACTATCGAAGGGTACATGTTTGTCTCGTTTTGTAGATTTATGATAGAGTCATACATTTTTTGAAAGTATTAATGAGACCAATCTCTGTCAACAATTAAAAACAGTAAAGAATGATGCCTTTTATTTGGCAGATATTTCAAGAGATTTAATCAAATCAATTTGCAGCTTCAAAGAGCTAATAAACTCTTATATATTCCCAAAATATTGTGTCATTATTTATCGACAAACTTGATCTTCGTTATAATCTATAATGAGAGAATTTTATCAATTTCCCGAATTATCATCTATAAAAGATGATGAACTCCAGAGGTGATTGAAAAATTCAGTAGCCACCATAACGAACTTAAATTGGATATGGAAAAACGATTTGAAGATATTTTGAACTTGAAGGTGTATGACTGGATGAAAAATCCTTTTAATGCAAATATTGAGGAGGCTGGTACAACTTGCCAAGAACTGTTAGAAGTTAGATATGATGAGTAAATATAATTTCGATAGTGGTGGATATGAAAACCAACCTATAACTAAATAAAAAAATACCTGCGTTATATCCAAATATGTGGAAAATAATATTCAATTTATTGATACCATTACCTACCTCATATCTTATAGAATCAGGCTTTGGTACTGATAATCCTATCACCAAACAGAGAAACCTTCTGAATATTTCCGAAAGAGGAGACCTTCGTTTGTTCCTTACGAAAATTGAACCAGATATTAAATATTTAGTTTCGCAACATCAGCCCCAAGGATCTCATTAATAATTAATTAAAGGTCATTTAATAAACTTTATACTTTTATAGTTTTTATATTTAATTTATTTTCTTTTTCTTCAATTTAAGCAGCCTCCATACTAGTAGGTGCTGTATCGATGGAGATGCAGAAATGCAGCATCAAATTAAATTTTCTGTGCATTATAAACACGCAAAGTATAAATAAAAAGATAAATTTAACTACATATTTTTACTAAACCTCTACTCAAAAATTACGAGTACTTTGCAGTTGCGCTAAATTAGGTTATTGCGGAACCTGTGGGCGTTAAGAAAATTTTACTAACAACGAAGATACAAAAGTGGGCGGTAGGTATAAGAAGGTTGACTATCCCTGAGATAGATCATTAAAGGGCTTAGATGACATCCCATCTGTTTCCTCCTACCTGCTACATAAATTCTAAGTGGCATCCCATCTCTGCCACCATTTGATGTCGGGGATTGGCGTCTCACTTCTGCCACTATTTGATGTCGGTATTTATATCCCACCACTGCCACCATTTAATGTCGGGGATTCATATCCCACCGCTGCCACCATTTATTGTCGGGAGATAGCATGGTGATCCAAGTAGGCTCCTAATTTACTTTGGGGGCCGCGGTAGTTCAGTTGGAGAGTAAAGGATAAGCAACCTGAGGGTTGCGAGTTCAAAACTCGGTCCAGCCAAAGACAGTCGTGTACACGAGGGCTGGTGCACATTAAATCAGTCGTGGCCACAAATGTTCTTACGTTGGCGTGGTGTGAAAGTTTGGAGAGTGGGGTGTCAGCTCAGGTGTTGTCCTTGTCATGCTTGGTTCAAAAATACGAGGCGTTGTCCTTGAATCTTCTCCTTCGAGTTTTAACCCTGACCGTTCCCAATAGCCCAGTGTGTTCTCCAATGCAACGTAAGTACAACTACATACCACCTACGTTTATATTCTAATTTTCAAATTTATATTTTGCACTTTTTCTTAAACATGACGTGTTTATTTGGCAACATAGCCCATTTTAATCCTCAATCTTCCTGATCTAGCATAACCATATTATATGCAGTCCAGAATTATTTTGTTTTTACTTGTGTAGTTATTGTCTAAATTTATGTGATTTCCTATGAAATTTCAGTCGAATTTTATGATAAAAACTGAACTTTCATAACTAAACTTAACATTAACCTAATAAGTTTCCATACTTCGAGTACACAACGTGATTATACGTATTTGTACTACAAAGTGAATCCTTCCGTTATAAAAATATAGTTCTTGAAATACTACAAATTATTCTTAGGATAACTGAATGCTGAATAAAACTTAGAAAATAAATTGCAAATATGTAATATTCGTTTTGAAATCATGCTTTAGTGGTATTTTACTTACCACGTTAAAATACTTTCAAAGACTATAATCTTTAGCATGTGTGACGTATGTAATGCATCATTTCAGTCTTAGCAAATCAGAACATCGCATTATCGCTCATGGGACCTTTTACCTATCTGTGATGTACTCTTTTGTAGTGATATATTGTTCAGTACTAATAACCAAACTTCAAAAATCAGTAAACTATTGTAAATTTTCGAAATTTCTGTAAATGATCGTGATGTGTGAGAAGGAAAAATTTTGCCTGAGTTGAAAACAATTGTAAAACTTATAAAAGGGATTTTCAGCTTAAGCAAACGACGACCAACTGGTGCAAGACGAGAATTTTACTCCCGGTTATCCAATACTATCGCTCGGTAGATTACTGAGTTACCTTAAACTGTAACTAAGTGACATCACTTATGGAATACGTACAAGAACTTAACCTACGACAAAAACACTAGCGCCATCTACATTTAACATAACGGATAAAGTCTCTCATAGGTGTGGTCAACTTTTCCAAACTACATTGATTCAATTGAAAGAACGGTTGTGGAATTTAGTTTGTCGGAGCCTTTAAATGGTTTTTCTGGAACTTGGAGAAGAGATGTAGCGGATGGCGGTGTGTTCAATTGAAAGCTTTTCGATTTATTCATCCCATTTTATGCATAGAGCAATCAAAGAAAATTATTTTTCTTTCACAAATATTATTTAACTTCTGTTTAAAAACCCAAATGGAGAGACTTTTAGTGCAAGTAAGCAAATCCGACAGAATGAGAAGAATTTACTTTCGCAACACCAATGCTCTCTCATGATACATATCAGGGTTAACTAAAACTTAGATTATCATCTTTTGGTGACGTTTGTCGTTTAATCTAGTTGCATTGAAAAGTCAACTATCATGCATCAATTCACAATTTATTCTTTGGAATTTTAATTGGCTAAGTTCTGAAATCATATTTAAAAAAAGTGTGACGTCACGTTCGAAATACGTACAGGAAATATGTTCCACCACAGAAGCACTATCACCACCTATATTTAGGCTGACAGAAAATGCTTCTCACAGGAACAATAAAGCGGTCAACAAAAGATCGTTAGATTCTTTGTTGCAGAATCTACAAAATGATAGATTCTTTGGAATTGAATCGTTAAGATCGTTAGATTCTTTAGTAAAGATCAACTAAAGATCGTCAGAGATCCTTTGGGATAGGATCGACTAGCATATTCTACCAATTAATTATCACTTGTAGATTTGGAATTCATTCTTTGGAATTTCTATCATAGTGCTGAAGTCGTATAAAAAAACAAGCCCAGTGAGGTCATTTTCGGAATACATACAAATAACATGTTCCACCGCAGATGCACTACCTCTACCTACATTTAGCTTGTCAGAAAATACCTCTCATACCAACAAGAAATTTAAAAGGTAAAATTTACTCAAGACATTTAAATAGTAAATCAAATATACAATTAAACACGATGTGCAACTGAATAAAAAACGCTACAATTACTACCGAAATTAACCGCTCAATCGTTATTGAAGCATAAAAACTCTTCAAAGAAGCGTAGAAATGACCAGATAAAAAATAATTCATTCTGCCAGCAGAGCAGACATATTGGTTTAAGCGATCTGATTCAGTTATTGGTGAGGAAATTATAAAAAGCCTGCCCAGGAATTATTTTGATGCAAAAAATAACCGAAACTAATTACTTTAGTTGTGAGGGTGAAATTTCCACGATGAAAAAGTAAGTGTTTGTGGAATGTGAGCAAAAATAGCGGTGACAGTATTCTAATTAATTACCTTCTGGATACAAGCAGCTGGCATTAATTTCTTTTGACTCGAGAGTTAAAATGGTTTCCGCGTTATTTTCCATTCATATTTACTCGAGATTCAGAGAAGAATAAAAATTAGATTAAAAATTAAAAGCAAATAGAAAAAAAATCCCAGACTAATTCGTTTTTACAAAGCGATATTTTTTACTCGTCCTTCGTTAGAGCTTAGTAGTTTCAATTTTTATGGACTAGGTTTTTTAAAACATTTTTTACAGCTTTGCGGTTTTCTTAACTTTATTCGATGCTCAACTACAAATTCTGTTTGCCCAATTGCGAGCTGGAACTAATTCGTTGGAAGAAAAAGGTAGGTAAGTAGTTGAATCAGCATCACACTAGAGCAATACAAAGGGCCTTTTTACAACGGTCCTGGATCAATCATGGACGTGAAATATAAGTAGTCTGAGCATTGATATTGAGAGAGCTTCAATACGTGTGAACATGTCGACTAGTAGTCGAGTAACTGCTCAATGAAACATTGACGGTTGGCCGATTTGGCATCTTATCGTCCCGTTTGGCAATATAGCATTTTATGATAAGTAGATATGGTGAATGCGCATTTCTATAGTTCTATAGAGTGGCGACAAAAATGATGAAATCGCCAAAGTCTACTATGTCGCGAGGACCAATCAGATGATGAATAGATGGATGGGTGTCTTCTTGCGTCCAGTGGCCCAATCAGATGTTTCCAACCGGCAGATGAAAGTAGTCTAAGGGTCACGTTACTACTAGTTTTGGTCACAGGATCCTGGGCACATAGAAAGATTACTATTGCTCATTCTACTTTTATATTTTTCCTATGGGATCAATCCCGAAGGAAAAGATCCGAGGACAACACCTCGCAATTTTGAACCACGGTCAGATGACGATGTCAACACCTGGAAGTAAAAGAAAATATTTAAATAACTTTTCTTGGAGCATTTCAACGTTTTAAAATGCTCTAGATTAATTAACACTAAACCTAGAATTTAAATTAGCCACATATTTTGTTTATGAACGTATGTCCCTCATGAAAAATCGCGAAATAAATCTAAGAAAGCCAAATTTTATGTTTTATTACTGTGAAGCCATCAATTCTGATTTATATATTTGAATTTCCTTTCATTTCGTATTGTATTATTCTATTAGTTATAAAGGGCATTTTTCGTCAAACTAAATATAGGTGCTGGGAGTGTTACTGTGGTGATACGCGTTTCCTGTACGTATTCGGAACATTATGTCACGGATTGTTTTTCGTATACGATTTGAGCACTTTCCCAATAAAAATTCCTAAGAAAAATTTTCTAATTTATATATGATAGTTTATTCGTCAACGCCAATTAGATTTAACGGAAAAGGTCGCCAAAGCGTCAATGAACTACATTTTAAGGTAACTTCGATACGTATCAAGCGAGAGCAATGGGGTAGCGGTTGTAAAATCGCTTTTCGTCTGGTTTGTTTATACTGAAAATCTTTGGCCCTTATAAAACTAACCGGAGGGTCGTATCTGGTCTGCGGGCCGAGTAAATCTATCCGGAGAGTTTCATCTGGTCTCCGATTTTGAAAAACCTTTCCTGAACTTAAATGTGGAGTTTCAACCATTTATCGCTATCGTTGTTTAACAATTCGTGCTTAAATGCTGAAGATGTATCAGACAAACATACGTTCTTAAAGGTTGAATGTTAGCAAAACTTGAATAACTTTTGGAATTTCGGTATGTTGCGTAATTAGTTCAGATTGGAAGAAGCTAGTTAATATGAAGTTTGTATGCTAAACAACTATTGAAGAAACAGTGTTTGGAAAAAAAAATTATTCTGACAGTATTGCCACAGGGGAAGAGATGGTCCTGCCAAATTGACAAACTTCGTGACCTCCCAAGACCAATCGTTACTGGCTGCTTCCGAACTTTGTCTGGACACGATTACCTTCAATACCATTTGCAACACATTGGACTGTCTGACACTTCCGAGTTGTCCGTTTTGTGGACGTGTAAATATGAACATCGATCTCCTTTGGTTTTGTCTCGATCTTGGTGATGTCGAGTGTGTAGCTTGTTTGTTTTTGAAATTACTTCTCAGATATACTGGGCTACAAAGCATCGCATGCTCGAAAGAGCAATAATGGGCGTACGATAAAAAAGATTAGTAGAAACTTTTAATTTGAAAATCATGTTGAATGTAGTAATACGTTAAAGCTTGAAAGCAGTCCTCACCCCACCCCAAAAGTCCTCATTCCACGCAAACCAAAGTCACGCTGGCCCAAAGCTCCCCATAGAATTTCGACATATTGAGGACCCCTCCCTCATTGCACCTGCGCACTCGATCTGAAGGTCATGTCATGTACGGACATCCTTTGTCAACTTGCCGCTGTATTTATCTTCTGTATGTTTCTTCTAAATCTAAAATCATAACACGAAACATCGTAAAGATTTTTTGTAACGCTCAACCTTTTTTTCATATCCCTCAGTACTGTTCAAATTTTAAACACGCATTCACGTCAAAAATGTCAGTGAATGCTATGCGTTTATGAAAATATTAAACCTACCATTGATGCTTTTATTATCATTATATTGCCTGAACTAAATTACCTCTTCATTATTGGTGCATTACATAAATGCAATATGAAGAATATTCTAGAACTCTATTCATCTCTCACTAAGATAACCATTCGTAGATAAATGCGTTGAACAAATAAAATAAAAGTGTAGTAAAAATGTATTCAGAATGTAACAGTGTAGTAAAAATGTATTCAGAATGTAACAGTGTAGTAAAAAGGAAGACGTGGAAAGAGATAGAGATAAAAGTTGCTTTGGGGTAGAAACAGTGAGAAAGAAGATTATGGAACACGTGAGAAATAATAATTTTTACACACACATATATATAAATTAGTTAAAGGCGAAGAGATATGAGTTATACACACAAGGAGAATGAGCAGTAGAAAGAGTTATTACCTATATATTAAAAGAAATATAAATATAGCACACAGGGAAAGAGAGAAGTAAAGAACTATACCACTTATCGAAAAGTAGCTGAGAAGAAAGACTAGACAGACGTTTTAAGCTATGAAAGAAACTAAACTTAGTATTTTAAGTTAGTCGCAATACAGTACACAAAATAGTAAAACGTTTTGAACACAAAAGGGTCAAAAGAGAGCTAACGAAACAAGATTTTAGTCATTTAAGCTAAAAAAGAGTCAGTCATAAGGACAAAGTGTGAAAAAGAAAAAGCACAAATTGGTAGACACATGAAAAGGACAAAAAAGAACGAACATATATAGAAATATTTAGAGTATTTTTTCATAATCTCGCATTTTATCAAACACGTTTTCTTCAAAACTCAACTTCGTTGTAACTCAGAAACTAATTTAAGCTGTAGGTTCCGATCTAATTAACACTTGTGTGGTAAAAAATGACCGTAAAGCAATAAACCAGCTTTTAAACTCGAAGAGTACTGATGAAATAGATTTACTTTACTAGTATTAAGAAATACTTAGCGATATCTTAATTCTAATAATTAATAATCTTCTTAACGAAATAAAATAGACTTTATCTGTCTTACAGCCATAACACTAACACGAGATACCTTAATTTTTACCAAACCTTTTAAACTCAAGGTACTAAAGAAATCGAGTTACTTTACTAGAATTAAGGAATACCTAGAGATCTTAGTTCGAATAATAAATAACATTCTTCTCAATGAAATAAAATAGAGATTATCTTAGTCATAACAAGGACACACAAGATACCTTAATTTTTACCTAACCTTTTAAAGTCAGAGTACTGATGAAATAAACTTACCTTTCTTGTATTAGTCCTCCTAGTGGTTGTCTAAGAGGTATCTCGTCATTAGAAAAACTGACCAGATCTTGATGTACGAGATATATCATCCTTAGACAAAAACTGACCAGATCTCGATCTCGTCATCATAAAAAAATCGGCAATATCCTGATGACGAGATACCTCGCTGAAACTACTTGGAGGTTTAAGAAATACTTAGCATCTTAGTTCTAATAATTAATAATGTTATTCTCAATTAAATAAAATTGACTCAGTTCCAGCCATAACCGAGGACACGAGATACCTTAATTTGCACTGTACAAAGGCATAATACTTCATATTCCATTAGCAGATGGAACGTAATAATGAAACTTCCAATCAGACCCTTATCAAATATCATGGAACTCTGCACTTGTACGAGCTTATGAGCGAAGCCCGCCAGCTGCAAAATTCTTCCCCTCCACCATAATGGAATGAATGAACAACCATCAAAGTATCGTTCCCCCTACATTCCTCTTCCCCAAGTGAAGGCTGCCGATCGCTAATGAAGGCAGACAGTTTCAAAGTTGAAAGTGGACTAACCGTATATTTCCCCCAGATAACTCGTTGACTCCATCGCAGTTAGATTTTAGCAATAAATCTAATCATTCGCCCTATCTGGACTCGAGTGGCTGAATGTCGCTTTCCGCCATTTTAACGAAATATATCAGAAGGGCATTCTCCCCTACCTCTTACCCCTTTCTCTCAGATGGATCATTTCACTTGATTCCTTCAGCTGCTTGGCTTCTAGATAATTTCGAATCGGATAGGAGTGGGTGTTTTTGGAATAGTTGGAATTTTTTTATCATTTGTAGTTCTTGAACTGAACAAGTCGTCTTGTGATCGCTTTTTAAAGCTAAATACAGAGGGTGATAGGGATTTCTTAACCTGTTTCCTAACTTGTGGATTAACTTGGCATGTTACTACAAGGTTATATCAAAAATTAAGGTGAATTTGTCTCTAAAACTCGGAGTTTTTTGTGTAGCTAATTAGTTTTTTTATATGTTGCAAGTACCAAGGTGATAGAAGTGTGACGGCTTGTAGAAACTTCTACGTCAACCAGTCTGGTGCTTAGAGCAAATCAAAAATGGCGCATCGACTTGAGCATTACTCCAAGGAGAAAGTGAGCGGTGTCATTCGTTTTTTATAGGCTAAGCGGAAAAAACATGTGATATTAATCGAGAATTATTGGAAGTCTATGGAGAAAGTTTATGTCGCAGAAACAAGTGTACGTGTGGTGTAACGCATTTGCAAGTGGTAGGAGTACTGTAACAGATGATGACAGAAGTGGCAGACCAGCAACGTCCATCATCGACACGAATGTGGCTGTCGTAGATGCCATGATTCGTGAAGACAGAAGAGTGAGGTTGCATGACATTGCAAATGCATTGAATAGCTCACATGGTTCAGTGAGCAGTATCGAAGTGGGAAATTCTTGACCATCCTCCGTATAGCCCAGATTTAGCCCCTTCGGATTACCATTTGTTTGGCTCCCTGAAGAAACACCTCCGTGGGCAGCGTTTCCATACACTGGAAGAGGCATAACAGGCTACACTTACCTGGTTAGGGAAACTGGAGCAAGATTTCTTTGAAAAGGGCATGGATGATTTGGTGCCACGTTGGAATAAATGTTTAGACCACTATGGTTCCTTTGTCGAATGATAGTGTGATACGATTTGTCAAAAATAATAAATTTTCATATATTTATCTCTCTGCACGTTTTTCTGTCAATCAAAAATTCACCTTACTTTTTGATACTCCTTTGTAGAATGTAATATCCAGGTGTCATTTTCATCGGGAATTAATGTCAATCATTGCCAAAATGAAGCCTAATCAAATTGATTCTAAACAGGAAGTATATTTTCTTCATCGGTGTTTCTTTGTAAGTTTATGAGAGGCTTTTCTGTCAAGCTAAATGCAGGTGGTAGTAATGTTTTGGAGTGGAACGCGCTTCCTGTATGTATTCCGGACGTGACGTCACTTGACTTGCTTTTCGAATACGATTTCAGCACTTCAATAAAAAGTCCAAAGAATGAATATCAAATGGATATGAGATATTTGATCGGCCAATGCCAATTAGATTAACGTCCAAATCACTCCAAAACGGAGATAAATTTTATTTTAAGGAAACCGCGGTATGTCAAATGCGAAGACATTTGGAGGAATGGAAGTAAACCCTTGACTTTCTGTCAGATTTGTTTGTTTACACTGAAAATCACTTATGCACTAATTCAAAACTATTTGTTTGATCTTAGTGCCTTTTCCGATATGTGCCGTCCACGAAAGAACATGCATTATTTTATTCCTATACTTACTTATTCTATTACATTGTACTATTCTAGTCTGAAAAGAAGTAAGAGGATTTCTGGCTCCATTGCTCCATTGATAATAAATTTGAACGAAAATATCTAGTTCTTGAAGTTACATTCTATTACTCTACCTCAATCAATTCTCTTTATGTCGACTTCACTTGTTTTTCAAATTCGATTTCAACACATAGCCAGAAGAATTTATTAAAAATTAATTTTTGTGTTTTCTTTGAACTACTACGTACTATTAAGGTCAGAGAGATTAGTTTAATGAAGTGATTTTACGAAATATCATACATTTAAACCTCGAATAAATGGTAACTCATTGTTGAAAAAATTATTGGAAACATTTTAGACTAGCTTCTTAATTTATTATTTCTTATACAAGGTAATAAAATATTTTCTTTTGTATTAAAATGCTTTTATACTTTAAAAACACATAAATACTTGAAAAGTAATACAAACATGATGGAAAAAAATAGCGATGTGGATACGAAAAACATTTGATACTGAAAATTCCTAAGAATGAATTCCGATACTTAATTGGTCAACGACAATTGTACTAAGCACCAAACGTCGATAAAACTGAAATAAACTACATTTTAAGGTAAACCTGGCATGGTCTAATGCGAGAGTAGTTAGGTAACAGAAAGTTAACTCCCCGTTTTTCATCTGGTTTGTTTATTTGCACTGAAAATCAATCTCATACTGAAAAACTCTCTCGTACATCTAAAAGAAAAATATGTTACTTCCAACGAAAAATAAACACTTAAGAAAAGGGGAGAAAACGTGATTCAATTAAATCAGTGGCGCAGAAAGAAAACATGTAAACAAGTTTCGTTAAATAAAAATCAATTTTACTTCTTGAAGTTGCAAATCCAAGTTAAAACGCCCAAGAAATTTAAAATTGCTACTGGTCGTGATTATAAAGTACTGATTTGAAGAACACAAAATACATGCTTCTGAAGACTTTTGCTTCCTGAAAGTTACTACATTCAAGAAACTTAAAATTACCAATGCTCGTGATTACAAAGTACTTATTTGAAGTACACTTAAAATATTCATGGCTGTATGGAAGTTTTTACTATAAATATAAATAAAGAGGGTGCTAGTTATTTGATAACCTGCTTCCTAACTTATGTAACTAACTTTCCTTCAATCCACATTTATATTTTTAAAAATTAAGGGGGACCGTGGTAGCCCAGTTGGAAGGGTGGTAACGGATTAGCAACCGGAGGGTTGCGAGCTCGAAACTCGGTCCAAACAGACAGTCGGGTACGCGGGTACTGTTCAGGTGTTCATCTCATCAGACAGTGGTTTAAAATTACGAGGTGTCCTAGGATCTTTCCCTTCGAATTTGATCCTGAACAGTCAATAACTCGTTGCATTGCTCTAGTTCGACTTTAATTAATTACCCACCTACCTAAAAATTTGGGAACACTTCAGACGGGTAAAATAAATACTGCTTGTTTGTGTTTTATTGATAAATAAATAACTCCTGCATTTATAACTGTTGTAATATAATGGCTCTCACAATAACGTACGGAATGTGTATTTAATTAAACAATCCACACAAATCCCTACATCAAGGTAATCTTAAAAGAAACGCCTCATTTCCTTAAGAAGATTCCACCCGTTCAGCCCAATGCAAAACCCCTTCAAACCTCAGAAGCAATTTAAATCTGCATATCCCCTCATTGAGAAGCTCATCCCAACGTCCACAAGGCTCGGGTGTGTCTCACAATACAACCTCCCAACGATCCTCACAGCACCTCCGTTTCACTTAACGTCGTTTTCTTCCACGATGTTTGTTTTCTACGGCCCTCGGAACACTCATGCCTAATGAGAGAGGAAGAGGAAACTCTCCGCTATAGCATCGTGATCCTGCGAAAAGCCTTCCGCCTCAGTGGTTGTTGGGAAATCTCTCCATTCTAGGCGTTATTTACCGAATACTTTTGAGAGGGAGGCATTGGATTCTTCATTTCTACGGTTCTCTGGAGGGAAAGACGACTGTAGGCCTGGGGATAACGTGGTAGGATGGGAGAAAAAATCGCTAACGAATTCGAGAACTGGTGTGAGTGAGACGTGTGTGAATGCTGAATTTTAAACGCGGATGCTGTTTTAGGGCGACGAGTTAAGAGTTCGTTGGAAAGAAGGCAGTGGGGATTCTTCGTAGTTTCTGAATGAATGCAGTTTTCCTGTGATAGACTGGTTAATTAATTCCTTTAGTGTTAGATCAGTTCATTATACATTCTGTCTGGTGTATCTAAAAGGTTCTTTTGCAGTGTTGCAAAAGGTAAGGCGTCTGATGCGTGGATAGTTTTACTTTTCGTCAAAGAAATTTGTGTAAATTTTATTTTTAAATTACAGATGTGATATAAAATGTTATTTAAGATACTCAATCATGCTCTCTTATTATACTACATTGCAAGAATTTTATGCTTTGATAAATATTTTCTTTTTCTCTTATTCATTGTTCAATGATCGGCAATGGCACGAAGAGCAGATGTTGCTAAATAGGATATGTTTTTCTGTAGTATATTTACCAAATACTTTTAAGAGGGAAGCATTGGACGTTTCATTTATACGGTTCTTTGAAATGAAATACGACTGTAGGCCTGGCGAAAACGTAGTAGGAATGATAGAAAAATCGCTAACGAATTCGAGAATTTATGAGTGAGAAGTGTTTGAATGTTGAGTTTTAAATGTGGATGTCGTTTTAGAGTGATGATTTGGAAATTTGTTAAAGTTTCTGAATACAGTTTCCCAGTGATAAACTGGTTAATTAATTTCTTTAGTGACAGTCAGTTCATTATTTCTTCAGTCTAGTGCACCTAAAATATTTTTTTGCAGTGTTTTATTCTAGTGATCTTTGGATATTCTTTTACAATGTTGCAAACGTTTAGGGTCTGGGGTGTGGATAGTCTACTTTTTGTTTAAGTAATTTGTGTAACTTTAATTTTAAAATAAGAAACAAACGATGTAATATAATTTAAGGTATTCAGTCATGTTCTGTAACTTACTGCATTGCAAGAATTCCATGCTTTGATAAAGGCTTTCTTTGTTCTCTCATTCACTGTTCATGTCAACAAAGGCACGAAGTTCAGAGGTTACTAAATTGGACATGCTTCTCTGTAATATATTTACCCATTGCTTTTAAGGAGGCATAGCATGCTTCGTTTAAAGATGTCTGAAGAAGACGAACGAACAATTTGTGGTTCTACTACGTTTGGGAAATGCCGCACTTGGAATGCAAGAAAAATCACTAACGAATTCGAGAATCGTTGTGAGTGGGAATTCTTTGAATGTTAAGTTTTAAATATGGATGGCCGTTTTACAGAGACGTTTTAAGTAGGAGTTGGGAAATTTTTCGTAGTTTCTGAATGCAGCTGCTCTGTCAAAGAACGGTTAATTAATTCCTTTGGTGGTAGTCAGTTCATTAAATATTCAGTCTAGAGCACTAAAGGATTCATTTCCAATGTTACAAACGCTTAGGTGCCTGTTATGTGAATAGCTACTTTCTGTTCAGTAATTTGTATAACTGATGGAAGGACTGTGTTCGAATAGTTAACTTTTGCTTAAGTAATTTGTGTAACTGCAATTTTAAGATTAAAGACTGGGTATAACATTGCTTACGGTATTCAGTCATTATCTCTAACTATAATACATTGCAAAAATTACATGCTTTGATAGAAGTTTGCTTTTTCTCTTATTCCACTGTTCAATGACCGAATATGGCACGAATTTCAGTTTACCATAATGCACATGTGTTTCTGTTGTGTATTTATCAAGTACTTTTAAGAAAAAAAGCATTGATTGCTTCATTTACGGCTCTTTGGTAAGGAATATGAGCAAACACAGTGTGTAGGTGTACTACGCCTGGGAAATGCGTAGTAGGATTAAAATAAAGCATTGTTAACCCTCCTGGTAGTTGTCTCGACGCGGTATCTCGTCAATAGCAAAACTGGTCATATCTTGAAGGACGAGATATCTCGTCATTATAAGAAAGTTTGACCTAGTCATCATTTGTATCATTTGCCCACATCCAGGTCACTTCACTGCAAAGTCGCCGCAGAAAACCTTACAATTCATTAAGTCGTGCACACCAATGTATAAGTGCCAGTTTTTAATGCGGGTTCGAAAAGTTTCTCAATTATAGAGTCCTAAATGCGTTGGTCCAACATACTATATGATAATAGGTAGGTAGGTAGATAGTTGGTTGGTTGGTACTTGAATTGACGCCAGGCTGGAGCAGCACAACGGGCTATTGGTGACGGTCCGGGATCAATCCCGAAGGGAATACCAATCACCACCGAGCATGACAATTCATATTACGACGGATTTACTTCCAGCTTCCACTCACACGAGAGATTTGGTTGGACCTAATCTCGAACCATCCGGTTGCTTATTTCCACTCTATCAACTGGGCTACCACGGCCCAATAAAATAAAAGAGATGACGTCATGAATATCCACTTCAGTGCATAGAATATAAAAAAATTAAGCATAAATTCGTAATAGTATGTCGCAATAGTATTATAAATATGTGTAGAAATTGGTTCAGAAATTGTCAGAAATGGTTGGTACTGACCGTGGGCATTACGTGGCGAAATATATTGGGCTACCACGGCCCAATAAAATAAAAGAGATGACGTCATGAATATCCACTTCAGTGCATAGAATATAAAAAAAATTTAGCATAAATTCGTAATAGTATGTCGCAATAGTATTATAAATATGTGTAGAAATTGGTTCAGAAATTGTCAGAAATGGTTGGTACTGACCGTGGGCATTACATGGCGAAATATTGAGTACTTCGCAAATATATTTTTATTTCGTGAAGGAGTCCACTTGATACCGGGGCATGGAGTGTATATATTGGAATCTGGTTAAAGCCAATCTTCAGAATCGGATTAGCCAAAGGATCTTTCCGATTTCGATCCACGTAGTCTACGAATAACGTATAAAGTATCAAGCCAAAGACATTCGAAACAAACCGCAGACTGCTTGGAGCAATTAACGCCCCGTGTTTTCCGGATCGATCGATAATCAACACGAGAATTTTCTCGGTGAGATGTCCGTAGGGGCAAACAATTTTCTAAAGAAATGAGACGGATAGGTAAGCTGCGAAACTTTCAGTGGAGTGATTAGAAACTCTTTGGATTCTAAAGTGGAGTTTAGATAGGGAAGTCAAAACGAGAGTATAAGGTTTGAACTAGAGTTAGGTTGTTATTATAACAGTTAAAATAACGTTGCTAAAACAAAATAACATCAAAGATTACCGAAAATAATAATAATTATCGATAAACGTTTTTTTTAAGTTGGTAGGTAGTTCAATTAAAGTTGCACTGGAACAACACAGTGGGCATTGATGATCGTCCGGGATCAATCCCAAAGGGAAAGATCAGAGGACAACACCTTGTAATTTCGAACCACGGTCAGATGACGAGGTCAACACCTGAGCTGGCATCCCACTCTCCAAACTTCCACACCACGCCAACGTGAGCCATTATTTGAGGCCAAAGTAAATTTAACGTGCATCAGAGGTCTTTTATTTGATCGAGTTTCAAACTTGCAACCTTTCAATTGCTTATCCGCAGTTTTTCCAATCGGACTACTGTGGTCAAAAACGTTTTGGGGATGGTAGTAGAACAATATGAATTCAATTAAATTTCAAATATAAATTTGAAATTCATGTGATGTGTTATTACCCGCTACTCTTCCCACTTCTGATTCACCAACGGTGAACACCGGCGTGGACGTAATAGAGAGAACGTTCCAGAACATGAGCGACTTCCTGAAGCTCCGAGAACATTCTAGAACACGAGCTATTCCAACTGAAAGTGTTGCAAGGACGTTCGAACGGAAGAACGGTTTCAGACGATGAACCGAGAAGACGTGTCAATGGCAGATGGCCATCTCTTTTTTGTGTTGTTTCAAATGTTTGTAATTGTCTTGTCCTTAATTGTTATTGTTAAATTAAATGTTTTATCGTTAAAAGACGTTATCAGTGTTATTCAAAGCCCTTTTGCACTACCACTGAACTTCACATTCATATGAAATTATAAACTTTTATACACAAATTACTTGATAGTTATTTAAACCGTTAATAACTGTTAAAACCCTCTTGGGTTAAATTATAAGAGAACAAACTGGTAACAGTAATAGTTAATAATAACTTATCACAAATCAGCAATTGCCATTAACACTGTTGTCACAAATAACAGTTTCCCCCATATCTAGTTTGAACTCGTTTAACTCTTCCCATTGCTAGGAAACGAGTTTAATGACCCCTTGAGCTCCGGGGGTTGCCAGAAAAGAAAAAGGGCGATAAACAATTTTTAAGCGAGAAAGAGACATGAGTGGAACCCTTGAGTGGATCAGATCATGTTCTGCAGACATTATTTGTTTTTAATTGCACACTACTTAAGATACTTGTACAATCATTTTAACTTCGTAAATACCCGTGAATCCCTGTAAACAAACAAGTAAACACTCTAGTTTAAATTCGTCTGGATTGAACTTATTTGGACCTGTAGGCGATCAAATGATACGATGTGCTAATAAGAGTGTAGATGGGAGGAAGGCGGCTTTGAGAACGAATTACTAGATTGGTGAGTGAGAATTAAAGTGGCTCAAGAAGTTGGGCGAAACTTCTGGGTTTAGGAATTGCCGTCTGATCACGTGCATAGTACATGATACCTGAAACTCGTCGGTCCCGGTCTAATAAACCCTCACGATAATTAAAGTTCTTCACACATTCTTGTATGCTGAGTTAGCGATCAGTTCATGGGCGAGAGACCATGTAAGGGAGTGAATAAGAGCAAAGTTTGATAGATTGAAGGAGTGGAATATACATGAAATACGAATTGAAAAGCGGAATATATATATATACAATTAATAGTTTGAAATGAGGAGAATATCAGAGAAGATACGAAGTGGCAGATAAACTGGCACAGATGAATCTATAAGGCAGAAAGTGGGGAAATTAATCTGTCGTTACTGTCCAGCAATGCCTCCTATGTGCAGATTTGGCAATTTTGCGATTAGGATTTTTTTTAAACTCCCATGGTCCATAATCAGCTTGGTATCTATCTGGTTAAAAATAAGGCAGCACAAAAGATCAGAATTCTCTCTCTAGAATTCGCAATGTACATTTGAAGCCAATGAAGATCTATTTGAGTTGCAAGAATTTTCCTCTCTGCTCTAAATGTTATTCAGGTCAGGCATCGCCCAAACACATCACCTCCTGTTTCGACTGTCCCTTTGACCACCTTATTCAACATTCTGAGTTGGTTCTTGAAGGCCTCAATTGTCACGGGCTAATAGACTTGTTGCAATTTATTTATACCAAGGGAAATAAGTAACAACAAAACTTTCATGGTGAATCAACATCTCTGCTATTTCACCTATTTGTAGAATAAGTTTAAAAAATGTTTGACACCCAACAGATATTTTTGTCTGTTTATATCTTCCAAGTTCAAAAATACTCACAAAATGATCTGTTTCTCACATAAGATGCATTGCTAGCAATGATATACAACTAGGGGCGTATTAAGTAAGGGACTGAAATATATATACCTTATGGAGGTATCAAGTAAGGGACAGAAGACATAAATACCGATAAAGCTGAGAAGACGAAATCGATTCTAACAAGGGTTGGAATTTGATAATTAGCTATTGATACAGGTAAGAATGCTATTTTAATAACTAAAGCGCATCAATAAATACAGTAATGACTTACAAAAGTATTTACCCAATTAAAACAAGCTCAGATTAATAGAAACGGCTACTGTCGATATTAATATCTATCCGCATGTCAATAGAAACGTCCCACGGCACATATTTTTAATATAAAAAAGGAAAAAGTCCCCATTCTTCCGACATATTAAACACGCGCTTAATTCAAGATCTGTCTCACACTGGTCATACATTAACCAAACAACCCGTGAAATTACGATTACAAGATCACGTAAGATCATCGATTGGAACGGTAATCGATGGGCAGCCATTTTTCAAATTCGAGCGTTCCAAAAGCACGTGAAGGTGATTAGTGAATATCTATAACAGCAGCTGAAAAAGTAAGTTATGGATTCTGAAGGGGGGAATATTATGGCAAAAAAGGGAGACCAAAAAAAAATAAAGTGCTGAAACAAAAGAAAGGACGCGTGTTTTCTGCATAGAAGGTTGACGTCAAAGAACGAGAGGAGGAGCATTAATCATTCTGGCGCTTTAGGTGCGAAACGAAGCATTAAGAGGAGAAAGAATAACGGAAAACTTAGATCGGGTGTCAGAGTATTCGAGAATTTTTTTCGAACCTTCAGGACACGCAAAGGCAGGAGTAAAACATCTTTTCCCAGACAAAAGAAGAATTTCGAATGAGGAAATGAAGGGAATCCGGTCCATGGAAAGTTTATAAACTTTTAAACTTGGGGGAAAAAATTTCGACTCTCTTAGAGTTGACGTAATTATAAAATGGAATGAATGGTAATTTTTACGGCGTTCCCCACGAAAATGGGTTCCTACTGAAATGGATGTGTTTTTTATCTTTCACGCACTGTTTTAACTGCTTTAGTACTGTAAAATCTATAATCAATAAGTCATAAAACTACATTTCAACTGTTTTTGGTGGCCATAGAGATTTTTCAAAAATTCATACAAAGTTTTAGAAGAGGTGTTATACTCTAATTATATTTGATGATTTGACAGATAAAATTTTAAAAATGTGATATATTATTTTATCTCTTTTATAAATTGAAATTTTCTCCTAAACAGAAAGATATGTTTTACTTCAAAATCAGTATTTTAAGTAGTTACGAATTCCATAATCTATAATCTTCAATGAAGTGTTTTGTTTTATTTCTTATCTAACTGTACTTGTGTGGCTTTTTCTTGCATTTTTGGATCATATATTTTCTGTTCCTTGTAATCGTATTTTTCTGTAAGGAAACAATTAAACAAGTAAATGAATCTGTAAGTCAAAATATTATTCACTGTAAGCTCACCCAACCATTATAAATGATATTCTCACAGACGAAGGTCCACAATATTAGTTTAGCTATCTGGTTATTTATTGACTTTGTTACAAAATCACATTCCTTGTTTCTTTTCAATTTAAATCGGCTCCAGGTGTTTACTATTTTTTATACAATTAATTTATGTTCCATATTTTTAATTCATTAAATGACAGTTAAAGTTTGATTGTTTAAAATACACTCAACTTATATTGATTTGTTTCTATCAAGGCCACAATTTCTTATCTGAGAAAAAACTTTAAATTCATAAGTTATCATACACAATTGCACAATGTATTCCTTCACATCGAGTACCATTTAGTCTGATTTCTGATTGATGAATGTATCACAATAGTCCCTAAATTTAGAAGGTTTACTAAAGTTCTAGCTAGTATAGTCTAAATCGATACTATATACTCAATTAATTGTTGTTAATAATCTCCATTTTATCAAACAATACTTGACCTATTCCAAAATGTGTATGCGCGTACCACGCTTCCACTCTATGAAGTACAGTCGAACATCCGAGCTCCGATTGATCGAGAGTCCATGTTACCCGAGTATAATTTGATAGGGTGTTTTATAAAGTTTCAAAACAAGTTTCGAGCATGATTGTCCGCACTTTGTCCAAAGAGACGAGAAAGTACTACAAAAAAATACCATTAACAATTCTTTCAAGAGAGTTTAAAAGGTACGTAACTCACGTCCAGATTTATTGTAAAGTTATCACAATAAATACACAATAACACAAATTTGAGTAAAGATTATTCTTAATTCTTGCTTTATGATTTCTTCGGTAGCAATATTAGTACAGTACAGTAAATGTTTTTTGTATTTTGTATAGATTGTTTTGCGTTGTTACGTGTTTTATCCGAGTTTCTGGTTACCTGAGGTGGCATCCTCTCACATTGTCTCTGATAATCAAGATTCCTCTGTATTTAAGATTAGTAATGACTATGTTATACAATTGGAGATTATATCTTGAAACACTAATGTATCCAATGACATTCAAAGATATATGTTTGCGAGTTTTGAAGAATCTCTATGAAACAAACGTGCTATCTCATCTAAAACATAAATGACCATAAACACATAATCTAGCTTACCAAAAAACGTGCTTTTCATAAGTGTAATAAATTAGTGTACAGCAAATTTTCTTTTTTTATGTGCTGAAAGTATACCCTTGAGTTCGAATACCAAAGTAGAAAACTATGTTTCCAAATGTAAATCCCAAAAGGTTTTTATAAATGCAAAAATCTTCCAATGGTACCGACTTGTAACTTGAAAAGAAAGTAAAGATAAATCTAATACTTTAGGGGTAGTTAAATTAAAATCGCACTGGAGCAACAAAACGGGATATTGGTAACGATCCGGGATCAATCCCGGAAGGTAAGAACCGAGGACTGCACCTTGTAATTTTGAACTTCGGTTAGATTACGAGGTCAATACCTGAGCTGTGTGTGGTATCCCACTTTCCAAATTCCCACATCACGCCAATGTGAGGACATTTGAGACCATGACAGATTTAATGTGAACCAGCCCTTACGTATAGGACGGTCTTTGGTTATCCACTATTCCTTCCGGTTGCTAATCCACTATTCTTCCAACCGGCTACAGCGGACCCACTAATATTTTGGAAAAATTACTAAAGCTCTTTTCTATTGAAATATAAAATTAAAATTGTTACATTTTATATTCATTCTCTTTAAACAGAGAGTATTTATAGATTTTCATGAACAGAAATATTTAATTTTAACGAAATAATTTTGTATGAAATAAAATTTATTACGGACCTGAACTGAATTATTACTCCTACTAAAAATACATTGTTCTATTTATTAAACAATAGATGCTTGTCCTTTATTTTGTATAACAGGTGGAGAAATTAAAATTAAAAAGCTTTTTCCACGCGATTCAGATTCCCCCTCCTTTCTGAAATCTGTTGCACCCACTTTTGTCATCTTGGAGGAAATAATATAAAGAGCAAATGCGTTCCATAACGGAAGCTCCTACACCTAATGCAATGACCGAATACAATTGACGAAGTAGGTCATGTCATCCTTGTAGTAGTAATGTTCGGAAAATGCAATCAATAAATCAATATCTGGGATCAAATGATATCATAAATCATAAAGTTTGTCAAAGGGTTTAGTTGTGGTCTCAGAGGAATAAATTTTCGATATTGCCTGCTTTAACTTGAACTCAATTAATTCAGAATGCTGCAAAATATTTTTGAGACAATGCAATTTCCTAGAATAAAAAGATGCTAAGCATTTTTATGTAGTTTATTTATAACTTAATAGAATTCACAGCTATTTAAAATATCCCTTTATAATAAAGTTATAACAAGCACATTTTAATCGATAAAGCTAATAGTAAAACGTCTACATTTTGGAAGTGAAACGAGAAATTGGTTTCTTCTCTAACAACCGAACGAAACTCAATACGCTTAATAAAAAAGCAAGCACTATAATAATCAAAAGAGAAGCAATGAAAGTTATATTCAGAGAAAATGTTAATATGAATATTATCAAATAATTTAAAATTCAATCAGGCTTGCTTGACTAAATCAGTTCCTTTCATAAAAGAACTTTATAGAAGTATGTTCACAAACACCGTCTTTGTTCAAAAATAATTTCTTTTACTGGAGATAGCGAAGTTCTTTTATGAGTGTCTTAAATATCTAAATTTCCATATTACATTTTCCTTTTATATTTTGTCGGAAATAAGTTATTTTCTTTTATTTGTATGAGAGTTTTTAATGAGATTGATTTTCAGTGGAAGTAAACCAGAAGGAAAGTGAAGATTTTACTTCCTCTGCTCAAATGCTCTTGCATTTTACATATCGGGGTTGCCCTGAAATGTAGTTTATCGCCGTTTTACGACGTTTTGTGCTAATTGTCGTTGGCTAATCAACTATCATATATCAATTCGGAATTCATTACTTGGGATTTTTATTGGCTAAATGCTGATATCGTGTTCGAAAAACAAGCCAAGTAACGTCACGTCCGGAATATGTACAGGAAACACATATCGCCGCAGAAACACTACCGCCACCTATATTTAGATTGACAGGAAATGCCTCTCAGAGGTCGTTTTTATTTATGTCGCTGAAAATTTTAATTTAATTATTGAATTATTCTACTAATGGCTGAATACACATAATCGACAATCCTTTAAGTGACAGTGATTAAAGCTTGGAAAATTGTGTGGGTTTGTTAGATCGGAATTCATTAAAGTGAAAGTCGACTGCAATTAGTCCTATTTTTTAATTAATAATTCGATTATTTAACCGTAGCGTCGTTATTTACAAAATGGGGACTCCCTTGCAAATAATTGTCAGTTTGATCCTTGTGCCAAAGGCCGAAGAGATCAGTGGTTGGGCATTAAAAAATTACCAGAAAATAAAATATTTTCCTCTATTTTCTTTTTAAAGAATTCAAGCCCTTACTAAAATAGCGTCCGCTTTCGAAACTCAATCCTTGAACCCCCCTTCCCATTCTCAACTTCTTTCGAGATCACCAAGGCTCCGTGCGTTTGTCTACTGCTCTAGCAATCTGTGATTTATAGCCGGCGATGGTCCGATTCCTCCTTTGTGTATATTTCTTCTGTGTCGGTAAAACTTTCTTTGATTGTGTGTATATTTATTTGATGTTACATAGTTTGGCGCAGCTTGGTTAAATATAGCCCTTGCACCATAAAATCCAACCAACAAATCAACTCATATTTGTTCACACTCTTTCACTTCAGTACGTATACCTGGACGTTGCTAACGGACTTTGCGGAAGAAGCAACATTAACCTTCTGAGGAGTTCTATCGCATATACAGCGTTCTGCAATCTGCAACTTTACCTGCATGTCTCACCAGTTTTGACCTTTTTGGCCTATAGAATCTATCCTAGGATTCTTTCTATCAATAGTTGTTATTTAGTCATTCTGTGTGTTGTGGGATAAAGCAATACATATTTCTCGGAAATCTCATGATGTTCAGAAGGTTAATCTAAGCCGAGTGTTTTCTGCCGGGGTTATGCAATAGAGATATAACTGTTACAAGCCAGATTATATATATAATTATATATATAATAGCCAGATTATAATATAACTGTTACAAGCCTAGTCTTGTTGACATGGAGATGAGATTTTGTGTATGAGGAGGTATGCAGAGGAATCGTTTCCTGGAGGCGCATTTTTAAGTGTTGGTTGCTGATCTGGTGTGAAGTCACTACCATAGGCCGTGATATGCTTCACGAATCTGTGAGCGGCGTAAATAAATAAACGCTACACCCATCTTAACTAACTGTTTACATTGGATTGGATTGGACGTCATAGGCGGACACTGTTTCACCTGTGCGGCTTTCAGCTATATAGTCCGCCTTACAGAGTAGTTTAGGGGATTAGAGAGAGCCGAGCAATCTACTATACACATATAACATTCAAGATAATACACATAAAAAAACAAAAGGTAAGTGAAGGGCAAAACATGTAGGCACAAAAATACATATGACGTAAGAAAAGGATTACAAAATTCGTTAAATTTACAGAGAACCAAATGATAATGATAATATAATACATATACAATAAACGTTAACAATATATAATGAACAAGGATACGTATTCAGAACAAAAAATAATAACAATAATATCTAAGAGCAAAACCTCTAAAAGACAACTAAAAAATACAGATATACTAATTTCGTAAGAAAACTAAGTTATTTCGAGAACTTTCGACTTCTCAGTTCCCACAGATATAATCGATGTTGGAACTGAGAAATTCCATCATTTTAAGGATTTTGTGGTGGCAGTGTCTATTCTTAGCAGTACTTTGGCACCAATGAGAGTAGTTTTGTAGAGAAGGTTTTGCCAAATGGGAGCCAGACTTGTGAGAACACAATCAAAAAGGTAGTGGATGGGATCACCTTCTCTGCCGCAGATTCACACTTGTTTTTAGATGGAAACGTTCTAGATACACTGGAAATAGACCATGGCCTGCAAAAAAATTGTACCAGCTTTGAGTTCTGGTAAATAAGTTCGGTTGAAATCGGAAGGAATTGATAAGTGTATCTCCCTTTGGTAGAAACAACCCATTCTGCTTGCCATTGGTCCAAGACCAACGTATCAATTGAACTTAATAATTTGCTTCTAGGCTACTTTAAACTGGTTGCTTGATGGGAAATCCCATTTGCTGCAGACTTCGCAAGTAAGTCTGCTTGTTCATTTCCCTCAATGCCAGCGTGTGTTTTTACCATGTTAATTTGGGATATTTCAGTGACTTCAAGCAGCTTTTCCTTGACTTCATTGATGATTTGGTTGTGGGAGAACAGATTACTCAGAGCGGTAATACTTGATGCACTGTCTGTAAAGATGTTGACTGCCATTCTCTCTGAAACACAATAGAAGACTGATGACAGCGATGTGTAATAGTAGATGACAGCGGTATACTTTCTAGATCTAAGATTTTCACTAATGATTTTTATTAGATTGTTTAGGGATCTGTTGTCTCTGTTGATTTACCTTCTTGAAAGCTATATTGATTCGTGCCCATCACATTCTTTGTTTTCAGGTGGTGATTTATTCTTGTTTTCAAAAATCATTCCACTCTCTGTCCTTCCCAAGATAGGTAGAAGACATATGGGTCTAAAGTATTTTAGATTTTGAGGATCTCGTCCAGGTTTGTTGATTAAAATAACCTCATCCTTTTTGAAGCACTTTGGGAAATGTTGGAATCGTAGACAGGTATTGTAGAGTTTAAAGAGGATATAGGGGATATCATTGTATATAATGTCTGGAATTTTTCCATCAATACCATCTAAAACAGGAGCTTTGTTATTGGGTGTTCTCTTTATGGCTTCTTGAAATTCTTCCATGGTAAAAGGAGGTTTATCCCAATTATCTTGATTTATACATAGATTCGTCTAGATGTAATCAACATTTTGTCTCTTAGAGATATGGTGCGTTTCATCTGTGGAAGTATCATCATTTGGGAAAATATCTTCAAGTTTATGTAAGATTGTTCTGGTGAAGGGATAGTAGTAATTCCATCCATCGGGGTGGCAATAACTGAGAAGTTCTCCAGCCATACATTCAGGAATGGCCGGAGGGAACCATTTGGTCACCGAGGGAGTTTGGCGGGGGTGGAAAAAAATCCGATTCCACGACTAGACTTTTGGTGCAAACCGCAATTCATTGTTTTTTGTTCTTTCGAAAAAAGTACAAATTTCTGGGACATCCTGTATATCCCAATGACAAATGAAGGAAAAATCATTTCGCAGTATCACGACGGCCAGAGCATCTCCAAACTTTCTCTTTCTACGCCTCCTCATTAGACAGAGTGATTCAAAAATTACGTGGCGTTATCTTCGGATCTTTCCCTTTGGGACTGATCCCGGACCGTCACCAATAGTTCGTTGTGTTGCTTCAGTTCGACGTTAATTAAAATACTTACCTCATTAGACAGATGTGCGTGGCAAAGAGCTAAAAAAAGCAAACATCGCCGAAGGTAGGTAGGTAGTTTAATTAACGTCACACTAGTGCAACGCAACGGGCTATTGGTGACGGTCGGGGATCAATCCCAAAGGGAAAGACCTAGGACAACACCAAGTAATTTTGAACCACGGTCAGATAACGAAACATCATCGAAGAAACGACGTAAATCGGAGCCGGGTGTGTTTTCTGAACTACCCGGTTAAGCGACGGAGTGTAATTGTTTCATGAGATGTAAATGCTACTCCATCTTAACTACTTATTTCCATGTTCTGATTAAGTGATAGTAATAATGCCATCTAGTGGTGAAAACTTGAACTACTTTTTTATTTTGCCAAAACAAATCCGATTCTACGATAAGCCTTTTGGTGCAAACCGCTCTCTAATACTTCAGTTTGTTGATTTAGCGTGATCTTTCGAAAAAAGTACAAATCCAAGGGACATCCTGTATATCCCAATGATAAATGAAGGTAAAATCCTTTCGCGGTATCACGAAGGCGAGAGCCATCTCCAAATTTTCTCTTCTACGCCTCCTCATTAGACAGAAGTGCCCGACAGAGCGCTAGAGAAAACAAACATCGCCGAAGAAACGACGTAAATCGGAACCGGGTGTGTTTTCTGAACTGCCCGGGTTATGCGACGGAGGTGTAATTGTTGCAAGCCACATCCGAGTCTTGTTGACATTGGGATGAGGTTGTGGGTAAGGAGGTTTGCAGATTTAAATTGCTTTCTGGGGTAGATTTTTTGGGGTGTTTGGTGCCGATCTGATGGGACGCATTTAAAGGTGTGGAGCCTTTTATATTGAATCGAGATAACGGTTTCGGGAATCTTCGAAATTCTTCTCAAAAGTAAACACTTTGGAAATAGGATGTGGAAATCAAAGTTTATTATTATTCTTTGTCGTCTTTTGTATTTCTTGTTGCTATTTTTAGAAACGGTTTCTGTCTTATTTCGTTGTTGGTGAGTTTCTCGTTCACATATTAATGCTAAAAGGAAACTCCCGACTCAAAAGTATGTTTATTTTGAAAGAACGGCCTTATCAATGAAGAAATTAGATTGGAAGTAGAGTAAGTTATGCTAACAAAAGTTTTCAAAATATTTTTCCAAACAAATGGTTTAAAAAATATTTTTAATTCAAAATGTTTTTCCAGACAAATGATTTAAAAAATATTTTTAATTCAAAATGTTTTTCCAAATTTTTTAATTCAAATGTTCAATTCTTTTATTCAAAATGTTTTTCCAAATTGCTAATAAAATCTCAATTCGTTGGATTGGAGCAAAATTCATTAACTGGCAAAACAAAATTTTTACTTTGCATCTGTTTTAAGACTAACTAATAATTTTTAGGTAAAAAATTAATTACTATATGCACTTTGGGATAGTGTTTCCTTTAAAAACATTACATTATAAAAATGCATTTCTCATTATTATGAAGTGTCTCCTAAAAAATGTCACTTAATAAGTTTCTATTCTAAACGAAATGTTCTTAAAATCATTAAACGTTTTACTTCCATATACACTTTAGTTTGTACAACACTTAAACATATAGAAACAAACAGGACACAGAAGCACATGTAAATCAATTTCAAAGAGATTCTTCATTTTAATTATATACCCCTTCATTTTATATACAAGATATATTTCTGCTGCTTGGAGCAGGAACTCATTAACTGACATTTTTTCTTTCAATTTTTCAGCACACTGAATGATTATTTTCATGATGATGAGAAATGACATTGTCATATTATAATCTGTTTAAAAGATATATGATACTACCAAAATGTGCATAGAGTTTTTATTTTTTGACCTAAAATCAGTTATTAAACAGCTGCACAGTAAGAATAATTTTGTCAGTTAATGAGTTTCTGCTCTAAGACGATGATTTGTTTTATTACACCAGCAAATACTTTCTTATTTTTTAATAATTTGTCACTAAAAGAGAATTTGATTTACTTTTTACAATTTACTTTTTAAATAAACTTTATGATGATTTACTAAGCTATTGAAATTGGCAAAATGATAACTTATACGAGAACATTTATTTGGTTTTTTTTAATTGAAATAATTCGAATAAACTCTAAATTAAGTATAAATTTTACAAAGCTGGTCATCTTAGGTTCTTAAATTTCAGTAAAGATGAATAGAAACATGAATTTTATGTATTTTCTTAAGATCTTAATATCTTTTATTATTTATCTCATATTTTGGGGTATTTATTTAATATGTCATTAACCCTCCTGGTGGTTGTCTCGATGAAGTACTCGTCGAAGTCTCGATGAAGCACGTCACCATACAATGTTAGCACGTCTCCAATAAAAACTCAAAGAATAAATTCTCTCAATTGAAAAATGGTAGTTGATTGGTCACACACAACATATATTAGATTAAACACAAAAAAACGGAAAAAAACTATCTTTAAAAGTCGTCATTAGCAAAACTGATCCCATCTTGATCTTGTCATCATGAAAAAATCTGTAATATCTTGAAGAGTTATCTCGTCAAAACTACTTGGAGGGTTAATGAGGTGTCAATATCAGCAACAACGTACTTGTTTTTCGAATACAATGTTAGCACGTCTCCAATAAAAACTCAAAGAATAAATTCTCTCAATTGAAAAATGATAGTTGATTGGTCAACACCTATTAGATTAAACACAAAAAAAACGGAAAAAAACTATCTTTAAAAGTCGTCATTAGCAAAACTGATCCCATCTTGATCTCGTCATCATGAAAAAATCTGTAATATCTTGAAGAGTTATCTCGTCAAAACTACTTGGAGGGTTAATGAGGTGTCAATATCAGCAACAACGTACTTGTTTTTCGAATACAATGTTAGCACGTCTCCAATAAAAACTCAAAGAATAAATTCTCTCAATTGAAAAATGATAGTTGATTGGTCAACACCTATTAGATTAAACACAAAAAAAACGGAAAAAAACTATCTTTAAAAGTCGTCATTAGCAAAACTGATCCCATCTTGATCTCGTCATCATGAAAAAATCTGTAATATCTTGAAGAGTTATCTCGTCAAAACTACTTGGAGGGTTAATGAGGTGTCAATATCAGCAACAACGTACTTGTTTTTCGAATACAATGTTAGCACGTCTCCAATAAAAACTCAAAGAATAAATTCTCTCAATTGAAAAATGATAGTTGATTGGTCAACAGCTATTAGATTAAACACAAAAAAACGGCAAAAAAACTATCTTTAAAAGTAACCCCTATATGTACAATGCGAGAGCATTTGGGTTGTGGAAGTATAGTCTTCATTCTCTGTCTGGTTTGTTCAATGAAAATCCCTCTATATAATTGAGCAATGAATAATATAATTCTATAATTAAATAGCAGAACTTTTTCAGTATCATAGATCAAAATGATCTCTATACATGTGTTGAGTCAACACCCTACACTTTGAAAACCGTAGCTGAAGCAATGCAGTATTCTGAGCCTATCAAATAAATCCTGTCAAAGAAAGCTCATTCACAATTCCCAAACAGCCTCTATCAGCTACACCAAAATATATCGGGTGTGGAAGCAAAGCGGTTGAGCATCAAAGATCGTCCGGAGGAATCAAATGCATCTGAAGTGAAATGATCCATCTAGAAGCGAAAGTGCTCTTCTGATACATTTCGTTAAAACGGCGGAAAGGACATTTAGGCACTCGAGTCCAGATAGAGTGGATGAGATTTATAGCGAAATCTAACTGCGATCATCGAGTTATCGCGAGGGGGAAAATATATGGAGAATCTACCTTCAAGTTTGCAACTGTCTGCATTCATTAGTGACTCGAAGCGGTCACTTATAGAAGAGAAATGGATTGGGGAATAACAGATTGATGGCGTTTCATTATGGCGTATGAGATGATGGAAGAGTTTTTGTGCTTCAGACTTGTATTAGACTAATTTCAACCGCGTCGAATAAATAAGCGTTTGATACAAAGAGGTACTCTCAAGAAAAATGCTATTTTGTTTATTGTGAATAGTTCAATTTCTGTATACTAGAAAAGCAACACATTTTTCAAACAATTTTTAATAAACAGAGTTCTAAGAATTTTATAGAATGCTCTATGAGAGGGATTTTCGGTACAAACAAAAAAGTATTGATGGCGTTTCATAATGGCGTATGCGATAATGGAATACTTTTTGCGCTGACTTCGTACGAGGCTAATATTTTAGCCACGTTGAATAAATAAGAGTTTAATATAACTGTCAAGAAATACATTAACATTCAAGAATTACATTGGTTTTGTGAGTTGTACAATTTCTGTATACTAGAAAGGTAACACATTTTTCGAATAATTTTGAGTAAACAGAAGTTCTGAGGATTTTATAGAATGTTCTGAGAGGGATTTTTTCGGTTCAAACAAAAAGATCGATGGCGTTTCATAATGGCGTAAGTGATGGAACATTTTTTGCAGTGAAGACTTCGTACGAGGTTAATCTCAGCCACATCGAATAAATAAGCTTTTGATGCAACCATCAAGAATTATGCTATTTTGTTTATTGTGAGGTATTATTTCTGTATACTATAGCAACACATTTTTGGAATAATTTTGATTAAACAGAAATTCTAAGGATTTTATAGAATGTTCTACAAGAGGGGTTTTCGGTTCAAATAAAAAGATTGATGGCATTTCATTATGGCGTTTGTGATGATGGAAGAGTTTTTACGCTGAAGACATCGGACGAGGCTAATCGCAACCACTGCGAATAAATAAACATTTGATAAAACTGTCAAGAAATAAGCTATATTTTTATTGTGAGTAGTACTATTTCTGTACACTAGAATGGCAACGCAGTTTTGAAATAATTTTGAATAAACAAAAGTTCTTAGGATTTTATAGAATATTTTATTTGATTGATTTTCGATACAAACAAATCAGACGGAAAACGGAGGTTTTACTTCCAGTTACCCCTATACTCTCGCATGGTACATATCGGAGTTGCCTTAAAATGTAGTTACCGTCGTTTCGACGACATTTAGCGATTGATCTAATTGACGTTGATCAATCACATATCATATCTTAATTTAGAATTAATTCTTTAAGACTTTCATTTGACAGAAAATGCCTCATACACGCAGTATAAGAGGCTTTTTCTGTAATAGGAGGCATCGTGTGTGTGTTTAATTTGTTTACTTATTTAATTATACATACTGTCAAGCATATTACTCCAGTTACATGACAACGAAAAAAGATCAAAAGTACAGAACATGAAACAGAAAAAAGCAGTACAATTTTCAACATAAACTGCATCATATGAGCACAAAACAAAAATTACATAGAACAATACTGACATAAAAGAAAACATCACGATCAAAACACACAGAAAGAGTCAAAAACTCAGTTTTTAACGTTAAAGTTATAAAATTACTAAAATGTATTAGATCGTCAGAGAATATATCAAACGTTGGATGTAAACTATTGATTGTTCTGATTAATTGGGATATTGGTAGATTTTTCAAATAAGTTTTGCTGAAAAAAATTCAAACAAATTTTATTGCTAGTATTATAAGAGGGTACACAAATATTTATCTTATTGAGTAGGGGCTTGTAGAATTTATTTTAATATATTTAACAAATTACACACAAAAAATAAACACAAAGACAGTTCTGCATTCTAGAGAGGATATTGTATTTGGATCGCAAGAGAATAAGATGATTGATGATTTACATATCTGTTTGTGCTATAAATTGTGAGCTTGTTGAATTATAATTTGATTGTCGCGAGAGGGCGCCACTGTGAGTATGGTATGTATAGACGTTTTTTGTGGCAGTGTAAGGGAGAGAGACGGTTTGAGTAAGTGATGTGAGAGACGGTCTGGGACCGTCCGTTGCAAATGTTATTTTACGGAGGACCAGTGGGTCGATTCATATGTGAAAGAGGCACAGGGTGCCATGTATATATATTAATTGTACATAAAGTTGTATATAAAGATTATTAGATTGAATTTTCGTGTTGCCATCCATCGAGACGCCTACATAGAAGTTCGTCGGTTGGAAATAAGCGACAACAAGAATCAGAAGTGGGATATTTGACCGTGGATATTTGACCGTGGATATTTGACCGTGGATATTTGACCGTGGATGGAACAATTACATGTATACAACAAAGACTTAATCAGTGTGAAATCTAAACGAATCATCTGGAAGCCGAACATCGCTGTATGTACAAACGGAACTCAGGACTAACTCCTAACAATTTAAGAGGGTATGTGGCATGAAATTTCTGAAACTCCGTCTAGAAACTCCGTCTTGGTGCAATTTATTTTTTAATCTCTGTGTGAAATTGTGTTGAGGAGTTTATTTTATTTTATTTTATGTGTTAAATTGGTTAAGGAACTTTGAAATAGTGTGTAAAAATGGCATTTCTTGCAAAATCGAAAAAGGTAGATCTAATTTCTTTAGCGGAAGAATTAAATATAAAATTACCTGATCACGCAGTCGTTATTGAAATTAGAGAGTTAATTACGAAAAGTAAGGATTATGATGAGGAATTCACGCGTGATTTGTTAAAAACGATAGTAAGTACCAGAGAAGAAAATCAAAAGCTAAACGAACGTGAATTAGAAAGACAGAAAAACGAACGTGAATTAGAAAGACAGCTAAACGAACGTGAATTAGAAAGACAGTTCGAACTAGAAAAATTAAGAATAGAACAAGGTAACGTATCTAACGAAAGCGAAAATGGAAACCAAAATGAAATTTCTAGTAATTGCATGATTACTAAAATAATGCAACGATATGAAATGAGAGATGGAGACATCAGTTTTTACCTCATATTGTTTGAACGACAAGCGAAACGTTTAAATCTAAGTCCTGAGAATTGGGTTAGTCATTTAGTTAATTTATTACCGTATGAAATTAACCAAATTATCGCGAGAGTTCCGGAAGAACTTTCAAATGACTATGGACACATTAAAGATTTACTATTAAAAAAGTTTAAATTAAGTCCGGATAAATTCCGACAGAAGTTCTTTGACCATGCCAAACTACCCAAAAATACATGGAGAGATTTCACGTATGAATTACAAAACTACTTTGACGAATGGTTACGCGGAACTAATGTAAGTGATTTTGATGGTCTCAGAGAGTTAATCATAACAGATCAATTAAAAAGAAAAGTTCCCGTTGTAATGAAAGAACATTTCGTGGACGAATGGGTAAAAATAGTTAAATCGTCAGAATTAGCGGATAAACTAGATCAATATGAAAATGTACGAAACGAAAGTAACTTGTCCAAATTCAAAAACGGAAATCAAAATATGTATGAAAAAAAATACGAATTTACGTCTAGACCGAGATCACCGTTGAATGAGTCAGCTCGATATGAAAGAAAAACAAATCCTAATTTCAGTAACGGACGATTTACGACCAGGAGTAATAATAAATACAATAGTCAGACAGAATGGCGGCGTCCAATGCAGAAAGATAGTAGATGCTTCATTTGTAATGAAAATACGCATTTCGCTAGAGCATGTCCTAAACAAAAAAATAAATTCGATCAAATTAGAGGGCAGGGTGTTAACAGACAAGGAGAAAGAATTGAACGGAATGAGGGAAGCCACGTGTCGAAAAGAGATCACAGTTTAGTGACGACTAGTGAGGGCGGAATAGACAGTAAGACATCATCTTATGTTAAAATTGCACGGATAAACAAGGGGTCGTTGGAGTTTGCAGCTCTGATTGATACTGGGAGCGATTCCGTTATTTGTAGGAATTCTGTAGCGAAAAAGTTAGATCTAAAAATAGAACCAGCTTCGAACATAATGTACGGATTTGGGAATGTCAAATTGTGTGCCGCGCGCGCACTAGGAAAGTCAACAGTAGATATTTCCTTGGATGGCGTTGAAGTAAAAAGGGTTGAAATGCTTATTGTTAGAGACGACGCTTTACCGCACGACTTGTTAATTGGGAGATCATTTTTGGATCGGGAGAACATATCGTTTGCTCGCATTGGGAATAAATTTCATGTTTATTATGCAGAGGATAACCCGTTTGCTAACATGGAATGTGAAAAGAATTCGGACGTAAGAGAATTGAAAACGTCTAGTAAAGTGTTACTTGAAAGAAATTCGGTGAATTTTGTAAGGGCTCAGACCACCTTGGTAAATGAAGGCTTGGTAATTATAGAGGGAGAAGAAGGGTGTTACGATTCTTTGTTAGAAATAAAAGATGGTGAAACCGTAGTTCCAATGATTAATGTGGGAAATGAGAATGTTTTATTGAGGAAAAATCAATGTGTAGGAAGAGTTATTGAATTAGACCCCATTTGTTTGGTTAATGAGGAGAGTTGTTACGTAAACGTGATAAAAGAAAATAAGCGTTTAATCGAAATGAGTGAAATTAAATTTGACGAAGGAACATCAATTGAGAATAGAAGTGAAATTTTGAAGTTAGTCAATGAGTTTAGGGACTGTTTTGCACTGGAATTGGGTGAATTAGGGTGTACAACGCTAACTAAAATGAGTATTAAGGAAGTAGAGGGGAGTAAACCCATTAGTGTACGACCTTATAAAACGAATGCAACTGAGAGAAGGATTATCAAGGATGTAGTGAGGGAATGGAAGGAAAACGGTATTGTTTCTGAAACACGTTCGCCGTATGCTAGTCCGGTACTATTAGTCAAAAAGAAAACAGGGGAGCACAGGTTAGTTGTTGATTACAGGAAATTAAATAATCAAACAGTTAAAGATAAATTCCCGTTACCTAGAATAGATGACTTACTTGAATGTTTAGCAACTTCCACAATGTTCACAACGCTAGATTGCGCTCACGGATATTTACAAATACCATTGAGTGAGGAATCAAAATTAAAAACCGCGTTTATAACACCGGATGAAACGGGTCAATTTGAAAGAATGATTTTTGGATTAGCTAATGCACCGGCGGAGTTTCAGAGGTTAATGCACCATGTCTTAGGGCCACTACTGAACACAAAAGCTTTGTGTTATTTGGACGATATATTGATACCAGCCAAAAATTGGTACGAGATGATGGAAAGACTGAGAGAAGTACTTGAATGTCTAAGGAAGGCTAACTTAACACTCAAATTACCTAAATGCGAATTTGGGAAGAAGGAAGTTGACTTTTTGGGTTTTGTGATCAATGAAGAAGGAATAAAGCCAGGAGTAAGGAAAGTGGAAGCAATAGCGAAGTTCCCACAACCTAAGAATGTTCATGAAGTTCGCCGTTTCTTGGGTTTGACTGGTTTCTTCAGAAGATTTGTTCCGAAGTATGCTGAGAAGGCAGTACATCTAACTTGTTTAATTCAAAAGGACAAGGACTTTGAATGGACGGAAAAACAGGAAAATGCTTTTCGAGAACTCAAGGGTAATCTGACCAACAAACCGATAGTTGCTCATTACCAGCCCGAAGCATTGACTGAGGTACACACCGATGCTTCATCTGATGGACTCTCAGGTATACTCCTACAAAGAGGAACAGATGGTCGCTGGAATCTAGTGTACGCTGTCAGCAAAAAGACAACACCGGCTGAAAAGAACTATCATTCTAGCAAACTAGAATTGATGGCGATAGTGTGGACTTTGGACAGACTTCGACAATTTCTGCTCGGAATAAAATTTACTATCGTCACCGATTGTCAAGCCTTAGTCTATATGAACGCAAAGAAGTCGACAAATCCTCAAATTGCCAGGTGGAGCAATCTTATTCAAGAATACGATTTTGAAGTAAAACATAGACCAGGTATGAAGATGTCTCATGTAGATGCAATGAGTAGAGCTCCTACCTTAGAAGCTGATGACACGATGACTGAATTGATCGAAAGGAATCTAGAAGTTTATCTAACGATGTCCGTTGACGAACAAATCCTTATGATTCAACGAGGAGATCCCGAATTAGATAAGATCATTTCCATTTTCAAGAAAGAAAAATTTGAAAGAACAAAAGCCGACAACCAAATTATTGCAAATTACGTTTTCAAGAGAGAAAGACTGTATCGAACCATAAAAGACAATGGAAAAGAAAGACTGCTTTACGTTATACCTAGATCCATGCGCAAAAGTACTGTAGTCAAGTTTCACGATCTAATCGGACATTTTTCAGTTGACAGAACTGTGAATAAAATTAAGGAATTGTATTGGTTCCCAAGAATGAAGCGCTACGTGAAGAAACACATATCGATGTGCTTAGAATGTTTAGTGAACAAGGTTCCCGGAGGTAAACAACAAGGACTGTTACATCCTATTAAGCCTGGAAAGAGACCATTTTCCATAACTCACGTCGATCACTTGGGTCCATTTGTAAGAAGTTCCAGAGGTAACCAACACTTACTGGTCATCATCGATAATTTCACGAGGTTCTTACGATTGATACCTGTGAAAAGTACGAAATACAGCTACATTCAGAAGGCATTGAAAAACTTCATCAACGACTTTGGTTTACCAGATCGAATCATTAGTGATCGGGGTTCCAGTTACACCTCACAAGGTTTAGAGAAGTTTTGTCGAGAAAATGGCATAGCTCATACTCTAAACTCCACAAAGCACCCACAAGGTAATGGGATGGTTGAGAGAGCTAATCGCACCATTATCCCAACCATAGCAACGTCCATGGAAGACCATAGACACAAAGACTGGGACTTGAGAATGAAAGAAGTGGAAAGAAATCTAAACAATGCCTTAAACAAAACAACTAACAAGACCCCTTTCCAAATGTTACACGGCTACTCACCAAGATTTAATGATGGAATTTTACGAAAACAAGCTGATGAGAGTGCAGAAGGATGGACTGATCCTGCGGAGATTCAAATCTCGACTCGAGAGCGAATAGAAGATATGCAGAAAAAGATGAAGGATGCTCATGACAAGAAGAAATGCGGAACAACTACTAATAGGTCAGGACAAGTTGTTGTTATGAAAAAAGCTCCAATACCGACAGGAGAACCAACAAAAACCCAACCAAAATATCGAGGTCCTTTAATTATAACTGATGTGCTACCAAGCGACACCTACAGAATCACTCAACTTGGGGAGAAGAGCAAGGGACATTCTTACACCACTACTGCACACGTAAGCCAGTTAAAGGCATGGCCGAACCAAACTGATTCTGATACAGAGGACTCATCAGATGAACTCAGTGATTTTTCAGACAACAAACTTAGTGACTCTGAACTGAGACATAATCCAAAGCGTGCCTGTACTAAGGCAATTTTCTACGGAAAATAATAATTAAAAAAAACAACTAACTGGTTGATTATAACTGATTCAACCTTAACTTCAATTTGTTTATATTGAATTTAACTGATTTATTTGTTATTTGTTGATATTTTTATATTCAATTAATTGATTTATGTAGTTTGATAATCATGTGCATGATTTCTATAATTTTCAATCATGTTTATTAATATACTTATATTATTTTATAACATTAGTAGCACATTCGAGGGCGAATGGTTGTCAGGAAAGGCCGAATGTGAGCTTGTTGAATTATAATTTGATTGTCGCGAGAGGGCGCCACTGTGAGTATGGTATGTATAGACGTTTTTTGTGGCAGTGTAAGGGAGAGAGACGGTTTGAGTAAGTGATGTGAGAGACGGTCTGGGACCGTCCGTTGCAAATGTTATTTTACGGAGGACCAGTGGGTCGATTCATATGTGAAAGAGGCACAGGGTGCCATGTATATATATTAATTGTACATAAAGTTGTATATAAAGATTATTAGATTGAATTTTCGTGTTGCCATCCATCGAGACGCCTACATAGAAGTTCGTCGGTTGGAAATAAGCGACAACAAAATAAATCTGATATTTCAAAAAAGCAACCGTCTCTCCGATTATTTTATCTAGAACTGAAGTTCCACGAAAATTCCGCGTTCTTGTTTACTGATTCGAGAAATAAAACAACGGTTTGAAAGAAATTTTCAGTGTTCATAGCACAGGCGCCTGCGATGAAAAACATTTATTTGTGGTTTAGTTGTTTGGGACTTGTAGGAATTGAAACAAGAGAAAATATTCCCATTCGGAATTGAAACTGAACTTTTACTGTGGTGAACTTAACCACCACTCCAAAAGTTTCTTCAATACAGTAATATAAAAAATGCTACCTATACCTCCCTTGAAGTAATTTTTGAGAGACAAAGTTGCACTATTGTCTGCTTTACTATATTGGTTACCCGGACGTGATTCCGATCATGTACACTTTCAATAACTAGCCTAATGGCACTTCTGAGAAATGCCAAATGATGCTCGCAACAATTGGCACGCATTTCAATGGATGGCCAACGGTGAAAATTTAATTGCCAGTGCGATGAGGCTGTCTGAAGCCCAGTGATAACAGACACTACTTTTATTCCTATCGCGGCTTCATTCTTCGTTGCCACTAAACCTTCTCTTCAGATTGACGTCACATTCACAACTAAAGGCAACACAAGACAATCAAAAGATCGCAAACAGTTATTGCATAACCACGCATGTGGCCAACTACTTCCAACAACTATCTGAAGCCTTGTGATAACAGACACTGCTTCTCTTCCTGTCGCGGCTATATTCTTCGCTGTCATTTAGCCTTCTCCACACAGACGTCACATTCGCTGCTAAAGGTAACACAGGAGAGTCAAACGGTCGCAATCATCCATTGCAAGACCACGTATACGGAAGAACATCTGTGAACTTAATACGACTCTCATGGCCTTGCTGAACTAGCAATCTATCAACTAATGGTAACATCTGTCGAGTTCAGCCACAGCTAAATTCTGGAGAGAGAGTGTCATGGAGCTTAGCCACTACAAAAATTTATATATATATATATATATATATATATATATATATAAATTTATATATATATTTATTTATATATATATATTGAAAGGGAATATACATATATATATTCCCTTTCAAGGGAAAAGGGGTTGAGTCAAAATGGATACTTCTCGGAGTCTTTAAGTTGAATATTTCACACTTTCTCACAAATATTCAGGAAGAAAAAGAAGCATGCCATGATACAAATCATTATAATTCAGATTCGTAGATTCCTTTAGAGTTTTGATTTTAAGCATAGATTATTTCTTAAATAATAATGCACTTGATTCCTTTGGACCCATCAAAAGTCCGACTTAACCCCTTTTGCCTTAACACGGAATATCAATGTAACCTATCATCACCATGAAGTACTTCTTGGTGGAAAAAATTGTATGGTGGCATTGGTCTAGGCATGTAAGTTATTTGCGTGGCTCTGGCGAAGGATCAAAGAATTAGCGGTTTCTTTCAGTCGAGCTGCGTGAGCTGGCTATAGTTTTAAATATCTTTAGACTTCAGTGATCAAGGACGATCGAGACATATCTTCATATGGCTATGAGAATTAACACCTACTTAGCCAAAGTTGCACTGTTGTCTATCTTGCTGCACTATCTTCAAACTTCAGTCAACTAGAGTGTGATCACGTGATGGTGTATCAATGAGAGGGTTTTCAGTTCAAATATAAAATATCTGAAGAACTTTCGGTTGAGGTCTAATTGAGTTTATCGCCATTTTGGTGGTGTTTGACGTTAATTTTTAATGATATTAACATTTAGATATTGCCTTCTATAAACATGAAAAATTTCGTCACAAGTTACAAATAATCGGCCTTCTAATGAAATAGACAGAGCGGAAGCGGTGGGCAGAATCGCTGTCGTAAGATCTCAGAAGGATAAGTCACATCGACTTGGGCCGATTGGTTATCGAAGCTCGCAGACTAGTGTGTTTTATCACCCTGAATAATCACTTTAACCAATCAATAATTTGTCACACATCAGGATTCATGCTTTTCCCCACAACCATGCGACCGATCTTCAAACCGAGCGATCAGCATAAATAACCATCGACCTTCTAATGAAACAAACGGAGCATGCGCACGCAGTTTCATGATATTTCTTCCGGTCGCTCGCTTTGAAGATCTATCATGTGGTTGTGGAAAAAAGTATGAATCCTAAATTATTGATTGGTTAAAGTGATTGTCCTCCGTGATCAAAAATACTAGTCTACGTTTCGATAGCCAATCGGCTTAGTCGATTCATAAGCACACGTGATTACCCTTCAAAGATCTTACGACAGCTTCTCTGTCTATTTCATTCGATGATCGATGGAAATAACATGAAATCTCGCGGCTCCATTTATTTCATTAGAAGGTCGATGTTACGAATGATGTCAGACACTAGCGACTTCTATACCATTAACTTTCATGTCACGTTTCATTTTTTTAATTCAAATTTGACTGTTTAGACGAATAGACCCAAAAAGATTCCGTCGACGCCATAAATAATACTTAACTTTAAAAGAACTCGGTTTGCAAAACAGCGGAAAAGGCTTTCTAGAACACTTTGTCTGCAAGCAGTAACCTTACCCATCTGAAGCGAAATATGAGACATTTTTGTCTGCCTAGACATTAAAAGACCAAAAGACCATTTCAATATTTTTATCAATATTCTTATCTAGCAGGACTGAAACGGTAGTTTAAAGCTCCTTCAAAAAATATGGTTATGTAAGAATAAACAGGCCTCTGAATGTGTACTCGTTGTTAAGAACAGGCTGGAAAAATTGAAAGCTTTATGATACTCATCGAGTATAAAATCCTATTTCTTGAATGCGTACTTGAACTTTTTTAGGTCTAGAAAGTGTGGAAGGATACCGTTTCTTAAAAATAGTTATGCAAGAAGTAGAAGATGCGTTGGTGCGCTAATATTATCAGGAATTATTTTCATACTTTATAAAAAACTATACATACTGCTCTTTGGAAAAAAGTAGGAAACTTCGAAGCCTTTTGAGACTAAGGATGATATGTAAATAACCAAGATTTATAGTTTTTGTACATGAATATATTCAGAACTCGCTGCTAAATAGGTCTTTTGGTGGTAATTTTTCACTGTACAATTTTTTTCAGTCATGTTACATTATATAAAGAAAATCTGATACTACTTTGTACCATCTTCGTGTCACGAATTGTAAAACAAAATTTTCATGGTCCGGAATATTACTGAGCCACGTTTTTAACATATCCTTACATTTTTCTCTGCTTTCAAAAGAATGATTTGTTTACCATCAAATATACAGTTGCAAAGTTGCTTGCTGTTTGATTCCAAACGCGTTTTAAATGTACTGACCGCTTTAATGCCACCCTTGTATCAAAGATAATATGGTATTTGTTTAGTAAGTATAAGCTATTGTAGGGGAGAGGCACTGTGTCATTTCGCATTGAAAATTTGAAAACAAATCTTCTACCAAAGATAAAATGTCAGAAGTCAGAAATTATCAAAATATTTTGAAGGCCACTATCATAAACTATTCTCCAGACAGCTCTTTAAGATACAATTATTCTTTACAATATAATAGAAGTTGAAAGTTTCAATCAAAACAAGAAAAACATCATAAGACCATAAAAGATATTTAGTTCTTTTGAAGAAAATATTTTAAGAGTTTCATTAGACAAAATTGCATATTTTACTCAATATGCGATGGCAATTTCCTATGAAACTAATCCTTTTAAGTCAGACTCAGTAAATAAATTCATTTCCATATTAAGGGTGATTGATGGCAAAAACATCAAAATTTTCTATTTGGGGATTTGAGAATCTTTGAATATTCTAATTCGTTTAATTTTTAATGGTATATCACTTTTATTTTTACGTCATTTAAAAGTTAAAATAAATTTAATAAATTCAGTATTCATGAAGACAAATCCCCATCTCTGAGCGACCAAAAGAGCGGGGAGGGAGTTTTTAATTTTGCATTTTGTTGCTAAGTCCGCAATGCAGCCACCAGGACTTTATTTCATTAACCCTCGAAACGATTTCGACGAGATATGTCGTAGATCAAGATATGATCAATTTTGCTAATGACGAGATATCTCGTCATCACTATACTTCTAATTTTTGCATGATGACGAGATCAAGATCTGGGGTCAGTTTTTTAATAACGAGATATCTCGTTCATCAAGATCTGGTCACTTTTGCTAATGATGAGATACCTCGTTGATCAGGAAAACCACCAGGAGGGCTAGTAAAAGAACAACTTAAAATAACATCGTTTTTCAAAACCTTGTATTCAATACACTTGTTCCATCGTTAGACAGGCCTTTTTATGCCCCAATAAGTATTTTCGGATGAGCAGAATACAGCACATATACCTATTCTTCTTGTTCTTGGTCCATGGTGAATGACTATTTTGCTACTTCATCAATAATAGCCACTCGTCTGAGTAACAAAACCATATTTAAATACCCCATAAATCACTGTTGTCGTCCGTTATGGTAGTGAACGTTCATTTGCATTACATCTATGTGACCTTTTTCTTAACCATCAATCCATTCGTTGACACTCCGTTGCCGTAAAACACTGTTCCCTACTGAAAGTCTTCGATGGGTTTCGGTCCCTTATACACTTTCAGACCATTTGAAATGGATAGTTGTATGCCGATATTTAGTGCAAATAGAAGGTGGAGCAGGTCATTGTTAACATCAGGGCAGTGGATAATGACTAATTTACCACTTTATAGCAGTTCTTACTTGACTGTAGCAGAGTCATGTTATGCACAATATAAATCGCTGTTGTCATCTGGTTCCTTCACATTCCACACTAGAGCAACCTTTTTGAATTTTTCAGGTCTCCCTTGCAACAAAGTACTTTCCCGTACCGTGCTGAAAGTCTTCGATGGGTTTTGGCTCCTGAAACACCTTCCGAACATAAAACATTCTGCACTTTGCAACAGAAAATGAAAGTGTAACAGTCATAGTTAACGTCATGGCAGCGACAATGGAACTGATCTAACAGCTTCGGACCTGGCCAGAAATGATGACATAAACCTCACCTAGTAAGGTGTTCGGAAACGACAATACTATCAACAAAAGTACAAATACAACCGCAATCGTGGATAATTAATGAAAAACCATCATAGCTTATTGAGTTGTTAGTGTACAAATAGACTGTACATGTAATACAAAATAAAAAAGTTTGAAGTATGTTCTTAGAAATGCACAGACACCAAACGAGAGAGTAAATTGCGTGATATTGTTGCATTTATATTTTTTCATTGTTGTGTAGTGTATTTTAGCCTTATCTTTCTCATAAGAATAGGGGAAGTCACATAGAGAGACCATCAAGTCGTATTTGCTGTCAAAGGGAACAGTTTTAAGGTGAGACTTTCGAAGAGTCCCCTGAAGAGAGGGAAAGAGGGAAGGAGCTACGATTTCAAGGAGAGAGGGTGGAGGATAAGTCGGACGAGAGGATTTGCCTGTGTTATGCGAACATCTACAGAACATGTTGCCAAAGAGAAGATTCAAACTATTCTATTCTTCATCCCCTCGATCTCTCGTTTTTATCATCTTCAAAACAGAAAGGATCACCCCTTATGGGATCAAACTTATGTGAACAAATATAGTTCCAACCTTAATAAATTATACCCTTAAATTGAAAACTGATGTATAGTGTGGCTAGGACGAGAAGGCAGTTGACCTTGTGTCCGTTGATTTTGAATAGATGTGAAAGCGCTTTAGCAGAAACCTAACCAAACCATACTAAAAACATGATCACCGTGGTTGGTTTTGGCCGCGCCAAATCGTTATCACTCCTATCGCTTTTGGCACCGAACGGTAGCACGGTGAAACAACTGGATCAGCAAAGGATGACACGAGCAAAATATGCTCATTTCTAAGGAAGGAAAGGGGGCTGAAAAAGAAAATAAAGGTGATGCCCAACTAAATGATACGAAAAATGAAAAAAAGTAAAAATTTTGTAGAACTGACATACATTTTAGGATTAAAACTCAGTTTTCTCCAAGCATCGTTTTTAATCTGATATACCCTCTTTGAAATAATAGCCTATTGTTTTGCTCCAGTGCGACGTTAATTGAACACCTAACTACCTCTTTGAAATATGTATATAAAGTACTATGAGGAACTTTTACAACAGGCTTTATTTCCTTGCTTAATAGATTGTAGTGGAATGAGCTTTTAGCAAAATTTGAAATAGAAATATTGTTCTTTATAAAAAATGTCTTTTTCTAATTTCTTATGAGACTTATTCAAAATATCTTTAGAATAAACCAGGCAATTTTTATATAAAAGCTCATTTCAGTATACTGTGGAGGGTTTATGGAGGACCCGCATACCTTCAAGTACATATGTGCAGTCGATTCTCTGAAAATATTGAAAATAGTCCATACAGATGTTGCTGCACTGGTGGTATAATGTAGTAATCAATAACTGAAAATCTTTTGTCAGTTTTCTAAGAATAAAAGTATCTAGCAAATCACATACGAAGCTTTCTATCTCATGGTGCATTTTTAGGCAAATAGCACGAGAAAAAATGCGCTGTGCAATAATTTTTGTTTTTGCGTTTTTAGGAAATGAGAAAATACCTGTGAAACCTGTGTTATGCTGAGACATCACAGAATACTTTTTTAATTTTAGCTTACACGAGAATAACACACATGTAAAGTTACAATAGAGGTGGTTGGAGGGTCCTTTGTCAGGCCAAGTAAGGTCTTCAGGACCCTTAGCTAAAAGGCGCAGTCAAAATTTGATTGATTCATATGTAACAAATACAAATTACAAAAAGTAAACATGATCCAAAAGGCGTCTACATCTTGTCGACCAAATAAGAATACCCTTGCGCCATAAGGCCCAAATCAACCAACCAAATAATAATACATAAGTAAACAATACACTAAGTAATCGAAATAAAATTCCATTCTTCCTCCGATAGGATAACTTAACTATGATTGGAGACTAGTGATTATAAAATTTACAAGGTGAGCATAGAAATCAGATAATGGAAAACATAATCATAATAATAAAACGTACATATACAGAGACTGTTCGGATATTTTTTGAAGGATTTTGATGAACTGTAAAAAAAATTGTATGCTACGAAAAAATTTTATTTTCACAGCAGTTAAATAGTTAAAGTATAACCTATCGTCTGCTAACTCAGAGTTTTGTTTACTTTCAAAATGGCACTTTCAAATAAGCAATGGATGGAAGGCTATGTTTCCTCTCTTTCCGAAGAGAATTATGCTTATTCAATTATTCAAAAACGCCGTAAAAGTCACGGTTTTTCGATATCTAAAGGTAATATAAGTAATATTATAATAAGAAAGGAAAAAACTTAAAAGTGGAAAAACATTTCCAAAAGACTATCCAAAAAAGAAAACATTTCTGAGAATAATGGAAGGTAAGATCTTTAATTTTAAAAGAGAATCCGCCAAGTCAAAGTGAACGTGAGAACTTTCTCTAAGAGATTTATGATTGTTGCCGGGTTTGCATATAATGGAAAATTAAAAATAAAAAGGAGGAGGGAAAAATGTAAAACTCAACTCCCACATATTATCAAGACCCTATTTTATCCCCAATATTCAAAAAAATATACCATATCTTTACCGGCAGTGCCAACAATCAGTAGAACTGCATCATAATAAAGCAAGCAGCCGCACTTCTAAATCCACTATTAAATTCTTGGAAAAACGGAACAAGAAACTGGTATCAAGTCAATACCCTTTACTGATAATCCTGTTAAATCTCCATATGATTCACCCCATGGACTTTTGTGCTTTTGGACTTTTAAAAAGGGCATTATCGAAACGTCGACCGAAAACCTTTCAAGGACTGGAAAACTGTGGAACAAGAATGGGACAAAATACCATTGTCGATACTACAAAAGTCATTATTATCATGGAAATTAAGGTGTAAAAAGATAGTTAACAATAAGGGCTATCAAATGGAACATTTAAAACACAAAAATTTCATATAAAAAATTGAGCTTCAATCCATTAAAATCGTTCAAAAAATGTTAGAACAGCCTCTGTACATACACAATACATATCTATATCCATATCACATACGTTTTTGAAACTTGATTGATACGTATTGACTTGACATTTTTGACTACTTGAAAATTTTTAATTCGTTGATAAATTCTCCCTGAGTTATAAGCAATAATAAGAACGAAAGATTGTTAATATAAGTAAATTTAGTTCACTTTCTTTATACGCCTAACTGATGTGGTGTAACTGATATGTAATATTAGTGTTTGTCTACCACTAGTAGTCAGTAGATCTCGGTTTATAAGTCTATGGATGTTTGTGATTCTCCAAGTTAGGCCTGACAGCGACTTACTCACTGCTCCTTCACAAATAGCCATCCGTTCGCCTCTTGGGACAGCATTAAAAAACTTCATTTTAATATTATGTTTAAAAAAAGTATGAATAATAGAAATTTTCAAGAAAATAATGGTTTGCAATTACTTGCGTTTTACCAATGATAACTTATGGAAACCTCACTAAAATTACTAGCTCCTACAATTTCTTGTATGAGCAAAACTTTAATTTAATACAATATTTCAGAAGTCAATATACTAAATATATTGAAAGAAATTTTTAAGTTGATAAAATTATTACTTACTATATAATTACATAATAACCGAATATTTAATTTCAGATTATCAATACAGTTAAACATACATGTATATGTAGTATTGTTCATAAAATGAAGCAGCCATAGTCCTTTTGATTAAGATTTAAAAAAGATTATTTATAAGGCATAATATAACGGCATTATGAAATAAATTGTGAATAGCGGATCCTGGACGAGTTGTCCAAATTGCGTGCATGTTAGCGACAGAAAAGTGAGACGTATGTATGAAACGATAAGCTGAGAATGAAAAAGGTGGTGCTTAATCACCAAATTTAAAGGTTGAGTCACCTTGGTTGACCTTCTGAGGAAGGAATGCAATGTTTTTGAATTAATAATGAGTCTGCCAGGAACTCGATGTGGAAATCAAGATATAATATAAATAGAATGTATCAAAGTAAGTTTTAAGCACAACGCTACATACAGGTGATGGACAAAATAATATGAACACCTGTGACACAATATAAAATCTTTATTAGTTGGTGGTTGCCCCACCCTTGGTTTGAATTACAGCTTGTACCTGTACAAGTCACACACAATGTTCAAAGGAAAAAACATCCATTTCTTATGCAGAGAGGTCTCTGCTTCAGAAATTGGACTGTAGGTGGAAACCTAGCACGCATTTTGGCCTCCAAAATACCACAGAAAGGTTTAATTGTGTTAAGATCAAGATACTGAGACCTGACGAGGTGTTCCAGGGATCATCGAACCATGCTTGGATAAACAGAGCAGTGTGAATGTGGGCATTGTCATCTTGTAACACAAGTTGTTCGTCAGGGAAAATAGTCTGGAATATAGGATGGAGATTATTTCCCAGAATGCTGAGATATCGCACTGCTTTGTTCTTCCTGTGAAGCACTTACAAGTGGTACCAGATCACACCAAGATATCACACCCCACACCATTACAGAGCCTTCCATGCTTAATAGTAGGAAGGAGCAGTCAAAGTGAAATGCTCAAGAGGGCGTTTTCCAAGTGTAAACACGTCTGGTGGTCTGAATTAAAGTAAATACAGATTCGTCAGACTAGATTACCTGTCCAAACTGCTGTTGTGTCCTGTCTCTGTGCTCGCGACGCCATTGTTATCGTTTCAAAGCATTACATGGTTTGGAATAGCCGCTCTTCTATGAATTTTCGCCGCATACAGCTCCCGTTCAATAATCATGGTTGATACTGGATACATATGTTCATCTTACCATGTTTTTCTTAGGATGTCATAACAATTGATATAGTGATCCTTGTAACACTCACAATGTTGGCTGTTTTTGTAACTGAGACTCAGGCGAGGGACGATCGAATGATCATTCCTCTTTGAGAAGTCAGAGAGCTTGGATATAACGGTGTTTAATTAATTTAAGGTGCTAGTATAATGTTCATATATAACACGAATAACTGCTATTTATAGACGGTTACTTCCTTAAAAGGGCAGACTTCTGTGCTATGTGGCTTGGCTGTTCTTGAAGGATGAATTACAATTCGATTTCATATCGATGTTCATATAATTTTATCCAAAACCTGTACATGACTAGTGTAATAATCGAAAAATATCTCCATTTGAACTGCAAAAACTTTATAATTGCATAGTTCAAATGGTGGGTGATAATTTTAAAAGATTGACTAAAATCAAACAGAACAAATTGAAACAAATAGCTACAAAAAAAGTCTACGGTATCCCATTTCGATCCCTCATTTCCCAGTATCTCTCCCACATAAAAGTAGAAGAGGGGACAGGACATCGGAGCAGGAGTACATGGTCCATATCCTCCTGAAGATCACAGAGCTTGTAAAATGAATAGATTAGTATAGATATGAGATGCAGGTATTTAGCAACTCAGTCGTGATCAGTAGCAAGGCGGAATTCAGATACTGTTTTCTTTCTTGGCCAATAAGGTCTGAGATGTTGTTCCACCATGGAACACTTCACCAAAAGTTTTGCGAGAATGTTCTGGAAAGTTGTCTTAATTATTAATTTGATAGTATGATGGGGATCTCAACATTTTACGTCTGAGAAATCTGACCCTTTTTTTGGTTAGCAAATCAGTCCTCATCCGCAGTGTGACTAGATATCCACTGCATAGAAACCTCTTTGTTACAGTCATATAGAATTATTAAGAGAGACTGGCTGCTGAAAGAGGTGCTTTGGGGAAATTTATTGACTGCAGGGCAGTTCTAGGGTATGACATTATAACTACCCTATAAAAGTGCTGTAAGTACTTTATAAATATTTAATTCAATTATTTAATACGTGTAGAAGAGCAAGATGAAACTTAAGGAGATATATGCAAAGCAATGCTAAATGAACTGTGAAATCTATAAATCTATAAGAGGACTACCTCGTACAAACTGAATGATTAGTAAGAGGGAATACTCAACATGACATTTTCATCGATAGCAATAATTTGCAGGAAATTATACACGCGTTTGAAAAATATTGAGGATAGTTACGACTTCATCATATTGCATGTATGCATGTATTTCCTTTATCGATTAAACTAATTTTGTAACAGAACAGTTTTCTCTCTCCCAGCAGAGAAGAGACTGATCAGTGTTTTCATACGCGCATGCGCGTGTGTTCTGATCTTTGCATGCTTCCCATTTAACTCTCCAAGTGGTTTCGACGAGATATCTCTTCCCTCAAGATCTGACCAACTTTGCTAATGGTGAGATATCTCAACAAGATATTGACGATTTTTTATGACGACGAGATCAAGATCTGGCCAGCTTTCTTCTAATGATGAGTTCCATCAAGATTAGGTCAGGTTTACTAATGACGAGATATCTTGTCGATACAACCATCAGGAGGGTTAAAAACGGTAGCATCTGGAAAAAAAATAAAAGTATATGTGAACAATATTATTTTGTTTGTATAAAGTAACAATTTTTCTACTGCCTTAGCGATTATTTTTGCGAAACGCATTTTGGCTGAATTTGGCGAGGATATTATGGTAAGCATACCATGAAGTTTCTTATCTCGTTTCGAAGGTGAATATTTAATTAGAGTATTTTTTTTTTGAGATGAGAGAGAGAGAGATCCCCCCGCTGTGTGTGTGTGCTTTATTTTTACGCCAGATAGGATGAAAATTTAATCGGATTGGATATTTTCAAGAAATTTTACATCTATTTCTCACTAAACTTGTCGCAAAAATGTGAGGGTTTCCTCGAAAAAATGTAGTCAGTAAATTTGCTTTTGAGAACGCATAACGATAACTGTCAGTATTAATTATCATGTTTGGGATTTAAAAGATTAAAAATAAAGTTAAAATTATTTATTTCAAACAAACATTCCATTTAAAAACTAAACTTCAAAGCTATATATTTCTTATGATGTTCTCAATGTGAAATATATGTAAGATGGGTTGCAATTTCCGCATACGTTTTTAACATGACACATGATTAATTAAAATTGATATAGCTTTTTAAAAGCTATCTTTATCGCCTTATGTGTAGTAAAATCCATGCAAAACTTTATCTCTTTAGGAAATAAAAATGGTACTTTTTTCTTTATCTCTCACCTTTTTCCAGGAAAACTAGAATATGTCCCTTTCATTTTGTATGTGTATTGTGAGGATTTTTTAGTTAAAACTAATAAGAACAGCCAGATATATATAGAAAATGCTCAGAATGACAATTCTCATAATTTTTATTCTATATCTATCAGAGAAACGCCTTAATTGGAGTCTAAGAACCGCATTTATTTCTGGTTCGTCTCTCTACGGCAACTTTATGGTACGCTAGAGCTAGTTTCACCAGGATTTTAAGTGGATTCCGAAGCACTAGGTATATCTATGGCGAGATTGGGATTCGAACCCATATCCTGTTAAACCAAGGGCCAGAACGCTAACCCCTCGACTACCAGGTTGTTACTTAGAAAAAATTTTGATTTACTTTTAAATTGGAAGTAAAAAGCCTCTAACCTAAATGTGTGTTCTTAACTATAAAGATTTTAAAGTCAATTCATACAATTGTTTAATGAACTCACTGCAACTTCTTGCTATTAATAAAAGATATCTGTTTTAACTTTTTCTCACTTTAAATCGAATCGGCATTTAAGGTAATACGTTTCAGAATGTAAATTGTCTTTCTCGGGCTTTGGTTTTATCTAATTTGATAATCCACATGTAGATTCTTTTGGGAATCACTGATATGGTTATCTTTTAGAGCATTTTCATACTCGTAAAATAACATATTGCCGTGTATAGAATTAAAATATTGCTTAATTATGCAAGTATGTTTTATGAGAATTTTAACTGATTTAGGTATCGTTTTTGGAGCTTTTCGCATTTTCAAGATTTTGTTATATTGTGGATTTTTTTAGTTTTTCGATCATTTTAAAGAAATTCTTTGCTATTTTTGATTCGTTGTTTTAAATACTTGGGTCTTTAAATAAAAAGAGCATTTTTAATGATGCAATGCAATTCTAGGCTAATAATATAAGCTTCCTGTTTGCTATGCTGGACTAAATCTATCCAATCAAAAATTATCGTTAATAAAATTAAACTTTAAATTAGTTAACATATTAATTGTTAGAAGTGAAAATTTCTTCTTTCATAATGCTTATATTTGTCAATAAAATACTTTCAGTTTTCATAGAAATTGAAAAATTAAGTTGCATTTTTTCAGGTTTCGTCTAACAGGGCTCTTTTTTATTAACGAATGTCAGTTTTATTAATTTTTGTACCAACGAAGGTATGCGTGTTTATTCTGTTTGGTTTTATAGTATAGTTCACCTATATTGGTCACAAAAAGATATTCAGTTTACAAAGAACAGGTAACAGATGAAATGATCAGTTTTAAATTATTTTTGCTTTATTTCAAGCAATTCTTTAAATTAGTTTTACAAGGGAAATATATATATTTGTTTTTATATGGCATTTTCGATGAGAAAGTAGTTCTTTACAAAATACATATAACATATTTTGACCAGAATATAGATAAAAACAGGCGTTTGATTCTTTTTGTTACAAATAAGCAATTAAGAATTTTAAGGAAGGCAAAAACAATATTTAATCGATTTAGCTCCATAAAGCTTTCATATTTGGAGTGAAATAACTGGTACAAGTGATTTTAATTGGCCTTTTCACCCCTTCAAATAGTCCTGTTCAATGAACGTCACCAAATTGAGCGATGAATGTCACATTGAGAAATATGATTAATCTACCCTTTTCACGCAGCCAAAACGAAGTCCGTCTGACAACTCTTCGATGTGGCAGGTGTTGATTTACGTTTCGTCACCGGAACGCTCGTGTTCCTTAGTTCTATAAATTACATCATCTGATGCTCGAAATGTGTGAAAACTGTTTTCGATATTAATTTTATGGGTTATAAGAGATTAGATTGTATGAGTTTTTTCATATAATCAGCTCCAAAAAACAAAACTTAAATGCAATCTGCAAGCTTGAAAAACGCGTTTTTTATTGAACACAGATCTTCCATTTTTATTAACGCAAGCATTAAAAGGTAAAAACGCTTTGCGTATGTAATTCTCTCTTTCCTTCTTTTTAGCTGAATTAACAGTTTATACCCGCAAGAAGCCTCGAAATTTCACATCAAGTTATGTTAACAAAGTCTGAGAAGCGAAAAAAAGCATTTTCCAATAAACAAACAGCCGGAAAGTCGAAACTGTGAAGCACTCAACGAGTGACGAAAAAAAAATTTTCTATCGAGAAATGAATTAATGAGCATTGGAATTTTTTTCATAGGTATTTAATTTTTATATTTTTCTCTTTCCTGAATTTCAAGTAAATATGGATGAAAAATAATCTGGGAACTATTTCACACGATAAACCCGTGAGTCAAAAGAAATTAATGCCATATGCTTATACCCAGAAGGTAATTAATTAGGAAACTGTCACCGTTACTTTTGCTATGCATTTCACAATCACTTACTTTTTCATCGCTGAAATTTTACCCCCACTACCTAAGTAATTAATTCGGGTTATTTTTATACCAAAACAATTCTAGGGTAAACTTCCTTTTTTGTTTTGTTTTTTTTAATTTCGATACCAATTACTGATGCAGATCATTTCAATCAATATGTGGGGTAAGCTGTTTGAACCCTTTGCTTTCTTTTCTTCTGGTAGCAGATTTCGAAGTAACTTTCTTGGCAATTAAGTGTCGGCGCTGCAATGATTTCCATTTGCGATTTTTTTCTAGTGGTGTTTGAAATAGTTTTCAAGGGAGTTAATTTTCAATGAAGAGTATTGTGATTCGGAAAGAACTTTTAAGTGAAGTTTGAAAGATAAGTACTTTTATTTTTAATTGGGCGATTTTAAGTTGTCGGGGGTTTTATTTTTTTATCTCAGCGATAAATATTTAGGTCAATTAAACTTTCATTTGTTTGAAATGTTTGGCTTCAGGACTTGGAAGCATGAATATTTTATGTGAATACATCTTTATAATTATATGTGTTCATATATCACAGCATAAGACATTGGATCTACAATTCTTTTGTTTAAATTTGAACAGACGTACTTCTGCTAAACACCAGAGAATACACATGCCAAATGATTTACCGAATTTGGTCTGCAATGACTTTTATCATTTTCCAGACCACATAATTCACTTTTCTGCAGTTTGAACGAAATTTTTTGTTACATATTTTTCTCAACCTTTTTTCATATCATGGAACACATAAACTAATTACTAAAATTCTGCGGTACACATAAATATAATATATTTTTGCCGATCTGACAAAAAATAGGTTTAATTTTTATTGATACACCAAAGAAAAATAATAGTAGCGACCTACCTTTTTTTTTACTCTCTATAGCTGCTTTTAAAAAATCTTGTTGAAACAATTTATTTATGATACTTTGTAATAAAAATAATTATCAAAATTATTTGTACTATTGAAATTTGTGAAAACTTGTCAAAGAGTTAGAACTGAACCGTTGAAATGAAATAAATCTTGCACAATTTAAACCGTTTCGCCATCCGTAAGGTACACCAATGCCATTCCAGCGGTACACCAGTGTGCCGCGATGCTCCGGTTAAAAATCACTAGTTTGACATTTAAAAATCCATTAGAAACCCAGACACTCCTTTTTAAAGACTCGAAACAAAAATTTTACTTTCAAACTTAACAAATGCTTTGCGTAAATGTTCAGTCATAAGAAGACATCAATAGAAAATAGTCTAGAATCACCGTTGAATATCAGTAACTAACTGCGAAAAAGTAGCATTCTCAAACTACAATTCCTTCAAAGGAACTAAAAGAAAGACGTCTTTCGCTTTCATTCTAATGCTTTGAGACAACATCGAAGCAGGTGTTAACGACTGGTAATGACATCTGTCATCTTAGCTCCGGCTACCGCTCCAAAAAATGGAGGAACTTCGTTCAGCTATTAGCCAAGTTTTAATAATTCAGCTTGCTTCACGCTATTCATGAATGCCCTTCTTTCAGTTGGCGTACCTTTTTTCCTATTAGAAGCTTATACTGCAATTACAAGAGTGCCCATTCTGTCCAGTCAGAGTTATTTTTAAGCCTCTTTCATTTTTATGTATCGTGATACATCAAATAAGTCATTCATTCATATCATCTTAAGCCATATCATTTTGGTGTATATAACTTGAATTGACATGTTCCAAATACTTCGTAGTTTACGTGGGCATTTTACTGTTTAATTTTGATTGCTAAATAAAAGATGAATTTCTTACGTCATAACTTTTATAAATAACTTTTTCTTGTCATTGACTTTAGTCTAGAAATGAGGATAAAGAGTACAATAGGGACTTAGAGGGACCATAAAAATACTATAATAAAAGAGACCTAGAGATACTATAAGAGAAGAGACTTAGAGTGACTATAAGAAGGGACTTCGAGACCGTGTAGAAAACTTAAAAGAGACCTAGTGAGACTGTAAGAGAAGATACTTAGAGAAACTATAAGAAGATTATAAATGAAGCGATAGAGACACTATAAGAAGAGCGTATAAAAGAAGAGACCTAGAGAGACCATAAGAGACCTAGATAGACCATAAGAAACGAAGAGATACCATAAGAAGAGACCTAGAGAGACTATAAGAAGGTAGGTAGGTATTTAACGTCGCACTGGAGCAACACAACGGGCTATTAGCGACGGTCCAGGATCCATCTCCAAGGTAAGGATCCGAGGACAACACCACGTAATTTTGAATCACGGTCAGATGATTAGGTCACACCTTAGCTGACACCCCACTCTCCAAACTTCCACACTCCAACGTGAAAACACTTGCGGCCATGACAGATTTAAAGTGTTCCTACGTACATTACGGACTTTGGTTTGATCGAGCTTCGAACTCGCAACCTTCCATTGCAAGACTATAAAAAGAGACCTAGAGAAACTATAAGAGTCCTAGAGAGAGTATAGGAAGAAACCTAGAGAGACTATAAGAAGTCTATAAAAGAGACATAAGAGAGATTATAAGACTGTAAAATAGACCTTTTTAGATAAACAAGTATTCTTATTTGCCCAAAATTAGATTTATAGTTAAGGCATTCAAAAAATTCTACAATTGAGAATTTGAGTTAAAATTCCATTTCCATCGGCGAAACAGCGTGTTATTTCCTACTTGAGCTTTTTCATGAAAGAAAGGAACATTTGATGTGAGAAATAAAACTTTCAATTTTAACATAATTTTTAAAGATATGCACGAGGAATAAATAGACATTTATCCGTATGTAATAATGAAATACTCTTGAATGGAGCAGCTGCGTCATAAATATTTATTAGATTTAAATGTTCAAGTACAAAATTTCATGAGATAAAAAGACTACATTTATTCGGAAATTTCCATTTTTTCATCTGTTCGTGTTGTTTTCTAGTAAAATCGACTGTTTTAATAATTTGTTTATTTAAGTCTACTTACATTTCTCTATTCAGATTATTCGATAATGTTTATTTTTAGCTTTGACGTTCAATCAAATGCTGTTATTCTCATTGTAAATGTGGTCAATTATTCTTAATCATATTGGTTGATTGTAATGACGTAAAAGCATGTACCGACCCCCAACTAGACTACAACCTGCTTTAATACCAACTTATTGGTTCCAAGAGAGAATCGATAATGTTCTTCTAGTCCAAAACTTAGCTCCAAACTTTTAAATTAGGTTGATGTACCAAACGATTATTTAATTTATTTTCAAAACGATATTTTTTTGGAAATGTGGTAGCAGTTCAAATTTCGTTTTTTGGGGAAGTAAAAGGGGGGCTTCTTTTATAGAACTAGATATGTTTTAAACGCTATACAGTGATTCCTATATATGAATTTTGTGAGGTTCGACTAAAACGTAAAATAAATTTAGTATTCCTCATTTAATTTATTTAAGTTAATCTTACACTTCTAAGGAAGAAGAAAAATTCGTGAAACGCTAGCATTTCTTCATTGCATTGCGATTGTTTTCTCTTTAAGATAAAATAATCAAAACCTAGAAAATTGGTATTTAAAATTATTTCAATGCATTTCAAATCATAATTTTTATCTAGTTTCTTAGTGTACTAAGATTTCTAACTTAAATAGGTTGCCCTTATATGGTTGAGATTATTGTACAAATAGTAAAATTACTAACATTAGTCGAACATCATCCCAATGTATACTACTTGTACCTTTCTATAAACATTAACCGATCGTAAATGGTAAAACAATGACTATGGAATTCTGTGGGGATGCAACATAGACTATTTGTCGATTGTCCTTCACATGTTCAAACAAAATCATTGATTCAAATTTTAACTTCAAACAAAGTGACTGTGTCAAGTGTTACCTTTAAGTAAAACAATTGAGTACAAAATTATACTATAATGAAACGATTGGGTCAAATACATTCTAACTCGAAATTTACCCCTAAAGTCTCCATCTCGGTATTGTATATTAACTGCAATGTTAGAATAAGCTTCGAATCGGAACCACCTTAGCATTGATTAGGGTGTGATTAAATATACTATGACGCGCGTGCTGATAATCAGCTGATGTACCTAAAGGACTGCTTTCACTACGTGTACACCAAATGCAGTTACAGTGTACGCGGCATTCTGAATTCTCTAACTAGCGCTCAGGTTATCTGCAGGATCCACGTGTACATCAAGGAATGAAAACTTGGGTAAAGTGATGTGGTTGACTTACCTAGCGCATCTAACCATAAGTGTGAAATACATTGACTTAATATCGTTCTTTCTATGATATTAAAACATAAACTCGTGCACACAGTTCCTCTGTGTTCTAATTAGCACTTGTGTAACAAATGATGACTGACAGAGCAAGAAACCCAACCAAATCAGACAACTTTGTGAAAATTCTATGCTTATAGCTTCTAACACGAAATCTGCTTTTCATCACGTATCCTAAATATTTTGAATATTAGTTTTAACCCTCCAAGTGATTTCTACGAGATAAGATTCATCAAGATCAAACCAATTTTGCTAATGACGACACATAACGTCATCAAGACATTGCCGAATATTTTTATGATCACGAGATCTAGATTCGATCAGTTTTCTTCTAATACCGAGATATCTTGCTCATCAAGATCTGGTCAGTTTTTCTAAAGATTAGATATATATCTCGTCGAGGACAACCACCAGGAGGGTTAATCAGTATTTTTGAAGTCTGACTGGAACAAGAATTTTCAGTTCATGGTGGAAGAACGTGACAGGTTTTCCTGATTGGCCAAGGAAGAGAGCCGTAGCTGAAATCCACCTTACTATTGGTCACGGCTGCCTTGCTAAACATCTGCATTGCATACCTATATTAAACTATTCCGTTTACAAGCTCTATGAACTTTCAGGAGGATATGGACCATGAACACTTGTCCCTATGTCCTGTGCTATCTTCTACTTCAATGTTGAAGGGATAGTAGCAGACGACGGACTAAATGGGTCCATAGACTTTTTCTTCTATTGTCGTCATTTGCTCTATTGCTTGGCTTCAGTCAATCTTGTTATTATCACCGTTTGCCAATAATCTGTTTTGTTGCTCCAGTGCGACGTAAATTCATCAACCAACCAACCGTTCTTTGTAATTTTTATTGACGAAGTACCGAAATCGTATTCGTAAAACAAGCCAACTGACATGTTCAGAATGTGTTCAGAGGCACTAACAGATACAGGTTTTATCTAATTGAACAATGAACTCATATCAATTCGGAATTCATACTTTGGAGGGCCGTGGTAGCCCAGTTGGCAAAGTCGGGGATTAGCATCCGGAGGCTTACGAGTACGAGACTGGATCCAACTACAGATTTTCGTGTACGCGGGAGCTAAGGCAGGATAAATCGGTCGTGGCCTAAAATGTCCTCACATTGGCGTGGTGTGAAAATTTGGAAAATGGGGTGCCATCTCAGGTGTTGATCTCGTCATCTGATCGTGGTTCAAAAATACGAGGTGTTGTCCTCGATCTTTCCCTTCAGGATTGAACCTGGACTGTCGCCAAATATCCAGTTGCGTTGCTCCAGTGCGACGCAAGTTCAACAATTTACTGCCATTAGATATAAAAAATGCGTTAAATAGTGGTTAAATGCAGTTATATTTGCAAACGAGAGGTGTACATCTGAATCAAGATATTGTAAGTTTTTATACGTGTGTTTATATCCTAACAATCATAATTCTTAAACCCAAAGTCTTATAATTTGTTACCAAGATGGAGTATAATTATTACTCGAATCTTGTGTTGTTTAAACTCAAACATAATACCACAACGGATCTGAGATAAAAAAAAGAATTGAATCTGTTGAAAATATAGGCGGTTAGACTCGCATAGTGGTGACGTAGAACTCACTATTGCTCACGACGACGAAGTGAATCAAAGTGAGACTCCATTCTGCTTGGGATTTACTTAAATGAATACTCAATCGAGTTGCCCATTAATAATCAACAGGAATCGCAAAAATTAAAAACATTGAAAAGTATTGCCTACATTTAAAAATGCTCGAGAAACTTTCTGTTCTTCTATTTGTTTTTCAACATACGAAATACAACTAAAAAAATTAAACGCATTAGTGTTGGAGATATAATCATTAATCTTAAAACTTTACACTTGAGCTGAAGTACCTACTTAGAATATAGAAACTATTTGTTATTACAAACGTGTTTTAACTTTCACTATTGAATGGACTATAAATTTATGTCCAGAGTATAATAGCAATGAGATTTCTTTTGTAATCATTGTTTTAATATTTGGGGAGATATTCGTGAACAGACACATCAATCTTTGATTCAAAAGTCAATAAATCAACTGAATCAAAGTATGGGACAATGCAGGCTTTTTATTTCTGGAGGAACTCTGATAAATTATTATCCTACTGATTGTGACGTACATAGTTATGCAGTGATGAATTTCATCGTTTATTACATGAGATTTTATGCCATGATGATGTATCGTTATGAACAATGCAAACTTTGTAACATATTATCACTTTCCTTGGAATGAATTATTCGTTATAACATGAATGAGATTTTCTTTTTTTAATAATGAAACAACGGGTCTGATTAATGAAAGATGGGCCATGTTATATGTTAACGAAATGTTCGTAAGACCCTGAAAGAAAATGGTTGCCATTTTTCTATGCGTCCTACAGATATTTAATGTTGACAAGCCACTTACTTTGTCTTCAGATTGGTCTAATCAATCAATACGACCTTTCGTTTTCGAACTTTTACACAAACGGAACAGCATACAGAGTGGTTATAATTATAAACTGGTGATGTTTAGAGTTATGATATATTTTTTCTGTCTAGCTGGATGTAGATGCGGTAGTATGTTAGCGGCAGAACGTGTTTCCTGTACATATCCCGGATGTGACGTCACTTGGCTTGTTTTTCCTATATGATTTCAGCACTTTCTCAGTAAAAGTTCCAAAGAATGAATTCCAATGTGATATGATTGTGTTGATTGATCGACACTAATTGGATTAAACGCGGCCAAAACTAAACGAAGACTGAAAAACATATAAGCATATTTTCTCCCGATTTGAAATTTGTAGGATTCCGTTACCACCTAATCGAAATTTGTAGTATATTTCCTGATTTGATTTCCAAGGTTTATTTGAGTTTAGTTGAATCGTTTAGAATTCAAAAATACCTCTTCATCTAGGGTTTCGCTGCAAGTTTACGAAAAATAAGTCCGAGACAACATTTGAGCTCCAACTTTCCTTTTAATTCGTTAACAGAAATTAGAAAATTTGACACAATTGGAAGCACAAATTGGAAGGTATGTGCAGTCGAATATACAAGATTCAATAATTCTGATCGCAACTGCGCAGTTATGAACTGTACTTCGTTCAAGTTATTCCATTTATGGAGACATTAGATTTATTACCCATGCTTGGTAATAATGACAAAAAGTTCACCTTTCTCGTCAAGCAGAACCCAAAACAATTTTAAGCCAAAAGATTGAAAATCTTTAAGCGTATTTTACTTCTCAACTTGAGGACCTTGCCATTAAACTCAAACCAACCAACTTCTCAATTTGAAATTTATAGGGTTCTGTCCCTTAAGAATCGTTTCGGAATTGAAAATATAAGTGTGCCATTTTTGTAAAGAGGAGCGACATGACAGGTTTTATCAAAATTAACTTTCAAAACAACAGTTGTGCTCAACCTTCTATATTGTTGTGGCCCACTTGATTTCACAAGAATCGATCACCCTAATCATCACTGTGCAATCACTATCAACATTTTCCCATTTCTTTTCTGCAGATATTAGATTTCTTATCATGGCCATCTGCGCCACTGACAATAGCTCACCTTTCTCACGCGGTACGAAAAAGCAAAACCCAGTCACATCTGCAAACACGAAAATGGGAAAGTGACTACCAGAGCCATCTGCCGCCAGAAATCTGCATCCACCTCCCGAAACAGTGAAGCTAATCCCATGATTTACATTTCCGGAAAAGATCACCGAACCTTCCTCGCCAAGTATTAGCAGATGAAAAATACTTCTGCCGCTCTCTTTTAAAATCTGGGAATGTTTTACGGCTGCTCATAAAACTGTTAAAAAGAATTCAGTAAATTGTTCGGAGGACAATAAAGCGAGAACCTTATAAATTACCGAGTCCTTTACTAGGAATAAGGGAAAAGTTTCACACTTTGGCAATCTCATGGAAGGTTTGGGGGATTTTTGAATTATGATTTTATCACGATCCTTTTTATAGATTTTGACTTTCCCCCAACTTAATAGGGTCGAAGTCGACTTTCCCGGGTTGGTCTGGTATGGAGTGTTTACTCTGATACGCTGCTGCCAGATTCGTATATGTAAATTTCGCTGAAGAATTTCGAAGCTTTTTTTTTGTAGGGTTCGAAAGGGGTTTGTTTACAGTGATTTCTTCAATGCTTCCTATGCTAACACACAAGTTTTATCATATTTTTACGCGATCACATAAATACCCGTAATGCTCGTTTATAATCCGCTGCATGTTTTAATGTTTGCTTTTCCGTTTTTTTGTTTCGTAGGTAGAATAAAAAAGCATAAATCATCTCTCGTGCCGGGAGTATTTCCCCACTACAAATGATGCGAAAAAGTGCTGAATAAATTTCTCGGGATCTCAGGAACCATCTTTTTCTTATTGATGGTACTGGAATAAAATGCTTGGTATACAAGATACGCTGAATACATAATGCATAATTATTGTATTTGTAATGCAAATACCCGGCCGCTGTAATGCCTCTCACGACAAAAACATGGTGCTGTTTTATGGACAGAAAAGGATTCGTGGAATGGTAATTTTATACACTTTGCCCGAGTCTGAAAAAAAATGTTTTTCCGAGTTATTTGAAGGCGATTACACGCATAACAATAAGAGTAATTCTTTAGGTATAGAAATATTCGCGTCTTATCATTTCCTTTCTGCTGGCGGCAGTTGGAAAAGCGATAACCTAACATGAAATATTGAATCATGTAAAATATGAGCTGTTTTTTGAGATGTTTCGTGCTTTGTGAAAGGGAGATATGGCTCGAATATGAAAATAGTGCTGAATATTTCAAGAGCATAAAAAATTATGAAATTTTCCGATGTAATTATTCTGGCTCTTGTATAACGCTTCTGATTTGCTACTCGAGCTTTACAAAATTGCAGAACATTTGCGCTTAGATTACCCTCAAAGCTTTGCGAGTATTCATGCAAAATGTGTTAATAGGCTCAGATTGAAACTGAAACTTAAACTGTTTTCTCCTGCGGTGCAAAAGAGGTTCTGTGAGAATCCAAAATCTAAATGTCTTTTTTTCTTTGTAGCACTAAAGTAATCAAAATAATATATCAGTAATCCAAAACGCACAACCTTAAAATGGCCAAAAAACTAAAAAATACTATTTTGCTTGAAACTCACAAAAGTGCATGTAAAAGCCCTAAAAATCAATTTAAATTTTGGTGAAATACCTTTATTTCTTTTCAGTAAAATAACGGTTTGGTCTTGCAAAAAGAGATACAGAAAAAAATTCAAAAGAATAGACTTATTGATTATGATTATGATATGCATATTTTTCTATTACTTAAATGACTACCGAGTTTACTTGGCATTATTTTAAATGTTCTCTATCCATTATAAATGTTTGTTTCCAAAAAGTAGTAGACTGTAAATCTAAAGCAAGAATGATGTGAATTACTATTAATTTTCAATGAAACTAGCGGACTCTTTCATAGCATCTGAAGTCCATTAACTGCTTATATTATTAATAGTAGTGTCGTTTCTCCTATATACCTTAACCATCAAGATCTGACCAGCTTTGCTAATGACGAAATATCTCGTCATCAAGATTTTGCCGATATTTCTTATGATGACGAGATCAAGATCTGGTCAGGTTTTGTCTAATGGCGAGATATCTCGTCCATCGAAATCTGATAATGGTTTTGCTAATGATAATATACCTCATCGAGACAACCACCAGGAGGGTTATTTAAATCTATTTATAAAGAATATCAATATTGATATGCATATTTAATACCTACAGACGAAATAAAAATAATCCAGAAAATATGACACAGCATTTCGTGTACTTAATTCTTATTTCCTGTTTTAGGGAAATTTCGACTTAACTGTGTGACTCACAATTCCACTATTCCTAGTCCTTATTCCTTTTTTTTTCATTTATATTGTACTTCATGTTTACATAAGATATCGTGATATTGAGACCAATGAACCAGACTCATATACTAAGGTGTAATTTAATACTTATGCCCAATAAAGAGCATGGTAAAATTTTCACATCCCAGCCACTTTACCACAATTAGCTACCGAACATCAATTTTAATTACATCCCATTCACTTGCAAGACGATTAGATATTTTTGATGTCCAAACCTGTTTTGTAATTTTAGCGTTAGCTCACATTTCTCTTCCGTGCTGAGTTCTACCTTCCAGATTTCTACTGCATTCTGTAAGCAGACTATTGAAGAACTCCATTAGAGCGGTGAGAACATTTCTGTTTTAGGAAATTATACAGCTCCATATTTAAATGAAGTGGCAAAAATGGTGAATGATTTGCTATTGATTTTATATAGTTTATATATGTCTCTTACCATGCGCCAATACGTAAGATGATGCAGATTTCTGTGCCACATACACGTTAGCGAAATATATATGTGAAAGTTCAGTCCTAAGAAACAAACCAGACGGTTGGTTCGCTGAAGGTTTTATGGCGCAAGGGCCGTATTTGGCCATGCTACGCCAGACACAAGACATACAACATCAAGTAATAGGCACATACACAATGAAATTTTTACTGACACAGGAGATATAAATACACTCAGGGAGCAATGCACCTGTCAGGAATTGTACCTGCGCCGCCTAGAACTCGAAGATTGCAAGCGTAGTGGACATACCCACTGAGCCACGTCGGTCCCAACAAACCAAACGGACTGGAGGATTTTACTTCCTCTACTTAAATGCTCTTGCATGATGGATATCAGCATTACCTTAAAATGCATTTTATTTCTGTTTTCATAACATATGGAGTTTAATCTAGTTGGCGTTGACTAATCAACATATATCAATTCGTAATTTATTCTTAAGAATTTTTATTGGCGAGAGAAGTGATCAAATCGTATCAGAAAAACAAGCCAAATAGTCCGGCATACATACAGGAAACACGTCCTCTGCAGAAATACTACCGCTGCCAGCACTTTTAGCTTGACAGAAAATGCCTCTCATAAGCAGATTACAAAATGCATCGATTTTTCGTTAAAACGCGCTTTGATGAAACATTCCATCAAACTAATTGGGAGTGAACTCTTTGACTTTCATAAACAGGGTGGATGTAAAATATTCATAACTAATAAAAACACTGGATCTCAAAGCGGTGAACAAGAAACATAGTATAATCTACGTCAGAACCATTTTCCCTCCAAGCAACAGGGAAATTTTGAAACACTAGCTTGGTACTTAGTAATAAATTTTGAAAGTGTGTCTTTTGAGTAGGCACAAAAGTAATTTTCTTAATGCTCTTTGTAATGGTGTACGTCGAAGAGAAAGATTCTCCTTTCGTATGTACAATAGCAAGACAATGTGATACTGTTTTAAATTGTTTACATTTTTTGCATAATTTAATGTATAATTATTAAAAAATGTCTACCAAGGATTACATACGTATGTAGTATTAAAATTTTTAAGTAAAGATAATTCATGTAATAACAACGCCAAAGTTCTAAATTTAACTTTGAAGTTCTGGATACTGGAGAAGCTAATTAAGTTAATAATTTTCTCACGAGTACATTAAAAAAGAATGCTTCCTAACGTTTTGAAACGTTCCCAATTAGTCATGTGTATCAAGTTGTAAGATTTAACGAAAGGCTAGAGATGCTCAGACCGGGAGAAAGAATCTCACGTTATGGCATCAAAATACGTTGAGAAAATAAAATTGAGAGAACAACTACGAAAAGAAACACATGGTTGATAAAACTAATGCCAAACAAACTGTCTTCAGAAAAATCTTTCAAACTCAGCTTTCTTTCAACAAGGATTCGCAGCCTGAGTTCAAATGCCATGGGTATAATGAAACAATTCTAGAGAATATTGTACTCACGGCAGTCTGTGTATGGATTGGTGTCCAGGGGTGTTCTTCAAGTGATAGGGAAACTGGGACGACTACAAATAAACAGAATAAACTTTTCTTCTTTTGCAAGGCATATATTCGTGTGTTAAATTATAACAGGATTCGCACTGAATTCTTACTCATGATTTAGAAATAATAGTTAAAATTCATCAAATATGAATTGGAACTTATATTTTATGTTTAACCCTCTTGGTCGTTGTCTCGACGAGGTATCTCGTCATTAGCAAAACTAACCACATCTTGATGGGGCGAAAAATCTCGTCATTAGAAGAAAACTGACCAGGTTCTTATCTCGTCATCATCCAAAAATCAGCATCAGCAATATTTTGATGACGAGATATCTAGTCCCTTAGCAATGAATTGAACATACTGTTACTTTATGACTTAAATATTTGGTCCATACTTATTGTTTACTTAATTATTTTGCTCTAGCTGGGTGGCATGGAACTGGGGATATAGGACCTTATACTTAGAATGTCAAGTGGGGTCAGAGTGGCCCCTGTGGCATTTCACAATGATGCCGTAAAATTCTCCCCGCTTGAGAACGATTGTTACCTAGCAATGACATTCAAAGTAATTTCACATTGCCTTCTCCATTTTACATTCTGTTAACAAATGTTATGTTCCCCTCCCTAGCTGTGAACAGACCGTGGCAGTCTGCCATCTAGTAATTGTTTTTCTAAACGTTTGAAATGTCTGACACCTTATTCACGTGAAACATTGAATGGCCTTTAAAAACACAGGGCCACATTGGCCCCCTCCATCTTTCTAGGTATAATTCAACTTCCCGTCTTTCTAGTGTTAATCCTCCTGGTGGTTGTCTAGAAGAAGTGTCTCGTCAATAATAGAACTGATCAGATCTTGATGGACGAGATATCTTGTCATTAGGAACAGATCTTGATATCTTCTGATCAAAACATCGGCAATATCTTGATTAAGAGATTGATTTCTGGTCATTAGCAAAATTGTTCAGATCTTGATGGACGAGATATCTCGTCGAAACCACTTTGAGTGTCAATGTTACCTTCAGTATTACTCAACGTTGAGTCCAAGATTATCTACTGGTATGTAGTCTTTTAATTTCATAAGTACTAATTTTCACACAACAAACCACAACTTTCAAGATCAGTTATTGTGCCCAATGTATTCAAAGAATAAATTAAAATAATAAAGTAATTCTTCGAATATGTAACACAATAGGAAATGATAATTTACAGTAGCATTTATTGAATGTTCTGTATTTTTTATTCGCTGTTTTGTAGTTATATTCATCTGTGACAGAACGAATAAATAAATGTTACTGAATTTCTCTATGAAATTATAATCTATTACCTTCCGTTTGAATACATAAGGTGATAACAATTAAACAGGAGTTTAGAGCCAGTGTATAAAGAACTATTGGACCGAAATCAATCCAATCTGAAGTACATAGTTTCCAGATAATGCGATTTCGACTTCTTAAATCATTTCCTGAGAATAAGTTATTTCACTAAGATCGATAGTGGTCAGAATGCCTCTGCAAGAAAAGTAGAAAATCATTGAATACCGCATTTTTACTTCTGATAGTTTAATGAGTAAGTAGTCAAATATAGTAGTTAATTAAAGGGATAGTTTTACAATTCAAAGTGATAGAATACTGGCATTTTCTACAATGTATGTAGCAAAGTATTAATATATAGCAATGCTTTCAGAATTTACGTAATGTGCATATTTAAGTAGCATAATCGCAAAAATTACCCAATGGGAAATCTTTTTTAACGAATAGGTTTTTCTATTTAATAATTTTAACTAATTGTTTATTTTTAAAATAGTTTAATAAATATTTTTAACTAATTGTATGGCAATAACTTTGTGAAACCACCAGATGGCTTATAATTGTGTTTGTGACTGTATTAACTGTTTACTCTAACATAGACAGACTGTTAACTGTAGAACGATTGATGCCAACTGCTAGTGGCTATGTGTGTTGCGTATCTCGTATTTTCGTTAGTGTGTAATTGCCCATAGTAAATATATATTTTCTTCTGTGTGAAATGTGTTATTGTGGATTGAGCCCTAATTGTTTTGTTTTTGAAATAGTATGACGCTGACTTCGGTTCAGTTTAGTCCAAAGGGTTTGGTTCTTTCTGCCCAAATCCTAAGCACATCCTGTTTAACACTCCTGGTGGACCAGATTAGCAAAACAGACCAGATCTGACGTTGGCAGACGAGATATCTCGTTATTAGAAGAAAACTGACCAGATCTTTATCTCGTCATCATAAAAAAATCGACAATATCTTGATGGCGAGATATATCATCATTAACAAAACTGGTCAGATCTTGATGGACGAGATATCTCGTCGAAACCACTTGAAATATTAACCCTCTGAGGGGTTCACACTCATAGATCCGTTCTGCAACCTGCATGATTTCTGACCAGTTTTGACCTACTTGACCAGTATAACTTTTTCTCGGATTTATTCAACAAATTGATGTGGTTATTTTGACATTGCGTATTTTGTCTGTAAAAAAAAGCTATTCTGCGCTACTTGGAAATTCCTCGACGCCTCATGGGATTAATAATAACCATCCTGTATTTCGGATAGGAATTGATCATTTGAATAGTTCATAATTAGCCCTCCTGTTATAAAAACTGACCACAGAACGCCGAACCAAACCAAATGGAAAGCATTACACCCAATATGCATGGGTGCATTTTAATTTAGCAAATTTGTTTATTTTAGCAAATAAACACCCGCGATTATCGAGAAGTTTGGAATTATCTAATTAGTATAAACAAAAAACAAACTAAGCTTAGAAAAAGAGAGAAATTATTAACTTAAGAGCTCTTAAAAATTCCCTCTTAGAAATGGTACGGCACATTAAAAAATATGCAACAAAAACCTATCCGACGAAAAGTATTTACAAGACAGGACCCCCAAGTATCCTCACAAGAATCCCTCCATGCATGAAATGTTTCCACTTTCTTTCTTAAACAGTCGCATCGGATATCCACGTGAAGTTTAAGAAGCATCAAGACGTAAATTAACTAGCCGAATGGAAATACTTTATTTCAGAGCAGTCAAGTGAATAAGATCCTTTCAGAGGTTTCCGTTAATAGACAATGCTGGCTTTCACATCTCCCCATATGTTATGTTCTAATTTCGCGAAAGAGTTTCAAGGGCTCTTGCTGAGGGGAAATTCCAGCTAATTTGTGCTCAACGCGGATGAAAAGGAATTAAATTAATGCATTTTTTGTGGAATGTAAATTAAAAACTCGCTTCGTGGAAGCTGCAAAGCATGAAATAATCTAGCGAATTCATTAAGCTATGAAATAAAAATTAAATAAGGTCAAAATCATTAAATTATCCATGCTTTTTTGCATTAAACTCAAAAATCTCACTTTAGTCTAATCAATTGAAAAATTTAAAAAATAATGAAGTTTTCTATAAATGGAATTGAAAAAATTCTGTCGTAATAATTTTGAGAAATATACTTAGTAGTTATAATATTTGGAAAGAGGAAAGCGTATTTAGTAATTTACTGTTGAAGGGTGGTGCAAAATTATCAGTATTTTCAAAGAAATTATCGCGCTTCTTCAGGTTTAAGAAATAATATTCTTTCTTTAGATAAATGGACAAGTTGTATTATTAATTTTAACAAACAAATGGCTAGACTAAATATTTGTTTTTATGCTATAACAAAGCTATTTAAAACGCGCGAGCACGATTATAAATTATAAATAAATATAAAATGGTATTTAAACCATTCTAAAAAGTATGCTGCTGTTATATCTATTGCAAAGAGCTTTATAATTAAACAGCTAATTCAACTGGTCCTTTTAATATTAAACACTTGTTAGTTTTACAAATAACATTAGTATCAAAATTTTTCAAATCACATAGTATTTGTTGGAAGAAAAGGTATTGCTATTTATGTTATAATAGGAGGGTCATCAAAATAAAAAATATATTATTTGCTATCATTTTAGTGGTAAACATTATACCTTTCAGATCTGAGTATTTTATTGGTTTCAATAGTGAGTCATAAATCATTATAACAGGAGTTAATTATCATAACTATAAAATCTATTGAATAACTCAGTAAAATAAAATTAATTTTAATGCTACATTTGGTCATTGATTCGTTACTCAAAACATAAATTTGGGAGTAACAGTCCTAAGGTACTTTCTGATGCTTTTTGCTTGTTTGACAGGTTTTATTTGCGTAGGTTGGATGCTTTGGTCTTTGTTTCTTCATGACTATCTTATAGGCCTAGCTGAGGTGGTTCTAGGTTCTTTGGTCTTTTCTTGTTTCTTTATAGAGATCAACTTAAATCATATTTGAAACATTCCTGTTGACTTGTTTATTTTCTTGTAAGGCTTGTCTGAGGAATTATTGGTTGATTCATTATTTTGTATTTATTTCCATGTTTAGGTTAATGGCTTTGTTTGCTCATTTTTTCTTTCGTTTGCATTATTGATCGACTGTTTGTTATTTGCTCCTTTTCATCAGTCATGTTCCCTTTTCCAATATAGGATTTTAAACACATTACAGACAAACCAAAATGCATTCTCTTCAGAATGACTTTTAGGAATTCGAGTTTTCACAGAAAATTTTGAACAATGAACCAATTTAAATTCGAAATTATCATAGCTGTTATCTTAGAATCCCGAAGCTGCACCCCAATTCATAGTTGATAGATTTGCAGACTGTCAGTGACCAGTCTAGTAGTCAGTATCCCCCATTATATTCAGTCAATACTAAATTCTACCCACCATTACAATAATTACAATTTAACATATATCAATATAAGGATATCAGCCTTGAAGTTGTTTTGGTGGATTGAAATAGCATCTCGCCTTTCTATACTGTATTGGAATGGGCATGGAAGATCCTTTTGAAACACGATCTTCTAATGAAATGTGAGCGTAGCTTCATGTTATTTCTTCTGCTCGCTCGGTTCGATCTGTCGATATTTTGAGAAAGCACGAATTTAGTGTAGGACTAATTATTGACTGGTTAATGCGATTATCGAACGTGATTAAATACATTAGTTTACACTTCGATACAAGTCGAACCAAGTCGATTGTCAATCCCATATTACCAACGAGACAGCGACTTTACCCACATGCTCCGTTTGTTTTATTCGAAGGTCGATGTTTTGAAAATCCTGACATTTTAGGATTATATAGGGGCATAGATTCATGGGCTTTCTAGCTAGATATAACCTATGAAGAATAAGAAACAAGAGACGTTTTGTAAAGCTGATCCATATTAAAACATTATAAATCTTAAGAACCTCAACACAAAGACGGCCTATCACCTAATTCTATAGGACACTGACAAGGCCATTCAATTCTTCAGAGATTTTCTAAGGATTGTATGATTACAGTCATCCTCGAACTATTCGGTAAGAACTTCCCTACTTTTAACTTGTGTATCGTACTTGAAATTACACAGAACTAAATCCAGATGCTTGTTTAGCAAATATGTCATTTCTGTCATTGTATATTTATGTGTATTTACCGTGAAGCAAAAGCCAGGTTTTATCTACAGATATACAAGCAATATAATACTTAATACAAGCAATATAATACTTAATACAAGCAATATAATACTTAATACAAGCAATATAATACTTAATACAAGCAATTAATACTTAATTTTTAAACATAATTCCTTGCATCTTTTATTACATATTCTTGAATCTTTGTGCAAAAAAAGAAAATGCTTTATTCATATCCTATCCTGAGTAAAGTACATAAGAAAACTGCACTTGTTATTCAACGGTTATTTTTCTACCAGAACATACTATATTATACATGATGCATAAAAATGTTGAGTCATAGACTTACTTTAACTCAATATTACATTGATTATTTTATCAATTTGCTTAATTAAGCAGTAAATTGCAAGTCGACGCTTTATAACTCCAATTTACAAATACTAGAGAAAAAATATCTGTAATGCATTTCTTCCCTATCTGCACACTCGAATTATGTGGTTCCCAGGCGTAGCATTTTTAACCCAAACCTTTGGAAGTAATTTATAGAAAAATAAATTATCTCAAAGTTGTATAACTGTAACCGATAACTCATTTTTCCAAACCCAATTATGCCAAATGTTTCTCTTTTCTCAGCTGATTTTCCTGAAGTCAATATCTCATTGAATATCCAATGATTAGAACTGGTAAATAGATTTAAAAAGCCCTACGAAGCGAATAATAAAATCGCTATTTTATCGTCTACAGAGCTAACTAATACAGGATTTTGATTACATATAACTTTGCAATCAAGTAGGCACATTCATTTTCTTATTAATTTATTCTTTATATACTAGTTAATTCTTAAATAGTATTTCAAAGGAAGAATGTGAGTACAAAAAGATATTTAAAAATTGATTGTTTAGTTATATTTGTATTCTGACGTAAGAGGTAGAATGTAATTTTCTTTTCCTCCGAAATGATTTGTTTAAGTTCCCTAAACTCTGGTCTAATTAGTCCTTGTGAAGCAAAAAATGACAATAGAACGACGAAATAATCTAAACCGAAATTATATGCTAAACAATGATTCTTCATTCAGTGAATGGAAAATAATCATTGTATGAAAGAAATCGTTCAGTTCTTTTAACAATGATTTTGGAATATCAATATTATGGAGTAATTCAAAGAATAGATTAATGGTTCTTATATATATGCTCTAGTGATCAAAACTAAACACAAATTCATCAAATCCTGCGAAGTTAATATTCGTTTTGTATTAAAGATATCCCCTTCCACTTTTACTTCAAGCAAATAAAGTCTAATTACCTTACCCACTCATAACAACAACATATTAAACTTCATTTCTCGGGGTAATATTTATTTGCAGGTATAATATGTTCTCAGGATTTTTGATGAAATAGTTGAAAAGGTAAATTTCATCTGCATTCAAGATTTACCGATTTAATGATGTTTTTTATTGCAAACAAAGGTTGGTAAAAATTATATAAATAACATTTTTTAAAGTGCACGCTCTGTCAGAAATGGAAAATTAGAAAACATTTTCACAACATTGTAAATATGCAAGTAAAGTGTAATGATGTCTGAAAGTAACGCCTACAAAATTGTACTCATTAAGAAAGAAAAACTGGGAGGTGAAAATTACCTTCCACGTAACATTAATTGTAATTCTGATGCTATATTAAACGCTAACTGTCTTAATATGTAATATTTAACCCTCAAATGGACGCAAACGCATAAAGTACGTTCGATAGCCTGCAGTCTTTCACTCATACCTTCAAATCAGGTTTTTTGTGGGAGGGGCCGTGGTTCAGTTGGAATTGTCCACTGCGCTAGCAGCTTGTGAGTTGTAGGTGACGCAGGTTCGATTCCTTTCACATTTTGATACCTCCCTGAGTGTATTTCTCTCTTCTGTGTCATTAAAACTTTCCTTGTGTGTGTTTCTCCATTACTTGACGTTGTCTGTCTTGTATGTTGGCACAGCTTGGCCAAATATGTCCCTTGCACAAACTCAATGCAACCAACTAATCATCTAACCAGTTTGGGTTTATTAGTTAGTTGATTGGGTTTTATAACACAAGGGCCATCTTTGGCCATGATGAGCCAAACATATGACAGACAACTCCAAGTAATGGGCATGCACACACAAGGGAATGTTTACTGGCACAGAAGACAGAAATACACCCAAGGATGAATCGAACCTGCACCACCTGCAAGTCTCAGTTTACTAGTGCAGTGAGCATACCCACTGAGCCACGACGGTCACAACCAACTCTGATCTTCGTGATGAATAGAATATTTCCTAGGATTCTTTTAACCAATATAGATGTGGTTATTTAGTCATTGTGGTGTAGGGTAAAAGAAATTCTACACTTATCAAAAATCTCGTGACGATCAGAGGATTAACCATGTTATAAAATCAAGCTTTTAACTCATGATTAAATCGCTTCTTTTCCATATTTTTACAAACTTGGATAATATTTCAGAATGAAATTCGAGACTTAAATGCGACATTTATTTTGAAGGCAGAGGGAGCATTTAATAATCTTCTCTCGTGATATTTTTTGCTTCATGCCTAGCTACTCCAACTACTCTTTATGCTGTTATCGCACAAGCATCGAGTAGACCATTCACGTCAAGGAAGAGGGCATTTTCAAAGTCCCCCGTCTCGTTAACATCCCGTTATTTCTTCAGCACCAGATCATTTAAAAAGATCATGCACACGCTCTACACAGACTGCGTCTCCTCATAACGAAAACTCTAAACAGCATCTTCCGCTGAAACTTAGATTATCCGCGAGACCTTTACACGTTCGGCATATCCCAGCACAACCATAATGCAATTTTAAACTCCAGTCTACTTCCTCGCCATTTGCCCTCGACTCGCTTCCTCTCTGAAGTGTAACAAGTAACGCTTAAAAAACCAGCCTCGAGGAAGGCTTGATCTTTTATTCACCAAAACCAAGCCCGTGGAGAAAGTTCAGCAATCCCCCTCCCAGCAGCTAATCTTTCTTCAATCAACTGAAGCATATTTTAAACAAACTCCTCGAATTTCTGAATAATTAATTCGTATTTTAGGGCGTCAAGCACCAAGAGTTGGGAGTCGGGCTTAGTGCTTGCTCCCGTTTCTCCTCAAGAAAGTAATTTTCGGCTGTTGCCCACTTTTCTCTGAGATATTAATGTTTTGCTTTCGGCGATGATGGGAGCGGAGGTGGACGTTTCTGGAGAAATGGGGAATAATCCAGAATGGCACTTTAATCGGGAGTTTAAATTGGGAGGGCTTGTTTAATTTTTTGAAAAATAAATAGCGAATTGTTCTTCTTGCTTCATGACTACCTCTCGTTCTTGGAAGGAGATGAGACTGGTTTGGATTTCTACTAATTATAGTGATATTCTTTTTGTAAAAGAGATCGGTGGCCTTTGATTAATGACTCTTTTAGATTAAAACATTAAAAGTTCATTTTCAATAGCTTTTTTTCCAAGCCTTCCGAGTGTCATGAGATTATCGAGTTGTGCAGAATAGATTTTACCTTGCGACACTCATAAGGACTATATAGCCGTGTCGATTGAAAGAATCCTAATAAATATTCCATTGGTCAAAACTGCTTGGTTTCTGCGAGGTATCTCGTCCATCAAGATCTGATCAATTTTGTTATTACTTGACGAGATATCTTGTCCTCAAGATATTGCCAATTTAAGGATGATGACGAGATCAAGATCAGGTCAGTTTTTTCTAATGACGAGATATCTTGTCCTCAAGATATTGCCAATTTAAGGATGATGACGAGATCAAGATCAGGTCAGTTTTTTCTAATGACGAGATATCTTGTCCGTCAAGATATGGTCAGTTTTGGTAAGGACCAGATACTTCTTCGAGAGCCCCATGAGAGTCTCGCAGAGATGACTTTAGGTTGCAAAGGTAGAATTATCTGTTTGAATCCCTCAGAGGGTTAATTATTACTCCTTGGCGTCACTGCAACGTGTTCTAAACCAATTAATTCTTAACAAATGGGTCTTGTGCCTACCCCACATTCTTGGTATCCCGCAAAGCGCCGTGGTCTGCCGTTGCTGTTTAAAAGTTCAAGACCGCATCAGACTACTCTGACAAGACTCAGAAATGGGATTCCAAAATAAGGGACTGTTGTGAGAGAAATTAAAAACTTGTCAACTTGTCCATGCTCCGCTACAAAACAATAACGAACTTACAAGAAAAACCAGATTAAAATAATACGCCAACAGCTTTAAAATACCAAATATTTTGTATATCATTTTTTCATACAATTGTCATATCATTACTTATTGTGTATATACAGGTGTGTATACTCTAGTGTATATACAGGGTGTCCCAAAAAGGTTGTTCCGCAATTTATCTTTTTACCATTTGGAGATAGGTAGGAAATGTAAATTGCAAAAGTACACCAAATAAGGTAAGTAATTAAGATATGTGAATAAAATTATCACGCGATAAAAATTTAAGTGGATACAGTTTTTAATTTTTATACAACCCCTCTAGATAAAAATCCAAGATGGCAGAAATGTTCCTTACCTGCATCCCTATCGTTAGCAGAAAACTGCATTTCTGTAGGTTGAACAGTAACGGAGGCATAAGGACGCAAAAAAGTTGACTTATACCGCTTGTGCACAGCTGTTCAAGCAGTCAGATTAGGGACTGCATACACAATGCTGAAAAGCATTTTTTTCGGTCAGAAAGTGCAACATTGTGCAAAGTAATGTAGTATTGCAGCTGCAAATTAAAATCGCAATGCATAATAGTAGACAATGTAATCTTTAATAAAAAATATTGTAGAAAAAAATGGTTTAAATAAAAGTAAAAGGAAATTTTTCCATCTGCAGCAATGCAGAACTTAGCTCTTCATTCTTGGCCATGGGTCAATTTCCGTTCTAGATTAGATACGGCCCCCTTAAAATAGAAACTCTTGTATCTCCGTTACTATTCAACCTACAGAAATATGATTTTTTACTAACGATAGGGATACAGGTAAGGAATATTTTTGCTATCTCGGATTTTTATCTAGAGGCGTGGTATACAAATTAAAAATTGTATCCGCTTAAATTGTTATCATGTGATAATTTTATTCACATATCTTAATTACTTACCTTATTTGGTGCACTTTTGCAATTTACATTGCCTACTTTTCTCCAAATGGTAAAAAGATAAATCACAGAACAACCTTTTCGGGACACCCTGTATATATAAACTTCTTTATAATAAATTTGAGAAAAGATACTTCCATATTTCTTACGGTTCATCAAAATCTCCAATAAAAGGAATCCAACCAGCATTTGAATACAAGTGTTTTTAAAGACCGAAATTACAATCTCTTTGATAAGTTACATATAAGTTATTTTTAATCCGTCATATTTCGGAGAAAATTTTCATTTTATTACTATCTCCCTCTACCACCCAGGAGACGTTAACACGAAGGAAATTATGGAAAAGAACGGATCGGACTTTATATAAACATTAATGCGAAATGAGTACTTTTTATATCTTCCGCAATTTCTTTCGAAAGCAAGGAATCCCGATCTCATTCCCTTGTGTCAACTCACCCCCTCCCAGATCTCCACGTCAGTTTCACCCAAGGGAAACACTGGAAATATCCGATGCCATCCCAGAAAAACGAATTCTGTTTAGCTTCGTGAGATCTGTATTTGTTGAGCTCTGGAAATATTCTCACTTTTTGGTGTATTTACTGTTCGGTGAGTCTTATAGATATCCCTTTTAATAATGTGAAAGTAAATATGTGTAATTCTTTTTGCGTGTTGGTAGTTTAGTGTTTAGTTTTAAATCAAGTATTTAAGGTAGGTTGGTAATTAGCGTCTCATTGGTGCAACACAACGGGCTATTGGGGACGGTCGTGATCAATCCCTAAGGGAAAGGTTCAAGGACAACGCCTCGTAATTTTGAACCACGGTCAGATGACGAGAACAGAACCTGAGCTGGCATCCCACTGTCCAAACTTCGACACCACGAAAAAGTGAGGACATTTGAGGTCACGACAACCGGAGGGTTGCGAGTTCGAAATTCGGTCTCCTGCTCTTCCAACTGGCTACCGCGATCTCCAAGTAGTTAAGGTGAAACTGAAATTGCGTTGGTGAATTTACATATTTCGACGTTAGTTCCAGTCATGCTTAGTGATGACATGATAAATTAACTAAAAAACTCTGTAGACAAATGAGAATACAGGCGTACAGATATCACCGAGAGGTATACTGTTAATTGCTGTGGTGAACCATGAAAGGAACACAATCTTGCCATAAATGAGTTATTATATATGTAAAGTGCGCTTACAGACTAAGGACGTAGTATCGTCCACTCTGAATATCTGTTCTAAACTAAATTTAAGAAAACTACAATCGCCAAATTTATTTTGTGACGTTTATTTGTGGTCACCCGCTAGTAGACTTGCCAGCATTTTATGTTTATTGAATTTTGATTAATTTATATTTTTATCTGCTAGGTTTTCATTTCACCTATCTTCATCTTCACGTGAAATCCCGTTTGTACAACAGAACGCACATTATCAACTGGTTTTAAAATAGTCAACAAATTGTGAATTTTGCCTAAATTTTCCTGTATTGAATTTGGGGAATACCCTTTCAAACTTCTACCTAATACAAGAGCTCAATTGCAGTACTCCCAAAATGTCCAGTAATGGCCAAAGATGACCGACAATGTGAACAAACTGTCAATGTTGCTTCAGTTTTTGGCGAGAATCACTGTTCTTTACATCTGGCCGAAACCGTATAATAGTAAAAAAAGAAGTGTATAAACCTTTTCGGTGCTTATATCTCCAAAGTTAATGAAATAAAGAGAAACAGCAAAGAATATGGAACATGCCTCTCCTGGTCACCTCCTTGTTTGTCTGGGTTGTCCAGGGGGGATCTGTATTTTGATCTTTTGCTTTTCTTTTACTTTTTAAAAGTTCGTGAACTCAATGACGCAATATTTTATCTAGACCAAGTAGAATAAGAAACAGAATAGATTTTTATATCTTATCAGAAATGCAATATCATAAATGATAATATACAAAAGAAATAGCTTTTATATTTTCAAATTATTTTGAAAGGAAAAGTTTTGATACCAAAGATTTCTCCAGACTGTTTACTTTTTCAATTGAAATATATTCTTAATCAAAAAGGATAGATACAAGCAGTAAGAGAAACCCAAACATTCAGTCAGAAATGCAAGGTCTGGATCAATGTGTTTTTATATAGCTCTTGGTCTAGTAAAGAAAGTAAAGCGTAAAAATAAAATGCAACGCAAACATTGTTATTTCTACCAAAAATATAGCTTCGTCTGATTTATGAAATTTACATTAAGGTTATCTGGAGAAAATGTAAATGGGAGGAAAAGTAAATTTAAATTTACTCTTATCACAAATGACTACCTCTATTAAATAGTAACTATTAATAGTATGACTTACCTCTATTAAATAGTAACGTAAATATTCTGTTAACATGCGAACACACTAAATCGGATAATGGGCTGAAAAGGAAATGAATTGACGAAAAATATTTTTTATTTAAATGAAGCATTTTACACAAATATTCATCAGTTACTGAGAGACACATTCACTTTAGTTTTAATCGTTGTTATTAAATTGTGTTCTTCCAAATATCAGAATTTTTATTCAAACGTAGAAGACCTGGAAAATTAGCTTTGTTTTCTTTTACAGTTTAAATTTATTGCAGTAGTTTTTTCAATTTCAAATAATATTTTAAGCATTAATTTAAGGCAATTATCAATTTAAACCTGAAAGCATTCGATTCGTATCACTGGAATAGAAAACACGATAGTTTAATTGGTTTACACTTAATGTTTCAGTGCCATTTTAGTTCTGTTGATAAAGTACTGTAATTTCCTTAAAAGGTTCAATTACTTTTTACATAAAACCAATTACATTCGGGAATTTTTCATGGAGCTATTTTTTCATCACAACTGAGTTTATCAGACATTTTCTGTACTTATTTCTGACGTGACGACACTTGGCTTGCTTTATGAAAACTATTCGCTAGTACAAATTTCAAAGAATGAATTCCGAATTGAATCATGATAGTTGATTGGACAACGCCAATAAAATTAAAAGACAAACGTTTTAAACAAGGCCATATACTACTTTTATTGCGATTCCTATATGTAATCATGCAAGAGCATTTGTGTAGCGGCAGTAAAATCTTCGCATCCATCTTGGTTTGTTTTCTCACACTAAAAATCCCTCATAAAAAATAATATATTTTTATTTCTAATCGCCAGGGCAAGATAAAATAGAAGAAATGCAACACAAACACAGACGACTACAATACAAATTTACAATGCAATGGAGACGAGTTCTATACCACAACATAGAAGAGAAAATACAGCAAAAAATATATTACCGGAATTGTCGCCCTTAAAATTCTGACGCTTTTCATTATCGGGAAATCTCAAAATCTATGAATTGCTTTGCAGCAAAGCAGGTAGGATCTGTCCATAAGGCCAGGCTGATTACAAAGCAGACAGAAAGGCTCGGTTACAATGCAAATTTTGAGCGGATGGGCGGCAAGACAATCATGCCCCCAAAATTATCCGATGTTAAATTCATTGATCTTCGAAAACGCTCGAAATGAGGGATCGCATTCTGAAAGCTGTGGGCCACTTTACCGCTGGAGATGTTGCACAGGGTACATCGCGTGAAGGTAGATCTACTATACCCCGATATAAATTAAACATAAATGGAATAAATTATTGACCCCAGAAACGACCTCTAAATATTTACAGTTATTCTGAGTATGTTTTACCAAATTTAGTAACATATAGTATGCATTTCTTCCTAGATTAATCAAGGAATGAGGTTCTTTATACTCAAAGAATTAATTTTATTGGAACTGAAGAAATATATCCCACTCGGACCGACTTTCCAGTCACATTTTCTTCCAACTTGCGAGGATGCGAAACGAGTCAACGCAGCGTGGAGTCGAAAAGCGTTTTCCTCATCACCAGCGCGTTACACGCCCCATTCCCCAAAACTGCATTGAAGTTCGCGGCGGAAAATGTCTCACGTAAAGAGCAGCTGTCAAAAATTGATTAGACTCGGAAGATATCCTTTTTCTTCTGTTTGTTCCGGATCGAGGAAGACTAAACTTGAACAGAAAAGTGCTACAAATTCTGCAAAGCGAGGAGTATTGTAAGCGAAACATTAATAAAATTATGTGGAAGATTGACTCCGTAGTATTTTAAAGCTACAGGGTGTGTTACGAAACTTCCTGTTGAAAGTTTAAGGTGACGTAAGGAACATAAATTAAACCGTATTTACAAAGGGATGCATGTCCACAGTCTGCGATTGAATTTTCAATAGGGTGATGTACGGCAGCGTGGCAGTTGGTCGGTTTGTATGTATGTCCACAAGCATCCTACTGATATACTATAGGATAAAGTTTCACAGTAACTGTACAGTCACAGTTTTCACAGTAGCTGTACACTTACAGTTTTGCAGTAGCTGTACATCTACAGTTTTATAGTATATAAACACTTAGAATTTCGCAATAGGTGTTCAAAATTGACAGCGTCGAAGCGTGGAGAAGAAAAGATGGAAAGCAATTCCATAGGAGTGTACGAAGATTGTCGCTAATCAGTATCATGCCTGTTTCCGTGGAATGTTCCGGTTTCACACAGAATATCGTACAAATGAGCAAATGTGTGGGGATTCGGCACACGTCTCTCAAGGTATCATTCACGATACAATCTCACAGCGCCTCGACCCTATATGTTAACCATCCCATTCCCATTTATTTGTTGCATATTCAGCCATCTTACATTCTTGAAATGGTATGTCATCCATACGAAATTAGCATCGAGTAATATTTTTATCAACCCTAATTTTACTATTTTGACGATTTTGTTGTTCACTACTCACAGTTCATCATTTTACAGTAGGTGATCAAAATTACGCCTGTCAACAAAAGGGAGGACTGAGAGTCGATTCGTAAAAATAGTGGGAAGGAATTCAATAGGAGTGCACAAAAATCGTCACCGACCAGTATCATGCTTATTTCCACGGAATTTTCCATTTTCAAAGTCTGGTGAAACCGTTTGGAGTTTTGGCACACTCCTGTCGAGAAACCGTTCACAATACTATCTCACAGCAGGACGTTCGTTTTCGTTAGCTGTCCCATTTTCTTGGAGCATATCAGCCATCTCAGCATTGTACATGTTAACCATAAGAAATCAACGTCTAAAATAACGGATTAACTGACTCGCTCCCTAGCAAATCCAGGAAACATTTGAGTCCATACGTCCCAATGGGAATCCGGTTTAACTTGCGACCCTGCCTTCACTTGAACTGTGAACATGAAGTTTTATAAAATACCCTGTCTTATGTTTATAGGGTGTTTTATTAATTTATAAGTTGCATATGTTTTACGGAATTTAGTGACGCATAGCGCTATTCTTTTACAGATCAGTCAGGGAAGCCCTCAGGGGCACATCTTTAGGTGTGTACAGGCATCACTACCCCGAGGTACTCAAGTTATCTTTTTTTCCATGGGGTTTAGTGTCTTTGGTAAACACGGGAGTCGTGCTCTAGGGATACACAAAATATTTTTCTGCTTTCATCCTACTACTCTGTTACCCAATTCCTTTGTTACCTTCGTCATTTAACCATGTTTCAAGTCTTTTTGTTCAGGATTGATCCCGGATCGTCACCAATAACTTGTCGTGTTGCTCCAGTGTGACGTTAATTTAATTACCTACCTCTGTTACACCTCCTGTCCAATTCCTTTCACGACATTTTTTACTTGACGTTTTTAGTGTTTGGCGCAGCTTGACCAAATGTAGCCCTTGCGCCATTAAAGGCCAAAACAACCGACCAACCAGTCAAGGGGAGTAGTTATTCACAGTCAAAGAACAAATGTTTTTGAAACTGAAGAATATCCCATTCGGCCCAACTCTTCAGTCGCATTTTCTTCCAACTCGCGAAGATGCAAAACGAGTCAACGCAGCGTGGCGTCGAAAAGCGTTTTCCTCATCACCAGCGCGTTAAATGCCCCGTCCCCCAAAACGGCGTAACAGGCACGGTGGAAAGCATCTCTCGAAAAGAGCAGCTGTCAAAAATTTATTCGACTCGGGAAGATATCCTTTTTCTTCTGTTTGTTCCGGATCGACGCGGACTAAAACTTCAGCAGAAAACTGCTAAAGCGAGGACTGTTACAGGCACGGACAGACATCTCCCGGAGACAATGAGACCCAGAAGGTGCTGGAGAGGGGGCATCTCCAGTCCCATCTCCCCAGGCACAGTCTGCGCGGATGAAGAAGCAAAGGAACAAAAAAGGAACAAAACATCATCGCCGAGACAGAAGAGAAATTTAAGGAGACAACGACGGGAAGGGACATTCTGGAAGCCTCCAGGCGTTTAATGCTGCATTCGAATTCCCCTCCCTCTTTTTACCCGACAACAAAGGACAGTTTATTTACACTTTCTTCATTGTTATTTGTTCTTATCTGGGAGGCTGGAGATAGCTTTCTTTCGGTTCTTGCTGTCTTCAGCAACAGTTCTCACTCGCTTTTATTTCCACATGCAGGTTTTATTCTGTTGCTGCGAAGTTTTTTAGGAGCCCGTTCAGGAAGCCATAACTGGGAGAAAGAATGGATGAGAATAATAGGAACGCATTCACATATTCATATCAAAGTGGGGTGTGCTTGGGATGCTAGTGGATTAAGTCCACCCAGTCGCTTCAATGCATTAGCTATCCGCAGAGGAAAACTGGATGAGAATCGGGCTCTGGCTTCTTCTGGACCATCGTCTCAACCCTCCAAGTGGTTTCGACGAGATATCTCGTCCATCAAGATCTGACTAATTTTAGAAATGACGAAATACCTAGTCATCAAGGTCTTGCCGATTTTTTGCCAAGGTATTATCAGTTTATTTACAGTTTATTGTTATTTGTTCTTATCTTTGAGGCTGGAGACAGCTTTCTTTCGGTTCTTGCTGCCATCAGCAACAGTTCTCATTCGCTTTTATTTCTACAAGCAAGTTTTATTCTGTTGCTGGGGAGTTTTTTAGGAACCCGTTCAGGAAGTTATAACTGGGAGGAACAATGGATGAGAATAATAGGAACGTATTCACATATTGATATCAAAGTGGAGTGTACTTAGGATTCTAGTGGATCAAGTTCACGGAGTGTTCCCAATCGCTTCGATACATTTGTTACCCGCAGAGGCAGACTAAACAAGAATTGGGTTCTGGCTTCTTCAGGATCATCATCCAATTTTTTGGACAACTTTTTTGCCATGAATTTTCTGCTCATGACCTCAATAATACGTACTGAGAGTTTGTCGACTTATTTTTTGTTGTATACTGCTTAGAGTAGGTGAACTTTAACCTTCCAAGGGATTTCGAAGAGATATCTCCTCCATCAAGATCTGACCAATTTTGCTAATGACGAGATATCTAGTCATCAAGGTATTACCAATTTTGTATGATGTGATCAAGATCTGATTATTTTTCTTCTAAAGACGAGATATCTTGTCCAGTTTTGCTAATGAACTAATACCTCCGTCGAGACAACCACCAGTAGGATTAACTACTGCATATCTACAGGATATATATAATTAACCCTCCTGGTGGTTGTCTCGACGAGATACCTTGTCATTAGCAAAATTGACCAGATCTTGATGAACGAGATATCTTATCATTAGAAATAAAACTGACCAGATCATGATCTGGTCAGTTTTAGTCATCATTAAAGAATCGCTAATCCCCTTCATTAAAGAATCGCTAAAGTCCCTAGTCATCATTAAAGAATCGCTAATATCTTGATGATGAGATATCTCGTCATTGTCAAAATTATTCAGATCTTGATGGACGAAATACCTCGTCTAAATTACTTGGAAGTTTAAAGTTCATCTATTCTAAGCAGTATATAACAAAAATACAAAAGTCGACAAATTTTCTATAGTATTATTGAGGTTATGAGAATTAAAAAATGATGGCATAAACGTTGTCCAAACAATCACCATCAGTTGTAGTTTTAGTCTTGTGAGTATCAGATATGGAAATTTCCTTTAGCGTCGTCATCTCTCTTGTTTAACATCCCTCACAAGCTTTCTCATTCTCATTTTGTTAGTCCTAGTTTCATAGTCCAATTGGTAGAGTCGCGGATTTGCATTCGGAAGGAGAGAGTTCAAGACTCGATCCAACCAAAGTTCGTCTTTGCCTCAAATGTCCTCACTTTGGCATGGTGTGGATGTTTGGAGAGTCAGGTGTTAACCTCATCATCTGACCGTGGTTCAAAATTATAAGATTTAGTCTTTTCCTTCGGTATTGATCCCAGACAGTCACAAATAGTCTGTTGCACTGCTCCAGTGCGACGTAAATTCAATTAACCTACCTCAACTCAAAACTACGTTCAATTTATGAGGGCATGTGTGATACTGGTGAAATTGTTTTACCAAAACACGAAACCAGCACCAGAATCTTCGGAGACTGATTGTTGAAAGGCTGAATGATCTGATATCTACGAATGGGGATCACGAGAAATGATTCACAATTTTGAAAAAATATGATCGTTGAAAGGGGAACGGCGGGAGAGGATGAAATCCTGTTGCCGCGCAAGTGGTTGAAGAGGGAACTACAGAAGAGAAAGACGTAGGATGTCAAATGTCATGGGCAGCGTCTGTTTTCAGAGCGTATTACGAGATTGTAATCGAGGTTGACAATGAAAGGCCCTGGAATATTCTATGAATGAACGAGGCCCATTTCCATCTGCATGGTGAATTAACATGCATAATTTTCGAGTTTGGGCTAGAGGAAATCCCAATTCATGTCTGCAAATTCCTATGTATTTCCTAAAAGTGACAGTTCCCTAAAAGTTATAGTGCCGTAGTAGCCCGGTTGGAAAAGTAGCGGATTAGCAACCGGAGGGTTGCGTGTTCTAAATTCGATCCAACCAAAGACCGTCGTGCATATGGAGGTTGGTCTGTCGAGGCCGCAAATATCCTCACGTTGGCATGATGTGGAAGTTGGAAGAGTAGGATACCAGCTCAGTTGTGACTTCGCAATCTGACAATGGTTCAAAATTACGAGGTCTTGTCCTCAGATCTTTCCCATCGAGATTGATCCCGGACCGTCGCCAATAGCCCGTTATGTTGCTTCAGTGCGACTTTAAATCACCTATCTACCAAAAATTTATGTTCCTTAAAAGTGACAGTGGAAACAAAATGAGATCCTGATCTCGTCATCATCAAAAAATCGCCAATATTGTGATGACGAGATATCTAGTCATTAGCAAAATGGGTCAGATCTTGATGGATGAGATATCTCGTCAAACCGGAGGGTTAAGAAGCAGCGTCTTAACGTATTTTAAAACTGAGGCGTGCCAAGTATTTATTAGCTGCTTACTTGTTAAGTAGAACATAAATTGCCGGTTTAACAATCGATCCCCACGTAATAAATCGTAGACATTCTCCACCTTGTACCCGATTAAAAGCCTTGCTGTCAACTTACCTCCTTGCTATCAATTTTACCCTAACAAGTGATCAATGTATACGAATTGTATACGTATCCTTCTCATTTTAAAATATATTATTGTTAGCTATTTGAGATTGCCTCTTGGTGAGTTTTAACCAATCCTACACATGAAAATAAAATTAAATCGACTTAAGCAAATTTCAGCTTAGCTATTTGAGAAAAATATCAATTTACTTTTACTTTGTTTCTTTAAAAACTTTTATTTGTATGTTAATGGACAATTCAGGAGTATACATGCAACACATCAAACCTAAAAAATAGAGAATTTATGATAGTAAAATCATACAAAAACTTTTTGTTATTATTTTACAGATAACTAGTTTAAAAACACAATTTTTTATGTATAATAAAAGGTGTAAGAGACTGCTAAAATATAACACATACCGTCTAGAATTAATTGAAAATACTGGCACACAAACTTAAAACAATTGCAGAAAGTGCTGCTTTTCTGTTTCCGGAAAGGAAAATTCTGAAGGTTTAAAAGGAAATGCTATCATATATAGCAAACGGATTTTTTTGCTTTTAGAAAAGTTGAAAATTAGGTGAGAAAAATAAAACATAAACTAAGTAAGCTTTAATTGAACTATTTAAACAAATTATTTCAACTTAAATACTGAATACAGACTAGGCGCAATAACGTATTAAATTGCATTGTCATAAAAATTCGAAAATAATTTTTAATTTTTAGAGCAAAATTCTAACCGTTTAAAGGAAAATTCAACCATAGCAAAGTACTTTTACTTTTAAAGAGTTGAAAATTACGAAGAAAAACAAAGAAATTTTAGGACCGTACCTGGTTTGCGGACTTGGTACGTATATTTGGAGGGCTGTATCCGACCTGCGGGCCTTATGAAAATATTTGGAGAGCCATTTATGGCATAATATGCAGGCCGGGTAAACCTGTCCTGATTACAGTGTCTGGACTGCTGACAACTTAAACCTCTCCGGAAGGTCATATCTGGTCAACCGGCCTGATAAAAATATTTGGAAGGCAGTATCCGAACTGTGGGTCAATTAAATCTATCCGGAGGGCCGTATCTGGCCTACGAGCCTGATAAAAACATTTGTAGGCCCGTATCTGGACTGCAGGAGGTTTGGTGGTCTGATAAAAAATATTTTGAGGACAGTATCTGGACTCCGAATCTGAGATCAATCTATTCACTGCAGCTGATTTATCTTACGCGTTATACTGTTTCTTAAGGTCTTTTTAGATGACTGGTTGGTTAAGCCTTATTCCTACTAGAACAGCTATATCTCAAAAAACTAAACACCGTACGAGTAAGATAAATAAGTTATAACGAATTCATTGATCTCAAGCCAAGATTCCAGATACAGGTTTATTAAGACCGTAGACCCAGGAATGTCCTCTAAGTATTTTATATTTTATTTTTATTTCTCGCCGTAATTTTCAACATTTCAAAAGTATAAAAATTATGTGATGATTGCAGTTTCTTATAAACTTTTATGTTAATTTTTTTATTTCTAGTAGCAATTTTCATCTTTTCAAAAGTATAAAAATCTTCTACTGTTGTAACTTCTTTTAAACTCTTAATTTTGTGTAAACCCTTCGACGAGATATCTCGTCCATCAAGATCTGAAAACTTCATAATGACGCGATGCCTCGTCATCAAGATATTTCCGATATTTTGATGATGACGAAATCAAGATCTGGTCAGTTTTCTAATGGAAAGAATCTGTCCATCAAGATTTGATCAGTTTTTGCTAATGAGACCAGATACCCCCCATCGAGACAACCACCTGGAGGGTTAAATATTTAAAGTGAAATAATTTATTTAAATAGTTCAATCAACATTAATTAATTAATTAATTAATTAATTAATATCTTTTTATTTGTCACCAATTTTTCAGAAATTCTAAAAATATCATCTGAAATTATTGAATTTTGTTTTAAACTTGGATTTTACTTTCCAACAGAAAACATCAATAACTTGATTTTTTAACGTTTTGTTTTTTTTCTGTGTTGTTAATACTCTCAATTAATACGAGGCAGTCAGTGTGTGATAGTCTTTGTAGTCTCTTAGAATTCCCATTCATATACGAGGCCGTCGTGGCTCAGTGGGTATGACCACTGCGCTAGCAACCTTCGAGTTGTAAGCTGCGCAGGTTCGATTCCTATCAGATGCGTTTCTCCCTGCTTGTGTTTCTCTATTCTGTGTCAGTAAAACTTTCATTGTGTGTGTTTATTACTTGATATTGTATATCTTGTGTCTGGCGAAATATGGCCCTTGGCCATAAAAACCAACCAGCCCAATCATATGCAGATAGAAAGATTTTGAATAAAGCTGGATTTGTTTTCATATAGAAAGCACAAAGCGACACGCGTGAACCAATCAGAGATGCTGGCTCGGGCTATAAAAACGCAATAAACTAAAGCGTATTATTGTTTTTGTCAAATAGCTACCTCGAAATTTTCTCAAGCAAATTTCATTTCTCTTCTTGTTTTCAGATTCCTTATGTCAGTTTGTCTCATTCGTCAATGTATTATAAATAATATCGATTTCCATTCCACGTACGTTCGTGACTTATTTTCAATAAAATAGGTTTGAAAATGTTTTCAATTTTTCGAAATAAGACAAATCTTCAACTGACTGTCTTAGGTTCCTGGAATCAAACCAAACACGAAGAACTGAAAACAAAAGGATTGTACACCCCATACTAAAAATCGATGACTTCCTTCACTTGCGCCCCAAACCATACTTCCTATGCTTGCTTCAACAAGACGTGATAAAAGCAGAGAAACGGTTTCAAAGAGATACAAAGTAGTTTATTTACTCTTAAAGAAGGGAACATAATTAAGTCGCTTCCCTTTCCACATTCCATTATTCTATCTATCGTCCTCCAGTTTTCTATCTCGTTCTCCGATCTTTTTCCATCATCCTCCGAAAACGAATGCATTTTTCACTATCTGGAAAGGTGCTTAATTTCTTAATAAGGGAAGACACTGGTAACCGTCTTCAGGCTTTTTCCAGAAAGTGAAAATAGGTAAATAAAATTCATGAGGTATAAGCTGTTCGCTTTTTTCCCCTCTTATGTTCAGTTTTATAGCACGCCGTTCTTCTTTTGCATTGTATTATTTTCCTCCCGTCTAGTTAATTAAGTTTTGTTGAGATTACAACATTCTTTTGGTGTCTCTAAACAAAGGGTTTTATGAGGTGAATTCTATAACATACGGGTAGTCGTAGTAACGTTATTACGAAAGTAGATATCCATGATTTTTATTATTATTTCATAACTATTTAAAGATATGGATCACTTTTTGTATTATTGCGGGGAATTTTGGGGTAGAGTATCCAGAATTTTCTGTGGATGGAATTGCTGCTAAAATTCAGGCTAGTGCACTTTAAATCTATCTGTTGCGCAATGCTTACGTCATTTCATGTATAGAGCCCCTATACATGAAGCGCTCGAATTACTATTATACCTATAGCGCTCGAATTACTATACATTCTGATGTACATTTTCAACCAGTCAACCATCAAGGCCCTAAACGTTGTCCATCCACGACCATCTTTTGAGTTGATTCACCAATAAACATATATGTCCTTTAAAATAAAAGGACTGGTCCGTTGTATTTCTTTCAAACCCCATACAATCCCCAACTGTCGTTGCCTCAAATATCCTCACGTTGGCGTGGTGTGGGAGTTTGAAGAGTGGGATACGAGCTCAGATGTTCTCGTCATCTGATCCTGGTTCAAAATTACGAGGCGTTGTAATTGGATCTTTTCTTTCGGGATTGATTTCGGGCCATCGCCAATAGCCCGTTGTGTTTACCGACGTTAATCAACTACCTACCTACCTAGCTGCTAAAATTCTTGCGCGTCGGAGTTAGAGAGCACTGTTTGTCATGTTGCAAATGGTTCTCTTTCTTTAAACTTCATTGACTGAGCAGATTTTGCGCCTGATGGAACATTGCACAGATTCCGAGATGGATGGCTTGTATTAGGTTGATCCAAAATTTGTCCCATTTTTTTGACAAAATTTGAAGAAAAATTTTATTTACTAAAAATTAAATTTAATCAATATAGTATGTGCCGTTCTGTTCGATTGCCTTTCTCCATCTCTCCAGTAGCTGCATAATCCCGCATTCATAGAAGCTCTAAGGTTTCTGGCTAAAGTGACGTGACGAAGAAGTAAGTGATCCAGGTGACGAAACTTTCTGACCCACTTACGGCATGTCGAATCGTCAACGGCACCCTCACCATGCATAACACATCTTCTTTTGCATCTGTTAAGCATTCTTGCCTTTTCGGAAATAAAAAAAGCATATGTCGAAAATGCTCCTTACATTCTGCCATATTTAATGCTTAATAAAATTTTAAAAACTCAACCAAATAACATGTTTTCCCAAGAACTTGCTGAAATTCCTTCTTTCAAACAATATCAAAACTTTACACGTGTGAAGTAGATAACACTTCGGTTTTGCGATGCAATGCCATCTAGCGTCAAAAACGGGACAAACTTTTGCATCAACCCAATATCTATCCAATACAAACAGAAGAGCTGCTCAAAGATTATACCGTACCAACGAGCGGATTTCTTTCAACCTTGCGTAGAATGTCGTCTTCCATTTCTGGGGTGCACGAACTTCTCGGCGGACCCAGAAATATTTCGCTTTCGCATGCTGTTTGTTCAAAAATGTTTGATTCGGTACTCGATTATTGTGGAAGCTTCGTTGAACAATCTTAGAGTACCTCGAGTCAATCCTTGAGGACCTTAGAGAGAACTCCACGTTGCGAGTGAAGTCTAATGGAAATGAAAGATTTGCTATCGCGCCAAACAGTGCCCTCTAACACTTAAGTGCAACAATTGTAAACATGCATTTTTGGACAAAAAAAATTTGGGGTGTATGATACAGTTTGTTCCAAGAATTTCAAACCATCCCGTATTCTATTACAAATCTTATCAGAATAAGCATGATTCTTCGCTAAACAAATTTATTGCTTGTCATCCTCATACGAATTTTCAATGTGTAGTTTACTAACATGCCTATTTGATAGTAAAAGAAACAGAAAAGACAAATTTGAGGTCAAATTATTATGGTAATGCTTCTCAAACACGCCTTTAACGAAATCAAACACTTATTGTTTTCATTGCGTGAAGTTTGCTTTCAGTCAAAAACATAACTAGAAACCGAAGAAATCGATAGTCATCAATACGATAACTGTCTGAAGACAACTATAGCGAGACATAACTTTATCCTAATTACTAATATTTGACTTTGAATGGAAATGATGAAAAATACTCTTCCTAAAGGTATCACCAACTCATTAGGGTAACTCTAAAAATAGTCTTCAGAACCACCTATTAAATACACGTCAGTTACAACCTTCATCCCATAGCATTGTGGAGTAAATTTTCCAGTTACACACTACCAGTACACGTTGTAATGTTTCAACTACTAATAACTGTTTCCATGGTCAGAGATAACAGTTCATAAAACCATTAGAGCCCGAAACAATTTGAAAGCGACCCCATTTGGAAGTTTAGTACTTCGTCTAGACGATTAAAAGCTTGATAGCTTAGTTAATGGGTTTTGGTGAAAGAATCTACACGTAAAAATTTTTTACCGGGCACAACAATAAGTTACCTTTTTCTTAGTGTTCTGTCACGAAAAATGCTTCGTAACTAACTGTTAAATTTACAATTAACCCTCCATGTGGTTTCGACGAGATATCTCGTTCATCAAGATCTGACCAATTTTGCATATGACGAAATATATCGTCATCAAGATATTGCCAATTTTTTATGACGACAAGATCCAGATCTTCTAAGTTTTCTTCTAATGACGAGATATCTCGTCTATCAAGAGCCAATGGTTTTGCTAATGACGACATACCTCGTCAAGACAGCTACCAGGAGGGTTAACTAACAGCTATATGTCCTATCTGCGAACTGGATAGCACCTCAAGAGGTACTCTAAAATTCTTGACAAATACTGTAGATAGTGTTTTTAAATTATATTTTATCATTTCTTAGCATTCTGCGCACGTTTTTTAAATGTCTTCGTTCAGTCTTTAAAATATTCCATTCAAAAATTTTTCATTACACAGCGTAAAATATTTTCAAAGGTTCTCGTTTGGATGCAATATATTCTTTCTGCTATATCCTGACGATTTTTTGAAAATCTTGTTTGTATTTTTATTCCAGCATTTTGGCAGCATTTTTTTCGTCATTCAAGTTCAGTTCAACAGCTGACATGAATCTAGTTGGCTAGACTTTCAATTTGCAACGAACTCGAATTTAGAAGTTTTTGTTCAAATTCACTTGAGTGTGAAAGAGCAAGATTACAAAAATACAATCGAATTCATTTCGTGATAAATATCAATGCTTTTAACCTAATGAGTTATTGAATATATTGCTTGGTGGCTCAGAACAGTGGTACTTAAACGTTTTAGTGATCAGCGCCCCCTTGAAAAATGTGTTTCTATTTCTTTAGTTAGGAAATTACTTCTATTACAAGATAATTCATTTATTGAAAAATAGAAACATACATTTACATGCAAAACAATATCTCAGTTTTTAATGGCTATGTTGTTGTTTGTTCATAATAATACCTTTGAAGTTAGGCTCCTTTTTTTAGAGTCACGCGTAAGTCATCACTTGCATTTAAGAGATTTCTGGCTTTTTTTTTTATGTGCAAAAGTGATGAAAATCCCATTTCACACAGGTAGGTGGTGGCAAATGGTAAATGTGTCTGCAATGCTGCTTTTGCCAGCAGTGTATAAGGTTCTAACTGTGTACATCAAAACTGTTCTGTCCAGTTTTTCAAATTCCATTTGAATACGTGCATTGGCTCGTATTTCAATAAGATCGTCTTTTATTAAATCGCTGTCGTCCATTGAAATTTTTCTCGCTCCCCTGGAAATGTTTTCTCACACCCCCAGGGGCGCACACACACCAGGTTAAGAACCACTGGCTCAGAGGATGTAGAAGGTTTGGATTAAAAAATTTAAATAACAATTAAGTTAAGGCACAGTTTTCCAAAGTGGGTGCTACCACCCCCTTGGGGGATGAAGGAATCATGGGAAGAAGTGCTGATCCCAGTGGAAATAGAGGGACTTTGAAGAATAGACTGGACAATAGGAAGATGCTACAAAATGTGTCAACTAAAAATGATTCGAAGTAAATACTCATCCACTTGACCATACAGACACTCACTATAGTGATTCATTTTATCAGGTGTCATAGATGGTAAAATGCAAGTTAAACTGATCAATCTGAAACAAGACGTAATAAGCGAGTGCAAGCATGTATGTATTTTCGTGCACCATCCGACTTAAGCAGGGTCCTTCCTCCTTAAATTCAACTCCAATTTGTCTTACTTCTAAACTAGCTTTATAAAATTCTAACTAAGCTCGATTAAAATTATAACTAAGCTAGATTTTTAAATTGTTTGGCTCGAGTTTAACTAAGAGTTAAGGCAATGAAATCTTGCCTTAAGGCAATGAAATCTTGCCTTAAGGCAATGAAATCTTGCCTTAAGTCTTACATGAGGTGGAGTGAAGGTATATTATACAATGACCATTCATGAATTAACAATCCAATAATTCCATTAATCAACAGCATATTAATGCAACGCAATTTCTAATTTTGCGCAATGCAGTCATTTATCCATTACTCATATCCATAAAAAATTCGATTTTAATTACAATTATTTTTAGCAGGAATTCTACGACTAAGCCCAGCCTTGTCTACTCATATAATAGATATCACTTTGTTTAAGTTAGTGTGTAAACGTCAACAGAGGGAAACATTCGGATACTAAACACGGTCTGTTCGCAATCCCTTTGATCTGTAACAGTGTTTCTAATTACTATGTACCACAAAGAAACTATACAACTTGAAAGGGAAACAAGGTAGGGCAAGACAAATTATATACTCAGTTATGTACGAACTTGATAACTGACGAATACTGTGTACGGACACTGTTCGTTGAGACCGCAAGTAATAAAATAGGATTTTAATATTTAAAAAGGATGTTATTTGCTATAATTCATGTAATTTACTCAGGCATCAAAATCGAACTGTTTTGAATGTATAAAGTTCAATATCTAACCTTTGTCAAATATATATAGTGAATTTCAAATCTCCATGTACATACTTTAATCGTCACGAGATTTCTGAGAATATTTTCTTATTGCTTTTTGCCCCCAACACACGAGATCTGCATCTTCGTTTGGAAACATTAGTGTTACCTTTTGTTCAGCACTTTTCGAGAAATTCGACAAAACATGCTAATTCTCTTAATTTTGAACACCAGTCTATATTGAACAATGTTTAAAGGTATGTATAATGCGAGAGGGAGGGCGTCCGACCTTGGGTCAGTTGATTTCTAATTAGGTGAGAAAGGTAGTCTCGGCTGATGACTGCCATATGCAGAAGCCAAAGAAACATGTGCGGTGATCGCCATAGAGGATTTCGCCGATTTTTCCATTGATAGATCCCTCGCCAACTTTGGAATCGAACGATAAACTGTGACAAAAACATCGCTAGACTCCAATTGAGGAAGGGATTTGTTTACGTTTCCACCAGTCCCCTAATTCAAAGAATAGACCTGTTCAAAGCCACGTGATCCAACTGCCTTTTTGGACTGCGGTTTCTGATGCAGACATTTTTTTTTTATTTGGATCTTACTACAAAACTTTATACGTAATTAAGTAATATTTGCTTTAGTTCTTAGTTGTAAATTAAAATACTAATTAAATTTGTATATTTTTCCAAAACATTCTAAATTTGTCACTCGCAATTGTAGCTAAAAGTAATAATAATTAAACGAATATACTTTTTTCAAAAAATTCTAAATTTGTCACCATCAGTTGTAAATTAAAGTAATAATTAAACGAGTATATTTTTTTCCAAAAATTCTAAATTTTTCACTTCTAGTTGTTAATAAAGTAGTAATATAAATAGTTAAACAAGTATATCTTTTTTCCAAAAGTTCTAAACTATTTTTAATATGTCACTCAATTGTAACTCAATTTTAAATAAGTATGTCTTTCTGAAAATTCTAAATTTTCCATTACCAGTTGTAAATTAAAGTAATAATAAAATGAACATATATTTCCGAAAATTCTAAGTTTCAAAATTTATCACTTTCAATTTTAAATTGAAGTAACAACAAATTAAACAAGTATTTTTTCAAAAATTCCAAAACACTTTTCACTCTCAAATACGGCTCTGTGTGTGTGTCAAATAACCGTAGAGGGACAAACCAAAGGAACTCAATCAATAGAATAATATCTATATACATATTCAGTTATAAACCATAATGGAAATAGTTCCCTCCATAGGTGCAGATTTTGCATACATATAAAAGTCCCCTTCCAGAGTGGTTCACAGCTATACCTTTATGCCCCAAAATAATATGTAACTGTCGAGAACATGGCACCAGTTTTAATACCTGGTACGGTATTGAGCGCTCGTGTTGAAATATAGTTTCAACTTCAGCTCCATATCGCTCCAAATCAGAAACTCAATATCAAAAAGTAAATATGGATCCGCAGTATCACGCCCCACTCTCATGTTATATAATAGAAAACTGTCAGTTGAGAAAAGCTTTAACTTTAGTGGTATTGGATTCAGTGGCGGGAAGTGAAATTTTATCGGAAAGAAATCAATATCATGACCCATTTTATGGTCATACTAAAGACCTTGAGGGGATGTGGGTTTTTTTCCTTCCGATTCAAGAAATGATTAGAACTTCAGATGATATAACGGACGTTGCTTTTTTTGGAATTTTCATTTCCGTGTTCTTTGAATCGAATGAAAAAAATAGTTGGTTTATGGTATTTTTACTTTATGATTCCCCTTTCTATGTAAAAACACATTCTGTTTGAGGTGTACTATAGTCATATTTATAGAGGTCATAGACGAGACTTAAAAATATAGACCATTTCAAAGGCCACTCTTCTGGGATACAAGTTTACTAATTGATGGGTGGGGAAATTTCACTACAAAAAATTAATTACCAGCCCTTCAGTTTAAATCTATCCCCGAGTAAAAGCAGTACATCACTGTCGTGTGAATGGAAGACCGACCTCTTACCACTCCCTATGGAACCATGAAGACACCCCTTCGGCTAACCTGATCACCTACAATGGTAGAAAACCCGCCCGACCAGGACTCAACTGTTCAGTCGTTTTCGAGCACTTTCGGATTCAGAGGGTTAAAAACATGCTACAGAAGCCGGCACATTCGGTTTGAGGCGTACTGTAGTCATATTTATAGAGGTTATAGACGAAACTTAAAAATGTGGACCATTTCCACAGCCCAATCTTGATAGGATCACAATGATTGTTTCCACAGGGTTTCATATTGTTAATGGAAGATATTGACATAGCAATTATAATTGAAATGTATTTTGAACCATGCAGCAAAACACGTGCCGGTTGTAGCAGGGGCATCTGGAATTTGTCATTAGCGCTATTTGGATTTGAAAGTGCTCGTTATCACGTCCGCGTTATCAATATAACAGAGCATGTAAAGATAAAACAATTCCAGTCTTATAAGGAGTAGTACTTCATGGTTTATATTCACACACATTGCAATGTTATATATACTCCTAGTAGAGCATTTATTATCCGAGTTCCGATAATTTGAGTGTTGGTGTTATCCAATCCGAATTTGAAACCAAGTTTTCATAAATGCTTTAAATAAAGCATCGAGTATGAGTGAGCGCACTTTGTCGGCTGTTCTAGTTTGGTGGGCAGAAGGGCAGAATGATGCCAGTCAAAACGTGAGATCCTTGTAATCCTTACTTTATGAATCTTCAATAGCAATAGTACTAGCATGTAGCACAGTACATTTTTTCTGCATTTCATATAGACTTTTTTGTGTTACTACGTTTGTATTATACGAGTTCTGCATATTGAAAGTTGTGGCTAAATTTCCCACAAGCTTAACCTCTGAGAGACAAAATTTCAGAGCATAGCTGTGTTCCTTTCGACCCATAATGACAAAAAGAACTACATCTGTTGGTTGAAAGTATCCTAGGAAAGATCCTATTCGTCAAGAATGTCAAGACTTGTTAAAAGTTATTGCTTTTTGCCGAAAGGCTATTTGCGTGTGGTTAAGAGAGTTAATGAATCAAATATGATAAATCTATATACTCTTAACATTTTTATATAAATTTCTTTTCTCGGGAGGGAACCTGATATGTGCCATTTCTAAGGTTATCGTCGACTAACAGTAACCACAGGAAATTCTTTCAACGTAAAAGATTTTACACTCTTCTGGTTAATTTTGGCATGACGGTGTAAGGCGAAAATAACGGCAGCCCAAAGTTAATAAAATCCGCCTTTACTGACATCATTTACAGGAAAAGGAAAAAAAACGATCTTCTTAGGAAAAAGCAACCAGCATAAATGAGTTAAGCTCAGGTTTTACAGTTTCCCTCCGCCGGGATTGTTTCAGGGAAAAGTAACATCCAGCCCGATGGTTCCGTTCCTTCCCAATAAGTCTTGCCTTAGAAACAAGAAGACTTAGAATAAAAAAATCACAATTCACTCCTTCCGCGGAAACGTCTCGTTCTCGCATTACCCCTCATGCTGGAGTCATTTTCCGGAGACATTTGGTAGCATTTTAAGGCCTCTTTTTACTTACTTTCCGGAGCATTTTTCGGAAACGGGAAAAAGAAAACGGGAGTGAAGGAAAAAGGGTAGAGGGAAATGAAACGAGGTCCGTGTTTTCGTTGCATTTTCAAAGCCCAGACAGAGGAGGGGTAAGAGAAGCTTCTTTCCTTTTCATTTAAATGCTGATCAGGGTTGTAATTTGGTGAGTATTCTCTTCCCTTACGCTTTGTTGAAGATGGTTGGAAATCGAATCTTTTTCGGGTTTTGATAGAGGGAAATCTTTGAGAGAAAACTATCGGGATCTTTATTTACGAGGAGTGCATCAGGGAAACAGAAAGATAGGGTTTCGAGTTTGCAAAAGGAATCGAATATTCTTTTCTTTATCCGCTTTTATACATGTATATGCACTTCTTTCATCCGTGCAAACAATAAATAGGTTGGTTTGCTATTGAAGGTTGGTTGGTATATTAAATAAGGTTGATTGGTTCATTTCAGCAGTTTGGAATATTATAGAAGATTGGTTGGTTCTCAGATTGGTATATTACAGAAAGTTGGTATATTGCAGATTTGTTGTTTATACCGATTGGTATGTTATAGATGGTTCATGCAGGTTGGTATGCTACAGAAAATTGGTTGGTATGTTACAGAAGGCTAATTCTTCATTCAGGTTGGTATGTTACAGAAAATTGATTGGTATGTCAACGAAGATTGTTTGGTTGGTTATGCAAGTTGATGTGTTACAGAAAATTTGTTGGTATGCTACCGAAGGTTGATTGGTCATGCAAGATGGCATTTACAGAAGGTTGGTTAGCATATAACAGAAAGTTGAATGGTTGCTTATCGGCTGGTTGGCAGGTTACAGATGGTTGTTTGGTCATGCAGTTTGGTATATTACAGAAGGTTGATTAGTCAGTTACGGCAGTTTTGAATATTACAGATTGATTAGTAATACAGTTTGGTATATTACAGAAGGTATGTTATTCATGCAGGTCGGTATACAGAAAGTTTGTTGGTAGCTTACAGAAGGTTGATTAGTTGATTATGCAGGTTGGTGTGTTACAGAAAGTTGGTTGTTATGCTATAGAAGGTTGATTGGCTATGAAAGTAGGCATTTGCAGAAGGCTGATTATAGGTAGGTTGGTATGTAACAGAAAGTTGAATGGTTGATTATGGCTAGGTTGGTATGTTACAGATGGTTGGTTGGTCATGAAAGTTGATATATTACAGAAAGTTGGTTGATATGTCACAAAAGATTGATTGTTCCTTTTGCGTGTTGGTATTCTTCAAAAGGTTAGCTGGTTATATAGGTTGGTATGTTACAGAAGGCTGGTTTGTTGTTTTGGCAGGATGTTATGTTACAGAAGGCTGGTTAATTATGCAGCTTGATACATAACGGAAGATTGTAGTGTTATAAAACCAGCTGTCACACAAATACCGATATAACAACATTAAATTATAAATTATGCAAATACCCTGCAGTAAGTCACTCACACATTTCATGTTTAATAAATTACATAACATACTCTTTCGATTCAACCAAACAGGTAAGTTTGTTACAAAAGAGAGATTGTTTTTGCAGGTTGGTATGTTACAGAAGGTTGGATGGTTATTTAAGTTGGTATGTTACTGAAGGTTGGTTGATTGGTTGGTTAGTGGGTTGTGTAGATTGATACATTAAAGAAGGTTGATTAGTTGCACAACTTGATGTGTAGCAACAGGTTGATTGATTATACAGGTTAGTTGTGCTACAAAACAATGTGTCACACAAATGCCGATTCCTGAACAACATTAAGCTATAAATCATGCACAAATGCCCGTAAAGAGTCGTGCGTTTCATGTTTAATAAATTACATAACTCATTCTTTCGTTCAACTTCACTTTAACCAGGTTGGTATGCTTTAGAAGATAAGTTGGCTATGTAGGTTGCTTGCATTAAAAATGTTATTTGTGTGTGTGAACATTTGTCAATTTCTGAACAACATTAAGTTATAAATAATACAAATGCCATACATTTCATGTTGAATCATATATTTTTTTTCATAATTTTTAAATCAGGAATAAAGTTTCACGGTCACTTGAAATTTTGGTAGGTAGTGGCCATTTTGTTCAATTTATTTTAAGCAGGGTTACCAAGCGCCAAAATTAAAAAGCAGGAAAATTCATCCTGAAATTGATTGAAACAGACAATATTTAAGAATTAAATACAATTTTAAAATATATGATGACTTTATCTTGGAATAACATGTTTTTCCATCATATCCCGGGATCAAAATTAAATCAGTTACATCATGACCGTCCGGTAAAAGAATGTCCTAACGAAGTCTCATGAATGTTCTTCTATGTTCGTCATGAATGTTCTTCTATGTTCGTCATGAATGTTCTTCTATGTTCGTCATGAATGTTCTTCTATGTTCGTCATGAATGTTCTTCTATGTTCGTCATGAATGTTCTTCTATGTTCGTCATGAATGTTCTTCCATGACACCCGAAACACTGCAGTAACTGATCAGGGCTAGCCATGCTGTTACCCTGACAGTTATGAAAGTCAGGGTAACAGCATGACAGTTATGAAAGTCAGGGTAAATCTTATTTCCTGCCGCATATTCCATACCTTTGGTGTGACCAGTTCTACATGTTCAAATTGAGCTATACTAAATCCAATGCTAAAGTAACACGTACTAAACAATGTTTACAGAGATTATTTCTATAGCTTGGACAAAAAAGTACCGTGATAGGAGTAGAAGCATTGATTGTTATGACAGGATTTCAAATTTTCCGTAGAAGTGATTGGCTCTTTGGAAATTCAACTGTTTATCAAGGACCAGCCGTGCAAGTATGTAGATGGTGGCTAGCGCCATCCTGACTTATTTGAAACTGCACGAATTCTTCAATTCCGCCTTACCAATATAGCAGAGCATGGGTAGACAAAGCAATTTCAGTCTTCCAAAAAGTACTTCACACTGCAATACGTGGTCAGGACTATCACTGCTGTTACCCTGACAGCTATAACAGTCAGGGTAACTCTATTTCCTGCTACATATTTCATAGTTTTGTGTGAAATATGTAGCAGGAAACAGGATACATGTTTAATTATTCTAACAATCTAAAACAGGGAAATGTTGGACTACAAAAGCAGAACAGTAAACGGATGTGTTCTCGCCATCAAACATCAATTTACACTCCTTTTCAAAACAGAATATACGTAAAATTAAAAAGTCAGATTACTTCTTCACATGAAGGACTCTCTCTTTTAAAATCATTAAATGCCTGTGGGCATCGTGTGTAAATTTACAATACAATACAGGATACATAATACTTTCATAGTGCATTTGTGTATGCTCAGCATTGTAATCCAAAAAGGACATTTACAAGTCAATTCGAGATTTATTTTGACTAAAAAAGAGTACGCGTCATATTTGGAATAAGTTATGGTAACTAGATGTAAGTCAGCTTTTGCATTCTCTAGAATAATGGCTGAAATTATTTATTTTTATGCTGAATAAAATCTGTAAAACCTTAGAAAAGTATAATTTACTGGTATAGTTTGAGATGAATTTTATTTTCAGTTTTTCATGTTTTTTATCTGTACCGGAAGATTGAAAATAATAACTTATCAATTATATGTTCTTTAATATTAAAAATATTAAGATAGAATTTTTTATGTAAACCATAAATAAAAGGGATGTGCTGTTCACGCAATTTTGTAAGGCATATAAAATTTCACTTCCAAATAGATATTTTTAAAAACATTTTTTGCATCAAGAAAAATTTTAGTTTGTGAATATTAACCAACGTTTTTTGTGATTATTTACCAAATCTTACAGTTCAAAAATATCTTTTAATACCATTCAGTTCCGTCGTTTTATTCCAGAATAAATATAAAATAACAAGTTTTGTTAATTATTCATAAAACTCTATCATTAAATATGAGAACAGGAAATCTGAGAAAAATCTGTAAGAGTAAAACATCAATTTTATTTTGAAACAAAATGCAAGAAGAATTTAACAATAGCTTTAGTGATAATCGTAATAAAACTTTTGTACAAGCACCACCAAGATTTCACAACATTACACGATAGCTATTATTATGATTTTCAGAACAAGAAAATATGTTTCTAGATATGAAGAAAATCGCACTAAAACTATTAGTACCTGAATTTTTTTTGTTCAACATCCAAGACTTGTTCTGATGATAATAACTTTGTAAATTAGCTTTCAACAAACACCTTATTCTGTGGGAAAAGAATCTCTGCTCCTGTAGTAATTCACAAAATCTTCATTTCATAGCTACTATTCTGAGAATCATTCCCCACCTTATTCTTTTGATACCGTTTCATAGTTTTATTCCAAAATAAATTAAATAGGTGGCAATAAGTTCTGTATAACTATTCCTAAAACACTGTCATTAAGTATAGTAAAAGGAAATATACGAAAAATCTCTAAGAATCACTTGAATTCTATTTGATAACTTTTGAAACGAAAGACAATGAGAAAAATTAAAGTAATAAAACATACGATTAACACCAACAACACGACACAATATTGTACCATTTTATTATGATTATCAGAACAAGAACAACATGTTTCTAGAGAAGAAAGTACTAAACTATTTGTGCCAGAATTTTGTTCAACGTTCGAGATTTGTTCTAATTGTAAAATAGCTTTAAATAAGAAAATCTTTTTTTTTCTGTGGGAAAGGAATTTCTGTGCTCCTAAAGTTATTCACAAAATCCTCATTTCATAGTTGTCCTATCCTGAGAATCATTATCCATCCCATTCGAAGAAGCTCAAGAGCTTATTTAATTACTTTCAAACATCCAGGAAGTTTTAAGACGGGAAGTACAGGTTCTGGAAAATTTTATTCTATCATCATAGTTCAGCTTGAGGAAATCGCTATGTAAAACTCTAAAATAAAACTTAAGAAGTACATCTTATTACTTAAGCAAATTGAAAAGAAAGTTCTAATTTTATTCATCTGAACTTGACAGTGGCTGCTACACTAGCAAATACTATTCCAATGACCAAATATTCTTTTAAAAAATATTTTGACGAAAAATATGGTTAATGAGTTGATTTTTAATCGCATGAGTGCCATATTTGACTAAGATATGCCGCAATAAATGCTCTTTATTACTGTTTAAAGGTGATATTAGTTCTATAAAGTTGAAAGATTCTTAATTAGTATTAGGATATGTTAACATATAGATAGGTATTTTAATTAACGTCACTCTGGAGCAACACAACAGGCTATTGGTGACGGTCCGGGATCAATCCTAAAGGAAAGATTCGAGGACAACACCACGTAATTTTGAACCACGGCCAGATGACGAGGTAACACCTGAGCTGGCACCCCACTCTCCAAACTTCAACACCACGCCAACGTGAGGTCATTTGAGGTCACGACAGATTTAACGTGCACCAACCCCCTTTGTACACGACGATGTTTGGCTGGATTCGAACTCGCAACCCTCCGGATGCTAATCCGTTACTCTTCCAACCCGGCCACCGCGGCCCAGAAGCATATAAGGAAAACTAATACGTTCGAAGCATAAGTACTTTTATCACTAAAGGTTTAGATAAAAACATTCATCGGCCTCAATCTAGCGATTTAACCCTCCTGGTGGTTTATTTTTGCTGGTGGTTTCTAAAAGTTACCTATAATGGTCAGCCTCTGGTGCAAAAACCTGTTCCAAACTGTCGCCAGTTCTGTGCAAGGAACAATTTGTTTCTCCTACTTGAATCTTCATTCCCTTTAAAGTAATAGGGTAGTTTTGTCTCGACGAAATATCTCTTCCTTAGGAAAACTGACCAGATCTTGGAAGAGATATCTCGTCGAAACGTTTGGAGGGTTAAGGATTCGCTCATGAGAAACTTTTAGACTGAAGCTGCTTACGAATTCAGATCTCGTATGAGCCGAATTCGAACTGGCTGCTTTTAGTTTCCTGGTTTCTTCAAGGAGCCACGTAAATGGCGGATCGGCTTCCCTTAAATCCTCCAGGAAGGTATGTCCCCCCTTAGAGTTCGGTGGTTTCGATGTGGCAGCACCTCCGATAATGCCCTGGGTTAATGCAGACTGCCACGTTTTCGCCAATTAAAGCTTGGATGATCATGCGATCCATAGCATTGGAAGAAATTATCTGAAGAAATCGAGATTTTTGGATATCTGATTTCTGAATAATATTCTAGAACAATTACCTATTTTTTCAGTGCAGATAAAATATAACTATCGTAACAGAAGCTTGGACAGCTTTAAGCTGACAAGCACATTCCCTTAATCTCAGATTGAGGTATTTTAAGACTCACTAAAATACTTTTAATATATCAATAGAACCACATAGTAAAGATAAAAGATAGCTCTGAAAATGGGAATGCAAAGCCCTTGTTCAATTAGAACCTCGTTTTCAATTTATACGCCACTTTCGGAAAGAGATCTTGTCTCAATATCGTCCTCCAATTAAAATCAGTGCCAGACCATAATATTTTCTTATCTATGCAAAAACTTGGTTAGATCCAGTATGGTAGGTTATCACCAAAAGTGGACGTCTAACAACTGAGAACATCATGGTACACTGGTATCCAGATGGTATTTTAATTAACGTCGCACTGGAGCAACACGAAAGGCTATTGGCGATGGTCCGGGATCAAACCCGAATGGAAAGAACCGACGTAATTTTGAACCACGGTCAGATGACGGGGTCACATCTGAGTGGGCACCCCACTCTCCAACTGGTATCCAGAATAAGAACCTGTTGAACACTGGCAGTCAGAGCACAAACCACCAGGCCACCAAAATTGGCTTACAGAGATATTTTCACCTTAATGATAAATAGATGGAATCCGATTAAAAAATTAATCGTTAAAGTATTTCATCGCAACATATTCAGGTGTTTATATTTGCACTCTTCTTTCCACAAAACTATTTAAGAAACGATAATGACTGTTTCGATTCCACGGATCTTTTGTTGCTTCCACCCCATTTGAATTCCCAACATCCAAACGGATATCGACGCTCCTAATATCTGGGGAATGCTTAACCCCTAATTCGCTCATTTGAAGTTTTCGCAAGCCAATAAATCATAACTACCATCCAATACCCCCCGATGAATCCGTAATTACAATGCAAAGCCCTTGTTCAATTAGAACCTCTATTTCAATTCGCACGCCGTTTTGGGAAAGAGATCCTATGTGTCTCAATAGCGTTCTGCCAATTAAAACTTTGGCCCTGCCCGTCGTATTTACATTTAATTAAACTCAGGATAAACGCATCCGGTCCCGTCTGCGTTTTATTGCCAGGTCGGAAGGAGTTTTAATACGTGTTCTTTTAATTGCTTGTGGTTTGCGGAGTTGAGAAGATCCGCAGTAACGACCGCCTAGGGAAATGGGAAGGTTTAAGTGAGTCGTTTTCCCGCTTGATTAGATGCGAAGTAGAAGTGCTTAATTTTTCCTACAGAAATCGTCGGCTGCCTTTTCCGGCTTTTGGGATGGGGGTTTCTGTGTTGTAATCTGGGATCGCGCCGACACGACTAAGAAAGGGATCCAACTTCCTTTTCGGGAGGCCAGGAGGAAATCAGTAAACGATGGCGTCTTGGGAGAAGTGGACGTTATGTAAACAACCATGGTGCCATTAATATCGGATGACTCGGATTTTGACTGAAACGCTTCTAGAAACAAAGGAATTTATCACTGATCCATTTAAGAAGTATGTTTTCAATGGTGGTTGGGTTTTATGGCGCAAAGACCATATTTGGCCGATCTGCACTAAACACGAAAGATGACATCAAGAAATGAACATATACACACAAGAAAGTTTTATTGATACAAAAATCTTTACAGATTTTACTGACAAAGAAGATTTTACAGATTTTACTGACACAGAAAATTTAACAGAAGCAAGGTTTAACTTCTTTTCGGTGGTCGCCGAAATCTGTAAAATGTGTCATCTTGGGAGAAGTGAATGATATGTAGACAAGCATGGTCTCATTAATATCGGATGCCTCAGATTTGGGCTGAAACGCTTCTAGAAAGGATCTATAACAAAAAATTAGATCATTGTTTTCATGACGATGTATTTAAGAAGTAGATTTTCAAAGGTATTTGAGTTTATGGCGCAAACACCATACTTGACCAATCTGCACCAAACACAACAGATAACATCCAGAAATGAACATATGCACGCAAGGAAAATTTTACTAATACAGAGGACATATAGAATTTACTGACACCAGAAGGATTTACAGAAGCGAGGTTCTTCAATTTCCTGTTCGATGGCCGTGAAAATCTATAAAAACGTTATCTCAGAACAAGGAGGAGATATGTAGACAAGTATGGCATCATTAATATCAGATTTTAGTTGAAACTCTTTTAGAAAGGCTTTGTAACAACAGTATCGATTACTCTTTCGTTGACAGTAGTATGTTTTCAAAGGAAAATAATCAAGTGAGTTTTTCAACAAAGTACTTTTAGATGGTCGACTTAAAAAATTATTATTACAAACACATAACGCTAAAATATTCTCTAGCTCATGGTGCTCTAGAACCATAAAAAGCACCGAGCTTGTCTTCAAAAGAAGAATCTCGAAGAATCAGAAATATATGAAGCTATCCTCAAAAGTCCATTTTTCAACCTATTTACTTTAAGTTGTTTGGAGCAGCTCGTCCATCAAGATTTGACCAATTTTGCTAATGACGAGATATATCATCAAGATATTGCCGATTTTTATGGTAACGCTATCAAGATCTGGACAGTTTTCTTCTAATGATCATGATCGTGTTTTGTTCTAATGACGAGATATCTCATCAACAAGATCTGGACAGTTTTGCTATGGCGAGATACCTCGTCGAGACAACCTCCAGGAGGGTTAAAATCCCAACTCCCGATTTCTTTCTCACTTTTAAAATCTCACGCCAAACCTAACCGATTTCGCCTTGTCTTACAGAGAAAATAGTACATACACAAAATTCAGACTCTTTCTTCGGAAATTCCTGCTAGAATCTTCCATTCACACAATCCTTCGATTCCGAATACCCTCTTGCTCTGATATAAAATATATCAGACTCAAAACAAGAATTACAAAAGCTATCCTCAATGCAATGATCCCACCCGACACCGAGAGTCATCCGAAAAACTCTCGAAACATAGTGGAAAGCAAATGCTTATTTTCTAACTTTTAAAGCTTAGAGAATTCTTTCCCCTTTACCTCACCATGGCAAGAGTTCTGGGAGAAGTGCTATTTCCGACAATGTTTTATAAAATGATACTTCCCACTAGTAATATCTGTCCTTTTTCTCAGTCTGTGTGGCTGAGATAGGGAAGGGAAAGCAGATATTCCATTACTTGGGTTTTATTTTCCTTCAAGTTGAAGAGCAGGACCTTTGGAGAGGAATCAAAGACGACGAAAAGCTATGGGAATGTTCCCACAAGCTCAACAAAATATTTGCATTTGAAGGGATACGAGTTTTAAGGTGGAGGGTAGGTAATATCACAGAACTTTTGGAAAGGTAATGAATAAATAATTTCACAATTTTTAACAAAGTGGAGATCCCGTTGGATTTTTATTATTTAAATGGAAGAACTGGGATCTATAAACATATTGACGAATCTATTGTTGAAATTTAAAAGTAGTATTAATCGCAAAGTAAAGGTATTAGTACTTTATGCTATGGAAGTTGCTTTATCACGCAAACAGATATTTCAAACCGATTAGAATTTGTTGTGATGCTAGAAATAAAAATAAATGACACAGAATCTTAAATAACATATGAACATGTTGTTACTAATCACCTTAGTCTATGTATAACCTTTGTCTATTATACATAGACTAAGGGAATTAGTAACAACAGATACGTTCGTTGAACGTAGCACGTACGTTAGCACGTTGAACAAATGCCTTGTTGTCGCTTCAATCCTCTTGGTCTAGATTATACCTAGATCAAAGACCAAGGGGATTACTAACAAGGATGTTGTACAAGGCTATCTCTCTAGGACTAACCATCTTGCCTTACTCAAGGTCCCTGTTGTCATTCGCTGGTGCTACTAATCCCCTTGGTTTAGGTTACTTAGATCAAGTGGGATTAGTAACAACAGGGACATTGAACAAAGGCCTTGGTGTTGTTTGTTGCTGCTACTAATCCCTTTGGTCTATATATAAATTATATCTATGCCAAAGACCAAGGGGATTAGTAACAAGAAAGTTGAAAGACGGCATATCTCTGGCGTTAACCATCTTACCTAACTCAAGGTCCCTATTGTCATTTGCTTTTGCTATTAATCCCCTTGATTTAGATTACCTATACCAAGTTAGTTACCTTGTTTTAAGTTAACGCATATTTAGTACGTATCTCTGTAACCATTGTAGAGCAGATTACACTGCGGTACGATTTAGTGATGTTGTGCGGGCACAAAAGATACATGACCTTTAGTAAGAGAAGTTAAGACCTCGCCAACTTGTCCATGCTTTCTACCCCAGAAACTCCTTCCCATGTTTTAGATGATATCGGTGTCCCTGTGGAACAGCTTCTGTATGAACAGAAGTTGGTCGCTATGCAACTTGTAAAACAGGGTCTTCCAAACGTGGGTGTTCCATCTCTAGCACTGACCATCTTGCCTCGTTCAACGTCCCTGTTGTAGTTACTAATCCCCTTGGTCTTTGGTCTAGGCAAAATCTAAACCAAGTGGATTAGTAACAACATCACACACAGGGCCTCCGTTCAACGTTCAACGTCCCTGTGTGTTGGTGCTAATGTTGGTCTAGTTGTGAAGATATTGCAATTACTCTTAAGAAGACTGTATAGACTAGAACCCCTATACCTCATAGAAAACAAGCTTTCTCTATAGGAGTTGTTGATAGAACATATCTGGTCCCTCTCTCAAAGTCCTATCCTATAGCCTCATCGTAGCAAGAGGATGAAACGGGTAGCACAGGCGAAGTATGTCGGGAGAATATACTCCTGGTATGACTACCCAAAGCGTGATGGCTGTACTGCTTTACCCGGCTAGCATAGGAAGGTGAACGGGTGGTTAAATCGGACTGCTACAGAGATGGCTCACAGATCTTATGGTACATGGATCCATTACATGGGTAGAGCGCGTCTGCTATTGATCTTATGATCAATAGCAGACGCGCTCTACCCATGTAATGGACTTGTGCAAAAATACTCTCAGAGGACGACCACTTGTCCATACTTAAAAAGCAATTGCGCAGACCATCTCCAGTACCTTTTCATCACTGATACTTCAGTAAAATACCAGGAGAGCTGCCTGCCTTAAATTTGCCCCCGGAAAACTTTCTCTGTGCTTGCCAGGCTCCGCTCTGGCCATTTGAAAAAGATGTTATTCTTTGATGACCAGAAATCCTTTCCCACCCGTATAAAGCGCAGCTTATTACCAGTCTCTCCCTCACACATTCTGAATTGCATTGGAGCCCTACATTAAGACATTTTCGAGGACCCATCTGCCATTGCCCAAAAACCTTTTTGCAGACTCAATGATTAAGTGTAATTTGTTTTTTATACTGGGATAAGAAAGAAGACATATCAGGTATGACCACAAAACTTGAAACTACGAAGTATTCAGAAACAGCTCATAGTGACTTCTATTCTAAGGTGCTCCGCCACTTTTCAAAAAGATATTGAAGGATATTGTTAAGAAGTTACCAACAGGTAGATTGGCCATTAGGGTGGAGCGAAAAATCTTTTTGGAAACCTTTTCGAATTGAAAAATGGTTTATGGTAATCATTTGATCAGTAGCATTTAACTCCTCTCTTCCTAACTTCCTAGGTCTCCAACATAGTCCATTATACATGGTCATTTTTGTCTTGCTAAAATCTTGCTGATACAATAACATAACATTTCACACAGAAATGAATGCACATACTCCATCTTACATTCATGAATGCACTAGTACAACCCAAATGAGCCAGTACTCGAATGTACTAGTACTCTCCCGATTATGCTACTAGAGAGGTAACATTCATCCTTTTCAAGTTAAAAAACAGTTTATGGTAATCATTTGCTCAGTAACCTCTGACCTTCTCTCTGCCTGACTTCCTAAGTCTCCACTCCTGTCTGAAGTTGTCAAATTCACTTCTGTCTTCAAAGAAAGGGGTTTCTCACTGTAGTAGCACGGAAATGCAGCTCTCGAAAGAAAGAGATTTTAATATTTCCCCTTTTTCATGGAAAACTCTTTTTCTTATCATTCGGAAGCACATTTCTGAAAGATGTCACAGCTCGGGAGAATTTATACTTTCTCCTTTGGCAAATTTCAGCACAGTTCCAAAGTATAACATTATTATTTATATTTTCTTTCGACTGGCGTTCCTGAGAAAACTTTAAGGAAAAGAATAAAAACTCTTTTGGGTCCTGACGATCAACTTCAAAGCTTTTACTCCGAGTTCTCTAGGAAGTTCCAAGAAGCGCTTCTAAATGTCTCGCATGTTCGGACAGATTGCGATGTTGATTCTAATTCTGCCATTTGGTTTCCTTAGCAGTGGCATGTGTTACTGTTCCTTTTTACTATAGAAGAAAGTTTAAAGTCACTGGGACTCCTGTTCGCATGGCTGACTTGGGCAACTTTTGATGTCGACATCTGTGTTGTACTTTGAAAAGAATTAATATAGATCATTCTTCGGAAAATATCTCAAATATATATTATTTTTTGAATAATAAGAAATGTTACGGGTTGTTCTTAGACTTTATAGATTATTTTTGAAGTACAAAGATGTTGGGAAAATACAGGTTCTATTTTCTAAATTCAGAAACACAAATCATATTTTTTCCTGAAGTACGAATAGAATATTTTTGAAATGTGTACTAATAATTATAACTTGTGAAATTTAAAACTTACAATGCAAAATAAATGATTTTTATAAACTACTAGCAGAACTATCCACCTTACACGGATTGAATTGGTCAACTGTAGATTAAAAAAGTGACAAGTGTAAATCACTTTTCTCTTTCGTCGAAAAATGACATCATTAAGTCTTTCATCTGGAAAAGAATTGCTAGCACCTTTTCGACATTTTTATAATTTCTACAACTTACTTTAGACATAAATCGTATTATTTTTATGCCATATTCATCCATATGCACTGCAGTCCTGTTCTATGACAAAACTACGAAAGCTGACGCTAAGTGATAACTACAAAAGTCGATTTTGAATTTGGAGGATTATGAATGCTCTTTTTTAACCCTCCATGCGGTTTCGACGAGATATCTCGTCCATCAAGATCTGACCAATTTTGCTAATGACGAGATATATGGTCAACAAGATATTGCCGATTTTTTGGTGATGGCAGGTTCAAGATCTGATCTTTTTTTTCTAATGACGAGATATTTCGTCCATCAAGATCTGTTTATTTTTGTTAAGGACGCGATACCTCATCGAGATAACCACCAGGAGGGTTAAGTTCGTTTTCTGTAAAATTCCAGTAAATCAATTCATAAAAATGAATCTAAGGCGAATACTTTAGCATTTATATTTTTCCAACCAATACTTTTTCGTCTGTGGTATTGTAGTACATGCGATATTTCGAATTTCATCATATTTAATGGACAGGTGGCAAATTAATTTGAGATAAGTTATAACTAATTTTTATAAAACGAATCCATTTTTCCCTTGAAAATTTCATTTAGTGGCACGTGTAATAACAAAAGAACTTGTTTTAAAATTGAATGTCTTTAGTACAAATTTTACTATTTTTTTAAAAATAGTAGATATATTTAAAAGCTATTTTTTAAAAGAAAATCACTGTTTTCAACAAACTTCTAACAGGTATAATAAGTTGTTTAAATATAGCTTCAATTCATAAAGTAGGCAGCCTTGACCTTCTGTCATAACAAATGAATTTTAATATTTCAAAAAAGTCCTAGTTCGGATTTTTTCTAACACTAATATTCTTTCAATATCAGCAAAGCTCCGTCTAAAATTTGCTTTACTCTAACTTGCATACAATTTCCAATCGAATCCTTTCTGGGGATTGTTGCATATGATGAATAGAAATTACAATTTATTAAAAAAATAAATATTTATTTAATTTAAACCACAGATAACAGATAAATAAAACTAATGCCGTTGTGGATATTAATTCGTTACTCTTTTTTATTTGATGATATCGCATGTTTGCCACAATCTGCAACTAAAAATAGAACAAAATTTAAAAACTTTAAAATGCAAAATTATTTCTGAGCAAAAAGGCAGAGAATAATATTACTTACTGCACGTGGTCAACAAACATGAGTTTTCGTTTCGTTACGCACCCGCTGCACTTTAAAGCATTTTTTCAATTCAGATACAAACTGACACAACTATTTTCAGTTACTAAACGAATGTAAGTACTCAATATACAAAGTTTGATAGCCGTTTGGAGTAGTGCGGTAATACACATACAGACAGACCGGCATGAAACGTGGAAACCACTGATTTTTCATTAGAATGACCCAAAACGGAAAAACTTGAAAAAGATCGAAAATATTCAATGTAAAAATAAACACTCCATTCTTTTTCATATAGACTAGCAGATTTACCCGAATTAATTCGGGTTGAATTAGTTAACTGTAGATTGAAAAAGTGATCAGAATAATCAATTTCCTCTTTCGTAGAAAATTACCACCATCATTTAAGTGTCAGGAAAGGAATTTTTTAACACCTTTTTGATATTTTTATAATTTCTATAGAGAAAAGGTTATCGATTACCATTTTTCAAAAGAAAGGTAGGTCGATTTGACAGCGATTTTTGTTTTTGAAAGAAATCATTGTTTTCAATAAACTTTTAACAGATATAATAAGTTGCTTAAAGGCATTTCAAACTCGTTAAGTTGGTAAAATTGACCATTGATCTTCTGTCACTACAGCAAGGAAATTTTAATGTTTCTAAAGTCCTTAATTCGGATTTTTCTTAACATTAATATTCTTTCGGCAGTTTCATTTAAAATTTTCTTTATTTTAACTTGCATGCATTTTCAAATCGAATCCTTCGTGAGGTTATTGCGTGGAATTACAATTTATTAAAAGAAATTAATATTTATTAATTTTGCAATCACAGAAAACAGCGAAATAAAACTGAAATAAAAACGGTGGGAAAAAGCTGTTCTGAAGATATTAATTCGTGATTCTTTCTATCTCGTGATCTCGCATAGTTACCATAACTTACAATTAAAGTTAGAAGATAATTTAAAAATGCAAAATTAGATGCGAGAAAAAAAATTAGAAAATAATGTTCCTGCACGTGGCCAACGAACATGGGTTTCCTTTTCATTAAGCATGCTCTACACTTTAAAACACATTTCTCAATTCAGAGATTCAGTTTTGAATGGAAACCAAGTACCTGTTTATAATGAGAATGATGTGTTACTTGTCTATTGAGTGCAGCTTTCAATAAAACCAAGTAATTTTATTTCAAACTTGGAAAAGAAATACAAGTTTTAATGAGCTTAAAATCGTTTTGTAAGAGAAACCTAAATTAAAATTTTAAAATACTTTGAATAAATTCGATTAGGTCTTATTTCAATAGATTTAGTGCTGTATGTTTCTACTTCTTTTTATAAAGACAAATTAAACAATCACGTGTGTTATACCAAGAACGTTTGAGAAAAGTTAATCGAAATGTACACATACTGTCCAGAAAACGAACATACGGCTTTAGCAATATTGGACATAAAATAATAAATTTCTACCTTTCTCTAATACAAAATTAAAAGTTTTATTCTCTTTACGTCATCTGTCCTAAATATTCGGAAATTATTTATATTTCGAAAAGAAAAACTAAGTGAAGTGTTATAATTTAAAATAATTTTTGTAAGAATATATAAATAAGAATATATATCCATAAAAATAATTTTTGTAAGAATAATTGTTATTTCAGCAGTACTGGTAAAACAATCCAAGTAATCGGAATGATCATTACAGCTTCTCCAAAACTACCAAATTATGGTTGATTTAAGTATAAATACTAAGATGTTGTAGCCTGTGTGAGACTTGCCTAAATATGTAAGAAAAATAATTTTAAGTAATGTATTCTCCGAATTAAAATATTTCTTAAAAAATATAAAGTATAATAACATTTATATATAAGTATAAATAAATGTTATTATATTTTTATATATAAGCATTGTATAAAAATATAATAACATTTTTTATAAAAGTTTATTGAACAAAATTCATGTAATATTGCACAAACACACAAATAAAAAAAACAGACATAAAACGGGAAGATGGACAGACAGACGCAATGAAATTCAGTCACTAAATGAATGCGAATACTCACAGTATGCAAAGTTTCATACCCAGCCGTTTGGACGTAGTACGGCACACACATATAAACATACATCAAACGCAGAAACCACTGATTTTACTTTAGAATAATGAATAAATAACGGGAAGATGGACAGACAGACAGACGCAATGAAATTCAGTCACTAAATGAATGCGAATACTCACAGTATGCAAAGTTTCATACCCAGCCGTTTGGACGTAGTACGGCACACACATATAAACATACATCAAACGCAGAAACCACTGATTTTACTTTAGAATAATGAATAAATAACTTGAAAGGAGCTAAAATATTCTGTCCAAACACTTCATTCTTATTTATAGATACAATCGCACAAAGAGAAAAATTACAATCCTATAGATTACAATCCTATAAAAGTGTACTAGCATATGAAATTATTGCATATCCATGATTTCGTCTGAAGTTGTAAAACAAAGGAAGTGGTAGTCGAAGACGTTTCAAGTAATTAAAACAGATATGATCAACCCTCTCAGCGTGATGCGATTTCCGAGTAATGAAGTATTACTTTTGTCTTCACAACACGAATAATGACCAAATAATCACATCTACTAGTTGAATCTAGTTAAAATTCTATTGGTCAAGAAGATCGAAACTGGTTAAAAGTCATGTAGGAAAGACTTCAGATTACAAAACAGACATATGCGTGTGAACCCCTCAGAGGATTAAACTTGTGAACAATCAAATACCTACAACCTAAACCCTATAACACTTCGTTTCAATGCGCTCTATTTGCATGTGTTATTCATTTCTTGATCAAGTTCCCATACAAAGACTTGTTAATTCCATCACAGTCCATTAGAACCATTCCAGTCCAATTAATACAATTACAGTCCCGTCTCAGAAGTCCGTGAACCAATCCCTCAATTTGTTTCATGTACAGCTTTCTGTTTCATACATACTTATCTCTCGTCTGACTTTAACCCTTCTCGTGGTTGTCCCGATGAGGTATCTCATCATTAGCAAAACTTACCAGATCTTGATGGACGAGATATCTCGTCATTAGAAGAAAACTGGTCATATCTTGATCTCGTCATCATAAAAAAAATCGGCAATATCTGGATGACAAGATATCTCATCACTGGAAGAAAACTGATCATATCTTGATCTTCTCATCATCATGTACAAAAATGTATTGGGTGGGAAAATATAAGTGCTAAAGTATTCGCCTTAGATTCATTTTTATGAATTGATTTACTGAAATTTTACTGGAAGCAAACTTAACCTTCCTGGTGGTTATCTCGACGACGTATCGTGTCATTAGCAAAAATGAAAAGATTTTGATGGACGAAATATCTCGTCATTAGAAAAAATGACCAGATCTTGATCTTACCATCATCAAAAAATCGGCAATCAATATCTTGTTGACAATATATCTCATCATTATCAAAATTGGTCAGATCTTGATGGACGAAATATCTCGTCCAAACCACTCGGAGTGTTAATCTCCAAGCAGCTCAGGCATCTCATCACTGGATATTCGATATTCATAATTCATATTCATAATGTCGTTTTAGGATGTCTCAATAAATCAACTTTTTAAGTTTTAACCACAAGGCCCTATGATTGCTTTGTTTTCATACAACATACACGTGCTAAACTCAAAAGGCAAATCACGGTAACTAATTTCAAATAAACTATGGACATTTCCTGAACCTTGAAACACTTTTCTGCCAACTGGGACCACTACAGACGTCTCACAACTTCAAAGTTTCCTAGACAGCAGTCACGTGTCCAAACATGTCGAAACTAATTTCATGGATCTTCGAAAGAGGCTGTCCGAGTCTATCGGAATGAGTCTGGCAGCTGTAGGATAGGATTTTTGTCCGAAAGAAATGTAGTTGCTATTGTGACAAACGTGAAGTATATTATTTATTCTAACCCTCAAATAGCAAGATTAAATTGATACCTCCAACGGCTAGTAATAGTTTTGAACTCTCAATCCGATTTATAACTCTTAAACATAAATTTTCTCAAAACTGAACTTTTTCTTTACAAATACTCTGCAGAAATACAAATTATTTAAAAACGTCGTGCACGAACTTTAAAAAGAGGTAATGAACACATAATTAAACACATAGGGATGTGGGTTCGAAAGCGCCACCCAGATAATCTTGAGGATAAACTAATGAGCAGGAGTGAATGAAAGCAGGTATGTGTACTTTTTCAGTTGCCCTAATTTTAATGTTTGACAGTACAGAAGGCAGGCGGAAGCTGTGTACTTAGGTCACTGAGAATTTAGGACTGAAGGTCAAATTAGGTCAAAAATGCGACTACCAACAATTTCAGCGCATGGAAGATCTGAGAAAGCGTTCCATGGAAAGACTGCTCATCGATCTTCACCGACCAGCATTCTACTTGATTATGAATAATCTTCCTGTTTCAAACAAAATATGGTTCAACCATTTGAGGATTCACCGCAAGTCTGTCGGAGACTGACTCTGAGACTGTACCGTTCACGATACAATCTCAGAGTCTCTTCCATTTCAGTTAGCCTCCCATATGATGGGAGAGTATCAGCTATCGCAGCATTCGTCAATCATCAAATAGGCGTCAAACATGATGATGGTCCGAAAGTATGGCTTAAAATTTCTACATAAAGTTTTGAAGCTCACTCTAGATTCTAAGTACACTTACCAGTTTGACATTCCAAGTGGTTTCGACGAGATATTATGACCATCGAGATTTGACCAATTATGCTAGTGACGAGATATCTCGTCATCAAGATATTGCCGAGTTTTCGATGATGACGAGATCAAGATCTGGTCAGTTTTTTCTAATGACAAGATATCTCGTCCATCAAGATTTTTCAATTTTTTCTAATGGCCTTGTTGAGATAACCACCAGGAGGGTTAAAACTATTATAAAAGTGTTCGAGATCCAGCGCTTCAAAAGATCTAGAGCAGAATTTAAAGTAGTTTAATCAGAATGATATATCACTATGAAAAATTATTTATTATTCGATCAAAATATAGATTATGGTTTAGGATTTACAAAACTTCGAATCGAGTCAAATATAATCTCAAATTAATTCAAATCATGCATTCCCTTTATATTATCCGCATTAAACTAGTTAAAACAGTTTATTCAAAAAACTAGTTAAAATCTGCTGTTAAGCCTGCCTAACAATTTGCATGTTTCCCATTGAGAACAACATGGCTCTTACACTCCAATCCATTCAGAAGACCGTCTCAACTGCGATTTATCACGTGTTCTAAAACTTCGCAAGGCCAGCGAACGCAGTGGAAGATTAATTAATTCCAGGTTTGTTTCCTTGGTGATAAATATATCCCGATATAATTAATTTAATACACGAATTATACCTGGATGTAGTTGGTATGTTCCCACCGAGTTACACACAAGAAAGCTTTATTCTCGCTGCCAGATTCCAAACGAATCACGGCATTATCATTTTATTAATAATGGAACAGCATGATCGAAAAATGGCTCCGATACCCAAAGCTGCTAATTCGAGATTCAGCGGAATCTTCGGTGCGAGGTTTAAACTTTTCCCGGAGGACCTCAAGGGTTTAGAAGCTCCCGGGCACAAAGAAAAATTCCTCGGTTATTTTTATGGGATTACGAAGTCTAAAATCGCATTTAATTATTTTGAGAGTAGAGCGTGCAATAATAATTAATTACTCAAGAACTGAGCAGAGGAGGATTATTCTCCGGTTTCCTGTTTCTGCTCCGTTTGACAACAATCTCTCAGGAACATTAACAAATACTCCTTCCTCCTCTAGGATTAAATGCGGGACCGAGTTTTATTCCGAATGTGTGAAAGCGCGTGGAAAATTTACTTCAACACTTAAGTTGCGAGTGGAAGCTTTCAATTTGATTTGATGTATGAATTGTTTTGGTTATGCTTATTTGTGTCAGTAACAAAACGCTCGGATCTTAAGCTGTCAACAACAAAGTTATGCCCGATATATCTGCAGTTTTCTAATGAGAAAGAATTAACTGGAGAAATAGGATCCTCTTTTCGCATTTGTAAGATTAAGCGTTCTGTTGGAAGTTACGGCTCATTGCCATCGTTACAGTGGATGCGTATTCGGTTGATTTGTCGAAGGTTTCATTAAGCGATATGAAGTTGTTTCATTTGCTAAAAGAGTTAACTTTGTTTTAACTTAGTTTCTTCAAAAATAATGTGTGTTCTAAGTCCTATATCTCATTACTCATTTAGACATACTGCAATAACACTTTTCTAAGCTCTGGAAACATTCTACCAATGAAGGTGGTATCAATAACATAAATGCACTTTCCTAAAACTTAATTTTAAAAATAATTTTAAAGATTCCAATTCGATTTATTTATTTTATTTTACAAATTTTTCATCTTAAAACTTATTAAAACGTTTCTATTTTTGTATATATATATATACTGATCTCAGCTCTCCACTGTATTATTTCACTATTAAACTATCGTTTTGTATTTTTCCATTCCAAAAGTAATTGGAATTCTTCATTTGATAATGAGATTAAGCAATTTAATGAAATTAGTGATTCTTTGTTGATATTTATTCACAATTACATTTATTAGATTAGTTGATTAGTTTATTTTGCAATATCTCTCTCTCTCTCTATCGTAAGCACTCCACAAAGTCGGGAAGTAACTCAGCATTAATGGAGAAACTCCTTTTAACTAAGCTCTTTGTATTCAGTTAAGATTATATTTTATAAAAATGATGTTCGGCTGTTATACTTTATGCAGCTATATATTGAATTTATTTCGTTGACTTCTAACAAGTTTTCTTTGCTTTGTCTTTATGTACTATATTTAAAATGCTTAAATAATAATGATGATGCAATATAGCTCTGTGAAATGAAGTACCTTATTGGATGACCTATCAATTTAGCATTTAAATTTTTACTCCATTTAACATTTTCAACCATATAATGTTAATTTATCCATTCATTTAGAGTTCGAAAAAAAGCCTAAGAGTTATTATCTTATAGTAATAAACCGAACAAATTACTTTTTCAGCAGTATCAAAAACAGAGAGGATAATAAAAATATATATCTCAACTTTAATATTTTAATTTCATTTAAAGTTCCCAAAATATGCTAAAAAACTCTTTTTAATTGCTATTCTAATATCCCATTGATTTTCAAATGCATATTAAAATTAATGTAATTTTAGTCTTCCATTGCTCATGGGGATATATTTCTCTGCTCTGATATTGCTCTAAATTACCTAGTTTAAAAGCATGTAAAATATCACTCGTAAATTTATTAACATTATTATTATTAATGTTGGGAAAGAAAATAAAATATAAAAGAAAATAGAAAAATGTTTCATGTATATAATTCATTTTTACAGAGGAATAATAAAAGAACAATTGTATTCCCATGTGAAATAAAAGGCTCATTGTTATTTATGCCATACAAAATTAGTCACGTTTGAATAAAGATATGGCATTATTTTGATCTATGCATTAGACAAGTGTCGCTTTAAAAAAAAATTTTAATTGATGCATTTACTAATTTATATTATCAACTAATAATTATAAAAAATTGTATAAGAATACTCTTTCAATTATGCTACAGTAGGATTAGCACTGACAGAATCATACTAAATTGTTATTAGAAAATAATAATATGCATATTATATCAATCTAGAGTGGTAATAAGTCAAAATTATTTTGATCTCTGATTTGGAATTTGAAATAAAAAAATTACTTTAGTTTGATTTTCTAGAAAGATCGTGAAAGATCATTTAGCCCGCCTGGTCTGTCTCGACGAGGCATACCGTCATTAACAAAACTGACCAAATTGATGGACGAGATACCTCGTTCCTAGATAAAACTGACCTGATAGTGATCCCGTCATCATCAAAAACGGCAATGTTTTCATCATTCGGAATTCAATTGACATTCTTTATGACGAGATATCTCGTCATAAAGAATTGACTCAAAGAAGAATTGAACTCAACGCAAAATTTATCATATCTTGATGGACGAGATATATTGTCGAAACCACTTGTAGGATTAAAAGGCTGTTTAATGTTTAACATTAAGGCTGTTTAATATTAAGAGAAATTCGGTTAATTTGTACTCTGTTTAAAGCTACAACTTTTATTTTCATTTCAATAACCATCAATATTATTTTTAAAGTACGCGTCAAGAAATGTGCTATAAAGAATGCTTTACAAATTAAATGTTGACTAATTTAATGTTACGATTCAAGTATTAAAAGTTCAATTCAAGAAAATAATTAATAGTGGAAATTATCTAAAATTAAGGAGTTTTTAGTATTTTGGTTGAGTAATATTTTTAAATTCAACTTTCACTTAAGGAGTAGTGCTGAATCGTAATGTAAATTTGCTAAGGGCACAGTTAAATTTATCAGTAAATATAGACTTACATACATAAACAGGCAGTTAGTATACTTCCTATACAAAATTTAAAGGGAGTTAAGAAATACAAAATTCACAAAGAGATGTGTGTCCAAAAGTTCCTGCTTGATGTGGTAGTGGGAACATCAAGGCGCAAAAATGAAAGACAGTATGTGAACAATATTTTAACCAGTACTAATTTTACAGTTTGACAGCAGTTGTACACTTAGTTTCACTGTAGCTTCTCACAGATACAACCATAAACAGTAATGCTCACCTAACAGAATAGGCGAATAGACTGCCGGACATGTTCAAAACTTCCTGTCCTTTTGTAAACACCTGCAGCCGTGTCTTTTGATCTGAGATCAGCTTCGATGTCAATGGGATCTCGTGCACAATGGCTTCGAGGTATCGCCAAAGGAAGAAATCAATGCATGGTAAATCGGGTGATCGTGGCGACGGGTCCGCTTCAGCCAACCCCATCAATAACCAAAAGTACTTTTGTAAGCCCCTCTATGACATAGGCTCTGTGCGAATTTTATTTAGATTTAGGTTCTTTTATGCCAAATTGATTGGAATTCGATCCCTTGTGAAAAAAATCGATTTCTTGAATAAAATTGAAACTAGAATTTCCGTTTCTGCTTCAATTTTTAAAGCCTCCTCAGTGTTATTCTTTAAAAAACAGATAGGATCAATACTTTATTAAATATATTATTATACGTGTATTCTATTTTTGTTAAATTGAATTGATTGCACAATTCCATCACTTATGAAAAAAAATCGATTTCTTTTGTGTAAATAAGAACAGGAATTTCCATTTTTGCTTCAATTTTTCAACACAAGCCAGCCGATTAAACGGTCCTAAGACTTTTTCCCTCGACCGACACTGTCACCATTTGCACCTTCAGCACATGTTCCCATTCTCGTCCTCCAGCAGCAAGCACTCAGCAACATCCATCCATCCCATTGAGAAACGCTTTCAGAGAAATGCATTATCCTCCCCAAGAAAGTCCCCACCACCCAGATCCATCTCATCCGGAATGTCTTAATGAATGAGTAACCAAATTCACTTGTACCTTCTTTCCTTTGTTGTCTGCGGAGATGATACAGAGTCAAATTTATCACCTAGGCAACCATTAATCTCGACGCCGGTCGGCTCGGTGTCGTAATTGTCGCGGAATGCCGTGTACCCTCCAAGATTTGTCATTCTTCGCCAATCAAATTACCCCGACCGACTTTCTAAAGAATGAAAGCAAAGTTTTGGTGGATAATTGCCAAGAACGCGAAAGGGGATTGGCTGAAGAACTTTCCGGAATCAAACCTCCCCGACGCGCTACAGGGGCCTGATTGGGAGTTTGTAACAAGTCCCAGGTGATTGAATGAGTGTACTTTGAATCGTGTGAGGGTCTTTTTTGGGGGTGAGCTTAATGGTGGGATTCAGTTGAATGAGTTGAGAAGAAGAAGGAAAGGGAAATGTAAAAAAGATCGATGCTTTGGAGGTGAAAGGGATTCCTTCTATGCATTCATTTTCATGGATCAAAAAGCACTACTGGACAGCGACTAGACTTCACCTAAGAGAAATTATAAGAGATTTAGCACGCTTTGAAAAAATTATTTCATACAATCTTTTATAAACATTTAAGGTCTAAATAATGATTGAATATGTGTCCCTTGAATGATGTGAGAATCTTTTTTGGTGTGTGTGCTTGATGGTGTGATTCAGTCGGATCAGTTGCGAGGAAGAAGTAAAGGGAAAGTAAAAAGATCGATTTTTAGGGGTGAAAGGAGGAATTCCTAGAATTCATTTTCAAGGATCAAAATCCACTGCTGAACAGTGACTTCACCTACGAAGAAAGGCTTTTAATGACAAGAGATTCAGCAAATCTTGAATAAATTATTTTGTACTTTGCTTTTATATACATTTACGAACTGAATAGTGATTGAATCCCAGGTTAATTAAATATATTTACCCTGAATTAAGTGAGAATTTTTTGGGGGATGCTTAATGATGTGATTCAGTTAAAGGAGTTGCGAGATAGCAAAGGGAATGTAAAAAGATTGATGTTTTGTTGGAGAAAAGTATTCCTTTGATTCATTCATTTTCACGGATCAAAAAGCACTAATGGACAGTGACTAGACTTCACTTAAGAGAAATGATAAGAGATATTAATCACGCTTTAAAGAATTATTTCATACATAGCTTTTATAGACATTTTAGGATCAAATAATGATTGAATATGTGTGCCTTAAATTATCTGAGAATCTTTTTTGGTGTGTGTGCTTGATAGTGTGATTCAATGCGATGAGTTGCGAGGAAGAAGTAAAGGGAAAGTAAAAAAGATTGAGATTTTGGTGGTGAAAAGGATTTCTAGAATTCATTTTCAAGGATCAAAATCCACTGCTGAACAGCAACTTCATCTAGGAAGAAAGGCTTGAGATAAGAGATTCAGCAAGATTTGAATAAATTATTTTATACATTGCTTTTATAAACATTTAGGAACTAAATAGTGATTGAATTCTAAGTTATTAAATACGTGTACCTTGAATTAAGTAAGAATTTTTTGGGATGCTTAATGGTGTGATTCAGTTAAACGAGTTGCGAGGTAGTAAAGAGGAATGTAAAAAGATTGATGTTTTGTTGGAGAAAAGTTTTCCTTTGATTCATTCATTTTCATGGATCAAAATGCACTACAGGACAGTGACTAGACTTCACCTAAAAGAAAGGCTTGAAATAAGAGATTTAGCAAGCTTTGAATAAATTCTTTCTGTTAGGTCCCATAGGCATGTAAGTGCCAAATACTAGATGCAATTCGGCCTAATTTAATAAAGGTATGATTGTCAAATAGGCTGATACCTATATCAACATGACAAGCATTGAATTTGTACATCCTTTATCGTAATTATGTGATATTGACGAGAGTCCGCAATTCATCTTTGCTTGGACACGTCAATCGTGCTTGATTATTAACCTGAATTAGACCCAAAATTAACAAACACATTTATAACAACAAATAATGATAGAACAGAAAGCAAAGCTGCGAGATTGGTGCTTTGCAAGAAGTCACCCCTGGAAGTAAAAAACGAAAACGGAAAACTCTAAGCAGTCCTCCAAACAAAACTGAGCATGCCGATGACACCTCAAGTCGAATGCGATCTCTTAGAAAATACTCAACAATCTTTCAACAGATATCCGAGATATATTCCGTGGATGTTCAATAATGTTCTACATTGTCAATATCGGAGATAGATCTGAGGAACCTGATGGTCAAGGAATCACTTGGATACCTTTCAAATATTTCTGTTGATGTTATCTATGAGTAGTATGACGTTATCGGACTGGAAGTGACATTTTCTTATATCTTGAATACCCAATAATCAACTAGGTACTCATTTTATTTTATGGAACATTTATTTTAACTACTTAAAGGCGCTTATTTATTCTATAACAAATCCATTTAGTTATTTTAAACATTATTGAAGTAAGCCTAACTTGGAATTGTTAACCGAATAAATTGATCATTTATAGGTACACCCAATTTTGACAGCATTCAAAAATTTGACATCATAAAATGCTCTCATCTCTGTCGACCCATTGCATAATGATACAACAGAAAAATACAACTTTTTCGTAACAAGTATTAATATTAAAATCGCTAATAGAATTTATGTATTCTATGATATTCCTTGGTGGATCCTACCTGGTAGATTCTGGAAATTAGAAAACAGTTAGGGTTAGTTCGTGAAATTTAGACCGGTGTGTATCCTGAACCAGTTTTGTTTTAGGAAGCCATTTATAAACAAAGTGGGTGATGTTCGAATCTCTCCGAACTAATTAAACAAATTTTTGTCATTCGCGAAAATCAGGACTGGAATCACTTTTATTTCACATTGCATGATATTCTTATATTTGGCACTGTGTTGTAAATACAATCCATTTAATGAGTCAGATTTCACCGTGTGCCTTTTGCACAGCTTTGGTGATATCGATTATTTTCTCACTGTAAAGCTGTTCTTCAGAATCGTAATCCATGGTTTGAAGATCAGCTACTATTGCAAGGCAGGTGAATTTATGATTAGGTGTGAGTTCAACGCCAAGACACTTACAATTTCTATTCGATCTCCTTCCATCACTGTTAATTTTCATGCCTTTAACCCTCCAAGTGGTTTCTACGAGATACCTCGTCCATCAAGATCTAACCAATTTTGCTAATAACGAGTTACCTCGTCACAAAGATACTGTAGATTCTTTTTATGATGACGAGATCTAGTCAGTTTTGTTCTAATTATGAGATATCTTGTCTATCCTGATCTGGTCAATTTTCCTAATGACGAGATACCTTTTCGATACATCCACCATGAGGGTTAAAATGTCCTGTTCTCAGTCTGGATTTTGTGGTTCGGGTGGTTTTCTATCTAAGTTATTTTCAGAAGAATCGGGGGAAAAGAGAGAGAAGGTCCGATCACACCTCCTCGCGGTCTCCCCTGGCCCTTGAAGACTTTGACCAAACTTTTAATTTGATTCCAAGGAGACTAACGTGGAAATGACACCCATTTTCCAATAGAGTCAAATGATGAATGGATTTTCATTAGTAAATTAATCTTTAAAAACAATTATAGGCTTATATGCTAGTAATATAGCATATAACCGAGAACAGGACATTTTAAAGGCATGACAATTAACAGTGATGGAACCAGAACGAATAGACATTGCAACGACTGTCTGTGTGTTGAACTCGCACCTAATCATATTTACCTGCCCTGCAATAGTAGCTGCTCTTCAAACCAATGATTACCATTCTGAAGAACAGTTTTACAGTGAGAAAATTGATATCGCCAAGGATGTGCAAAATGCACAAGGCGACATCTGACGCAGAAATGGACACAACAACATAGCATATAATGATCAATTTTATAGTAGCAAGGAAAATATGATCAAACTTTTCGATCTAAAGGAACTTCACATAAGTTATCAGAATCATTTGAACGAAAGCCGTATCAAGTAAAATATAGCCTAACAGAGTATTAAACAGTCTGCCATAAATTGTCCACTCATCGTATTGTCATTTGTGTACTTGCAATATAACCCAGTCACCTGAGAACAATGAAATACAGTACCTACTATTATCCCATGTCTTGTCCAAAGAAGCTGGTGATTCTTTCTAAGACTTTCTGCAACCCCAACCTTCAATTCCAAAAGCAAAATAAGAGCTACAAATAGCAGAGGGTGCAATCATTACCTCCGGTGCCTGTAATCTTCGATCCTTCGTAAGCAAAACAAACATGTCCCGACCTTTATTTATCTTCCAGCGCTAACCCTCCCCTGATTTGCTGTAATTCCACCTAACCATCCTGAAGACAGCGAGGAACAATATATCCTCCATTAGGTTGATTATGGACAACTGTTGTCAATTAGAGGTTCAGCGGATATTGCTGCAATAGGGCAAGATATTTTGTTCTTTGATATTTTATTCATTTTACCACAATTCGGTCAATTTCATGTAATAGTTTTGCTTTGAGTCGATTGAGAATTATATGGTAAAACTGATTCTTGGCAGTTTCTTTTCTTTATAAAACAGTTGGCATCTCTTTTGGTGAGTATTTGTGATTTGCGGGAAAATAGAAAATTACATTTGATTGCTGTTTCATAAAAACATCCAGATATTACATTTGGTCGCCGGTTCCACGATATTAAGTAATGTGGGTGACATAACAACTCCTAACTAAATGATAATGCAACTATTTTTTGGACAAATTCTTTATGGATTCTTTCTTAATTTTGTTTCATTTCGTATAACTGCGACTGGTTTTTTTTTCGAATTCTGATGATAGCGGATGGTAAGTAGATAATTGAATTTACGTGGCACTAGAGCAACAAATAAGTTATTGAGTTAAGTGAAGTAGCAGCGGATACTGCTGAGGTGCAACAAGACGTTTTCTTTGTGATTTTTATTCAATTCCACCACAATTTGGTCAATTCCAAGAAATATCTTTGCTTGGAGCCGATTGAGAATTGGGATTGGTATGAGATAAAACTGTGGTTCTTGCCCGCTTCATTTCTTTATAAAACAGTTGACGTCTCTTGGAGGGTATTTGTTATTTCCTGGAAAATAGAAAATTACCTGATTACTTACTGTTTCATAAAACATCCAGGTATTGCAGTTGACAGAACTACCAGTACTAGGAGTACCATGATACCAAAAGTAATGTGAATGAGCTAACAGCTCCTAGTTAAATGATTGCACAACAATTCTTAAGACAAATTTCAGATGGGTCTTTCCACATCTTTTGTTTCATTTTGTTTTATTCGAATTATGATGATAGTATTTTTGTTTAGTGAAGTCGTATCCAGTTGTCGACTAGATTTTGAAGAGTCAACAAGTTTCTTTTATGTAGTGCAGTGCTAACTAAACGGAAATAAAAATTACCCCAAAACGAAATCGGAGCCCAAGTACTACAGGGCAGAATATGTGACAATTTTGTTTCTGTCATGTGTAATCTTTTTTCTGAGTTTAAAATTTATAAATCTTAATTATATTACAATAAATCTATACAGAGTACAATGTTATGAGAGGAATTTTCAGTGAAAACAAACCACACTCTATGAATATTTTACTTCTGCTGTTCAAATGTACGCTCATCATACATATCTGGTCCACCTTAAAGTGCAGTTTATCACCGTTTTGACGACGTTTGGCGTTTAATCTATTTAGCGTTAAGCAATTATCTATCATACTCAAATTCGGAATTCTTTCTTAGGAAGTTCTATTGGCGACGTGCTGAAATCGTATTCTCAAAATAGGTCAAATGACGTCATGTCCGAAATATATTCACGGGAAGCACGTTTCACCACAAAAACACTACCGCCGCCTACATTTAGCTTGAAGAAAAAACCCTTTCATCATTTTAACATATTGTTTTTATCTTAATTAGTCAATTTTTTAAAACATTTAGACAGACTACTCAAATTTTGTTTTGATAGGTTTTGCTGGTTTAATTCGTGGTTTGAATTTTAAATAGACCCGGAAATGTTTCTGGTAAGTTCGAAGCCCGAAGGCTATTATTGGAATTCAAAGAGGTGACAATCGTAATCACAACCCATAAATGTCCTACCAGAAGCATATAAATTGTAAGTGGTTCTCGTGTTTTGGTTTTATTTCGTTCAATACAAGTTACTTTGCAATTATACATGTGTGCCAAAAATATTACAACGGAAGTGAACAGTAATATACTTAATTTTTAAAAATCTAGCTTTAATTTTTCTTAACTGTACGATAAAAATACAAAATATATTGAGCGAAATAGACAAAAAAATTTCTCAAAATTTCAAAAATTTGTATTGAGTTTTACGTAAAACGTATCTGTAAATATTCATTAAAGTAACCGACTGTTTTGATTTTCAGTATTCTCGATTGTTATAGAAAAGACTTTGAATGCTTTCAATTTTTTTTCTCCATACAAAATACTATACTATACCGTGGTACAAAAGTTAAAATTTCACATTTAGAATTCAATTTCATTCAGAAATTATTTCCAGGTGTTACTTTTGTCAAATAAATTGCTTTCTTTTGTTTGTTTTCATAGAATATATTTAGATTCGCCTCGAATATTCTCAATCAAAACAGTTTTAATTTTAAAAAATTCGACGCCTGAATATCTTTGAATTTCTGGAGTTTAAAATAATTTCTAGTTGTGAAACAAATTTTTCGTATATACCTATTCGAATTATCTTCTACCAAGTGGGTGCTATTGAATAAAACTACCTTCTGAAAGCCTAATGCAAAGGTATACTATGTTTTAGGGCATATTAATTCAAATTCATTCTTAGAATTGAATATAAAGCATTTCTATCAGGAACTGCAATAGAAGTCCTAAGAAATGGAGAAATTTAATACAAATTTATTCCATTTGAAATTCTATGAAATTTTCATTTTCTAGAGATTCGTGAATAATAAGAAAAATTGGGTATTGTTATACCATTTTAAATGCATTTTCAGAGCCTTTAAATCAGTTGCTATGAAGCATATTTTCAAAACAAATTGTACTTAGCAAACAATATTTATACCGCTATGTGCCTTGCCTCTGTCTATGTAATCTAAACCTTGTGCTCCTTCAATTTACTAGGAAATGGGAAACTTATGTGCACAAAATACAAAAATATTATAGCTGTCACTTCAATTTTGATTTAAATCTATTATAATGTCCCTAAAAATATCCCTTTTCTAGAAATGTTTAAAACTAGTTCAAAATAATATCATAGAAAAATATTTATAAAAAATATTTCTAAACACGGTTCTTATAAATTTGTAAGAGCAGATAAATTTTATATATACAGAACATATTTCTGTATACATATAAAAATATGTGCTATAGTCAACGTATTCGTGGAGAAAAATATGGTAACCGTACTGGTAGTCATTACAATATGAATTTTATTCTTGTTGTAATACATAAATAACAACAGTCTTGTTCTATTGCTCTTGATCACAAAATTCGGAGAGCTGCCAAGTTTCAGCCTTGATAGTTTATGTACATTTTACTTTTTCAAATATAGGGATTTTCAAAAGGATAGTTCTAAAACGTACACTTAGAGTAAATATTATAAGAGTGCATATAACAGATTTAATTCTCTCTATTTTTGTCTGCTGCTACGCCCAATTTCTCAAAATTAACCATTTTATTCCATTTCTAAAGCTTTATGTTCAAAGATTTGAGGTAAGCATCAGTAAACTCTGAGAGAAATTTATTTTCAAAGTAAACAAATCACACGGAAGGGAAATATTTAATTTTCGATACACAAATGCTCTTGCATGATACATATCAAAGCTATCTTAAAATGTAATTTATCGTCTTTTGGGTTTTTGGCTTTTAATATAATTAGTGTTTACCAATCAACTATAATATTTCAATTCGGAATTCATTCTTTGTAACTTTTGCCGACGAGCTGAAGTCGTATTCGAAAAATAAGTCAAATGACGTCAAATCGAGAATATGTACAGGAAGCACGTTTTGCCACAAAAATACTAACGCCACCTACATTTAGCTTTACAAGTAAAAGCCTTTCATAGGAAAAGAGGATTTTTACTTCTTTTATTCAAGAAAACTTTTTATTTTTAAGGGAAACTTTCATCTTTCTTAAGCCATTTTTTATTTTTAGGTCAGCATTCGAACTCTCGTTATTATTTACACGTTCGAGGGGTAATTTTGTCAAACTAAATGTAAGTAATGTTAGTGTTTTCTGCGGAGGAACGTGTTTCCTGTACATATTCCGAAACTGACGGCACTTGACTTGTTTTCCGAATACGATTTCAGTACTTCATCAATAAAAATTCCAAAGGATGAAAAATGTAACTAATACTGCAAATCAAGTCTGAAATTATTTTTAACTGCTAATATTAATATGAAGACATGAAAGGGATAATTTTCGTCATAAATAAATAATCCTACCAATATGTACTTTTTTAGGTGAAATAACTTCAGCCTTATAGAGGCATTTTCTATCAAGCTAAACATAGTATGTGGCAGTAGCATTTTCTGTGGACATATGTTTTCCCTGTACGTGTTCTGACCATGACGTAAGTTGGCTTGTTTTCCGAAAACGATTTCAGCACTTCAATAAAAATTCGAAATAATAAATTCCCAAATTGATATATGATAGTTGATTGGTCAACAACATTTGGATTAAACGCCAAACGTCACAAAGGTGGTGATAAAGTAAATTTTAAGCTAACTCTGATGTGTATCATGCTAGAGCATTTGGGTAGCACAGTAAAATCTTAGTATTCCATCGGTTTGTTTGAAAATATGAAAATCCTTCTCATAGAAAAAGAGAATTTTCACTTCTTTAAATTCAAGAAAAATTTCGCTCTCTTTCATTTTTCAATACAATTTTCATCTTTCCATTTCTATTTTTATTTTTAGATCAACTTTTAGAGTCTCGTTATTATTTATCTCCACGTCCATTTATTAAAGTCCTATTAATACACAGCATTGCAAAACTTAAGAAACGATGTAATTTTTAACCAGACAGCCATGAAATTGTACAAAAGGGGCTTGTTGCGTTCAGTACAATGAACACCCAATTCAGTAGAAAGGTGATTTGTGTGCAAATATCAGGAACAAGACGTCACAGGTAACGTGAGGACACGCAAAACGCGTGCAGTCAGCGCGCGACTACACTAAAAAGAAGGACGACAGGCGCTATTAAAGGCATTCGCTGCAAGTTCAAGTGAGTTCGTACGTGCAATATGGCTACAAGAAACCATTGGGACGACTTTACACGTGGTAGAATGATCGGCAAGCTCGAGGAGGGGCGTAGTTTGACGAGTGTAGCCCAAGAGTTTAGAATCGACAAAAGTGTCGTTTCACGAGCTTGGAAAGCCTTCCAAACAACTGGTACAGCTGTAAGAAAGGTTGGTGGTGGTCGGCCAAGAAAAACAACGCCAATGAATGACCGATGTATCGTCCTGCAGGCGAAAAGAGATCGATACAAGTCAACGGGCAACCTGGCACAGCAGCTGAATCCGGCAACGGGACGACAAGTGTCGCGGTTTACTGTTGCCAGACGCCTTCATAAAGGTGGCTTATTCTCCCGCCGTCCTGAACGCTGCATCCCATTGACAGCTGCCCATCGGCGGCGCCGTTTGGATTGGTGTAAGGAACACAAAGACTGGACATCTCATCAATGGAGTCACGTCCTCTTTACAGATGAGAGTCGTTTCCAGTGTCACAAGCGATTCTCAACGCCAGTTGATATGGAGAGGTAGGGACACGGTTTTATCCCACTAACATCAGGGAAAGAGACCGTTACGGTGGTCCTGGCGTGCTTGTATGGGGAGGCATCATGATGAACGGGCGGACTGAGCTCCAAATTTTCGACAGAGTTACTATTACTGGAGATCACTATTGTCAGCAAGTGATCCTCCCCCACGTACGTCTGTTCCGAGGTGCCATTGGTGCAGACTTCATTTTTATGGACGATAACGCCAGGCCACATCGGACTCTTGCTGTTGAGGAGCTGCTAGAAAGTGAAGATATCACTAGAATGGATTGGCCAGCGTACTCCTCTGATTCAAATCCCATAGAACATGTGTGGGATGCTTTGGGGAGACGCCTTTCGGCACGATTATATCCACCGGAGAACACCCAACAACTGAAACAGGTGCTCATTGAGGAATGGGCCCTCTTACCTCAGCAACTGTTGGATAATCTGGTGTTGAGTATGGAGACACGGTGCCAAGCAATCATTGCAGTTAATGGAGGTCATATCCCTTACTAAGGGGCATCTGTTTGTTGTTCTCCCTGTTGGGCAGACAATCATTTGTATCAACGCTACTCTTTCGATAAAGCCTTTTTGGTTTGATTCCATACGGTATGCGTTCTATTCATTTTTGCGCTAGTATGCTTTCTTCATCCGTTAAGTACAAAATACTGTCTCTGTATTCTGAATTACATCTCTCCCAGGTGATTTCTTGCGGAGTTACGGCAAAAAAAACAGCCGTTACTTAAGTTTTGCACACCAGTGTATTTAGGACCGCGGTATCCCAGTTGGAAGAGTAACGAATTAGCAAACCAGGGGGGTTTCGATTTAGAAACTCGGTCCAACCAAAAACCGTCGTGTGTGTGGGTTAAAACTGGTGCATGTTAAATCTATCGTGGTCTCAAATTTCCTCGCATTTGCGTGGTACGGAAGTTTGGAGAGTGAGATGTCAGCTCAGGTGTTGACCTCGTCATCTGACCGTGGTTCAAAATTACGAGGTGTTATCCTTGGCTCTTTCCCTTTGGGATTGATCCCGGACCCTCGCCAATAGTCCATTGTTTTGCTCCAGTGCGCCGTTAATTAACAACCTACCTATTAATATTACTGAACATAAAAAACATTCGAATAAATCCAACTCTTAAAAATAGTTAAGAATTGTTTTTTTGTAGAATTTCCTTTTTAAGTCCACCTTGGAAATTATCGATTTGCCAAATACTTAAGGTAATAAATATTAAAACTTAATAAACGTGAGACGTTATTAAGCACAGGCTATTAAAAATTATAATTTAACATTCTCGGATTTCAGGGCTTATTTTAAAAATCAGTCACGAAAAATTCATCATGTCGTTTCTTTCGATTGTATTTTTATTTTATAAACCATCTTCATTGAAACTCGTTGATTAAACTCAATTTTTTTACTTAGTCATCAAAGAAAGTAAATTATTATTCTTAATTCTGTAGATATACAGCTATTTTATTTTTAATCAAGAATGATTTTCGTCGCATTATTCAAAGATCAAAATGCACTGTGTGAATAATTTATTCAAAGCATGTTGCAATGAATATATTAAATATTTATAAAAAGTATTCATTATAAGAGCTTTTGTCGAAAATAATGAAAGAAATATGTTCTTTATTATTTCGGCACGAAACTGATCGTTAATGCGATCAGTTTCACAGAAATTTCATGCTTTAAACTTTTGTTTAACATCCATATTCAAATTTGTAAGACTGCAATTTTTTACAGAAGTTTTAGAAAATTGCTATTACATATTGCTTTCTTGAAATTTTGGTGTGAATTTTTACTGTTTAATTCATAATGATACAAATTATATCGTGCCTTATAATAAACTATTCATCTGTGTTATTTTTGTTTTAGTGTCTATTATAAAATGACGTCATCAATTATTTTTCAAGCTAATATGTTGAGCAATCTAAATTAACTGAAATCTTAGAGCAGAAATTCATTAAATGACAAAACGATTTTTTACTGTACAGTTGTTTAAAGACTAAATATTAGTTTTTAGGTCAAAAAAACAAAAATTACAAGCATTTTAATAGTATCATATATATTCTAAACAGATTGTATTATGATTATGTATTTCTCTCATCAGGAAAACAAGCATTTAGTGTCTCCGAAAAAAATTCAGCTAATTCTGCTCTAAGCCGACGATATATTTATAATTAATTTTAATAATGTATTTTTTAATTCTTTAATTATCATTTTCGTTTGCCATCCTATCAATTTTTTCAAAAGTTGTTACATAAATGTTGTTTTCAGAATGAACAATATTCTTGCAATTTATATACTTTTCAACAATAGATTATTAATGTGTTAAGTTATTGCGACACATTTATTCTGTTGGTTTGGTATGCTATTTGAAACGCAGTTTGGCCGTTATGGACCTTGCTCCATAAATCTCAAAATCCAAACCATACGTCATGTACACACTGGGGCTGGTGCACATTAAATCTGTCGTGGTCTCAAATGTCCTCACGTTGGCGTGGTGTGGAAGTTTGGAAAGTGGGGTGCCATGTTAGTTATGGTTCTCGTCATCCGACCGTGGTTCAAAATAACGAGGCGTTGCCTTTGGAATTGATCCCTGACCGACGCCAATGGCCCCTTGTGTTTGTTGCACCAGTGCGATATTAATTAACTACCGACTACCACTAAACCATACATTCTATCTATGATTGCTTTTTACCATAAGAATCAAATAAATTCTATCTTTTTTCGGTCTCGTCCAATAATTGGAAAAAGTTTGCAGCCAATAACATTGTTCAGCTTTGGCTTGATGTTATACGTTGTCGTTTTAGTTGATATATATTGTCGTTTTTAGTTGATGTATACAACTAAAATTGACAATTAACAACTTTGTTATCGATATGATACTGCATAAAAACTAAGCATTCAAATGAGTTTGTCAGTTTTTAAGTAGAATTTATATTTTTTATTTAAGAGAAATAAATTGCACCCAAATCGATTTTATAAATCCCCTTTTCGAGTACATTTTGAGAAACTCGAAACATGGAAAGTTCCTTATCTAACATACGTACTAATTATTTCGTCTGATAACGTTGCTCAACAAAAAAATGTTTTTGGTTCATTGCCAAGAACATTTGAATGAATTTAGAGTACTTTTGTGTTGTTGAATTAAAAATGGAAAGTAGTTTTTCGAGTTGGCACTAGTTCCTGAGATAATACATACTTACTCCCAATTGATTGGTCACTTATCTATGCCTATGAGAAACTAACAGAAAATTCTAGAAGATACAATTCAAAAATATTTGTTTTCCCTCTACGATCATTCTAGATGGGTTAAGCTGTGAATTTTCGATTGCTGATTTGCGATAACAGTTATAAAGTGCTAATACTGACAGTTTCGTTAATAGTTAATAATAACCCTGACAGGTAGAAAATAAATGTAATAGATATTATGTATTACTAGAGATGGACGTTAACAACCTATTTTGACATAATTCAGATTTGCCGTTGTACTTTTTAAAATATTTGTTTATTCAAATTATTTACTTTTATTAATGTTTTAGACAAACTAAATTTACTTTTATTTTAATCTATTGGTTTTTACAAGTTTTGTCATTTAAAAAAAATTACATTTTTAACATGTGGCAATAACACTTATTGGTAATTGTTAATGTTTTCTCTATAACAATTTAATTTAACAATTTGTAATAACGTTGTTAATTCAGCTACTCATCTCTACTACAAATTCGATTACTACCCAAGATGCTTCAAGTTAACAGTTCAGCCATGATAAGGACACATACATTCTAATAACATCTCTTGACTTCTTCAATATGAGTGCTGACCTTGTAATAAAAAACACTACTTTAACACTAAAAAACTAAAAAACGAACACTAAATCTATACAAGTTCTTTGTCAGAGACAAGAAAGAATTTACTTTAGATTGTGTAAAAGCATTTTGTTGGTGTTCAATAAAATCTTTAGCTCATTCTTTTCTCAAACTTAAACACTCAGAGCTTTACAAAGACAGATCTGAATGTTTGTACTAACAATTTCAGAAGCAGTCTGATAATGAAAGATGTGAAAGTAAACGTAATGAAATGTGTTTAAAAGGATTTAATTATTCTTTTCTGAAAAATTATCGAAAATTAAAAAGGATATACTGAAAAGAATAATGCACCACAATATAACTCTTCAATAGAATTTATATGATAAACTTCGAGCAGATGCAAAACTGGGCAAACAATCCGAACGTTTTAACAAACAACTTTTGGGAAAAGGAAAAAAATCACTTAATTCTGTTTGTTCTAGGAAAAAGAAAACAGTTTTCGAAATAGTCGCTTTCAAACTTCCTCCGCAATATAACAGCGACATAAGAAGAAAAATACTTTTATATTCTATTGTACCTTCCTAAAGTTAATTCGATTGCCTAAATTTTCTACCGGTTTTTATTGAACCCAATCGATTGCGTTTTGTAAGACATTCTTTTCGTTCTTCTCTTCCTTTCTCTGTTTTCTTTGGATTTTTTTTGTTTTAAGTTCTATGTTTACGTTTTCTTCCTTTTATTATATCGATGCATTGTAGAATAAAATGCTTTTGGGGATTGCAGAATAAAATCACATTAGATGCTCGAAAGCATAAATAGCAAGCTATTAGCATGCGATCTACTTCGGATATGTTTTTTTGACTGGCGGAAAAAATCGTTTGCTTCCATGAAAACTTAATCATATCTAGTTCGAAGACGAAATTTTTAAATCTTTGGAATGAAATACATACAAAAACGGTATTAAAAGCAAATAAAATTAAATTAAAAAATCATTGGTATAACGATTTAGTCTGGTTTACTTTTTAACTCCGAACAGGAGTCAGTGGAGTTTATTCATTCTAAATCTCGCTTATACTTCGAAATTTTTTCAAGCAAGTAGTAAGCTTCTACAAAAATAAAACAAAGAAACCAGTATAAGCAAAAAATAAAAATCTAAATCTCGCAGTTAGTGCAGCATAAACCTTACTCAGTCTATCAAGCTATTCTGTCAAAACAACGTCATTTGTTGGAATACAAAACGAGGCCATTTTAAATCGGACTTAAAGAGAAACTGCTTAAAAACATAGGCTATAGGATAAAAGCAGACAAAAGTATAAGCTATGATATAGAGTTAAGTTTAATTTCAAATATCGAGTTTGTAAAACAGTTTTGGAATAACCAATTCGCTTATTCACATTTTTCAATATCAATCGCCATTAATCTAATTTCTTCTAAATGCTCTTCGTCAAAGTATTCGAGTCACCTGTAAATAATTTCTATTTTGGAATAAAATGGACGATGACAACTAGAAAACCAAAATTGTCAATCTCAATCAGAACTATAAAGAAGGAAATTTTTATGATTTAAATGGTGAGGGTTTAGACTGAATACAAGGATAAAAAATCAATTATGTAATTGTAAATAAAAACACTAAATGTAAAATAAGATATTTACGTCCAAAAGTTGGGAAGAATATTTTAAGGTAATTATTCGAATCTGGTTATTCTTAAAATGAAAAAAGACAGCAAAAGATCCACATATGAAAAATTGAATATGACATGAACTGAAATTTGGGACACTGCACTTTGATTTTTCTTAGAAAAGAGACAAAATGCTGAAAACAAAAATCATTCATGGGGTAAAAGAGAAATAGCATTTCTTTCGTTCCAGTTTGTCCTAGTGTTCCCCGATTTGAATACTAATAAAGAAGCAAACTCATCTTTCTCATTGAGTTTAACCCTCCAAGTGGTTTCGACGAGATATCTCGTCCATCAAGATTTGACAAATTTTGCTAGTAACGAGATATCTCGTTATTAAGATATATATAATGCCGATTTTTGATTATTATAAAATCAAGATCTGGTCACTTTAGCTAATGATACCTCGTGCGAGCAACCATCAGGATGGTTAATACAATGTCATAAAACGTGTTGTTTGCAAAATGCAATCTGTTTGAATTAAAAATGTATATCTTAATTAATTAAAGCATTCAATGCAATTGAATTCACACGATAAATTACTTGCAATGTATTCGGTATACTTAATTAATACAATTGAAATGTATTCAATACAATAAAAGTGATACAATTAATTTGTTACAATGTATCCGATGCAATTAAGTAATACTAGTTAATTGTAGCATATTCAATGTAATTCATTTATACAATTAATTAAATATAATGCATAAAACATAATTAAACTTGTACAATTGATTAATTGCAATTTATTCAATGCAATTAATACCGCAAAGACCACAATTTGGAAATCACTATTTAACTGAAATATGCGATTTGATAAACGAGTAACAGATTCCTAATGTAGTATTTCGGGAAACGCCTCGTTTAATATGAATTTATACTCAGATATTTTCACGTAAAATGGAAATAGTTGCATTAACAATCTATTCAGTTTGTCAGTACGATATACATCAATCCAATTTCATCGAAATAAATGGCAGTTCAAGCCTCCAGATAGGTCTCCATTGAGATTCCAACATCAAATTATGAAATTTTATTTTGTTAATTTATTATTTTTATAATGTTCATTTTCAAAAGTATCTGTACATTATTTGAAACATAACATATTCATCAATGATTTCAAACTGGGGTCCATAATATGAGTATTGGTTAGCTGATCATACAAATGCTCATGAAGTGTATTGGGTAAGTAGTCGAATTTACGTTGCACTGTAGCAAGACAACAGGCTATTGGCGGTAGTCCGGGATCCGAAGGAAACACCTCGTAAAAAGGATTCCTTGGATACATTCATTTTCATGGATCAAAAAGCACTGCTGGACAGCGACTAGACTTCACTTAAGAGAAATTATAAGAGATTTAGCACGCTTTGAAAAAAGTATTTCATACATAGCTTTTACAGACATTTAAGGACCAAATAATGATTGAATATGTGTACCTTAAATGATCTGAGAATCTTTTTTGGTGTGTGCTTGATGGTGTGATTCAGTGGAATGAGTTGGGAGGAAGAAGTAAAGGGAAAGTAAAAAGATTGATTTTTAGTGGTGAAAGGAAACCTATAATTCATGTTTTCAAGGATCAAAACCCGATGCTGAACAGTGACTTCACCTAGGAAGAAAGACTTTTAATGACAAGATATTCAGGAAATCTTGAATAAATTATTTTATACTTAGCTTTTATAGACATTTACGAACTGAATAGTGATTGAATCCCAGGTTAATTAAATATGTGTACCCTGAATTAAGTTAGAACTTTTTTTCGGGGGGGGGATGTTAATGGTGTGATTCAGTTAAAGGAGTTGCGAGGTATTAAAGGGAATGTAAAAAGATTGATGTTTTGTTGGAGAAAAGTATTCCTTTGATTCATTCATTTTCATGGATCAAAGCACTAATGCACAGTGACTAGACTTCACTTAAAGAGATTTAGCAAGCTTTGAAAAAAATTATTTGATGCATAGCTTTTATAGATATTTAAGGACCAAATAGTGATTGAATATGTGTACCTTGAATTATCTTGAGAATCTTTTGGGGAGTTTGTGCTTAATGGTGGGATTCAGTAGGATGAGTTGCGAGGAAAAAGTAAAGGGAAACGTAAAAAAGATTGATTTTGAAAATAGAAAGATATTCCTTGGATTCATTCATTTTCAGCGATCGAAATCCGCTACTGGACAGTGACTGGATTTCACTTTATAAAGGCTTGAAATTATACAAATTTAACGTGCACCAGCCCAGTGTACACGACGGTATTTGGCTGGACCGAGTTTCGAACTCGCAACCCACTGGTTGCTAATCAGTTGCTCTTCCAACTGGGTTACCGCTGTCCCTTCAGACAAACAGATTTCTGCTTTATTTATAAGTCTTGGTCTTGTTCCAAGTTAACTTTTGTGACCTATATAGAGAAATAAAAACCAATTTTGGATAACTATTCTTGCGCATTATTTTCCTTGTAAAACCGATACTATTAGGGTTAAATTTTTAATTCCTAACTTAAGTTAAATTCCCCCAATAACTGAAACATTACGTACTAAATGAAGAATAAAATAAAAACAAACCACAAATATTCTTCCATATTAAAAAATTCCAAATCATCAACTCACATTGCAATACCCTCCCACAATTAAACGATATTCCAAACTCTAAAATCTCCCCCACGAATTCATGATTGATAAGGTCTATGCTACGCCTATCACGAGTATTTTTCATTTCGGTTTTTAATATTTCTTTTCGTAATTTCCCGGTTGGATTCTACCAGAGGAATTTATGTTGAGATAAATTGATTACACTTCCCGCAACCATATTTTAAATCAAACTCAACGTAAAAAGATCTGCATTTCATCATCATCCATCATAAAGGGCTGAAATTATAAATATATTTCTCGGGTGAACTAATGTGACAGAATAGTGTTTAAAATAAGTGGGTGTTATATCGAGAGAACATTTTGTCTTATTTTTTGGGGTATTAACCTTCCAAATAGTCTCGACAAGATTTCCCGTCCGTCGATCCAATCAATTTTGCTAATGACGAGATATCTCGTCATCAAAAATGCCGATTGAATTCCGAATGAAGATATTGCCGTTTTTCGATGATGACGAAATCAAGATCAGGTCAGTTTTTTTCTATTGACAAGATATCTCGTCCATCAAGATTTGGTCAGTTTTGCTAAGGACAAGATACCTCGTCAAGACAACTACAGGAGGGTTAATCCTCTAAGTGACTTGGATTTCCAAGTAGTGCAGTATTGCTTTTACCCCACGACACATTTACTGACCAAATAACCTCATCTATTGAGTGAAAGAATCCATGGTTCAACCTTACGAACAATTCTATTGCTTCTTTACTTAGTATGAAATCTTTAAGTAAGATTCCCTTGGTCATTTCTCTCCCTGATATAAAATCATTTCGAAAGATTTTATTGGTCATTTCCTTGGAATAAAATATTTTGATATTCTTCTATTTTTCCTTTCCTTAGAAGGAAGCCCGGTTGGAAGAGCAGAGTATGAGCAACCGGAAGGTTGCGATTTCTAAACTCGATCCAACTAAAGATAGTCATGATGTGGGTACTGGTGCCCCTTAAATCTGCCGTGACCTGAAATGTCTTCACGTTGGGTGGTGTGGAATTTTGGAGAGTGGTGTGCCAGCTCAGGTGTTGTCCTTGTCATCTGAACTGTGGTTCAAATTTACGAGGTGCTGTACTCAGATTTTTCCATTCGGGATTTTTCTCGAACCGTCGTCAATTGTCTGTTGTGTTGCTTCAGTCCGATGTTAATTCAACTGCACGCCAACTGCCTACCTTTCTGTAGAATGTAATCCTTTGGAATTACTATTGCGCCTTTCCTTGAAAGTGAATCCCTTGGAATTATTCTATTGCTCCTTTTCGTGAAAGTGAATCCTTTGGAATGATTGCGTTAGTCATTCTTTAGAATAGAATCCTTTGGAATGATTGCGTTAGTCATTCTTTAGAATAGAATCCTTTGGAATGATTGCGTTAGTCATTCTTTAGAGTAGAATCCTTTGAAAAGATTCTCCTTTCCTTAACAAATAATCCTTTGGAAAGATTCTATTGGTCTAAAAGATCAAAACAGGTTAAAAGCTATGCAAGGAAGACTGCAGGTTGCATGGGGGATTATGCGTGTGAACCTCTCAGAGGGTTGAAAACTCAGAATTTAATGGTTTCAAAAATTAAATAGCTGAATATTGATTGTGTAGAAAGGAACCTTAGATATTAAGAGAGGAAATGACTGTTAAATTATGTTTTTATTTCAGTGAGAATATGTAAGAGTTTTAAAATTCTCAAAAAGATCATTTTTTCAGTTGAATTTTTTTAGTTTAGGTCTTTTTACAGTATGAATGCTATATTTAAAAATGCAATTACTTTAATGTTTCGATAATTTAAATATTTGTGTATGAACAAAAAATAACTAATTTTAAAGTTTTACGGTCAGCATCAAACCTCAAATTGCAATGCATCTTTTGAACTATTTAATTTTAATTTGAATACATAATTTCTATTAAAAGGAACAATTCTCAAAATCTTAATTTAAAATTACCTTATTTTTTATTATTATATCCTGCTATGTAACAATGAGGTGTTATTTTGATGGTTTTAAATTTATAAGGAATTGTAAATTGATCCAGTCATTTTATAAACAATAAGTTTTAGAAAAAATGTTTGATTGACATGACAATGACAGTTTCATTGTCGCAGAGTAATTAGTTTTTGAGATAGCTTATGGACGGTAAAACTATAAAAAATATTTTGGTAAAATTTGTTTTTATACAGGGTGGTCCAAAAGTCACTAGACCATTTGAAAATATAATAAATCTTTTATTTATTAAAAATTCACATTTATTCTTTATAAACAATAAATATATTTCTTGGAAATTATTTTTAATCAGTTTTGTAGATTATGTCCTTCAAATGGCCACCATTTTGTTCTTGACAGTGGCTGGCTCTTTTTAAAGTGTGCTCCATCACCTCTCGTAATGTTTTTTTGGCTTAGTCCTTCAATTTCTTCCCGAATGTTGGCCTTCAATTGCTGGATGGTCCAAGGTTTGTTACTGTGTACTCTTTCTTTTAGATATCCCCACAAGAAAAAATCTGGAGCCGTAAGGTTAGGTGAGCGTGGAGGCCAATTGAATTTAGAGTTTCGCGAAATTATCCGCGGTCCAAAAATTTGTCTTACGAGCTCCATCAATCGGACGAGCTGTATGGAGAGTAGCCCAATCTTGCTATCACCATACCGCTGGTGTGTTCTCAACTGCAGGACGCACGAAATGACGAATGTAAGCTCTTTGGGTTAGCACAATTGACCGTTGATTTTGTAGATAAAATTGGACTATTTTTATTCGCTGCTCTGTCGGGAATTTCTCCATAACTATTTTCCAAGGATTACATTTAATAATCTGAAAAAAAATTGAAAAAATTAATAGCAAAAAATTATATTTTAAAATGATTTAATGACTTTTGGGCCACTCTGTAGTTATGTTTATGAACATAAAAATTTTAATGTGTGTGATAGATAAGTAATTTAATTTTTAATATAATATTTATACTATTGAAATCCTAAATTTGTTTTACCTGAATTAAAGTCTTGAATTCTTTTACAGAGATTTGAAACGTCTACCGGTTTTCACTGGAAATATAGCATTTAAAAATCATTTCCCCTTTTAAAGCTACTCTTAAAATTTAAATAGAATGTACTATTGATTTCAACTGCTGAACCTTGCTGATAAGTCAGATAATTAATTTTTAAATGAACAAGGCGTTGGCGTGACAAATTGTTTAGTTGGTTATTAAAATTACATTTTTTCAATCAAATGTTAAAGTTTCAATTTCCAGACACGCGATTAATCAATTTCAGTTAAATTGCTAGTTCAATGACGTTTTCCTGCATAGGCTGAGCATGCTGTACCCAGAGATTCAAATTTAAGGCCTGAAAAACATGGTATTTTTAGCTTCGAAAAATTATTCCATCAATTATATTTTTAATTATATTATTAAAATGTACAAATATTGTAAAATAGTTAATTAGGACGATGTATAACAAACAAAAGTAGACCTAATACAAGGAAGAGGTCGAGCTTTTTCCGGCTTACTTTATCTTTTCACTAAGTCCCGTTTCTCAAAATAAGTATCTACAATCCTTTTTATCCAAAATATCACTTTTGAAATGAAATAATGAAATTGAAAAGTTGTTTTCGTTATTTCCTGTTGTAATACTTTTTACCTCAAAAAGCAAAACCGCTCTCTATAAATATTACTGTCGTGAGATGGTATCATTATATAAATAAAATCATTATACCGATTGTGCTTTCATCGCTATCAAAGCATAAGATTACCAGATAGTAAAAGTGATGAGAAAGCAATTTTTGGGGACATGGATTGTTTACAATATATTTAAAATGAATTTTCTTCATCCCAAACATCGTTGTGAGAAAATTGTTTTCTCGCAACTATGAAGGGTAATATTTTAGGAAGCTTCCTATCCTTACGACCCAAATCACACGAAATTCTTATGAATGTCATATTAACATTACATTGTTCATAGATATGTACCTATAACAATAGCAGTTTTTCTATTATAGTTGAAGCAAAATATGTGATTCTCTTTGTGGTTGTGAACTATTAGGTTGATGCAAAAGTTCGTCCCACTTTTTTGACGAAAATAGAAGAAAAATTTATTTTATTAAAATTACATTTAATCAATATATTATGTGTCATTCTGTTTGATGACCTTTCTACATCTCTCCGGTAGTTGCCATAAGCCTCAGTCGGTCGTCCAGAACGTGGTGCATCGCTAAGATTAAAATTGTTTCCACGAAACTTTCTGAACCACTTACGACACGTGGAAACGTCAACATCACCCTCACCATACACAACACGTATCTTCTTTTACGTCTGCGAAGCATTCTTGCCCTTTCGGATATAAAAAAGCATATGTTGAAAATGCTCCTTATTTTCTGCCATTTTTAATGCTTAACAAAATGTAAAAACTCAACCAAATAATACAATTTATTTCTCAAGCACTCGCTGAAATTCTTTCTTTCAAACAACATCAAAACTTGGCACGTGTGAAATAGATAACACTGGTTTTGCGATGTAATGCCATCTAGCCCCAAAAACGGGACGAACTTTTGCATCAACCCAATATATTGAACTCTTCAAACAACTTTTCAGTACTTCCGAAAATAAAAGATAGAAATTTAAGACCAATATCCTATTATGTTAAGCTCGTGAAGGAAACACATCTACTCGCATTAATACAATTACCTCTCATGGTCTCCTTGCAAGATATGTGATGCTAAAATCTTTGTGCATTGATAAAATACAGAAGAACCTTGATTATTCGAGCTCCTATTAGCCGAGTGTCCGTGTCCTTCGAGTCGAATTTAATATCAAGTTTCTTAAGATTTAAATAAAGCTTCAAGTTCGAGTGTGCGCACTTTATCCAAAGAGGTGAGAAATTGCTGTGGAACAGAGAAGACCGTTAAGGATTTTTCAAAATAGTTTAAAAGGTTAGAAACTCACATCCAGATTTATCGTAAAATTATCACAATAAATACATAGAGTGACACATCTGATAATCAATTATTCTTAATCCTTGCTTTATGAACTTTTCAGTAACAGTAGTATATCATGTAGTACAGTAAATGTTTTCTGTGTTTCGTATAGACTGTTTTGTGTTACTACGCCCGTATTATTCCAGTTTCTGGTTATTCGAGGTCGCCTCCGCCCACATTATCTCGGATAATCAAGGTTCTACTGTAGTTGACATAGCCTCCATGTATATTTTTACTAGTACTTGATTTCTACATCTGTATGCGTAATGCATATTAACTCCTTTTCAATATTCGTTTCTATTTCTTTGGGTCAATACATCATGTGTCACGCTCATGGGCATAAGCCTATTCAGCGAAAGTAATTAGCAGCAACGATCATTATCGAGATAAACAATTCCAATTACCTCTCATTGACGTGTACATTGTAATCCAAACTATTCGCTTCGTGGACTGATTGAAGTAATTGATACAACCCTAAATTTGTTGTGACTGATAACTGAGAACGGCCACACATAGATGCTATAATCTCTAGAGAACGCCTATTACCACACAATTTCCTTCCGAGTTATTGTCATTCATTAGCATAGATTCCAATCTAAAGTGCTCATTTTGTGGAAGGATTACAATTATTTGCATAACCCACCTATGATTGTTGTTCCTGTCTTCGTCGTGTGCCTGAAGCCCAGTTGGATATATCTGATGGATGTGATAACACAACGCTTAGCTTTCTTCTACTTTTCTAACAAATTCATTAAAAGCAAGAGAGCCAAGCTCTATGAATCTGCCTCTATTAGTTCCCCAGTAATTTTACGAATAGGGTCACTCCCCACCAAATTGGAGGAGTAAATATTGAAACTACCTATGAATAAACAAATAAGTCATTCCATCAAACCATCCACTCCAAGAATGCCAAGTACAAGGAACCCGCTACCTTGGGCCCCGATATTGATATGGTTGGGGTTCGCAAAGCACTGGGCGTAAACTTTACATATATACAGACAACAGGGGTAATAAAATATGCAGGGTAGCTCGACCCCGTTCATTAGATCGTTTGACCACTATGTCATGAGATAGCTTCGCAAAGTTCTAGAGACCGAATACCTTAAACCCAATCCCAATATTTTTATAATTTGAGCGTCGAATCCCCTCCATAATATTGCAATTATACCGATAATACTAGTAATAATCTATATCAACAAAACAATTTAAAGCAACTTGGATTTTACTTGATTCAACTTATAATTTCTCCTAGTTGTACAGACAAAACGCAGAATTCTTGTTCCACATCTTCATTGCTGAATGCATGAACAATCTCAATCAATTGCTTATGGATCTTAGTGCCACATGCCCATTTCATCTTTCATCCATGTTTGTAACACACATGTTTAAATATAGTCTAATTTGCCCTTGCAAACCTATCAAAAAGCCAAAATCACACTCACTAAATGTTAGGATGTGGTCGCGCTCTGTTAATCCTTCACTTCCCCATATCAGCTGCATAAATGACTAAACACAATCGCATGTATGTGGACAACTGGCTATATTTGCAGGTAGCATAATTTTCCCCAGTAGCACATCACCTCTAACATTAAATATTAGCCTACCCTCCACAAACACATTTGCCCTCCGTATCCAGTATCTAGTGATGGTGCTTCATGAAACTCACTAAATGTTTCAACTTTGCACGAAATGTTCTTTGAATCATTTTCTCTCTTTAAGCCCATTCGTATAGCTGTTCATGAAGTTCACTTAAGTAGACGTTCGTTTGAAACCTAAGGACAAAATTCTTTATCTGTAACAACGGATAGGATTTTCCTGTTTACACTACAGAATTTTGCCTTTAGTTGGGTTTCAAGAAGAGAAAACAGCCACGTATGTGTTATTACTTATCCAACTTGACATAAATAAAGGATTTCATCAATTCTATTAGCCCGTGATCCTAGAAGCCCTCAAGAACTAGGATGGCAAATAAGCTGGCCTGAACGACAAACTATACAGATGAGGCGCATGAGCTGAATTGCATTTCAAGCAAAGAAAATGGACGACTGGCCGATACAATATCAATATTCAAATCGAAACGGGTAATGGTAAAGAGGAAAGGGAATGCAGCTTCTGTTATCCCGAAGACTGGAGGCACCCAAAGGAAGAAGTCTGACTTTTGACTGCCTGCTAGATTTAATCCTCCTGGTGGTTGTCTCGACGAAGTTTCGTCGAGACAACCACCAGGAGCTCAAAACGTACCAGATCTTGATGAACGAGATATCTTGTTATTAGAAAAACTGACCAAATCTTGATCTCGCCATCATCAAAAATTGGCAATACCTTGATGACGTCATTAGAATAAAACAGATCAGATTTTGATGGACGAGATATCTCGTCATTAGAAGGAAACTAACCTGGTCATGATCTCGTCATCATAGAAAAATGGTCAATATCGTGATGACGAGATATATCGTCATTCGCAAAATTGGACAGATTTCGATGGACGAGATATCATGTCGAAACCACTTGAAGGGTTAAAATGTTTCAATCTTGTTTAGTCTTTCAGGAAAGCAATCCAACGCATAACGGGAAAAAAGTACTCAAAGTAACCGAATTAAATACCAAGCTAAAATGTTTCAATCTTTCAGGAATGCAATCTAACACATAGCGGCCTACTTCCCTTCCCAACCTGCCCATCGACGGAAAAAGGCCCAACAAAGTAACAGAAATATTTCTGTCCATACTCCCTTCGTCTTGTTCTTCGGTCTTTTTATCTTCCTCCTCCTCCAAGAAGCGAGTTCCCAGAAAAGCAATATGACAATCAACAAAAACGAAGTCTCCAGAAACAAAGAAGGGAGGAAAGCCTGGGACAGATAGAACAAGGCCATTCCTCTGATTAATACATGGACTCACGCCCACTGGGACCGTAACCCTTGAACCGTACGAGGGAAGGAAATTCCTCGACACAAAGCATATTAACCGACCTAACAGACATACCACCTGACTGCTCGGAACAGAATAGAATGCGTGGTCACCTTTATTTCGGAGAGTTTAGAACGCTGGACCTTGGGCAACTCCATTTATGACCTCGTTGGTACAGGTATTCGTTTTATTCGTAAAAATATTCAGCAAGCCAACAAAGTTCTGAAGTAGTTAACCCTTCTGGTGGTTGTCTGTGCGAGGTCTCATTAGTAAAACTGATCAGATCTTGATAGACGAGATATCTCGTCATTAGAAGAAAACTGAACAGATCTTGATTTCATCATCATCAAAAAAATCGGCAATGTCTTAATATGTTTTCACTATCGAAATTGGTCAGATCTTGATGGACGAGATATTTCTCCTAACCACTTGGAGGTTTAAGGAGAACTTGAGGAGCCAAATGGATCATAACCCTTACGAAAAATTTCTATAGAATTCTATATAAATTGCTATAGAATTCTATATAAATTGCTATAGAATTCTATATAAATTGCTATAGAATTCTATATAAATTGCTATAGAATTCTATATAAATTTCTGTAGAATGTAGTATATAGAATCCAATAGAATTGTGGCCCGTTTTTCTATAAGCTCTATAAAGTAACCTTTATAGAAGTCTATAGAAACCTCTATAGAATACTGTAGAAAACTCTAGAATTCTGTAGAAGCTCATTTCTTTTGTTTCATGACTTTATTTTTTTTAACTTCTCTATAGAATTTTATAAAAATACATTTATATAGAATTAGAGCTCGTTTCCTCCATAGAAATAAATCTCTATGGAGAGTTATTTTTATAGAAATTTCGTTTCTCTATAGAATTTTTTTTCTATCGAAACGAAATTTGGTTTCTCTGTAGAAATCTCTATAGAATTCTAGAGTTCTATGGAACTCTGTTTTCGTAAGGTTAGTCATCTTTATTGAGAGAGACTTAACCCATGGTAACGGAGGCTTATTACGGGAAATAAAAAGTGCTTTCTGATTAGGATATAAAATTTATTTCACTTTGATAAATTTTTTGCGCACAATAAACCTACAACAGTAAATATAATAGCTTTAAAGTCATTTTTAGAACGTAAAATTATATCGAGAATTAAAATGTAGATCGAATTTTAAGTATGCAAATTCAAATATGGTTATTGCATCTGTTTCTGCCTTTTTTTAAATTTTATTTTAAAATTGCCGTGGATTTTTAATATGATAGATCAAAAAATATGTTTAATTAACCCACTGGCCAACCCTTCCTCACATGGAGTAGATCAAATCTTCAGAGCTGGATGTAGATTAAATAGCTTTAGAATACAGCGATCAAGGATGATCGGGATAGATTATCCTTCATGTTAAAATTTATTTTGAGAAAAGACGCTACTCTGGTAGACTAGCCAGTTTATTATTTATTCAATTTTATGAATTTCCGACATCTTCATATGGCTATGAGAATTAGCACTTGCTTAACCAAAGTAACAAGGAATTCAGTAGGTAGCTTGAAAATTGACTTCTTTACCTGTACATACATAAAGCAGAGTTGGCATCTGTCTGTCTGTTCTCTATACAAATCTTTACCGTTTGACCAATCCACACCAAATTTGGTAAATTTATTCTTTGGAACCCTGCGGATAACGTAGGCTACATATTAACCCCGTTCTATTTGTTTTGGGTGTGCAGAGAGGGGTGTAACGTCCCGTCATAAAACTGACTGCAATAATACGATAAAATGTATGTCATTTTTTATAAAATAAACTTAAAGTGCATTCACAATCACTCTAAAACTCAAAATCGACTTTTGTATATAGTCCTCTCAGTATTAGTTTTGTAGGGTTGTCTTACCTATAGTATGAGAAATGGATCTGAAGTAAATTGTAGAAGCTATAAAAATCTCAGCCTTAAAAATTATTTTACACTCGCTTTTTTTCTCTATATTTGAATTTTCTATGACAGGAAAGTGATTTTTTGGATCACTTTCAATCGACGTTTAACCAATTAAACCCGAGCAACGCCGAGTAAATTTATCTAGCAGTATATATTTTAACTAACAGGCATTTTCAGTTTATTGTTTCTCATCCGTGTGTCCATCATTTTCTACAAGATAATACAGGTTTTTTAGTACATTTGTTTCACTAAGACTTTTTCGTTGATTTCATAATAAAAATGTACGAGATATAACCATTGATACCTTCGACACAGTTGCGTAGCAAACACTTTATCAGACGATGTAAATAATAGCAATAAGACCAACTACAAAGCAAAAAGAGGACACGAAGTAAAAACAGTGTGAGAATAGCGGAAAACATTGCTATCTTCATTGTATTTATTCAATGAGAACTCTACAGAGGAGCAGGTGTTCTTTGCTAGCTTTTTTTTTTCTCTTTGGTTGTTGAACCAAAGGCTATCGATTTTGTTTCATGTGGTCAATTTATTCTTTATCTGAGGGTTTATCACTGGTCTGATGATAAAGACGTAGCAACGTCTGTTAACCAATCAGAGCACAGCAGTTTTATTTTGATGTGTTTGAATCTGATCGGCTTTTAGGTTTGAATTTATAAATGTGAAATTCTCTCCGAGGTACCTATAATTCAATAAGGATATTCAAATTATAGATATTGGTAAAAGTATTGCAATATCCAATCACGATTCAAAAGTAAAGTTGTTTTTATAGTGATGCCAATTTGGAAATCATTATTTACCAATCCTTAATCCCATATCTCAAATCGCTACAGAAGTATGCGATTTGAGAGGGTGATTAATGATCAATTATTATTTACCAATATAGCAATCATTATTTATTAATCATTAATCACCTTTCTCAAATCGCAACAGAAGCATGTGATTTGAGATGGTAAATGACACTTTCCATGATTTACCACACAGCCGGCTGTGATTTCCCAGATTGTTGCATTTTTGTTATAATCCTCGTACCAAAAGATGCTCTTACATCAAAAATTATAACTTCTACTATAAACTGTGGAAGTTTTTAAAAGGAAACGGTGCCTAAAATATTTCATTGGAACGTTTCTAATATTTCAATGGAACTTTTCTCTTCATAGAAATAATCCAAACTGAAAAGTGTCTGTAATGAAAAACCATTGAATCAATAAAAATTGCATTCTAATAGGGAGTTCGCTGGAAACGTAATGCCATCGTACTGCTGCTGCCATCTGCTGCTCAGACGGAAAACTATGCGAGATAATTCATCTGTCTGAAATAGATTCTTGGAGACAGTTAAGACTTTTTTTCACAGTAACTTTTTCCCTTTGTGCCATTGAACCAGCTTTAGTTGTCTGAATCCAGCTTAACATAGACAAGACATGAGCAGTGTTCCAAACACGATCCATTCATCTGCATCTCTTAGACATATCCTTAAAAGCCAGCAAGTACCGAAAGGCAAGATATTTTCGGAATAGTTATACTTTTGAGCTCGAAGTCTTGCCTTCGTTACCAAAACCGTACTTCAGGAGGTTTAAAAAATACTTTGACCAGACAGTGAAAAAATAATGAAACCTTTTTAAGACAATGTCAGCCTGTACACATGTCCCCTTGCATGTGTGCTCTGGACCTCAGAACCAGATTAAATAGTGGGACTTCCATAAACAAAAAAACGTGTTTCACGTACTCAGTGTAAATACTTACACAAATGTGTAATTTTGAACATTTGCATGGCTTTATTATTAGGGTTGTTCAAAGAAAGTTAAAATTGCTTGATGCATAGACCATCTCTGATAGCAGCTTAGCTTAGTGATTTATTTCTGCTTTGGCATAGGTCATCGTTAACAAGACTTGATTGTTCGTTGGAACATTTCTCATTGGTTGCTATAGAGAACGTGTTAAAATGCATGCATCTGACGTGGATACATCCAAGTCATCTCAGAGAGCTGTGATGCAGTTTCTGACAACCGAATGATATCCATTGATGGATAGTTATTAAAGTATGGCCGCGGTTTATGGTAATGTTTGAGCATCCGAATCTTCGGTTGGTGTCGAAAGTTCCATTTCGATACTAAGGATCTTCCACGTCCCGACCAACAGCGAAAGCCATCGCTGATGATTTAATTTAAATTTTATCTGAATCAATTTCCAACAATCACAGTACTTTTGTAAACGCTATTGTGGAGTACTAAACTTTAAAAGGGATCATTGTTTTGACTAATTACAAAAAAATGCATTAATGAGTTTCATAAAAGCAATTTGTCAAAATACGGAAATAGCGTCACTAAATGAAAGTAAAGATTAACAGTGTGTCTAAAACGTGTTTTCTAAGCAGATTCAGGGTTGGTAGTTGTGTTTACGTCGCACTAGAGCAATACAACGGGCTATTGGAGACGGTCTAGGATCAATCCCGAGGGGAAACATCCGTAAAACAGATTCAGAAGTTGAATCAAAGTTAATCGATGAACAATGGATTTAATACTTGGGGTAAATAAGAAAAAATAGGCTTTCTTTAAATAAATTTGTCAAAACATAACTTTTCGAGTTGTAAACTTGTTTCAAAAGTACAATTTCTGCGATTTCTTCTAGTGAAACAAATAAACAAAACTCCACAAACATCCAAAGAGCTTTAAATGCAAAGAACAGTATAAATCGAAGATGTTTCCTTCACAATTACTACGACAAGGGAAAAAAAGAATCCTTTTCTCTTCCATTCCTGATTCGTATCGGGCAGGTCTGATAATGCCTTATTGGCTTTTTCAAAACGAATTCCGATACTTAGCAGCAACTGCTTATGTACTGCTTAAAGTCCGTCTTTCTATGAATGTACTTTTATCTGAGATAAAAGAGAAACTTTGGCATTTGGATGCCTTTCTATCGATATTAATTCCAACTCGTATTTTTTTCTACTCCGAATATGTCGCATAAAAATTGTATCCATTTTATTCTGAATGAGTTTTGATAAATCGAGTGATTCCAGAGTTTTGAAATTCGTGCTCTGGCAAAGAAAATTTGTATTACTATGATGCTCTTAACGATAAATCATTATGCGAACTATATTACATGAGAGGCTTTTTCTGTCAAGCTGAGTGGGCAAGTGGAAGTGGTGTTTTTTATGATGTTACGTGCTTCCTGTACGTATACCGGACGTGAGGTCAATTGGCTTGTTTTTCGAATACGATTTCAGCACGTCGCCTATAGAAATAGAAATTCCAAAGAATGAATTCCGAATTGATGTATGATAGTTAACTGGTCAAGGCCAATTAGATAAAAATCCAAACGTCACCAAAATTGCGATAAACTATATTTTAAGGTAATCACACACACACATCATGTGAAAGCATTTGGGAAGTAAAATACTTCCTCCGTCTGGTTTGTTTATTTGCACTAAAAATTCCAGTCATACTAGCAGAATTACCCGACGTTGCTAGGTTGATTTAGTTCAATGTAGATTGGAAGTGATCATAATAATCATTTTTCTCTTTCATAGGAAAATATCAAATATAATTTAAGTATCCAGAAGAAAAACTTCCATAACTCGTTTCAGCATTTTTAGAATTTCTCCCATTTGTATTAGAGGGCCCAGTGGATATTTCAGGTAGCTAGGTAGGTAGTTAATTAACGTCGCACTGGAGGAACTCAACGGACTATTGGCAACGGTCCGGGATCAATGCCGAAGGGAAAGATCCAAATGCCCACTTCAGTAACCTTCGAGTTGTAGTCGATGCAGGCTCGGTTTCTGCCTGGGTGTATTTCTCTCTTCTGCTTTAGTAAAACTTTCCTTGTGTGCATGTCCATTACTTGATGTTATCACGTGCAGCATGTCCAAATATGGCGCTAGCGCCATAAAAACCCAATCCAATCAACCAATTTATTTTAGACACAAATGCTTGCACATATTTTATCCATGCATGTAATCTATTTCATATGCATCGCACCCCTGGTGCAAGAGTGTCACATCTAAATAAATTCAATTTTGAGTTTTGTGGCGATCATGAATATCCCTTAAGTTCATCTTCTGAAGAATTACAGTAACTCAAGTCAAAAAATAAAGAATCTTTATTATTTTAAACCTTTTAAAATGCTCATGAAATAAAATACACATTTTATAACTTGTGGCTTTCTTGCGCCATTCTAAAATTATTTAATGATAATAGAAAAGAGACAATTTAAAAGACATTTACACAAATATAACTCTTACATTTTTCAGTGTGAATTACTCGAGAACCTCAGAGAAAACTAGTTTAACTAGTAAGGACCATCTAGTAAAACAACATAATCGTATGTATATACACTACATTATTCGTAACTTAAACAATTATAATACAAGAAATGTAATAGTAAAATAAGCGAAAAAAGCAACCTTTTCCGCAGACATAATTGTGTTTTCCTTTTCTAAATTGTTTGTATGACAGGGATAAAACAGCCATCTGCACATAAAAGCAAATTAATATCGCTGCATATTCTGAATATCATGAAAATAATAATACAAGACCTGTAGAAACCAGAAGCCCACTGAAAGCAGACAATAAAAATAATGTCTGCGATGTTCAAAATGAGTTAGATAATGAAGAACTAGATGGTATAGTATTAAGGAATAGCATTTTTTTTCATTTAGTGCAGGTTGCACAAAACGATTGTGTTGGTATTGGAGAAATATATTTTTTTCTAATACAGATTTATAATATCTGTAAAAAAGTTAATTACACCCTGAGCCATAGAAATCTAAGAATTTCCTTTAGAAAAATTAGGGATGGAAATTTTAAAAAATATAATATCTATCTAGAGGTTTAACTTAAAAAAGGAATAATTATAACTATAAATATTTTTAGTAATAGTTAACTCAGTCCTAACAGACTAATTCAAAATGATGAAACATAACTATGTTTTTTCAAGGTGAAGCAGAATTTAATTTATTTTATTCAAAGTATTTTATAGATTTAGAATAATAAACTATTTATTTCGTTAAAAGCAATATTATTTATATTTTGGAAGAAAAATTAGAGTAGAAACTTCGTGTTAAAATAGACTATACAGATTAAAGAAAATTTTGGTTAGTTACTTTAAAAGGACGTTTTTTTTTATTTTTGGAATAATGCAAATGTCAAGATCCGTTCAGTCAAGACCACCTATTCCAAACTGAGCTTTTCGCACGTAGAAGACAGTTTTATTTCATAGATTTTCACACAAGATCAACATGTAAACCATATTGAACATTATTATAGAAATCATTTGTGTGTTGTGTTCACTTAAGTGCTAAAAGTCATGGGATAACTATCTAGTATCGTGTAGGAACTACTTTAACCCGGCGAAATGCAGCAACTCGACGTGGCATCGATTCCACACGTAGCCGAACTTTCGGACAGATGTTGAGCCATGCCCTCAATAGTCACCTACAGTTCCTTGATATTAGTAGGTGCAGAATCTTGAGTGTGAATGGACCTTTCTACGTTGTTCCATAAATACACTATTTGGTTCCACCACCAACAGGAAATATAAGTAAACTGAGCATTGCTATTGAGAGGAGCTTCAAACAGTTTGACCAATATGTGGACTAATAGTCACGTGATTGCTCTGTGAAAAATCGACTTGGTTGGCCTATTTAACATCTTTTCACCTCGATTATATATCATGACTGGGTAGATGCATGAATTCGCATTACCATAGAGTGGCTACAAAAACGGTGAAATCGCCAAACTCTATTATGCCGCGTGGATCAATCAGATGATGAATCAATGGATAGGCATTTTTTACCGTCCCGTGGACCAATCAGATGATGAATGGCAGCAATATCATATTGTGTTGCTCCGCAATGTGACGTAAATTCAATTACTTACCTACCTATCTAAGGTATGTAGTTAATTAACTTCGCACTGGAATAACACAAAGGGCTATTGACGACGGTCAGGGATCAATCCCGAAGCCTATCTATCTAATTTTTTGTGTGTGACATAGTGTCTTATGCCTCCTAAGTGCAGATATATTTTATAAAAATAATACTGTTAGCTATTCCACATTCCATATTTCATCTTGCACTACCAATTTAACCAAACCTTATAGTTCGTCCCATAATGGTCGACCATTTTAAAAGACCAAACAAGTATTAGTTAATCCTCTGAGAGTTACGAGATTTTCTAGTTATGTATTATTGCTTTGTATATAAATGATCGGACCTCATAATTGCATTGGTGTCGCAGAGCGGACAGGATGTATTTAGATATGCTACAAATAGTCGTGACCTGTCATCAATCAAAACTTTGCTGTTAAGGCTCCACTTGGGATCTCGATTGGAATTTGAATCATCATTAGTTGCTCCCAAGATTTTCCAACAGCTTTGTCTGATGTTCACTGCTCACATTTAAATTAATTGTATACATTCTTATTCCTCTATGAGCTCACGAGATTTCCGAGTAGTGTAATATTGCTTTTTCCCCTCAACCGCATAATGAGTAAATAACCACATAGATTGGTCGAAAGAATCCATGGAAAGATTCTATCTTCAAGGTCAAAACTCGTTAGAAGTCATGCAGGGAAGACCGCATGTTGAAGAACGAATATACAGTGAGCCATAAAAAAGCATTGGGGAACAACCAACTTTCAATAATTTCATGGAAAAAATGTATATTTTTCTTAAGGTAAAATATTTTTCGTTACATAAAATGTCAAAGGACTAAACTAGATCTATTTATACCAAGCAAAAAATAAAATAAAAGAAATATTAACTTATATACTGTGTTCGTAATGTAAAATGTCAAAAAGTATTGGGTTACTTCGGATTAAATTAGTTTTTCCTTCAGTTAAAATAATAAAATATATACCTTTTCGGACCCAATTTACGTTTCGTGGCTTCTTTCAATCTATTTGGCATTGCTTTTAAATGATTTTCACAAATTATTGTTTCTTTTTTCTCCATTCTGAAAGGAGTTGTTTTCAAAGTTAATTTTCGTATGAAATTTTAAATGTGTTAATTCTGCATTGCAGATAATCTCAAATATTTTAATAGGATTGAAATCTGAACTTTGTGCTCAGGCGTAATGATCACTTAGGACGTGGTATAGGGTCTAATAATTCTACAAATATGGACATTATGAGTCGGATCGTTATCGGATAAAGTTTAAAATTTGACGATAAGCTATTTTTTAGCACTTTCTCTTGACTTTTTTCAGAATACTTAAATTTACATAAATTTGACTCTTTTACAGTCAATCAAATGTCAATTCTAACACCAAGAAAACACTAATGCAGCTTAAGACCATTTACTATAATCACCACGCCATTGTAGGCGTAAGAGTTTTCAGTTCATTTTAAGTATGGTTCTCCCATCACCAAAACAATATTGAATTTAGATTCATCTATAAATATAATCGAGTTACAGAATTCTAGATGATTAATGTCTTAGCGATTTCTATGCGTAAACCCTTTATCCGTTTTATTATTATACGATTTTATTCTAAATACTCAACCATGAAAGTCGAATTTTCTTACAATTTTAACATTACAGGACTTTTTAAACAAACGTTTACATACAAACATACAAAAGTCAATTTAACTTGTCTGGTTTAGAGATAACTGATGTTCCTGATGATACACCTCCCTTCCCATTCATTGACACATTTTGGGCCGCGTTTGTTCATTTTGTTCTTTATTTTCAATTAATTTGTCTTTTGATACTTAAAAATTAAATTATTGATAGTGGATTTGCTTACATTCAATGTTTCTCTGATATTATCCAGATTTTCCTCCATTCCGGTGAAATGGTAACTCTTCTAACATCGAAAGAAATATTTGATTTTTCGAACCCATACCTCCAAATTTGTTGTAAAAATACTTGAATTTACCAATTTCGTATTTATAACCTTTTTAAATAATAATTTAATAGGTTGTTCCTAAAAATTTGCCTATTTATTGCAGTTTTTCCAGATTGCCCCAATATTTTTTGGCCACTATTTCATTGTGAATAAAAAATGTGCGAAATATTTTATTTGTTAATTTAATTTAATTTTAAACAGTCCATTTATAAGTGACCTACTGTAGTCAGATTGGAAGAGTAGCAGATTAGCAACTGGAGGGTTGCTAGTTCAACCAGGACCATCAAAGACCGTCGTGTACATCTGATCTCACATGAAACTCACCTTAAACCTGCCATGGCCTCAAATATACTCACGTTGGCATGGTGTGGAAGTTTGGAGAGTGAAGTGCCAGCTCAGATGTTGACCTCGTCATCTGACCGTTGTTCAAAATTACGAGGTGTTGTCCTCGGATCTTTCCCTTCGGGATTGATCCCGCTACTAGCCCGTTGTGTTGCTCCAGTGCGACGTTAATTAACTACCTACAATTCCAAGGGAAAATAAGTTTCCTGCAATCAAAAGAAATGTTTAATTTTTATGGGGCCTATACTTCCAAACTTATTGTGAATACGTGAATTTACCAACTTCGTGTTTAAAATCTTTTTTAACCCTTCAAGTGGTTTCGACGAGATATTTCGTCATACAAGACCTACTTTACTCATGACGAGATATTTCGTCATACAAGACCTACTTTACTCATGACGAGATATCTCGTCATCAAGATACTGTCGATTTTTATGATTGCGAGATCCCAATCTGGCCCGTTTTCTTCTCATGACGAGATATCTCGTCCATCAGGATCTAGTCCTTACAGACACCTGTTCGAGACAAACGCCAGGAGGGTTAAAATATAATTTAATAAGTTGTTCCAAGAAAGTTACCTATTTATTGCATTTTTCCAGACTCCCTCAGTACATTGTTGACCACTACTTTCACGGTGACTATAAAAAAATGTAAATTCACCCTCCAAGTGATTTCAACGAGATATCTCGTCCATCAAGACATGTCCAATTTTGCTAATGACAAGATATGTCATCATCAAGATTTGCCTTTTTTTCGTGGCGAGATCAAGATCTGGTCAGTTTTTTCTCATGCGAGATACCTCATCCATCAAGAACTGGTCAGTTTTACCTCAGATACCTCCACGAGCCAACTACCCAGAAGGATTAATAAGTTCAATTTAATTTTAAACTTTACAGTCTATCTGTAGTCCTAAAGAACTGAATGAAATGGTTGATTGTTTTGGGGTTTTATAGTGCAAGGACCTTATTTAGCCATGCTGCGCCAGATACAAGACGTACAATATCAAGTACTAAACATATGCACACACAATGAAAGTTTATTGACACAGAAGAGAGAAATAAACCCAGGAAGGAATGCATCAAGCAGGAATCGAACTGCACAGACTAGAACTCGAAGGTTGCTAGCGCAGTGGACAAACCCACTGAGCCACGACGGCCCCCTGAATGAAATAGAAAAAATAGTTTCGGTGAAATAGGACTGATTTTTATTTGAATGTTTGATTATTTGTCGTGCTCCAATACTTTTTAATTACTGTACCCTCTGTACTGTTAATCCCTCAGAGAATTAAGAGGTAGGTAGATAGTTACTTTTATTCAACATCACACTGGAGCAACACAAAGGGTTATTGGTAACGGTCCGGGATCAATCCCAAAGGGAAAGCTCCGAGACAACACCACGTAATTTTGAACCATGGTCAGATGACGAGGCAACACCCGAACTGGCGCCCCACTCTTCCACACCACGCCAACTTGAGGACATTTGAGGCCACGACAGATTTAAAGTACACCGGCACACTTTGTGTACGACAAGAGAAGAAAGGGATGGATATTATAAGAATAAAATTTATTCCATCTTTCACTGCCATTTTAATCAAACCACACAATTTCCGCCGTAATGGTCGACCATTTCACAAGACCTTTCCCAGATGCCGTCGTTTATGTGACTCGATCTTCCCACTCAGCGCATCATACCCAAACGCATTGATTTATGGGCGAGTAAAATTATTCCCAACCCAAACTGATCCCGATACTGCTCCCCGGAATACGCCGCCAGAATCACGATCGGCCGGAGCCGATTCAGCAAACATCAATAATGGTTACTACCGAAGAGACGGATGAAAAAGAGCGCTTGCTGAATAATCGAGCGCCGCTGCTTCCTCGCAGAGCCGAGGCGGGATAAAGTGACTATTCTTTCCGAGGGATGTTTTCTTTCAGGGCAGTAAGAGGAGCTGGATTCCCTCAATACGGTAGAACAGTGGTTCGCAAGCTCTTTGGTTCAAGGATTCCCTAGGAACCGGAATTTTCGCGAACCCCTTAGGATTATAAAATTAAATAGGGCTCATGAGACTTGCATAAGTATGTAATGATCCTTATTTTTCATTTTAGTATTGAGAGTAAAATATTTAGATCCATGCTAAATACACTGGTGTTCAAAATTAAGAGAATTTACATATTTTGTCGGGTTTCTCGAAGAAAAGTACTGAACGAAAGGTAAAACTAATGCTTCCAAACAGAGATACAAATTTTTAGTGTCGAATACGTAAGCGTACACGTGCGTGTGGGCGGTGCATTTAGAGGAACAGGCTTTCTAAAGTGACAATTTCCGCGCTTCGTTCGCTCGCACACTCGACGAATTTCGTGGTGTTTTATGCGTTATTCGGTGAAATTCAAAACCAAACAGTTAAAATGAATAACCACCAACGTTTGGATGACGGAATAATGTGGCGAATCGTCGGGAGACTGGAAGCAGGGCAGTCTTAAGTGCAGAATGATACAGAGTTGAATGTAACGCCCAGCGTCGTGTCCAACTTATGGAAACAGTTTAAGGATACCAGATCCGTAGAGAGAAAGCCTGTTCAAGTTCGTCCAAGACCCACGACGGCCAATGAAGATCGATATTTGTCCATTACAGCGAGGCAAAACAGGAGTGCAACAGCTTCTCAGCTCTCTCATGACCTTCATGTGGCCACAGGAAGCCCAGTTTCAAGGATTACTTTTTCCAGAAGGCTACATGAGATAAATCTGTTTGCAAAATCTACTGTTTACGACCAACTGTTTGTGTTGAGTCTTTCGCACGATCATGTGTGTGTACCATAACTGTTGTATGGTTATTTTTTGTATTATTTCAACCTATGTACATAACTAATTTCATTAAAATATGTCCAGTAGTTCTGGAGATAATCGCCCAAAGTGAAAAATTCTCTTAATTTTGAACACCAGTGTTGATTAATGTTAAATAGTTTGTTTAACCCTCTAAATGGTTTCGACGAGATATCTCGTCCATCAAGATCTGACCAATTTTGCTAATGATGATATATCTCGTCATTAAGATTTGCCGATTTTTTCATGACGAGACTAAGATCTGGTCAGTTTTTTCTAATGACGAGATATCGCATCCATGAAAATGTGGTCAGTTTCGTTGATGGCGAGATACCTCGTTGAGACAACCACCAGGAGGACTAACAGAAAACGGTAAAACTTCACATTAGGGATTAATGATGACAGAAAAACTGGAGTTCTGAAATGAAAAACTAATATTCTACAAACATATTTACTAATCATTCAAATTAAAAGGCTCTTAACGGCAAAATTATAATATTAATGACATTAAAATATATGCATGAATCTTAATGTAAACAATGAAAGTGACTGCTTTTCAGCCCTTAGATCAGAAATGTTTGGTTTGTATACACTACCTGACATTGAAAATGCAACACCCAGAAGGAGTGCGCAGAACTGGATGAAATTTACAGGGTAGACGCAGCTCACCGAGATATGTAAATGATGCAAACTGCGCAGCTGTCCCGCGCACGGCGAGTGAAAACCAGGGAAGGAACCTGCAAAAGTGGTCAGTTTCGCGCCGCTCTGTTTGCCAGGTAAATCAAGTTGCAATTTGTTTTTGTGTCTCAGAGGAAACGTCTAGTAGCGGAGAATGCCAGGACGCCGCCAATCAAGACAGTTCCAGCAAACACACGACTTCACGAGGGGTATGGTGATTGGCCTCAGAAGGACAGGTTGTTCCATACGTCAAATCTCAGCAGATACCCACTTATACGCGTTCACGGTGCACCGATTGTGGCACAGATGGTTGGACCAAGGGAATTTGGCACGTTTGAGGGGTTCCGGTTCAGCCAGAGTGACATCAGCACGCGTGGACCGACGCATCTGCCGGCAAGCATCGGCGGCCTCGCAAGCCACGTCTGTCGCCCTTTTGCAGCATGTGCAAGACACCCTTGTTGCTCCCATATCGTCCAGGACCATTAGCCGCCGATTTATCGCTGGCGGCCTGCACTGATGGCGCCCGTTGAGACGACTACCATTGACCCAACAGCACAGACGTCTCCGTTTGCAATGGTGTCGGGATAGAGCCACGTGGACGACGGAATGGCACAGGGTGGTGTTCTCAGACGAGTCACGCTTCTGCTTTAGCAATGACAGTCGCCGTGTACGAGTCTGGCGCCGACGTGGTGACAGGGCCAATCCGGCCGCATCTGTGGAACGCCATACCGCGAGACAACGCGGTATAATGGTTTGGAGCGCCATCGCCTACGATAGCAGGTCACCTCTGGTCCGTATTCAGGGCACTATGACGGCCCAACGATACGTGGATGACGTGCTGCAGCCGGTGACACTACCTTTCCTTCAGGGGGTGCCCAATGCCATTTTCCAGCAGGATAACACCCGGCCGCACACGGCACGCATCAGCCAACATGCCCTGCAAGGTACTCAGGTGCTTCCTTGGTCAGCTGTCTCCTCTGATCTCTCACCTATCGAACATTTCTGGGACGTCATTGGACGTCGCTTACATGCGTTGCCACCGGCACGTTCAGAAGACGAACTCTGGCAAATGGTTGACAGGGAATGGGCAGCCATCCCTCAGGACACCATCCGCACACTCATTGCGTCTGTACCTAGACGTGTTGCTGCCTGTATCGCCGCTCGCGGTGGTCCTACAACCTACTGATCAGACGTTCTTGCTGCTCAGTGGCAAGGTGTATAATGCTGCAATAAAGATCACTTATTGCTCGTTGCTGTCTCTCTTTGTTTGCCGAATTTCATCACTTTCTGCCAACTCCTTCTTGGTGTTGCATTTTCAATGTCAGGTAGTGTATAATGTGGTAATTTCAATACAAAGTCATTTTCAACTTCATGATTATTTCAAATCAATAAATACTGGAATCTTCTTATTGTTTAATCCTCCAAGGGGTTTCGACGAGATCTGGTCAGTTTTTCTAGACGTGAGACCTCGTCGAGACAACCACCAGGAGGGTTGAAATTCTAAAATTTAGAATCTTAGACATAAAAGAACTCAGAATATTATAGGGAAGATATTTTCATTTTCTTTTATCCGGTAACTAGTTATACAATATAGTAATATTATGGGGTTTACTAGGAATCCCTAGCGTCGTAGGAGCTTTTATCTCATGTCTTCTCGTATAATCTCTTCTATGAAATATAACATATTAAAGTTAATCAATTTATGGTGAAGTTCAGACAAAAAATTTAAAAACTACTTGTAACTATTATAAAGCAAAAACACTTTATTGAAAGAATCACTATCCGACGGCAAGGGGGATCCCAGGGGGTTTCCCACCCTGTTCTATCCACAATCGACGGAGCGTGTCATTTAATCCTGTTTTTCTCTTGTTTTTTTCCTTGTGGCAGCATTTATTGTTACACGAATTTGAAGCGGAAATACCCTTCTCAACAAGACGGTCTTCTGGAAGCTTGAATACATTCAGGTGGTTTGTTCGAAGAGTATGGGGTGTGGGTAAGTGAAACTGCATAATTTATGTTTGGTAGGTGATATTGGTAAGTCTTTTATTTTTATTTGGGTTATTATAGTCATATGGGTTGGTTCGAGCAGGTTGGGTAGTCGTTTATTTCATGGAGGGTAGGATTGTTTGTATTACTTAGGTTATTGTGAAATTTCTCTTCAAGGGGTAAGATATGGTTTTTAACAGTTTTATAAATTTTAATTTCCCTGAAAGCTGTACAATATAATATATACCGAGTGGTCATACCACCTACAACTCGCAAGTTGCTAGGGCAGTGGGCATATCCGCTGAACCACGAAGACCCCTAAAATTTGGATGGAAATAAGATAAATAATAAGGGCAACGGACCTTATATCAGCGTTGAATGGGGCTTGATTGCTTTTTTGCATTATTTTAAAAATTTACTCTAAAAACCGCATTATATTTGGGATGGCTCAATATATATGTTTAGCGTTCTTGAGCAAGGATAGGTAGGTAGTAGAATCAACGTCGCAATCAAGCGACACGACGGACTATTGTTGACCGTCCGAGATCAATCCCAAGGGAAAGATACGATTACAACAACCCGTAATTTTCAACCACGGTTCAAATGACGGGGTCACACCTGATCTGGTACCCACTCTTCAAACTTCCACATGCCAACATGAGGATATGTGAGGCCACGACAGATTTAACGTGCACCAGCCCCCACATGTACGACGGTCTTGGGTTGGATCGAGTTTCAAACTCGCAACCCTCCGGTTGTAATCCTCTACTCTTCCAACCGGGCTACCACGTCCCTCATGAGCAAGGGAAAATTGCCACATACATACCAGTATATTTCTTACACATATCTTCGATTCAATGTAATAACCCGATAACAAAGTATTTTTACCCCTCCCTCATTGGAGACGGATCGTAAAGACGCAATCCAAGAAACTAACGAGGTCCCGAACACACGCCGTATCCGATTTTCCAACCGAGTGACTTTTATTTATGAACACATACGTGGAGGTTGCCCCTAATCCTAATGCGAATTTGTCTCAGATCCCGAGTCATACATTAATGCAGGATAAATAGGGAAGTCTAACGTCCGCTCGTGTATCTTTGCTGAAGGCTTAAGCAATCGTTCATTCCCCACTAAGCTGGGAAAATTGTTCATCTTTCTATGGCGTTTTGTTTCTCTTTCTGCTGATGTGGTTAGTTAGGCAAAAATAATGCTTCGGCTCAGTTTTGGTAATGAAAAGATTTTCATTTAGTATGGTTTTCGGGAATACTAACAAAATGGGTACGCCATGCTGGTTTGGTTTATCGTTCTATGGTCATCTTATGCTATTGTTCATTCCCGATATGCTGAAAAATTGTTCATCTTCCTATGGCGTTTTGTTTCTCTTTCAATTCTGCTGAGGTGGTTAATTAGGCAAAAATAACGCTTCGGCACATTTTGGGTACTAATGAAAGTATTAATTTAATATGGCATTCGGGGATACTAACGAAATTGATATGCCATGCTGGTTTGGTTTTGTTTGTCGCTCTATGTTCATCTTTTGCTCTATGTTCATCTATTGTTCATTCCCGATAAGCTGAGAAAATTGTTCATCTTTCTATGGCGTTTTATTTCTTTTTCTGCTGATGTGGTTAGTTAGGCAAAAATAATGCTTCGACACACTTTTGGTAATGAAAAGGTTTCCATTTAGTATGGTTTCCGGGAATACTAACGAAATGGGCACGCCAAGCTGGTTTGGTTTATCGTTCTATAGTCACCTTTTGCTATTGTTCATTCCCCGCTAAGCTGGGAAAATTGTTTATCTTCTTATGGCGTTTTGTTTCTCTTTCAATGCTGCTGAGGTGGTTAATTAGGCAATAATAACTCTTCAGCACATTTTCGGTAATGAAAGTTTTCATTTAATATGGCATTCGGGGTATACTAACGAAATTGATATGCCAGGCTTGTTTGGTTTTATTTGTCGCTCTATGTTTATCTTTTGCTATTGTTCATTCCCCGCTAAGCTGGGAAAATTGTTCATCTTCCTATGGCGTTTTGTTTCTCTTTCAATTCTGCTGAGGTGGTTAATTAGGCAAAAATAATAATGGTTTAGCTTGTCGCTCTGTGGGTCGTCTCTTGCTACTCAAGAATTAATACGACCGGGAATGGAATGGATTATATTGGACTTTCGATTTTATGACGCTTGGTCCAAAAACGGGCATGTTACGATAATTATACCGGTGCTTAAGGATTAGAGTGGATTCCGAACCATTACGAACATCCATACCAAGATCTGCATTCGAACTGTTGGACTAAACACACCATGCAAAATCACGTGTAAAGTTCGACTTGTAAAAACAATACATTTTACAGCAGCTATTTAGCCCTCAAAGTGATTTCGACAATATATATCATCCATCAAAATCTGATCAATTTCGCTAGGTCATCAAGATACTGCTGATTTTTTGTATGATGACAAGATAAAGATTTCCCAGTTTCTTTCTCGGACGACGAGATATCTCGTCCATCAAGCTCTGGTCAAATTTACTAATGACAAGATACCTCGTCGAGACAACTTAATAAATATGCAATGATATTCTCATAGCTTTGTCGGGAAGAAGGAACCTAATTTGATAATTTGTGCTTTTCTTTATTTGAGGGCCTTTTTCCTTTTAAAGACGTTTTTAAGACAGGCCACAGTAGCCCAGTTGGTAGAGTCGCGGATAAGCAATCGGAGGACTACGAATTCGAAACTCGATACAACCTTAGACCGTAGTTTACATGGGGGTGCATGTTAAATCAGTCGTGGCCTCAAATGTCCTCACGTTGAGGTGGTGTGGAAGTTTGGAGAGTGGAGAGGCAGCTCGGGTGTTGATCTGGTCATCTGATCGTAGTAAAAAATTTACGGGTGTTGTCCTAAGATCTTTCCTTTGGAGATTGATTCCGGACCATCACCAATATCCCACTGTGCGACGTAAATTCAACTACCATACAAATTGAGAACCAATAGGTTAGAGTCATAAACTATGAAATAAAGCTTCGTATGTTCACAAGACATACTTTCTCTTTAATTTCTAGAATGTCTCTTCATAGAAACATTCTATCGTGAGAAAATACGTCCATTTATTTTTCCTTCCCTAGAAGGAAAGGTATAAGTGAAATTCCATTTGTATCGATTTTAGTGGTCGCTATAAACCAGATGAAGTCAACCAAATCGTACTTTTCGCAGACGAAGCGTCGGCACTAAAGACAATAATAAAAACCAGGCTACCTAAAAATCGATTCTCGAGATATAGTACTAGCAATTGTTAAACCATAAGAGAAATATACGTTCAGAATTGATTTCTTTTCTTTTAAATGCTTTAAATCTAATAAGGTTGTGTCAAATATAAGGTGGGATATATATGATGACTTTATGACCACTGCAAGAGATTTTCAGTGTAAACAAACCAGGCGGTCTACGAAGATTTTACTTTTGATGTCCAAATTCTCTCGCATGATTCTATCGGGGTTACCTTAAAATGTAGCTTATCGCCATTTCGAAACGTTTTGCGTTGAATCTAATTGGAGAATACCAATCAACTATCATTTATCAATAAAGGATTTATTCTTTTGAATTCTTATAGTCAAAGTGCTGAAAGCGTATTGGGAAGGCAAGCCAACTGATATCATGTTCAGAATACGTACAGAAACACATATCCCCACAGAGAAATACCACTGCCACCTATACTTAGTAGGGGCCCGTTTGGAAGAGTAAAGGATTTGCAACTGGAGGGTTGCGAGTTCGAATCCAACCAAAGACCGTCGTGTTCAAAGGGGGCTGGTGTACGTTAAATCTGTCGTGGTCTCAAATGTCCTCACGTTGGCGTCGTGTGGAAGTTTGGAGAGTGGGGTGCTAACTCAGGTGCGATCTCATCATCTGACCATGGTTCAAAATTACGTGGTGTTGTCCTTGGATCTTTCTCTCGGGTTTGATCCAGGACCGTCGCCAATAGCCCGTTGTGTCGCTCGATTGCGACGTTGATTTTACTACCTACTTATTAGAATTAAGCTCTAGAACATTAAACATAGATATTGAGTCGTCCCAAAAGTAATGCGGTTTTAAGAGTAAATTTTTTTAGATAATGCAAAAAAGCAATCAAACCCCATTCGACGTGTAATGTGTTTACCCTTTACCCTTAACATGCAAACTGTACTTTTGTATATATAAGGCCGAAGTTATTTCATCTAAAAAGGTACATATTAGTAGGATTATTTATTTATTATGACGGAAGTTATTATTTTCGTGTATTCATATTAGTCTCAGCAGTTAGAAATAATTTTCAAACTTATTTGTAGTATTAGTTACATTTTTAACATGTTTGTGTTTGATAACTTCTTCATACAGCTTGTTTTGATTTATTCTATCATTGCTTCGTTTCGCATTGTGTGGGGGAACTGAGGAGCCTTGACCATAGAGGAAACTTGACTCATCCCTGAATTTTGATGTGTTTTAGTGTTTTTTAGTTTCATAAAGGGTTTTGAGGAGCCAAAGCAAGCTTCTGGGGCACTCAATCATCCTAACTTCCTAGTCTAAAAAAAGTGTTGAAATATTCAACTTTAAGTGCTGTTTTAAACCTGAAAAGTAGAGTTTAGACATATTTTGTAAGATTTTCTCAAAACGAGCAATGGAATTGCAAATAATGCTGAAAGATCAAGCTTCGGTTCTAGACATCAATTTTGAGCATAGAATTAGGGTTTAAATAACTATATGATTTTCTTTACAATGGCCAATTAACGAAGTCAATTACAGTTTATTAATTAAATTTATTTTTCTGTCTTATTTTTCTGCAAATCCAACAATTATAATAGTGTGATATGTATGGGATAACCATATTTAAATTGATCTAATTAAAAACTAAATATACCACTTTATTAAATTCACTATATAATTTTACGGCCTAAAGATTTTTAAAAATTGAAACTACTATATTTAATGGTTTTATTAGGCTTGCAATGCTAAAAATAGAAATGAAACAAATTTTATATCTTAATCACTTCCTTTTTGCATAGATAAGCCTCTCTCAATGAGAGATTTGACCCCTTGAGGGGTTTAGAAAAATAATACCTTAAGTATCTAAAGCATATGTTTTCAAATTATAAGATATATTCAACTTGAAATTCTACATAAGTTCACTCATAGAACTTATACAAATAAAAGTTAGAAAAATATATTTCTTTGAAAACGTGCTATTTCTCAAAATATTCTGTCATTGGTTGCTTGAATATATATATATATATATATATATATATATATATATATATATATATATATATATATATATATATATATATATATATATATATATATATATATATATATATTATTTAGTATCGATAAATGAAGTTTAATCCTCAAATTTCTTTGGTGTCTCAAATTCTTCCCGTTTGTTCCCAAACTCTTTAATATCGGCCATTGTTCTGCTCTGCATAAAAATTATTCAGGTGCAAGAATTCAAGCAACCAATGACAGAATATTTTGAGAAAATTGCACCAGAACCAAATTCAACATGCGCTTGGCAGACAAGTGGGTAGGTACTGCCATCTATATGTAATGAGAAATACTACGATCATAAAAAAATTTCCAATACATATATTCACAGGGCCGCGTTGACCCGGTTGGAAGATTAACGGACTAGCAACCGGAGGGCTGCGAGTTTGAATCCAACCAAAAGACCGTCGTGTACAAAGGGAGGCTGGTGCACGTTAACTCTGTCGTGGCCTCAAATGTCCTTACATTGGCGTGGTGTGGACAGAGACGTAACTAGGCTATTTTCCACACGGGGCAAGAACTCGACTTGGCGACCCCCACCAACTAAACCAAAACTCTCCCCGACAATATCTGATATCGCCACCACACATTAATTCCACTAGTCCAAAATTTTTTATTAAACTTAGATGGTAAATGCTTGATTTCAAAGGTAAATAGATTAATTTGCAGCAATTTCATTTTTTGTACAAGATAAAATACCTAATTAATTCTAAGATATTTCATTGACAAATAATCTAAGAGTAGCATGTTTGGTATATTCTTTCATACTTGTAATCGCTGCAAATGAAATGAAAAGGGTTTTATCAAATGATATCGGGATATGTGTTGGCTGCACCAAAATCAACAGACTGTTGCTTTAGAATAGGATATTTAATTATGATAAATACAGAGGCTGTTCGGATAATTTTTGAATGACTTTGATGAGCTGTAAAAAAAATTGTATGCTACGAAATAATTTTATTTTCGCAGCAGTTAAATAGTTAAAGTATAACCTATCGTCTGCTAACTCAGAATTTTGTTTACTTTCAAAATGACGCTTTTAAATAAGCAATGGATGGAAGGCTATGTTTACGCTTTTTCCGAAGAGAATTATGCTTATTCAATTATTCAAAAACGCTGTAAAAGTCATGTTTTTTCTATATCTAAAGGTACGATAAGTAATATTATTAATGAGAAAGGAATAAACGCGTAAAAGTGGAAAAATACTTCCAAATACGTATCCAAAAAAAAAGAAATCTCCACGACATACTGCAGAAAGCAGAGCTCGCTGCAGAATTCTGTATGAGAAGCATTTAGCTGGAGAAAGATGAAAAAATGTTGTGACAATAGACGAGGCGTGGGTCTATTTAAAGGATTGAAATAAAAAAGAACAATTTTTTATCATAAAAGAGGAGAAAATCTTAAAACGTGGTTCAACTTTGTAACTTTAACGTGAGAACTTTCTCTAAGAGATTTATGATTGTTGCCGGTTTTGCATATAATGGAAAATTAAAAGTGAAAAGAGGGGGGGAAATGTAAAAATCAACTCCCACATATTATCAAGACTACATTTTATCCCCAATATTCGAAAAAGAAATACCATATCTTTACCCACAGTGCCAACAATCAGTTGAACTGCATCAGGATAAAGCAAGCAGCCACACATCTAAATCCACTATTAAATTCTTGGAAAAAATGGAACAAGAAACTGGTATCAACTCAATACCGTATACTGATATTCCTGCTAAATCTCCAGATGTCTCACCCATGGACTTTTGTGCTTTTGAACTTTTAAAAAGAGCATTATCGAAACGTCGACCGAAAACCATTCAAGGGGATTTAGGAAAACTGGAATAAGAATTAGAAATAACAGATTTTACTCAAGTTATTTTCTTGAGTATTATATTTAGACATTTTATACAATCTCTTAATCTATTGACAAAATGTGAAAAAAATTAATTTAAACACAGAAAGCTTGAATCAAAACTTAACTTTACGGGCTTTTTTGGCTGCAAACATTTTTTACAATGTCCTCAAAAGATAGCTTTGAAGCTAACTTGTGCTCTATTGATATGATGCTCAGGTTGGTTAGTCGTTATATTGTCCGTTTCTGAGGTAATTTTTTATGATATTTAGTTTGCTAAAACTCCTTTCATTTGAGGCGACTAAGACTGATATTGTGAGGGAAATTCTCAACGCTTGTCAGAATGTTGGTGGACGCGTCTTCAAGTCCGTTCTTATATATTATTAGAAGACCTAATGGTGTAGCCGTTTTCATATTAGGGCTTAAATCCAAGGCATGATACTTAAAATTCTCCACTTCTATCGCCAGCTAGTCCTTGTCTGTCTTCTTTATATGTGATAGCTAACTCAAGTGCCTGGTTCTTCAATTCTTCTCCATTCATTGTTTCAAACCGAGCTCCATTGAGGAAACTAAATAAACAATTCAAGTTCTGAATGACTTGAAACCTTTGCCTCAGTTCATTCAGAATCCGATCTATTATTTGTATAATCAATAATCTGAACTCTTTTTCTTCTGAGAATTCATAGCTTTCAACTTCGCCCTTCTCATCAAACACCCGCTTCTTCCTCCTCCGTATTTCTTTAAAAAGAGGATCTAGGTTAAGCTTTCCTGCTATTCCTTCACATTCTGCATTTAGTTCCTTTTATAGTTTTTGTAGTCTACTAAGTCTTTCCTCTTCATTTTTCATCATACGTAGATATCTATAGGAAAAAATACTCGGCCAATTTAGCCCCCCCCCCAATCCGGGGCCCAGGGCAGATGCCCCGTCTGCCCCCCTCTAGTTACGTCTCTGGGTGTGGAAGTTTGGAGAGTGGGGTGCCAGCTCAGGTGTTGCCTCGTCATCTGACCGTGGTTCAAAATTACGTGGTATTGTCCTCGAATCTTTCCCTTTGGAATTGATCCTGGACTGTCACCTATAGCCCGTTGTGTTGCTCCGGTGTGACGTTAATTAAAATACCAATTACCATTACCATTAAATTATGCATTAGTTTGAAAAAAGAATTAAATTTAATTCCACAAATATTATATTTGTAATTGTATCAGGTAGGTATTTTATTAGAGTTGCACTGAGCAACAGGGCCGCGGTGGCCCGGTTGGAAGAGTAACGGACTAGCAACCGAAGGGTTGCGAGTTCGAATCCAGCCAAACACCGTCGTGTACAAAGGGGGCTGGTGCACGTTAAATCTGTCGTGGCCCCAAACGTCCTCACGTTGGCGTGGTGTGGAAGTTTGGAGAGTGGGGTGCCAGCTCAGGTGTTGCCTCGTCATCTGACCGTGGTTCAAAATTACGTGGTGTTGTCCTCGGATCTTTCCCTCTGGGATTGATCCCGGACCGTCACCAATAGCCCGTTGTGTTGCTCCAGTGTGACGTTAATTGAAAAATACCAAAATACCAAATATGCACTGAGCAACACAACGGGCTATTGGCGACCGTCCGGTATCAAACCCGAAGGGAAAGACCGAGGACAACACCACGTAATTTTGAACCACGGTCAGATGACGATGTCACTCCTGAGCTGGCACCCCACTCTCCAAACTTCCACACCACGCCAACGTTAGGACATGAGGCCACGACATATTTAACGTGCACCAAGCCGCTTTGCACACGACGGTCTTTGGTTGTATTCGAACTCGCAACCCTCCGGTTGTTACCTGTAATTATATCAGAATCGTAAGTAAAATATGTGATGTAAACTTGATTGAGTTCACATTTTCCGACTTCTGTGCTTGATCTCAAGGAACCCTTATTATCACCACACCAAAAAATCATTGTAAAAAACTTCAATATTTCGTAGTTTTAAAATTACTTCTAATTTATTAACATTTGGGATAAAAAGTGCAATGATCGTAACTGTGATGCTTCCAAATATTTTTTTAACGATGCACCTACAATTTTTTTAATGCTTTTTGAGGTAGGTAGTTAAATTTGTTACACTGGAGCAACACAGCGGGCTATTGGTGACGGTCCGGGATCAATCCCAAAGGGAAAGATCGAGAGCGTGGTTCGATATTACTTGGTGTTGTCCTTGGATCTTTCCCCTTCGGGTTTGATCCCGCACCGTCGCCAAAGCCCGTTGTGTTGCTCCAGTGCGCGTTAATTAAAAATACCAAGGTAGGTATTTTAATTAACGTAGCACTGGAGCAACATAACGGGCTATTGGCGACGGATCGGGATCAAACCCGAAGGGGGGGGGGGGGTATTTCAATTAACGTCACACTGGAGCAACACAATGGGCTATTTATGACGGTCCGGGATCAATCCCAAAGGGAAAGATCCGAGGACAACACCACGTAATTTTGAACCATGGTCAGATGACGAGGCAACACCTGAGCTGACACCCCACTCTCCAAACTTCCACACCACGCCAACGTGAGGACATTTGAGGCCACGACAGATTTAACGTGCACCAGCCCCCTTTGTACACGACGGTGTTTGGCTGGATTCGAACTCGCAACCCTTCGGTTGCTAGTTCGTTACTCTTCCAACCGGGCCACCGCGGCCCCCTCAAACCCGAAGGAAAAATCCGAAGAGAACACTACGTAATTTTGAATTACGTACAGATGACGAGGTCACACCTGAGCTGAAATCCACATTTCACAGGTGTTCTCACTGACCAATTTGTTTCGAATACTGAATATTTTTTAAACTAGTTATACATCTATACAATTTTTTGAGCATGGAATTTCGAAAACTTTATTTGGGCAGCTCGGATGCGCAAATGACGCAGCCAAAATTACTAATTAATCATTACAACTTTAACTAGTTTAATTTTTGTGTCAATTTTGATTGGTTTTAATCAATTATATATTTTTATAATTAAAATTTGGGTAGTTCGGATGCGCAAATGATGCAGCTGAAATTTCTAATTAACGATTACATTACCTTCAACTAACCATATATTTATCAACTTTGATTATAATTTTACCAAGTTACATAATTTTTTATAATTTTTAAGTATGGTATCTCGAATTTAGAAAACTTTATTTAGGCAGCTCGGATGCGCAAATGATTCAAACTAATTAATGATTGCATTAACTTTAACTTTATAACGTTTTGTATTTGTTAACTTTTCTTATCAAATAGGGGGCTGATAATGAAAATTCTCTAAATAATTAACATGAAATAAAAATATTTTGAATTCAGACTCAAAATTTGAAATGCAATCCTCTAAGTTTTCCAAACTGTTAAAACTTCAGTGTACACATAAAAAATAAAATTAAAATGAGATTTTCCAAAAATAGAAAATCATGCATGTTTTAAGAATTTTTAAAAGTAAAACAGTATGAGTTAAAATGAAAGTTTCCATGTTTCTGTATTTTTCCAAGTTTTAGGGGTTATCTGAAATGTACAAATGTCTATTTTTCTGATATTTTAGATTTTTACACTGTTTAAATAGCCTAAAGATTGAATATCGTATTTCATGAACTATACATTTGAATACACCAATCTATATTCTTGAGAAGTTAGATCTAATAGAACTCTTTAAGATATTTCAAAATAAATCTTGACTAAAAACTGAGAAACACACAGGTAAATATGAAGTTTTATTGCAATAAATATAAATTTAGACAATGATACAAAAAATTCGTTAAAATTTCTCTATCACCAGCAGTGAACATTTCCATACAAGTTTCATAAATACAGTTGATATTGTCCAGGTTTTTTCTTATTTGAAGGCTGAAAAGATTTGTCACAAGTTGTTAGTCAAAGGACAAAAGTTTGGGAAACAATGCACAAGAAAATGTAATGAAAATATGTAACAATCGTATAATGAAATAGTTTATGTGAAATGGCAAATACATAAACTAATATCCACAAGAAAATTATTAGTTAAGATTTCAAGTCAAGAATATATGGCTTATTATGATCAGGTATATATATATTACTTTCTTAGGGGAAATGACTATAAATAATTAAAATTACAAATTAGTTATTTTTATCCATATAACTAATCAATTTACACTGAAAAAATCTACAATATATTTAAATTTAAAATTTCTGTTGAAGTATCAAAACATACAAAAAATAATCTCCTTTTTAGCCATTAAGTTTAATGAATTATTCATAACTCATCTGATTGATAATATTCATACCTGAATAAATTAGAAATTATATTCAGAAATTTTATAATGGTATAAAAATTAAACCTCCCAACAATATATGGTATATCTGTAGGACCAAATGCGTAACTAGTGCAAACTATTTACACATACACCAAACTTTCTACGCATTTTAATTGTTTTACATTTATTTATTTATTTACTTTAATTTTAAAACAGCATGTTTTAATTTTAAAAATCCAATATTTCTTCTAAAATATTTATTTTATTGATACAAACTGCCAAATATACTAAACTAAATCACACTAATTGAAAGATTATAGGGAAAAACTAAAGTACAATGAAAGTTTTAAAAAATTATATCATCCTAAATACCAAAAAATTTCATCACCCATAATTTAACAAAGGAAGACAAAACTTGGAGTTTGATCCAGCAGGTATATAGTATCAAAGACAAGTGCGTAGGATATTATAAAAGGATGTAGATATGCATGTATTATCAAAACAGAAATCATTCCAAACATTTTAATAGTACCTATTCAACCTTTGATACAAAAGTTAATTTTTCTTATGTACACAAGAGAGAATTTCCGAAATTTATAAGAACATTACAAAAACTTTTCTACCATACAAAACAAACTTAAAGTTGAACAAATTATTTCATGATGCATTCCAAAGACTGGAGCAATTGAGTACACAACACAGAAATTCAACTCCATATCAAGAGTCCAAATTATTGCTCAAGAAACACTCAATATTGCATGAACATTTTATGATATTTCACTATATATTGCATTGGTTATTTAAAACAGCTCATGTGAATCTATCACAATGCAGAACTTCATGATGAAACACAAATAATACATGTACAAATCAAAAGCTGAATATTTCAAGAAATATTTATGCAAATAAATAATTCTATCAATTCTAAAAGTAGTAAAATTAAACATTGTCTGATATAGAAATTATCAGCTAAAAGTTACAAGTACAAGGAAATTCAATTTTTCAAGAATTGGCTCTTGAAAACAGATTTCTAATAACTAAAACATGTGACAAAATTATATTCTTATGTACAGAAAGTTCCAAAAAACTATTCCTAATCCAGCGATTTTCAACCTTTTTCATTTCATGGCACTAAACTAATTACTAAAATTCTGTTGTATGCCTAAAAGTATATTATATTTTTAGCCAATCTAATAACAATAGGTATAATTTTGCTTGATTAACAAAAAATAATAGTAACTGTCTACCAATGCTTGCTCCAAAGTAGCTTTCTAAATATTATTTTTGAAACAATTCATCCATGATACTTTGTAATGAAAGATAATACTGAAAATGATTTATACGGGTAATAAAAATACAAGTACTTCAAATTATTTGTGAACACTTATCAAAAATTTAAAACTAAATAGCTCTCACACAATTTAAACCATTTCACTATTAGTAAGGCATACCAATGTCATTCTTGCAACACACTGGTTAAAAATTGCTGGTCTAACTGAATGATTAGATTTGTTTTCAAAATCACAAGAGTAAAATAATTCTTCACTGTGTAAAAAACCCAAAAGGTTTCTTTTTAATATTTCGCTACCTGCCTTTCAATAAGTTGATGCTAGAATTACTAGATTACAGTTTTAACGAATGACATGAAATTACATCAAAAATGAAACTGATGATTGATGACAAAGCTTAGTAACTACTAAATTAAGTCACAATTTGTGCCAACCTTACCTGATCAAAAGATTGTAGGTATTGGGTTGTACTTTCCATATAATTAGTACAAATTTATACTTTATAGTAAGTAGATATTATTCTTTAGTAAGTATAAGAAAATACAATTTTTTACTTTCAGTACAATGAGATCTTCAACGCATACATATTAATCCACTAATTTTAATTGACATTTTTTTCCATAAGGGATTTTGAAACTTTCTATACAGAAGCATATTTAGTGACCTGAAAACAAGGTTATGAATATTTCTTTGCTGATTATGGAAGCAATAGAGTACTTTTGTGTGCATATTTATAAAAAGTGTATATCATGAAAACTAAAAACCTTAATGCTTTCAATTTTACACAAGAAAAAGCCTAAATCTAAAAAATTTGAAATCTATTTCCAAGGATAAGTTTTATAAATTTTCCAGGAAAATTAATCCTATTGGAAAGACTCTTTTCATCCAGTTGTGAGCCTTCCTAAGCACAGTTCCATACAAAAAACATTACCCCCGACTGCTGAGTTTAGGCACAGATCTAAGTATAATTGAGTCCATTATACTCTTTCTAAACTTTTCCTCCTGCGAGCTTTGCAATGTGATATTCATAAAAAGATAGCAAATGCTTTCAAATATTGCTATGAATATATGTACTAAACTCACTGACATATTTTACAAATGTACATAATACATGTTTTGTAGGATCTTGCTTCCATTTGTACTTTTAACAAGGTTACAAATACGACAAACAAAAATAGACCTTGTATTAAATTAACACCACTGCATTGGAGAGTACTGACGCCAATGCACGCTAGACTATTTACAGAAATTCCAAGATCCATCAACAAATTGCCTCGATAAAATCACAATGCTGTTTAAAAGTTCAATTTAAAACTGTACACACTAGAAACTCCGATGTTTTTCGAGAAAGTCATACATTTGAAATTGCATAGAAGTTCTTTAGTTTCAGTTAGATTCCTCTGGCAAAATATTTGCAGTTATTATGCGGGCATTCTGCAATAAACAGAACAAATAAGTCATGCAAACACAATTGGAGCTGATAACTTATCTATCAAGTTTTTGTTTATTTATCAGAATATTTTGTAATCCTTCAAAGAGGCATAAGTAATTAATAAATTAAAGTTAGACGCAAGGTTTTCTCATAGTGCCTTTTGGCAAGTTTAAGCTTTATTAAAATCTTGTTTAGGGAGTTTCTAGTTAGTTTTCCAGTTTAAAACATTTATTTTAGATTGTGAATTTTATAATATACCCATGCAATACTCATTTTAAAGTTTAAATAAGTCATTTTCATGAGACATACAATTTGCAATATTTACATTTAAAAAGAAATCCACATCCTTATTTATCTCATATTTTGATTTGAGACATAATGCATGTATGTGCTCAGCAACCTGCAGCCTTTCCTGCATGACTTCTAATGATTCTTCTGAATGACTTCTAAATGATTCTAATGAAACTTCTTTTAACCAATGTTTGTTTCAATTATATAGATCTGTGTGTTTACCTAATAACTAAATGACATGTAAGGTAAGAGCTATAGTACACTACTCAGAAAATTTGTGATGCTCAGAGGGTTAATATTCTTACAAGACAGTGTTTTTTAGCCATGCAACAGATGCAGAATCCAATTTTTCTGGCACTAAATTAGTTCATTTCTAATAAATAGGAAATATTCATTTACTTTCGTTCTAATTCCCTGCAAGTTAACTGCCATTAAGGCTTGGGCTTTACTCGAGCCTAACTAAGTTAACTTTTATTGAATGTGAAGTAGATGTTTAATTATATTTTTTGTGATTACAGCCCAACAAATTTATAAACAATGCTTTCTTTAGTTATACCTTTCTTACCTTCTTTAATTTAATTGAGAAAAACATCATCCGATAAGAATGTACAATACTTTTAAACATAAACATTGAAACAATTGCATGACACACGAGTTTGTTCATTAAAAACTAACACAGAATCAACAGATCTGTCTGCATTATGTGCAACGACTGGGGCCTTTTGTGGCATATAAGGCCTATTCTTGGTTTTAAATAAGATTTGAATGTAGCTACTATAAACTGAGAAAATACTTAACTGCATGCCAATTTTAACTACCCCATATACAATTGTTTTTAATTTTTACAAGCTACTCAAAAAGCTTTAGAAATAAAAGCTATCAGTGTTGAATGAGTATAATTTAGTTAGAAATTGTCAAAATAGTAACCTGCTTCATAATTATAAAAAAGAATTGTTCCAAGACAATTTCAACAAGACAAAAAAAATAGCAAATTCAGAGAACCACAAGAAAAATATTTTGTCTTCGAACAATGTATGAAACCATTAAATGAATTGAAGCCACATTGGGACAAAAATATTTAAATACTTTCAAAATAAGTGGAATAAAGTTATTCCAACAAATACCCACATTTCTTTCTGTTTAAATTTCAATCTGAATCATTACTAATTGAAAATATCGTACATGTAACAATTTCTCAAAGCAGAAAAAATTGTAATTACCATAGTAAAATGAATTTCATTTATAATTAATAAAAATTTTATACCTTGCCATCAACTTTTATTCCTTTCTTCCCATTTTCAGAAGTTTCCCAAATCTCTACTTTAACCACATCAGCTGTTTTATAATTCCACTAAATAAAATTAAAGAAACAATGTTAATTGTGTGCAATTACACCAAGTTTCAGATAATTTATATTTAGCATTATATACAGCAAATGTATTCATAAAGAGTAATAAAAAAACTAATTCAATTCCACTCGATCCTTGGAATAATTAATCTTACAATTTTATGGATACAACTGTAAAACTAATGAGTCATCAGATTAAAATCAATTTTAAATATTTATCAAAGGGTAGATGCTAGGTTGTAGGAAGCTTTTGGTTTTTTGAATTAAAACTCAAGCTTGACATCCCTGACTTTTATAATTAAGCAAGCTCCAAAAAATTTCCAATTTCATAACCAATTTTGACAGGCTATTATCTTTCATTTTAAAAGTATCCAATTACGAAATTTAAAATTTTTAGTTCAAAGAAATGATAAATTTCACTTATTGAAGATGCATCAAACAGAAACGTACAAAACAAATTTTAAGTTTTAAGAAAGCTTAATAAATTTGAAGATATTTAAAGGTTAAAGCAGGAAAACATTTGACTTTACAACCTACAACCATATGGGGAACATTTTTATTTTAAAACCCTACTTAAGGAACGTGACTTAAATTCTAAAACTGGATCAAATGGAAAGATTGAATAAACAGCAATCATGCACAAGATGTTTATATTTTAATAAAAAGAATAATCAATAATACGAATTCTGAAACATAGTTTGAAAAAACAAATTGCAACAAGCAGAAACTCATGAAATTGAATATTTTCCTGATAAAAAATAACAATTGTATTAACAATTTTCATAGCAGGCCCCAAATAGTTTGAAAGATAAGTCAAAGCAGCCTCTTCAAAGCAACTAAAGCTTGGCCACCCCCATACCCACATAATTGATCTGTAAGGAAATATTCCTGTAACTTTGTCTTTTGAATTCATATTTTGAATCCTTGCTTTAAATGTGACAACTCACAATATACTGTCCACAAATAACTTTTTAGGACATCAGAATTTATCTTTTTACTATGTTTTGAATATAAAATCACTTTAATGATATGTTTAAGATATGCAGAAACATAAAAATGTCAAAAGCACTGGAAATGTTATTGTCGAAAGATACCAAGAACAGTTCAGACTTTTAGACTGGAAATTTTATTCCCAAATTAAATAACAGGTAATGATTGTTGAATATTTACTCTTCCTTTCATAAAAATGAGATTTCAATTTACGAACTCTGGAGCTATTTTCCAATGATTCAAACCAAATGAGACCTTTGTACCATATGAAATGTGATAGATGCTTCAGAATCCCTAAAAAACTTATAATTGAGGGCCAAATTAGCAACAGTTGTGCAAAACTGGGCAATTCAAAACAGAAAGAAATCAAACATTCCATAAGAAAGCCATTCAAAATCAGAAATAGTAATTCTGCTGTTTGGCAGCAGTTCGAATTCAGCGAAACCAATTTGGTGATATATTACACAAAACGGCACCAATTACATGCAAAATAAGTAAATTTGTTTTTGAGTATTTAAGAGGTTTATCTATCAGTTTTACTTGAAAATTTGTGCCAAAGGTTTTTACAACAAACTAGCAGCTACTGAATCAAAGGTTTTCCTTTCATGGTTGCCATGGCTTGGAGCCAAAACTTCAAAATTGACATCACTTGAAAATTTTCTCAGAAAAAATCAGGAAAATACTTTCTCTTCCAAAAAACTAAGTGTTTCTTTCGAAGACTTCCAGAAAAGGTGTCAGGTATGCAATATTGTTCCTCCATGGATTGACCCAATGTAGCGCCAAATGCCAAATTTGGCATCGTGAAAATTTCTCACATTGAAAAGAAAAATAGATATTTTTCTTTCTGAAAGACTGGTTTTCAGAAGACTTCTGGAAAATATGGAGGAGTTCATAGGTATGCATGAATACATGATGAAAGTTGTCTAAAACAATCTTTCCTTTGTATAGGAGTAGTTTGATTTGAACAGAAAAATATTAGACGAATTGCGTTTAAATTCATAGATATAACTTCAGATAAGCATAAAGCGACATTTAAAATTATATAGTATTATTTTAACTTTGAAAATACATAAATTCCCCTCTCAGATTAGTAAAAGTTAAGTAACTATATAATTTTCATGTGCATTAATCTATTTTGATTCATTTACAAAAATACAATTTACATACACATTTTAGTGGATTATTGAAATTGCACCCGTGAAATGCAACCCATGCAGCGTATGGACTAGCTTAATATTTGTATAAAAATTACACTTAGCCAACATACCTAAAACAAGAACCTAGAGCACTGATAAAAAGTATTAAATTTTCTCAAAAGACATACAAAACGAAGGTATTTGCTTTAAAACAGAGGGTCTAGTATGAGATATAAAAATGAAACATGTTGCTGGTAATACAATACACAAAGAATTCAAGTCCTTTATACAAACATACCACACACAATCATAATGGAACACATCAGTCTTTACTATAGAAGCATCAGAATGAATAGTTGATACATTATGATCTGAGGACATATTTACATTTTACAGAATTTCAGTCAAAGACAAAGTACACAACCCTTCTTCCTTTTATTGCTGTTTTCTTTATTATTATAAAGTATAAACAATGTAACAGGCTTTTTTAAAATATAATTTAGTTTAACTGTGAGGAGATTGTAGAATAATGAATATGAATAATTTGCAGATAATAAATTTAAATCTTATTTATATTGAATAACATCTCAAACATTGATGTTTTAAAATTGCATAGTTAAACGTTTAATTCTGACAAGTTTTACTAAATAGAACCCCTATCTCCCAAGAGATTCTATTTTTCAACACTTAAATGTACTATATCAATTGATTTGTGTAGCTAAAGTGGATATATTGAGCATAAAGAATGAAATCAGATAGTTTAAGAAGATAGTTTAATTAAAAAATTACAAGTGTGGCAAATATATTTGCCATATAAAAGATACATATACATAAAAAAGTGAAAATGTACATTAATTACAATTTGATATGGAAATACACTCTATAACGAAAAAAAATCGATGCACCAAGGAGTTGTCCAATTGTAATGAAATTTCGTATGCAGACATTTTGAACGAATATGCAAATGATTAAAATTTGGTGTTCAATGAATGAATAGAGGGAGCTCCAGTGCATCGGAACTGCGCATTCAGCAGGTGTATATAAGGAGCGATTCTCAATCTGTGAAAATTTCTGTTGAATTTCTGTTGCGGGCATCTTACGTCGACGAAACATTCGTGCTCATTACGAGCATATGTCAGAGTTTGAAAGAGGCTGTGCTATAAGATTAAAGGAGGCTAGTTGGACAAATCAAAGAATCGCTCGACATGTAGGTGGAAGTGATTAGGCAATGCTGGCAAGAGTGGGTCAAGAACAGCAGTGGTCAACCTAGGGCCACAACAGAAAGGGAAGACAGACCAATTGTCAGAGCAGCTGTCACAGCACCGGATTCGTCATAAGCAACTATCCAACGAGTGACCCGCACACATGTGCCCAACATGACCCTCTGCAGACGACTGAGAGCGGAATTTACGCTTGCGCCGACCATTACACCACTTACCTCACGCCTGTACACCGTCAAGTTGGTGCCAGGCTCAATCAACTAGGAATGTGACTGGGGACGTATAGTCTTTAGTGACAAGTCCCGTTTCCAACTGTGTCCTGACGACAACTGAAGACGTGTCTGGAGACGTCCAGGACAGCGTGGGAATCCTGCCCTTACTATCGCACGCCACACATGCCCACAACAGGGTGTTATGGTCTGGGGTGCCATCTCCTTTATCGGATCCCTTTGGTAGTCATTTCTGGCACACTTACAGCACAGCAGTACGTAGACGACATTTTACGACCGGTGTTCCTTTTGCGACACCCCGAACTTACTTTTCAACAAGATAATACCCAACCGCACATGGCATGTGTTGCTATGAATTGTCTTCAAGCTTTCCCAACACTTCCTTGACCAGCTAGGTCTCCTGATCTCTCCCCATAGAGCACATTTGGGACATTATGGGAAAGCGATTGCAGCCATCCCGGAATGTTGACCATTTAGCCCGACAGTTGGAGACAATTTGGCAAGAAATTCCGCAGGACACCATCTCCGGGAACTTTTTCAGTCCATGCCACACCAGGTGACAGCTTGCATCGAGGCCAGAGGTGGACCAACACCTTATTGACTTCCTCCCTTTGTAATGGTCAAACTCTGAAATAAATCATTCAATTGTTCTGAAATTTGAATCATTTGTTTTTCTACATATGTTCTTCACATCCACCAATTTTTATCGCAATCGGACAACTCCTTCTTGGTGTGTCGACTTTTTTGTTATAGAGTGTATGTGTTTTGACTTTAAAAGGAAATTCAAAAAATTAAGAACATTGAAACACTTCTATTAGAAAAGATGGTACCAGAAAATCTCTTGGTTAGATAAAATGAAAAAGTAGTCCTGCTTTCAAAATCTTGATTGATACCATTACACAAACAGACTGTACTTAGTATGATTAACAAAATCATTCCATTCATTACATTTATTTCAACAATTACCAATCACTCTTTAACTAACATGTTACTACGATATTCAAGACGAAAATATAAATTACTGTACAAAGTATGGATGAAGACAGCGCTCGATGAAAATCACAGGAGAGTTTGAAAGTTCAACAGCTCATTTTTGTTTCTGCTGCAAGAAGCGAAGAGTGGAGAAAGAACTTACATCTAGTCCAGAAAGATCAGACATTCCATTGTTGCTTCCGAGGCCTTCAGAATCTGTATTTGTCTGAGAATCTGTGGAAAGTTTAGCGTGCATCATCATTTCTTCTTTCGTGGAGCCCGAATGGAATCTACCTCCTTCCCCTCGTACCCGATTCATGGCATGACGATGTCTGGATTCATGTAAGTATTTCTGAAATGGCATTATAGAATTGTGCTTACATTAAAATAACAAGATAAAACGTTTTAAACTTATACTGTCTATATAATCTACACTGTATCATTGAAAAAAGATTTCGAAAAGCAACTCAATTTATTTACATTTTTCTTATTCAAACAAATTAACGGACAGCAGCATACCATTTATGCTAAGCTTTCTTAATTGATATGTCAAAACTCATATTTCATACCTTACTTCAGGGCATTTATAATGAATATTGCATCCATATCCATAAAAATGGATTTCAAACCTCTAAATGAAATAAAATTATCAAAAAATATGTAACAGCATTTGGTATACTTTTAGAGGGGTTAATTCTTATTTCCAACGGCAAAAAACATCTGTCGTGTTATGACAATTAGATTATGAATGTCTAATGGGATTCAATGTCATTCCATTGCCTTGTTTAAAGACAATACTGCATTTTTTGACATCTACATCTATTTTTGCATTCGCTTATTTCCATTTCTGCACTGATTTATTTTCTTCCATACTTCTTATTGCTCTCAGAAGAATTCTGAAGAATTTCATTAGAGTGGTGAGTTCTTCCATGTCATTTTAGCAATATTATTACACTCCATAGCTCAAATCAAGCATATTTAAACTAAGCAGTAAAATTGGCAACTGAATCATGTAATAGTTGATTCTGCATTGTTTATATCCATTGTCACCATTTGACAATAAATATAACGTTGATTTCTGTGTAATGTATGCTAGTAAAATATATAGATTGATGGTATGCTTTATTCAACATTAAGGAATGAACTACTCAAAATACACTTCAGATTTTAATTACTATGAAAATTAAATTATACTCAATACAAAATGAATTCCTAGGCATTTCATTAGCATACCATATAAATGTATGGGTTAAAATAACTTAACTAATAGATCATTCCATACTCCGGATCTAATTGCCCTCAAGAATCAAAACTGTATCAACAGTAAATCTTAAGTCATTTTACTTTCATTTGCAATGTAATTTTTCTATAGCAGAGAAAAGATCAAGTAAATTTTAGGGTTCTTAATAAATTAAGTTCTTAAAACTTAACTAAGGAAAACTATTCACCTTCAAAAGTTAATTTAATATTTTTATTAAAAAAACTTGAATATTTTTTAATTGTATAATTTTTCTGTACAACTAAAATTGCAAAAATGACAAATCGAAAGCAAATAATAATCTAGCACTCTCCCCAGTGCTTGCCTAAGAAGTCAATACTTTAAAATGCTTCTACTGAGAAAATGCACTTTTTAACTTATGGCATAAGATTTTTAATTTGGGATTTTGGTAATAAACTGTAATCCTTTTTAGACAAACAAAAATTCAAATATAAGTTGCACATTAATTATTTTCATTCAGTAAATAAAAATGCAAATATTAAACCATTCAAATTTAGCTGAAATATTTAATACTTGTTTTTAAAAAATAGAGAAATGGTTCTGAGTGTGGGTCTTTCCTTACATGCTATTTTGACTAGTTTACTAATTATAGTTTGACCAATTCTAGTTTATAATTGAGGACAGAAAGGAAATTTCAACAAGATATCTTAATGTTCTATAATTAATCTTATATTTTAAGTTATTAGATCATTAAGTATGAAATGTCCAATTTCGAACTGAAAGTTTGGTTTATTATACCTCAAGTAAGAAGCAGTATAATTAATCAAAATATGCACCTAAACTGTCAATACAGTTTTGCCATCTTAACGGTAGTTTGTTAATGCCAGTAGTGAAGAAGCCTGGAGAGCAGTGGTGATAAAATAGCAAAAGGCTTTTTCCACAGCTTGTTGAGAATTAAATATTTTTCCTTGCAAGTGGTCCAATGCCTGGAGGAAATGGTAGTCAGTTGGTGCAAGGTCTGGGGAATAGTGGGTGACAAAGTTTCCAAGTCCAGCTCCAGTAGATTGAACAACGTTATTTGTGTGACATGTGGTCGAGCATTGTCCTGCAAGAGGATTGGCCTGTCTCTTCACCAATCCCAAACTTCCTCAACATTTCGTCTAATTGGGTACAGTAGACATTCACTGTAATGGATTGACCAGGTCTCATGAAGCTGTAGTGAAAAACACCAGTGCTGGACCACCAAACACCATTACCCTTTTTTGGTGAATATTCGATTTTGGAATGTTTTGCATTTCATCTTTAACCATTGTGGCGAACGCTTGTGATTGTCGGAAAGAATTCATTTTTCATCATATATGTAACAATATGGTGTAAAAATGGTTCGCCTTTATGTCGCGACAGCAAAGAAAGGCAAGCTTCGAAATGATTTCTCTTCTGACGCTCGTGTGATTCATGCGGAACCCAACTATCCAGCTTCTTAACCTTACTGATTCGTTTCAAATTGTTTAATATTGGAATAGTAACATCAAACCTTGCTGCTAATTCACGCGTAATTTTAGATGTATCTTCTTCCACAGCAGCTTTCAGCTCATCATTCTCCACCTTGCTCTCAGGTCACCCATGTGGTTCATTTTGAAGATCAAAATCACCAGATAGGAACTTCTCAAACCATCGACATACTGTGCGTTCATTAGCCACATCCTTGCCAAACACATCGTTGACACTTCCGAGTTTTCTGCGCTGCATTAGTTCCACAACGGAACACATATTTGAAAATAACGCAAATTTTTGACTAATCCATGGTTTACAAAATTTAATCTGCAAAAGGCAATTCGACAGATAATCACAAACCAAAACATGCATCTGAAAGGCTGATGACGTACCTTCACAATAAAAAAACAAAGAACTTCAAATATCAAAGATATCGGGTATCAAAGTTGGTATTTGAGGTAATCGGACATTTCATACTTAATGACCTAATAGATTTGTATCAGAATGTATAAAATTTCAACAGACAGCAAAAACCACTAGAAGTGGACTGAAGAAATTTCAATATAACTCGTAAAGTTTACAATCTAATTTGTGCATTTCATCTCATTTGAAAAAAGTTGTCTGAGTAATAAGGTCAATAAACCTCAGAAAAACATGCAAATATAACCATACTGTAGCTTTATTAAAAACTGTAGATCAAGATTTTAAATGAAGTACTATTAAATGTGTAATCTATACCTAAATAAACTTTAAAAAGATTAGCAAGAACAAGATTGATATTTAAAAGGGAGGTTGGTGTTTTATGGCACAAGGACCATATATACAATGAAAGTTTTACTGACACAAAAGAGAAATACACCCAAATCTAGGGAGGAATCCAAACTGCATTGCCTACAAGTCGCAGGTTGTTAGCGCAGTGGGTAAACCCACTAGCTCACAACTGCCCTATTAAAAGGGTATACACACAGTATGATTAAAAAGGTTCTGATGTTTTTTCACATGAAAATCAATATAAATTCACAAAATAAATTCAACAAAGAATCATTACCCGTCGTTCTTTAGGTATCCTTCCTTCTGCTTCTAGCTTGGCTCTGGCTTGCCTCCTCTTTAAAATTCGATGATATTGCTTGGCATTTACATATAAGGGTTCTTCTTCTAACAACTCGGCACCACCAGGTAAAGGTATCCTTTGAACACTTTGAAGGCTGCCATTGCCAGGCACAACTTGCTATAATGGAAAATTAAATATAATACAAAAATTTTAAGATAGGTGCAAATTAAAATTTGGATGAAAGAAAGCATTCACTATTGAGATGTAAATAAGCATTTTAATCACCAAGCTTTATTAAAATATAATACTTGTCATCTGTATCAGATTTCAATTTTGTCAATAAAAACATTTTGAAATCTTTTTAAAAATGGGGTAAGATACAAAATTCATCATTTGAATTTTTACTTTTAAATGGTGCATCGACAGAATTAATAATAAATGTTTTTACTAACTTTATTTATTACCATCTCTGAAAAAAGTTGAAATTTCTTTTCACAACTAAAAAGCAATTGTGAAAAAACTAAGGGAGTTCAATTAAAATTCTCAAAAATAGGAGTATTTTTTTAATAGCAGAAGTTGATTAGTCAGGTTTTAATGGTGCAAGTGGTACATTAGGTCGAGCTGCACTAAACACAAGACAGATAACACCAAGTAAAGGATCAACACAAACAAGGTTGGTTGGTATTGGGGTTTTATGGCCATGCTGCACCAGACACAAGGCATGCAATATCAAGTAATACACATACACAATGAAAGTTTTACAGACACAGAAGAGAGAAATACACCCAAAGAGGAATGCACCTGACAAGAATCGAATCCAACACAAACAAGGGAATTTTTACTGACAAAGAGAAAAACAACCAGGGAGGAATTGAACCTGTGCCATCTACGACTGACAGTTGCCGGAGTGCAAACCTATTGAGTTACAAAGCATCCCTTAAAATAACAAAAGATTAGATTTCTAAAAAAAGTGGGACAATAAAATTATCTAGTAACCTACTGGTGTATACGTTTGGTGTTTGTCATTCTGTGGTCAATTTTTGCTACACTAAGACAAAATAGATTGGGACCTACAGCTTTAAGTGGATTCCAAACCACTGAATATCCATGCAGACCAGGGTTGAAACCCACAGCCTGTTGAACCAAGGGCCAGAGCACTAACTATTCGGCAACCAGGTCAGCATGTCAGTCTTACATTTTAATCAAATTACAAACTATATAAACCCTTTTACATTAAAAATACAACTACAGTGTGTGTGTGTAGAGATGAAAATATTTAAACATAATTTAATGTAAAGAAAGATGTTACAAGAAAAACTAAATATGTTGAACTTCTGATAATGGGTTTCAACAAAAGAAATCAGTTTCATTTTGTAATATCTGCATTTATAAATTTAATTCTTATGGCAGTTTCTAATAAATACATTTCAAAAAATTCTACAGTAACAATCACTAAACATAGTGGAATAATACTGCAAACCTAACCTAGAATTTTAGTACAAAATAAACTGTTTGAATGGAACTAGCTGACAGTTGGATAAAATAGAACAAAAGTTGATTCTTTAATCAAAGGATGCAAACAAATAAGTTTTAAATGGCAAAAATAAACCATAAACCTGATGACATTTTTTCCAGGTAAAACAGTTTGATTTAATCTTAAAAAACAAATTTGATTCTTACATAAGTAAATATTTCAAATGTTCACATTCAGATAACAGGAAAATATATCTTAATGATTTTATCCTACTTACCATTACTATATTTCCTTGTGGAACATTTGAAGGTATAGTTATAGTTTGGGGTGTTGGGCTTGCAGCCGTCGTTGTTGTTGTCTGCACAACTTGGGCAGTAGGAGCAGCAACTGATACTGATGGTATCTGAATAATACCTAAAAATTAAAAAATTAGATTGTATCAAACAGGTACAACACTTATGCCTTTGTCAATTTTTGTTATAAATCAGGTAATAAAATAAATTGTATAAATCGGTACATAGGAATTGTGAGTTCTACATAGTTCTAAATTTCAATTGACATTAAAATAGCAAATTATATGCAAAAGAAACAAATATGCATCAGTGCAAACATAACAATGAAATTTGAAAACATATTTGATTAATTTACTTAGCTTAAAAAATGAAGTCCCAAATGTATAAATATTACTCTCAACAAAATATTTATACAAATAAATAACTACTTGATGTTAGCTTTTACTTGAAAGTGGCATAATGTAGTTTTTAAAATTGAATTATTTATTTTTATCTAAAGCAAAATAAAGCTCAAGTCAAAACATACCTCCCTGTGTTTGGATAAAATTTGAACCTTCCATAGGTACTGGTTGATATACCAATGTTTGCCCATCAGATGTTTGGATTATCTGACCTTGACCTGGTTGTTGTATAATTATCTGAAATTAAATAACAGTTAGTCAATACTATTTAAAACACATTACTAAGAGTTCCTAATAAACAAAATATGAAGGAGATTTCTTAGAGCAAAAGAATTAAGAGATTTTTTAAAAAATCAAAGAACTGAATGCTTTTATTTCAGAAATCAACGATTCATTGACACAGAAGAGTCAACAATTATAGATTTATGCTGTGAGAAAAACTGTTCAAATTTTTAAATCATACTTTCACTCAGAACTAAAAACTTAATCAATGCACTTCAAATAACAGAATGTTTTAAATTGTGATTATAGCTCATAAATCAATAGAATTATTCAAAGCAGAAGTTGTGTTAAGGGTGTAAAAGAAGCAATGCTCAACTGCCAGGAAAGAAAAATGCTAACAAATAATTAAAGACAGCAGTTGTGCCATATGAAAGCAATTAAAAACAGAAAAATAACCCTGTTCAACCATTTTACATAGCAGCAGTTCAAACTTGATATACACAATTTGGCGATATTTTACAAATGGCACTAAATATATCCACAAATGAGCAATTTAACTATTTGAGTGTTTTAGAGGTATATCAGTAGATTTTTCTTTAAAATTAGTCTGAAAGAAGGTTTATATGCCAATCTAGTAACCACTGATTCCAATGGTTTTTATTTCATGGTTGCCATGGCTTGGAACCAAAACTTTGAAATTGGCATCATTTGAAAATTTTCTCCCAAAATAAAAATCCAAAAGATTTTCCCATTGGGAAGACCAGGAAAACAAGCATTTCCTGGAAAAGTTGGTAGGTATGCAGGTAGCATTTTAATTAGTTTAAATAAAGCTATTTTTGTTGTTGAATTTTTAATCTTTTGTCTCTATATGCATAATTGCAAATTCACCTGTTCACAATCCATCTATAAATATCATAAAAACTTAAAATATCTTCATTTTTCAACTGCAGCCTCATCCCATTTGGAAACTGCTGACAAAATCAATCCTACCTCTTACTGAACATTACAAGGTTCATTTATATTTTGTGGTCACATTTAACACTTGATAAAAACCTATAATTAGAATGTTAATGCTCAATCATGCCAAGAACTACCACAATAAAATTGTAAAGAACTCAAATAATTTAGTTATTCCTCTAACAAACCTACAAGTCTCAAGTTTTTTAATGAGTGTTCGATTCCTACACTTCGCTAAGAGATGTGATATGGTAGACTTAGAACACTTGAATCATCTTATATCATTGTAAATATCATAAATTTAATATTTTGCTATTTTATAATTCTAGTCTAATTATTAAATTGTATACAACTTCTCAATCTTTTTTAATAACTTTATAATCACCAAGCCAGACCAATAATGGTTAAAATTTTTAATTAATAAATTTCTTACCTGTTGTGGTTGACCTTGTTGACCAGTTAGCTGACCAATAGGTATCACTTGGATCTAGAAGATAAACAATTTTGTTAAGAAATATACTAAAATAACAAGAGTCTTGGATTCAACACCACATCAATGAACAGATATGTAAATATTTGCTTTTGATTAGTTAGATTATTTCTAATTGCCATTTCTAAATACAATACTAATTATTTTTAAATGTTCAAATGGTACACAATTATTTTATAAGTTTCAGAAATGCATTCAAAATATTTCCAAAAATAAAGTAGTGTATCATGTGAACAGTTTTTAAGCTTTGCAACTTTCTTTGCAGAATAAATAAAATTATAATTATTATATTCAATTGAGATTATTAATGTCTGATAAATAACAAAAAATTAATACAACTTTAAAAAATTAAAATATAGATCTTTAGTTTACTTTTTATTACTTTTGTATATAAATTGTTTCAATGCTATTTTTCATATTTGAAGCACTAACAAAACTTAACAGTAAATAAGCTTAAATAATCACTGAAAATTGCTTCATGATAAATGCAAAAATAACAGAATTGGTAGATTAGAATGGAAATGAGATTTGCAAATTTTTCTGTCCTTTTGACCTTGGGAAATTTCTTGCTAGTGCTACTTTTCATTTACGAATAGTTTTTCCATGGTTAAATAGAATTGGAAAAATGGTTCTTTATGAAAATGACTGTCAGAGACATTTTAGGAAGAAAATACAAAGTTACAAAACTCAAACAAAAATCTTGCAATTGGTTATGTTACCGACAAAGTATGTAAAGCAGGCATTGTATAGAATGCCTAGGCAATATATAGAATGCCTAAGCAATATATAGAATGCCTAAGCAATACATAGAATGCCTAAGCAATACATAGAATGCCTAAGCAATACATAGAATGCCTAAGCAATACATAGAATGCCAGGTGTTTTGGGCAAAGTATGAAACAATTAATATTTCCCACATTTCCTAGGCATTCTATGCAATGCCAAAAGACAAACCGGCAAAATATAAAATACTCTCGCTAATGACATATTTTATTTGATATATTTTCTTTTCATTTATGTATTTTTAATGAAGGCCTTTTCATGACTCTTTTCAAGTGCAATTTAAAACAAAATTCTTTCTGTCCTTGTTGCAACAAGTAGGTCCATATTTTATTTTTTCTTGTTTTCCTCAAAAGAATACTTTGTTTTGCATTTCTTTCTTTTTCATATACATCTTTTCAATAAAAACCTTTTCATGACTCCTTTAATACTTTGCCAAAATAGCACTCTTCATTCTATATAATGCCTATGTATTATATACAATGCCTAGGGAAAGTATATATAATTTTAAAATAATTAGGATATTTCATACTTTGCCCCAAAATGCCAGGTATTCTATATATTGCCTAGGAATTCTATACAATGCCTGCTTTTCATACATTGATGGTAACAGATATATATTCAGAAAAGATTATTTACTACCAAACAAATACAATAAAGGGTAATGTAACAGAAATTGGAGAGTGGTCTGATATGTATCTGATGACTTAGAATAATACATAAATCAGTCCCAGTGAACACAGATACATCCTTGATGCCTTGGTTCACAACACTCCCTGTCCCCTACTAGGACTGCTCAATAGGAAAGACAGTTCAATACATGATGTTGGAGCCTAGTGACTAAGTTTAACTTGACTAGCTCACAAGCCAATGTGATCGCTTTATCAAAAATATTTCCCAGTGCATTCACACATTTGAATGGTAGCTTCTCGGTCTCAGCAAACGCACAAGAGGGTTCCAACTTTTTGTAAGGTGTGGTAAAAAGAGCATGTCTCTTATCCAACTTATATGGTTTTGTAAATTGTAAATAAATTTTATAGTTCTTCATTATCTCTAACAGTTCATCATTTGATATCTATGGAACTAGGTCACCAGTCATATAGGCAGGACTTAGCCGATGGGCATTTGGCCCCTTCCATAAGAAAAATACCTAGTCAAAAAATCTGAATTTCCAATTAGAATGAACTTTTAGAAGACCTATCAATTTTTTTAAGGAAAGATATTTTAGGAGGTAGTGATAATATACCAGACTACAATGTGAAATGCATGAATAGAACATGCATTTTGTGTAAAGTTTCTTCTGCTGGGGTATCATTTGGCCATCTTGAATGAATTGTCAGTAATCTCAATTTGCAAGTAGTTTTATATACTTTGATTATGTGTAAGGCAATGTGAATTTCTATAGCAATGTGTGGGTTTTTATAAAAATCCTTTTTGAATTTGGGTAAATGTTGAAAAAAGTTCAAAACAAATATTTACTTGTTGAACTTGTTGTCCAGGCTGGCTTTGAATTTGAATAGCATGTCCCTGAGGAAGCCCTTGCACCATTATTGGTTGACCTCCTTGTGAAACTTGGAGAACCTAATTGAATAAAAAATGTAGACTTTCTGCAGGTGATTTCATATCAATTAATAACTATACTAGTTTGATTATTCATAGACAAATTAGGCATTCACCAACTTACATTATAGCCTCACATAGCTACATTTTAGACTTTTGAAATTGAAGTAATTGAAATTGTAATTGAGGCTATCACAGCAAGAGTGGCCTAACCCACCAACATACCTAATGGAGATAAATGCGATTTTCTTGGCACCATTTTTTATATATTTTTATTTATCCACAATATGATTTGAGGAGGGTTAAAATCTATATTGCAAATGCATTAAATGCCAAGATAGTGCACTGTAAGTGCCACAAATAATTATTTTGGCATTTTCGTATTTTTGTGGTTTAGGCCACTCTTGCTCTGATAGCCTCAATTACAAACAAGCTTTAAATTTTAAGTTAATCCATCACCTACCATTTTATATTTGATTTTAAAATCATTTTATTTTGTTTGGCCAAATAAAAAGTTAAGAGTAAAAACAAAAACCTTTATTAAACTGGCGATTAATGATGTAAAAGCTTCAAAAAGTGAATAAAGATGATGAAAGCAAGATAACTCTGGTCTAGTTATTTCAGTGGAACAAAACCTCCATTATCAAGACCAAAATAAACATGAGAAAAACTCAAGTTTAAACTGAAATTTGATCTTGTAAAAACCAACTCGAGAATCACAGCATCTGAAATTTTTTTAATATAACGCAAGTGTGAAATAAAGGAAGTTGGTTGGTTGGTTGGTTGGTTTTTTATGGCACAAGGGCCAGATTTGGCCATGCTGCGCCAAACAATAGCTAGTTCATAACTGGTATTTAATTAGAGCGAGTCAGAAAGCCACGTAATAAAATTCAGTACAGTTGTGTATGTTGCAGTCGATTATAAAATCTAAATAAAGTTTACGAAACCAATGTCAGTAAGGAATAAAAATAAGTTTTTATGATGTGGGTCCATCAACAAGTCTGTTAAGGTAACAGGGGAGATACCAAATCGGTTTAGTCTATGATGATTAAAATTCCGGCATTCCGTCAATATGTGCTTTATGGAAAAAATACTATTGCATGATGAGCATAAAGGAGCTGGTTCTCCCAGCAGTAAATGTCTGTGGGTAAAAAAGGAATGTCCGATTCGGAGCCTTGTCAGTTTTACGTGATGATTTCTATTTAAGTTTGTTTTGCTGAATCCCTTTATAGATGGTTGAATATCATGAAGTTTGTTATGGTTTTCCAAATCCCAAGCGGATTGCCAGGATGAATTTATGGCTTGGGATAAAACACTATTAATGTCGTGAATCGGGACATTGGAGTTTATAATCAAAGTTGCGTTTTTGGCTGCCAAATCCGCTTTCTCATTGCCCCGGATTCCCACATGCCCAGGAATCCAACAAAAGAATATCCGAAAATCATTTTCTGTTAATGTTAGGAGCAAATTCATTGCTTTTAAAACCAAGGAATGACTTTTATGTGTATAGTTTAATAGGGATTCGATACTACTTTTAGAGTCGGTATACAAGATCCAGTTTTTATTAGTGTGTGTAGAAATCGTTTTTAAGGCTAAAATTATTGCGTAGATCTCTGAAGTGAAGACACTGCAGCACCCATGCAATTTTCTAGCAATGGTTGTATTATCAAAAACGGCCGCGGCACCAACATTTGTCCCGTTCTTAGATCCGTCAGTAAAAACTGTTTTAAAAGATGAATATTTGTTTCTATGAGAATGGAACAATTGTAAATAAATGGTATCGGGGGTTGATGATTTGTTAAAATGTGAAAAGTCATTGATGGTAAGTAGATTTTTATCATTCCAAGGTGGAGGTTCGTTTTCTCTAGGAAATATTCCCAGATTGTCAACATTTAATGAATTCATTATGGTACGGACTCTAAAACCAAGTGACGGTATGAATGAAGGTTTTAATGAGTAATGACTTCCAAATTTAGGGTTCGTTACTCTATTATGCAATGGGTGAGAAGGGTTGGCTTTAATCTTAAAATAGTATTTTAGGGTAAGTTTCTCACGTCGATGTCTTAAATCCGGCTCGCCTGTCATTATATATAAACTCTGGACTGGCGAAGTGCGGAAAGCTCCGAGGGATAATCGGAGGCCTTGGTGATGAATAGTATCCAGGGCTTGAAGAACAGACTTAGCAGAAGATCCATATATTACACTCCCATAATCGAGTTTCGATCGGACAACAGCTTTGTAAATTTTTAAAATTGAAATAAAATCAGCTCCCCAAGTTGTGTTACATAAAACCTTTAAAATATTCAATGATTGGTTGCATTTTCGTTTCAATACTTTGATACGAGATCGAAAAGATAACTTCGAGTCAAAAATAATACCCAAAAATTTAATTTCTGGAACTACTGGAATAACAGTTCCGTCGAGTAAAAGTTCTGGATCAGGAAAAAGTCCGCGTCTTCTAGTAAAATGTACACATACAGTCTTTTGCGAAGAAAAAACAAAACCATTTTCGTTTGCCCACTTTCTTACAATTCTAATAGCCGTTTGGAGTTGTCTTTCAATAAAAGGTACATTGATTCCAGAACAGAATATTTGGAAATCGTCTACAAAAAGCGTTCCGTGCACATATGGAGGAAGTTGTTTAATAATACCGTTGATTTTAATTATAAAAAGTATCACGCTTAGAACGCTTCCTTGGGGAACACCCTCGTCCTGTGAAAAGTCATCTGATAAAATATTATTAATGCGAACGCTAAAGGTCCTTGTCAATAAAAAGTTTTGAATAAATAGTGGGAGATTTCCCAGAAAGCCCATCTCGTATAAGTCTCGCATTATGCCATATCGCCATGTCCTATCGTAAGCTTTCTCCATATCGAAGAAGACAGCTACCAAATGCTTCTTTGTGACGAATGTATCTCTGATAGAGGATTCCAGCATTAAGGCATTGTCGTAGGTGCTTCGTCCAAAACGGAATCCGCTTTGAAACTCCGATAGATGTTTTTCAGACTCAAGGACATGTATCAACCGAGCATTCACCATTCTTTCCATGACTTTGCAGATACAGCTTGTCAAGGCAATGGGTCGATAGTTATTAGGGTCTTGAGGATCCTTCCCAGGTTTCGGTATTGGAATAATAATAGCTCTGTGCCAGGTTGTCGGAAAATCTTGCTCTGTCCAAATTCTATTATAAAGAAGTAAAATGTTTTGTAATGAATCTTCATTGAGATGGGTCAACATGTCTAGATGAATATGATCGGGGCCCGGTGAAGTCGGGTGTGATTTCCTTAATGCATTTTTCAGTTCGAATATGGTAAACTTACGATTGTAAGTTTTATGAGCGGCTGGTTGAAAGTTTAACGTCTTGCGTTCTTCACGTCGCTTATAATTAATAAAATCTTGGGGGTAAGAGCTCTCATGAGATACCTTAGAAAAAGATTCTCCCAAGGTGTCAGCAATTGTCTTAACGTCTGAAACGACTTGTCCATTTTGAAGTAAAAACGATATATTTGGATTACGATATTTGCCGGTAATTTTTCGAATTTTTCCCCATAGCTGTTTTGATGATATTCGACATTCAATTGTATTTACGTATTCTTGCCAGGATTCTTTTTGTCGCTGTCTCCTTAATTTTCGAGCTTCTGCTTTAGCCCGCTTGAAAACTATCAAATTCGAAGTGGTGGGATAACGTCTGAAGGTGTTCCATGCTTTTTTTTGGAATTTATGGGCTTGAGAGCATGCTTCATTCCACCAAGGCTTCCATAATTTAGGCATTTTACCCGATGTTTTGGGGATAGCCACATCTGCCGCCTTAATCAAGGTGTTCGTTATCATTTCAACGGCATCATTTATGCTAGGCATCATAACCATGTTGTCGGAAATGTTTGATTCCACCTGATATCGAGTCCAATCCGCTTTCTCAAATATATATCGCACAGGTCGTCTGGGTAGTAAAACGTCATTGCAGTTATATGTTAAAATGATTGGAAAGTGATCGTTATTGTGCAGATCATTGTCAATTTTAAAGTCCCAAAATGAAAGCAAAGTAGGGGAGCATATTGCAAGGTCCAGGGTGTGAAAGGTTTGGGTCGGAGTATGGAAGTATGTATGACTGGAATCATTTAAAAGGCAGAGACAATGGTCATCCATCAATTTTTCAATTTGTTGTCCTTTTGTGTTAAAATCATTACTTCCCCAAAGAGGGTTGTGTCCGTTAAAATCCCCTATGATGAAGTATGGAGACGGAAGTTGCGTTATTAAATCATTTAGTTCCTGCTGACTAACGTTTTCATTTGGGGGTAGATATATGCAGCAGATTGTTAGTAAAAATTTAATATGAAGTTGAATGGCTATTGCTTGAATGCTCGTATTTAGTGAAATTCTTCTTGATGGAAAATTCTGCAAAGTCATCAGAGCCACGCCGCCAGAAGCGCGTGCACCGTGGATGTAATCATTTCTTATTAAATTATAATTTTTAACATTCATTGTGTTAGTAGGCGTTAAGTATGTTTCTTGAAGGGCTAGGCAAACAGGGTTAAAATTATTTATTAGAGATTTGATATCGTCGATATGTGTACGAAAACCATGACAGTTCCAAGTTAGGAGATTAATAGCCATTTATTTTTTAAAAATTAGAGCCCTTTTCAATGTCTTCTGAAATAAAGGTTGGGTGGTTTTATTTGGAAGGTTTTTTGTAAAATCTAGAACCTTTTCTAAAAAATGCAGCGTTCTCGTCAATACCGTCCTCTCCAAACTCCATGTCTGAGTCCGTGGAAGGGTGTAAATCTATTTCGGTATCCGGTAATTTTGAGTGATCTCTAGAGTTCCGGGGAGTAAGTTTGTCTTTCTTACTTTGCTTTTTTTTATTTTGTTCTATTGACGTTGTTGGGTTCGGCTTGAAGATTTTTGTTGCTGGTGTGGTTCTCTGTTGCGGCAGGTTTGAGGGTTTACTTGTAACTTTGTCAATTGATTTTGGGCTTAAGCTATGGGATTGATGGTTTGATTTGGTTGGTTGATATTTATAAGTAGAGTTTATTTGCGTTTCTGCATTTACTGTATTAGATGAAAAATCTGAATTATATGTTTGGGTGCTTATTGTTTTGCTGGTTTTAATGACGGATGCATATGAGGTGTTAGGACGAGGTGTACGAGATTCCACTAGTTTTCTTGCTTCGGGGAAAGATAGATTTTTGGTTACTCTTATTGATTGTATTTCTTTTTCCTGTATCCAACGAGGGCAAGTTTTTGAATACGCAGCATGATTTCCCTGGCAATTAACACAATGTTCGATTTCGGAGCACGTAGAACTGTCGTGACCGGGCTTTGCGCAACGTGCACAGATGGTTGCTGATGCTCGACATGCTGTTTTAGCATGTCCAAATCTCTGGCATAAAAAGCATCGCAGTGGGCTTGGAATGAAAGGCCTCACGTCGCAGCACAAGTAACCGGCTTTTATTTTTGTTGGCATAACAGGAGAATCGAAGGTCAGAACAACATTTCTTGATGGAATGAAATTAGTATCTCGCCTCATCATGATTCTTTTGGCTGCTATAACTTTTTGGTCTTTTAGTTCAGCGACAAATTCTTCGTCGGACACCATTGCGAGTTCTTGGGATGAGATAACTCCTCGGGTATAGTTAAGGGTTTTGTGCGGAAAGACTTGAATTTCGACGTCCCCAAAGTTTTTAATGTTTAATAGTTTTATTGATTGTGTTTCTGATTTGGATTCTATCAATAGGTCTCCAGATTTCAATTTTTTAACACTATTAACTTCTCCAGCTGCATTTTTTATATATTTTTCTATTAGAAATGGTGACATTTTTGTTAATTTACCGGATTCGTTGTGTATAATAAGGAATTTAGGAACTGATTTTTTTGATTCAGGAATTGCGGAAATGACAGGTGTAACCGTTTCGATACATGATTCACTAATGTGATTTTCGTTGACATTGTTAATGGTGTTTGACGGATCAAAGCCTCCGTCAGGGCAAGAAGTTTTAGGTTCCATTAATATTAGAAAATAAAATTCATCCTGGTGTGCCCCCGCCCACCATGGAGCCCAACCAGGGGAAGCAGTATCCGGCAGTTGTCCAGCAACAGATCTCGGAACCGCTTCAGGAGTAACAACCAGAATATAGTGCCGTAGTGTCGGAATGTGGATCCGCCAGTTCGCCCAGGGCATCCCTAGCTACAGCACTAACCCTAAATACCCAATATCATTGGAGTCCAACACGACAGAGGGACCAAGCGCTCTGACGTGATGAACCCCAGAGAAATTAGGTGAGCCGATTGACCAGAGCGGGCTCACTCCAGCCACCCGTCTACGCAGAAGCATGGACCAAAGGGCACGCATCAGGTACCCCAGGACTCCACTTTCCCCCGATACGGGACGCCGCACACGGCAAACATGCGGGTCAGAAAAACGTACTGACGTCTTTTAAAAGAATCATAAAAAGGAATAAATGATAATTTAGAAGCAAATAGAACTTAACACAACTAAAAAGGTAATTTATGATACGTAATAACATAGGTGATTAACATATTTTTTAAATAACAAAAGAGTGAATTTAAGGTGTTTTTCAATGTAAAGAAATTTTAATGGTTTCCGAATCGCAAGACGTGAAATGGAGAAAAAGGAGGGGTGGGGAATAGAGTAGTGGGATGAAGGTAGAGAAAGATCGCTTAGGTATCCCGGGAGCGCGACCCCCGTGTTCACCAAAGACAGCAAACCCCTGGGAAAGAAAAAGATCACTCAGGTACCCCGGGATTGTGAAGCCCGTACAAACCTAAAGAAGGAATGCCCCTGGGGGCGAAATAAAGGAAGAACCCCTCTCTACTACTATGAGATTGGATGCTATCTTTGGTTGAACTTGAGTACAATTGAAAACAATTAGATGGTGGTCAATTGAATTTATGGAATACCAGTTTTATCATCTTTATTTATCAATTTTTGAAGCTTTTACATAGTTAACTAAAATAAAGTTATTTTTCATTTTCCAGATTTGTCAATAAGAATAAAATAGCAACATCATTGAATGTTCTTAATATTATTAAAGTTATTCTTGAAGTATCAAACATCAAATATTCATCAGATGCTATATTGATTCAAACTAAATTATTAAGTTACAAGAGATGCTTCAGGCACAAATATAATGTTAGGTCGGTATGTAAAACTCAATAGATACAGATGAATCTTACCAGTCTTATTCTTTAAGCATACTCTTTCTTTTAAACAAAATAGTTTATCTCCACAACGCAAAAATTAAATTAAGAGAAGTAACAGCCATTTTGAAAACAATAAAAATAAATTTTGCATCGTTAAACAATTTGACACCTAATAAACGTGAATTGAATTTGGGTATAGAATTTACTCCCAAAAATAAACCCAATCTGCTTGCATTATTAATTGGCCAAAAGCAATAGCATGGGTAGCAAGTTGGAAGGGCAAGAAACATCCATCATCATGTCAATCGCCATTCATGCTTTTGTGTGTATGGTAGTTTTCCTAACACACTTTCTCACACCTATTCAAAAACTGACCGACCCAAGTTCGACTGCCTTCTCATCGGAGCCATTTCATTCTTAGCTTACTGTTTTTACAGTTAAAGAAAGGAATGTGTTTCAAATAAACTCTCATTGGCAAACTTGCAAAAAGTTTTAAGGAAATTTATTTACCATATCAATTAAAATATTAAAAGTATCTGTTTATAAAATAAAATCTTAGTCAAATCCTACAGAATTTTTATAAAAATTTCTTTCCTGTCTTTTCAATTAGACTGTTAAAAGAATCTGTTTAAAATATACTCAAACTGTCAAATATCAGAACTTTTATCCTTCTTGAAAGACGCACAGGTCATTCAGGAAAGTTTCAATTTTCCGGTTACCACTGATTAAGAGAATTTATAGTATTATTTAAGATACTTTAAAAAATACCTGCGGTTGGGGAGACAACTGTGCTACTTGTGCACCAGATACTTGTACAGCAGACTGCAGGCCTTGCATAACTGCAACCTGTTCAGCATTTCCATTACCTCCAGAAACAGCTACTTGAGCGGATGCCTGAGAAACAACGGCCCCTCCGCTCGTAGCGACTTGAAACTGTTCCATCATGTTTGCTGTTGGGTGTTCTAAAAACAATACAAGATTACTTTTAATTCCTTAAATACCTTTTCTTCCACATTACATCTGATTTTAAAATTTTGTCATAACCTCCCATACTTGGTAATTAAAAAACAAAATCTGTAAAAATGTAAGTTACTTTGAACTGACCAATTGACACCAAAGATTTGATTCCCTAAATGCATTTTGCTTGTGAATTGGTGCAAGGTGGTCTTTTGGAGTATGTTCTTATGAAAACATAAGGTAAAACTAAAATAACGATTTTCCCTTTTCACCATAGAAAAACCAAAGCAATTTTTAGCAAAAAACCTAATTCGATATTTTTTGGGGTTGCCAAATGAGCAACTTCTTCAACACAGAAAACCCACTTTCAAGCAAGGTTTTTCTGTTTGTTTGGAGCTGGTTGTTTGTAGAAGTTAGAAATTTAGTTTTCATCAATAAAGAAAAATTAAATATTTAGGCCTACTGAAGAACAATTCAAAAGAAAGTGCTTAAAATTTGGATTTAGGGACAATTTGGATTTGGAACAGAGAGAAAAGATGGTGTTCCATCAGCAGTGGCAGAGTTAATTCAAGCTCAGAAGCTCACAACATTCTGTTAAAAGTTGCAAGTTACCCACTGAATTAAAAAACTAATGTCAAAAGAAAGCTTATTTTAACACAAAACGCAGCAGACATCAGTTTCGATTTCTAATGCGCACTTTTGCCTGCACTCTATGATCACAATTTTATGCGAGCTACTCGTCATCGAACCACGGCTGATGCTCAATCGCCTTGGCATTTGATGATTTCTGTATCTGATTGCTTAGTGGTCTGTCATTAGCAATAGGTAACCTAAACCTACCTTCCCTGCCTCCCTAAGATGATAGCCTCAGTCCAGCTGATATGCAGGTGATCCTTACACATGAACTATCAAGCATCAAATTCAAAACAGTGTCTGTTTTCCATGCTTGGAACTTCTAGATAAAATGCAAGCTTGTTGCTACATATTTCGTTGTTGAGTTGCAGATATTATTTTAGTCCGTGTTATTTTTACCAAAATGTTTTGTTAGTTTTATAATTTCATCATAAATGATATTTTGATACCAGAAGAAAATTTATTAGATTTTTAATGTTTTGGTATACCCATTACCTTGGGAACAATTAGATGTTTAAGACTCACTTTATAACCCTTCAAAGAGTTGTGGGCAAAAATCCCGTACTGATATTTCCATCATCCTGGTATGAGGTTTCCTTGGCTGTAGGTGAACAGCTGTGGAAAAAAAATTGAAGGCCCTTTTTTTATTTGCATTGTTCATAGCAGTGCTAATTAAATCTAGACATCCCCAATTGTATATTATACTATGCTACAGCTCATCAGCAATGCTAGCCATTACCATTTAGTTTAGGTGCAAGTTAGGAGAGTGGGGTGCCACAGCTCAAGTGTTCACCCCATCATCTAACCATGGTTCAAAATGAGGTGTGCTCATCAGCAATGCTAGCCATTACCATTTAGTTTAGGTGCAAGTTAGGAGAGTGGGGTGCCAGCTCAAGTGTTCACCCCATCATCTAACCGTGGTTCAAAATGAGGTGTGCTCATCAGCAATGCTAGCCATTACCATTTAGTTTAGGTGCAAGTTAGGAGAGTGGGGTGCCAGCTCAAGTGTTCACCCCATCATCTAACCGTGGTTCAAAATGAGGTGTCCTCAGATCTTTCCCTTCGGAATTGATCCTGGACCGTCACTAATAGCCTGTTGTGTTACTAAAGTAAATTCAACTACCTACTTACCTACAATTTGGCTTGGGGGGCAAAATATTTAAATCCTGCAACGGTCGCAGTTAACCGAGATTATCATTTTAACCTTTTAATAATTTCAAATCAGACCTCCCCACACAAAATACAATTTGATACCAATGTATCCCTTCCAGGTTGATATCCAGATGTGAGATTTGCTCTCATTTAATCTTGTGCGAATTCTTGAATTCTTTAAGAAAAAGCTTTTATGTAGAAATTATTCGTTAAGGTCAAAATGTTGTTGCTAACATGTCCTAATCACTAGAGCCAAGCATTAGTTTATTTCTGTTCCCTCATAAATTGCATAATTTTATGTTACAACTTTCCCTGAACTCTCAAAGTACTAAAATTTCAATGTGCAGGCTGTGAATACAAAAAACTTAAATATAAAATATCTAAATAAGTCTATAAAAATATGTAAATTATTGAATTATGGATTCAGATGACATTACTGTAAGCCCAGCCACACATTGGGGCAGTATGCGATAAAACTTAAGTCATACATACTCCATTTCTGTGCAGAAAACATATTGGTATGCATGGGGTATTTCAGCCAATTTAGTGTTGGAAGATTGATGTTGGATCAATGTGCTTGTTAACATTACAAATTTCAATAGAAAAGAATACAATAACATCTCGTCTTATTTCTCAATAATAACTAATGATACATGGAATCAGATTTTCAAGATGTGTGTAACTAAAATATAAACAAACTAAATATAACTTTGAACAAATGTTCATTTGTTTACCAACAGAACATGTTCATTAAACATGGTTCTTTTAATCTTTTCAATAATTTATAACTTGATTAACCTGGTGTGGAGAACTTGCATTATTTTTTCTAACGATAGCATTTACATGGGATGATATGTCACCCCAACAGGTATAATACACTTACTATGTATCAAACAGGACTTTCTTTTCTAAAATTACTTTGAATGTCAATTGCAAAAAGGTTCTTTTGATAGAAAAAACTAAAACTTAACATTCAAATAAACTTTTGTAAGTGGATAGTTTGTTTGCCAGCAATCCAGTGTTATATTACAGCCTGAGCAATACAACAGAGCATAATCTTTTCACAATATCAATTGCAGAACTACTAATTTCAAGACGACACCATCAGGTTAATGTACTTTTTTCCTACGTCAGGAATAGTCCAGAGACCATAATTTCCTATTGACAGCCCAGTACAAATTAGCCCGGCTAAAAAGGTCAACTAAGATGAGATTGTCAGAAAAAAAAGTGCAAGATAAAGGATGACTAAAATCTATAAAGCTCCCCATAGAACAAAAAGGGCAGTCAGGAGAAGCATGCACACTAAAGTGGTGTAAGCGTCCTCTTAAAAAGGCATGTATTGCTTAAATTTTCATTTGGGAAGTATAAAATGCAAGTCCATCTAGAATTTTCAACAGAGAATATTTTCTCAGAACGAGAATATTCAAACATGTTTTCCTACATCAGAAAAGTCCAGGGTCCAGTTAAAATTTGGAGAACATTCGAGAATTTTCTATTTAACCTAATTTTCAGGAAATTGAAATTTGATTGAAGAAATGAACCTTAGATCATTTTATATCTCATTTGCAATATATATAAGCGTTGTTTTGTAGAAATGATTTATAATTTGTAGTTTTTATTGAAAAGAATGATACACTGATAATGCTACTGCCACGCTGAAGTCAATATAAGCAACACAAGCCCCCATATTCCTGCACATAGCAGCATACACATTAAACATTGGTTGGGTATACTTAATAGCAACCATTAAGTGAACTTGAAAATAACCGTACACACACACACAAAGTAAATAATTCACTTTTCGAGCAAAATTGTCATAAGCGCCGAGTACAAAAGTAATTGAAATTTTTACTTTTTGTTTTTAATATTAGCCTTAAAAGTACATTTTTTATTTCATTTTTTAAATTCATTTATTCATCAATTAAAAAATATTGCACTGCATTTTTAATGCCTTAGAAGAATATTCCTCATTATTCTCCTATTGAAGAACATTCTCTAAAAGGGTATTAGAAATTGACATCTTTATGTGCATCAACTAATGCAGTTTTATAATTTATTCAGATTTCTTAGCCATGTTGCTTAAATGCACATATAACCATGGAATCGTTGCAGCTTTTAGCCAGTGGTCACATATTCTGCAATGGTGTATGCAATTTTACAATTCATATTGGAACTATCAAAAGAATCTCAATTTACTACCTTATTGTCAGTTTCACATCTTGTCTTACATACGCAAAACCTAAGACATCTTAAAAGCATAGTTAATGGAATCACATCTATTGGAAGGAAGAAATAAAGAATGCAGAACACAAAGCATCAGATGGGGTGTATCGCAAAGAGCCTCACCCCAACCGAGTCTCAAATTGTAACCAAACCTTTCGAAAACAAAATGCAAACTAAAACTGAATAGCAGACTATTATGAGTGTAGTGAATGCCTTGATGAATATCTCCTATGATTTGCTCTTATCTGCCGCATATTTTGCTTAAATATATCTAAAATATTAATCAACTTCAGTTCCGACATGTTATATTGAACTGACATATTTAGCAGAAAAAAACCATGACTTCTACCAAACACAAAATATTATTATTATGCACCCAGAACTCTGGAAGGTTTTGGATAAAGTGCAAGGTAAGGAAGTTGAACCTTCATTGGTTTTAATCTCTTTTGATACGTATTTGAATCTCTGTCCACCCACTAGTCAGGAAACAAAGTTGGGGAATTCATTTCAATATCAAAGGTAACAACGTAAATTCAGTTATAGATGAGACGTCAGCCACAGATTCTCAGGACAAATTCAGTTTAGATCTACGAGATGTGCACCCACCCCACCTAGTACTACCAGATTAATGGTTTAGGAATTTTCAATATTGCTGTTAATTCATATATAGTTTATATCTACCCAAATCAGTTTTGTTCTCAATCCCTTGTGAACAAATTTTAAATATAAACATTCAAAGCACAGGCATTAAAACTTTTCACCACATCTAAAATGTTCTGAAAGAAAACTCTCCAAACAAGTAAACAAATTCTGTGTTCCTTGAAAATAATTGGAACACTTAGAATTGGATATTTTGTGAATGTGAACTTGTCTTAAAAACAGAAATAATACTCATATATTGCTCACAAAGTTACACTGAATATGTTGTGTTGATAATAAGATCAATGCGAGTGTTATTGTCTAGATAACCCATCTTGTGGAAATTAGACAACTTCTAATATCCCAAAGTTTACAATTTGATAGATGGAATTTAATTTTCCGAGTAAGATCAATTTTAAATAATGCGGTGTTCGATTCCCTAAAAATATCATCTGTGATAAATTAGAGCTAAGTAAACAAGTACAAAAGTGAAAAAACAGCGAGATGAAAATAGCAACAATCTAATTTGACTACAAACTGACACGAAAGTGTTCATGACCTAGATAATTGCTTCTTATTGGAAGAAAAGTCAGGTATTTAAAAGAATAGAAACTCCTATTCCAAACATAATGTGATAAAAACTTATTTTTAATTCAAAACACGGAGATTAATACTATAAAGTAACTTTGATGTAGAAAATAAAAAAGATAGGTAACGCAGCTGTTTTGAAAATTGATATTTTCCGTGAACAGCGAGCGCACGCCATTTTCTTTTAGCGTTTAGGACATAAATGCCATTGCAAAATTACATTTATCTTGGTTAATACTGACATTTAATTTGAGACTGGTACCAGGACTCAAATTAAGCGGCTTGTTGGATAACTTTTCAGCGAACGAAATCAAAGACAGTTTACGAACTTACATTGGTAGAAGAGAGTGGTCCTTTCTTGATTGGCTATGGAAATTCAGAACCAATGGACAACGAATCACCGGTCATAAAAACAAGTAGCTTGGTCTTTATTGGTGCCAATTCTGTCCTTTCACGAATAGATATATTTCAACATTATTAAACTCATAATAATCACTCAAGAATTTCCTTGAAACTACGTCAAACGAAATGTCACTGATTCTTGAAATTTTTTCGCAAATTTTAGCCTGAAAGACTTTTATACACAACACTACGAACGCGAAATAGTTGATGATGGCGAAAGAAGATACTACGCAGCCACTGACATAACAGGCAAACGGTCACAAATAGCGTTAAAATGTTGTTACCATTTAGTTGAAATATATCACACAAGACTGCACAGCATTCTCAAGTGTTGTGAAGTGAAGTAATCATTAAATGTAACTGGCCAATGAGCGGCGCTGTAAAAAGTGACGTCGGCTTCCGATCTGAATTTTGGAAAGTTACTTTTCGGAGCGAAAATGCAGCACCTAGGTTACTATAGATTTTCGGAGGTTGCTATAGATTTCGCCGTCTTGGCTCGAAAACTTTTCTGGCGTGGAAGCCAATTCAATTTCAGCCAATTTTGATTTTGGAATGCGTTGTAGCGTTGCCACCGAGATAATCTCGGTGGTAACGGTTGTAGTGGTCAATACTAGCTCCTGCGGGTCAGGTCTGTGCAAATCGTCAGCCATTTGTGATTGGTTGAGAAATTTTCTGCAGTAAAAGCTGAGAAAGCTCCTAAGCAATACCTTCTCGCCAACGGCTACCTTGCCAACTTCAATCGCCAAAGCGTGGAGCTATTTTTTCCTTTCATTTTACACCCCCAGAACTTGAATGTATGTGAGCGTTAGGAAAAAATATGAAGCTGCGAGCATGTTCCTTCATCAGAATGTCGGTATAGCACAGAAAAGCAATGCACCTGTCATGTTTTGCTGTGGAATCCGTTCTAAAAGTGAAGCATTTATTTCAATATAAATTTAAGGATGTTTTGCCAACTATGCTGCACAACAAAATGGAAGCCATTTGTATCACGTATGGTATTCTGCATTAAAATGACATTTCTAAATGTTCTTTTTTCTATGCAATAAATATTGGTGCTATAATTGAATAATTCTTCCCTTTTTTGTGTGCGAGAAGAGAGTAATGCTAATTTAGACTCCGGAAGAAGGAATGTATAACTGAAAACTAAATTTTGTTCAGTCAGCTTGCCATTTATAGCTACTCAATCTGGTTTACTCTTGAGTTTCTTCCTTCCCTTAATGTTAATTAGAAACTAAAATTGTATATATAATGTTTGCGTGATTCGTGAAGCCTGTTGAAACAAACTAGCTGGATTGTAAGGCTTAAGCCTAAAGGAAATGGGTTTTAACAAAGCCTTGTCTTCCCTAAACACATTAAAATTGCCCTTTACTCTAAAAATATGTGGTTTTGAATTATGCATCATTTTCTTGCTATGTTTTCGCTTCCTATGAGCCTTACTGAATTCTATTTTCTCCTTTTATACCCAATTTTCACTATCTTTAATATTTTTCAATTAGAATGCACATATAAAGTCAAAATGTCTCATTCAGTTTATTTGTTTGTTGACTACTCATGAAATTTGCTTTTTTGTATTTGCAGTTATGAAATACTTTTTCATATTATCCTAATTAAAGTTTGGTTCAGCTGCAAAGAGATCATGAAAATGGTACTTAAGTCTATTGCATAATAACTATTTTTAACACCTAGCAGTCATTTTGATGAGTATGATAAAAAGGCAATTCAACTTGTTTTGCAAGCATGCACTTGCACTATTGATTACTACAGAACTGGTAAATCGAAAAATAATTTTAAGAACTTGGAATGTTCAGTAGATTGTGTTGAATGCAAGTATTGAAATATTTTTGTTACATGCACTTCTCCCAAGACATTTCTAAATGCTGAACTTTGTTGTGTCATCTTGCCATTTGATAGCAAAACTTAGATTTTGTTGGGATTCATTCCCTATTAAGTATTCTATAGTTATGAAGTCAAATTTTGTTTGTGAAATGTATTTTGTGATTTGCTTAATGTGAAGTATGGTGGAAAAACCTAGATTGTGTAAGGCATAGGCTTAATGGAATTTTTTTATGAAAGCAACATTTTCTTTCCCTTGACATGCATTAAAATTGCTCTTTATATGAATATTTTGTATTTAACTTGTTCACCATTCTTCTAATTATAATGTATATATAGGCTACTGTAAGATTTTCTTTCTGAACTTTATCAATTATGAAATATTGACTTGCTTTTCCTTGTATTTTGATTATTTGTTTCTATTTCAGAGATGAAAGAGATCTTTGGGAAGAATATGCGAGTCCTTAATCATACTGCTGTGTTTGAAGTGCATATATTTTTTCTGCTGTGCTATTTAATAATTTAATTAAAGCATTTGAATCTGTTTTTGTGGTTTAAAAGTAAATAAATATGAAATATTCTTTTGGATATAGTATATTAACTAATCCCTTGTATTAAATTGAATTAAGATAGATTGAAAAAGTGTAAATTTTTGAAATACTTACCTTACCTGTCATCTTAAATATGGTAGAAAAGCCAACTCACTAGTTATGCAACATACTTGCATTATTAACTGCTACACAACTTGTGATAAATCAAATAAGGAAATAAAAAACTGTTCACTAGATATCAATGAGTATAAGTATTGACATGATTATTTTTTGGAACAAGCACTTGTTTCAGAGTCTTAAATGGTGAACTTTGTTGTGTCAGCTTGTCATATGATAGCCACTCAATAAAGTTTACTTTTTAGATTTTGTTGTGGATTCATTCTCTGTAAAGTATTTTATAGTTATGAAGTCAAATTGTGTATATGTTTGTAAAGCCCCAAGCAATAATTTCTCGCCAACGGCTACCTTACCAACCTCGATTCGCCAACGCATATGGCTATTTTTTTCTTTCATTTCACACCCGTAGAACGTGAATGGATGTGTGCTCTAGGGAGAAATTTAAGATAAAATCACTATAAATTGTGATGATAAGAAACGGTATGAACTAGCTTCATTAAAAAATCATATTTATATCCAGTATTCTATATTTATAGATGTAAAAATGGCGCCCTGGCGTACATGTGTGGTTGCTCATACATTCAAATAATGAAACAACTTTGATACTTTAATAAAGGTTACATATAAAGATATTTTGTACACTTTAATTCCTCTAAGGAAGTTTGCACGGAATGCTCAAAATGTTTGCATCAGTATTGCTGCAATTGTCCTGACTCAGCAATAAGATTCAACTTTTGCAAGCATATGCATATTGTTTGCATGAATCAAACCTCACAAGAACATTCAAATATTATCAATGATGGAAGTATGCGTGAAGATAAGGAAAAACATGCCATAGGTTAAATGTTGAAAACAAACGGTACAGATTATCAGCAAGAGGCACGTACTGCCTATCTTGGATTTGTGCCTTATCTGGACAAATTCAACACCAATGACTGTTGTAAAGAAATCGTTCAAACAGTAACAATTTTGAAAAGCAAATGTGAAGCTTTGCTAGAGCAAAGTAAACACCTTCCTCCTGTGGTGGAACATAGTACTCAAAGGAGAATTAAGCCCCAACGACGACAGTTTTCCTAGGAAGAGTTAAAACTGAAATTTACTAAATGGTCTCGGAAAGAGTCAAATAATATAAATGAGACGGTGCTGTGCACGTGTAATTAAAAGCGAAAATTATTTTCGATTTCAATTAACTGCCTCTTCCATCATTAAATAAAGTCTAATGTATTCATAGATGTTTAAGGTTTGTTATTCCAATTATCTTGCATCACACTACTATGGAAACTTTACATTAATCAGTTTATTAACTCCTGAGAAAACAAAACACAAGCTTCGATAAAATTTAAAAGAATACATAAGGGTATGTGAGAAATTTTTAAAGTGTAAAAGTGAAGTGTCTAACTTAATTTTGTTACAATCAAAATATTGTAATAAATTACAATCAATCTATAAAAAGAAAGATAAATTGTCATGAATATATTACATATAGTTGAAAGTAAAAATATAAATGTATTTTATGTAATTAAATAATTTTCAGTCAAAAAGTAGTAAATTAGGATTCCCATGTTCGTAGATAGATGGCTTATTTTATGCAAGATTTTGAGTTCACGAAATATTTTAGATACAAAATTTATAAAATTGCTTATTCATAGAACTTTTCAGTTACAGAATATAGTGAACTATGATAATTTTATCACTATAAATAATCACATAACACTGCTAAATTCATTTAAAGTAAATATAAATGTCTTTTAAAAATATTCTTAGAGTATAAAAATCTTATGAAAAATTATATAAAATTCTGAACATTAGGTAAATTTAAGATATTGGGGCTTTTATATATGAAATTTAATACATCCTTTCCTTATAATATATCCTTATTTAATTTATGAACAATGTTTATTTAAATATCGGGATACAAAGTATTGTTAAAACAAAATTACAGCTATAATTCCTCTTAGTTTTTCAATTTACTTCGTTCTTTAAAAGTGTCCTATGTAAATTGTTTAAAACTAAATTTTATACTTTATCTAACTTACGATTAATACAAATTGGACTGAAGTCATCTATCACCAACGACTGTAAATGTGCAATAAAGTTGAAAAAACAAAACAATTTTAAAAAGTCGATTTCTTAAATGATGAACTGGGTAAAATAGAGGAATATATAATTATAACATATAATCTAAGGATTATTATGGTAGCAAATGTTATGTACCTTCTTACTGGGGATTCACAATGGATGTGTATTTTCAAAGAATTTATTCAACGAGAAGCTTGTTGAATTGTGAACATGTGTGTAAAGACGAGTATATGGAACACCTGGTTTTAAAAAATCGCCAAAAGCGAAGGAACGGCCGATCTTAATCAGCAGTGTCAATCATACTTCGCCGCATGATTTTTACAAGTACAGCTTGATTTATGTGCAAGAAATATAATATAACACAGTATACCTAAACTACATAATATATTATTCAATAATGTACAGTAGAATCTATATTACTAAAAGGCAATGCATGTGTGCGTGTGGAGTCCACAGAAGAAACTACTGGACAGTCTTAACACCTTTATTGGATATATTTCAGAGAGGAAGATCACCCACTAGGCTTGCTAGGATGTATTTTAGAGATCTCACTATGGAAAAATATTGTTAATAAGCATGTCTTATATTTCCAGCAAAATAGAAAATGTTTCTTTGGAAATTTTACTGTAACTGGATATTACTACTTTCATAGGATTATAGCAGTCGCGTCGTCTTTTTTTGCCCCCTCTCTAATGATCGGGACCCATTGACGCGAGAAAAAGGTGTTTTCCTTTGACCCTCCACTGAGAAAAACTCATTAATCTGAATAAAAAACCAGACATCTTAAATGGGTTGTCCACTGCTATGTAGATAAGAGAAGGTTGAGTGAAAGATGTCCCTCCGGGGGCCGAGCATCATTGATACAATCACCAACCATTTCTTCCACCTCCTTTTACGATTTACTTTACACATCATCCGGGGACCCCACGTCGGGTCCCCAAACCCCTTTTGTCTTGATGGGGGGGGGGGGGTCGTACATAAAGTGCTCTTTTCAACTTGTAAGTCGAATTTGGAAATTTTCGTGTTTGCTGATGTTTGGCATCAAAAGCATAGCATTTTTTAAACTCTATACTAAGATGAACGACTAAGTAAGAGAACTTTCCTTTGATGAAGTTATAGCGCAAAATTAAAACAATTATAATAGAACTAGGAAAACATTTTTCAATTTTGGATCAAACACATTACAAATTGAGTTTCAAATTAATTTGTTTTCAATAAATGTTTTAAAAGAACAATTTCTTTTATTTATTTCTCCAATGTATTTAAGTAGCCCGGTTGGAAGAGTAACGGTTTAGCAACCGGAGGTTTGCGAGTTCGAATCCAACCAAAGACCGTCGTGTACAAAAGGGGCTGGTGCACGTTAAATCTGTCGTGGCCTCAAATGTCCTCATGTTGGCGTGATGTGGATGTTTGGAGGGTGGGGTGCCATCTCAGGTGTTAACACGTCATCTGACCGTGGTTCAAAATTACGCGGTGTTGTCCTTGGATCTTTCCCTTCGTGATTGTTCCCGGACCGTCGCCAATCTCAAAACAGTGTGAATTTTTTGATAATGGTTTTCTTTTCCAATTGTAGACCTAAAACATCTTGGTACATCAATGAACTTGCACTAGAATCACGGTCCAATTATATCCCTAAAATAGAGACTGACTGTTTGGTTGCACTTTTCAATATCTCTTCCTAAAGACACTAAGATAGGCACACTTTTAAGTACGAAAATGACAGAGCAATACTTCACTGTATTGCACTTTAGGGTGGGAGGTATAAAGCCGACATACGAAAACCAACTTGCTTATTAGAAGTCTTACATTATTACTACCACCCTAATTAATTTCGCGATAAATAGCTGTCGCTAATTAATCGCGAAATTAATATTTCTAGATAGCTATTCTTTAGACAATATATCATTTTCAGCAACTGTTATAAACACGTAGGCACAAAAAATATAGAATTAAATGTGAAAAAAAGAAAAGCGGAACATGCTTCAGTCAAATTCTGTGTTGAAAGCGATGATCATGTGTACGTTAAAGTAGTTCATTCAAATTCAATGATAAAAATTTCTTCCAACAGGAATTGAAAAACTGACGTATGAATCAAAATAGGATTAAATTCACTTTATTGTTTTTCATTAAAACTTAGTTTTTAGTCCTCTTTCTTATGAACATCTTATTTTAATTCTAAGGCCTTCACCAAAAGTGAGTAAGGTGCCTCAGCGCCGCTGACCATTGTCCTCTCTTTAGGTACATCTCAAAATATATTTTGGTATAAATCTGAGAATAATCAGGACAATTGACCTATAGTGTATATATATAGTACACAAAGCACAGTAAAAAATATATATGTGAGTGACCTCCAGTGTTTACTAAAAATATAAATCCCACAGGAGAACAGATCACTAAAGTACCTTGGGTCCTTGAAGCCCATATACACCTCAAGGAGATGAGCCCCTGAGGGCGTGCAAACACACGAGTACAAATAAGTACTCAAACAATTAATGCTCTTCCCAAATATTCTTTTACGATCCCTTTCAAATTTAAACAGTTAAACTACAAAGAAAGCAAAAATCAATATTTTGTAATTGAAAATTCAGAAAGAAAAAGTTATAACTGGGAGAATGTTGAACAAGTTAAATACAAAATATCCAAATAAAGGACATTTTAATACATGTCTTGAGGGAAAGAAAACGGTACTTTCATAAAAAATTCCATTAAACATTTGCCTTACAATCTAGATTTTTTTCCACCATACTTTACATTAAGCAAATCACTAAATACATTTTATATACACAAAGTTTGACTTCATAACTAGGAAATACATAACAGAGAATGAATCCATAATAAAATCTAAAAGGTTAACTTTTTTGAGTGGCTATAAAATGGCAAGCTGATACAACAAAGTTCAGCATTTGCAACTGTCTTTGGGAGAAGTGCATGTAACAAAAACATTTCAACACTTTTTTACATTCAAGTTCTTTAAATTATTTTACGAATGTACCAGTTCTGTATCAATCAATAGTGTAGAGCATGCTTGCAAACCAAGTTTAATTGGCTTCTTTATCCTTCATCAAAATGACTGCTAGGTGTTAAAAATAGTAATTATGTAATACACAGAAAGACTTAAATACTATTTTCAATTTTCATAACCTCTTTGCAGCTGAAACTTTAATAAGGATAAGATGAAAAGTATTTCACCAAAAGTGAGTAAGGGTCCTCAGCACCACTGACCATTGTCCTCTCTTTAGGTACATCTCTGAATATATTTTGGTACAAATCTGAGAATAATCAGGACAATTGACCTATAGTGTATATATATTTTGCCTTTAATATTTTTCAATTAGAATGCTCATAAAGATAGGGAAAATTGTGGGTATAAAATGAGAAAATAGAATTCAGTAAGGCTCATAGGAAGTGAAAACATAGCAAGAGAATGATGTATAAATAAAAAACACATTTTTTAGAGTAAAGTGTAGTTTTAATGTGTTTAGGGAAGACGAAGCTTAGTTCGCTGGAAACCAATTCCTTTAGGCCCAAGCCTTACAATCCAGCTAATTTGTTTCACCAGGCTTCACTTAAACCATGCACACACATTATATAAACTATTTTAGTTCGTAACTAACATTAAGGGAAGGAATAAACCCAAAAGTAAACCAGATTGATTATTGATAAATGACAAGTTAACCCTCAACAAAATTTAGTTTTCAGTTATACATTCCTCTTCGGGAGTTTAAAAATAGCAATACTCTCTTCTCGCATACAAAAAGGGAAGAATTATTCAACTATAGCACCAATATTTATTGCCCACAAAAAAGAACATTTAGAAATGTCATTTTAATGCAGAAGAATAAGTTATACCAATGTTAAGAGTTACTGAATTGCATATTAAATATAAATTGCTAAAATCATTTCAAAACTTACATTAGAAGATAATTAGCTGCATACCAAAAAGTCGATTTTATTGAATCGCCATAAATTAAAAAGCTGACTCGACAAAATCTTCCATTTAGTTGTGCAGCACAGTTTGCAAAAAACAACATGCTTAAATTCATGTTGAAACAAATACTACTTTACTTTTGGAACGGATTCCAATGCAAAAAATTACAGGTGGATAGATTTACTGTACTATATCGACATTCTGATGAAATACATAGAGCATAGGAAGAGACAACATAGCAATGCATAATTCAAAAACACACATATTTTTAAGAGTAAAGAGCAGTTTAATGTGTTTAGGGAAGACAACACATACTTTGTTAAAACCATTTCCTTTAGGCCTAAGCCTTACAATCCAGCTAGTTTGTTTCACCAGGCATCACTTTAACCACGCACACACATCATATAAACATTTTAGTTCGTGACTAACATTAAGGGAAGGAATCAACCCAAAAGTAAACCAGATTGAGTATTGCTAAATGACAAGCTAACTCAACAAAATTTAGTTTCAGTTACATTCCTTCACTCGGAATTTAAAATTAGAATTACTCTCTTCTCACAAGTGAAAAAAATTATCCAAATATAGCACCAATATTTATTGCTCAGAAAAAAGAACATTTAGAAATGTTATTTTAAAGCAGGACACGATACGTGATACAAATGACAAGAGTTACTGAATTGCATTTTGAAGAAAAATTGTTAAAATCATTTCAAAATTTACATTCGAGGATAAATTAGCTGCATACCAAAGAGACGATCTCATTGAATAGCTATTAAATAAAAAGCTGATTCAACAAAATGTTCCATTTTATTGTGCAGCGCTGTTGGCAAGAACAACATACTTAAATTTAAATTGAAACGAATATTTTACTTTTGGAACGGATTCCAATGCAGAAACAGGACAGGTACATAGCTTTACAGTGCTACCGACATTCCGAGGAAATTTCTCCCTAGAGCACACATCCATTCACGTTCTACGGGTGTGAAATGAAAGAAAAAATAGCCATATGCGTTGGCGAATCGAGGTTGGTAAGGTAGCCGTTGGCGAGAAATTATTGCTTGGGGCTTTACAAACATATACACAATTTGACTTCATAACTATAAAATACTTTACAGAGAATGAATCCACAACAAAATCTAAAAAGTAAACTTTATTGAGTGGCTATCATATGACAAGCTGACACAACAAAGTTCACCATTTAAGACTCTGAAACAAGTGCTTGTTCCAAAAAATAATCATGTCAATACTTATACTCATTGATATCTAGTGAACAGTTTTTTATTTCCTTATTTGATTTATCACAAGTTGTGTAGCAGTTAATAATGCAAGTATGTTGCATAACTAGTAAGTTGGCTTTTCTACCATATTTAAGATGACAGGTAAGGTAAGTATTTCAAAAATTTACACTTTTCAATCTATCTTAATTCAATTTAATACAAGGGATTAGTTAATATACTATATCCAAAAGAATATTTCATATTTATTTACTTTTAAACCACAAAAACAGATTCAAATGCTTTAATTAAATTTTTAAATAGCACAGCAGAAAAAATATATGCACTTCAAACACAGCAGTATGATTAAGGACTCGCATATTCTTCCCAAAGATCTCTTTCATCTCTGAAATAGAAACAAATAATCAAAATACAAGGAAAAGCAAGTCAATATTTCATAATTGATAAAGTTCAGAAAGAAAATCTTACAGTAGCCTATATATACATTATAATTAGAAGAATGGTGAACAAGTTAAATACAAAATATTCATATAAAGAGCAATTTTAATGCATGTCAAGGGAAAGAAAATGTTACTTTCATAAAAAAATTCCATTAAGCCTATGCCTTACACAATCTAGGTTTTTCCACCATACTTCACATTAAGCAAATCACAAAATACATTTCACAAACAAAATTTGACTTCATAACTATAGAATACTTAATAGGGAATGAATCCCAACAAAATCTAAGTTTTGCTATCAAATGGCAAGATGACACAACAAAGTTCAGCATTTAGAAATGTCTTGGGAGAAGTGCATGTAACAAAAATATTTCAATACTTGCATTCAACACAATCTACTGAACATTCCAAGTTCTTAAAATTATTTTTCGATTTACCAGTTCTGTAGTAATCAATAGTGCAAGTGCATGCTTGCAAAACAAGTTGAATTGCCTTTTTATCATACTCATCAAAATGACTGCTAGGTGTTAAAAATAGTTATTATGCAATAGACTTAAGTACCATTTTCATGATCTCTTTGCAGCTGAACCAAACTTTAATTAGGATAATATGAAAAAGTATTTCATAACTGCAAATACAAAAAAGCAAATTTCATGAGTAGTCAACAAACAAATAAACTGAATGAGACATTTTGACTTTATATGTGCATTCTAATTGAAAAATATTAAAGATAGTGAAAATTGGGTATAAAAGGAGAAAATAGAATTCAGTAAGGCTCATAGGAAGCGAAAACATAGCAAGAAAATGATGCATAATTCAAAACCACATATTTTTAGAGTAAAGGGCAATTTTAATGTGTTTAGGGAAGACAAGGCTTTGTTAAAACCCATTTCCTTTAGGCTTAAGCCTTACAATCCAGCTAGTTTGTTTCAACAGGCTTCACGAATCACGCAAACATTATATATACAATTTTAGTTTCTAATTAACATTAAGGGAAGGAAGAAACTCAAGAGTAAACCAGATTGAGTAGCTATAAATGGCAAGCTGACTGAACAAAATTTAGTTTTCAGTTATACATTCCTTCTTCCGGAGTCTAAATTAGCATTACTCTCTTCTCGCACACAAAAAAGGGAAGAATTATTCAATTATAGCACCAATATTTATTGCATAGAAAAAAGAACATTTAGAAATGTCATTTTAATGCAGAATATCATACGTGATACAAATGGCTTCCATTTTGTTGTGCAGCATAGTTGGCAAAACATCCTTAAATTTATATTGAAATAAATGCTTCACTTTTAGAACGGATTCCAAAGCAAAACATGACAGGTGCATTGCTTTTCTGTGCTATACCGACATTCTGATGAAGGAACATGCTCGCAGCTTCATATTTTTTCCTAACGCTCACATACATTCAAGTTCTGGGGGTGTAAAATGAAAGGAAAAAATAGCTCCACGCTTTGGCGATTGAAGTTGGCAAGGTAGCCGTTGGCGAGAAGTTATTGCTTAGGAGCTTTCTCAGCTTTTACTGTAGAAAATTTCTCAACCAATCACAAATGGCTGACGATTTGCAGACCTGACCCGCAGGAGCTAGTGCAGGAGCTAGTACTTTCCGGAGCGAAAATGCAGCACCTAGGTTACTATAGATTTTCGGAGGTTGCTATAGATTTCGCCGTCTTGGCTCGAAAACATTTCTGGCGTGGAAGCCAATTCAATTTCAGTCAATTTTGATTTTTTTTTTTTGGGGGGGGGGGGTATTTTTTTCAATTATATATATAACGTCACACTGGAGCAACACAATGGGCTATTGGTGACGGTCCGGGATCAATCCCAAAGGGAAAGATTCGAGGACAACACCACGTAATTTTGAACCACGGTCAGATGACGAGGCAACACCTGAGCTGGCACCCCACTCTCCAAACTTCCACACCACGCCAACGTGAGGACATTTGAGGCCACGACAGATTTAACGTGCACCAGCCCCCTTTGTACACGACGTTGTTTGGCTGGATTCGAACTCGCAACCCTTCGGTTGCTAGTCCGTTACTCTTCCAACCGGGCCACCGCGGCCCTTTGATTTTGGAATGCGTTGTAGTGGTCAAAATCACGCCAGTAGCTCAATGCAATCTTGCTTGATATCAGTGCTGTCAGTGATTTTGATTACTCCTTAGTATTGCGAAGCTTGTTTGGAATCGCTTATCCTTTTTCTTGCATACTATTTCGTTATTTTGGTTTTGATATACATTTTGTACTAATTGCGTTTGTACATGTTTTGAAAATTCAAAATCAATTTTATTTTACATTTCTTTTCCATTTGGAAGGGAGATTTTAAGAAACTGCGAAGCTCTCCATTTTTGCAATTGAGTACCCAAAATGCTATGACTGATTGAGCAAAATATACCCTGATTGAGCAAAATACGAAACCCACTTTATTCAGAATAAATTGCTGATAGAACTTTGGCTTAATTTTGATTGTTAGGTATTCAAAAACTTTCCTGATTGTAACTTGCGATTTGTCTTTTTTTTAATTTCACAGACAAATTACATGAAGGGAAAAGCACTAAAATATTTTTTTTTCAAGAATCAGTGACAGAAGTAGATTTTGTCATGAGTAAGAAAGCAGGAATGTTTCGAGCCTTTGCAAGCTTTTATCACTGATAAAAAGAGAAATTTTAATCTTGTAGCTACTGTATATACAGTGACTCCCAAAAGTGTTCGTACACTTACGGATTTCAATGAAATACAGCTCTATCCATTAATAAAAATTAATATTTCAGAATGAGAATTTTTAATAATATCTATAATTTGTTCTTAACAAAACTACATAAAATATTTTTAAAACATTAAAACTTTTTTTGGAAAATCAATAATCAAAAAAGTTACCTCACAAAAGTCTTCGTACACTTAAAAAAATCTTTACAAATTAGTAAATATTGTAATATTTCGGTAAATTAGTACTTAGTAGGATATCCTATAGCATGCACAACAGCTTTTAAACGTCTGGGAAAAGAGTTCACTAGTTTTTTTTTGTAATTTCTGCATCAATGTTCCTCCATTCTTCAATCGTTACTGCTTTTAGTTCGCTTTTCGTTTTAATATCGTGTCTTCGTACTCTAACCTCCAGTTCTCTCCAAATGTGTTCTATTGGGTTTAAATCCGGCGACTGAGGTGGTGTTTTCAGAACTTAGGACAATTATAGACACCAAAGGCGAACGTTGAGATCCGTGTGCTTACGATCGTTATCTTGATAAAAAAAACAAAGTTGTTTCCAATACCCAAATTTTGGGCTGATAATTTTAAATTGTCTTTAAAATTATTTAAATAAAGAGCATGATTCATTATGACATCAATAAATACCAAATTACCTAGTCCTGATGCTGACATGCACCCTCACAAAAGAAAACATCAACCCCATGCTTTACTGTTCCAACTAAGTTCTTGGGATTAAGTTCCTCATTTTTTCTTCTCCGTACAATTATACGCCCATCGGAACCAAACATGTTAAATTTGCTTTCATCTGCAAATGGGACATAATTCCAATACGTTTCGGGCTAATTTATCATTGATTTTGCGGAGGAAAGCCTAAGCTTTCTATTTTTCGCACTTATAAAGCATTTTCTTCGGCAGAACTTCCATTTAATTCAGTAGATCTGAGCACTCGTCGAACAGTTTCAGATGAAATTAAAGTAGAAAATTTTCAGTAAATTCTGTAGAAATTTTTACAGCACTCAAACGTGGATTTTTCACAATTTTCTACTGATTACGTTGAGTTAACTTTGCCGGACGACCTTCTCTTACCTTGTTTTCGATCCGATTTTCTTTAAAGCGTTTTATCACATACTGCACCATAGAATGGGATAAATTTACAAATTTAGCGATATTCCGAACTGATTTACCAGTACTATGATGAAAAGAATCAATTTTCGAATTCTGTTCGTTGTTTCCTTGACTACGAGCTATTTTAAAATAATAAATAGAATATTACGAAGTAAGCATGCAAAGATTAAAGCCAAACGATTTTTTAAATGTCACCACAATGCAAAAATAAAAATAGCGATAGACGATAATTTTATTTATGAAATTCATCCAAAAATGCTTCGGTGTGCGATCACTTTTGTGACGTGTTTTTTCTCTGCCTCCTTGCTTTTTCATTTTTATAATAAGAAATTGAGTCAATATATTTTTTTAAATGTTAAGTTTTATTCAGAATCACATGGAGATGATATGAAAAAGTATTGGACTTTATATTCGAATTCAATTCCAGGCTACAGCGCTTTTTCTACAAATTTTTGAAGTGTACGAACACTTTTGGGAGCCACTGTATATGGCGTACACAGGACCAAAATCTGAATTTTTCATGGCTTCTACTCAGTTCTGACATAAAAAATTTGTTCACTTTGTTTTCCGAATTAAGGAAATATTTAAGTTTAAAGTGATAAATCCACTTTTATTATTTATTTTTAAAGGCAATTTTATACGTTTTACAGTTTATTACATACCTATTACATTTTTCATTGCAATTAATAACCCTGAATCTACTTCAATTTCTGAACTCTTGAAAAATATTTTACTGAAGAGTGAAAGTAAAATTATACCACTTTACTAAAAGTTGAATTTATCATCAAAATGTTTAGTTATATCATCAAAAATGTGGTCACTTTGTTTTGAGTAATAAAGAAATATCAGTTCAAAGTTATGAAAAACTTTTTTCGCTGTATTTCTTTTTAAGGCAATTCGTTGTCTTTTTCCTGTTTATTACTTATTTAACACCTTTTTGAAGTTTATTAAATGACGATAGCTCTTGTTGAATGTTGTAGACTTTAATTTGAAAAGAAAACATTGTAGTGGTAAATCTCGTGAGCTACTTGCTTTGTAAAGAAAATGTAAAGGTCGTCTATTTATTGTAGGTAATTTAAATTCATGTTGCTTCAACAGACTTCTTGAAATACGTTTTCCCTATGCTAAGATGATAAACCATACACAACACAGAATCATTGTTTTGTATCTGTAGAATACATCTACATAAAGTGCTTTATGGTGGCTCAGGGAATTGGTAAATCGATTCTCCTTTAACCCTCCTAAGATCAAGAAAGCAAGCTCAAGAAAATTTCTAGTCTCCCTAATACATAATTTTGGTAAATGGATAGAAAAATGATTTTTTTCTACAACTATAAACTGATTTCTCTTAAACTTTTTGACGCAAAACAATAAAGTGATCAAATTTTAGTATGATGTTATACAAATATCAAATGTCGTGTTGCTCGAATATTGCATGATATTATAGCATTAGCTGGTCATATAATAAATTTCAAATATTAATTATAATTAATCATAAATTTTGAAATTAGGCATAGATAAATTTAGCATAAAATAGTTAAATTTAATACATCCAAAGTTGGGTTTGATTTCATACACATTTTCCATAGTAATTTTTCAAACTGAAATGTGTCAAACCTCCCTTGATTGAAAAATGCACTAGAGGTTCGGATAATTAGCTTTTTACGACGTTTTAAATTTATTCGAATTTTTTTTGACAAATTCCCAGATACAATTTTCAGTGCCTGCATAGAATAATTTTATAAATATCTATTTTCAGTTGACCTTGAGAACAATATTTTATAATATTTTAAATGTCTGGCATTTACCTTCTAAAATAAGTTATATTACATCTAACCTATATAAAAAGCATATATTCTTGACCAGGGGGACGGGCAATGAGGTCCTGAGCTGCCTCGAAAGCGTAGGTATCGGCTTTTTAAAATGTTTTCAAGATAAAATACTATAAAAATGCATGAATTTCTTTAACAAATAGTTATCGAATTATGAAAATAATTGTTATTTATAGTACTCTATGCTTCGCATAGAAAATTGTATGTATTTTAACCAACAATAAATATTTGTGGAAAAACCTTCGTAAAATCATTTCTATACTGAAAACAACTGAGGTGTAACAATTTTAATACTGTGTGTCTTTGTTTTTCAATTCATAGTCGGGACTAAATTTAATGTACTATACAAAGAAGCGAACCAATATCTGTCTTAAAATATAATAAAGTTCAGATATTCATTTTGCAAAAAAAGCTGTATTCCTAAATTGGTTCAAAGCACAAAATAAAAAATACTTTTTTAATGTAATAAGTCCAAATCTTCAATTAGCATAAAAATTCAATCTCTATTTTGTACCTCCGAAAATAATTCCTGACTACGTTAATGGTTTATTAAGTGTGAACTGTAAAACGAACAGCACATCCAAAACCGGGGCTGGGTAGTTGAATCCTGAATGGAAAGATCCGAGGTCAATACCTCGTAATTTTAAACCACGATCAGATAACGAGGCAACACTTGAACTAGCACCGTACTTTCCAAACTTCCCCACCACGTCAACGTGAGGACATTTGAGGTCACGACAGATTTAACGCACACCAGCCCCCACGTACACGACTGTCTTTGGTTGGACTGAGTTTTGAACTTACAACCCTCCTATTGCTAATCCGCTACTCTTCCAACCGGGCTACCACTGTCCCACCAAAAATCTGAGTCACGTAATCAATTTACGTATATAAGCTATATATAGAATATTTTCTCGAATACTCTCAAGACTCTTGAAATAAAAATGCTCTTTTTTGCTCACAACTTAATACAATTTACTAACGTTGTCACAATGTGCTGGATTCAAAATTAGTAAGTTTCAGCCTTAAATCGCCACTGTAACTAGAGCGACTCATGTGTGTTCATTCCATTACACCACGGAATTCTATATATAGCTTATTTCTTTGTTTTATTAAAATGGAATTAACATGGCTGAAACCAACTTCAACCATGTTCGGACTTGGAAATGCAATCAAAAGTTTTCGACATTTTTCATAGAAAGTTTTGGATGTTTTGCACAGAAAGTTTTGGATATTTTCTACAACATTCATATTCTTCCAAAAGTAACTTAAAGTCCTTTTTTTAAAAGGAGCTTTAGATCAACTTAGAATTTTTTTAGCTTCAAGATCAACTGACAATTCGATAAGTTCATCTTGTTTGCTACATTCGATGTTTTCAATATCTGCAGATAATGGAATGATAAATCAACCTGGAATGTGCATGTTTTCAAAATCTGCAAAGCGCAATTTAAAATCATAAAATTTTGAAGATGTTTCGCGTATACTTCTAAGTCTTCACTTTCAATTGCCGTAGATTCGAAAAGTTCTGAAAATCTCTTCGTAACAATGATGATTTAAATAAGGCTAATTTAGCTTGGAAATCTAAAAGAATCGTCCAAGCTTGAATAATCGTGATAGCTTTATCTTGTAAACGGGTCTGTATGTCATTAAATTTTGAAAATAAGGCAGCCAAATAGAAAATATGAACCGAATTAAATATTACCCAAACAATGATGTTTTCTATTTTTCTATCGCCCCTGGGGTCTGTATCGACCATTTTGGCGACCACTGGTTAGGAGTATCAGCACAGCACGAATATTTCGTACATATGATAACAAAATGACTATCTGACCCATTGAGAAGAAAGACATTTTTGAGTTATCAGTCCCTTCCTCTAAGAAATTTGGGTGCGGTAATCATTAGTATAATTATTCGATCGTATTCTCCTTTACGGCGCACATTTTTTTCAATGAGTAGCAACTTTACTCTTCACTTAAATTATATACAATAAGAATCTGGATTACTGGAAAACATAATTACTAAATCCATCCATCACACTGACAAGTCATTTAACTGAGAGAACAACACAGCAGGAATCTTCCGATCAGCTTTCTCATTGAGATGGGTATGGAAGATTTAAAGTGTCCTATGTGGGGGAGACATAGGTCTTTTCTATCAAGACAGCCTCGGACATCCCCTTTGGCTATAGCTGGTTTTTCTAGAGTGGGGGGAAAATACCTCATTCTCGCACCGAAGTTGTTCGAATCGAAGGGGACTATAAAGAAAGAATAATCTTTAACCTTGAGTGGTGAAGAAAATGTGGAGTTGCTTCTACAGTTTTGATTCAAATAACAAATTTCAGATACATGATATACATCCGGGATATGACAAAATATTCTCACTTTTAAAATCACTAGAGCAAAAATGTTGCCACTTTAAAGCAAACTCGCTCCTTTTTTAGACAAAAGCAATTTATTGTGAAAGAAAAACGTTTTCTTTCAGTCTGAAAAACTCATGTCGTAGCCTTTAATTTTGTTAAAATATTAATGATTCAAAAACACTAAATACAATTCCTATTTCTGGATACCTTGCATAATCCACGAAAACATCACACTTTTTGTGTGTGAGGGGAATACTTTGTGGTATATAACTTTATTACAATGATAAATTGCCAACTCGATACCTTAACTCAGTACTAGATTATTTAGATTTAGGCATTCGAAAAATTATTAAATGCAATGCTCATAAAACGTTAGCTCAATTCTATTGGATTGAGGAAACGGTAGAGGGAAGACCTAGTTATTCCGAAATTGTTTTCTGATTATGTACCTGGTTTTGGGTATACTTTTGGTTGATCGCTCTATAGTAATTTTTTCCTAAATGAAGGCTAATTAGACTGGAACCTACGACTTAAAGCGGATACATTCTACCCCAGATCAAGATTCGAACCCACAGCCTTTTCAACCTAGGGTCAGGAATACGTGTGTCTGAATAAGGAAATATTCCCGTTTCAGATAGACTCCGCTCATTCATTCTAATACACTCGTTTTGTTCTAAGTTATCCAAAATTACAAAGGATAGTGAAATTTTTCGGGAGCTTGACCATTACTTTTGTTGAATTTTGTAAAATTCAGTGCGGTTGTTTGACATTCCGAAAAGTTTAGTTAACTTATATATTAACATGTCAGTTGTGTAAGCTTTATTTTGTGAAGTTCCATGAACATAAGTTCAATCTAATTAAAAAATGAGACTGAACTAAATAATTAATAAAAATTAAAAAAAAGGCATGGGTAACATCAAAGTCGAAAATAAAAGCTATGCATAACCAGGAAAATAAAATGTATTAAACCTGAACCTATAAATTTAATATGAATCAAGTTACAAATAGTAAGATCTCGATAACTTTTTATGGCGTCTGTCTGTTCTCTATACAAATCTACACCGTTTGACCAATCCACACCAAATTTGCTACACTTACTCTTTAGAACCCTGCGGGTAACGTAGGCTACATATTAACTATTCTCTTAGGTGTGCAGAGGGGACTAAAAACAATTCGAAATCCCCACAGGAATAACATTGAGTATTTTTACGATCACTGTCAGACCAATTCACACCAAATTCGGTGCATCCATTCTTTAGAATCCTGTAGAAAACATAGGCTATATATTAACCACCGTTGTATTTGTCTTAGGTCTAGAGAGGATACTAAAAGCAATTCGTGATCCAAATAGGAATAGCGTTCAGTATCTTTACTATCATAATTCGACCAATTCACAACAAATTTGGTACACTAATTCTTTGACTACTGCACGTAGCACAGGCTATATATTAACCCCCGTTCTATTTGTTCTAGTTCTGTAGAGAGGGCTAGAAACCCTTCGAAATCCACATAGGAGTAACTAATATTAGGATGAATTACAAACTATTCAATCCGAGCAACGCCTGGTAATTCAGTTAGTCTTTCATAATGCATACGATTGTGAAAAATAAAGTATGGCTGTTGACGAAAATAACCTTGATACAGATTCAAAACATATCTAAAAATATATAACTCAGTTGTGTCCATCATATTTATGTATGTGTTGAATGTTTTCTCCGTCTTCTCGGAAAAGTAATGATCAGAACCAGACTTTCGTTCTCATCATTACTTTTGAAGCCCAGTTGATTTATCCCTAATGTAATCAACCTTGGAAGTTAGAAATGTGTCAAAAACAGCTCAATAAATTAAATCAAATATATTTGTTTTTTTTTCAAACTTAAGCTCCCATAGCCCCTTCCGCCTATGTATTGTACTACGTACATGTTTAACACTGAAGTGAAATCTGTGACTTATGTCTAATAACAAATTTGCTCACGAAAGACGGTCTGATTCCATATTCCGTTCATAAGCTTCCTTTCAGGTCTTGTTCGCTTAATTTGCAAAATTACTTTCCGAATAAAATAAAAATTGCATCTGAAATTATGTGAGTTTCTGTATTCGACAGCTTTCATTAATAATATAATCCACATCGCCAGCTTAGAGCAGAAACTCATTACCTGACATTCTTTCGGGGACACTAAATGCTTATTTTCCTGATGATGAGAAATGCATGGTCATATTGAAATATGTTTAAAAGATATATAACACTATCAAAATGCCCATAATTCTTATTTTCATACCTAAAACTAATAGTTAGCCTTTAAACAGTTTTATGGTAACATATTATTTTTGTCAGTTAATGAGTTTCTTCTCTAAGCCGTGATATACATATTTACGAAATATGTTGCTCGTTGAGCAAGGTAGTATTTTATGGTAACGAACGGTGAACCTTGTAAAGTAAAAAGTATAGGATACATGAATGATTGAAAAACAAATTAAACTTGAGTCAAATTTGTTTTTAAATCAATCATTGGAATCGATCAAGCACTTGTACATTTTCGCAGACAGGTGTAGAGCACAAAGCAGACCATACCCTTGTTAGTATGTGCTCTGCATTAGTTTCCCGAAGATATTCGTTTCTACCGTGTGACCGCGATTTCGCCATTGAAAAAATTGTTCGCATATCCACTGTCGAAGAATGTGCCGCTTTTATTGTCTTCTGTTTGAGGTGATAAGGAAAAGGTGTTATTTATTTGAAAATATGGTGGCCCAAACATTATAAGATGATGCTTTCCCATTGAATTTATCATCCATCCCTTACAAATGAGCCAGCATATCGAATTTCTATCAAGGGGATAATTCCCATAGAAAAAAATTGAAGACATAAAGTGATGAACTAGATCCCAGACGAAGATAACATTCGAACATTCTACGATGAGATGGTTCACCAGTGGCCAACTTGTGAGAGATGCCTGAGAATTAAACTGAAGAATAATTTTTCTTTCGCCATTTATACCATTCTTCATGCAACTAAATAATCCTAATTATGTTTCACATTGACTTTACATCATTTTTGACTTGCCTTAAAATAAATTTTTGAAGTGTGCTATTTATTTTATACATCTCTGAATACCTTTACGTTTGATCAGACGTACATGTACATGAGGAAACCCATACGTCCACGATTGAAAATCGATAATTTAATTATTCGTCACCTGAGACCTTAATTGAGCACAAAGATTGCATTTAACTCAAATAAATAGATTTTAATGGAAATAATTTTCTTTTTCGTTACTGATTACTGCAGAAACTATTTTCCTTGATTTCCCAAAAGTTGCTCTCAGTGGACTTGTGGAGTTTCTAAAATAACCTATTCAAATTGAAGCTTCGCTCTGTTATGTGATAAACCATTAAATACCCTTGTATTTCTGAAAAGTTGCTACATGCAATAAATAAAACCAACTGAAAAACAAGCAGCTAAAATAATGACGCTGTTAGATATTATTACAAGGCTAGGATTTCGATGGCATCTATAATTTTATGAAAACTGAATGAATGAAGCCCATGTGCATCTTGAAACAAGAATGATTTTGTGTGGTCCGCCAGCAAATTTTAAAGATCCTTTTAGGAAAAATATTATTTTTCGTCTATTACCAATGTTCAAGAAAGAGGCGAAACATGCAATTCAAGTTGAAAAATCATATTTACAATTCTAGTGATGAATTACCAACTAGACGTGCGACAAGCATGTTTTTTACAGATGGGCCTCACAGCGGAAAAATATTGTATAAATAAGCATTTCTCATATTCAGGGGGGATCATGGTGCAAGTTGCGCCATCGGAATTTTGGGGGGAATTTTTCAGGGCGTTTTTTTTTTAATTTCAGGATGGAAATTTTTTGGGCAAAAAATTATTTTATAAGAAACTTTTTTATTGTTATATATATTTTTCATAAGTAATTAGACTATCTCTAAATTTGTTTAAAAGGCTACTGTTTCATGCTATGATAACAATTTTACTATAGGAAGTTATTCCATAATTTTTTATTGAGTTATGTCACCAGTTGAATGCAGGCAGCCGTCTAGACGTGTTCGTTTTGTGTAGTCTGTCTCGGAGAAGGAAAGAAAGTTTAGTTCAGTGCTGTTTGTTTATTTAAGGAAATCCTAAAGAGATGCCGAGTGCGCTTAAAACTTTATTTAAATATAAGTGTTTAGAAGTATTGTGCAACACTGTTATAGACAGAACAAATGGTTAGAACATTGCCGTAAAAAGCACACGTACAGATTCAAAAACAACATCAAAATCAAATACCAAGTTGTGGAAGCTAAGAAAGGTAATGGGAAGTGGGAGAAAGTTGAAGATCTGGCAAATGCAGGCTCAAAATTACTATTCCTTGAGCCCACATTTTTTTAATTACAAATTTTTTATACCAGTTGCAAAATTACAAAGCCCGGTTTACTAAACTAACACTTACAGTGCCGGCTATTTTTCCGAAAAATTTACTCAAACCGCCGGTAAACATAAACATGCAATTCGAACGGTAAACAAAGTATGTAAATATTGATATTTTGTGCTTTGGCTGTATGACGTAATTCCCGGTCTCCAGCGCACGGACTCACTGCATAACCCCCTTCACAACTTCCCTTCCCCATGGTAGGACGGCATTCAATGGTTTCGTGTACTGTTTATGGCGGTTAAAAATAGTTTTTTTGCGAATATCTCGCAAAATATTGTTTTTTACACAAAAATGATATTGATATAATTTGATATAATGTTGCTCAATCGTTGTCTTTTTAGATCGATTCCTAAAAACGTCATTGAGAGAGAGAGAGAAGATTTAGAAATACAACCATCTTCATCAAGTATGACCCAAGGATTAGATTTTGAAAACCCTGATGAAAATGAAAGTCAGGAAGAAGTTGTTGATGAAACTGAATTAGGATACGGAGAGGTAGAATCATGTAGCAATCCATCTGATGTAAGACCTTCAGTTTCCATTCAACAAGAGGAAACTCTAATTGAAGATTCTCCTGATGATAGATTGAAAAGAGATCCAGCATCATATGCCAACATCAAACTGTCAGCTGAGGAAATAAAGCACTATATTTGGAAAATCAAGATTTGTCTTTTGTCACTTTTCCTTTAACAGGTGGAAGAAAATTCAACCCATCATGGAAGAATGAAATTTTACCAAATAAAAGTGTAAAAGTTAGAAAATGGCTGGTATATAGCCAAGAAAATGATGCCGTATTTTGCTTGCCATGTACTCTATTTTCCCTCCCACGCGAATAATCAATATGGGGAACAACTGGCTATAGAGGATGGACAGAGCATAGGGGGACTGGGATATTGTGCTCCATGAAAAATCTAAAACCCACTTATCAGCGCACATTGCAAGGATCCAATGGATATCTCAAAAGAGGATTGATTCACGTTTAGCTGAACAATCAGATCAATTAGTCCATCACAATCGAGAGGTTCTGTCTGTTGTCATCGATTGTTGTCGGTATTTAAGTGAAGAAATGCTGGGATTTCGCAAAAAGGATGTAGCAAAAGGAAAAGTCATAGGTCTTTTCAGGCTATTGAGTAAATATAGTCCTGATGCTTGGGTATACCTTGAAAAAATTAATAAAACTAGAACTGAAAAAGGAAAGCTGGGGTCGAATTTCTTGAGTTATCGAAACGTTTATGATGTAATTAACATAATGAGTAAAATCGTTGCTTCAAAATCAAAGATAGTATAAAAACGACTAACATTTATTCTATTATTCTAGACTCAACTCAAGACAGTAAAAAAGAATATTCAACATTAGTGGTTCGTTATATTGAGCATACTGACCCACATGGTGCCCCAAAGGAAAATGTCAAACCTGAAGAGCGGCTCATTAAGGTTTTCACTAGTGGAGATACCACATGCCAAAATCTTTATAAAGAAATAATGAAATGTCTGAATTTACTTGGTCTTGATCCAAGTGGAATTGTTGGTCAAAGTATGGATGGGGCTGGTAATATGAGAGGAAAATTCAATGGTGTAAAATCGCTAATCCAGAGAGAATGTCCCAAAGCGCTCTATATATGGTGTTCTTCGCACAGATTTGCGTTAGTTGTGGAAAATTCTATGGACATATGCCCCCAGATGAAAAACCTATTTTCTCTTTTAGAGGAATTATATATCTTCATGTCAACTCGGACAAGGGTCCAACCAAAAAAAAGGAGACTGAAAAGAGTACGACCTACAAGACGGTCAAGCAGAAATGATGCACTGCAAACAGCTGTCACCTACTATGACACAATAAAGGAGACTTTGCATAGTTTGTCCATTGCAAAAAAGCTTCTAATGACGCAAAGACACTGGCAACTGGCCTGTTGAAACAAATGACCGATTTTGAAAACATTTGCTCAATACATGTTGTCTCAGCTATTTTCAAAGTGTTGTCACCAATCACAATTGTTCTACAATCAAAAATAATTGATTATAGCAGTGTATCAAAAATTGTTGCTGAAATCAAAGCTAAACTTTTAAAAATGCGAAGTGAGTCGGAGTGGAATAAAGCGAATGATTCAATCCTTGCCTTTGCTGATGTGAATAATATTTCGCAACCCCTCCGCAGAAGCAGAAAACGTAAAAGGTTTATGGATGAAATGGCTATCGATGAAAGAATAGATGATCCTCTTAAGAGGATCAAAGTGGTAGTTTATTTTCACGTACTAGATTCACTTATTAAACAACTCAATGACAGATTCTCTGACAGTTCTCTTTCCATAATCTCACAAATGGCAGTACTTTCACGTGAAGGAATTTTGAAAATTGCAAAAGAAAAAGAAAAGCAGGGATATAAATTATTGCCTGATTCTTCATCAGTGAAAGACTTGTGTGGGTTTTACGATCTTGATAGTGACCAAATAATAGAGGAACTAGAAACTTTTGTAAATGTGTATGAAGTTACTCACTCAGAAATTGACATTTCCGACCTGCTTTTAGAGAAAGAAAAGTGTAAAAATAGGACACCAGACAGGGAATCTGACGTTTCAGGAGGTGAAAGTGAAAATGAAGTTGAAATCCGTAAAGATGGAGGTGAGGAAGAAGATTCAGAACCATGATGAGTTGCTTTTGTCTGTTGATCAGTGGGTAAAAAGAGGCTTTATTAGGCCTTACAGATGCCTGCAGCAAATGTCAGCATTTCCTCAATTCACCATGCTGTATCGTATCCTTTTATCGTTACCTGTCACAAGTTGCTCAGCAGAAAGGACGATGAGCCGTTTAAAGATTGTAAAGAACAGGTTAAGAAGCAGCTTATGGGATGATTGGTTGTCAAGCTTATTGATACTATCATTTGAGAATGACATTCTCAAGAAAATCACAAATGAAGAAATTATAGAAAAGTTTGCCATATCAAGTGCACAGAGAAAAAAGCTTCTGTTAAAATCTTATAAATAGTTTCCCTGTGCCTAAAGAATTTATTTTCTGGTCATACTATAGATTTTTTCAACCTAGAGTGTTCGAATGTTTTCTCTTCCCTCCGCATAAGATAGCTGTTTTTCTGTTACTATTATAAAACAATTTAGTTTTTAAGGTTTCATGAATACTTACGCAACTCATGTAAACATTACGATAATACTCATATCATTAGTTTTTAAACATATAGTTTGTTTTTCAATATCTGATTATCAAATTATTTATCTTTATTGATGTGTTCAATTTTTTTATATTCTATTCCTCCATTCACTCAATTTTAGAGTTTTTTATGAATATAAAAATTATTATTATGCAAGAGGTCAAAGTAAAATATTTGTTTTATTCATAACATTCAGAATCTTTCAAAACAACTGTTTTTATTATATTATAGTTATTTTCATTTGCAAAGTGTAAGTAATATCATTGTTTATACATGAAATTTCTGTTATAAATATAAACTGTTCATTTTCCTAGCTGTTCTGGTTTTATTTATCTTATCCAAATTTATCTCTTGATTTTATTTATCTAACTTATTTACAAAATACGAAATGTAGAGCTTTGTGTGGATTCAGTTGGACATTTTAGATTCCAATAAAGGTTATATGGTTAACTGGATTTGAGGGGGGCGGTATAGAAAAATTTGGGGGGGGATTTGCGCCATTGGGCTTGAGGGGGATGGGCACCCCTGACTCAGATGAATAAAACTGACATACATAATAATGGTAAGTTTTACCAACAACACATTTGCTTCCAGATTTTTTTTAAAGTAACTGTAAGATTTGGAGCTAACCATGCCTGAAACTGATCCAAAGAATTCCTGGTATTCTTGTAATTTTATGTTACTGTCATGAACATCAACTATGTTTATCACGTACACTTTTCGAATGGAAAGTTTTATCACATTCAGGAAAGACACAAGGATAATATCCATCACTATTATTATCAGAAATTTGGCAAATTCTTTGATGCCTAAATAGACTACCTCGATATTTATTTACCTTTTGGCACTTATTACAAACAAATTCTGCAGGTTTGGAAACTTTAGATTTGTAAGTTTTGGAAAAATTAATAGAAGAATATACACTACTTCCCTCATTATATTTTCCATTCACTATATCACTTCCATTCACTATACCACATCTCTTGTACTCCACAGGCTTTGATTTTCGTTCATTCGTTGGGGAAACAGAGATGCAACCATTATGGCCCTCACAACTTGTCTTCGGAGAGTCAAATTGAAGTTTAGGATGTCTATGGGAAAAATAACATCTACTGTGATGATTCATTGCATTTTTTTAAATACTGGTTGTGATTCATGTATTTTCCAAGAGAAATTTCATTTCTGAATTCCAGAAAAAGAAAGCATCCTTACCTCTTAATTTGTGGCTGCTTAACTCTTCGTCTCTGTTTCTCCTTCGGCAAAACAGTGATCCAGCCATCGTTATCCTCGCTAGTAATGGAGTAGTTGGATAGTTGAGGCTTGGGATGTCTAAGTGAAAATAAGAAAAATTGGCTTTTAATACGCTGGAACTGTTAGTTATATATTTCAAATACTAGTTGTGATTAATATTTTTTTGAAAAATAAACTTCAGTTCTTAGAAAAGTTACTTTTTTATTCACTTTCTGAATAAAAGATTTCATTACAGCTTAATCTTCAAGGGAGAGGTATTTATCCTGATCCCGAGACAACAAAGCTGAAATCACAATACATGTTTCTTGATTTTGGTTTAAAATGGTTTGCAACAGGTCCTCAAATTTTGAGAAGCATCCATGAAGGCAAATGTAGGTACCAATAGGTATTATTGGTACCTACATTTAACAGAATCAAGTCATAATTCCAGAAAAGGAAAGCATACTTACCTCTTAATTTGTGGCTGCTTAACTCTTCACCTGTTTCTCCTTCGTCAAAACAGTGATCCAGCCATCGTTATCCTCGCTAGTAATGGAGTAGCTGGATAGTTGATGGGATGTCTAAGTGAAAATAAAAAGAATTGGTTTTAATACGCTGGAACTGTAAATTATATATTTCAAATACTAGTTGTGATTAATATTTTTTTGAAAAATAAATTTCAGATCTTAGAAAAAGTTATTCTTACTTTTTTGAGACTGCTCAATCCTAGGATGCTGTTGATGCTTTGACAGAACAGCGATCCTACCTTCAGTGTTCTTACTACTGAAAGTTGGACTAGGACGTCTAGTGAAAATAAGGGAACTTGTTACCAAGCCTCAACTAAAGCTTGAATATGGAAACAACGTTACACATTTAAAAGTAATATTTGATGTACAATATAATGGATATTAATACTGCATGAACAGAACCTTTGGTAACAATAGCAGAATACCGTTCAACAACCTTAGTCTCAGGATAAATACAGGTTGATTCGAACTCTCAGTTGAAGAATTGAGAGAGGGAAACTGAGCAGGTGGGTCGTGGAAAACCTGTTGTTTTTCTACATCACAAGCTCGAATGCTCGCCAGAACTTCCATTAGCATTGCAATAAAGAGTTGCACTAGTTGAAGGTTCCCTTTCCTGTTTGAATGAAGGCCATCCCTTGCCATACAACCTTTCCAAATGACTTGGGATCTACAAAAAGAAACATTTTGCTTCTTTTGGCAGTAGGAAAACAGCCGTTGGTTTAGAAGATAATTTTTTTTATTAATTTTCTGTAGAAAAGGTCTAATTACAGCTTGTTCTTCAAAGGAGAGGTATTTATCCTGATCCCGAGAGACAATAAAGCTGAAATCACAATACATGTCTCTTGATTTCGGTTTTAAATGGTTTGAAACAGGTCCTCAAATTTTGAGAAGCATCCATCAAGGCTATCGTAGGTGTTATTGGTACCTACATGCAACAGAATCAAGTTATAATGATTCTTTAAAGATGAAATCTTTTCCGTTAAACATTCAATGGTGATTCCTGGAAAAGCTAGAACATGTATTACACTACCATGTAATTGCGATGGTAAATACTGATCTAAATATTTAACCATAGAATCACCAGTAATTAAAACCTTCATAGTTATACTTTTACAATTATTAGATAATTTAGACAAGAAAAGTAATTAAAAAAATAGAAACTGGCCACAGAAAACGATCAAATAAGACTACAGCACAAATGCAATCATTCAATTTTTAAAATGCAAAATGAACTCTTAAAACATTCAACAAATAGTAAAAATCATGAAAACAAATGGAAATACAACAAATCAATGGAAATACAAAAAAGCGCTAAACAAACAGTAAAAAATATTTGAGAGCTCTAACAAACACAATTAGTACAAAAATTTATATCAAAACAAAATAACGAAATATGCAAGAAAAAGGATAATCGATTCCAAACAAGCTTCGCAATACCAAGGAGCGTAAACAAAACCACTGACAGCACTGATATCATGCAAAGTTGTACTGAGTTACTGGCGTGATTTACCACTGCAACACATTCCAAAATCAAAATTGGCTGAAATCGAATTGGCTTCCACTCCAGAAAAATTGTTGAGCCAAGACGTTCGAAATCTACAGCAACCTCCGAAAAGCTATAGTAACACAGGTGCTGCATTTTCGCTCCCAAAAGTAACTTTCCTCACATCCGTTCACGTTCTGCGGGTGTAAAATGAAAAGAAAAAATAGCTCCACGCTTTGGCGATTGAAGTTGGCGAGAAGTTATTGCTTAGGAGCTTTCCAGTTATTACTGTAGAAAATTTCTCCACCAATCACAAATGGCTGACGGTTTGCGTAGACGGGACGCGCAAGAGCTAGTGTATGGTACCCATATTATCATAATTTATCGTTCTACTCCAATTTAACACGCCAAGGCCTTGTAGCAGCATTTCCCTAAAGTGAAAATATCTTTATTTGTTGATTGATTGATTGATTGTTGTGATGTTGGATTGCCAGCTATTTAGTTTTTATCGTTTGACAACAACGTTTTAGTTATTGAGTTGTGATTCTAAAAAATAAGTTTTTAACGGAGTAAGAAAAATGAAAAAGGAAAAGAATCTTTTAACGGAGTCAGATCATTATTATTTTAAAAGAAAACATTCACCGGTATATTTATACACGCAACGATAAGTAACGCCAACAAACTGGTGACCCGATTTTTCAAGATAATCTCGCCGGTGAAGAATTTGAAAACAGTAGTGAGATGCCCGGAGACGAACTTGACAACAAAAATGAGATGCCCGAATGAATGCAAGGTGAGTGTCAAAATACCTCCCTTTTGGATCGATAGGCCTGAGATATGGTTTTACCAAGTTGAAGCACAATTCAAAATCAATGGAATTGTGTCGGAGGAAACAAAATTCAATTATTTGGTTTCTCAATTGGAGCCGAAATATGTTGAGAACATTTGGGACATTGTAACAAAGGATTCTAGTACAAAATATTCGGAATCAAAAACGAGGCTGCTAGATTTATTTAAGGCGAGCGAAAGCACTCGAATCAAACGCCTGATTACCGGAATCGAATTAGGAAACATGAAACTCAGTCATCTGTTACAGAAACTGAAAACTATGGCAACCTCCCTTGTATCGGAAAAGCTGATTAAAACACTATGGCTGGAAAAGTTGCCCGATTCTATGAGGAATATTATACTCATCAGTAAGGAAGAATTACCAAATTTGGCCATCATGGCTGACAAGATTGCAGACATGAATCCGCAGAATGGGATTTGCAGCGCCACCACATCTCTTTCTTCAAATTGTGACCTTTTGTCCAAAATTCAGTCACTTGAGCAAAAAATTGCAAAATTAAGTGTGGATCACATTTCAAGACCCGATCACGAAACAATCAGAACTCTAGAGGAAGAACACGAAGTAGTTCAAGAAAAAGATTTAATCCCCAAGGAAAGTACTGTTTTTATCATTTTCGCTTCGGAACGAAGTGCTATCCTGAAAAGTGTACACAGCCTTGCAGTTGGGCTATTGATAATAATTCGAGTCCGGGAAGCGCGAGTATGCAGTAGAGAATGCGGCAAGCTCTGCTGCTGACTACAATTTTGGGGATTGTCGCAAATTTCGCTTATTTATAAAAGATAAAAAATCGAAAGTGCGTTTTTTAATGGACAGCGGAGCAGATGTCAGCATCATTCCTGCGACATCTCAAGACAGACAATTCAGTGATTATAAGCTATATGCTGCAAACGGTACAGAAATAGAAACATTTGGTATTAAAATGCTAACTCTGGATCTAGGACTTCGACGTGAGTTCCAATGGCCTTTTATTGTTGCAAAAATTAATAGAGGTATCCTGGGAGCCGATTTCCTTAACAAATTCAATTTATTGATTGATTTACATAATAAGAAGTTGCTGGATGGAGCAACCCAACTAGTGTAACTAGTGATGTACTTACATCAGTGAGGACAATGATGTCGGTTTTCTGAACAAAGCTCCAAAATTTTCCAAGTTATTGGAACAGTATCCTGATATTTCCAAACCAAATTTATTTATTTCAAATTTAAAGCATCATGTTAAACATCATATCATTATTAACGGTCAACTTGTTCATTCCAAAGCGAGACAGCTCGACCCGAAAAGGCTCAACACAACAAAGCAAGAATTTAAGTTCATGCTGGATAACAACACCATAAGACCTTCCAGTAGTCAATGGTCAAGCCCTCTCCATTTGGTTACGAAGAAAGATGGTTCTCTTCGTCCTTGTGGAGATTACAGGCAGCTCAACGCCAGGACAGTGCCTGATAGATACCCCATTCCCAGAATTGAGGATTTTCATCACATTTTAAAAGGTACTACCATATATTCCAAGATAGATTTATTTAAAGCTTATTTCCAAGTCCCCATTGCAGAAGAAGACAAATGCAAAACAGCCATTGTCACATCATTTGGACTCTACGAATTTAACGTAATGAGTTTTGGTTTAAAGAATGCTCTAGCAACATTTCATAGATTCATAAATGAAGTATTCTCGGGATTGGATTTTGTTTTTCCCTACCTGGATGATATTCTCATTGCATCTACTAGTGAAGAACAACGTGAAAATCACCTCAAATTAGTTTTTGAAAGACTCAATAATTATGGTCTTCGCATCAATATCTCTAAATCTGTCTTTGGAGTGAAAGAAATCTAAATTTTGGGATACTTTGTAACCTTAACCTCAAGGCTCACTTCCTTTACCTGACAAAGTTCAAGACATCATTGATTACAAACTTCCAACAACTATTCACGAACTCTGAACATTTCTCGGTATGATTAACTTCTATCGACGTTACCTGAAAGATGCAGCTAAGAACCAATCTCTTATACATGACTACCTTAAAGAAGCGAGAAAAAGGGATAGAAGAAAAATTGGGTGGACCGAAGAGGCTAAAGATCAGTTTAATAAATGCAAAGATTTGGCTAGCACTGAAATACTATCATTTCCAAGATCTGACGTACCTCTGTCACTTAATATAGATGCTTCAGATACGGCAATGGAGCAGTGATCCAACAGTATGAATCTGATGGATGGAAACCTATCGCATTTTATTCCAAAAAGTTGAATATAGCACATACGATAGAAAATTACTTGGTATTCATCTCTCCATCAAACATTTCAAACACCTATTCGAAGGAAGAAGGTTCACCATATTTACCGACCACAAGCCAATCACATTTGCATTTCAACAGAATCCTGAAAAGGCATCTCCTCGTCAACTTCGTCATCTGCAGTACATTTCTCAATTTTCAACCGACATTCGACATATCAAAGGTCAAGATAACCATAGCAGACACCTTATCCAGGATCCAGGAAATTTCCTTAATAGATTATGATGAAATTGCCGACGAACAAAATCAAGATGAAGAATTGAAGAGTTTACAGACATCCACAACTTTCCTGAATTTCAAGCAATACCCGCTACCTTCTGGAAAGTTTTTGTGGTGTGAAACATCAACCAGCAACATCCGATTTTACATTCCCAAATCGCACCGAATGAAGATATTTCAACAAATTTATGGAATATCCCATCCTGGAATAAAGGCATCAGTTAAACTGCTGACTTCAAAATTCTTCTGGACAAACATTCGGAATGGACTCAATCCTGCATTCCTTGTCAAAAGAGCAAGATAAATCGTCATACAAAATCCAGTTATGGTGAATTTCAACTGCCATCAGAAAGATTAAGTGACGTTCATATAGACCTGATCGGTCCTTTACCACCATCCAACGGTAACATATACTGCCTCACTTGCATAGACCGTTACACCAACTGGATGGAAGTGGTTCCTCTACAAAACATATTGGCAGACACAGTTGCAAAAGCTTTTTACAGCAAGTGGATTGCACGATTTGGTACACCATGTCGACTAGTAACGGACCGTGGTTCGCAGTTCGGATCAGAGGTTTTCAACATCCTGTCCAGAATCTGCGGCATAAAATTGCAGCACACAACGGCATACCATCCCCAAGCCAATGGAAAAATAGAACGACTCCATAGGTCTTTAAAAGCAGCTATCATAGCACATGGTAACCCAGCCTGTAGTGAAACACTTCCAACTGTTCTATTGGGTCTACGCACTGCAATTCAAGAAGATTCCAACCATACCATTGCCCAAATGGTCTACGGACAAAACATCCGATTACCCGGAGAATTTTTTGAAGAACCCAAAATTCACACAACACCCGAGACCTACGTAAACCAACTACAGGAAACGATGAAATGCATCAGACCTAGAACCGTCTCAAAGAAGTATATCCAAAAAATATTTGTTCCGAAGGACTTAGAAACCACGTCACATGTCTTCGTACGTAAAGACAGGGTTAAAAAGCAACTTGAACCCCCGTAAGACGGACCATTTCTAGTCACGGACAAAGCTGATAAGTATTTCACACTCGAAATAAAGGGTAAACATATTACAGTATCTGTCAACAGGCTAAAACCTGCTTACATTCTACAAGAACCTACTCCTGACACGAAAAACGTATGTTGTAAAAATGAAACACCTGCACAACATAAAACTGATGAAACTAGACACGCTCCTGAATAGGAAATAATTCTTGATCAAAAACAATCTCGTTCAGGACGAACTGTTAGCAAGCCCATTAAATTCAGAGAGTAGTGCTGCACATTTTGTATATAATTTTGTTTTTTTTTTCATATATTTAATCTTTCAGTAGCTTCTCTTTAACGTAACTTCGTTACTGGCAGGGGAGTAATGTTGTAGCAGCATTTCCCCAAAGGGAAAATATCTTTATTTGTTGATTGATTGATTGTTGTGTTAGTGTGTTGTTGGATTGCCAGCTATTTAGTTTTTATCATTTGGCAACAACCTATTAGCTTTAGTTTTGAGTTGTGATTCTAAAAAATAAGTTTTTAGCGGAGTAAGAAAAATGAAAAATAAAAGAATCTTTTAGCGGAGTAAGAAAAATGAAAAATAAAAGAATCTTTTAGCGGAGTGAGATCATTAAAATTTGAAAAGAAAACATTCACCGATATATTTATACACGTAACGATAAGTAACGTCAACAGGACCATCGTTTGGGCATGGAACGCAATAAACTAGGCAGTTTTCCAGTGACATACCACTTACCATGTTCCAATCCATCTTAAGTACATCCAACTATAAAATTTGTCGAAAGAAAATATATTTTTATAAATAAATAGAACTGTGAGCATTAATTATTTGTTCTTGCGTTAATCTACATTATAAGTTTCAAAAATATCAAAATCAAATTTTGGAAAATAAACTTTTATTATTGCAATACACGAGAAGTCTTTTCTACTAAAAAGTTTTTTAGACTGAGTTTTGTTCAATAGTCCCAAATCATCTTCCACTGAAAGGTGTTTCGATAATTTTGATTGAAATGAGCTAACTAGAAACTAAAAATTCCAAACCTTTTAATAGGAAAACTCAAACTTTTCCAAATTGGCAACAAGAAAAATGAAAATAAAACCAGTAAAAAATCGTTTTTTCTAGATGTGGTTACCTTTTGGTTTTCAAGATTCTAGAAAATTCGTAAAACACAATACATAACATTAAACTTAGTTTTCTCTTTGTCTAATAGATGGCAGCACAAGATAAAAGAACTTTCTAACTTTTTTCAGAAAGTTCACGGGTGTTCTTTTAAAGTTAGCAACACCCACAATATTACGTCACGTTCCGTGAAAGTTCTGGAGTTTACTATTACCTTACAAATATGAGTGTAGCCGCAGGTTTAGGAAAGAATCAAATCAGGTGCTGTGTGTGACCAAAGTTTCTGAACTTTATCGCTTTGCTACGAACTTGCGAAATTCTTGAGTTGATATTGCAGTGAAGAGATTATTTTGAGATGTATATCATTTCGATCGTTACGAGTTTTGAAGCAGAACTGTTATTTCTCCTTTCACGTTTTTGCTGTCTGCTGTGCCGACTGATTATCGTTCTATTGGACTAAGTAGATTGATTTTATGAACATGACGAGAAAAGCGCTTGCCATCGGCATCGATTTGGGAACGACTTATTCCTATGTCGCTGTGTTCCAGCATGGAAATGTGGAGGTAATAGCCAACGACCAAGGCAGTCGTACAACACCGAGCTATGTTGCCTTTTCTGAGACGGAGCGACTGATCGGCGATGCGGCTAAGTCTCAAGTGGCTCTCAACCCTGAGAATACCATTTTCGACGCCAAGAGACTCATTGGAAGAAAGTTCGATGATCCCAAAGTTCAACAAGACGTCAAGCATTGGCCATTCAAAGTTGCGAATGATCAAGACCAAACCAAGGCAAACCAAAAATCTGTGCTGAGTTCAAAGGTGAGCACAAACGCTTTAATCCTGAGGAAATAAGTGCCATGGTGTTGACCAAGATGAAGGAAACTGCTGAGATGTACTTGGGCCAGAAAGTGACTGATGCTGTCATCACAGTTCCTGCATATTTCAATGACTCCCAGAGACAAGCCACTAAAGACGCTGGAAGAATATCTGGACTGAATGTGTTGAGAATCATTAATGAGCCTACTGCTGCGGCTCTTGCTTATGGACTGGATAAGAACCTGAAAGGTGAGAAAAATGTCCTCATCTTTGACTTGGGAGGAGGAACCTTCGATGTTTCCATCTTGACCATTGATGAAGAATCTTTGTTTGAAGTGAGGTCAACGGCTGGTGACACACATCTTGGAGGTGAGGACTTTGATAATCGAATGTTAACTCATTTTGTTAAGGAGTTCAAACGTAAACACAAGAAAGACATTAGATCCAGCCCCCGAGCCCTCCGCAGATTAAGAACTGCCTGCGAAAGAGCCAAGAGAACCCTCTCCAGCAGCACTGAAGCAAGTCTCGAAATAGATGCATTGTTTGAGGGTACTGACTTTTATTCCAAGATCACCCGAGCAAGGTTTGATGAGTTGTGCATGAATCTCTTCCGCTCAACTTTGAAACGTGTGGAAAAGCCCTTTCTGATGCCAAAATGGACAAACGCAGTATCCATGATGCAGTCCTGGTAGGTGGTTCAACTCGCATTCCTAAGATTCAGAAGATGTTGAGACTTTTTCAATGGCAAAGAGCTCTGCATGTCCATCAACCCAGATGAAGCAGTGGCATACGGAGCTGCTGTCCAAGCAGCTATATTGACCGGTTGCACTGATGAGAAAATTCGAGATGTCCTGCTAGTTGACGTCGTTCCTCTTTCCCTTGGTTTTGAGACAGCTGGAGGTGTTATGACCAAGATAGTTAAAAGAAACTCGCGAATCCCCTGCAAGACTTCCCAGATCTTCACCACCTACTCCGACAGTCAACCTGGTGTTGACATTCAAGTGTTTGAAGGTGAAAGAGCCATGACAAAAGGCAACCATCATCTGGGAAGGTTCCAGCTTTCTGGAATACCCCCTACACCAAGAGGAGTTCCCCAGATTGAAGTGACATTCGATCTGGATGCCAATGGAATCCTGAATGTTTCTGCATTGGAGAAGGGCTCTGGCAAGACTCAAAGCATCACCATTACAAATGACAAGGACCGCCTGTCCAAAGAAGATATCGAGAAGATGCTAGACGAGGCTAAGCAGTACGAGAAAGAATACGCAGAACAAAGAGAATAGGTTACCTCTAGAAATGCCCTGGAAAGTTATGTTTACTCAGTGAAGCAGGCTGCTGAATCTGCACCAGATGAGAGAATGTCATCCTCAGACAAGGCCAAAGTGAAACAGACCTGCGACTCTGTCATTCAGTGGTTGGACACTAACACCTTGGTAGAGAAAGATGAAATTGAGCACAAAATGAAAGAAGTGCAATCAGAACTGTCTCCAATCATGACTAAGTTGCACCAAGGGAGTAATGCAACTACAAGTCCCAATCCTAGAGCTAGTGCAGGTCCTACGATTGAAGAAGTTGATTAGACTGGTAAATAACATTAATTTCCTAACTTAATTTTCTTATTGCACAAGTTTCAATTTTTTATTTCATTGTGAAATAAATTAGTTTGCTTGTTTTGTTAGGGAAATGGTCAATTGCTGGTAGATGTTTGGAGACTGGTTTACCCTTGAATAAGAGACATGACTGTTTAATTTTGGTGTTAAAGAATCCCATATTGAAGGTGTTTGATAGATTCAAGATTTCAATGTACCAGTCATTGATAACTAATTTATATGTAATTTTATTTGTCAACAGCCACTCTTTATGTCCTTATTTTAATGTTGGTTTAATGTATGGACTTAGATAAAATTGGAGAGAAAAATTTGAGAAATCGAAAAGATTTTTGAAAAATTGGAACTGGACTCTTGTCTTATAGAAAAAGTAATTTGCCAGGCCATGATCTCTAAAAAATTTAGAGCCACTGCTCTAATGAACTTTTTGTACTTTCCTCAGAGGGACTCACCCATTTTGTTTTTTCTTTCCAGTACCTTTTCCTGGCGTTTGCTAGCATTCTGGTCCTTCCTCTTCGGCTTTTTCCAGGAAGGGCTTTTGGATGAATTTGAATTATTTCAGAGGATAGTGATATGATTTTCCCTGACCAAAAACTAGTAGAAGCATTTAGTTAATCACTATTGTACTTGAAGGGCAAACCACTAAAAACATGACCTGTTATCTGTTCTGAAATTTCTGTTGGATGCATCATGGTAGAGAAATGTACCATGTTCAGAACTCTCATTACCACTAAATATTATTTTCATTAAAGGACATTCCAAGACAAGCCAAAAATATTAGTTATTGAAGCAATTTCTTGTTTAAGTGTATTAAGATATTTAAATTTGCTAGAATTGGATTTAAGGCCTGTATCGAGCTGCGATTGTCGCTATATATATAAATTTTTTTTCATTGGCCCAGCCCACAGCTTTAAAAATAGCCGTGAGCTCGGCCTGGAAAACGCTATTATAAGTTTGGAGTTTGAAGCAAAGAACTTGAATTAATTTACTATCATCAAAAATGCACATGGAGGCCCCAACATTTCCGTCAATGCCGGAGCCATCCGTGTACACATCGAAGTCAGGTTTAGAAATTTGATCCTCAAAATTTAAGTTTACGACATTAGCGGGTAATGAATTTATAGAAATATACGAATCTAAGTGTGATAGCGACAGTCCGTCGATATTTGGGTAAGGGAGCCGCCGCTTCCAAATTTTAAATTTAAGATATAGGGCAGAAACAGTCACATGGAGCGGTGGAATACCTGTTATAATGTAAAGGGAGTCGGAAGGGGTGGTTCTATATGCTCGAGACATTCTCAACAAAAATGGTCTCTGAATTGAATTAAGTTTTGTTTTTTGTGCTTTAGTAAGAGAACCACCCCAAATGCCGGCTCCATAAGTTAAGATCTTTTCGGTAATTGATAAGTACCAGTACAGCTGGAGTCGGCCATCGACTCCCCATCCTCCCCTTGCAACTTTGGAGAGGGAATTGCCGATGGAAAGGCACCTCTCCGCTAGGGTGGCGATATGCTCGCTCCATGTTAGACCGTTATCTATTATTAACCCGAGATATTTTAAATGAGGTGTAACTGCAATGGTGTTATTAATTCTAAAAATTGGGTTACGTTTTAATTTCGATTGCTTAGAAAATACGATGGACCGGCATTTATCGGTGGATAATTCTAATTTTAGTTCCTTTAATGCAGAATAAATATTGTTTAAGGTAGAATTTAGATTATTCTCAAGTTCCCTCCGCGTGGCGCCTGACGTTATAACCGCCAGGTTGTCCGCAAAGGCTTGTACATGACTAAAGCTGTATGACAAATCCAAAATCCTGTTGAAATAAATATTCCAGAGTTGGTGCAGTTACCAAACCCTGTGGACAACCTTTGTTAATATTACGAATTAATTTTGTATTTTGAAAAAAATAGAAAATAGAACGAGAATTAAGATAAGACTTAATAAAATTTAGAATAAAGGCTGGAGTATTATAAGAGTTAAGTGTATCCACCAATACCAACCAGTCCATCGTATCGAATGCGGCTTTTATGTCCAAGGTTGTTAAAGAACAATGACTGATTCCACGGTGAGATTTAATCTTGTTGACCGCTGTTTGAATGGCCTCCTCACACGAGTGTTGTTCTCTAAAACCGAACTGAAGCGGATGCAATATATGTTGAGTTAAGAGCCAGAAGTTCAATCTTTTAATAAAAACTCTCTCAATAATTTTTCCTAGGGTTGGCAACAAACAAATTGGGCGGTAGGAGCCGCAGGAGGAGGGGTCCCTACCCTGTTTTACCAGGAAACGGACTTCCCCGCTCCTGAGGCACCTTGGGAAGTAGGCGAAACGAAAGATGGAATTTATAGATTGAATTAACCGTTTAGCATGAAATTTATATATATGTTTCCAGATTTTGTAATCCACAAGATCGGGCCTTGCCATCTTTCAGATTTGTGAGGACTGATGCCAGGTCCTCCCCGACATCGGCCTCATCCGAGAATGGTTGCGAAACAGTGTTATCAAGCGTGAATTTACTTGCAGACAGAGGGAAGAAATGGTTCATCAAAATATTAACCTTATCAAGTTGATATTACGTGATCCACCATTATAGTATTATTTTCTTAAAAATAATTCTAAAGTATCATGCTAAAAATACAAGTCAACAGTTTTAGAAAATAAATCCATTAAAACTAATTGTTACTTCTTCCAGTACTAGATGGCGGTACCAGTCATTTTGCCTAAAATTTAAGAAAACGGCGTAAATATATTATATTTTATATATAATAATATTTTCACTAAAGTACGTTTACTTGTTCAACCCCTTACTAGATGGCGCTACCAGTTATTTTGTAAAAGTATTAAAACCCTATATAATTATTCAAACCATTTTCTAAAAATAGAACATTCTTAGTATTAAGGAAAGACAAGTCCGAGAGAGAGAGAAATCAAATAGTACATTAATTCACCACTAGCATCAATGTCCCAATGGAGTAGTGGCTAGCATACGTGACTTCGGATCCTATGGTCCGGGTTGGAATACAAGAAATTCCTTTTTAATTGAAAAATAACATGGTTGTTCCTATTATCACCAGGTGGCGCTACCAGTCATTCGTCACCATGCCAACATATCAATAACATGACGTCATCTTGTTCCTCCACCCAAAATGTAAACACATAGTGATTCAGGGGTGGTGAAACGTTTGCTGTTGGTATCTTCGAAAGTTAAGATTAGTGAAAAAAATATTCTAGGTACAGTCAGACAGTGCCCTCCTTTAAGAAAATAAAAGTACTAAATTTTTGTTTTTGCAAAATACATTCGTGCAAGATGATAGGTCTGTACTCAAAGATTTTTTCTCCAAGGTATATTTAGTTCATTTTTCGTTTCCTAATTTTTAGTAAAACAGTTCATCAAAGTACGTATATTATTATGTACTAGTAGCATTACCCGACTGGGGGGGGGGTATTGGAGGGGATTATGAATGCTCTTTCCTACACTGCTGGCCACCCAAATTGCAACACCAAGAAAGACGAGAGATATCACAACAAAATTTATTTCGTAGATAACATGTTGACCAAGTATCAAATGATTAAATTTATAGACTTCTGTGAAGTGTGGTTCCTGCCAAAATCAGTAGCCAGAGTAGCCGCCATTGTTGGAGATCACCGCTGCCACACGCCTCGGCATTGATTCAAAGAGACTTTGGATGTGTTCTTGGGGTACAGCAGACCAAGCAGCTTCCACACGTTGCCAAAGTTGATCTGGTGTGGCAGCTGGGGATGTATTCTGGGTCAATCGTTGAGCAACCATGGACCACATGTTTTCTATCGGCGAAAGATCCGGAGAGCGAGCTGGCCAGGGAAGCAATTCAATCTGGCGACTGACGAAGAACCCTTGGACAATGCGTGCCACGGGTGGTCGCGCATTATCCTGTTGAAATATGGCTGTGGGCAAGCCCTGAAGGTAAGGAAGGACAACTGGTTCCAACACCTCGGAGATGTAGCGCTGGCTGTTTAAAGTACCGGCAATGCGTACTAGAGGAGTGCGAGAGTGATATCCAATACCGCCCCATACCATAATACCCGGTGCAGGACCAGTGTGGCGGTGCATAACGCAGCTGTTCAGCATCCTCTCTCCACGGTGTCTCCAGACTCGAATCCGACCATCGTGGTGTTGCAGACAGAAGCGTGACTCGTCAGTAAAGACAATTTCATTCCATTCTGCCGTCCACATCCTTCTTTCATCGCACCATTGGCGGCGGAAACGTCTGTGGTTCTGCGTCAAGGGTAGACGAAGCAATGGACGTCTTGCGGACAGACCACTCTGCTGTAAACGGCGTCGAATGGTACGCACAGACACTGGATGATGCGGTACAGACTGAATGTGCTGTGCTATGGTTCGTGATGTGGCTGAGCGATCCGTCACTGCCATACGCACAATATGCCTGTCATCACGTGAAGTGGTGCACTGAGGTGGATGCGATCGAACACGTCGGTCCGTCGTATCCTCCTGCATCCAACGATCACATATCCGCATTACAGTTGTTTGGTTTCGTCCAACACGACTACCGATTTCCCTGAAAGATAATCCACAATCTCGGTAGGCCACTATCCTTCCTCTGTCGAACTCGGATACTTGATCAAAAGATGATCGCTGTTTTCTACGAGGCATAATTGATCGTTTTTTTTTGAAAAAACCACAAGAAAAACACAATTGCCGTACTTGAAATCGTCGAAATCTCCAAGCCTTAAATAGCGCTTTGAAGTGGCGCCACAGGCGCGCGTGATGTGCGTCTGCGCTGAAATTCTAATCATTTGCATATCTCACCTCCGCTAATGCATGTTGTAAATTTCATATTATTTGCATGCTTCCTTCAGGGTGTTGCATTTACGGTGGCCAGCAGTGTATTTTCAAGTAACTATTTTTTTAATTTAATGTCATTTTTAGATCAACAATAAATCCAGGACCATATAATCACTTGGAAGACTTCTAAATATAGCTTTAAGCAATATAGAGTTGTCCTTTAAAAGATTATAAACACTTAAGACACATAGGGATTACCACATGGAAAGTAAAATTAGTTTATTTGTAAAAAACAGGGTTAATTATTATATAATCTATCTAAGCAAGCTTAAAACATGAAAAATATAAGTCAAAAATCACTTTCGATTTTCAACTCATTAGATTCATGGTGACATGCTTCTTTCCGAGAAGTCTTAAAAATCGAAATAGATGACTTAAATGAGATCACTTTCCGACTTATAGAGAGAGCGTGACACCCAATCCGAATCTCCATCTTTCACAGTGAAATAAGTCGACACATTTGAAATTTTGCTTCCATTACTTTGTAAAATTCAGCATTAAAAGCATTGCAAATCCTATAAACGATAAGAGGCGATACCACCAGAGAGAAAGCTAGACAACAAAATCTTAATCAATAATATTTTAAAAAATTTTAATTTGCTTAAAACACCATGTCATTATAAAATTTCATAATTACGCCAGTCATCAAATTCGTCAAATGTCGGGGCTTTGGTTCAGTCGAGAACAGTCCAGCGAGAACTGTTCCCGTAACAGTCCAGCGAGAACAGCTTCGCGAACAGTTCATCAAGAACAGCTCCGAGAACAGTTCATTGAGAAAGCTCCGAGAACGCAGAACAGGGTCGGAACAGTTTGAGAGCAGGAAGTAATCTCAGAGCAGGGAGTAGTTTATGGACAGAGCACGGTTGAATAAATCAAGAACAGGAAAACAGAGTGAGTCAAGAACTAGATGAATAGCTGTTTCGGACTTCGCATAGTTTAAAAAATGGCGTATCGTACAAGTTATAGCAAAAGAAAATTCGAGAAAAGAGAAACTTTCTTTGCAAAATTCCCATTTGAACTCGCATTATTAAAATCGAAGCAGAAAAAAATACGTATCTTTTTACAAAAAGAGCGAAGAACAGGTTTTGGTGAAAAGTCGGAACAAGTTCCCGTTCCTTTTGAAGAACAGATGAAAAAGAGCAAGTTGTTCCCCCCATTACTACACTTAACCCTCTTTGAAGCAACTGCTACTTTACAACAGCAGTGTACTGTTATTACTAAAGAAAAAGTTATTATTTTTGTTTCGTTAACAGTACGATTGTTCTTAAAAAGGGACGTTAACGGTCAATTTTTACAATTGGTTACTGTAAATCAAATGCGAAAACCTAATAAAAATTTTGATATTTATTTTTAGTCATTGTAAAAGCTACATTTTTAACAATTGAACTGCTTTTAGAAACATCTTTTTTTATTATTTTGCTCCAAATTTTATGTAGTCAGTGGCATTAACCAGAGTGGAAGATTATAGGGAGCCGAAGTCCTCTCCTATAGAGTTGATTTTTTGATGGTTGCGCTAATTCTTCTTGAAACAAAAATTGGTTTTATTTGAACTTCTTTTTAAAGAATGTATTTGTCACTTGTAGCTTCTACATTTTGTGATCAAATTTAGATTAGAAATGTAGAATCTTCCAATCAACAAATCTGCCTTAGTAAACAACGTCATATAGAATTTTTTTGTTTGAATCATCACTTTTTTGAGAATGTTAAAGCTTATTTTTCATTCTCATGTCAAGTATTGCTGCTTTTTTATAATGAAACAAGTACGTATTCATAACATTATGCATTCTGAGACTTGAAATGTTCTTTCACAATCCTTCAAAGTTACGGGCACAAATCCTGTAATGATTTCATGATCACAGTACTAGTTTTCCATGGCTGACTAGATGTACAAATTCGGGGATCGAACCCCAACTTTTATTTACTCATAGTTCATGGTACAGCGAATTTAATCTCTGCATCCCCAGTTGCAAACGCTACGCTATGCTACTGTTATCATGTAGCTGTCCTTCCAGTGTACCAAATGCAAAAATTAATGTTTTACATAATAGTACAATCAGTACTAGTTAACCCTCCTGGTGGTTGTCTCGACTAGTTATCTTGTCATTAGCAAAACTGACCAGATCTTGATGGACGAGATCATCAGAAGAAAACTGACCAGATCTTGACGGTCGAGATCATCAGAAGAAAACTGACCAGATCTTGATCGCGGCATAAACAAAAATCGGCAATATCTTGATGACTAGATATTGCCAATTTTGCTAATGCTGATATATCGTCATCAGAAAAATGGGCCAGAACCTGATACTTCGTTGAAACCACTTGGATGTCAATGGAGATCCAAAATTGTTTATTAATTAGTATATTATTCCAGTCCCTTTTCGACATTACCAAGCAAAACAATGGGATGCTTTTTAAGCACTGTTAATTAATAATGCAAAATATTAAATCGCAAATTGAAAAGAAATAATTAAGACTGACTGTATTCGAGAAAATACGAAAAAATTGAATTATATAAAGATCAACACGTACATTTATTTCAATTTCAAAGAATACAGACTTCTGTTATAACAAAAATTTCAACTTATAAAATTAGTTTTATAGTTTAAAATATGTTCGATTAAAAAGTTTTCTTATAAAAACAATGTTACAAAATCCAAATAATTTACTATTTCACCTTTGACCTATTACAAAATATGGAAGTTGACGGAATGACTAATTACTATGAAATGAGAAAGTGCCTCCAATTTTACACCTTGGGAAAATGTATATAAAATAAATATTAATTTTATAAAACAAACATTTTCAACCATATAACACAATTGTCTTTACAGTTAAATGTACAAAGACATGTTAGCTTTAAAACAAAGATCACACAAATAAATAATATATTTTACAAAATAACAAAGATTTAGAAAACTGGAAAGAACAAGGTATGATCATAGTTATTACGTATTTAGAGTTTCAGTTGAATCAGATTATATTCAAAGAAAAAATGAGTGCAAAATATTAATATGATAATGTTCCTCAATAATTCAACAGCAAATATATTTTGATAACACAAAAACAGGTAAAGTCATTTCAGGAACAGTATAGTGACAGTTGAATTGTGCTAGGGAGACTAACAGAAGTTGTCATATAGTGGTATAGAATGAACAGTGAAATATGTACATATTTACACATTAATTTTATATTTTAAACCCAAGTGTGGCTTAATATAAGATAGGGATGACTGATCTAAAAATTTTAAACAGTGAATGGGGATGCGAACACTTTAATGATACAAAAATGTAGAATACTTACAAATTTAAACTTTTTCAACTTAAAATGTATGAATTTATAAATTGAATTAATTAATTTTTCTCCACAGATAATGCAGTGATAACTTTTTTTACTAACACTTTTACATGAATTATTTTATAACTGAAATATATATTTACAGCTCAGAGCAGCGAATCCATTATTTAAACTGGATAGAATTTTGAAAAATGAAATGTTGATTTCATCCCAAAGATCATTCACTGCCTGAAGTGGTCTGTTCATATTAATAATCAGGGCCCATTGAAAAAACATTCTCTCAACATGTGTGTGATAAAAAGTCCCTGTGTTAGTTACAAATTTATGTACACTCAAATGACATCAATAGGTCTTGGCAGGATAGTTATCAGTCTTTTTACATTTAATTACTTCAGAAGAACGTTAGCATCATCAAATAAATTCCGAACATAAGTTAATGCCATTTGAAATTTTTTGCTATCTTGTCCAGATGGAATAAAAACTCATGATTCAAAAACACAATACTATTTACATGAAAAGTTGGAAATATGCGACCGGGTATACGAAAATCATGTCCATCTTTTGTAATAGATAAATACACATTTCATCAAAGAACAGATATTTTATCACTCCAGTCCAAGTATGATTTGAAATTGCAATATGTGCAAGGGAAATTGTACCATATTTCCACTGTAACCACTTATAAAGAATGTGCTTGGACAGAGTCAAAGTCCAATTTTATTCTGATAACTTCTGGAAACTTCTTTAACTCAGATAACGTTACCATTAGAAATCTTGTGAATGTCAGAATCTTCTTTTGTGAAAGCTTTTTCTGGGATTATTTCCTTGTGGTTCATGTCAATGGGGTCGCAGTTGTCCACTTTCGTGATGTTTTCTGCACTGTCATCAGAGCCCTCAGGTGGACAGTACAACAACCAAGCAAAGAAAAAGAACACACAGGACAAGGATTTGAGGACACAGGCCAAGATGAGGACATTGGTGCTCATGAGCTGGTTGTTGTAGTAGAGACAAGCACCTTGCTTGTTGCATGTATCCTGCCATAGCTCACAACTGACGTCAATCAAGGATCCAAATAAAATAGGGGCTGGAATGGTACCTAGGGAAAAGAAATAAATTTGCAGTGAAAAAAAATTAATTATTATTTATTTGGAGATTATTTAGAAGGCATTTCCAGACTCAAGTTTATAGAGTCACATGAGAGCTTGCTTAATCTGAACATAGGTAGCTACAGAATTAGCGATTTTAACCCACCAAGCATTACATACATACATGTACCAAGGGAAAATAAATAAATTAGTGATGAAACAAAATTAATTATTGTTCATTCGGAGAGATTATTTAGGAGGCATTTCCAAACTAAGTTCATACAGTTACATGATAACTTGCTTTATTTGAACATAGATAGCTACAAAAATGATTTCAACCCTCAAAGTGCTACATAGGTACATGTATCAAGGGAAAAGAAATAAATTGGTGGTGAAACAAAATTAATTATTGTTCCTTTAGAGATGATTTAGGAGGCATTTCCAAACCCAAGTTTATATATAGCTGCAGAATTAATGATTTTAACCCTCCAAGTAGTATGCCCAAGTACAATTTGGAAGGCTTTGTGTGGCAGGTCTGAAATATTTCAAGGAATGATGTCTCAGTATTTTCAGTCTGCTGCTTGACAAACAGGAATTCTTCTGAGCTAAATTCAAACTAAATTTTTCAAGCTGTGTTCGGGGGCATGCCACTTGGAGGGTTAATATAATTTAAACTCTAAATATAATGGAATTTCATTATGTTTAACAAATTGAATAAGATTCCAGTAACAAAGCATTCTTTGGGCGTAAACTTCTCCATCACAAAATAAACAATAGTAGTAGTAAAAATAGGTTAAAATTTAAGACTTAAGAATTGGTGATTTTTTCTGATTTCATTGGCTGTTACTACAGAACTTATTTCCATTTTGGAGGTAAAATTTATCTCATGACACACACCTATAAAACATTCATCCTCCATGTTTTTTAATTGCGTTTATGGACTATTGTTGTGTATTAGCATTATGTAACTTTAAGTGGCAACGGTTTTTGAATTGTAGATCATGTGACCGAGATCGGATAACTAATAAAATAGTCTACTGTGTTCTTCCTGACGCTTCTTTCTCTAAGCGATACATAACAACTATCTATATATATAAAGCAGAGTTGGCGTCTGTCTGTTCTCTATACAAATCTACATCGTTTGAGCAATCCACACCAAATTTGGTACACTTATTTGGTACCCTGCAATAACGTAGGCTACATATTAACCCCCATACTATCTGTATAGGATGTGCAGAGGGGGGTTAAAACACTATTCGAAACCCTCATAAGAACAACATTGAGTATTTTTAGGATCACTGTTAGACCAATTCACACCAAATTTGGCATATTCATTCTTTAGAATCCTGTGGGAAACAGAATCTTGATATTAACCCCCGTTCTATTTTTCATGGATCTGTAGGGGAACTAAAAACAATTTGAAAGCCCAATAGTAGTTATATTGAATAATATTACGATGAATTACAAACAATTCAACCCGGGTAATTCAGTTAGTACATTATAATCTCAAAGACAAAACATTTTAAGCATACCTAGTAATCGAACTGCAATCCACTGAACTCCAAGAGCAAAAGACTTTTGACTCTCAGCTACGCACCTGAAATTTGAATATTTGATCAAGATATAGAAATTACAGTAACTAACAAAAATTTCAGCAATATTTTAAAGCACTTGATTACTTTTATGGTAATTTTACAGAAAGTCGTATGGTTAATTTTCTTTTATTATATAAGATTTTGATGAAAATTTTTTACATTTTAGGAAGTATTTTCAGGTTCCAACTGTGATTCAATGCATGCACTACCCCAACAGTTCTTTATTAAACTTAAAAACCACTTTATTAAATAATGTCAAATAGGTTTCTGTAATATGCAAAACTATTCAAATATAAATATAGGTGAGGGTTTATTTTCAATATTTTTTTAACTGGCATGTTGCTACAAATTAACATTAGTAATGGGCGTACGATAAAAGTTTGAATTGAGATGAGTAGTTGTTACAAATAAAACTTCAAACACATTTATCATTAAGAATTGTACATTTAGTGTCTGGTCTTTGTTAATTCAACTATAATTCAAAATATACAATCTTTTCTGCATTGAAAATACAATGTTTTTGAACAACACCATGCAATGGGACAGAAAATATGTAGTCCATAGAAGCCCAGCATTCACAATAAAAAATTAAAATTAAGTGACATGAAATAATTGATAAAACCTGAACCAAAAACGACAATTAATTTAACATAAATCTGAGTGAAACGCTAGTTTCTGTTTTAATATCCTTGATTTTCACTGCAAAAAGCCAGCTAGGGACTGCTGATGCCCCTTCCTGTCAGCCTCAAATGGTTTCTTACTATGATTGGTGAATGTCCTGTGTCATGCACAATGGGTACCTTCAGCAGACTCTTCTCTACCCTACTTCATACTGAAGCTAGTATTCTGTTCAAATAATGCCCAAATTTTTAATTGCACACAGGGGAGCACCTACAGAGGGGACTATGGGCTTAAGCCCCTGCTAGACTGTACTAAAAACAAAATATCCTTATTTAATTCATTGATTGCTTCTTTAAAATCATGTGTAAAGTGTTTTGATATTTTCTCCTCACAGTCAACTAATATTTATTCATTTCTTTCGGCCCATTAACAAAAATGCAACATTTCTTATTTACTGAGGCTGGATAAAATAATTGAAAATCTTGATATTGTTCATTAAAACATTGACTCTTTCCCCCTTCAATACAGCTCCTATTGAAGTAGTGGTAGTAGTCACTAGGTAACACTTTAAAAACTAGTTACAAGGTAACATACTTCAAAATTAGTTCCTTGGGAACACATTCCAAAACTAGTTTCAGGTAATATACTCTAAAACTAGCTGCTGATTAACAAACTCTAAAACTATTCTATATTTCAAAACAAATTTTTAAATCACCCCTTAATAAAAAGCTTACACTAAAAGTTTAGCCCCCTCCAGATTGATATCCTGGGTGCACTCCTGTTTGTGAATTCTCTGTTCTCCCATTTCCCCACTTTTGTACAAGAAAACTTTAAGATGCTTGGATCCTCAACACAGTGTACCCCACAGATTCATCCACACAATGGCCAGGATTATGCCTTTTGGGCTCCTTTTTAACAGGGCTAAACATGATTTGTAATTTATTCTCTTTGAGGAAAATAAACAATGAGTTGTTGACTTATAAGGTCTCGTCTAAAGCTAAGCGTTACATATTTTTTGCTTTTAATCCAATCTCTGCATCCTCAGTGATCTATATTATGCTACTGAAAATATGAAATGTTAAGCATCCCTTACCTTAATGTCCCTGACAGTGAAGGCATACTGACTAAGAAGGTAAACAGCATGGACAGGAAAATAAGTAGTAGAAATACTGGCATATAATTGCAGTAATTGACGCATTTCTCTCTCGAAGCCTGTATTATAACACTCTCATCCTGAATTGTTACATTTCGTCCTTCGTGATTAATACAAGTACAGTCCCCATATACCTAAACAAAATACATCTTTTTAATGTTATACATAAAAGCGATACAAACTTGGCAAGAAATTACATAAGAAATTTCAAAGTTTGGTGCATAGTTACCAAATCAATTTACAACTTCAATTCAATATGCTAAACTAAAAAGTCTTAACCTCCTTACCAGTTGGAGAAGCTAAAAGCTAATCAATAAAATTATATAATTCATGTGTTAGCTTTAACTAAATTTAAAGCAAGGTTCTCACTTTTCAAGCAAAAGAAAAATTAGGGTCTTTTTAAGACTATTTTTTCATTTTATAAGGCTACATTTCACATAAGTTGCAATAGATTAACCCATGTGCACATGTGAAGAAACTTTGATAAGTGCTATGTTTGGATCTCACAGACCCAGTTTTAAAAACGTCAATTTTTTTTATCTAACCCATAAATACTATGCCATCGATTTTTGATGTCATTTGACTTTGGGTGAGTATCACTGACCATTGTTTTTGAATGCACGTGAAGTAAAATATGCAGTGATCTTGTAAAAACATAAGCTTTAAATTTGTTTAAGGATTTTCAGCACATATTAAGTTTTCTTAAGAGAACTTAAAAATTAAAATGACAAATAAGACCGTCTTAGGGCCAATGGGAACTCTGTAAAGGTATTTAATTTAAATCCTTTTAGGTTTTCCTTTAATAACGAGTATTTATACAATGCAAAGCACATTCAAGATCGACAGATAAAAGCCACAGATATTATAGCCTTCATGAATTCAAATTTAATTAACAATTTATAACTAATACGTTGTCATAGTTTCAATATATACAATTGTATTAACTGATGTTTTATTATAATTGAAACAGTTTTCTGATATTTTCTTAAAATATGAGAAGATTTAGTTAATGAACTAGAAGAATTAATTAACATAAAAATATTGGCTGATATTATTTGTAAGAATCAAATTTTTAGAATCTTTAAAAGGAGGTACAAACACTTTCTAAAGCATTTTAGAAACAGTGAGAAAATTACATATTGGAAAGAAATTATAAGTGATTTAAAAGGAGTGAATCATTAGGCATTACATGTGTTTGGCACATCATATCTTATTGTTATGTTGAGAGCACATTTCAGCAATTAATGGCTAGTCTTGAGTGTATTATCTGTTTTAGTTTTGTCTTCAATGTGTAATATTTATTTTTGTTACTTGTGATTTTTTCATTTGAAGACATGATATTACAATGAGAAAAATTTTACAACAAAGTTATAGGACAAAGGGTTTTGTTGAACTGAAGCATGTGTCTAGCTTTAAAAGTGAAATGATGTTGAACATGAATCTGAGAGTAAAATTGTCTTAATAATTGTAATCAAAAGATACCCCTGATTTTTCATCTCATGTTTTTCAGACAATTGATAAAAACTAAAATTGAGTCCAATATTTATGTACTTATAAGTCCTTACTTTTGTCCCACCTATTTGGTATGTACTCCTACATCCAGCAAAGCAGGGAGAATAATACACAATATTGTCAGTACCGCAGATGGGATCATATTGTCGAGGAGAACAGTTACATGCTCCGTTACATGAACCCTGGAATTTAGGTACACCAGATGGTTCTGAACTGCAAAGAAAATTAATTTTTAGTGAAAATCAATCACAAAATATTTCTCATAGGATGTATATAAAAATAAATAAATATTGCTGTCAGCTAATTCTAATGAATGTCTCAGTTTAAAGCTGTTACTAAACTAAGAAGTGTGTTATATTTGTATCAACATCAAGCTAATGCCACCAGAAAGTAAAGATTTATTTTAAGAACTTTTGTAGTCCATTTGATTTATTACTCTAGTCCTATTTTGCTACATGAGTAAAATTCAGTTTGAAAAATTAAAGTGAAATTCAAATTATACATGGAAACAATCAAAAGTTTAACCATGCTTAGTGAAAGAAACATTTGGTCATGTTGCATCAAATACAAGATAGACAACATCAAGTAATGAACATTCATACACAAGGAAATTTTTACTCATGCAGAAGAGAGAAACACACCCATGGTAAATTACAGGAATCGAACTTGTGGTCCCTACAAATCGTAAGGTGTTAGCGCAGAGGTAAACCCACCGACCCCCAAGAAAGTTTTATGAGTTCTTTAAGAGAACTTAAAACTTAAAGCTCATTTCTGCCCCAAACTGAATTTTTAGATAATGTTAAGACGTTATAGAATTAATCAGGTTGCCTTATGTATATGGCTTTATCACTTGATGGTAAAAATCAACTTACAACACAGTACAGTTCAGCTTACTTAAAATTGTAAGATGTGATAAGTGAACTTTACCTATTAGGCAGGAAATGATTGAGCCCAGCAAATTTAGCATTTGGGCAATGGAGGATAAATATGAACACAAGACCCACACAGATGAAGGAGAAAATGATGCACATTTTTATGATGCCTGCACAGCGCAAGTTCAGTTTTTTCACCAGGTAACCACCAAAGAATGTACCGCCACCAGCTCCAGGAATCGTAACCAAACCTAAAAGAACAAAGAGTTATGTAATTCGTTGAGTGTGTAGCACTAGCTATACTTGATTCTAATAACAAATGGGGCAATTTATTCCGAAAGATTTCAATTTTTATTCGCCAGATGGAAGGTTCTCTGGTAAGATAATCATGCTGTTGATCAGTATGTTTCTCTTCAGACATGCTGATTAGCAGCATGTTTCTAATGTTATGAAGGAAAGCTCTTCTACTGTCTTTTGTCATTGGTACTATGCAGAATTTGCATGAAGCTTTTCACAATTTGTTACATTTTATATCCATTGTAATTTTTTGTTAATGGACTATATGTTAAATTTGAATACATACTAAACATGATTTTATTAGGTTTCTCCTATTGAGGGTCTTTTATTTTATCTGGTGCTTGGTGCAGTTTGTCCTACTTTGGACTTTGTGCCATAAAAACAGAATAACCAACCAACCTCTGGACAGACACTGAGGAATGCTGACCAGGAGGAACCACCTGATCTTCCCTTTGAACAGAAGTTAGAGTGCTTGTAGGAGTGTCATATAGGGATTAGATGAGGTGTGGAAGTTTGAGAGAAGAGGGAAACAGAGGGGGACTCGAGGGTGAGAGGATGTTCAGGTGAAAGTGAATGTCTCAGAGGTCTGCGTCACTATTTCATTTGTAATCAAAATGTATATAGTATGTATATAAAACTATGATATAATCAGAAATTAATAAAATGTATTAAACAACACGTCATACCAATGTCAACATTCCTAAGAATGGAAAGGAAGCAATCGAACACTAAGTTGGTGATTCAATATTCTGTATTTAAATATAAAATTAAGAGCTATATGTGTATTAATGATATTCTAAACATAACCATGGGCATGATACAACTTTTAAATTTTGTGATACAATATTTTGTTTGAAAAACATTCATTTTGTAAATACCTCCTCAGCTTATGACTTATGACCATCCGCACTTACGACCAAAAAAATAAATAAATAATAGTAAAGAAAAAAAGATAACTACATTGGTAGGGTGTCGAAAAGATACAATAGAGTACATATTATGTATTTTTCACAATATGTACAGTAAATATATGTACATAGATTGAATTTTTGTGTTTTATGTACAATTTTTATAACCCATTTGAATGAATAGTGTTGAAAAATATAAATCCGACTTACGACCTGTCAATTGGAACGAAACTCGTTCATAAGTCGAGTAGACTGTATTTTAAGAGTGAGTATTTATGATACCCGTTCTAATGTTAAATGTCGAGGAACTGTTAAAACACAAATTTTTCATTTAATTTGTCTTTGTTCTTTTTCATCACAATTGCATTATTATTTGAGAATGAACTAATAAAAGCAACTTAGGAATAATTTTCTAGTTTAGCATCACTTATGTTAGCTAAAACTCAGCAGAATTTAAAGAACCAGTGTTATCAGAACAGTTTTAAGCACCAAAGATTAAAATAGGATTCACGGTCAACCTGCTTAATAATCCATTTCTAGACAGAATTATGATCATGACTAAATTTTAGTCGAGGCCATGTAGTACAATTTTGTTGTTAAGTCACAAATTTTGTGACTAAAACAAAAACTAAACTTTTAAAACTAAGTCACAAATTTTTATACTTTTTGTAAAACTTTAGCCCTAAAGAATAAAATTAGTGTTTTGATTTTTGATTTAATTTTTTTAATATATACAGCTTTCATATTTTCAACAAATAGCACAAATATCTCAGCAAGTGCTTGAAGTAATCAGAATAACAATAACAAATTATAAATATACCATTGCAATATGTAAAAAGAATTGATAAAAATCTTACCAACAAGAACAGCAGCTGAACTAGCAGCTATACTAAATTGGGATTCAATAACTTTAGGTAGAAATGTGGCCAATCCTGAGACGAGCATGCCTTTAAAAAATACATGAGTATTCAAGACAAAAAATATTTTGAACTACATATTTTCATTCTAATAGAAAATTTATCAGGTTTGAAGTCTACTCAAATATATAGATACATTTAAAAAACTTTCACAATAAGTTTTTGAAAGAAAGCTTATTATTTCCTAAGAACTTGCAAGCTGATCTACACTTTTAAAGACACACAGAAAAGTATACATTGCTATTGAATTCAGATTAATTCAAAAACCTTTTAGGTTACTTAAATTTATGAAAACTCCGATTAAAGATCCAGAGCAAAAGAAATCAAACATTCAATATGTTAGAGTAGAAACAAATTAAAGTGTTGTCTACGTGCACACTTATTTTATTGTAATATTGTTGACTCTCCTGACAGCATTTTATGTAACAGTAGACAACCTATGATGGCTCAACATTTAGACATGTGCACTGAACTTAATTTTAGAAATAGGGTACAGAAGTTTCGGGAAGCCAGCTTGCATATGACATTTAGTTAAGTGCCTGGCATTTGTTTCATTCATATTAAAGTGTATATATAGGAGCAGAATTCTAACAAAAAAGTTGTATTGTGTTTTTTCAAAAACGTTACCTCGTTAGAGCTCAGATTTGAACTTTTCAAGTACAATACAAATAATTTGGATTAAAAATCATAACTTTAATTAGAAATTTTTTCAAAAAGTATAAATTTATGATAATCTGATAATATTTCTAAGTACACAATGCCTAAAAATCTTACAATGTTAAATCATATAAAACAAAGATTACCTTCTGTAGCTCCAGCAAGACTGAGAAAAACAAACGTGGGGTTCGTGAGGAGAAATCGGAAAGATGATGGTAGATCTTTAAGGCTGGTTCCAAACCCACTTTGCACAGCTTCACTATTCTGTAGCTTCTGATGCATTTCAGTTTTCTTTTCTGCCCTTATCCTTAATGCACCTATTAAGAGTGAATTTCTAATGAATCCCATCACAATTTAATATTAAATGAAATTATGCCTACATCCTTTCTTATAATATAACACATTACTGTTAAAAGGGTTCTTTCCTTGTACAAATATAGTCCTTTAAAGTAATGTAAACAAGTTTTAATACTAATTGGATTGAGGAATAAATATTACAGCCCAGTGTACTTGATCTTACAGATATGCTCAAAGATTGTTGTCAGGTCATGGACAAACAAGGGAACCCTTTTTGTGCAGAAATGTGAACAATGATCAACAGACATTGTACACAGTACATTAGAGCAGCAATTTTCATGCCATGGCACACACAAAGTAATTACTAAAATGCTGCAGCATACCAAAAAATATATTTTACCAATCTGACAAAATAGGTATAATTTTGATGGATTTAGAACAAATACTAGTAATTACCAATACTATTTGTGCCAAAGTGTATTTAAAGAATCTTTTTGAAACAATTTATGTGTATTTTATGATACAAAATAAAACTCAAAATTATTTATATGGGTATTGAAAATACAGGTATTACTTTTTTACTGGTATTTACTACAGATATTAATTTTTGTGAACTCAAAGCTAAACCATTGAAATTAAATAAATCTTTCACATTTTTAGCTATTTCACCATCCGTAAGGCATACCAGTGCTATTCTTGAGGCACGCCAGCTGAAAATCATTGCATTGGAGAGATCAAGCTGTTTACAACTCTAAAATTTAAGCTTCCAACAATTATCAGTAGAAATCGTTAACATTTAACAACAGCTCCAGGAAATAACTTTGTCTTTAATCTCACAGAAATTCAAATTCTTTACAGAATTCTTTGTAAATCACACAAAAGAAATTCTATGGCATTCTGAATTCGTTTTTAAAAGATGTACTAACCTGGGAGTGTTTTTGGAAAAGCTGTGAGTGGAATAGCAACTAAAACTCCAAGAAGAGTAGTGAAAATGAACCCAATCCACCATGCTCCTACCCACACACTACTTGAAGAAGTAAGTCCAAGTCTGAAAGATTAAAATGATAAAATCTGATTGCTTGTAAAGCATCACACTACATTTAAAGAATGATAGTACACCTGAGAGATACATCTTACCATAAAGAAAATAAATGTAGATTGAGGAAATGAATTAGAATTCAAAACAAAAAATAATTTTAATATGCTGGATTGGCTTTTGCAATTCCATTTGTACAGGTATTAGTGAAAACTCAAAAACATGACAATTAATAAATTTCTGTTAAAATCTGAAGTTTTAACAGAGAAATGAAAGGTGTTTATTGTTATTTCATGAGATAATCTAGTTTCTAAGATAGGTTACATAGCTCAATAGAGGCACAAGTTAGGACACAGTATCTAGATATGTTGATTATAAAAGCAATGCTCAATTTTGTATGTGTTTTCTAAGTTGAGATTACTTTGTTTCCATGAAAGACAAATAGAAACACGTGAAGCAGACTTCTGAGATTAGTTATTGTTAACAATTATTATGTTATAAATGTTATTTTGTATCAGATTTAGATTTTATGGGAAATAACTGCAGCAATCTATTATTTATTTTATAAAATAAAATAACCCAATAATTTATAGTTTAAATGCAATTAAATTTAGAATCATATTTTGAAGATAAAACATTGCATAGAATGCAATAGATGAACTAATGGTCCTTAACATGACATCAAATGTAATTTCCAGTAGTAAGTGTTACATTGAATAAAATTTACATAGATTTTTTAACGTTACTGCAAATTATAAGTCAATGCATATATGCACTATCAGAAGTTTAATCAAAAGGTGAGAAATTAAACATTTTTCATAGAAAGTCAGCAACAATATTGTCATAGAAAATTGATTGGAAATTATTGAAAAATTAAATGAAAAGAAAAAGATATAAAATCAGAAATATTTACTTACTCAGTAGGATCTACTCCTATGTCAACATAGAATTTAAGAAATTGTCCACCAATAACATAGCCGACTGCTGGACCAATCACTGCCATTGTATAGTAAATACCTTAATAAAAGGAACAGTTAGAAAATAAGAAATTTAGAACATAAAAGCACATATTTAATATGCAGAGGAATGGATAAGATTGAAGTGCATTGTATGTTGGTTTGTTATTTTTATCAATTTCATGATGAAACAAGGAACAAAACTAATTTTAAATTCCCAAAAATTGCTTTAATAAGTTAAAACAAATGAAAAATCAGATTTTAACTAAGCTTGACACAAAAACTAAGAAATATAGAAAATGTTTAATAGAAAAATCCGCAATTTAAAAAACCCTTCAAACACTGAAAAGTGTATGGAAAATTGTGGTATTTGAATAATTGCTTTTTGAATTCGTTTAAAATTTCACATTGAAAGATAAATAATTCAGAAAATATTGTACAATGTTTCTGTGAATGGATGTTTTCTTTCTTTTCAAAAGCACGAAATATTTCATTTTGAAACGGAAAAGCGAAAACATTTCAAAAATTCGTAACAAGCTAAGCATTTCTTCTTTTTGGATGGTAATGAAAAAAACACACACACACACAGCGACATGACATCCAATTAAGTTACAAATCCTGTTGTTTTGGCAATGACTTATGATAAAAGTGCCTTATCTACTTGATAGATGGCGCCAGTACTGATTGTAAAAGAAAGCCCCATGTGCGAAATGCCAAATCAGGATTCAATGCAAACCACGTGGCTTTTCCACACGTGCCCAGCTATCATCACGCGACTCTGCTATATAGGGGGAGATTTCCAAATTTCATTTGCCGATGTCGTGTTGCAAAACCAGTCGGAAAACAGAAAAAATTATCCAAAAAAACAGTGAAAAAAATATTTTGAGAGAGAAAAATTGTAAATTAAGAATACGGAAAACTCACTCGGTTCGTAGAAAACCCGCAACCATGAAGTCTAGTTACACAGATTTCTTATATATATCAGCTTGTTCGACTTGGGCATGACCTCTTATTTGTGAAAATCCGTAGCCAATCAATTATTCTCTTGAATGGCTAAGCAATTCGGAAAGATCTTTAGGGACCAAATTAGTAATAAAATCCGATCAGAACATCTCAACATGAATAATAAACGAGTCTCGAACCGATAGATTTAATCTGCTCATAATCAGCGAAAAAGGCTATTTAGTGAATCTCTCAAGTCAATATCTCAACAGGAAACACCATTTACTGAGAACAAAACAATTGTAAATAATCGTGTTGTTTGTTGTGTCGAATAGATAGTGTCGAATTCAATTAATTTCCGTATCTTTATCTGAAATATAATATTTAAAGCCAATCAAAAATTGTGGCTCTTTTTTCAAATTTTATATAGTTTGGCAATTTTTAATTATTTTTCGAATTGATAAATTCCTTTGCAACCTGGTAGCTGAAGGCTAGTTAGATCGGAGCATACGACTTAAAATGGATTTCGAATCACTGTACCCAACATCCAAGCCATGAAAAGGGATTCGAATAAAGATTGGTAGTTAATTAACATCGCACTGGAGCAACACAGCGGGCTATTGGTGGCGCTACGGGATCAATCGTCAAGGGAAAGATCCGAAGACAACACCACGTAATTTGAATCGCGGTCAGATGACGAGGTTAACTGGCACCCCGCTCTCCAAACTTACACACCAAGCCAAAGCGAGAACATTTGAGACCACGACAGATTTAACGTGCACCAGCCCCCGTGTACACGACAGTCTTGGGTTGGACCTAGTTTCGAACTCATGACTCTCCAAAGAGCCCGTTGAACCCAAGATCAACTGTCTTCTTGTCGGAGCCGCATTGTACTGTAATATACTTGGCGACAGTTGAAATTTGGCGCAACCGACTTCGCGATATTTTATACAAAATGGCGTCACACATACATACACACAAATCAGTGTAATTAAACTTTTTCTTGGGAAATTTTGAGGTATATTTGTTGGTTTTTCTTGAAAATTATGCCCGAAAGATGTTTTTTACGACAATTTAGCAATAACCGATTCCGATATTTTTCTTTTCCGGCTTGGCGCCAGTACTTCGAAATTGGCGTCACTTGAAAATTAATCTTCCTTCAGGTAGCTAGTTAACCCTCCTCGTGTTTGTTATGACGAGGTATAAAACTGCCTAGATCTTGCTGGACGAGATATCTCGTCAATAGAAGAAAACAGACCAGATCTTGATCCCGTCATCATTAAAAGAATCGGAAATATCTTGATGACGAGATATCTCGTCATTAGGAAAATTAATTAAATCCAGAAGGACGAGATACCTCGTCGAAACAACTTGGAAGATTAATTAACGTCGCACTGGAGCAACACAACAGGCTAATGGTGACTATCTCCCTAAAGCAAAATCCAGAATACATTCTTTCCGTTGGGAAGACCGAAAAACCAAGTGAACCAAATTTCCCTGAAGATTTCCGGAAAGGTGGGTCAGTTATGCAATTGGTAGAGAAAATAAAGAAAATATATTCTGGATCACCCCCAAATTTTCCGAATTCATGCCTGACACAATTTAAGGAAACAAAAAAAAAACATCCAAAGTTCAAGAACAAAGACCTTCTCCATGCGTAATAGTGGCGTGATCATCTCGATCCGGAATCTAAAATTAGGTCCTTGAATCTAGCCAAGAAGGAATATAGAGACAAGGATGAGTCGACGACACCAGTCTCCTGGCACGGCAGCCGGGGAAATTGTATGGACCGTCTTCTATTTCCGGAAGCCCTTCCACCGATTCATCAAGGAACAAGGGCTGTCCGTGCACCAGTGCTGTGTGGGACAGGTTAGGAGTAATTACAATAGGCAGAGAGGAGCTCTTTCGACAAATCTCTCCTGACCCATCGGGTAACTATATTTAGGAACGCCGCGATGGGGTTCTTCCGGTGGGACCTTGACTGCGATGGAATAATGTATCAAATCAAAGACATAACTCGAAAGCAGGAAAAGTATTCAGAATGCAATTTTGAGGTAGGGCTCGACTTTTTGAAAACTGGGGAAACGAGGCTGATGGGCCGCTCGATGACCAAAACTAAATTTATTTATTTAAAATGAAGACAAAGTGGTAATTAAAATAATACAGATAAAGTAATAGAGGGGGCGTTACCGAGGTATAAACTGCCCACGTGCAAACCTCTTCGTGCCCACGTTTCCTGACTCACCATGTGGTTTAGAGACTTTTCGAGGGGGATTATTTTGAGTTCGTGTAAATCCATATTAACTGTTGGCGACGGTTTTGTAGTTTAAGGGCGCAAGGGCTATATTTGGCCAAGCTGTGCCAAACACAAGACACCGTCAGGTAAAAACTATATGAAAGGGGAAAAAGAGTTTTTGTGGAATAGAGAAGTGGGATGAAAGCAGGAAAAGATCGTTTGGGTACCCCGGGAGTGCGACCCCATATTACTAAAGACAGTAAACCCCATGGGAAAAGAAAAGATCACTTGGGTAAACGGGTCCGTGAAGGCATGTACACACCTAAAGGATATGAGGAGACAAACCTAAAATGCCCCTGAGGACATTGACGATCACGAATGGTAAAAGTCGAAGGACAACACCTCGTAATTTTGTATCACGGTCAAATGACGAGGTTAAAGTCTGAGCTAGCATTCCACTCTCCGAACTTCCACACCGTCAACGTGAAGACATTTGAGGCCACGACAGATTTAATGTGCACCAGTCCCCGTACAAGACGGTCTTTGGATGAATCGAGTTTCGAGCTCACGAAATTCCGGTTGCTAATCTGTTACTCTGCCACCTGGGCTACCGCGGTCCCTTTTCTGTGTTAGTTAAACTTCTTTATGTGTGTGTATGTCTATTACTTGACGTTGTCTGTTTTGTGTTTGGCGCAGCATGGCCATATATGGCCCTTGCGCCACAGAAACCAATCAACCAGCCATAATTCACTATTTCAACAGGTTCAAGATAAAGCAAAGCTCTGTTTGCTCTCGTGGTGAGGTTGGCGACGTTGTCCAAAACCTTTTCAACTGCGTACACACCAAAAATCATCAAATTACTAAGCCAACAGATCACGGATAATTGACTTGATAATATTATTAAAAATAAGCATTCAGGATATTAAAAAACAAAGAACCTGTACCTGGAGGTAAATACACGTTAAATCGGTTGGGCCTTAAATTTCCTCACGTTGGCGTGGTGAGGAACTTTTTAGAGTGGGGTGCCAGCGCAGGTGTTGATCTTGTCATAGGTGCATGGTTCACGCTTACGAAGTGCAGTCCTCTTGTTTTTCCCTTCGAGATTGATTCCAAACCGTCGCCACTAGATCGCAGTGTTGCTCCAATGCGACGTAAATTCAACTACCTACCGAGTACTTTCTTTTTTGCGATTGAAATAAAAGATACTTTTGCATCTGCGTATTGTGGCCTTAATTTCCATCAGTAAATTCAAAATTGTGAATTTCTGGGTCATATAGGTATATTCTGGAATTTCTAGATCAACGCAAGTATTTTCAGCTCGCTACTTCGTTTCCTTGGAATCATAGAAGTAAAATTTACTATCGAACACTAAGTAAGAAGAGACCCATCAACACAAAGCGTGAAAGCTTTCACGAGCCGAGAAATAAAAACCAACATATGAAGTGAACAAAGCTCAAGAAGCTGTTCACCGATGCAACGAAACTGCTGAGGAAACAGGCGCGACTTGATTTGTCTGAAGCGGAAAAACTCTCGGACGAAGCCTATCATAAAGCTAGTACTATAAATGTCATTTTTAGGTTAAGCCGATTTTCGGTTTACCGCGGTTCTCGCTATACATTTTGGTCGAATATTTCTTTTATAATTTCATTCGTGGGAAGCAAAAATTAACAGTCCGTAAGATATTTTATCGACACATTCCAATCGTTCTGTACCGGGTTGACATACAGCATTTTTTTGGTACCAACTTGGGACGCATCTCTAATCTGCGTCGCAAACAGACGTGATCTCCATGGAAACGACCTACTTTCTCTTAAATCTACTCGATATATGTCTTTTCTTCACCTGGTTTATTTGAAATAGCTGCATAATCACACGTAGAAATCTGGGACGAAAGATGAATACTAAAATTAAAAGTGCGTTTTAACATGATGCCATTTCTATTTTAATCATCTAGAGGCGTTGTTCCTACATCGAGACGTATAACAATTTAGTTAACTAATCTCTCCATTTTAAGACAGAGTTTTCCTACGCTCTGGATTAAAAGGCGTGTCCAGTGGTTCAGGTTCGTCGATCGTTTTGTTCCAATCAGAAGAAAAACAGATATTTCCCTAATCCAGAAAAACTAAAGAACCTTATCGGAGGGTAGGTAGGTAAGTAGTGGAATTAACGTCACACTGGAGTAACACAACGGGCTATTGCTACCGTCAGATGACGACGTCAACACCTAAACTGGCACCTCACTCTCCAAACTTTAACACCACGCCAACGTGAAGATATTCGAGGCCAGGACAGATTTAACGTGCACCAGTCCCCATGTGCACGACGGTCTTTGGTTGAATCGAGTTTCGAAATCGCAACCATCCGTTTGCTATTAAGCTACTCTTCCAACCGGGCTACCACTGCCCAGTGTTCCATGGAAAACCGAGAACTTAAATAATTTCGGGGATCAGAACATTCGATTACCGAATTTCAGTTGTTATCATCTATATTTTCTCCTCCACTATCAAGCATTCTCGATTCTTGTTGAAAAGTTGTTCTGTTGTGTTTTGAAGAAAGCGCGTGTATCTCAATCAATATAAAGAGAAAGGTTTAATGTGTTCAACAAAGTTTATAAATAAACTAGTTTGAGAGGAATGGATTGGATGTTCTGATTTTATGGCGCAAACTAACTAGTTCGAGAGAATTCTATGAAAATATATGTAATTTATTCCTAAAATGTTGATTCTAGAGAAAATTATAAGCGTTTCGACTTAATCAGAAGCGTTTTAAGCTATACTCAAATTCATACACAAAATCCTGCTAAAAAATTTCATGGTTCTGTTAGTCTGTATTACATTTATGTCTAATTTAAAGACTTCATAAAAACTTTTGATAAAATACCTTTTAAAATAGTAAGATAGTGTTATTTAAAAAATATCCCAAGAAAAGGGGTGTTCCCAAGCTCCAAGGATCCGATTTTAAAGAACTCATTCTTAACACCGCCCGGTCACCGTTTGAAAAAACTCATTAGGTGTCCCGGTGTGAACTAAATATAATACGGTAACCCTATATATTAAGATCTATAGTTCTATTTGTAAGAATGTAGGACAGGGATGCGATCGAAATCAAATTGAGATGACACTGCAATCATGTGATTGCCGTTTCCTCTGACTATTGTCGATTACCCCGTGACACGCAATCGGTTTTCCCATTGAGACTGACGCATTTCTCAGTGAACTCGAAGGTATCCACAGAAAGGCTAATGTTGTGAACACAGAATGAGTTTCAGAAATACGTATATAATTTCTAAAGTAACTCTGGGACTGGTATTAGAAAGGAACTAAGACCTTTCGCATCTCCATTGATGATCAAGTTCAAAGTTGTGACATGTGTTCCATCAGTTTGTTTTTGGTCAAAGGCTTGGCCAAATATGCAAAGGCCATATTTGGCCAAGCTGCACCAAACACAAGACAGACATCAAGTAATGGTCATATACACACAAGAAAAGTTTTACTAACGCAGAAGGGGTAGATAGGTATTTTAATTAACGCCGCACTGGAACATCACAAAGGGCTATTGGCGATGGTCAGGGATCAAACCGTAGTGAAAGATTCGAGGACAACACCACATAATTTTGAACCACGGTCAGATGACGAGGTCACACCTGAGCTGGCACCCCACTCTCCTAACGCAGAAGAAAGAAATACACCCAGGGAGGAATCGAACCTACTTGAAAGTTCAAGATAACATGACCTCTAGTAGAATAGATAAATCATTATAATTTTAGAATTTTTTAAAATTTGAAAACTGCTCTCCGCAAAAATTTGGAAAATGGCTTATCATTTATATTGCTTGAAGCCTTTCAATTGTAAAATGATTTGAAGAGTTGAAATTTTTATCTACTATGATTCATTTACAAGCAAGCTATTATTGCAGTGATTTTTCATGAATGGCATGACTCACAAAAGCCAAGTTTCCTCTATGACGAGTTCGTCAGTGTGCTGCCCATTCATATCTCCGATTTGTTAACAAAAGATCTAATTCAACGGGGCCGCGGTAGCCCGGTTGGAAGAATAGCAGACTAGCAACCGGAGGGTTGCGACTTCGAATCCAACCAATGACAGTCGTGAACAAAGGGGCCTGGTGCACGTTAAATCCGTACTGGCCTCAAATGTCCTCACGTTGGCGTGGTGTGAAAGTTTGGAGAGTGGGGTGCCAGCTCGTCATCTGACCGTGGTTTAAAATTACGTGTTGTCCTCGGATCTTTCCCTTCGGGGGTTGATCCCGAACGGTCGCCAATAGCCCGTTGCGTTGTTCCAGTGTGACGTTAATGGAAATATCTACCTACTTAATTCAACGAACAAGAAATCAAAAGTTGTGATATACGAACAGGCATCGATGTAAATTTAAACATCCCCCAAGAGGCTCCTTTCCCTTCGGGTTTGATCCCAGACCGTCGCCAAAAGTCCGTTGTGTTTCTCCAGAGCGACGTTAATTAAAATACCTACCTACCCAAGAGGCTCTAAGAGGAGTTTGACACGTAACACCAAAGTAAGGGTGAACAGTATTCGTTTCCTTCTTCGACAGTTTGACAAATAAGAAGCTAGTATGTCTATGAATAAAGGGTGTGCACTTTGACTGACTTCCAACTGGAATTAAGCCTAAAATCAGCGATGACGTGGAGGATTCGTTACCTAAGGAAGCTGTTAACACAGTGGATGTGTCTGAAGGAACCAACTAATCACTCAAGGGAATCGTGGGCTCGTAAAAGTGTTAAAGTAGTCCGCAAATGTGCAAGATTCAGTTCATGGGCGTAGCAATTCAAAAATTACGGACGGGGCTCAGTTTCAAACAAAACATTAAAGCCGCTTACTCACTAACGGATTGTGTAGGTCAGAGTTTTCGTCCGCTGCGCTGGTAATCTGCTAGTTGTAGCGGAACAGGTTCGATTTCTCCCTGGGTGTATTTCTCTCATCTGTCAGTAAACTTTTCTAATGTGTAGCTCCATTTACTTGACGTTGTTTGGCACAACTTGGCCAAATATGACCCTTGAGCCATAAAAGCCCAACCAACCAGTATCAGTAAACTTTTCATGTGCGTGTGTGTCTGTCCATTCACTTGACGGACAAAACAATGCCGAAATTTTCGAAGAGTCACCAAACTTTGAAAATAGGAGCTTTTAAGATGATTTTGCTTAAAAAGGTACCCATGGTTGACAGATTGAAGACTAGTAGCATAAAGTTGCCTTTTAGTTGCCGGTGGCAGTCCATGTAATAAATTACATGATAATGTTCACTATTGAGTAAGTGACTTTACATTGCATGTTATAGTTTCAGTGACCCCACAGAGAGGGATGCTCCGGTAGCATGGTAACGGGGTCCGAGAGCTACAGGAGCCCCGAAAAATGTGAAATGATTTTCACTGCGACGTACCACATCCGTTTTCTATGTTTAAAATTTATATACCTTTTCATTGTGTTTTTCGTAAAGCAGTACAAGTGTGCAAGGAAAAGATAACATTTTGCTTTTGTGACAAGTTAAACACAGGGAATACACAAAGTCAATTTGACGAAAAGTCCGTCATCTAATCTGATACCAGGACCTTTGTCCTATTCATACTTCGTTGAATACTGGTACTTTAAATGCACATTTTTAGTGTAAAGAAAACCCGTCTTCTAATCTGGTACTAGGGCTCTTATTCTGTTCACAGTTCGGTAAACACTGGTCGTTTTGAAATGCACATCTTTAATGTAACTAGGAGCCCGGCATCTAACCTAGTACTAGGGCATTTGTTCTATTATTAGTTAAATACTGGTACTTCAAATGCGCATTTTCAATTTAACGAGGGGCCCGTATCTATCCTACTAGGGCCCGGACTGCAGATGTGGTAGCCTGTACAGTTCGCTGGCGATTACACGGCTTTGGGCGCTTCTGATGGACCGGATCACAAAGTCGACAAGAACGCCAAAACCAATTGGATCACTGCATGGCTGACATAGCCCACACAAAAGCAGGTACTTTCTGTTTTCTCACCAAACAATTCGCGTACGGCCCCTCGCCCTCAGCCCCCGTGAGGAAAAGGGGCGCAAGCAATCTCTTCCTATCGTGTTCCATTAGTCCCCATAATGAGGCTCGCGTCCCCAATTGAGAGAGGCGCCAATGCAGATAAACGAGCAGAACACGCTGAGGCTTTCGAATATTTCACGCAAGAAACGATGTCACGTGGAATGACGTTGCCTGTCACTGACATGAGGCAGAGCTCCGCTAAACTGTCGGGCATTCCGATGCCTATCCCCCCGAACCAAGATAGCAACATTCTGGTTCGAAACACTTACGCCTCTCGTGCTATGGAAGGTTCAGATAGCCAACAGCAAGAGTATGCAGTTGCAGATTTTTCTGGGTTTTTTTTAAAAGTAATTTGCTGAGTGCTGAAGAATGGGTTTATAGCCTATATATTTTTAAAGATTTATCTAGGCAAGGAAGTACCCATATTCTCTGTTCAACCCTTACTCTAAATTTAAAACCAAATGCATTGAGTTTTCTAGTTATTCTGGAAAATTCGAGAATATTCCATCCGAGAGTACTAATAAACTTTTTTTCTAATGCCTGGCTGATTAAATATTATTCAGTATGGCAATGCGAGGGCGGTTTTGTGAATCCCTTTGCGTCACTCTGGTGCACCATGGGGTGGGTTCACATTACACCTAATGTACATACCACAAATTCTAATAACAACCGTTTATATATAAAAAAGAGGCTATATATTCATTCCAGGAGAAACACTCGTGCCTTACCAGATTGGAACCAGAAACCTTTCGATCCAGAAGTCAAAGTCAAAAGGTTCCCGCTTCGAATAATTATAAACTTAGAGTGATTTTTACGAAAACACAAGTACATAAACGTATTCGGAATTTAGTGTGGAAAAATCGAGGAATTTTTCAATTTAAACAAACAAAACACTTTTATAAAAGGATACAACTATAAAACCTCTTAGTCACGAAGCAAACAATCTATTCAATATTAAAATTTTTCAAATTTTTAAGACTCACTTTTCTTCGATTTTTTTCCTTGAACTGTTTTTTTTTTCCATTTCATTTTTCATGTCCAAAAATTCTCTGAATTTCACGAGGACGTTAGTTAACTCTCGACATCACTGATCATCGAACTGATTTTTTTTACAAAGCTTGTGTCTGTGTTACCTTAAGTAAGCAAGTGTCTCGTCGGCAAAATTTCGCAAAAGTAATACATGTCTCGATAGATTTTAAACCGATGTGACAGATTGTTAAGACGCGTTGTTTTCGTAATCATCGTGGTATGCTCTTCATTAAATGCCTATAGACCCTGTTTTACCATATTTGTGATTCCATGGTTATTCCCCAACTCTAGACAACTGAAATTCTTTGTTATTTGTCTCTCACACAGAAAAGTCAAATTTTAACACTTACCAAGGTAGACAGAAGACATCTTGGTGGGGACATTTTCATCCAGGTACGTGCACCCCAAAGTGTAGAAGGGCGCCGCACCAGCTCCATGCAGCAGTTGTCCCAGAAAGAACACATACTTAAACCGGGACAAATTCGACACCGTGTCACCAGAACAGTCCAACGAATTGTTGCTGGCAGAGCATAAGTCCTCCTGCTCATGGCTGAAGGAATACGGTCCGGACATGTAATGTGGGAGTGAGAACACAAACGACCCCAGCGCCAGGACCAGGACACCGCAGCCTATGAAAACAGGCTTGCTCCTGGACCCTCCCAGGTAGCTCACGGGTATGAGGCACAAGAACGAGGCTATGTCGTAGCCACCTGCAATGAGTCCGGATTCGGTGCTGCGAAGTTGGTACCTCTTCTCTATGGTGGTGATGACAACGTTGATGAACCCGTTGACGATGAGTCCCTGGAGGAAACCTGCCCAGCAGAGCCAGAAGAGGACCCATCGGGCCGAGCGGAATTTCTGGAGGTTGGACGGCTGGAGGGGACCCCAGCCGCAGGGGGACCCCGTGTCGTCGTCCTCCTCGTCGTCTTCCAGCTTGTCCTCGACGGTCTTTGAAAAGTTCTCCAGATTGTAGGTCTGGGCCACCAGAGGTTCGTGGCTTCGGGACTCGTGCATGTCGTATGCATCGTTGATGGAGGAGCTGGTCCGTATAGTCCGGTGGTTGTTTTCGGTTTTCATCTTGGTTGGTTGGATGAATGCTATGGCACCGTCTAATGAACTAGTTCAGAGCCCGTAGGCTCTAGGTGTGGAGGCGGGATGTAGTCTGAAGAGCGTTAGAGTAGTCTGGCTTGTTCTAGAGGGGTGTCTCACTTCAGACTGTCCGAGAGAGCTGAGACTCTAAGTGGCAGAGGTGGCATCTGTTTTAAACAAAAACAAAATTTCATTCAATGGATACTATGTGAGTTGTGCTTCATTTGATTTTAATAAAATAATGTATTTGCATAAAATGAAGGGTCAACAACATAGAAAGCCACGCATTTTTCAAAAGTTATATATTTATGTTAACCCTCCAAGTGGTTTAGACGAAATATCTGTTCATCAAGATCTGACCAATTTTGCTAATGACGAGATATCTCGTCATCATGATATTGCCGACTTTTAAATGATGACATAATAAAGATCTGGTTAGTTTTTTTTGTAAGGACGAGATGTCTCGTTCATCAAGATCTGGTCAGTTTTGTCAATGACGAAATATTTCATAGAGACAACCACCAGGAAGATTAATGAAATCCTAATACTATACCTGGATGTATTTTTCATCTTATAGAAGATAACTATTTATTTACGATACAGTTTCACTAGCATTAAATTAACAAACAGTGCCGTGCAGAGAATTCGTTAAGGACAGGGTTAAAATGATAAAAAGGCAAGAGTTATATTTAGTGGGGAAATTATTCTCGGATTTTCTGTGTGTTTTCTATTCACATGTAACAAATCATAGCTTATAAACATGACAAGCTTAAATTTCGAAGAATTCTCAGAATAAATATATTTAGTAATACAGGAAAGAAATCTATCTAAAAGCTGCTTATAAAGAGCTAAATGTCTCAATATATTATTTAGAACACATATACACTGATGGGACTCCAAGTTGTTGGTCTGTTTGCAATCAAAGATAGTCTCAATATCAGAGAACAAAGTACAACCAACCCCAATATCAACAAACAATGTGAGCATTTATATCCATCAGATTAAATTGAAAAGCGGGAAGCAAACGATAGCGTTAAACGAAATTACTCGTCGTGTGGTGGCATAATGACTGTTAGACAACGGAAGTCATTAAAAAATTACGCCGAACGATTTTGCAACAGTGGTTCCATTGATAAATATCTGCGGTGGAAAAAGCTTGTCATCTCACTTCCTTCAACTAACGCATAGCGGGCATTGAAATGGTTTTCAAGAATTGTGCAGATTGCAAAATGTATTACATAAGATGCTTCAGATAAAACTGAAATAATAGTATGTATTTTTATCGTTATTAGTCGGCATGTAATCAGAAAATAATTTCCTGAGATGGCAATCTTCTCTCTCATTGTATGTCTTGACTCGTATAAATAATGCATATGCGATTACCAAAATTTGATTCACGCTGATTGAACTGATTTCAGGGGTGTATTTTTCTTTGTTTTTAACATCAAATACATTTCGTGGTGGGTTTGGACCCCATGGATATTCCCCTTTAACCCTCCTGGTTGTTTATCTTCACGTCGAAAATCACCATGTAGTGATCAGCCTCTGATTCAACAACCGGTTCCAAACCGTCACCAGTTCCAGGCAAGGGACAATTTATTTTTCCTACTTAGATCTTCATTCTCTTGGAGTAATTGTCTATCTCGTCTTTAGCAAAATTGATTAGATCTTGGAAGAGATACCTCATCGAAACCACTTGGAGGGTTAATAAGTTCCTGTATCTGGGCGAACGGTCAAGGAGCCAAGCATGAAGCTATTTTTAAAAGTAGAACTACGTCTTACGGTACTATACAGTTTGGTGGTGGACACTACAAAATGGTGTGTGACCGATTTCAACTTGAAATAACTCCGGGTTTATCGAAGGGTTCTTGTAAATTGGGGCGAAGCTCCCCCAGCTCCGACAAGCTGAAGTCACTACAGAAGTATAGAAGGCCTCGAGGGAAATATGGCAGAGATCTCGACAAATTCGTACAAAAATGGTTATTCACAGGGTGTGAAACCTGAAATTTAGACCGCAGACTGGCAGGTTTTCTAACATGTGACTGGAGGTAGGTGCTCTTCAGGTCAATCTTACATGCACCCTAATCGGTGTCTTTAAAGAGTGGGACGGATAGACCCTTGTCCCAAACTATTCGTCTTACCATTTATAGCCTGGCTCGGGCTTAAGCTTGCAGGGCTTTAGTGAAATGTCTTATTTCAGTGACTGTCATTCAATTCGACTTTCGTGAACCTACACGCCTTGTTATGGTTCTGATGCCTGAGACATTCTCCTAAACCTTGGTTTGAGGGCGTGGCAGCGGCGCTAGTATCGTTTAATAGTGCATAGATGACAATTGTAAGTGATGGAATAGGAGAATCAATGTCAGTTCGTGACAGCACGCTGAAGTGGATGGTCCTTTAGGAGATGTGCGCCAAGAGCATACAAGACAGGGCATACATAATTATACGTTTAAACACAGCGGACGAATTCACTTCGGTCTAATGGGAGTCTTTTTTAATCAGACAAATGTCTGACTAAACAAAAGTTTCAAAAACTTATCTAAAATACAAATGCTACAAAAAGGTTTCGTTGTCTTCGTAAAAGACATTCCAATACTTTTGCAGAATACAAGCTGTTTTTATCTACCATTAAAGGATAATAGAGGAGCCCAATATGTTTTTAAAATCAAACTTATCAACTCACATGCCAGAGCAAAAGGGGCTGCGAGTTCGAAACACGATCCAACCAAAGACCATCGTATACGTGGGGCCTGTGCCCATTAAATATGTCGTGGCTTCAAATGTCCTCACATTGGTGTGGTGTGAAACTTTGGAGAGTGGAGGGCCGGCTCATGTGTTGATCTCGTCATCCGACCGTGGTTCAAAATTACGAGGTTGTTCTCGATCTTTTCCTTCGGCATTGATCCAAGACCGTCAACAATAGCCCGTTGTGTTCCTCCAGTGAAGTTAATTAACTACTTACTCGCACCGTCACCAATAGCTTGTTGTGTTGCTTCAATGCGAACTAAATTCAACTAATCAAGAGCAAAAAAGTAGATTTTACGGCTCGTTCATAAATGCGAGTCAATCGCACTGGTTGTACGAATTATTCGCATCAAGACAAATATACACATGGAATCAAAATTTTTCTGAGTGTGGCCAGAGTTGTTCTTTAATCAAAGACCGCGACGAACGTAAACCTGTTATTCAAAACAATATTTTCAATGCAAACTTGTCTAACAAAACGTTCTATTTGGTTAGGTTGATAATCAGATTCCTTTTGCAGTTTACATTTTTCTATTTTTTATCGTTTCCTCTATTTTTCTATCTTCATCTCAACTTTTCATTTTAAAATTTAACGCATCAGATAACGCTTGTTGTTATTCTAATAATTTTCCTTTACTGCTACGGGTTGTACAGTTCCTTTGTAATTAATATTTACATACTATACTAAAAAGTTTATACTTTTGTAAAAAGTGTGTCTTACAAATGCATAAAGTTTTCGATTTATAAAACACTCATGTTGCATACGATAGTGGACGGGAAGCATTCCATCTGCAGGAAATTACCTATAGAAATTATTTCAAAACATATTTGTATCGTTCCAGCTGTCGTCATTCGCAATCACAGTAAGTGATAAGATATTTCTTTGTGTACTAACTAGCTTTAATACCCGGCTGCGTTCGGGAGTTTTTGCTGTTTCAAATAAACCAAGTCGCACTTCTGTTCCCTCAGCAGCTTTTTTGAGTCTACGAACAGCCTTTTGAGCTTTGTTCCTCTACACGTGCTTGTGTACGCTCTTCCGATTGCTCGGTTTATGACAGCTTTTGACTTTTCGGATTGATTCGAGTTTGATTAAAAATCGTTTTCTTATTGCGAAATATTCTATATTGAATATTTACTTCTATGGTTCTAAGGGAACAAATAAGCGAACCGAGTTGATCTAAAAACCCAGACAGAATAAGCTGTTTAGATTTCACGATGCGAGTGCTCATAATTCGAGAGATTTTCTGCATTATATATGAGATTGATATACTTATTTCACATATTCTCGTATGAATACACATGTTTTACGAGAATACCTATTTTTATTTGTGACTTTTGGCTCATTTATACTTGTGTATTCATTGATATATATCTCTCACAATCGTGAGAATAAGGGCTATAATTATAAACCAAATAGTTATTTTGGTTTTTTAAAGGAAATTGTAGATTTCAAATAAATCGAAACCTTTCTTAAAGATTAATTGAAGAACAAGAAAATGATTTTCAACGACAAAAAATTAAACAAAATAAACATTTCTCAGAGGATAAAACTCTGAATTCGACAGTTCTTCAATGTATGGAAATTAAAGAAAGATCAATCTTGTCTAAGCAAGAAAACGAAACCATTTGTTTCTTCAAAATACACTGCTGGCCACCGTAAATGCAACACCCTGAAGGAAGCATGCAAATAATATGAAATTTACAACATGCATTAGCGGAGGTGAGATATGCAAATGATTAGAATTTCAGCGCAGACGCACATCACGCGCGCCTGTGGCGCCACTTCAAAGCGCTATTTAAGGCTTGGAGATTTCGACGATTTCAAGTACGGCAATTGTGTTTTTCTTGTGGTTTTTCTTAAAAAACGATCAATTATGCCTCGTAGAAAACAGCGATCATCTTTTGATCAAGTATCCGAGTTCGACAGAGGAAGGATAGTGGCCTACCGAGATTGTGAATTATCTTTCAGGGAAATTGGTAGTCGTGTTGGACGAAACCAAACAACTGTAATGCGGATATGTGATCGTTGGATGCAGGAGGGTACGACGGACCGACGTGTTCCATCGCATCCACCTCAGTGCACCACTTCACGTGATGACAGGCATATTGTGCGTATGGCAGTGACGGATCGCTCAGCCACATCACGAACCATAGCACAGAATATTCAGTCTGTACCGCATCATCCAGTGTCTGCGCGTACCATTCGACGCCGTTTACAGCAGAGTGGTCTGTCCGCAAGACGTCCATTGCTTCGTCTACCCTTGACGCAGAACCACAGACGTTTCCGCCGCCAATGGTGCGATGAAAGAAGGATGTGGACGGCAGAATGGAATGAAATTGTCTTTACTGACGAGTCACGCTTCTGTCTGCAACACCACGATGGTCGGATTCGAGTCTGGAGACACCGTGGAGAGAGGATGCTGAACAGCTGCGTTATGCACCGCCACACTGGTCCTGCACCGGGTATTATGGTATGGGGCGGTATTGGATGTCACTCTCGCACTCCTCTAGTACGCATTGCCGGTACTTTAAACAGCCAGCGCTACATCTCCGAGGTGTTGGAGCCAGTTGTCCTTCCTTACCTTCAGGGCTTGCCCACAGCCATATTTCAAGAGGATAATGCGCGACCACACGTGGCACGCATTGTCCAAGGGTTCTTCGTCAAACGCCAGATTGAATTGCTTCCCTGGCCAGCTCGCTCTCCGGATCTTTCGCCGATAGAAAACATGTGGTCCATGGTTGCTCAACGATTGACCCAGAATACATCCCCAGCTGCCACACCAGATCAACTTTGGCAACGTGTGGAAGCTGCTTGGTCTGCTGTACCCCAAGAACACATCCAAAGTCTCTTTGAATCAATGCCGAGGCGTGTGGCAGCGGTGATCTCCAACAATGGCGGCTACTCTGGCTACTGATTTTGGCAGGAACCACACTTCACAGAAATCTATAAATTTAATCATTTGATACTTGGTCAACATGTTATCTACAAAATAAATTTTGTTGTGATATCTCTTGTCTTTCTTGGTGTTGCAATTTGGGTGGCCAGCAGTGTACATGTTAAGGAAAGAGGAAAACCTATACATTATCCTTTCTTTCAAGACTTGCTATTTCGATTACATAAGATACGTCAAAGGAAGTTAGTGTTTGTACTATACGCGAAGTTTGTTTCGAGTTTCCTCATTTTAAACAGGAAATTTTTTTAAATCAAGTATTTGTGCTAGAAATTCTGGGGTTCGCTGTATCAACCGACTTATTTTCCTTTTCAAGGGACAGATTTAACCCACTGAGCGACGAGATTTCTGAGTAATGTAGTATTGCTTTTTTAACCCCGCAACACTCACATAATTACCAAACAACCATACCTACTGGTTGAAAGAATGCTATGAAATATTCTATTGGTCAAGAAGATCAAAATTGGTCAGAAGTCATGCAGGGAAAGCTGCAGTTTGCTGAACGGATATATGCGTGTAAAATCCTCCGAGGGTTAATATATTTTACGGCACATGGACATTCTTTTCCCTTTGTCAAACATAGGGTTGAGAGGAAAATTTTTCGTCGTCAAAAATTTATTATTTAAAATTAAAGATTTAGTTTGTCGCTCTATACGGGCAGGAGTATCCCAAAACCATTTATCTCAAACCAAAACCATTTGGCTTACTTGGGCCGCACCGAATGAAGAATTGCCTTGGGCTGCTTAAATATAATGTAGTAAATGTACACAAGGAAATGTTTCCTTTATTTCATATATTTTTCATTATAACATTGAAAAAATGAGTGATAAACCTTAAACTTGTGGGACATTCAACCGCGTTTTTGTGAAATCAATGTCTAGTTTGTTGGAAGGGGTTGCAATGCTTAGTGTGCACTTAAAGTGTTCGTCAGAAAAATTTTGATCTAATTCTACTCTTCGTGTGCTTCATCCTTGAAAATAATTGTTCACAAGTGTGCGTACAGCCAACAAGCGATGACACGAACACGGCATGATTGTGAAGCGAGGGATATTTTTCTCTGGATCCTCGAGTCATGTAATACATTGCTAAAAATTACAAAATAATATCAAAAGTTTATGATTTTGTGGGACTACATTAGTAATTAGTTGTTCAGGGTGTAACAGAGTGGGTCTAGTGGTGCGCCAAAAAAAAGCAATGATACAGCCAAAATACATTTAAACTAGTTGTTTATTTTAAAACACAAAGAAATTAACATAATTTATAAAAATTAATCAGGGATTTGTGTCCTTTGGTTGTAGGCGCAGAAAAAGGGAAATAAAGACCAATCCAAAAACGGCCTTCGACCGAATACCAAAAAACCTCTCCCCGTTCCCAGAGGGACAGTTGAATTCCACCCCTGTAAGATCATCTGAATCGGAAGGAGACCACCCCCGGTATATATTTCGGGATTTACGACCGGCGATCAATGGCGCAAGTGTTGACCTCAGACCACGAGACGTTGCTATGGACGTTGCATGGGCCGCGGGTTGGACACTCCTGCTCTACAGTCATGTTTTGCTACAGAAAGGGTAATTAGATCGGGACGTATGGCTTACAGGGGGTTTCCCAACATCTGTGCCCAGACCTTGATTTAAACCCAGAGCCTGTTGAGAAGAGGGAATGTACGTTAGCCAGCATGTTTAGATTAATGATTGATTCTCGCATGAGTTTTCTGAAGTATTTCAACCACTACTTATTTAATATTTCCACAATAGATAATATTTCCTTAGAAAAATTATTCACAAGTGATACTATTTTTGATGGTACACAGAAATTGTCTTAAGGATCGATATAATGTAAAATGTTCTTTTGTTTTCAAATAAAGAAAATTAGTACAAGTTTCATAAAATTGTGTATAATCATGATACATAAAAGCCAAACTTGTCCATGACGCACATGGACCACTTTTTTTCTCGCTCTATCATTGGTTGAAGTTATATTTAAATTATTCTCGATATCTCATTGGCTAAAGTTATATTTAAATATTTTCACAATAAACAAATATTAAATCATGATATCGTGGACGCCCCCGTATGACCTGGCGACGTATGATGGAACAAGAGAGAAGTGAGGCTGGATGGGGCGAGCTGGTATGAAGCTAGACTTGTTGTATCGGACAGGAAACTTTGGCGATCTAGATTGAAGGCCTTATGTGCCCCTAGGCACTAAAGAATTTATAATGATGAAATCATGATATAAATGTAAAGAAACGAATAATGCAAGTGAATATTCATGATCAAGTAGAAAGAGCAAGCGATATTGATACAGAAATTTAATGAAAACGAGCACGATATAGGATAATTAAATTAATAAGTATGTAATTTTTTCTATATCTGGCTAGTCATATGTACAACTTTTGTTCCATTTAGAATGATTAATTGAGATATAGTTTCGAGTTGTGAGGTTTAGTTCAATTCTGAGTTTTTGTGAGATAATTACTGAGACTGATATATATTTTTAAATTGTGAGATTTATTAATTGATTGATATTCTCTTGAATATTACGCTTTCAAATTTCTATGCATGAACAATGAAGAATATCAAGGATGTATTTCAATGCGCGCATTGTTTATGCTTACTCCGCAAAAGATAATAATCACTTGAATAGCAAGCAATAAATGATTTTGAGAGCCTGCTGTTTTCTTATTTCAACGGGCTTTGCAGCTAGTTTATAATATTTTTCCTTAATAAGTAATTTATTGCTATTTTTCATTTCGTATAATTTTCGTTGAGCTTACCTTCTTGAAATGCCTCAAGCATGCGAAGTGTTCAAATTCATAAAAGATAAGTTAAAATTTATTTTTACTCATAACATAAGTTATTTTTAACAAAAGTCAATAGTAAATCTCAGTTAAAAAAGGACGCTAAGAATAAAAAAAACACCTACCATTTCGATTTGAAATTATATATCCAGTGAAGGGTTGATAAAACTAGTCATTACAAGTATTAATTTTGAAAGTACTTATCTATTTAGTTTATTGAAAGCATAATTGGTAGTTTTTCGGTTTTATTGCACAAGAGCCATTTGGAATATTTGGCCACTCTGCATTGATGGAATATCTGGCCAAGCTATGCCAAACACAAGATTGACAACTTCAAGTAATAAACGTCGTGAAAGCGGAAAAAAGAGGGATTGGGGAGTAGAATAATGAGATGAAAGCAGAAAAAGATCGCTAATATATCCCAGGTGCCGACACCCGTGTTTACTAAAGACAGCAAATCCTATAAGAAAAGAAAAGATCAATAGAACACATCGTGTCCGTGAAGCCCGATGAAGGAGATGTGCCCCCGGGGGCAATATTGGAAGTATGACTATAAACTATAAGGAACAACGATTAAATGGTGAAGAAAGTATCAATAAACAGTTTTTAAACTTTTTAAATAATTTTTCTACAAATAATGGTGTAATAGTTTCCATAGAAGTTAATAAATATATGGCCAGTTTACCATGTAAACACATTATTCGTCATAACTATTTCGTAAATGCAAGTCTAAATTTATTTCGAAGAAATTATTTAACAGAATTATCCGTTGATATGCAATGAGAAAAGAAGTGTACGATAAATATCAATAATCTTGTGATAATGATATGAAAACAATAAAATACATAATATTGCTTTGGTAAAATAAAGTCATCGAACTTTTCTGGATTAAAATTCATGTTTAGTAATCTAGAGAGAATATTTGTTATTAAATATATAAATATACCATTGAACAAAATTCGAAAATTGTTTACTTCAATGTTCAATCAGATCGCTGCTTTCTGATAATTCTAAATTCCAACCAAAAATATTTCACTCCAAATTCTTCTCATGATTATTCCATTAAAAAGTTGCACATTGATGGAATAGATATAATTAAAACAAGGAAAAAATCTTTCATTCTTTATATTAGTATTACGTCTCAGAAATTGGCAACACATCAGACCTCTCTACATTCACCTCGCGTCGACTATAAACCGTCAGCCACGCATGGAAAGGAATTCTTTCGGCATTCGGTCCACGTGCGCGAAATTTCCTTCCCTGTCCAATGAGAAGCCAACGTCCGACGATCATTCCGTGAAATCGGATGCTCTGGAGCAATGCGCACGATCAGCAAATTGGAGGAGAGGAATCGCACCATTCGGACACACCCTCGTCCCTTTTTCGTAGCGGTCAGGGCTAAGAAAAATTGTGGAGCAGATTTATTGCTCCGTAGGAATTTGGAAGTTTGTTGCAAACGATACAATAGCAGCTGGTTACTGGATTCAGTTTACTGGATTCGTATAAGCGGAGAAAAGGATTGCAAATATGTCATGTTTAAGGTGAAGAGTAAGAAAGACAATTCTTGACCCTTAATAAATTCAAAACAAACAATTATCGTCTACGCTTTTGTGAGTAACCTAAAAATAACCAGATATTATTTCGAAACACAAAAGTGCAGTACATTTAACCTAAAAGTAATTAATAAAATTGTCAATTTTGTGCTTTTGGCAGAGAACGAAGGTAAGGAAATATCAAAGTATCATATTAAAAATCACTCTAAAATAATGTAACCAAATTAATTATATACAGTGGGCTATCATATTATTAGAGCCACCTTTATACATTAACAATTTTCCATACAATCAGTAACTAAAAAGAAAATCTAGTTACATTTAACTTTTCAAATGTTCTGACATACATACTTATGTTAACAAATTTTAAATTAAAAGCTGTCAACATTGTTGGTTTCACAACCTATCACATAATCGCCATTCCAAACTCAAAAATACATTTTTTACACTATGGCTATTATTTTATCACCCACTGTAATTAGTTTCAAAATCTATATTAATTTCTCAATTTAATTTATATAATTAATTTCGCAAACAAGTATTCCATCAAATTGCAATAGTTCAAGTTGCCCTTTGACGGAATAGATGTTGCTGAAAATGAAAGGGGTAGTTATAAAATTGCAAAAAAAAAGGTTTTCCTTTTTCTATTTGAAAATCCTTTTAATGAGGAAACTTTTAAAAAGTTGAAACTTGGGTTTGATTTAAATTTGCTAATCAAAGCAGTAAAGATACAATTTTACAATGTGATTTTTTTTATTGCTCGCTGTCCAGTAAGTAAAAGATCGCGAATCCAAAGTTTACTTTCTATTTCAAAACGGGCATTTTTTTAAATTTGAGAATTCAGCTTCTACTGTATGGCCATTGCAATAAGAACATTCAAGGCTAAAATTATGAAGTGTAAAAACATTTAGAAAAAGAAACAACGATTGCTGTACAAACATAACACTTACAATCTTTATCTTATATTAAAAATAAGCAACAATTGCTCTACTTAAATATCATTTTACGATTCCCATCATTACATCATCCACATAACATATAAGCGAACGAAGGTCGCCACCTTCGTTCACTTTCACAAAACATTAACAATCAAGAAATTCCTCCTAAAAAACCAGTACCGTGTTTTCAAACGATACATTTCCGAAATAAGTAATCTCATCTTTATTCATTTAAAGAAAAATTAGCACATACCCACACAGACAAATTACTATGAGCAAAAATTAATATCTCGTTTCTAGAGAGAAACAAAACGCACAAAAAAGAACGTCTCTAAAACATCCCATTGTTGACGAACACAGAAAAATTAAAAAGGAATTAAAATATTCAACTGACAGCTGGCGCGACTAATTTCATATTTCGCAACAGGAACCGATCCTTGTTGGGAGTGGGGAGGGAAGTCCTAACATATGTTTTTAAAAACGTTCTTTTTGGTGAAGTATAGTGATAGGAGCCACAGCTTGTGCAAGACATGCTTTGCGAGATAAATTAACTGCGTCTCTTTTCATAGCGGCAGATGCAACAAAAGATGTTTTCCTTACGAGGCAGTGATATTTATATACTTTTCAAGGCGTTAACAGCTGTTGGGACAGAAGGGTATAGAGAGATTGTTGAGAATTTATTATTCAATATACTATAAATAGGTTTACATCGGGAAAACTGGAATTAATTTTTAAAATTTCAATTTATTTTTAGTATATTGTTTTTATGTTATTAATGTAGTAAAAGCAAATTTTTGTTGTGAATACTCCTGGAGCTCTTCCTTCACTCTCTTATAAAACGACATTTGCTATCAAAGTTGAAAAAAAAATGATATTCGTAGGAGGAAATCGCAATTTAAAATTTTCACTCGTGCGGTAGAATAAAAGGTAAATAGTCGAAACTAAGTGAAACTAAAATATACGTTTTTACGTTATGTACAGGTGGTATATACGATGTTATCTTAAAAAATTTAAATTAACACTTGGTACATCAGAATATTAAAATATTCGGCGCTAAGAAAGCCTGTATGATTTTTCTCAATTTTTCTTGGTTGATAGACGCTTTAACTCACAATCGCCAACCAGTCAGTATAAGAATAACTTGGCTTCATGAAACTAGAACAATAGCTTTTAGCTTTACCGGATAGAGCTTAAATCCCGTGAGTGAAGTGAATCCGAATTGGCTGTGAACGCAATTCGAATTTAAAAAAATCAGTTTAATAAATGCACCATTTTTCTTTTTCTCTTTAAAAAACAGATGCATTCCCTGAGGCAACCATAGTATTTTTGTGTATAAGGCAATTTAATCTTTGATATTTTGAAAATGTTTTTTACAATATGTTGTATTAAATTACATATTATGAACATAATGAAAATGCAACATTCAGTCCTCATTGATTTTTCGAATGGAAGCGTTTAAAATTAAGTAATAGACTTTGCAAACACGAAATTTTTAAAACCATTTGATGTAAAATCATAAAAAGAAATAATTTCAACCAATGAACAAATCACATTTGTGATAACGTTTTGAGTAATAGATGCTGGAAACATACTTTTAAAAACATTTAATGCGGAATCACAATAACAAACAAATTCTATCAATGATCAACACACATTTGATAACTTTTCCTCTATTGAGCCTACATAAATTGGTTGCATTGACCATTTAAAAGAAAAGATGACGTAATACGTTTCTTGTAAAGAAACGTATTACGTCATACGTATACGATAAACGTATACGATTCTGTATACGTTTCTTGTAAAGAAACGTATACAGAATCAACTCAAATTCATAAAAGAGTTTCCCTTTGAGAGTTTTTACCAAAGATCACGCACTTGGAACAAAAGTTATAAGCCAATTTCTAAAATTACTTTCAGGAATCTATATTTTGGATATGAGGAAAACTTTCTTAATGATTCTAAAAAAGTTGCTTCATTACATTTATGAATCAATCATAGATAATGCTTGCCAAATAAAGACATTGACCCTCCTGGTGGTTGTCTTGACGGGGTACCTCGCATTAGAAAAACCATTAGCAGATCTTGATGGACGAGATATCTCGTCATTAGAAGAAACCTGAACAAATCCTGATCTTGTCATCATAAAAAAATCGGTCATATCTTGATGACGATATATCTCGTCATTAGCAAAATTGGTTAGATCTTGATAGACGAGATATCTGGTCGAAATATCTCGTCGAAACCACTCGGAAGATTAGGCAGACAGAATCACCAATTTCACTTCTAATACGAAAGTTTAATAGTGACGGATTCAATAAACTCTCCTTTTTTGATGACATAACCTACATCATAGATCACCTCAAGAATTAAATAATATACATATATTCATCCATTTTACACACGTCGAAATTCAATATATCGAGTATTTGTTCAGCTTAAAGTGGAATTTTGATCAAGGAAATGGAACCTTATAGAATAAATAGAAAATCTAGCCATGTTGATGAAGTTGGCAATTGGTTTCTACGTAAACTCGGAAAACGATGTTTACAGTGATTGAATCAAAAAGAAATACGATTTCTTTTTATCATATACCGATTACCATACCTTAGAATAGTGCGGTTAAAGATTTCCACTTGCGATTGGGTCGAGATTTCCGTTCAAATAAGAATACACTAAAGCAATGCCCAAATTGCTAATGCAAATATAAAACATTTCATGAAGAAAACGGTTACTTTTTTCTTAGCTTAATTGATTTGAATTTATCACCTGTTTTAAAATTATCACTTGGTACAAAATGTCTCTCTCTGAACAAGCGTTCTTCAATTAACTTGCTACTCCTTTAAAATTTACAGGTTTTAAAATCATATGCTAAATGTTAAAGATGATTAAAATATTTGTCCTTATCTTCATTTTATTCAAGAAGTGATATTTTCTTGTATCAATTTCATGCCAGAAGAATAAAAAGAAATGACAGTTTTAAAAATGTATTCTTTAGCTACCATAGAGGTGATGCAATTAACAGATTATTTTATACACTGCTGGCCACCGTAAATGCAACACCCTGAAGGAAGCATGCAAATAATATGAAATTTACAACATGCATTAGCGGAGGTGAGATATGCAAATGATTAGAATTTCAGCGCAGACGCACATCACGCGCGCCTGTGGCGCCACTTCAAAGCGCTATTGAAGGCTTGGAGATTTCGACGATTTCAAGTACGGCAATTGTGTTTTTCTTGTGGTTTTTTCAAAAAACGATCAATTATGCCTCGTAGAAAACAGCGATCATCTTTTGATCAAGTATCCGAGTTCGACAGAGGAAGGATAGTGGCCTACCGAGATTGTGGATTATCTTTCAGGGAAATCGGTAGCCGTGTTGGACAAAACCAAACAACTGTAATGCGGATATGTGATCGTTGGATGCAGGAGGGTACGACGGACCGACGTGTTCGATCGCATCCACCTCAGTGCACCACTTCACGTGATGACAGGCATATTGTGCGTATGGCAGTGACGGATCGCTCAGCCACATCACGAACCATAGCACAGCACATTCAGTCTGTACCGCATCATCCAGTGTCTGCGCGTACCATTCGACGCCGTTTACAGCAGAGTGGTCTGTCCGCAAGACGTCCATTGCTTCGTCTACCCTTGACGCAGAACCACAGACGTTTCCGCCGCCAATGGTGCGATGAAAGAAGGATGTGGACGGCAGAATGGAATGAAATTGTCTTTACTGACGAGTCACGCTTCTGTCTGCAACACCACGATGGTCGGATTCGAGTCTGGAGACACCGTGGAGAGAGGATGCTGAACAGCTGCGTTATGCACCGCCACACTGGTCCTGCACCGGGTATTATGGTATGGGCAGTATTGGATATCACTCTCGCACTCCTCTAGTACGCATTGCCGGTACTTTAAACAGCCAGCGCTACATCTCCGAGGTGTTGGAGCCAGTTGTCCTTCCTTACCTTCAGGGCTTGCCCACAGCCATATTTCAACAGGATAATGCGCGACCACACGTGGCACGCATTGTCCAAGGGTTCTTCGTCAATCGCCAGATTGAATTGCTTCCCTGGCCAGCTCGCTCTCCGGATCTTTCGCCGATAGAAAACATGTGGTCCATGCTTGCTCAACGATTGACCCAGAATACATCCCCAGCTGCCACACCAGATCAACTTTGGCAACGTGTGGAAGCTGCTTGGTCTGCTGTACCCCAAGAACACATCCAAAGTCTCTTTGAATCAATGCCGAGGCGTGTGGCAGCGGTGATCTCCAACAATGGCGGCTACTCTGGCTACTGATTTTGGCAGGAACCACACTTCACAGAAGTCTATAAATTTAATCATTTGATACTTGGTCAACATGTTATCTACAAAATAAATTTTGTTGTGATATCTCTTGTCTTTCTTGGTGTTGCAATTTGGGTGGCCAGCAGTGTATTTATCATGTAATTTTTTTTAAATTTCGGTGGAAACTGAAACATTTGGAAGGGCATTCTTGAGCAAAATATACTGTAAAAAGCTCTTCATATTTTAACGGAGTTAAATAAGAAATAAAATAAGAGTTGTTAGAAGGAAAGCTTTAGCGCAAATTTTGCACTCAAAACAATCATAGAAGCTTACTGGTAAATCTTTTGTTATAATAGGTTATTTCTAAAATTATGCTGTCACATATTAAACCAAAAGCCATAAGTCAAGAAAGAACTTTTTAAACATACAGTTTCGATATTTTCCTTTAAAAGCAAATTTTTTAATCTATTTAAAGTCAATCTTATTTCAGGTTTGGTGTACTACACGAGTTTCAGACAGCTACATTTTAATATAACCGGCACCCCCTTTATACGCTTGAAATAAATCTCTGCTCAAAATTCACAAAGATTCTGTTAATACTTATGCAGAAACATTTGATTTTATATTCTTATTACATTGTTAACTATTTGAATACTATTTTCTAAGTTAAGTCAATGTAGTGAGATAAATTAAGAATATTTGTGAGTGCAGATGATATAATATTCCGAGATAAATTAAGAATATTTGTTAATGCAGATGGTATAAGGTTGATAACCCCTGTTAGAATAGTTTCTAAATGATTCCATGGATAATTAATTAACATAAGTATCGAATCTGTGGAAACATTTTAAAACTAAAAATACATGAATCAAAGTCACAGAATTTTATCACATATAGTTCGTTACTAATTATCAGAATATCTGGGTTATTTTGTTTGTTGCGTATTCAATTTTTATCATAAAAGTTCCATCAAACCATCTTGAATAGTCAATTGATATTTTCCGAATTGATATTCACTAATCATTTCCATGCAGAGTATCAATTCATTGTTTTACAATGAATAAATAAATCTACTTAAACTAGATCTCTCACCTGTACAAGCTTTGTTCTCTTTTCTAAAATTAGAACTTTAATTTCACTCTCAGTCGTTCAGCGCTTTCACAAAGCTAATCCACAAGCAGAGATAACTATCAAAATCGAAATCAAACATAACCCACTTTCGCCAAAGTTTACTTTTGGCACATTTGCTGTCGCAAAAACTCAAAATAAAAAAGACGTGACCTGCACGCACGGTTACTCTCCACTTTTTTTCACTTTTTACACGCATCCAGAGCTGCTACGTCACTGTGATGTCATACCGCACACGTACTCTTCCAACAATGGCAAGGTATAGCCGGCGCCGAATATCTGCTCCCGAATGTCGCATGAATCGGAGTATACACCCACTCTGCCAGTTTGAAAAGGAAACCACCTGCCTCGTAATTATGGGTATAAGAAGAAAGATTACAAATCCCACTCACAAATACAGGTGGGGTGGATATGTACACCTCTTCTCAGATTTACCTTTTGCAAGAGGGATGAAGAAATGCCTCCTTGGCGAAGTGGGTAATAATCGGGATCATCTGACATCTGGCCCAAGGAGGAGGAAGTTTCGAGATAATTATTGTTTTCGATAGTGTTCTATAGATGGAATAGATTTAAAATTGTACGAAAGGAATGTATCTTATGGTTATATGGGATACTATTGGGCGTTTTTTGATCACGACTTAGGCAATGTAAACGGTAGGACAAGATGGTAAAATTACAGTGAGTGTGATTAAGCTGCACGTTGGAAAGATTTCATGGCGGTCAGAATTATGAGAATTCCAGCTATGGAATAAAAAAAATCGAATCAATAAGGAAAAAAATGAGAAAGCGTGTAAGAAATAAGCATTGTGTGGGATTCGTGACGACAAATGCGATGTCGAAGTTCTCAATGAAACATGAATTAATTAATAAATTTAAATAGACGGGACAGAGAATAGTGAACACACATCTTAATTTTTTTTTCTCTTTTAACATGACATTCCCCTTTAAATAACGAATAATAGAGGAAAACACGCATTTAGAAAACTTATCTTTTTCTCTTTTAATATCCCTTTTCTCCCTTTAAAGGATAAAGAATAGAGGAACACATCAAGAAAACGTTTTTTATCTTTCAATGTAACTTTTCTCTCTCTAAAGAACAGAGGAAAAACAACACATCTATAAAAATGTATCTTTTTCTCTTTTAGTACCTTTCCACACTTTTTGATCCTTCACATAAAAGCTAGTTTTTTTATAAACTTATAAATTGTTTGCATTCGCAAGATATCTCTCTCGTTAAATTCTTTCTTATTATTTAATTTTAAGTAGATCTGGGTAGGATAAATCTGTTGTAAGTGATATATAACTCATTTGTGATTCAGCAGGGATTTCGAATCACCGTAATAATATATCTCAAATTCAAGAGTATACTATACCTGGCGATAGCGATGCACTCTTCATTTAACCCTGCCAACTAGATATCTCGTCCATCAAGATCTGATCAATTTTGTTATGACAAGATATCTCGTCATCAAGATATTGCCAGTTTTTTTATGATGTCGAGATCAAGATCTGGCCAGTTTTGCTGGTCGTCGAGACAACCACCAGAAGGGAGATAGAGAATAATATAATTTTAAAAATTAAATTTATTTACATTGGTTAAATGATGTATAAGAGGTATTTTCTATCAATCTAAATATAGATTGTGGTAGTGGAGCGTGTTTCCTGTACGTATTCCGAATGTGACATCATTTTGTATGTGTAATAAAGGTTTTTCCAATACGATACCAGCACTTCGCCAATAAAAATTCCGAATTGATATCTGATATTTGATTGGTCAACGCTAACTGAATTAAACCTCCAAACGAAGCCAAAATGACGATAAACTTCATTTTAAGGTAACCCAAATATGTGTTACACAAGAGCGTTTGCATAGCGGAAGTAAAATCTTTTCATTGCGAGTGGTTTGTTTGTTTGTACTGAAAATCACTATCATATCATAGTTTCAAAACACAAATGTGGAGCTTATTTTAAATTTAAAACTGGGGCGTGTTAAAAGAACGTCGAATTTGAAAATGTCTGAAGACGTATGACATGCGAATAGGTTTGTTCTTCAATTTCAACGAATCCTGATCGAGCGATAACTATCCAATAAAATATGTCCTTGTTTTCGGAGACAATCGGAGGATAAGGTAAGAAAACAAAGTAAAAGAATTGTTTTATAAAATGGCATTATTCTCACCTTTCCCAAGAAAACATTACTATTCTAACTTTCACTCAAAATATTATATTGTTAGTATACTGGCCTTGCGTATTTTGATCATTTCAGAGATAAAATTACAATTGAAATACAGTTACTAAGGATTAGTAAGAGGAATAGGTTATTAAAGCAATTTGAGTTTGTATGAGATATTTTCAATGTAAACAAAGAAACCAGAAAAAAAAAATATTTTTCTTGCTCAATGCGTTTCTTAAATGCTTCCACACAATTCACAATGGGGTTACCTTAAAATGTAGTTTAAAGCCTTTTGGTAACGTTGGCGTTTCAGGTAATTGGCGTTTAAAGATTAATTTTCATATATCGATTTGGAATTTGTAACCTAATTGTAATTGACCAATCAACTATCATGTATCAATTTGGAATTTTTATGGGAGAAGTACTGAAATCGTATTCGAAAAACAAGCCAAGAAATGTCACGTTTGGAATACTAACAGGAAACACATTCCTTAACAAAAACAATACCGCCACAATTAGCGTGAGAGAAAATGCACTTCATAGCAAAATGTTTGTAATATTCAGTTATCCTGTAGTGCTGGTCCAACGGAAAACAAAATCACGTGCAGAGAAATTATTTTCTGGTTTTTCATCTAGAATTAATTTCACGGTTTTTTTTATCAGTTGTAAGCTGTGGCAACTTATATGGGTTCACGGGATCTTAAAAATATCACGAATTCATATATCTTTTAAACAAATTTTTTCCCGTCAACTTTAGATTCACTTCGCTGTTTTTGATGGTGTTTGATAATTGAATAGTTTTAGTTTTTTTATATTCAATTGTAAAATTTATTTCACGTAAACAAAATTCATATTCACACGCAACTCCACAATCCAAACCACATCTTTCAAAGATTTGAAACAATATTTGAGTTTTGGATGTATGTGTGTTTTTAGACATTCTAAATATCAAACATATAAATAATCTAAGAGTAAATAGTAAAATAGGAAATTTTTAAAAACTACCGGACACTATTAATTGGTTGAATATGAACTTTTTGGGTTCGCATTTGCCCCACCTTACCCTTTATTGTTTGCTATTGATGTGTATAAATAATTTAAAAACGCAACAGTTGTGTATTCGTAGCACTCCTGCTTGAGTAAAACTTCAATCTAATCTTTACGAAATCCGGGAAAGGGTAACATTAAATTCGTGACAGCATATCTTTAAACAGAATAAGAAAGCAGAAAGAATGTTTAAAGACATCGCAATAAAATTTAAAGGACATCAATTCACGAACAGTAATCATGCAAATGTGGGAATTCACATTCTGTTTTCAAAGAGTGACTCATTACAGCATTATAGTTGGCCTTTGACCGAAATTTTAATGAACCTAGAAGAGAAACCATCTCTCCTGCTGATATGAATGTTTTAATATAATAAGTATGGGAGGGCAGCAAAAGAAGCTATCATAAAACTTGAATGTCAACAAACTCTTATAATGATCTCTTGAAAGGGTAATACTCTTAAAGGCCACCTTTCTGAGTCTCATTCGACCGCTAGTTAAAAAATATCCCACAGTGAATGAGATCTTGAGTTTTATTTAGTACTAGCTTTACTTCCCGTCTTCGTCCGATAGTTTTTGCTGCTTAGAAAAATAAGTCGCCTTAGTTTCCTCAGCAGTTTAGTTGTGTCGTCGAAAAGTCTTTTGAGCTTTGTCCGCTTCAGGCGATTATGCTCTTTCCTCTTCCGATTGCTCAAATCCTGAGAGGTTTTGACGTTTTCTATTGGTTCGAGTTAAAATTGGTCTTTTCTTGCGTTACGTGCTATGTTAAATTTTACATATATGGGTCCAAGGGAATGACGTAATGAACTGAAAATAGCTGCGTTGACCTAAGAATTTCAGACACTAAGCTGAACAAATTTTATGACGCCAGAGTTGAGCGTTTGAAAGTTTTTGCTGCTTCATACAGATTTTCTACCTGATATAAAATATTTGAAAAGGGAAAAATACTTTACTTACATTAACACTCCGGATTCAAAAGATTTTTATTTTTTAAACTGGCCATGCTTATTTTCTTTCTCGTCTTCACAAATTCACAATTAAAAGTACTCTGTCCCTGTCGCAAATTGGGCGATGTTGACCGTGTGCTCGCCAGCAGTTATTCTAAAGATTTTCACCTCACCATACCAAAGCAGGTAAGTAATTGAATTTGTGTCACACTGGAACAACACAGAGAACTATTGGTGGCTGTCCGGGATCAATCCCGAATGGAAAAACCCGAGGACAACACAGAAATTTTGAACCATGGTCTGAAGGGGTGAACACCTGAGCTGGCACACCATTCTCCAAACTGCCACACCAAGCTAACATGAAGATATTTGAGGCCACGGAGGCTTTAACGTGCAACTCCCATATACACGACGATGTTTGGTCGAATAGAGTTTCGAACTCGCATACTTCCGGTTGCTTATCCACGACTCTACGAATTGTGCTACCGCGGACTTCCTTTGTTGGTAGACTGGGTGGATTGGATCCTAAAAAAGCCTGTTGCACCGAGAAACAGAGATCTAACCACACTGCTACCACGCTACTTGATTTTGAACAGGACTTGAAAATTCAAAAAAGCTGGTGGACTCGTAAAGCGGAAGTTCGTTAAAACGAGCGTCGACGGTAATTTATTCACAACTTACTGGATGTTTGTTTCACCTCACCCCAAGCATTCGCTCAAGAAACGCCACCATTTTCTCAATCGAGCAGAGTACATAAAAGCATCACGCACAAAATGTATCTGTTTGAGAAGTAGTAAACCCCTCGTATACATCACCAGGGAACGCAATTAAGTCGATCGGACCATTCTCGGAGAGAAATCGGACACTCCAAGCTCTTAATCGTCCACTCTAATGACCAAAGACGGACATAATGGACAATTGGGGGCGTTTGGTTGAAAGCCAACGCATGCTAAACACGAGAGCGTCATATTCCGTATCTATGCAACGCCGCTTTCAAGTGTCAATACCCTCTGGGTCAGCAAACGCACGAATCACCAGCTCACAGCCGATATATAATTAATGGAGGCGGAAAAATTCACGAGCACGCGTGAACGCCATTCAATAGAAATGCCACTTGGAATAAGAGGTTTTGAAAACGTGGATGGTTTTGAATCGAAGTGGTGCTCGTGTTGTCTGATTTGTGAGAGTGTAGTGCGAGTGAATTAATGGCTGTGTGAGGGAAGTCACGATAAAGGCTATTAATCGTAATATAGACATCTGATCAACAAGAGCAGTTACTGGAAACTGTATAGTATAAAGAAAATAGAAATAGGTTAAAGGTTGGTTGGGTTAAATAGTGCAAGAGCCATATTTGGCCAAACAGTTCTAAACATAAAACAGACAACGCCAAATAAACTTTCGATTGATAAAAACTACACATTATCACACGCAGATATCCGTTAAACAAAAACATCACTTCGAAGTATAAACATTTCTCCCGTAAAAACGAAATAAATGTTCCCATAAGGCTTACAAAAATATTTTTGTACATAGAGCTCGCGAAAAAGGAATTTTAATGTAAAAACAGGATGGCTCACATTTGTATCAGTATTGCACTGCAAAAGTTACATTACAAAGGTGTGATGCAAGGTGACTGATTTTAAAAAAGCATACTTATCTTAAAAACTTACGAAGTTGCAAACTTGTTAATTCAATTTCACACTCTTTGTCGAAGTACAAAATATTTTTAAAAAATGCAGATACATTAAAACAAGATACGTTGTGTTATCTAATCTGCAAAAATCTCACAAAAATCTGTACATCAACTTTCTTGCCGTATTAGTGTTACTGCAGTGAAGCCCACATTACTACAGTAATGCGATGGAAGTGTATTCATTTAGCTGTAATAATCTGGCTTTAACTATGCGACTTACAACTAATGGATTCCTAACCAATATAACAGAATCTTTCTAACATTACCGGTACCAAAAATAAGAAGAAAAACAAATAAAAGGCATAAAGTTTATTTATGTATGTGATTCACTTCATTTTTTTTTGTCGTCAAAATATGATTCATGGCTTTAACTATATGGCTAGACTACTAATGGATTCTTAACCAATATAACGAAATCTTTCTTATATTGCATGTACCTAAAACTCCATAAATGAGAAGAAAATAGGTAAAGAGCATGAATTTTATGTGTATGATTCATTACATCTTTTTGTCGTCAAATGAGCATTATTAAAGGGGGTTTAATACAAAGTTTATAATATATTTTGTTTTATGCGAACATATTGCAGGTATACAAATGCATAGATTATAATACCATTATTTGGAATTCACTACGTAAAATTTTTGGTACTTAAAATGAATGTGTTTTTTTATGTCCAATCACTGATTTCTTCGGCCTGACTTCGAGGATGACTCGCGGCTATTTGTGAGGGAGCATACAGTGGTCAGTCACCATTACACTTAATAAGGATAATCACCAACAACCCTGCTCTTACAAACTAGGAATCGAACCAGGGAACTACTCGGTGCTTAAAATGAATGTGAGTTTTCTAAGACTTGTTATAGATCATTCATATTCACTTTACAGACTAATTTCTTCAAAGGATATGATCTTCCATTTTAGTTTTCATAACATAAAATAATTTTAATGAGTGGATTTGAACTCCACAGAGAAATTTTCCTTTATAGTACAACTCCGTGTTGGAAAACTACGCAGACATGAAAATATTTACGTTACGTAATTAACAAATGAGTCTTTTTATTAGGGAGTTCCACTCCAACTCTCTGCAGGTCACCCCCCCCCCCCCTAAAAATTGCTAAGCAATCCTATTTGGTTCGCTGGGTTTCGGTTTCAACCTAAGATAGAAAAGTATTACCGTTTTGTCTGCTGTCCTTTTTGTGCTGGGAAAATAATCTGTTCTGAGTTGAAACATCGATACTTCATAATTTAACACATTCTGTGGAGTCGTACTACTATTACATTTAAACCCCTTGGTGGTTTATCTTCGCGTCAAAAACTGCTGTATGGTGTCCATCCTCTGGTGCAAAAGCCTGTTCAAAACTGTCACCAGTTCTGGGCAAGGGACAATTTGTTTTTCCTACTTGGACCTTCATTCCCCTTGGAGTAATAGAGCAGTTTTGTCTAGATGATATATATCATTCTTAGCAAAATTGACCAGATCTTTGACGCTATATCTCGTTAAAACACTTGAAGGGTTAATAGAGAGAGACATTTCTAGTAGGTTGAGTTGGTTGGCTTTGGGGTTTTATTGCGCAAGGGCTATATTTGGCCATGCTGCGCCAGACACAAGACATACAGTATCGAGTAATAGACACCACACACACACAATGAAAGTTTTACTGACATAGAAGATAGAAATACACGCAGGGAGGTCTAGTAGGTTGAGAGGAACATGTTTTGGACGTGTTGGGACATGAAACTGGAAGCTGAATATAAATATAAACACATATTTAGAACTACAGTGGGTCATAAAAGTATTCGTCCACCACACGTTTTTACTATTTTCATGAATTTTATTTTGATATAGTTAAAATTACGATTTAAAATTTTACCGCGTAAAAGCTCTGTCTTTCTATTTTAGCTCCTATCAAAACAATAGAATAATTATTAAAAGTATTTCTAAAAATATTTAAAATGTAACGTAAGCCCCATGAAATCAGAAACCCTAAAGTATTCGGCCACCTTCCGTAGAGAGAACAACTGTTAAACAAAAACGTGAAAATCAATGAAAAAAATATTTTCTGTATTGTGTCTTACATCTTCGATTGTTTTAAGTCTAAATTTTTTTCGTTGAAGAAATTGAGATTGAGATATTTTCTCAAACTGGAACAAATTTCTCTATTCTGCTTGAAGATACATTTTCAATGTATTTCAATATTTTATGATATAAAAATGTTTATTATTTATTTAGATTTATAATTTATATTTTATAAATTTGTTTATAATTTATTCAGATTCCCTTACAAAAGTAATGATAAGATACAAATCTTTAAACTACGGTAAAATTTTAGGTTGTCTGATCTTTTACATACCAACCAGACCTTTGTATCTATGCAAAGCGCTACTTTTCAGATTACACACATGCAAGACTGAAATTAGTGCTTGATTTCAAATTTACTGAAAAATAGTTACAAATTTCTTTTAAAAAGATCAATATATGCATCTTGAACTTTGGTACAAGCAGTGAATTCAGGTATATTTTCAGATGTGTTCCAACTGGAGAGCTGCAGCACTCCTAGATAATTTCGTCATTTGAAACTACGAACGGATATTTACGGAAGAAAGATGAATACTTTTGGGTATCTGATTTCATGGCTTACATGAACATTCTGCACACTCCTTGATAATTTAATCGCATCTCTGAATTTGACAATTGAACGGATGTTATACTGTCTGACTCTTGATTTGAGCTTCTTTCTTTCAATTTTCTTCTTCACATAAATTTACGAAGTCATTAATTCAGCGTTGAAAGTTGACGGTAAACACTTCAATTCACAACTGAATATCACTTTTATTTGAAGGAAGCTCAAATCAAAATTTGGTCAACAGCCACTGTCAAATGCAGAGCATATTCTGTAATGATAGTGTGTGCATCGGCAGCTGGAGTATATATACTTGAATTCATTGCAGTACTAAGGTTCAATATGCATACTTTGACTTGTAAAATGAAATTTGAACAATTTTGGTTGTAAACTTGAATTACAGATTTTGAGATCACAGTCATCTTAAGTTTAGTGCTTTGCAAACAAAAGTATGATTAGTATATAAAAGGTACAAACGACCTAAAATCTGACCTCAGCTTAAAGATTATTTATTATCTTAATGAAGAAATCTTAATTATTATCTTAATGAAGAAATCTGAAGAAATTTTACATTTTTTATGACAAAAATAGTGAAATCCGTTGAAAATCTATCTTAAAAAAATTAGAAAGAAATAATCCCAGTTTGACCAAATATCTGGTAGAAACAATGATGTTTAGACATTAAATAATCTAAGATGTGAGACAAAATTTAAAAACCATCTCATAGACATTGATTTTCATCTTTTAGTTAAACATTTGCACTTTTTTCGGAAGCTGGCCCAATTCTTTTGTTTGTCCGATTTCATGAAATATTTAAAATGTAATACAAGACACGGAGCTTACGTTACATTTTAAATATTTTTAGCAAAACTTGTAAAATTATTCTATCATTTAGATGGGAGACTAAAATAGAAATATAGAGCTTTTATGAATAGTAATTTCAACTACATGCTTTTTAATTCATGAAAATAGTGAAAAACGTGAGGTAGACTAATACTTTGGTGACCCCCCACTGTATGTATTATTTAGGTATCACACGTTTCGCCTCATCTATTCAAAAAGTATTGAAATATTTTAGTCAAATTTGTGCTATTTAGTTTCAAAGAAATTCGAATTCAAAACGAGTTCATTGATCTCAATTAGTTGGAACGCGATGAAAAAAGTATAGAACGCAAGTCTGGCCAGGTACGACGAAGAAAATAATTGCAAAATACAAGACACGATTCTTTTCTTCTGGCAATGAGAACAAAACATACACGTTAAGACCTGGCCAAAATACACGAGAAAACAATGATAACTAACTACAAAAGAAAAACAACTTCATTTTCTGAGAAAAGAATACAACATACGCATCAAGACCCTGACAGGATAAAAGAAAAACAATTTCAACAAAACATAAAATATTCTTTCCTTCCTATACAGTCACAAAGAGATATAGCAACATTGTTGCAACCGAAGAACTCTTTCTTTAGTTAGGGAGTGATTCTATGCAATGAAAGTGGTACAAATCAGAAAAAATAGCCTCAAACTAATAAATACGTAATATTGACCGCAACAAACACGTCGACACGAGATCAAAACATTAAATCACAAAGTAAAGAATAATTCGAAACACGAAACATCTAGTCTTGTTGCCAAGCGAGGAAATTTAAAATATTGTAATTCTTGGTTTTGTAAACGCAAACGAAAAAGTAATATTGTCGATAAATAGTACATGTAGTAGCAAACTATACAAAGACCAATTATTAAAGAATATAGTTATAATGGAAGTATTGTTCACAAAAAAGAAATAACATGTTTAGAACAATTGTATCCATTTTTAATAGAAAAGCACATCAAATAATAGCTCTGAATAATATAGACCAAAACGAGCACTTTAACACAAGATCAAAACATTAAATTATAAAGTAAAGAACAATTCAAAACAGAAAACATCCCAGTCTTGTTGCCAAGAACAATTAAAACATTATAATTCTTGGTTTTCAAACGAAAAAATATTATTGCTAGTGAATAGTAAATGTAATAACAAACGATACAATGATCAACGGTTAAAGAATATACTAATAAATGAATTATTCTATCCCCAAAAAGGTAAAATGCTTAGAATAACGAGTAATAGTTGCGTCAACTTTTAACGTAAAGCATGGAAAACGATAACGGCTCTTTTTTCAGCAACGGTAACAGAAAAATGTTAGAATAAAATTCCTTCACAATGGCAACAGGGAAAAAAAGAGAAAATTTTTATCGTGTGCTTTTATCCTTATGTAAAATAACCGCAAGAGGATTGGCTGAGGATCCCAGGTAGGGTCAAGGTCGTAGAAAGCGAGTGAAAAGGGAGTAAGGTAAGGGAAGAAAGAGGTGAAGAAATATGCAGAGGGGAGCCGGTTCTATGTAATCTTATCTGTCACGCCGTCTGACCTCCGAGGGTAAGAATAAGAGCTTGAGCACATACCTCGATCTGAAACTGGAAGCACAGCAATAAAATACTGAGTGAAAACTTGAAAATTGTGTGTGTTATTCTGTCGGTAAGTTTATATTTATAAAATTAGTATCGGAAGCATTACAGAAAGTGAAAAGTTCTGTGGGAGAGTGAAAATGGATGAAATCTTACACTTGAAGTTATAAAAATGTTCTATGCAAAGTTAAGAGGTGGATGGAGGAAGAATACTTTTTACATTTGTGTCCTCAGCAATTTTCTCAATTCGCATTAATTTTTCTTGGATAAAAATTCATAGTCAATTAAATAAATTTAACTCCCATTAAATAAACTAGGACAATGCTCATTAAATAAATTAGCATTGATGCTCAAAAAGCAGAAATTCATATCAACGCTTAACAAATAAATTTGCACAATGCTCATTAAATTCGCACTGATGCTCATTAAATTCGCACTGATGCTCATTAAATTCGCACTGATGCTCATTAAATTCGCACTGATGCTCATTAAATTCGCACTGATGCTCATAAAACAGAAATTCATACCAACATTCATCAAATAAATTCGAATTTTCCATTAAATTAACTCGTATTAATGCTCATGAAACAGAAATTCACATCAATGTTCACTTTATTAATTTTTCATTAATACTTACTAAATAGAATTTCGCTTTTAATATTAACTAAGTTCAATTAAATTCACTAAGTTCGTCAAATAAATTAGCATAACGTTTATAATAAACTCATATTTTAATGTTCATCAAACATAAATCCACAGTAATGTTTCCTTAAATAAATTCCACAGTAATGAAAATTCATTTAAATGCTTTGTTGAATAAATTCGTTTTGATAGTGTTTAAAGAAATTTACGTAGATGTTTGTCGAATAGAGATTCTCTTTTGTGTTCATTAGATTAACATACAGAACACAATTCCATGGCGAAGAAGGATGCCAATAGATCGGTAAAACAAACCAAAACCTAAATCTTTCCAAAGAAATTTATCTGCAAACAGAACATTATAAAAACATCGATTGCAGAATGGATTATATCAATACGTAAATCGATCCATCGTTGCCAAACGCGATCATATATAAATAATATAAACTCATTTTTTCTTCATTTAACATCCAAGTTTAATACCTTGGATTTGGAATCATAAAAACGAAGCTGAATGAAAAAATGGCCGTGAAACCGAAACGAATCGTAAGCACTTACGTAATACGTACGTATCGAATATCAAGAAGGAAACCAAAATAGTCTTCTCCGATGGATTAATAGTGTTTCATATCAATTATGAACACATCATTCTTGTCATCACGTCAAACCACACTATCATCAGTTTTCAACCACGTGGTCAAATTAATCACCAGAGTCAAATTAATCATGAACTCTTCCCAATATGGGATATATCGAAGGTCGAAGATTAAGATGCTATTTGAACTTGTAGAATAGAGTTGTGCTATTTTGGTGTGGAGAACTAGAATGCAATACATGGGCAATACAGAAATGATTTGAGAAATGTTGATAACACCAAACTATTTTTCCAAACATTTCGAAGCATGTTAGCTCTGTATGGTACATTTGTATAATCCGTACTCTTTTAATAAAATTAAACAAAATCATGGTAAAATTCAAAATTGACTATACAAAAAATTTTCGAACAGATCAAAGAATTAGTGTTGACAAACTTTCTTGATATTCTACACCGAAATGGTAATAGGGCGAAGAACAAATGGTTTTATAACAAATTTTAATGGCGCAAATGCTTTGTTATTTTGAGTTTGATAACTTTAAAATGTTAAAAAATATCAGCATGCGATGAGAAATTTTTATGAAAATGTTTTTATTTTTAGTACTAGTTAAAATGTTCTTTTCGTTAAATATTAGGCTCAAGCTTGATTTCACAGCTTAATTTAATTCACTTAATTAATTTAATTTGAAAAGTTTAGAACACTTGCTGGGAAAAAATGATTATACTTCATTGTTTCACTATTCAGAATGTTATTGATATTGAACTTTAACACACAATTATATAATTCTTGTCATAAAATTAAATAATTTTATTCTTTTCAATAAAAATGTACTGTGCCATTAAAATATAACTCATCCAGTACAACTCAACTATTATAAATCACATTTGAGTAATAATATAAGAATTAGTCTAAGCTATAAAAAAGTATTGGGTAAGTGATTATTGAAGAAATAGATGCCAATCCCAGTTTTGTTTCATAGCAATATTTCAAGCTACATAGATTTGTGTTTCAAAGTACACATTTATTATACATTGAAATTTAATCTTTGTTAAAATTCAAATATACTTTAGCGTTTAAATCTGTTTTCAGTCACGAAAAACAACACTAAATATTTCAATGCTAACTTTCTTGTTTTCAATATAAATTCTTGTTTTTTTATTATGAAAATGAATTCAAGTAATGTGAAGTATAAATATGGTCTGTAGAGTAAAACGATATATACAGTGGCTCCCAAAAGTGTTCGTACATTTACGAATTTCAATGAAATACTGTCCTATCCATTAATAAAAATTAATATTTCAGAATGGGAATTTTTTAATAACATCTATAACTTGTTCTTAACAAAACTATATAAAGTATTTTAAAAACATAGTACAACTTTTTTGGAAAATCAATAATCAAAAATTAATAAAAAATTACCTCACAAAAATTTCGTACACTTTAAAAAAAATCTCTACATATTAGTAAATATTGTAATATTTCGGTAAATTAGTACTTAGTAGGATATCCTATAGCATCCACAACAGCTTTTAAACGTCTGGGAATAAAGTTCACTAGTTTTTTTGTAATTTGTGCATCAATGTTCCACCATTCTTCAATCATTACTGTTTTTAGTTCGCTTTTTGTTTTAATGCCGTGTCTTCGTACTCTAACCTCCAGTTATCTCCAAATGTGTTCTATTGGGTTTAAATCCGGCGACTGATGTGGTGTTTTCAGAACTTGAGGACAATTATAGAGACACCAAAGGCGAACGTTGAGAGCCGTGTGCTTATGATCGTTATCTTGATAAAAACAACATTGTTTCCAATACCCAAATTTTGGGCTGATAATTTTAAATTGTCTTTTAAAATATTTAAATAAAGAGCATGATTCATTATGCCATCAATAAATAACTAATTACCTAGTCCTGATGCTGACATGCACCCACACACAAGGACACCACCACCACCATACTTTATTGTTTGTTCCAACTAATTGGAATTAAGTTCCTCATTTTTTCTTCTCTATACAATTATACGCCCATCGGAACCAAACATGTTAAATTTGCTTTCATCTGAAAATAAGACGATTCCAATACGTTTCGCGCTTATTTATCATTGATTTTGCGAAGGAAAGCCTAAGCTTTCTATTTTTCGCACTTACAAAAAATTTTCTTCGGGCAGAACACCCATTTAATCCAGCTGATCTGAGCACTCGTCGAACAGTTTCAGATGAAATTGAAGTAGAAATTTTTTCAGTAAATTCTGTAGAAATTTTTACAGCACTCAAACGTGAATTTTTCACAAATTTTCTAACTATAAATCTCTGATCACGTTGAGTTAACTTTGCCGGACGACCTTTCCTTACCTTGTTTTCGATCCGATTTTCTTCTTTAAAGCGTTTTATCACATACTGCACCGTAGAATGGGATAAATTTACTAATTTTGAGATATTCCGAACTGATTTACCACTACTATGATGAAAAATAATCAATTTTCGAAAGCTGTTCGTTGTTTCCTTACGACTACGAGCCATTTTTAAATAATAAATAGAGTGTTACGAAGTAAGCAAGCAAACATTAAAGCCAAACGATTTTTTAAATGTCACCACAATGTAAAAATAAAAAAGCGATAAACGATAATTGTATTTATGAATTTATCCGAAAATGTTTCGGTGTACGATCACTTTTGTGACGTGTTCATTCTCTGCCTCCTTGCATTTTCATTTTTATAAAAAGAAAATGAGTCAATATTTTTTAAAGAATGTTAGGTTCTATTCAGAATCGCATGGAGATATGAAAAAATTTGGACTTTATATTCGAATTCAATTCCAGACTACAGCGCTTTTTCTACAAATTTTTAAAGTGTACGAACACTTTTGGGAACCACTGTATATATAATACACATTTCACACAACATATTTTTCAATGAATTTTAGTTTCACAAAAACGGGTATTGATGCATTTGTAAAGTGTAATCAGAGCTATACAACTCTAGTTGGTATAATTAGAACTGATATAGAATCAACTTCGTTATCGGTCTCATAAATAATGTTATCAAGATAATTAAAAACACTGCTATCAGTACTGAATCTAATCATTTCCTTCATCGCGATCATTGATGAAAATATAGCTATTTACGTAGAGTATCGGCATCATATATGCGACATCTTGGCACCATAATGCGATAAACAGAGACAATATTTGAAAATTATTAATACAAGTTACAGATTAATGAAGATTTTGGAATAGTTCATTTTGTACTTCGGCTTTAAATTTGTAAGAAAATTAACTATAACGAATGAAGTAAACAGAATACAAAACTAATTTTAACACTTACCTAAATCATTACGAGTATAATCAAATACATCTTTTTTTGGATATATAATTGGAAGTGATATTAGATAGAAAGTACTTTTTTAAGTTTATTTACTGCTTTACATTGAAGCAAACACATATTTTGTCACTGTGACGATCACCACGCACCAAAAGTACAAAAGTGTATTAGTTGGCGTGTCAGAAAAAAAATTACACAAGAACTTTATTAGAAATTTATTGTTTCGGTAAATGATGAAAAATTGTCAAGACAACCGCATAAATTTTCATACAATGAAATATCACTTCTGGCATGTGACCAGAAAAATGAAAAGACAAATTTATTTACTTCATGTATTGATGCTTTAATCTATTTTGTAATTTAGTGGACATTTAAAATTTTCTGTCTTTTTCTCCTAGTCCGATAAATAATTTTCAATCTCCTTCGAGAACTAAGTCTTTCTTTATATTTTAACTTTAAGAAGTAAAACTAAAGTATGTCAACTATATTTTAACTAAATGAAGTTGAACTTAAAGTCAACTCAGTATTTCGACTTTATTAAGTTAAATTAAAATCAACTCATTATTTAAACTTTATTGAGATAAACTAAAGTCAACTTTTCTTTGGACCTTTTAAGTTTGAGATAAAACAAACAGGTTTAGTGGCAAGATAATTAAAGTCAGTAATACTCTGAAAGTTGCCATCTTAAGTGATGGCATCTACTCAGAAAGATACCATCATTTAAGGTGGCATCTTTCAACACAAAGCGAAGCTAGAATACACAGCAAAGCGAGAATAAACCACGCGTATAAAGCAGAAAAAATTGAATGGAACGGAACAGGTGAGTAAAACAATCTTCACCTCCCAACTGAACAGGTGTCACTTTCACCGGCATCGGTAAGAAGCCATAAAAAGAAATGAAACATTTTAAACGTGGACGTTACAACTCCTTAAAAATGTGTTATGTTTGGGAAATGTATTTTTTTCCACCACGATTAAAATCAAAAGAAAAATCTACCTCTCAATTCCAACAGACATCCATAACCAGAGCAGATGAAGTTTTGCTTTCCAGAAAAACACGTGCTTTCACACAAAGCTCTCACTCAGCCACATAGTACGAGAACAAAAAATAATCTCACGCCAACTGGCAACACAAACGTTCATTCACAGGTTCGATGGAATTAAGAACACCATGGACTTTTTTCTCATCGTCTGCAGCACAGGCAGCGTTCGAAATTCGCGGCCGCACGAGCAACAGTTTACTAAAGTGATGGGCAGAGGGACCGAGAAAGCCGTCTTCGCACCGTCACTGACAGCAGAGGGCGTAGTGGTGCGGGGTTGCCAGAGGGAAACTGGTCTCGTCCGTTTCGGGGGCGCGATTCATCGCCAAAAGGATGTCATCCAAACCGATTTCCACGTTCTTGCGTTTTACGGAACGTGAGACTGAAAAGCTGACATTGGATAATACTGTCTCACGCGTTACCTTCATTTAGAAAAGAAACGTTTCCGACAGGGAGTTACTATAGAACCAGTAGAGTTGTCAAGAGGGAGAGGGGGCAGGCTTTTTCCCGAAATATTGTCACTTTCTGTGGTATTCAAAATATCTTTCAAACAAAATACTAGGCTTTCATAGCCCAAGAATTCCCGAAATATTGTCACTTTCTGTGGTATTCAAAATATTTTTCAAACAAAATACTTGATTTTCATAGCCCGACCACTGGCTTCTTCGGTTCTTTCAAGGGGAGAACTGAGGCTTTTATTGAGGGAGCACCCAATGGGTAAACCGACTTTATTCCAGGACAATCACCAACATCCATGCGCTTGCGAACTGGGTTTCGAACCCGGGACTTACTGGGTGTAAACACTATAAATAAAATACTGCAATGAAAATTAAATATTGTTTTACCTTCAAAGAAAAAAATAAAACTTTTAAGGCAAGTAGATAGCAACGGTTCGTGTAGGTAGGTGGATATTTTAATTAACGACGCACTGGAGCAATACAACTGGCTATTGGGATCAAACCCGAAGGGAAAGATTCGAGGACAACATCATGTAATTTTGAACCACCGTCAGATGACGAGGCTTACGGTCCGTGATGTGATCAATCCCGAGGGGAAAGATCCAAGAACAACACCTCGAAATTTTGAACGACGGTCAGTAGATGAGGTCAACACCTGAGCTGGAAGCCACTGTCCAAACTTCCACACCACTCCAAAGTGAGGACATTTTGACGCCACGACAGATTTAACGCGCACTAGCACACGGCGGTCTTGGGTTGGATTGAGTTTCGAACTCACAACCCTCCGGTTACTAATCCTCGACTCTACCGATTAAGCTACCATGACCCTTAAAAAGGTAAGAATCCCTTCATAGATTTTATATTATTGAAGGTATATGGCAATTGTATAAAGAAAAAATAATTAATATACTTGGTGCGTTAACCCTCTAAGCGTCACGAGATTTCCGATTAGTGTATATTGTTTTTAGCTCATAACACATATAATGTCTGAATAACCACTAACAAATCTATTGGTTAAAAGAGGTAGGTATTTTAATTAACGTCGCACTGGAGCAACACAACGGGCTATTGGCGGCGGTCCGGGATCAAACCCGAAAGGAAAGATCCTAGGACAACACCACGTAATTTTAAACCATGGTCAGATGACCGAGATCACACCTGAATTGGTACTCCACTTTCCAAACTTCCATACCACGCCAACGTGAGAGGACATTTAAGGCCACGACAGATTTAGCGTGCACTAGCCCCCTTTGTACACGACGGTCTTTGATTGGATTCGAACTCGCAATCCTCCGGTTGCTAATACGTTACTCTTCCAACCGGGTACCCCGGCCCTTATTGGTTAAAAGAATAATGAAAAACATGTAATTGGTCAAGAAATCATTGCTTGGTACAGATCTGGCCCTTGTGCCATAAAAAACCCAACCAACCAGTCTCCTAATTTCTTGCTGGTTTAAGAATAAATTTATGTACTTTCACACAATGAATTCGATCATCGATGGGGCTGTAGATATACAGTGAAACTTCGATTAACCGTCAGGGTCGGGACCGGGACGGTTAATCGAATAGACGAATAACAGAAAAACTTAAACAACAACCCACCCCATCCAATACATACGAATGAATGATAAAAAATGCACTTTTACGAATTGGAAATACATGTACATGCATTTTATTTTACAGAAACAAACCATATACAATTTACATTAAGTATAATGTACATATTGCTACATAAACTTACGCTCTAGACATACATATATATTCAAATTTTAAAATAGTCTGTCATTTTCTTTTATTTCTTCGAGGCTCGTGCTTTCAGAGCGGAAATGTTCCGTACTTTAAGAAGTATCTGCGTTGCGTTTGCCCCTCTTCTTGCCCCTCAAACCACTCAATGCATTTTGACAACATTGTTTCAGCTTCTGTATCGTAGTTACTTCATTCAAAATATACCACTCGTCTTCGTCAATTTCTTCTTCGATGTCAATCACACTGGAAACAATTTCGTCGTCGTTCAAAATGTCAAAGCCTCCGTCCGATTTGTCACATCCCAACCACTCTGTTACTTCTGCTGGCGTTATGTCTTCAGCATTCGGTACGTTATTGCACAGTTGCACAATTTCGTCGACACTAACGTTCTCAGTTTCCGACCACGACCAGTCGCGACTTGTTTACGCTTTTCAGCCATATTTTAGCTGTTGCACAAAAAAAAGAAAAGAAACCTTAACAACAAAACTTACTGGTGTGAATGTCACTATCGTATGCCGAAACAATTAAGCCACTACGCAACAAATAACGTACAGCACTAAGCACAACAGCTTTTCAGCCACAGCTGAAACTGACCACGTGTGCGATAGCTAGGCGGGCCAAGAACGTGCCTTATCAATAGAACAATAGTGTGCCACTCCGGTGCCTCCCCCGCTCAGCAGTAAAGGGAGGATGATTTTTCGCGGCAATCTGGTTACTGTACAGAGTATAGTATGTATGTATGTGTGTACGTACTAATAATTTAATATTTAATTAATTAACTATTAATAAAATGGACTGACGGTTAAAAGAGTGACGGTTAATCGAAGTTTCACTGTAATTGAAAAGAGCATGAGAAGCGAAAGATGTGATTAAATTTAATGGTTTCGTCATCGCGATGAGATATGATTGACAATGAAGAAGTAACACTCATACCAGTGATAGTAATATTCAAATTAGAAGGTTGAACTAAGTGTTTGAAGAAGTGACACTCATACCTGAGATAGTAATATTCAAATTAGAAGGTTGAACTAAGTGTTTGAAAAAGGAATGAAAGGAGATAATTGATTTTACTCGAAGGGATTTTAAGTTGAATAAAATAGTAATTTTATCTTCGCGTTTTTTATTTAAGTACTTAGATAATTACTATCTATGTTCTATTGGATTCATACAGTCGATATGCTATCTGTATCCATTAGAGCGAGGTTCGAAACTATTGCTCAAAGAACCGTTTCGAGGTACCTAGTTTCCAAATTTTTGACCAATATTGTAAATATACGTCTCAAGAACTAACTCAAAAACACATCTTTGTATTAATCAGAACTTCTTTCAATACAACAAACTAATTTTATACGGTCTGTGATGTAATCCATTTGTGATCTTCATAAAACTGTTTAATTGATGAACTGGAACGGATTTTTCAAGCTAGTGCAAATGCAGCGTTAAAATTACGTATCTGATTTCTAAGAGCACTTCTTGGAAGTTTATTTGTCTTGCTGATTCTTATCACTCTAGTTGTCTTGCTCTTGATATTACAAGCACTTCTGATAAGAAATGCAAATAAATAAGCAGATATCATCCAAGTATATTTACTTTCTAAATCTCATGTAATGGGTTCCGCAACTGATTTTCAAGTAGTATAAATTGATTTTGGGTGTCTTTACCTTTTTTTTTTGTATATAAAATACAATGAAATTCATGTCAACGAAAGTTAAATGTATGTCATCAACCGTTCAGGCTTCTTTTTCTCATGGTTACTGTGAATGCTTCGATCTTTTCTTTTACATCTAAGGATGGTGCTGAAACGGTGTGTGTTAACTAATTTTTTATTAACCCTCCTGGTGGTTGTCTCGACAAGGTACCGCCTAATCAGCAAAACTGATCGGATATCTTGATGGACGAGATATCTCGTCGTTTGAAATAACTGACCAGATCTTGATCTCGTCATCATCAAAACATCGGCAATGTCGTAATGACGAAGTATCTCATTAGCAAAATTGGTCAAATCTTGATCAACGAGGTATCTCGTTGAAGCCACTTGGAGGGTTAATACATTCTGATTAGCATAGTTTACTTTACAGAAATTAGATACATATATATATATATATATATATATATATATATAATTTCTACAAACCAATAAAGGATCTCTTGTAGCTGGGACATGATGCACGTGGACCTCAGTTGTCAACTCGTCCTGTTGTATTCCCCCCTCTTTGTTCCTAAACTTCATTTCTATAATTCCACTCCGACAAGAAGGTAGTCGACCTTGGGTCAGTCAACTTTTGAACAGGTGTGAAAACTCGTTAAGAGAAGGCTGTCATACCCAAAAAGCATGAATAGTGATTGCCATGGTTAGTCTCCCCATACAACACGTTATCACTGCTGTCGCTTTAGGCATCAAACGATACAACTTACAACGACAATACGCGCTAAAGACACCAATTGTGGAAGTGATTTGTTTAGGCAATCACCAGTCCCCTAATTTAACTAATAGACTTGTCCAAAAACCACGTGATTCAACAACCTACTCCCAGTAGACGGAATACATTTCTTTTCCCCACACCCCGAAATTTGAGCTTTCCTCTAACACCCGGATAACCGTCCACCCGAATACTCCCACTTCCATTCAACGGGAAGATGATCAACTGGTTTCCCCTGGTCAGTATTTTTCGATCCCTGACAAGAGAACCTCACAGGTACCACTAAGACACGATCAAACATTCCAAAGAGATTTATATTGGTGGGAGACAAGGGTCACCTCTGAATACCACTGCTGTGGCCAAGAAGTTCCTGCACGGTTTCCAAATGCTTCTTAGGACTGAAAGGTTCCCCTTATGTATGTCTCCCTACTGTTTCGTAAGTGACCCCAGACACGTTACTTTCAACGCTGATTACTTGCGTGCACAGCACTTGAAGACTGCAACGGACATGAAAAAGTACTTGGGATCCCGTGAGCTAATGGTATCGTAGTCAAACCATCATAATTTGGATGTTTATAATTTTGTTTTAGACAATAAAATATCATCTATTTTTCAAAATCTGCACACGGTTCTTGTTCATTATAGTTCTAGACTGATGAAATACTGATTGAAACATTTAGTTACCAAGGCTCACTAAAACTATTCAATTAAATTTTTTCAGTAAAATTCAAACTTACAATCTGACATAGATCGTAGGTAGGTAGTTGAATTTACGTCGCACTGGAGTGGCACATGGGCTATTGGCGAAGTTCCGGGATCAATCCAAAAGGGAAAGATCAAGGACAACACCTCGTTTGAACCACTGTCAGATGACAACAATTTGGCATGGGACGGAAACTTAGATGAAATTAAGTTCGTTTCGTTTCCTTTTAAAGGGCTTATTTTTGGTAAATAAAATAAAAATTTTCCGGACTCAGAAACTGGAAAAAGTTAACTTTCATTTCAAACACTTTTGTCTTGTAGAGGATATTTACGGCACAAACTTTTTAAAAAAGCACAAAAGCAACTGCAAAATATTAATTGCATTTGTTAGTTGTTCTGTTTTAGAACTCATGGGTGGCTAGTATAATAAAGAATTTCTGTGACACACCGAGTTACCATATTGAATTTTAATACCATTTTAGATCCTTTTTATTTCAGGTTTTTCTCTTTTTTGATTAGTTTTGTAAGTAAATAAAAAGTATATGTGATTATTTTCAGACATATTTTGGTTCATAGCGCACATTTTAGTTTAGGTCATAAATACATTTTTGGTGAACATTTCCTAGCAAAATTTTGGTCATAAAAATCCAATCCCTAGAGATTCCTATCGTAGATTTTAATGTCCATTCCAAATGTAAGCTTATTACAGCTGTTACCATATCAACGAAAAACTAATTTTCCTATTCATCTTCTCTTTGTTCTTCTGCCAAGTTAGCTATGCTAATTGACTCTAAATTAAGAGCAGCAAAAAATAACCTGACACAATTTATATCCAGTAAAAAATCTCCTCTCAATACACAAATAAATTCGTGCTAAATTTATTGTTCAGTCATTTCACAGTTAAAAATAATTAAACTGAAATTAAATTTAGAACACAACATAACAGTACAGGATCTTATCGTGTCTCGAAGCTTCTGATTCTCGATTTCCGGGTATATTCTACCTTTTATGTGTTGGACGCTGATCTGTTGTGATAAGGTAAACCTGTGGTATTGGTATTGGGATATTTTAGGTGCAAATTAAAGAATAAATAATATTCAATAAAAAGAGCAATGGTTCAGCTTTAATTTCTAGGTGTTATCCATAGCTAAATTTTCTTTCAGTAAGCAATGGAGTAATTTTGAAATTAAGGTGAGGTTTGTAGCTCTACAGTCATGTTTTACGACACAAGGGCAAATTAGACAGGGACCAAGGCTTAAAGTTCATTCTTAACCACTACGAACTTCCATGCCATATCCCCTCGGGGCACATCTTCTTTCTGTGTGTATGGGCTTCACGATCACGAGGTACCCTAGAGATCTATTCTTTCCCCATGGGGTTTACTGCCTCTGGTAAACATGGGGATGGCGACCCCATGCGATTTTTCTCTGCTTTCTTCTGTCCGTCCTTTCTGTTCACAATTACTTGTATACTATTATCTGTCTTGTGTTTGGTGCTGCTTGGTCAAATATGGCCCATGTGCCATAAAACCGAAAACCAATCAACCATGCCATGACCGGGTTTCGGGGTCAGATCACTAACCACTCGGCTACCAGATTATCATTGTAGTTGTCAAAAGGGCGAGATTAGTCTACGACCACTGTAGACCAAATGACTGTATTTTGCACCGTCCTGCAAGGTCACCCTTTCTTCCCTGGAAAGAAAAGTCACCTGCGTTCAAGAATCCTTGGGGGTTCAATTACTTGACAGGGTTGGAGTACCGAGATTGGGAGTGGACGTAGAGAAATCATACCGTCCAAAATCTATTCGGAGGGTCATATCTGGTCTGCAGACCGGTAAACATATTCACAGCGTCGTATCTGGTCTACGGGCCGGGAAAACCTATTACGAGGGATGTTTCTGGCTTCTGAACCGTATCCTGTCTACAAACCGAGCAAACCAAATCGGATGGCCATATATGATTAGTTGGCAGGGTAAATCTCTTTGGAGGGTCATCTGGTCTGAAGGCTGTTTATTCTTTCCAGAGGGCCGTATTCAGTCTGCGGATCAGATAAATCTATTCAGAAGTTCGTGTATGGTCTGTAAACTGAATAGATCTATACTGAGGGCCGTGTCTGGTCTGCGGACCAGGAAAACTTATTCTGAGGGCCGGTTTTGGTCTACAGACTAAAAAAACCTCGTCGTAAAGATATCAGGTCTGCGGGGCGGGTAAACCTTTTGGCTGTAACTCCTTTGTGATTCCGTATCTTATGCGTAAGGGTTTTGAAGGCGCTACCTGACCCCAACCAGGACAACATCTATTTCGCAAATATATAGCTACTGCACGGTTTCCTATGAAAATGTAGCTAACTTAACGTTTCGCCTGTTGAAATATTGTCTCCGAGACCCCTTTCCACGCTACTAAGTCACGATTTTATAACAATGGCGTGGTTACAATAAAAGACACAAAGCCAACACCGAAAGCGATAAATTCTGCACATTCGTAGTGTACAGGGGGACAGATACCATAAAAAAATCTCACTACGACAACGCGTCCTTGGCGATGAAAAGCAGAGATGTCTTCAGCCGAGGACCGTGATGCAATTCTTTTTCACTTCCCTGGCGTCTCATTCCCGTTCTTCTCATCTTTAGTACATAGAATGATCAAGATCAAGTGCTCCTTTGTATCTTGATGTTTGGATTAAAATAAGATAACCTAACGCTTTCCGCCGGCGACACCAGAATAAAAAAAAATTAATTTCTACGAGCAGACGAAAGAGTTGAGAATCACTTTTTTTCATTCCGCCGCCTAATTGAGTTTGGATCGTTTTACGAACTGTCGCTTTTAATTATTTTTTGTCCGAAAAGGAGCGATTGCGAATGAAACGCGGTACGTTATGCTCTTTTAATTTGAAGTAGTTATTAATAGATGCGTGAGTGCTTGTCCGTGTGAATAGTTAGGCTTATCTTCCAGAAAAGTTAATTTGAACAAGTGTTGTGCAATTGGTTAGCTATCGCAATCACAACTCATGTCGAGGTTTCATCGACCTAAAAAACTTTTTCATTTGAAAAGGAGTCTTTAAAAAATAGTTAAAGTATAAAAGCTAATTTTATTGGTGGAAAGGGCTTATACTCAACACATGTTGCATAGGATAATTAACGTTGAAAACGTTGCAGAAATTTCTTTTTGTTCATAGAAAGTAGTCATGGACTAAGATCCAAATAGCCACTTTCGACCTTTTCTATAATTGAGCCTCAATTGTTGAAGCATGTTCTACGTCGTAAAACAACTTTAACCCTCCTTGTCTCAATGAGGTGTCTGAAGTATCGAGGTAAAACAGACCAGATCTCGATGGACGAGATATCTCGTCATTAGAAGAAAACTAACTAGATCTGGATCTCGTCATCATATAAAAATCAGCAAGATCTTGATGACAAGATACCTCGTCATTAGCAAAATTGGCCAGATCTTGATGGACGAGATATCTCGTCGAAACCACTTGGAGGATTAAAACGAACATTTTATGTTTCCTTTATCGCACTTCTAAATAGGTGGGTAAAATGTAGCTTAGAGCAGCAAAGTTTAAGATATTTGGCAGCGAAAACTGAATAGAGAATAGGAGGGGTTAAGAGCGAACCCAAATCACCAAAGCTGATATTGACCCAACCACTACTCTGCCCTTAGTAATTTTCAAATTCTTCATATTTTACTACTCTCTGACTCTTCACAAATATGCTTAGACTCTTATTTGCTTAAACATATCCCCATTGATAAAATTAAAACAAATAATTTCCAACTCTATTTTCAGGGTATGCACTAGCCTCACATTATAGAACAAGAACATATAATTTCATTCAATGGTTTGTGCAACTTCCCTGTAGAAATGGAAGCGTTGTAGCGATGAAGATATATAAGGTATCTTCAAGCATTTCCAGCAGGTGGCAACCTCTACTTTAATAAAACACGTTTTATATTCAGTGGATAAACTTAAAACGCTAACGCTTCATTTTTGCAATGTAGTCTCAAAAACAAAAAGTACCGTAAATAGTACACAAAATCATCACACAGATCGAAATTGGGTGGTAGAACTTAAGCTGCCGAGTCGATGTCAAAATGCTAAGCCTATCCCTGTATACTGCCATGTCAGTCAAAAAGTAGTATCTCTATCTAGTCTTTGGCGAGTAGACGAATATAAGAAAAATACCAAACATTATTCGAGTATGATCACTAACAGTTCAACTCTGCCGAGAAGGTAGTCGACCTTGGGTTAGTCGATTTTTGAAGAGGTGTGAAGCTCGTTAGAAGACTCCCAAAATCAAAAGCATGAATGGCGACAGTCGTGGGTGGTCTTCTTCCTGCCAACTCGTTATCACTGATCGTTAGAACTAATTACCACATAAAAAGGAATGAATTCTACATGGTACTAACGTGATGTTGGATATATATATATATATATATATATATATATATATATAGCAAAACTGACCAGATCTTCACTTGTCATCATAAAAATTCCGCAATATCCTGATGATGAGGTATCGCGTCATTAGCAAAATGGTCAGATAATGATGGACGAAATATCTCGTCGGAACCACTTGGAGGGTTAAACGTTATGAAGCATCAGCTACTTGAACACACATCATTTAATGATCGTTAACTCAAATGCAAAATATTTAGATATTACTTTCTTGACTAGCACGGCAGTATATTGCACAACAAATACTAAACTCTTAAGCACTTAAAGAACAGTTGACAAATCCATTTTGTGAGATGCCGTTTCGATTGACACAAGACTAAAATGATGACAGCATCGTTTAGTCCTCAGAATAAAACCACCAACTCCGCAAAGATGATGATTCTGCCTGACGTCAACAATTTGCGTTTGAGCAATTACTCAAGCAGCACGCTTCTAATTTCCTCAATTGTCGGGCATCTGTAACGAAACGCTCTCCATCGCTGACCACAGCCGCGTTGCTCAATTGACTCAATAAGCGGACTCCTCTTAAGCGGCGAAACCGCAATTTCGCTTGGATGTTATCAGCGAGCTTGGATGTTTACATACAACGAATTCAAAATAAACTGAGTATCTGCTCGCAGAAATGACATCGTGTTCATCTGAATCAACAGTTTAACACCTCCCCACATCGACCAAACCGTCGTTGTGGTGTGTTTCGTCTGGTCCCTGCAGTCTATGACTTGAATTCCTAAAAAAATTCCCATATTTAATAGCTTCGCTTTCTAATTCTGATCACCAATAACTTGGGGTAAAATTCATTAGGACCTCTAATTATATCACTATTTTAAAGTAACTTCTGTTCTTGATCTTTACTCATTTTTCTTAAATTTACCTTTTCTTAATCTCATCTCTATTTATTATTCATATTCCTTTAGCAAAGGTATACAGATTAGACCACTTTCCCAAATTTATCACCAAATTTGCCAGTTTTGTGCTAGCTGATTTTTATGAATATTAGCACCCTTGGTGGTTTTCTCGACGAGGTATCTCGTCATTACCAAAGCTGACCAGATCTTGATGGGAGAGGTATCTCGCCATCATCAAAAAACGATAATATCTTCATTTTGAATTCGATAGGCATTCTTGGTATCGAGATATCTCGTCATTAGCAAAATTGATCGGATCTTAATGGACGAGATATCTCGTCGAAACCACTTGGAGTGTTAAGACCCTAGATCTAAATTTTAAATTAAAATTTTTCCCTCCTTTATATAAATTTTTGAAGTTAATTTAATTCTAATTATGATGTGGAGATGAGTTGCTTTGCATAAGGTTAAATAAGAAACCGAAATGCTCTCTTCGACTATGAAAACAAAAATATCAGGAACGTTCTGTTTCAGTTTCGGACTTTCTTTTCTAGAACGTTATTTTGGGAAGGAGTGAAAGTGTCAAAATATCGAAAATTAATTTTTTGGTGGAAAGTCGTTTATCGTAAGGAATATCAGTCGTTTTACTATCAAGACCTCGCAAGTTCAATTGTTTTGTTTTGTGGTTTTAACTGTATTTGATTAAAAATATGCTTATAAAACATGTTTCAAAATCTCATAAGTCTACATCAGTTTTAAAATCTTCTATTGAAGAATTTTTGAATATGGTATCTCACAACTGTCTAAAATTAGGAAAAGTTATTTATCGCTTCTAAAATTTTTGACTTCAAGACTAACAAGATTTTGATAGTAAATCGGCGATATATTGCTATTCCTAGCCAAATTGTATTCAGCTCATTTTGTTTCTGGCATCCCAATGGAGCTTGAAGAGGTTTGAGCCTGTTGTTGAGAGTCCAGACCCGGGCGAAATAGGAGGTGATCCTCATCCATGCTGAAATTGGAGGTTCTGCAAATTGGGCACTCAGTGGTGGAATATATTGAAATTTTTTTCAGGCGATCAAATTGCAATACATTCCTCCACGAAGTAATAAGCATGACAAGGCGATATATCATGGTGGCAAGGCAATCATATCCAGTTCTGAGTCTGAAAAGTGACACTTTTTCTTTTCCTGGTTTATTTTTATGCAATGCCACCTCGGTACCATGCTCTATTCAAACCAACCACACTTATTTAAACTGATACTGTGTCTCATGACACTAAGCACGGGAGTGTGTGTTGGTGTTAGTTAATTAGAGTAGCGGATTAGCAACCGGAGGGTTACGAGTTTGAAGCTTGATCGAAAGACGTGTACTTTGGGCTGGTGCAAGTTTAATCGATCATGGAGGATCAAATGTCCTCACGTTGGAGTAGGGTGAAAGTTTGGAAAGTGGGGGCCAGCTCAGGTGTTGACCTCGTCATCTGATCGTTGTTCAAAATCTTGTCCTCGATCTTTCCCTTTGGGATTGATCCCTGACCGTCGCCAATAGCCGTTTATGTTGATACAGTGCGACGTTAATTCAAAGAATTTTAAAACGGGCATTTCGGATTATTTTACACAACCAACAATAAGTGCTTAAAAATTGGGCGGCCCAGTTAGTAAGTTCATTTTGTAAGCACCCGCTCCCCTGACTGAAATCATGACAACATCGTAAGTGCTATGAATACTCCGTAAAGATGACGATTCCCCCCGCCTGACGTCAACAATTTTCGTTTCACCTATTACCCAAGCATGAGCTCCTTATTTCCTAGATTGACGTACATCTATATCAAAACACTCTCAACGTTGACCACTGAAGAGTTGTTGTTGAATTGGCTGAATAAGCAGACCAACTCTTAATCGACGAAACCGCACTTAGAAGATGATTTCGCTTGGGTGTCGCGGCAAGATGTATGTTTACATAAACGGAATCCAAAATAAACCGAGCACCTCCTCTGAGAAATAAGAAACGGAAATGCTGTCTTCGCGCTCATATAAACAAATCTCACTGAACAAACATTTCTCTGCTGAAGTCAAGGGCCGTGAGGAAGTTTTTGAATTCATTTTGAAAGACATCTTTTTTAAAAAATCAGGTTGCACTTAAACTTATGATAAGAAACAACGTGTTGATGTTAGACACAGCCTTCTTCTCAACTTCAGTCAACTTCTGGTGGGAAATCAGGAGAGATTCTTTAAGAAAACTGAATTTTTCTATCTAGTGGAAATTTCAATCCATCAGGGGTATTTTATTTTTTAAAATTGAATTTGTTGCTTGAGGAACTTTTTGAACTATGAGAGGTATTTTCTGTCAAGTTAAATGGGCAGGTGGTGGTAGAGTTTCAGCTGCGGTGCGTATTTCCTGTACGTATTACGAACGTGAAGTTTTTCCAATACGGTTTCAGAACTTCACAAATAAATATTCCAAAGAATAAATTTTGAATACATATCTGATAGTTGATTGGTCAACACCAATAAGAACAAAACTCCAAACGTCGCCAAAATGGAGATAAGCTACATTTTAATGAACCCCGTTATGGATCATGCAAGAGCATTTGGACAACTGAAGTAAAATCTTCGCAGACCGTCTGGTTTGTTTACCCTGAAAATTCCTCTCAAACTAAAATGGTGATGGTATGCATTCAATTAAACTTATTCTTACAGTGGAACTAAATGATGAAATATATTTAATATAAGTTGCAGCTATTTTCAATGGATATTTTTAATTCACATGGAGAATCGGGAAACTACCTAAAACTGAACGATATATTGCAAAGCCACACAAATTTAAGACTCCTCTTCCCATTTTAATTCATGATAAAGATGTCCATCCTCAATTACTTTTCTTCAAACAGGTTATAATCAGAAATGTAAATCACCGTTGGCCATCTTGATCTGATTAGTTCGTCTTGTATCAAAAATTGACAGTAGAGCGACAAACCAAAACCGAACCAGTTTTAGTCACCTACAGTTCTGGCGATATGATTGGCGACCAGAGTCGAAACAAATGTTTCTGCCAGATAGCAACCCTGCGGACACCTGGCTATTTACTTCCGCTTTACCTTCCGCTCAATCTCCGCTCAAGAACAATGTAATCAAACTTCTTTCCTTCTGCCGTTATTGACAAATACTTCAACGTGGTAAGTTCCAGTGCCATAAGAACAAATATTGTCAAAGTCAAGGTTTGTTGACTTACCATTGAAGAACTTGCAGTCGGATTATATCGGAGACACTAGACACTTTATTTCTTAGATTACTGCAGGAGAACTAATATTTACCTCTGTATCACGAGTGATGAAGATACGAAGAGAAGAAAAAGATGCGATCATCTGCTTCGAATATTGTTCGAGGAGGCACTTTAGAAGATTTTAATTGCTGGATATTAATTTAGTTTTCAAAGTAGTGATACTTATTATTTTTAATTTGTTCATATCCAAACATTAGGAAATGGTTAATAAAAGAATAAATGCATTTATGCTGTGTTGCCGGTTTTTGTAGCAGATTAGCACGTGCGTTATAAAAGTGCCAAATTGTTTTAAGTAATTCCAGAAGTCGGATAAATATATAGTATAGAACGAAGGATTTGATTAAAAATGTTTTTATTTTAATTTAAATGTTTTCTGTTCGTCATCTGCTAAAATTACTTGAGATTTAATAATTCACTCTAACTGTAATGAAAATGGTGTCATTTTGTTTCCCTTTAAACGGTATTCGGATCTTTCCCTTCAGGTTTGATCCCGGACCGTCGCCAATAGCGCGTTGTGTTGCTCCAGTGCGACGTTAATTAAAAACCTGCATCTGCATCTTTAAACAGTATAGGTAGGTAGTTAAGTAACGTCGCCCTGGAACAACATAACGGGCCATTGGAGACGGTCTAGGATCAATCCCGAAGGGTAAGATCCAAGGAGAACGCCTCGTAATTTTGAGCCACGGTCAGATGACGAGAACACCTGAACTGGCACCCCACTCTCCTAACTTCCACACCAACGTGAGGACATTTGAGGCGCGACGGATTTAAAGTGTACCAGACCCCGTGAACACGACGGTCTTTGGCTGGACCGAGATTCGAACTCCGGTTGCTAATCCGTTGCTCTTCCAAGTGGGCTAACGTGGCTCTTTTAAACGGTATATATTTTGGCTGAATAAACAACACCTTTATCTCTGAAAGTTGCCGCCTAACTGGTATAGTGCTACGTAAACTAAAATATCTGATTTTATCAACCAACCCATGAATGAATGAACAAAAAATATATATCTTAATTTTTATGTTAACATTTTTATTTACCATTCTTTTGTTGAAAAAGTATGTCCATGAAAGAAAATAAGAAAACGTAAACATGCTTTTTATGTTTCGACAGGTCCTGGTTCAAAATGATTTAAATTTCTCCAAAAGAGTCAATACAATACATTAAGTGCCTCCGCTTGTTGGTATATTGTTAGGCATCTGTCTGCCACCCAGTAGGTCTCGGATTCGAATCCCGGTTTGTAAGCATTGAATGTTGGTGATACTCCCTGATAGGAGTAACGGCGGAACACCCACTGGATGCTTCGTAACAAATAGCCGCCAGTATGTCCCTTGTAGTGACGAAGGCTGAAGTGGTCAGTGACCAAGTTTAATAAGCATTTTCTGAAATTCTACAGCATCGAACAAATTTAATAAACCCTCCTGGGTGTCTGTCTCGTAGAGGTATCTCGTTATTAGCAAAACTGAACAGATCTTGATGGACGAGATATCTCGTCGAAATCACTCGGAGGGTTAAAGAAGATAAAAACAAGATGATAGAACTGTTCTACAGTTATTCTGATGGAACAAAACGTCCACCATCATCAGGTCCAAATAAAGAGGAATTTTGGGGAAGTATATTTTTTGGATCATGAATTTTGGTCTTGATTACGGTGGACGATTTTAAAAGCCATTCCTAACGCTTCTGAATATATTGGGTATGGTAATTAATTAACGTCGTGCTAGAGCAACGCAACGCTGAATATATTGGGATTAAATAACTAAAGCAAACCGTTACGAAAAATATCTATTGAATTCTATAAAAATTTCAATTGAATTCTATAAAAAGTTCTATAGAATATGGTCTACAGAATCCTATAGAATTATTACCCGTTTTTTTATAAGATCTATAAAGTAAAAATAGAATGTCTAAAAACCTCTATAGAATTCTATAGAAGCTCATTTCTTTTGTTTCACTTTACTTTTCTATAGAACTTCTCAATAGAATTCTATAGAAATACACATTTTTATAGAATCAGAGCTCATTTTCTCTATAGAAATCTTTTTAGAATTTTTTGCTATAGAAACAAAATTCCGTTTTTCTATAAAAATCTAGAGAATTCAATGAAACTCAATAAAAAATTTTCTTAAGGGAAGCTTTCCTCTTGACTATTCGTATACAAGGGATCCTCGAAACAGTTAAGTCCCACATTTCGAAAAACACTGAATTATTAAATCTCAGTGGTACAGATCCATCTGCTAATTGGCATGAAAAAAAACCATTCTGGAACCAACTTTTCAGGGTCGCAAAGAATGAGTGTATAGAAGAAACGCAGAAGGAAGAGGAAGACAGTGGGAGAAATTAGAAAGATTTATTTGAGGAAACGCATGTGCTCTCAACACCCCAGATAGCAGCGTCGCCGTCCGAGAAAAAGCAGCCTCCTCGTAATTCCGTCGCCGATGGGACAGCAGTTTTGGCCCTGCTGATAGTCTTATATAATTACGAGAATTTCGCTTATTTTCTCAGGCTCCTTCTGGGAACTTAGATATAAGAGATATATTAACACGCTCGTGGCTATAATTGTGAGGTTCTAACAATTATGGGTGTGAGAAAGCTACAGCGGTCTATTTTGTGGGTAGATTAGAATGAAATTATAGTTCAGGAAATGCGGGGACGGAGATTTATTAGTTGAAATCTGATATCTGCCAACGTGCTTCGCTTTATTTTTAATGAGAATGCCATTGGAGTTATTAAATAAATTAGGTGAACCCCGTGTTTTTTTTATCTAGTTTGATTTTATTAACGGGGTATATATAGGCTAATGATACCTTTTTTTCTTTTACTCTAGGTTCTCATTACTTTATTAAATGTGTCCGCACAACAAATAATATTGTTTAGAAAATGCAAAGCCTATATAAAGCATATCATTGGCTTACAAGTGAAACACTGCCAAAAGAGGCATAGTTCTGAGAAAACGAACGATAGAAATACTCATTAACACATCTACCTTGTCGCAAGATATATCGCAACGAGGAGATAAGATGCCAAATAGATCAAACAAGTAAATTTTCCGCAAAACAGTCACGTGACTTCTAGTCAACGTTTTGGTCACACTTTTTGAAGATCTGCTTAATAGCAGTACTCAGTCTACTTATATTTCACGTCTATGCTTTATACCGTCCATTAAACCCTCGAGACTTTGAATTATATTTACTTATTTACAAAAGAGACATTCTCATCTTCTCGTGGAAAGTTGGTTTTCCTTTCCACCTTGACTGGCGTCATGTTCGTACCCAAACTGCGATCTCCGCATTTATATTTCATGAGGCGCCTGTCATCTAACTTGGTACAAGGCCTGAAGAGCAGATGGCATCTCCACTAAAAATGCTTTCCTATGATCAATCTCAAGTTTTTCATACACTACTTAAGAATCAAATTAGCTGTAATTTCACGAGATTAGAATTCCCTGAGATTTCCCAAGCGCATCCCACTTAGTTGATTATTGACGACACACAAAACCTCGAGCATCGGAGGGCATAATTTATCCAAGCCCCTCTTTTCAAGACGGAGCTATTAAGTGACCACAGTTATACGATGGAGGCTGGCAATTCGACGTCGCTCTATTAGCTTTTATGAGGCTTGTCTCATCTTATCTATCCAATTTCAGGGGCTGAGAGGGATTCCATATCACGATTGCAGGCTGGGGCCCATAGATCAGTTTGATTGCTTGCAGAGGCTGCCAAGACCCTTTCCCCGCACTTATGGAAATTGGGAGGTTCCTTCCCGGCTTCGTTCATGCGGTAAGTAAATACTCTGGGTGACGGGCATGTCAAGGGGTGTCTTCATTTGGGTGCTGTGGAGTGTATTTAGGGGATTTTTGGATTGGGTGAGAATGTCTCAAATGAATGAGGACTGAAACGCATACAAAAAGAGAACTTGGGATTCTTAAATTATTCCTTCTAGATTTATCTGTGCACACAAACATAAGTAGTACATTTTTATAACAATAATAACTTAGCAAACAGTTTGAATAGGAATGTGCTCATATGTATCATCAGTTTTGCCTCGACAATGGCAGCTTCACCTGATCTACCTGCTTGGAAATCAGAAACCAATCCATGGAAATGCCGTAAATATGAATGAGAACTGAAACTATCCAAAGAGTTGAGACTCTTCTGAAACTTTATCTGTACACAAATGTATAAGTAGTACAGTTTTGTAACAATAACTAAGCAAACAGTCTGAATACGTATGGGATCAGATGTATGCGTTTTTGCCTCGACAATGGCAGTTTTGCCTGATCTACCTCTTGGAATCAGAAACCAATCAAACCAATCCATGGAAATGCCTAAAATGAATGAGAACTGAAACTATCCAAAAAAGAGTTGAGACTCTTCTGAAACTATCTGTGCAAACAAACATGAATAGCACATTTTTATTACAATAATAAAGCAGCAAACACTGAATTTGTAGGGTTTTAAATGCATAATTTTCTCCACAATGGCAGCTTTGCCTAGTTTACTTATTTTGAAATCAGAAATCAATCCATGATAATATCTTAAACGGAAGAGGACGGAAACTCCGAAAAGAGAAGTTGTGATACTTCTGAAGATATTCTAGATTTATCTGGACACACAGACATAAGTATAGTTCAATTCCCACGAGAAGGTAGTTGGGTCATGTCGTTTTGAACTATTAGTTGATTTAAGGTACTCGTGGAAACGTAAACAAATCCCTTCCTCTATTGGCGTATTTAACTTCGATCCTGGTCCTGAGTTTATCTTTCGATTCCGAAGTTGGCGAGGGATAAATAATCTATGGCAATCGCCGCACTTGTTTCCTTAGCTTTTGCGTACGGCAGCTCTTGTCCGAGACAACCTTTCACACCTATTCACGAATCAACTGACCCAACATTGGCCGCTTCGTGGGAGCTGTACAATAGCACAATTTTATAACAAAAATAATGTAGCAAACAGTCTGAATACGTAGGTGTTAAAATGTAAGTAATTTTACCTCGACAATGACAGTTTTGTCAAGTTTACCTAATTTGAAATCAGAAACCAATCCATGAAAATGCCTTAAGAGAATGAAAACGGAATAAATAAAAGTTTTTAAATTTTTTTCTTATTCCGGATCAAAATTAGATAAATTCCATGATGTCCTTCTCCCTCATAATGTCCAAAAGGTGTCTCGGATCATCATGAATGTCCTTCCACGATATCAAGAAACACTGCAATCTGGTCATTACTAGCCATTCTGTTACCCTGACAGTGGCGGGCCAGGGTAAATCTTTTTTTCTGCCACATATTTCATTGCTTTGGTGTGACCAGCTTTAAACCATGAAGTGTTTCGACGAGACATCTCATCCAAGATCTAATCAATTTTTCTAAGGACAACATATCTCAATATAAAACTGTCCTATTACTTTAAGGGGAATGAAATTCCAAGTTGTAAAAACAAATTGTCCCTTGCCCAGAACTGGTGACAGTTTTACATCAAGGCTGGCCACTACAAGGCACTTTTCGACTGAAGATAAACCACCAGGAGGATTAAATCTTGAAAATACTGCCTGTTCTTCTCCACATAGCTTGAAGTTCGCTATTTCTCCAGCTCCTTGTCCTCCATACCAATGACGTTGTGGTGCCCTATCCCAGACTTTCTTGGGATAGGGGTAGCTCGGTTGGAAGAGTAACGGATTCGCAACCGGAGGGTTACGAGTTCGAAGCTAGGTCTAATCAAAGACCGTCGTGTACAAGGAGGCTGATGCATGTTAAATCTGTCGTGGCCTCAAATGTCCTCCCGTTGGTGTGGCGTGGAGGTTTGAAGAGTGGGGTGCCAGCTCAGGTGTTGCCTCGTCATCTGACCATGGTTCAAAATAACGTGATGTTGTCCTCGGATCTTTCCCTTCGGGTTTGATCCCGAACCGTCGAAAATAGCCCGTTGTGTTGCTCCGGAGCGACGTTAATTAACTAACTACCGACCCAGACATTCTTTTCTTTTACATCTTTTACTAAAAATACACACTTCGAAACACTGAAGCCTCCTTTCATAAAATCATCATTCACCCAACCATAGAAACGATAACTCCGAACAAAATCGCATTAGACCGCAACGGCCCACCCCTTATCCATTCTGAAACACACTCAGAATTCGAAATTGAAAAACGACGGGCAACGCAAGTGTCCGATTCAAATTGCGAGTCGTCTAATGTTGCTCCCTTCCCATGTGATACACACATACCCCGACAGCCACACGATAAACAGCCTCATCTCCCCCTCGGCTGATGAGAAAACTCGATTCGGAAAAAAGTCCCCTCCTTCTGTCCTCTCGAATATCGTCTGAATATAAATGGCGGAGTTTATCTTCTCGGCTTTCAGCGGCCAGAATCACTGCAGATGAATGCATAATGAGGCTCCCCGATTCTTATTACGTACGGTGTTATGGTATACGGGTGTTTTTTGTTTCTTGGATTTCCTCTCGGGCTTTTTGTTTGGTCAGTGGATGTGGATAATTTCAGCTTCAGTAATAGGTTTCTTCCTTCAGTCAAGTGAATGAGTTTGAGTGCTGAATCGATTCATAAATTCGATTTTTAACATTTGCATCAATTTAGGAAATGAGCCGTAAGAAAGTTTTCAGTGTTTACATTAACAAACTACCCGAAGAAATATTTTAGGTAAAAAATAAATTTAATTTATCAAGATTTCGATGTTAATTTTGATTGGTCTCGAAATCTAGGGCCCTCTGGGGCATACCTTCTTTAGCCCTCCAAGTGGTTTTGACGAAAATAACTCGTCGAGACAAAACTGTCCTATCCTCCTAGGGCAGTGGTTCTTAACCTTTTAGTAATTGGCACCCCCTTGAATCCAAAAGAAAGTTCTCGCACCCCCTTGAAAAATGTGTTTCTATTTCTTTAACTAGGAAATTACTTCTATACTTCAAGATAATTTATTGATTGAAAAATAAATACATACATTTACATATACATACAAAACAATATTTCACTTTTTAATGGCTAGGTTGTTGTTTATTCATAATAATACTTTTGGAGCGAGGCTCCTTTTCTGAAAGAACCACGCTTAAGTGATCGCTTGCATTTAAGCGGTTTCTGGCTTTTGTTTTTATGTGCAAAAGTGATGAAACCCCATTTCACACAGGTAGGTGGTGGCAAAAGGTAAAAGTGTCTGCAATGCTTCTTTTGCCAGCTGTCGATAAGATTCTAACTGTGTACACCAGATTGTTATAAGTCCAGTTTTTCAAATTCCATTTGAATGCCTGCATTGCCTCGTATTTCAATAAGATCGTCTTTTATTAAATCGCTGTCGTCCATCGAAACTTATCTCGCACCCCTGGAAATGCTTTCTCGCACCCCCAGGTGTACACACACCCCAAGTTAAAAACCACTGTCCTAGGGGAATGAAGATCCAACAAGGAAAACCAATTGTCCCTTGCCTAGAATTGGTGACAGTTTTTGACAGGTTTTTGCGTCAAAGACTGGTCACTAAGGGGTTACGGGCAGCGAAGATAGATATTTTAAATACTTCAAGAACAAATTACCGATGCTAATTTTCTTTGATCAATACAGTTTAATTTTTTACATCTTGTCTTTTGTCACATCGAGTACACTGCCGAACAATATATTCCATTTCAGCTAATTCGATTGCCATTTTCTCTCTCTTCCTTACATCTGAATAAATTCGAGCCACAAGAATACTCAACACACCACTCAAAATATGTCCCTAATGGAAATAATACAAATTTATTATCTGTGCATAGTCATTGCAAATAAAACCAGGATCCCACTGTGACTATGCACACATCCCGATTTTATGGGACTTTCTTGCTTTCATCTAAGCCGTTGAATGGACCATTAATTAGGGTTATACGAACCTGTGTGATAGTCGGAAATAGCATTATTCTTGACGCAAGGCTCCTTAAGCTAGTCTTAAAATATGTGTGGAATATTTCATTCTTTATGACTTGGGGTGGAGGCAGAATGGAACCACTTCCACTGACGTTGAAAGTGACTTAAAAATAAGTAGGGGCAATTATTTCTCCATACGTTCCGTGCAATAAACTATCTTTATATTCTCGTCGCTTCGAAGGTAATTAGGATAGTTGTGCTGTTATTAATAATGGTGTCAGGTTTCGTCCTTTTTTCCTGGTCCAACAGCATCGATTTTTAGCAGACATGTTTTTATATCTCTTTTATCATTATTTTATAGATTTATAATAGGGTGTTTAAATTATAGTTGAAGTATCAACTACAATTCATCGTTACAGATTTTATTGAAAAAAAGTGGTCATTATTAATACTTCTTGACCCCTCCGTCATAAAAGTAAACAATGTACCCGTTGTTAGTAAAACTTCAAAACAACGACTAATAAAATTAAAAAACGATTAGATTTTACTAAAGCAGTGATTTTCAACCGGTGTGTTGCAAGAATGACACTGTTTGCTTTATCAATGGTTAAACGGTCAAAATTGTAATATTTATTTCTTTTCGATGGTTTAGTTTTGTACCTTTTGGCAAATGTTTTCACAAATAATTTCAATACCCGTACAAACAATTTTGAGTATTATTTTTTTATTACAAAGTATCATAAATAAATTGTTTCAAAAAGATTTTGTAAGATGCTTTGGAGAAAAAAGGATAGGTAATTACTCTTATTTTTTGTAAATCAATCAAAACTATACTTACTTTTTCAGATCAGCAAAATATATCATATGTTGTTTGGTGTGCAACGGGATTTTAGTAATTAGTTTATGAGTGTCATGAGATGAAAAAGAATGAAAATCCTGGACTAAGGTTTCCATACCGTTGAAATGGCTCGGGATTAGAGATCAACACCTGCACCACCGACAGCACCGAAGAACCTTGGTAAATCTCGAACTATCTATTGGGAAGATCTTCCCGTCCAGGTGGTTTTTAAGGGGTGCACGACAGCGAGCTCTTAATTTACTGTCTCCCAGAATCAACTGAAGGGACGAAAGATGAGAGACTATTTTAAGATTACAAACTGGTCAGACGCATTTCTTTTTGCTATTTGGTCGTCAGCCGTTTGTGTCGAATCCCTATTCCCTTTTTGCAGCTACCTAAGAACACCAATCCCTGAATTAATTGGGGTTGGATTTGGGTTTTTTTTTTGGCAGAGCCATATTTGGTCATGCTGCGCCAAACACAAGACAGACGACATTAAGTAATGGACATACACACAAAAACGTTTTACTAACACAGAAATAAACCCAGGAAGGAATTCAACCTGCTAGTCCTACAATTCGCAGGTTACTAGCGCATTGGCCATACCCACTGAACAACGAAGCTCCATGTCGATAATGTACATTCCTGTCAACCATCCATGTAGTTTTAACGAACTATCTCGTCCATCAAGATCTGACTAATTTTGCTAACGACGAGATATCTTGTCATCAACACATTGCCGACTTTTTGATAATGACGTGATCAAGATCTGTCCAGCTTTCCTTTAATGATCGTGTTTTCTTCTAATGACGAGATATCTCGTCCAACAAAATTTGCTCAGTTTTGCTGATGACGAGATATATCGCAGAGACAACCACAAGAAGGGTAAAATAAATAACTATGTTATTTATATTTTGGCTGTGTCGTCGAGTTTTTTTTTTTGGCACATCACTCAACCCACTTCGTTACATCGTAGATATCGGCCTACTTTCATATGGGAAGTGTATTGTAGATATCTCAAAATTGTGCAATTCGGGGGCAGTGAAAAACGCAGAAGACCGCACGTTCAGCGGACACAATACGAGAAACAATGGGGAAAAGAGGCGTCATCGTGACTGGTTCCTTTCCCCGTAACGGATGGGAGTATTTTATTTTTATAGGCTATTTCATCCTTGGGGGAACACGGCATATGAAGCAATTTGCAATCTCTGTTGATCCCAGTTCCCGAGCCTTCTCGGTCTTTTTTTGTGGTCTCCTTTCAGATGCGGTCACGACCATGCTCCTCAGACCACCCCGATAGGGTTGCACAACACCGCCAATTGGCGACCGTTCTGGGTGGGGAATGGCTGAGGGAAGTCGTGAATTGCCTGGCTACTGTAATGTTAAGATTTGAGTGATGTGTGGTGTGGTGTTAAAATCGGGCTTTGAGTGAAGGATGTCAACTTGGCCTTGTTGTGCCACAGAGATATTCTGATTTTGTTACCACTTCCTTTCAAAACGCATGTATTCGAAAGGATATGAAAAAATGTTATTTGTCGTCTGGTATACTCGTGACTGGGCTTATAACATCACATTTTATGTCAATTCAAATTAACCATCCTGATGGTTGTCTCGACGAGGTATCTCGTCATTAGCAACTGACTAGATCTTGATGAACGAGATATACCGTCATTAGAAAAAACCGACATGATCTTGATCTCGTCATTATCAAAAAACGTCAGTCCTCTTCATTCGGAATTCAATGGCGTTCTTGATGACGAGATATTTCATCATTAGAAAAATTGGTCTCATCTTGATGAATGAGTTACCTCGTCGAACCTACTTGGAGGATTGAAATACAGATAATTTTTATTCTCTCTGCATCTATTTGTTCTCTCGATGAAATTGTGACCCTGTACAGGATAAAGTTTGTCGATAGATTAGTCGAATTTAAAACATTATTGATAAAATGCACAAAATATCTTAAACGTTGCAGACTGAAGATAGAAAATTAGTGTTGATGCATAATGTACGTTTTACTTTTTTATCCTATGCCCACGGTTGCTTTTTCAAGGCCGTGTGGTACAATACAAAACACTAGCCACCACACGAGGAACGGAAGAAACAACAATGTTTTTAATCATCCTGGTGGTTGTCTCGACGAGGAATATCATCAGCAAAACGAGAACTTCATGGACGAGATATCTCGTTCATCAAGTTCTTGTAGTCTCTCGTCATTATAAGGAAACTGACCAGATCTTGATCCCGTCATCAAAAACAAAATCGGCATCTTGATGACGACATACCTCGCCATGATCAAAATTGGTCAGATCTTGATGGACGAGATATGTCCTCGAAATCACTTGGAGGGTCAAGAGCCGAACTATGAAAAAGATGCTCTCCAGTCATGTTCTCACGACCACACAGTAAACAGGTCAGTGAGTTGGAAAATCCATTCCGGTGCTTGATGGTAATCATATCCCTTCAAAATCCTGAAATAGGCACCCTCGTTGGTACTGGGGAAGACACAAGGGACAAATCACGACGCAAGCCCATTTTATTGCAGCCTCATGAAAAAATCGCATCTACAATGGCTTGCGTTGACTAAATATTTGTGCAATGAAAGGCATTGAGTATATGCTTGAATTTTACTTCCTAAAATTTACTTTTGTCTTTTTGTTTCCTTTTTGGCGTTGACGCTGTTTGTATTTATGCAAATATGTTAAAGATTTAACCCTCCTGGCGGTTGTCTTGACAAGCTATCTCGTCATTAGAAAAACCATTAGCATGGTGAACGAGATATCTGACCATTAGAAGAAAACTGACCCGATCTTGATCAGTTCATTAGAAAACCACCAGCTTTTTTCATCCAATGATCGATCATTCAAAAATTGGCGATATCTTGATGACGATTTATCTCGTTATTGACAAAATTGTCCAGATATTGATGGACGAGAAATCTCGTCGAAACCACTTGGAGGGTTAAAGAAGAAAAAAGTGTCTTCACACTTTCATTCTCCGTAGTGAATGACGAATTTAACAAATATTAATTTATTCAATAGCTTGTTTAAAAACTGTTGCAAAAGTATTCTATGCATTTATAATATTTTATTTTAGATATGCAAGAAGTAAAGTAGTAGATAGTTAATTAAAGTTGCACACTGAAACAACACAACGGGCTATTGGTGACGGTCTGTGATTATTCCCAAAGGATTTCCAAAGATCCGAGGACAGCACCTCGTAATTTTGAACTACGGTCAGATGACGAGGTCAGCACTTAGTTAGCACCCCACTCTCCAAACTTTCACCCCACCCCAATAGTTCCTTGTGATGCTCCAGTGCGACGTTAATTCAACTTCCTACCTACCAAGCTTTCACACCAAGCGAACGTAAGGACATTTGAGGCCACGACAGATTTAACGTGCGCCAACCCCTGTGTACACGGCGGTCTTCGACTGGACCGAGTTTCGAACTCGGAAACCTCCGCTTGCTAATCCGTTACTCTTCTAACCGGGCTACCGCGGCCCCATATAAAATATGAAACCAACACAAACATCGACTACAGTTACACATACTACAGAAAATCAATAAGAATCTAGTTTAGAGCATTTTTTCTAAACAGCTCTTATATTTTTGACACATCCTTTTCATGAGAGGTTCATAGAAATTCTAAAGTTTTGATTGTTTTGTGTACAAGACTGGTGTTGATTTCTTAAAGAAAATATTTCGATCTGTCCTTTGAGTTCTGTGTTCGACGAAACTGCGTTTCGAATGATCTCATTGTCCACCTCCGCCTTCAAAGTTTGCCAGAAGCCAAAGAGTCAAAACATTCCAACTCAAAAGCGAAGCATACTTTGGGGTACAATGTTTGTCGAACACCTTGCGCAACCGTTCATTTTCGCAGACGAATGCGTCTGCTGAAAGAATATCCCTGATATGAGTAGTCTCCTTTCTGTGGTTCATCGGAGAAACATAAACACTTTAATCTATCCTCAGATCTTCGAATCGCATTCAGACTTGTTTGTTGGATGTGTCGGATTTGAAAATGTTGTTAATTCCTTTAAAAAACCTGACGAAGCGTGTAATAGGAGTCCGATCTTCCCTAGTGGGTAAACAGAGGTAAACAGAGGTAAACAGAAGGATGTTGCTGATTGGGGCGGAAAAAGGTAATGGAAGCGTCAATACGAATATAGCAGGTGGGTGACACGAATTCGGAGAAGTTCCTCTTGAGATCTTTTTAATTGACGTTTGAATGGATAAGATTCTTGGCATTTAATTTCGAGTGGTATCTGGTATAGTCTTTCCGGTATACTACGTTGAAAAGTCGATTTTTGACTAAACTTTAATGTATAATTTTATTCAATATACGTAATATTTAGACTTTTTTCTTTGCAAAAATGTTTTTATTTTGTCTGTACGGGGAATAGAAGTGGAGATATAGCAATTTGAATAGATCTTGACACACACAGCTGGTTTTTTATTAATTTTCAAATCTGTAAATTCATTTTTCTCTGATTGCGATATTAAGCAAAACTTTGCACGACGAACTGCGATAACTAAAAATGTACTATATATTTTTAATCAAATTTGGTGTACTGATTTTTATATTTGTTTTGGAGGGCCTTAACTAGGATGCAAGAGTTATCTTGAAAAAAACTTTTTAGAGATATTTCAGTATTGGGATTTAACTAAAATTTTCAAAAATTCATGTTTCTTCTACATTATTCTCAATATCTCATGAGTGGAAAGGAATATTGCATATATCTTTTACTATTATTCTACTATTCAGGCCTTAGCTTATATATGTAGGAGACTTTATGCCAAATTTTAGGCAAACTTATTACTACATTTGCCAAATTTTAGGCAAATGTACTAAATAAGTTTTCAGTTGTAATGTTTTTCGTAAACGTCATTTTTTTTATCTCAATTTTCCAATTTTTACCAAATGTTTAATAAATTGTTATTATTTTTAGTGATTTTTTTGTTTTATAATGTGTTTTTATAAGTTGTTTTATCGCAAAAAGAAAAAATAGTATAATTTGAACATTTGACTCCGAAAGTAGTCAGATACCTTAAATAAAACTTCATAAGGACATGTTGATAGATAAAAAGGTGTTATGTTCTCCGTAAGCTCCTTCCAACTAGTGCTGGTTATGTTTTGTTACAGATGGGAATACGGTGTTTGATAGCTGTTCTTGTCATTAGACATATCTGGACAGTCATCAGCACCCTAGGCACAGCTAATTTATATGTTTGTGGTAGGTAGGTATTTTAATTAACGTCACACTGGAGAAACACAACGGGCTACTTAGATGCTTTTGGAAGTTTAAATCGAGTTACAGTGTGTAAAAAGGTATTGGGAATAGCTATTCCGATAATTTAATGAAAAACGCATATTTTTCTTAAACTCAAATTGTATTCGATACTCAACATATCTGAAGATTAAACGAAATCTACTCCTCCTAAAATTAAATGTAAATAACAATACACAAGTTAGGTAGTTAATTTAAATCGCATTGTAGCAACACAACGAGCTATCGGATCTCCAGAAGAGAAAGATGCGAGGACAATACCTGTTAATTTTGAACCATGGTCAGATGATGGGGCCAACACCTGAGCTGGCACCTCTCTCTTCAATCTTCCACTCGTCATCTGAACAGTGGTTCAAAATTACGAGGTGTTGTCCTCGGGCCTTTCCTTTCGGCATTGATCCTGGGTCATCGCCAATCGCCCGTTTCGATGCTCCAGTGCGACGTTAATTCAACTACCTCTATCAAGCTTCAACACCAGGCCAATGCAACGACCTTTGAGACTATGGCAGATTTAATGTGCACCAGCCCACGTTACAAAACGGTTTTTGGTTGGATCGAGTTTCGAACTCACAACTCTCCGGTTTCTAATCCCCCTCAGGGTCATCTTTAGGTGTGTAAGGGTTTCCACGAACCCGAGGTATCCCAGTGATCTATTCTTTTCCCATGCGATTTACTGCCTCTGGTAAACATGGGGGGTCGCGACCCCAGGATGCCCAAGCGATCATTCTCTACTTCCCTACATCTTTTCGTTTCAGTTTTAACATAACATTGTCTTGAGTTTGTCACAGCTTGGCCAAATATGGCCCTTGCGCCAAAACCCCCAAACCAACCGTTTGCTAATTAGCGTTTCTATCAACTGTGCTTCCGTGGACCACCAATACAGAAACTTCTGAAGACGGTTTCACACTAAAAACTGCATAATCCGCCAAACTAGCAGCAAATTCTCCACCCTGGCAACCCCCACGCCAAGATCCCAGGATTTAGTCACGGATCCCTTTCAGCGTGTGGTTTGTCACATCGGAGAGACCAACGGGGACTACGATCAAATCCCTTATACGGGAATTACACGAATCCCGAACGCAAAAAACCGAGGGAAATAAATCCTCGAGTAAATTTAAGAAACTCCCAGAATCCCACATTTTCCTACGTCCCCCAGGAGAGGGATTGAGGGGATTATTGAGGCGAAACCTCCTTGTTTTCAGCGCTAAAGAGTCTTTAATGAAGATTGAAGAAGCGTACTTTCTTTTGCACTGATGGGCCGCGTTATCTTGTAAGTCGGCGTTATCTGTAAGCCGATGGCGTATTTGCATAATTTTCTCGTTTTCTTCTCGAATCCCCCCGCTTTGATTGATCTTATTGCTCAGAAATGAGTTAATTTTGAGCTTTCGGAGAAATGGGGTTTGTTTCCGATAGGAGTGATTGGTATTGTTGGCTTTGTTCGATGGAGTCCAGTGTTTGTTTTGGTGATGCTGTCAGTTTTGCGTGTTTGTGAGATAGGTCTGGTCATCAATCTGGACTAATGGTACAGGGCTATTGTGGAAAAGCTTTTATTTTTCGAGAAGTGGACTCTCTTCGGGGAACAAAGACGATGATAAAAATAAAAAAGAGATATATTTATGCATGGAAATGAAAATAGACCACACACAAAGATTCTTGCATGGGTTGAGTTTTATGGCACAAGGGCCTGGTCAATCTGCGCAAAACACAAAAAAGACAACGTCAAATAATTGACACACAAACACAATGAAAGTTTTACTGACACGGAAGAGAGAAATAAAAAAAACCCAGGTAGAAATCGAATCTGCACAGCTTACAACTCGAAGATTGCTAACGCAGTGGACAAAACCACTAAGCCACGGTGACCTCAGATATTATAAAGAAAGGAAATAATATTCGGAGGGTCCTATCTGATTTGCGGGCCTCAGTAGCCGAATTGGTGGAGTCGCGGATCAGAAATTGGAGGATTCTGAGTTCGAAGCTCGATTCAATCATAAACTGTTGTGCACGTGGTGGCTGATATACGTTATAAATCTGTCGTGGCCTCAAATGTCCTCACGTTGGCGTGGTATGGAAGTTTGGAGAGTGGGGTGCCAATTCAAGTGTTGATCTCGTCATCTGACAGTGGTTCAAAGTTACGATGCGTCGTTCTCTGATCTTTTCCTTCGGGATTGATCCAGGACCAATGCTGCAAATGGCCCGTAGCGTTGCTCCAGTGCGACATAAATTTAACTACCTACCTATCTGGCTTGCTAGCTTGATGAACTTATTCAGAAGGCATTATCTGTTCTGTGGTCCAGGTATTCGCTACAACAAATTTATGTTACCCTTATAGGATCTTGTAGACTGTAACTGACACCCCAACCAGGATAAAAGCTATTTCGCAAAGAGTTAATAAGGAGAAAGTGATTGGGGGGGGGGGGGTATTTCAATTAACGTCACACTAGAGCAACACAATGGGCTATTGGTGACGGTCCGGGATCAATCCCAAAGGGAAAGATCCGAGGACAACACCACGTAAATTTGAACCACGGTCAGATGACGAAGAGAGAAAGTGATTGGAGAAATGACTTTAAAAAATAAGTGGAAGATGGCGAATCAAAGAAAAATGAATTAAAGAATTGAAATAGAGGACAATGAAATTAGATATAATTTTGAAGGAATAAAATTGCAAAATCGGAGGATTATGGCTAGAAGCAAACTGAGAGAAAGGAGATGTGCACATGAGAGGAGAATTGAATAGGTTCTCTTTATTTTCTATTTTACAGAGGTCATTTCTCCAACAAAAAAGCTCGAATCTTTCCCTTGGGGATTGATCCCGGATCGTAACCAATAGCCCGTTGTGTTGCTCCAGTGCGACGTTAATTAAAAATACCGTACCAACAAGAAAGCTTAGTAATTTTGAGGGCCGCAGTGGCTCAGTGTGGGGTTGACCACTGAGCCAATGCGATGTTAGGTGGCCCAAGTTGGATTCCTGTCTCTTACTCTGGATATATTTGTCTCTACTGTATCAGTAAAACTTTCCTTGTGTGTGCACAACGGATCATGGTGACGGTCCGGAATCAATACCGAAGGGGAACATTCAAGGACAACACCTCGTAAGTTTGAACCACGATTAGATGACGAGGTCAACATCTGAGCTGACATCCACTCTCCAAACTTTTACACCACGTCAACGTGAGGACATTTGAGGAAATGACAAACTTAATGTGCATCATCCCCCACGTATACGACGCCTATACCAGGATTTGAACAGAGGACCTGTGGAACCGAGTACCTGAAGGCTAATCTCTAGGTCCTAGAGATTAGCTCTTAGGTTATTTTTTCCTTACGCCAACTTATATGTATATTTACATTATTTGTAATTAATTTGATTTCTTTGGATAAATCCTCTACACTTTTATTTAAACACTAGTTTATTTCGTAACTATTTTAACTAGTTTATTTTGTAAGCTGTAAAAAATTGACGTCGACCCAGTGTCCATTCCTCCACACATACACACATATATATATATATATATATATATATATATATATATATATATATATATATATATATATATATATATATATATATATATATATATATTTATCTATATATATATATATATGTATATATATTTATCTATTTATGTGTGTGTTGTTGGCCCGCCTGGCTTCCAGGATTTTTTAATCTGGCCCTCAAGTGAAAAAGTTTAGAGACCCCTGCTCTAGGGTACCAGACACATGCATGCATAAACACATGAAGACAGATGGGCAGCAAAACAGATGACAGGAAAAAGAAAAAGCTAAAAAGGATAATATCCATAAAACACAACGGAAAATACATAAAAACGGACTACAAAAAACGGGAACAATGGATTGTGAGTCACATAGTTAAGTCAAAATTTCCCTAGAACAGTTCTCTCCGGTATAGGAGAACAAGATGTGTTCTCTTCCGACGGCCGCGGTAGCCTAGTTGGAAGAGGAACGGATTAGCAACTGGAGGGTTTAGATTTCGAATCCAACCAAAGAACGTTGAGTACAAAGGGGGCTGGTGCATGTTAAATATATCGTGGCCTCAAACGCCCTCACGTTGGAGTGGTGTGATAGTTTGGAGACTTGGGTTCCACCTCAGGTGTTCATCTCGTCATCTGACCGTGGTTCGAAATTACGAGACGTTGTCCTTGGATTGATACCGCTCTGTCACCAATAGCCCGTTGTGTTGCTCCAGTGTGACGTTAATTATCTACCAAACTACCTACATCTCTTCTTCAGGCAAAGACATTTATCTGAATCAGCAAATTGGAGTTTGTACAAGTATGAGTGAAAATAGGGCCTATTGTAGCTTTGGCAGCAAAAGTGGAAAATTTTCTGGGGACCCATAAACATATAAGGTCATTGGGCTCCTATTAAATTATATACCCTTCTGAAACATATAAGGTCATTGGGCTCGTATTAAAAAAGAAATTCTCTTCTTCAGGCAAAGACATTTATCTGAATCAGCAAGTTGGAATTTGAACAAGTATGAGAGAAAATATGGCCTATTGTAATATGGAAAATTTTCTGGGGACCCTTCTGAAGCATATAAGGTCATTATGCTCCTATTAAAAAAGAAAAATGTGCCGATGTGCACTGTAACAAGGTATTCGCCCCATTTGGCTGGGGCTTCTCTTCTAAGTAGCCTTATTTTTATTTACCGAACCCTTTTTTGTTGGAAGTTCCTATTTCCCCCTAATACATGCATTTTCGCGCCAACACATCACTCAGAAACGGCCCTGAAATCTCCTGAAAAGATTCTCAAATCTTTAATCCGTTTATGATTTCCTACACTCTAAAAAATGAATAATTCTTTTTCAATTTTAAACTGGGAATTGAAATTTTAGAGTCTCTCCCACTTCTTCGATGTTGGTAGAGGATTTTAATACCTGTCTCCCCAAGAGACCATCACCCTGGAATGCTTCTTTCACCTGCATGCTACCCAAAGTGCACTTTGGAACTACTTCCATCGGTTAATAGGCACTTACTCAACGCTCTCGGAGGGGAACTGAGCGAAGCGACCCGGATAACGAAGTTGCGCATATTCAATTATGATGGGCGATATTGGACATTTAGCAGAGACGCGTCACTCCTTGATTGGATTAGTCAAGGGTGGAGTGACAAAAGGAATCCTTTCAAACGTCATTAGGGAAGCTGCAGTAGGAGGTCTGAAGTTCGCTGGGGACTGCCAAGAAATATGACAGGACAAAACAGAATTATCGGTATAGACGTGTTCAGCAACTTTTAAAGTATTGCTTTCTGAGATACAGTGTTCCAGAATGTAAATTCAGGGACGTTGATCTTACCTTCAATACATGCTTTGGGAACTAACCCTCCAGGATTCCCCCGTTGTGAATAAGCGAGGTCCATATTGTGTCTAACCTAACCTCATACCTCAGATTACTGTCGTTAATTTGGCATGAACCTAATTCGAGTACTAAATTTGGAGTTGGTTAGGTCTGGAGTTTCCATCCTTTCAAGGGTAGAGTAACAAAAAGAATCCTTTCAAATGCCATTAGAGACGCTGCAGTGTGGGGGTCTTAAGTTCGCTGGGGACTGCCAATAAATATGACAGGACAAAACTGAATTATCGGTACAGACCTGTTCAGCAACTTTTAAAGCATTGCTTTTATAGACACAATGTTCCAGAATGGAAATTCAGAGACGGTAATCTTAGCGTCAACACATGCCTTGGGAGCTGTCCCTCTTTCTTTAGACCTAATTGAGAAAATTTGTTTTCCTTATGCTAGCGTATGGATGTATAAGCCTTCTAGCACATTTGTTGGCCAGAACGTGGCAGACACTGTGTTACCACGGGGCACAATTGGATGTCCTGTCACATCACACACCTTGAACTCTATGGAGGAAGCAATGCCATCCAGGAGGGATTCGGGAAAGCTGACCAACATTTACGTGTCTTATTGAAGAAACCAGAAAACTCTTCAAGCAGCCAACCCGACTTCGGCGCATACGAGATTCTAACTAGTAACCAAGTACTTTAGTTAACCAGTTTCTTAAGAGCGACGCCTTTAGCCGCTCTAGAGGCCGCAGTGACTCAATTGGTTTGCCCACTGCACTAGCAACCTGTAAATTGTAGGTGGCTCCTCAAGTCCGATTCCTTCCTGGGTGTATTTCTCTCTTTTGTGTCAGTAAACCTTACATTGTGCGTGTTTGTCCATTATATGTGACTTGCGTTTGGCACAGCTTGGCCCATATGGTCCTTGTGCCATAAAGCTAAATACAACCAGCCAACCTACAGCAGCTTGGTCACTGGTGGGGCTTATGTAAAAAGTAGAATGAGTATTTTGGAAGAAAAATGTAGCTTCGTACAGTATAGTAAGAGGTAGGTAGGGAGGTATTTTAATTAACGTCGAACTGGAGCAACAAACACAATGGTACTCCCTAAAGGACAACACCACGTAATTTTGAACCACAATCAGATGACAAGGCAACACCTGAGCTAACACCCTACTCTCCAAACTTCCACACCACGCCAACGTGAGGACATTTGAGGTCACGATAGATTTAACGTGCCCCAGCCCCCTTTGTACACAACGGTCTTTGGTTGGATTAGAACTCGCAACCCTCCGGTTATTAGTCCGTCATTCTTCAACCAGCTATCGTGGCCCTAATATTGTAAGAGAAAATATTAGTGTAAATTTGGATAAATCTTGACATTTAATCAGAAGTTTGCTGTTTGTTGACTTATATTACTAATATGAGGTGGAACAACCAGAAATAAAATTGCTATGCAGTTACATGAGTTACAATAGACCCAAAATGAACATTTTTCTGAAGATTTAAGAAAAGTACGAATGAAAAGTACCACCATACTTTATTTTGAAATATATATCTTATTTTCTAGCCTCGACATTTCATTTCGAAATAGTTTACAGCTCACACACTTTTTGAGATGATTTATCTGATTCACTTCCAGTGGCACAACAAAAGATTTGAGTTGTTTCTTTCGAAGCACAACTGGGGAAAGAAACAATCTTTCAAAAAGGCAGCAAAAAACACTTTTTATTAAAGAAAGGAAATACTAATGCCCTTAAAACACCCACACACAACAAACGTCGGGAGAAAAGGCCGAAGCTATTCGATCGGTCCGCTGCTCCAAAATCGAAAACGGTTCCAGGATCAGGTGTGACGGGATCCCATTTTATGTTTTAAGTCAACTCCGAGGTTCTATTTTGTCTTTTTATTAGAAACAGGATCGAGGAAAAAGCTCTTTTTCCCTGTTTGGAATGCAAGGCGGGGGTTCTGAGAATGTAACCAGCGCACCTGATATCTTTTCATGTTCTTTTTTTTTGTTTAAGGTACTAGAATTTCATTGATCATTACTGTATAACTGAATGAAATATGTTTTCGAATGCAATTTTATTAAAAAGAATTTAGGAAGATGTTTCTTTAACTGTTTTTCTCATGGAAATGGATAATCTTGGAAATCCCTTTAAAAATTTATTCTTTTAATAATAATTCAGGAGATTTGCGAATGGAATTTTTAATGTAAATGTAATTCCAATGTTTCAGTGTTCTATTTTCGCCCACTTTTTTCGATTCTATGTAATTCAGCGTTCTTTACTTCTTTTTATGGATTAAGTACTAAGAAGTAATTTAAAACTTACGTGATTAAAAAGAAACTTATGCCATTTATGAAATGAAGGATTTGGGGCAAGACAATGATAAACTATTTTTCAAATTTTTCGACAGAGCAATTTTCAATATTTTTAAATTCCAAAATTATAGTGGTTTATCCACTATTCAAGAGATCATGTTATCTTATACTTTCGAGTATTACGTACTCATTTAAACATTCAGAAATTGTTTTGATCCTCTTAGATATTTTGTTTTTAATTTTTTTCATTTCGGAAGCATATTTTCGTGGCTTGTCACTGTGTTGCCCGGAGTACTTTTAATGTAAATGAAGGTATACAAAATTGAAAATAAATCAAAAGGAAAAAGGCAATTTTGTGTACAATGAAAATAACTTTTATCGTTTTTCCCCTACGATATTCTTCTGTTAACCGTTCACAATTAAACTGTTTTTGTATTAAAATTCATATCTAGTTGAATTTCAGTCACATTGATACTTAGAAGGATACAAACGCACAAAAAAATTTTTTATGGTCCGTTAAGTAATTGTCAAAATTAATTTATAACCATAAATTTCCAGCTCTTTTTGTAACAGAAACCTGGCTGCGATATTGGCTAGGTTCCTTCCAAGGAGATTATAGACTGCAGTGGAACTTTTCATGGTGTGAGGAACAACTCTAGAGCAGTAAGTAGACAACCATTTCTAAATGAGGAAACGTGACAAAAAATTTCTCCTAAAATACAAAAAGGTTAGATTTACAAAAATTAAGAATGTTTCTTGTTTGATTGTTTCGAATTTCAGTTTTCTATAGGTAATTAGAAACATGAAAAGTGTTGCTTAATTATAAAAAAAACATAAAATTAAAACATAATAAATCATTCCATTTTTGCATCACAAGATAAGTTTCAGTAAAATAACGAAAAATTTGACATTAAAATTATAAAAATATTTACATTCAATTTTAATCAAACTCACCCATTATAACATTGTCTTCTTTTTTAGGATGTTTAATTAAACGCAGTATGTAAGAATTAAAATGTTTTATGTTTCTCCAGTATCTTGATGACGAGATATCTCATAATAAAAATTGGCCAGACCTTGATGGGCGAGATTTCTCGTCACAACCACTTGGAGGATTACAAAATAAAGTTTTTTAAACAAGATAAATCTGTCATGTTTCTTGCCATAAACTTTTACGTTATGGCTTGACGCTCTTCGTATATTCATACACCAATCTTCTTTCACTTCACTTTTTTCAATTTAAAAGCTGTAAAAGATTTTATTATCGAAACAATCGATTCATTTTCCTGACATAGGAAGGCCCACTCCTTCTTTAATGCAATGCAGATATTTTAACACGCCCCTTAAAAGCAACTCCCCACAAGCCCAAATACATAGTTTGCATGTTGAAGCACCACTCCCAAAAATATCGCAGTAAAAAATAACTTAATTTACTCGGTGGGCTCTCCAACCATTAAAAACTCATCGAGCGATAAATAGATTACCCCTTGGTAAGAAGAGTGAACCGTGTTAGGACTCAATTTGTTTCAAAACATTGTATTAAATGTTATCCGGAGGTACCGTTATGGGGGTAAAAACATGTAACGAATTGATGACTGTCTATCGTGCATGGAGTCAGACAATCTGATGAAGTGGTTTCAACATCCTGACCTACTGTCTCCATTATCTTCAGCCATCTGAGGAACTATTTGATGAGTTTGAAGTACAAGTAATAATGCTGTTAGTTTGATGTTCATGATGAATGATGGCATTTTTTTCGTGGCCGTCCAGTTTACTCAAGGACTGGAAACATGGGTTGTGTTGGATGGCCCGATAGATGAGAGATTAGGAAGTGGATTGATGGCTAATGAATGGTATGATGAATGTGCTGTGTGCGGTTGGTGATGTGTTGTATCCGTCCGTGTCGAGATCCTATCGAAATACGTAAGTTGATGTTAATGAAGTGATGAGTGAAGGCTCGGGGATTGAAATCTGATTTTTGCCTCAAAACTGGTATTTGTATTATTCTTTTATTTTCTGCATAATGTAGAGATGGGTCGCTAAAGGATCGGTCATCGTCATTACTCTTGCTAGTTTTACACGTAAGATGAGATTATATTCTTGGCAGTTGATTTGTCAGTTCCGACGACCAGATGTAAGTGCATGGCACGTTTCAAACAACTGCTTGGTTTGTTGGATTTTAATGGTGAAAGGCCAGAATTGGTCAGCTCCAAATAAGATGCGATTCCATACTTGTCAGTTCTTCAATTCTGTGACAGCAAAAGATTTCTTTGTCATTATTTCACACCTACGACCAGCTATAAACGTATGATACATTTCTTATGGTATAGTTTGATTTGGTTTGTTGGATTTTTTTGGAGAAAGGATAGAGAGAGAATGGTCTAACTCCAAACATTATCTATATATATATATATATATATATATATATATATATATTTCACTAACGAGGCGCAGAAATTGAACTTGTTTATTTATTGGCGAATGGCAACAACGGATATAAACAATATAAAATGGACCTCTACGGAATTCATTCGCAAATTTTGCCGCTTTTTTAACCCTCTTGGGGGTGGTCTAGACAAAGTATCTCTCGACGTATTAACAAAACTGACGGACAATACATCTCGTCATTAGAAGAAATCTACCAGATCTTGATCTCGTCATCATCAAAAACTCTCCAATATATTTTGATGACGAGATATCTCGTCATAAGCAAAATTGGTCAGATCTTGATGGACGAGATATCTCGTCGAAAACACTTGGAGGGTTAAATTTGCTTGATTCGAGCTAAGGAGCTGAATAATATTACTAACTACACGGGATGATAAATCTCTAATAAAATTATTCAACTGTCTGATCACAGAAAGCAATGAGAAATCTGGAAGACAGAAATCAGCACAGAAAAGAAAATATGAGCGAAAGGCTTTAGCATCAAAACATTCCAAATCGCCTTTGAACAAAGATATGGGATGAAATTGAAAAAGACGTAGAATCGAATTGTGGTAACATGACTGAGGTGATCTTTTGTTATGCATTTGATTGAAAATAGGAATTAACACCAGTAAAAGTAAACGAAAAGATGTTATATATTTTTGGATAATTTTATTTCAATTATAGGAAAGAAATCCAATTACGTGAATATAGATGTTATACTAATTGAAAATAGGATATAAAATATGAGTAACGAAACTTTACCATCAATAAATATAAGCAATAACTTTCAACCCAGATGCTATACACGAGTCTGCAAGTTTAAAATAATTTGCTGGATTTTGGCAAATGCGTCATAAAATATGTTTATTGTGTTAAAGAACTTTATTGATACTAAATTACCTATTACACCCAATCAATTGGATAATAAATCAGGACAATACACTTACGTTTCTGATTCTTATGAAATTTGAAGACGTTGTGTAAATCAGAAAAACATCAGATATTGAGATCATCCAATAATCAGAAAAATATCAAAATACCTAAATTCAAGATTAAGGCAAAAAAATACCGCGATGTGATCTTCAATGATGAACTTAAATAAGATGTTAAAAATCTGAAAGATAAAACTTTCTGATCTTATTGAATTTTCCGATGTCTCTTGATTGTCTTTTACACAAGTAAAACAAGTCAAACACAATAAAAAACGAGTTTTTACTTGCCTGCAAAAGGCAAGAGTACAATAGAAACTTCGACACTTTTTGATTAATTAATCTTTCAAAACATGACTGAACGTCGAAACCTTCAATGAGCATTACAAATATGATGAAACCTAAGCAAGTCAATTTTAAAAGTTCAGTTAAAATATAAATCAAAACCGAAAATTTTTGTCTGAAGCAACGAAAACTCTCCAACTTTGAGTTCTGGCGTCATGAACTTTGCATAGCTTATTTTGTCTGAAATGTCTAGAACAGTGTAACTATTTTCAGTTCGCTACGTGGTTCCCAAAAAATCATGGAAGTAAAGTTTAATATATAACATTTGACATGGAGAGATCAATCAACACAAAACGTCAAAAGCTGTCACGAGCCGAACAAAAGGAAAAGAAAAACTCAAGATGTGAAGCGAACATAGCTCGAAAAGCAGTTCGACGGAACGAAACTTCTGAAGAAACAAGCGCTACTTGGTTTCTATAAAGGAGTAAAATAAAAAAAATCACGGGTGCAGTGTAGTATATCTAGCGAATATGAATTCGCGATTAAAATAAAGCAATATATACACGCACGCTGCAAATAAATTCTTTTTTTCTTCCATTTCTAATTCCCGATCACTGACTTTGCATATAGAAATATTCACAGCACTCTTAATTTTAAAACTGCTGATTACATATAAATCCGATAAAAATATGCCGAATAAGAATGTTACGAAATAAAGCACAAAATAAAAGGCAATTCATTAATATTCATAGATTCAGTTCATCAAGAAAAGAGAACAACTTTTATTTTAAAAGTAGTCAACAACATCCTATTCAAAAAACAAATCAGTCTTTCATGCATTTTGATGGATTTCGTAGAAATGACACATTTATACATTGCATATCTGTGAGCGCAAGAAAGCGCTCCGTGAGTTTATTTGATTATGCACGTGGCAACTGCTACTAGCGTACGTGTAAACGTTGTTGTCTTGATATTGTATTTGTCAAGCACTCGCAAACTATGGCCGCGTTCGTAAAACTCTGAAAAAAGTGCAAACCAAAAAATAATCCGTCACATGACCTCCGTTTCACCAGTTCTGAAGTTGCATTTCGAACGATTAGGTTTTTTAGTCTCATTCGCCATGTAATTGGCAATTTGTTTTGATAAATTCAATCTGAAAATGAGCCTAAACCACGAGTAGAGATGCATTACAACCTTCACATCTACCTTTTCGGACGCCAACTTCTGAACTGACAAAACTTAGCACAATCTCAGTTTTTCAAACGATTTTTTTTCGTTTCCAGTGACTCATGAAACGGCTTGTTTTTCACATCGGAAAATCTGAGACCCTTGGAATGCTCTGTTCGAATAACTCGTACAACCAGTGCGATTTATTCGCGTTTACGAACGAGCCCTATGAATCAGTGAATGTATTTTTTACTATGTAAGTACATACCTTGATATGGAATGCAATGAAAAATTAATTTGGAATTTGTGTGGAAAAATTGAGGTAGATAGTTAATTAACGTCGCACTGGAGCAATACAGCGAGCTCTTTGCGACGTTCCATGATCACGTAATTTTGAAAAAACGGTCAGATGACGAGGAGGAATTGGAAAAGAAGTGTAATAAAGAGTTGTATCCGCGTTCTTTGTAATTTTGTATCGGGCTTAGTTTATTACTAAATGTCGAAATTTTTCTAACAAGAATTCGCCTCAACGTTCAACCGAAAAAGCTAATATGCAAATATTTATGGCAATCTTACTGACACTCTGATCACCTGCAAAGTGACTGGAGATTCATCTCCAGATGAATTAGGTAGGTAAGTAGGTATTTTAACGTCACACACACTGGAGTAACACAACTGGCTATTGGTGACGATCCTGGATCAATCCCAAAGGGAAAGATCGAGGACAACACCACGTAATTTTGAATCACGGTCAGATGACGAGGCAACACCTGAGGTAGAACCCCACTTTCCAAACTTCCACACCACGACAACGTGAGAACATTGCAGGTGACGACAGATTTGTCGTGCACCAGATCCCACGTGCACGACGATCTTTGGTTAGATCGAGTTTCTAACTCGCAACCCACCGGTTGCTTATCCGTTACTCTTCCTGGCTACAGTGGCCCAGAAAGAATAGGAGGTAGAGTGTAAAGAAGAGTTGATCGGTATTCTTTGTAATTTTGTATCGGTCTTAGTTTATTAATAAATATCGAAATTTTTCTAACAATTGTTCGTCTCCATGTGTAACCGAAAAGTTAACCCTCCGAGTGGTTTCGACGAGATATCTCGTCCACGAAGATCTGGCCAATTTCGTTGATGACGAGATATCTCGTCATTAAAATGCTGCTGATTTTTTATGATGCCGAGATCAAGATCTGATCGCTTTTTTCTAATGACACCTCGTCCATCAAGATATGTGGTCAGTTTTGCTAATGACGAGATATTTCGTTGAGACATCCACCAGGAAAGTTAATCTACAAATACTTAGCGCAATCTTACTGATACTCTTGATCACCAGAAAAGTGACTAGAGAGTCTTCATCTCCAGGTGAATTAGGAACCGATTCGATCACCTTGCTATCTTGCGACAGCATCGATAACCACTTGCTGGTCCACGGTAGCCCGGTTGGAAGATAAATGGATTAGCAACCGGAGGGTTGCGAGTTCGAATACAACCAAAGACAGTCGTGTACGAGAGAGGTGCACATTAAATCTGTCGTGGCCTCAAACGTCCTCACGTTGGCGTGGTGTGGAAGTTTGGAGAGTGGAGTGCAATTCAGGTGTGACCTCATCATCTGACCGTGGATTAAAATTACGTGGTATTGTCCTCGGATTTTTCCCTTAGTGTTTGATTCCGGACCGGCGCCAATAGCCTGTTGTGTTGCTCCAGTGCGACGTTAATTAAATACCTACCTATAACCACTTGTTAAAATAATGCACCCTGAAGAAACGCTTTTGGAGCGACGGGTCTTCTTCCTTGATGAATTATTTCAAACTTGCCAAGCCCTATTCCACCATCCAACCGCGGGTGGGCTGACTCAGCCCTAAACATCAGCACCCTGTAGAGTGGAATTCCTAATGGCGACTTTTATTCTCCCCTTATTATAGGAAAACGAATATTTTCAATTAAACCGACCAAGTGGTGACACCCAAAATGGGCTCTCGCAACAGCCCGGATGAATGGATCTCGTTAAACCGGAGGCGGTGGATAAATTGCCCTCTAATTCCTTGGCCTTGTGTGTCCTCATTCATCTTGCGCCAAAAAAGGAAGAAAGTAGGTGTTGACCCCTGATCTAAGACAGTTGGGGGTAATTGGTTATCTCCAGAGGCGGAATTGTTCAAGATGAGCAGACATTTAGGTGCTCTTAAAGACACAGGATTAATCTATTTACAGACCTTATATATCATTCAATTAATGTGTATGGTTTTGTTTGGTTTTGTGCTCTGATCGTTTATACTTGTGATGTACACGAGAGCTAATTAGACAAGTTTATTCTTGTTATTGATTTAGAAATGATCTTATGAGAGCTGTGTTCAGTGTAAACAAATTAGACTGTCTGCCAAACCAGACAGATTTTACCTATGCTGTCTAAATGCTCTTGCATGATAGATATCGAGGTTCCTTAAACTGTACTTTATCGCCGTTATGGCAACGTTTGGCGCTTAACCTAATTGGAATTGACCAATCAACTGTCATGTATCAATTCGAATTTTATTCTTTCGAATTTTTATTCGTACTGAAATCGTATTTGAAAAACAAGTAAAAAAGTGCTGAAAGAGTATTTGAAAAACAAACCATGTGACCTGATCCTCAGAATACATACAAGAAACACGATCCCCGCTGAAATACTTCCGCCATATGCATTTAGCGTGATTGAAGATTCCTCTCATATTCGCTTGTTCACGCCTAAGTTCGCCATTTGTAGCCGCCGCTATGAGGCTTAACAATAGAGGTGAAGATCGACAATGTTGTCGGAGCCATAAACCTCTACTGGCGCAATATGAATTTAGAAAGTCGTTTAATCTGACGAGAAGTTGTTTAGAGCGTGCTAGAGGAAGTGTTTGATTCTTTTAGATTTTTAAAATAGATATCAACTAACTGGATACCGATCTCCACTCTAAAGGCTGAGTGGCAGAATTGCGCTGAATAAAATATTTTGTATTTTTCTGTTACTTCCACTCTACGGAAATCTGCGGTCCAAATCCTTCTGAGACAACCAAGTTAAGCAGCAGCATGATGATTGTGTTCTTCAACTTCAGTTCAGGTGGCAAATTGAGAATGTCGACGGAGTTGATGAATTTCGTCGTGAATTGGAACTCCTTCTGACTGGTCCTCAACTGAATATCAGCTTAAATGAACTTTGCAGTCTTCAGATAGCTGCTCTTGGAGTTGATCTCAGTGAAGTCTTTGTTCTATGGCGCGAGTATAGCTTGGATCTCCATCTCTTCATACTTTTCATTGGCGAGGTAATTTCCGAAGACTTCATAGATGAAATTTCCATTAAGTAGGATGTATTTCCTTTGTTTAATGTTGTCAATGACATAAGCTTCATAAAATATTTTGCGAATTCTTTTTGTTCTGGGTCGACGCACATATTCTTCAGCGAAAAGGAATTGAAGTGTCGGTAGTGGTAGTTTCTTTTGATTTGATAGGTCTAGTAGTGCCCTTCAGTTGTTCGAGGCTGATCTGGTAGACACTGGCGGAAATATCCCTGGTCTCCACAATATTTCCTGCAAATAACAATTTTTCCGTAATGGCGTTCGGCAACTTATCCATGCTATTCAATTCGTATTTTGGCAACATAGACGCTTCATCCATTAGAAAAAGTCAACTTTGGCAGGTTCAGCACCTTTGGCAGGTTCAGCACCTTTGGCTGATACAAGTTGGATGTTTGAAATTGATTGTGATGTCGGCTGCACATTGAATCTTAAGTCCTTGTGTGAAATTCGCTCAGAAGGCAGCAGAATCGATGCAATTCAGGTTGCTACGTTCCGGTATCTCAGTCCAGGATTTGCATCTTCAACTGCACGTAGGATGGTGTCAATAATATCGATCTAAGTGACGATGAGTTGTTGACTCATCGGCACTTATGACTTCTTGGCTTAGCTCGTTATCAATGTTATCAATGTGGTCGATGCAGAATCGCGCACCCAGAAACGGAGGTTTCTGCCTTCTGTTACTTCAGAATTCAACTTGTGGGAGATAATTAGATAAGCGCGTTTGATCACTTCTTCGATATCACAGCCAGTTCTTCCGGTTTCAGGTTAAAGTCTTCATCCAAGTATTCCTTCAACATTTCCCATCAGTGTCTTCAATGTTCATGAGGTAAAAAAATCAGAATATGTCTGAAAAGTGTTCTCATTACACTGGGCATCTTCGACAAGGCAGATTCTCTCAAGCCTTCTATCCACTCTTGATCGTCGTAGGCGAGCCCTTGAGCCAGGCAAGCTTGCTTGTGTGTCTCATATTGAAGGCTGTCAACCATTGGGAGACCTTCGAAATTTGCGACATCCTTCACATAGCAGCAGTAGTAAGTGTAGAGTTCTGACTGGGGGGAGACAACAAAATTGATGAGGTGGCTTTTGTAAATGTGTTGATGGTGAGTTCTCCACACACATTCACTTGATTTTCCTACTCACTTGAAGTGTCTGGGCATCTGCGAATAATGGTAGCAAATGACTTCTTCCGGGTTTCCATTTAAACAATGGTTTTCTTCTCTTTTCAGCACACGGTTGTGTGGTAAATAGGCCTTTAATGTTGAATCTTTCTGTCCAAAGTCTGTCAAATCTTCTTGATCAATGTTCGTGATTAGGTAATAGCCCTACAGATGGATATTAAGCGTGAAGTTGAAGCGTGAAGAAGTCGTGAAGTTGAAGCGTGAAGAAGTCATGAAGTTGAAGCGTGAAGAAGTCATGAAGTTGAATAGTGTAATAATAAAATATACGGTGGAGATGTCGAATCCAGGGCACTAGCGTTTTATCGCCAAATATGGTAACCTTGGTGTTTTAATCCAGCTTTATGGCAACCGCATGCAAAAGATTTTTCACGTAGGAAAGTCCGCGTTTTTTCTTAACGGACATACTGGCTTTGGACGCCATCTTGATTTGGCGACAAAAATCGCTTTGGCGACAAACATGCCCCGGATTTGACATCTTTACCAAATATACAGTAAAAACATTCCGATCATTGAAAGTTGGTTCTGTCCACTCCCCGAAAGTTGGTTCCGTTATATCGCCGAAAGTTGGTTCCATCCACTCGCCGAAAGTTGGTTTCGTTCAATCGCTGGAAGTTGATTCTGTCCACTCGCCGGAAGTTGGTTCCGTTCAATCGCTGGAAGTTGGTTCTGTCCACTCGCCAGAAGTTGGTTTCGTCCAATCGCGGGAAGTTGGTTCCGTCCACTCGCCGAAAGTTGGTTCCCAAAGTCGAGACCTAGCTAAATCACTTTTTCGCACCCGATAACGGTGGATCACCACATTTCATCAAAATCTGTCAAAATCATTGAAAAGAATACCTGTTTTCGAGAGAAAATTAATAAAAATGCAAGAATTGCTCGCTTTATAGTATAGGATAAAGTTTGGTTGTTTTAGATATTTCTCATTTCTTCTTGCAGAATATACATTCCACGTTTTAAAAGATAAAATGTTCATGCAATAAAGTTCATCCTCAATATTCATCACTACTCTTAAGATTAGCATTTCCTCTCTAAAATGAGCTTCTTTGGGAATATTACTTAAATTTCAGTCACATACCCTAGAATTCAACTGCTTTAAAACAATTATCATTATGTGTATAAGAGGGTTTTTCAATGTAAAAGCGTGAACATACCAGAAAAAAATACCTCTCGTTAAAAACTAATTTACCACCATTATGGGCGATGTTATCTTTAATTTTTAATATAAGCTACATCTGATGTTAAGGATGTTTAACTGTATCCCCAAATGCCCAAATATTGTCGGCTTACAAGATTACTAATTCAAAACACAGTTCTGAGTAAACGAAGGAGAAAAAATTCTTACTGCTAAATTCCCCAAGTGTGTTTCTCAACAAAAAAATCTAACTTTCATACAAAGAAAAGATAATTTATTGGATTTCATCAGTTTAAAGATAACAACATTCTGGTCTAAAAAAATCTCATATCTCTGTCCTCGGATCTTTCCCTTCGGTATGGATCACTGAACGTCGCCAGTAGCCCGTGTTTCTCCAGTGCGACGTTAATAAACTACCTAATCATATCTCGAAAATTTTGACTAGTGTGTTTCCCGTGTATACCGACGAAACTTTCGGAAAGATTTTAAATCATTGCCAACCTTTCAAAGAAACTCAAAATCTATCTAGTGGAACTCCGAAAATATTACGCCATTAATATTTACTTCGTTTATTAAAAGTAATACTTCGACATGAGAGGAGAAATTAGAAAAATGTTTTTCTCAAAACACATCAACTTAAATGACGAATAAGCTCGAAACTAGAGAAAGAGCGATAAATGTTAATAGCACCTAAACATACGCCCATATCTGGACAATTTAACTGATGAAATTAGCACCGCAAAAGCATTCCGAACCTTTATTAGCAGAACGTGATAATATCCTTGCCTCATTGAATTTTAATGCCCTTCCCTCGAAATAGCCTTTCCCGGTCATTTCATCTCTCATAATCGCTACTTCATTGAAATAAATGTCAATGCAAAGCGGTAAGAGGACTTAGGCAGGCGTGCTTTCCCGCTAAATTGCGAGACTTAAAAATTCTACATCGTACATCACACCATCCCTCACAAGGTACACTCACCTATATATCCCTCTTCAAACCCCCGCGCAACCCTCCCCCAAGAGGGGCAGGTAAAAATCTCATAACAATTCATTCTCGTTTAGAGGAACACGGGTTTCTTGACAGATCTGAATATTTCATTGGTGTTTGCCCTCCCACTGTGGTCTCGGTGGAAACCAAAAGCGCTCTTCAAGCAGCTTTTATTGGAACATGGGAAAGAATTGCTTCACTTGAGGCCTCGGGGATGTTCGGTTTGTTCGAAAGGACTCTCTCTGGGGATCGATCAACCTGTTGATGCATCAAAAGAAGCGAAAACAAAAGATGAGCATCGTAAAATGGATCGGTTTCTTCCCATTTCGTTTTGATGAATTCTGCTGCATTTGGGATAAAGATGTATTAGTTTGAAGGTTTTAGACAAATGGGATTGTCTGTTGCAACGTTCTGGTATTAGGACTAGATGTATCAACTAGGTGATATACTTCATGGAGTAAAAACAACGGCAGGTATCAATGTGGAAAATATCTAATTTATTTGTTGTTGCTGATCTCCGCGGTCTAAGGGGCCGTACTGGCTCATTGGGTTTGCACACTGCGTCATTAATTTACGAGTCATTAACCTACGATTCCTCTTTGGGTGTATTTTTCTCTCCTGCGTTAGTAAAACTTTCTTTGTTGTATGTGTCCATTGCTTGATGTTGTCTGTCTTGTGTTAAGCACAGCATGATTGAACATGTCCCTTGCGCCATGAAACCCAACCAATCCCTTTGTCTAATTCATACTAGACCAACCATACTAGACTTCGTCTCATGAGTAGACTTTGTTCCCTTGAGTAGACGATACGCTGCCTTCCTTTGATTCAAAATTAATACTTACAAAGAGCGCCAATAAAATCTAAAGTATAAGGAGTTGTCTGTTAGCATTTAGCAGGAAAAAGTGGGTTAATGTGTCATACAATCCAAGTGGTGATTTCAAAATCAATAATCGAAAAAAAATCATAATAAAAAAATTCAGAGGCCTTTTCAATCATGACAAAGGACATTTAATGAAAATAAAGACAAGATATAAAAATATACAAGTTTAAAATAAAATTTCCATCCAATGTCGGATTGATTTCTAATAAAGAAAGACAGCTTCATTAATGTAATGCCTGGAGGACACTTAACGGAGTAAGAGAAAACACCAAGGCTTCCTTAAGTCTGTTAACTGGTCATTCCGCAAAGGGATTAAGGCGAACCATCAGCGCTGCAACAGATCCTGTGGAGAGAAGCATGCCACGTCTGAATGGTGATGCCTAAGTTTAATTTCCACGCCATGAAATCTTGAGTTTGGCTCAGCTTGTCCGCTAAAGCTGAATTCAAAAAGGAAGCACATGGCGCAAAAAGCGACATACGCAGACCAATCAGAGGTGTCAGCGCGAACGGTGAAAGCTCTCTGATTGGTCGGAGCGTGTCGCTTTGTAGCTTGCGCTTCCTATTTGAACTCAGCTTATGGCTAGTTGTCCACACATCGATTTCGATCGTATATCGTACGATCAAATTCTTTTAATGGAACGAAGAACATTTGAGCTTGCACAAGATTCGATCTACACACGGCACGGCATGATCGCCGTGTTGCTACCGTCCACTGCCACTACAATAGACGGTCGCCGTGCCGTTTCGATGAATTCAGTGGTGTACGTGACCCATTGCACGCTTGCACCCTCCACGATTATATTCATACTATATAACCTGTCTTCAATTGACTTCCTGTGTGTTTCATTTTATTTGTCAACAATTACTTGTGTATTCAAATAGTATTTTCAGTTTGTTATACGGTAGTGTTATTTTTGTTATGACAGAAAATATTGATAATGAAATCCTTAATTCATTGATACAAATAAGACCAATGGGGCAAAACATTAGAAATGTACAAAGATAGAAATGCTACCAGAAATGCATGGAATGACGAACGGTAGACCAACCACATAGCAACAACACACGTTTGGAATTCATTTTCCATACAACTTGAGATGAATACTCACGAGCTTTTAACAAAGGTACACGTAAAAAAACCGTGCCGTGTGCGAGCAACGCACGAGATAAAATATCGTACGATATTTTTCTGTATGATCGAAAATCGATGTATGTGCAACTAGCGTAAAGGACCTTGGGGCCATAAAATTCAAACCAACCACGTCGTGAAAAGTGTGTCCTGTTTGCCCTTATCGAGACCCACCGAGAGAACTGATGTGGGATAACTCCTTGGGGACTCATCCCACATCTCTAATGATCTTAATTGGTTAGGGCAGAGGGATCGTCCCCATTTGAAGAGGAATGCATCGATGAAAAATCTGTTCTCTAATGCGCTAATGAGTATCTCTTTTTAAAATCAAATTAATTGCGCTTTGAGGGAAGATTCTACTGGTTATTTCTGTCAATCGTTAAAAGTACCATCTTTTACTCACTTTCAATCTGTTACAATGCATTGTGAGTCAATTCTGAGACAAAATACAGAAAAATGGAATTGTGATATTACTAACCATCTTAAAACCACTACGTTTTTCTTGAATGAAGGTGGGAAAATTAAATAATAGATCGATATAACTAGCTAGGAAAAAATAACCAATGAACCTACAGTAGAAAGTAAATAATGCTGCAGGCCTCCATTTTTAATCATCTGGAATTGCGATTATTACCGTTTGCCTTTGTTGTAATATCAGTGGGCTAATCACACGGTCTAAGGGGTGATAGAGGACTCGAGTGCCAGGGTCAGAAATCTTTTTATAATTTTACAGTTCAGAAATATTTATTAAAAATTGGTCTCTTTTAAATGTTTTTAATGTTAAAATTTCAAGCACAATCCGTCAAAACATTGCAGCACAAACAATTCAACAAACGAATTATATCAAAATGCAATTCGTTTTCAGCTTTACGTTTCGAAAATGTTTGTGATTCGACAAAAATAAATCAGGCGCAATTTTATTACTGCTTGAAGATGATAAGATAATCGTCTAGCTTGCCTAATCTAAACGTTAATTGCCTCAAAACTAAGTATTCTCCACCATATTTTATAGTTCAAAAGATGTTCTAAGTAAAATTCACGATTTTTCCTGAATTGCCTTAAGCGATTTGAATGGGAAAACGTAACACAAGAAAAGTATGATACTCGTAAACTCCGGAATAAAACTCTGGATGCTTCTAAAGTATAAATATAGATAACTTAGAAGTCCCGGTTTTTAGGGAGAACTCACGTGAAGCCAAGAGACCCTCTTCCTAAAAATTCATGAGTATACTTCTAAGCGATAAGAAAAGTCGGAATTCCTATTTTTAAGCCAAGACAGGTAGCTTGCTCCATTGTCATTTACAGCCGTAAAAAAGGCACGCCTTCGATTATTTATGGCACCTTCTTCTCAGAGGGGGTCTTCAGTGTCATGACACAAAACATAGGTCGTTTTTAGGGTCCTCCAAACGTTTCCCTAAAAAGTGGTGCCTGTCATGCTCAATGTTCCCTCATCAATCAAGGTCGGAATTGGATTACAGGAGCGTTATTTTTTCCGCCATATACTTGTAGTTTTTGACAGCACTTGACAAAGAGTCTGATGTTGCCTAATAGCGCTCGAGACCCAAAGGAAAATGTCTCAGGAGAAACGTAGATGAAGTGTGGAATACGGTGGATTCCAGTCTGAGACTTAAAACAACTTAAGGTAGTTTTATTTATCTATTCGTTATAGTTTTATTTAGAGTTCTCGTAGTTTTTCTTAGCTCTATTTTTTCCGTTATATACTTGTAGTTTTTGACAACACTCGATAAAGAGTCTGGCATTCCTTAAAAGTGCTCGAGGCCCAAAGTAAAATGTCTCAGGAGAAACGTAGGTATAGATAGGTATTTATTTTTCAATTAACGTCACACTGGACACAACGGGCTATTAAGAGAAACGTAGGTAAAATGGGGAACACGAAACCTCTAGAAAATCCAAATGGCACTCGCAGACATACATTCTTGTGTGAATATGGCTTAATTTTGTGTTTCTTACCTTCTCTTAAAGTTTGTGCAGGAAGTTATGAAACACCCTGTATAAGAATGAAGTTTTGATGGAATTTGGCATAATTTAAGCATTAAGTTTTTTAATTGTCGTTCCACATTTCTTTCTACGTCCACTTTAGCACTAGGGTCTTCTGATTAAAAGAAATTAGTTTTTGCATTTATTTCTTTTAATCATCCGAAAGATAGCATCAAATTCAAATCAAAGTAATAAATAATAATATAATGTGTGGTTTTTTGACATCCTGAATGGCAGACAACCTCTGTAGCACATTGTATTTATTCCAGTCACACTAATTTGAACTGGTACTTAGTTTCACGACACTACACACGGGATTGTTAGATTAGATTGATGCACCACACCCTGTCTTCCGACTACCACAACAACTAGAGACAAAGTCAAATTAGACATCTAAAAAGACAAAAAATGATTAGTGATGCGTTCTCCTCTTCCAGATTGATGCACACCACTCTCTGTCTCCCGTTGTATAATATCACCACAACAAAGACTAAAAGAAAAAGTCAACCAAGACAAAATCTAGAAAGAGGGGGAAATAGTTAGTGATCTGTTCTCTTCCAGATTGATGTACCAAACCCTGTCTTCCGTTATGCAATACTTACCACCACAACGAGCAAGAAAAAGTCAACCAAGACAACATCTAAAAAGAGGGGGGGGAACTGGTTAGTGATCTGTTCCCTAAAGAAACGATCCCTCTCACCTTCTTCCCTTTCGATTCCCTCGACTGCTTTTAAAATATTCAAAGCCCAATCGTCGTTCCGAAGATGGTATCTGAGACCCCAGCTGTCCGAGCAACCTGTGCCAGAAATGAGTGATGGGGCTCAATATGGGGGCACCAGATCGCAATCTGGTTTCCCCGTCGTTTACAATGCTCTCGAAACGACTCTTTTTAAAACGAGAACTCTGATAGATTGATTTTGATACAGTAAATCGATTTTCGCCGTCGCTGGGAGCGGTCGGTCCCCAAACACCACTGCCTGTGTTGCCTGGTGCTGTAGAAATGAATTTATAGCGTTATGGGAGTTCAGAGGAACATCTTTTTAATCTTTGAATTTCCCCCCTAGAATAACTATTAGGCGGAATAAGGAAATATCTAGCCAGTGTTGCAGGCCAAAGGACGATGCTATGTCTGATATAAGATGGAGTTATACTATCTTCAAGAATCTTAATGGTTCTATCTATCTATGGTTATTAAGTGTCGTACGGTACTTTGAAGCCTGTGGTCAAAGGACAATGATAAATCATTGTCTTTGGTTTGAACTGTTATTTTCAAAAATCTTAATGGTTCTATCTATTTTTAGTTATTAAATGTGGTAAGGTGCTTTGAAGCCTGTGGCCAATGATAAATCGTTGTCTTTCGTTTGAACTATATTATTTTCGAGAATCTTAATGGCTCTCTATATATCTAGTTATTAAGTATCGTACAGTACTTTAAAGTCATGTCTAAAGGACGATGATAAATCATTGTCTTTGGTTTGAATTATATTAATTTCGATAATCTTAATGGTTCTACCTTACGTTATTAAGTGTCGTACGATACTTCAAATCCTGTGGCCAAAGGACAATGATAAATCATTGTATTTGGTTTGAACTACATTAGTTTCGAGAATCTTAATGATCCTATCTATCTTTAGATATTAAGTATCGTACAGTACTTTGAAGCCAGTGTTACAGGCCAAAGGAAGATGGTAAATCATTGTCTTTGTTTAGAACTATATTGTTTTCTAGAATCTCAATGACATCTATTTTCAGTTATAAAGTATCGTACAGTTCTTCGGAGCCAGTGGTGCTACAGGCCAAAGGACGATGATGTATCCAATATTAGTTGGAATAATATAATCTTTAAGAATCTTATAATAGTTATATATATTTGTAGCTATTAAGTGTTATTAGTACTTTGGAGCCTGGCCAAAGGACGATGCTAATATCTTTTGTTTGAACTATATTATTTTCGATAATCTTAATGGTTCGAACTATTTTCCGTTTTTTGTTTGCGTGTGTCATACGTTTCATCGGAACCTGTGTTGTTTCATGTCACTGTTCAAAGATAAATCACTGATATTGGAGAAATATTACCTACGAGAATTTCAATGGTTCTGTCTCTATTTAAAGTTAGTGTCAACTTGTAACCTCCAACTTGTACTTGGAAACAAGATTAATCCAGAAAAACTCAAGCTGTAAAACGAACACGGAAATTTAGAGAGTGGTGTGAAACACACCTTCAATATTATTGGCCACCTGGAAGAGTTTAAAGAATTTTAATGTTTTGTTAGTGGTGAGAATGAAGATCTTGCGTATTGCATACCACTACATTACGAGAGTGATTGTATCATCAAAACGATTCATAAGTATTATTTAAATTCCATAGAGAACAATGCAACAAGAAAATACGAGTGTATAAAACAATTTTTGAAGTGAATACGTCTTTAAAATCAGACCAGTACTAGGTGGCCAGTATGGAAAGTTGAGCGTTACGACAATACGGGCACCGCATCGAATTTGGTCTAATAATTTCTATCAACGCCAACCAAACCAACCTAGAAACATTCGATAATTGAGGGAACAGAGACTTGTTAGTGACTTTGAGTTCGCGCGCCGCGATAAACGGGGGGGGGGGGTGGACTTACCGCTGAGCAGCGTAAGTTTCAAATTAGTATAACTCTCGGGGTTGCAAAGAGCTGCGATGTCAAAATTGGTCTCAAACGAAAGCTAACGTCGAGATCTGTTCATCTAAGACAGTAGAAGTGAAATCGAATACAATGTTGATTGTGAAACATCGGACACTAGTAGAAAAATTTCGCCATATCGGCATAGACTCATCGAAAAGCCAAGCAGAAATACATCGAAATAGTCTACACAGAAGAGCAACGTGATGAACACGGAATTGACTATCAATTTGTCTATCTTTCATTTACTGCGCCCAAATAAATACTATGAGCTAACGAGAAGTATTCACGTAAAACATTGCTGCAGTGCTCCAACACAGCCTAGCCGGATTTTTCTCTCTTTAATAAACGAATCTCCCATCCCGAAATGAATATTCATGGTTTCTCCACTTTCACCCTTCTTTCTGCACTACGTCAATCTCTCCCGAGGGAGAATATAAAAAGCCCAGCACTGACTGGAAAACAAGGAGGTTGAGATTAGCTCCGCTGATATCGGGATAAGAGGTGATTGATTTGACGCAAGGGGCAAGTGTCCCGTTTCCCTTCAAATCGGGCGAGAGAGATAAGATTAATGGGGCAATCAGGCACGCTTAATCATTAAAGAATGTCCCCTTATTTGGGGGAGGGCTTGTCGCGCAATATAGTGTATGCCCGTGTGGTTGGCAAGTTCACTTTCAGCAGAGTTAAGTCTTTTGGATTTGATTTTGGAAGAATGACGAAAGACAGGGGAGGGTTTTTTGCGATAGGAGAAGGAGCTTGAAAATTTTTATATCCAAGATACTATCACTCTCTGGGATAAATTAACAGGCTGCAGTTCTGGTGCGAAAAATAATTTTTATGGTAGTAGGACAATAGAAACCCATGGGTTGCCTTTGTGTTTTAGGGTTTTTAATTTAAACTCTGGCGATGTTGTTACTAATCAAGGTACAACCATAGAGGAAATATAAAAGTAGAGAGCAATGGTAACCTTTTTGTGTGATCAAGGTCATGTCACCAAATTAGTAGTAACGTGACCCTTAGATTACTTTCGTCAGCTGGGTGAAACAGAACATTCATCATCTGATTGGTTCATGGAGTGGGAGAAGACGCCCATCCATTGATTCATCATCTGATTGGTCCGCACGACATTGTACTAGACTTTTGCGATTTCGAGAACTCTGTCGCCACTATTGAAATGTGCATTCAAACACCTACCCTGTCCTTAGATGTTATATCGCCAAACGAGGTTATAAGATTCCAAATCGGCCAACCAAGTCAATTTTTCACAGAGCAGTCACGTGACTACTAGTCGACATGTAGGTTACACTTTGTTGACTCTCCTCTCAATAGGAATGTTCAGTCTACTTCCATTTCCTGTCTGTGGGTACAGCATAGAGCATAGACCGCTATCACACACCAGCATAGAAGCTACTATCACAATTGAAGAAATTAACAAGCTGCTTGCTGTTCTGGTGAGAAAATAATTTTTATGTTGGTAGTACAATAAAAAATACGTTGCTTACCTTTGTTTTGTAGAGTTTTTAATTCACTCTGGTGTTGATGTTGCGAATCCCCTTAGGCAAGTACTAACAAAGAAGCTACTATCACTTTGGGAGAAATTAACAAGTTGCAGTTCTGGTACGGAAAATCATTTTTTTGTTGGTAGTACAATAGAGAGAAATTCATGTTACCTTTATGTGTTAGGATTTTTAATTAAAACTCACGTTGTTGATACTGATCCCCTTGGTCAAAGTACAACATAGACCAAGTTCAAAAGACCATGTTTTATAAGTCTCACAGCGACCAACTTCTGTTCACACAGGAACTGTCCCACAGAGACACAGATACAATCCAAAATATGAAAAGCGGTTGCTGAGGCAACATAGACAAGTTAGAAAGTTCATTAATTCCTCTCACGAAATATCTTGTATGTCCGCTTCCAAGTCTGCAGATCATTCTGGTGCAGTCTTGAACCCTTTAAATACAGGGGCAGTTCAGGGTGCTTTACGGAATACGAAGAATGTGAGGAGGAACAGACCATCTTTTGGGTTTTTTTTATTTGTACAAGGACTGAATTATTATCACTATTTGCTGGACTGATCTGCTCTGAATAAACTCTAAAAGGAAAATAAGAAAATACATAACAAATAACAATTCGTTTCGTGTAATTATTCTAATCTTCAATTCCATTCAAACATGAAAATATACGTCTGTTACTGTCATATGGGAATTGAGAAATTAGAGAAAGAATCACATTCCTTAAGTGATAATTCTCTGATTGTCAATTCATTTTGAACGAGAAAACAATTGTCCCAAACACCAACCCTGATCATTAACGAGGATTGATAAATTCGCGAGAAGAATCTCATTCCTGATGTGAATAAATTCCTTCTAATTTTTCAATTCAATTCAAATGTAAAAACATTTTACCAAAATTGTCATAAAGAAAATTGAGAAGCCAGAGAGAGAGATCTCATTCCTCATGTGAATATATTCCCTCTAACCTTTCATTCAATTCAAATGTGAAACCATTTATCGAAAATTGCCCTAAGGAGACGAGAAATTAGAGATAAATAATCTTATTCCGTGAATATATTCAATCTAGTTTTTCAATTCAATTCAAATGTAAAAACATTTTACCAAAATTGTCATAAAGAAAATTGAGAAGCCAGAGAGAGAGAGATCTCATTCCTCATGTGAATATATTCCCTCTAACCTTTCATTCAATTCAAATGTGAAACCATTTATCGAAAATTGCCCTAAGGAGACGAGAAATTAGAGATAAATAATCTTATTCCGTGAATATATTCAATCTAGTTTTTCAATTCAATTCCAATGTGAAAACATTTTGTCCAAAACTGTCATGGGTAACAATCCATAATTTATGAAACTTTATTTACTTAAGAGCAGGAGCGATACATTATGCAATCAGGTAGCCGGATATCTGGAATCGCCTCAACGTAACAAAGAACTCTATCGCAAGATTTATACCCACTCTGTCAAAACATGAAGAGGATTCTTTTGTTGAGTCAATCCATCAATGTCCTTAGAAACGTGTCTGCAGCTGCGTTTTTGGTCAGACTCGTTGCTAAGATCCCACTCTCTTCACCGAAGGGAGGGAAAACTACAAAATACATTCCTGTAACAAAGATTTTTTTAAAAAAGGAATGTATTTTTTATTTATTTAGATCCCAGATCGGTCGTTTTAGAAAAGATCTATCCGAGATGTACATTTCTTAGATGATTAAATATTTACTCGCGAAGTATACTTTCCTCGACAGGTTGTGGAATATATGATACGGAAACCATTTTTCATTGTTGGAAAAAGTAACAGGTCTTAGGTCGATGGTTGTTTGGTTGTAGGGTTGCTTTGATGCTGTTACGCATTCGCCAAGTAAACGGAATTGGCCAAAAATATATTTTAAGCATCGTGCTGTTGCTATAATATAGACAATATTACAAAATGCTGCATTATCAAATGACTATTTTTCTTTGTATTTAGAAAAAAAACACGTTAAGGTTGATATTTGCCATGGTTGATTGGGTTTTATAGCACACGGGCCATATTTGGCCAAGCTGCACCAAACACAAAACAGACAAGGCCAAGTAATAAGCACACACAAGGAAAGGTTTACTGTCACAAAAGACAGAAATGCACCCAGGAGGAATCGAACCTACTCCGCCTACAACTCGCAGATTGTTAGAGCAGTGGGTATACTTACTGAGCCACGACGGATTTTTGTGGAAAGGGCCACAAAAGGATTAGGCAGGGCAGTACATGGTTTTAAACGGTGAATGTTGATTTGCTAGAAAAGTGTATTTTATTCAAAAAGGGATCCAAAAATAGTCACAGCAGGATGATATTGAACTTAAAATTGTTTTCTTTCGGTACTTACATCTTCATAATTGATTCTTAATTGTCAGTTAACCTATGAAAAACTTTAACCAAAATTTTATTGGAATGATTTACCTAGTTTCTGACTGACACACACATCCATCTTGTAACTTCGTTTTATCTTGTTGGAAAACAATTTTTAAAAAAATAAAGCAACCAGTCTAGAATAATTACTAATAGCGCAACCAGAGAGAGCCCAGCAATACTTATAATTCTTTTTTGTCAAATTACGATAGCCGTGTTAAAGTTTTAATGTTTGGCTAACAGTTTTTAAAGTTACTACAGTCTGATGACCACATAAAGTAAGGATTAAGCATACGAAAGACGGATATGCCCAACTGTTTCAATAGCCTTCCAAAATCACTAATAAGAAAGGAAAACTACAATATAATTCATTGGTATATGGAGTCAAAAACTCTGATTCACAACTGATAAAGGCAAACTTATTAAATAGTTCTTTCCATCCGTAGGAATATGTCTCCAAAAAACTTTAAACACTGTATTACTCCTAAATTTTCTCCGGTTATGCTGAACTCGATCAATACTTTCATAGCTTTCAGCTCATCGCTTCATCATGATGGTAACAATTCTGTTCAAGACATCGATCACGTCCTCTTTCATTGTCCATTACTTAATCAAGAAAGATTTCTCTTTCAACTTGCTTCTCTGTGGACTCTTGGCTATTCTAGGCACAATCTGCTCCTTACTGATAATTATTTCCCTACATTTAAAAACTTTGATTCTAGAATAACTTTTTATAAAAATTTTTTCATTGTTCGTAATTCACCCGATAGTACTTTATCTGTATAGCATTACATTTAAGGTGTATGTAGAAAATTTTTAAAAAATACCGTCAGTTGATCTGACAAATGTGTGTGTAATTATTTAACAATGATTGCGTTGGCCAAATATTTATAATGGAAATTAAAAAACATTATGTAGGTAGTAAAAATTTTAAACTTCAAAAAATGACTAACAAAATTTAAAAACCTGCGAAAAAAATCGTCAATAGCCATTTTGGTGGAGCAAAACGTCAACCTTCATTAGAACAGAATGTGTTTATATATTGAGTAGATATCCAAATCTTGTCCACCAAAATTCACTTTTTATTTTCTTTTAAAGCGTTGAATACGTTAGGATATATATGTAAAACGGGAAGAAAAACACACTCTCAAGTCTTCCACTTTCAAATTTTGTAGTTTCATATTTCTCATTAGTTTGTAACTGTTATTTTATCACAAAGGTACTCTATGCAGAATACAATTTTATTAATAAAGAGATGTAAAGATAAGAGCCAACATTCTTGGGTGGAGCCATCGACTCCCAGAAACACCCCCTTTAGCTATACCACTGATAATTACCATAAGTTTTTAATATACTCTTTAGAAATTGATACCCTTTTCAGGTCGATTATATTTCCTCCTCTCTCGCGGTTGAAATATATCAAATCTCAGTAGAAAAACTTGAAGAACGCCATCACTTTGAAACATTACCTTAACTAGATAAGCTTAACTTTTATAACTTTAACTAGCTTTGAAACTTTACCCTAATTAAATTAGTGCAGTTTACAGTTTTAAAGAGATATCACACAGAAAAATAGGAATCCAATGTTCTCGTGGGGGACATCGGCTACCAGAAACACCACCTTTGGCTATGCCATTGATAATTACCATCAGTTTTTGATATACTCTTTAGAAATTGATACACCCTTCGAGTCGATTATATTTTCTCCGCTCTCGCACTTGAAAGAACGATACCAAATCCCAGCAAAAAAACTCGAAGAAAGCCACCTCTTCGAAACATCACCTCAACCCCATATTTCATCAACAACCGATTTACCAAGATTAGAGCCCACTGCCAAAAGAAGTCCACGGCGGAAAAGCGAATCCTCGCCAATTTCAGTCGACCGCGCCATGGACACACTGCGAGAAGAGATTCAGGCAAGGATGAAAGCAATTTTCCAGGATTGAGATTATGTGACACATCGCGTCCTATTGACGCGTGGGAGGTGTTGGAACGGGAGGGGGAAGGCAGAGAAGATTTTGATGACATTGCCCTCCCCCGAGGGAAATTGCTGCTCTGGAATTCCATTCACTTCCAAAGTGCAATGGAACACCCTCCTTTTCCGCCAACCCTCCTCGCCGTAATGGAGTTCTGTTACTTCCAAGACGTTCGAGAAGGGGCTTTTGTGGACGCGTTTGGTGACTAGGATGCGTGTCCACTCTTTCTATGGAGGTTGTTCCATGCATTTAGATGTACACAGGAACCGTCACACCGGAAGATGTATGGGAAAACAACGTGGAGATCAATTCAGGAGATGGGGTTTGGCAATGTAATCGTGTTGGATCCGAGTTTAAGACATTAAAGGTAGTTGGGAGGCATACAGACACTCCGATGTTTAGTTGAATTTGGAATAAAATACTTTAGAATTAGTTACAGGGGTGGACTGGTTAACCCTCCAAGTGGTTTCGACGAGATATCTCGTCAATACAAGTTCTGACCAATTTTGCTTGCTAATGACGAGATATCTCGTCATCAAGGTAGTGCCGGTTTCTTTATGATTACGAGATCAAGATCTGGTCAGTTTTCTTTTATCGACGAGATAACTCGTAAATCAAGATGTAGTCAGTTTTGCTACTGACCGGACACCAGGAGGATTAAGATGAAGATGTGCAAAATTCCACATAAGCAAATATTTGAGGGCCGATCTACTTGAAAATTTTTGGAACAGACAGAAGATTTGAAGAGCAGAAGATTTTGATCAATTTAAATTTAATTTCAATCACTTTAAAAACATCAATAAAACCGATGGTGCATCCATCTATTAACTCAACCAACCTTCTATTGGTTTTATCAGGCTATTGCAACTTTATCCATTTTTATCATCATCCGACCATGATTCAAGTTTCGAGGTGTTGTCGCCAATAGTGTGTTGATCCAGTACGATGTTAATTTAACTACCTACCATTTTTTTTATCACATTCTTAACAATTATGCAGTGCTATGAGGCACACAATGCAAGTATTCAAAATTATCGATGCTTCTCCGATATTCTTGAACATATATCGAGAAAGCGGATGGTCTAGCCTTTCTATTGTGGCTTAGGTTGTAGGTGGCTCAGGTTCGATTCCTGTAACTTATCCTGGGAGTATTTCTCTCTTCTGTGTCCGTAACCTTGTATGTGTGTGCATTACTTGTGTCTGTTTTGTGTTTGGCGGAGCTTGACCAAATAAAGCCGTGGCGCCATAAAAACCCATTCCGGCCCTTCCATCGGTTCTTCCCGGCATCAAATTTTATATCGTTTTCCAAAGGTGACAAACAAAAGAAATCGAGAAAATGAATTTCGAGTAGTTAGTCTATAGATTATATCCACACAGTCCAACTATAATTCCATAAAGTGGAGTTTAAAACCGATTAAATAAGAATAAAAAATTTTAATGCGTTATGATTGCGAAAAATAATAAAAATAATTGATAGTTAAAATATCGTCGGCTAGCAAGTGAAACAGATCAAGATATAAAAAACAGAGTTCTAAGAAAACTAAGGGAAACGATTCTACTATATATATATAACAAAATAACGCTAGGCTCCGATTTGTTTTAAATGTTTATAACGTAAACCTATTCGGAGGGCCGTATCATGATGGCGGGCCAGTGAAACCTATTCTAAGCGCCGTATCCGTATAAACAAATTCGAGAGCCGTCTGGTCTTCGGGGCTGAGATCAATCTATTCGCTGCAATCGATTTATCTTAGCGCGTACAGTTTTTTGTATGACGGGCTGTTTAAATCCCTAAGAGAACAACAGGTAGTTCTGAAATAGCTAATAAACGGATATCAACAACAAGGTTCTTCTTGGATCAATTATATACATTGATGAAGAAACGTTTTGGAGCAGGACTTGCGTGTCAAAACAAGCGTGTGCCCGAGGTTTTTGCTGGTACACTAATAGCTCTGTTTACGCCGCACTGATTAAGAAAATGCGTCGACAAGAGGCAGAGGAAGAGAAAAAAGAGATTTCATCTGTTGTTTAAGTGTTTAAGGACTCTAGCGGTCAACGACTTACATCAAGAGGGGGCAGAAGGAAAAAAGAAGATAAAAAATCTCTCGACACTCAATAAACGAAAAGAAAAAGCTCTAAAGTATCTTTATATAACCGCTCATGAACGTGCCAACATTCGCACCTTCCACAACGGCCGGAAGATATTATATATCAGCCTCTTGAACCTTCTAGCCTTCTTTTTTATGCCCTCTAATAGTCTTCAATGCCGCATAAAAAATCTTTTGTGGCAGTCTTTCCAGGCGTTGAAATTCGCGCATTATCGCGAGATATTTGGATTGGGAAGGGTACTGGGGCATCGTGGCTCGGTGGATTAGCCCATTGTGCCAATAACCTACGAGTTGTAGACGGCGCTGGTCCTATTCCTGTAATTTATCCTGTGTGTATTTCTCTCTTTGATGACCGTACAAATTTTGTCCATTTATCTTATGTTGTCTGTATTGTGGCAAGTTAGGTCAAATACCTTGCTCCCATGCAACCAAGTTGCGTATTCGTTATTGAACAAACACATATAATTTAATCTGATTAATTAATTCTAAGGTCACAAGATCTCTGAGTAATGAAGTATTCCTTTCGCCTCACAACCCACATAATGACTAAATAACCAAATCTATTGATTTAAAGAATCCTAAGATACTATTGGTCAAGAACTACATAGAAATCATGCAGGAAATACTGCAGGTTGCAGAACAAAAAAATAGATATTTGCATGAGAGCCCCTCAGAGGGTTTTAACATGCAATGTAACCAAATTTGTTGGTTTGGACGTCCACCGAAGAGGTCCTGCGAAGAGCCTTGTAATCCTTCAAGTTATCAGGTCGGTTTTTGGTATGAACATAAAGGAGATAATATAAATGGCGAGTTGGCATTTCAGTAAAGTTGCTTCGGGTGAACATGTTTGAATAAGAGGGCGCAGGTTAAACGTAAGCAATGCATTCCACAATTGGAGTTTTTGGAGTTGTTTCTGGCTCTGAGTTTATCTCTAGATGCTGGAAGTCATAGCAATGATTACGAGTTGGTGAAAAAATTATAACCTATCGTGATCATCATAAGCCTTTGGCAGCCTTTTCCCCTGATAGCTTTGTCACCTGCCTTCTCAACTTGACCTTGCTTATTCGCAGTCTTAAAAGTACAGACGTATTTTCATGGTTGTATGGGTTCATGATGTATGCAAATTCTCACTATATTGTTGATAAAATATCGGCAATTTTTAAAAACTAGTAACTATAAAATATCTGGAAACAACGAAGACAGACGAACAAACTTATAGGTAGCAATATTTTTTGATTGATGAGTAAATAATTACATGTTCTTCAAACATATTGAACGACACACAGGTGGTCTACTAAGTTGGAATCTTTTCCAAGTAATATTCGAATGGATTGCTTAATTTTTGTCATAGCTCAAAACGGTGATGCATTGATCAATTTTCACGAGGAAAATTTTTTTATAAGATAAGGCTTAGAAAATAGTGATTCGTTCTGGAATATTTTCGTAATTTTTTTCCTTTTTTTCGAATTGAAAGGAACTGAAATGTACAATTACGTTCACGTGTGGTCCAGATTATGAGGAAATAGGAGGAAGTTGATTAGTAACGCATTATTACGAGATGATGCAAGAAACTTCACCTGTAGGGAAGATAATTGCTATATTAAAAATCTGTGACAGCAAATTGACCTTGGAAAATGTTTTTAAGAGAAAAGGCGATTAATGACTTTGGCTGAAGAATGTGATGTACACCATTTACTGCTTCAGGCGAGGATGTTGTAGTCACTAGAAATGGTAGAACTCCTTTAAAACCTTTGAGGTAAAGCATTATGTCACATTCATCTGTCGAAGAATCTTTATATAGCAAAAACTATGAACCAGATTACTGTATTAATTTATACAGTCACGGTAGCTAGTTATGTGATGTTAGGTAGTTATGGACGAAAATATCATTTTTAGATTAACTGAACTTTTATTGAACAAACAAGTGTAAATATATTAGTAAAGGATCTGGGAGCGTGTGGCAAAAAAATTAAATTCTTATATAGAAATCATAATTATAGCCCTACAGATGGGTTGGTTGTTTTCGGGTTTTATGGCGCAAGAGCCATATTTGGCCAAGCTGTGCCGAATACAAGCCAGACAACACAATGAGGGTGGGAAAAAAGCAAAAAGCAGAAGGGTAGGCGAGGGTAGAACAAATAGAGGGCAGATCACTCGGGTACCTTGGGGTTGAGGTGCCCGTACACTCCTAAAGAAGATGTTCCCCTGAGGCCCCTACTCATGGAATATTACTAGTTTCGACATAGAAACATCTAAGCAAAGCTTCTGATATTACCATATAAGGAAGACAAAGATGCCAGATTTCTGATATTTCCGTCTTATAAGGTACTTATGTTTGAAGTGGGTGGGGCATATGCGTTCGTGGGGTGAGTCCAGTTAATATAAAACGTGTTTGTGGTTGACCCTCATGGTGGTTGTCTGGACGAGGTATCTTTTCATTACCAAAACTGACAAGATCTTGATGGACGAGATGTCTAGTCATTAGAAGAAAACTGACCAGATCTTGATCTCGTCATCATCAAAAAATCGGCAAAATCTTGATGACGAGATATCTCGTCATGAGCAAAATTGATCATATCTTGATAGACGAGATATCTCGTCGAAACCATTTGGACCATTTTTGTCTCACCTTAAAAGACTGTTTATCTGAGTGGTTGTACACCTACTTGCATTTCTCACTTAATTCTCAAGTTAGAAGTATGTAAACTGATTGCTCTCCAAGTATAAAATGCTTCATTGGCTGTTAACCAGTTCGAATAAGACTCAAAATAAGGTACACAAAAGCCACAAAAATTTTATATGAACTATTTATTTATAGTTCTCAATTTTTTTTCGTTTATTCAATTGTACACAAATTTGCGTAAAGAATATTAAAGTAACTCTTTTATATAGTTGCGTACTTAAAATATTTGGGAGTCTATTGTTGTAGTGTTTTATTTTATTTTTTTATTTGTTTCACTTTTTGTGTTTTCTTACTTTTCTTTTTTTAAGTTTCTGTTTCGTTTTTCCTTCAAGTTTTTTTCAATTTTGTTCTTATTTTCTTGTCTTTTCTACCTTTACTTTAGAAATTTCATTGAATTCTTCTGTGATTTGTAATGAGTTGATGATAAAGTTGATGGCATTAAATAGGTGTTCTTTTGTTGATTTTTAACGTTCTGTTCTTTTCGTTGTATAATGTTTTATGAATTACATATTCATAGTTCTCAACTTCTTGTCTTCATTTATACACACCCTTTGTATAAATTATATTCAACAGCTATACAATAGAAAAATAGGCGTCGAAGTATTTTGTATTTTTATGTTTTTCTTTTATTTGAAGTCTTTGTTTCTTTTTCTCAATTCCGAAAATTCTATTGAACTTATAATCTTGTAATTTGGTAGGTAGGTATTTTAATTAACGTCGCACTGCAGCAACACAACTGATTTGGTATGAGAAGTGAAGAAAAGTTTGATGCGATTCCGTAAATATATTTTTGTTTCGTTTTTTTATATTTTTTATTTTTATGTTCTTTTGTTGAATAATTTTTTTCGGATTCAACATTTTTCTTTTTAGGTTAAATTTTGTATGAGAAACCGCTTGATGATAAGTATTATTTCGGTTCAAAATTTTTAAATTTTTGTGTCTTTCAACTTCTTTATCCCTTCTGTCATACCTGAAAGATAAGAAATGCATTAAAGTGAATATCGCTAATTTCAACAAACTACGTTATTTTCCCACTGACTAGGTGGAAAACGATGGAGAAATTTAATTAACCTTTGTCATTATAGAATATAGTTCAGAGTATTTTAAACTAATAGATTAACCTGTTTTTTAGAAATGTAAATTTGAACGAAAAAGTGTTTCTTAAAATGAATGGGGCTGTTCATTCTATACTTTAAAAAATTAAAAAATCGATTTTGCTGGAACTAAGAAAAGCTGATTTGCAGGATACTGAGCCTGCGATTCATACTCATCGTTTGGGTTTACCATACAATCCGATACGACAAAAGCTTATAAGCTAAAAGATTCCCATACACTTGATGAATCGTTTACAATTTACCTATTCTCGATTAATTGAGAAAATGTAAACCACTTAGTTACAAAATCAACAATTTGGCAAAACTCAAGAACATACCGGTCGTACATCAAGGTCATACCGGTCCATCGCCGAATTGGCGACTAAAAGTTTCGTCGCCAAACAGCTTTAAGGAGACGAAACAGCCTATGACGGTAACCACATTACAAAATCATCGCTTATCAACGATGGAACCGTGTTCTTGAATCTAACCAAAAATTTAACTTCAAAACGAAGGGCTTGTAGAAGCACTGCTAATCCTTTTTGACACAGATTACATTTTGGAGAGCAAAGGCTAAGAAAATAATATATAAAAAGGTCTAGTGGCTCTTAAATCTTTCAAGAAAAACAGTAATTTAATTGTAAAGCTTAAGAGATTTTATAAAAGTATGCTTTTCTTGGCAGCATGTAGTGTTTACTTAGAAATGCATTTTCAGTTCTACAGTACATGGCTTAAAAGTGTAAGCTGACGTAAAATAGAATGACAGGATTTAGAAAAAAATTAATAATGTGCCGTTTACTAAACGTTGATTTATGTGAAAAATTAATATATGTAATCGCAATTTATTTTCCACTTTCGTCTTTCTACTCCACTTCATTACGCTTTCCTATCTGGTGTTTTCCTTCTCTTTCGCGACAGTCATCTTCCACTCTCCCCATTCCAAAACTAGAAATAAATTTTTCAATTTGCTTTTTACAATAACTTTTTCTGCGTTGTTTAAGCATATATGCAGCTTCTTTGATTTGAAGTAAACAGAATATTTTGAGAACAGACATATCAACTGCTTAGGATCGGAAACATATTTATTAGGACGACCCCAGGGCGATTCGGTACAGCTTTGGTACAGCAACCCCGATTTATTAAGATTATGGCAACCTCGCGATTATTTTAATCTTTTATTAATTTTTGTAAATCATTATCTTTTTGATTTGACCATGCCTAAATAACTTTAATTTTTTATGTGATCCTTTATAACATTTATATTACATAGCCTGATTCCATAAGACTTAAAACTAATAAATTATTTAACTTGGAAAAACTTCTATAACAATATTTCAGAAAAAGCAAAGATTTTTCAATTAGGTAAACGCTACCTTGTGTTGATTTTTTCCTCTTGTTTTAAATTTTTCTTTAATTTTTTAATTGTTTTCCGCTAAGCCTAAAACAGTGCTTTTTTTCTATGCAATTCTTCCTTGGCGACATAAAAAGCACGCCAAAAGCGTTGCCACAAGAATGTCTTTATATCAAAGCTGTACCGGCGATTCATTTGCCTCAATACAAATTTGTCAAATGGCCTGGTTAAGTAGAAGCAACAGCAATCCTATAGGTCCAAGTTATGATTAGAAAGATGTAATCGATTGCTAGTATGGAAAGCATATTCTGGATTCTAACCCATATACAATACCGATTTTCATTATTGCAGATACAATATCTTTCAAATTAGGAAAACTGATAAGATAATTGTCTTACCTCATTGACCCGGGTGAGAAGCAGTCTTCATGGCTGTCAAACTATCTGAAACTCACGATCCTTTCTAAAACATCCGTCAAAGAACAAGAGACGATTTCCAGAATTTTTAAAATTCTATATTCGAACAGAACAAAACATAAATATTTCAGACGCACAAGAAAATACAACCGTTACACAAAATCACTATCGAAGCATTGTCTCTTTTGACTCGTGAATACGTCCTTAAAATCGGAGCTGTATTGAGGTTCATGCATGAAAAGTCGAGCATTACAAAAAAAAGTGAACAACTGTTTTGTCTTATGATTTCAGAAGAAATATTCAGAAGATAAGTATATCGTAGTGAATACAAAGGATGTCCGTATCTGACATGACCCTGTGCACTCAGTGACCCTGTGCACTGAGTGCACAGGGTCACTGAGCGCGGGGATGGGATCCACAATATGTCGATATTCTAAGGTGCTGGGAGAGCATTGGGTCTGTGTAACTTCGAATTACGTGGTGTGAGGACTGCATAAGTGGTGTTATTCGAAAGCTACCCAACTACGCTACAATCACAGGCCTTTAATCAATAAAATTATCCTTCAGTATTAATATCAAACTACACTTGAATTGTTCAAACTGTAAATTAATTGTTGAAAATTCACACAATAAACAAATGTTCAGACTTTCTTTGTCTGTTTAATTCATTTCACAACCCAACATCAGGTCCGAATATTCAAGTCAAAACTACGGTTTGTATCCTCGACACAACTTACCATTTTTTTTATCTTCCGTCTGCGCGCGCATACGGCAGGTTGGCATATCCGATATCGTAGGCTCACATTCGCGACAATTATTATTCCTATGCGAACAATTAATATTTCGTATCTGAACGACGGAGCATACACTTAAAAAAGAATTAGTATGAAAATCGTAAATACATTCCATAAAAACGTATGTTAATTTTAAAAAATGCACAGTTACACAGATGCAGACTTAATGATTTGAAAGCAATGTGTTTCATTTAATGCTAGTACATACTGTTGAAGGGATTAAAAATGAATATCCACAGTGTCTTCTAAATAGTTTCCAATCTCAACCATCATATCCACCAAGAATTTTGTAACAGACCATGAAAAATTCAACGTTTGATAAAAAGAAATTATTTTACTTTTCACAGTAAAAGACACGTATGCTACAGATCCAAATTAAAAATTTCATTCTGAAGGTAACAGTTTTGCAAGGAGACTCAACGAAGTAAGTACACTCATGTCCAAATTTATCTTTACATACCCAAAAATAATGATATTCCATGAAATATTCGATCGATGTAATCCATTTTTGCAGGGAATGTGTGAAAGACAAGCCTAATTAGTATTATCCAATCAAAAGTGCTCAAACGGTTTGTGATATACAAATCAAGGTGTTACGTCATCCGACGGTAAATCAAGCGCTTAGCGCAAAGTGAATATCTGAGTGAATTTCTGCAATACAGCGTTTGATTTCAGTTTGTAAGGACTCAAAACGGTTTGTTATGGCTCCGAAGTATCGTTTGGAAGAATCTGTGAAGCGGAGAATTATTGGTCGTTTAGAAGCAGGGCAGACAATCATGGAAGCAGCGAGATGTGTGAATATTTCAAGATAGACAGTCTCTACGCCGTGGAAACAATTTCAGAACTCTGGAACTGATGTAAGGAGGCCTGGACAAGGTCATAAACGAATAACAACTGCTTCTCAAGATTGATATCTGGCAATAACTGCCCGTCACAACAGGAAGTCTACTGCTCGGCAGTGAAGTTCAGAGGTTGCAGCCGCCACTGGAACTGTTGTATCACGGCAAACTGTATACAGAAGACTTATTGGAAAAGGCCTTTATGCCAGAAAGCCAAGGGTATGTGTTTCACTGTCTTCACAACAAAAGAGGGATCGCTTTAATTGGTGCAAAGAACATCAGAACTGGAGTGAATACCAATGGACCCATGTTCTCTTTACTGATGTGTCGAGGTTTAGTTTAACTTCTGATTCTAAACGTGTTTACATCAGGAGGGAGTCAGGAACGCGAAATCTTCCTTCGAACATTATGGAACGTGACCGTTTCGGTAGTGCAGGTGTGATGGTATGGGGAGGAATAATGATCGATGGACGTACGCTCCTACACGTTTTCAACAGCGGATCTGTGACCGGCCAGATATATCGGGATGAGGTCTTAGAACCTATGTAAGACTTTTCAGAGGTGCATATGGATCTGACTTTTTATTTATGGACGATAATGTTCGTCCACATCGAGCAAACCTCGTTGACGAATTCCTTGAAAGTGAAGCCATTGAGCGAATACCGTGGCTAGCAAAATCTGATCTGAACCCGGTAGAGAACTAATGGGACTACCTTGGAACAGCAGTTGCACGGAGACATCCTCCTAGAGATATAAATGCCCTGAAGACCGCATTGCTGGAGGAGTGGAACTTATTTCCCCAAACTGTGGTTAACAACATTATTGCCAGTATTAAAACACATTGTGATATGTGTGTACACGTCAGGGGAGATCACATTCCATATTAAATTCATAAGCCTTAATTTTTTTCTGAGTTATTCTTTTTTGTCTGAACTCTCCTTGTCACATATTATTGCCATTTTTATTGTTTCATGCTACACTTTTATATCGTATGCAGTGCTCTTAAAATTTTTCCTTTGTATTTATGGGTTATGATGTTATGTATCATTTCACACAAATTCATAAAATTATAGTTCACAATTTCTGAGAAATCCGTGATTTTATGCATGTAAAGATAATTTTGGACATGAGTGTTTATTGTTGGGAACATTGTTTCGCAAATCAACAGTGGAAAGCATTTGTTGTAAAATGTTATGTTCTGTTTCGAATATCTGTTGAATTTTTTCATTGTTCCCAAAAAAAGTAAAGTTACTTGTTAATAAGGGAGATGCTTGACTTAACTAAATAACTTAGTAAAATAACTTCTATGAACATTTATGAAACGAAATTATTTTACCTCTTATAGCACTGACTTGAGTACCAAAAGTGCTTGATAAAAATGTAGACTATGTAGACTAAGCATCTTAATGCTAATTTAAATTGCTTCTCCCGAAACTCCAATTAGTGAAATTGCAATATTGCAGATGAAATATTTCGATAATAAGTGTATGGTTTTTGTATTCAGTAGTGAGTGTGACATTTGGCTTTTGATTGGCCTGATATGTAGATTATCCAGTTAGACGGATTCATATATGAAAATGAAAGTTTGATTATCTTAACCCTTCAAGTGGTTTCGACGAGATACCTCGTCAAGATATTGCTGACTTTTTCTTGACGTCGAGATCAAGATCTGGTCAGTTTTCTTCTAATGACGAGATACCTCGCTGAGACAACTATCAGGACGGTAAAATTCCATCAGCTCACTACTCAAGCTTCATACCTTACATATCACTAGAAATTCGCCAATTTGGCGAATTTCTAGTGATTGCCAAATTTGTTATAAAATTATCACCACCTTTGGCGATAAACGGGAATCCGAAGGATACGGAGTTCAGTTCATACAGGCGTCCAAGATGATCATGAGCTCCCCTTCTCTGGGTGATACCCAGACAGGCCCACCTCGAAATAGGGAATTTCCCGAGAGGCTGGATCCCGTAGGAGTCCTGTAAGTCGTCCAATGGCGACATTACATAAGGCGAGTTTATTTCATACAGTAATTTAAATGTTTTCCCGATGAGAAAGACATTAAACTGTTACAGCTAAAAAATGAAATTTTCTGTTCCTCGTGATTCAACTGCAGCAGTTTTCTGTTGTAATCGAAAACAATGCTCGTCGAGGTTGAGTTAATCCGTCGAACAATGCTCGAACTCTAGAGACCTTGGTCCAGAAAAAGATGGTAGTAATGCGAGAAATCCCTGAAATATTTGATAAATAAGGGCGTAGCTATATCACACCTATATTTTAAAAGTATATATCATGGCAGTTGTTTAGAAATAATTCTCAATTTATAAATCTAATTAGTCCTAAAAGCATTTTTTGAGCATTATTACCTGCGTATTATAAAGCCAAGTACTTGCCTAATTTTGACTGAAATGAACAACTTTTAGTACCAATTAACTTTATTCTCTAAGACATTTGGTGCTTTTAATTCATCATCTGTAGTACCTTGAACTAACGTAAGGAAATGTCAAATGATTTCGAAGGCTTTAAGAACTTATTTTATTAGGCGGTGAAATAATTTCCTCATTTTCACTTTCTCGCTTTTTTTCTAAAAATTCTGTAGTTAAGTCTTTTATGTTGCCTGAGAAAGTAGTGCAACGTTTTCATCAATATCTATGTAGTCATTTATGTCAGGAATAGTATATCCATTCTCATTTGCGATTTCAAATAAATTCTGTAAAGTCAGAGATCTCATTTTCGACTTCATTTTGTTGGTAATCACACAAACCCTGTATGTTCAAAACCTTCCCCAAAAGTGATGAGTTATCCAAGGGTAGCATTTGAATGAGCAAAGAGTTAACGAGGGTTTAACGCTCCAAGTGTTTTGATGAGATATCTCGTCCAATATCTGGTAAATTTTGATAAATACAACATATCTCGTCGAGGCAAAACTACCCTTTTACTCCAAGTGGTATGAAGATCCAAGTAGGAAAAACAAATTGTCCCTTGCCTAAAGTGGTGGCAGTTTGGAACAAGTTTTTGCACCAGAGGTGGACCACTACAGAGCAGTTTTAGACGAAGATAAACCACCAGGAGAGTTAATTACATTACCGTCTATGAGAGCTATATGGGATTGAAAATAATTGACGATTTATCCTGGTGACAACTTATCAAGGTTTACTGTATTTGACAAAATGAACCCTTTTCCACAAGATGGCAATCGAAGAGGTGCGATTTACTTAAATTATGTTATTTGATTCATCGCCTAATTTATATTCCCCTCTTAGCAATTCGAAGTCTTCCTACAACTGAGGTCTGCAGATGATAATTTTCCCAGAGCGATCATCCAAGCCAGATCGTAACCGCATCGTATAACAAGTTATACTTACGACGAAAGAATGGTAAATGAAGTTGTATTTAGGAAGACTAGACAACAGCTGTGAGCAGGGATTCCATGAATGGGACTGTAAAAAGGCATTCTATGACACCACGTCACTGCGCTAAGCCGCCAAAAGCCGTGTTTTTAACTCGACGTCAGGTTTCGGGAATGCAAGCTGTGCGTTTTTACGACTCGCTTCCAAAATAACTGACATTGTAAATTGTCGGTGAGTCGTCAGAAGCTTGCACTGAGGAATGTGCTGGGGTGCTAATGGACTTTTGAGTTGTTCCTCTTGAACCCAGAAACGGGACCTTTGTGAGATAAGTACTTCTGGAGGCAGTAAATTCGTCTTATCTGGGACAGTCGTCCGTGTTTTAAACTTATAAATTTCGAGTGATTCGGATTGCCGGATGTTTTTGTTTCTTGTGTATTTTTATCCAATCTTATTCGCGAGATGATCATGCATTTCAAAAGAAGGCTTCATTCGAATACTCAAAATGCGGAGATAATTATTTTAAAAAATATGAAAGAACATCTTTCATTATTGAGAAACGATTAAAAGAAAAAGGAATATCTTTTAAAAGCGCGACGTATTTAGGTTCATTTGATTTCTGTTTAAAAGCTGAAGAATTTTTTAAGTTTTAACCCTCCTGGTGGTTGTGTCTTTACGAGGCACCTCATTATTAGCAAAACGACTAGCAGATCTTGATAGACAAGGTATTTCGTCATTAGAACAAAACTGACCAAATCTTGATATGGTCATAAAAAAAATCGGCAATATCTTGATTCCTGTATATCTCGTCATTAACAAAGTAAGTTAACTTGAAGGACGAAATATCTCGTCGAAACCACTTGGAGGGATAAAAACACTACCATCGAAGCAAGACGTGTTTTTACCCCTCCAAGCAAGACACAAGTCTCAGCAGGACGCGAGAAAGACTGCAACTTTGTCTACCAAAAACTACTCCGCGTTGGAGATAGATTACACTACTATACAGGTACTCCTAACTTAACGACCAACTTTTTGAATCATCACTCGTACTTAAACCAGCTCTCCAGTACGGGAAATCCCCTTTCTTAGTACAGGAGGTTTTCACACACACCTGCAAAACTGGAGCCGATGCCAACACCACCTGAGGATGTATTTTAATCAAATGGTGGATTTCACACATAGTCCGGTAAATGTAGCCGACGTTGAGCTGGACTAATCGAATGTCGGAATGTTTCTATAGCATATTCTATTAGTGATCAGTGCACCTTGCTTACATTGCACCTGTCATTTCCTGTTATGATTATTCAGTGACTACAAAGTTCTGGATAGTCCCCAACAGACAAGAGTTATCGACACCGTTTCCTTATTAAGAATAAATAAAAACAATTAACCATCCTGGTGGTTATCTTAACTAAGTGTTTCGTCATTAGCAAAACCATTAGCAGATCTTGATGGACGAGGTGTCTCGTTATTAGAAGAAAACTGACCAGATCTTGATCTCGTCATCATAAAGAAAAATCGGCAATATCTTGATAACGATATATCTCGTCCTTAGCAAAATTGATCAGATCTTGATGCACGAGGTATCTCGTTCAAACCACTAGGAGGGTTAAGCTGCTCGCTTGCCGATCAATTCATTTAACGACCTAGTCGTAAGAACGGAATTCGATTATTAAGTGAAGATTGCCTGTATCTAAGTTCTGTATTGTAAGTTAATTTTTGTAGTGGTAGCTAAGTGGCACCAAAACGCATTACATATTGGAGATAGGTTACACTGCTATTTGTAATACTGTGTTGTAAATTAATTTTTTGTAGTGGTGGCTTAGTTCACTATAAGTTAATATATATAACTATACAATCGAAAGCAAAATAATGGAAGACCTGTATTAGTAAAATGTTATAAATATATCGATTTATTAACTTGTAGCGCTAAACCTCATAAATCAGTAGTACTTAATATTACTGAGCCCAAATATATAAATAAGCTATTTACGTTGATTGGCAGAGGTTGGTTAAAATTCAAGTTAGGAACAAGAAAATTGTTAACATTTGTTTTAGTACCTACTAAATATACAATACACTTATATACTCAATTGATTTGTAAACTATTAAGAATATGCTAAAAGTAAATTTTGCCAGTTTATTCATCAATTTTATGTAATTGTCCTATGCCTTTTTCAATCCTCATAATTTATTTAGCTTTTATTCTGTTAGTTTCATGATAGCATAGTTTAAAAATATTTTCTTTGCAATATAAAATCAATAATGCTTTGATTCTATTTTTAAGAGGAATTCATCAATCCTCCAAATCCTTTAACTTTGATAAGTATATGTCCTTCAGAGATACAACATTGCTTGCATTTTCAAACCAGTGCATCGAGTTATATTTCATGTTGTCAGTTATCAGAAGAGACCTTCAGTAATAAATCATTTTTTCCCAGACAACCAGAAACATGTAACAACACTAGGGTGAGGCCCGTCTACATGTCAGGAAAGTAATTTACTTTCAACGAGCGAGAGTCAGGATCGTGATTCAGAGGTCATACACCATTGCATTTACCATATGATATGAACAAAAATCAAAATCCGACTTATCATACAAGACGGCAATCTAGCTATTATGCATATTATACGCCAAATTATAATACGTATATTTGCATGTGTTCTAATTAAATAGTGGATAGGAAGTTTAATTAACGTCTCATTGGAGCATCACTATTGGCGACAGCCGTGATCAATCCCAAAGAGATAGATCGGAGGACAACACCTCGTAAATTCGAACCACTGTCAGATGACGAGGTCAACGCCTGAGCTGGAATCCCACTCTCTAAACTTCCACACTACGCCAAAGTGAGGACATTTGAGGCTACGACAGATTAAACCTGCACATGTCTCCGTGTACTCAACGGTCTTTGCATCAAGTTTCGAACTCGCAACCCTCCGGTTTCTAATCCGATACTCTACCAACGACCCCCGTAATTAAATATCTCGACTACATTTCAAAAAGAAATAGCAACAATCGAACATTATATTTACAATTAGAAAAATCATTAGAAATGACATTAATATCAAGTTAGGTTGATGTAGCTTGACCTTTGGACCAAAACTATCAATCGATTATGTCACGGAACTTCGTTACAAATGAGTGTTATTAATAAAAGATACAGAATCTACATTTATATACGGCTCTTGCGATAAAGTTTAAATAGAAAATCAACTTCATCTACTTGATTTGTAAACCTCTCTAAGAATATTAGGACATATTCCTAAGTTTTCAATATTTCAGGCATGTAGAAATCGTATTCTACAGCCGAGCAGTTACTGTGAGTTGTACTGTGCTTCCACTTGCAGACACGTTGAGTTGTGAGTTTATTAAATGAATCAACGTTGAGTTGATTAATTTAAACTTTCTTTTTGGGGAACTAACATATATTATATATGTTGTGATTTTCCTGCCGTTTCGCCAACAGTGGATGTTTTATATTTACTAAATATCTCCGTTTGTCCGCAACCAGAGGGTTGCGGTTCGAAACTCAGTTCGAATACCGTAGTATACGTGGGGGGGGGGGGGTGCACGTTAAATCTGTCGTGGCCTCAAATGTCCTCACGTTGGTGTGGTATGGAAGTTTGAAGAGTGGGGTGCCAGCTCAGGTATTGTTCACGTCATCTGACCGTGGTTCAAAATTATGAAGTGTTGTTCTTGGATCTTTCCCTTCGGGGTGGAACCAGGACCGTCGCCAATAGCCCATTGCGTTGCTCCAGTGCGACATTAATTAACTACCTACCTACCTTCGTTTGTCCTCAACTTTCTCCGTCCTTTTAGTATTCGTAGAGCTTTTATATATTTTGAGATATAATAGGTCTTTCCTTTCGAAACCGGGGTACTGCCCTTAATTTGTGAGCGTCACGAAAAACGTTGATCACGAAAAATTTAATAACTTTAAAACTATAAATGATACATAAATGAACGATATCGCGTTCAATAGAGCATTAAACAAAGCATGTTACGAATACCCATTGAGCTTGCGTAGATCTCATGGGCTGATACATTCGCAGCACAAAGTTGAGTCACTAAAATGTGAGACGCCGCTCACATTAATTTAGTCTAGCACCGGCCTCTGGGCGAGCTCGAAGTTTGAGGTGTCATTTGTTTCGTCTCTTTTCGCTTTATAAATAGTAATATAAATGAAACCTAAATATTTAATACTTGTCTAAATATCGGATTTCGAAGTGTGGAAATTGAACATTTTTTTTTAAATGTCCAAGTATATGCATAATAAACACCAGAAGAATTGTAAGAAACGTTTACAGGAAGAAAGATCGAGAGATGAGGAATCCAAGAAGACCCAGATGTCTGATGCTGAGCTTCAACGGACTCGGCGGGAGCGCTTAAAAGTTGAGGAGTCGCACCGGCAAGGTGGACATATGGCTGTTACGAGTGCGCCAAGTACTTCTGCCGCTCAGTTCGACGCAAATAGCATATCTGATGATATAAACGTTTCATTATAGTGTGATGGAGTTGAACCCATGGAGGTAGGTAATGAACCATCAACATCAACAACGAGTGAACCAATTGTGATATATTTGCGGAGCAATGAATATGAGAGAATTTGGGTAACGCTAATAGACATTTTCGTGCTGTATTAAACAATGAATTTGGATATTAGTGTAATGTTTGTGATAGAATTTTGTTTGAGAAGGACCTGAAGCAGTCACGGAACAGCGAGTGATATCATTATTCCGCAACGCGTTACCTCAATCCAATATGAATAATTTCATGCTGTGTAGTCATTGTAGAACAAATTTATCAAAAAAAAAATACCACTGTTGTCAAAATCTAATAGCTTTCAATACCCACCGAAGCCAGAAACCTTATGTACATACTTTGTCATTTAATTTGTAGATGTTGTAAATTTGTACAAAGTGTTAGAAAAGTAGATATTTGTAATTTAAGATATGGCGGTACTGATGAAATGTTGCATTTGTATTCATTGTAACGAAATATGAACATTTGATGTGTGAAATTAAATGCTTTAAACTGTATTGTACTAAATTATTTCTTTCGCTCTCATTCGCCATGTGGCCGCACTGACGTATTCTACGCCTTAAACCTAGCGACCGTGGTCCGACACATCCCGGTCCGTTTTTCGTTATCAAAAAATACTTATCATTTAGCTACAACAGTAGATGTTTCTTTCGTTTGCCTTTGACTGGCTACGATTTCAACTCATTGGTATTTGTGTCTATTATCTGCTATGCGAAACTAAATTCTTTCTAAAGGTTCGACTCGACGTTCAAATACTCGACGAGATATCTCATCCTTAGAAAATTGATCAGATCATGGACGAGATCGTCAAAATACTTGGAAGGTTAAGTTCAAATAGTGGAAGAAACAAAGAAGAAAATTATATTAAGGAATTCCAAAAAATTCCAAGAACAATATTTTAAAAGATCAGTTTTTCTTTCTTCCTCGAACGAGAAACCAAGTTTCCGTTTGCAATGGTGTCCCAAAACTTTTGAATTTTAGATAGATTACACAGAAAGAATCGTCACAAAACTCGTACCATCTAGCTACAACCCTCCCTCTCTTCTTCATTCCTCAATAGCGAAGACTCGTACAAAAAACGATTCCGTTGTAAAAAAAAGGGAATGAATCTGCTACAATTGAATAATGATTCCCCCATTACAAAGCTTTTATTGAGGTTACCATACACCATTCCTGTCAATTTTGTTGTCATTCGGAAATCGCCAAGCGCTCGCCATATCGTCGCCAAGGTACGGGTTAGATTTTATTATGGAAGTAATGGTATAGATAATGGAATAGCAACAAACACAAAAGCAAACTGCAGAGTAAAATTTATGCTATGTTTATTTATGTTTAGTAATTTTCTGAAAAATGCATTGCGAAGGTATCTTTTATTTGTGTGATATACTTTATTTGTTTCGAATTCAAGCGTGTTTGCAAGAACTAAGGTTAGAAATCACTGAACTAAATTCATAAATCTAATTTGAAAATCAGGGTTTATTCTTTAACCTCAGCTCATTCTTTCAGTTTTACAGATTTGTTTGCAACAATTTCCATTATTTTCGATCCTGGTCAAAATATGACAATAAATCCAATTGGTGATAACCACCAAAGCATTTGTTGGTTCATATTTAGATGGATTTGTTTCGTTGATGACAGAGGACTCCTGATGCCCGGGCAATTGAACATTATTTGCAATGGCACTCACTATAAGGACAAATTTGTGAACAGCTTTGCGTTATCCTGATTCACCATGGGGTTTCACGTTGCATCTCACATACATACCACACATTATGATCCGTTTATAGCGAATCAACACATCATTTCAGACATCCGTGCTTTATTCTGTTTTCGAACCAGGAACCTTTCGACCCAGAAATCGGCTCCCGACCACTAGACCGCATGGGCTCAGAGACAAGATAAAGATACAACTTTAAGGATATGGAATACGCAATTAGCGGTCAAAATGAATCTTGGTGTAGAAAAAGTAATGATACAAGGCAATAGAATAAGCCCTCTAGAACCATGTCCTCCTCACCTCCCGTCCGGATCCAAAGGAAAACGGGGCCACGGAAGCCCAGTTGGAAGGTTCAATTCACGTCGCACTGGGGCAACACAACTAGCTATTGGCGACGGTCCTGGATCAATCCCGAGGGGAAAGTCCGAGGACAACATCACGTAATTTTGAACCACGGTCGGATGACGAAGCTCAGTTGGAAGAGCAACCGGTTCCGAGTTCGAAACTCGGTAAAGCCAAAGACCGTTAAATCTGTCGTGGCCTCAAATGTCTTCACGTTGGCTTGGTGTGGAAGTATGGAGAGTGGGGTAACAGCTCAGGTGTTGATCTCGTCATCTGACCATGGTTCAGATTTATGAGGCGTTGTCCTTGGATCTTTCCGTTAGGGATTGATTCCGGACCTTCGTCAATACCCCGTTATGTTGCTACAGTGCGACTTTAACTAACTACCTATCAAAAGAAAACAGGCCCCAGTACAGATAGATGATGAGTTCAATTTGCCAGTTTAAATAAGGGGTGCCTGTACCAGTTCAGATGTCACCCCAAGTACAAGTTTAGATTATGAACTTTCGTTAAATTAAAATGCATACTTTTTTAAGTATGAATGTTTAATTTTCACACACGCAGATATTTTTCTTCTATTCTTTGCACACTTGTACAGGTTTATTATAAATACACTGAGAAAATGTTCACAATTGTTCAACAAAAGAAAAAGTATTGCACAAAACGTTTCACCTTTCTGGATCTAGGTAGTGGTACTGGTGACCTCCGCTTTGTGGGGAGCTTCCTGCCTAGAACCATAGTTGAGAATATAACTTCTTAGAAACTGATGAATGGTAGATTAAAACTGCTAATAACTATCAAAATCAAACATTAATGCCAATATCTAACAGTTTATAATAACCATTAAATTGAATTTCTAACAATTAGTGTTAGTTATGTGGGAGACCGCTATGTGAGGGTCCTTCCTGACTAGAATCATAGTTGAAGATATAACTTTTTAAAAATTGATTAATGATAGATTAAAACAGCTAATAACTATCAAAATCAACCATTAATGTCAATATCTAACAGTTTATAATAACCATTACAGTTAATTTTTGGCAATTAGTGTTAGTTATATGGGGACCGCTATGTAAGAGTTCCTTCCTGACCGAAACTATAGTTGAAGATATAACTTTAAAAAAATTGCTTAATGGTAGATTAAAACAGTCATTAATTAGATTAAAATCAACCGTCAAATCTGACAGTTTATAATAATCATTAAAATTAATTTCTTACAATTGGTGTTAATTATATGGGGTACAGCTTTGAAAGAATCCTTCCTGACCAAAACTATAGTTGGAGATATAACTTTCACAAAATTGCTAAATGATATATTAAAATAGTTAACTATTTTAAAATCAACCATTAATGTCAATATCTAACATTTTTTCGCATTAAATTTAATTTCTAACAAAAGTATCACTAACCGTTAACACTGTTATCGTAAAATAACAGCCTAGTTCAAACCATAGCGCCAAATTGGACAATAACGCAGCCAATGTTTATCCCCACAGATAACACGATGGAATCCTCCCCTGCCCTGTCACATAAAGAAATCGCTTTCTGACTCCTAGGATTCCGGAGCCTCCCAGAGGTCAATCCCGGTTCAAAAAACTCTTTTGTTTCCATAGTAAAAGATTCTCACTTCAAACCACGACACCATAAAACAATGACATTGACAGCGTCTGACACAGCGCTCTGATTGAGAGATTTTTTATACATTACTATGGCGCGTCCTTATAATAACACTTGACTGCACTGAGGATCTGGATTAAGAATTGTAATTCTTTACCACCTTGTACGGGCTCTGGTTTTCCTTGAAGCTTATCACTTTATTCGTGACTTATTTTATAAGAATGTTGTGAATGTTTTCTAGAATTTGAATTATCTTTTGCTAGCTGAATTACCCGGCGTTGCTCGGATTGAATTGTTTATAATTCATCTTAATATTACTCAATATTATTCCTATGGAAATTTCGAATTGTTTTTAGCCCCCTGCAGAGCCAGGACAAATCGAACGGGGTTAATATATATAAGCCTGTGTCCCGCAGAATTCTACAGGATGAATGTATCAAATTTAGCGTGAATTGGTCTAACTTTGATCGTATCAATACGCAATGTTATTACTATGAGGATTTCGAACTGTCTTTAGCCGCCTATACCATATCGACGATAAGAAAAGGATAACTTTCTATGAAAATAATCTTATATTATCATAAAAATTTACATTCCAATAAAAAGCTACAGTTTAAGAATGTACAGACGGGATACATAAACGATATGATACTGAGTGATTTTCAGCGCAACCGCATCCATCTGAGATTGCATCATACTCCAAGATTCCAAAAAACTCTCCAAGGTCATCTTGGGAGGCGATTCCTGTAGATGTTCTGATGTCATATGCACAGCTAGACTGGGAGAGAGCGCCCCAAGGACGTTACACCCCTCTGTACACCCAAGACAAATATAACGGGGGTTAATAAGCCTGAGGGGCCTACGTTACCCTCAGGGTTCCAAAGAATGAGTGTACCAAATTTGGTGCAGATTGGTCAAATGGTGTAGATTTGTAGAGAGCAGACAGACAGATGCCAACTCTGCTTTATATGTAAAGATTAATTAAGATTCCAGTCTCATTCACACAATTGCATTTCTTTCAGCTTGTGCTTAGTGATATGGACGAGAACTTTTTTGGAGTTGGCAGATGGAAAAACGTGCTGGTTTTCAACCCTCGAAGTTGGATTGTTAATCCTCCGAGGGTAAAGATATTTCCGAGTAGCATACAGTTTCTTTTTTCAAACACATGGACTAATTAACCACATCTATAATATGAAAGATTCTATTGGTCAAAACTGATAAGAAGTCAACTCGTATACAGTTCAAGACTTTGAACAAGTGTTAACAAATCTATTGCCCAATGATCCTTGAATTTATCCAATCAGAACTGGTACATTTTGAGTGTAAAACATTTAAGAGTTTGTATAGCTGGAGCATTGCTACTTAGTCTTCATGGTAGTTGTCTCGACCAGGTATCTCATCATCAGCAAAACTGACCAGATCTTAATGGACGAGATATCTCGTCATTAGAGGAAAACTGACCAGATCTTGATGGACGGGATATTTCGGCATTAGAAACAACTTTTTTATCAACTGACCAGATCTTGATCTGGTCAGTTGATAAAAAAAGGACACATGGGGAATAGTTTCTCTGGGTATTTTTGTGCGTGTATGCATTGACGTACAAAGATTTCGCAATTGAAATACTTTGAAAGTAATTTGCAGCAGCTTTGCAAATAAAACGAATTTGTTTTTAGTCGAATTTTGCTTTGTGCAATTTTAGTGGAGAAAATTATCCATCTTACTCTAGTTATAACAATCGGAAAACAAGAAATGAATGGTCCAAACTCTTTCCGTCTTCAAATACGAGAACGCCATGTGATTCCAGCATTTTGCAGTTGAGAAAAGAATTTGATTAATTTATCCTCTAATATTCAAGTAGGGTTAGAAATTTGAATGCAGTGTCTACGTTTACCAGCTTGTCTTCGAGGCTTTTAATGGTTGGAAAAACCAAAACAAATTTTAAAGAACGTGTGTGTGGAGGGATGGTTTATAATAAGATATTTTTACTGAATGCTATGGAGTTTATTTTCCTTGTCGATTACTCATCCTGTATGGCGGCTTTAAAAAGTCTTTCTATAACAATAACTCTTCTCAAAGGTACAAAATAAAATAACTATAAAATATTCCCTCATTCAAAAGCAATTCTCATAATATGATTCATCTATCTATCTTGCCCTATCTTTACAATATTTTTATCGCCACACTTCTTGACCTATATTACTCAGTTTCATTCTGTTCATCCTTCAGTTTCTCTTAGAAGAAACTTCAGTCTCGATCGTCCAAAACGTATGACTCATACAGGTCTCTTCCAAGTTTTGGAGTGAAAAGTGTGTCAACTTTTTTGGATGTATTGAATTCAGTTCTTTTGAAATGACGTTCTCTGATCCGAAGGCAACAAAAGGGTTATTCAGCTCACCTCACAGTTTTTAAGTACACTATTTGTTGCGCTTCGAGTGAGTATAACTTGAAACCTTAGTATAATATCGTAGGCTTATAAAAGGTACGAATTCTAAAATGCCAAATGTGAGGTATTTGCAGTAATAATTCCAGTTTTGAGTTTTGTTTACATTAAAAGGCATTAACCTTCCAAGTGGTTTCAAAGAGATACCTTGTCCATCGTTATCTGGTCTATTTTACTAATGACGAGATAACTCGTCGAGATAAAACTGGGGAATGAAGATCAAAGTAGGAAAAACAAACTGTCCCTTACCCAGAACTGGTGACAATTTCGAACAGGTTTTTGCATCAGAGGCGCTGACCACTAGAGGGCGGGTTTCGAAAGATAAACCATCAGGAGGCTTAAGGGCTCGTAATGTACCCTTCACACAAAATATTAAGTCATATTAGACAAAATATCGCTAGTCGAAAAAAAACAAAGCTAAATTCACCAATTTATCTTAAAAACACTTTTTGGACGTGGTATCTTTTCTTTGTAAGCCCACGATATAAATTGGCAATAATGTAAAAAAGAAAAACGGACAGGGTTGTGTCGGGACACGGTCGCTAGGTTTAAGGGGTAGAATACGTCAGTGCGGCCACATGGCGAATGAGAGCGAAAGAAATAATTTAGTACAATGCAGTTTAAAGCATTTAATTTTCACATTTCAACTGTTCATATTTCGCTACAATGAATACAAATGCAACATTTCATCAGTACCGCCATATCTTAAATTACAAATATCTACTTTTTTAACACTTTATACAAATTTACATTTACAAATTAAATGACAAAGTATGTACATAAGATTTCTGGCTTCGGTGGGTATTGAAAGCTATTAGATTTTGACAACGGTGGTATTTTTTTCTAAATAAATTTATTCTACAATGACTACACAGTATGAAATCATTCACATTGGACTGAGGTAACTCGTTGCGGAATAATGATATCACTCCACTGTTCCGTGACTGCTGAAGGGTCCTTCTCAAACCAAAGTCTATCACAAATATTACACGAATATCCAAATTCATTGTTTATGAATACAGCACGAAAATATCTATTAGCGTTATCACAATTGGTGCACTCGTTGTTGATGTTGATGGTTGTGGTTAATTACCTACCTCCATGGATTCAACTCCATCACTCTATAATGAAACGTTTATATCATCAGATATGCTATTTGCGTCGAACTGAGAGGCAGAAGTACTTGGCGCACTCGTAACAGCCATATGTCCACCTTGCCGGTGCGACTCCTCAACTTTCAAGCGCTCCCGCCGAGTCCGTTGAAGCTCAGCATCAGACATCTGGGTCTTCTTGGATTCCTCATCTCTCGATCTTTCTTCCTGTACACGTTTACTATAATTCTCCTGGTGTTTATTATGCATATATTCGGAAATTTATAAAAAATTGTGCAATTTCCACACTTTGAAATCCGATATTTAAACAAGCATTAAATATTTAGGTTTGATTTATATTATTATTTATAAAGCGAAAAGAGACGAAACAAATGACACCTCAAACTTCGTGCTCGCAAAGAGGAGGCCGGTGCTAGACTATTAATTCACGCGGCAGCTCACATTTTCGTGACTCATCTTTGCGCTGCGATTGCATCAGCCCATGAGGTCGACGCAAGCTCAATGGGTATTTCTAACATGTTTTGTTTAATGCTCTATTGAACGCGATATCGTTCATTTATGTATCATTTATAGTTTTAAAGTTATTAAATTTTTCGTGAGCAACGTTTTTCTTGACACTCACAAATTAAGCGCAGTACCCCGTTTCGAAAAGGAAGACATATTCTACGTCAAAACCATTATGTACTATATTTTAATTCAAATGAGTTTTTGATTTGCGATAAGAGTTTTTGATTTGTGAAAATTTATTACGTTTACATGTTGTTATTACATCGTTTTTCTAATTGTTATAGGGTTTATCAAATCAATTCAAATTAATATTTTTTGAATTTCCATGCCAACAATCAGTAAGAAATATCTGCTACTCATGGTATTTGTTATCCAGTGAAGCTTTGGTTTCAAAGCACATTTTTTATTCGTGTAATCCCCTATATAGGTAGGTATTTAGGTAAATAATCAACGTCCACTGGAGCTATTGGTGAGCAACGGGCTATTGGTGACGGTCCGGGATTAATCCTTAGGGGAAAGATCCGAGTACAACGCCTCGTAATTTTGAACCACTGTCAGATGACGAGGTCAACACCTAAGCTGGCACCTCACTCTCCAAATTTTCACACCACCCTGAAGTGAGGAAATTTGAGGCCACGACATATTTAACGTGCACCAGGCTCAATGTAACACGACGGTCTTCGACTGAGCTGAGTTTCCCGATTGTTAATCCGTTGTTCTTCCAACTGGCTATCACGGTTCCCTTTATCTTAGAAAACTGTAATGCTAAAATTTTCTGTTCGCAGAACTGAATCACTGCATCACCGAGTCCCGAAGGCCCCTACACTTGTTATTATTTCCCTCTTCAAGGACGGTTCTGATTAAGGGACCGTAAGCTAAGTACGACCCTCAGATGCATGACTGATAACTCCCTTCTAAACATCCCGTTCAAAATCTAATCTAGTGTCTGTCATGAGGAGGAACAAGAAACATGTGTATGAGGCTCTTGAGGGAGCAACTAAAAACAAGAAATGTTTCGGAGCGTTCAAATAAGTCAGGGCAGTCATAATTCTTATACTCTGTGCCAGTGAAAACAAATTATCACGACGAAATTTCTTATACAAATTTTTTTTATACCAATGATACAAATAAACACATTCTTGTGGCCAACGAAAATTATCTTCAGTCCAGTGCGTATTTCAACTGCGTAATCTGTACTCTATAAAACAATTGCTCGACGCTGTCTGTGTGTCTCTTCTGGTTATTGTTGGCGTTACATCTAACTGTTGGCTATCAGTAATGAATTTACGACGCCCTTCGGACATTCTACACGTAATTGGACGATTTTAGAGCGGTCGTAACATCGGGCTATGAGAAGTAGGCTGTTCTTGTCAACAAATCGCCCGTCATCTGGAACACACCCTGACTGCTGAAACACGGTGCTGGCAGCAGCGGGTCATTGAAGCTACACATGCACGGCCCAGAAGGACTAATACAAGGAAAGATGAGCTGATAGGGAGACAAGCTGAAACTGCTCCAAAAGCTCCTCAGTGATCATCCGACAATGCACATTGTCCTGTAGGATTACGGATCATTACCAGATGCCTGGTGAAGGCAAGATTGTATGCACGTCGCCTGTTAGGACATTCGCCTTTGACTGTCAAGATCATCGGCTGCGTCTGGAGTGGTGTGACCGAGAATTGTGGACAGATGTGGAATGATAGAGTGCCAAAACCTGCTTCTGCCTTAGGATAGATGATCACCGCCTTCGCGTGTGGCGGAGACCCGCCCAGAGCTTCCATTATCAGTTTGCTGTCAAGTGGCACATCTGTGACTTCTAGTGCAATGGTGAAGGAGTCACACCACTTACGACAGCCGGTGAGGTAGTTTGACAGCACAGCTATACTTCCAGCAGATCCTACAACCTGTTGTCTCGCCTTTCATGTTAAGTGTCCTAGGGGTTATATATCAACCCGGCAACATATGGCTCGCCTTACCGGGAGTGTTTCCGTGGTGTTAAAACTATTCCTTGGCCAGCGAGATCTGTCTCTCCCATTGGCCATGTCTCGGTTATACTAGATAGCCAATTGCTCCTTCTACTTAATATAAGGTATATAAAGCAGAAGTCTATCATTCTGCAGCTCTATGTGAAATATATAGAGCTACTGAACGACTGACATAATTTGTCACAGGATATCATAAGAATATATTTTACACTATGCCACGACGTACATCGTTATGCATCACCGTCAGAGGGAGCTTTATTAATTTGTGCCCTTACTGATGTAATTCTACAATAGAGTAATAAATAATGATAAAGAATTCTCCAGGTTTGCTATTGTGATACTTTCTTCATGTACATCACATTTGCTAAGTTTCTTTCCGATTGAACATTCGCTTCTGGGTGTTTCAAATTTCTGGAACAGAATGCTGTAACGGCAGCTAGAGAAACGATCACCACGACAACGTGGGAAAATGGAAAATCTTGTTGACTCAGGTGTCGAGAGGAAAAGCCCACACTCCATAACGACCACCCGAAAACATCTTAATGATTTCTTAACGACAGCCAGCCAGCAGGGGTCGGAAATCGCTGTGGTTTCAAAACAAAGGGCAGGCGCCTTTCTGTCGCTCTCTTCGACATCTCGAGACCAAGAAGACAGAGATAAATGATGATGAGTTTCCGACAGGGTTTGATGGTTCCCTTTCAAGTCCGCCGAAGTCTGTCGTAAAAGTTGAGGGGAAAGACCAACGTGAGACAGCCAATCAAGAACGTGAGAAATCTTCAACACCCAATCCAGCATCGACTAAAAGGCGGACCAGAAAGGAGGAGTCGATAAGCACCCAACATATAGAGAGTTTTTAGAGAGATCACGAGAGGAGAGACGAGAGGAGAGACGGAGACAGAGGATCACAGAGGATCAGAGAGCTTGGAGAGAGGCGGTCAACAGAGACCGTTTTTGGAGCTTGGTGAATATCCGTTCACTGTTGTGCATTTATCCCACCTTGGGATCCGATACTCGCCGGAGTATTTTAGTGAGAAAGGCTCGACCGTAGCCGTAAAGGAGAACCCTCCTAGAGATCCGTGTAACTGTTCATCCTAGTAGTGATCCTGTCCGGAAAGACTGAGATTTCCTGCCTTGGAACTCTGTACTCTTTCGAGTAATTTTGTGTTGAGAATAGGCTCACCCGTAGCCGTGCGTTAGACTTCCCCGAGCGAAATTGTGAGGCTCGCCAGCAGCCCTAAGCGCCTCGATAGAACTTTGGACCTTCCAAGGAAACTAATATTAATGAACTTTACATTCATTTTCCGACTTTTTGTACAAATTGTAAAATAAACCAATTTAGTCCAGAATCGGATATTTTCAATGGTAACTAGTCTAGCTACCCGTGAATCAAGACGTTACAATGCATATGGGCTGTTGAAAGGCATTGCTAAGCCTTACCTTACATGATCCAAAAGAACTTTCCTACGAAACTAAAACACCTGTAAGCTCAATTATGTTGGGATAAACTTAACCCTTCAAGTGATTCCAGCCAGATCAGATAAAATTTGCTAATGACGAGATATCTCGTCATCAAGAAATTTCCAATTTTTTATGACGACGAGGATAAAATCTGGCCAGTTTTTTTTCTAATGACGAGATATATCGTCCATCAAGATCTGGTCAGTTTCGCTAATGACTAGACACTTGAGACAAGCACCACGAGGGTTAATTCTAGTGACCTACCGCTAAACATAGGCTCACTAGGCCCCTAAACACTGACTTAATTTGCTTCGATAATAAATCAGAGCTGAATAACACTGAAAATCCACTTTCAACTTCACTCTCTAGACACCATCTCAATACCCAGAGCACTTCGGATCTGATTGCTTTAGACCAATTCACTTAGCAAAGAAAGCGAAAAACGGGGAAAAAACACGTTTCAATAGTTGCTTTATCCAGCGTCGGTGGGTAGTGGACCGTCATATGAGGAGTGGGAGCACTGGATGACAGTGAGTCTATTTATAACAAAGTAGTCTGGCTTGTCGCGAATGGGTGGTCTCGCCTGAAGATAAGGAGATATCTAAACATTATCGCAAGATAAGGAATCGAGTCTCAGCATTTACTGCTCCCTCTTTATATTCATTTCTAAAAATAACATCAGGATGATTTCAGTTATTCAAAATATCAGACTTTTAGAAAGAATTTCGCTAAATTGTGCTTGCTGGAAATGCAAATTAATATTCACCTGTAAATTCAGAATTGTTTTGCTTATTGAGTTAAATCAAATGATATGTTTATGAGAGGGATTTTCTATCAAGCTAAATGGTAGGTGGGGCGGCAGTGTTTCTGTCGTGATACGTATTTCCTGTACGTATTCTGAACGTGAAGTCACTCAGTTTTTTTTTCGAATACGATTTCACCCACTTCGCCAGTAAAAATTCGTAAAAATGAATTCCGAATTCATTTTTATTTGTTGAATGGTCAATATCTATTATATTAAATGCCAAGCGTCGCCAAAACTGAGATAAACTACATATTTCGTTTCCCTCGATTCATATCTTACGAGAGCATTGAACAGCAGAAGTAAAATCAGATGTGATCGACTTTAAAACTCATCCGCAACACAAAATGAAAGTAAAATCGATTGAAATTTTCGAAGTGTTTGTATGTTGGTAGTTATGATGGGGAATATTGTGGTAGAGAGAGAGAGAATATCATTCTCGTACACCAAAAAAAAACAGCGAGTAGGTACAGTCCCCACTGTACCGTAAGGTTTGGTTCGTGAATACTTTAGGGCGGAAAACCTGGTAAGTAGGTCGCTAATGAAATGAAGACGGCGGGTATTTGTTTGACATTTATTTATTTAGCCAGGTTTGGTGGATACATAACAGTGGTGTTAGAGTGTGGGCAATGCTTTGTATTCCCTGGCGACCTTACGGATGATGGGTCAGTGATAGCTAAAGTACGAGACAAACGGCATGGTGTCGATACTGATGTTCCTGACAAAGGTAAGGTCGATGGTGGTGTTTCCAGCGTGGTGGCAGCTCGTTAAATGGTCCCGACGTCGCCGTGTACGCGGGCCTGCTCGGTTTGCTCCTTCTTGCGTCTTCGGTAACCTCTAGATCTCTCCGCACTTGTCATAGGTTTCAGACTTCTTGGTATCATTTCGTTCGTATTGAACTGCTCTTTCAACCTGTTTATGTTTCATATGCCGCAATTGAAATTTAGTGTGATATTTTGGCTTCATAGTGAAATCTTCGACACATCGTCACTTTCCACTGCACACAATTTTTGATACAAATGGTTTAAACTGTCAACTAGTCAAATGCAATTGTAGAACTCGTCGATATCTTCAATTTAAGTACAAACTCGCCACGACCCGTCGATTAGAAGTGAAGTTACAGAGGTTAAACAGGCCAGCGTATGCCCGAAATGAGACTCATTTCCCCCACCACACTTTACAAAGGTCAAAGGGGAAGTGGATTAGAGTCGACCTGGTCGACGCGACCCACTTTCCTCTACATGATGGTAGGTCATTTATCCCCATAGGCTGATTCCCCCTGGAGTTATGGGGCTTTGAGATATCTACACTTTTCGTGACGCACAAGTTTCTGCCGATGACCTCCATACCGATTTTAAAGACGTATTCACGTCAAAACATCGAGTCGTAGGAGAGGCATATCAGTGTAAAACAAGCCAGACGGTCAGTGAAGATTTTACCTCTGCTGTCCAAATGCTCTCACCTCAAATATCGGGGTTTCTTAAAATGTAATTTATAGCCGTTTTGGCAAAGTTTGCCATTTAACCAGCGTTGACCAATCAACTATCTTGGTAGGTAGGTATTTTAATTAACATCACACTGGAGCAAAACAACGGGCTATTACAATCAACTATCATATCGTCGTTAGAGCAGAAACTAATTAACAGACAATTTTTATGAGACACTAAATGCTTATTATCATAGTGATGATACATACACTGGCATATTATAACCTGTATTTTTAAAATATATATAACTACGAAAATGCTTTTAACTTTTATTTTTTTGTCTAAAAAACTAATGGGGCCGCGGTGGACCGGTTGGAAGAGTAACGGATTAGCAACCGGAGGGTTGCGAGTTCGAATCCAACCAAAAGACCATCGTGTACAAAGGGGGCCGGTGCACGTTAAATCTTTTGAGGCCTGAAATGTCCGCACGTTGTGTGAAAGTTTGGAGACTTGGGTTCCAACTCAGGTATCGCCTCGTCATCTGACCGTGTTTCAAAATTACGTGGTATTGACCTGGGATCTTTCCCTTTGGGATTGATCTCAGACCGTCACCAATAGCCTATTGTGTTGCTTCAGTGTGACGTTAATTAAAATACCTACCTACCAAAAAACTAATGCGCAACAAACAGCTGTGCAGTAAAAAATAATTTTTGTCAGTTAAGTTTTTGCTCTAAGCCGACGATATATCAATTCTGAATTTATTCTTTCTGAATTTTTATTGGCGATATAGAAAAGATTGAAATCGTATTCACAAATCAAGTCAACTTCACATTCAAAATACGAACAGGAAAAAGTATCACAGCAGAAATACTATCGCTACATATATTTAGCTTGAGAGAAAATGCCTCTCACCAAAATTTGTATTATCTCTAGCTAATTAAACAGTTCTTAAAGATATCCTTAAGTTGTTTTCTTTCTTACCATAAGTTGTCTGTAAAAAAATCCTTTTTACAAGTAAGAAAAAAATGGCAAATCCTGTAGTTTCCCCGACGCAATTTTCTTGGAAGTAAAGATATAAATCAGAGTCGTATAAAATAATGTCTTGTAAAAGAACCAAGAACGCAAATAAATCCATCAGCCTTTGTTCTGCCAAAACTGGATTCAGTGTTATATGTAGCTGCATGTTTTCTTTGCCAATACCTGAAGTGAAAATCTGAAATAAAATCATAACAGAATTAACTTTATGCAAATCGACACGGACAAAATAATGACACACAAAGATGTAAGTCACTGCTCGGATGCCGTGGGCATCTGACTTTATGTTCATTCAGAATGAAAAAATCTCAAAAGTTGAAAATTAGATGGAGAAACTTTCATATCTGTGGGGCATAAATCTATGGCCCACACCTTGAAAAGGTCACTGATGCCGAAATACCTGGTCGCCCATGACTATGAGGACCCGGGAAATAGAAAATTTTTTGTACTGCAATGGCAATTTGTTTTCCAAGTTTAAAAAGTTATAAATATTTTTGTTTTATTTTAGATAGGTAGGTAGTTGGTGTTAATATCGCACTGGAGCAACAAAACGGACTATTGGCGACGGTCTGGGATCAATCTGGAAGAGAAAGATCCGAGGACAACACCCCGTAATTTTGAGCGACGGTCAGATGACGGGGTCAGCACCTGAGCTGGCAGCCTACTAGACTTCCACACCATGCCGGAGTGAGGACATTTGAGGCTCCGACAGATTTACCATGCACCAGCACACACGAACTGGACGGTCTTTGATTGGATCGAGTTTCCAACTCTCAACCCCCGTTTGCGAATCCGCGACTCTATCAACTGGGCTACCGTGAACCCCAAAGGAAAAGAGAAAATTTTGCATGTTTGCCCAATTTAAATGGGAATTTGGGATACACACATTTTTACTTCATGAAGAACTCGTTGACTAACATGACTCCGGGATCTGTTATCAATTCTGATACAGAGATTCAGTGTAGAGGTTCGGTTGATTCGAAACTCGAGCCAACCAAAAGACCGTCGTGTACATGGGGATTAGTTCAATCTGCCGTGGCCTCAACTGTTCTCTAGTTGACGGTTTTGTAGAAGTTTATAGAGTGGGGTGCCAGCTCAGGGCTTAATCTCGTCATCTGACTGTGGTTCAAAGTTGCAAAGTGTTGACCTTGTATCTTTCTCATCGGGATTGATCCCGGACCGTCGTCAATAGCCTATTGTGTTTCTCCAGTGTGGAGGAAATTCAACGTCCCACATATCTCTCTTCTTCAGGCAAGACATTTATCTGAATCAGTAAGATGGAATCTACAAATAAAGCCAAACGACAATATGGACTATTCTAGCTTTGGCATCTGAAGTGGAAACTATTCTGGGGACCTTTCTGAAATCTATTGATTGGTAATATTTTAATTCTCTGCTGTTTGAAGGGACGACACAGCCCCCTCCACCAAATTATTTGGCGGTGGCGCATGGGGTTGGGGTCTTTGAGAGTTGCTTCTCGTGCCAGAGTGAAATTTATAGGGCCCTTCGGGAATCATTTGCCTTCGTGTGTTTTGATTGACGTGATATGAAATCGGTAGGGCTTGTGGAGAAACACTTATCGAAAAACGATTAAAGGATTCTTGAGTAGGTTCACTCCATGAATATTTTATTTCGTCCTAAATACTATTTTGACAAATATCCTATTAGCTCGAGTCTTTTAGAACAGGTTGTAGAGCGCTGTCGTGCAGAAGGTTCTTGAGGGGGTGGACTGGAATGGAAGGGGAGGAAAAAAATTCCTTTTTTGAACAGGAGATTCTACTGTTCTATTTTGTGAATCGAAACTCCATTTGCGCGGAGTCGTAATTTATGGTATTAATAATAGATCTATCTTCTTTCTTCATTTCCAGAAAGCTGTTATTCTTTCGGACTTCATTTCCGCTCCCCAAGCACTATCTTGTAAACAACAACACAATTGTCCACGGATTCAGGAGATCAGGACATTATAAAAAAATTAACTCACAAAGTATCTCTACAGTTAGTGCCTGCACAATGTGGTGTGCCAGGAAAAGAAAAAGTGAACTTTTTGGCCAAAAAAGGGATGGATACATCCAAGAGCATCCCATCAATATCTCAGGGTGATGAGAATATATGCAGGTTAGTAATACATGACCTTGGGTACGTTCATTTGTAGAAAGGTGGTAACTCGTCAGAAGAAATTGCTGCCAAATGCAAAGTTATGTATGGCGACCGCTATAGGTATCGCCAACTAGTAATCACTGCCGTATCTTTTGACACCAAACTCGAAGCTAGAAACCACGCTGAAGACGTCAATTATAGTAATGCATTGTTTGTATTTAACCTGCCCCCTACGTTACTAGTAGACTCGTTCAAACCCACGGAACTCAATGCCAAATTGTCAGAGCAGAACTATATCCTAACAAAAAGTTCAAAATGGCATCAAGAGAGCGAAACTGAACAACGAAAAAACTCAACTGTCCTTCAAGAGCCCAATGAACTCCGAGTAAATCCAACAACATCCCATCTGTGTTTGTATCAGGGTAATGAGAATACATGAAGTGAGCTATAGACTACATCGCCGACAGAAATCTGAGCTCCTAATTAGCTATTTATTTAAAAGCTTTCTTCTTCGCAGGCCGCATTGCGTGATGAATGATTCTAGGACTCTTCGTGAGATTTTTGTTTCTGTCGCCGCCAGAGTATTAATAATGTGATGAGAGATGGAGTGGATTTTTTATTCCCCTTTGAAGAAATAAGAAATATATTCAGTGTGAAGCACGCTGGTGTGTCTTTTTGTACAAGGGGAAACTGGAAATGAAAGACATGGGATGAATAACCATGGGAAGAGGAAAGTCAACTGGACTCAAGGGACTTGCTCTCTTGCGTGAATGATTAGTTTACCAAGTGAACTGCAATTTAGTATCGTAAAATTTCTAGCTGTAGTGTAATGCTTTATGAATTCTTATACTAGAGGGAATTTATAGTCTCTAATAAACTTCCCAACTTCTTTATAAATTGGTAGCTCTAACAATTATTCTTCTGAAAAGAGACGTGTTAACATTTATTTTTTAATGTCGTTTCCTTAGCTATTTCTCCAGTGCGACGTTAATTAACTGCCCACCTGCCTTAGCTATTTTATTACTTTCTACTGGAGAAATATCTTAAGACTATGCTACGTCATCTGACTGTGGTTCAAATTTACGAGGCGTTATCTTTGGATCTTTCCCTTCCGGATTAATGCCGGACCGTCGCCAGTAGCCCGTTGTGTTGCTCCAATGCGACGTTAATTAACTACCTACCTGTACTCGTTTAATTATCTGAGGGGTTCACAGGGAAGCGGTAGCCCAGTTTGAAGAGCAACGGATTATCAACCGGAGGGTTGCGAGTTCGAAACTCGGTCCCGCCAAGACTGTCATGTACACGGGTGCTGGTGCACGTTAAATTTGTCATGGCTTCAAATGTCCTCATGTTGGTGTGGTGTGGAAGTTTGGAGTGTGGGGTTCCAGCTCAGGTGTTGTTCTCGTCATCTGACCGTTGTTCAAAATTACGAGGTGTTGTCCTCAGATCTTTCCCTTAGGGATTGATCCCGGACCATCTCCGATAGCCCGTTGTGTTGCTCCAGTGCGTTATTTCGTAGCTGCTCAATCCAATATTCTTACTAAAATCCGATAATTTAATCTGTACTTGATTTAAGTTGCTTGACCAGAGTCGAACCTTATATCTGCAATGAAAACGGAACATATGATGTAGGTAGGTAGTTAATTAACTTCGCACTGGAGCAACACAACGGGCTATTGGTCCGAGATCAATCCCGAAGGGAAAGATCAAAGGACAACGCTTGGTAATTTTTAACCACGGTGAGGTGACGAGACACCTGTGTGCTGGGACCTCACTCTCCAAATTTTCACGCCAACGTGAGGAACATGTGAGAAAACAAGTCTCAAAAGTCATATCCGTTTTTCCATGTAACATAATTTCTATTTTTGATGGATCTAGTTCTCTACTTTAGGGATAAGGAAATTATTTATGGGAAATTTTTTAACGTAAATTTTGTAGACGAATTTAAATTGCCCAATTCCAGGTATCAAAACTACTTTCTAATGTTTTTTATTTATCGTTTCATATTTGGTGAGATTCTCTGCACCTGGTTTAAATTTATTTCGAAATCTCCACTATCGATTTACATGTTAAACTCTCCCATCATCGTATTTTTAGCTCATATTTACCCAGGTTTTTGTCGCTAAATCGCTAAGACGAAAACTTAAACTCGTTGAAACTCGAGAGGTGGAGTAGAAAAAAATACTTCCCGACAAAACGGTTATTTTCGTGCAACTTTCTTACCGGCTTACACTGCCCCGAAAGGGTATATACTAAAATAGAATTCTTTAATCCTTTCTATAACGTCCTTTTCTGTAATCCGATTACCTTAAGGAGATGTTTAAAAAATGAAAATAAAGTGCTCGAATAAAATTCGAGTTTCTTATGCACTACAAAAAACGAAAAGGACGTAGGAGAATCAAATTACGAAAGAGGGTATTTTTTCTATATATAATACACACAGAATACACACACAAAAACACATAGAATTCATACGTAAAAATTCTAATCCCCATCAACATGCGTGCCGCGCACATTTTATCGGTAAAGTTGCAAAATCTGCTACATTGGAGTCTCCAAGCAAAATTTTGTCACCAATGAAAAATGGCACCTAAGTCGTGTGATTATTCGTATTATCGTGTACAGGTGGTGGTTGCACGTTAAATATGATGTGGCCTCAAGCATCCTGACATTGGCGTGGTGTGGAAGTTTAAAGAGTGGGGTTCCAGCTCAGGTATCCCTTCGGGATTGATCCCGAACCGTCGCCAATAGCCCGTTGTGTTGCTCCAGTGCGAGGTTAATTAACTACCTACCTACTTACGTAAACACACAAATCCCCATCAACATGCGTGATGTGCATATTTTTATCAGTAACGATACAAAATCTGCTACGTTGGGATCGTCAAGCAAAATTTTGTCGCCAATGAAAAATGGCACCTAAGTCGTGTGGTAATGGTAACTAATTAACGTCGCACCGAAGGACACAACGGGCTATTGGCGACTGCCTGGTTACTGGCTACTGTGGGATCAATCCCAAAGGGAAAGACCGAGGACAACGCCTCGTAATTTTGAATCACAGTCAGGTGACGAGGTCAACACCTGAGCTGGCACTCCGCTCTCCAAACTTCCATACCACACCAACGTAAGAAAATTTGATGCCACGACAGATTTAACGTGCAGCAGCCACCGTGTACACGACTGTCTTTGGCCTCCAGTTGCTAATCCGTTGCTCTTCCAACTATGCTACCGCGGCCCGGTTGGAATAGCCATGCAACGGAAAATGATATCTTAGTCGGTGATTATTCCTGTTATGGTGGGCAAGCAGTGGCTTTTTTCTGTCAAACTAAATGTATGCTGCGGTATTGTTTTTGTGACGGCTTTCTGGATGCATCACTTGAATTGTTTTACTAATGCCATTTCAGCACTTTGCCAATAAAAAGTACAAAGAATTTATGACAAAAGGCTAATTGGTCGACGCCAGTCAGATTCGTTAAATATCACCAAAACGGTGATAAATAACTTTAGGGTAACAGTAAGAAAAGTCGCTATGGTCCTGTCTCCTAGTCGCTTTTTCTATTTTTAAGTCAAAGTTGCGAAAATGCTAATTCAAAGATTCAACTATGAAAACAAAATATTCTAATGGTATTGGGCACATGAAAGAGTTACCTGTTCCCAACATTGAAAATATAACAAAATGGTTTAAAACAATTGGCATCAAATCGCTCGTACCTATTCACCATCTTACCCTTATCACCAGCATCAGAGCTAATGAAACAAAAGATACGATGCAAATGAAAATTAATTTCCTCCCATTCATTTCTGTTGCCATTTGTGGAAACCAAAATGAATAATCAATTTTACTTATGTTTTATAGGGTAAAATGTCCTGGTGATATTGTTTTGACGGCTAAACATAAAGTAAGGATTTATTTTAATATCATTCACCGTTTTGATTGAACTAAACTTCAACCTCAAATTCATTAAAAATGTTTAGTACTTAAGAAGTGTGTGCAAAAATAATTTTGTTTACATTATATTTTAATACATTATGCATTTTTTCATCAGAAGAAATAGTGAAGGTTCTTCCATTTAAAATTATTTATAAGAGCGATCAGAACAATAATGTAAGGAACCTGTTTTTAAGTTGCGTAATTCTTAATAACATAATTCCACCAAACATTCTCAGAAAAGGGGAAAGGATTAGTAATTTGGCATCCTTCTAGTAATCGTTAAGGATGCCGTTTCATATTCCATGCGTATTTAAGAAGCAGGTGCGAGTCTTAAAGACTGACAATTTTTTAGATTCGAAACTATTGTTCTAAACAGATAGGATTAGTCTTCATTGAATCTGCTAAATGAATTCGCGCAAAATGCATTCATTCTAAATCGCTATTTTTCAGTATTCAAATTTTATTGCAAAGATAATACAAGGTATTAGAAAACTTTCTTTTCAAATTTTAAAAGGAGTTTGGAACCCAAAATTGAACCATATCCATTCGGGAATGCAAGTCTGCAATCGCTACCTTCGGGTGCTGTACATGTTGCAGTTTTCACGGCAATCTATGCGTCGACTGCCAGGCGTGAGTTGTTATTAGTGGTCAAAACTTTGAGTGCTTACTGTGACCCCAAAACACGAAATTGATTGTTTAGTTATGTTTCACCTCCGATACGATATATTTAGAATCATTGGAATTCATGTGAACTTGCTTAAACGTCTCTATACACATCTATTCTTAAGCTCAACAGAGAAATCTATCTATGTTTATCTCACCGACCGATATATTTCTGCACGTTTAAATGTTTAATTTTGTTTTTCAAACTATCTAACTCTGTTACACAAGAACCATTTCCCACAGACCCTGACCAATAACATCCTCATTTCATCCCATACCGCGAACGGTACTATGGAACAAATATAGATCCAAGCACCATATCCTTCCTGGTGAGGGGAATTACAGGGGATTTACTGGGGATCACTCTCCCTTCCCTTCGTGGTCTTTGGAGGGATTTCCTGGGAAAGAGATCCACGTCCTGCATCCTTTGCCTTATGTTGACATAGATATTGCTTCATTTTAAGTTTTTGAAATTCCCGTTTTTTGAGTCATGAAGGAGGAAGGAACTTTGTTATATTGGCTTTAGAGCAAGGATTCAAGGTTCCAAGATGGCACGGGAGATGTATGAAACGGGAATAGTGAAATAAAACGGCGTTCTTGTAGTGAAGAAACTGCTTACGTAATGAGCATTGCAAACGATATGGTGCATTGCTTTTATTTCTTCTTCAATATTCTGGTTTTGCAGTATATTGGATGGTATAAAGTGAGGTTAAGTTATTACATTTTGATCGGCGTATTTCTGAAATATCTGGTTTTCTAAAGTTAAAAAAATTGACATTTTTAAACAGAATCTTAATTTTGAAGTCATTTGATGTAAACATTAAAGTACTTCAGACCTTCAAAGTTTCTCGAAGCATCTTATTTAACTTGTTACTTGTTCTGTATACCAAAGCTATGAAGTATTAGTGGCTAGAAATAAGATTCACCCTGTCAAGTTATGTAGATAAGAAGCAGCATTTTCAAGATTTAGAACTGGTCACGCCAAATCTATGAAATATGGGGCAGGAAGATGGATTTACCCTGACTCTCACATCTGTCAAAACAACTATATAACTAGTCCTGACTGCGTACTGCAGTATTTCGGGGTGCCATGGAAGGGCATTTGTAAAATGTTTGGGGTTCGTAAAAATGATGGAAGAGCTATTTCTTTGGCACGACACATTTATTGAATATCACATAACGGCAAACAAGAAGAATAATACAATACGACACACAAAAAGCGAAAACACAAGATGCTACATGCTTGACCACAAGTTCAACACTGATCAAATCGTTTATGGCTTAGTCTATTCGTGCGATTTTTCACACCGGAAGTACCACGGGTACTCATTACTTGTCCATGCAGAGGAATCATCGTATGAGTCAAGCGGGAAGGAATATCCCAACTTTACGGCATTCATAATGATCTGACTCTTTTTGGATATTTTTCACAGGGAAAACAATATGGAACCAATCTAATATTTACTTATACCGGTATAGGGAGAAAACTTGTTCTGTACAGACTTTACTTTGGTGAAATTAAAATTATAATGTTGGATGTGTATATGGAGGTAGCGTAACAGATCAGACAAGAGTACAACGTTATCCATCCTTCATCTTTTATTAAATGTTGACATTCAGGCTATTTAAAATTCCTGTACACTTTTAAGAAGAGGTAAGAAACACAAAATTAAGCCGCATTCATATAGGGATATATGTCCGCAAGAGCCACTGGATGTGTTGGAAGTTGCACCAATGTGCAGAAATGAAGGATATCAAGTTTGGGAACATTTCTATTAGCCCGATTTCACAATTTGACTATAGTTGTTAAAGTTTCACAGTAAGACCTCGAAGTTGCGACCACCAAAAGTAATACACTTCTGACAGTGACGACGAGTGGATCGCATTACTTACGCTTACTACCATCCTACAAATGGACTTTTCCAAGGCCATCTACCTTCTCACGGGATCCTCAATATAACAGTTTAACATCTTGCGCATCGCTTATGTCTCGGTGCTACTTTCATTTTCAACACTTTTATAACTAAAATTCTTGCATTACAGTATAGATATGGAAATACGTAAATACTACGTTGCCTAGTGAAAAACTAGGAAAACTGAAAGGGAACGAAGCCGCCAATCCCTCGGATAAGGAGGGAGGTTTAGATCCTTCACCCTCTTTCAGTAGACTTACCTATGAAGAAATTGTTTCCAAAATGAAAGTGTATGAGCAGAATTTTGAGAACTCTTCTGACTCATGACTACCTGCAGTCCGTCTACTGCAAAATCTCTGCAATCAGCCCACTGCCTCTCGGGATAAAATGGAGAACCTAATCCAGAATGCTCTCTCTAGGCTTTGCAGTGGACACTTGAAGCCAATGAAGATTGTGTAGCGTCAAGGTTCCCCTTCTTCGAAAATATCTCTCTTACGTGATTTCGCCATCGATGAGGGAAGAGTCTGGCAAGTTTATGACAGGATGGGGTAAAGGAATGTCTTGTAGTCCCGGTTTTTGGACTGTCGAGCGTCGTTAACAAGGTACGGGAGGTAGGTGACGTTGGGTTCTGGCCCCCTCTACAAGAGAACCGTTGGGTTTTTGGACGTGAACGGACGCAGAGCTGGTCTGCTCCAATGAAACCGCGAGATTGAAACCATTTTGTTTTTACTCATTTAGCCTCTAAATTGCCTTAAACTGTTAACTGTAAATACTATTAATCTAATTAAATATGCTGTGTGTTTGAAAGTTGTTTTGGCATGCCGAAAATCCACACTCGCCACTTAAATATATCTCACGAAGTTACAATTGGAATGGGTTACAAGCATTTTCCTTTGTGCTCTAAATCCAATTCATCTCAGGCCTAGCCCGAGCGCATCATCTCATGTCTTGGCTGTCCCTCAAGCCAGCTTCTTCACCACCTTGAGCAGGTTCTTGAGGGCCTCAAGTCCCACGGGACTCAATGTAATCTTTTACTTATGCCTTGTGAGATAAATAACTAAGCAGCAAAAACAAAAGCACTTACACATACAACTCAGATGAAATATTTAACATGAACTACTTTCACATCGATTCTGTGATAGATCTGACCCCGAATCGTACTTTACACGATTGACTCAACTGAAATCTGACCCAACATCACGATCCTTAATGAAATGCAAAATGCTTTACTTTGAGATCATCAATTCGGTTTCCCCTTAAACGATCATGACCATAATGTCAACAAACTTCCCTGTCCAAAGTCAACAAATCTTTCACAGCATAAAATATTTTCACATCAATTCTGTGATAGGTCTAAATGACGTACAATATTTTCAGAGAATGACTCAACTGAAATCTGACCCAACTCTACAATCCTTAATGAAATGCAAAATGCTTTACTTCGAGATCATCAATTCTGTTTCCCCCTCAAATGATCATGACCCCAGTCAACAAACCACCCGCTCCTTTTGAGTATCTTCCTCGCAACTTCCTCTCAGCCGACGTACATCTACGACTCAGATGACGATAAATCGATTAGAACTTCCGATTTAAATGCTTTTATCGGATGAACCTCCAAAGAATCGTTTCCAACCCTCCATAAATAACACCCCCGGCCGGCTCTACCCTTGTCAACTCCATGAATAGCATTTTCACACTCATGAATACGATCGAACGGTATCTCTTTCCAGAACCCATCCCCCGATTCCATTTTTCATGCTCCCCCTCTCGAAGAGAAAGTGTTCGCGGGGGTGGTGATCTGAAGTGAAGGGAGAGGAGTCATGAATCTTTCTTTTTCAATTGACCGGGGGATGGCGGGGGCGTGACCTAGGGGTGGTTGGTGTCCCCCCCCCCTCATCGCGGGGAGTGCTGCGGACGATTCATCAAGTGGGATCTCGGAGATGAGGATGGAGAGGACGAGCAACAGGCGGCTTGTTCCGAACTCGGTGGGGTTTCTGGGATCGTCAGCGTGACAGCACGTACGATCCGAGTGTTCTTTGAGTAATTAAGCCTCTTTTGAAAAGGCAAATGCTTATGTGAATACGCGACTTTTTTGTTTAGTAGGAATTTGCAAGTATAATGTAAGCTAACCGCATCGTGGAATTAATGACTGTAAGTCGAAGAGGAAAAGAGATGCATGTATACTGCCTTGCTAGTCAATCAGGCATCCCTAATGCATAGCGTTGTGTGATACATAACGTCACACAACGCTAGTGTACGGTAGTTGAATTAACATCGCACTGGCGCAACACAACGAACAATTTGCGATAGTCCGGGATCAACTCCGGAGGGTAGGTAGGTATTTTAATTAACGTCACACAGCAGCAACACAACGGGCTATTGGCGACGGTTCGGGACGAAACCCGAAGAGAAAGATCCGAGGAAAACACCACGTAATTTCGAACCACGGTCAGATGACGAGGTCACATCGTAGATGGCACCCCACTCTCAAAACTTCCACACCACGCCAACGTGAGGACATTTAAGGCCATGACAGATGTAACGTGCACCAGCCCCAGTGTACATGATGGTTTTTGGCTGAACCTAGTTCCGAACTTGCAATGAGAGAATATGGTACATTTAATGGGGATAAAAATATATACAATTCAGCATTTCTAGAGGATGCTAATCGAAGCTATAGATTTCTCTATTCGTATCCTAAGAAAATAGTATTGCAGTACTTCTCCAGTATTATGGTAGTATTATGGTCATACAGTATTGAGTCAAGCAAAGTTGCTTGTAATATTTGATTAATTCGATACAAAATCTCCAACTTAAAATAATTCATCCACGACCTTCTTGTTTTGTTTTCGTCTCACAGATTTTTTCTTCAATGTGTGGAATATTCTGTAAATTTCGGTATTTTAATAAAATTATAAGCAGTTAGTTTTAATAATACATAAATATATTAATAACACAAAATGTCATATAAATGTCACATATACTTAAGGAACTGGTTCTTAAAAATTTATGTGCATAGTGTGTTGCAGTATGTAAAATAAGTATAATTTCATCAATTCTTCCGTGTCAGGGCAAAAGGGGTTAAGGCTGACTTTTAATGGTTCGAAAGGAGTCAAGTGCATCATTATAAATTAAAAAATAATATATGCTTGAAATGAAAACTAAATGAATCTAACTTACGATTATTTGTATCATTTTATGAATGCAATTATTAGTGCTCATTGAATAAAGGAATTCATTGAATGAATACAATTATCTGTATTCATTTTATGTGTTTTTTTTCCTTCTTGAATAATTGTGAGAAAGTGAAATATTTAACTTAAGATTCTGAGCAGTAGCCATTTTGACGAAACCCCTTTTGCCCTGACACGGAAGAAATTTACCATACGAGATGTTGGATATTAAAAGGTTTGTTACATTTAGTAATGTTATTTTGAAAACATTGACCGCTGTTTTGAAAACACGTGATGACCAGTCAATACATGCCAGATTGACTCGATATTTCATTCTCTGTTCCGTACTTTTAGACCGAATAGACATGTTATTCCCGGATTACATTCATAATCCGTAAGATTTAAAATTAACGTTTATGCACCCACGGATTACAGGCGCCATTCACGGACTATTTACGTCGGGAGAAAAAAAAACACATCTTTTGTGCCCCAACAACGTTTGCGCAACCAGGGTTCCTTCTCTGGGGGACCACAAGCTGTTGCTGAAGTCCATCAGCAACAATGGAGCACATGGAGCTGGATGTGATACACGGTCCTCTGAGGAAATAGCGCACTTTCATGTTTTCTTTTGATGGACAAATGCAAGCGGCGACAAAAGGGGCTTTTGTGTTTGTGGAAATATCCTTCGGAGTGGGACTGCGGGGCAACAAAAGAAGTGCTGAAGACAGTGATGTGTTTCCAATGACGTTTCGTTTGCGACCACCCCGGGAGCTGTCGGATCAGATCGGAAACCGTTTGATGTGTAGATGTTTTTCTTTTTCGTTTCCTTCGTAGATGTGTATTTCTTTGGCTGATATAAGTGAGAATGTTTTTCCCATTCTTTTCTTTATCAAGTGACGGCACTTCACACTAAATTTTCGCGTTTGTGAATTTTATGTAATTTCCGGACGCTATTGTTGATGTTGTTTTCATTTCACAAACGGTATAAATGAGAATGATTTTTACCCATTCGTTTCTTCTTTATGGCTTCTCAAGTAACGCCTATTCATACAAAAGTTTTCACGCTTGTAAATTTTATAGTTTTAGTATGCCGGACGCGAAAATTGATGTTATTTTCATTTCAGTTTAGAGAGACATTTCGGTCATTTAAAAAAATAAAGGTGTTTCGTTTCATTTCAGTTTAGAGAGACATTTCGGTCATTTAAAAAAATAAAGGTGTTTCGTTTCATTTCAGTTTAGAGAGACATTTCGGTCATTTAAAAAAATAAAGGTGTTTCGTTTCATTGAGCTGATTTTGCATACATTAGCGGTGGACGCGGTAGTCCGGTTGGAAGTAGCGGATTAGCAACCGGAGGGTTCAAAGTCCCAAATTCGATTCAACCAAAGACCGTCGATTACGCGGGGTCTGGTGCACGTTAAATCTGTCGTGGCCTTAAATGTCTTCACGTTGGCTTGGTATGGAAGTTTAGAGAGTGGGGCCCCAGTTCAAGTGTTGACCTCGTCATATGACCGTGGTTCAAAATTACGAGGTGTTGTTCACGGATCTTTAGCTTCGGGATTGATCTCGGATTGTCGCCAATAGCCCGGTGTGTTGCTCCAGTGTGACGTTAATTAACTACCTACCTTTCCGCCGGACGTTATTCTTGGCGTTATTTTCATATTTTGGTCACTAACTCTCCTGATGGTTGTTTCGACGAGGTTGATCGTCAATAGCAAAACTGACCAGATCTTAATGGAAGATATACCTCGCCCATTGATATCTCCTCGTCTCTTACCATTAGAAGAAAACGGACCAGATCTTGATCTCGTCCTGATAAAAAATCGGCAATATCTTGATAACAAGAGAACTCGTCACTAGCGAAATTGATGAGATCTTGATTACGAGGTTTCTCGTTGAAACCACTTGGAGGGTTAATAAAGGTGTTATTTCGTCTCATTGAGCTGATTTTGTATATATCAGCTGATATATTTCATATTGTTTGTACTACTTAGCAGACGTCTATTCTCACTAATTTTACCCTGTTTGCAATTTAATAGATAGACGTTGCACTGGAGGAACAGCTATTGGCGTGGGTCCGGTATCACTTGTAGGAAGGTGGGTAGGTAGGTATTTTAATTAACGTCACACTGAAGCAGCACAATGGGCTATTGCAAAGTGTAAGATCCTAGAACAAAACCTCGTAATTATAAACCTCGGTTTGATGATGTGGTAAACACTTGAGTTTTTTTAATAAACATTTAAGTTTATCTGAATTGTCTCTGTTTCGTTTTGGTCTATGTTTCGCTTTGGTCTCTGTTTAGCTCTGAATTGTTTTTGTTTCACTCTATCCCCAAAGATTAGAATCTAACAAATTCTTCGCAATCTACTCAAACTCGAACTCTTTTCTCTTAATATAATTTCCAAGTCATCACCAAAAAACTCACCAGAACATAAGAAGACTAAATCTTGGTATCACTTCGGCTAGTCATAAAGTCCAAGTATGTACCATGAGTATATCTGTGACAAATGCAGCTTTTAACTAAAACTATCCAATCATTGGTCTATCTCAAGAAGCATAGTAGACCAGAAGAGCCGAAGGTGTTATTCAAAATGAGTTTAAAACATTAAAGTGAAATTAAAAATCAATATAATAATAAGACTCAATTATGACAGAATATACATCAAACATTTAAATTACAGCTCCTGATAGCAATTTTTTGAGCACTTAGTCAATAAATTCTGACCTTCTGAAGAAAAATATAGTGACATACAGAAAAGCTCTAATACAATACAGGAGATATTTCAAGCCTGAAATTCAAAATCCAAAAATCCAGCCTGAGAAAATCATGATTGCTTGAGTTTTATGACCCTAGGTGCGGCGAACACAAAACAGACAATTTCAATTAATGGACATAAAAAAAGAAGGTTTTACAGACACATAAGAGATAATAGCTCTTTGTGTTGCCCTGTGCGATATAAATTCCACTATCTACCAGGATCATGTGACCAAAACTAGTAGCAACACAACCCTTCGACCCGAACATTCAACATCTGATTGGGCCATAAGACGGGAGAAGATGTCCATCCATTGATTCATCATCTGATTGGTCCGCGCGACATGACATTATAGTAGACTTTTGCGATTTCACCACTTTCGTCACCACTCTATAGAAATTCGCATTCACACACCTACCCTGTCATAAGATGTTATATTGACAAACAAGGCGATAAGATGCCAAATCGGCCAACCCAGAAAATTTTTCAAGGCAGTCACGGGACTAGTAATCGACATGTTGGTCACACTTTTTGAAGCTTCTTTCAATAACAATGCGCAGTCTACTTATATGTCACGTCTATGTGGCTGCTATGTCTCTGGGCCACTAAGTCACCACGACTCCGGAACAATCGTGCGCCTTTCTATGTTGATCGATGGATTCAATTTGGCAGGCATTTTTTCTCGCCGGGAAGGGTGAGAGAAAAAGGCCGAGAAGCAATTTCGAACAATCGAATCCGATTTCATTGGATGTTCGACGGAAATCCAGCTGGCCGGACATCAGGGGCGAATAGAAGATGACTTGGCACCTACCGCCGGGAATTCCACAAATTGCTTTTCGCTTTTACTTAGTTTCCACAACGTTCTGGGAACAACGGGATTCCGGACTGAGTTTGGCGATTTATCAACTTCTTTTGTTCGAAGAGCTCATCAAAGGGTAAAAAATAATCTTGACTGAGAAGCTAAGTTGATGGAAATTAAATATGGTGATTGATAGTCTGTGTACTGTATATTTAGATCCTTTTGTGGATTGATTACTTTTGTTTTGTGTAAAAGACAGAGATTTATTCCATTAGGGTAATAAAAGTAGAGTGAGCAATGGTAACCTTTCTATGTGCCCAGGATCATGTGACCAAAACTAGTAGTAACGTGACCCTAAAACTACTTTCGTTTGCGGGGTAGAACCTAATATTCATCATCTGATTGGTACATGGGACTAGAAAAGACGCCCATCCATTGATTTATCTTCTGATTGGTCTCCGTGACGATGAGTTCATCATTTCTGCCATTACACTATTAAAATGCGCATTCACCTCACTACTCTGTCATAAGATGTTATATCGCCAAACGAGGCTATGAGACGTCAAATTAATTTTTCACAGAGCACTCACGTGACTATTAGTCGACGTGTAGGTCAAACTTTTTGAAGCTCTTCTCAATCGCAATGCTCATAATACTTATATTTTACGTCTATAGTTTGGATGGTTACATTGGGTTTTACGGTGCATGAAACATATTTGAACTAGCTACACCAAACACAAGATATCAGTAATATTCATACACACACAATGAAAGTATTTTGGACATAGAAGAGAGAAATACACATAGGATATTTGGACTTTAGTGCAATGTTTATAGAAAAATAATTGTTTGTTTAAAGCTCAAGTGCCATATATGGTCAAGCTACGCAAAGCAATGTTTTCCCATCAAGTAAATGGGCATACACACACCAGGAAAGTATTTTACTGACACAGAAAAGAGAAATACACTCAGGATAGTTACAGAAATTGAACCACCACGCAGGCTGCTATTGCAGTGGGAAAATCCATGGAACCACAGTGAAATGCTCATTAATAAGCTCAAAATCAAATATTGAGAAAGCTTACATAACGCGTGTGTCAGAAAATTTTAAAAAATTGGAACAGAGGTATTTTGTATTATGATTCTTCAAGTGAGGTATTGCTTTATATCAGTAACGCTTTCGGCGTGTACGTCGATTACTTGACGTTGTCTTGTTTAAGGCGCATCCAAATATGACCCTTGCGCCATAAAACCCTACCCATCAACCACCTTTAAATGAGATGGGAATATTATAACTTTAGCCGTACTGGTCAAAACAGCCCCGACTCCAAGTTTGGTCCTTACGAATTGATTATTGGTACACATATTTGTTTATTGACTTGGTGAATGAAAAAAAATGCTCGAGAAGAGTTCGCCGTTTGAATGAAATATTTCAGTCGTCTGATGACTGAAGACTGATAAATTTAGAAGATAGAATTCAGTGATAAAAAAATATGAGCAATGAGAAAATAGAGTTAGATGTTAAAATATGTCGAATTGTCTTTCAAGTAAATGGGATGTAATTGAAGAGGACTTCTAGAAGTTCATTGTAGTAACATGACTGAAGTATGAAGTTTTTCTCACTGTATTGGAAATAAGAATAAACCCCAGTAAGAAGTACGTGAAATGCTGTTTCATATTTTTTGACTGGTTTTATTCCATTTGGCAGTGGTACGAAATGCACATATCAGGGCTTATATCAATTATAAGCGGATTTAAATAAGGCATGAAAAGTGAATAAAGGACACCGCCATCAATTGATATAAGGTAGGTATTTCAATTAACTTCGCACTGGAGCAACACAACGGGCTATTGGCGACGGTCTTTGGTTGGATTCGAACTCGCAACCCTCCGGTTTCTAATCCGTTACTCTTCCAACCGGGCTACCGCTACCCCAATTGATATAAGAAGAAATTTCAGAGCAGATGCTATGAGCGGATCTAGTATATTATATCATGTATATTATATTTTTATTTAATTCACCTAGTGGTAGTTTAGACGATGTATCTCGCCAAAAGCAAACCTGATCAGATCTTGATCTCGCCATCATCAAAAAATCGGAAATATCTTAACGACGAGATGTTTTGTCATTACTGAAATTGGTTAGATCTTGATGCACGAGATATCGCGTTGACAGAGACGTAACTAGGCTAGTTTCCACCCGGGGCAATAACTCGCCTTGGCGCCCCCCCCCCCACCGACCAACCAAACCAAAACCCTCCCCGACAACACCTGATATCGCCACCACACATTAATTCCATTAGTCCAAATTTTTTTATTAAACTTAGATGGTAAAGGCTTGATTTCAAAGGTGAATAGATTAATTTGCAGCAATTTCATTTTTAGTACAAAATAAATACCTAATTAATTCTAAGATATTTCATTGACAAATAATCTAAGAGTAGCATTTTTGGTATATTCTTTCATACTTATAATATCACTGCAAATGAAATGAAATGTTTATTAAATGATATCGGGATATGTGTGGGCTGCATCAAAATCAACAGACTGTTGCTTTAGAATAGGATATTTAATTATGATAAATACAGAGGCTGTTCGGACATTTTTTGAATGATTTTGATGAGCTGTAAAAAAATTGTATGCTACGAAATAATTTTATTTTCGTAGCAGTTAAATAGTTAAAGTATAACTTATCGTCTGCTAACTCAGAGTTTTGTTTACTTTCAAAATGGAGCTTTTAAATAAGCAATGGATGAAAAGCTGTTTCCGCTCTTTCCGAAGAGAATTATGCTTGTTCAAATATTCAAAAACGCTGTAAAAGTCATGTTTTTTTCTATATCTAAAGGTACTATGAGTAATATTATTAATGAGAAAGGAATAAACGCTTAAAAGTGGAAAAATACTTCCAAATACATATCCAAAAAAGAAAAGAATTTCTGAGAATATTTGTAAGGTAAGATCTTTAATTTCAAAAGAGAATCCGCCAAGTCAAAGGACTATTACAAAGTCATTAAAAGTTCAATTTCAACTGTAAATAAAATAATTAATAGTGATTTGAATCTTAAAAAGGCCAAAAAATACAATGTTCATCGTCTATCTCCACGACATATTGCAGAAAGCAGAACTCGCTGCAGAATTCTGTATGAGAAGCATTTAGCTGGAGAAAAATGGAAAAATGTTGTGACAATAGACGAGGCGTGGGTGTATTTAAAAGATTGCAATAAAAAAGAACAATTTATTATCATAAAAGAGGAGAAAAATCTTAAAACGTAGTCCAACTTTGTGTAACTTTAACTTTCTCTAAGAGATGTGAGAACTTTCTCTAAGAGATTTATGATTGTTGCCGGTTTTGCATATAAGGGAAAATTATGATAAATAAAAAGGAGGGGGAAATGTAAAAATCAACTCCCACATATTATCAAGACCCTATTTTATCTCCAATATTCAAAAAAGAAATACTATATCTTTACCCAAAGTGCCAACAATCAGTAGAACTACATCAGGATAAAGAAAGGAGCCACACACCTAAATCCACTATTAAATTCGTAGAAAAAATGGATCAAGAAACTGTTATCAAGTCAATAAATACCCTTTACTGATATTCCTGCTAAATCTCCAGATGTCTCACCCATGGACTTTTGTGCTTTTGGACTTTTAAAAAGAGAATTATAGAAACGTCGACCGAAAACCATTCAAGGATTTAGGAAAACTGGACCAAGAATTAATAATAACAGATTTTACTCAAGTTATTTTCTTGAGTATTATACTTAGACATTTTTCACAATCTCTTAATCTATTGACAAAATGTGAAAAAGATTAATTTAAACACAGAAAGCTTAACTTTACGGGCTTTTTCGGCTGAAAACATTTTTACAATGTCCTCAAAAGATAGCTTTGAAGCTAACTTGTGCTCTATTGATATGATGCTCAGGTTGAATTATTGTTAGTCGTTATATTGTCCTGTTAAGTTTCTGAGGTAATTTTTTATGATCTTTAGTTTGCTAAAACTCCTTTCATTTGAGGCGACTGAGACTGGTATTATGAGGAAAATTCTCAACACTGTCGTTATGTTGGTGGACGCGTCTTCAAGTCCGTTCTTGTATTTTAACGTCAGAAGACCTGATGGTGTAGCCGTTTTGATATTAGGACTTAAATCCAAGGCATGATACAAAAACTCTCCACTTCTATCGCCAGCAAATCCCTGTCTAAGTCTCCTTTATATGTGGTAGCTAACTCAAGTGCCTGGTTCTTCAATTCTTCTGCATTCATTGTTTCAAACCGAGCTCCATTGAGGAAACCAAATGAACTATTAATGCTTTGAATGACTTGAAACCTTTACCTCAGTACATTCAGAATCCGATCTATTATTTGTATAATCAATAATCTGAACTTTTTTCTTCTGAGAATTCATAGCTTTCAACTTCGCCCTTCTCATCAAACCTCCACTTCTTCCTTCCCCGTAATTCTTTAAAAAGAGGATCTAGGTTAAGCTTTCCTGCTATTTCTTCACACATTCTGCATTTAGCTCCTTTTATAGTTTTTGTAGTCTACTAATAAATTTTTCCTCATCATTTTTTATCATACGTAAATATATATAGTAAAAAAATACTCGGCCAATTTAGCGCCCCCCCCCCCAATTCGGCGCCCGGGGCAGATGCCCCGTCTGCCCCCCTCTAGTTACGTCTCTGCGCGTTGAAAACACTTGGAGGGTTAAATTTAATTGAATACCAATAAAATTTCATGGAATTATGAAAACAGATAAGCAGCCTATATTTAAAAAAAGATCATGATTAAACGCCACGAAAAAGTCCACTCCAAGACATTTAGACTTCAATGAAAGTTAAATTCGATTCCCTAGTCTGTATTCCCATCCACAGAGCACATTTCCAACAAACATGATCATATTAAATTCAAAATGGCAGCACAAAGCCCTAAATGTGAAATTGCCACCACTTAATGAAACTTTTCAATAAAAATATAGAAAGAGGGGTGCTGAAAACGTTTCATCGCTCTCGCGAGGCAGTTTAATCTATTTAATGGAGCACTTTTCCCAGCCCATTTTTATCTTAATGATCCACTTTGGTTATATAAGACCCCTTTTACCGAGTAGCATTAAAGGCATTTCCCAATCAATGGGATGATAGGGGAGAGAATGACTGCAATCTCGGCGACTCGTTTTCGGAATGTATCGTTCGTTTCGGTTTAATATTCGCAACAATTCGAAATGGACTTTCTGTGTAAAATTCAAATGGCGTGTGATCGTTGTGTGCTGCGATCGGGACTGAAGGCTCTGCTTCATGGTGTCACTCGAGATGTAAACAATTTGGTGGTGTCATATCTGGGTGAACGCTATTGTAATTGCAGAAAAATCATTAATTTTAAGAGGTTAAGAGATTTCTATGCACAGTGGTTCAAAATTATTATTGGGTTTGGGGTGGCTTGTAGTTTTCTAACTCGAAACAGCAAAATAAAAGTGCTCACAGAATCTGAAAGTAAAACAAAAATTATCACTTATTACACGAGGTATTGCTCGAGATGTAAACAATTTGGTGGAGTCATATCTGGGTAAACGCTATTGTAATTACAGAAAAATCGATAATTTGTAAGAGGTTAAAAGATTTCTATACACAGTGGTTCAAAATTATTATTGAGTTTGGTGTGGCTGGTAATTTTCTAACTAGAAATAGCAAAATAAAACTGCTTACATAATCTGGAAATGTAAAACGAAAAGTTTCAGTTTCATTTTAATTAATGAAGCACAGCGTTAACCCTCTGAACGTCAAGAGATTTCCCAGTTGTGCAGTATTTCTTTCACCCTGCATCACAGATTTAATGGCTAAATAACCACATCTGTTGGTAAGCGATTTGGTTCGCAACCTCGATGGCGCGTTCCGAGCGGTACAATCTGTTTTCTTCCCTGTTAGGAAGAGAAAGCGAACCCGGGTTGCGTTTCCCAAGTCTGTCACCTCCCTAAGAAAATAATACAATTTTGAGATGGTGCGTCTTGTAAATGGCGGTGGTCTACCGTCGAGCGCGATTCGGCGAACAGCGCTACCCAGTGTGACAGGAACTATTAGAAATGTACTCTCCCACCAGATCTCGCAGCTCAGGTCCCCCATGTGTAACCCACCATTAAAGAGTGCAAATTTCACCTTTCGTTTCCTCAGAACAGCATTTTTTGACTTCGTGTGAGTCACTTAAGTCGAAAGAAGCTTAAAGTATAATCAGAACAAAACTTAGAGACCTATCCAACCCAAACGAAGGGCAGAAACCAGTTGGTAGAATCCCTGATTGTTTAGGAGGAGCGTTAAACTAGAGGGTTTGCGATTTCGAAACTCGATCCAACCAAAAAGGATCGTAGTGAACGGAGGGTTTTTCGCGTTAAATCTACCGTGGCCTCAAATGTCCTCACGTTGGCGTGGTATCGAAGTTTGGAGAGCGGGGTGCCAGCTCAGGTGCTGACCTCGTCATCTGACCGTGATTCCAAATGACGAGGTGTTGTACTCGTATATTTCCCTTCAAGTACCTAGGTACCTTTCTTGTAAGCTAAAGCTGGCGTGGTGTGATAGTTTTGGGAGTGGGGTACCAGCTCAGGTGTTGACCTCGACATCTGACCGTGGCTCAAAACTATGAGATGTTGTCCTTGGATTTCACCCTTCAGGATTGATACCTGACAGCTCGTTGTGTTGCTCCAGTGCAAGGTAAACTCAAGTACCAGTTCCTTTCTTGTAAGCAAGTTGGTGAGGTGTGGAGGTTTGGAGAGTGGAGTGCTAGCGCAGGTGTTGACCTCATCATCTGACCATGACTCGAAATGACGAGGTATCCTTGGATCTCTCTCACTCTTCGGGATTAATACCGGGCCGTCGTGAATAATGGAGAGTGGAGTGCTAGCGCAGGTGTTGACCTCATCATCTGACCATGACTCGAAATGACGAGGTATCCTTGGATCTCTCTCACTCTTCGGGATTAATACCGGGCCGTCGTGAATAATGGAGAGTGGAGTGCTAGCGCAGGTGTTGACCTCATCATCTGACCATGACTCGAAATGACGAGGTATCCTTGGATCTCTCTCACTCTTCGGGATTAATACCGGGCCGTCGTGAATAATGCAGAGTGGAGTGCTAGCGCAGGTGTTGACCTCATCATCTGACCATGACTCGAAATGACGAGGTGTCCTTGGATCTCTCTCACTCTTCGGGATTAATACCGGGCCGTCGTGAATAATGGAGAGTGGAGTGCTAGCGCAGGTGTTGACCTCATCATCTGACCATGACTCGAAATGACGAGGTGTCCTTGGATCTCTCTCACTCTTCGGGATTAATACCGGGCCGTCGTGAATAACCCATGAGTTTCTTCAGTGCTAAGTAAATTCAACTCCCAACCAACCGAAATGAAAAAAAGCATGCATATAACAGAACATGAATTTCAATATTCCACTCTAATACGGCGGCTGAGCATCATGGCAATCCGAATGCGAGTCGATGTTAATTAAAGAACGAAAAGCAATTATTCTTTGCCACAACATGAAGCCTCTTCGGCAGCTTTCTTAAGTTAATTGCGACTCGATTTAATTATTGAACGGGTGCGAAAAGACTCCGCTCCGAAAGCTGGGGGAGTGGCTTTCAACTTGGCGTAGCAGGAAGAATTTAATTTAAATTTTAAGTAACATTCCTTTACGGTTGCCGGGTGGCAACGGATCCGTGGGTCCCCGCTTCTTTCGGATTCTGGAGGGTGGTCTTGTGTACGAGACGCACGGTTCTGATGAAATGAATGTTGGAACTCGTAATTTTGGATGGAAATGCAAAAACTGAATACGGTGCTTTTAGTTGTGACAATCTGGAATTGTTGGGAGCTATTTTTCTGGGCTTTTGTTTTCGATTTGTGAGGAAAGTGAATTGGTTTAAGAGCCCTTTTAAAGGTAGTGGAAGATCAGATACCTCAAATTCAATTCTCTCTGAAATTTTTTTTTGAATACTCAATTGACATTTACTGGAATGAGGATTTAAAGGTACTGAAAAAGATTTTTATGGTTTTATAAAATTAACTAGAACGCCACAAAATTCTTCTGTTTTTGGCTCTGAAAAATATGGTCTCGCTTTGTCCTAAAGTGCCACATTTAACCCTTGAATTTTGTTTCGAAATATTTGTCCCGTTTGTAAGAGATGGAAAAAGTAATTAATCGTAAATTAAAAGGTTTATTTTTCTAGCAGGATTAAATATTACATAGTAAGACAGTGCCTAAATTTTAATATAGCTGCAGGATCGCAGCTGATATTACTTGGAATCCGATTTTTACGTCTCAGTTTTTCTTTCGTAATGTGTACAGTTTTAAGACATTACTTTCATATGACTGTATTTTCAATGCTTGACCCCTGACCTCTACGGTATTTGTAACTAGAAGTGGGTCAACATTTGTGAAGGTATGTAGATAGTTAATTAACGTTGCACTGGAACAACACATCGGGCTATTGGTGACGTTCCGGGATCAATCCCGAATGGAAAGACCCAAGGACAATGCCTCATAATTTTGAACCACGGTCAGATGACGAGAACAACATCTGAGTTGGCACCACACTCTCCACACTTCCACACCACGCCAACGTGAGGACATTTGAGACTACGGCAGATTTAAGGTGCACCAACACCCATGTAGACGACGGTCTTTGACTGGACCAGGTTTCAAACTCGCAACCCTAATCCGTTGCAGTTCCAACTGGGCTACTGCGGCTCTGGACCCTCTGGGTGACAGAAAAATTGTTTGCAATTTTAAGAAAATATTTGCAATTTTAAGAAAATATTTTCTAATTCTTCCACTTTTACTAAGAGTGGACTTTTAAAAAAAACGTTTCCTTTTTTTACTTGCCTTTATTTACAATAAAAAAAAGATCGGGTGTCATCTTTAGTCTGCCTTATATCGTTAATAACTATTGTCCTCGTTGGTTCAGTTCACCTTAGAATTGAAAAACTTTAACATTCGAAATAAAAGTGTAAATGTGACACTTATTTTGGGACAGGTAGGTATTTTCATTAACGTCGCATTGGAGCAACACAAAGGGCTATTGGCGACGGTCCGGGATCAAACCCGAAGGGAAAGATACGAGGATAACACCACGTAATTTTGAATCACTGTCAGATGACGAGGTCAACATCTGACTGGCACCCCACTCTCCAAACTTCCACACCACACCAAAGTGAAGACATTTGAGGCCACAACAGATTTAACGGGCACCAGCACCCTGTACACGACGGTCTTTGGCTGGACCCAGTTTCGAACTTGCATCTCTTCAGTTGCTTCTAAATGGGCTACCGCGACCCTTATTAAAATAAGTAATATATGATAGATAACTTTCATGTTTTTGGTTTTGGCCCTTCCACAAGCCACAGTGAATCCATACGGCCCTTTGTCTTAACTAGTCTGAACATTCCTGGTTTAAAGGAGAGACCCACTGGAAAAATCCCTCCTTCACTTCACTTTTCTTCGAACCGAAATCCCGCGTTCCTTTTTAAAAAAAGAGGCGCAATAAAACAAGAAACAAATGGAGCCAGAAGTCGTTACGAAGTTGAATTCCTGGAATTCCAAAGCGCTCTTCAAAGCCAGTGGCATTCTCGATTCGAACTGTGAACAACTGTAGTCCATACATTCAGTTGCATCGCGAATGCGCTTGTAATGGGACTGCATTCCTCACTTCTGTACATGTCTCGCTTCTGTTCGAAGAGTTGAAAACTGCTACAGAATTAAATTTTTCTCCGGGTTAAAAAGATAACGACGAAATTCCACTCCCGGAATGGAGAACTGCGATAAAACATTGCGAGTCGTGCTTTTCAAAAACTGGACAAAAATATATCTCTTGGACGCAGTTTAATAAATAGCTTAGAAAGTAATATTTATTTGCTGGGCAGCATTGTTGCATTCTTTTTATCTTACTATGGATGAACTTTGCTGTATCATTTAATCACTTTTTATATTTATTATGCTTATACTATTTATCGCTGCATTGCATTTATATGTTTTTTTCGTATAAATGTATCATATTTTCCTTCTCTTTTTCAGTTGGTTAGGTATTACGACGCAAGGGCCATATTTCGCCAAGCTGCGCCAAACACGACAGAAGATTTTTAAGCTAAACCAAGCAAAACCAATATAAGATTCAGCAATTTACTATTTCAAGATAGAACAATGGATAGGTAGGTGAATTAATGTCACACTGGAGCAACACAGCGGGCTATTGGCGACGGTCCGGGATCAATCCCGAAGGGAAAGATCCGATCCTCGTCATCTGACCGCGGTTCAAAATTATGAGGTGGTATCCTCGGATCAATCCCGAAGGGAAAGATCCGAGGATACCACCTCATAATTTTGAACCGCGGTCAGATGACGAGGTCACACCTGAGCTGGCACCCCTCTCTCCAAACTTCCACACCATGCCAAAGTGAGGACATTTGAGGCCAAGACATATTTAACGTACACCCCCCCCCCAAATACATGACGGTCTTTGGTTAAATCTACACTGCTGGCCACCGTAAATGCAACACCCTGAAGGAAGCATGCAAATAATATGAAATTTACAACATGCATTAGCGGAGGTGAGATATGCAAATGATTAGAATTTCAGCGCAGACGCACATCACGCGCGCCTGTGGCGCCACTTCAAAGCGCTATTTAAGGCTTGGAGATTTCGACGATTTCAAGTACGGCAATTGTGTTTTTCTTGTGGTTTTTTCAAAAAACGATCAATTATGCCTCGTAGAAAACAGCGATCATCTTTTGATCAAGTATCCGAGTTCGACAGAGGAAGGATAGTGGCCTACCGAGATTGTGGATTATCTTTCAGGGAAATCGGTAGTCGTGTTGGACGAAACCAAACAACTGTAATGCGGATATGTGATCGTTGGATGCAGGAGGGTACGACGGACCGACGTGTTCGATCGCATCCACCTCAGTGCACCACTTCACGTGATGACAGGCATATTGTGCGTATGGCAGTGACGGATCGCTCAGCCACATCACGAACCATAGCACAGCACATTCAGTCTGTACCGCATCATCCAGTGTCTGCGCGTACCATTCGACGCCGTTTACAGCAGAGTGGTCTGTCCGCAAGACGTCCATTGCTTCGTCTACCCTTGACGCAGAACCACAGACGTTTCCGCCGCCAATGGTGCGATGAAAGAAGGATGTGGACGGCAGAATGGAATGAAATTGTCTTTACTGACGAGTCACGCTTCTGTCTGCAGCACCACGATGGTCGGATTCGAGTCTGGAGACACCGTGGAGAGAGGATGCTGAACAGCTGCGTTATGCACCGCCACACTGGTCCTGCACCGGGTATTATGGTATGGGGCGGTATTGGATATCACTCTCGCACTCCTCTAGTACGCATTGCCGGTACTTTAAACAGCCAGCCCTACATCTCCGAGGTGTTGGAGCCAGTTGTTCTTCCTTACCTTCAGGGCTTGCCCACAGCCATATTTCAACAGGATAATGCGCGACCACACGTGGCACGCATTGTCCAAGGGTTCTTCGTCAATCGCCAGATTGAATTGCTTCCCTGGCCAGCTCGCTCTCCCTACCTTTCGCCGATAGAAAACATGTGGTCCATGGTTGCTCAACGATTGACCCAGAATACATCCCCAGCTGCCACACCAGATCAACTTTGGCAACGTGTGGAAGCTGCTTGGTCTGCTGTACCCCAAGAACACATCCAAAGTCTCTTTGAATCAATGCCGAGGCGTGTGGCAGCGGTGATCCCCAACAATGGCGGCTACTCTGGCTACTGATTTTGGCAGGAACCACACTTCACAGAAGTCTATAAATTTAATCATTTGATACTTGGTCAACATGTTATCTACAAAATAAATTTTGTTGTGATATCTCTTGTCTTTCTTGGTGTTGCAATTTGGGTGGCCAGTAGTGTAGTTTCGAACTCACAACCTTCCGGCTAATTCGTTCTTCCAACCGGGCTACCGTGGGCCAGTAGGAGGAATGGAGAAGAGTTTGCTTGGATGTCACACACCGGAGTTTGTCTACGTGTTTACCAAAGACAGTAAATCCACGGGGAAAGAACAGATCACGGGTACCTTGGGTTTGTGAAGACTACGCACCTATAGGAGATGTGCCCGGAAGGTTCTTTTTTCGGAATTATTGCATTACTTTCGCTCTGTTTGTATTTATGTTTATTTGTCGTGTTTTGTACTTAGGTTAGCAGACCTCGTGGTATATGCCGTGAAGGACATAAAATGAAGGTCATCTTCTCAATTTGAAAAATATTGTTAAATTTATTGTTTTTACATTTGCCCCATTTTTTTTGAGAGACATAGACAGTATTGGTTATGGCTATGAAGAGCACATCTCGCAGTTTGAGAAAAACATTTATACAATTTTTGAAGTATCCTATTTATATGAGCTACTAGTTTATGAACTAACTCAGTGGCGGGGAAACTTTTCATGTTTGAAATCCGCATTAATTTGAATGTAATCAAATAAGGCCGCATTGAAGATACTTCAATTAGATATACTACTTTATTTTGTAAAAATGTAAAATCTATTTACTTAACAATTTCAAAAAATGAAAACTATTTGTTAATTTTTAAAGTTAACTATTCCGTTAGCTTGACTTTGTTGTGTCTGATTTTTGCTGGAAAGCATTTGAAGGTATTTTAATTAAAGTCGCACTGGAGCAACACAGCGGCGGGCCATTGACGACGGTCTGGGATCGATCCCCAAGGAAAAGATCCGGGTACAACACCACGTAATTTTGAATCACGGTCAGATGACGAGGTAACACCTTATGGAAAGCATTTGAATATTTCGATGTAGCATGAAGGTCAGCAGTTTCTGTTGATCCTCTAGATCAGGGGTCTCCAAACTACGGCCCGCGGGCCAGACCCGGCACGCGGAAACCCGGCAAATGCAGCATGCAATATACATTTATATATATGTGTATATATGTATATATGTGTGTATATATATACGTATATATATGTATATATATATATGTATGTATATATATGTGTGTGTGCGTGTGTGTGTGTGTGTTGTTGGCCCTCCTGACTTCCAGGATTTTTCAATCTGGCCTTCAAGTGAAAAAGTTTGGAGACCGCTGCTCTAGATGGTTAACCGTCATTTGTGACCTTAAGGGCATTTTGATTTGGGTTAGGTAGGAGAATATAAATTCGCAACAGTAAGTGGTTTAAAAGCAAGAAAGCATTTTTAGGGAATTTTGTTGAAGGCAGGGTATTGTAATACAATTTTCCATTTTCAATTGACTCTTAGCATCAAACTATGACTTTAAAATGTCATCTACTGAGAGTTCGATCAATTCTATCTGCAGTCCTTAGGTGCTTTGATGACATCAACTAGGTGAGGCTGAAATGCTAATTTGAGTGTTATATTACTCTCAGTCAAGGAACTTTTTATTGTATTCTCTAATAAACCCTCCAAGTGGTTCGATGAGATATCTGATCCATCAAGATCTGACCATTTCCGCTAATTACGTTAAATCTCGTCATCAAAGTATTGCCAATTATTTTATGATGCCTGAATCAAGATCTAGTCAATTTCTTTTCTAATGACGAGATATCTCGTCCATCAAGATCTGATCATTTTTGCTTAATGACGAGATACCTCGTCGAGACAACCACCAGGAGCGTTAATAGGTCAATAACAGCGTGGGTATTCTTCAAATGATATTCCCGTATGTAATGCTGATCGTCAATGACCTTTGCTAACTGGGAGAAATTTTCATCTGAAATTTCTTTTTGAAGTGTTTTGAAAAATATATAGCTATTTTATAAATGCTGGGAATTTTTGTGATATATAAGACGAACGAAAATGTATTAATAAAATAAACGGAATTGTTCTGTAAAATTTTGATTCAATAAAATCCCGCACTTCTGGACCTAGAAGGCCATAGGTTCACCATACCTAAACTATTTCATCCCCATATTGTGGATTACTACCAAAAGCTGTACTATCAATCATTTCGAAACCTAACTCACCTTTTTGTATTACATTATTTCGAGAGTGGTAGTAATGTACATTCTCTAAAAAGGTCTGCAAACGAAATATCCATATAAATGCTACTCTATTACTTGTAATAGTAGTTGTAATTAATTAACGTCGCACTGAAACAAGAAAACGGGCTATTGGCGATGGTCCGGGAACAATCCCCCAAGGGAAAGATTCGAGGAAAACACCACGTAATTTTGAACCGCGGTCAGATGACGAGGTCAACACCTGAGCTGATTCTCCACTCTCCAAACTTCAACACCACGCCACCATGAGGACATCTGAGGCCACAACAGATTTAACGTGCACCGGCCTCAGATACATGATGGTCTTTGGTTGGACCTAGTTTCGAACTCACAACGCTCCGATTGCCAATCAATTACTCTTCCCCAACCGGGATACCGCGACCCCGTTACTCTATTACAAATTTCATTATTATAAGTCGAATTAATCGATAACTATGCCATTATATCTTTAATCATATTTTAAATTTATTTTAAAAAATTATTTTATTGAAGCTATTATTTAGTAAACTTTATTTTCATAGCCGAAAAAGTTTGAAGAAAAAATTAAGTTGCTCGTTTTTGCAACAGATGTAATTTTGGACAAAGGTAAACTCGCCGTAAAATAAAATTTTGTTTTACAAAATTTAAAAACTATGGTAATTTAAACACCAAATTTTCATTAATTTAATATAAATTGTAGTCATCGACGCATTTTATTAACAATTAGCCACCAAATTGAAAATTGGCTGGGAACTGAATTTTCCATTTTCGAATAAACTCAAGAGCATGGTTACTATACTTCCAAAATCAGCGATGGAAAACTATCGTTCATATGCGATGGTGCCGTGTTCTTAAGCCTAACTCGATTTTCTCTTTGGAGGAAGGTGTACCGACAAGCTAGAAGCTTGTTTGTTTCATACGTCATAACAGTAATAACCAGGGGTGTAATGTGATAGGCTTCCTAGTGGTTCACCCTGTGTATGGCTAGATCTACCACACCTTCCTACTGCTTCCTGGTTTCTTGTATGGTTAATGGTGCAATGTCAAACTCCCGGCATTCGTCACAAACCAAAATTGTTTTAGTTTCTGGTTGATATCTAACATTTGCGAAGACGTTAGGAAGATTGAAGAGCTAGTGGCAGCACCTTTTCGTTATATGTAAAAAATAAAATGTAAGTCTGTTGACCTCATTTGCAATGAAATGCCTGAAAAAGAGCATTAAATACATTCGTCTTTTCAACAGTTAACGAGATATAATACCTGATGCTGAAGGGGCTGAAAAGCATTCGATAGTATTTGGATAGAATTTTGAAAATCCTAATAATTATTTTTAAAGATTTTTCCGGTCTTTACAACGTACAAAACCAAAGCATTGCACGAGAGATTTTCTTCAAACGTTGAGTTAACGTGAAAAGACAGACACTGCAAATGTTAGTTTGAAATCCATCATAAAAACGCTTCGTTCCTGAAAATCGACTAGGACATTAATTGCTTCTGACATTTGACAAACATGCAAGACGACTCTGTCGGTACAAATACATCGAGCTCAAATCTAGTTCTGGAATGGTTTGGAATATTCTATTTTTGGAAGCAATTTGCAACTTTCCATACATCCTTCTACTATACCGTGGCAGCAACTAAGGGAAATTAAAGGAAGTAGTCCAAATTAACCCGTTGCTTTAAATGTATTTTCGGAAAAACTCTTTATTTTGTTGAGACAGATCATCACCAATAAAAACCGGCATAATTCCTCATGTGATAATTAAAAGCACAATTTTGTCCTTGTCCAGAGCTATGCGTGTGAAGTGAATAATTTCACTCGCTCCATCTTTAGAACACTTAAAAGAAGCTTAGAAAACGCTTAGAAGAATATCCGGAAAGCCTAAAATCAGTGTTTTTCATGTACACTACCTTCTATCGTATTGCTGTTCAGAAAAGAGACAAACCGTAAAACAAAGAAATTATCCTCTCACAAACGTCTTGAGAGCACAAAGCAATAAGACATGGAAAGCAATAAGACATCTTTTCTTACTTAGTGCTGGAGACTCGTTAAGAATGCCCGGTTCTTGCTAGTTCCTATGCATTATTAATAGCCAATTGCCAATAAAATATTTAAATAAGAAACATTAATATGGTACGAATTTGTCTAGATGTGTTCTAGTTACCTTAATTTAAATATGGCTGTAGTTTTTCAGGTTGGGCATTGAACTCATTTGCCCCTGGTCCCAAAACCTTTAACATCGCTTCTGGGCTAACTAACTTACTAATAATAGTGCACTCCCACGCCTAGTGTGCGAAAGTATCAGTTTACATATTTGGTTACCTATATTAAGTGTGTACAAGCAGACCCTCGTTATCGCTATATTTGGACTAAAATATAAACTGCGTATTATTTAAAAGTAGCAGAAACGTGCCATATCATCTTCGCTAAACATTCTTAAGTGCTTATATCTATTGACGGCAAAATGTCTACTATGATTTCATACATTACTTCAATCCATTTATAATGAATAAGATGTTCATTCTTACTTCCCATAAAATACATGGCTCAAAGCAGCCCTTAGTCGTGTTACCACAATTTGATTCTGAACGTCTACTTCAATTTCATCCCCTTTTCCTTGTTCAAAGATGAATCGTCATTACCGTCATTCGGCATGATGCTAAACTTATTTTCGCTCATATTTCGTCTCTGCGCTTATTTCCATCTTCCAGATTTCTCATTGATTTCTGTGATCAGACTGGCAGAAGAATTTCATGAGAGTGAAGCTTAAATCAAGGATATTTAAACAAAGAGGCCGAATTGGAGAATGATTCTCGCTTCAGTCGATTTTATAGTGTTTGTATCCGTTGTTGCAATTCGACAATAAACAAATAACATCGCATTCTGTGTCACGCTCGTTTTTGAAACATGATTTTTAACATTTATCTCTCATATTTTAGGGGCAACCGTTAAAAATCTTGTGGGGAACGAGGATTTCGGACCGACTTGGCACCCCTGATTATCTTTCCTGCTGTGGTCTTCATTGCCTGAACAATTATGAAAGTTTATACTTTAAAGAAGTACTTCGAAACTCTCTCTTTAAAAAATCCAAAACTATTTCTTAGATATCTCAGAATTATTATAAACTACTAATTATTCAAATGGATTTGTTTCGTGACCTAGGCTAACAAATTATTAGAAAACTTAAATTCGTTCCTCAACGGGGTCTATAATTTTCGTGCTTAAAATTTTATTCAAAAAATCCCATTTTTTACTTCATTGACTTTGAAGCATAAATATCTTATTTTCATTCATCTTTTCCTTTAGGTGTTTCTTTGTTTCCAAGATTTGTGTACTTCCTCTATTAAACCTTGTGCCTTGAACTTCGATTTAGTTTTCTATCAATTTAAATTTTAACCTCCTAGTGGTTGTCTCGACGAAGTATCTTGGCATTAGCAAAACTAACCAGATCTTGATGGACGAAATATCTCGTCATTAGGAAAAAACTTATCGTATCTTGATTTTGTCAACGTCAAAAAATCGGTAATATCTTGATGACGAGATTCATCGTCATTAGCAACATTGATCAGATCTTAATGGACAAGATCATTTGGAGTCGAAATCATTTGGAAGGTTAAAGCTTTTTTATTTATTATTAAACGCCCCGGGTTTTCTCCAAATTTAAAAGTATACAATTTATTTTAGAACATAGTTTTGACAGTTTTTAAATTTTAGATAATCAAGATTCTTCTATTTTCATGGTTTTATACGTAAGATTTTGCAAAACATTTATTTAGCACTCTCTCTCATCTAGAGATTATATAATAATATTTTTGTTGCAAATTTTTGAGGATACTAAAAACAAAATGGTCGGGAAAGCATCTTTTCCAAATCTTTTCATTAGAAAAACAATTTCATTCCAACTTTATAAAATGGACTCTCACAGATGAGTAATATTCACTGTCACGGCAGTTGATAAATTATAACAACATTTACGCTTAATATTTTTATTGGTTTATATGTGACTCAATAGATGGCGCCATAACTTAATCTTCCTGGCAAAATCATTTTTGTTCATTGCGATGAGAGAACTGAAAATTATAAGAAATTTTGTTGAACTGATGTTTTAATCTATTATTCCATTGCAAGAATATTGTTGCTGAAATAATTTTCCAAACTTGAAATTGTCAAGTGCATTTTACTTTGAAAATTTCCTTCAAAAAGTAATGAAAAGAATTTTATATTAATTAGATTTTGCTGAACCCCACTCGGTGGTGTAGATACTATAAATATTCAGTACATTATACATCTTTTTTACTTTTTAAAAGTTTTGTCAAGTGTTTACTCAAGATTAAAAGGGAATTTTGATTATTTTTGTTTCAGCTGCATTTGTAAATCACAAAATTGGCTTAACTCTTAAAAAGTAAATTCTCAAACGCTTTCTTATTCGTTTTTTAATGTGATGTATTTGTAAAAATACATGTGTAATTGGCAAAACGAATATATTAAAATGGCGAATGGGACAAGTGTTTAAGAGTTTACATTTTTATATCTTAACGATTTTTCTTAAAAAATAATCAGATTTATAGATTGTAAATAATTATGTCTCAGGAGTCAAAATAGAGCCTGTTGACCGGATTCGAGTATGTGAATTTGTGTTTTTGCTCTTTAAATTAAAGTTTACTTTTATTTTTGGTTATAATACTGCTTGTTTTATTCTTTTATTTAAAAGTGAAATATGTTTTGTTACTGTTACATAATACCATGTTTCAAATTATGTAATTGAAGGTTTTTAGTGCAGAGACAACACACTGGTTTATGGCTAAATTAGTTTATTGAGGACAAAACATGGTAGCAGCAAAACAATACTTCTACAACAGCTAGGACTAGAAGATCACAAACATGCATACGATACAGAACATAAACAATTCTAGTGTTGCCACTCTTGATTAACTTAACTTTAATAATTATTTCTTAACAGTAATTATATCGTATACTGCCGAGTGAGGGTTAATTCTAAAAGCAACAGGACCGAAAGTTACAAATACAATGAAGACTGGTCCATATCATTAATTCAATATATTTTTTTTTTGAGAACTGAACATTATCAAAAACGTGCACTCCTTGTGAACACATTGCATTTTAGTTGCAGAAATGATTGTTGGAGAGTGCTAGTTCGAACTCGCGATTGATGTTTCAATATATTTTCATTTTAATATTTATTGCGCGTGCAACTATCCAGCGCAATTTTGATATTTCTTCAACTGGAATTGGAATTATGATTTGGAATAACTATAAAATTAGTTTTCAGAATAGAGTTCGTCAGTTTTTGAGAGCAGTCGGTGTCATGTAAATAAGCAGTTTTAACAAATGTTTTGCTCGGTTTTGTAATTTTGAATTCCAGTATAGCTTCTACCGCACAATTTCGCGTTTTTTAGAAACTGTACGACACTTGGGTTGTCACGTAGAAACAACGGCGGACATTTTTGGTCTTACGGAGCCGTAGCTTTGGTTCGATAGAGCTGCAGTGTTGCGTACATTTGGAATTATTATTTTGTCGAATATTTGGATCCTACAGAACTGTATTATTAATTCTGAATTAGAATTTTATCGGTAAACTTCATCGTAAAAATTCTAAAGAATTGCTGATCCAAGAACATTGCTCAGGAAATGAGGAACATTGCGCAGACTAGTAACCAAATTAGAGTCCTATGAAATCGAGAGCATTGCTTCGATGGGCATTGCTTGAATTGGAAAGAAAATTGTACTTAGAAGAAGCGAAAAAGTCGCTGAAAGAGATCCAAGAGGAATTTTACTTCGTGCTGGTTGATATTGAAATGGCACTGAAAGACGCTGAATACCTGGCGGACAAAGACAGATGCGATGTATCAGAGATAACGTTCAAACGTTCTTTGAAAGCTTTTGGTCATAGTAATGATGAATTTCAAATTAATTCTAAAAATATATGCGAGCCTAAAATTAATGTTAAACGACCTCCTGTTAAACGAAATTCCTCTGCCTGGATTTTATGGTTCTTATGAGTGGTATTCATTTAAATCTCAATTTGTTTAATTAATTTCTGACAACAAAAAATTCGAAGATTCTCAGAAACTTTATTACTTTCTATTGGCGTTATTTGGTAAAGCTAAGTAAATGGAGACAACCGACTATTCATTTATGTTTTTGTTTAAAGCATTAGAAAATAGATTTGAAAATAAGCGATTAATTGTTGATACTCGCATATCTGAATAAATATAATATAACCTGGGGTATAAAAAGGGTGCGAGATAAAAACGCACTGCACAGACATGACTAATATTTATAAAATAAAATAAGACACGTATGTAATAAGACGTGTTTTTGAAAATTGTTGAAATAAGTAGAAAAAAATACAAAAAAAACTTATAATTTAAATTATAAATTTGAGTGAATTGCTAAAAATATAAGGTAAAAGAAAGTACGGCAAACGAAATTTTCTAATTTTTTATTATGAAGATCTGGTTGTTTTTTATGTAGATCTACAGTTTCGTAAATAATCTAGGAAGAGTATATAAAACAGCATATTAGCATTCTAGACAAAACTAGATGACTTCCAAGTCCATCTGCTTGGGTAAGCAGATTTTACATCATCGTTGTCTATCTATAAAACATAAGACAGAATATTATCTTCACGCGGCAGTTAGAGATCATCAAATTCTTAGAATATTTGCAAAATGAAAAGAGAGAATTGTAATCACAAACACAATTTCGAAAATGAAAATGTTTGATAGAGGAATACAGGTGCATCATAGGCGAAAATAGTGGAGAAAAAAAATAAAAAATGTTCTAATTTTATCTACTGGCAATCAAAAAGGTTCATTTAGCATTTTTGATTCGATATTATGATTTACACGCGATTTTTAGAACAAGTTCACATGCATTGAATAATAACTGTTTTGCTTCTAGTGTGATTTTTTCTCTTAAGGTTCGTCTTGCTATTCGACGGGTTTTCGAGAAAGAAATTTCTGAAATAATCAACGCAAACAAGAATTTTCGAAGAAGTATTATAGTCAGACTTAATAAAAGAGGATGCAATTTTATACTCTCAATTTCATACAGCTTTTCAAATGGGACCCAAACATTGCTAAAATTTTAAATTCGGGTAATACCCATTTTGATCGTTTAACCCTCCTGGTGGTTGTCTCGAAGAGGTGCCTTGTCATTAGCAAAACTGACCGGATCTTGATAACGAAATATCATATCTCATTAAAAGAAAACTGACCAGATCTTGATAACGAAATATCATATCTCATTAAAAGAAAACTGACCAGATCTTGATAACGAAATATCATATCTCATTAAAAAACTGACCGGATCTTGATAACGAAATATCATATCTCATTAAAAGAAAACTGACCGGATCTTGATAACGAAATATCATATCTCATTAAAAGAAAACTGACCAGATCTTGATCGCGTCATCATCAAAAATTGGCAATATTTTGATGATGAGATATCTCGTCATTAGCCAATAACTCACAGGGGGAGCCATGCAAATGTTCTTATCTTAAAAATAAATAAAACCAATATATTAGTTTAAAATCTGACCTTCCAGAAGTATATATATAAACGGTCACTACAGGTATGTACCTCGGATGTACAGGATGTACCTCGTTTTCGTAAAATAGATAAAAATTTGTAGCTGCTTCACTTAAAATGATGTTTCAAAAACGAATTTAACAACGTATTAGCCGAAAGTAATATGATTGAAACTAAGACACTAAGAAATTTGATGGTCTGTCCATCGAATGGAGAAACCGAAAGTAAAGAACACGTAGGAATTGGCCTCGTTGGTATCACGGATATGGCATACATCGAACAAAACACAAAGAAGCAATGTGTTTTGCTTTTGTTTATGAGCAGTTTTGATCACTTAGATCCTAAGTCGCTAAAATGGCTCAACATAAAATCTATTAAAATATAAAAATAAATAAAACCTAATAAAATAGGGCTGAAGAAAATATTAAAATCTAATTGCCAATTGGTAAATTTTAATGTGAAAAAACCTCGTGTTATGGTAGTTTAGTTTTGTTGTATAGACTATGTGTTCTCTTTTCCCGAAAAGACCAATTATACTAAACTAATCTAAAAAGAAAAGCACTAACCCAATGTACAAGTAATCGTTAATACTAAAATAAGTCTCATGATTTCAATCTAGCCATTGGAACAGCTATTAGAGAACCTTAACTCAAAAATCAGAACGTGAACTAAATTTTCTTATGTGCGATGTCCATAATTACTGCAATCACATTTCTGTGATAGATTCAAATCAATGCGATATCATTGAAAACTGCCGTTATTAAAACCAATGCCTTCGTTTATTTTTAAAAATCAGTGGAAACGTCTATAAACGTAGTACTGCAACTGAGCAAAAAGGATCAAGATCAAAAGCGTATTGGTCTTTTCTTGGTATTTTTTGTTTAACGCCGCACTGGAGCAACACAACGGGCTATTGGCGACGGTCCGGAATCAAAACCTAAGGGAAAGATCCTCGGACACCACCACGTAATTTTGAACCACGATCAGAGGACGAGTCACACCTGAGCTGGCACCCCACTCACCAAACTTCCACACCACGCCAACGTGATGACATTTGAGGCCATGGCATATTTAACGTACGCCAGCTCCCTTTGTATACAACGGTCTTTTGGTTGGAGTCGAACTCGCAACCTTCCGGTTGCTAATCAGTTTCTCTTCCTACAGGAGCCCACGGTCTTTTCTTGGATTCCTCTGACAAGGGTTTTTAGAAGGGATTTTTTTGCATGTTGTCGAAACAGTGGAACAGAGAAATGATACTCATGCTGTGTGTGTTGCTTGTTACTGGCAGTGCAGCCTATAGACTAAAAGCTGGCATATTATCCGAAGATGCGCAAGTCACTTACATAGCTCATGGTCTCAACCGCTTTGTTGGGAAGATAAGGCGTCTGCATTCAAAGTGCTCTCTTTGATATCTTCAGTAAAAAAAGATATTTTTATAGCGTCAAATCACGTGCCTATTTTTCGCGAAGTTGTTCGAATGTCCTTATTCCGCCGGAACTCATTATTAATAGGTGAACTTGGTTATCTGCAGTATTGCATTAAGTCGATCACCATGTGGAGAGAGTTAAAAGAGTATTGGAGTCGCTTTCGAAAGAGGAGGCAGTAGCCAATTTGGGTTTGATCCCAGACCGTCACCAATAGCCAGCGACGCTAATTAAATACCTACCTTCCTTATTATAATAAATTGCAATGTTGCTCCAGAACGACGTTAATTCAATTCCTTCCTTCTTTTTGGAATAAATTAGAAATACACGGATATATAATCATCTAGTTTATTCACACAGATGTGAGTTCGACAGCAATAGTATGAGATGCAAAACCGTCGTCCCTAGCACAAAGAATGTATCCAAGTTCCTAGCGTGGTTCAAATAGTTATGGTGCTCCAGTGCGGCGTTAGTTAAATACCTACCTACCCTAGCGTGGTTCAAAATTACGTGGTGTTGTCCGAGGATCTTTCCCTTAGGTTTTGATCCCGGACCGTCGGGAATAGCCCGTTGTGTTGCTCCAGTGCGACGTTGATTAAAATATCTATCAACCATAAATGCTCTAACTTTGATGAAAGCACAGAACAACTTAGCTTTTGCAATTACAAGATTGGAGGGAGCATCATTTCTTTTGACCGAAGCTATAGATTTGATGTGGGAACAAAGGGAATCCCTTGTGCCTTGATCGGTTGGTATAGCTGTTATCCAGGAAGTTATAAGCTGTCCTAGCATGAACCCTGACTTCAAAACAATTGAGAACGTGTCCCTAATTCTTCGTAGAAACGTGGAAAACGATCTTCGGTGGACAGTCATCCAAATTTCTCAAATGAAATTTGCTCCTCCCCTAACATCATGCTCCCTTGAACGTATTTTCTCAGGACTAAAACTAATTCAGTGTGAATATCACAGGGTTTCTACCAATGAAAAGTAAAGGTACAGATGTATCTAGCGCCTCGTCTGGTGGCAACAATCTTGGCGCGTTTTTTGGCCCAATTTCTATATCGCCAAGGAAAGAAATCTTAGAAAAAATATTTTTTTATCTCTATAAATAATATCTTAATAAATCTTTCGGCTTGCCGAGGTAGCCATAAAAACAGGAATAACCCTAATAAAGATGGGTTACCTTCACCTGCCATAACCCGCTACTAAAAGTGCCCCAAAAAGTCCCCCAAGAGCGTTGCCACCAGATGAGGCGGTAGATACACCTGTACCAAAGTATTTGATGGTTCGTTTTTTAAAGTTGTAGTTTAACCTAAATGTTAAAGAGTAGGGGTTGAACGGGATAATTTCAATCACAAGAATAGGGCTGGGTATAAATAGAGATGAATTCGTTGACATACACAGTCTAATGGAGAATTCTAATCCGTGTTCCGTGTCAGATGTTGAATCCAAATTCATATGCAGTTAACAACCTCAATATTAATTTTGATAGTCTATTTCGAAAAAAAGCCTAAAAACCTAAGCAGATTTGTATTTACTACAAGTGCGAATGAACCTTTAGTTGAATAACATCGAATCTAATCACATTAATTTAAATTACAGTACTATTCGTTCTGAGAACCCATGTGTCTTCGTAGAAACCCATTCGAGGAAAACTGTTAGATGTTTTAAAAAGTCATTTTCAAATTATAATTATTTTCTCGAATTAGAACTCTCTAAGTAGCTAGGGGGCCACAGTGGCTATGTGGATTTTTCCGCTGCGTAAACAACCTGCAATTTGCAACAGGCGCAGATTCGATTCCTGTAACTTAACATGAGTATATTTCTCCCTTCTGCATCAGTAAAATTTTCCTAGAGAGTGTATGTATATTGTGTCTTGCGTTTCACGTAGCTTAGATTCGATTCCTGTAACTTAACATGAGTATATTTCTCCCTTCTGCATCAGTAAAATTTTCCTAGAGAGTGTATGTATATTGTGTCTTGCGTTTCACGTAGCTTGGCCAAACATGGCCCTTGCAGCATACATCCCAACCCTAAGTAGATGCAGAAATACAAAGAACTAAAACTTTATCATTGATTTTTACCTTCTTGAATTCTGTTTTGTGAGATTTGTACACTTCCATTGCATAAGGAGGTTTCACGGCCTCTTCTGCTTCTTCAGTTGTGGGAACAACTGGTTCTTCTGTAGGAACTGGCCCTTCTGTACTTGCTGGCTCGACTATCAGAGCTGGTTCAAAGACGGGAACTGGCTCCAATTCATAAACTGGTTTTTCTGTAGGAACAGGCATCGCAGTTGGTCTGCCAGTCGTTATTGTTCTCACTTCCAAAATTTCGCCCTTGACGATAGGGTTTGAAATGGACATTGTTTGATGTATAGCTGACAATAAGTGACTGATGTCTGGCCGGAAGTTGCGTTCCAATTTCTTGAGACCATCGATGGACTATACCAAAGATGAAAAAAATATTTTTTATAGGAAACGATATTTAAATGTAGAAATTTATTAATTATAAACTATTAGTACATTTCTCATAGTTTACCCCTACTTCTAATTGCAAAAGCTGTATCAATTATTTGTCTTCGGCTTTTCAAGGGCTAGTTAGTTTTTAGGTCAAAAAATTATAAAAATTTTGAGTGTTATATGTCTTTGAAACAAATTACAATACGATAATGTGCTTTTTATCATGAAAATAAGCATTTAGAGTACGAAAAAATGTCAGTTACTGAGTTTCTGCTTTATGCCGTAATGATTATCAGTTATTTTTGTTCTGCAAAAAAAATGTACTTTTTAGTGTCATTTTGCTGGAGAAGGCGAGACATGTTTGAAAAACAGTTGAAAGAAATCAGTAATCAAAGTGCTCTTGTAAAAATGTTATGAATTGATCTGGAAAAAAATTTGGTAAAGGGAGAATGGACAATCCTAATTTTTTTCTGAATATATGCCTCACCGGCACAAGATATCATATGTGTAGTGCGGCTCTGGGAAGAACGCAAATGACCTTGGAGGAATATATTTCTAGAAAGGCGATAAGGTCGCCAGGAGCAAAGGGCTACCATAAGCAAAATCAGTATGGTGACCGCCAAAATGATATCTCGTTTCGCCACCGAACATTAAACTCGGATCCGAAATCCGTGCTAAGGACACCAATAATAGAAACGCATTGTTTACGTGCAACCTGCCCTTAATTTAAGCCTCCTGGTGGTTGTCTCAACGAGGAATCTCGTCAATAGCAAAACTGACCAGATCTTGATCTCGTCATAAAAAATCCGTAATATCTTGATTACGAGATATCTCGGCGAAACCTCTTGAAATATTAAGGAATATACCTGTTCAAATGCCAGATCGCCAGCTGGACGATACTATTTAAATTCAAGTGTAATATTTGAAATACTTCCGTTTGGCAAATTATTCCTGTCAAGTTCGATTCCTCCCTGGGTGTCTCTCTGTTCTGTGTAAGTAAAACTTTCGTTGTATGTATGGCCAAATATGGCTCTTTCGCCATAAAAACCAATCAACCATTTGTCTATACTATTTTAAATACTTTTAAGAGTTCTATTTCAAATTTAAAAACCAGATGACTTAAATTTCAATTGATTCTTACATTGAGCGTACAATCTGTTGACTTAGGTTCGTCGTATTCGTTAGAAATGTATTTAATGTTTCGTCAAAATGTCGGTTTCGTTTGGTCCTTTTATAATTAAAGAAGAAAGTGTCTACGACAGTATTTCAACGTGTCAGGCGAATTTTATTTTGTTCTTGCAGAAGGAAAAGGCAAAACCCAACTTTTTCGATCTGTTTGAAAGATATGGTCTTGTTTTTTTTAATTGCTGTAATAATTTAGTTTCAGATACTTTGAGAAATACTAACCTTTTCGATGTCAGAGTAATGGATGTTGCCGTTGCCATTTTCGAGTCTGGTTCGAATGGTTTGCAGTCTGGTTATAATTTCATCCAAACTCTGTTTGGCCAATGCAAATTTCTCTTTTGGTGCGATGAATTTATCTCTGAAATTATTGTATACATTCATATTTAAATCGATAAACATCTGTTTTACGATATCCCAAAACTGTGGAGGAAACAGACATTACTGAGACATATTACCATAAATACAGTATAAGATAATGCAACCTAATGTTTGGATTTTTGAATTTAAGTGTATTGAAATGGCTGAGTCGTTGCGGATAAAATGATCAAAATTGTCGACTCTAGTCTCGTAAACATTCAAAAAGAATCTTAATTATCTAATCAAAGTGTCACCATAAGTTTAAATTTCATTGTCAGAGTGGGTTTTTTTGCAAAACTAACTATAGGGGGCGCTGGTGTTCCTAGTTACTTCTTCCGTGACTTGGCGCACTTTGGCATGCTACTCGAATGCAATTTAAGCGTTATTACATGTTAGAGAATGCAATTCAGTCAAAATTTAACGCCAAACTCCGCCGAAACGGTCATAAATCATAGTTCTTAATCGGGAAAATTTGTTTATTTTCTTGTAGTCTATGTTTAGATTGAACAACCCTCTCTTTCGGTTGCTTGTATGAACGTTTAAAACTTTCCTGCCCTAAAAATATTTAAATCTTCATTGTCCTAATCAGTAAATGAAACATTTTTACGAATTTCCCACGATAGAAAGTGGGACATGAAAATGAAAATAAGCTTCTGAGACGGAAAGTTACAGGAATAAGGAGAGATAGATAGTTAATTAACGTAGCACTGGAGCAACGCAACGGGCTATTGGGGCCAGTTTGGGATCAATTCCTAATGGAAAGATCCAAGGACAACGCCTCATAATTTTGAAACACGGCCAGATGACGAGGTCAACACCTGAGCTGGCACCCTACTCTCTATACCACGCCAACGTGAGGACATTTGAGGCTACGACAGATATAACGTGCACCACCCCGTGTACATGACGGTCTTTGGCTGGACCGAGTTTTGCAACCCTCCGGTTGCTAATCCGTTGCTCTTCCAACTGGGATACCGCGACCCGAGGAATAAGGAGAATGAGATTAGTTTTATATTCCACTTGGGTAACTGCATTGGTTGTAGTTCTCGAATGAATTATTTTGTTTTTTAATTGCTTTTTTAACCCTCCTGTGGTTTACCTTCACGTCGAAAACTGTCCTGTAGTGGCCAGTCTCTAATGCAAAAGCCTGTTCCAAATTGTAAACGGTTCTCTGGGCAGTTCAAGGACAGTTTGTTTTGCTACTCGTATCTTCATTCTGCATGGAGTAATTAGGCAGTTTTGTATCGACGAGATGTCATTAGCAAATTAACCAGATCTTGATGGACGAGATATCTCGGCGATACCACGTGGAGGGTTAAAGCCCAATTTGGCACAATTGTGGCTAATTTGGCACTTTTAATTATTTTTCATTTGAATTATTTTTAGTCATTTTTCTTTTCTGTGAGTTGCTCGCGTTAGTTTTTATGTCGTAAAAAGTCTTCCGTTTTTTTCTTGGAGGTTGCGGGTATGCCACGACAGGGAACAACGTAAATTCATCTACCTATCTATTACACATAAAATAAAACCATTAGGCAGAACGGTTTGGAATATTACTTGTGTTCCGACTGTTTCTTCGCCATTTGTAGTAGCGATAATATGGGCGATCCAGCTAGAGCTGACATCTCATAGTCCAGTAATTGAGGATCTTCGTACTCTTCGTATAAGAAGCTTTCGATGCCATCTACAGCTGAAAGGAGGCGAGAATATATTGTGAGATCCATGAAGAATATATCCTCTATGAAAAATACATATCGCTGTCATAAGAATAATGAAGCCAATACAAAATATGGGTATTTTGAGTTAAATGTGTCTCTTGTCTTTGACATGATCCATCCTTCCATTGTGACAAGGACACAACTGTTGTTACACTCAGCTCCGCTAAAGAGCATTGCGTAATTGTTCAAATTTCAATTGTTTCTTGTTATCCTTTTGAAAAAGAACCCCTAATTGTATCAATTACTATAAATTCTATCTTTTCCCCTATTTATTATTAGGATTCAGTAATACAAATTTGAAAAGGAAAAATGAAGTATAACTAACAAGACTTCGCATTGGCCATACCCATTTTACACATAGAACACTTATTGATCGAAGAACCTGCTCCATTGTGTTCAACTTGCTATTGCGTTTTTACTGTTCGACACATTTTGACTGAATGTAGAGCTTTTAATAACCATAGACAAATTCGATTTGTCTATGGTTATTAAAAGGAAAAATCTTTTGGTCAAAACAAATCTTTTAGGAAATCCTTACAATAAAAATTTGTTTTTATTCATCTCAGACATCAGTTTTGTCAATTTTATTTAGATTTCATACATTGGCTAGTTTCAATTCAAAATTGTAAGTAGATAAATTTTATATCAGTCTTTATTTTGGTAGGGTTTTTTTGTATTGACCCTGGCGCAGTTTGGCCATATGTGAGTCTTTCTCCATGAAAACCCAATCAACCAACCAACCTATTTATTTTCCTTCTTTGTAATTTTTCTATTAATTATGAGATATGGAATAAGCTGTTAACAGTTAGGTACTACTTAATTGATACGTCCGTTCCGTAGAAGAAGAATGACGCAAGTATTAGTTGGGACTCAAATTTTGATGCGAGAGGTTAGTTCTCAGTGTACCAATGATGCAAATGCTGACTAGAATTAATGTATTAGAAGTTGTGAGTTGAAATTGATTGGAAGAACGGTGTGTATATTGTACCATTGTTAATCTAAACTCTGTCCATTTCACGATGTAAATAACGGAATGAGTTAAAATGTTCTGTAAAAATAAATTTCACAAAAATGTTTTGTACAGTAAATGACTGTGTTGAATATTTCATTCCAAATTTTAGGTAAAAAGCAACATAACTGCGAAATTGGGGAAATGATGAAATGAAACAAATATTAGAAATTCATGAAATGAAACAAATATTAGCTTCATACGTATGCAAAAGCATGAGATACACAAACAATTAAATAAGGAAACTTCGGCGAAAAATATATTACATCCGTATGAGAGATTTTCAGTGTATGCAAACGAACCACCAGAAGACGAAGATTTTACTTCCTGTAGAGCAGTACAGAATAAGTACAGGAATTACGTTATATCACTAAAACACTAACCCCATCTACATTTAGCTTTACAGAAAAATTCTCATAACCATTTATATTAGCAAAGCTCAACCAATCTCAAGTGCATTGAAAATTAAGTCAAACAAAATTCCAAAACGAACTGAAGTACTTACCAATAACCATTGGTTCTTGCTCCCTGATCTTAGGGACAGCTGCAATGGACAGCGGTATGACAGACAACAGCAAAATAACAATCATTTCTGTAACAAACGAAAATATTTGTAAAGAATCTGTTATATTAGCTGCAACCAAAGATTCTGGGCAAAAATCGTATGAAACTTCAACTGGATAACCTAATGCACGCAATCGTTATTTTATGAGATATAAAATTAAGTAAGTTAAGAAAATTAAGATTTAAGAACTCTAAAGACAATACAAAATTATATAGAACATCGATCAACAAACACCTTCTCCGTTTCGAATTGTTCTCAATTCAAAAATCCTTCTTTTATCACATTTTAATCATAGTTACAATTCACAATATTATCGTTTGAGTTCGTATAATAAATATAATTCTCGAATCGTTTGCACTAGCATAATAAATCTATATAAATAAGAATGGAGTGTTTGTACATTGAATATTTTCGACCCATTTCAAGTTTTCTATCCGTTTTGGACCCTTCCGATACAAAATAAGTCTTGCGCGTTTGGTGTCTGTATATATGCCCGTGCGACGTCCAAACGGTTCAATATATTTTCATGAAATTTTGCATACCGTGAGTTTTTGCATTCATTTAGTGACTGATTTTGGTTGCGTAAGTCAGTCTATCCGTCCTCCGGTTCTATATTCGATTTTGTGTCTGTGTTTGTGCAAGTATCACATATTTATTCAAAACAATTTGATGCAATGTCCTAAATTTGTTAAACCATATTTTAGTGTAGTGAATGCATTATTTTAAATTCCTTTGCTTACATATTTAAGCAAGTTTCATGTTAAAACATCTGAGTAACTCTACTTAAATCAACCATAATTTGGTAGTTTTTGAGAAGCTGGAATGAATATTGAGCATTGCAATCTGAATCTTTGGTAAGATTTATTTAGAAAAATTATAATAATTTATACGCCGTTTTCGTTTACGTACGGAAACTTTTTATCCATTGTATATGAAATGTATTACATGGATGGATTTGCATGTATAGAATTTGTGTCCAAAGTAGGTTGTTGAAATTATAAAAATGTCGAAAAGGTGTTAAAAAATTATTTTACTCATACTTAAATGATTTGACATTTTTCTACGAAAGAGGAAAGTGATTATTTTCTGGTCACTTTCAATATATAGTTAAACAATTCAACCATAGAGAGGTCGGGAAATTTTTCAAGTATAACATAATTCTCGAATTGTTTTCAATTGCATAATAAATATAATAATTCTCGGATCGTTTGCACGCGCTAACAAATACATTTGAAATATTGTTTAAATTTGAAATTCGGGTAGCTATAACTACAGTCAATCTCGATCTATGAATAGCTATTTTCAATGTGGAGATGATCACTGAAATTGACAGCAACTTTAACATTGAATATATCCGGATATAAATAAATAAAGACATGAAATTTCATATTTAGACTAATTTAACAATGCGGAATCTGATTAAGGCATCAAAACAGGGCGTTTCCATTTTAAATTTTGTTGTTTGTCCAAAATTTTATATGAAGACGGCCCCTTATGCAATATTTTTGCATTTGAATTTGTAGAGGACATTATTCCCTATTGGATTAATTTGCTCTACTATGAATAGAGCTCAAAATAAAAGGGCGGTTCGGGTGTTTTCCGCGACTGTACATGCATACAAAACGAATATTACAGAAATGTTAAAACTGAACCAGACTTTTAATAGTTTTTACTAGAAATATTTTAAACTTTATTTGCCTCTATTTGTGGTGATTTGGGTGAACACGGTTACCAACTTGGGGAAATTATTGAGGGGGCCCAAGATGTTCATGGGCAGTATAGCAGGTTGCAAATGTGCAAGATTAAAAAAACTCTTCACATAACACCCTAGTTTTTAACACTCCTGGTGGTTGATTGTCTCGGCGAAGTTTCTCGTCTCATTAGCAAAACTGAAAAGATCTTGATGGGCGAGATATCTCGTCATTTGAAAAGAAAACTGACCATGTCATGATCTCGTCATCAAAAAAAAAATCAACAAAATCTTGATGCCGAGACATCTCGTCATTAGGTAGGTAGTTAATTAACGTCACACTGGAGAAAGGGTCAACAGCCCAGGATCAATCCCGAAGGGAAAGACTAAGGACAACTCCTCGTAATTTTGAACCATGGTCAGAACAACACCTGAGATGGCACCCCACTCTTCAAACTTCCACATCCTGTCAACATGAGAACATTTGAGGCCACGACAAATTTAACGGGCACCATCCCCCGTGTACACGATGGTCTTTGACTGGACCAAGCTTCGAACTCGTAATTCTCCGGTTGATAATCCGTCGCTCTTCCAACTGGTCTACCGCGTCCTTCTCGTCATTAGCAAAATTGGTCAGATCTTGATGGACGAGATATCTCGGCGAAACCACTTGAGGGTTAAGGCTTATAAGAAATCTTGGTTTCATAATTAGGAAAACTGAATATTTTGTTATTATTTTATTTTACTTATCAACATTTTGTCACTTAGTTCAAATATGCTTGATAGAGCTATGGAGATCCATATAATACTAAAACTACACCAAAGCGATCGCCATTCTAATGGAATTCTTCAACAGACTGATTACTAAACGCAATAAGAGAAATCTGGAAAATAGAAATCAGTGCAGAAAAAGTGAGGGTGAGCAAAAGTAGGTTTAGAATCGAAATATGCCGAATCGCCTTTGAACAAGAGAATGGGATGAAATTGCAGAAGTCGTTCAAAATCTAATTGTGTTAACATGACTGGGGTTGTTTTTTGCCATGCAATTTTTTGGCAATAAGAATTTACCGCAGTCGAAGTAAACGAAATGCTGCTGCATAGAATTGACTAATTTTATTCCATTTAGATGTATGAAATCCGTTTATGGAAAATGGATGTGCCATAATCCATTGAAATAAGATATGAAATCTGAATAACGACACTTTGCCATCAATGGTTGATTGGTTTGGGGGTTTTATGGCGCAAGGGCCATATTTGGCCATGCTGCGCCAGACGCAATACAATATGAAGTAATTGACACAAGACGAACAATACCAAACAATTGACACACACAGTGAAAGCTTTACTGACACGGAAGAGAAAAATACACCCAGGGTGGAATGCACATGGCAGGAATCGAACCTGCGCCGCCTACAACTCGAAGGCTGCTAGCGCAGTGGACATACCCACTGAGCCACGACGGCCCCTGCCATCAATGGATATAGGCGATTAAAAAAAGTTTAGCTCAGATGATATGCGCGTTTCTGCTAGTTTTAAATAATATGCAGTTTTAATTTGTCTAAATGTTGAAACATGTATATACATTATTTTGACTAAACCCTTAGTATAAAACCCTTAGTAAACCCTAGCCCTTAGTATAAATGTGAGGTTCATGCAAAAGTTAATCTTTTATCCTGTCTCGATATAAGACATGAAGGTGTATAGTAGATAGAGTTATAGATGGTAATTCCCTTTGTTACCACCCTTCAACTTCTTCCCAAGAAACAATGTAAAATTAAGGGAAGCGGTTTTCTGAACAATAATTTTTGCTTTCTATATACTACTACAAAATGTTTTGGTGCAGCTTATTTCAATGCACTTTGCAATGTACATATCAAAAGAAAAAAGTCATCATATGAACAATGATTAAAGATTCAATTTTTTTCATATGTTTCAATTTTTTAAGTCTTACTACTTTATAAATTTTAATATTTTTCAAAGCTTTTTGTCTTTCTTTTTCTTCAAGTGTTTGCAACGGTTTTTGTGCATGGGCTTGCATGCATTGTTATTTATTTTTTACATATTTTTCCTTCGCACATTGAAAAACAATGACAAAAACAATTATAATTGATTATTATTTTTTTGATTAATAACTTTTTTAATTCTTATACCATGCTCAAAGTTAGCAAATACAGTTCCGAATCTATCTTAATTTGAAAAAATGGTTATCAAATGGCAAATGGATATTAAAAATAGCCAGATTTTCATGACCATCATGTTTTAAATACATAGTAGTCATGAAAGTAGAAAGGTAAGAAAAAAGAACTTTAAAAGTTAGTCATTTCCGTTTTTGACATACGAAGGAAAACCTCCAATAACTCGCCAAATAATGTAGCTGCAGCTATTAAATTTTGGAGCCTATTTCTGGAGTGCTTTAAAGTATAATACATAGTAGTCATGAAAGTAGAAAGGTAAGAAAAAAGAACTTTAAAAGTTAGTCATTTCCGTTTTTGACATACGAAGGAAAACCTCCAATAACTCGCCAAATAATGTAGCTGCAGCTATTAAATTTTGGAGCCTATTTCTGGAGTGCTTTAAAGTAAAAATAAAACAATAAAAGAATTTTCAATGTTTTGGTCATTTTTAAGGAATACAAAGCCTGTTTTTTCTTCTCAAATTGATAATGTAACTAAAACAGCTAAATAATATCAAACATCTCTGACAGCAAGATCAATTTTTTCTGAACATTTTATCCCCTCCTGAGTATCTGAGTATTTTCCTCCATTGCCTATTTTACATCGATATTAAGTCATTATTCGTGTTCGTTTTTCTATACCGTTGTATACCTCTATATAGTTCCAGTTTTCTTACAGATGATTTCATTCGTGAAGACGAGTAAAATGGCGTGTTGAAAAGAAGGATAAATCTCTGCGTGTTTTGCCAGAGAAATTCATCAAGTTCACGTTGGAAGATTAATTTATCGATTATCAATCCCTAGGGCGGTGAGACGTAGCGAATAATGATGGAATGAAATTCCTCATGTGTACAACTGACTGAATTGAAGAAAAAAGTTGTAATATTATTTCATTTGGTTGACATACAAGAACATTTAAACAAAGTGACTAACTGCATAATAACATAAAAAATCACGAATGTTGCAGCAAATTATAAATACACGAAAACTTAAATCATCCGCGTGTCCGTTTAATCCGAGCTAAATTTGGTATCGAGGTTGTTTTCAAAAGTTTTAAATAAAGCTTCCAGCACGAGTGTGCGCAGTTTGTCCAAAGAGGAGAGAATATGCTGCGAAACAGAAGGATCTCTAACTTTCAAGACAGTTCAAAAGGTACGTAACTCTCGTCCAGATTTCTTGTAAAATCATCACAATAAATATATACTATGACACATATCCGACAGTCGATTCCTCTTAATCCTTACTTTATGAATCTTTAAGTAGGAGTAGTAAAGTAACATGTAGTACAGTAAATATTTCGTATAGGCTGTTTTGTGTTACTACATCCGTATCATCCGAGTTTCTGATTATCCGAGGTGGCTTTGGTCCACATTACCTCGGATAATCAAGGTTTCACTGCATTTGAAAATTAAAAAGAAATCAGCCCAGCTCATTCGAAGATGCAAACACCTAAACTTTGGACAACAATCTTAAACTTTTTCTTAAACAAACGAATACAATTCTTTCAGTGATATCAAAATACATTGATAAATTTAAAGCCACTAAAAATGTGTTTATTTAAAACTATAAATAAATCCACACTTACTGTAAGAATTCAGCAGACTCTACTGTCTAATTTAGGCCTCTTGAAAGATTAACAGTATTACACACAATGGTATTTCTTCCAACTCAAGCTTGCGTAGTTTCCATGAGTTTCGTCGAATCACGCTGTTGACTAACGTCACATCAAAATGCGCGTGAAACAATATTTATTCATCCGCAGGTGTAGGACACCTCAAAAATTATTTTGCCTACCAAATGCGGTGACTCCTCCATGCTTGCCTAAACACGAGCAAATAAGAATCCTAAAATGACGCATGATTCAAAGTGATCAAAATTCTATGAGTCATTAAAAGAAGACTGTCTCGTAAGCGTCACCCGAGATGGCAAATGAGCGACATGTTTCGAATTTTGGAACGTGTTTCATAAGAAAAAATGAGAAAGAGCATTTTTGGATGATTCTTTGATCTTATATTAGAAGGATTTACAGTATAAACAAACCTGAAGTAATATATGGAGAACTAGCCTACACATGAGGGATTTAGGGAATTCGCCCAGGCTTTGCCAGACTCACCAGCTATGCCTTGGAGTTGTTATGAGATCGAAGATCACAAGCGGCTTTGTCGAGATTCAGAACTGGCCATACTACCACTCTCAAATTTCAAAATGGACGTAAGACTTTTCCTGTTTATCCTAAATGCACGAAAATGGCTTCCCCGGCTTTCGTGTGTCGGTTTGAATTACCATGACCTTTTTAGAAATCCTTTGATGGTTTTGGACGTTTTAAAGACTAGTGGTTTCATGGACTTGGTGTACTATATGCTAGAGAGAGACCCAAGAGGAATTCGCAGCAACAACAAACCAGTCGGAATGCGAAGATTTTACTTTGCTACCCAAATGCTCTCCAATAATACCTATCGGGGTTACCATAAAATAGTGTACATATCTGTATTGGCGACGCTTGAAGTTTAATCTAATTAGCGTTGATCGATCAACTATCACATATCAATAGGAACTTTTATTTCGACGTTCTGAAATCGTATTCGAAAAGCAAGCCAAGTGACGCCACGTTCGGAATATGTACAGGAAACACATTTGGTCGGAGAGACACTACTGCCACCTACACTTAGCTTGACAGAAAATTCCTCTTGCTTGAGAAGTTTTTTATTTTCATCTAATTTTGTGCATAAGGTTATTGCCTGCATGTTTTCATCATCTGTGATACATCAAGTTCCTTTGCTACTCTATTGAAAAAGTAACAAAGGATACCTTAAAGCTTCATGTATCGCCGTTTCAACTACATTTGATAGAAATTCCCTCCGACATGCGGATCACGTCCTAGCAGGCCGAACATAAAGTTTCATAAGAAGTCAATGTTAGGTTGTATGGTTGCTATATCAGGAGACGGGTACCGGCGACTTCTTATAGCTTCCGAACTCCTTGACCCTCCAACCAAATTTGTGGAACAAATATTGTAAATGATATGTATAAACAAATTTAATTTTTTATAAACCCTTATATACATTGTACTAAAACGAAGCAGCCATAGGACTTGAGTTACGATTAAAAAAAACTTTTACATAAAGTTTTGTTATGGTAATATTTCATATTATGGTAAGGAATATGGGCGAAAAGATATTCAATCATTTTAGTGTGAAACATGCACAAAAATGCAGACAGAAACTTGAAACAGTGTATTCACTCTGTTATGTTTTATAGAATCTGTTATGGTCAGCAGTAGTTCCTCAGTCAATGTGGTGTTCATGGCAATGAATTGGATAGCTCAGCTAAGATCAGTTCTGAATTCAACAACTGTGTCCTCCCATTGAATGCCATACAGTAAAATGGATAACAAATACAAAAATTTAGCACTCCCGACTTATTATTTACAAAGGCATAGCTAAAGAGAAAGCCTGTAACTATGCTGTAACGTTCCAGGTCTCTAATTAGGCATAAGACTGTTTACAGCACAATAAAATATTTATTTCTAATAGAGAATTTTGAAGATTATTTACACATTATAAGATCAATTGAAAAGCATGAGAGCACAGCTGTTAACATCGAAATCTGCCAAGGAGACAGGAGGCTCGCCAAAATCTGAGTCTGAAGGATGCGACTGCTCCTTTCGTGGTTTCAATCTACTCTGTCGTGATCTTTTGAGGGGAGTTTGTCTGTCTTGGAATGTTAATCCCGGTGTTTCCACGCCATCTGCAACGGAAGATCATGAGAACCTCCACAGCTTCCCGACCCGAGGACAGATGTAACGTCTTTCTGGCCCGGGTTTCCACAGAACTGTAAACAAATGTTTTCCTTGGTTTGGCCCGTCTGCATTCCTCTCATGGAGGGCCCAAGAAAATTTAGGTGTTGACAAATTGTTTTGCAGTCGAGGGAGATCCGAATTTCAGATGTGGTAATGCCAGACCAACCGGTACAATGCTAAGGTCTCAGTAGATATATAGTAGTTTGATCTCACTATACACGACTACCTACAAAATCATCTATACCGAATTGGCTTGCCAAACTTACCAACTTCTCATCTGTGTGGCCTTTCAGGCATGATAATAACCCACCTCAATAGTTGCCCCTGGTCTTCCTGACGTCGCAGTGAGTAATACTACTGATAGAGTTGCATGTTTTGTTTCCGTTTCTAGACTATATTGGGCTGTCAGACAGAGACTGCTAGTTGTAGGCAGCCCATGATCGATTCTTTCCTGAGTGTATTTCTCTTCTGTGACAGTAAAATCTTTTCTGTGTGTATGACTATTACTTGACATTGTCTGTCTTGTGTTTGGCGCAACATGGCCATGCGCCATAAAACCCAACCAATCAACCTGCCAGACAGACTTATGGCGAAAAGGCGAAAATCTGGTGTAGGATAAATACGATGCTTAAAATGCTTCGTAAAACGTACAAAGTTTTATGAAGAAAAATTGGATTAATATTTTTGTCCCTTTTCAACTTATTTTAATTGTTTTGTGCTATTTATTCTAAAGCAAAATCAATTATTATCGCTTGAATGCCAAATATAATAACAATGATTCTATATTAATTGGGATTTAATGACGCCATAAACATTTAATATCAAAGAAAATCATGTATTGAGTTATATATTTCTTCATTACATTAACGAGCAGCAAAATTCGTACGTATAAAATGCAACAATGGAAATAAAAAGTCTCTTTTGGACAATAAATTTATTTTAATTTAATTTTATTTTATTTTAATTAAAATCAATAAATTGATTTTAATTAAAACAATACATTTTCTCTGAACGCTTTTTAACAAATAGTTTGAAAGCAGTGTTTTACTTTTCAATTGTTAATCAAGCATTGTTGTACGTAAACAATAGCGCTTACAAAAAGATTTCTTCATTCATGTTCTGTCTGTTAAACTGCTAGCTGGCGATTTTTAAAGCTCTGGTCAAGTGAGATTATAAACGTTTGATTAAAGCGATTTTGTTGTAGAGGAATCTTCCGCTGCAACTTATTTGCAAACAGTACTTTTTTGTGCTTTTTGCAAACAAACAGTACTTTTTAGTGCTATCTACAAACAAACAGTACTTTTTAGTGCTACCTACAAACAGTACTTTTTAGTGCTATTTACGTCATTATTACAGACGACGTATCTACCTTTCAAGATGCTGGACTGGTGCAGGAAACAAATGTAAGTGTGCCTCGTACTTTTTTCGAATTTATTTATTTCACATACATTTTAGTCTTTAAATATTACTCTGTTTTACATAAATTTAAATTCTGTTTCCCTTTGCTGTATCATGCCAGGAAAAGTAATTGATTCTAACTTGCTATTTCAGAAAGAAGTTTCGAGAAAAGCGTAGCAAAAAGAAGCAAGCCAAGAAAGAGGCAAAGAAGCAGAAAGCAGAAGAGCCGTACGTCGAGCGCGACTACCTCGCAGAGTGGAATGCCGAACATCCCGAGGAATTCATGGACATATCTTCACATCTTTCGTCTGCGAACCATCGAAGACGAAATGGCGGATAGACTACTCGAAATGGCTACTCGAGGCGCAAAAGATTTCCATCGACAAAACCGACGAAGCTGAAAGTGCAGAATCTGCCACAAATCTCAATGGAGATGGCTTTGACATCTTCGTAAAAAGCAAAAACACAGGCGATCTAACTTACCCTGTTACCCAGAAGACGGGATTGGATGAGCTTGAAAATATGGACTCTGGAAACAAGACTCCGGAAGGCACCGAAAGAAACGGAATGTCAGCCCAACCTCTCCAACTGTTGGATGAAATCACTGTAGCACTAGATGTTGAAGAGCCCTGCTCAAGTCAAAAGGCTCGCAGTGACAAGACACCAAATGCTGTCCTGATGCACCGCAGTGCTTCTGTCCGTCTCACAAGAGGAGACTCTGAAAAAGATCTGATTTCGAATCGAATGAACCGTGGACTTTTCCTTTTCGGACGAAATGATGCCATCGTAGCCAACAACGCCGACATGGGATACATCATTCTTTACGACTGTTTCTTGGGACTAAAAGTCAAGACAGACAACGAGTTATACAAGCCATGGGAAGACAATGCTTTCTTTGGAAACAATCAAGTTCAACGTTGCTTCAGCACTCCATATCTTCATTAATGAGAATCAACAAAAAGTACATAACCATGTTTGACCGAAATCCGTTTTCAAAACTTCAAACTGACTTGAAAATTTCATTTAGCTCAACGAGAACCTCATACAGTTATTCCTTTTAACTTTTCTTTAAAAAAAACTACAATCCATGAAATTTTGAATTCTAAAATCAATAAAAATAGTTCAATTTCCCTCCATTTTGTGTGCATTGTTTTTATCTTGATATCTTTAAGACATATTTAAACTTCATCGGTATCCAACTTTGTGTCTCAGTAGCTTTTTTCAGAAAATGGTGAAACATAATACCTTTCCGCATCTATATAAATAATGGGTCGCGGTAGCTCGGTTAGTAGAGTAACAGATTAGCAACCGGAGGGTTGCGTTCGAATCCAACCAAAGACCGTCGTGTATAGATGGGGCTGATTCTCATAAAATCTGTCGTGGCCTCAAATGTCCTCACGTTAGTGGGGCGCCAGCTCAGATATTGACTTCGTCATCTGATCGTAGTTCAAAACATCGTAGAGTAGTCCTCGGCTCTTTCCAATTGGGTTTTTCCCGTCGCCAATAACCCGTTGGGTTGCTCCAGTTGGACGTTAATTAAGTTACCTAGTTACCATCTTAACGAGTTTGCGCATCCCTGATATATGGAAGTAACAAAGGATAGGAGGAAGTTAATTAACGTCGCAATAGATCAACAAAACGGGATATTGGCGACGGTCCGGGATCACTCCCCAAGGGAGAGATCCAAGGACCGCCTCTTAATTTTGAGCCACGGTCGGATGACGAGATCAACACCTGGGTCAGTACCCCACACCACTCCAATGTGAGAACATTTGAGGCCAACAGATTTAACGGGAATCCGAACACACCTCGTCATTTTGAACCACGATCAGATGACAAGGTCAACACCTGAGCTGGCACTCCACACTCCAAGCTTCCACACTACGCCAACGTGATATTTGAAGACACGATAGGTTTAACGTGCACTAGCCTCCACGTACACGACGGTCTTTCGCTGGACCTCATTTCAAACTCGCAACCCTCGGGTTACTTATCAGTTGCTCTTCCAACCGAGATACCGCGGCCCCAAGAAATGAAGGAAGTCTAAAACTTTTATCTACTGAGTGCATATACAGGAAGTAAGGAGTACTCGGTACAGAATTAAATCGAAACATTCTCGAACTAACCATCCTGAATATATATATCAAAGACTTAGTAAAAAATGAAGATTCTCCTCCTTGTATGTTTTCACGTACAAGTGTAGATAGAAGCTGACGGCTTAGATACAGCTGATGCATCATTTTCTCTGTACCAAAATGGAAGCAAATAGTCCAGAGTTGTAATTGCACGGTTTTAGTAAAATGCAAAAATGGTTTTTCGGTTTCCATTTTTTTCAAAACTCGAAAACCGGTTTTGTAAAAAATACGAAAAACGCTATTATTAAAAAACATTAAATAAATTTATTTCTTAAGTATGTAACTTATATACATACATAAAACGATTATCTAACATTGAGAGCTGTAAAATCACCTGCCAGTACAGTTAGTATTTTTTTCGGCATTAAAGTGTGCTCACAGAAAACAGTGAATTTATGGAGACATCATTCAACCTCGATCTTATTTTGGTTACGAATTGACCTGATGATGAGAATGCCCGTTCCGACTCCACGCTTGTCGGTGGAATAGTGACCAAATATTTGTAGCACAGCTGCATAATTGTGCTTTTGGCTCCCCTCCTTTCAATACTGCAAACCTTTTTCAATTTACGTTTCAAAATCACTACTTGTACAATTGTCCAGTGATGCCGAATCAGCAAGCACCTTGTCAATTGCCCTCTGTAGCAATTCTCCCATGTATAAAACAGAAGATATATCCACATCATCGTCTTTGTCATCGAAGTTGATATCCCTTGCATCGGATTGTGCTGGTGTTAAAGAAGACGGCGATAAACGTTTTATCAGGTTATTTATAAACCGATAGATAGCCGGTTTTCCCAACTTTTTAAACACATATTCCGATCTTTTATCACCGGAACGATACCCATTATGTAGAAGTTGAAGTACTGCTGACGCGTTAGTGCGTCTTTCTTGAATTCTTAATTCTAGGGATTCTTTCAGTTCATTACCGAATGTAGTATGAAGATCATTTAAAGACGTCAACATCAAATTTAAAGCAGCATCAGCAGTCAATAGATTTGCATCTGCTCTACATAATGCTTCTACTGTAAGTTTTACTGGCAATAAGGCAGAAATAGTATCCACCAATAAATTAAAGTCCTGTTCAGAAAATGAAATTTTCGACGACAAATCAATTAGGGCTTTCTGAACACATGATTTTAATTTGTTGAACCTTTCCAACATGGTGAGTAAACTATTCCATCGTGTTTTTGAATCTCAAATCAATGAGTATTCCAAATTCCAATTTCACATATTTTCGCAGTATGTCATCGTTTTTTGTTGAGTAATTGTGGAACAATCATACCACCACTCTAATTTTTGCAAAAAGTGGTGAGATGGCTTCATGTTTAACATCTGAAGCAGAATTTCCATCTACATCATCTGAGTAAGCAATACTGAACCCACTTTCAAATGAATTTTCATCTTCCAATTCCGAATCGTCATCATTGTCAATATTCAATTCAATATTCTCTCCTTCAGATTCTGAGACAGAGTCACATTCCGATTCAGGTTCATTATCCGATCGTGACTTATTTTTTTCATGAAATTTCAACAGGTACTTTTTGTATAGCACTTTTATTACACCAAGCTGAATGGCATGCGCTAGACTGAGCTGTTGCTCAACTTTAATCAATTTGCCTACTTTTTTCATGACTGATGCTTCGTCTGTATTGATACATAGTATATCTTTATCAAGGCACAGACCAAAAACTTCCAATTTTCTAATTACTTCGACACATCTCTCAGCTGGTAAACTTCCATGTACACGAACCAGACCTAGACTCCAAAATTGTTTTTGACAATGTACATTGATGTTCAAAAATCATCGATTCCTTACTGGATGTCCATTCGTCAAGAGTTAGACTCGCTCTATATTCTTTTAACTTTAGCCCATTAAATTCACTGACAACAGCTGCCTGCACTTTGTGAATAGGCGGCCACTAATTTCTGAATGGTATTTGAGGATTTTGGAATATTTTCAAATTCCCCTGCAATGAGATATTTACGAAGATCAGTTGAAGTGCAAAATAAGGTAAAAGGAAGTCCATCCGACGCGGTCATTTTTGATAAAACTGCTGGCAACGTGTCATCAACTAGATTATTAAAATATTTTGTTATTTTTGTCGAAGATGATATTGCGGGACTTTCTTCCGAAATAGGTACTTCTTTTCTTTTCAAAATGCAAATACTATGCATCTTTTTTAGGTGTGTATGTAATGCACCTGTTGAGCCGCCAACACATTTTATTTCTTTAGAACATTTTTTGCATTTGGCTGGTTGAACTTACATTAGCTGTTGGGAGATATAAAAAAACAAAATTATAACAGCAGCTTTGGCAATATCTCCGGCGAACCATTTAAAACCAACTATCGCAAATTTCATTTTTTATTTATCCCAATAATCTATTGATTGTTGGGATCAGTGTTTTATTTTTGTTCTTGCATTACATAAAACAAATTTGAAGTTAGGTTCTTGGCTACTGTTTCCGCAGAAAGTACTTTTCATAAGAATTGTTACAAGCTACTTTAACCCACAATAGGTTGGTTAGGTTTTATGACGCAAGGGGCCATACTTTATAATAAAGGACCATAAATTACAAGAATCGTACCCATGACTCCTATAACTTGCAGGTTGCTAGCACAGTTGGCAAAACATTGAGTCACCGTGGCCCAAAACCACAATAGGAGATGATGACTAAGTTCCTGAGTTCCTTGTCGATTAAAAGATGTTTAAAAATACCAATTTTGACAAAGTACTTAGCTTTAATAGCAATATAAGTTGGTTAAATTTATTTAATAGCAATATAAGTTGGTTAAATTTATTTAATAGCAAATATAGCTAAACAAATATAGCTTTGCTATATTTGTTCTGTGTGTGATAACTACATTTTAAATAAACATACTCAATAAATTTATAAAATAATGATTTGTTTATGAAGGTACAAATATACACAAATGAAAACCATTATGAACTGAGCGCTTTTTGAAATGCCTGTTATTTGGGGGTCTAGTTGGGTCACTGCTTCCGAGGTCAGAATTGATTCTGAAATCTATAAACGAGTTTATTAATAATTCTTATTTTAACTTAGCGAAACGTCGATAGTTGTGACAAAAAGGAGAGATGATTGCGTACACGATGACATTCTAGAATTCTCTTTCAAGCTTCAATTTTTACTTGTTTACTAATCGCAGGTGCTCCCGAAACTAAATTTCTATGTAGATCGATTCATGACTAAAACGTATACTATTTGCTATAGAATGCGTAACAATGAAGATGTTTCCCATTTGAATATTTATCACTGAAACGAATGCAAAAAAGCCTTCATTCTATTACTCATGCTTATAAAGATGAGAGCATAATTCATCAGCCAATTTTAAAAAAGGAGCTCGATTCATTTGGTTCTTGATTAAAAAGAGAATGTTGAGAAGTTCATTTCAGGATGTTGCGGAAACTTCTTATGTCGGTTTTAAAACAGATCGCAGAAAAAATCTAGGTATAATTATGCTTCGTGTAACAAGATTGGCGCTTCGGGATCGGACCATCGCCAATAGCCCTTTGTTTTTCTCTAGTAATTCAACTACCTACCTTGCAGAAGACAGACTTAAGATGAGGCATCCATAATCATTCAGAAATTCAAAATCAACTTTTTTTGTTATGGCACCCTTGCAGGTGGGGATGCAACTTGAATTTAAGTCAATTTTGGTGAATGGTTCTGTTCTGTGTTGAAAAGGATTTTTATTTAGATTTTGTAAGCGGTTTCAGAAAGTTGTTTTAATGACTAGCTGAATTTACCCGGCGTTGCTCGGGTTTAATTGGTTAAACGTCAATTGAAAGTGATCCAAAAAATCACTTTTCTGTCATAGAAAATGCAAATATGGAGAAAAAAGAAGCGAGCGCAAAATAATTTTTAAAACTGAGATTTTTATAGCTTCTGCAATTTACTTTAGATCCATTTCACATACTACAGATAAGACAAACCTACAAAAACTGATACTGAGATGACAATATACAATGGTCGATTTTGAGTTTTGGAGTGATTGTGAATGCCCTTTCAGTTCATTTTCTTAAAAAAATTATATGCATCGTATTATTGCAATCAGTTTTTTTCTTATTGATATTTTTTTATTTGTACCATCATTATGAAATGCTGACGAATCATATTGATACGATATCATGATCAACGATCAAGTAATTACACTTCATGCTTTAAAATTCCATCCAGCATTTTACAGACGGAATACGTAAACAATATGTGATACTGAGCAATTATCAGAGAAACCGCACCCATCAGCCGATTGTCATCATACTAAGATTCTAAAAAAACTCCAAGGTCATCTTGAGAGGCGACTCCTGTCGATGTTAACTCTGACGTCATCCGCACGGCCAGACCGGGAGAGAGCACCCCATAACAAGTGCTCTGTAAAAAGATGAAGGGATGTTGCATCCCTCTGCACACGCAAGACAAATAGAACGGGGGTTAATATGTAGCCTACGTTGCCTGCAGGATTCCAAATAATAAGTGTGCCAAATTTGATGTGGATTGGTCAAACGGTATAGATTTGTATAGAGAACAGACAGACAGATGCGATTGTTTTTCCAACTTCTATAAGTATCTTTTAAATGGACATGACACCCAAAGATCTTTTCTCGTACATAATTTATTTCATTTCATATCATTATAAGTTTCATCTTCTTGAGTCTAAATAAAGATTTTTCAGAAGAAACTTTAAAATTACCTCCCAATTTTGAAACAATTAAAAATTTTGTGAAGTTTTAACGAATTTTAAAATGAATAGCGTGCCCGTGCGTGAATTCTCGCATGAACAATTCCACCACCCCATCCGTTGTAAGGGTGAAAGATGTAAACGAATTTTTTTTTATCCAAAATATCAAAAAAGTTTATTCAATCACTATTTACAACACTTCCTCCTTCAGATCATTGATAGCATTGTTCTAACTATTTGTGTAAAGCACGTAATTCTTCCGCCAAAAGGCCTAATAAGGTTATCTTAACTCTAAAATTCACAAAAATTGAAGTTGTATATTTTCAATTTTTTTTTTTTTTTTTTTTTTTTTCAAATCTTAACCTCGCGTGGAACATGCGTCGATTAATATCCTTATATCATCAAATCACATATTCATAAATTATTGATATTATGGGAAGAAATTAAAAACCAGTTCAATACATAAATAAATAATTCGTCGCGTGTAAGTGGTGTAAAAGGTAAAAGGGTCTATACTATAGAAATAATATAGATGATGAAAAATTGTTTTCCTAGTAATACTGGTAAAACAATTTTACTGGAAAAGTTGTTTTTCCATCAATACTAGTAAAACAAACTGGTTTTCCGAGTAATACTGGTAAAACAATTTTATTTAAAAGTTGTTTTTCCGTCGATACTGGTAAAACAAACTGAGTTGCGTACTGCAATCGTTTTACACTCAATGTTATTCCTATGGGGATTTCGAATTGTTTTTAGCACCCCCTCTGCACATCTTGGAGAAATAGAACGGATTCGGCAGTGCTCAGGGGAAATTCTTTTGATACCTCACTTGTTAAGATTCGTCACGTGTAAGAGGTATAAAAGGGATCTATACTATAGAAATAATGTAGATGATTATTATACTCCTCTTTCAATTTGGTAGATGAATTAAGGTTACACTGGGTTATTGTCGACGGTCCGGGATCAATCCCGGAGGGAAAGATCCGAGAATACCTTGTAATTTTTAACCACGCTCAGATGACGAGGTCAACATCTTAGCTGGCACCCACTCTCCAAACTTCTACCTACGCCAACTCTTTCAGTTTGTGTTACTCAGATTTTAACGGGATCAATAAAATAAAAATATATATATAGACGTCTTAAAATTATCGCGAGGCCATAAAACTTTGCATTCTTCATAGTATAAAGAAATGGAGACAAGGCAAAAGATTGATATTTTGACTAACTTTTGGGTGCCTAGCTCCCTTAATAGCAAAATTTCTATATAATTTGAAAGCATGTTATTTATTATGCTAAAGGAATATCGTAAAAGAAGAATTTATATTTTTTCTTTATAAATCAACGGTTAAAGTATATCTGAATAAATTAAACAGGACAAGGTAGCTCAATTGATAGTATCGGATTAGCAATCGAGTGTTACGAGTTCGAAACGGCGATCCAACCAGACGTGCACGACAAATCTGAAGTGGCAACAAATGTCCTCGCGTTGGCGTACTGTGAAAGCTTGGAGAGTGGTTTTTGATTTATAGTAAGACTGAACCAACTGGTACAGAAATTATCTCTAAATGTGTCAGAGTAACAGATGCATGAAGGTGAGGCCATATAGTTCTGCTGATTTTGGGTGTATACTTCTACGTTATTTTTAAGAAAATTTAACATTGCCTTTTCCATAACCTTTTGAGTAGTCTCACGTTTTAAATAATTTTGCAGTCAAGCACACACATTGTGTGTGCTTGTCTTCGTTCAAAAAAAATCTCGTCAAAAAATCTTGTCAAATGTCTTTTCTGGGTTATTTTGAGATTAAGAGACTAAATCTTGGATGGCCCCGCAGTCAGACAATGAACCAGATAGTGGTAACTTTAAAATAACTGCGATTTCGAATTGCGTGAATAAAATTTAAGGATTAAATACAAAAGAATTCCCACAATATTATAAATTCTACGATTTTATGGCGATCTCTGTTACTCTCAACAGCCCACTTAACTCAAAACATTTTAAGGGCCACGGTAGCCCGGTTGGAAGAGTAAGGGATTAGCAACCGGAGGGTTGCGAGTTCTAATCCAACCAAAGACGTCGTGTACAAAGGGGGCTGGTGCACGTTAAATCTATCGTGGCCTCAAATGTCATCACGTTCGTGTAGTGTGGAAGTTTGGAGAGGGGTGCAAACTCAGGTGTTGCCTCGTCATCTGACCGTGATTCAAAATTACTTGGTGTTGTCCTCGAATCTTTCCCTTTGGGATTGATTCGGACCGTCGCCAATAGCCCATTGTGTTGCTCCAGTGTGACGTTAATTAAAATACCTACCTATCAAACATTTTAAGCTCGGTGAAATTAAAGAATTCAAAAGTTATTAAAATAAGCAATACTTATCTTTTCTTTATTTTAAATCATTTTTCTTATATAAAACACTGAAAAGTTAACAAATGTTTTTAAGAACTGATTGAGGGTGCGAGTGTTTGGCATCGAAACTAAAATATGGAAAAATGGCGTATGGAATGAAACAAGTTAACACGAATGCTGCTTCAGTTAAACGGAACAAAAAGAGATTCCAGGTTTTCCCCATACTGCTATAGACACTATAGAGCCAGCAGTACAATTGAAGTGAATCCATTGTCTTCAAAGAAATTGTCTGGATACTTGACATCTTGATACCTGGCATCTGAACTATAATTAAAAAAAATGGCGCATGGAATGAAAAAAGTTCACAGGCATGTTTCAGTGCGACGAACCGAAAAGAGATTCTTAGTTATCACAATACTGACATAAACATAGTAGAGCAAGCAGTACAACTGCAATGAATCCAATTTCTTCATAGAAATTATCTGGATACTTGACCAGGTCAGATTCCCAGAACTGTTTTCTCAATGTCTCCAGATGCCCTATCTGGTACTCTTCATGGAAATTTTCGACAACTATAGAGGAATTCGGAGGTTCAAAGTGTCTGCAGTACTTATAACTTAACGAGTCTTCCGAAGACTCAGATCTCGATGAGTCACAGGAATCGGAACGATGATGCCGGTAGCTACCGTCTAAACTGGATTCTGAATCATCCAGGTCACTTTCGTCCCTGAATTTGTTCCACCAGGAGATGCTCTGTAAATAAAGAAAAAGTTTAGATTGAATCCAGGGTTAGAGTCCCCCCATAAGGAAGGATGTCGCCAGTACCATGGTACGGGGGCCCTAGAGCTAGAGGGAAACAGGGAATGTGAAAAGAGTATATTTAAAAGATTTACAACTTTTAAGACTCTTAAGTTTAAAAGTTGCAAATCTTTTGATCGGATTTATAATAAAACTGAACAAGTGTGTAAAAAGTAAGATTTACATTTTTGCAAGTTAATTTAAACGTTCGACCGAATAAAGATATGTAACACATCACTAATATTAGAGGAAACGTTCAATCATATTTCTGATGTCAATGTTACATTGATAGTGCCGCATGGACACTTATGATCCGATAGTCATGAAATTAGTATTGATTGTTTTTCATAGAAAAGTTTTTACATGAAGTTGGTCCCAAAGTATAAAGTTGTACGGAAGTTATTACATATGTGATCAAAATTTTTGATTAATTAGCAAAAATTGATAGGGTCCCATGCGCATTACTTTTCCATGTATTGTCATTAGCTAAACACATTTTTATACCAAAATTTCAAAACTAGGAAACATGATGAATTTCTCATTTGTACTTAGATATATACAAGTGACAATTTGGAACAGGTTTTTACGTCAGAGACTGGCCACACACAAGGCAGTTTCAATGCGATGAACCACTAGGAGGATTAACCCTCCAATTTGCCAAAGACGAGATATCTCGTCATCAAGATATTGACGAAATTTTGATAACGAGATCAAGAACTGGTCAGTTTTCTTCTAATGACGAGATGCCTCGTCGAGACCAACACCAGGAGGGTTAAGAGAGTTGTTGACCTTAGGCAAAGCAGTGCACGGGAGATTTGACTCGCCCATTCTCCGAATGCAAATGGAGGAACTTTAATTTAACCCTCAAAGTGGTTTCTACGAGATATCTCTTCCATCAAGATCTGACCGATTGTGCTTATGACGAGATATCCCGTCGAAATTGCAATCAAGTTTCTTTCTCTCTGCTTTTGATTGAAACTACCTTTTAATCAGAAGTCTTCTGTTGAGCGGTTTTTATAAAAATTCATATGCAACGTTTCTAAGACACGCTCTCTTCATCAGATAGTCAAATGCCCAAAAGAGAAGAATCGTCAGTCCTAGCCCTATTTATTATTATTTTACTTCACCCATTACTTATTAAATTGTTCAGTTATGTATTTTGTACACAGCGCATGTTCAACAATATTTTTTCATTAAAACGTGTTAATTTATGAACTTCGGTTAAGCCGATTTTCGGATTACCAGAATTCGGATAATCCCGGGTTCTGTATTTTTAAACATGTTGAGTTTTAAACAGGGACATTTTTCCAAGACATTTATCTTCCTATTAGATGACATTTGTGCTTTGAAAATATTTTCTGATATTGAAAATCGATTCTATGTGAAGATGAACAGCTTTAACTTAATTTTCTCTTCACAAAAAGCACAATTGTCGAATTACCAATAACCATGCAAATTAGGTACCATTGACTAGAGGAGAGTATATCCTTTGTGTTCAAGAGCAAATTGATATTCTGATTTGAAGACTATTAATGAAAATATTGCACCAAAATGCTTCAAATTCATTCTAACATGAAATTTCAATTTTGAACATGCATCTTTTAACACTTTCCCTTTTCTAAATAATTATTTTATTATGCTTATACAAAATAATCATTTTTCAAGTAAGCAAGTATGGAAATCTCATTTGAAGGACTCTACAGCAGACATTGTCAAAAATATAACACAGGAGAAGAGCATCACCAACAAACGTAGACTACATTCACACACACACACAAATTTGTGAAATAACTTACCTTCTCAACCTTCGGTTTTACAGCTATCCATTCCTTTGAGTCTGACCTCGATGACTTGTCACGTGATGTCATTTTCGATTGCCAGTTTTCAGGTTCCCCAACTCTGTAATTCTTTTGATATTTATCATTACACGAAGAGTCTTTTGATTCATTGTCAGATTCATACTGATCACCTTTGTGAAAACTATCCCCATTCGATGTTTGATTCGGTTTCGTTCGTCGCTCCTCTACGGTCAGATTCGGCGAAGTCTGAGATTCAATGTTTGATGGTGTTTCATCTTGTGACCACCACGACATTCTAATCTGCCTTATGAAGTCTAACATCTCATCTACAAAAATAGATTTGCAAGAAGCTGATGCTTCACAAACCGATGAAGATGCTTTAAACTTACACATAGAACTACAAGAAATTTTCACTGTTTTCTCAACGTCATTTGCTTTGGATGCCTTCTCATTCGACTCTTTAGAAACAATATGGTTATCTGTACCCTCAAAGTTATGTACGAAGGGTGAAACTATTTGCCCCGAACTGCTGTAGAGTTTCAATGTGTTCTCAACGCTATTTGCTTCGGATATCTGCTGAATCGACGAACTAGTAACAATATGGTTTTCTGTTCTCTCAAAGTTATGAACAAAGGGTGAATTAGAAACTGCTTCTATTTCAGATATTCCAGGATTAAAACAAAACGGGGTTTTTAAAATGGCGCTTCTGGCTTTATCGCCATGTTTTTTTGTTATTCCCTCATATTTTTTAGGCCTAACCGTTCCAGTATTGAATGCAGTAAATTGGTACACATCTCTAGAGTTATCAGACCGAGAGAAATCGGTTAAAAATTCAAATGTTGTCAGTTTTCCCATCCGTAAAGAAATAATCAGATCTCGATGATGGTAAGTATATAGGTAGTTTAATTAACGTCGCACTGGAGCAACACAATGGCGACGGTCCGGGATCAATCCAGAAGGGAAAGATCAATACCTCGTAACTTTGAACCACGGTCAGATGACGTCTGGATGATGGGAACCCATGTCTTGTCATAAAACATCCGTTCTATATCAATTTAATTGGCATTTCTTCTCGACGTTTATATTAATCTTCAGAGAGGTTCGTTCGTGTAATTTCTTTCTTTTGGGTTTTAGAAGTTTCTTCAGACACAAATTGGCAGAGCGCGATCTAGAATACAAAAAAGTACAAGTCAGCATAAATTTACATCATACCGTAAGTACAAGGTTAAAGAATTTTATGTTCTTAATATTGTGCCCTATAAAAATGCATGACACATACAAGAAGACTTTGTAATGTCCAATAACGGAAAAATTACACTGGAAGAAAGCAACTGGTTACTTATGACGATCCGGGATCAAAGGGAAATGTCGGAAGACAACAACTCGTAATTTTGAACTAGTCAGGTGACGAGAAACGATTACAAGAAATTCTGAAAAGCATAAATTAATCGGCGTGCTTGTGCATCGGCAATTCAACCTTTGAAGGTTTCTTTGATGGTCAGTTGGTTGTCTGGGGATTTATGGAGCAAGGTCCAATAAGACAAGCTACGCCAGAAGCTTCGAAGTGTAAATCTAAAGAATCTTGGCTCGACGTCTTGCCTTTAATTCTGTTGTTGTGGGCTTAAGGACGGTAGTTCGAGAAGAATTAGAATACTCATTAGCAGAACTTGTCTACGGCCAAACGTAGTATTTGTCCGGTGAATTTTTCATTCCAGCTGAGTCACAGCCCAGCATTTTAATTCATCTTCGGCAAGCGTTCAATTTTTTTGCGCCCCGTCCCTTCTGTATAGCATTCTAGACAAGTTACATATGTTCCAAAAGGGTTGACCATTGCTCTCACGTTTTTCTTCGAATAGATGGGGTCCATAAGCCTCTTCAACTACTCTAAGATGGTCCATTTTCCGTTATTCGTTTAGAATATCGAAAATATTTCTTTTACAATTACCAAAAGAACAGATGTCCATAGATCGTTTAATGGCCCCGTACTTATTGTCAGAGCCTGGACTGCCTGTGTAAAAGCTCCATTCATAATTTAAAGATAGGTAGTTAATTAACGTCACACTGGACAATTGGCAATGGTCCAAGATCAATTCCACCAATGAACACCACGTAATTTTGAACCACGGTCAAATGACTAAGTAACACATGAGCTAGCACCTCACTCTTCAAACTTCCACACCACGCCAATATGAGGATATTTGAGGTCATGACATATTTAACGCGCATTCAGCCCCGTGTACAAGATGGTCTTTGACTGGACCTAGTTTCGAACTCACAATCTTCCGGTTGCCAAACCGTTGGTCTTCCAACTGGGCTACCGCGGTCCCATATTTTAAAGACGCTTGCTATAATGAAGGTTTCAGTTACACCAGATTAGGAACTGTGTCACCTTCTAATCTTCCATACTTTTTTAAACGTGGAGGAAAAGTCAATTTTCGTTTTCAGCGACATGTCCAATCCAGGGGAGAGTGGTCTGAAGAAAAGGAACTGAAAGGATTTCAAGAAATTTTGAAAATTGTAAATTATATCTCCACGTTTGTGCATTGACAGTTCATACTTGTAAATCTACGTTGTAGCCATTCTGATCGTTATTAAAATTTGTTTTTATTAAATTTGTGTTATTCATTTATTATATTGCGAAAAAGGTTTTTGTGTAGTTAAATGCCGTTTATGGTATGCATCAAACTATACACATTTTTATTTATCGTCAAAGTTTTTTAAAAGAAAGAGGTGCATAAAAGAAAATAATTTAAGACTTAAGTTCAACTTGTAACTGTTGCTGCGATAACTAAAACTCCTTATTTTATCAACCAAATCATGACTTACAACAAAACGAAGAATGATAAAAAAAAGTCATTTAATGTCTGTTAACACATTTTAATTTAACATTTACTTTGTTAAAAAAATATGCCCTATGAAAGAAAACAAGAAAAATCCATAAACATGCATTTCTTGTTTCTGGATAGGTCCTGGTTCAAAATCAAGATTATATTCCTCTTATACAAATTTTATTGAACACTTTCCACGGCAAAAGGAAATTTTTTTTGTCCAGTAATTTGCAAAACACAAAAAAAAAACATGAGCATCTTCAAAATAGAACGATTTGCAGAGAGAACAAAATTTTAACCCTCCTGGTGGTTGTCTCTGAGGTATCTCGTCATTAGCAAAACTGATCAGATCTTGATGGACGAGATATCTCGTCGGAACCACTTGGAGGGTTAAATATTGAAAAGTTATTTCCCACTTCTTCATTAGAACACCATTGAAATTAATTGCGCCATTTTGCTGTCTCCTGAAATTTCACCAGGAGGAATCTCCGACAAGGTTGAAACACAAGGAGGTAAATTAATCTAAAAATGCCTCTTTTTCTTGAAATACTAAAACATGCAAAATAGTGACTTGGAAAAATAGCAAAACAATGCCTTAAATAACGAATCTGGAAAATGCCACATTCGTGATTGTGATGATACTCATCACATTGCGTTTAGACTCCGTCCTCCGACTCCCTTATGGCAACTCGCATTTTCCCGCATCAGCCATTGAGCTACATGATTGCGTTTGGTATCTGGCAACGCCGGAGAAAAACAAGCGGCAGCTTAAATACTAGAGACTGGAGATCGACACGCGGCAAAGAGGACACGAAATAACAAGGCAGTGACACCATGATTATGCCTATTTGACTCCTGCCTGATCTTCCAGGATTCCCAGACCATCAGTGGTAAAGTACAATAAAGATTTTTCAAACTATATCCTTTTGCTTCTGAAGCTCGCAAAGCCAGGTAAATATCGACAAACACGTGGTGTTTTTTTAATGCAGTCTCACGAACAACGCTCGCGGGATCAACTGGTGTCCATACCTCTGGTCAAAATTATTGGTGTCCATGCCTCTTACAAAAATTACTGCGAAGTGCCCAATTGGCACTTCGCAGTAATTTTTCTAGTTTCTCGATTTCACGCCCCCACTTTTGTTACTAGGTACGTAGGTTCTTTTAAATTCGAATATTATTTACTAGCAACGACAGCTCAGCGAAGTTTTAAATTGCAATCCAACACCGAGCACACATTTTATTTTCGAAATTCAAGCATGAATGAATCATACAAAACCCGACATTCCGGTTGCCGTATATTGGCGGCGGGTTGGCGCCGTTTCACACCTACGCACGCCAAGTGCTCCAACATCCGCCCGGCTTGCACTGTTGGTCTTAAACGTGCTACAATTTACAATACCAACGAAATAAATTTAAAATTAAGAAAGTGGACTGTAATATATAAACAAGACAAATAAATGCAATTGAATGTACATTAAAAAGTTCTACTATAACTCACAATTAATAAATTAATTCAATGAAATATAAAAAAATACAAACTGCACATTCAATTAACATATTCAAGTATCTAAAGGCAAAATAGTTTTGAAATTGGTCTTTTAAAAATATATCAGATTTAGTTTTACCACTATAAACACGGACCTTGCCATCTTTACCACCAAACACTTCTACAATTCTTCCAGTTATCCATTTTGATATAGGCAAATTGTCTTTTATTAAAACCATTTCACCAACTTCTATATTTTTCTTGTCAATTTTCTATTTGGACCGATTTTGTAAGTGACTCAAATATGAATTTTTCCTGTTTCCAAACAAGCGGAACAAATTTTGAGATTTTTTGCCACAATTTTAACCTGTTATCATTAATATTAGTTTGATTAGGCTCAACATTAATAGGTCTACCGATTAAAAAGTGTCCTGGGGTCCAAATCCTCAATCAGACGATAAGGGTGTCAATGAACGAGAATTAAAAATACCCTCAATCTGAGTGGTTATAATTAAGAATTGTTCAAAGGTCAATAGAGTGCTTCCTATTACACATTTTAAATTATACTTAAGGGATTTTACGCCAGCCTCCCAAAGTCCACCAAAATTTGGACCTCGGGGAGGAACAAACTTCCACTCAATAGCTTCAGAACTAAGGTATCCACTCAAAATTTCATTGTGCACTGTTAATAATTTTACCAACCTTTTTAACTCGGTATTTGCACCTATGAAGTATAGTCGTTTGTCACTAAACAGTTTTGAACATTTACCTCGTCTAGCAAAGAAGCGTTTCAAGGTGGCAATAAATGCATCAGTTAAGTCAGTCACAAGGTCTAAATGCACAGCTTTTATAACCATACACATGATATAAATACATGAACTTTTTGTAAAGTCCCCTTCCTTTGGTTTTTATACTTAATTCAAAATGGTCCACAAAAATCAACTCCTGTAAAATTAAATGCAAAATCTACATTGATTCTCTCTTTAGGAAGATCACCCATAATTTGTTGGTCAATAACTGGATTACATTTAAAACAATTTTGCCCTATTCTTTTTTGCTCAGGATGCCTTACGTTGTGAATAAATCTGAAAATAAAACTTAACACACGAATGATACAACTATAATTATTACTCTTATTAACCAGTTGATCAATCATAGGATTAATGTGAACTTCCTTATTAATTAGAAATATCTCTGGTTCACTATTGGATGTTTGAGTTCAGTTATAATGCTCTTTAAAATCCGATGGGATTTCAATGCGTGGAATGTCACCATTATGAAGAAATGCCGGACCTCGAAACCACAGTTCATTATCCAGAATCTTTTCCGGATCAAAACCGGAAATAAGATCTGCAGAATTGTCAACCGAGGAGACGTGATGCCATTGATTAGATGATGACAACTGAATCGTGGCTACTCAATTTGCAACGAAAGTTTTAAGGTTCGGAGTTTCAGTTCGGATCCATGCGAGAACAATCGTAGAATCAGACCATAGAAAGATGTTATTTACTTCTAGCTTTAGGGAAGCAAAAACTCGAGTCACTAACTTGGATAGCAACACTGCAGTACACAATTCCAGGCGTGGAATTGTAGTGTGATTGATTGGTGCTACTCTCGGGACTTGCTTGCAATCAATTTAATTGAGATTTCTCCTGACGAACTTACAGTTTTCATTTAGATTACAGCACCATAGGCATTTTCTGAAGCATCAGCGAAGCCGTGCAATTCCTTAATAACTGCATCCTTGAGAAGAATTATTTCTATTTTCAAATTGTTGATCAACTTCAGAGAATCGACGAATTTCTGCCAAATTTGAGTCTCTTTATCAGGAAGAGGGTCGTCCCATCCAATTTTCAAACGCCACAGCTGTTTCATGAATATCTTGGCTTTGGATATCACTGGGCCTAGCAAACTGAAAGGATCAAATATATATTCCAGCTATTTAGCTAAAGCTGAACGTTTGGTGCAAGTTTCATCGACAATGACGACCTTAAAGAAAAAGCAGTCAATTTTAGGATTCCAAGAAATACCTAAAGTCTTAATTTCATCTGGAAGAATGAAAGTTCTTTATCTTCATGATATAGGAGATCTTGATCACTAGCACACCATTTTTGCAGTTTCATTTGGCCTCTTCCTAAAATTTCGACTAATTTCCCTTGAAGTAGTAGTAGCTAAATCGTCTCCGTCTGTAAGGATATCATCATCCATGTATACATCCTTATCAATTACGACTGCTGCTTCAGGGTAATCTTTGCATTCATCGTGGGTGATCTGCTTCAAAACTCGAGTAGCAAGAAATGGCGCCCAGACAGTTCCATACGTCATTGTATGCAGTTCAAAAGTTTTGCCAGGTGCATTAATATCTTCTTTCCATAAAATTCTTTGTGATTGTCTTTGTTCTGGATGAATTAATATCATTCGGAACATTTGTCGAATATCTGCCGAAAACGCGTATTGGTGTTTGCGAAATCTAGTGATCATCAAAAATAGGTCTTCCTGGATAACTCCACCATTCATTTGTATAGAGTTTAAAGAATTCCCGGCTGTTGTTAAACGAGCTTGCATTGAAGACAACACGAAACTTGGTCGTCTGACTATTAGAACGATAAATACTTAAATAAGGGATATAATATGTAGGCTAGGTTCATTCTCTACCTCTGACATATGTCCCAACTCTCTGTATTCCTGTATAAAGTCTATACAACGATAGATGAGTAGTGTCTTTAGAGTCTCTTCCATAAGGAATCAAGCTTTTTCAGTGCTATTTGTTTGGAGTCCCCTAACATAGAAGGATCCTCCCGAAATGGAATTTTTACTATATATATTCCCGATTCATCCCTTTCCACGTTATTGATAAAAGTTTCCTCCCAGTTTAGATTCCTTGTAAACGATTTAGTTGAACTAATTTTGTCTCCAATACGGCACCACTTGACCGTTGTCCTTCGGCAACAAAAGTGTTCAATTTAATTATCTGTCCTTTAAGATAACCTCTTCTACGATTTAAGACCAAAATGTCTTCCATGTTGTGCAACAAACAGCACACAGTTCAAACGAAACCAATGTTCAAGTTCAAACGAGAAAACAAACGATAGTTCAAGCGTACATTGCATACGCAATTCAAAGTTCTATACTTTGACGAAAAGGAAAGGATTTAAGGAGCGGTGTGCACAAAATACGAAATCTCTAACTAAACTCAACTCCGGCTCGACGGACCATGTTACTAGGTACGTTGTGGTTCTTTTAAATTTAAATATTTACTAGCAACGATAGCTCAGCGAAGTTTTAAATTACGATCCAACGCGAACACACATTTATTTTCGAAATTCAAGCAACGAATGAATCATACAAAACCCAACATTCCGGTTGCCGTATATTGGCGGCGGATTGGTGCCGTTTTACACCTACGTACCCAAGTGCTCCAATAACTATATCACAGTGATAATCATGAAAACACAAGTTTAACAAAAGTACCTAAATTAGCTTATTTTTATAAAACGCACTTGTAAAGATATTAATGTGGCCAGAATGTTCAAATCATAAAACTTCTTGCCCTTGTGATAAAGTTTAAAAAAGATGTTTGCAATAAAATCAAGTCTGAATTTAAAATATTCTTATCCGAATACTCTTGGTCATACCTCCTGTATGTACCCATAGATGAAAATATTTATTAAAATGAAATATATATAGCTTTGGCATATAATTCTTTCAATTTGTTTTGAACGATATTAAGTTTTGCTATTATTATACGTATTTATTCGAGTAAATATTATTGGTACAAATCCACCAAGATCCTCGAATGAATTATTTTTTGAGTAAACTTTCGCGCCTAAATTGTTTAAGGATCTAATGCAACAATTTTCAACCTTTCCAAATCTATAACCTTTCGATTGGAAAAAAGTATATTATAGCTGATCTGACAAGATTAATTTTGTGTGATGTTCAAAAGATTACAGTAATCACCTACCCCTCTCTCCAAAGTGGTTATTTAAAAAAATCTTTCTGAAACAATTAATTTACGATACTTTGTAACGAAGCGCATACCTTCTTTTGAGCCCATATCTTTGGATGGGCAAAAAATTTTATTAATTTTTATAATGCTTGATGTATAAAACAATAAAAATACCTATTCTTTTTGCTCCAAAATGGCTTATAAAAAATCTTTTTAAAACAATTTATTTACGATAATTTCTAACGAAAAATAATGCTCAAAACTTTTTTACGGTATTGAAATTATTTATGAACACACTTATCAAAAGTTCAAGTACAGCTTTGATATATGTAGAATTTTTGTGACAACACTTTTGGCGTGCTTTTTATGTCGCCAAGGAAGAATTTATTAGAAAAAATACCGTTTTAGGCTTTGCGGAAAATAATTTTAAAATAACGAAAAGGATTTTGACAATAGAAAAAAAATCTACACAACTGATTATTTTAACTACTTCTAAACAAGTATTTACTTTAATGAAAAAAATCTTTACTTTTTCTGAAATATTTTAAGGGAAGTTTGTCCGAGTTAAATTATTTTTATTTGTTTAGTCAAATGGAACAAGGCAATGAATGTCATAAAAGGTCACATTAATTTTAGCAAACTTGTTTTTTGGCATGGTTCAATCAAGAAAGATGATGTTATACAAAAATTATTAAAAGATTAAAATAATCGCGAGGTTACAATAATCCAAAAAAGCGGGGTTACCTTTGCCTGCCACAACGCGCTACAAAAAGCACGCCAAAAGCGTTCCCACAAAAAAACATCTATTCATATAAAGCAGATTTGGCATGTCTGTTCTCTATACAAATCTACTCCGTTTGACCAATCTACGCCAAATTTGGTACACATACTTTAAAACCCCGCAGGTAACGTAGGATACAAATAAATCCCCTTTCTTTTTGTCGTAGGGGGGGCTAAAAACAATTCGAAATCCCCATAGGAATAATATTGAGTATTGCTATGGGTCGCTCTCTCCCGGTTTGGCTGTACAGATAACGTCAGTTAACATCTACAGGAGTGGCCTCTCAAGATGACTTTGGAGTTTTTTAGAGTATGATGCAATCGCAGATGGGTCGGTTGCGCTGAAAATCGCTCAGTATCATATCGTTTATACATATATCCTGTCTGTAAAATGCGGGATGGAATTTTCAAGCAAGTGTAATTGCTTAAAACGTTGATCATGATATCGTATCAATGATTCGTCAGCTTTTCATAATGATGGTGGAATTCCGAAATTCGCATTCCTGGTGCAAGGTGCGACAAACAAAAAACCTGATAAGAAAAAACATTCCAACAATACGATGTATGTTATATTTTTTAGAAAATGAACTTAAAGGGCATTCACAATCACTCCAAAAGTCAAATTCGACTTTTGTATATAGTCATCTCAGTATCAGTTTTTGTAGGTTTGTCTTACCTATAGTATATGAAATGGATCTAAAGTAAATTGTAGAAGCTATAAAAATCTCAGTTTTAAAAATTATTTAGCGCTCTACCATTTTTCTCTATATTTGCATTTTCTATGACAGAAGTGATTTTCTGGATCACTTTCAATCGAAGTTTAACCAATTAAACCCGAGCAACGCCGGGTAAATTCAGCTAGTTTGATATAAATAAAAGATGTACCGAAGTTCAAACCGTTGAAATGAAATAAATCTTCCACAATTTAAGCCGTTTCACCATCCGTAAGGCACAATGCCATTCTTTCGGCACATCGCAAGGTGTACAGGTTGAAAATCGCTGCTCTAATTGATTCGCAAGTTGTATGATTAAAAAATTTACGAAGAGAATTTTTAAAAAAGAAAAAAATCCATACAACTGATTATTCTAACGTACTACCAGGTAAGTATTTACTTTAATGAAAAAATCTTTACTTTTCTGAAATATTGTTATAAAAGTTAATCCAAGTTAAATAATTTATTAGTATTGAGTCTAATAGAACCAGGCTGTCAAACTAGAGAAAAAAGGTACGGTAAAATAAAAAAAAGATAATGATTTATAAAAATTAATAAGAGATGCAATAGTGAGGTTGTCATAATCCTACTAAAGAGGAGTTACCTTTGCCTGCTACAAAAAGCACAGCAAAAAAGAACGCCAAAAGCGTTGTCACTAAGTCTTTTTATTCAGAGCTGTACCTTTATGCAAATTTAAAAGATATATGTTACAATTTAAAATGCAGAAATGTATTTAATTTACATTTTTGAACTATTAATTTCTTAACTATCCGACCAACTGATTAATTCCTACTTCAAAAAATGTAACAAGTAATATTTAAATAAACACACAACGCCAAATTTTATGATTATAGAACAGAAACTCTAAAATCTTGCGGTTTGGTTAGTTGAATTTACGTCGCACCGGATCAACACAACGGGCTATTGGCGACGGTCTAGGATCAATTTAAAATCTTATGGGAAAGAGAAAATATAAATAAAACACTACATTTAAAGTTTACATTTCTCTAATGTGTAGCACAAGATAATTTTTACACTGTTGTGAAAGTAATTTGTATCCTATTTTCAGGCAAAAATTATAATTAAAATGCTTTTCAAAGTTGTCAATTATTTTTTAAATATCGATTTTTCAAACACAACAACAAACGTCATATTTTGCTAAGTTACGTATCAAAATAACAAAAACAGACCACCCTGAATGGTGATAAATAAGGTTAAGATTTCAATGACCTGGTTGCTAGAAAATACCCAACAAAAATGCAACATCGCCTAAAAACTAAGAACAATGCCCTAAAAATCAAACCCTATAAATTAGATATTTTTCATAACTTTTCTTTTAAAAGTAGTATGTAAAACAAAAAGGAATTCAAATGCCCCCTAACGACGAAAGAAAATTGAAATGCAACAAGATTTAGTTTCTTTCACGAGCTGTCTTTATTTTGTTAAAAAATAATCTAAAGAGAAAATAAATGAGTTTTCTTGGCAAAAGATCAAGATTGCAGTTCGACAAAGTAGCCCGCCAGAATGATTTCATTTTCTTAAGTCAACTCACCTTATTCGTCGGTTTAACTGCTTCAGCCTGTCACTTCATTGAGAAAGTTTCTTTAGAAAACGAAGGAAACAAGACCCCAAAAGCATTTTGTAGCTCGTACCACAATGCGATTAAACTCAATGTCCGTTGTATCTTTCACGTGAGATTGTTGACGTAAGAGTTAGGTTTTAGTTCGAGTTTAGGAATGCACTGCGCATGCGCTAAAGAGTTGAATAGGAAGTCAACTACATCCTTCCAGTTAACAGACCTCTTAACGGACTGGCTCACATGAAATCGACGCGGAAAATTCCTCCGCTCATTAGGGTGATAAAATATATTTCAAGTTTAGAATATTTGCAATCAAAATTTTCCAACTCTTTACTCAAAAGTGATATGTATTTCTTTCCAAATTTTTGTGGAACAAAAAATTGACACAAATTATGAAAATTAATTTTTGATTAAGGTAAACTGAAGTTGTGGGCCCAAATAGTTTCCAAATGCTTCTTATATTTGGCTCCTAGGGCTTGGTGCTTGTGTTCATAATTCAATGCAATTGATATTCTCTTTATTTGAATTTGTCTAATAAAATATTAGCGTATAGTAAAGAGTTTTAAAAACGACAGATTGGCCAAATACTAGCTCTTACTGAGTGGATTATGTACACGTAAGTAAATAAGGAATATTTATAAAAGTCAAATACACACATTGATAAAAAATACTTTGCCAGCATTCTTTCAGGCAGGCTTTATCTATAAAAATAGCCGATTGATATGCTATTATGTAGAATCTTTTCGTCTACTAATACCGTATTTCCTCTCATCCGCGGTAGCCCGGTTGGAACAGTAGAGGATTAGTAAGCGGAGGCTTGCTAGTTCAAAACTCAATTCAACCAGACTCGTGTATATGGGGCTGGTGCACGTTAAATCTGCCTTGGCCTCAAATGTCCTCACGTTGGCGTGGTGTGGAAGTTTGGAGAGTGGGGCCAACTCAGGTCTAAGCTCGTCATCTGACCGTGATTCAAAATTACGAGGTGTCGTCCTCGGATCTTTCCTTTCGGGATGAATCCCAGACTGTTGCCCATTGTGTTGCTCCAGTGCGACGTTAATTCAACTACCCCTCATCCACTTATTGAATATAATGAATTGATTTTAACATAGATCACTGCAATGCTCACAATAAATGCTATTTCTTTGAATTTAAAGACCTCAACAACAAAAATTGATATAATTCACAACATTTTTCATTTCTACCGCGCTCGCCATTACTTTCCATTACACCAAGAGGCCGCCGTGGTTCAGTGGGTTTGTTCACTGCGCTAGCAACCTGCGAATTGTAGGCTGCGCAGGTTCGATTATTAACAAGTCCGTTTCCTCCCTGGATGTATTTCTCTCTTCTGTATCAGCAAAAACTTTGTTGTGTGTATGTATTATACTCGACGTTTTTCTTGTGATTGACCAAATGGGCCCTTGCGGAAATGAGATGGCCGACATATTGGCAGAAAAAGGACAAGTATTTTGCAACATTCACAATGTGTGTTGTGAACTAGCAGCGATTTGGCGACATTTGGTAGTTTGGTTATTTTCTTAGGTCCCCAAGTTAGGGTGTGTCCGAACTGAGTACTTCCTTGTTCCCGCTCATAGTACGGTCCGTAGTGAACTTCCTTGATGTATCCGTTTATGGTATGGTTCATAACAGACTTTCGTTTTATTAATTATATCAGCTCATGGGTACCAGCTCAATTGTACCAGCTGATTGGAGCATCTTTGTTAAGTTTTCTAAAATAGAAGAACCAATTTGATCATGTTGACCATTACATTTGGTCCTTATCGAGCAAGAGAAATAGAACTAAATAAGCGAACTTATGAATAAGTCATGATAAAGTTTTGATGATGAAGCTAAATCGTGTAAAAGGAACTATCCAATTCAGGATAAAAAGGGTTCAAACCTTTCTGGAAGACTTTGATCCATCGGATACCAGTGCGCATATTCGAGTAGACTAAATTGGATACCCTCATTGAAATAAGAAGTGGACTTTTGGTATTGTTAAGGGAATACCAAGAGTTCCCTTCCGAAATAAATGTCGGAGAATCTATAACTACTCTGGAAGACCTAGAAAATTTGGAGGTAAACTTAAGAATCTCCACCTTTCTAATTTTGAATCATGAAAGAGCAATCGAAGATCAACAATCGAGTATCAAATTGCCAGAAATTCCTCCCCCACAATTTTGAGGAAAATATGAGGAATTTCATAATCTTAAAAGCCAATTTATGTCCATAATTGGTAAAAACGGAAGTTTGTATAACTGCCATAAGTCATTATTTTAAAGCTCCACTCAAAGGGGAAGCTAAGCTAAGCACAAGGAAACATGTCAAGACACTGATTCATTCTTTTCCACTCTAAAACTAAGATATGAGAATAAACGAGCAGTTGTAGATGCTCACTTTAACAATTTGTTAAACTATGAAAAATTGTTACATGAATCTCCTCAGTTGAGGTATTTCTTAGACACTGTTAAACGTAATTTAAGATCATTAAAGATTCTTAATTATATAAAAAATTATTTATCTGATATTTTGTTGCAGATAATAAAGAAACGTGGAAACAATATGAACTTTCTGTAAAAAAGAGCGAGGTTTCGTTACTTGATGACTTGCTCACATTTTTGGTAGAACGAACGAATTTTCTTGAAGGATTAGCAAAAAGTAATTGTTCAGCTCATAAAAATGTTTAATATGAAACTTCTAGTATGCAATAAGAATTACTCTTCTCGATCGAAATCTTTTTACGTAAAATTAAATAAGGATCAACGGCTGTGCATCGCTTGCAAAGATGCGAGTCATCCTTTATACCAGTGGTTCTTTACCTTTATAGTGATCGGCACCTCCTTGAATCTAAAAATAAGTTCTCGCACCCCCTTGAAAAATACGTTTCTATTTTGAAGCGAGGCTCCTTTTTTGATAGAGCCTCGTTTCAAAAGTGATCGCAAATGGTAAAAGTATCTGCTATGCTGCTTTTGCCAGCTGTGGATAAGGTTCTAACTGTGTACACCAGAATTCTTCCTAATTCCAGTTTTTCAAATTCAATTTGAATACGTACATTGACTCGTATTTCAATAAGATCGTCTTTTATTAAATCGCTGTCGTCCATCGAATCTGGGTCGAATAGAAATGGATCCAGTATCCATGTCTGAACTTTTCTAATTCCCGTGGTAAATTATCCATGAAATGATTTACTCAATTGTTGGAGGTGTATTGCAATTTCAGGTATAATTATTATTTTCTAGAACGATTGAATCAAGCAAAGGAAAGTTTGCAAAATTCCCATTTTCAACTCGATGTTTCCAAATTTTTAGTTTTTCAATAAATGAAGATAATTTTTCACTGTTATTATGTTCTTACTAAATTCCTGCATTGATATGTTTAATTCATTCAAATTATGCTACCCTGATGATAATTCCCATTAAAAACATAATTTTGCATTTTATTCGTAGAAGAAATAATTAATACAACCTAAAATTCTGATTATTTATTCAAGAGTTTTTATTACTGCAGAGTAAAATATTTCTCAGTAAATAGATTTTTCTAGCCTGGTGCATTTTGTTGCCGTCTTTGAAGCAGCATCGCTTACTGCAGTTTATATACCTCAGTGGATGAGGCAAAGGTAGAGGGTAGGAGTGGGGGTCACAAAAGTCGACGTAGCATTCGCTAGTTTCTCACAGGCGGTAGTTTTCATCGAAAATTTAGAAACTTCTCTCGCACCCCCAGGTTAAGAACCATTGCTTTATACCAATGCTCTAAGTTCAAGGATATGGATGTGGAGGATAGATTCGAGTTCGTTAAAAAGCATAAATTATGTCAGATGTTTACATCCATCTCATCTGCTTTCCCAATGCAGATCTAAAAAGTCACGTTTTATTCGTGGTGAAGCTAAGCATATTTACCTTGTTGCACAAAACTTCTAGCGATGAGCAAGGATCGTAGTGAAATAATTCTCACCAATCCTATAACAGTCAAACCGTATTGATTTCTCCTCAAGCGTCATTAATGGTTGCAGGCGCTCCAAGAAGTGTTTTGGTTAACAGGTAATTGTTTATATTAAGGATTCTAGCAATAATAAAATACCATTACGCGCTATATTGGATAGTGCATCGCAATCAAGTTTCATCACATCCTCGTGCGCTCAGGTATTAGGACTAAAAAAAGAATTTTCATTCCAATGGTTTAGAACGATTGCTCGCTAAATGTTAAATCGCAGGTAAGAGCTCAAATGTCAGATTTATTTGGCAATTCCGAATGGACTCTACTTACTCATTATTCCTAAAATTACGGATGTCGCACCGTCTAGATATTTGGACTTACCTAAAATAAAAATACCAGAAACGATAGCCCTTGCGGATCCGGAATTTTATATTCCATAAAAGATAGATTTGTTGATAGGAGCAAAACTATTTTTTAATTTGTTAAAATCTGACAAAATTTATTTAGAAAATAAGCTTATTTTACAGGATAGTTGTTTTGGATATTTAGTGTTAGATAGCCGTTGAAAGTTCAAATCTAAAATCTAGGGAAACAAACAGTTGTTTTATAACTAGAAACACTGGCAACTTGAATAAGACTCAATCCTCCAATAAGTAATGAGTTGAAATATTGCGATGAGTATTTTATGAAAACTCAAAAGAAACGCTGATGGTCGTTATGTTGTGCAGAAGCTGTTAAAGCCTGACAGTTGTGAAAACAAATTAACTTTGGAGGATTCAAAAGAAATAGATACAAAACGACTGGATCATTTATGGAGATTAAACGCGAACCCTAAAATGAAAGTTCTCTACTGAATTTATGGAAGAGTATAAAACGTTAGGTCACATAGCGGAGACGACAGATGAAACCTTATCTGCATATTATTTGCCTCATGGTGTGTATCGCCTGGATAAAAGTAGCACTAAACTGCTCGTTGTGTTTAATGCTAGTTCCAAAACTTCTAATGGGAAATCTCTCAATGATATTATGCTTAAGGGTGGGGTGATTCAAGAAGACTTGTTTGCAATAATGCTAAGATTTCGCAAACACATTTATGCCTTCACAGCGGACATTGAAAAAAATGTACTGTCAGATTTTGATACACCCATCTCAATATCACTTTCAACGAATTCTCTGGAAAGAAAGTATCAGTGATCCTGTTAAGAAATACAATCTTAAAACGCTTACTTATGGTTCGGCTAGTGCCCCTTATCTGGTGACCAGAACCCTTCAGCAATTAGCCCGAGATGAAGAAAAGAACTTCCTGTTGCTTTTTCCATTGAGTTATCTGATTTTTAGATGAACTTTCCGGACGATGTGCTTTCCGGAGCTTCAGAACTTGATGCAGTGGAAGACATCCAAGGGGACTTAATTGAACTTCTTAAACAAGTTATAATGAACCTTCATGAGTGGTTTACGAGCAGTCTTGAATTAATCCATGAAGTAAATCAAAATTATCGTTTTCAGTATATTTTATTATTATATAATGATATAATAAAGGCTTTGGGTGTGCACTGGAACACACAAAGTGATTCCTTTAAGTTTCAAGCGTCAATTAATGAAAAAGAAACTTACACTAAACGAGAAGTGTTATCTACCATTGCCCGAATTTATGATCCTTTAGGACTTATTGGACCAGTCATAACAATTTCTAAAGTATTTTTGCAAAAACTGTGACTCTTAAGAATTCATTAGCATGACAAATTGTCCATTCCCCTAGCCCAGCAATGGACACAATTTTTGGCTGCCCTCCAAAAGATAGAACATTTCCAAATACTTAGATGTGTTTTGGCCAAACACACAGGAATAATTAATTTGTATATATTCGTTGATGCTTCAGAGTCAACTTGTAGAGCAGCTTGCTATATTCAAACTAGCTGGCGGAGAATCTGTTCATTGCCAGTTACTACGTAGCAAATCACGTGTTGCCCCTTTGAAAACAATTATTATACCTAGACTTGAACTGTCTGCTTGCGTTGTCTGCTGCACAGTTGAACAAAGTTCGAACTAATCTCAAGTTAGAAATTAACCAAGTGTACCTCTAATCAGACTACAATTGCCCTTGCTTGGATAAACAAACCTCATGAATTAAAGACCTTTGTCCGCAACCGTGTATCAAATTCAGCGACTGAGCGAGCAGCATAAGTGGGGACATGTTTCAACAACCAACAATCCTACGGACATAATTTCCAGAAGAATGCATGCTGAGGAGCTAGTTTCGAAGCAGATATGGTGGAAGGTCCACCATTCCCTATAAGAGAGGCAAACAATCCCTCTTACAGATCCTGTGAACAGTACTGTGGACAATCACTATCTGATTGAATTTAAGAGTACTGAAGATTTGACTCTAGCTGTAACAACAAAAAATACCATTGTAGATGAAGTTATGTTTAATGAACAATCACACGAAACTAATTAGACTTAAGTTATATTTACAGGTTTCTTAGAAATCGTAAAAGTACAGATGTTCTAATATGAGGAAGGATTCAAACTCAGGAATTTCTCACGTCGAGAAATATACTTATAGAGGGGATCAAGGCAATTAATTTCGGGGAAGAAATATCCCTACTAAAAGGTTTGTCGATCCCTAAAGCAAGTAAGTTAAATATTTTACATCCTTTTTTAAATTAAGATGGTTTACTTCGAGTGGGTGGTAGGCTGAGTAAAGCCAATTTGAATTATGATCAGAAGCATACTATAATATTGCCTGCTGGCCATAAATTAACTAGAATGATTATGGAATATTTTCATAAACGCGATTTACATCTTGAACCTCAAAGTTTACTAAACACTTGGTCAAAACTTTTAACCAATTAATGATCGTAATTTAGCTGGATCTGTAGTTCGCCAGTGTCTCCAATGTTATACATTGAAACCAAAAATTGAACATCAATTAATGGGGGAACTTCCTCTCGAACGAGTGTTACCAAGTCCTCCATTTTAAAACACTCAAGGCCGTTCATTTTGAATTTATAAGTGACCTAACATCTGAAGCACTAATTGCCACTTAGATTTTTTGCACGTCGTGAAAAGTGTTCTACAATATTTTCTGACAATGCTACTAGTTTCGTTGGTGCTTGGTCAGAAATTCATAGGTTGCACGGTTTGATAAAAAACGAAGACGAAAGTCTAGAATATTGTTTGTCATCTGAAAATATTAATTGGAAATTTATCCCTCCGAGAGTTCCAAATTTTGGTGGGCTCTGGGAAACTGTAAAATTTATATTTCATTTCAAAAGAATTATAGCAGATTCTAAACTAACAGAATTTTTGACTGTCTCAAATCAAATTGAAGGTGTTCTAAATAAATTCTAGACCTCTTATGCCCTTATCATCAGACACGGATGATTTCGAGGTTTTAACATCCGGTTAATCAAATTCCCGAACCTGAACTTATAGATATTAACAAAAGCAAATTATCGCAAATTGGCAAAAAACAACAAAAATTGTCCAGCAGGTATGGAAAAAGGAGTTCTAGCTATTTAAATTATTTTCAGCAGAGCCAAGTGGTAGTTCGAAAAAAGAGAATGTTACTCTTGGTGCTTTGGCACTATTAAAGGACGATAATTTACTCCTTTAAAGTGATCTATTTTCAGAATTCAGGGCATACCTGGTTCTGATGGAAAAGTTCAAGTAGAGTAGTGAAAACACCACAGGGTGAATTTAATTGTCCATTTCCAAAATATGTTTGTAACCAATTAATGTGAATTAAATGAAATAATTATGTTCTTATCATGCAATTTAGGATATTATCAATGTTGTATTTCTTTTTTTTAAGTTTGTATTTTTATCAGTTTTATTTTTGTATTTTGATTTTTTTTTGGTTTGTTGATTTCCTTGAGACTTATAGCTGCAGAATCAGGCTTTTGTCTCCATTCTTCCTAATTACAATATCCAATAAACGACACAATACAATAACAAGTAATTGACACACATACAGTGAAAGCTTTACTGACACAGAGGAGAGAAATACACCCAGGGAGGAATGCACCTGGCAGGAATCGAACCTGCGCCGCCTACAACTCGAAGGTTGCTAGCGCAATGGGCATACCCACTGAGCCACGACGGCCCCCTTGTATTTTGATTTGAAATATGACCATTTCAACGTCGGGCGGGATGTTGTGAACTAGCAGCGATTTGGCGACATTTGCTAGTTTGGCGACTTTCTTAGATCACCAAGAGAGGGCATAACCGACGCATTCGATTTGGAACCAAGTACTTCCTTGTTCCCGCTCATGGTATGGTCCATAGCGAACTTCCTTATTGCATCCGTTTATGTTGTGCTCTACAACGGACTTTCGTTTTAATTGAATCAGCTCATTAGAGCACATCTTTGTTAAGTTTTCTAAATAAATAGAAAAACCAATTTTATCTTGTTTATCATTACAATGTGAATTCCCTTATTCATATATTGCACGAATTATAAAACACAATGGAGAAAAGTTCCCAAGCTAGGCAGGCAGAAGAAATCGAAGATAAAGCTTGGAAGGATGCACTTTCTAAAATTCCGGCTGCCCCTCGTCTAGATGCTGTTGCTGCCTTCAGATTGGAGATTGGGCACGACTACCTAGCCAAACATATGTAGATTCAAAATTTTCAATAGACCCAATTGTGTCCTGTGTGGAAGTAGTGACAAAATGGACTCACCTTGGGGTTTGCCTAAAATTGTCGGGAGGCATTTTTCAAAGATATTGGAAGGCAAGAGAGCTTCAAAGCTTACAGACTGATTAACTGCTACGTATTTGGTTTCTTTTTAATCTCGTTTTGTCTCTTTATTCTTTGTCTCCATGTTTTTGTGCAGTGTTTATCAAGTGAATGAATTTAAGAACTACACTGTAAAAATAAAAGATGACGAAGTTAGCCCATGAAATGGCACCCAAATCTCCAAACTTCCACCACGTCAATGTGGACACTTGAGACCACGACAGATTTAACGTGCATCAGCCCCCACGTACACTATGGTGTTTGGTTGGATTGAGTTTCCTACTCTTCGAACCAGGCTACCTTAGCCCTACATTTAATAGGAAATTGAGAAAGACAGTTCTGTTATCACTTTCTATGAAGTCTTATTTTTTCAAAACTTTCCATGTAAACAATTTGCGCTTTTTCCAAATTAAAGTTCATTGGAACAGAGAATACGATATTCTATTTTGTCGAGAAAACTTACGTCGCATGAACTCGAGTATACCAAACTCCACAGACGTATCAAGGTCACAACACTCCTTCATCCTGTAAAGTAGTGGGCTGAGTGGAGAGCCAAAAGAACGACGACACAGCCAAAATACAATAAAACTAGATATTTGTTTTAAAATACAGGAATCAAAATAAATCAGGGTAGGTAGGTACTTTAATTAACGTCGCACTGTGGAGCAACACTACGGGCTATTGGCGACGGTCCGGGATCAACCCCAAAGGGAAAGATCCTAACACCCCTTAATTTTGAATCACGGTCAGATGACGGAATTAATCAGGGATTCGTGTCCCTTGGTAGTGGGCGCTGTAGAAAAGGAGACTCAAAAACGGCAGTCGACCGAGCACCGAAAATCACCTCAGTTCACTTAACTCCCGAAAAATTCTGGTTTCTCGTCTCTGGGGGATAGTTGAATCTCGGGGGCTGTCGTGCACCCGTTAACTCTCCTGGTGGTTGTCTCAACAAAGTTTCTCGTCATTAGAAAACTGAGCAGGTAATTGGCATTGTGATTGTAAAAATATCGGCAATATCTTGATGACGAAATATCTTGTCATTAACAAAATTGGTCAGATCTTGATGGACAAGATATCTCGTCAAAACCACTTGGAGGTTCAAAGACAATCTGAACGGGAAGTAGACCACCCCGATAGATAATTCGGGATTTACGACTGCGGTCAGTGGTGCAAGTGTTGACCATTGACCGCAAGCCGTTGCTATGGACGTTACAATCCTACTCCAGTGATTTTCAGAGTGGGGTTCGAGGATAAAACAGTCAATACTTCACTAGCCAAATTAGAAAGCTTTAGAGGAACAAATAAAATATTTCATTTTTTCCGATTAAATTTTATGTTCTAAAAAATGATTATTAAAAATGTCTATTATGTTTTAAAAATGAGCAACTGAACTTTCAGATAAGGGGAGCAGGTAGGTTAGTTAATTAACTATTAAATAGTTAATAACACTGAAGCAACACAACGGGTATTGGCGACGATCCGGTATCAAACCCGAAAGGAAAATCCGACCCCAGATAAGGGAGCATTTCCCAGTGACTGATGATCGTGCTATCGTATCCCGGCTGCAATACCGCCACAACGCAAAATAATAAAATGCTAGTTTTATTTGTAGAAAGACTACAAAACTGCCCTCCACTGGAGCCTGCAGTTATAATTTTGCAGTATGCAAATGCATATATTTAGTCTTTCTGAAGTCAAAAATATAAATTTGTTATTTTTTATTGCGACGGTATTGCAGTCGGGATACGATATATGAGGTCACCACGTGCTGTCTACTTCATTAGAAAGTCGATGGTGGCAAATGGTCTGAGGCAAAATAAAAATAGTCAAAATATAAAACTAACTTTAATAAATGTCGCTGAATTAGTAAGTTACAAAGTTCCGTTTCTACTTTTAAAAACACATGATTTCATTGGCACTATAGAACTTAGTAATTCCTTCACCAAGATAATCAAACCTCTAAACAAAGCTACAAAGCATATTGGATCAATATCGGGTTTTATGGCACAAGGGCCATATTTGGCCAAGTTGCGCGAAACACGAGACTGAATCAATATCGGTCCCATGGACTCCTTGAATACAGCGGACGACTAACTCATGTGGGCATACACTTTTCACGGTCCAGTCCTCGAGTTCTTTTCCGTTCCTTGACCATTCACCTTTCTGGCGAAGCCCAGCTCTCTGCAAGTCAAGACACCCTAAGAATACATGAGTGCAGGTCGCTATTCTGGAAGTGGAGGAAGGGGTGACCTAGTACAGAACGGACTATTTTCAAAATTTACGTTTTCATCATACTGGCATAAGCATTGTAGAGCTTGCAGCACAACTGCGACGAATCCCAAGTCTTCAGTGAAATGTTTATCTAGATTCTTGACTAGGTCAGCGTTCCAGAACTGTTTCCTTTTTGTCTTCTGAAACATTGTTTCGAATTCTGCAGGGGAATCTTCGAAAATTCTTGAGGAAGTCGGAGGTACAGAACGATTGCAGTAGGTTGGCAAGTATTCCGAAGATTCGCAACACGATGAGTCACTGGAATCGGAGCAATGACGCTGGAAGCTACCGTCTAAGCTGGATCCCGAATCGTCCAGCTCACTTTCGTCACTGAATTGGTTCCTCCACGAAATGCTCTGTAAATAAAATTTTGACTGCATTATATGAAGAAAAGATAAGAATCCTTAGTCAAACACTATATTATTTTTACATTACAGTCTAAACGCTTCAAAGAATGACTCTAATAAAGATTAAAAAAAAGGTAATAAAAACTTGTGCGTTTTATGCATCGAAGAAAGTTCCTTGCTTGTTGAAGTTTCGTTCCCATATTATATATAGGAGCAGAACTTACGTATTTTTCTGGATTGGCGAGAGGTTGAGATAAAAGCTCTGGGTGGTTTTATCTTTCCTAACGAAGGCAAAAGAAATGAGCCAGCGAATGGAGGAGGACCACACTGAAAACAAATTGTGGAGAAAAATACCACGACTACAGAATTGTGGATTCCCCCAACGACAGTTCCGAACGCAAGCCAGCGTCTATGCCGATACCAGTCTTCTGGCCAGACAATAGATTTCGGGCGATACATCCTAGGAGTTCCAACCTAGCTAGTAACGTTCCTAACCCGACGTAGACTTCGGCCTTTGGCCAAAGTTCAGAGGATCCCCAGGTAAATCCTATATACCTTTTACCTGGACACCATCGAAGTAGAGACTGTTAATACCTGCAACCACCAGTTATAAATTTCTATCTGTCTACCAAAGAGTAAATAGTAAAATTATAATAACTGTAGTATTTGATGAAAGGAAGGCAAGAGTGAAAGTTAATACTATCACTAAATTTGTAGCTATTTCGTTGGACCGAAACGTCCATCACCTCATCAGTTTGGTTAGTTTTGTGTTTTATGGAGTAAGGGTCATGTTTGGCCAAGCTGCGCCAAACATAAGAAAACGAGGGAGGAAAACAAAGCAAAAAGCAGAAGGGTAGGCGAGGGTAAAACAAGTGAGAACAAGTCACTCGGGGTTGTGATGCCCGTATACACCTAAAGATGTGACCCTGAGGGCTCATCTCATCAGGACTAATATCAGGAGAAAAACTCGAGTTTAAAGTTATCTTTAAACAGTGTTGCTACCGCTAGCTGTTTTATTACGCCCTTCCAGGCCAAGCATTAGTACCATTTTCTTTGTCCTGTTTATTAGTCATGTTTGAAGTTCTTAGACTTGGTTACATTAAGTGGCTTGAAGCACTAGAAGCTTTCGGTTAATAGATCTTGGGTTTCATGGAGTACAGGGCCATATTTGGCCAAACAAAGTAATTGAATTATGTTTGGGACACTTTAGAATAAACTACATAGCTTTTTTTATATGAAATCGAATATTTTTAATGAACTTCAACTGGGATATTTTAAAGAATCAAGCAGAAATAATTACAATTACGGAGAATAGTACTTTTGGATAATTTAAATTAAGGTATTTTAAGGGTTCCAATTGGCATACTTTTAAGAAATAAATGGGGATCTTTTTAAGGAATTCTTATAAAATATTGTACGAAATTTATATTGGATATTTTTGAGAAATTTTCATTTTGGTAAAATGTATTTTTTAGGAATTACTACTGAATATTTAGAAGGAATCTCCGCTGAGATTTAATGCTCAAAGAATTTCGATGCAAATACTGATATGTTAATTTTCTAATTAAAAACATCATCTAAAGAAAATATATTCTATATATATATATATATATATATATATATATATATATATAACTATAGAAATTCCTATTATCTATACATATAAAGCAGTGGGCATCTGTCTGTTCTCTACAAATCTATACCGTTTAACCAATCCCAAACAAAATTTGGTACTTATTCTTTGGAACCCTGCGGGTAACGTAGGCTACATATTAACCCCCGTTCTATTTGTTTTGGGTGTGCAGAGGGGTGTAACGTCCGTCATCCTGGACAGAGCACTTGTTAGGAGGCGTTCTCTCCCGGACTGGCTGTGCAGATGATGTTAGAGTTAACATCTAAGGAGTCGTCTCTCAAGATGACTTTGGAGGTTTTTTAGAATCTTAGAGTATGATGGGTGCGGTTGTGCTGAAAATCGCTGTGTCATATCATTTATAGGATAATGTAGGCTACATATTAACAACTCGAGCAAGCCGGGGGAGAATTCAGCTAGTACTCTATATTCCATAGTACGAAAAAACACGCAATACGTGCTCCATAAATATGGAACGTGTTCCATACTGCATACACACGTCTTTCGATGGAAACTACTTATTTTAGGGGGTGCAATTAAAATTATCTTTTCTTTTGTCAGATCGGCGGAAAATATACTTTGCGCCGTAGAATTGTAGTTAGTTCGTGAGATCAAAATGCTGAAAATAGCAGCTGTAACTAATTATTATAATTTACTTATATCTCCATTGACTTCAAGACGCTTGTTTCTATTCTGACTCGTAACCTCAAAATTCATGGAAATAATTCAATCTGTATTTTTCGAAATTTGTATCCTCGAAAAATACAAATCTGAAAAATAGCGTTAAATCAAATAAGTCATTCAACTTCTTAAACAAGAAAATTCTTTAAATTACCTTTTGCTCCTTTGGTTTCATAACTATTCGTTCTTCTGAGTCGGACTCTGATGATTTGGCATCATATGGTATATTCGATTGCCAGTGTTCAAGTTTCCTAACTCTGCATTTCCTTCCGCGTTTATAATTACAAGAAACGTTTTTTAATTCAGTATTAGTTTTATACAAATCCCTCTGACTACTTTTAAGGAAATGATCCCGATTCGGCGTTGATAGAGATTTAAAGTTTGGTAGAGTGTCATCTTCTGACCACCAGGATAGTCTATGCTGCCTTATTAACTCATATACGGCATCATTTACACAAATAGATTTGCGAGTTGTCGATGTTTCACATGTCAATGAAGATGTTTTAAATTTACTCACAGAACTAATGGAGGTTTTCACAATTTTCTCAACCTCGAATGCTTTGGATACCTTCTGAATGAAATCATTCGAAACAATATGGTTTTTCGTTTTCTCAAAGCTTTCGACCGAAGGTAAATCAATCGGTAAAGAGAGATTTTGAATTGCAGAAACCTTCACTTCTTGATGGCAAAAATTAATCAATCCAACCCTGCCATTTTTACCTGTTGAGATATTACTTAGAATTGATATTGTTTTCGCAAAGAAAAAAGTGTTTTCTAAGAAGGGTTCACATTTAAATTCAATATTTCGATAACCTTTATGATTAGGTTCAAACTTTAATTCCGTTTCGGATCTTGCTTGTACAGCCAAAACATTACTTTTGACCTGTGTCGAATCAAGTTGATTTTGAGCAGAAGCAGTGATTGTATTCATTTCAGATATCGAACGCTTAAAACAAAATGGGATTTTGGGGTTGTTACTTATCGTTTTATCAATATGTTTCTTTCTTTTTTCTCGACATTTTTTGGGTAAAGTCGTTCCGATATTCAATGCAGTAAATTCATAAACAGAATTTTTAAAGTCATCAGACTGAGAAAAATTTCTCGAAAATTCAAAAGGTTTCATGTGTTCCGTTTATTTCTGGAATTTAACAGATGCTCTAAACGTGTACTGTTATGAGATTCCTTCTATCCTGCTTAGATACTAAGCATTAATGTGTTTTACATTTAATTCTTAAGTAAAAATGTATTTTACATTACTTTTGATGCAAGAATGTATTTTACATTTACTTAATTTGACTAGAGGTTCACGACATTCTAACTTTCTTCTCTCGAAGTTTTTTTTTTTTTTTTTTTTTCAAATTGGTAGAGCTGTCAAATGCAATCTGGAAAATAAAGGAAAAAATGAAAAATTATTACTGCAGGCATACATTTACATCATAGTAATTACTAAGACTGGAGGATCATTAATTTTTCAATTTCAACTAGAAATTTTTAGGTCAGAAAATTTACCTTAAAAACATTACCTAAAAATCACTACATTATTTGATTCTTTTGCGAAATCTTTTTATAAAAGAGGTGCATGAAACGAAAAAAGAATCTAAAACTTACAATTCAATTTAATAGGTCTATATGACTAACTATAAACAAATAATTAAGTATAACTTAATATTTTACAATTTCAGTCAAATTGAAAATTTTTATTTTAGTACAAGAAATAAATAAAAAGACAATGAGCATTTTCTGACATTTCCTGATTCAAAATGAAAGTTAAAATTATACTTAAATTTAACCCTTTGAAGGTCATGAGATTTCCTAGTACACATAATGGCTAAATATTGTGGTTGGAAGAATCTCAGGCAAGATTCTATTGGTCGAGAAGGTCAAAACTGGTTAGACTGCAGGTTGCAGAACGAATATATGCGTGTGAGCCCTTAAGATGGTTATGAATTTGCCATGTCAAATTGAAAGTTTTACTTCATCACAGGAACTAACACGAACATACACTCCCATGTCTAGTTCAGTGAGACACCCTGAAATATAAAGTTAGTGAGCAATGATAACCTTTTTATGTGCCCAGGATCATGCGACCAAAACTAGTAGAAACGTGATTCTTAGACTATTTTCGTCTGTTGGGTGGAAACTAACAGCCATCATATGATTGGTCCACGGAACGGGAGAAGACACCCATCCATTGATTCATCATCTGATTGGTCTATTGATTGATCATCTGTAGTAGTAGTCTGACGATTTCACCACTTTTTTCGCCACTCTAGAAATGCGCATTCACACACCTACCCGGTCATAAGATATTATATCGCCAAATGAGTTGATAAAATACCAAGTCGATCAATCAAGTCAATTTTTAACAAGGCAGTCGCGTGACTACTAGTCGACATGCTGGTCACATTTTTTGAAGCTCATCTCAATAGCTATTATATTATATATTATATTAGCTGAATTACCCTTCGTTGCTCGGGTTGAATTGTTTATAATTCATCGTATATTAATATTATTCCTATGGAGATTTCGAATTGTTTTTAGCCCCCTGCAGAACCAGGACACAAATCGAACGGGGTTAATATACAGCCTGTGTCCCACAGAATTCTACAGGATGAATGTACCAAATTTGGAGTGAAATGGTCTGACCTTGATCGGAAAAATGCAATGTTATTCCTATGAGGATTTCGAATTGTCTTTAACCCCTGTACCATTCAGAGCAATCGCACACATCTTAGATTGCACCAATCTAAGATTCTAAAAAACCTCCAAGGTCATCTTGAGAGAATTCCTGTCGTCATCTGCACAGCCAAACCTGGAGAGAGCGCCCCTTATCGTCCAGGACGACGGGACGTTACACCCCTCTGCACACCCAAGACAAATAGAACGGGGGTTGATATGTAGCCTACGTTACCCTCAGGGTTCCAAAGAATAAGTGTACCAAACTTGGTGTAGATTGGTCAAACGGTGTAGATTTGTATAGAGAACAGACAGATGCCAACTCTGCTTTATATGTAGATTTCACGTCTATATCCTGAACCAGTAGCTGAAATAAACAGAACAAGCCATCAAGGGTGGTCTGCCTATCCAGAATCGTTGTCATCGCTTTACAAAGTACACATTAAAATAGATTTATTCCGAAATAGTCACCACAGGAACATAACTGTAATAAAACAAGTAATTTGTTTAATCTTTATATGGAGTCTAATAATCTACAAATATAGATATTATGCATTGGATCATTATCCTGATAAAATTTCGAATTCGGAAATATACCATTTTTAGCATTTTCTTTTTAACTTTTCATTAAATGCATAAATTTGTTCCTTTTAGTCAATCAAATGGCAATTCTATAGCACCAAGAAAACAGCACTACAAGCCAATACCATCTGCTACCATCACAATTTCTTATTTGTGGGAGTAAGTTTTCAATTCATATTCAAGTATTGTGTGGGCTCTCATCACGTTAAAAATATTGAATTTGAACTTCCAGTTCGATACTTCGATTAAACTTGTCTCCTAGTACTCGGAATTTATATTATGAATAAGTTGTTTGCATTCAACATTTCACAGATCTCTAGGATTTTCTACCATTCCAGGTAAGAGTATGTTTCCTAACACGGAAAGGGGGGAATTTTTCATTTTTTTTTCGGACTCGTACTTCCAAATGTGCCGTGAGTACTTGAAATTACCCATTTTGATTTAAAGCCCCTTTTAAATTAATGCAGTTTAAATTGATAGCTCTTAGAATTTTCCCATTTATTGTACTTTTTCCAGACTGCACTATTACTTTTTTGAACACTTTCACTGTTAAAACAAAAAGAGCAAAATATTTTATTTGTATTATTATCCAATTTTAAGCTTTAGTCCTTTTAGCAATTCTAAAACACTGAATAAAATGAAAACTCGTTTCATTTTGGTGAAATTGTTTCAGTTTTAAATTAAATGTTTGAATATTGCTGTGCCCAATACTTATTTGAGTCACTATATGCAATTTTGAGAAACCTGATTATATATACGTTTAAGGATTCGTTAAGTCCCGTCAGATAAATTGAAATGCATTAAAAATATTTTATGGAAAGTAAATGCAGACATGTGTTTTTCTGTGACTAGGATTAAGATAAAACGAATTTAACAATTTTAAAATTTAAAGCCTTTTAGAATACAGAAATGTATTGAAGCAGTTTAAACCTATTAACTTATAAAATATATCTAGCTAAATAATCCATTCCTAGTTAAATAAAAATAGTATTTAAGTACCACAACTATGCTTTATAATCAATAACAAAGAGTTAGACTAAGACTTCCTAAAAGTGAAAGGACTAAGACTTCTAGAAAAGTGAAAACTACAGAAATGAAAAATGCATTTGTTCATCTATTCAAATTTCTTCAATGGACACCATAAAACAGCTGGGTTAAACTCAAGAGCACGGTACCAACGCCAATTGGCAATACTCCATTGCCAAATGGCGGTAATTTTGGAATACGGTAACCCGTTGTGAGCCTTCTAAATAGTCGCTTGGCGACGACAATTTTAATCACCAATTTGGGCGATAGGCTAGTACTGTGTTCTTGATTTCAACCAACAGCTTATAAACTAATGCCAGTGCAATTTTTGTCCGATGTTGATGAAATTTATTAAAATGGCTCTTCTGGATGTGTTGAATGGTTATGGAGCACATGCCCCGAAGGGGCCTTAATCTCCGGTATTGACAATGTGAGCTTGACAGATGGAATTTCATGAAGTTAAAAAGGTATTATTAAATTAAGACGGATCAGGGTTTCAAAAGGTATTATTAAATTAAGACAGATCAGGGGAGTTCAAACAGGAGAGCTTAGTTACTGTTTGTGGTAAAAATATCAAAGAGTGAAACAATTTTTTCTAACGGGGAATTAGTTTTGATCTGCCCATGATAGCGGAGGTAAAAATGGCTCTTCTAAGTTCTGTTTAGATAATTTATACTAGCACATAGCTAGCGCTAAACTTCTTTAATAGCGTATATCTATTGATGGCAAAGTGTCGTTACTCATATTTTATTTTAAGAATTGCGAACTTATGGAACATTTTGATTCCAAGAACACTAATAAAATATATATATATAATATATATATTATATATATTTTATATATATATTTTATATATATAAAATATATATATAAATATATAAATATATAAATAAATAATATATAAATAAATAATATATAAATATAAATAATAATAATAAATAATATATAATAAAAATATATAAATATTATATATATATATATTATATATATATATAATATATATATATATAATATATATTATATATATATATAATATATATATATATAATATATATTATATATATATATATTATATATTATATATATATATATTATATATATATTATATATATATATATATATATATATATATATATATATATATATATAAAGCTCTAATATAGCATCTAATATCCAGTATCCTAAAAATTAAATACAGTACAATAAAAATTCAAGAATGAAAAGAGGAAGAGACGAATCAAATTATTTAATGCATTTAAAATTGTTAAATAGTCTAAAATTTTATTGAGTGCAGCTAAGAATTTTAAAGTTCAGCCACTTTCTATGGACATGCTATACAAAAGGTAGTTCTATAAGCATTCTATAGAGGTTTCTAAAAACATTCTAGAGTTCCTATAAGCTAACCTCTTTGTGTAGACTGTAGATGTTCCTATAAGCATTCTATACAGGTAACTACAAGCTAACTTATAGAGGATGCTATAAGCATTCTAGAGGTAACTATAAGCATTTTATAGAAGTTTCCATAAGTATTCTATAGAGGTTCCTTTTTAGCATTCTATAGAGGTTCCTTTTTAGCATTCTAAAGAGGTTCCTTTTTAGCATTCTATAAGGGTTCCTATTGACATTCTATAGGGGTTCCTGGTTTCCTGTTTGCATTATATAGAGGTTCCTATAAGCATTCTATACAGGTTCCTATAAGCATTCCTATAGACATTCCCATAAGCATTCTATAGACATTCTGTACTACATTCTATAATGGTTTCTAGACACATTCTATACAAGTTCCTACATGCATTCTATACCAGTTTCTAGACATTCTATACAAATTTCTACAGACATTCTATACAAGTTTCTACAAACATACTAGATGTTTCATTCTATACACAAGTTTCTATAGATATTTTACACAGGTTTCAATAGACATTTTACCCAGATTTCTAGACATTTTATTGAGGTTTCTACAGACATTCTCTACACAGGTACTTTAGAGTTTATGGAAAAACAGGATATAATTCTACAAGATTCAATAGACCACATTCCATAGAAATTGTTATGGAATTCAAAAGATATTTCACATGGGATAATTACTTTCAAAGTTACACAGGTTCCTTACAACTGCTCCAGTACCAGGTGAGATGATGGGCCGCTCATGAAAAATCCAATATGTGTGACGAAATCACAAAACACTTTTCCTTCGATGCACTTTATTTATAATCGTTATTTATTTCTCGATCGAATAGCAAGGTGATTATTGTGTCCCATTCCCACTCTATATGAAACTTCCGCATTCTTTTCTTTTAACTTTTATGCGGGTTCTTTTATGGAGCAAGGGGCATATTTGGCCAAGCTGCGCCAAACACAAGACAACGTCAAGAAAATAATGTGAAAAGGGAAAATGAGGGATTGGGAAACAGTGGGATGAAAGCAAGTAGTTGAATTAACGTTACACTGGATCAACAAAACGGGCTGTTGGCGAAGATCCTGATCCTGAACAGGATCGAAAGCAGAAAAGATCACTGGTATTCCGGGAGCACGACACCTATTTACTATGGGACCCCATGGGAAAAGAAAAGATCGCTAGAGTACCTAGGTCCGTGAAGCCTGTACACACCTAAAAGAAATGTGCCCCTCAGGGCTGTCTCACATTAAGATTCATGCTTTTTCCATAACCATGTGACAGATCTCCAAACCCAGTGATCGGCAGAAATAACATGAAGCTTCGCGCACATACGTCTATTTCCGTCTCATAACCGCTTCGTTTATATGTAACGTTTTTTCCCTAGCACGATTGCTTAACTTGCAGATGTTTCAAGTTTTTCGCTGTTCCTTAGCGAACTAATTTTAAGTACAGCTTTGATAGACTTTAGAAACGCTTTTGGCTTGCTCTTTATGTCACCAAGAAACAAAAAAAACACCGTTATAGGCATGGTGGAATATTATTAAAAAATTTATGAAAAGAATTTTAAAAATAAAACAAATCCACACCTCTAATTATTCTCATTACTACTAAGCATTAACTTTGAAAAATCTTTGCTTTTTCTGAAATATTGTTATAGAAGTTTGTCCAAGTTAAACGTGGTACAAAATTACATGGTGTTGTTTTCGATCTTTCCCTTGGGGACTGCCAATAGCCTCTTGTGTTGCTCCAGTTTGACGTTAATTAAAATACCTACCTACCCTTGGGGACTGATCCCGGGCCGTCGCCAATAGCCCGTTGCTCCAGTGCAACGTTAATTAATTACCATTACCATCGTCCAAGTTAAATAATTTTTTATTAGTTTTCAGTCCAATGAAACCGAGCTATTATTTCATATGAATGTAAAAAAAGATCACATTAATTCTAGCTGGTTGGATAGGTTTGGGGGTTTTAAGGCGCAAGGGCCATATTTGGCCAATGCTAAGCCAGACACAGGACATACAATATCAAGTACATACAATTACAATATCAGATACAAGACATATCATATATGCATACACAATGAAAGTTTAACTGGAAGAAAGGAATGCATCTGACAGCAATGGAACCTGCGCCGCGCCTACAACTCGCAGGTTGCAAGCGCAGTGGGCATACCCACTGAGCTCCAACAATTCTAGCAAACTAGAGTTATTTAGGCATACAAGAACGATTTACAAAAATTAAAGCGAAACAAATAATCGCGTTGCCATAATCCTAAAATGCGGGAGTGCCTTTGCCTGTCTCAACTAGGAGCGCCTATACAAAAAGCACTCCAAAAGCGTTGCCACGAAAAGTCTGTATGAAAGCTGTACTCAGATTTTCCATATTCCCCCTTACACTCTGCTCCCAATAGTATAAACCGGGATTCCCCGAAGGAAAGGGCCCTGAAGTTACAGATAAAAAGAGTAAAAATAGCTGATCATGAATGGTGATAAGATTACGTTATGAATAATCGCTTCAAGCATGGTACAGAAATCACTAAGTGCAATGAAAATGACTAACATATGCTTATTTTAAAAAACTCACTTTATTCCTTCCGTTACAACTACATCTACCGCCGAATTCATATATCCTTCAGCTTATTTGTTTAATCGTTCATGTGAATCGAACGAGTTTTGGGTGCTTCGAATGTTGTTGGAAATGCACTACACATGCGCCGTTGAGTTGAATAAAAATTCGAACTGAAGACTAAAACAGATGATGGGTTTTGCTCAGCGGATTACTCGCTAACCTCGAGACTTCGCACATGCGCATTAGTACTGTTAGCGATAAGGGAGAATTGACGTTGTGTCTTTCAAAGAAGGAAGCAACTTTTTCCAAACTTTCTCCCTTCAACCCATCTGTCGAGTTTTCCTTCCGTTGTATGTTCTCTAGTTGAGTGGACAGCGTCGCTGGTTGCGACACCAGTTCGAGTCCCGCTTTGTCTTTTTAAAAAAGCAACAATTTAAATTACTTATTTTTATATTAAACTATAAATCATTCAACAAACCTGTTTCATCGCAATGTTTCTTGGGATAATTTTGCAAAATGAGTTACTTATCTGTTAAACTCTAGAAAACGACTTCTGTAGTGGACTTTCAGAGCAAACTTTTGCAGTTGTCCGAATGTTGTAAAATTTAGACTTTATTTTCACTAAAATGCCTATGCATAAAGTTTGGTTCAAGTATATTAATTTGTACGGAAATCATTGCATAGAACGTGGTCACCGTTTTGATGAATTACCAAAACTGATTAGTCCCATGCGCATTAATTGTCAAAATTTTAATTTGCATAGTAGTTTGTGTTCGTACAAATCAAATTAACTACACCTCATTTGATAAGTGTATCACTCAATTGTAAAACAAAAATTTGTTCTAAAACACCTAACATTTTGCAAAACAATGTATAGGGTAATCAACATCTCAACAAATTTGAAAACATGATGAATTTCTCATTTGCTCTTAGATGTAACAAATTGCAAGGACTATCGAAAAAAATTTCAAAGAAATCAATTGAAACCAGATGCACAGGGAACATTTTGAAATCAGAATGTCGAAAAATCTCAATCGGAGAAAAACACATTTTGTAGTATTATTGTACAATGTTTTATGCTGATGTATATGTAACTCCGTCAATGATCGATCGCAATTGAAAAATTATTTTTGCTACCTAGTTTGATATCAATTAATTTTTAAGCTAAAATTAAAAAATCAGTTTTTCGATCGATTCATGTGATTTTAAAAGTCCACTGTCCCCTTAAAGCTTTAAAGAGAAAACGGTATCAAATTCGGCTCGGATAACATAGATACTCGGTTAATCGGAGATCGGATAATCAAGGTTCGACAGTATGCAAAACACTTATTTACTTTATAGCAATCCGATCGGTTTCCGAAGCAAACGAAGAACTCATCGTCAACTTACAAATAAAACATACTAAGTCAAAATTGTCGAGATATGAATTTTTTAGTTTTTCTAGACTAGAGTAAAGTGTTTTTTATACTGGTGAAGTGTACTAAGTCACTTTTCCTATGCGTGAAGGTAAGATTTCTTCAGAAAGTCACTTAGTATAACGTAGTAAGTAGAATCACCTCCTTTTTATCAGTTTGTTGACAGTGTAATTCACTTGTAAACCGAATATATATGCTGGGTAACTATTTCAATGGGAAGGGAAGGGGTGTGACAAGACGAGAAAATTAGATTCGGGTCTAGTCGCCGCTAGACAGGCTATTTTCAACTCAATCCACCTCATAGCACACAAACTAATTACTAAAATTCAGCGGTACGCCAAAGATTATACTTTTTAACGATCTGACAAAAAAATATGCGCAATTTTAACTGTTACAAAAAAATTAATAGTAATTACCTAACATTTTTATTCCAAATTGGCTTTTTAAAAAAAAATTTTGAGACAATTTATTTGGTTTTAAATAAAAGAAATCATACTCAAAATTATTTTTCCGTATTTCCGTATTTGAATTTCACATGAACACAGTAGTCAAAAGTTAAAAACTAAACCGTTGAAATAAATAGGTTTTACACAAATTAAACCGTTTCACCAAACTTATAAGGCACACCAGTGCCATTCTTGCAGCACAACAGTTGAAAATCGCTGGCCTTGACTCATATTCAAGGTAGGTATTTTAATTAACGTCACATTGGAGCAACACAACGCGCTATTCCTGACGGTCCGGGACCAACCCCAAAGGGAAAGGTCCGAGGACAACGCCACGTACTTTTGAACCACGGTCAGATGACGAGGTAACACCTCAGCTGGCACTCCACTCTCCAAACTTCCACGCCAACGTGAGGACATTTGAGGCCGTGAAGGATTTAACGTGCACTAACCCCCTTTGACACATATTTAAGAGAAAAGTGCCCATGGATCTCGACGAAACCTCCCCGAAGCATATTTTGTGCTAAAAGGCAATCTATCGAAGTTGGTTAGTCATAGGAAGAAACATAAGTTAACCCTCCAAGTGGTTACGACAAGTTACCTCATCCATCAAGATCTGCCCAATTTTGCTAATAACGAGATATCTCACCAAGATATTGCTGGGGTTTTTTACGACAAAATCAATATCTGGTTAGTTTTCTTCTAATGACGTGGTATCTCGTCTATCAAGATCTTGTCAGTTTTGATAATGACGAACCTTTCTGGTGGTTGTCTCAACGAGATAGAGCGTAGACAACCTCCAGGAGTCATCGACCTTAAAATGAAATAGACGGAGCATGTGCCCGCAGCTTCATGTTATTTCTTCCAGTTGCTCGGTTTGAAGATCTGTCACGTGGTTTGTGGGTAAAAGCATGAATCCTAAATTATTGATTGGCTAAAGTGATTATCCGCCGTAATCAAAAACACTAGTCTGCGCTTCCATAGCCAATCGGCTAAGTCGATTTGCAATTTACCCTTCAGAGATCTTACGAAAGCGACTTCGACCACATGATCCGTCTATTTCAAGGTCGATGCCAAGAGGGTTAAACGTACTGTGATATATAAGGACTGAGCTAAATTAAAATTATTTTCCGAATACGTGTCTGACGCGCATGCGTATTCCACGAAAGTTGTCCTAGTGATTAGAGCAGTATGCACAAACCGCGGCCCGTGAGCCGTATGCGGCCCTCCGTTGATTTGCTGGTGGTCCGCCTAACCATGTTTTATTTTAATATTAACAAGTCACCGGATAGGTAATTTTTAAGTTTAGTGCAAACTTCAAGACTATATATTGAAGAGATTGATAATTTGATATCAGCTTTCAAGGATCGTTTTTCTGATTTTCAAAAAGTAAAACCGTTGCTAGATTTATTTAGCAACCATTTTGCCTGAAAATGCACCTGAATCAGTACAGCTTGAACTCATCGACATGAAAAACGATGAAAACCTGCGAAATATATTTAATGAAGACAATTTATTCAACTTATATAGTTGTGTCTGGGGATAAAAACAATTATAAATTGTTGCTAGATAAATGCATTAAAATGCACAAGCCTCTTTGGGTCAACATATATCTGTGAACAAAGCTTTTCAGCCATGAGGGGGGTATTTCAATTAACGTCACACTGGAGCAATACAACTAGCTATTGGTGACGGTCAATCCCAAAGGGAAAGATCCGAGGACAACACCACGTAATTTTGAACCACGGTCAGATGACGAGGCAACACCTGAGCTTTCAGCCATGAATATTAACAAATTTAAAAATTGGAACCGCTTGACTAATGAAAATTTAGAATCAATTTTGATCTTGTCTACTACGAAAATCGAACCAAATATTGAGACAATTGTTAAATCAATGCAATATCATGCATCAAATTAAATTATTTATTTACTTTTTATTATATTTCTTAGTAACAATATATGATAAATATAAATAAAATAAACAATATTATGATATATAACTTTCATGGGGTTTTTTTAATCAAAACTGAAGGGAAACATCAGAGGACGATACCGTGGCTCAGTGGGTATGCCCACTGCGCTAGCAACCTTCGAGTTGTAGGCGGCTCAGGTTCGATTCCTGCCAGGTGCATTCCTCCCTGGGTGTATTTCTCTCTTCTGTGTCAGTAAAAACTTTCATTGTGCGTGTGTCTGTCTATTACTTGATGTAGTATATCTTGTGTCGGGCGCAGCATGGCCAAATATGGCCCTTGCGCCATAAAATCCCCAAAGCAACTAACCAACAGAGAACGACACCATGTAATTTTGAACCACGGTCAGGTAGGTAGGTAATTTAATTAACGTCACACTGGAGAAAAACAATGGGTTATTAGAACCACGGTCAGATGATTAGTTTTGTCCTATGATCCTTTGGTTCGATCCCGGACCGTCGCCAATAGCCTGTTGTGTTCCTTCTGTGCGATGTAAATCAAAGTACTACTTTCCTACCTTTATTTACACTGAAATACCTTCCATGTGTTAGGGCCAACGTAGCTCGGTTGGAAGAGTAACGGTAGGAAGCAGAATTAACGTCGCACTGGAGCAACACAACGGGCTATTGGCGACGATCCGGAATCAATCCCGAAGGGAGAGATATGTGGAAGAGAAACGGATTAGCAATCGCAGGGTTGTGAGTTTGAAACTCGGTCCAACTAAAGACCGTCGTGTACACGGGGACTGGTGCACATTAAATCCATCGTGGCCTAAAATTTTCTCGCGTTGACTTGGTGTGGAATTTGGTAGGTATTTAATTAACGTCGCACTGTAGCAACACAACGTACTGTTGGCGACTGTCCTTGATGAAACCCGAAAGGAAAGGTTCGAGGACAACACTACGTAATTTTGAACCACGGTCAGATGACGTGGTAGTTTGGAGAGTAGGGTGCCAGCTTACGTGTTTACCTCGTCATCTGACCTTGGTTCATAATTACGCGGTGTCTTCCTCAGATCTTTCCCTTAAGAATTTATCCCGAACCATCGCCAATAGCTCGTTAAGTTGCTCCAGAATGACGTTAATTAAATACCACTTATCATCCTGTCGCCAATAGCCCATTTTGTTCTCTGACGTTAATTAAATTACCTACCTACCTAGACGTTCAGGAATGATACAACTCATCTTTTCTGGTTTTCATTTTCAGATTATTTATTTTTCATTTCTGAAAAGCGGCGAGCTTTATATTTGCAAAAATATCTATTTACACCCATTGAAAGCAGGGTTTGACATACCTTTTTGTTCACACCACATAAAATTTCATCCTTGAATTAAAGAGTACATTTCAAGATCACAAATGTCTGCTCCTGAAGTTTTGAAAAACAGTCTGGGAATCCCATCTGCGATTTTTGTGGTAAGAATACTTATTTAAAGATTAATAATTGTTCCATGTTTGTGATTTGTTTGAGAGCAAAAGAAGAGAATTTCCCATGTTAACTGTAAACAGTTGTCAAACTCGATTGCACTCTGAGTCAGCATGGCTTTGAAAGTGTTACTAGCATTTATGCGTATAAAGATTAGTCCAATTCAAAACTACAATACCAGCGTTTCACTGTGTTTTTCCTGTTGTGATATTTCCAGTTTTTGATTTACTGTGTCCGTCCTCCTGAATGAAATAAAACTTGGAATAAAAAAATTCGATTAAATTCAAGATCACAGTACCATTTGATCTCCATATTGGGGGCTGAAATTTTCGTAGCCAAACGTCTTATTGGCATTATTGAACAGATCTACGACGAGTTACCATATTCTAAAATAATCAATATTAACAATGGTACCATGTTGAGTAACCAAAAATTAATTTTGCAGCGCTCATTTTTTCCCCATGCCGAAAAATTTAATTTCACATGTCATTTTTCATTGTTTCGAATCGCATGCATATGTGAGTCAACTGAGTAATCCCTAAATGTTTAGTTATCTTTCGATCAGTCAGGTAATAGTTATGAAAATTTTCATAAAAAAATAGCACTTTAGTTCTACTGAATGCATACTGAGAATATTTCTAGCTGTGCGTATTCCGTATTGGGTAAACAGAAGTATAGTCCTTGACTTCTGGAGGTTTGCTTACACTGAAAATCCTTGATGCAAAGAATCTTTCTCGTATAATATTCATATAGATAATATTTAGTTCAATATGTGGGCATTGTTAGACACATGGTTTAACTTTTTGTTGTGGACAATGCCAAATGGTAATGACTAACTGAAAAGATCACATTTCATAATGGGTGACTGAAAAAAATTATTTTATGAGGAGTTAGTAACTTTTAAGGTGGAGTAGTTTTCAAATTTTTCTCTAATAAAGTATCAGAACAAAATAAATGAGTAATAACAAAATGTTTATGTGGGCAATTCCATGAAACATGGGACATGTAAGTGAAAAAAATTTTTAGAAAATTAACTCTCATTTTCTTTAGTTCTTTTCTAGATAGTTTAAAGTTTTTAAACTTGAATTTGGCAACACCTTACGCATTTATTTGATCAGTATACATGTTCAGCTGTTCTAAAACCATATATATGTGAAGATTTTTTTACAGCGAACTTGGCTGTCTTTGCAGACAAATTTTTTTAATATTGTCTATTTTTGTTTAATTTTCATCCATAACAGAAAGAGCGATTTCAGTAGAGGATATTATGTCTAATTTTGTAACAGATATCCATGACTATATTTGTGGAATAATTTCCGAAAAAGTACTTACTATAATGTAACTTGAGTCACGAAAACTTAGTCTTTTTAATTCTTTTAAAATATTCTGTTTAAAATTAAAATTTTCACTTTTCCTCTTACTTAGTATGAAGAGTAAAAGTACATGACAAATTTTATTTTAATTCAGACTTTTTCTTAGAAGACAGAACACATTAAATTTTGTAACACAAGTCACACATTAATTTAAATGTTGTACACAAATAATTGGCTTGAATTTTTCTATTAAAATTTGAAGTGCAAACAACTTTGTGATAGATTTCTTTAAAATTGGTTCTTTTATAATATAAAAATTATATTATGGCACCTACTGCAGCTGCAGAGTCCAAGAAAGAAGAAAGCACAGAAAAACTAAAGAAATTATGACGAATATAAAGAAAAGTACCGTCTTACTATGAAATACTGATTCAGAAAGGAAAAAGTTAGAAATGGAGTTTAAAAGTATCGCGTTTTAAGGAACAAAGAGAATTCAAAGAAAAACATACCTCAATTGTACAAAAATGCTAACACCTTTGGCAAAGCTATGACCCAAATAAAATGAGGTTTACCTAGCACACCACATTGTAATGAAGTTGTGAGAAAATTGTTTAGCAGCATTTGTAATGTGACTTTAAATGCATGTTTTGATTCAATTAGTAATCATTTGAAGTCATCAGCTTTGAGTAGAGATAAAATAGACAAAATTATATTGTTTTATGAACAAGATGATGTTAGCCAAATGACTCCTGGGTGTAAAGACGTTACAATTTGGGAAAATGGCCTTAAAATAAAAAAAAAAACAAGCTCATCTTATGTGGTCACTGAAGAAAGTGTTTGAAATGTTCAAACTGGAAAATCCATCAGAGCTTGGTAAGAGTAAGATTTTTCAATTGCACCCAAAGCATGTTCTTTTGAAAGAGATCTGAGAAATAAGATTCTATATACCATGAGAATTGCATACCATGAGAATTTCATATAGGTGCTGTAAATACATTACCCTTCTATATTTAGTGTTCCCTCTTACTTCCATTCATTCCAAGAAAAAAATTGTGCAGACCTAGAATTTGCTGGCTTGGCCAATATAACATTTGTAAAGATGCATAAGATTTTAAACAATTTTATCCATTGCCTGGAACAGAAGAATTTGGTCTTATGGTATTTTTGGAAACAAGATGAAGAAAACAATCATCAAAAGATGAAGGTTCTGGGGCACATTTGGATTTGTATCGACTTATTTCGGGTCTCATTTTGCAATTTCTGGAGCATTGTTACTTTAAGGGCCACCAAGCTAAGGCATATCAATGTGTAATGCAAGTAGACTTTTCTGAAAACTACACTTGTACCTTTCAGGATGAGATCCAAGGTGCACATTGGAAACAGAAACAAGTGAGCGTGTTTACAGCTGTTATTTATTATTTGGGTTCCATCCATCCTGTAGTAATAGCATCAGATTATTGAGATCATTCAAAGAGGTCATTATTGAATACATCTTTTTTATTACAAAGCATTTCAACTTACGTGCAAATGTTGAAATTTGGTCTGATATTCCATATGGGGCAGTTTAAAAACACACGTAGCAGCCTCTCTTAACACACTGGAAGAAAGATACAAAGTATCCATTACGTGGAACTATTTCGCAACATCACATGGTAAGGGTCCAGTAGACGGAATTTATGGCAGTGTAAAACGACATGTTTTCAACCAAGTGGAAAAAAGGAAATGTTTAGTAAATAATGTGCACAAATTCGTAGAAGCTGCTAAAAAGTAGTGAAGATTGATGTTTTTGATACAAAAAAAGAAATAGCAAAATTCAGATCTAAACACAATTTTGAATCCAAATGATAATTTACTTCACATTTTTACTGCACATAAGTATGTTTATAGGACATTATTTAATTTTTAAAAATTATGATTGCTTTCGTCAATAAGCAATTCTCAAATATATATATATAAGAAAGTTCATTTTAACGCCGAAGTTAATTTTAGCCCTGATTAAAATTTCAAAAATGCTATTAAGCATTCAGTTCTCAGAATTCACAAATGTAACGTGAGTCACAAAAGTATGTAACGCGAGTCACATAAAAATGTCAATTTTTATTAATTAAAACAGTTTTTTCTTAGGTTTAACATGACCTACTATTAGTGAAGCATCCAAATTATTTTTTCCGATTAACTTCTGTTAGAAGAGAAAAACTCATTTTTGAAAGTCTAAAATTGATGTCCTTTTTTTGTAATGTGAGTCAGTCCGAAATGATGCCATGGAGGAACTAAATTTACACTAAAGTTCTAAATTATGACATGGATGCTTTAGGAACATGTCAATGAGTTTATAAATCAAGTTTTGTTTAGTAATCTTCATCCATTCTTTATTTACATTAAATTTAATATTGAAAATTGATGTCTGATTGTAACATGAGTCACATGGAATTGCCCATATATAAAATATGAATTGTTGCTTCATTTTATTTTAACATTTTCTTCAGTATATATACTGTTATTTAAAATGGTTTTTTAAGTTTTTGATTATTTTCAAACTCAAAAGATGGTATCTTCCCTTAATGCAATGCTGATTAGATGGGAAATGCACTGTTAACTAGGACTTTACCCTATTTTGAGAAATCTTGCCTGAAGGTTAAAATAAAACAGGTTTGACTTTAAGGAAAATTTAAGTTGTATTGAAAGTATCAATTTGTTTATCAGAATTGAGGCCTAAGCATTGCATATTTCATTCACTTAAAGGTGAAAGCTGTCTTAAATGCAGATTCATGGTTTTGTTGTCTGATATGCATTTTCAACAATTTTTATAAGTAAATTTCATATTCAAACTAATCATGGTCATTTTGCCTTACAGGATGATGTTGAAAGCTTCATGAAAAAGGATGACAATCAAGAAAATGCAGAACTAGTCCTAAGACGTCTAGATGAACAGCATAGCAAATACAAATTTATGGAAATGAATCTTTTTAGAAAAAAAAGGACGTGAGTATTTTAAATTTTATCTTATTCTTGATTGTCTTCCAGTTGTAGGTACGATTCCTCCCTGGGTGTATCTCTCTTCTGTATCAGTAAAACTTTCCTTGTGTGTATGCCAATTACTTTATGCTGTCTGGCACAGCATGGCCAAATATGACCCTTGCGCAATAAAAACCCAAAACAACTCAACCCTTCCAATTCCTTAGAATTGCAAGTCAAACCTCTCTACATTTAGGCGAGAGTGCTGTGCCTTAGATCGATTTTCAGTATGTAATTTTTTTGCAAAAGATGATTTTCTCGATAATTCAATTTCGTCAGGAAAACATACTGTTACATAATAATATAAATGTTTTCATGGAAGTACACTGGAAAAATATATGTGTATGATAATGATAATTGGTCCAAATTACATGTTGTAAGATGTTGACCTTTAGATTTACACCTTAAGCTGATTCGAGTTGTAGGCAGCGTAGGTTCGATTCCTGTCAGGTGCATTCCTCGCTGGGTGCATTTCCCTCTTCTGTGTAAGTAAAACTTTCATTGAGTGTTTACTTGATATTGTATGTCGTGTCTGGTGCAGCATGGCCAAATATGGCACTTATGCCATAAAACCCCAAAACCAACCAACCTTAAGCTGAATTCAAAAGAAAGTGCAAAGTGAGACGTGCAAACCAAGCGCTGAAATCATTTCAACTTGAAGAAAAACTGCTTTCGTGCCAGCACCTGATTGGCTTACACATGTCACTTTGCACCTTGTGCTTCCTATTTGAATTCAGATAACACTATTTTCATGTTATTCCTTATTAATTTTAATTTGGTTGGTTGATTGAATCGAGATATATTCATTAAAAAAAAACACATTTTTATAAATTAAGGCACATTGGCTTCCGTAACTATCAAACAAATTGAAGTATAAATTTGATAGAATAGACATTTTATTGAAATAGAAAATGTTCTTGGATGATGTGTTATGGGTTGGTTGGGCTGTATATCACAAGGGCCATATTTGGCGACTTTTTTAAAAAAATCACCAGATAATTCAAGTTTCTTTTTTTTTAACTTAGATCTTTACCTTTGGGATTGATCCTGAATCATCGCCAATAGCTGTTGTATTGCTCCAGAGCGACATTAATTAACTACCTAACTTTTTTAATGTATAACGAACAAGGAAAAAAGATTTTTCTTTGGAGAAAATTTTCCAAGGGATGCAAGTTATGAAATTTTGGCACCAATCCATGGCAACCATGAAAGAAAACATTAGAATCTGTGGTTGCTAGATTGCTTAACCTTATTAAGGAAATATTTAGTTTTTTTTGTGTTTAAATTTTGTTGTGCGATCTTCAATGTTTCCTACTTAATTAGCACATTTTTTGCTTTAGCCGACTTATTTTGTATTGAGCAACTAAAATAGGGCTTAAGGGGACTTATTACTATTTTTTTAAATGTATGCTTCTATATATCACAAGTGCTTTAGCTGTGGCCGCCCTTGTGTGGTGCAAGGTTTGCCCACTGTCCCCTTTTATGTCTCGCAACATATGCTTACATTTACATTCTGGAATCTATTAGAACAGACCAAGACTAACCTGGTATCTAAGTGGGCACACTGGCTCTTGGTTGAAATCACTTGCACTGTTAGGAATTATTGTGTAAGCAACTTTACATTTCTGCAATCAAAAATTTAAAATTATTTTCTTTCAGTTTGAAGCGACAAATTCCTGATATCAGAACTTCTCTAGATATGTTAAAACTACTTAAAACTAAAAAGGTAAGTTTATTTGTGATTAATAAAGTTTGACTAAATTTCTTCAATGTTTAATTCAGATTCTTTTCTATTAATGAAGTAGCAAAGAGAGTAATGTTTAATGATAATTTTTTAATTGATTTCATTGAATGGTTGTAAATATTTAACGCATTTCAGTTTTCTGATATCATATCTGCATATTATTCCCTATGTATATCTCAATTCAAATAATTTATGCATTGTAAAACCAGTAACATAGCTACCGAACAGTCAGGGTATGAAAAAAATCATGATTTAAAAAAAAATCGAATTTACACTGCTGGCCACCCAAATTGCAACACCAAGAAAGACAAGAGATATCACAACAAAATTTATTTTGTAGATAACATGTTGACCAAGTATCAAATGATTAAATTTATAGACTTCTGTGAAGTGTGGTTCCTGCCAAAATCAGTAGCCAGAGTAGCCGCCATTGTTGGAGATCACCGCTGCCACACGCCTCGGCATTGATTCAAAGAGACTTTGGATGTGTTCTTGGGGTACAGCAGACCAAGCAGCTTCCACACGTTGCCAAAGTTGATCTGGTGTGGCAGCTGGGGATGTATTCTGGGTCAATCGTTGAGCAACCATGGACCACATGTTTTCTATCGGCGAAAGATCCGGAGAGCGAGCTGGCCAGGGAAGCAATTCAATCTGGCGATTGACGAAGAACCCTTGGACAATGCGTGCCACGTGTGGTCGCGCATTATCCTGTTGAAATATGGCTGTGGGCAAGCCCTGAAGGTAAGGAAGGACAACTGGCTCCAACACCTCGGAGATGTAGCGCTGGCTGTTTAAAGTACCGGCAATGCGTACTAGAGGAGTGCGAGAGTGATATCCAATACCGCCCCATACCATAATACCCGGTGCAGGACCAGTGTGGCGGTGCATAACGCAGCTGTTCAGCATCCTCTCTCCACGGTGTCTCCAGACTCGAATCCGACCATCGTGGTGTTGCAGACAGAAGCGTGACTCGTCAGTAAAGACAATTTCATTCCATTCTGCCGTCCACATCCTTCTTTCATCGCACCATTGGCGGCGGAAACGTCTGTGGTTCTGCGTCAAGGGTAGACGAAGCAATGGACGTCTTGCGGACAGACCACTCTGCTGTAAACGGCGTCGAATGGTACGCGCAGACACTGGATGATGCGGTACAGACTGAATGTGCTGTGCTATGGTTCGTGATGTGGCTGAGCGATCCGTCACTGCCATACGCACAATATGCCTGTCATCACGTGAAGTGGTGCACTGAGGTGGATGCGATCGAACACGTCGGTCCGTCGTACCCTCCTGCATCCAACGATCACATATCCGCATTACAGTTGTTTGGTTTCGTCCAACACGACTACCGATTTCCCTGAAAGATAATCCACAATCTCGGTAGGCCACTATCCTTCCTCTGTCGAACTCGGATACTTGATCAAAAGATGATCGCTGTTTTCTACGAGGCATAATTGATCGTTTTTTTGAAAAAACCACAAGAAAAACACAATTGCCGTACTTGAAATCGTCGAAATCTCCAAGCCTTAAATAGCGCTTTGAAGTGGCGCCACAGGCGCGCGTGATGTGCGTCTGCGCTGAAATTCTAATCATTTGCATATCTCACCTCCGCTAATGCATGTTGTAAATTTCATATTATTTGCATGCTTCCTTCAGGGTGTTGCATTTACAGTGGCCAGCAGTGTATTTTTATTTAAATCAGGTTTTCATTTAAATCGGATTTTAATGATTTTTATTAATTTTTGCCTCTACATCTTTAAACTTGTTAGATATAAGACATGCAAATCACAGTATAGTTTCTATATTGTATTGATTTATGTTAAACATTAATATACATATATGAGAATCTAGAAAATATAGCGGGGAAAAGTTTTAAAAGATTGAAACAATAAAAGTTACCATTGGGTCTTTTGTTACTTTTATTATTTCAGTTGAATTGTATTTCATGATACAAATCCATAATACTCAAAATTATAATTAAAATAATCATTTTAATAAGGGAAGGAAATTTTAAATTTAATATCTTTTATAAAAAATAAGTTAAACGTTTTAATTTTCTGGCCTTTTTGTTTCTCATGAATACCTTTCATGTCTGCTACACACAAAAATCTAAATTTAAACTCATTTGAATTCACCGGAATCAAATTGTTTCAAAAGAAAATATCTGGATTACAATGTTTTCAGAGGAAATCAAGAAACTCATCTGCTTTTCCTTGAATTTTCTTAATTATAGGCATATTAGATGAGAATATTTTGCTTTTGCAAATATTAAGAGTATATATATAAATATTAAGGATTTTGGCAAATTTTGCTTTTGCAAATATCCTTCCTACCTAAACTTAGTCGATTTACTAAATAAGCTAGGAAGTGAGGGGCACCCACACATACTAGTTCTTAACATACTGAAAACAAATGTTCTAGAGACCCGAACTCCTTGTGTCCTAAAGTTTTTTGTTTGGAGTCTGGTCCCTCTAACATGAGGTTTAAACATTACTAATACATAGATAATGTTGGTAATTATTTCTATTAACAAAATAAATAGTTCTGAAACACCCTTGTATATGAAGTGATGGTTTACTTCACAATAATTTCTCAAAGTTGGCACCTCAACATCCCACTTAATACTACCATCTCCAAAAAGGAAATTCAATTATTTTCAGTTGAAAAGGTGTTCAGGTGTTACTGAGTAGGAGCAAATTTTTAAACTTATTTGATAAAATAATATACATTTATCCCAGGCTATTTTATTTGAATCTTATTAAATTTCAATCGAGAAAAAACAAGATTTAAAGTTTGTTTAAATCGATGATTTTTTAATAAAAATCACTTGATTTAAATCGGCATACCTTGCAAACAGTATCAATAATAATCACTGGCCAAATTACAAAAAGTTCGCTTATTTAAAATGATTTTATCGATTTCTGTTTATATTTTACGTAATCTCATTTTTGAGATAAATTTGTATTATGGAAAGTACTTTGCAAGTTACATTTGAAAGGAAAGTTATGTGAGCTTGTGTGTGCATTAGGGTGGCCCTTAGCTATAGGTAATATTCCGAAAGTTAAAATTTTGCTGCTCCCACCCCCTAATCCTATTCCAATAAAAAAAAAAACGGACTGCAAAACTTCAGCTCAATCGGACAACTGCTAAGCGACCCTCAAACGCCTTGAAGTTTGAACATAGTATACGCAATGATTAATTCCGTTCTAAAGTTGTATACTCTTCCCTATCGACCATTTTCGTTTTTCTTAGAGAAATTTATGTGGACACATCGATGCAACCCCAGTAATTGTTTAAAAACATTCCGAATCAAATTTCCCAAAAGTTAATTCGAAAAATTCCTGAAATAACATGAAAAATTTAAGAAATATTAGGTGTTTTTTAATAACGCACACAACTTCTATAAGAGAAACACATTTTCATTTACAGCAATAATTTCTATGGAATCAAAACATAATGTGAACAAACGAACATTGAACATTATTTTTTCCTAAGATAGAATTTAGTAGCAGTTGGGTATATTTTAGTCTCCGGCAACGATCTGTAAAACAAATTGTTTCTCAGTTTCATCTTTTGTAAGAATGTTATTGTAATCCTGAATGAGTTTGATACCTCTTTCTGCAATGTCATTCACAACAACTGTTTTCTCAAGTTTTTCAATTCCATTTTTGTAACCAGGATCATCCTTCCATGTTGAAGGGTCTTTGTCGAGGAAATCGGTGCTGATAGAAAATCTCATGAAGAAAGTTTTTGTTCCAGGAATTACAAAAGACGAAAACTCGATGTTTGTAAAGGGAGAAAAATCTTTTTGGTGCAGAAAGTACCTCTTCAGTTGACTTTTTTCTTTTCCTCTTCACCTTTGTCTGCTTCCAGCATAATTTGAGCCATATTTCTCTTAACCGCTGTTGGAACATTGTCATCAAATAAAGATAGAGAGCCACAGTTTCAGGAACTAAGTACCAGAGATGGTTGGAAAATTTTTTCACAGAAGCCTTACTGATTTCTGGATCAATATCCTGATAATTTATCAGCTGATGCATGAATGGGAAATCATGATAAGGTGCTTTAATTGCCTCTGATAACAGAAACCAGGCTTGAACGTACACTCGAGTAAGAAAAATATATATTCTTTTTAAAGAATTCTCCCTATGAGATAACTGAAATTGATCTTGAAACTGGTATATCTTGAATGCATAAATTGCCTTTGTCATCCACCTAGCATGATTTACACAGCTCCTGGTATACGAAAAGATATCCCATTCTTCGGAATGCCGCCAAGAAAGATCATCATTAACTCCAAGAATTCTCAATAATCATCTCACTGTTGTTTCTGTGTAGAAAGGTGGTGTTCAAGAAATCCAAGAATGGTAGAGCGGACATCATCAGGCACTTCATTGCTACCAGTTATGTAAACGTCCTTGTCGAGTTTCGTCCAGGTTTCTCTAAATCTTTTGAAAAGTGCCATGTCTGGACCAGAAGTTGCACCCATCAGTGAGTCGAAACAGCTCCTCAAAACTAACTCAAAAACGTGATGACTGCAAGGGAGGTACAATAGGTCGCGATTGAATAATTTTTATAGATTTTTACAGGCACCATTTACTCGACCTGTGTTGCTTGCTGTCATATCACAACAAAGTGCCTGAATTTTGTCGGTTATACCCCACTTCTCCACTGCTTGGTAAGCAGTCATGGCTTGCTCTTCTCCTGAAGACGTTGGGATTTCAGGGACTCCCAACAATCGCTCCTTGCCTAGAAAATGTGACCTGTGTTGCTTGCTGTCATATCACAACAAAGTGCCTGAATTTTGTCGGTTATACCCTTCTCCACTTGGTAAGCAGTCATGGCTTGCTCTTCTGAAGACGTTGGGATTTCAGGGACTCCCAACAATCGCTCCTTGCCTAGAAAAGTTACTATTATTGCCAGTCTATCAACCTTTTCAACACCTGTGAGTGCTGGGAGCAGCTTTCCATCCCAGTGCCACACAAATTCTTGGCAGTCGTTTAGGTTAAATTTGTGCTAAATTTCTGTGTCTTGCTTCTCTAAATTGTTTTTCTAAGGCATTGAAAAGAAGTGATATATTATCAGGGTTTTCAGTATCACGCCCGAAAGCTTCTGCAGCAGCCATTAATATGTAAACCCCATTTCTATCATTGATTTTGCACCTAAAACTTCAGAGACGGGGAGTAAAAAACTGCAGTGCACCTCGTGAGTTGTTGGAACTGTTGCTGCGGTTGCTGATATTTGCTGAACAATGACAGTGGAATTTTCACTGTTGTCACCACCATCACTGCTTTGACTGCTTGTTGTTGAATCACCAGTTTTTGATGTAGCAAGCTGATGAATAGCAAAAGGTTGTTCCATTTCTTCATAAGTCCTTTTTTTCCTGGCAGCTTCCATTGCAGTGTGCTTCAGTGCTCTTTTTCCTTGTGTTTTAGTTTGTGATCTACACCAATCATGGAGCCCGATCGTCCTTTTTGGCGCTGAAGCATTAAGAAAATCTTATCCTCTTCATTTTTCATCTGTCCCATAGTATCTGATGAGCTATGTTAAAAAGATCGTCCATAATTTCCACATAAAGATCTTCTTTTTCCTTGCCTGCAGTTCTAGTCAAATTTTTCTGTAAACGTTTCCATTTCATAGAGTTTGAGTAACTTATCAATGCAGTGGTCAGTTCTAGTAGGAATTCGAGCTTTTTGCCAAAAAATATAAACTCCTTGAATCACAGATGCTGCACTTTCCTTCGTTGTAATATTTACAACTCTTACATTGTAGAGAAAAACGCATAAAACTTGTCGTTTCGAAGATAGTTTGGATTCGACGATTTGATTGGAAATGTAGCCAACAAGAGGAACATAAAAATCTTTTCTCAGCTTGTGTGATGAACTACCTAAAGAAGTTGATACCATTGTACAAGTCTAGGAAGAACACATCACAAAAGTCACTTTACACCAGCAGCACAAACAGTTCTGAAAAATATTTGAAAAATCATTCATCAAAGACAACATATTTGGTTTCAAAATAAGTAAACGAAGCACATAACATAAAAATGGAGAGGGTTATAAAATAAATTTATTTAATACTAATAAAATAATAGTATAAGTCTAATAATAATAGTATAAATTTATGTAATAATATTAATGAAAAATCACATAACATAATTCACATGGAAAACATTTGGTGATTTTTCATATTAATTTAGCAATAGCAAATCACATGCTATCGAAAAAATCACATGCTACTTAAATTAATGAAAACTTGCATTAATTTCCATTACTAGTGCTTTCAAGTGATTACAAATAAAATAACTAAAAAATTTTATATGGAAAAATGACTTTCCGGGCGAAAATTTCAAAACTTTATGGTTGATGCGAGTTGCCTTGCAGTTGTCCAATTCAGCTAAAATTGTGCACAGATCGGTTTTTTGTTGATTGAAACAAGATAGGGGGTGGGAGCTAAACTTTTAGAAAGTTGAAAAATAAGTGTCACCTTAGTGTGTATGTAAAAAAATTTTGTAAAATGTTTTGAAGAGAAATGTGATTTTATAGATTTCATAATTGAACAATCCATAAATAGACAAATCTTCATTTAAAAAAATTTTACTTCATATTGTGCTCCATTTATAAACAGGAATCTGCAGACACTGTGGATACTCAGTTTATGGTATGTGATGACTTGTACATTAAAGCTAAAGTTCCACCTACAGACAAGGTTGGCTTATGGCTTGGAGTAAGTGCTATAAATTCTCTTTTCTTTCTCTGCGATTTTTAAAAATTCATTTTGGTGTATCTACGATTAAAGAATTGTGTTTTTTACTAGGCAAATGTTATGTTGGAATACAGTTTAAAGGATGCTGAAGCTTTGTTATCCAAAAACTTGCAAACTGCAACAAAAAATCTTACCCAGTTGGAGGAGGACTTGGATTTCTTACGAGATCAACTGACAACAACAGAAGTCAGTATCCTTTTTTTATTATGTGTATATTTTGTGAAATGATCTGAGTATTAGAGTTTGTGTGGCTGGATCATATTACCTCCGTAAGTATAAAATTCTATGTTTTACTGTTGTTTATAGTATTACGAAAAATATTCTAGCCTTTTAAATTTAACAGTAAAAAGTAGCCTGTTTGAATAACTATTTTAAAGATGAAATTTTATCTTGAATGTAACAATACACTTTTAAATGTATCTTTTACTGGTGCAAATTTAATGACATGAAATATGTTTGCTTAAAATTCATTATCTAATTACAGTCAAACCTCATTGAGACGAATTTCTCTGAACTGTTAAAAATTCTTATTAACCACTTAAAGCACGAGTTTTTTTCAGAAAAACTGGTAAAAAATGATCTAGTTTTTTTTTGACAGAAAATGAATATATAGGTATAGTGTAAGTTATTTTTTGCAATTTCAGTTGTGGGGGGCATTAGAAATAAAATAACGCGAGATACAAGAGCGCCCGTGTGAGACACGGGCTTGTGCAAATTTGCCGGTAACTTTCGCCCGCGTCAGACACGGGTAAATGCATTAAGTGGTTAACAGTAGTTAGTGTTATCCGAATTCAGAAAAAGCATTATTTCGACAATAAAATAAAATATTAGTGTATTTACATTACTTACTGTACAATTTTTGATTCAAAGATAAATGGCATTCATCACAAAGGTTATACAGATTCTTGAGTACACAGATATTGCCTGATTACAGTTATCTTGAAATAGTTCTGTTATTGATTTTTGAGGTTTATTTTTCGTGCCATTCTTTAAGAAAATCTTTGCTGTCAAAATTGTTTAATTAAGCTGATGAATTTTCACTGCCTAAAAAGTGGTGAACAACTTCTAAGACAGCAGTAGCGTTTTTTAAAGAAGGCACGCCTATTCCTTCGTCTTTCTTTGGAATCTTCATTTATTCTTTCTTTTTCACTCTCTTCCACAAATAAATCTTCTGTAATTTCGCCGTCACTTAATCTTTCTGATAATGATTGAAAAGAATCAGTTTGCCCTTAAGTTTCAAAAATTTGTTTGTCTTAATCGGAGATTAGTGTAACACAAATTCTTGAGCAAATGAATTAACATGTGAATATACATTTTGACTGGGATTGGAATTTAGTTTGTCTTATCAGTAATCTATATATAAAACAGAGTTGGCATCTGTTCTCTATGCGAATCTACACCGTTTGACCAATCTACACCAAATTTGGTGCACTTATTCTTTGGAACCTTGCAGGTAATGTAGGCTACATATCAACCCCCATTCTCTTTGTCTTGGATGTGCAGAGGGGTGTAACATCTATAGGAGTCGCCTCTCCTTGGAATTTTTTTAGAAACTTAAGAGATGGTGCAATTGGCAGATGGGAGTGTGGTGCTGAAAATCGCTCAGTATCATATTGTTTATGTATCCCGTCTAAATTCTTAAACTATATGATACTGAGCGATTTTCAGCACCACACTCCCATCTGCCAATTGCACCATACTCTTAAGTTTATGTATCCCATCTAAATTCTTAAACTGTGGCTTTATTATTGGAATGTAAAATTTATGATTATATCTTTGAAAGTGGTCTTTTTTTATTGTCGATATGGTACAGGGGACTAAAGACAATTCGAAATCCTCATAAGGATAACATTGCATATTTATACAATCAATGTCAGATCATTTCACACAAAATTTGGTACATTCTTCCTGTAGAATTCTGTGGGACACATAAGCTATATATTAACCCTGTTCGATTTGTCCTGGGTCTGCAGGGGGCTAAAAACAATTTGAAATCTCCATAAGAATAATATTGAGTAATATGATGAATTATAAACAACCTGAGCAGCGCCAGGTAATTCAGCTAGTTTCTTATAAAACGAATTTGTCTTAATGAGGTTTGACTAGTAAGCTTTGTAATTATTTTTTTTATTAAAATTAATACGTTTTTCTTGTGCTATTGAACCAGACATCTATTTGCAACCTTGATTCAAAATTCAGACATGGCAAGAGTTTACAATTGGGACGTCAAGCGAAGAGCTGCAGAAAAGGAAAAAACAGCGCCTACTCTGTAGTTAAAAATTACTCTGTTTCAATAAATTTCTATGTATAAAAGCATTTGTTTGGATTTTCAGCTTTCATGATCCATTCTTTAAAGGATATTTATTCAGCTTGTTTTTTAATTTAGATGAATATCCTCACATTTTTGGTTCTTTACTGATTTGAGTGTTCATATTGTCTTTTTCAAACAGTTAAGAGTGCAGCAATTAATATGTGCGTTTTCTTGTTCCTCCTTCCCAAATTAACAGTCTAAAGTACTTGTTTCTTACCAAGATATATGAAATGTTCTTTGTTCTTGTGTATCTGACTCTCAGTTTGCTTGAACAAATGCTTCCTTGTGCTATAAAATTATGAATAAATCTTTATACTGCTATTGTGCTCATAAACTGTCTTATTTAATTATTGTTGAAGGTTAAAAGTTGTCAGATTAAATTTTAATTTACTGTCCATTGTAAGTAGTGGACCGATGGGTGTACCTAAAAGATACCACACAGCCAAAACACAATTGAACTAGATATTTATTTTAAAAAACAAGGAATTTACATTAATTGCAGAATTGAACAGGGATTTCTGTCCCTTGGTTGTAAGTGCTGCAAAAGGGATGCAAAGTTTGAGTTTTGGAGATCCGTTTTCCCATCCCTCCAGTTCTCTGGGGGACAGTTGAATCCCAAGCGGCCATCGTGCACACCTTTAAGACCATCTGGACGGGAAGGAGACCACCCTGATGGATATTTCGGGATTTACAACTGGCGGTCAGTGGTGCAAGTACTAACCCCAAGCCATGGACATTAGTTACCCCATTTGTTTGAAAATGGATTAAATGATATTTTAGAATAAAAAAGCTAGCTGCTATGGAGTGTCTAGTTTCATTTTTATGATAGTTAACTGTAGAATAAATACATTGTTAAAAGTATGAATCAGCATTTTTCTTTGGAATAGCAATTTCTTCGATTTTACAATTCCTTACTTTTAATTGTTTTATTCAGATAGTTTTCATTGAATTTTTATCCTATTGTACTGTAGTTTATTGTTAGTGTTATAAATAATAATTAAAATGTTGGTTTTTCATGTTTCAATTAGTATCAGAGATAATTTTAATTTATTGATTGTTAAGGGAATTAGTATAAAAGTAAATTTTACTGAATTGTATTGCCTATTTTACTTAGAGTGTATTTTATCTTTTTACCAATGAAAAGTGCATTCAAAAGAGCCCATTTTATAATGAACTATCGTAGTAATGTAATGGATTATCCGATTCTATAGACCCTATCATAGTCTAATGCCAAGTATGAAATGGGTGTTGTAAATTGCCAGGCAATAATAATAAACAAAAAGTATGTGATATATTAATTTATTTTAGAGGAATTTCGAAGACCACAAATTAGATACCTTGTATATATGAAACATTAAATTTTTAAAAACAGTTTATAAAGATTTTTCTGGTCTACCACTGGTGACTTGCTACTATTTTCCAACCTTAGCAACTAGGGGTATCTTTTCAAGCAAAATAGTCTCAAAGCTGCTATTAGCAACTTTTCCAAAATTTTGGCGACTTTTTTTGAAAATTTGACAAAGATCAAAATTGTCTTGTCTATCTGGAGTGTTCACATGCAGAAATCGCGAGAATCCACGCGCTAGATAGAAGCGATTAGAAGGCGCTTGAAGATACATAGGATTGTACTGCACCGTTCACATGACAGGCATTTTGACGCCCATTAGGGCTTTTTTATTCCCCTAGTCCAAGTTCCTATCTTCGCGATCGTTAAAGATAGAGTGAAAATTTCAACGGACTTGAAATCTGCGGAAAATTTTACACTATCACGATACCTAAAATGTGATTTTCTGTAAATAAATAATTTCTCAACTAACTTTAATATGTACTTTCGCGATAAGCATTTGACGAATATATTCCTTACGAACACAAAAGGGGAGTATTCATCTCGTTTTTATAGAAAAGATGTAACTTGATTGGAGTATTTTGTCAATCCACTGCTTTATATTTATGGCCATTAAAAATAGGATGGGAAAATTTAATCGTATTCGATTTATTGAAAAAATTTACACTGCTTTCACACAAAACTTGTAAAAATGTGAGTTTACAACTAAAGGGGATAGTGGGTAATTTTATTTCTGAGATAACGTATACCGATAACTATCCGTTCTAGTTTTCATATGCGCTAAACGTCTTTAAAATGAAGCTAAAATTAAATATTCAATTTAAAAGCTAAACTTTAAAGTTATTTTTTTATGTGAATGCTTCTCTTGCCAAATCGATTAACTCCACTTTCTGAATTTTATTAAATTTTAATGTCAAAGCACTTGATTGACTCCTAACTGTATATATGTTACAGTGAAAGACCGAAATCTGGAGAATGTCGACTTTCACCGGTGAATGTCAACATTCACATAGTCGCTTGGTGTATGTCCGAAATATTTGCTAAATACCCATATTTCTGACTTACACCGGCAAATGTCGACATTCACCATGCACTAATGGTGAATGTTGAACATGTCGGAGATTTATATTTTCTTCTCCGTATTTCAGTCGCGATAAAACGTCAAAGGTGACGTAACTTTTTCGCCTCTCTTTCTGAGAGGAGTGACCAAGAACTTAAAACAAACAGTACATTCTAAATGAGAAAAGAAAATAATAGAAATTAAAAACTTACTTAATTATACAGTACATTCTAAATGAGAAAAGAAAATAATAGTAATAAAAAACTTACTTAATTATATGATTCAAATCTTATTTATTGCAACAACTTAAACTATTATGACACTTTGAATTGCACAAGAGTCCCTTGCTTTTACAACTGCATTTATTTGTGGAACACTTCCTTTTGCAATGACAGCGTGTATAAGCCTTGCCCCCCGCTTCTCGAATTAGCTGCAGCTGCTTCTCTCAGCGACATTTCTTGAAAAGAAATCTCATCTATGGAAAGTAACTTTTCTTTACAAATTACGAACTGATTACGTGTGTAAAGCTGCTTGAGGGTACCATTTTTATTTGCTAGTTTATAGAAGTCGGGGTCTTCTATTCCAACAGCAACCGCTAACACATTTCGGCTATCTGTACGACCACAGTCGACATCAGGGACTTGTATTCGTACAGTATCACCAATTTGAGCAGGAGGAAATTGTTTTTGTGAGGTTCGTAACATTTCAGAAAGTATTTTAGAGTACTTTTCTTGAGAAAAATAAAAACAATTGTCTTCTTGTTTACCCGCAATTAATGCATTTAACTTTTCAAGAAAAAAATCACGATTCACTGCAGTATCCATTCAGTATAAATTAGGGTATCGGAAAAAAAAACCCTCGGTTCCTCTCTTTTCGACCTCCACCAGATCATATCTGTGATTGTCGACATACACCGGTGAGGGTCCGAATGTACAAGAATGTAATGAAATATTCGATCTTTCACCGACGTATTTGGTATGTGTCGACATTCACCGGTGAAAGTCGACATTCTCCAATTTCGGTCTTTCACGGTAACATATTCAAAACAAATTTCTCTAATAATAAGTATTAACACCACTAAATGACAAAATTTTTTTAGCCATTGAATAATAAATAATTTATTTCAGAAGGCCAATCTGATTAACTCCATATTCTAATGTAGATCGTAATAAAAATTTAGTTAAAACACTTTATAACAAAGCAATTGACTACTTATATACAGTGAGTCAAAGTAAAAACCAAACACCAAAGAAAATTAAATGAATTTGTACGTACAGTCCGAACAAACACAAAAATGACGGGAGCTCAAATACAGCTAACGAAGAAGACATCATTTATGTTGCTGATGAATCAATTTAAACAAAGTAATAATACTCGTAATATATCTAACAGTAACAGAACAGTTATTATTCATTTTTGCTAAAATCTAATAAAAAATGTATATAATGAAGTTTTTCTGTAATAAAAAAATAATTTGAAGACTGAATTTGAATTAATAATTTTCTTTCATTTGCCAAATCGATTAACTCCCTTAATCATGCAAAAATTGTAGTAATAATAACGATTACTCCAAAGATATTCTATCTTATACTTTCTATATGTCGTTAGATAAAAGATACATCTGGCAGTAATTCAGTCTACATCGTTTATTTGAATTTATAATTTAAAAGGAATTTTAAAAACAGTGTATACTATTTTATCATTTTTCTCAACTTTTTGTTTTATGGAGTTAATCGATTTAGCAAGTGAGGCATTCATTTGTCCTCAACGTGAAATGCGTGAGATAAGTTTCAATTTTCATTCATTTTTCACATCCTCGTGTTACGTTGAATTCGATAACACTTTTGAAAATAAACTTCTGATTTACTGAACTTAATTTACTGTGAGTTTATTTTTCATAGAATTTATATTTTAATCTTGCAGTTAGTGTTATTACAATTTTTATCGAAATTTTTATATTATATACACGAGTAGACGCAAATTCTATTAGCAATCTCCTGGTTTTCGATATGTACTATTTTTTTGGTTTTTCTTTGAGATTTTTTTAGTTTTAACATAATTTTCTCGTTTCATCGTGGGCTTTAATCAAATTTTAGTTAAAATATTTTCCAATCGTTATTCCATTCGTACTACAAAACCCCTGAAAGAGGGTAGGTTGGGTTGGAGGGTTAGTTTTCGTTTCGGATAGTCGGAACTCAGGGAAAATTGTGTTTAAAAAATTAATTATTGTTATATATGTTATTTTTGCTGATACATTAAAATGTAGAGATAGGTTTTTAAAATATAGATTTATTTGAAGGAAAATTAAATACAAATTAGCTATAGATCGTAGGAAACGATAAAACCTGCAAAAAATAACATAAAAAAGAAAGGTTATCAACCAGTGCCGGATTTTGTTTGCGTGTCATCGTTTTAATAGTACTTCGAAGACAATGCCATATAAACAGAAATTCCAATTTCCTGGTTCTAGAAATGTAATTTTGGGGATATCTTTTTATTTTGCACTGTCAATTTTAAAATTTTAAGGAAATTTTTTGGTCATTTTCCAGTTACATTTTAATCAAAGTTTTATAGAAATATTCCAATTTTTCATACGCAGTTTCGCTTTTACGATAAAACACATTACAAATGACTGCTTGCTTTTTGAGCCCAAAAAATCCGTGATCACCTCTTAACACAAAACAAATCCGTACTATTTTTTATTGGTGGTGAATCATCGACACTGGAGAGTGAAGGTTATAGGTTTTTTCTCTAGTCTTGACAGTGTAAAACGAATATTTTAGAGTTAATGAAAGTGTTTAATGCCATAATTTGAACTATAGTATAAAGTACTGTTTCTGTGATCCGCTGGCTCATACCAGTTCCTAGGTCCAAAATAATCCCGTCATTCGAAACATTTTGAAAAACGTACGAAAGGCTACGTGCAAAAATTTACAACCAAGGTTGATGGCATTGGCATTGCACCGAAACGCATCGTATACGATACGAAAGATTTACCTGTTTAGGTTGTCACTTCTGGTCAGCAAGTCGATTGCATTTATTTATGTATGAAGATTTAAGTTCAAAAACATTTCACAGGCAATTAGGGAACGGATGTTTTACAAATCGAAAGAATACCAAATTTTTACGTCATTTTGAAGTATTTTTAGGCATTTTATTGATAATTTTTATACATTTCGAAGTTCACCAAATCCAGGCTCTTTGAACACGGGGGCCACGGTGGCCCGGTTGGAAGAGTAACGGACTAGCAACCGAAGGGTTGCGAGTTCGAATCCAGCCAAACACCGTCGTGTACAAAGGGGGCTGGTGCACGTTAAATCTGTCGTGGCCTCAAATGTCCTCACGTTGGCGTGGTGTGGAAGTTTGGAGAGTGGGGTGCCAGCTCAGGTGTTGCCTCGTCATCTGATCGTGGTTCAAAATTACGTGGTGTTGTCCTCGGATCTTTCCCTTTGGGATTGATCCCGGACCGTCACCAATAGCCCATTGTGTTGCTCCAGTGTGACGTTAATTGAAATACCCCCCCCCCTTTGAACACGGGAATCAATTTTAGGTTTGGAAAGAAATATTTTCATCCTATTTTTAATGGCTGTACAATTAAAACAGTTGATAAGGGGCAACAAAATATCTTATTAAAGTGACATTCCCTTTAAAATCAGGGCAATACTTCCGTTTACGCTTAGTATCCAGGGTCAGATGACGCGACAACACCTGAGCTGGCACCTCACTCTCCAAACTTCCACATCACGCCAACGTGAGGACGTTTGAGACCACGACGGATTTAACGTGCACCAGTCCCCTTTGTACACGACGATCTTTGGCTGGATTCGAACTCGCAACCCTCCGATTGCTAATCCGTTACTCTTCCAACCGGGCTACCGCGGCTCAGTACTCAAAGGATTTGCGACATTATTTCAATCAAAGCTAATTCAAAATGGAGAAACTTTCTCGCAGTATAGGAAGCAATGACAGCTACATTTAAACACCTCAATGTTTTCATTCTGGCCGGGACAAAATGACCTAAGTTGAAGACTGGAGCACACTTATCAAACCGGGACGTATGATAACCCCTTTAAAGCCTACTTTAAATTCACAATTTCCTTTTAAATAAAAGGCTGCGTTTTTTCCAGTTAGTCTCGTATTAACAACCGGAAGGTTGCGAGTTTGAAACTCAATACAACCAAAGACCGCTTACGTGGGGAGTGGTGCACGTTAAATCCATTGTGTCCTTATGTTGGCCTTGGTGTGGAAGTTTAGAAGTGCCAGCTCAAGTGTCGACCTCGTCATCTGGCCGTGGTTCAAAATTATGAAGTGTCCTCAGAATTTTCCCATCGGGATTAATCCGTTGCCAATAGTCCGTTATGTTGCTGCAGTGCGATATAAATTCAACTACTTACCTACCTTTTAAATAAAGTCACTCAGTGTATGTTTGTCAGTTGCGCTAAACTTCCTTTGTGATGACAAAAATAATGTTTGGCGCAGCTTGATCAGATCTGGCTTTTGAGGCGAAAAAAACAATCTTTTAACGTCACAAAAACGGCGATAAACTGCATTTTAGGTAATACCGATGCGACCTCTATGCAAGAGTATGTTGATTGCGAAAGCAAAATCTTTGAATTTCGTCAGATTTGTGGGCTGCGATAGCCCGGTTGGAAGAGTAACGGACCAGCAACCGGAGGGTTGCGAGTTCGAAGGAGGCTGATGCACGTTAAATCTGTCGTGGCCTCAAATGTCCTAACGTTGACGTGGTGTGGAAGTTTGGAGAGTGGGGTGCCAGCTCAAGTTTGACCTAGTCATCTGACCGTGGTTCAAAATTTTGTGATATCGCCTCCTGATTTCCTTAGGATCTTTCCCTTGATCCCAGACCGTCGCCAATACGCGTTGCTCCAGTGCGACGTTAATTAAATACCTATACCTTAAAATGAGATGGTGGTAATGGTAATTAATTAACGACGCACTAGAGCAACACAACAGGCTATTGGTAAAATGAAATGGAAAGCTAATTTCGAATTTGAATGGCAGGTAGTGTCAACATCGCACTGGAGCAACCCAACGGGTATTGGCGATGGTCTGGGATCAATGTTGAAGGGAAAGATCGAGGACACCTCGTAATTTTGAATCACGGTCAGTTGAGGTTTCGAAGAGAATTAAACCTGGTATTGCGCTAACAGTTAACCCTTCTGGTGGTTGGTTCGGTACAGCTTTGATGTAGACTAGTGGCAGCGTTTTTTGGCTACTTTTGTAATTAGTTGTGGCAGGCAAAGGCAACCCCGCTTTATTACGATTACTGCAACCTTACGATTATTTAATCTCAACTTTTGTAAATCATTTTTTTTCCTTGCATAACTCCAGTTTACCAGACTTAATGTGATAGTTTGACATTGATATTATAGTATGGTTCCATCAGACAAAAAAAACTAATTTATATATACGTACCTCAAAAACATTAAAAAAAATTTCATTAAAGTGAATACCTACCTAATGTAAGAATTATCAGTTGTGGATTTTTCTTTTAAAATTCGTTTCGTTAATTATTTTCACTAAGCCCAAAACCGTTTATTCTTCCTTGGCGACATAAAGAGCGCACCAAAAGCGTTGCCACAAGTCTTTATATCAAAGCTGTAGTTACTCCTTTCTCGCAGTCCTCTGCCCATTGGACAGTCTGATACAAAATCCTATTCCAAATTCTCACCAGTTCTGGGTAAGCGGCAATTTGTTTTTCTACTTGGATCTTTCCCTTGGGAGGGCAGTTCCGTCTCAACGAGGTACCTCGCAACTAGCAAAATTGACCAGATCTTTATGGACAAGATACCTCGTCGAAAATCCTTTGAGGGTGACTACCTGTGATGCATAAATATTTCCGAAGTTAAAATGCTGTGGGTGATTTTAAAAGTAACTTGTGGAATTTGGCGTTTGATATGGTATGTAAAATGTATGCTAAAGTAAATACAGTGCAACTTGGATAATTCGAAGCTGAAGGGACCACTAAAAAAATTCGAATTATCTAAAACTTCGAATTAAAAAAGTCACATTTTTAATTAAAAAAGTTACATTTTTTAACTTTAATTTCAGGTCCACTGAATGCTTGAAAAGATTCTGTCAATAAGTAAATATTTATTCAGAAAGATCATGGTATGAAAGACTTAAACATTATATGTATGTAAACAAAATAAGATTTACATTACGTAAGCTACATTACATATTATACGTACTATAGCTTACGTAACAGGTGGCGGGAAGGGGATTTCAGCTTTCACGTGTCGAACAGGTAGGGGCATTCCGGCGATGATTTCTTAACGATGAAAGGCCGAAAAGTCGTTATGGTTCGAAAGTTTTTATAAAAAAACTTCGAGTTAAGGAAGTTGAACTTCGAATTATCCACGATTTTTTAACATTGATTTAATGAGAAGTTCAAGGGACTAAGAAATCTTCGAATTAACGACGATTTCGAATTAGAGACGTTCGTTTTATCCAAGTTGCACTGTATATATAAATTATGCACTGCCCATTGAACATTATTCCTTATGGTACAAGAGTGGAATTTTCAACCACCTATTGTTAACCTGTTGCATTACCAGATGAGTTCACTTTACACCTCACAAGATTTCAAGTAACAACCTGTTTAGAAGCCATACATTCACTCCAGACACAAACAGCCATGCCTTACCTCGGATTCGAGCCAAGAACCTTTCGCTAGAACCAACACCCTGACCATCATACTACTCAATGAGCTATGCTGAACTATACGAGTCGATGTACATGACTGTTCCTGGGCATTAGCGACGCATGTGCAAACCTCAATAAACCGCCCTCTGCAAAAGTTTAATTTCCCAAAATTTCGACCTTGAGTGCTTTTAAAATACTCTAAATGTAAATTAAGAATTTATAGATTAATGATTTCATCACAAGCGCGGAACCTAACGTTGATGGGAAAGGTATGAAAACTAAAAATCAAAATTTATGACTAGGACATTTTGTTTAAAGTTAGCATATCGCGACCTTTTTCGGACGCCCTATTTTTCCTTACGATGTGTTAGTGTACGCCTAGCATGCTACTCAGGAACGGCCTAGTTCAAGTATTCCAAGGAGGCCACCTTTAAAAGACGCGAGACAAGATTTTAATCGCAATCAGTTTTAATAGTAAACGTAAAAATCGACTTTGTATACAAACGTACACTTTAAAACAATGTTGCTCGTTACAGCATAAATCTACAATACTTACAACGCATAAATGTCACCTAAAGTACAAATTGTAAATCACGTTACTTGGGAATATTAAAATCTGAATATTTCAAAACTAACATTAAAACATTCATGGTTATTGCTTAAAACATTAACTCGTATAGGAAAAATATTTCAATGCGATTTATCAGAAGCATTTTCGTTAACAAATTTAAAATACATTGGCAACACAATTAAAATATCTCCGCTTTTTACATTTCTACGATTTCATTCCTCAAAAGACTTTTCTAATATCGCTTTGCACTTTTGTTCCAGTGATTTAGGAAAAGGAACACTTTTGGATGCTTCCAAAATTAACTGTGCTGTTTCGATTTTAATTTCTTCTGAACTACCTGAATAGATATACAAAATAACTGCCTCCAACAGGCTCTCCTCAATATCCAATTCAACGCTAAAGTCGTTATCATCAGCTATTCTTGCATCAAAAGCGTGTCTCAGCTCCGGCCATCTTGCCCAGATTATAGCGTGGTGGACGGGAACCTTCTTACCGTCCTTGCACAACAGATTACTGTCGCTCGGAAAGTTGATGCTCGAGTGAGACAGCATCGAGAGGTCCGTACTCAGCTTGCGAAGATCCTGAACGGGCGTGAAGTCCGTGAAGAACTCGGTTTCGGTCTTGACGATCCTGCTCGACTTGGGCCCGTCGCACATGGTCAGCTCCATTGTGATCACAGATTGCGTCTTGTCGACGATGTCGCTCTTCTTGATGAATGGCGGGAAGTGCCATCCCTCGGCGGTTCGGAACAGGTGGTCGGCGACGAGATGGGTCTGAGTCTCGCCCGTCTGGACCGAGAGGCGCATCTTGCAGTTCATGAAAACGGGAAATTCCTCCTTGAAATACGAAAGCCGGAACGCGATGTCGATCGCCTCATCCCCGTCTGGGTCTTTCGTGGTGGAAAAGGTGATGATGACCTCTCTGACGTACAGTTCTACGATCGGCAGTATGCGAATGAACGACAACGGTGTGCGGTCCCACGAACTGACGTCATCCAAGTGCCATATGACAGTTTTGTGCTCGATATCGAAATCACTTATACCAAAGTACTCTTTAGGATAAACAGCCAGATTTTTCCTTAATGTGGCAAAGTCGTACATAACAGCCGTCTTGTACACTTCTCTAGGCACATTAGGTCCTTCTATAATACCCGAATAGGCATATCTGATAAGAGTTTTCAGGGTATTAGAGTCTGTCGTGTCCGGTACACGAACGGAGTATGGTACATTAGCAAACCCACCTTCGATGTCGAATGTATCCATTAGCATTGGCCATCGGACGGCCAGGATGCTTTTGTGCACTTTGAATTCAGTGTCGGCAGTTTCTAAAACCAAGTCGTGGTGCGCTTGGCTTTCCAGCAAGCTAGTCAAGTCCCGGGACAGTATTTCAAAGTCCTGTTGATCGCTCCTTACCCTTGGATTGTACTCAGGGTATATTTTACACTTAATTGTAAATACATCGTTGGGTAAATACTGGCCTTTAAGCAAATCAATCCTAATAAATTCATTGCACTTCCAAGCATCGGTTCCATCGAAGGTATGCGTGCATTGTTTCTCAAACAAATCACCGTCACCTACAGGTAGCGAAAGTGTGATATTGTATGTGTCACACTCTCCTGTCGTGTCATCCATCTCCGTCCACAGGTAGCATGCGACATGGTCATCGGAAATACTTCCTTTGGGGAACAGTTCCAACTGCCAGCGCGCATCTCCCAACTTTTTAAATTCGTACTTTGGACTTAAAATGGAACGCCCAAGGTTACAGACATTGAGACTGAAGTTTTCAATGCTCCAGTTTAACGTGACAAGACTATCACCACTAACTTCTTCTATCACCGGCATTTTGCTGAGTACGTATAAGAAATGCAATCAAATTGCTGTGTTGCAATTGAACATTACAAGTTAGGTCAAACTAACGAAAGCAAATTTCGTCCAAGCAGCAACTAGTAGATTATCGTATGGAGACACAGAGTAAATAGCTACGCGTAGCTATTTACTCTGTGGTATGGAAAATCTTCAATATCACGTGATGACAAAAAAGTTGAAAGCAAGGTTTTTATTGGCTTGGAACATTTTGATCAAATTTGAAAGTTACGAAAGAAAAACTTTTTCACTTCATCTTTAAAACCTCATTATGCAAAAAAAATATCGTTTGGTTCTTTCGATAGGTAAGTAGTTAATTAACGTCGCACTGAGCAACACACGAGGCTATTTGCGACTGTCCGGGATCAATCCCGAAGGGAAAAATTCAAGGACAACGCCTCGTAATTTTGATTGGGGCCGTTGTGGCTCAGTGGGTATGTCCACCGCACTGGCAACCTTCGAGTTGTAGTTGGTGCATGTTCGATTCCAGTCAGGTGCATTTCTCCCTAGGTGTATTTCGTCAGTAAAACTTTCATTGTGTATGTCTATTTCTTGATATTATGTGTGGCGCAGCATAGCTAAATATGGAATTTCCGCCATAAAATTCCAACCAAATCGTAATTTTGAACCAAGTGTTGATGACGAGAACGCTTGAGCAGGTGGTACCCCATTCTCCAAACTTCACAAATATGGTTTGATTTATTTGTCTCTTCATTTTTTGTTACCTGAGGTTTGAATAGACCGGGATTTACAGACAAATATGGATTATGAACAGGTGGGGCTAGTCATTGGGTTTACCCATTATGGTTAAGGAGATGGAGGTTCGATTCCTGTCAGTAACCCTGGGCCATATTTCTCCTGGGTTTGTAATAATCTTTTATACTTGTCCTTTCTTATTAGATCAAGTTGGTGTGGAAGATTTGAGAGTGGGGAACCAGCTCAAGTGTTGTACTCGGTCATCTGACCATGGTTCAAAATTACGTGGTGTTATCCTCGCATCTTTCCCTGGGGATTTGATCCCGGACAGTCACCAATAACCCAATGTGTTCCTCCAGTGACGTTAATTAACTATCTACCATTCGGGATTGATCTCGAAACGTAGCCAAGAACCCTTTACGTTGTTCCAGTGCGACGTAAATTCAACTGCCTTTCGCATAAGCAGATTTTAGAGATCACGCACATAAGTTAAAATATATGTGTACTCCATCATTCATTCAATCTTACTTGAGCTCAGGTGTTCACCTCGTCATCTAACAGTTCAAAATTACGTGGTGATGCCCTCAGATCTTTTCCTTGGGGATTGATCCCGAAATGTCACAATAGCCCTTTGTGTTGCTCTAGTGTGACGTTATTTCGCAACCTACCTACCTTACTGGACGATTTATTAGCCGTGGTAGTTGGTAGTAGTAGAATTAACGTCGCACTGGAACAACACAACGGGTTTTTGGCGACGGTTCAGGATCAATCCCGAAGGTAAAGATCCGAACACCTAGTAATTTTGAACCACCGATATATAAGCTGTAGGTAGTTACTTAACCTCGCACTGAGCAATCACAACGTGCTATTGGTGACGGTCCGGAATCAACCACGAAGAGAAAGGAGACAATACCTCGCAGTTTCGAACTGCGGTCAGATGACGAGACCAAAATGTGAGCTGGCACCTAACTCCAAATTTCCTCCCCGAACCAACGTGAGGACATTCGAGGCCACGACCGATTTAAAGTCCACCCCCCACGTATACCGGTTTTGGTTGGATCGAGTTTCGAACTCGCAACCCTATGGTTGCTAATCCCGTGCTCGACCAACCGAGATACCACTGCCTTCAACATATTAGCGGATCCTTCAGGTATGTATTTTAATTAACGTCACACTGGAACAGCACAACGGGCTATTGGCGAGGGTCCGGGATCAAACCCGAAGGGAAAGATCCTATGACAACACCACGTAATTTTGAACCACGGTTAGATGATCTGAGCTGGCACCCCACACCGAAGTTCTACACCACTCCAACGTGAGGACATTTGAGGCCACGAAAGATTTAACGTACACCAGCCAACTTTGAACACGACTGTCTTTGTTTGGATTCGAACTTGCAACCCTCAGATTGCTAAACCGTTACTCTTCGAATCTGGCTACCGCGGCCCACAAAACTGAGTAAATAGCCATATAAATATGAAAAGTTTTACTGACACAAAATAAGATCGCAGTGGCCGGTTCGGAGAGTAGGACTAGTAACGAGAGGGTCGAGTGTACTAATCCAACCAAGACGACCGTCATGTACAAAGGGGACTGGTACACTTTAAATCTGTCGTGACATCAAATGCCCTCACGTTGGCATGGTGTGGAAGTTTGGGGTGCCAGCTCATGTGTTGCCTCGTCATCTGACAGTGGTTAAAAATTACGTGGTGTTGTCCTCGGTAGTATGTAGGTATTTTAATTAATGTCACACTGGAGCAACACAACGGGCTATTGGTGTTGTCCTTGGTCTTTCCCTTCGGGGGATGATCCCGGACCATCGATAATAGTCCGTTGTATTTAGTCTGTCAAATGGGAGCGAAAATGCAGCGCCCGAGGCGGGTAATTAGGGTGTGTTCAGGGTAATCATATTTGGCAAGTTATCGTACTTTGCAACTGTCACATTTCACTAGTTATCGCTTTCTTGGCAAATGCGTTGGCGCATTTTTTGGCTTTGGCTTCTTTGAGACATTTTCTCACTGAAGTCATTAGTGAGTCATCTTTTCCCCGTCTTTCGAAGAATTTTCGTTGAATAGAATTATCTAGAAATCTGCTACAAGGGGAGTGGGGACGCCATCTTAACAAAGGGTGGTGCATCATTTATAAACATCTTCATTTTTTGTACAATTGTATGTGTGCATGTTTTGAAAATTAAAAATCAATTTTATTTTTGAGATTTCTTTACCATTTGGAATTTAAGAAACTGCGAAGCTCTCCAATTTTGCAATTGAGTACACAAAATGCTGACTCTCCTCCTGATTCAGCAAATCACAAAATACAAATCCACTTTACTCAGAATAAATTGCTGATAGAACTTTGGCTTAATTTTGATTGTTGGGTATTGAAAAACTTTCCTGATTGAAACTTGCGATTTGTCTTTTTAATTTCAAAGACAAATTTACATGAAGGGAAAAGCACTAAAATAATATTTTTTGCAAGAACCCAGTGACAGTATATTTTGTCATAAGTAAGAAAACAGGAATGTTTCGAGCATTTGCAAGATTTTAACACTGATAAAAAGAAATTTTAATCTAGTAGCTACTGGGTATATATGGTGTACACACAATCTAAATCTGAACTTTTTCATGGCTTCTACTCAGTTTTGACATAAAAAAATTGGATCACTTTGTTTTGCGAATTAAGGAAATATTTAAGTTTAAAATGATAAATCCACTTTTACTATTTATTTTTAAAGGCAATTTAATACGCTTTTACAGTTTATTACATACCTATTACATTTTTCATTGCAATTAATAACTATGGATCGATTTCAATTTGGGGACTCTTGGAAAATATTTTACTGAAGAGTGAAAGTAAAATTATACCACTATACTAAAAGTTGAATTTATATCAAAATGTTTAGTTATATCATTAAAAATGTTATCACTTTGTTTTGAGTAATAAAGAAATGTCAGTTCAAAGTTATGAAAAACTTTCTTCGCTTTATTTCTTTTTAAGGACAATTCATTATCTTTTTCCTGTTTATTACTTGTTTAACACCTTTTTGAAGTTTATTAAATGACGATAGATCTTGTTGAATGTTGTAGACTTTAATTTGAAAAGAAAACATTGTAGAGGTAAATCTCGTGAGCTGCTTGCTTTTGTAAAGAAAATGTAAAGGGCGTCTATTTATTGTAGGCAATTCAAATTGATGTTGCTTCAACAGACTTCTTGAAATACGTTTTCCCTTTGCTAAGATGATAAACCATACACAACACAGATTCATCATTTTGTATCTGTAGAATACATCTACATAAAGTGTCTCATGGTGGCTCAGGGAGTTGTATAAATCGATTCTCCTCAAACCCTCCTAAGATCAAGAAAGCAAGCTCAAGAAAACTTTTAGTCTCCCTAATACATAATTTTGGTAAATATAGAAAAATGAATTTTTTCACAACTATAAATTCTGATTCCTCTTAAACTTTTTGAGGCAAAACAATAAAGTGATCAAATTTTAGTAAGATGTTACAGAGAAGCCCTTAGTACAGATTTAGATTTTTTCAACGTACTTCACGAGCATCAACTAAAAAAAATGGAATTTCAAAATTTCCCATTTTTAGTGGACAAATCTTGGAAAGGCTTGAAAGGATCAAAACACACTCCTGTTTTCTTATTCTGGACAAAATCTGTCACAATGGTTCTATATAACAGAACAAAACTGGTTAAACTGAATTGATGAATGAGCAATGACAATATCAAATGTGTTGCTCAAATATTGCATAGTATTATAGCATTAGCTCGTCATATAATAAATTTCAAATATTATTAATTATAATTAGTCATAAATTTTGAAATTAGGCATAGATAAATTTAGCATAAAATAGCTAAATTCAATGTATCAAAAGTTGGGTTTTATTTCATAAACATTTTCCATAAATATAACTAATTAAGGAGATAGTAATTTTTCAGACTGAAATGTGTCAAACCTCCAACGACGTTTTAAATTTATTCGAATTTTTTGACAAATTCCCAGATACAATTTTCAGTGCCTACATAGAATAATTTTATAAATATCTATTTTCAAAACTTGAGAAGAAATTTTTTAATAATTTAAATGTCTGGCATTTACCTTATAAAATAAGTTATATTATATCTAATCTATATAAAAAAATATATAAAGCATATATTCTTGGTCTATATAAAAAGCATATATTCTTGGACAGGGGGACGGGCAATGGGGTCCTGACCTGACCTCGAAAGCGTTGGAATCGGCTTTCTAAAATGTTTTCAAGATAAAATACTATAAAAATTCATGGATTTCTTTAACATAGTTATTGAATTATGAAAGTAATTGTTGTTTATTGTACTTCGCATAGAAAATTGTATGTATTTAACCAACAATAAATATTTGTTGAAAAACCCTCGTAAAATTATTTTTGTACTAAAACTGAGGTGTAACAATTTTAGCACTATGTCTGTTTTTCAGTTCATAGTCAGGATGAAAATTTAATATATTATACAAAAACTTAGCGAACCAATATCTTTTTTAAAATATAATAAAGTTCAGATATTCATTTTGCATAAAAAGTTGTATTCCTAAGTTGGTTCAAAGTACAAAATGAAAAATACTTTTTTTAATGTAATAAGTCCAAATCTTCAATTAGCATAAAAATTCAATCTCTCTTTTGTACCTCCAAAAATAATTCCTGACTACATTAATGGTTTATTAAGTATGAACTGTGAAACGAACAGCACTTCCAAAACCGGGGGTTGGGTAGTTGAATCTTGAAGGGAAAGATCCGAGGTCAACACCTCGTAATTTTAAGCCACGGTCAGATGACGAGACAACACCTGGCTAGCACACTACTCTCCAAACTTCCACACCACGTCAACGTGAGGACATTTGAGGTTACGACAGATTTAACACACACCAGCACCCACGTACACGACGGTCTTTGGTTAGACCGAGTTTCGAACTCACAACCCTCCTATTGCTAATCCGCTACTCTTCCAACCGGGCTACCACTGCCCCACCAAAAATCGGAGTCACGTAATCAATTTATATAAGCTATATATAGGATATTTTCACTAATACTCTCAAAACTTGAAATATATATATATAAAAATGCTCTTTCTTGCCGATTTATTAACTTTATACAATTTACTTTACTTTATACTTTATACAATTTACTAACGTTGTCAATGTGAAGGATGTGCTTCGTGACTCTTGAAAAATGGGTAATGCTGGATTCAAAATTAGTAAGTTTCAGACTTAAAGCGCCACTGTAACTAGAGCAACTCATGTTCATTCCATTACACCACGGAATTCTATATATAGCTTATTTCTTTGTTCTATTAAAATGGAATTAACATGGCTGAAACCAGCTTCAACCATTGTTCGGAAATGCAAGCAAAAGTTTTGGATATTTTACTACAACATTCATATTCTTCCAAAAGTAACTTAAAGTCCTTTTTTTAAAAAAAGCGTCTTTTAGCTTCAAGATCAACTGACACACAATTCGATAAGTTCATCTTATTTGTTACATTCGATGTTTTCAATATCTGCAGAAAATGGAATGATAACCCAATCTGGAATGTGCATGCTTTCAAAATCTGCAAAGCGCATTTTAAAATCTTCGCTCAAATTTTGAAGACATTTTTGTATACTTCTAAGTCTTCCTCTTTTACTTTTAATTGCCGTAGATTCGAAAAGTTCTGAAAATCTTTTCGTAACAATGATGATTTAAATAAGGCTAATTTAGCTTGGAAATCTAAAAGAATCGTCCAAGCTTGAATAATCGTGATAGCTTTATCTTGTAAACGGGTCGGTATGTCATTAAATTTTGGAAATAAGGCAGCCAAGTAGAAAATATGAACCGAATTAATATTACCCATACAATGATGTTTTCTATGTTTCTATCGCCCCTGGGGGTCTATATCGACCACTTCGGCGACCACTGGTTAGGAGTATCAGCACAGTACGAATATTTCGTACATATGATAACAAAAATGACTATCTGACCCATTGAGGAGAAAGACATTTTTGAGTTATCAGTCCCTTCCTCTAAGAAGTTTGGGAGCGGTCCGACGAAAGCAGCAAAAAGTAAAATTTTAAAAAGTTTCCTTTCTTGCTGGAAATATGAAAAATGCTTATTTATACAATATTTTTCCGTTGTGAGGCCCATCTGTATAAAACATCCTTGTCGCACATCTAGTGGGTAATTCATCACTAGAATTGTAAAGATGATTTTTCAACTTGAATTGCATGTTTCACCTCTTTCTTGAACATTGGTAATAGACGAAAAAAAAAATATTTTTCCTAAAAGGATCTTTAAAATTTGTTGGCGGAAAACACAAAATTATTCTCTTTTGAACATGCACATGGGCTTTATTCATTCAGTTTTCATAGAATTATAGATGCCATCGAAATCTTAGCTTTGGAGTAATATCTAATTATGTCTTCAATTTTTTTTTCTAGGGGAATTATCCCCTTGATAGGAATTCGATATACTGGCTCATTTGTAAGGGATGGAAGATAAATTCAATGGGAAAGCATCGTCTTATAATGTTTGGTCCACCATATTTTCAGAGATCAATAACACCTTTTCCTTATCACCTCAAACAGAAGACTTAATAAAAGTGCCACATTTTTCGACAGTGGAGATGCGAACAATTTTTTTAACGGCGAAATCGCGGTCACACGGTAGAAACTAATGTCTTCAGGAAACTAATGCAGAGCACATAGTAACAAGGGTATGGTCTGTACTTTGTGCCCCACACCCGTCTGAGAAAATGTGCAAGTGCTTGATCGATTCCAATTCTATTAGTTTTAGGTAAGAAAATAAGAATTATGAACATTTTGATAGTGTTATATATCTTTTAAACATATTTCAATATGACCATGCATTTCTCATCATCAGGAAAAAAAGCATTTAGTGTCCTCGAAAGAATGAAGGTAATGAGTTTCTGCTCTAAGCTGACGGTGTGGATTATATTATTAATGAAAGCTGTCGAATACAGAAACTCACATAATTTCAGATGCCATTTTTATTTTATTCGGAAAGTAATTTTACAAATTAAGCGAACAAGACCTGAATGGAAGCTTATGAACGGAATATGGAATCAGACCGTCTTTCGTGAGTAAATTTGTTATTAGACAAGTCACAGATTTCACTTCAGTATTAAACATGTACGCAATACAATACATAGGTGGAAGGGGCTATGGAAGCTTAAGTTCGAAAAACCCCAAATATATTTGATTTAATTTATTGAGCTGTTTTTAACACATTTCTGACTTCCCAGGTTAGTTACATTAGGGATAAATCAACTGGGCTTCAAAAGTAATGATCAGAACGAACGTCTGGTTCTGATCATTACCTTTCCGAGAAGACAAAAATATTCAACACATACATAATATGATGGACACAACTGAGTTATATATTTTTTGAATCTGTATCAAGGTTATTTTCTTCAAGAGCCATACTTTATTTTTCACAATCGTATGCATTATAAAAGAGTAACTGAATTACCAGGCGCTGCTCGGATTGAATAGTTTGTAATTCATCGTAATATTAGTTATTCCTATGGGGATTTCGAAGAATTTCTAGCACTCTCTCTACAGAGTTAGGACAAATAGAACGGGGGTTAATATATAGCCTGTGCTACGTGCAGTAGTCAAAGAATTAGTGTACCAAATTTGTTGTGAATTGGTCGAATTATGATAGTAGATACTGAATACTATTCCTATTTGGATCACGAATTGCTTTTAGCATCCTCTCCAGACCTAAGACGAATAGAACGGTGGTTTATAGCCTATGTTTTCTGCAGGATTCTAAAGAATAAATGCACCGAATTTGGTGTGAATTGGTCTGGAAGTGATAGTAAAAATACTCAATGTTATTCCTATGAGGATTTCGAATTGTTTTTAGTCCCCTCTGCACAACTAAGAGAAATATTTTACACTATTCAACAAAAGTAATGCTCAAGCTCCCGAAAAATTTCCCTATCCTTTGTAATTCTGGATAACCTAGAACTAAACGAGTGAATTAGAATGAATGAGCGGAGTCTATCTGAAACGGGAATATTTCCTTATCCAGACACACGAATTACTGACCCTTGGTTGAAAAAGCTCTGGGTTCGATTCTTGATCTGAGAAAGAATATATCTATTAGTTTGCAATCCACTTTAAATCGTAGGTTCCAGTCTAATCAGCCTTCATTTAGGAAAAAATTACTATAGAGCGACCAACCAAAACCCAGGTACATAATCGGAAAACAATTTCGGAATAACTAGGTCTTCCCTCTCCCGTTTCCTCAATCCAATAGAATTGAGCTAACATTCTATAAGCATTGCATTTAATAATTTTTCGAATGCCTAAATCTAAATAATCTAGTACTGAGCTAAGGTATCGAGTTGGCAATTTATCATTGTAATGAAGATATAAACCAAAGTATTCCCCTCTCACACAAAAAGTGTGATGTTTTCGTGGATTATGCAAGGTACTCAGAAATAGGAATTGTATTTAGTGTTTTTGAATCATTAATATCTTAACAAAATTAAAGGCTACGACATAATTTTTTTCATACTGAAAGAAAACGTTTTCCTTTCACAATAAATTGCTTTTATCTAAAAAAGGTACGATTTTGCGATAAGTGGCAACATTTTTGCTCTAGGGATTTTAAAAGTGAGAATATTTTGCCATATCCCTGATATATATCATGTATCTGGAATTCGTTATTTGAATCAAAACTGTAGAAGCATTTTCTTCACCACTCATGGCGTCTACGATAGAAGAGGTTAAAGATTATTCCTTCTCTATAGTCCCCTTCGATTCGAACAACTTCGGTGCGAGAATAGGGTATTTTTCCCACACTAGAAAAACCAGTTATGCCAAAGGGGATGTCCGAGGCTGTCTTGATAGAAAAGGCCGCATCCAGACCCCTATATGTCTCCCCCACATACGACACTTTTCTGAGAAATCTTCCACACCCCATCGATTGGCGGGAATGTCTTTTCCATTGACTCCCCACTGAGAAAAACTCGTTAATCTCAATGAAAACCAGACTGCGGACATTTCCTTTGGCAAATTTTCGCATGCTGCTAAGACCACTGAATGGATGGGGGGGGGGGGGGAGAGGGCTTTAACACCCCAGGCGAGGAAAACATTAAGCCCGCTTTGTATACGTACATCCTGCATTCCTTGTAGATTTTCAATTATAAACAGGTATTTTCAACTTTCATCCTTTATTTTTCAGACGCTTATCATTTACTTTTCCTTGCAAAGGATAAAATTACCTGAGTGCAGCTAGAATTTCTAAAATGTAAAATTAAAAAAAATTGTTTTCTGAAATTCTGGTAAACTCGAATAACTTATTTTTAAAAAATTGCGCTTGGAAAGTTTGGGGAAGTTTATAAAATGTTTTCCTTTGAGGAAGTTTCTCCAGTACATTTTGGGTCGTTTTCAGAAAAGCTGTGGAAATACTACTGCGATTTTTTAAAATTATAGTAAAATAAAAGTTCTGAAAAGCTGAGCCTAACACTGAAGTCTAAAATTAAATCTTACTCATGACTGAGAAAAAATCACAACTTTGCAACACTAAGAATATATTTCAATTCTAACGAGTTTATTGCATCTTTCCAATGTTGCACTTCTATAATCTACTGATTATCTTAACTAAAAGAAATTTATTATTGATGCCGTATAAAATGGTCACCAAAAACAAACATCATCTAGTTATTTACAGCAGAATACTGGATGATCAAGAGACATCAAATTGCAGCATTGTTTTAGCTTTCCATATTCAGTTAGATTCAAACAAATGCAAATTCAAGCTAGAAAAGAAAACCAGAATTTCTATTTGCATGCAAAGATCAATTTCAATACAATGATAGAAACCTCTTGAGTTGCATCCTGAAAAAGAAACATTAATTCTGTGTCCTCTTACATAAAAATACAATGATAGAAACCTCTTGAGTTGCATCCTGAAAAAGAAAATTAATTGTTTCTTTTTACATAAAAATACAATGATAAAATGTCTCGTTGCATCCTGAAAAAGAAAAATTAATTCTGTTTCTTTTTACATAAAAGTACAATGATACAAACCGCTTGAGTAGCACTCTGGAAACAAAAATAAATCATTTCTTTCGATACACTGGTTTATATTTACCCTCAAGTAGTTACCATGCTTTTGACCTACATAAATCTCAAGGGTATATCTTGAAATGGCTACATCTCGAATTTCCCACTAAAATCTTAGCAGTAGCTAGAGTCTTATAAATATGTGGTTACTTTAGAATCATCCTGAATTTATTTGCTACTTATTTAAAATATTTCTTGACAATTTAATTCAACAATCTTGATATTTCATTACATCTTATAATCTTGACAATGCAAAATGATTGAAGTAAATCTTCAAAACCTCTCTACAGGAAATTGAATGAATTTTATGGATATGCTTGCATAATGGGTTTTTATCAGGACAATTATAAATATACAAGTGACTGCATAGACTTAAACATTTCCCATCTATAAGCACTTTAAAAAACAATGATTTCTTGAGGACATGCTTTGTAAATCTGCTCTACAATGTATTCAGTGTGATCATTAGATGCAGATTTTATTATCCATGATTGACAATTTATTTCAAGTACGTGATGATCAGGAATTTTCATTGCTGATAAATGTCGTCTTGTTGATAAGTTGGTGGATATATGCTCTTTGGGCAGTTAGTTAAAATATTATACTTGTGGGTCATAAATATATCTTCCATTTGTAAGAGGATTTCAATCAGCTGATCTAATCGCCTGTTAAATTTTCGTTGTAAATAAGTCGTTAAAACGACTTATTAACAACGAAAATTTAACAGGCTTATTTAACGACTTATTTACAATGAACATGTATTGTGAAATGATTCATCATGTTGGTTTCAGTGAAGGCATGGGGAAAATTCCTATAAGCTATTGCCCAAAGACTTGCTCTGCTGTAATAATATTCTTCAAAATACTCAATAAATGAGGGTGCAATGGTCTGAAACTTCTGCAAAAAATTGTCCATCATTGTTTGAAATTTAATTGAATTTCTTTCTTCAAGCAATGTTAATAGAGCACAATGTAACTCTTCTTTCAATTTACAATTGGAAACTTTGGCCAACAATTGACGCTGCCAAGCTCTTAAAATATGCCACTTACATAATAAATGAGGAATATTTTCACCAAATACTTTTTTGAATACAGGCTCTGTTACATGGTCATCATCTGTCATTACACAATTGACTTTCAAATCAGGAATTACTATTTTAATGCTCTTAAACAAATGGTACAATGTATACTGGTCTAGATGGTTTACAATGAAGTGGGCTACAGGGTATCCAGAACCAAATTCATCTGGAACAATCAAATTTAATAAATAAAAACCATATTGATTGGTTTGATGTGTCGAATCAATACAAAACACCCTAGTGCTTCCTTCAATCATCAAACTTTTTTGTTCTCTAGTTTGTAAACCAAGAGCAAAGGACTCATGAGATGAGGGCAGCTTATCAATACCTTTGGGTCCATATACAGTAGGCTGCCCTTGTGGTTTACATATAAGTATGGGATTATAAGACTCTTTGCTGAGTTTTTCAACTGCAGCAGCTACTGAAAGGGCGTCATTATCATTGGGGTAAAAAAATGATTTATTTTGTTTCATATAGTAATTTATTGTTTTTCGAGATACGAATGACTTCTTCACATTGAAGCAATCTCTGTTATTTTGTGATCCTGTTCCATCTCGTAAAATGGCTTGAATTTTGGAAGTTGATATTCCCAATTCCACATAAGCTTTAATTTGATCTCGATAACTTTGTCTCAAAGGTTGAAATTTAGTGTTATCAAAATTTAATTCATGATTGTGTCCAGGGAAAAAACTGACTTTAACTTGATCCACTTCTTCACATACAGATATTCTTGATGGACAGTTGCAGTTAGGAAGCATATGCTTTAAATTTTTTCTTTGTTCAAGACATTGAATTTCAGACTCAGATGAATAAAACTGACATACATAATAATGGTAAGTTTTACCAGCAACACATTTGCTTCCAGATTTTTTTAAAAGCAACTAAGTTTTGGAGCTTTCTTCATCTAACCATGCCTGAAACTGCTCCATAGAATCAAACTGGTATTCCTGTAATTTTATGTTACTGTCATGGACATCAACTATACGTTTATCACGTACACTTTTCGAATGGAAAGCTTTATCACATTCAGGAAAGACACAAGGATAATATCCATCTTTATTATTATCAGAAATTTGGCAAATTCTTTGATGCCTAAATAGACTACCTCGATGTTTATATACTTTTTGGCACTTATTACAAACAAATTCTGCAGGTTTGGAAACTTTAGATTAGCAAGTTTTGGAAATATTAATAGAACATAGAATACTTCCCTCATTATCCTTACCATTCACCATATCGTCACAGCTACCACCACCACCACATATCTTGTACTCCACAGGCTTTGATTTTTGTTCACTCGTTGGGGAAGCAGAGATGCAACCATTATGGCCCTCACAACTGGTCTTAGGAGAGTCAGATTGTTTAGGATGTCTATATGGGAAAAACAACATTATTTTTCTATACTGTGATGATTCATTGCATTTTTTAAAAAATACAGGTTGTGATTCATGTATTTTCCAAGAGAAATTTCATTTCTGAATTCCAGAAAAAGAAAGAATCCTTACCTCTTAATTTGTGGCTGCTTAACTCTTCGTCTGTTTCTCCTTCGGCAAAACAGTGATCCAGCCATCGTTATCCTCGTTAGTAATGGAGTAGTTGGATAGACGAGGCTTTGGATGTCTAAGTGAAAATAAAAAGAATTGGCTTTTAATACACTGGAACTGTTAGTTATGTATTTCAAATACTAGTTGTGATTAATATTTTTTTGAAAAATAAACTTCAGATCTTAGAAAAAGTTATTCTTGCTTTTTGTTTTGAGACTGCCCAATCCTGGGATGCTGTTGACGCTTTGACAAAACAGCGATCCTGCCTCCAGAGTTCTTACTACTGAAAGTTGGACTAGGACGTCTAGTGAAAATAAGGGAACTTGTTAGCCTTGTTAGCTAAAGCTTGAATATGGAAACAACGTTACACATTTAAAAGTAATATTTGATGTACAATATAATGGATATTAATACCTGCATTGAACAAAACCTTTGGTAACAATAGCAGAATACAGTTCAACAGCCTTAGTCTCAGGGGGAACTACAGGTTGATTCGAACTCTCAGTTGAAGAATTGAGAGAGGGAAACTGAGCAGGCAGGTCGTGGAAAACCTGTTGCTTTTCTACATCACAAGCTTGAATGCTCGCCTGAGATTCCTTTAGCATTGCAATAAAGAGTTGTGCTAGTTGAAGGTTCCTTTTCCTGTCTAAATGAAGGCCATCCCTTGCCATACAACCTTTCCAAGTGACTTGGGATCTACAAAAAGAAACATTTTCCTTCTTTTGGCAGTAGGAAAACAGCCGTTGGTTTAGAAGATAATTTTTGTGATTAATTATCTGAAGAAAAGGTCTCATTACAGCTTGTTCTTCAAGGGAGAGGTATTTATCCTGATCCCGAGACAATAAAGCTGAAATCACAATATGTGTCTCTTGATTTCGGTTTAAAATAGTTTGAAACAGGTCCTCAAATTTTGAGAAGCATCCATCAAGACTATCGTAGGTGTTATTGGTACCTACATGCAACAGAATCAAGTCATAATGATTCTTTAAATATGAAATCTTTTACATTATAAACGTTCAATGGTGATTCCTGGAAAAGCCAGAACATGTATTACACTACCTTGTAATTGTGATGGTAAATACCGATCTAAATATTTAACTATAGAATCGCCAGTAATTAAAACCTTCATAATACTTTACAATTATTAGATAATTTACAGACAGGAAAAGTAATTAAAAAATAGAAATTGGTCACAGAAAACAATCAAACAAATAAGACTACAGCACAAATGCAATAATTCAATTTTTAAAATGCAAAATGAACTCTTAAAACATTCAACAAATAGTAAAAATCATGAAAACAAATGGAAATACAACAAATCAATGGGAATACAAAAAAGCGCTAAACAAACAGTAAAAAATGTTTGAGAACTGACAAACGCAATAAGTACAAAAATGTATATCAAAAACAAAATAACGAAATATGCAAGAAAAAGGATAAGCGATTCCAAACAAGCTTCGCAATACCAAGGAGAGTAATCAAACCCACTGACAGCACTGATATCAAGCATGGTTACACTGAGCTACTGGCGTGATTGACGACTGTAGGTAACGCTGTAACGCATTCCAAAATCAAAATTGGCTGAAATCGAATTGGCTTCTACGCCAGAAAGGTTTTCGAGCCAAGACGGCGAAATCTATAGCAACCTCCGAAATTCTAGAGTAACCCAGTGCTGCATTTTCGCTCCCAAAAGTAACTTTCAAAAAATACCTAATACGTACACACTCTCTCAAATAAAACATTTATATGCTATCTCTGTACCACTTCATATATTTAGCACCGAACGTTTTGTATTGTAACTGTAACCGTGATTGATATAAAAAAATAATATTTTGGTTTCGTTTCACAGTTTGATTTGTTTTTAGCATAAAAAAGATCAAAACCTGTGAACTAAATAACATGTTTTCCCACATTGCAATTATCAGTTACTTTGTTCTCGAAAAGAAACCCGCTTTGATTTATATTGCTTTCGGACTCAAGAGATGAAATGGGGGAAGCCAGCGGCAGCTCGTTTACAGTTCCCATTAACGAAGACTACGAATCCGAATTTGAATTCGACGCCGACGTCGGCGACAAGCGCAAAGCCAGAGCGGACTTAGCATCGAAACCTCTACCCAGCAAAGTGTTCAAACCAAACAGACAATCATACCACGCCGAATGCGCCCGGGAGCAGGGCAGGGCCCAACAAAAAGACTACCTAAGCTTAGATGCCTACACCAGACACAAAAAACTTATAAACGACTACGTGCTGTGCTACAGAGGTGCGACCGAAAAGCTAAAGCGAGAAACTAGGAACTACAAGACCGATCATGATGTAATACGTGAGAATCATAGGTTCCTATGGGAAGATGAAGACGATGCACATAGTTGGGGTGAACAGTTAGCTAAGAAGTACTACGACAGGCTTTTCAAAGAGTACTGCCTTTGCGATCTGTCTAAATATAAAGAGAAAAGGATCGGAATGCGGTGGAGGACTGAGAAAGAAGTGATCTTAGGCAAAGGCCAGTTCTTCTGTGGGAATGTTAGTTGTGAGCAGAAAGAGGCACTGAATAGCTGGGAAGTGTTGTTCGGGTATCTCGAACATGGAGTTAAAAAGAGCGCTTTGGTTAAGCTTCGATTGTGCGAGAAGTGTTCCTTTAAACTTCAGTATGGATATAAAGGAAAGGCAGTGCTGAAAGAAAAGAGAAAGAGAGGGTTGGAGGAGGAGGGAGTCAGAGGTGTTGATTCGAACTACAGGGACTCGACCTGCGAAAGCAATGAAGTTGAGAAAGATGCTGACTTGAGTGAAAATAATGTTTGGAAGCAGCCTGTTAAAGAGGAGGTTGAACCGTCTCAAGAAGATGTGTTTGAAGAGTTTTTGGAAGATTTGTTTTTATAGCAAATTGTTCACGAAAAGGAGGTTTGTACGTTGTTGTACACACTAATTTACTGCTAATGTAAAATTTCATAGTAAGGAATCAAAATGTTTATAAATAACTTGCAGTTATTTCTCATAAAAATTTATTATAAAATATTTTTATATCTATGAATTAAAGTAAGTCTAAAAGCAGTAAATATTAAGCTAACTTTTTTGAAGTCTTACATCCATTGTATAGTCAACATAATAGCTTGCATATTTTGTAACTTGTTCAAATATTGGTATCACAGATAAGAACATTTTAAGTTAGCTTCTTTTTAAGATCAGATTATTTACTTGAGATAAATTTAAGGCAATAAATACTATATTTATGTATGGTTTACCACTCAACTTGTATGTTTAAATAGTGGTATTTCTCACAGCTAACTGCATAAAAGCAGGAATTATGCTTGCAGGGCTGCCACAGCCAAAGCACTTGTGGAATATATAATAGCATAATTTTTTTAAATAATAAAAAAGTCCTCTTAAACCCTATTTTTAGTAGCTAAGATATAACATAAATCAGCTAAAGCACGAAATGTGCTATGAAATAGACATTGAAGATCTTGCCAAGAAGTTTAGATTTAAAAATAAAAAACTAAATACTTTCTGAATGTGTTGCTTCATTGTCTTTTCATGACAATGTAGCCCAATAGCCCGTTGTGTTGCTCCAGTGTGACGTTAATTGAAAAATACCAATACCAATACCATGACAATGTAGCAACTGTAGATTGCAATGTTTTGCTTTTATGGTTGCCACCGTTGGTGGAAGAAATTGAGGGCCCTTGGAAAATTCTGTAAAATACTTTTCTGTCTGCCATTAGTTTTAACAAAAAGGGGGAAAAAATTTGGTGAATTTTCAAAAAAGTCACCAAAATTTTGAAAATAGGAGCTTTTGCTTAAAAGGATACCCCCTTCATCAGTTGAGGGTACAGCTCCTCTGTGCCAGCTAGCTGAAGCTATCACGGATATAGGGGTGACCCCAAGATGGTTCGTCATGGTGGACTCGATTTGTTTGAGTTGAGATTCGCTCTTCACACCTGACACTGCGAAAACGAAGGGCATTGCTAGTCTTGACCTCAGGACGGCTAGAGAGTTAGGAATTTGAATACTTCCCTGTATTCAGTCCGGGGGCCTTATCTCTATTTGTTCCATGCTATAGGATACCTCTAATCGGCAAGGTTAAAAGTAGCAAAAAGTCCCCTATGGCAGCCCTGTGCGTGTGTTTTCTTACATTATGATAGAAACTAAGTTTGTTTTGTATTGGAAGTTCAGGATCAGAGTAATTTACTCTGGATAACTCTTGCAGGCAAATATGACTTGCAGAATTCAGACAGACAGCGTGTTGACAATCCTACCGAGACACTGCCTGTTTTTCCAGTCAGTTTTACAACACTGCTAAATAAACCTAATGAGCAACCTGTTACTATTCTAACAAGAATGAGTCACTCGGGAAATAAAAGAATCTATGTATGCATTTCCTTTCAAAAATGTTATGTATGCTCTGTAAATGCAAGTGGGGTATGTTCACCTATGAAAAAGGTTGCTAATCACTAAACTAATTTTTTCCATCACTGGCTTTTGATCTATACATACATTCTACTGACAAAAGCCACTGGGCACCTGGAGTAGAAACAAAACAGCAATTATTGGCATACATTTGTAAAGTATTTGTCCACCTTGACCCTGATACACGCATTGACACTTTAAGACAGGTTTCCGATAAGATTTTGGAACACAGCAATATGTATGTGCTTCCATTTATTACATAATGCCACCGCTAACTGTTGATTTGTAGGCCTTGGTTTCAAACTTCATATTCTGGCTCTAATTCATCATCCCATTGGTGCTGCATGGGATTCAGGTCACAGCTCTGCTGACCAGTCCAAAAACAATACTGCATTACCATCAAACCACTATGTAACTGCCCTTGCTTTATGGCTTGGTGCATTATTTTGAATTGATGTTCAGTGACTTGTCAGTAGTGTATTTTATAATGTAATCAAGTCAGATAATAAACTTATGCTACTTGTGATGAGTAAGACATGGTTCTACATTTTTACTCCCCTCACATTTTAGACTAATAGCGCCTAGGAACAAAATCGATTGATTTTCACATAACTGAACGAAACTAATGTGTAACTACTATTGAATGGATTTAATAAAAGAAATTATTGAACCAGATAAAGTTTTTAAAAATTTTCTTTGAATTGGTACACATACCATTTTATCAGTTTTAGATACGGCTGTATTATGTGTCTCGTTTGGAGGCACGCTCTTGGCGCACTTTTAGTAGCGAGTTATGGCAGGTGAAGGCAACCCATATTTATTAGTATTTCCGTTTTTATGGTAAACTCGGCAAGTGGAAAGTTTAATTTCATTTTTTTTATTTGGCTAAGAATTTGTTTGAAAATTCATGTTAAGATTTAAAAATTGATTTCTTTAACAAGTTCTTAGAAATTAGATTAGGAGTTTAAAAAATAGATATTTTAACCACTATTTCTGCTAATTATTTTTCAATTAAAAAACATGTTTTTCAAAGTTTTATTTTTCCCCATTAATTACTTTCGACTAAAGCTCATCATTTTCTGTTTCAAAAAACGATTTTTTCTAAGAATTCTTTCCTTGGCAGCATAAAACAAGCCATATAATACATCTGTACCCGGTTTAATAAATCGTTTGTTGATTTTGTATGAAGTAACTAGTTTAGGAGTAATAAATTATTTCAATACCAAATAAGTTTTACTTTCTATTCCTTCTGGTATTATATGGAACGTGTGTGATGCAATTTCAAAGTAGGATAGTTTGAGAATCACTGCACAGGAGCAAAGCCTTTTTAAATTGGGAGTGTAAATATAAATATGTGTAACAAAGCATGCAAATAAATTTTGCATTGCTATTAAAATATTTATTAAGCTCTGTAATTCAACTAATACATATTGAAAATTATTGATTACTGCTTCCTATTTGAGGAAATGCTTTATCCTTGTTACAACTAGAATTGAAATGTTATAATTAATGGAGCTAAAATTGTGTAGGTACTTTGCCTATGTTTTGAGCTTTTTTTGGGAACACAATTTTACATTTTTCTTTACATTGAAGTTTGTATAGTTCAATCTAGTCAGATGTATAGATAAAACTAAATGAGAAGTGTATTATGAACCAGTAGCCCTAAATACATTCATACCATTTGTAAACAGCTTTGAGATAGCATGCCATTGTGTTAGGGTGCTATATTTATTAGGGGGGGGGCGATTCTTACTGAAGTGTTACAAAATTTATAACCTATGCAAAATAGTTAACCATTAGAACTTGTCTCACTACCTTGCCTGTGTTAAGTATGGTTACTTTCAAATCAGGAAATTAAATTTGATTCCAAATAGTGTTGCTTCCTAAATGAAGCAAAGCAAACCTTGCTCTCCTGTTTCTCGAATACTGGGCACTAATAGAATAGGCATCTTGCACATTAATCCTATGAGCTTTCACTCACAGGTGACAGTTGAAATTTGGTAAGTAGGTATTTAACGTCGCACTGGAGCAACAGAACGGGCTATTGACAACGGTCTGGGATCAAACCCGAGGACACATAATTTTGAATCACCAGTTGAAATAGGTGTTAATTTCAGATGCATTGGTTGTTTTAGTCTAGAAATTTGGTCCCTGTAAGTTTTCTACATTGTTTCAGTTTTGACTTGTTAAAATTGTCACCTATCTAATTAGAAAAAAGGTCCATTGCCCTAGCAAACCTTCCGAGTTGTAGGCAGTGCAAGTTTGATTCCTGTCAGGTGTATTTCTCTTTTCTGTATCAGTAAAACTTTCATTGTGTATGTCTTGTGTCTGGCACAGCATGGCCCTTGTGCCATAAAACTCCAAAAACAATCAACCAATTAGAAAAGTGTTCCAATTGTATTGAATGGGTGGTTGGTTTAGGGTTTTATGGCACAAGGGCCATATTTGGCCTAGCTGCATCAAACTCAAGACAGACAACTTGTAGGGAAAAAGTGGGATTGGAGAATAGTGTTGTGTCAGTTTCACGAACACGCCACTTCAATCCGATTAAATCAAATTCAGAGTGACAGCCACGAGATCAGTGATGCCAATTATTATTTTTTAATTCCTTTATTTCTCGATTCCGCTTTCTTCCTCGCTTCAGTGACGCTCATTAGTTATGTGCTAAGAATCTTCCAGAAAGTCACGTCATGTGTGTCCATTGTGACAAATTACAGGTGATCTAGTTTAAAAACAGCAAATCAGAAAGTTCAGCTCCCTTGATTGACAAGACCATCTCCCCTGAAAAACTGATAAAAAGCGTGGAGAGGGGAAACACTCTTTTGCCTCAGTCCGACCTTGCAGCTGCGGAAAAAGAAACGAACGAAGCTTTTTTTTTTGCCATTTCTCTTGATGACGAGAGGGGATCCCCAAGAGATGCTATGTCTCTTCTAAGCTAAATTCCTTTTTTAAATTTATCTCGAGATAATTCTCGCGCATGTAGTTCTTAGGATATTCCCATGCTACACAGGTTAACTTTCATAATGCCTGTTTCTGCTTGTGCCGTTCGAACCACTATCTTTTTCATTTTTTAATCTCGTACGGCGTCACTTTTTGGTTTTGCTATTTTTAACTGATACCATTATATACTGAATATTTAATTGTTATCTATATATTGTTGTGATTTGATGTGCAATGCTTAATTTTTCTCTATATTGTTAAATAAACTTAGTTGTTAATTTTTAACTATGGTTCATCTTCCTCGCCACTTTGTGCCTAGCATTCAACATGTTAATTTATAATTAATGAAGATATCTAAGTTCACCGCTCACACAGTATTCCGAGCAGGGTTAGCGTATATATATATATATATAAGCTTGGTCACATCTTAATCAAAAATTCCACTATACGATCAATCGCTACTGTTGGAGTCCTAGCATTCAAACCTTGCATGTAATTCAAATTAACCAGAAAAGGACACAATAGAATGGATAAAAGAAAAATATCGAGTATCCCAGGAGCACGATACCTGTGTTTCTTTAAGACTGTAAACCCCATGGGAAAAGAAAAGATCACTTGAGTATCATGGGTCGGTGAAGCCAACACACCTAAAGGATTTGTGCTCCTGAGGGCTAGCTGTATTGAACAGTATTCTAAAAACTAATTGGTATGTAGCAAAGAATGGGTCTTTAGAGTTAAAAATATTTTATTTCTTTACACATATAAGGCAAATAGTTAACATGAACAATACAAATATATACACGAATTAAGGTCTTATTTCTCAGAAAAAATACGTCCATTTTTAAATTTATTCACCACGACACACTTCCAAATCGTTGAATAACTCTTTCTTGATCACTTAGGTCTTTTTGAACCTTCTTCCTCATGTAGAAAATTGGACAATCTCGACTGAAAAAAACAAATGTGAAGGATGAATTTTATATTCACAAAGTTAAAGTTTAAAGCAATATAGATATTGAAATTACAGAACACAAATGTAAGACAAGTCTAAGATTTTTAACAAAACAAAACTAGTAGTAAATAGAGACTAAAATTTTTTAATATATATTAATAAAAATATAATTGTAGATTTTTAGGAACAAATCTAGACAATTGTTAGTACTACATGAAATTCTAAGACCACTAAAAGCTAATATCACTTATATGATTTGTTGTAAGTCTATTTGTTACTAATACACCGGTCCCTCAATTTGCACGGTACTCGGTTTCGCTTTTACACGGTTTCTAAATTTTATAAATTAAAAAAAATATTTGTATTATTTGAGTGTTTTACATTGAACGCACTCATTAATTATCTGCACAGAAGTCACAAGTGTATTGCATCGTGTTGCGTTTAGCATTGGCGTCTTTAAAGTAGACTTTGTTTAATTCCCATACTGTCATTCCTAGTGTCTTGTTTTACACGGTTTCGATTTACACGATTTGTCATGGAACGCATCTACCACGTAAATCAAGGGATAGGTGTATATGTTAGTAAACAGTGAATGTATCCAGTTTTCTCACAATAGCATCATCATCTACATTTAATAAATAAGTATTAATAATACCTAGTAAAAGGAAAATATCAATAAAATTAAATGATTATCCCAGCTGTAATAATTTACTGAAAATTTACAAATCAGGTATATCAGTTCATATCCGAAATAATTTATTGCGAACCAATTAGTCTAGTGGTCAGGGTGCTGAGATTGAATTCCAAGTAAGGCATGGACGATTGTAAGTCTGGAGTGAATGTGTGGCCTCTATAAATGGGTTGTGCCTTGAATGAATGAGGTGTAACATAGTGAATGAGTTCAGTTGGCTGGACATTGAAAAGTTCATATCCTTTCTTCAACCCTTTATTACCACAATCCGTCCATCCTCCTGATTAGTATAATTGGAACAAATTCTGACTTGCATTCAAAATTAATTCTCTTGGACATGTGTTAATCATTATGGCTTGCAAGAATTATCATCTCCAAAAGAAAATTGAAATCAGTTATCAGAATGGTTTGTAGTTAAAAATAGAGTTGGACTTAAGGAATTTATTTTTCCATGGATAGTCCTTGAAGACTCGGGGGGGGGGGGGGATTTTAGGAACTCTAAAATATACATATTCAACATGTAGTGTTTTATAAAATTTAATTTTCTTTCTAATTTAGAAATAATAACTGAAATATACTTGAAATTTTAAATATAACATGATTGTATGAATGGCTAAAATGTGTGTGTAATAATAATAAAAAAATTAATAATCACCTGGTACATAAAACTTCCTCATGTAAACTGCCTTGGCATCTCTGACATTCAGTCCATAAACGTGCAAATTTCTCCTCAAATGAGTTTAAATATGACATCTAGAATTAAAATGATAAGATATTTTAAATTACTAGAGGTAAAAAAATGAGACTAATAAAATTTTGCAAAATATTCTTATTACAATTCTTGCTGTTTTTAGTTGCAAGCAAAATAGATAACACTTTTACCTGTAAAATTATTTACAGAAACAGTTCAGATGTTTCCAAATTGATTAATATGCATTATTTCATGCCACGTTTCAAAGTAAGAATCCAGTAAAGCCTGCCTTTAAAAGTTATCCAAAAGTCTAATTTTAATTTAACAAATTTCATTTTAAATTAAAACAGCACTATAGCTCATTAATTATAGATATCAAATATCAAGTAAAACTGATTACAATTGCTATGGTGGAGGGAATAACATGAGGATAGAATACAATACTAAAAATTAAATAACTTTTTATTAGCCATTTATCTCCAACAAAATTCTAATTTACAATACCAAAATTAAAATTAGGATTCCTTATTAGAAATTTTTCTTGCTGTCAACTAGAAAAAGCACATACCTCTGTTTGATATATTTCGCTTTCTCGACACTTACAGTGGTCGCACACAGCTGCGTCTAAAGTGAAATTAAGAATTTATTGAGAAATATATTAAACTTTGTGCTGAATATAATAAATTATGACCAACATAAATTTAAACTACTTAGTAAAAAAAGTATAAAGAAAACTATTCATTCTTATGAAAGAATATGAGTTTCAAGAGGGTTTTAATAGTAGAAAGAACACTGAAATACATCAAATTATAAAACTTGTAATTTTGCCATCTAAACCTCACAAGCAAATTTTTTGTGTTTAAGGTTTTTACATGATTTGGTTAAAAATATGTTCACTAAACTTGTTTCTAAAGCTTATGTCTACATAAGATTTGAAACAAGGTGAATTTCTATCTTATAACTAGTCTTAAACTCTTATCTTATAACTGGTCTACAATTTGATATTTAGTTCTTCGTTGCTTAAAAATTTTGATAGTAAAAACAATAAAATTAAGAATTGTTAGAAATACAGAAAAGCCACAGCTTTGTACTGTGGTCTAAGAGTATTTAACTAAATATGCAATAGCGATGTTTGTAAAACAAGGATTCAGTATAATACTTAAAATTGCAAATTACAATATTTCTTGAAACATTATCATCTTAAGAACAAATGAGTTACCTTCTTTGTCAAGAAGTGAGCGGCATCCTACACAAGTGGCTTTCTTTTTGGTAAAAGCAGACAATGCACCAACTTTGGACATAACAACTATTTTAGTTCTTGTATGATCTCCACCTGTAATGATGTAACTTCATGTAATTATAATGTATTAAAGGATGAATTGCATGTACATAAAAATTAAATTTGATTAGATTTTTAAAAAATAATTATTTTCAGGGTGCAATAAAAAAAGCACAATTTGAAATTTATCTATTAAATATTAATAGGTCATTGGTTTAAAATGATAGATTTATTCATAATCCACAATTAATCATGAAGTTTGAAAACTTAGTTTTATTTTGACACAAGAAATGTATTTGATTGTTAGCCCATACAATACAGCCTATATACATATCCCATTTGCAATTTTCTAGATTTATAAATATAGAATTTTAAAGGCCATATTTGACATTTTAGGTCTAGTACTGGAAAAAGCATGGGTTTCTTTAAAAAATATTAAAAGGTGCATATGCACAATCTAGACTGATTGCAATGGTATTGCACCAGAAATACGCCATAGGTTTACCTGATTAGATTTAGGGACAGTAGGCAGGTTCCTTTATAACTATTGTGACATTACTGAAACAATATTGGTTGGTTGGATTGAATTTTTATGGCACAAGGACCATATTTGGCCCTGCTGCAACCAAACAAGACAGGCAACATCAAGTAAAACAAAAGATTGGAGTTATAAAATTTTTGGTTGAGTTGTCTTGAAAAGCATCCAAATCTGTGTGAAAGTCATTAGATTTTCAATGCCTTATTGTCACATGTATAGCTGAGAAAACATGCATCTTAATTAGACATTTTGTTCATAAAAGGAAATTTTGCTAATCAGTCGTATCAATTAAATATTTCACATTTTTTGGACACTCGGACATTTTATGTATTTTTTAGTAAACAAAATCTAAACCCTGGTAATCAGAAATTGTACTTAACTTACATAACAATATAGACTCTGCCTTTTCACCAAGTATTGGTTCAAATATACGGATCAAAGGCTTTGAGATTTGATTCTCCAGGTAATATTGAGTGTCTATAGGAATGCTATTTTCCAGGACGTATATTGGGTCTTCTGACTTCAGATATGCTGCAGTCTTTTTACTTGCAGCAATGATCACATAAGGCACACGATCACCAAGATTAGGAGCACTTCCAGGATCTCTTTTCTTCATACTAAAACACATTTTAATTAATACATTAATTCAATATTTTATAAACATCAGAACAGAAATTTTATCATCAGCTTACTACAAAAAATAATGTTCCAAAATGGCAATGCCAGTTAATTCAATAAGCCAATCACTCAGAAAAGTTGGATAAAAATTAGTAAAGATAAAAATTGCAATTACATTCAATGTAAGTTATGTTTTAAAATGTGATAAATACCAACCTTTGATTTTATTAAATCTATTGAGTTAAAAAGTTTACATTTTTTCTATACTACTTACCGGTGAGCTAATTCTACATGAGCTTGTTTGGCAGCATACTCTTTATCAGTTTTAGTTAATTCTTTTGTTATCACTAATTGTGATATATCAATTCGATTACACAGCAAATCTGCAATAGTTTGTTTTGCATATTCTGTAGCTCCTTTTGGATCCCTAAAACAGAAAGACAAATAATTAAAAGAGGAAAGCAAAAAATATTTTCAGCTAAATAATTTGGTACTTTTCGGTTTACGGAATGCCAGTCATAAATTGTGCGCCAAAGCGCCACATGTGGTAACTTGTTTATTTCACGTAACGATTAGCAATGAAATGACATCATTGCGAATAAGCGGGAAGAATGAACCTTGGTCCAGTCATTTTCCCTCCAAGAATGTTGTTGCTTTTTGTGGGGCAGTGCAATGGCGTAATAAATATCAGCACGACACTGCCTGGCAACACCTAGGTTCCTACTTAATTAAATTCATGGGGCATCAATTATATGAGAAGACTCAAATGTTTTAGGCGATGTTAAAAGATATCAGCAGCTTTATGCCTCCTGTGTAATCTGAAATTGTGATAAAATCCATTTTGTATTTTTTGTCAATTTTGTATTTATTTTGATTTTAATGAAAGTCATTCTTTTTATGAAGCCGTATATATCGTTAGGGTTGCCATTCCAATCATTCTTATGTCTAGCTAAATTTCATACCAACATTTAGAGCACAATTACGACTGTGTGTGGCACCCCGTTAACTTAAAAGTACCTATCATTTTGTTATCCATGCTTTAAGTTAAAAATAAATGCATTTTTAAAGCAATAAACATTGCGTTAATTTTTATGAAGTAGAAAGGTAGAGGCATTTTAACATGAAGATTTTTATACTCAGTCAGGATTGGACAAAGCCTATAACCACCTGACGGTGAAGCCAAATTATTCTTTCATTACAAATTATATCGTCTAGAAGATAAACATTTTCAAAAATTCTCATGTACTTACCTATCTATAAGAAGTTTTTCTAAACATGTGTTAATAAGGTTGGCCACTAGAGGGCAGTTATCTCTTCTAACTGTTTCAATCCCTTTACAATCCATTTTGTCATGAATTTCGGGTCTGGTGAAGTATAACCCAGCATAACGTTTTTTATTGATAAGTAAATATGGATAATATACCTGAAAAGGAATTTCAATATGTAAATAAATTATAATGCAGACAATAAAGCATAATTATATTCATTATAAAAGTAGAGCCAAATTAAAATTTACAGCAAGAGGTTAAGCATAATAGATATATTTAAATTGAAAAAGAAATCATTTTAAAATGTGAGTAGAGGCATTCTTAATTGATCTTGCCTGAATTAAGGGTATACCACAAATAAGGATGGTAGACCTCAGTTACGTATTTTATAACTCAAGGGTCAAATGGAATACCCAATTCAGTTTAAAGCCAATTGTATACTCTGTGAATTATTTGCAGAATTCAAACACACCAATGAAATGAATGTATACCAATGAAACTACAAAGCACTTTTCATTTTAAGAAAACAATATTAAACCTTCTTGTAACATCTTTGTACCATTCTGTTATTGGCTAATTATCACAATCTGATGGAAAAGAAACCTAAATTTTAGGACAGTAAACACTCATTACATACTATTCACTTGACACAATAATAGATACAATAGACTAAATAAACATTTGATGATAAATAAAAAAATATTTAGAACAAATACCTTTTCAAATTCTAATTTAATGGGTTTTTCAAAATGACTGGAGACATAGTTGGCTGCTTCTCTGCCCAGTTCCATAGCTTCCTTGACTGTTTTCACTCCAAAATTTACCATAACCGAATCTGTGTCACCATAGATAACCTTGGCAGTTTGCTGATAACCATTCTCAATAATGTATTTCTTTTCCACAAGCTCTTTGGTTTGTTCGATCATCATTCTACCGAATGCTGTCACACTCTGCAAGAAACTCATTTTATTAATAACTAAAATGTATAGATTTAATTTTTTTAAATTTCTTAAATTAAAATTTTTTTCACTGTTTCAAAATTTTATTTTTGCAAGTTGTAAAAATTTAAAGACTAAAAGAATGAATTCCCCACATTAGATGAGAAATGACAAAGTTATAAGTTTTGTGATAAGATAAATTTTGTAAATTATAGAAATACATGTTTGGGGAGAGCAAATTATTTATTCTCTTTTAGTGTTTTTCCATGACTTGGCATAAAGTTACATTACACAGGTCTGAAGAATTTAATTTCAGAAAAAAGTTGTTGGACATAATAAACATAAAAAATGTTTTTCAAATTTTTCTATCAGGTCACATTTTCGCACAAAACCGACTCCAAGTTACATATTCAATGTATTTGGTGAAAAAAAAAATGTATTATTCAAATTATCATTTCAATATTTTTTGTCAATATCACTATTGCTTTTTTGATGCCTAAAAGGGAAACATAAAGTGATTAATATCATGCATATAATGTGTTATTTTTTATATCCAAAACAGTGTTTAGTGACACAGTATTTGTATATTGCTTCAGGTTCATCTTTGTGAATCACCCAACAGTAATCCACCATTCCAATGTCCTTGGTACCTCTTTTCCATGTCCTCAATATTTTGCAAGAATCCTTCATCCTGAATGATGCTCACCTCCTTGAATGAAATCTGACTGATAGTTACACTTTGATACCATAATTGCATATGTAGGCTATCTATTCCAACCATTTGCATTCTCTAAATTGTATAATTTAATATAGTATGCAAGCGGCAAAATATCTTCATAATCTATATAAGAATATATTTATGCATCAAAGACCTTAAATGGAGAATGTACAATTTCAAACAATATTTTCCCGATTGTAAAAAATCCTGACATACATTTCCGAATTTTGCATTCAAATTACCATTAAATCACATAAGAAAATGAAAACTTTTCATTATGGATTTTCCAAATTCATTGAAACTGCATGCTCTACGTAGTTAGTCTAAAATACTAGCTAATATTGAATTTTCTGTGACAATTCCTTTGACATATTTAAAGGTTAGGATATCATAACACGAGGAAAACTGATAAAATTGTAAAAATATTAGTAAGTTCAGTTACCTGTGAAATAGCCAAGCATGGAAGTTTACCAACTTGTGCACCAGTAAATCCATATACTGAATTAGCACTAATTTTTAAGGCAAGTTGCCGACCATCCAGCACCTTCTTTTTGAAAGGATCCGTTTCCTTCTTCAGCTCATCTTTAGCCCTAACAGATTCATGCATACGACATTAAGTAAAATTACTGATGTGACAAATATCAATACTATATTTAAGATTGTGGAAAATGAAAAAATATACACAAGTAGAAGTATAAGCACAAAAAAGTAGGATTAATAAAACATTTTTCATTCATAACATCCAACATTTGGGTTACAAGTGTTGCTTATGGGGTTTTATGGCGCATGGGCCATATTTGGTCAAGTTGCGACAGACACAAGATATACAATATGAAGTAATAAACAGACACACACTATGAAAATTTTACTGACACAGATGAGGGAAATACACGTAGGGAGGAATGCACCTGACAGGAATAGAATCTGCGCCCTCTATAATTCTAAGGTTGTTAGCGCGGTGGGCATACCCACTGAGCCATGATGGTCCCGAGAGTTGCTTAAGAAACACACAATAGTGTACAATAAACTTAAGAGAAAAGATGCTACATATAAGGTTAAGTAAAAGCAATTATAAATATACACAGAGCAAAAATTAATTTTGGTCCACTTTTCTTAACCAAATTTTTGAAAAGTTTTCTAAAACAAATCATAATAAGAGGTAAACCTGATTCATATACACCAGGGGTGTCAAACTGGCGGCCACGGGCCGCATGTGGCCCCCGAGGTAATTTTTTGTGGCCCCCGATGCTCTGAAATAAAATGAAAACAGGACAATATGTTATGAAGGAAATGGCACTTAGGGGAGATCAAGGCAATACCGTACACACAATTTCATCGTGTTAAAAATGTGTGAGTAACTATTTTCATCCATGAAATTAAATAAAATGGCCTACAGATCAAGATTAACTGATAAACGTCTATCTACCATAATGAAGATTATCTGTTCTCAGTCTTTGAATCTAGGTATTGGAAAACTAGTAGAAGGAAAGCGCGCTGGCAAGTTTCCGGTAAAAAAGGTTAATTTTTGTTTTATAAATACATTAAATTAAATAAACGTTTAAATAAAAGCAATTATATAGCAATATTATAAATTATTACCCTAAATTCACTTAATTACATAATATGTTTTAATTATCCTATCCATATTCCTGAATCCTCACTTCAAAATATAATTTTAAGAAAATTTGTAAATGTGATGCACCAAACATGACTAAGTAGGAAAAAGTAGGGAGGCCAGGGTAAGACAGAAGGGAGGACAGATCACTCAGGTACCTTGGGGTTGTGATGCACGAACATACCTAAAGATGTGCCTCTGAGGGTGTCAGAGTCCAGGATTTTAGTTATGATCTCTTAATTTGGGAGTCAGATTTCAGAACCAATACGAATCTTTAATTGTTAATAGGTATTTTAAAACAATTGCATTACTCTAGGCATACATGAGGCTAGTAAAGCAAATTGACAAACCATAAATGCAATAAAGAAATAATATATTCTTAGCATGTGCAGGGAGATAAGAATCATTCAAAAGGGAAATTAAGATAATATACGAGGGTAGGGTATGAATTTAGCAATTTCACGATTGTCAACGATAAATGAAAAATATAAGAGTTATCAAATATATTCCCTACTTTTATTTATTTGTGAACTTCTTTTACATGAAAAGTTTGAATACAATTGATTTTCTTCTAATTTTTAATACATTATGTTCGAAACCAATGCAATTCACACCCAGGTTTAATACATACTTTTTTCTTGCAGAAAGGAGATGCTCCAGAATTTCCGGCAACAGCCCTTTACGAACCGACGACTTCACGAACAAATTTTCAGATGGAGTCTTTATAAACTGGTCAGGACCCAGCTGGTCCCTGACTAGAACAGACTGCAGTAACGTAGAGTAGCACAAATTGTGTGCCATCATAATTGATGGGTACAGGGAAGAAAAATCAAGAGTCGAAATTGGATTGCTATAATAACCCTTTACAGGTTCGATTACAGTTGCTCCAGTAAAGTCGTCGCCAACCTCAGTCTTCATTGTAGGAATGATGAAGTCGTGTTCAATAGCCTAGGAAGAAAGTTTTATGAGCTATAATTAACAAGCTGCACAAATACAACTTAAACATTCAAATAATCAGAATCTTACTTATAAGCATAGAACTTTAGCAACAAATATATGTTGAGGTTTCCTTTGTGCTGCCCAGGAGTGACTATTATCTTTCTCAAGGAATAATGAATCCCATAAGCACGACGAGTAAGGACCTTTAGGAGCATTGGAACTTATGGGTTTTTATTTTTAATTCAATGCTTCCTCAGTTTATAAACTGTTAGCTGCTTGCCAATTTTGAAATGACAAACGACTTTACAATTTAAGGTGATTTTGTCATTTTAAAATTTGAATTTATGGATAGCAATAGTAGTTGACTGGAGTCCTTGCACTTTATTGCAGTCCAGAAACACTGCTTATTCTTATTTTATGTCTCAAATATAAAACTAGGGCAGAAATTATTTTTAACCATCTACACCCACAATTCCTTGTATGAAATGCAAAGGAAATTCATCAATACAAACTTGCATTAATTGCCTCATTGTAAATTTCACATGATCAGTAAGTGTCAAAATTTGAAAAAAATTTAGACCGATTTGATTAAAACCTGTTGCCTGATTAATAAAAATCTGGATAAATTTGGTTGAACAATTTGTTATGTTTTGGTACAAAAATTAGGCTTTTAGAAAAAGAAAATGAAGTATTATGTTTATTTCAAGTCTAGGGGGCTTAAACCTTTAAACTCCTTGCAAGTGGGCCCATGAATTAACACAGGATATTGGGGGCTAAAGACCCTAAGGCATATTTGCTTCATTGGATCTGGGGGAGGGCTTAAGTACCCCCCCCCCCCCGGTGGGTGCACATATGAGCAACATATAAATTACTTCAATCTATCTTATATCACTTTCAGAAGATTTTCCTTCAGATGCACGTATTTAAAGACATGAGTTAGAATATCAAGGAAGTATAGAATTTACCTTTCGCAACAGCTGAGAAACAACTTTGATCTGTTGACCTCTAGTTTGAAGGTAACTCAATGGAACACCAGTTACACGAGCCATTTCCATATAATTGATCACACACATAAGCTTTTCCAATAGCCGCAAGGGCAGCATAGCATCTTTCAAACAATAAATAGCAAGACGTCTTCTGGTTTGGTCATTTGTATTCTTAAAAAGTTAAACTATATTAAGTACCACACACTCATCATCAAAGAACAGCATAGCGCAGGTATGAAAAACAAAAATGAAATTATTTTGATTTACTTAAGAGTAGTCAGTTTATAAGAAAATCAAGAGAGTGAAAGGACAGCAGAACAGTCTTCCAAAAAGAAATTTATGGTTTAGAACCAGGGTTCGAAATTAGCAGTCATTATTAATATTTAGCACTGTTAAATTTTATTCTGATGAGTTTTTCAACGCAGTCACCATTTTTGATGTCTAGGCTTTCCCATTATTTTCGCTTATAAGATGCAAATTCCATCCAATCAACAGTTGATTTTTCATTCTGACAATCTGTATTATAATCTATCTGTAAATACAACAAACTGTAATGTAAACACAAAGCAATAATTCAAAAACTTCTTAGAGAGAAAAGACCACTGGATGCCAATAGTCAGCAAAGTTCAGGTCCTTGTTATTATTTAGTCCAGCTCCAGCAAACTGGTATGAGTCACATGGTTTTGAATGAGTCTTCGTTAAATTAGGAGATCAAACATAAACAATGCATTTCATGGTTTATTGTTCTGTGTCAGATGTGATAGCAATGACTAAGAGTCAGCGAAATAAATAATCAATTATGATGACCACCACATATGGTTTTTTGCATAGCCCTTTTCACTACAAGCTTAACCACCTTTGTACAAATGGATTTTCCCAAGGTCACGTGCTTTCTCACCAGAGCCACACTATACACTATGTGTGAAAACATCTCCACAAAGAATATTTTGTTTTTAACTAACAGTATTTTAGCAACTGATGCAAAATGTTTAGATGCATTATCATCTGACTTTCTGCTATTAATTTATAACTTTTTTGCAACCATTGCAATACTATAGTGAAACCTACAAAATCTAGCCATTCAGAAAACTGGTTAGATATATACCTTTAGATATTGTTTCTTAAATTTTACTTGTTGGTTACATTTAAAATGGTACTACTATGTTATGAAAAATATATCTTTCAAACCACATTTAGTTTCACTTTGTTACACACAACTTGTCTTTAAGCAGATGGGAAAAGCTTTCATGAAGACACCTTCCAACTGCATTTTACCTCTATAGGATTCAAGACAAGTTGATAAAAAAGACCATAACACTTACAGCAGTTGAAATTAGCAGAGATGTTTAGCAAATCTTAAACATACACATTACTATTGTATTAGTGTTATTTGTTGCATTTTGTAAAATGTTAATAAATATTTAGTTTCTCTTTCAGAGTGTTTGTATTTATTTATACTTATAGGGCATAGACATGGAAATTTTCGTTAAAGTGACCAGTTATATGAAAGCGTGTACTTTAAGTAATACCCCTAATGCAATTTTTGAATAGCTTCAGATATCTGCTGCTCATTTGATCCAGGATTTTACAGGTTTTATTAAAAATTAATTATTGCAGAGGTGGGTAAGTTCCCCACAGATCAATATAGCATCTACAAATTATAACTTTACCTGTAAATCTGTAATGATAGAATGCTGTACATCTTCTTTTTGCTCTTGAAGAAAATGGTAACTCACAGCATTGAGAGTGTATGACCTAAGTTTGTAATCTCTAACAAGAATCTAAAGAAAAGGAAGAAGTGTTTAGAAACAACCACTATTTAATCAATGGCAAATAATAAAAAATTTGGACAATCTGTCTCTGGTTGTGGATTGACACGGTTAAAGTATGAATATTGTGAAAATAATAAACCAACAAATACACAATAAATAGTCACTCGCTCCCAGGAGTAGGCAGTCAAATCACATGGTTATGAACAAGTCTATTAGTTAAATTAGGGAACTGGTAGTAGCGTAAACAAATAGCTTCTAAAATTGGTGTATTTAATACAAATTCTAGTCCAAGTTTATCGTTCGGTGCTGAAAGCAACACCGTTATCAGCCACAGTGATTGTCATTCATGCTTATGAATATGGATCCTTTTAATAAGGGGGGGGGGGTATTTCAATTAACGTCACACTGGAGCAACACAATGGGCTATTGGTGACGGTCCGGGATCAATCCCAAAGGGAAAGATCCGAGGACAACACCACGTAATTTTGAACCACGGTCAGATGACGAGGCAACACCTGAGCTGGCACCCCACTCTCCAAACTTCCACACCACGCCAACCTTTTAATAAGGATCTATACCTTTACGAAAATTGATGGACCAAAGATTGATTGCCTTCTTGTTGTGGCCACAATATATCTTGAACTAAATGATTTGGCACACACACAGCAAAGCATTTTCAAAATGGATCAGTACTCGGTAATGGATTACATAACAATTTATCTTACTTAAACATTTTAGCCATGCAAAATTACAATAACCAAAAAATATGTAAAAAAAACTATAATTAGCTAGAAAAATAGAACTTAATATCCATTATTTTTCAGGAAAATTTTGAAAGCAGTGTTACGAAAATTATTCTTCCTTTCACTAGTCTTGAATATGTCATAAGCATGTGCTCTCACTGCTTATTTAATATTAATATATTATATTCATAACATTTCTTGAAATATAACCTTCTTTTACTATTGTTTAGAATAAAATTTTTAGAATTTAGTGTCAAATTTGCAGAGAAATTGGTGAAAGAGTACTGCGATAGACTTGGAGGAAAGGGATAAAGGTTTACAAAATGACCTACCAGTAACAAATCGAACTGCACTCTTCCTTCAATGTTGATGAGTTTGTTTTCTCGCTTCCCCATCTGCTTGGATTGTAAAATAGAATCCTTTATAACTGTCCGCATGTTTTTTATTCGGCCAAGAAATGGAAAACTAGACACTTTCAGGTGTCCAGCTCTATTTAGGAGGTATGGAAAATCGAAATTTTGTATATTGTAGCCTGTAATGATATCTGGATCAACATCCCGAACAAAATCAGCCCATTCCTAAAGAAACAAGATAAATTTTTATATAGAAGACTTGACTAATTTTGTAACACAGCAATTGAATGTGTGTGAGTGGAATACAAAGTAATACATTTATATTTAATAAAAAAGCCAATATTTGCCGTGTCAAACAACAAAATTGTATTTAATAATTGTAATTAGTAAAACTTGGAAATGATTCCTGTGGCCAGATGTAAAATTCCATAAACACTATGGAAATCTTGCACAGGAGAAAGAAGGTAACATTTCATTGTGAAAGAGACAGAAAAAAATGGTAAATACTGGAATGGTAATGAATGAAAAATATTTTATATGCATTTTTTGTAAATTTCTCCAAATTTAAATAAAAGATCAACATTTAAAAAACTAATTGAAAAGAACAGCAGTCATTTTAACGTTTATATAACTACACCATTGAAAATAAATTACATTTATTATAATAAATCAAATTATGAAGCCATATAAAAATACTTACTTTTAACATCTGTTGTTCACTCTGGTAGGAGAGCACTTGAGAACCAATAATAGGAGCACAAGTGTTCAGAGTAAAAACATTTCGAATGAAAGGATCTTTTTCACCTTGACGAATAACCATGTTTGCAATTTGAATCACAGGATCATGGTTAGGTTCAGGAAATATACCTAAAATTAATTTTTGGTCATGATAAGTAGAATCTCATTAGATTGATGTTAAAATTTATAACTCTACTTATGTATCAAACTATAAAATAAATAAAATTCATCAAGTTTGTGATTCATGGGCTTGTTTCTCAAATTGGGGAAACTAGAAATAGCAACTCACAGTTCTGTTTACATTCAGGTGAATGATGTTTGGTCATCAGGTAGTTTTAGCCACCAGAACAGAAAAATCAATTACATACAGGTATACAGTCGCAAATAGATTTTGGACTTTTACTGTCGAGTTGCTTAAGGTTAGATATTCCTGCCATACACTTACTCCAATGTTCAAGAACTTTTCATTGAATTTAATTTTTAATGTTTTTCTCAGTATGATTAAATAAATATTTTGAAGCATTTAAAACATTTTTGTTAGGTACCCCAAGATGGGTAGGTTGGTTGGGTATTATGTCACGAAGGCCATATATACCAAACACAATACAGACATCAAGAAAAAGACATAAACACACAAGGAAGGATTTACAGGCACAGAAGAGAAATACATCCAGGGAGGAATTAAACATACACCAACTACAACTCACAAGTTGCTAGAGCAGTGGGCATACCCACTGAGCCGATTTGGCACAATAGTTTATACACAAAATGGTATCGAAACTTTTTGAATTTATATATATATGAATAATTAAACCATCTTGAATGTTTTAGAAGTATTTTGTAGGCATTTCTTGAAAATCAGTTGCACACAAAGGTTTTTACAACAATCTAGCCAACACTGATTCCAAGGTTTTTCTTTCATGCTTGCTGACTTGGTGCCAAAAATTTGAAAAGTGCAAATTGAAAATTTTCTCCCTAAAAAAAAATCTGGAAAATATTCTTTCCGTAAGGAAGACTGGAAAACTAAGTTTTTTACTGGAAGACTTCTGGAAAAATTAGATGGTATCTAGTACCTTCTTTACAAAAACCTTTCTTTATAATTCAAAAATAATCATTTACACACCTTTTCGCCCAGCACATTCTATATCAAAACTTAAGATGCGCACGGGTGCAATTTTTGACCACTCTCCTTCTGGTTCATGAGAAATCAAAGCATCCCAAGCAACATCCAGTTCTATCTGACATCGAGATGTTGGGTTTCTAGGACCCTCAGAGCTCAGCAAATGATATTTCTTGGGAGGTATTTCAATCCAATTGCATCCAACAACTTTTGTATCAACCATAAACCTACAAAACAAATAAAGCAATCAAAATATTGCACATTTTGATGTCAGTAGCACAAACTTGGGAAGTTTTTTGAGGCCCAAGATCCCAGTTGCTTCATATACTATGCGTATGAATGTTACAAATATTATCTTTTATAGATAGATATCTGTACCCTCTAGGTCAGGGATCTCCAAACCACGGCCCAGACCCGACCCGCTGAAACCTGTCTGATGCAGCATGCAATATACATATATATGTGTGTGTTGGCCCACTGACTTCCAGGATTTTTCAATCTGGCCCTCAAGTGAAAAAGTTTGGAGACCACTGCTCTAGGTCAACAGTCATAACACCAATTTGTAAATTGCTCTCTCCATATATAAATTAAAAAATTGGAGTTATAAATGTTTACTTTTAGGGTATAGATGTAAAAAAGTGGAATTTAGAGAAATACCTCATCATAGCAAGGGAAAATAAAATAACTATGGATTTCCTCCTTACGTAATAAGCATGAAATCCTATTTTCAAAAGTTGGCTTGCCCAAAGGAAATTTTTTGGGAACTAGGCAACTTGGTTCTGGCATCATTTGAAAATTTCCCAGTGAAAACAAATATATGGAAGATATTTTTCAAATTTGCAAGATTGGACAAAAAAATGATTTTCCAGAAAAGTTGGCATGTATATGACTGGACAACGACAAACATTGTCCCTAATGCCAATATAACAAATTTTTTATGTAAATATCACAGCATATGGAAATTTTAATGATTCAAAATGCCATTAAAATTTTTTTATAGGCCTGTCTGATTGCATATAATGGAGTGCAAGAAATTCTAGAATCTTTTTTCAAAACAATGCCCCTAACAAGCTCACTGCCCTGATTTTAAGACAAATTAATTTTAATTATAGGTAGAGATCGTGTATTTTGCAAAAACACTTACCTAATTTCCAAATTTATATTTGTTTCAAACACAGGAAAGCTTTGGATTCCACTGCCCCATTTGATTCCATTCTCTAATAACCGGCATGCAGCGGGCAAAAATCTGGGCAGTAAAACAGTAATCTTGAGGAATGGTCTTTTACCACCTTTAGTATAGCCATAGATATCTAGAAAAAAGAAAAGGGTCATATTTAAAAACCAGGAACTAACTGATTTTTGATATCAATGTACACAAGTCTGAATATACTAACTTTCTTTTTGTTTAATTTCAACAGCAAGAACTGCATCACTGATGTTTTCTTTGTTAGATTTCATATCTGCTACCACAATTCGATTTAGAATTTCCTAAAATGACATAAATGGGATACTTAGATTCCATAACATGTATAAAAAATTAATGAAATTACAAATTTATCACTTTTGTAACTTTTTGTCTTTCTAAAATAGTTACATATCATCATTTGACTTTGAAAACCTTGTAACTCTTGAAATCAAAATTTTTCAGGAGCGATGAAAAACCTAGATGCCCAACTGAATCAGTTATGAGATGCAAAGTTTAAAAATTCACTGATGAAGGCTTTATAAGTAGACCTTGGAAACAAGTTTAGAAAGCATATTTGTAACCCAATAAGGTTAAAACCTAAAAACGAAATTGGACTTGCACGAGATTATTGTAGAACAGCAATATCATTATTTGCACTTTAGAGGAGCAAAAAAGATTAACGTTTCACCTGTTCATACCAGTTTTTCTGTCAACACCTTCTTAAATGTGATTCAACAAATAAACTTAATACTTAAGTAAATATTCAAGTATATTACATAAGTAATGATAATTATTGCATAGTAGAATAAAGATAGTAACAAAAATATCCTATTTGTTTGAACATTTATTATATTCCTATTTTAGTCTATTATATTTTCCCAATAATTTTCTGTTCTGCATCTCAAATGAACATTCTCATTCACAAAACATTTATTGACGAAAATGACAAGAAAAATTGGAGTGAAACTGAGAAATAGAAAAGGTAAGCTATCATAGATGAATGCTTCAAAATATTCCTAAAATAAGGAGGTAGGTAGTTGAATTAACACTGCAATGGAACAACGCAACGGCTATTGGCAAAGGTCCAGAATCAGTCCTGAAGGGAAAGATCCAAAGATAACACCTTGTAATTTTGAACCATGGTCAGATGACAAGGTCAACACCTGAGCTGGTACCCCACTCTCCAAACTTCCACACCATGCCAACATGACATTTGAGGTCATGGCAGATTTAACATGCACTAGCCTTCACGTACATGATGGTCTATGGTTGGACCAAGTTACCAACTTGCAACCCTCTGGTTGCTAATCTGTTACTCTTCCAACCGGGTGTACCGCGGTTCCTAAAATAAGGCGTAACTTAGACACTGAAAGGAAATTTTTTTAAATGTCAGTAAAAACATGTAGGTGTAGTACATGCATAGAAGCAACTTCAGTTTCGATTCAACTTATATACATAAATATGTAATTACTGCACCATACTTACTCTAAAAGCAGCACAATCTGACTGTTGGAAATTCTCTGGTGCAGGAGCATAGAAGTATGGTAAAAATCCATGAACATGGCAAAGAATACTATTTCCTTCCATTGACACACCAAACATTCTCATGATTGGGACTGGTCCGGTTTTAGAACCAGGCATACCAGGAACAGGTTGACCAATATAGTAGTCTATGTCTAGCTGCTGAAACACAATCGCATCACTGTTGGGATCGATGGTTGGTGGTGGAGGTCTTGACCATTTGACATTTGAAGATTGTGAACAAACATCTTCACCTATATGCATTGTACAAAAGGCAAACATAAGCAAAATTTTTTAAACAAAATACCACCTTTAGAATTTAAAACATTAATTCAACATAGAGTAAAATTGCAAAAATACTTAATAAACTAATGTGAAAATGATCATAATTTTAAATATCCTCACCTGTTGATTCCTGGGAATCTAATGACTGAGATCGCATTTCTTCTTCCAAATCATCCATAAGAGCCAACTCCTCTTCAAAATTGCTTCTTTCAAATTCATCATCATCATTAGGTTTCTTAAAAACCTTTTTTGGCAGTCCTTGGCTGCCACTAAAGGATTTCCTCTTTGCATCCATATCCGTCCAGCAGTGTTGTATAGATTACCTAATTTTAAATAGACAAATAGTTTATTTCAATGTAAGAATAATTGTAGCTAAAATAAATGTTATCTCAATTTTACAGAAATAAAAGACAGTAAGACTATCATTTCATAACAAAGTAGATAGCTGCATAAAATGCACTTTAAATTTTTAAACACTGATATATAGTACTTAATTTTGATATGTAACCAGATGAAAAAATATCTTAATTTCTTAGAAAATTAAATTGTCCTGAAATTTCAAAAACCTGAAAATTATTGTCAATTTTTACTTATTATTGAAATTTTAAAGTGTTTTGTATCAATACATTTTCTTTTCATAGATGTATTAATATAAATATATGTCTGAGAAGTTGAATCACAGAAAGTAAAACGATCAGGTAGGTAGGTATTTTAATCAACATCGCACTGGAGCAACACAACAGTAAAACGATCAGAACTCAGACTAAAGTTAAAGTACAAACTGCACTGTCAATCCAAATAAAAATTAATGTTCCAAAAATATTTACAAGATTGGACTCCAACTAATTTAAAAAATAATTCCAGAATATACTAACATAAAATTAACATTTGTAAAGTGTTCAAATGAAGTTTGATGTAAACAAAACAAGATAGGGAAGTTTATTTACTTTCTTTTTACTGAATCCAAATAGTTTTTATGCAAAACTGCAGAATACTTTTGAAGGAAGATGATTTCCTAAAATTTATTTTACACCAGTAAATTAGACTTGATTTAAACTTGTATTTAATAACACATCATATCAAACACTCAGAAAGTATGTTTTCATTTTTCAGATTTCCAACAAATGTAACATTAAATGAATTCTATAAAACAGATTAGCTTTACACCTATTCTGAAGTGAGCAGATAGAATTGATGGAAGACCCATATTGCTTTGTAACCTTAAATGAAGCAATGCACTATAGGAGGAAATGCCTTTCATATTCATTAATTCTTTCCTGATGATTTAGTATCCCACACATAGTATTGTTGACATGAGCATAATTTTCAATAATAAATTCATTACGTACTCATGCCACACGCAAATAAGTAAAAATTTCCTTTTCACAGTATCAATTATTGTGAATACCAAAGTTTGGTTTCAATAACAAGGACATTGCAGAACTGTGCACGGCCTGTGGATCACGAGAACTGTTCCCGATGCAACCATGCCTGGGTGGTGGCAGTCACTAGAGAAACAGGGCTTGTTTATTTTGAGTGGGATTCTTATGAATGACATAATTTACTTTTGTTTTTGTAGAACAGCTGCAGTGTAGACCCCCCAATCCATTTGGCGACATTTTTTGTCGCCAACCCTGACGTTACTTGGCGACATTTTTTAACAGACGTATTACATAAAAATGTACATAAGTTGAATATAAGTTATTCTAATCTTTTAACAGATTTCACTGTAAATGAGGGTTTCTGTTTAAACGGGGCTGCCAGTTGTGAACTGAACCCTCAGTCGCACCCCATTCGATTTTTTTGTAAAATGGAAAACGAAATTTCAAAACAACCATTATAGAAACCCTGGCGTTTTTTATGTGCAAAGAAATTGCACATTCGCCATAATAAATAATGTTAATCTTGATTATATATAAAAATACAGTTATCACAATCAATATATAAGTCTGGGTTAAATATGTCTATATATACATAGCGTAGGGTTGCTAGAATGGAGTGGAAAAAAGTGGGGGTTACCAAAAACAAATCGCAATTGAAGGTTGGCGACAAAAAAAGTCACTAAATGGATTGGGGGGGGGGGGGGTCTATACTGCAGCTGTTCCAAAATAAGATAAGGCTTGTTTCTATGGCAACAGATAGTAGCAGACTTTATGTCTGGAGCTGTTTTCTGAGACGCAGTGATAATCGGAGCAGACATCAAGAAACAATTGGATATTTAAGAGCATAAAAAGTTACATTCTAAGCACTAGACTTTCAGTTAATGAATGCAAAAGAAAACAAAAGTACTGTTGTATAGACAGGGAGTGCAGATATGAAATAAAATAAAATATAACATCATTTTACATAACTTTCATTTGAGATTTTCTACAAAATGTTCTGCGCAAGAATTCAATAAAGCCATGACCGAAAAGATGACGAAGCGAAACATTATAGCATTTGTTGACAGATGTAGCATACGTTTATTTCGCTCGTGTAAGTAGTTAAATCAAAACTTAGAAGACCTGAAGGTAAGACGAAATAATTTCGTGCACTCGTACAAAAACCAAATTAATGGGGTTTTCTTGTCCGAGATTCAAATAAGATATACAGTAGATAGAAATAAAACAAATTTTGTGCAATACAGAAACATACTTTTAAACTGGTCCAAGGAAGTCAAATTTAAAATGTTGTTTTGATGAACTGATAATATAAGTTTTGATCTATTTCATTCAGAAGATAAAGTGAAAGAAAGTGAAACTAATATTTGCACACAATGAAAGTACGTCTTTCCCGCTTAAAAACCAAGGGTTTTCATATTTGTTGGATCCGTGGTTTCAGTTAAGGTACTGGATGCCTAGGAAAATATTAATAATTCTTCAAATTTCATTTAATTCTTTTCTATTTCAAATTTAAGTTTTTTGTACACAATGTTTTCGATAAAAATAACTTTTTCACAAATTTCAAAATGAACTAGTTTTGTGAATACACGCTTCGCGCATTCATTTAAAACTCCTATAATGTAAAGTGCAGTGACTTCACTTGATAGGTCATTTCAAATTGTAAACAAAACATTGTCACGTGTCATTCAGTCAATAGACAACTGTGGAAACTTTCTTGTTTTACTTTATCGATCTAGAATGTAAGTTCAAAGAATGAAAAACCAGAATTTTTCTCTTCCAACCAATGATTATAATTTTGAACAGTTCGATATTTCTCAAAGTATTTTCATGACACATGTACTTTTCAGTTATTAATGAAAAAATTATACAAATTAAAATTTGGAGTATATTTAAGGTAGGTAGTATTTTAATTAACGTCACACAACAGGCTATTGGCGACAGTCTGGGATCAATCCCAAAGGGAAAGATCCGAGGACAACACCATGTAATTTTGAACCACAGTCAGATGACGAGGCAACACCTGAGCTGGCCACCCCACTCTCTAAACTTCCACACCACGCCAACGTGAGGACGTTTGAGGCCACGACGGATTTAACGTGTACCAGCCCCCTTTGTACACGACGGTCTTTAGCTGGATTCGAACTCGCAACCCTCCGGTTGCTAATCCGTTGCTCTTCCAACCGGGCTACCGCGGCCCAGAAGTGTTAAGAATACCAATTAAAAAAATGTATAATCATGGAGATGTCTTGTGGAGATTATGTAGAAGACTGGTTTGGATCATGATGCATTTTATTATCACAAAGCGATTTCTCAAAAGAAGTTAATGTTTTCAGACCGACTGACACCATCGAATATGCACTTAGAAAACTATATAGGCCAATTATGAATTGTGACAATGAGATTGTAGTTCATTAGTGTGCATATAACTCTAAATGTTTTCCAACACTGGTTTTGATTAGTTACTACATGAAGGCTAATTAGACTGCAATGAACTATGGAAACTAGAAAACAATTTGGTAAGGTACTCTAAAAATTCAGCTTTCTGTTTAGTGATGCATTTTTATTCAAGAGTCAAAATTATGTTCCAGATATTTTGTTTCAAACCTTATCAGCTTTTAGATGGATTTTAGAAAGACTAGAGAATTATAGTATTTTATTATTAGTTTTCTTCTTCCTGTGTAAAATTTGAAACACTGAACTATCTGAACAATTGATGCCGAGATATTACAAGTTTCCTAAAAATTTCGATCTGTGGTAATTTTCATCACAGGTTGATTTCATGCTTCCCTTTCAAATACAAAGAACTTTTGAAATAAATTTTGCAACTAAGCAAATTGTATAGGTCTTTTTTTAATTTCTAATTCATATTATAAAAGGTTTATGTCTCATTTTGCTATTGTTTCTGAATTTATTGCTGCTTCAATTTCTTTATTTATTTTAATATAAATAATATTTTTCTATTCCATGGTTCATTTCGTGAGTGCTTGTTTTTAATTATAGTGCACATTTTCAAAGTTATACAAGATAGTAAATTTAGAACAGAGCTTTAAGAAAAATATGGCATTACATGCAGCAAAGAAAGCTCTCAGGCAACATTTGAAAGAAAAGTTGAAATCCATTCCTGTAGAAGAAAAACTACGACAGTCTGAGATTGTTGTGAACAGAGTAAGTTGAATTACATAACATGTTTATTTAACTAACATCCTTGATGCATGATTTGAACTTTGTCCTTTTCAGTTACTTCAACATGAAAAGTATTTGAATAGTCAGAGGATAAGTGTTTATTTAAGCAGAGACATTGAAATTGATACTCAAGCAATTCTTTCAAATATCTTCAATTCTGGAAAAGAATGTTTCATTCCCCAATATGAGTAAGCATATAGCATTTAACAAAACAAATATCTGTTGTTAGTAATGATTTTATTGCACCACTTGATAAATACTAAATACGATAGGCACAGATAATTTTTGAAACTTTTAAGCTAAACACAAACACTTTTTGTCTAAAATGAAATATTTGATTTTGGTTCAAATTTATATTTACTAGTTTTTCATATTGCAATTTAAAATTTATTATATGCAGTATATATAATTGTCCAAGTGTTCTTAGTAGATATTTTGCCTTAATCGTTTACAAAAAAATATTTTCGATTTTGCAGCATTTGAAAAGTTTTTAATCAAGGCCTTTTGTTTAGGAGTTTTTCCCCAACTGTACAGTCGCGGAAAAAAGAAACGAACTAGACCTTGTTTTGATGCTTTAATCAGATTCTCATTGTTAGATTAGTCTAAATATGAAATTTCATGAATTTACTACTGGTATATCCAAAAATATTCAAATTAAAGCCATTGCCCTTTTCAGGGATCATCTCCACATCGAAATTCGCTATTCATAGATCGAGATTATTTGCAATTAATCAGGAATTGTTCAATTGGTGCTTGATTGAAAGTCTACAAACGAACCTTTCAAGAGAGGTAATAACATAATATTGCCTTTCAAGTACCAAAATTTCAGATTTGTTGTTATTCAGACAGTAGTTTAAATAACAGTATTTTCACAAAATAACACTTAGCAACTGGTATAAAAAATTTTACAGTTTGTAACAGTTATCAAAAATATTAGCAATTATAGATAACTGTTATTGCAATAGTAGTACAGAAAATTAATTAAATCAGTTAATAACAGTTAAAATTAACTGTTTATGTCGATTTTTATGTCAATGACAATTGCTATGTTTAGTTGCTAATTCTTTGCGCCACTTGCTAATATCAAAACTGTTAAAATTAACAGCTAATAATATTTGTTGTAGTTAATTAGCAATAATAGTTAACACAGTTATCATGTAACAGTTTTGTCAATCTCAAAAATTATTAGCTGACTGATAAAAATATAATTTACTGTAACAAACGACTAAAACAATGATCCGTTAATAAATGAATTTTCTTATTAAAGTGACTAAAAGTTTTGAAAATATGCAACATAGAGATTAAACTATTATAATTATAAAACTCATTTTAGATTAAATTTTGAGAGATAATTTTATATTTTAAAAGCTTTTTTATTGGGGAATAGTTACAAGAGAGAAAGGCAATATGTACTGCAATTAAAAAATGACTTTGTGAATTAAAAATTTTGGACCTTGTTGTAAAATTGAACAAAACATGACGATTAAAAATATATTAATACAGTTGTTTGCAACGATTTAATAGGACGTGTAATTTTTGTTCTGATCAACAAACCCTACATAGCATTCCAAGAGCCGATTGACAATATCGGGATATATCCCTTGATATTGAACAATTCCCTTGATATAAAACATCAGATCTCTTCAAAATTAGTTTTCCATTGAGAGCGCATACTTTTTCAATCGGGTTCAGATGAATTGAATTACTGAGACAGTTTAATACCACAATGCCTTCTTCATTAAACCGCGTTTTCAGCAGAGAACTGGTGCGGAAAAATTAAACAGAACACTGAAACAACATATGTGAACTGGAGTGATCAAATCTTGTTTTGAGTATATGTTGGATCTAGTAGCATGCCATATAATTGGAGTTGCTTCTAGTACTGAGAATTCGAAATATTAGTGATGGCCATAATAATTTCACACACAATGCTATCAAAACCCCTTGACATAAATACAGGCTAGCAAGGATAATCATAAAAACCCGTCACATTTTTTGGGAAGATTTTGTTAAGTGTTTTGTCAGAAGAAAGCAAAAGAGGTAGGGTATGCATTTTAATTAATGTCATACTGGAGCAACACAACAAGCCCTTTGTACACGACGGTCTTTCGTTGGATTGCTAATCCATTACTCTTCCAACCGGGCTACCGCAACCCTATGTGAAAAGAGAAAAAGTAATTGAGTCTTTTTAAATATTAAGTTTTCTAACTTTTTCCAAAACTTTGTCCACGTTTTTTAGAAATATTCAAGTTAATAACGAGCAGCGAAACTATCGATAATTCGAATTAGTTCAATTTCTTTAAACTGTAGTAGAATTTAGACTTGATATTGAGCTCTAGTTGAAACGAACTAAGTACTGATGTTTGCTATTTTGTATAAGTCAAGCTATTGCAAATAAAGGCTCTTGAGCAAGTGTGTGAGCTCCTCACAAGCAAATTCAAGAGAACTGAGTTATGTAATCATGTGATTACATAGTTTCTTAATTTAAAAAATCTGAAGGAAATAATATTAACTAACCTGTTAAGTTGAGAGGAGCAAAACAAAATGTTGATTTTCTTTTAATGGTTATTAACAGTTTATAACTGCATAAATTATTGACATTTCAACTTATATTCTTACTTAATTTAATTGATCATTTTCAATAACAATTGCGAATTGTTAACTTGTACAAACACTGCTATTTTAACTGCTATTGGTATAACAGCCCTCTCTAACGTTTTGTTAAAAAAGAAATTAATATGAATAATTAATTATAAAAATCTCTAATTTTCTATCATGAAGAATTGGTTTGAAGTTTCAAAGGCTTTTGCATTTAGATTCATTCATGTACTGGAGCTAGGCACATCTAACGTGATAGAAATTCATCTAAATAGCCCCACTCATAGTTAGCACTGGTGACAAGTTAAATAAAAAAACATTTTTATTAACTGTTGGAAGAGGAAGAAACCATCTCTGAAGTGATTTTTCAGGACATTTGGTATTAATACGTACTCCAATATATCGCATTCAGTAGCTGCATTTAATTGTCCAGGAATCCAGTGCAGAATTCCAATGCCTTGAGCAGACATGCTACCCTACAACACATTCTTCTGTTGCGATGAATATTTTGAGTACACTTCTTCAGTCCAAAAGCTAACCTTATTGACTGCACATTTCCACAGCGCAGAGAGAAGGTTGTTTCATGACTGGTATCTCATTAACAATTATCGATAACTGTTTATATGTTTGATTAAAAATGCGCGGTTATTTTTACAACAGTTGAAATAACAGTGCACAAAGTAACAACAGCTATCAATATTATAATTAAGTTTTGAAAATTTGGCAAGATAAACTATTTAATTTTACCGTTAACTTCAAGTTTTAACAATTAATAATAATTGTTAAACTTATTCACTGTTATTTTTAGTTATTTAACTTTTAAAAAAGCTGTTTATAATAGCAGTTAATAATAACTATTATAGCAAGCTAACAATAATCACTAAGACTTATCGTAAAAATATTTGTGCCCATCTCTACTATTAGATTGATCATTGTTCGGTACATCACTCATGACTGGTAAAAGGCAATGCCCGTTAGGTTACAAAAATGATGTTTCCAATCATTTTTCAAAAAATTACACATTCCTCAGGTTTGTCATAATTTTATTCAACTTTTGGATGCCCCCTAAAATCATCGTAGTGATGAAAATTTAAGTGTAGTGCAAAAACTATGCGGAGGAAAGAGCTGAAATTTTGTATGGTTACATTAAAAATCCTTCTGATTCGATTTCTATGAAAACATATTGAGGTTCCTATTCATAATTTTTTCAAATATTAATTTAATAATTAATTTTGCAAACTAAAAACTATTCCCAAAATAAACCATTATGTAAATGTTGTCTGTTTTTCAATAGCAATATAGAAATAATAGTTAGGAAGATATGAATAAAGACTAGGAAACTGATTTAACATAAGGAGCTTCAAACTTTCTGTACTCATAATTCCGAAACTGCTTTAGCAAATAACATGAAATTTGGTATCTGAAGTTAAATTTTTATATAGATTCAAAATTTTGTGTCTAAATGGGGGGATGGCTATTGGAAATTATGAAGTTGATGCTCAATTTAATATGAAGTCGGCCCCTAATGCAAATTTTAAGTATACGAACCTATAGAAAACGTTATTCCCTGTTGAATGCCATTGAATTTGCTCTACTGTTAAAATTACTCGAATGAAGAGGGTGGTTCGTATTTTTTTCTGCGATTGTACATTTTGTAACCAGTAGATTAGTGTAATATTTGAATTTTGACAGTAACAATGGAATGATTCTTTTTATAAATTTTAGCTTACACATAGCATTACATTTATAACTGGGCAAATGACATTTAAGATAGGTATACAATGTTAAATGTATCATGTTCAGTTTTATTCAAACAAGTTGATAACTTTGTATTAAGTACTTAACTAATTGGGATGTGCATAATTAATTGCACAGCTAAATTGTAATAAATACTGAGGTAACAGAAGGAGTTTACTAAATGTAAAGTATTCTTGTTTCTAAAAATCTATTGTATTTTTTATAACTCTATCTAAGTACTAAGTTCTTTGGTTTCTATTTTCTATGCATGCCATAGAAAAATAATTTTTTTTTCTGTAGCCTATTAAAATGCATTAATAGATATTGATTTAATGTGTTACAGAATTTTTCTATTTTTCATCTGAACAAAGTTTTAAAATGGATAATATATTAAGAATAATTTTTTTCAGCTCTAAAAGTACATGCATGAACATGGTGAAGCTTAATTCAATGAAAGATTATGAAGAATTGCCTCTAACTTCTTGGAAAATAAAGCAACCTGATTCTGAAAGTGAACTTGAGAATGCCTTAGTTACAGGTGAATTGAATGCTCATTTTTGAAATGTAGCTTTTATATAAAAATAATATTTCATTTACTTCTATCTGAAACAAAATAAAATAATAATTAAAAAATATTCTTTGAAAATTGACAGTAGTTTGCAGCATAAAAATAAGTTGAATTTGTTTTGTATTTATGATTCCAAAATGTTAAAAACTGTGGGGCTATATTTTCAATAAAGAATCAATAATTTTTCTAAACTACATTAGTTTTAAAAATAGTAAATTTTTAAACCTTAAAGATTGAAAATTGGTTGACAAAGCTGTGTGCATTGCTAAAATCTTTTCAAATGTTAAAGAATAACATTGAAAAGTATAGATAAAATTCATACCACTGCTAACAGGTACCAAGTTTGTGTTACATTTTAAACATAATTTCCCTGTGAGGAAGTTAAGTCAACTGAACACATCTAGATCACAATAGTTGAAATGTCAATTCTTAAATTCAGACTCTATTTTATAACTATAAAAAATTGTTAAAAGGTGATGTAAAAAATACTCTGTTTCAAAAGGTCAAGGGTTTTCCTGGTGAAATTTGCCCTGATTTGTAGAAAGCCAAGAGCAATTTTGTATATTTTAATTTAATTGATCTTTAATATTGTCTTTTATTTGATATATCGAATAGCTTTTGCATGTTTTTGAAATGCATAAATGTGTGGGAATGATTGCTATAAATAACTTTTACTGAAAATGAATAATGTCTATTGGTGTATGAATAATGTCTATTGGTGTATGAATAATGTCTATTGTATATTTGTTGTATTGTAGGAGGCCTAGATCTCATCATTGTGCCTGGTATTGGGTTCACCAAAGAGGGTCAGCGCATTGGCAATGGTAAAGGATATTATGATATATATTTGAAGCATCTGAAAGAATCATATGGCAATAACTTTTCAACTATAGCATTAGCTTACCAAGAACAGATTGTGCCATCAATACCTGTTAGTGAACATGATGTATTAATTGATGAAGTGATTTATGCAGAATAAGCGAAAATTTATATAATAAGCTCATTCTGTCCAAAATTATTGAATTATCTTTCAAACTTAAATGTGGATGAAAATCATTTGTATATTTTTAAAGTTCAAATCTTAAAATAAGTAATTTTTATTTAAATTACCAACAGTTCTTTTCAATCTTTTAATTTTCCACTTGCTTCAAACACTTCAAAGAAGTTATTAGCATTGTTGGTATAAAAAGTTTGTACGAGCACTGAATATTTTTAATCCCCAAAAGTGTGCTGTTTTCAAATCTAGAGTGAAGGTTTCAAAACTGATGTATGATTGGGTCAATGGTTGAGTATAATGTAGTAAAATATTGCCCTTATGTTCCACTGTTAATTCCTGGTAATTCTTTTTAATTCCCCCCTTGTTATATTATATTCTGAACACAAGATGAAAAATTATGTGATTGAATGTAGCTTATATAACATTTGCAAATCTTTTAACTGGATATTGTAACTTTCGTAATGCATTGAAAGTTTCCAGAATTCTTGAATGTTTTTGCGCTTTTGATACAATTATGAAATTAGCATCGACATATTGATATTTATATAAATTTTGTAGAAGATTTATAAATTAGTGTATATATAGAATTTAAAATCTTCTGAAATTAAAGTTCCTATTTTGAATTGTTTGTTTGAAAATGTTATGCTTGATTTTGTACGCATTTTTTATTCTATTGGGTAAATATATGCACAAATTCATATAATCTCATAGTCTTTAAATTAAAATTTCTTGAAATGTAGGCATGCTTGAATTGGGAAATAGCTTTCCAATTGAGATAAACTGAAAACAAATCAAACAGACTCCACATTTTTAAAATTTACCAAAGATATTTCTGTCTTGAATTGAAATATAATTTAAGACTAAAAAGAGATCTAAGTTTCAAAATAATTTCTTTTGTGCTAGAATGTGTATCATGAGTAGTAAAGGTTTGTAGGTAGCTTAGCTGCATTTCCATTTTGGTTCAGGCTCTGCCATTCAATAGCTGGATAACCCAGCTATTTATTTGAATGATAGTAACTATGAAAACCTTTGTTTTTGTAGTAAAAAATAGTTTTTTTTATTGAATTAAATATATTTGATGTTTTTTAGGACAGCATTACAATATCCCTTTCCCACATACAGATCACATTTGTTTCATAACTAGATTACATTTCTTCCCCCTGATATTAACGATTGTGATGCACCATTTATAATAAATAAATAATAGTTGTTACTTTTTAAATAATTAATTTATTTTCAATACAAATTTTTATTTTTCAGTTTATTAAGTGGGAAATTTTTTAAGTTGATTTCACGTTTGGAATCAATTAAACTTCTGGCATTTTATCAGTATTTTTGGAGAAAATATTTAAAATTCAGTAGTACAAAGTTCAAAAATCTAAAGATTAAGTTTCAAAGGTATAGTTAGATTTTTCCCCAATAGATGGCAGCATGAAAAATGGGATTCCGTGCATTCAAGACAGATCCAGTATTTTATAGTAACTATTTCATTTATAAGTAATAAATATGTTGTACAATATAGTAATTTCATTAACAGGAAAATAGATTAAAAACTAAAATTTCAAACAAAAATATTTTACTCATGTTTAAATTGCCTTAAAATATGTAAAGGTGAAAATTAATTGAAAAAAGTACAGGTTGGAGGATTTGTTTGAAATTTCTTTGCAAATTCTACAAATTTATATTTGTTTGAACAGAAACAATGCATTTCCTATTTGAATAACACTTTTTTTTCATGCAAATTAATGGGGAACAATTAAAATGTCTTGAGAAAAGTTTTATCTGCATAAGAATCTGTGATGAACGGAGATTAACTTAAGAATGATTTTGGGTTAAATTTAATGAAATGTGAGCAAAACACAACCGTATACTGTTCAACTTTCAATGCATGGATGGATATTTATCTATCCATCTATACATGAAGTGGAACTACATCTACGTTAACTTTAATTTCATAATTTAAACTAAGAATGATTCATAAAAATGATTCTGGCAAATAGTGAAGCAAAAATATAACCCATTTCCCATATCAAAATTAATAAAAAAGGCATTTTATTGCAAAACTTGTCCATATAATTTTTTGTGTGTAAGGACAAATTATACACAAGAGATGGAAATTTTACAGTTTTTCCATTTTAGTATGAGCAATTCATTAAAAAAAAATTTGTGAAATTAATTTCTCAGCTCATTGTTAAAAGCTATCAATTTTTTTATGCTGAAAAGACAAAATAAATAACTTTAAAGCTCAAGAAAAAGTGCTTTATTCACATCTTTAATTTATCGAAACTGTAAATTGAACTCTAAAAATAGCATCTTTACATTATTTATCCTTTGATGCAGGCTTCGTGACTTTAAGTTGTAGGCTGTGAGTATGAAATAGCTAAACAATATTAATATTTTTTCAAAAATGCATCTTCATTTGCAAACACATTGAACCTGCAATGTTTCCTTTTCTGTCTTCTATGGGTTACCACTATAACAATCAGAATAATTTAGCATTTTTCTCCTTTGATTGGGAGAGTAAAAATAGACATTTTCACGTACTGATCAAGCAGTTCCAGTACTGTTTTATCAAGAATTTCTGAAAATTCACTAGTCGGGAAAAATTGTTATTTCACTTGTAATTTCATAAGGTACATCAATGATATAAAAAATATTTTTGTGGCAACGCTTTTGACGCACTTTTTATGTCGCCAAGCTTCATCGGAGTTTCATTTTTCTCAATAATTCCGATTCCGTAAGAAAACCCAAAAAAGCTGCTTATCCTGATATAAATGTATGCAAAATAAACGATTAGCCATTCCCTCACTTTCTAAAGTTGCCCTACCACCAGAAATCTAAACTTCAAATTTCGTGAAAGAATACCCTGAAACTTATCTACTACACTAAATACAGAAGGCATATTAAAATAGAAAAATATAACGATTTTCAAAATTAGAAAATTGCAAGAAACGATACAACCTGAAGCGACTGTACTGGGCCCTGACTAAAATCAAACTGAATGTTTTTAATTCTTCAAATTTACATGAAACGGAAAAGAATTGGCAAAATCTTTTTAAAGAACCAATGAAATCAAATAATAAACGGAAATGAAAAGAACATTCTAGAATATTCGAAATGAAAATTTAAACTTTCCGCTCGAAGAGGTTGCCATAAAAGCTGGAATAATCCTAATAAAGATGGGCTGCCTTTACCTGCCATAACTCGCTACAAAATGTGCGCCAAAAGTGCTAAAAACGTTGCAACAAAAGTAGCCTTTATATCAAAGCTGTACCTTTCTTAGTCCTATATTGAGCCGTTTTCATGCAGGTCTCCTGATTCGTAGAAAAACAAATGTCAAAGCGACTGCTATGCCGACAACTAGTATAATTCCTATGGCCATGCCAATCATGTTGAGTGCTCGTTTCCTTCGTTTCTGGAGATAGTTTCGCCTGTAGTGTGCTTCCCACTCTCTAAAGTTGATTGGGTAAGATCTATACAGTTCATCCATCTGAAAAGAAAAATAGTGTTACTGGGACTTGAAAATCCATTCAAAGTTTTATGGGTTCCTTATGTAAAAAAGGGACCTACACACAAGGAAAGTATTACTAACACAGAAGACAGAAATACACCCATAGTAAGTTACAGGAATCAAAAGGTTACCATAGCTCACTCTACTTTCATATTTGCTATGTGGTTGCTAAAGCCAAAGGGAAAACACTGATCTACTCGATTCAAGGATTTTGTAGCAAAGTAAGTTGTAATGAAATATATGAAGAATTAGCAAATAGAACAGAAGCTGAACTAACAGCAGGAGCCCATATCTGTTTTCTAGGCACCAGTTCCAGTTCAGCTGACGGGACCCTCAAGAAATAAAAATATGTATCCCACTACTCAATGTACAAACGTGTAAATTATCTCTTCCTTTATACAATTGTGCACCTTTATTAATCCTTCTGGTGGTTGTCTCGTTGAGGTATCTTTCGATGTATTAGCGAAACTAACCAGATCTTGATCTCGTAAAGAAATCGGCAATATCTTGATGATGAGATAACTTGTCATTAACAAAATTGGTCAGATCTTGATTGACGAGATATCTCGTCGAAACCATTTGGAGGGTTAAAAATGAAAAGACGTACAATTATTTAAACCTAGATCACGCTAATAACCTAATATCACCTAAATTGGTAAGTATTAAAATTATAAAATAAAAATCAATAGGAATGTATATATTACCGGCAAAGTTTGAAATCCGGCATTCTATAGAATACCTAAGTGTTTTATAGAATGCCGAAAACTGGCCGGCAATGTATGAAACGATTAATATTTCACACATTTCCTAGGCATTCTATAGAATGCCAAATGACAAACCGGCAATGTATGAAATACATCTCCGATTCGTTTCGAATATCAAGTGGCAAGGCAAGTGACTTTTAGTCCTCCGCTCAGGCTCAGAATTTACCATTTGCATTTTGCGCTTTGTTCGGGAGTGTCAAAATACGCGATTTTACTTAAATTTGTTCAACAAAAAAATTAGTTTTATATTGTGCTGTATGAAAATGGAAGAGCAAGATATAGTGTTGGAGGAGTCACAGTCAATAGGCATGCAACGAAGATTCGAAGATGAACTGTCTAAGCTTCGAGTTAATGTTGCAAAAAACAGTTTGTTCTTAACCGAAACTACTTACCAGAAGTTAATAAATGATGTAAAAAAAGCCAAAATGACTACTAAGAAGGAACCACGGAACTATTGGTTGCTGAATCGCTATGATGTGATGTTTGTGGAAAACAAAAGTAAACTCATTTATCCAGTTAAATAAGGCGTCAGTGCTATACAGTATTACGTCACGGACACAGTTATTTCACGTACTTCATGAAACTCATTTGGCTATTACACGGAGGACGTGATAGAATGTTGAAAGAACTTTCAACCAAATGCAAAAACGTTACACGTCATGATATTGAACTGTACATCCACCTTTGCAAGCCCTGCCAGAAAAAACAAAAAGGCATTGTTGTGAAACCTATGATTCTATTTTGTTTTCTTTAATAAGAAAGGCATTAATTTTCTTTTGTACAACTAATTTTTTTTACGTTTATTGAATAAAAGTTTTTTAATGGTACTCATTATTTTTCAAAATAACATTTGTATTTTTGAGGAATGAACGGTTTTTAAATAATAGCCTTATCATGATCTTTTTTCATACTTTGCCTAAATAGCATTTGTCATTCTATAGAATGCCTAGGTATTACAATGCCTAGGGAAAGTATATAATAATTCTCATATTTCATACTTTGCCTAAAAACGCCGGGCATTCTATAAAATGCCTAGTTATTCTATAAAATGCCTAGGTATTCTATAAAATGCCGGCGTTTCAAACTTTGCCGGTAACATATACGAGTTTGGAACCAGTTGGGTGCAGAAAGAATTGGCACCCCTGTCTCCTGACAGGCAATATTATCTATTAAATGAGATTGAACGACATTTGTCTATGGTGAAAAAAGGCAGATCTTGGGAAGTTCATTTCTAGAAAGGGAGTAAGCTCGTTAGTGGAAAGGGCTACCATACACAAAATCATGCTAGGCAATCGCCATAGGCGACTGTTTGTTTCTCCAACTGTAATCACTGCTATCGTTTCGGTACCTAACGAATAAATTCAACCAGGTTCCACGTTAAAGATGCCAATTGTGGGAGTACATTTCTTACGTTTACCCAGCTCCTAAATTTTATTGGGGCTGCGATAGCCCGGCTGAAAGAGTAACGGACTAGCAACAGGAGGGTTACGAGTCCGAATCCAACCAAAGACCGTCGTGTACAAAGGGGGTTGGTGCACAGCACATTAAATCCGTCGTGACCTCAAACGTTCTCACGTTGGCGTGGTGTGGAAGTTTGGAGAGTCCGGTGCCAGCTCAGGTGTGACGTGACCTCGTCATCTGACCGTGATTCAAAATTACGTGGTGTTGTCCTCGGAACTTTCCCTTCGGGGGATGATCCCGGACCGTCTCCAATAGCCCGTTGTGTTGCTCCAGTGCGACGTTAATTAAACGCCTACATACCTAAATTTAACGATTGAACTTAAATGGACTTGTTAAAAACCACATGGCTCTAATGCCAATTCATCAGATCCATTGATCTTCTAATGAAATAAGACAGCATGTGGGAGGAATCGCTGTCGTAAGATCACTGAAGGGGAAATCGACTTAGCTTATTGATTGTAGAAGTCCAGACTAGTATTTTTGATCACGGTGGATAATCAATTTAACCAATCAATAACTTAGGATTCATGCTTTTTCCCACAGCCACGTGACAGATCTTCAAACCGAACTACCGGAAGAAATAACAAAGCAACGCGTACATATCGACCTTCTAATGAAACAGAAGGAGCATGTGCACTCAGCTACACTTTTGGGTCACTGCATGCAAGTTAAAATGAAGAAAATTTTAAATGGAACTTTACCGTATTGAAAGAATATTAACGTTACAAAAAATCCGAACTAGGACTTTTGAATTATTAAAAATTCTTTGTTGTAGTGACAGAAGGTCAATGTGCCTACTTTCCTATTTTATAAGTTGAAGCTATATTTAAGGAACTTATATCTGTCAAACATTTGTTAAAACAGCGATTTTCGTTTTAAAAAATGCAAAATCGACCTACTTTGTTTCGAGAAATGGTAATCGGGGTTACTTTTCCTTTATAGAAATTATAAAAATGTCAAACAGTTTTCAAAAAATTCTTTTCCTCACACTTAAATGAAGTTGGTATTTTCCAACGAAAGAGAAAATCGATTATTCTGGTCACGTTTTCAATCTACAGTTAACCCCTTGTTAGATCGGGTAACTGTGTAATATAAAATTCAAAAAAAATTTCTGCAAGTTTTCTAAGATTTGGGATTTTCTATCTTGAATTGTTTATTTTTTCAGTGTTATAGAAGCTACAGGAAGTTTATTTTTCTATTTCATATTTTCAATGCAGCCTGTTAACTAAGCACGCGAGTTTTGGGAGTAGTGTAGTGTTGCTTTTAACCACACACACATTACACACTTAATGGATTAAATAATCGTATTTTTCCAAGGAATTCATGAATTATTTCAACGTTTAGAAAGATTCTATTGGTCCCCCTTCTTTAGAACAGAATTCTCTGGAAGATTCTATTGGTCTTTTTCTAAAAATAGAATTCTTTGGAAAAATTATATTGGTGCTTTCTTAGAATAGAATCCTATGGTATTGGGTGCTATTTTAATTAACGCCACACTAGAGCAACACAACGGGCTATTGGTGACGGTCCGGGATCAATCCCAAAGGGAAAGATTCGAGGACAACACCACTTAACTTTGAACCACGATCAGATGACAAGGCAACTCATGAGTTAACACCCCACTCTCCAAACTTCCGCACCACATAAATGTGAGGACATTTGAGGTCACGACAGATTTAACGTGCACCATCCCCCTTTGTACACGACGGTCTTTGATCGGATTCCTCGCAACTCTCCGTTTGCTAATCCATTACTCTTCCAAACGGGCTACCGCGGCTCTTAGAATCCTATGGAAGGATTTCATTGGTCAAAAGGCCAAAACTGGTTAGAAGTCACTCAGGGAAAACTGCAGGTTGCAAGGTGGAATTATGCTTATGAACCCCTTAGAGCAGTGGTTCCCAAAGTGTGTTCCGTGGAACCCTGGGGTTCCGCGAAAAAATTAGGGGTTCCGCGTGACAAATTTTATTTCATTAAAAAAATAAGAATGGTGTTTAATATATTCACATTTTCCTCGGAAAGTTTACAATCGACCACCAAATTGAATTTAAAATTTTTAAATAATGCGACTGAAAACATAAGCATCGGTAGCAATTTGAACTTCACGAAAATTTATGTATTTTTTTTGTGCAATATACCGGTGTATTTGCGCCAATGCTATTGTGCCCTTGTATAATTAACGGTAACTGTCATTCCAACGAGAATGTCAGTTAATGAACATTTATAGCTGGGTAGGTACAGGTCGACCATATAGTTCAGATCGTAAACAAAGTTTCAATATCAAAAGAAATACCGTAATATCTAAAACATATATACATATGTTACTACCGCTAACCTATACAATAATGTTGCGCTCTCGCTGTGTGAATTGGTTACACTCACTCAGCGAACGGTTCTCGTAGCAATCAGTTGATTTTCGTACGCTGATCGTGAGTTAGGCTGCTACTTTAAATCTAGCATAACTATTTTTTCAAGTGAACAGAAATAAGTATTTTCTGTTTCTCTTGTGCTTTATAAATCAGGTAGGACTATAAATAGTTTTTATAATTTATTCATTATACTCTGTAATATTTTTACCATTTTTGTTTCTTTAAAACAGAAATGATCGATGGTTAAAATATGGGTCGTTAAAGAAAACTGACGTTGTTAGTAGTAACGCAGAAATCGCGGAATCTACAGATACAGGCATTCTGGAACCCGTAATGCCATCAACTTCTAGTTCCGTACAGCTACAGCCTCATCTTCCAACTCTGCCAGCAGCCAATTTTGGACAGGTGGTATCAACGAAAAGACGTAAATATGATACTAGTTACCTGTCGTTTGGATTTACTAGTACTGGTGACGAGGAGGCTCCAGATGCGGTTTGTTTGCTTTGCAACAAAATATTGGCAAACAGCTCCTTAGCACCAGCAAAACTACTGAGGCATTTGGAAAAAATCACCCAACAGATAAAGGCAAAGATATTTCTTTTTTTAAAAGAAAACTTGAAAGCCATAATAATTGCAAGAGTTTTATGGTAAAAAAATTCAGAACAGTTAATCAAAAGATAACAGAAGCGTCGTATAAAGTATCTTACCGTATTGCTCAAGCAGGCGAGGCACATGTTATTGGTGAATCACTTATCAAACCTTGCGTTCAAGATATCGTTTCGTGTGTATTGGGCGAAGGGTATTGTAAACAAGTTGAAAGTGTGTCTCTTTCTAACAATACTGTAAAAAGGCGTATTAACGATATTGCCGATGACATTGAAATAGAACTTATTTCACGGTTGCAGGCGTGTGACGCTTATGTATTACAACTAGATGAGTCCACAGACGTTGCTGGATTAGCAATTTTGCTTGTTTTCATTCGGTATGATTATAATAAAAAAATTGAAGAAGATTTGCTTTTATGTGAAAGTGTGAACATTAACACCACGGTGGAGAATATATTTAACTGCATTGATAATTTTATGACAACGCATGAGATTAACTGGGAAAAATGTATTGAAGTATGCAGCGATGGAGCAAAAGCAATGACAGGAAATGTGAGTGGTGCTGTAGTACGGATTAAAAATGTTGCAAAAAACTGTAACAGTACTCATTGCATCCTTCACAGATAAGCATTAGTAACAAAAAGGATTTCAGTGACATTTAAATCTGTTCTATACGAAGCAGTGAAGATTATTAATTTTATCAAAAGTAAACCATTGCAATCACGTATTTTCAAAGCCATGTGCAAAGATATGGGTAGTCTTCACACCACTTTACTTCTTCATACTGAAGTTAGATGGTTATCGCGTGGTAAAATTCTTGTGCGAATATTTGAATTGCGAAAGGAACTGTTGGCGTATTTTATTGGTCATAAATTTGAATTATCAGACAGATTAAATAATATGACTTGGCTATCTAGACTTGCATACCTTGCTGATATATTTGGAAAATTGAACGAATCATGTTTGGCTTTGCAAGGAAAACAAGTCAACATATTGCAAACAAAAGATAAATTGGTTGCCTTTTCAAGGAAAATACAATATTGGATTTCAGCTGTGGAGCAAAATAACTTCGAGTGTCTCCAGACGCTTAGTGATTTTCTCGAAGAATTTGAAGTGGATTTAGATATGGAAATCCGTGATGGTATAAAAACACATCTGTCCAGTTTACAGCAATCACTCAGTGATTACTTTCCAAACCTAGAGAATCAAGATAATTACTGGGTACAAAATCCTTTCAAAATAAAAGAAAAACCAAAAGGATTTCATTCCATGGATTATGAAAATTTGATTGAATTGAGTTCGGATACACAATTAGAAGCCAAATTTAGAACAGTTTCATTAACAATATTCTGGTCAGATGTATTCGATGAATATCCAAATTTATCAAAACAGGCTATTCGAATTTTATTGCCGTTTGCAACCACTTATTTGTGTGAAGCTGGGTTTTCAAAATATGTTGCGACAAAAACCAAATATCGTAACAAACTTGATGCTGCACCAGATATGCGAGTTCAGTTATCAAACATAACGCCCAATTTTAAGAGAATCATGGAATCAAAGAAGCAGGTGCATTCTTCACATTAAAGTTTTTTTCATTTATTTTAGTTTATGTTTTGTATTTGTATTATTTATTTCTATGATGAATTGGTTTTTTTAGTTTTGTTTAATTCAATAAAATCTGAAATACCAAATAATACTTGTTTCATTTAATATCAGATATTAAATTTTGAAAAGTCGTTGTTGAAAAAATATTCAGGGTTCCGCGATCATTGGCAACAAATTTTGGGGTTCCACGACCAAAATAGTTTGGGAAACACTGCCTTAGAGGGTTAAATTATGTGGCATAAAATGGGCTCATAAATCAATTACTGTGGCCTAATGTCACCTAAATTTGTGTCCCACCTGCATCCAAAAAATCGAGGGAAGTCTTAGCAGAACGTTCGTCTTCTCTCCAGGTGCTTAATTACAACCAAGAATTTACCCAAGAGTCGGAGATATTAAGCGCTTACTATGTCTCGTGCGTAAAATTGCACTTACAAATTCCGACCCATTTTTTTAATGTCAAACAAATTAATGGATTTGTAATCGTAACGCATGCTCTACTTAATTGCATACCAGTGCTGGCGCCAAATCATTATCTATTATGAAGTTGATAATTATACTTCGGAATTACTAGATAATGGCTGATTGAAACAAGATATTTACTAAACAATGAAATGAACCAGAGGAAGAAATAGGTTTATCTTCTCTCTTTTATAGACTCAATTGTCATAGTCAACATGAATTTAGATGTCTTTGGTTTTTGTGTCTCTTTTTGAAATAACAATCAATTCTGACTATAGAAAAGGAAATTTACACAAAAATATTAATTTCAGTAAATTTATAATTACGCAAGAAAGGAAACATTACGAGAATTTATAAAACTGTGATCGGTTGAATTTATATAAAGTTTTAATTCTCACCTCGCTAGAGTAGCTTTTCCAATATGTTTTTACTTTAATTCTCTGAATTTCACGGGGCCGCGGTAGCCTGATTGGAAGAGTAGCGGATTAGAAATCGGAGGGTTGCTAGTTCTAAACTTGATTCAAGCAAAGAATGTCATGTACTTGGAGGCTGGGGTGCACGTTAAATCTATCATGGTCTCAAATGTTCTCACGTTGGCGTGGTGTGGAAGTTTGGAGAGTGGGGTGCCAGCTCGTAATCTGACCGTGGTTCAAAATTACTTGGTGTTGTCTTCGTATCTTTCTGTTCGGGATTAATCTCGGACCGTCATCAATAGTGTTGTTCCAATGCGACGTTAATTCAACTTCCTGAACTTCAAGGGATTTGTAGTATTGTTTCTACCCCATAGCACACATAATGATCAAATAAGCACATATATTGGTTGAAGAAATCATAGTAAAGATTTTTGGTCAAGGTCAAAACTGGTTCGAAGTCATACAAAGAAGGTCGCAGGACTGATATATGAGGGTAAACCCCTCAGAAGGTTAAATTTGATTTCAATTAAATTTTGAGTTATGAAATAGAATTATGACATAAAAGAGGGAGCAAATATTTTCTTTCACAAAATTAATACGATATAAACTTACTTTTATGGGTTCTTTCAGACCTCTAGGAATCAGAGGCGGTGCTTTTTTAGACTTCAGTCCATTCTCTTTTGGCCCTTGACTATTGCTCAACGCATGGCCGTTAAGATGAGACAAGTTCATTACAAAGGCCGCATTAATTGTTTCGCCATTCGCCAACTTCCCATCTTTCCCTATACGAAAAGGTGCCGAGTGGATATGCCTATGCTGGGACACATCTGTATCTGAAGCAAACTTGACTCTCCTGTGAGAAAGACAATGGCAGGGGCAGGTATGGCTTCCAAACTGTGGCGGATGGATCCCGTCCTTGTCCAGGACCGACTCCAGGCAATGTTCACACTTGCATTTCTTCGGTTCTCTGAGCGAACGCCTCTCCGACATGGACTGCTTCAGTCGACTTGTGTCTGTCTGTGAGCCGTCGGTTTCACGAGAACTTCCGTCTGGAGAGTACCTGGTGCTGGGTACGCCATTTTCTCTTGTTGAAGTCGAGACACTTTTGTCCTCTGACGATTTCTTTCGTTTGGGGGGATTTTCAAGGAACACGCGTGAATTGGTAATCGGTGCCCAGGAATGCCTGGCCCTTGCCTGTGGGTAGTACATGGGAAAGAAAACGTCATCGTCAGACGATGGTGGCATCGAATGGTTTGCATATTGGTGGTGCATACACGAATAACATATTCCAGGGATCTGCGGAAGGTATACGTTGTCGTAGCTCCAGTGTCCTGGTAGGAGTTGGTGGAATGCAAGTGGCCTGTGCACGTTTTCACAGAGTTTACATTTGTGGGACGCGTGAGATTTCTTAGAGTCGGAGGATCCTTGGGTGCTTTCCACGCTTCCCCTTTTGGATTCCTTTTCCGAGTGATGTTTGCCATTACGGGTTTTCCTTGGTTTAGTGTAACTAACCGAACTGGAGGCACTGGATTCGTCTTGGCGAGTCACTCCGTTCGTCTCCCGCTGCAGGGAGGAGCTTGAAAAATACAATGTCTTTGGTGAAGTTGAACTAGAATTGCTGTTGCGATCCGCGGATTTTTGAGGTTGCCTGACGTCCAGCGCACTGTCGGTGCGAGTCACAGTGTCGCTGTCGTCTCTGTTTGGCACTTTGCTGTTGAGAGCTCTGGTAAGAGACTTCATGAGGTCATGTTTGGTTCTTTCGATCTCGTGTTCCACCTGGACACTGGACGTGGCTGCGTCCAGAGAATCAAGGAAAGTCTCAGCTGATCGCTCGTTCCCTTTCTCCAGGAGCTTCTGCAACTTCTCCCGGATGGCTGTATTCGGTCGCTTCGCTTCCGTCTGCCTGTCGTCTCTGACTGTCGTCTCAGTCACGCTGGACATGGTGAGACTGTCGAAGGGTTCTTGCGACGAGTCGCTGCTACCTCCGTAGTGGCTGCTGTAAGAGTTGGCACTGAAAGTTTGACTGCAGTTGGAAGAGTTGGAAGAGGGCAGGACGATGACGTCTTCCGGATAGGACACCCTGTGAACGTCCACGGACACCACTACTGCTTCTGGCTGGGAGTAATCATCTGAGTCCGAGCTCATGTGTCGAGTCTCCAGTGAGCCCACATCGTCGGTGAGGCTGTCCGCTGTGGCCAAGCTCTTGAAGTGACCACTCGAGGAATAGCCGGTGTCGTCCGAAGCTCGGGTTTCGTTTTCTCTTCTCTCTTCGCTGAGGGATCGCTTCAGATGGATGGAAGAGGAGTCGCTCTTGGGCTCGTTCTCATCCTCGAAGATGGGGTTGACGCGGTTCACTGAGTACACCTCCGGGAAAGGGGACTTGGTGAGGTGGCTGCAGTAGAGGGGGTCGTCAGTGAGCACGAAGGGAAGGGGCTCCCTGTGGGCCTGCCAGTGGCTGAGAAGCAGTTTCAGCATTTTGCCGAGACCCCTTCAACCTGAGGAGAAAGAAAACAATTGTATATACCATGGCATGAAGCTATGAAATAGATTGATACTAATAATTTGAACTAAAGATAAACTAGAAAATTGCCATTGTGATGGTATCAATGGTACATACCATGTTATCTATACCTGATGACGAGAGAAATCTGATTTTTTAGGTCTGTAATGTAAGTAGTTTGAGTTTGGAAGTTACAAACCTTTTTATTGCATTTATAATAAAGTGAAAGTGTGCGAAATAAAGAAACAAATTTATACATCTGTGAAGTCGGTTGGCTGTTTTGAGGTTTTATGGCGCAAGGGCCATATTTAACCAAGCTGTACCAAACACAAGACACAATGTTAAGTGTAACTGTGAAATGAAAGGATGGAGGATAGAGTAGAGAGAGACTCGCATACCTCCGGCTGCTAGTTCGTTACTCTTCCAACCGGGCTACCGCGGCCCGCATATAGATTGTAATCTCACCTCCGGTACAAGAGTGCCACTATCCAAAAAATCTTTTACCAAGAGAAGCATTGTAAAAGTTTTGAGATAATAGGAAAGCATTGTGATTATCCAAAGATCCCATTACTCTCAAGGATTCGTTATTAATAAAATTTTAGTCACGCAATTTTGTAGATGATGGCCTTAAGAAGCATTCGTAATCACTATAAAACTCAAACTCGACTTTTTTGAGTTCCGGCACTCTTGTACTGAGGATGCGATAAGTAATTAGCTGTTTGAAAAAAGATTAGAGAAATAGAAGACTCAACTGCTCTCCTGAAAATTTTTATTTTTGTGACAGATAGTCCTGTGCTTTCGAGGTATTTATATAACATTTTATTTGTAAACATTTATTGTAACATTTTATTGTGTTTTTGTTTAGTGGGGTAGTACAAAAAAACGCTTTCGAGGGTTGCTTGGAACCTCACAGTCACTCTCCAGCTACGCCCACATATAGTTACCCAAAACCTTTAAACCCTCCTGGTGATTGTCTCTACGAGGTATCTCATCATTAGCAAAACTGGCTAGATGTTGATGGACGAGATATCTCGTACTCAGCAAAAAATAGACCAGATCTTGATCTCGTGATCATAAAAAACGGTAATATCATGATGACGAGATACTTCTTCATAAGCAAAACTGGTCAGATCTTTATTGACGACATATTGGTCAGATCTTTATTGACGAAACCACCTGGAGGGTCAAAAACCGATAACCCTTACGAAAAAATTTGGTGTTACGAGGTACTGTCTTCTTGCAGGAGCTAAGCTATCAACAATAAATATATCTCTAGGATTTTAAATTAAGTTCACAGGCGGAACTCAACACACCATTCAAAACACTTCGATGCGAAAACCAGTATTTCACTCCATGATTCCCCGAAAATTCCACGGCTAGGAAGCGTTTCACAATGACGGCTATTACGTTTGCCCTAGCATTTTCCTAGTTACAAATCGACGGTAACGGGCAAAATCAAAACCGCCGCCGGACATGACAAACAAAATATAGGAGAATAAAGGACAAAGAGACTTCCCAGAACGAAAAAAAAAATACACACGGACTTGAAACAGGCGGTAAAAAGATGAATGTGGGGATCTAGTGGTGATGATTCACGGTTGAGAGAGTATGGGATACGAGAAAGTGGAATAGCATAGAAAATGAAAGTGATTTAGGGTAGCTTGGAGCTTTTTTCGGAAGTGGGAGTTTGTTAATTCCTCTTCTTCCAGCTTAAATTACTAAAATTTCAAAACGGCATGGAGATGATTACTGGAGACGATGATGGCACATTAGTGGACCTTCATGATGTCTTTTCGTTGAAATACTTACGAAATATATTACGGTTTTAGACAGATTATTGAGGGAGGATAAGAAGAATACGTAATTTTTTTATTCTGACTGATAAAAATACTTTAAAAAGTACTATTACACCTGAAGCATATGTTGATATAGTAGTATTATCTCCGGGATTTGATGACTTCGTATACCATACACAGCACAAGTGATTTCAAATGTAGTTTTCCAAGGATAGACATCAATTGTATGCTTAATTTACTTCACTACCCTTTGAAACGGAGCGAGAGTAGCAGATTTTTCGCTACCGCATGGGAGGTCTGCTACATTACACTTAACGAGATTTGTTGCTTTATTTGGATCCGGGCTTAGGCCAGTGATAGACGGATCAACTTGATGGTAAAGAACATTCCAATTGCTTCTGTCACACTGGGTAGCGCTATACATCATCGTCAAGCTGTAGTTTTTTAGGCTGGTGTCAGTAGATTGAACCTGAGAAGAGCAACCTGGGTTCGCTTTCTTCCTAAGGAGCATTCATTCCACGGAAAAGGGGAACTCGGAGCACAATCTTTTTAATTGATCAATAATTATAAAACGTAGTTCATTTTCAAGCTAATATATATCAAATATACATTATTAATTTGTTTATTGGAAACGATTCCTTGGGGAAAAAATGTGGGACCAGTTTCAAACTCTTAATGTAATGAATGAGCGTTTAATTATAAGGGAGATAAATGAAACGAAATCTTTAAATTAAATAAAAGTCTATTTAAATGCTTAAGGAAGTTTAATTGATTTAAAAACACCTTATAGACATTTGAAATGACTCCAATCTTTCGAAAAAAGATTCTTAGCACTTTTAAAAAAATTCGAAAGCTCCTACTACTGCAAATTACAAATTGTAGCGATGTCTTCAAACTTAAACAACTCGTGTTAATACAGTGGTTTAATAAAATTAAAATCCAAGAAAGATATCTACCTTTTCTAAATAAATATTAAAGTAAACTTTTTAGTCTAATTTAGTTAAAATATGCACCTTTTTGACGATACGATATAGACAAGACCCATATGGTGACGCAACTTTGTCGCTCAAGTGACTCTCAAAATATATATTTTTAAATTCTTTTTAATGAGTTTTCTTATCATTAGATTCAGGGGGAAAATCCTATGCAGGCAAAACAGTCTCCGACGAACGGAATTTGTTTAAGAATATCTGGATTTCTGGTCGCATTGTGTCCTGTACGTGACGGCTTAGAAAAGTTATTTTACATAAAAAAGAGGACACATTCCCAAAAATCTGAGACTTGCTTAGAGAAGACAGTTCAAGTTCGAACACGATTTTTGATTAATATAAACGATACAATAAATTTCACGACTAAAATCTGAGTGTTATTGTATAAGTTATATTATAAAAGTGGAATGTTCCCTGACCAAATATAGATACGTGAGTATTACTATCTCTTCGCTGTCCATACTTTCATTTTTTATGACTCATTTCTTCTATAGTGGATTGGAGAAGTTTTTAAAATTCGGATCGCGCCATCCGGGTTGCAAGCCAAGCCGACACACCTCTTCAAGTCCCAGAAGAACCTATAAAAGGCTCTGACGACTTCACATCTGTTCTCTTCAGCAACTAGCAAGTATTTCACAGGAGAGTGAGAGCCTTCGGCCCATGTTCTCCAACCTCTCCAAAACCGTCCTGCCAAGTCGTAAAGAAAAGAAGTAGCGCGATCTGGATTACGCTTCCCAGGTCGACCCGCCTGTCACTGGCTTTACAGGGACAACGCTGTAGAATCGTATCCTCTCACTTACTACCAAGGAGAAAGAATGGTTGGTTTGTTGTTGTTGGGGCCAAATATGGCGCAAGGGCCATATTTGGCCTTGCTGCGTCAGACACAAGACATTAAATATCAAGTAGTAAAGAGACGCACAAGGAAAATTTTACTGACACAGAAGAGAGAAATACATCCAGGGAGGAATGCACCTGACAAAAATCGAACCTGCCCGAGAATGAATAGAAGAAACCGTATATTCAGGTTTCGAAACATTGCACACACACACACAGATCGATCCTAACAAAAACAAATTAGAAAACAAAAAAGTATTAAATAAAAATTTCACATCTTCGTTTGATTTTATGAATTTTTCATGCACTCGTTTACATTTTCTTTCGAATTAAGCTTTTAGTTTTTGTTAACAGTTATGTATAAAAATACTGCGCAATATCTGACAGTAAAACCAAACTGTTTTTCAACACGCTCGAAGTAAACATTGTCTAGAAAATTCCTGGCAATTACCAGGACCACTGTTACGCGCGACATGTAAAGGAATTCTAAAATTACCACGAAAAAGCCCACTTTTTAAAGTTATAGATGATGCAATATCACGCAAGAAGAATATAGTCGAAAGCACTTGAAATGTGACTTTAGAAACATACTTTCCGGGTAATATAACCGTTTGTTAAATTCCTTTCAACATCTTGTTTTAGAAGTGCTGCGTGAACTCGTTAAACAAATAAGGGTATAAAAAGTCTTGATGTATTTTATTTTTAAAGGTGGAAAGAGCTAATTTAGTTCAATGTAATGCAAAAATTCTTTACAAAATAGCAGTTTCAACAAATTTTTAAAGAAGCTTAGAGATAAGAAGTCTCACAATCTAGTTAATATTCACGACTAACTGTCATGGAATATGAAGAAAGCTTTTTGGTGAATTACAGAAGGATGGAACAAAAGAATTGCTCAACATTATTCAAACACTTTGTATAGAATAATATACAGACTAGTATTTTACGACTCGTACTTGCATGTTTTTGCACTTAGAAACTAGATTGGTTTAAATAAAATATTAAGGCAAGTGGTTGTTGTAATCATTGTCACTACTTTTCAACCTGAACTGCCAAAACGGGTCGTGTTCAGTTGAAACCAAGACAATATCCTGTAAAACAAAGACTATGTTTTGGGGTACTTGTCAAACAGGTATATAAAGGGGGGTGGGGGTATTTCAATTAACGTCACACTGGAGCAACACAATGGGCTATTGGTGACGGTCCGGGATCAATCCCAAAGGGAAAGATCCGAGGACAACACCACGTAATTTTGAACCACGGTCAGATGACGAGGCAACACCTGAGCTGGCACCCCACTCTCCAAACTTCCACACCACGCCAACGTGAGGACATTTGAGGCCACGACAGATTTAACGTGCACCAGCCCCCTTTGTACACGACGGTGTTTGGCTGGATTCGAACTCGCAACCCTTCGGTTGCAAGTCCGTTACTCTTCCACCGGGCCACCGCGGTATATAAAGATATGCTGAACTAAAATATGTTCGAATGTTAATTGATGTAATTTCAATTTACTTACTAATGAAAAAGATAAGATAATACGGAAAATAAAGAATATAAAAAACATTAATTTAGTGGTTTCGTGCATTTGATTTGTTGTCAAATGTTTCAGTCCTTGCTAAAAATTTGATGTTTGTGTTGACGAAAATTGCCAAGACATCAGTAAGCTACAACAAGAGCATATGTAAATTGACATATAAGCATATGTAAAAATTTCGAATTTATAAGTTGTTTCGGATATATCTAACAATAAGATAAGTTACACTTATAATTAAATATGTATTTATCAGTTGTCCCTGATACATTAAAATGTATCTGAAAACTTGGAAACATAAGTGTTACCCAAGTACCGAAAAGGTATCCATCTCTAAAATTAGGAAACATAATGTAACCAGTATCGAGAAAATGTATATCCGACAACTTAGAAAACACAATTTATTTAAGGTATCAAGAAAATGTTTATCAACAGTTTATAAATTTGCTTTTGATTATGTGATCTTATGTTAATTATAATAATGCACATGCGCTACGTATGGAAAAAGATACTGCACCACAAAACACTACAATGCATTCAATCATAGTCTTTTAATAATTAAAAGCTTTATTTTTTCTCCCAAACAGAAAATAAAATTTATCTAGTTGTAGTTAAGTATCTTTTTTCAGCGGGGTCCTCATAAACCCAGTTAGATTAAATCAAAATTTTTTTCGAAATCGGGTAGTTTATAAAAAAAATCTAAACAAATTATTCCTTACGGAAAATTTTGAGCTGCCTGCTCCTTCACTCTCCTTACTTAGCCGAAGAAAGTAGAGGTATAAATGGCACATGAAATAAGAAATATTACAGTATACAGTAGTGCAAAACTCTGTCTTAAGAATCTAACTCTTAGGCTTTGCGAACAAAAGAAATAGACACAAAGATTATTATAAGATCATTCTCAGCATCAAATAAGTAGGTACGTATGTGGACCAAAATGATAGGTCAAGTAGGATAAGCCGCACCCTTTTTTTTCGGTATAAAAATAAAATTCAGTTGAAGGTTTCAAAAAATTGCGTTAGATAAGTACTCCGTGCTAAAACGGGGAGTGTTACGTTATGCAATTATGAACAGACCCACGCACAATAGCATGGAGTGATTCGAAAAAATAGTTCACAAATCGTTCCCATCTTGAAAGACAAAGAGCACATTTTAATATATGATTTAAGCGTGAAGGATTTTTGAATTGTGTGTTTGCCGCACATTCACAATATTACGCTGAAGAAATAGTTTTTCCTTTGAAAGGTATAACTGTTATTGCATACAAATATGAGAGTCGAGCTAAATATAGATAGCGGTAGTGTTTTTGAGGTGATACGTGTTTTTTGTACGTATTCTGCGTCGACCTTCCAATGAAATAGACAGAGCATGTGGTCGGAGTCACTATCGTAAGATGTCAGAAGGGTAGGCCAGGTGAGTTTACGAATCGACTTTGGGCCGATTGGGTATCAAAGCTGAGACTATTGTGTTTAATGACATTGTTATAGATACAGAGTTGTTTATTAGAGTTAATACAATATTAATAATTGGTTAATATGGTTTGGTGATATGCCAGTCTAACGTTAGTACACAATTTGCAGGGCCAGCCTATTAACCTAAGTGGGGCCCCACGCATACCAAGGGGCCCCGTCATAAATGTGATTGGGAACAGATGCATTGTTAAATAACTTCATCCCCAACGATAATTTTAAATTAAAACATGTTTTCTTCTGTCAACTACTGAATTCACTTCATTTAAAAAATGTCATTCAAAATGTTCTTTTCTTTTAATTATTTTGTGGCGCCTTTCTGAGATTGATAGAATTGAACCCCGTTCTTTGAAAGCCCGCCCCTAACAATCTGTGATGGAATAATCTGGATCACCTTTGAATTTAAAAGCAAAGTTCGGATTTGGGATTATTTTAAAGCTAGACAGATAATCAGGGAAGGATCCGGGCTCGCTGAAGAACCGGATTTCTGGCCTAGACAAATACTGAACTTACGAAGAATTGCAACCATCGAACCGAACATTGATGCATTATATAGTTTCACAAAAACAAGGTCAAATACCTCAATAGATTTCTGTTCGTGTTGCCCTTTTTAAAAATGTTATAATAAAAAAAATAAAGAACATGTTAATTATATACATTAACTATGGTTTTTGGGACCCAACACAATTCCTCTTCACTGAGTGCGGTTCAGGCAAGGCAAAAGGTTAGACACCCCTGCATCGACCATCTTCCCCACCAAAATACAATCCAAAAACAAAGAACCATGTTACTTGTGGAGAATAAGGACTTTTCATGCGGCATTAAACAAAGCAAACTATTTACAAAAAAATCCACTGAACGATCGCAATCAATGAATCCGATGGCTAATTATACAATCAAAAACGTGTGCGAGGTAATCGAACTATGCCTCTCACTCCTGACCCACTCTTCACTTTCACGGAAGTCGCCCAAACACGATCCGTTTTTGCACTGACTTCCTAAAAAGAAAGCGAAGTAACGTAACCCGAGGCAGGATCATCTTCAAAACGAACATACTTTCCACCTCTTATATACGGAAACAAAAAGACTCTCCAAACAAGAAGGGGGTGCTTCGACGTGACATAATTCGCCAGATATACGTCCAGGAAGTGGGTCACGGCGAACACCTATTTCAACGTGGCTTTTAGGAAATCCCATTTTAAAATATCCCCACGGAGGAAGGAGAAAAACAGTTAAATTATCCTCCGCGGATCTTAATTCCAGTCCGGTCACATATCTGGAGACATTGTTAAGTTGGGAGGTTTGTGAGTGTGTGGAAATGAAAGGCCGCACGTTGCGACCTGTGTCATCTGGCCTAGACGGCAGGTGTGTTTGGCATTCGCCTGGCGGCGATCCTGTTCTGATGCCGAAGTCGCGAGTGGGGAATTTAAATTTAAGTTTAGTGTGGGGGCGGAAAGAGGTGTGTTTGGTGATTCCAAGAAATAGATCTGTCGTTTTTTTTTGTTCCTCCTTGTGCAATAAGCAATACCGGGAAACTAAATTGGAGGAAATGGTCTGCAATTAAAATTTTAGTAGTGCAATTGAGAAATATACGCTGCACGTTGCAATCCTATTATAACTTATCATGTCCCAAATACCTCAGGAGCCGCGGTAGCCCAGTTGGAAGAGTAACGGATTAGCAACCGGAGGGTTGTGAGTTTGCAACTCGATCCAACCAAAGACCGTCGTGTACGCGGGGCTGGTGCACGCTAAATCTGTCGAGACCTGAAATATTCTCACGTTGGAGTGGTGTGGAAGTTTAGAGAGTGGGGTTCCAGCACAGGTGTTGTTCTCGTCATCAGACCGTGGTTCAAAATTACGAGGCGTTGTCTTCGGATTTTTCCCTTCGGGATTGATCCTGGACCGTTGTCAATACTCCATTGTGTTGCCCCATGTGATGTTAATTAACTAGCTCCCTACCTCCCTTATGCAATAAGCAATACCTGGAATTAAAAGTCTATGGAAATAGGGGGAAATGGTCTGCAGTCAGAAATTTAGTCAGTGTAGTTCAGAAATACACTCGGTAAGTTGCAATCTAGTTACCACGTTCCAGATACATGTGGACATTCCTTCATCACTTTTTTTAATCAGGCAAAGCGTTTTAAATTGATTAGACTAAATTCGATTAGAAGAAAACAGAATGAACTTTTCCTTGCAGTGTTTGGGGTCCCCGTGGCTCAGTAAGTTTACCTACTGGGCTACCAACCTACGAGTTGTAGGCGGCACAGGTTTGATTCCAACCTGGGTGTACTTCTCTCTTCTTGTGTGTGTTCATTACTTGACGTTGTCTTGTGTTTATCGCAGCCAGACCAAACATTGCCCATGCGCCATAAAACCCCAAACCAATCAATTTGCCGAGTTTGAGACCACCGTGGCATAGTGGGTTTACCCACTGGTTCAATTTCTGTAACTTACCCTGGTGTATTTATCTCTACTGTGTCAGTAAAACGTTCCTTGTGAATGACCATTATTTGACGTTGTCCGTCTTCCGTTTATCACACTTTGGCCCGATATAGTGTGTCATAAAAACCCAACCAACTCTATCGAACTGGGTTTCTTTTGTTTGTACTCCATGGCATTTAATCCTTGAGATATTTTAATAGACTGAAGGTCTTGTAATTGGAAATTATTTCTGTTCTAAAATAAATGTCTGGACCTTTGAGTAAAAACGACCGCTTTATGTGAAGCTAAAGTCGTTATGTTTCTAAATGTACGGTTCTTTGGAGAACTGTTTTTCTATTGGATTCAAGATTAATGTGCTTGTGGAAGACTCATGAAGACAGACATTGATCAATGAATCTTATAAGGAAAATGTCCATGACGTTTCATATATCATTTGTATTCTACCTAAATATTGGCAGTCGACCAGCAAAAAATCATTGTTGCATACAATGATTGATAGTATGTTTGAATGGATGAATGATTGCATCACTTATTCAACACTTTTGTCTTTTTCTCTTTGCTTCAAAATAATTTTTCAAAGTCCGGTGTCAATTGCGAGAATGAATTTGATTTGGAAATGCATTTATTTTTTAATGAACATCTAGAAATCTATGCGGGTTTTCAATAGTAATTTATGAACATTTTTCTAGTGCTAAACCTTTAAGGTTGTATTGAGTTTTTACGGCGCAAGGACCATATTTGGTAATGCTGCGCCAAACATATGACTGGAAACGTCAATAGACATACACAAAAAAAGTTTTACTAATACAGAATAGGAGAAATACACCCAAGTAAGTTACAGTTCTAACTTTAAAGGACACATTTGTTACGATTTCCAAAGGGTATTGCATTTACTTAAAAAAGTATTAATTACAAGTTATGTATAGAAGAGATAATTATTTATTAATTTTCTTGATGTAAGATAACAGCACTATCAAGGCAAGAAATACTATTTCCTATCAAAACATTTTGCCAAAGTAAATTTAACGAGTTTAGTCGATTTCTTTGTGCTTAACAATTTGTATAGTGAAGTCCAATTATAAAATAGTGCTCTTTTATCCGTCATCTTTTGTAAATGAGGTTTTTTTATTAAAATCCTTATTCTATTCTTGAAAAATCAATATGAAAGTCCTCTTTCTATTGTATTTCTTCGTCCATCAACACTATTTCAAAGTTATATAAGTTCACCCTCATAAAAAATGTATCTAAACTATATTTTATACTCCTAAAATTCTACTCTATATTAAACGTTTTTAATCTTGGATAGAGAAAATGTAATGGTATGAAAATTTAAATATAAATAGGAAAAGATGGCATTATACGGGACGCCTTGTCGCCAAGTGAAAATTAGCCACTAATTCCAAAGGATTGCCACACCAAAAGTTATAAAATGAGAAAGGAGAGTTGCCAAAAATTTGGAGTCAAAAAAGGAAAAACTAAACTACTCCTACAATGCATCTTTTCCCATAAATGAATACAGAAGTTTTGTATGACATGATAGAACTGTTCTATCATGTCGTCATTGCCATTTCAAAAAATAAACTGTAGCAAGAGGTTAAGAAAAATGCTCGCTAAATATATATAGACTTTGATAAACAATATCGTCGTAGTCTCATTTTACGGAGCCCCTTACCTTAAAATTGAAGTATTTCGAGAAACCTAACCCAGTTTTAAAAACACCGATTTCAATGCGTTCAAATTAACCAGCTTATTTCCCGTTTTCCTTGTTTGAGCAACGCGGGTATTGAACTCGTGCTCTCTTCAAACACTGACAATAAACAAATCGAAAGAATCCTTTTCCTTTCAGTAGTCCATACTGTAGGATTAAAAAAAAAAACAATCCTAAAGTTTTCTCGTAACCTACTCTCACATCTTGTCCATCTATGTATTGTGAATGCAGCTGTAGAAGAGTTTACCGTATCTATCCACACAAAATAAAAAAAGGTTAAAACTGATATCACGAATCACCAGTCTCCGAGCAATAACACATAAACTCATTCTACACAAGTAAAAGGCTTCACAAAAAGCCCGTCAAGTGTAAGTGACAGTTCTCAGCCAGACGAAACTGGTTTTAAACAGCATTTAAACAACATTGAATGATGAATCCGTACTTGGAAGTAAATAGTGGTACTCTAAAATAACAATTTCAATGGCTAGTTTTGAAATTTGGGTTAGTGAACTGCAGGAACAAATGATTAAAAATTCAATAAATTTTTAGATATATACTACAAATGACTACATATAGGCATTTAGAACGGAAAACTGACAGCGATATGGTGAAACTTTTAACAATTTGACAAGTTAATTGATAGAATAGTTTTGAGGAAGTCTTGATGTTATGTCAAGTTGTTTGAATACCCTTCTGTTTCTAGACAAAATGGAAATGAAAACTATGTAAACCTATACTCTTGGAGAAATTGGTTGAATTCATTATTGTAATACAAAAAGCGAAGATAGGAAGAATGCGAAATGGTTTTAGAGGTTCGTAAATGGGAATGGGGCCATCTTTCTTGTTTGGACGTGCCTCAGACATGTGTGAAGAGGTTAAAACGCGAATTTGGCTACAATTGAAATAAAAAAACTCACAAGAGGAAACATTTACTGAAGTTTATTTTCAAAATGAAGACCAAAATATATATTTTAGACATTAGATTTCGTCGAAAAAAGAGGGAATGTTTTAAGAAACTGTATGAAGATAAACTAGGAAGGAAACTTCTGGAATATTGCGGCAGAAAAATTTTTGGATATCTACCCTTATACTATAAATCATAAGATTAGAATTTTTAGCTCAGAAGTGAGTTTCAATTTTAATTTTGAAGTAAAATGAATGAGTCTTGGTGCATCCTAATATGGTTGAATTTTTAACTATTCTTAGTCCAATGTTCCGTAGTTTTTATTTTCGTTAAACCTTTTCTATCAAGAAGTCTCTTCATCCCATTAAAGTTGCTATAATTTGAAATTGTTTTTCTCCGTTTTTTAAAAAGTAAGTATTCAAACTAGGTGTATCAAGATACAACCGCTATTGTATAGTTTTATTTTAACTGAAATTTTCCGTCAGCTTAGAAATATAATAATGTTGGTGGTTCTCCAACCCCTATTTTTTAAAAAATAGACTCTGAAAGTGGAAACTAGTATTTTGTCAAGAGTTTAGCTTCTCTATAACTTGAAATGTTTCTTCTGAATGACAAGTAAGAAAAAATTATAAACATTATCTTAGGTTTTTGTCGATCATGCTCTTTACTCCCACCATCTAAGAAAACCAGACTCATTAAAAAAATAAAAAAGAAACTTGATGTCTAAAATTATTACTCCAGCAAACGTGATACTTTATGACAGTTCTCCGATTGGTTTATTTCAGTACTAAAATAAAAATCTAATTTGGAATCAGCACTTTCATTCACGAAGTGGACATTCTTCACAAACTTCATCCCGATGATCACGATACAGGGTAAAAGAAAAATTAGTGTCATTATTACCATTCCCACAAAAGACATCAGACAGACATTTGGAAGGAATGGGAGAGTCCTGTCTGATGTCTCACGAAACGCGAATGTGACCCATGACCCTCCAGAACCCATAACTGGGAAACTCCTTTGTTAAAGCGTCGCCTCCAAGAAAATTTAAGACTTGACAACACGACAGCGAGGGATGTTATACAACAACTTTCATTTTCTTCTTCGGATGGTAATGCTTAGGCACTTATGGACTTTGTTTTCTTTTACTCTCACTTCTAATAACCTGCATCAAGAGGTCGCTGTCGCCATATTTTCTTTGTAACTCGTGATGGTGCTATTGTTGAAAATCGGATTGCTGCTACTTTATTCTTCTAATACCTGTCGTATGCGAAGTTTTGTTATGATGCCGAAGTAATGGTTTGCAAGCTTGGGAATGTCGACCCTAATGGGTTTTGTAACCTTTCTGGAAGTTTGTGAACATGGCTTCTTGAGTGATGAGAACTGTGTTTTGCCATCCTGTTATTATTTTCCATGTTCCTGTAAGTGGTGGATCATTTGAATCACGCGTTTTCCATCTTTGGTGCTGGAGTTTTCGTGATGGTATTTGGGGTTGTGGGGTATTAGGTGAAGTTTTCTCACAGGTTCTGTTTCTGCGGTACTTTTTCAGGTCTATTTGGCAGTCGAAATGAGTTTTTGAAGGACCGATAGATTATAAATAGATTAGGTTGCGAATCTGGTGAAAAGATTGTTACTTTTCTTGACAACGTAATGTTTCTTTTCGAAACGACATAAAATTTGCAGCAATAAAACTAATGCAGGATCGTTTTCCTACGAGGAGACATTGACTTAGAGAGTGAGAAACACATGAAAAGTCAAGAAATGCCTATTTCCCCAACTGAAATGCAGAAATATTGGTGCAATTTACATATTAGAGACAGTTTCTCAATACAAAAATAAAAATTTCCTTTACCACAAAACTACACTGTCAAATAAAGCTAAATATGTAACAAAAGAAATAATAAAAATAAATTTATAAAAAAATATAATTTATGATATTAGTTTATACTACGGGTTCGCTTTTATATTAGTTCAGTAGAAGTAGATAGTTAATTAACGTCACTGGAGCAACAAAACGTCACACTGGAACAACACAACGCGTTATTGGCGATGGTCCGGGATCAATCCCGAAGGGAAAGATCCAAAGACCGCCTCGTAATTTTGAACCATGGTCGGGTGACGAGAACACCTGAGTTGGCACCCCACTTTCCAAACTTTCACACCATGCCAACTTGAGAACATTTGAGGCCACGACAAATTTACCGTACACCAGCCCCCGTGTACACGACAGTCTTTGGCTGTTCCGATTTTTGAAGTCGCAACCCTCTGGTTGCTAATCCGTTACTCTTCCAACTGGGATACCCCGTCTCTATATCAGTTTCGTATTAATAACATAAAAATATCGCTTATTTATGAGAAATGACATTTGTGTGATGCAAAATGTGTATATTTTTTGCGCAGTGAAAAAATACACGTCATGTTTTTCCGATATTATGTTCTTGAATTCCAAAATCTTCTTTGCTCAGTACTTCATTAAAAGAAATTCAAAATTAGCTAAATACTTTGCTAGTTTGCGTACATTTTTTGAAACATATATGTAATAGTATTTATTTAATTTAACATAGAATAACTCGAGGAATTTATAGATCATTGAACGAAATCAAGTTTTAAAAAACATGATGTACATGATTATCTGAGTATAGGATTTTGATTTCTTAAGCATAAAAATTGCTTCAAAAGTTTCCCGTCAGGGTAAAATTTGGCGCTGAAGCCACTTTAACATGCATAATTCGTAAATTCTGAAAGCTACGGGTACATAAATTGTTGCAGTGTTCTATCAACTTCAAGTCATAGTTCTTACATTACCAAATCATACAGTACTCGATAAACTATCAAGGATGCGACAATACCACAGTGTGCATTGAATGCAAATTTTTACTTTCTGTTGGTAGTGAAAAGGAGTTAAAAATTTGGTGAACACACTGAAGAAAGTGAAACTCGGTTCTTGGAAGAATAAAACACTGAGAAGAGCTTACCACGAACGTTATTTTTCATGCACGGATAACAGTATGTTGATTGGCCAAAATTACGCACATGCAGAACGAAATTAACGTCATGTCACGATAAGGAAGATGTTCCCCATCAAGATAACTATGCTCGTATGCGTGCGATTTTACATAGAAGAATACACGACCTTTTCTCGGAAACATTTTTCATCTTTATTTTTAAAGCTTTTCCTCTCAATATGTTAACATAATAGCTCGGATAAAAACGGCATCGATAAGAGAAAAATGAAAACGAGAGAATTTTCTTTGCCTTCTTAAATAATCCTTTTATGTAAAATCTGGCCAATCTGTATCTTGAAATGTTTTGCTACGTGTTTTTTAGTGTATCAAAATTTAACATACCTTACAAAACTCTAATAATGTATGAATACTTATCTGGGTTATAACAATAACATTATTCAAAATAAATATTACCAACTGATATTTTAATTTACTGAGAAAGCCATACATTAACGCGTTTAATGGCAAACGACCGTGTTAAATTTATCGACAGAAATATATCTTTAAGATGAGGAAATATTGGAAAAGCTTTGGGTATTATGTAAGTGACTGCATGATTCCTGCACCCTGTATTTCACACCTAATTTCTAACCAAAAACTTCCCATGTTCTGCGTGTGAAGAAAGCTGCATCGATAATCTCCAAGACAAGAGAGATTGACTCGTGAACTTATCGGGTATGTCTGCTTAAATAATTAACTAACAATAAAAGAAATCGTCATTATATCTTATCGGTTAGAGTAGCTGGTCTGCATGTTAAGAAGTATTCGAATCCTGGCTTACGTATTGCTACAATAGCATTTAATTTCTCGGATTCTTTTATGCTGAGACTTATTCAAAGAGGCATTATTCAAAGAGGCATTATTCAAAGAGAGGAGATCAAATAGGTGAGAGCGCGAACATATCGTCGACTTCGAGCAGAAACTCATTAACTGACATTTTTAGGAAAGGCACTTTTTGACACTAAATGATTATTTTCATGATGATGAGAAATGAATTGTATTTTTTTTCAGTTTGAAAAAAAACGCTATCATAAAATATTTATAATTTTTATTTTTGACCTAAAAGCTAAAAATTAGTCTAATCAGCTGTGCTGTAAAACTTAACTTTTTGTCAGATAATGAGTTTCTGTTCTAAGCCGACGATATAGCATAACACATAAGCATGCAAACCAGTCTTGCAAGTAGAAACCTTGCATGCAAACATAAATATTGTATATAATATAAACCTCGGTGGTAAAATGCTTAGTGCACGAGTTCAACAATCGATTTCAAGCAATTGTTGAAAAATCAGAACCATCCAGCTTTAATAAGACATTAACGAAATTAGCGCATAAACACTTAAACTGTATACTCATTACAAGTTAAGACTTGGAATTAGTAATATTATTCTAATTGTTATTGACAATTATGTCACTTATCGTAACATTTATTTGTAATTAAGACAAGCATCTGGAGTAATACATGATTGAGCACACTAGCTTTCGAAGCATATAAGACTATATTTGCATACCTTGGTGAATACTGGTACACATAGTTAAAGATCTGTGGTTCCAATACTGGTTAACAATTAATACTAGCAAACATTACAACTTAACTCTATCAGCACGAAACCAATAAACAAGTTTTTGTTAAACCATTCACTAAAAACCTACTAAATATCAGCATTTTGAACAATTGATTCCAAATCGATTGTTCAAGAATCTGAACCACCCAACACCAAGACCAACTAAAGGTTTAAACTGCATACACATTACAAGCTGATAAAAGCCTCGGAAAAAGTACACCATTCCAATTGTTATAGACAATTACGTCGCACTTATCGCAACATTTTTTGTTATTAAGATAAACATTTGGAGTAACACAAGATTGAGAACGCTTTCGATGCACTTAATTAAAAAAAATTAACAAGCGATGAAATGCTAAGCGGTAATACCTGTTAATAAAAGCGCAGCTAAGTTATCGCTGAAATTTGGGTACTTGGGCGTGGCATATCACTTCTATTGTTTCCGTTTTGTTAAACAGATAAAAAGTGCAGATATTACAGACACTGGAACTCACGAGTGGAACTTTATTAACTTTGTGCGTATCGTATCCTTCCTATGTAAGAATATAGTATGTCCTACATCTAGATCAGGTTCATTTGTATGTAATTTGAATCGCATGTAATATCACGTATTGAAACCAAACAATTGCTCTATATGTGGGAGATAAAGGCAGGGTAAAAATGAAATTTGAATAATGTTCATAATACGGATATATAATATTAGTGAATATTCCAATTTTTAAATTATTATTTTCACAATAGCTAGTTTATCTTAAACTATTATTTTAAAAGCTGTACTGAAAGACAATAGCATAAGAAATAGAGCTTTAATAATATCTTTAATGAATGCATGTGATTATGTTTTGTGAAATGATGCAAGACGTACACTTTCAGACTAATTATTTCTTTGCTGTTGATGTTGAATTACTTAGGATATTATTCTAATTCATTCGGATAGAATAAGGAGCCGCAGTACAATTTTACCAGTCAATACAATTAGTCATGATACCTGAACTAAAGTGTTTATAATTTTTAAATAACTTTAGTCAACTGAAAATAAAAGATAATTTTTTTTTCAGTTTTAACATTGTTTAAACTTTCTTTAATGCAAGTATGATAGCTATTTGTATCGACCGATAAAAGCATACTGTGATTTCCTTATCCTAACTGAATCAATTGGTATAATAAATAGCTAATTCAACATCAATAGGAAGAAAATAATTGACCTGAAGAGGCATGTCCAATCACAAAACAATCACATTTGAGAGGGAATTTCTTAATTTTTGTTTCAAATATTTATTATTAATAATAAATAAATCCTTGTTAATTAAAATTAATAAATATTTATAGTAAAATGATATCCTCTCAAATCAAATTTATAAAGTGACTGAGCTATAGAACAATTTGACACATGTTTCATTTCGTTAACTGCTTTAATCTCGAAGTGTTTAGTTCATTTTAACAAGGAAAAAACTATAAGGCAATTTTTTCTGGGCATATAACAATACCTTAAAGTTTTTTCCAGCACTAGAGATAAAAGATGATATCAGTCCAGGCTGGTGCTTAAGCTAATAAGATTTTATCATTTTTATTACGTGATTCTATACTATTTTTGTGATACCTAATTGCTGAATTGCTTTAATACATAGATATTTTATTTACTAAGAGTTATATATAGTTTGACGAAGACAAGTCAGAACCCCAAGTTGTTAGTACGTCAGGAAGTAGTTAATGTTTTTTGTTGCGATATTGAATACCAAATACTACGTATATTAAATAAAATATAGACATATTAAAAAATATCACAATGAACAGTATGTAGTTATTTAAGTTGAACGCTTCGGCAATACAATACATATCTATTATTTTACCTTGGTTGTACTTCTTTTCTCCAAGGGCGAGAAATGCAGAGATCTTTTCAGGATGTGCTAGCCATCATCCCAAATTATTGTACCCGAGCAAAAGAGAAAAGTTTCTGAACTCAGAAAACCGCAATAGAATTAACGTCTTTCCAAATTCCCATCCTTTGCGTCTCTCTCTTACAAAACTTATCAGATTTACTGAGAAAAATCATTTCACCTCTCATTAACCGACCCATTGTTTCAAGTTCAGAACTCCACAGAACACAAATACAACGAAATGATTTGCAAATCGGCACGCACGGTCAACGGATGTCACCAAATTCCGTGTAATCCATTAAAAACCACCATAAAATCCCATTTCCAGGTAACATCGCATTAATACAATCGAGGTTCAACCAACAAACTCAAGTGTACATACGTAATTATTATATCTAGTTATAGTTTGACGAATTACAGTCGGGGGTACAGTCCAGAAGTAGTTAATATTTTGTTCTTATATTGGTTCCTCTTTTACACTTCTGGGCATGAATATTTCCTTTTCGTGAAGCAGTGGAATAAAAAGAAATACCAAATACTACGTATATTAAATAAAATATAGGCATGTTAAAAAACAAAATAAAACGAGACAATAACAGTATTTAAATTGAACGCTTCGTAATACAATAGGTATCTATCATTTTACCTGGGTTGTACTATTTTTCTACAAGGGCGAGAAACGAAGAGATGCTTCCAGTAGCTAGCAACATCCTCAAACTATTGTATCCAAGCAAACAACGAAACAAGTTTTTGAACTTATAGCAATCCGCAGTTGAATTAAAGTCTTCAAATTCACATCCCTTTGGGTCTTACGTAACATATCATATTTACTGAGAAAAGTAATTTCTTCTCTCATTAACCGACCCATTGTTTCAAGTTCAGAACTCCCCAGAACACAAATGCCATACTACGAAATGATTCACAGACACACACGGTCAGCAGATGTCACCAGATTCCATGTAAATCCACATGAAAAACCACCATAAAATCACATTTCCAGGTAAAGCCGCATTAATACAATCCAGGTTGACAAAAAGCGTCCCGATTTGCATGAAACACCAGCACACTCATGTGTGCACACACTCACTTCGACACCGATTGACCTTCCAGACCCACATGTTTGATCTGATGCGTCCGCCTAACCCAGAAGAGCGCTAAGTAAGAGTGCTTTCGGAGTTGGAATTGAAAAGTTGCCACTCACGAATGGGATTCCAGGCAACCTTGGCATTTGTTGCCCCTAATTGTCACGCGACTCACGAGTGATACTGGAGGGGGGGAGGGTGATCGTCACGCGAATCAGTAACGACCATGTCGTATCCTTCCGACTCATCAAGTGGTTTGTCGCGGCTCAGCGAACACCAAGATGGACTCGTGTGTGCGCGTCTGGGTTTCTTGGAGAAAATCGTCTCAATTGCAAAGCGAGGTGAAAGCGTTGACAGAATTTTTCTTATTTTTTTAATTTCAGTTCTGTAACAATATAAATTGGTGTATTGCGCAACCGATGTGACATTCAGAAAATGAAGATTCTGGTTATTCATTAGATTTTCATCGGAATGGGCACCTTGAAATTATGAGAAAATGCCATTTTAAAGATTAAAGGAGTATCCAATGACAGGATATTAATTCAACATCGAAGAAACTCATAGATCTTGTTTAGATGACTTTCTTGTGGTGTTCAGTGTAAATTAACGTATTGCACACCACAGAAGACATTCATTACATGAAGAGTTTTCATTCAACTATAAAACATCTTTTTAAAGAATGTAAATTTGATCTTGGTTGAAAAACAACCAATGTCCATTTTGCATTGACAGGAGGACATTGGCACTTTTTTCTATACCTTTCATTACCTTGAGGTGATTTCTGGATATATCACAAAAATCAGCGAATTTGGAAATGAACCCTTTTTTCTACCAAGGTACAAAAACATATTTTTTTATCCTACGCCAGACCTCCTGCCTTTTACCATGAGTCTGTCTGGCAGTCCAATATGGTCTAAAAACAGAAATAAAATATGTAACTATCAGCACAGTATTATTCAGTGTGTGACTTAAGTAAGATCCTGTCATGTTTGAAAGGCCACACAGACGCAAGTTGGAGAGACTGACATGCCAATTCGGTATAGAAGATTTCCAGTGAGAATACGAAAACAATCGACTCCTATAGCTCTCGGTAGATCCTGTGGTAACTGAGACCTCAGCAAAGAGTTCCAGTCTTTCTCTTTAGCTATGCCTTTGTAAGTATTAAATAGAGAACGTAAATATAGCCACCATCTAATGAAGAAAGCAATATTATGTGGTGTGACATGCAAATTTATTCAACCCTCCTGGTGGTTGTCTCGACGAAGTATCTCGTCACTAGCAAAACTGACCAGATCTTGTTGGACGAGATATCTCGTCAATAGAAGACAAGACGATCATAAGAAAACTGACCAGATCTTGATCTCGTTATCACTAAAATATCGGCCATATCTTGATGATAAGGTATCTCGTCGTTAGCAAAATTGGTCAGATCTTGATGGACGAGATATCTCGTCGAAACCACTTAGAAGGTTAAATAGAAATTAAGTAATACTTTTTTATTCAAATTCGGAAATTGAGATGAAAGAACACGTTGTGACCCACTGTATCTGGTTTTCTAGATTTGGTAGCAAAATCATTTATTTCTTGTTTCATAGAAGGCGATTATTGCTTATATTGCTCACAATCAGACTGCATCTCACAGATTGTTCCTTAATTGGGAACCCCAAATGGAAACCATCTGCACGCATTCTAAGTGCTCGAAACCACCTTGGAGGGTAAATACGCTCATCAGAGGTAATTAATAATATCTAGACGAGACATCTCGTCAAGGAAAAACTGCCCTATTATTCCAAGGTGAATAAGGATTCAAGTATTAAAAACAAATTGTCCTTTCCCCAGAACTGGTGACAGTTTGGAACAGGTTTTTGCACTAGAGGCTGGACACTACAGGGCAATTTTTGAAGCAAAGTTAAGCCACCAAAAGGATTAATAACAACGAAAAACTTGTCGCTGAGTATGTTTATTTAAATTTGGGACACACATACTGCCTTTCGGACGCTCCTGCTTTTTCTGACTACATGCAAGTGCACGTCCAACACACCCCTCAGGAACGACCCTGCCAACTTCAATAGTACATTTTGGCATCACTTAGTTTCTAAGTCGCACATAAGAATCCGAAACTTCGTTCCAACTTTATGTTAACGAGTCACGCGTAATAACAAGAAAAACACCTTTAATTGGGTCATTTCTTTGCGTGTGACTTTCACAAAGCAGATAGGATTTTCTTCCTTTCTCTGACGTATACATTACAAGTCAAATTGAACGAAACCAGAGTTGGGCAAGTTCCCGGCAAAGACGTACTTTGTCTTAATGGCCTTAGATCTCGTTTCTTTTCTTGATTAGCTGGGTACCGGTTAGTTGGATACGTGTCCTTCAGATGCGTATGGCAACGCCAGCTCGTTCCTGTTACATCCACCGACATTTAACAATGACGTGCCGGCTTTTCTGTTCCGTTCCAGCAAAATCAAACGAAAATTGGCCAGAGGCAATGGGTAAGGGTATCATGGCCAACGAAGTTTTAATTGAAACGCTTGTCTTTTTTGGATTTCGGCTGTCAGTTGTTGGGAAAGTTGACTATAACTGGTGTCGGTTGGAGATCGCAGACACAGCTGTCGGTAAATGCTATTCAAGATAGAAATAACATGACGAATATGGATGAAAAGGTGAATGTAGATCTGTTGTAGGTACTTTTTGTGACGAATTCATTATGAAATGTGCTTTTAGTGTAAACTATATTTTCTCAGTTTTATATAAATATCCATGCTTATGCTTTTTGGCCTAAAATGAGGGGTCAACCTCCACATCTGCTTCCTGAGTTCCAGTACCAGAATAACTAGTTAACAACCAGAAGTGCCCTTGCTCTTATCCTGTTGAAGGACTTGCTAGTTTAGCGAGTACTCTTGGAAACTTTATTCAAAAGATGGTAAACAAGAGATAAACAATGGATTATCTAGGAGAAAATTACTTATTAAACCTCTCTCACAAGGCGAACTGCCCACTGTTAATCTTTTCTAAGTAAATTTTTCTTGATTATGTGCACAAAAGTTTAAAATAAAAATTAGCATTATCCAAAATAAGTTCATACAATTGCTGCCATTTCATGATCATGTATGAATAAAAAATAGATGAAGTCGCATATTTGTTTCCTTGCCCCACTATGGCCAAATACTAGCTTTCTCCAGATGCTGTTAGGTCCACTTTCGTGTTGTTATACCAGGTTAGTTAACATTCCTCAGTAGTAGGTTAGATGACCAAAGTACCAGCTTTGATGACGGGTACCAGTACCAAATGAGATGATTGACCCCAGTACCAAGTTTGATGATGGGAACCAGTACCAGGTTAGATGACCGACCTCAATACTGGGTTTGATGACGGGGACCAGAGCAAGGTTAAATGACTGACCCTATTACCGGGTTTGATGACGGGGATCAATATGAAATTAATGACCGACCCCTGTACCGGGTTTGATGATGGGGAACATTACCAGGTTAGATGACCCGACACCAGAACCGGGTTTGATGACGGGGACCAGTACCAGGTTAGATGACTGACCTCATTACCGGGTTTGATGGCGGAAACTAGTACCATTTAGATGACTGACTCCTAGGTATACAGCTAAATCAAGTCCATGAGTCCGAACACGCTGAAAAAATCCAACACTTGATCAGGACTTCCATAGAAATTCTCTTGCCAGACCAACACAGCCAGATGACTTAGGAAGGCTTGTTCGGTGTTACATTTTAAGCAAATTAGAAATGCCTTATCGCCCTGAATGGAGGATAGATATCGGATGTGTTTGCTCATAAATCTAGAAGGGCAGTATGGTATTTTCTATCATTCGTATATTTAAGAGCGAGGCACCAGGGTTACCTCCATAGTACCAAATATGATTGTCTGGGCTCTACAAATTTTATTATATGAGAGTATTGTGTGTCTCTAATTTTCCTCCCACGACTGACATATTGGGTGGAACTATGACTATCTGAAAGAATCGAAATATCGGTATGACAATCAAGAGAAATGTAGTTGCCATTTATTCTTTAAGGCCTAGATAAACAACTAGACCAAGTCCATGAGTCCGAACATGCTCAAAAGGTCCAACACTAGATCAGGACTTCATCAAAGGAAATTGTATAGCTAAACCCTCCAAGTGATATCCCGTTCACCAAGATCTGACCAATTTTACAAATGACGAGACATCTTGACATCAAGAATGCCGATTGAATTCCGAATGATGATTATATTGCCTACAGTTTTTCTCTAATGACGAGATAGCTCGTCCATCAAGGTCTGGCAAGTTTTGCTAATGACGAGATACCTCGTCGAGACAACCACCAGGAGGTTAATACTTCATCGATGGCTATAAGTTCTGAACGAAATATCTTTCTGATGAAGTTATAAGGAGGTGAGAAAGCGACCCACACACTTTGTGGGTCAATACAATATTTCTGTCACAACCAGAAAAAACAAATCCCCCGTTTTTTCCACTACCTTTGAAAAATAAAACGATAACTCGAAAACCCATCCGCAAATGAGTGCATCACGCCTACCGGGGCAAACAAACTAGTGTTGCTCTTTTTCGCCGTCTACTCCCGTGTCAATAATCCCATTTGCTGCTCGAAAAACTCCCAGCGTGTATTCCAACATCCATCTCGACTCGATGGATGCGGTCGCGATTAAGCAATCAAGTGTGCGTTCAGAAAAAGCAACTTTACTCTCGGAAAAGAGAAAGAAGACGGAGAAGTAAAGCGGCACGCCACACTGAACCCAAGAAAGGGAGGTTTTAACCCATCGTTGGTCACTGCGATTTGAACAATAATGATCTCGTGTGGGAGATCTTCCCACAATGCTGTTTTAAGGGGACATAGTACCCTTGAACGATTATTTTTTATTTTACTTATAATGAAAGTTTTAGTGTACCTTATTCCTATATGCATGAAAAATACATACATAATAAAAGAAAAATAATTTTTACAGTAAATATAATTAAAAAATTTCAATATTTCGAAATTCGAGTTTACATGAATGACTGCTTTTTTACACATTTTTTGTAACACACTGAAAAGCAGTAAAAAAACCATTCACAACTGATTTTGTCATAAAAACTACACTAAATCTTTGTTACATGCACACAGTTATCAAATATATCACAAAAACATCCACACAAAATTTCAAATATCTATTTTAGTTTTACAAAATTGCATTTTAAATACTACACTGTAGTCATGAAAAACAGGGTTCGATTCCAGCCAGGTGCATTCCTCCCTGGGTGTATTTCTGTCTTCTGTATCAGTAAAACTTTCATTGTGTGCGTATGTCTATTGTGTCTGGCGCAGCATGGCCAAATATGGCCCTTGCGCCATACAACCCCAACCAACCAATCATAAAAAATAGGGTTGAGAAAAAGTACTAAGATTTAAAAGTTAGTCGGTTCCTGACATTTGAAGGAAAAACCTTAATAATTCGTAAAATAATGTAGCTACAGCTATGAAATTTTGCAAATATATTTTCCATACAACTAGTAGTTTAAGAAAATGAAATAAAGCTAAGTACACAATCAACATAAGAAAATAAAAAAAAGATTCTATATTTTTTTATGGGGCCGCGGTAGCCCGGTTGAAAGAGTAACGGATTAGCAACCGGAGGGTTACGACTTCGAATATAACAAAAGACCGTCGTGTGTATAGGGGGCTGGTGCACGTTAAATCTGTCGTGGCCTCAAATGTCCTCACGTTGGCGTGGTGTGGAAGTTTGGAGAAAGGTGTGCCAGCTCAGGTGTTGCCTCGTCATTTGACCGTGGTTCAAAATTACGTGGTGTTGTCCTCGATCCTTCCCTTTGGGATTGATTTAGGATACCGAAGAGTTAGAACCAGAATCCGCGCTAAAGACATCAATTGTGGAAGCGCTTTGTTTACGCGTTTCACCCTAATTTAAAGGACAGACACGCTCAAAACCCCGTGATTCGACTGCCGACTGGCGGGAGCCGGACTATACTCATACTTCAGTGCTTTTTGCGTAGTGAAAAATGCTTCTCAAAAGTAAATAATCACACGGGTGTTCAAAATTCGGGATCGGTCGTGGGTAGTTGGTAGATAGGTAGTTGAAACTACGTCGCACTTAAACAACTCAGCGGGCTTTTGGCGATGGTCTGCGATCAATCCGGAAGTCCTGCGATTAATCAGAGGGGATACCTCGAAATTTTGAACCATGGTCAGATGACGAGGTCAATACCTGAACAATATCTTCTGGGGTATTTGCTTGATTCCGGAAGTGATTGCTTACTTGGTTTTTCTGCTTTTGGGCATCTTATATAAGCCCATTAAATTTTCCCGGGATTCGAGCACCATGCCTTTTGAGTGTTTGCTCGATTCCGGAGTGATTGTTGACTTGGTTTTCTTATTCTTTTATAAAACTAGGCGTCTTTTATAAGCCAAATACATTTGAATTTTTTGGGGAGTCGAGCATTGATTCACCGTACATTTTGCTCGATTCCGATTGTAGTACATTTTGCTGATTCCGATTGTCTTGTTGAGTTTGTTTGGTTTCTTTTTGTGTGTTTTTGCTGGCCCTGTTCGCCATTGTAGAAATCTTTTGCTTTAATAAATACTGTTTGGGGGGGGGGTTAGGTCCCCTTGGCCTCTTTCGTGTGCAGCGGGAATCCTCTCCCTCCTCCCACTGCAGGCTCCAAACCTTTCGGTGAGTTGGGAGGAGGTGAGTCTATAATACCTGAACAAGGCACCCCACTCTCCAAACTTTCACACCACGCCAGTCAGCGAGAGGACATTTGATGCTAAGACAGATTTAACTCGCAACACTCCGGTTGCTAATCCGTTACTCTTCCAACCGCACTACCACGGTTCCCCATGTATACACACAGGGAAAGCTTTACTAACACAAGAGAGAAATACACCAAAGGAGGAATCAAACCTGCTCCGCTGCAACTCTCAGAGTGCTAGCGCAGTGGGCATTCCCATTTAGCCACAACTGCCCAGGGAATCGTGGATCATGTATGTAAGTAAAATCAGGCGGAAAATGCACTCGTATCATTATTTTCTGTAAACAATACAAAAAAACACCGGTGATTGCTTGATGAGAGAAATGCTCACAAGCACAGACGTCAATAACACACTGTTTGAAGGTACAAAGTGCTTCACAATTCTTTGCGAAACTGGTTGATTGGTAGTTAGTAGTTCAATTAACGTCGGACTGGAGCAACACAACAGCCTATTACTGTCGGAAACTGATATGAAAATTTTAAATATCAGCATGAGCATAGCGGACACTTTAAGATCAAATCCAAGCAAATGACGTACTTTTTATTTTTAAGCAAGACGCGAGATAAATGTTCACACATCGACCAACGACGGGTTAAGTAATCAAGCGAGCGTTCAGAAAAAACAATTTTACTCGAGAAAGAGAAAAAAGACGGAGCAGCAAACCACCACGCCACACTGAACCCGAGACGGAGAGTTTTTAAAAGGAGAGTTGGGATCTGGATCGGTTGTGCGTGAAATTTTATTACGTGTTTCATGTCCTCGGAACCATCAGAAGGTAACGCGATGTTTAGAAGAAACGAAATAAAGAAAGAAACGAAATAAAGAAAGAAACGAAATAGAGAAAAGAAAGTCGAGCGATGGTTAAAGAGGTGGCCGTGCGGTAGACTAAATTGAGATGGTGGAATGCACTAGTTGCTGGACAATAACCGCACGATTGGGAACGCAGGCTTTATGAAATCGGTAGAAATTATGAATGACAATGACTCTGGTAGGGTAATTATGTGTTTCCGAAGCAATTATTGAGTGGGGAGTCTCGGTTATGTGGATAGACGCTTGATTGAGCATGAAGTTTGCATCAATTTGTAGAATTCTCATCTATGAAGATTTTTTGCCGTGCTAGTCAAGAAGGCAGTATCTCCAAGTGAATTTAAAAAATTCCAAAGACCGCTGTGTATGTGAGGGTGGTGCACATTAAATCTGTCGTTGCCTGAAATGTCCTCACGTTGGCGTGTTGTGGAAATTTGGTAGGTAGGTAAGTTAATTATCGTCGCACTGGAGCAACAGAACCGGCTGTTTGTGGAAGTTTTTGATAGTGTTGTGCCAGCTGAAGTGTTAACTTGTCATCTGACCATGGTTCAAAATTACGAGGTGTTGTACTCGGTCTTTCCCTTCGGGATTCCGGACAATCGCCAAACCCAGTTGTGTTGCTCCAGTGCGGCGTTAATTAAAATGCCTACCTACCTGAAGGATCCGCTAATATATCGGGGGCCGCGGTAACCCGGTTGGTAGAGCAGGGGATTAGCAACCGTAGGGCTGCGAGTTCGAAACTCGATCCAACCAAAGACCGTCGTATACGTGGGGGCTGGTGAACATTGAATCGATCGTGGCCTCATGTCCTCAAGTTGGCTTGGGGAGGAAGTTTGGAGTTAGGTGCCAGCTCACGTTTTGGTCTCGTCATCTGATTCGAAATTACGAGGTATTGTTCTAGGACCTTTCTCTTCGAGGTTGATCCCGGACCGTCGCCAATAGCACGTTGTGTTGTTTCAGTGCGACGTTAATTCTACTGCTACCACCAAATACCACGGTAATAAATCGTCCAGTAAGGTAGATAGGTTGCTAATAAATTCAATAAATTACAATTCTTCAATAAATTTCAATTCAAAACTTCTATGGATATATATTGTCTCTTTTGTGCCGCCTAATTGGTATAGTGGCTATAGGTTTTGTCCCCTAGTCAGTAGATCCGGGTACAACCTCAGTAAGCGTATGGATGTTGGTGATTGTTCCTGTTAAGAGTAGCTGCGGCTTACTGGGTGCTTCTTAACAAATAACGGTTAAACCAGTGCGAATAGAAGTTCTCCTTGGCCTTGCCAATTTGGCGACACGAATTAGATTCGTTTATTGCAGAATATATGCAATAATCTTTAGGATAGAAGGTGTTATGTTAGACCCCTTCTGCCCAAGCCGATTCAAACTGGTTAACCCCCTGTCAATTCAAAATGGTTAAAAGGGAAGTATGCTGGTGATATATGGTATCATTTAATAGTTTATGGAAGTTGCAATGCCAGGTAAATTTTTTTCTTAGGTAAACTTTACTCTGAAATATGGGTTTGTTTTATTATTTCTTTAGCATCATCATTATACGACCTGTTCCTTAGTCTTAGCTTAGTTCCTGTTTAGTTTTTTTAGAATAACCATTTTTATGACTAGACTATGTTCGGTCTAAATTAATTTCTCATAATAAGGAAGAAATATGTTTGAAAATATTTAAACATTTCATTCGCAAAAATGCTTTATATGCAGTCTATAAATTCATACATATGCTGAAATCAGCTTCCGATTTCTCGCACTCGATAATGTGTTTACTTGGAAAGTCATTTAAGTCAAGTTATACCGATTTAATAATGAAATGAGAATCGATAGCACGTAAAAATATTTTAACCATATCACGCAACGAAACTACGATAAAAGTACGCGTGTCTAAATAACAAATTTCGTGACAAACCTGAACGAATCTCTTCCTTTAAAAATATAATCAGTTTAATGTCAAGGTCTCTTCACAATTCTACATGTTAACACTAGACGAAGGACACGCGTGTTTATGATACAAAATATATTCAAGAAGGAAGGTATTTTCTAATTGTACATCGCCTTTGAACAGTTTCTAGGGTCTTGTGCAAACAGGATGGTGTCTTCAGTGTTAGTTGAAGGAAATATATATCGTCGGTTTAGAGCAAAAGCCTATTAACTAACAATATTTACTGTATAGCTGTTTAAGGAATAGCAATAAGTTTTTAGGTCATGAAAAACTAAGAATTTTAATGATGTTGCATATTAAATAGATTACAATATGACTATTTCTCAGCATCATAAAAGTAAGCATAAAGTGATCCGATTAAGTAATAGTTAATGAGTTTCTTCTCTAAGTCGACGATATCTTTCTTAATACAAGAAACTCAGCATTGATGTTTTTGGACGATAAATATTTTCGTACCAACTTTTGTGACATTCAAACCACAATAAAACGAGATTCTGACTTTTAGAATGCTAAATAAGAAAGTTATTAAGTTTATTAAATAATTAAAACCTATTGGTTACTATATCATAAGTCAATGTAATACTTAAAATGAAATGAATAGTTTTCAGAAAGTGTGATGATAATTGTTTTATATTATTTTAAGGAAGCACAAGTCTGAACCTAGAAGCTATTGTGGACACAAAATTACACTTAACATGGAATTTCAAATAATTATGAAAGGGATTTTCAGTATAAATAAGCCAGACGAAAGACGGGGATCTTACTTCACGTTAACCCAATGGTCTCACATGATACATATCGAGAATACCTTAAAATGTAGATCTTTAATCTAATTGGTGTTGACAAATAAGCTATAAAACATTCGAAATTCATTCCTTGGAATTTCTATTGGCCGTGTGCTGAAATCGTATTCGAAAACAAGACAGTGACGTCACGTTCGAAAAACGTACTGAAAGCTTGTTCCATCACAAAAACACTGCAACCATCATCGACCTTAAAATGAAATAGACGGAGCATATGCCCGAAGCTTCATGTTATTTCTCCCAGTTGCTCGATTTGAAGATCTGTCACGTGGTTGTGAGTAAAAGCATGAATCCTAAATTATTGATTGGTTAAAGTGATTATCCACTGTGATCAAAAACACTAGTCTGTGCTTCCATAGCCAATTGGCTAAGTCGATTTGTGATTTACCCTTCAGAGATCTTACGACAGCGACTCCGACCACATGATCCGTCTATTTCATTAGAAGGTCGATGGCCACCATCTCCATTTAGCTTGACCGAAAAAGCTTCTCATACAACTTTCTTATTACTTTAAAGCACCAATTCCCAAACAAATCGTATAAATAAAGGAATAAATTACATAAAGTTAAAAATGCACACATTATTTAATGGTGAGTTTTAAAATCAGCGATTTGCTTAGATAAAACCATTTTACCCCTAAAAATCTAAATCCTGTAATTCTCAAATACGCTGCTTTTCAGTTTTTATATACTGGTAGAAGGAATTGAAAATGTAAATAGATATGTGCTTCAACTCTTGAAAGATATGTCATTCAAAAGTAAAGTGAACCATTGTATTGCAAATTACACCCGGAAAAGCACATTAACGAAATAATAAACACAAAACAATTACTCCATTAACAGGCAAAAATTACTTACTCGAATAATTCCATGTTTCACAATCGCAATCCACTTAAATATGACCAATTGATCTCTATAACCCGAAGGTAAACCAACGCATGCGCTACAATTACAAAACGTGTTGAGAAAACTTCAACGGCCAAGCACGATATTTAAATGATACGAACTGTTCGTACTCTATCTCCATCAAACGAAAAGTAATTCAATTGAATGAAGTGAAAATCGATCTCAGAATGAATCTATTGATGAGAAATATATTTTGATTTCCTTCTCTTTCTAATCCACCGTAGGTGTGTCAGTAAATGGTTGAGTGATTTTTAGGAAAGTTGTAGATGGTTTGATGTGGATTCATTGCTTAAAAAAGCTACATCAGCATTGCAAATAGCGGATTAGCCTCATAAAGCTTCATTTTAAGGTGATAGGTACAACTTGAACCATGTTATTTATTTGTCTGAGAGATTAACATTCAATCAAACGAATAAGCTACAAGATTTGTCGCCAACTGGATGCTTTGTTTAGATTTATTTCGCATTTGTTAGGAAAAACAGAGCATTGGGGACTTATTTTTTCTTTAAGTGAATTCTTCACTTTGGAAAGGGAATAATTCGAACTTTCGTAGTGTTGTATTTTGGTTATTTCTTCATTCTCTTCTCACTCATTCTACTTTGAGTGAGGTAGGTAGGCAGTTAATTAATGTCCTACTGGAGCAACACAACTGGCTATTGGTGACAGTCCGGGATCAATCGCTAAGAGAAAGATCCGAGGTTAACATCATGTAATTTTGAAACACGGTTCAGATGACGATATTTTCAGTGAAAACAATCCAGATGAAAATTGAAGATATCACTTTCCCTACCCAATTGCTCTCGCATGCCTCTTACGAGGTTTCTTAAAATGTAGTTTATCGCCGATTTGGCAATGTTTAGCGTTTAATCTAGTTGCCTTTGACCAATCAACTATCTAATATCAATTCGGAATTCATTCTTTATAAATTTTACTGGTGACGTGCTGAAATCGTATCAAAACAAGAAAAGTAACGTTATATCCAAATACGCTCAGAAAATACTTTTCGCTTCAGAAACACTACCGCCACCTACATTTAACTTGACAGAAAATACCTCTCGTAATCCGAATCGCTATTCATGAGTGACTACTTTTTTTTACTCAGGAATTGACCCAAGATACATAGAAATACACACAAAATTTTTTCCAAAATTCGAGTTAGTCCATTTCCTACCTGGAGGATATAATTATGGAATTTGAAAACGCTAGCATTAATTAACGTGATATTGAATTTCGAAGTTAATAATCCGCATTGAAAATCCTTGTGTCATTTTTTATATACGTATTTTGTTCTTGATATACAAGGAAATTGTTAACTCTATGAAAAGAATTCAAATGAAATGCAATTAATTTTCAAAGTTAGCTTTCAATAAACTTCTGAATTCTGCAGATTTTTGGCATAAAGATATCAAATTGATTTAAAAAATTTGAAATGATAAAAAATAATTGCTGAGTGTTTGTTTTTCAAATCAAAATTATTAGGCAGATAATAAGCTTATCTCATTGATTTTGGGGCAAAATACTTTTGACTTATAAAATATAAAAATAATAAAATTTTTGTGCATGAGTGTTCCATTTATATTAAATTTTTTTTAAGATTAAAATTCTTTTTAACACAGAGATTGGGTACAATTGTGAGATCTATTTCCGATTTTAAGAATTATTCCACATTCACTAAACGTCCCCCCTACGTCCATGGTGAATTTGCAACAGATATTAAGCAATAATACATGGAAAACGCGTGTATACGTTGATTCACCTTTGATTCAACCACGATACAAACAACGGATGTACCAAATTCAGAAAAACGGGAATTTTTAAGCCTTTCAGAAAACAGAACCACACTCAACAAACCGAATTCAATTCATGCAAGCATAGAGAAACAAACAATTCCGACTGTTTCGTAAAACTGAAAGCGCTTTTCAGGCTTAATAAATGAAAAATGGGCGGCAGTAGGGTACGGAAACTCATAAAAGTTCGCAATCTTCATTGGAGGACGAACACAGACGCTAATATAGATCATTACGTCAAGGATAAATCTGTAATGAATGTTTTGCATTGTACTGCATTGGTGAGGACGTTCTGCTGTGTAAAAAAACCCGAGCGTTATTTAAAGTTATTGAAGGACGCGGGTTCGTTTTTGAATGGAAATGAGGTGACCGAAGTTTATCTGGATTGCTGAAGTAGCATAGTGGTAGGTAATTGAATTTACGTCGCACTTCAGCAACACATCGGGTTATTGTCCGGGATCAGTCCCTAAGGAAAAGATCCGAGGACAACACCTTGTAATTTTGAACCATGTTCAGATGTAGCATAGTGACATAAAACATGGCTGTATCTGATGATGAAGGAGAATCTTATGTTTCTAGAGATGATTTTTATGGCTTTATTTTAAAATTAGATTCATTTCGACTTTTAGAATTGTACATTTTTTTATGAGATGACATACAAAGCTTATCATTCTAAGCATAACGATCAATCATGTAAAGAAAAGGTAGGAATAAAACAGTGCTGTCAGACAAAATGAGCTGTCAATAACAGTTTTTAAGTTGGTAATTAGTGTTCTCAACTAATGAGATGAGTAAGTGATGACACACTTCCTCATCACGTTGGACCTAGACTAAGACATAAAGGGAAGGAGCTGTGGTTTATGATTAGTTTTGATTGGAGATTTCTTCAATTCTTAATAAAAATCCAACGAGTAATTTATGTAAACAACTGGTATAATTTACATTTAAGATTGAAAGTTAACTGATTAGTAGGACTTGTGGTTTACTTAGCTGTTCTTTCTTATCCCAGTGTAAAAAATACTGTCATTGAGTCTACAAAAAAAGTTTTTGGCCAATGGCAGATGGGTCCTTAAAAATGTCTTCATGTATGGCTCCAATGCACTTCAATGTGTTAGGGAGAGGGTGGTAATAAGCCGCACTTTATACAGGTGGGAAAGGATTTCTGGCCATCAATGAATATCATCTTTTTCAAATGGCCAGATCGGAGCCTGGAAAGCATACATAAAGTTTCCCGGGGCAAATTTAAGGCAAGCAGCTCTCCTGGTGTTCCTCTGAGATACCAGTAATGAAAAGGTACTTAGTTGTTAGTATTTTTATTACAGGGGGACTTAGCTGTTAAAGTCAAAGTGTAACAGCAATCACTTATAATGTGTTAATCACTAATACAGAAAGTTTCCCGGGGCAAATTTAAGGCAAGCAGCTCTCCTGGTGTTAGTATCTTTATTACAGGGGGACTTAGCTGTTAAAGTCAAAGTGTAACAGCAATCACTTATAATGTGTTAATCACTAATAATGCCTGGAAAGCATACAGAAAGTTTCCCGGGGCAAATTTAAGGCAAGCAGCTCTCCTGGTGTTAGTATCTTTATTACAGGGGGACTTAGCTGTTAAAGTCAAAGTGTAACAGCAATCACTTATAATGTGTTAATCACTAATAATGCCTGGAAAGCATACAGAAAGTTTCCCGGGGCAAATTTAAGGCAAGCAGCTCTCCTGGTGTTCCTCTGAGGGTACCAGTAATGAAAAGGTACTTAGTTGTTAGTATCTTTATTACATGGGGACTTAGCTGTTAAAGTCAAAGTGTAACAGCAATCACTTATAATGTAGAATATTTTATTCTGATATTTGACTGGATGAGAAAATACATTATTTTGGAAATTGTGTTTCTTCCAAAGAAATAACAATTTAACCTGGAATGTACTGAAAAATAAAGTAACTGAACCTAAATATCCAGTCCCATTTAAAAACTCACATCATTTGCCCTCTCAAACTCTTTGTATACGAAGATTTAAAAAATGTCTTTAGCTCAAAATCCAGGAACGTTAAATTTTAAGCTTATTTGTTATCACATTAATTGAACGTGCAGGTTTCTTATTTTTTTTGTTTGGACGATTGAAAATTGTTTTCAAATTCCATACGTTGTTACTGGTCAACAAACTTTCTTCCAATCTGCTTTTTCTTTCATTACAGTATGAATAATGTCCAAATAGGAATATGACCCTAATCGTACAACGAACCATTCCGAAAAACAAAACACTGTTGCAACAGATTGTGAGAAACGTTTTGATAATTCCAATTGAAATTTTAAAATTGATATGGAAAACTGGGGAAACAGCCCAAAATTCTTCGACCAGCTTCCTCATTAAATTCCTTTTCTTTCTCTATTTGTTTCAGAAACTAATTTCATATTCAGATCATAATTTCTCCATTACAATGGCATCAGTGAAAAGAGTTAAGAGATCAACTTCACAATCAAGAAAAGGACGAAAAAAAGAACAGATTCTACAAACAAGGAACAAATCGACGAACCTACGCAAAAGAAGAGTTAATCAAGCGTCCCATTTCGATCCTAAATCTTGTTCTCGAATTGAATTAAATCGGTAGTCAATGGCATTGTGAGAAATATGAAGAATTTGTATTCATTGTTTGTCGCAGACATTTTGTAGTTTTAATGGAGTTCATTGTTTTGGATCGAAGTTGCTGTGATTGTTGGATGTTGAATTACCAGTATGCAAAGTGAATAAAAAATGAGGTTTTAGAGAAATTTGTATTCCTATTGTACAAATCAATTCCAGTATTTACTTCTTTGATCTGAAACATATCTCGCCCCAATCATGGCAAAAGCGATGTTTTAATCTAACAACCGTCACATAAAAATATGAAATTTTATAACGAATGTAAAATATAAGCATTAATTGACTTATTTTGTCAAAAACTACTCTTCTCCAACTCAAGCAAACTAACATATTCGAGACAAGTTTTCTCAAATTGATTGCACAAGATTTAAAAAATAATTGATGATAAATTAGCTATATATAATGATTTATGAATCCAAAAACTGTGTTATTAAAAAAAAAACTTTTTTTCTTGAATATCTTTGCTTTTACTTTGATGTTTTCTTCTTTCCTATTCTAGAAAATAAATATTTTTGTGGTTCATTTAGATATGCTACCTTTATTTAGTTTCTAGTACTTTCGCAGTTTTAGGCACTAGATATGCCAATTGCATTATTTCACTTCCTTAACCTTTGCAACAATAAAAGAATTAAAGGAAGTATATAAATAAAATGTGCATAATAACATTTCAGAAACTTTACTATATTATCTTATAAAGGATTCCAAAACTCCATGAATCCATGAAACATTTTAGACCTGGAGTGACTGTCGAAAAACACATCAGTAATATAACTCTTTTTATAAAATGTTTACATATACCGAATATCTTAAATTCCAAAAATATTCTTTTCAAAACTTTCGCATTACTAGACCGGCAAAATATCCTCAGAACTTCTATCAGGTAAGTGGACAAAGCCAAGTTTTCTGATAAACGGGAAGAGTATTAAATTATTCGATAACAATTCGATTAGGTTCTTAAGTAGTTAACATACACTTTGTAACAAACCTAGAACTAGAACAAGCGAAGATTGTTAAATTAAGAACAATTATCACTCACCATGATTTAACGCAGACACAGCAATCCTTCTCGTACTTCATTTTCCCTTCTGCCATTGATCTTGCCACGGTGTCAAAAGTGAGTAATGTTACTTTTGTCTCCAGCGGCATAAATGAAACCACGAAAGATTCACCCACTCTTCACTTGGGAATTATGTTGCAAGAACTTAGCAACAAGCACATGATACATCTGCCACAACTGCATCGATTTCGAAACTATCAAAAAACGTTTGAAGGCGTACCGGAAGGCCAATCCGTTTGCAACAGTTTGCCACCGACTTCTGACACAAAAATGCATTGTGTCCACTCTGCGGCATTTAGCTGATCTTGAAACACGGCGGCGCATACAATTCAATAGAAATTAACGATCGTTTTCCAGATGGTAATCTTCACTGTCACAGTAAGATTTGAAGCGGGTTGACCCCTTTTAGGTACAATAAGCGCGACACAATTGGTGATGCGATTAGTGATAAGACAGCGACTTCTTACAACATGTTGTTTACGCCGTTGATGTCTTTTTCCATTAATCGCGAAGGTGATGAGGATAATGTGATATCAATATGGAGATGCCAGGAGCGATTAACACCGGAAAATCATATTACCCAAGTTAAAATGGGATGTTCTGTCTGAATCGTTACAAGATTTTTGACCCTTGCTTACATGTTGGGAAATATCTGTTGCAAATATTTAATTTGTTACGAGTCAAGATATAGTATCTACTATTGTGAATTTCTTTCGACACAGCAGTAACACATATAAACGATTCACAAATAGAAGCCATTAACCCCCTAGAGATTTATGCGATAATCCTCAAATATTATAGAAAATCCCAAGTTTTATGAATGGACAACAGTAAATAAGTGTACTACCAAAAGGTTTGATTTTGTTATTACTTTTACTTTTGGTACTTTATTTCTATATTACTTTTATTTCTAATCTACATATACAACAAAAGTGGAATTTGTTTAAACCTCCAAGTGCTTTCGACGAAATATCTCGTCCATCAAGATCTGACCAATTTTGCTAATGACGATATACCTCGTTATTAAGATATTACAGCTTTTTTATGATGATGAGATTAAAATCTGGTTAATTTTCTTCTAATGCCGAGATATCTCGTCCATCAAGATCTGGTCAGTTTTCTTCTAATGATGAGATTTATAGTCGAGACAACCACTAGAAAGGTTAAGGGCAACATTCTTTCTCAGAAATCTGTATAAGCACGCCATTTGTTGCAAAAGGCCACGTGATAGTAAGGGTTTCCGAATAGGCAGATAGGTCACATGACATTTGGTAACACTATTACTTTTTAGAACTGAGACTTTCTTTACAGCTGTATTGCTCGATAAAGGTGTTTAACTATGGAGAAGGGTTTCATGAGTCAAGATTCCGCAAAAGGTCCAGTATATACTTTTATAATATAATATACAACACGTACCACATAGACGCATTGTAAAGTAGCCACAATAGGAGCCCTCGACACAAAATATCCAGAATACTTCAGGGGGAATAAAATTATTTTTACAGTTTAATTAAGTTTGTATGTGCGTGTTTGTAACCATAACGCTATTGCACAGAAGACGTGTGGAGGATAAATAACCCATTATTCCAAGTTAATAATGAATAAGATTATGAGATCATATATTTTCCCTCTCTTTTTAATACAAAAATATATACGTTTCAGAAGTCTACATCAAATCTAATAAATCTATCATGATTTTATTACAGCTTCTATGTCTGTAAATTAGTGATGAAAATATTTGATCAAATAATGATCCCACGCTTATGCCCGTGGAATTTAATCCTTATTGTATGAACCATAATTTTGTTAAGCAGAACTTGAAGGAACTTGTAAATATAGATGCACAACTTTATGAGTGCTGTGGGCCGGATTGTGAAGAAAGTGGGCCACATGTATTAGTTTGAAGAAAAGAAAAGGTGTCGAGTAGGTTGAAACTGTCAATACTAATTCACTTTTAGGAGGACTTATTATTAGATATCAAATGTGACGCGTTACACCTTCTTTCTGCTATCGTGTCAATAAGAATTTGCTCGTTCTTTTAAATCGGCCAAGAATTTTGACTGATTTTGGTGCATACTTGAAAAAATTTGCTCACACACAAATAAGTTTCCAAAGCCGGTTAACATTTTTTGGGCAGACGCTACAAAATTTTTAACTTGCCCTATCCCACACTTTTAAAGAAATCAATTAATTAAATTCTTAAAATTTTGACCTATAATCATTGAAAATTGGAAATCAATCTTCTCCAGCTGGAAGTCGGTGCATACCTGATCCAACGCTGGTCCCTAGTTCTTTTAGGTAGTAGTTAGGTAGTTAATTAATATCGCTGTGGAGCAACACTTCGGGCTATTGACGACAGTCCGGGATCAACCTCGAAGGGAAATATCCCAGGACAACGTCTCAGAAAATTTAGACCACTAAATTTTTTAAATACTCTTATCTCTCCGTGAAGGTCTTTCATCTATTGAGAATGGACTACGTTAAAGAATTTAATTTTGATTTCTTAAAAAATTTAAACCACTAAGTTTTTAAGAAATCGATTAAGATTAAAATTAAATTATTTAAAGTAGTCCACTGTCAATAGATGAAAGACTTTCGCGGAGAGTATGTTTTCCATTCCTAGTTTATACCATTTATATCTCAGTAGTAAGTATGAAAAACCTCGTTCTTTTACCGAGTTAGTAAATATAAAACATTTCTTCTTAAAGAGAAAAATTTAATTCACTAGTTTTTGTTTTTGCATGAACAGAGTGACGTTATTTTGTGAATAAATCGAAACCAAATTAAGAGAATCTTATCTATTTGATATTTTTCTTTATTGGTACTATTTAGGAATCACAAACCATATACAGAATTCAAAAATATCTTCACGAATAATTTTCCTCGTATTAAATAAAATATGTTTCTTATGCAAAACTCAAAAACTTTTTCTCTTCTCATATAACCCAAAATCACTGCTCTCAAATTTATATAATCGTAGACGAAATCACGAATTTCTGAATAAACATCTTGATGTGTTTTCGTGTGTGATGTTGAAAGCACAAATACACTTATCTCAGAAAGTTTTACAGTCCAGTTGAAGAACGGATCGTGAGTAAGAAGAGAAAAATGAAACATCCCTTAGGCATTCGAGGTTGCTCTGAAAACATCGTTACCCTTTCACATTGTTCACGGTAAAACTGATCGAATTAAAAAATACCAAAACTAAACACAATTGAGTACTTGATCATAGTCATGACGGGAATATTAACTCACAGGAACGTCATGAATGGCTGAAAATGCAAATAACTACAGGAACCAATTGGGTTTTAAAACATTGAATGATATCCAAAAAAAAGCACAAAAACTGACTTTTAGAGGAAATTTAAATGATAAAATTTCCATTTGTTTTGTTAATTATTTGTTTTTGAATCAGCAGTTAAAAGTTTCAAATTGGTTGTAAATTGCATAAGAATAATTTGAACAGCTGTTGTGACTTAGATTGAAGAATAAAATGCATTTTAGAGTGTGCTTTGTCTTGAAATTTCTTTTGTTTGTCTTTTGCTTTTTCGCACAAAAGGAGTACATTAAATGGACATAGCATGACTTTGAAAAAATTTCCAGAAGATTCCAAAATGAAGTATTTTTATTTGCCTTGTTTTAGTTACTCGCATTGCGTTAAGCAACAAAAACATTGCAGTAGAAAATTTTAAATTAGGTAATGGAGAAATTAGAAATAGAATTTAAAAAATAAAGAAAATTAGTGCAAGCATTTTTCTACTGTTAGAACAAGAAATTTTAAACATAAGAGCGAACTTTTAATGTACGAGAAGATTTTTCTGTAAAACTAAATGGGCAGGGGCGCAAGTGTTTGGGTAAGCTCTTTCGTAACTTGAGGCGTAATTTAGCATGTTAGTCGAATGAAATTTCAGTTACAATTCGACTAACAATATAAATAAATTCAGCGTGTTAAAAAATATCACCAAACATCACTAAAACGGCGATAAATCCAACATAGCTCTTAACCGGAAATACTTTTTCCTCACCGGTAGTTTGTTTATGTTTTATACTAAAAATCACTCACATAAGTTTGAGGTAAGTAGTACAATTTATATGTCGCACTGGAGCAACACAACGGATTATTGGCGACGGTCCTGGATCAATCCCGAAGTGAAAGATCCGAGGACAACACCCCGTAATTTTGAACCACGGTCAAATGACGAGGTCAACACCTGAGCTAGCACTCCACTCTCCAAATAAACAGCAAAGGGAACACAAAGTAGAAAAACTGGAATTGTTCGAAATATCAACTCATTATTCGATTAATTATATTCGATTGATGCCAATCAAATGCTATTGTCAGGTTACAAGGTTTCAGCGAGAAATAAACACGCAATTATACACCCAGCATTCACTTAGGAAGTTTATTGACACGATAGCGGAAAAGCAAGTGCCTACGAATTGGGGACAATTTCGATGTAAGCTTTAATTATTTTCTCATTCATGTAATGAAAGAAAGAGGTACTTGATAAAAAAGAGTTCCCATTAAATCTCGGAACTAACACTTTATAACTAGATACTACAAACACAGAAATTTGAGTGCATTGATTTGAACTTTAATTTGCCATATTAATGAACACACTAGGTTACAGCCAGAGCGACAAATTTAATAGGGGCTAATTTTATGATTTTTGGCTGAACTTCTACCTTAAAATAATTAAATTTGAATTTATTTAAACTTTAAAATAAATTAAAATACTACTAATAACTTTAAATACTTAAAAATTTACTAATCACTGGTATAATATATGTACACGGTTGAATCAAGACCGTAATACTTATCAATCAGTTTAAAATTAAAATTTCGGCAATAAGGGGTTACAAGTTGTAAATTAGCCTACGGGTGGAAAAAAAATAAGTTAATTATTCCTATAGCTTTGGTTATATTTTCTTAAAAGAATCTGCTTTTCAAGCTCAGGTTATTTTGCTGTGTTGTAATGTGGAAAGTTTAAAAATTCCGCTAGCCTTTCGTGAAAATACTTTCTGTCCGTCACTTACATGTCTTGTTATAAGTAATGAAAAAATAGTTTTTAGCTGATCGGGTTTTACGGTGCAAAGGTAGTGTTTGACCAAGCTGCGCCTAACACAAGATAGAAGACATCTAGTAATGGACAAACATAACGTTTTACTGACAGAAGTCCGAATTACACCCAAAGTAAGTTACAGAAATCGAACCTGTGCCGCCTACAACTCGCAGGTTACTAGCGAAGAGGGAAAACTCATTGAGCCACGATGGTCCCGAAAAACTGTCTTGTGTCTAGATGAACTTATGTAGCCAATTAACCCTTTCAGGATGATGGGACGTCTGCCATCCCACACCTCCCAAAAAGGGTTAAGGCTAGACAAATAAATATTCCAGATGTATTAAGATGGCTGTGAGTTATATAAGTATTCTCTCATTTGATATTCGGATGTCAGGGAATGTCTAGGTGGGTGGTTAGAAATAGTGCCCCCTTTCCTTAAAAACTTTATTCGAGTTGTAGGCGGCGCAGGTTCGATTCCTGCCAGGTGCACTCCTCCCTGGGTGTATTTCTGTCTTCTGTGTCAGTAAAGCTTTCACTGTGTGTGTCAATTACTTGATATTGTATGTCTTGTGTCAATTACTTGATAATGTATTGTGTCTGGCGCAGCATGGTTAAATATGGCCCTTGCACCATAAAACCCAAAACCAACCAACCTTAAAAACTTTTATAAATTTTTTAATTAATTAATTTAATTGTTGTTTTAATTGTTACATACATTCTTTTTTAAAGACTAAGAGAAAAATAATTTACAGTTTCTGGTAGGTTAATTAATTAACGTCTTTCTGGAGCAACACAACGGGCTATTGGTGACGGTCCGGGATCAATACCGAAGGGGAAGAATCTAGGACAACTCCCAATTTCGAACCGCGGTCAGATATACGAGAACACCTGAGCTGGCACCCCAATCTCCAAGCTTCCACATCACGCCAATATGAGGACATTTGTGGCCACGACAGATATAACGTGCACCAGCCCCCTGTACACAACGGTCTTTGGCTGGACCTAGTTTCGAACTCGCAACCCTCCGGTTGCTAATCCGTTGCTCTTCCAACTGGGCTACCGCGGCCCCTACAGTTTCTGGTAATGGGACGTTAAAGTCGATACAAAAAGCTAATCCATTTTGTTATGTAGGAGGTAAGAAAATTTTGCGAAATGAATCGAAATGATTTCGCCATTCAGATATGTAACTACATCTATATAAGGAGATGGTTCAAAGGGTTGAGTAATCATGTTCTTAATGATTGAAAGCTTATACAATGGAAAGTTGTGTGTGTATGCATAACTGAATATATATTATAACATGCACACTATCTCCAAGAAAGCCTGAGGGTGAAACTGGTCACCCCATTGCTATTGGGTCAACGCGATAATAAATAAGGAGGATGGGATATCACAAAAGAAGAGTATAATCTCGTATAATTGGATGTGTGAAGCTAGAGGACTTCTGGATCTACTGTCTATGTATGCATATATTTTTCGCCTACGTAAAATTAGATTGTAGATCCTTTAGTATCTAACTACTGGCACTTGTAGAATGCATTTCAATGCGAAACAGGTTATCTTATTTTGCCTCCGCTACTATACCCATGAAGTATTATTCTTTAACGTATCATTACTATTTACAATTTTAGCTAATATTTTTGTACTTATCTACTCGTATTTAGAATTTATTTAAAGACAATTGGTACTCAGATTTATAATCATTTTATAATTATTTTATTAAATTGATTTTATACTTTATATAGCCGCCAAATTGTATAGTGGTCACAGCGTTTGTTTACCACTCAGGGGGCAATGGTAGCCAGCTTGGTAGAGTCGCGGATTAGCAACCGGAAGGTTACAAGTTCAAAACACAATCCAACCAAAGACCGACGTGGGCGCTGGTGCACGATAAATCAGTCGTGGCTTCATATGTCCTCTCGTTGGCGTGGTGTGGAAGTTTGGAGTTTAGGGTGCCGGCTCACAGTGTCGACTTCGACGCGTCTGACGTCGATCAAAATTACGAGGTGTTGTCCTTGGATCTTTTCCTTTGGGATTGATCCTAGACCGTAAATTCAATTACCTATCAGCCGTCCAGTACGTTCTGGGCTCGAATCCCAAATTTTAAGTGCATGGATGTTGGTGATTGTCTCTGATAGGTAGGAAGTTGAATTTACGTTGCATAGAAGCAAAGCAAAGGGCTATTGGCGACGTAATTTGGAACCACGGTCAGAAGTTGAGGTCAGCACACGAACTGTGGCACCCCACTCTCCAAACTTCCACACCACGACACCATGAGGAGATTTGAGGCCACGACAAATTTAACGAGCACCAGTCCCCACGTACACGACGATGTTTGACTGGAACCAGTCTCGAACTTGCAACCCTCCGGTATCTAATCCCCGACTCTTCCAAGTGGGATACCTTAATTTGAAATAGAAACTGCATCATGGAATGACTAAAAACCTAGCAACAAATCATAACAAAAGGTATGTTTTATTATTGTATAAATATATAAAATAATTTTTTAATGCTCGAACAGTGATCTCTTTGTCCCTACTAAGGCCAAATTGGTTGCTATTTATTGAGGAACACCCCATTATTCCTAAGCTACTGAGGAGCTACCGTTATTCCTAAAAGAGACAATCACTAACAACTGTGAGCTTACGAACCGAGATTCGAATCCGGAATCTACTGCTTGGCAGACAAACTCTATGATTACTATACCAGTTAGGTGGGTAAAAAGCTATCCTATCATTGTAAGTTTGCATTATTCATATATTCCTATTAGACTAACTCATTTTATGATTAACATATATAAAAAAACGTTAAAACTTTTATATAAACTTCCGTACAATAATAAGTTTCACTTCATCTTTATAGCTTTGGAAGTTGTCTTACAAGTATTTACTAACAAAAATTCGATAAATAAGAAGTCAGACCTTTGTTTTACCGTAGTAACGCACATTAATTAGAATGTTAACTATATTAAAAAAAATAGAACGGTTTCTTTAAAATGCTTTCTAAATTTCATTACTTTCTTATCTCGGCTTAGAAATGTGGATGCCGTACGGGCGGAAAAAAGGAGAAATATTTATAAAAAAAATTAGTTAATCAGCACACACAAAGTTCACAGTCCGAAATACTGTTATTTTAATAATTTAATTGAAACGAATCGATAAAATCATTTGCATTGTTGTTCAGCACGGGGAATGAAATGAAATATAAAACATAAATCCTAAATACGGAAATTATTCACTTACCTCTGACATAGTTCTTTTAATTTCCAACCCTTCATTTTAACTCGGTGCTTAGGACGACAAAATAACAAACAAATTAACAAAATTTCACTTTTTCACGAGAAACGAAATGTATTATTGAGAATGCCTCCAAAGTCGGCCACTATCGAGGGCACGCATTTCAATCACTGCTCAGATCTGAATAAATGAATTAGTGGACGTGGTCAGCGGGTAACGCGAACGGACTGTCCCGCGTTTTAATGTGTTGTGGCCGCTGATTAGAGAACGTGCTTTACGGTTTCTCCACGCGATTGACCGCTGTAACGGGACTTGGCGAAACAGGTTTGCCCCGATGGGGAGATTTCATTTCCTTCGCCAAAGTCGGTCGCCAAGATTAATTTCTTTTCCTTATTGTCTTTACTAATTGTTTTGCTGAACTATTCGAGTCTTACTGTTCAAAATCAGGTTCTATTTTGGACTTTTATCTTGGGATCTGTAAAAAAAACCTTTTTCACAATAGAAGTCCTTGAAGGGAATCTATCTACAATAGCTTCCATAATGTGTTATATAATTTTGAGCTTAAATTTTTGTAAAGTACCCAAGCCTTAGTATATTAAATCAGATATTCTAATTCAGACTTTTATCCCGGCATCTGGAAAAACTGTTTTACAGTACAAATCTTTGCAGTAAATCTATCCACGTAGGTTGAAATTGGAAAAGGAATGGTTTCCAAAGTGTACTATAAATTTTTGAGATACCCAAATCTTTAAATTTACATGCATTTTTAATTGAAAATTTTTGATTTTTCAATTAATTAAAAAAATGTTTAATCTTAAATTTTATATTTTAGGAAAAGATTTAAATTAAAAATTTAATTATTTATTTTTAATTATATTGATGGGATTGTAGGCTGGATAGTACTAATAGAAGAGCCGATTAGAATCTCGGGCCATTTTTAGTGACAGGAAGGTAACACAATTTGTAAAATTTTGTGTTCTCTTTATTTGTTATACAGCTGGTGATAGTTTTCTAAAATAATGCATGATTGTTTTTAATATGATGAATCTATGTTATGCCGGAAAGAGTCTAAAAATACCAGATGGAAAGAATGTCTTTATTGTTTGTTAAATTATAAATTTTGCAAATTTTCTGATTATGAATCTTCTTAAGCATGATTCACCTATACAGCTCCTAAAATGTGAATCAATGTGGAATTTTCTACACCTTCCAAACAACTAGTCAACCCATGGTTGAGAATATTTTCCTAGGTTTTATTTTTCTGAATTGAAAAATTTATGGAATTAGCTTAACACAGCTTTTTAAATCAAACATGAATCAAAATTGATAATAAATGATATTATTTTGTAGAATTCTTGACGCTGACAATAATTCCATTCAGAAAATAAGACTTGGAAAAACTAGCTGTTATTTGAGAGAGAAAGAGAGAGGATTGGAAGATAAGAACAGCTAGAGGAAATCTGCAATAATGCATGTATATAAGGGGATTAAAAACTACAATCAAATAGTGGAAACTTTACTACAAGACAGCATAATTTTAAGCATGTCCAAAACGGATAGTAGGTGGTCGTGACAGAAACAAACCTTAATGAAAAAATGATTTGCGAATAATTCTAAAGTCAAAATTTCTCTTTTCTCCTTCAGGAACTTTACTGTTTCAAATATAAGTAACCGGTACATTGACTAAGTGACATCGAAATTTATTACAAAGGTGACTTTTCGTTTATTTCGAAAGGTTTGAATTTCCTTGAGTCTCTGCAACAGCAAGTAGAAAGGTGTAAACTGTTAAGGAGAAAGGATTCTGCATTTGTGACATCACAACATGGCAACCTTGAATTGTGACATCTGTCTAGAGCAGAAATATGCTTGAAGAATGTTTAATAAGTTCCAAGTTTTTTTTTTATTTCATTCATCTTAAAACAAAAAAGTGAATAGCAATTCGAATAAATCTCACAAGAATGCTTGTAAAAGGCTGAAAAGAAAACAGCTCTTTATATAAAGCACAAAAATATATGAAGATTTCTGAAAATTCTATGAAGGGTTTCAATACTTGAATAATCAATTGATGGGACAAAAGCAAAGTATTGGTTTTGTAGTCATATCATGAACATTTGGTTTATTCATAACTCAAACTGTCTCTCTTTGAACATACAAGTTAGATATGAAATATATAGACTATAAAATTATGAATTTTACTTTTATGATTAAGATAACTGCATAAATTTAATACCAAAGATAAGATAGAAGAAATTTTTCTATAAGTAAGCAAGGACAATTTAATAAATCTCAAAAGTTTCTTATGTACTACTATATACGTAGTTTCTTTAACAATAATTTCAGATTTCATTAATGAAATCATAATTTTCTTTGTATCTGAATGAAATTTTTTGCCTCGTCGATGAGATAAATCTCAAAAGTGAAACCTACTCTTGAATCTCGAAACCTGTTTACAGATTTAACATTAAATATTTTGTTTATGTAAACAAAATTACACTGCAAAGAATGACAATAGCCCTTCAAATAATATGAAATATAATAAAAAGAATAATTCACACCATTACACTGCTGTGTAGTGTTAAATAAAATGTTAAAATGTTAAATAAAATGTTAAACAATAATATTTTTATAAAAAGGTATAACTAAGGACGCACTAACTAATCTTAAAAGGCAGTTAGTAAGAGTTTAATTATGATTTTTTCACCCGAAGAACTAAAGTACTAAAATTATACATACAGATGTCGTCTTATATTTTGGTATAACAGCATTTTAACTCTAAGACATCAAGCTGTTTTAAAAAGCTGAAAACATGTAGAACGAATACGTTAAACGAATATTATTGTTAACAAAGCACTTTAAGGAAATTTAATGTAGATTTTGCATTCAACATCATTAAAGTATATTACTATTTTGAAGAGGATGCATTTAAAAGAAAAAAACAAAGAAAAATTTAAATTATCTCAAATATGAGTTATTCGCACCAAAGGCAGAATATATCCACGCTCGTAAAGTATTTTTTATCTTAATGTAATAAAACTTTTTCAGGTATTAAAAACCTGTTTTAATGAACGTAAATGAATAAAAATAAAATTATGATAATCAAATTGTTTGTTTCTAGAATACATTTCAGAAACAGCTTAAATGAAATTTTTTTTTATTATTATGCCTTCTTTTACTTTAAAGCAGGATTTCATTAATACGTACCGTTCTTGGTGCGTAGAAGCTGAAGACCAAACTTTTATGAAATAAAATCATCAAAAACAAAATTCAGAGTTTGTTTCTCAAATGATAACATCACCAATAAGGATCTTTCGAATTGGGATAATTCTATGAAAATTTCCGTTTTTGTGGTCTTATGAAATGCCAATGCATATGTAGTCCTAATTTAAAAGGATGACACAAGATTACTCATCCTCATCTATATTATATCTATAGTATAGATCCCTTTTACGCCTCTTACATGCGACGAATCTTAACAAGTGAGGTATCAAAGAAAGAGAATTTCCCGGAGCACTGACATCCGTTCTATTTCTCCAAGGTGTGCAGAGGGGGGCTAAAAACAATTCGAAATCCCCGTAGGAATAACATTGAGTGTAAAACGATTGCGGTACGCAACTTTGTTTGTTTTACAGTATTGATGGAAAAACAACTTTTCCAATAAAATTGTTTTACCAGTATTATACGGAAAACAATTTTTTTCATCATCTATATTATTTCTATAGTATAGATCCCTTTTACGCCTCTTACACGCGACGAATTATTCATTTATGTATTGAACTGGTTATTAAAACAATTCGAAATCCCCGTAGGAATAACATTGAGTGTAAAACGATTGCGGTACGCAACTATGTTTTACCAGTATTGATGGAAAAACAACTTTTCCAATAAAATTGTTTTACCAGTATTACTCGGAAAACAATTTTTTTCATCATCTATATTATTTCTATAGTATAGATCCCTTTTACGCCTCTTACACGCGACGAATTATTCATTTATGTATTGAACTGGTTATTAAAACAATTCGAAATCCCCGTAGGAATAACATTGAGTGTAAAACGATTGTGGTACGCAACTATGTTTTACCAGTATTGATGGAAAAACAACTTTTCCAATAAAATTGTTTTCCTAGTATTACTCGGAAAACAATTTTTTTCATCATCTATATTATTTCTATAGTATAGATCCCTTTTACGCCTCTTACACGTGACGAATAATTCATTTATGTATTGAACTGGTTATTCGTGTCATTCCATAATATCAATAATTTATGAATGTGTGATTTGATGATATGAGGATATTAAACGACGCATGTTCCACGCGAGGTTAAGATTTGAAAAAAAAATTAAAAATATACAACTTAACAATTTTTGTGAATTCTAGAGAGTTAAGATAACCTTATAGGCCTTTTGGTGGAAGAATTACGTGCTTTACACAAATGGTTGGAACAACGCTAACAGTGATCTCAAGGAGGAAGTGTTGTAAATAGTGATTGAATAAACTTTTTTGATATTTTGGATATAAAAAAATTCGCTTATATCTTTCACCCTTACAACGGATAGAGTTGGGGGGTGGAATTGCTCATGCGAGAATTCTCGCGCGGGCACTCTAGTATTATATAAAAGGACTTTAGAATTCGATTAGATAATGTATTTTCCCATGATGTGTTATGAGTAAGCATTCATAATTGCGTGTATGACAAAATAGAGACATCTTTCAACACATAAACTAATTATAAAATTGACATAAATATATATTTATTCACTTTTTATAAAATTTATCATTATTATTTATTTCAATCTGTTTTTCAGTCACACGCCAATGCTATTTTAAAATTTTAATAAAAATTTATCGATCATCAGATGAAGGCAAGCGGAGCAGTTCAATTTAAGACTCGGGCAGTTTGAAGACGATCTAAAAGAAATTTGCATACAAAATACATGAGGAATAATAAATAGACATACCTCACCTGCAAATAAATACAACTCAAACTGGTAATTTTTATCTTTTTAAGTAAAAATCAATTCTACTAAACTCGAACAAACTATGAAAATCTAGGTCAGGCAAGACAAGGTAAGGTAGTTAATTAACGTAGCAACACATTGGAGCAACACAACGGGCTATTGGCGACAGTCCGGGAACAATTCCGAAGGGAAAGATCCGAGGACAGCACCACGTAATTTTGAACCAAGGTCAGATGACGAGGTAACATCTGAGCTGACACCCCTCTCTCCAAACTTCCACACCACGGAAATCTAGGTCAGAAAATATATTCTAAAATACTTAGAGATAAAACGGAAGTCTTCAAATTCAGAAGTAAAATATGCAAACGATTTTCGATGTTTCGACATTCATTAAAATTCACTTATTTGAGTTGTTATTTCTTGACAAGTTCGATACGTCTGTATTTGAAGAATAAGTACATAAACTTTGTAAATCAACACTTATCAATCAAATCATAAAAAATTTGATGATGCACCAACTGACTAAATTGTATTTATTTGGGTCTAGCCAAAAGGCATTAAATCCAAGTTTGACCTTTTTGAATTGACGATTGTTAAATGCTGTGAATGGAAGGCTTTTTCTATAAAGCTAAATGTAGATGGTGCTAGTGATTTTCTGGTAGATATGTTTCATGAACGAATTCCGAATTGTAGTAAAGGATGCAACTAGATTTCTGTAGGAAGGCTAGAGTAGGGATATTTTTCAGAAATGCCTAGTTGGTGCCATAATAAGCCACTTTTAACTTGGGCGGACATCTGCCAACCTGGACGTTTTTAGGCTATGAAGTCATTCAAAAGGTGGCAGCTCGATCAGTAAACAACTCTATTTCTGTTAATAATTGACCGATTTTCATGAAACCTTTCAGAAAAGCTTAGCAGAGACCTTACTAAGCATTTTTGGCGTGAGCGGGCAATGACCATAAGATATATTTTGCGATTGTGTCTTCAAAGATGGTGGCTGCTTAGTCAGAAACTTGTCAAACCTCTATTAATATTGGTCTTGATTTCCATGGAAGTTGTCAATATGTTCTGTTTATAAGGGAAAAGCAAGAACTTGATTATTGTTTTGGAATTTTATTTACAATTGTTCTTTCTTATCATTTTCTTTACAATCAAATGTTTGTTGACATTTTGCAATAAAGAAAATTATATTATATTGTCCCAAAATAAATATTTACAAAATGTCATCATCTTATAGACATGTTAGAGTAACATCAAAAATAATTTCTGTTAAGTTCTGTCCGACCTCTTCACATCTCTACACTATCAAGAAAAGCAACAAGTAACCCCATTTATCCCAACTAATTCACTAGGATTTTGAATATGTTACACACATTTTACACAAATATGACCATAACAAAGTGATTGGGAAACAAAAAATCTAAGGTACAAATAAACCCCTTTTCTTTCATTTGAATACCAAATTAACAAAATAAGTCTTTACACTAGAAATTCCCAATTTGAATCTGATATTTTACAACATTAGGTACAATATGATGACTCAACTAACTATTGACTCAGTATGCACGTTTTTACTGGCTTTACGAGATATCAGATACTTTAAGCCTCCTAGTGGTTTCGACGAGATATCAGATACTTTAAGCCTCCTAGTGGTTTCGACGAGATATCTCGTCCATCAAGATCTGACCAATTTTGCTAATGACGAGATATCTCAGCACCAAGATAGTGACGATTTTTTTATTAGGACGAGATCAAGATCTGGTCAATTTTCTTCTAATAGTGAGAGACGACGAGATTTAATGGACGAGATACCTAGTTCATCAAGTCTCGTCGTCTCTCTTTGATGGACGAGATACCTAGTCCATCAAAATCTGCTGTTTTGTTAATGACGAGGTAAGTCGTCGAGACAACCACAACCAGGAGGTTTAACAATCTTTAGCTCTAAACACAAACTTCAGAGACATTGCCTTCTTGACTAGCACTATAACATTCGCCAAAGACGAAATTCTACGCAGCTGTTTTAAAAAGGGCACTTTTATCTTTCCAGGTGACCCACGGCAAACACGTGTTTTAACACACTCCCGTCCACAAGACAAAACAAAAGCAATTACAAAACTGCAGCTGAGCGCCAAATGTGGCACTCTTTCCAAGCACGAAACCATTTAGAAAAGTGTTCTAAAAGTAGAGCGCGCTTTGACCCTGTTCTGGGGAGTTTTCGCTTTCTCTCCTCCATCCTCGCTTCGAGATGATATATAAAACTGCAATCTCGACCCCTGTTTTCTTCTTTTCACGGCTTTTATCGTTTGGTAGACGAAAGCTAAATAGGCTTTCACAAAAGCGGCAGACCGGTTCCCATTACGGCAACAGTCCCGCACATTAAACCTAACTAGCTTCGGTAAACACCGCTCTCCCACGTAACACTCGAGTTTGAAAGAGCTATTTAGCTTTGTTGTCTTGAGTCTGTAATCCCGTATTAACCAGCTATATTCTTAGGCTGCGGCTTAAGGATTTTATGGTTTTATTTGGGTATCAGTATTCATTAAAATGACCTTCGTAAGAACGCAGAAAGGTATCCACTTTTCCGTGGTTATAAAAAACTAGCAGACCCGCGTTTAGCATCTACGCTAAGACTTTTTAACCCTCCTGGTGGTTGTCTCGTCGAGGTATTTCGTCATTATCAAAACTGATCAAATCTTGATGGATAAGATATCTCGTCATTAGAAGAAAACTAACCATGTCTTGATCTTACCATATCTCGTCATCATAAAAAAATTGGCAATATCTTGATGACGAGATATCTCGTCATTTGCAAAATTGGTCAGAACTTAATGGACGAGATATCTCGTCATTTAAAAAAATTGGCCAGATCTTGATATTGTCATTATCAATAAATCTGCAATATCTTGACGACGAGATACCTCGTCATTAGCATAATTGGTCAGATCTTGATGGACGAGGTACCAAGTCGAAACCACTTGGAGGGTTGATTGCTTATATCTGTGGACGGAAGCGTCGTTACTCACATTTCATACCTCATTTAAATCTAGTAAAAATGAATTTTTGCATCGATACGCACATTTCGTATCGCCAAATATAATAAAATGTGTCAAAATATATAGCAGCATTTCGTGTACTCTCATTGGTGTTAATTCTTATTTTCAATAAAATGTAAAGCAAAAATTCACAGATCAGACGTAATATCACAATTAGTTTCTGAACATCCTCTGCAATTACATCCTATTCATTTGTTCAAAAGCGATTGGGTACTTTATGACGTCTGTAGAGATTTTTACGTTCGTTCAGTTTTCTTTCTCCTCTGATTTCTTTCTTTCAGATTTCTTATATCCTTCTGTCACCAGACTCGAATAATTTCTGACTCTTCCGTGTAGTTTTAGCAATATTATAGAGTCATGGATAAAATTAAGCATTTTTAAACTAAACGAAAAAATGGGGTGCTATGATTCAAATATAGATTACTCCACATTTGCACTATACAAATCGGTCAAATAATAGTGTGACTAATCATATACCGTTGGTTGTTTTTGGGTTTTATAGTACATTTCGCCAAGCTGCGCCAAACAACGTTTGGTAAATGTCCATACACACAAGGAAAGCTTTATCGACACAGAAGATAGAAATAAACCCAGAGAGAAATCGAACCTAGACCACTTCACAGGGTGCTAGCTCAGCAGGGAAACCATCTGAGCCAAGGCCACCTTTCATATACTATTAAGAGCCATACTTAATCCTTCAAGATTTGGTCAATTTTACCAAGGACGAGATATATCGTCGATACAAAACTACCCTATTACAACAAGGGGGAATAACAAATTGACTCTTGACCAGACCTGGTGACGGTTTGGAACAGGTTTTTTAACCAGAGGCTGGCCACTACAGGGCGGTTTTCGAAGCAAAGATAAATCGCAAGGAGGGTTAACTAGTTCAACCATACTTAATCCATTTTGGCTTCCGTTTCATTTTATTTTCCATTGCATCCATTTTTAGTCAATCGAAGAGCAAAAAAATTACTAATCACAGAAATTAAAATAAAAGCTCAAGTTTGCTACATATAAAATAGAAATGAAAACAGGAACATAAATGCTTGAATTGCATTAAAATAGACAGTCACAGATTAAAAACATTGCCGATGGTGTAATAAAATATTAATTGCAGATATATAACCTGGCTTAACTTTACAATCAAATCACTTAATCTCCCAAACCACACTAGACACTTCCTCGTAGCGGTAAAACTTTCGTGCGAACTATTGCATACGGAAACGAAGGAATACTTGTATTAAATATTTGTAATCCCTTAGAAACGACATCATTTGTTACCGTTGCCAAGTTTGAATTAAAGCTTTGTGGGATCTTTTGGGAATAATAACATTCATTTTGTTATTTCGCATTACTTCCTCTGTTATAAGAATCGTGGATGTTACATGCTTGTCATCCAAATTGTCCAATTTTGTTTCCACGCTTTCTGTCACCTGTGTGGAAAGCGTTCCGAAAGTAGGTCGGGTCTCGAAGTGGTTAACTTCAAAAATAAAATCGTGAGCCAACCAAGAAGTAAATATTTTAAGTAATTTTTATGCTATTATTTCCAACAACTGAAGTAGTGATGAATTGCCTTATAAGGTTTTGTTTGTTTTTGATAAAAAACATCTCTATTTATGTATGATTGTCATAAATCATACGTCTAAAAAGGATTACTTCCCTTCTCATTCTTTCACTATTTCCCTCTGCTCAAGAACGCAAAATCCGGTTTCAGAAAGTGATGTAGTTTCCCTTATCACTCTTTATACCAAATTTATTATTTTAAATTTAAACGTTCCTCTTGTATGTATGTCCATTTATTTGACTGTTTGGTGCAGTTTGGACAAATATTTGGAGCGCTATAAGACCCAACCCAACCAGCCATATTTACACTAAAACAAGTTTAATTTCATTGAAACGTTTTGTATCGGTACAAAGTATTTGAAAATCGTGTAAGGTTTGAAAGGAGGTAAAGTTTAAATATAATTATATATGCTAATGATTAATATTTTTCATAAATTTTGCAAAACATGGTGTCGTTATCTGATCGTGGTTGAAAATTACGAGGTGTTGTTCTCTTCCGGATTGATCCCAGACCGTCGCCAATAGCCGTTGTGTTGCTACAATGCAATAGCCGTTGTGTTGCTACCTACCAAAACGGATAATGTAATAATTCATGGAATCGAGTCGATTGGTTCTATGGAATAAGAGCCATATTTGATTACGCAGTGCCAAACACAATATACAACGTCAAGTAACGGACATACACACGCAAGGAAACTTTTACACAGAAGAGAGAAATACACCCAGGGTAAGCTACAGGAATCGAACCTACCAAGTCGCTGGCGTAGTGGGCAAACCCACAAACCCACGGTGGTGTCCATAGGATCAGGATTATACGAACATAAACTATGGAAATTTGATGTTGATGTGACAGTCAGTGGTTTAGCACACACACACAAAATGAATCTAGATGCTTAAATTTGGTACTGAATGCCATGGAAAACTTGTTTTTACATCAATAACAGATAGGTTCATATCCATTATTATTTATGGCAATGCCATTGAAAAAAATCACTAGTACATTTCATAATTGAGCAATCATTTCATCAATCGGTGGTTCAGTTTTCGACATTCGGAATTAAATCTTTTCAGTACAAATTTGAATAAAAAATAACTTTTTAAACTTGACAATTCAATGGACGAACACAGTACAAAAGATATTATCAGAATGTCAAAAATTCCGGAACATATATACAGAATCTAAATTGGGGGCTTGCCAAATGAGAACAAAAATAATTATGAGTGTCACACCGCCTTATAGAGTGAGACATTTCTTTACAGCCATTCACTAACCAGTCTATCAAAGTGAATGTTACCCTTTATTTTGAAAGATATGGGAAATGAGTCAACTTGTGGTTTTCCTCATACTGGCGACCTAGATTCAGATTCTAGGATAATTTCTAGATTCAGATCTTAGAAATTATTTCAAGCGTAACAATCAATATATTTCAGGGACATATTCAGAGGGGAGATGACGGTCATGGGCACCGCCCGAAATGTTCCTGGTTTTACAAAAATAAATGCTCAAGTTAGCTTATTCTATGTAAATTGAAGTTTGGTTGAAAACGTAGAAAGGTTCGAAAATTGTCGAAGTCGATCCGGCAATTTATACCTGCAAACAAAATGTTCATTTAGCATTATAGGAATTCGATCTTTACTGAAGCAAACGAACTCATGTATGAGCTGGGAGATTGTCCTTGAATGGGAAGGGATTGGACAGGACAAGAAAAATAGCTTAATGCGTGATTTTTGTCCCATCGGCATATACGTAGGGATGTGTTCAAGGAACCCTTGGGACTCGAGCCCAAAATATATTTTATGTTGAAAACAATAAGCTGCACATTGAAACCTTGGGTTTCCAGACCTAAAATCGATAGATAAAACTGATTTGATGGGGTGTTAATAATAAAAACCTTTCATAATGAAACGAGCCCTTAGGTTCACATCTTCTTTAGATGTGTAGGGCATCACAAAACCGATGCACCAGAGTGATCTGTCGTTCCTTCTGTTTAACTGGACCTACCCTTCTACGTTTTGCTTTATTTCCTTACCTCGTTGTTGTCTTGTGTTTGGCGCAGCTTGGCCAAACAGGCCTGGGAGCCATAAACCCAAAACCAGTCAACCGACCACAATGAAACGATCAAAAAATTGTCGAAATAAAATGTAACAGTATTACAAATATATCTAAAAAAATCTGATTTGACTCAAATAATTCCGCAAACTGCCGTTAACGACCAACAACTTTTTTGTCGGTAGGTAGTTGAATTTCTGTCGCTCTGGAACAACACAACGGTGTACTGGTGACGGTCCGCGATCAATCAAGAAGGGAAAGATCTGAGGACAACACATCGTACTTTTGAATCACGGTCAGATGGCGAGGTCAACACCTGATCTGGCACCCCACTTTCCAAATATATACACCGCGCCAGTGTGAGAATATTTGAGACCACGACAGATTTAGCGTGCACCAGCCCCCCCCCCGTACACGATGGTCCTTGATTGGGTCAAGTTTCGAACTCGCAACCCTCCGGCTGCTAATTTCGCGACTCTTCCAACTGGGCTACCGCAGTCTCACTTTTTTGTACACAAAGCTATTCAAGCAAACAACATTTGCATTGAATTGATGATTTCTCTGAAAAATCCCGACAGTTCATAATTCCCGTCGGAATCTGGGTAACGCACGTAAATTCCGGACTTGTCCGGACGTCTGGTAATCCAAGCTCAAACCAGTTTAATCAGCGTAAATCGCAGTTTGATTAATCGTATAAGGAAAATATATGTAGCTACATTAATCATAAAGCCGACCAATCGGCCTGGTGGTCAGAGTGCTAGCGTTTAGTTCTAAAGGTTCTTGGTTTGAATCCGGGATAAGGCATGGATGTTTGTCCGTCTGTTGTGTGGCTTTTCTAGAAACGGGTTGTGACGAATGTATGAGAGGTGTAATGGGAATCTACCTCCCGTGGTTCTCACCAGGGTAACGCCTAAAGGTGCATAATTCAGCTGCTGTAGTGCCATGATGACTATTGTTCAATTGGACAGGCATTGGATAAAAAACATTAATCGTAAGTAATACAAACGAAATTACATTTACTCATACAAGTAAAACATACCTTGAGAGAGGAGCCTGAGCCATCCGCAATTATTTTCTAAATACGTGACTGGTAATTTTGTGTGTAACCAGTAGATTTCAAGATTAGTTCAAGATATAACTGTTTGACATCTTCTGGACCGAAATTATTTTCTTAATATCCGGACTGGTATTTTTGTCCAATAGATTTCAAGATTAATTCAGGATATAACTGATTGCCATCTCCTGCACATGAAATATAGACATAGTATTGCTATTGATTACTTCAAAACTGTAACCAACATGTCGACTAGTAGTCACGTGACTGTTCTGTGAAACATTGACTTGTTTCGCCGATTCGGCATCGTATCTCCTCGTTTGGCGATATAGCATCTTATGACAGGGTAGATGTGTGAAAGCGAATTTCTACAGAGCGGCCACAAAAATGGTGAAATCGCCGGTCTACAACTATGTCACGCGTACCAATCAGATGATGAATGAATGAATGGACATCTTATCCCACCCCTTGAACCAATCAGATGATGAATGTTCGTTTCCACCCGGCAGAGGAAAGTAATGTAAGGGTCACGATACTACTAGTTTTGGTCACATGATCCTGGGCACATAAAAAGGTTACCAATGCTCTTTCTACTTTTATATTTCCACTATGTTCTGGACATCAATTTGAAAGAACTTTGCATTATGGTAATTTAATTCACAAATTTACACAATTTAATATTGAACAATCAGATCAAAAATTTGAAAACTTGTGGCGGAGTGTGACAAGGGATACTCGAGTGTACGCATTTTGGAATCTGCATATTTTTGTACGAGCGAATAGTATTTGACTGGATGTACACACTTCAATTAGCTGTACTTTTTGTTTTCACTCGCCGTCCGAGTCATGTTAAGTTTTATGTTGTTTCGAAACAAAACATTTGATTAATGTTTTACTTTTTTAGTTGATTAACAACAGTAGCAAAAAACCCAGAGATAAAAAACCCTGACACCAAATATAGGAAAGGTCTTTTAACCCCTATAAGACCGCCCCATAAACTGATCAAAAGTAGTATTTTGCTTTTAATGTGTAAAACGAAAAATATAAATTTATTCTAGTGATTGTATATACAGGATGATTGGAAACTCATGGGACAAACTTCAAGGGGTATTAGAGCACACATTAAAAGAATCATTTTTTGTGTATAGCAATGTATGGGCGCAAGTGACACGTTTAGGCGCAAACACAAGAATTGCGCAGGAAATGAAACAAAATGTTTTTACAATTACTTATTTACAATAATTTTTACAATAACTGCTCAAAAGTACTTGCATTAATAATGCAAGCTTGTCAGCGTGGCAAGCTTGTGAAACTCACCTTTCAACTGCCGGGTTTGCAACGAAGGAACGATGTTCAAGCGCGCCAAACCAAACAGTGCACTCTAGCGGCGAAAAGATTCGCCAATCGGCGCTGCCAAGCTTGCATTAATGTTGGTGATAGTACCTCTGAGCAGCTATTTCAAAAAATCATTGTAAATAAGTAATTGTAAAATAATGATGTAAACGAACATTTTGTTTCATTTCCTGCTCAATTCTTATGTTTGCGCCTAAGCGCTTCACTTGAGCCCATACATTGCAAAAACCAAAAATGATTCTTTTAGTGTGTCCTAACACCCCTTGAAGTTTGTCCCATGAGTTCCGAATCACCCTGTTTTGTGTCTTAACTTCTCACGGTCAGTACCTTTAATAATCGATGTAACAGCAGAACGACAAAACAAAAAATATAAGATCGATTAACGTCTATTTATAACGTACATCTGTAAGTTATTGGATTCATTAGAGCTGAAAGTAATTTTCCTCCTCAACCGACATGATATTCATTTTTTATTCATAACTCTAAATATACCTCAATGACACAGAATGCGAGACGCCTATTCTTGTTATATTTGTCTGCAAGCGAAAGATGTTCTGTTCAAATCTGATGTTTTCGTTTATCCTTGAAATAATAGCACTTCAAGATGCATTTAAGTGTGTTTGGATCTAATCAAAGGGTATAATAGTTTCAAAACATCAGCTTTAAATCATTACTGTACTCGATGATAAAACAATATTACCATGTGATGAACTATGCAGATGATAAATAACTGAAAGAAACAAAGATTTCAAGGTTCAAAAATTCCATTAGACTTGGATGGCAGAATACATTTTCACCCTAATTGTTTTTTCCTTAAAATAGATATATTTTATTTTGTATTTTTGGAAACAGCATCATAGAGCTTTCTAGAAGCTTCTTGTAACCATTCCTAAAACACCAAACGATATTTACTACTCTTTTCCACTTCTGTTTTGCTTTGCTGTTTCTATTCTCTCCAAATGAACCTTTACATTTTCTTTACATTTTTAATTACTTCTACGTGACAATATTTTCAAAAGATGACATGTTCAAACATGGCAATTCTTTTATGTTTCGTTGTTATATTTTTAGACGCTTGCATTAAAAAAATACATGAAAAATTGATTAGTCCAAAATTATATATTATTTGGAATACATATTTCATTTTATTTTAACTATTACATACTTGATAGTAATAAATTGCCACAAGTTAAAAAATGAAATCTATAGACGCCATCTTTTTCACAACAACCGAGTCATTTGGAACCATTGATCGGAATGTATTCAAATTACTATTTCGTTGATTTCGTAGTATATACAGTGGTTGCAAAACTATTCATTCACCTCACCCTTTTTATTATTTTTATGAATTCTATAAGGATGTAGTTAAAATTACGATTTAAAATTCTACCATATAAAAGATCTGTCTTTCTATTTTAGACCCCTATCAAAATAATAGGATAATTATTACAAGTTTTGCTATTCAGCATGCTATTTAACATGTGTATTTTTTAAGGTAGGTGGCCGAATACTTTTGTGTGTCTAATTTCAAGGGTTATATTACATATTAAATATTTTACCTAAGCATTAAACCCTCCTGCTGGTTTTCTAGACGAAATATCTAGTCATAAGCAAAACCTGATCAGATCTTGATGGACGAGATATCTCGTCATTAGAAAAACTAGCTAGATCTTGATCTCGTCATCATCAAAAATAGTCTATATCTTGATGACGAGATATCTCGTCATTAGCAGAATTGGTCAAATTTTGATGGACGAGATATCTCGTCAAGGCCACTTGGATGGTTAATAATTATTCCATTGTTTGATGGGAGGCTAAAATAGATACAGAGCTTTTATGTGGCAAAATTTTAAATCGTAATTTTAACTATACCCTAAAAAAATTCTTAAAAATAGCAAAAAATGTGAAGTGGATGAATACGTTTGTGAACCACTGTGTATAACGTTAAAAATAACAAATGAATTGGAAGGCATCGCAAATTTTTTTTATTTCAGAACTTTCGATAATGATATAAAACGAAATTTAAGAGTCCTATCCATTTAAATATCTGTTTAACGCAAAAAAATGTCAAATAAAAAAGGAAATATTAAATAGCAGTGAAACTTCACAGTAAATGTAATCCACACCTACGGCTCATTTATCAAACAATTTTCATAAATATATTCCATGCCGAGTATTATAACATTCGATTTTAAAAAGGAGAATGCATTTCAGAAGCGATGTTTTGGTTTTCTGCTCTGATTCCCTGTTAATGAGCACCTACACAAACTACTGCCACTCAAGCGTATAGAACATTCACTCATTTCATTTTCAAAAGCTCGATCCAGTTTTAATTGATTTACCAAAGCCATTTAAGACACGCGTTTTATTGTATCTTGGAAACAAACCACACTTTCTAATCTCCATGAGGAAAAGTTCAAAGTAAACGCTGCGAAACCGAAAGTTTGGCCTCCTTCAGAAGCCATGTTTCTTTATTCTGTAAATAGCGTTAAAGTGTGAATACAATCGTAAGAGTTTGTTTAGTGATAGGAAACGCTTTAGTGTTCTAAAATGTCATTATGAACATTGAAGGATTTTTCCATACTACGTTTCGTACGCGTATATATTTGAAAAACACCGATTCACTTGGACGAAAACTGTTAAAGTGTAGAGATATTTACTCACAACATCGCACGGGGCAATTATTAATGCATCCAAAGCAAGAGAATACGGTTTTATTATTTTAACTAAAGCTACAATAATCTACTATAAAATTCATAGGTATGAAGTTTTATAGAAATCAATTCAAATGTCTGATATCAGTATGCATAATATTTGACATGGTTTGCATCCTATTTATATGCGTAAAGTATTTTATTGTTCAAGTAAATTATATTATTTATTTTCGTTCCCAAGAAGTATCATATACTTAGATATCCAACTAACATATATATGTAGATGTTGCAAAACATTTGTTGAAGACGTCAGGTTAGACTCAGGTACAAAATTCAAAGTATAATTAGAGAGTATTTCCATGCAAAAATTCCCCCAAAGATTATTGACTAAATATATTAATTATCCAATTAAGTTCAAAGTAACGAATTAGTGATGTACCCAGTACCTCCGAGAGCTAATACTGTCTAAACAAAGCTTGTGTACACACTGGCACCTGTGCAAATCGCGTGAAAACGAATAAACCCTCAATCCGAACACATTCAGTTTTTGCAGCTGGATACGAGAGTACTCATACGTCCCAAATTGGAAACATTAAATATCCCTAAAATGCATGCAACAACATTTAAAATAAATCTTGACACCAACAAATGATTATATGGGATTCAGTGGCGGTTTGGGGTTTGGAAATAGATTGTTTATCAAGATCAGTACAAAATGTATTACAATGAAAATAAAGATATTTTTATGATGACGAAATCAAAATCTGGTCAACTTTCTTCTAATGACGAGATATCTCGTCCTTTAAGATCTAGTCAGTGTTGCTAATCCCATGATACCTCGTCGAAACAACCTCAAGGAGGGTTAGTCGTTGCTTTGATGTTTTGCATTTTTACTACGAATTTCGCTAAGGTTTTCATCTATTTATCTAAGTTGTAGCGAGTAAGTAATTCTATTATCTGTGTTGTAGCGAAGATAATTTGAGGTTTAGATTATTTGGCTCTGTACTTTCTTGTTTTAGTAACTTTTGTACGCAGCGTTAAAATTAGCATCATCTGGTGTTTTTAAATGTCGATTAGAAGTGAGGAGAGTTAGTTACGTAGCGAATTCCTGAGCCATTTCGCCACAAACGGTTACAAATATGTGCAGGAAAAGAAGTAGCAGAATGTTACAAAAAAAGATATCCATCACATTTTGCTTCATGTATCTACTTCAGCGAACGAGCCTAGTTCGCCATTTCAACACAACGCTTTTCTACAGAAGAGGAAAATGAGACAGAAACCAGCCTTTGAATAAAGAAATAGCGACATGAATAAAAAAAAGAACCTAAAACCACAAAAGTGTTACTTTGCGTATTTTCCTTCTTGCTTGAAGGAAACAGATGCAACGCAGATGAATGCAATGCCGATATAAATCCTTTGTCTGGTTAATGATCATTTAGAGTTGCTGCATATGTCCTGTTTTTGAATCCTTTCACCCAATGAATCATTCATGCTCATTTCCTGAGCATTATAATCTTGACGTATTTTTAAAAATGCTTTTGATAGGTCAAAGATTACGTATCTCAGCTTTTAACATGTGAAGTTCCATAATGGCTTGATAAAGAAAAACGTAATTGCACCGATTAGGAATTAGCTGGAAGACTTGCTGTCTTTCTGGTTAGCTTCGCTAACGATGTGTCAAACGGGAAAGTGATTTTGTTTGTGTTTCTCTTCATTGTTCTTGTTTGCAGCCTAATTTAATTTCCGGGAAAGGCAACTGGGAAAATGCTTTAAAGCTTTCAGCTTTAAAGCTTTACGAGATTTCGGTTTTAACCCTCCTGGTGTTGGTCTCGACGACGTATATCGTCATTATCAAAACTGACCAGATCTTGATGGACGAGATATCCCGTCATTAGAAGAAAATTGATCAGATATTGATCTCGTTGTCGTAAAAATATTGGCAATATCTTGATGACGAGATATCTGGTCATTAGTAAAATTTATCAGATCTTGATGGACGAGATATCTCGTCGAAACCACTTGGAAGGTTAACATTCCCTTAAGAACAAGTGCAAAATGTGTTTATTTTATTATACGTAACGTCTTTGACATCATTCATCCTTGCAACAGGACAAGGACAGAACTATAGTAATACTCAGCTCCGTTAGACAGCATTGCGTCATTGTTCAAATTTCAACTTTTTTATCTTTTAGAAGAACGACGTAAGTATTAGTTGTGACTCAGATTTTTGATGCGGGAGGTAAGCTCTTCGGTGCAACAACGATGCATGTGCTTTCGTTTAAAGTATTAAATTCAATTGCGTGAATATGGATGCTGTATTCATAATAAATAGATGTAAATAAGGTATCAACTGTCAGTAACTAAACTCAGCTTTGACACTGACGTAAACTAAATGAACACGCTGACACTAAGTATAACAGACCATAAACAAAGGGAAATTAATTACTAACTTATCAAATCTTGTTATGCACTAAATAAATTGCAAGACTAAATTGACAGCTTGAAAATTTTTAATTTTATTCTCAACCCAAGACCTTCAACGAAAATATTTAATTTCGTTCAGATTTAAGAACTTCATCCTAAGAACTAAAAGGCGTTAACGTTTAGACGTCATTTTCCGAACCTCAAATTGATATGGAGTAAAGAAAATGAATAAAATTGTGATACTTAAATTATTTTTCTGTACTACTGAAAGAGATAATTACAGCTCTGGGAATTTTCTATTTGTCACGAGCAGTCCTTCATAAATCTCAACCGTTGACTGGATACCAAAAAGTGAACATTTGAAAGGAAACTCGCTATTTGAACCTGAGAAAATCATGCGCAAAATAGAAATTGTCCTTGTAACAATTCAAGTGATGACTTGATTATTAGGCAATGGAAATAAAATAATTGAAGCTCTTTCATTGCCGCAATTTATTGCTAATGTCACATTTGAAATTGGTTTATGGAAAACTATATTTCATAGACTTTTCAAGCTTTAATACAAAAAATATGCATCATAAATTCCTAAAACCCTTAGCAATTGTATTAGTTAAAGCAGGGATTAATTAACTGTTGGGTTTTATGGCACAATGTCCAAGAAAGAACAAGCTGTGCCAGTTAAATCAGGGAAAGGAGTTGGGTTTAACGGTTTTACTTTATAACTGATGTAATGTAATAAACTAGTTTGCGGGAGAAACTCTCCAATTACCATGAATAATTTCCTAGATAATACAAATTAAAAAAAACTGGAAATTATGTTTGTATTTGGAGATTTTCTCCCACAAACTAGTTTATTGCATTACATCAATTTGAATTTGATGTACTGATTTGTTAAAATTGGGATACTTTATAAAAGTAGTACGCTATGAAATGCATACCACAAAAACCACTAATACATTACCAAGTTCTCCACTGAACGTAATACTAATAAAATGTAAATAATTTAATATTTACGAATACAGAAAGTAGAAGAAAATTATAAAGCAAAGTAGCTTCTATTTTAAAGTAGACATTTAAGAATAACTCTATGGATTCCAAATTATGATGGAAAGATAAAATTGTCGAACTAAAGGCAGGATTAAGAAATTTTGTGGTGGACAATTAGGTGATGATTTGATTCACGATATTTGGATTGCTACTAAGGCTAAACATATATTTTGGGTCACAAATTTCAAATTGTGGAAAAAATTGTCTTAACGCAGAAAATGCTGCTAGGTAACAATCACACGTTCAAACATGTCACCTGTCTTAGGTAGATAGTTAGGTAGTTGAATTAACGTTGCACTGGAACAACACAATGGACTATTGTATCTTTGGGATCTTGAAGCTATTTCAATTTCTAACGTAAACCAATTTTAACTTAATTCTAAATTATGATGAAAGACAAAATTGTGGAACTAAAAGCAGAATTAAGAAATTTTATGGTGACATTTAGGTGTAATCCTTTAAAACGGTCTAAAAGTTCAATATAAATTTCTATTTACATATTGCTAAACGAAATTATTCCACATTCCGCATCAATAAAATAATACCTTACGCAGTTTTCATTCTTGAGTTCCAAACTTTAATTCCATTTATAAATTGCTTCGGATGATGTGTGCGGATCCTGTTCAGAAAATATCTTCCCTTTATTAATGAAGTATTTATTCATAAACAAACAAAAATTTAACCTTAAAGCTTTTCAATTAGATATAAACTTATTTTTGTTCCATTATCAGGAAGTCGAAACGTTTCCTGATGATTTATTGTCCCTCGAAGTAAATGAAAACGAATAAAAAGAACATTAAATTCCGAATGGACCATTAATTTCGCTTCCAATACACAACAGATGAGCAAATATTTTAGCTTCTCGTTACCCACACAATTTATATAGTAGGCCCAGGGTTCAAGAGCCCAGTAACAGATACAGGGCTTTATAAAGTAAGCAGCTGTATTATATAAGGATTAGTAGAGCGGCGAAGAGTTGATTGTCTTTTTAATGCATCATGTTTGTAAATGTCTTGTAAATTCTTTCAATCTGAAAGTTATATAGCCTTGTAAACCAAAACGAATTGTAATTTTTTTTGTGTAATATTAGCTTTGCCTTGCAATATCGATAGCCAATAAATTTCACGGTTTCTAATGTGGGTCAATAAATGATTAATGAAGACAATTTAGCTGTCATCCTCAATAACCCGTGATTTGTACGGTTGGATATGGACCGTGAATTATGAATTATGGTTCAATTTGAGGTATATGTATATATATATATATACATATAATTTTTAATTAAAACCTCGAAAAGGTAATTTTAGTAATAAAACAATAGTGAGGGTATGATTCCGAAAGACAAAGTAGATTTTTTTTTATCATTTTATTAATTGGTACAGGTGTTCAAAGATTTGATTTGCTCAATTGAAAAGAAAACTGTTAACAAAGACTATTTTACTATTTGTTTGACCATTATGTTTATGAAATAAAATAGTCATTATTTGAAAGAGGTAGAACTTTCTATTATTGTCAAATTGATGGAAAATAATTAAAATATACTATTTATCAATCATAAATAAAGATTATTTAATAGATTTTTCAAATAAGTTACTAATAAAAATTCATTCTTTTTATTTTAATATTACACACATGCTGGAGAGATGAATAAGAATAAAGCTTTATTACATTTATAAGTATACGAAGTAGTAATAAGTAGATTTTGGAACATTTATTTTTTCTTGCTGACTTCTTATATAAGCCAAAATTACATGTATTGTAAAGAATTAAAAATTCATCGAAGTTACAATACAAAAATTCATCAATGAATTTTTCCATGATTCTTACATTTTCCGTAGAAAAGCGAAAAATGCAGAACAAGGCGACGGGTTAAAATGAAAAGTAAAAAAGTTGTTATTATTTTTTTTCTTGTCATTGATTACAAAAATTAGTTGGAAAATATTTCATAAGTTCGAAATCGGAACAACCGAGAGAATATGAATGTTTCAAATAAATTATTACATTTCTCTTTCTGTAAATACGACTTACATTGGCACGAGGAATGAAATATTTTCTAAAAGAATCATTCTGGTTACCCAAAGTCTTCTGGAGTCCCGATTCTTCTAAAATGTAATAAAATATTCGAATAAAACCCCCAAAGATAATCATATTGTGAACGTAAAATTTCTTCAAAAATTTGTAGACTTTTATGGTGACATTGGATGAAGCAATAGAAAAAATAAATACCAAAAACTAAATTAAAACCACCTAATCTGGAATTCAGTTCACGTGGAAAATAAGAACGCGAGCTTTGATACGAGCTCTGGTGTTATGAACTTTTCAGAAAAATGAGCACACCTCAGTTGAAGATGTTTTTGCAGAAGTAACATGAATTCCTAATGTCATGAAATTAATTCGTCCAGCGAGGAAAAGTGGTGTTGCAAGTCAAGGTTTCTTTTGTAAGCCATCTCAGATTATTCAAATAGGTCGCGAATTGTGATTTCGTCTCCTCTTTTTTTCTATGGAATTATTTAATATCTTGGTGGAAGGAAACAAAGCAACGTTTCAGCGGAACAGAGACGTTAGCATCTAGGTTAGTTGAGCTAAATAGTATATAATTAATATTTTGGCAAATCGTTAGTTGAGCTAAAGAGTATACTTGTAATAATTTGGCAAATAGTTTCATAGGTATTAATATTATCAGTATCAACACACATGATTTATGGAATTGAGAATTTTCAAAGATACATTGTAGGCTACCAACAAACTTTCAAAATACTGAATAGTTAAAGATAACTTGCTATTCTTGCCAATAGATGGCGTTAATAGAGGTATGGTAGATAGGTGTTTTAATTAACGTCGCATTGATGCAACACAGAGTGTTATTGGCGACGGTCTGGGATCAAACCCGAAGGGAAATATCCTAGGACCACACCACGTAATTTTGAACCACGATCAGATAACGAGGTCCCACTCTTGAGCAGGCACCCTACTCTCCAAACTTTCACACCACGCCAACGTATCGTTCATAGAGTAAAAGATATAAAACCGCAGCTAAACTAGTAGTCATAGTCAATCATGTAAAAGCGTCAAAAATGACTACTAAAGATTATTTATCTGGTCAAAGGCATTTCTGAGGAACAAAACGGCCATCCTCATCAAGGCCAAGAGGGATCCTTATTTGGATGTTTTGTTCTACCGAAATAGCTGTAGACTAGTTTTATCATTTCGTTTTAATCATTTCATTACTTATTTTTTGAAGCTTTTACATTATTGACTACTAATGGCGTTAATGTTTCCCGGATGACACTTTATTCTACGGATTTACTTCTAAGTAGAATCACCGACGATAACGCCACCTCCTAAGTTTGGAACATAATTTTATTCTAATTAACTCTTATTTTCTATTTTTGAATGTGTATAAAAATTATGCTTACAAGAACGCTGCTACAACGTTTATGGAAAAGGTTTGGAAGTTTTCCTTAGGATAATAAATTTCAGAATCTAAAAAAAATGGCTGATAAGTTAGCTAAATTGTCAACCACAATAAGCCCATTTCTTTTGCCAGCAACTAACTACAGCAGATACGGCCAAAGCGGACAAGTTTAACCGGCTTGTAATCTCTACAAATACTTTTTACCAAGCCTGCAGATCAGATACGGCCCTTCGAATAGTTTACCCGACCTGCAGACTAGATACGCCCTACGGATAGGTTTACCCGGCCTGCAAACCAGATATGACCCTCCAAATATTTTTTATTAGGTCCGGAAATCAGATGCGGCCCTCCGAATAGGTTAACCGGCCCGCGAACGATATACGCCACTCCATATAGGCTTTACCAACCCGCAGCACAGGCCAGATAGGAATACCAGATATTCCTAGAGGATACTCATTCATAAAAACAAATATTTTAAAAAGTAGCAAACCAGCGTAATTTCACAAATACGTGACTTCGAAATTTGCTCAAGCAGATTTACATATTAATCTTGTTTTATAATTTGATCTTAATCAACGTTAATCAAAATAAAAACAAGAGTACTTAATCAAAGTACTTTGGTTTTCATAATTTAAATTTAACCAAAGCTAATGCGAAAAAATTTCAAAACTGCAAATTTTAAGGTAAAGCCTCAATGTTAAACCTCGTTTCTACAATCCGTCAAAACAGACTCAGACAGCACTAAAATTTATCAGACTACACAACCTTGCACCAGTTACCCCTCAACGTACAAAAAGCAAAACCAAGGAAGCGTTTAATAATAATTGGATATTATGATCAATAGACTGCCATAATGATAAATCAGGGGCTAGAACCCCAATCGCTCACAGTATCGCTTGACGCAATTCCTCCATGTGTCCGCTTCGCACCCGAATCAATAGTACCAGGTGTTCGAATAGTGTTTGGCCACAAATATCCCCAGGCCTTGAATCAACGATGCTCAACGAAAAGGTCATGCTCTAGTGAATATGTGGTCGAAATGCACGTTGGGCGATGAAACAAAGGTCGGGTAGTTTCCATGTATAAGAAATTGCTTTCGAACTACTCGGTACTGGTGACTGAAATTGTAATTATAGAGTATTTGGAATTGAAAGTGAGTTGAGGAGGAATACTGCCACAACGTAATGCATTGTTAATCATAAATGAGCTTTATCTTCGAATCTATATAATAATAATTTTCTATATGGGTTCATCCCTAGATCTACTGTGGTTGCTCATTTTAGGCTTTTGACTAAGCACGACTGTTTGTCATGCTACACGAGGGTGTAACGCAATAATGTGCCAAGAAAATACGGCACATACAAAATACAATTAAAATAGTTATCTAACACAATGGTTTTTAACCTGGGATGTGTGCACCCCTGGGGGTGAGAGAGAAGTTTCTAAATTTTCGATGCAAACTACCGCCTGTGAGAAACTAGCTACTTTGACTTTTGGGACCCACTCCTACCCTCTCTATCTTTCCCACTGAGGTAAATAAACTGGAGTAAGCGATGCTGCTTCGAAGACGGCACCAAAATGCACCAGGATAGATAAACCCTATTTACTGCGAAATATTTTACTCTGCAGTAAGAAAAACTTCTCTTTTTTAGGTTGTATTAATTATTTCTTCTGTGAATAGACTGCAAAATTATGTTTTTAATGGGAATTATCATCCGGGTAACATTTTTTCTGCCTTTCAGACTGAGTTTATAAAGCCTGAGTACCTGCCAGACAAAATTTAAGAGGGAAAGAGAGAACACCAGGAAGAAGCTACGTCTATCTACTTTTAGCCGGTTGACTAAATGGAAGCAAAAATGTTTCTAAATTGCCCCAATAGATGGCATCGCACTTACCAGTATATGCAGTACAATAATAAACTGGTTGGTGGATATATATATATATATATATATATATATATATATATATATATATATATAAATGTATGTGTTTATTTTTCAATAAATATAAATTATTATGCAATAGATGTCATTTCCTAAATAAAGAAATAGAAGTACATTTTTCAAGGGGGTGCGAGAACTTATTTTTAGATTCAATAGGATGCCGATCACCAAATCGTTTAAGAACCACTGATTTAACAGAAATGTACACTACCTATACAATTAATTCAGGAATTTGTGTCCTTAGGGTGTGGGCGCTGCAAAAAGAGAAAAATGGAATCCACTCAAACGGCAAGCGACTGAGCTCCAAGAAAGATACGTCTGCCCGGTTGGAGTTTTTGAAATCGTCTCCCTTCTTTCGTTCCCCCAGTTGACACTGAGAGAAAGTTAGCCCTTATGGTGATTATCTCTAAGAGGAGTCCCGTTATTAGCAAAACAGACCAGATCTTGATGGACGAGATGTCTGGTCATTAGAAGAAAACTGACTAGATTTTGATCTCGTCATCGCAAAAAATAAACAGTATCGTGATGACGAAAGATCTCGTCTTTAGAAAAATTGGTCAGATCTTGATGGACAAGATATTTCGTCGAAACCTCTTGGAGGGTTAATAAAGAGGGGCCGTCATGTACCCCTTAAAACTATGTTTAAGGGAAGGAGATCTTCTAGATACATAGTTCCAGACTTGCGACCGGCAGTCGGTGGTGCAGGTGTTGACTTATGACCCTGAGCCGTTACAAGGGTTAACGGTTGTTTCGGTAGGGTTTTATAGCACAAGGGCCATATTTGGCCTAGCTGCACCAAACAACGGGCTATTGGTGACAGCCCAGGATCAATTCCGAAGCGAAAGATCCGAGAACACCTCGTAATTTTGAAACATGGTCATGAAACATGATGAGGCCAGTACGTGAGCTGGCACCCCATTCTCCAAACCTCCACACCACGTCAACGTGAGAACATCTGAGACCACGACAGATTAACGTGCACTGGCCTCCTAGTACACGACGGTCTTTGGTTGGATTTAGTTTCGAAATTGCAGCCCTCCGGTTGCTAATCCGCTACTCTTCTCTCTAATCGGTCCACCATCATCTGACCGTGGTTCAAAATTACGAGGATCTTTCCTTTCAGGATTCATTTCAGATCATCTCCAATAGCCTGTTGTGTTGCTCCAGTGCGATGTAACTACTTACCTCCAACCGGGGTATCGCACCCTTTTAATCATATGTATATAATTTTGGTATGAATAAACAAAAATTTATTTAACTCTTCACATCGGCCTGCACGCCTCTATGACAAACTTCAAAACCAATTCCCAAGAACCCATAAGCAAAACAATAGAAATTCCAGAAAAATGAAAGTCCAGGTACAAATCAGCGGAATTCGAACACTAATTAAACGTAAATCTTCTCAAAGCGGAAACGTAAGTCTTCCGTCACTTCGACCTCGATGTCATTCTTACGAAACCCCTCCTAACCAGTTGACCGTGTGTTTCCGATGGGACATTAAAAGTAGCATCGCTTAATCATCGACTGGACATCCGTCATCTTTATTGACGTGGGAGAAAATTGTTCCTGCTGACCTCGTGTGTGCGCGCTGCCAATAAACCACTCGCGTAACGATCAGCCTACATTTTGCACTGTTCCGCGAAACACACTTTCGATTTCGACCGGCGATTGTATCGCGACGTTGTCACACTCCGCTGCACGACATTAGAATGCGTGCAGATGGTTTCGGTTTGGGGTTCCAATTAAAGAACAATTTGTGAGATGTAGTCTGGTAGTGAGCAATATATGCAACGATCGCCTTTCATGAAACAAGAAATAAATGGTATCGCTACCTAAACTAGAAAATCAGGTACAGTGGGTCACAACGTATTTTTCCATCGCAATTTGGATTTGAATAAAATATTCTTACTTAATTACTAATTAACCCTCAGAATGGTTTCGATGAGATATCTCGTCCATTACGATCTGATCTATTTCGATAATGACGAGATATCTCGTCATCAAGATATTGCCGATTTTTTGATAATGACAAGATCTGGAGCTGGCTAGTTTTTTTCTAATAATCGTGATCATGTTTGTTTCTAATGACGCGATATCTGGTCGAGACAATCACCAGGAAGGTCAAAGTTCGTTGGTTTGCTGAATTTTAATGGTGTAAGGGTTAGATATTGACCAAGTTGCGCCAAACATATGGCAAAAAACATCACAATAAGGGTAAGTTGTTAATTAACGTCGCACTGGATCAACATAACAAGCTATTGACGATGGTCAGGGATCAATCCCGATGGGAAAGATCCTATGCAATGCCTCGTAATTTTGAACCACGGTCAGATGTCGAGAACAACACCTGAGCGGGTATCCTACTCTCCATATTTCCACAGAACGCCAACGTGAGGACATTTGAGGCCACGGAAAATTTAAAGTGCACCAGCCCCCACGTACATGACGGTCTTTGGACGGAGAGGGTTTTTGAACTCGTAACCCTCCTGTTGTTAATCTGCTATTCCAACAGGTCTACAGCGGTCCCATGAAACAAGAAATAAATGGAATCGCTATCAAAACTAGAAAATGAGGTACAGTGACAACCTAAAAGCTGTCTCTATTTTAGTCTATCATCAAAATAACCGGCGTTATAAATATATTTGCCAAAAATTCTTAAAATGTAATGGAACGTATGGAAACATAAAAGTATTCCGCCGCTATATAGTACGCAAAGTTATCGATTTAGTAATCATATGGAAATGGCACTACGGAAACACAAAGTCACGTGACTTTTATGCGAATAAAATTAATTTTATTTAGCTAAATATCTGTGCACGTAACAATACAATTTGTAATTTTAAGGACAGAAATACCTGACGTTGTTACACTCCGTTGCATGACATTAGAATGCATGCAGATCGTTTCGGTTTGGGATTCCAAATTAAAGAGCAATTTGTGAGGTGTAGTCTGGTAGTGAGCAATATATGCAACGATCGCCTTTCATGAAACAAGAAATAAATGGTATCGCTACCTAAACTAGAAAATCAGGTACAGTGGGTCACAACGTATTTTTCCATCGCAATTTGGATTTGAATAAAATATTCTTACTTAATTACTAATTAACCCTCAGAATGGTTTCGATGAGATATCTCGTCCATTACGATCTGATCTATTTCGATAATGACGAGATATCTCGTCATCAAGATATTGCCGATTTTTTGATAATGACAAGATCTGGAGCTGGCTAGTTTTTTTCTAATAATCGTGATCATGTTTGTTTCTAATGACGCGATATCTGGTCGAGACAATCACCAGGAAGGTCAAAGTTCGTTGGTTTGCTGAATTTTAATGGTGTAAGGGTTAGATATTGACCAAGTTGCGCCAAACATATGGCAAAAAACATCACAATAAGGGTAAGTTGTTAATTAACGTCGCACTGGATCAACATAACAAGCTATTGACGATGGTCAGGGATCAATCCCGATGGGAAAGATCCTATGCAATGCCTCGTAATTTTGAACCACGGTCAGATGTCGAGAACAACACCTGAGCGGGTATCCTACTCTCCATATTTCCACAGAACGCCAACGTGAGGACATTTGAGGCCACGGAAAATTTAAAGTGCACCAGCCCCCACGTACATGACGGTCTTTGGACGGAGAGGGTTTTTGAACTCGTAACCCTCCTGTTGTTAATCTGCTATTCCAACAGGTCTACAGCGGTCCCATGAAACAAGAAATAAATGGAATCGCTATCAAAACTAGAAAATGAGGTACAGTGACAACCTAAAAGCTGTCTCTATTTTAGTCTATCATCAAAATAACCGGCGTTATAAATATATTTGCCAAAAATTCTTAAAATGTAATGGAACGTATGGAAACATAAAAGTATTCCGCCGCTATATAGTACGCAAAGTTATCGATTTAGTAATCATATGGAAATGGCACTACGGAAACACAAAGTCACGTGACTTTTATGCGAATAAAATTAATTTTATTTAGCTAAATATCTGTGCACGTAACAATACAATTTGTAATTTTAAGGACAGAAATACCTGACGTTGTTACACTCCGTTGCATGACATTAGAATGCATGCAGATCGTTTCGGTTTGGGATTCCAAATTAAAGAGCAATTTGTGAGGTGTAGTCTGTAGTAATCGCCTTTCTTGAAACAAAAAATAAATGATATCGCTGCCAAAAACTAGAAAATCAGGTACAGTGGGTCGCAACGCATTCTTCCATTTCAATTTCTGAATTTGAATAAAAAATTATTTCTTAATTACAACTTGATCCTCGAAGTGGTTTCAACGAGATATCTTATCCATCAAGATCTGACCAATTTTGCTAATGACAAGATATCTCGTTATCAAGAGATTGATGATTTTTGATGATGACGAGATCAAGATCTGGTCAGTATTGCTAGATTGTGTTTTCTTCTTATGACGAGATATCTCGTCCAGGCAAGAACTGGTCAGTTTTGCTGATGACGAGATACCTTAACGAGACAACCAATAGAAGGGTTAAAGTTCGTTGGTTGTCTGAATTTCAATGGCGCAAGGACTAGATATTGACCAAGCTGCGCCAAACACAAGACAAAAAAACACCACCACAATAAGGGAGGGAAAAGCAAAAAGCAGACTACTAAAAGAAATTTAGCGACATTAAAGCTATATCTCTTAGTCTATTATCAGAATAACCGAACGTTATAAATATATTTGCCTAAAATACTTAAAATGTAATGTAAATTGGAACACAAAAGTACTCAGTGATTAAATACGCAGTTATGGATTTAGTATTCATTTGGAAATGTCACTATAGAAACCAAATATCACGTGACCTTTATGCGAATAAAATTCATTTGTGGTTTTTATTTGGTTATATATTTTATACTTAAAAATACATTTCGTGATTTTAAGGACACAAATATCTGACGTTGTCACACTCTATCGCATGACAGAATGCGTGCAGATGTTTCAGATAGGGGATCCTAAATTAAAGAGCAATTTGTCCGATGCAGTCTGATTCTTAGTAATGTAAGCAATAATCGCCTTTCATGATACAAGAAATAAATGCTATCGCTACCAAAACTAGAAAACCGGGTACAGTGGGTCACAACACTATTCTACCATCTCAAATTTCTGAATTTGAACGAAAAGGGATTGCTTAATTACTACTTAAAGTTCGTTGGTTGACTGAATTTTAATGGAGTAGGGGCCAGATATTGGCATAACTCTACCAAACACATGACAATAAGAGGGAACTCAAAAACAGAAGACTACTACTTTAAGAAATGTAACAACATGCGAATGCTTTCTTTATTTTAGTCTATCATCAAAATAACCGAACGTTATAAATAAATTTGCCTAAAATATTTCAATTGTAATGCAACGAATAAAATCAGGTAACAAAAGTATTCAGTCACCATTCAATGCGCAGTTATCAATTGAGTAATCATGTGGTAATGTCACTTAAGAAATCCGTCACGTGACCTTTATGTGAATAAAATTAATTTTGCTGTTTTTATTTAAAAACATATTCTATAATTTTAAGTACACAATTACATAAGAACTGCAAGGTGGCTGAATAATTTTGTGATCGACTGTGTATATCTAATATTCGCTGAAAATATTTCGGATTGTTTTTTGTACATTTATCTCACATGTCCCTATCAACATTTGCTAGTTGTCATAAAATAAGCACTCTAGTGGTTAATTCACAATTGTATTGCGATGTCTCAAATCTACTGTATAACCTCATTATTTTAATTTTTGCACAATTGTTTGGTTTCTTATTGCAAAGAGGGACGTGGTAGACCAGTTGGTAGAGTCGCGGATTAGCAACTGGAGGGTTGCCAATTCGAAACTTGATCCAACGGAAGACCGTCTAGTACGTGGTGATTGGTGCACGCTAAATCTGTCGTGGCCTCAAAAGTCCCCACGTTGGAGTGGTGTGGAAGTTTGAGAGTGGTGTGCCAGCTCAGGTGTTGATCTTGTCATCTCTGTTTTAAAATTACCAGGTGTTTCCTCGGATCTTTCCTTTGCGGAATGATCGCGGATCGTCGCCAATAGCCCGTTGAATTGCACCAGTAAGACGTAAATTCAACTACTTACCAATTACCTATCTTATTGTAAAGACTGAAGCTAAGTGAAATAATTCAAGATGAAATTTATTAACCCTCTGGGTGTCTCCAGATTTCCAAGTAGCGTTGTATTACTTTTGCCCTACATCACATTCAATGACTAAATAACCACATCTACACACAGTTTGTTGAGTATTGCGAGCACTTGTTATCACCCTGGTGTCTACGAAAAACGTACTCATAGCATTAAAACGTCCATTTTGCGACGTTCTAAAATTACGATTAAAAATTCTCACATTATTTGCTTCTTTCGTCACACATTTCAATTTCAGGTGACGAGAACTCATTAAACACTCATTATTTAAATGTAATAGAACCGAGTCTTGTAATTTTATATGCAAAAAATATTCAGAAAAATTAAACCAGTAATAAAAACTAGATACAAATACCAATCCCAGGACTACAACAAATTTATATCTGAATTTTAATGCCCACAACAGTCCCACACGCGTTTTAGAATTTGAGTACTTCAATTTCTCATTTCAACCCCGCATTTTAAATCGTTTAAAACGCAAATTACTCTCTGCTTCATAAGTTTTCAAGTTCTGCCTCCCTCTATTCGCCATTCCCATTCACCCCCAGGCTTTTCCTGAATGGCTTTCTTCGAATCGTTACTGAACCTGAATATTAAGTGGAGAATTTGAATTATAATAGGCGTGTCGGTAGTTCCAGATTACCGGTGATGCAATGTGTCATTTGATATTCGAAGCAACGTACTGGTGCTCAATGCGATTAGAATGAAATAATCGTGAGTTATATTTAATGTGATTCCTTTCCTTTTGCCTTCTTTTTTTATTTCGAAATTATTAGGATCGAAATTCACTCATGGAAAGATAAATTTGCTTTGATAAATGATGCAATATGTTTCGTTTTAAATGGTATTTGACCCCGTTGTGATTGTCTCGACGAGGTATCTCTTCATTAGAAGAAAACTGATCAGATCCTGATGAACGAGATATCTCGTCATTAGAAAGAAACTGACTAGATCTTGATCTCGTCATCATAAAAAAATCGGCAATATCTTGATGATGAGATATCTCATCATTAACAAAATTGGTCAGTTCTTCATGAACGAGATACCTCGTCGAAACCACTTGGATGGCGCAAGGGCTGACAAGATGCCAAAACGCTGCTTACATTAAGATTTTAAGATTATTTTAAAATACTTTATATTAAATAGAAAACAACTAATAAAATTAAGTTGTAATTCCAAAATTTATATAATTTTTGAAAATGGTAACTCTCAATGATTCCAGGGACCACGACAAAAAGCATTTGAATGTTTAAACATTATAATCTAAATACTCTTTACTGGATGAGTTTTATGGCACAAGGACCATATTTGTCCATGCTGACCCTGATTCAATGATATATACGTATCACCAGCACACGTTAATGTACCTACTGAGGGCTAACCCATTTGAATAAGACGTGACCAGAATGGATTCAACCTAAAGTCTGTACTCACTCCAGAGATTAATATAATATTCGATAAACGAATCTGATTTTTATTGCCAACTTGGTAAGACCAGAACTTCTATTGGAACTCGTATAACCGTTTCAGAAGGGGTGCAAATGCCTTCTTGGGGATCCTTTGGGCAATTGGACCGTATTTATGCGTCAGCTTGGATAATCCAGGAGCTCAAAGCAGCCAGCCCGACATCGGCACATATGATTAGTCTATCCGTCTAATACCCTTGGTTGGTTGTTTTTATATAAAGGCCATATTTTTGACAAATCTGCACCAAACATAAGACAATGTCAATTACTGGACATTCACACAAGAAAAGTTTTACTGACGTAGAAGAGAGAAATACACCTTGTGAGTAATTTGTAGAAATAAAACCTATGCCATCTACAACTCACAGGTTGCTAGAAATACTCTTGATTTAGGATTTTTCAGAAAAGCTCTAAATACAGAAGGCACGAGTGTTTTGAAAAACCTCTTTCGTAATTTGTTGCGTACTTCTTGGCGTGTTAAGCATACCTTTGAATGCATTTACAGCCCATCGCTTGCATAAAAATTAATGACAAACATAGCTTTACAAAAATGACAAATCTTATTAATTTCATAATTATGAGTATTTCTTCTCCGGTAGTTTGTTTTTGTTGATGACAGACATGACTGCGACTTACCTCCCATTTGCATTGCTTAGGTGTCACCATCGAGCCCTGCTGCCTCCTCTGTAATTTTGGACAAACGATGCAAGAAACCACCTTCGATCTTCTATTTGTTCCTTCGCTTTTTTCGATGTGTTACATTAATTTTTAAAATCTTTTACTGTCATTGTTCGCTGTTTTTCTCTGTGTTGTGCTCAATTTGTCTCTTGTATTATGGTTGCGCCCTAGCCATTGGAAATAAATTGATTTGGTTTACACCGAAATCTAATATGAATGAGCTAATTAAGCGTTGCACACTTTCATCAAAAATTAAATGTAAATACCGATTTCTTTCATACGGAAGCAGAAATTGCGGGGTACCTTTCTAATTCGAACGAATCTCCAGTTGTGTGCCTCGCCCAAGGAATAACACCCCCACATCCTAAAGCAAACCTTTCTTCCTATAGAAAACAATGAAAAAAAACCGCTGACAATTGCTCTTTCCCACCGAGACTCAACCCCCAGGTATATCTCTTTCGTGTTTTGAAATGAAAACCATTGTCTTCGTCTCTCTTGCAGCTGGTGTCGCAGACCAGGCGTAACAATTTCCGTTGCTGTAGACACGGCACATGTCATCCCCCTCCACTCCTGAGCAATGCGAAACCACCTACTCGCATCCTGCCTGCACTCGTCGGTATGCACGCATCTCCCAGGTGGTGGGGAACACTTGGAAGCCTTTGCGGGGTTCATTGATTTAGTCGGAGTTCCGCTTTGCATGTCCAAAAGCCTCTTGGTGGTTGTCTCGACAAGATTAGCAAAGCAAACCAGATCTTGCTGGATGAGATATCTCGTCATTAAAAGAAAATTGACCAGATTTTGATCTCGTCATCATCAAAAAATCAGCAATATCTTGATGACGAGATATCTCGTCATTACTAAATTGGTCATATCTTGATGCACGAGATCTGATCAATGAGATTTACATGTCCAAAACCTTCCTGATGGTTGCCTCCAAAACCCTTCTGGTGATTGTCTCTACGAGACATCTCGTCATTTGCAAAACTGACCAGATCTTACTGGACGATATATCTCGTCATTAGAAGAAAACTGGTTTCATCTTGATCTCGTCATCATCAAAGAATCGGCAATATCTTGATCCCGTCATCATCAAAGAATCTGCAATATCTTGATTAGATATCTCGTCTTTAGCAAAATTGGTTCGATCTTGATGACGAGATCGGACCAATGAGATTCACATGCCCAAAACCCTCCTGGTAGTTGTCTCGACAAGGTATCTCGTCATTAGCAAAACTGAACAGGTCTTGCTGCACGAGATATCTTGTCATTAAAAGAAAACGTACCAAATCTTGATCTCATCGTCATCAACAAATCGGCAATGTCTTGATGTAATCATCAAGATATTGCCGATTTTTGGCATTGAATTAAATTGGTCAAATATTTGGATTAAATTGGTCAGATCTTAGTGGACAAGATATCTCGATGAAATCACTTGAAGAGTTAAGGACTAACGGACTTATGGTGTCGTCCCATACTCTTTCAGGTACCCTTCGAATCCTACATCTGGACCCAGTGAATTGGGCACAGATGTAGGATATCGTTCTTATTCGCTGGGGGTCGGTAGAGCGATCTTTACTTTCATCCCGATTTATCGTTTTTACTATAATGTGGTACATTCATTTAAATATTTTTATCTTAGCAAAATTCTAAAGTTCAGTTCGAATAGTTTGACACATTATTATGCCACGACAGAAAATATCACTAGATTTAGAAGACAAATTGGATGAATTCATTCAATGTTCAGATAAACCGCATTCACGCGCAATGATGGATCGAAACCACTTCATTATTCTCATTAAAAGATGTCCGTATCACAGCCAATTATCCTAATCCTCAACCCCTTCATACTTTCTCGTTTCACAGAATCACATAAACACAGCCTATTAAAACGAATTCCCATTCAACAACGCATTTTAAATCATTTACCACGTCGCAATCACCGAAAAATCATGACCACCGCACGAGTTAATTTACACATGATAATAACAGCTCTTGCAGAAGAAGCAAAGACAGGAATGCGAATATATATCCTGCTCCACTCTCACTTATACGAATGTTCACCTCGACTCCACCTTGTGATAAATAAACACTCTTTCTTGACCTCTTGGACAGCGTGGATTGTCTAGTTTCGTACGGCAGGTTCGCTGACCGGCCATCCCCCTCTTTCCCGAAAACGGCTCTCGATAAATAATCCATTCCTCGCATTGACATGGTTTCCACGTAACTTTCACGTGAGGGTTAATGAAGTGAGGTACGTGGAGAGGAGCCTTTTTGTGGTGATGGTGGTAATTGGGCTGTGCTGGTATTAACGAGTGAAGAGCGAATGACATTTTGTCGGGTTGTTTTGATAAGAGGAGTTATCTAAATCTGGCTTTTTAAAGCTTTACCAAAACTGGAATTGTTGCTTTACCCCTCCTAGTGATTGTCTCTATGAGGTATCTCGTTGTTAAAAAAATTCACCATATCTTCATGGACGAGATATCTCGTCTTTAGGAAAAACTGACCTGATACTGATCTCGTCATCATAGTCATCATAAAAAAGGGGAATATCTTCATTATTCGGAGGTGAAGAGGCATTCTTGATGACAAGTGACGATTTAGTAAGGGACTATGTTGAAAAATTGTCTGTTTTCATCAAAATTTTATAGCTGCGTTACGGATAATTATTAACCAGGTGGTATTCTCGACGAGGTTTCTCGTCAGTAGCAAAACTGACCAGATCTTGATGGACGGGATATCTTGTCATTAGAAGAAAACTGACCGGATCTTGATATAATCATCATAAAAAAATCAGTGAAATATATACGACGAGATATCTCGTCATTAGCTAAATTAGTCAGACTTTGATGGACGAGATATCTCGTCGCATCCGATTGGAGGACAAATCTGTAGATAATATTTGTCTCTCAACAGTCGTTTTTTGTTATACTAGAGCTATAAGCCGTTTGAGAAGGATTTTTCAGTGTAAACAAACAAATCAGACGGAATGCGAAGATTTTATTTTCGCAACCACAATGCTCTCGTATGACACCTTACCGGGTTACCTTAGTTTGTCACCGTTTCTACGACTCTAAGCTTTTAATCTAATTGGCTTTGACCGAATCAACTATCACTTTTCTCTTTTTAAAATTCATTTTTGGAATTTGTATTGGCAACGAGTTGAAATTGTATTTGAAAAGCAAGCCAAGTAATGTCACGTTCGGAATATATGCAAGAAACACGTCTCCCGCAGAAACATTGCCATCTACATGCAGCTTGACAAATAATGTTTCCAGAGACCACGTCCATATAACAGGGGTCTGATATTAAACATGATTTATGCTGTATATGCCCTAGTCATTTGACCGCTTAAATAAGGTGATACAGTAGAGATATTTTCAACATTTTTCATCTCATAGCACATTTAAACTAACTACTAAATTTCCGTGGAAGAAACAATATTTTATTTTTTGCCAACTGACAAAAAAATAGTGGTAGATAGTTAAATTTATCACTTTGGAGCAAAACAACGGGCTAATGACGACGGTTCGTGATGAACCGCGGATCGTAGGACACCTCGTAATTTTGAAAGACGATCAGATGATATAATTATGATTGATTTTTAAAAAATAATTGTTGTAATTTCCTATGTTTTTGTTCCAAAGTATCTTTATAAAAAATCTTTTTGAAACAATTGATTCAAACTTTCTAAAGTACTTAAAATTATTTATACGGGTATTAAAAATTCGACGATTACCTGAAAGTATATGTGAACTCACACACACAAAAACCGAAGTGTAATACATTTCACACAATTTAAATCGATTTACTATTCGTAAGGCACATCAGTACCATTCTTGCGGCACATCGGTTGAAAATCGTTGATATAGGACATTTAGTCTAGTACTAACTACAAAGGAATGGAAATTCAGATTGCAATGTTGGCCTAATGAAAGCACGACAATATGCAGACCAATAAAAGCTTAAATTTTAAGGTAAGTAGGTAGTTAATTAACGTAGTCCAGTGCGTTAAAGCAATACAATGGGCTATTAGCGACGGGCCGGGATCAATCCCGAAATAAACGATCTCAGTACATCTCATAATTTTTGAATCACGGTCAGATGACGAGGTCAACACCTGAGCTGACACCCCACTTTCCAAACTTCCACACCACGACTACGTGATGAAATTTAAGGCCATAACATCTTTAACGTGCACCTGCCCCCGAGTACATGACGTTCTTTTTCTGGACCTAGTTACGAACTCGCAACCCTTCGGTTTCTGATTCGTTACTCTTCCAATTTTGCTACCGCGGCCTCCTTAAATTTTAAGGAATCTAGGTTTTGGTATTAGAGCGAACGAGTTGTTTGATAAAGAATTGAACTTATGTTAGAAATCGAGTTGAAGCCTTTTCTAAACTGAACATACCGTCGTTTTAGAAAGTTAATTATATTGTTTATTTCTAAAACCACTTTTCCATTTTCTCTATGGCCAAGAAAACTAAATTAGGTTTGTCTCTGTAGTCATTTTTCTACACGGTTAATTAAAATGAGTCCAACGGATTAAAGTTTAAAATGAGTCCAACGAAACATGGAATCTGCGCTCTTATATCAAGGAGTCACTTTTTGTTTGGGTTCTTTTTAGACGTTGTGAGCTAACACAACTCCTACAATAGAATTCTAAAAACTTATTTGAGATACATTGAATAATAGATAACATAGCTTTTTATAATTCATTGAATTTTTTTTCTTCGAATAATTTTAACTCTGATATTTCAAAAACTTCAAGATATTGCATATTAAATTTAAAAGTTTTGTATTTTCACATCACTTTTTCGTCGACTTACAAGTGAAACACGTGAAATCAAAAACACATAGTTCTGAGAAAACGAGATGGGAGGGGATTCTCACTTTGTAATACTCATTAAGTGCGTTTCTCAAGAAGAATCATGTAAAGAAAAAATTACTTAGTGGACTCATCACCATTCTAAAGATCAGCGTATTCTGGCCTAGAAAGCTAAGACTCATATATCGAAAATGACTTAGTGTGTTTCACTTGTAAGTCGACGATTTATACGCTTTCAATGACAGTTATCCACATCTCATAAATAAACTAGTTTAACAGTTACAATTTCTTGTTAACCTTGAATGACATTAAGCGCAGGTGGTAGAATGACAATAATATATTACGCGTTTGTGGTTTTCTTTCTTCATTGAAATACCTTACAGCGCAAATCAGAAATGCATGATTCGTTTACTTTTATCTTGCAGCAGCTAATTTGAAGAAAATTGAGGTAGAAACGACGAACGTTTACTAATAACTTAACCCTCCAAGTGCCTTCGACGAAACGTCCCGTTCCGACAAAATCTGATCAATTTTGTTAATGACGAGATATTTCGTCTTCAAGATATTGCCAAATTTTTTTATGATGACGAGATCAATATCTGGTGAGTTTTTCTAATGACGAGGTATCTCGTCCATGAAGATCTGGTCAGTTTTACTAATGACGACATACCTCCATCGATATAACCACCAGGAGGGTTAATTAATGACTTGCGAGACGCTTCTTTTCTGGCAGTAGATACAGAAACAATGAAATTCTCGATTATATCACCGAACACTTTATATGAGAATTGAAACAGGTTGTTAGAATGGGGCAGTCGAACTTCCATGGCCACTGCTCCTTTGGGAGCCTCGTTGGTCCCGATCTATAAATAACCCTCTAGTAGCAAACAAATTTTCGTATAGCGACTTACCAAACCTTTTGGACAAACAGTTTGGAAACATAGGACAGCGAATTTCATCTGGTATGCCGCAATAAAAACACTGGTGGACACGGATGGTGAAACGTTTATAACGTTATATATTACAAGTTATATATTATAACGTTATGTATAGCGTTAAAATGTTTATAACGTCAATAATGTAAGATTTATTTCATTTCAATGGTTTAGATTTGAGTTCACGAATAATTTCAAGTAATACCCGTATTTTTAATACCGTATGAATAATTTTGAGTACTATTTTCCATTACAAAGTATCAATTAACTTGTTTGAAAATGCTTTTTTATAAGCCACTTTCGAGCAATAAGAGAGTAGGTTTTTACTTATATTAACTTCTGGAAATCAATTGAAAATGCGTCTGTTTTTTTCCCAGATCAACGAAAAACATTTTTGGTGTTCAGCAGAAATTTAGTAATTAGTTAAACTAGATCTCAATGAGATGGAAAAGTTGAAAATCGCTAACTCTTACAATTGGGACTTCAGGAGGAAAATTTCGACCCTGTAATCTCACAATGAGAGGGCGTGAACTTGGGGTCACCGAAATGGAAAAAAAATTATGCAGGATTGTACTCCACTAGAGGAATACAAGTGCTAAAGGATAGGGCACAAACAGCCGTTTGAAAGAAATATTGATTTTAAAAATACATGTGTTTATATATTGGTTATGTTCATGCGAATTTCAAATAGGCTCGGTGGATACGCGCCCTACTGGCACGCTACACTGGGCGTTGCAGCCTGCGCTTTTAGAGAGCCGTGGTAGCCCGGTTGGAAGAGTAGCGGATTACCAACCAGAGGTTTGCGAGTTCGAAACTAGATTCAACCAATGACCATGGTGTACGTGGGGACTGGTGCACGTTAAATCTGTTGCGGCCCTAAATGTCATCAAGTTGGTGTGGTGTCGAAGTTTGGAGAGTGGGGTGCCAGCTCAAGTGTTGACCTTGTCATCTGACTGCGGTTCAAAATGGCTAGGTGCTGTCCTCGGTCTTTGCTTTCGGAGATGATTCCGGACCATCGCCAATAACCCATTATGTTGCTCCCTAGCGACGTTAGTTAATCCTCCAAGTGGTTTCAACGAGATATCTCGTCCATCAAGATCTGACAAATTTTGTTAATGACTAGATACCTCGTCATCAAGGTATTATCTATTTTTGATGAAGGGATTCTGATCAGTTCTCTCCTAATAGCGAGATATCTCTTCATCAAGTTCTGGTCAGTTTTGCTAATGACGATACACACAACCACCAGGAGGATTTCCTTTCAATCTACCTGCATGCCCTTTAACACTTGTATTCCACAAGTAGAGTACTGTCCTACATAAAAATGTTAGTTTGTTTTTTATCTAATTGGGAATGGGAAGCGTGTATTTTAGGTTAGCCTATCGAAGGCAAAAGGGTACGTCTATTCAGATGTATGCTATCTACAGGTCACCAGAAACACTGACCTAGTCCCTTCAACAAAGGTACCTCCTACTCTTGTCGCAAGAACGGTTCATAGGGGATATCTAGGAAAAAACACATCTCAAAATTCGTAGCACGGAGAGGAAGCGAGAGCTGTAATTGTCGTGTCCATCACAGAACAAACGCGTGAATTCACACAGGAGGGTGTGTTGCAATCGGTGCTTTGCGCTACCGGTCTATCTCACATAAACACAGCAAACGCACAAAAGGAGCAATAACAATGTATTCGCGTGAGGTTGAACGCTTAGTAACCTAATATGTGTGAGAATTCACGATAGCGCAAAATCCTGTTCCTTTCTGTACCCTTTTAAAGTGTCCGATTTAAAACGAGATCGAGGAATTCAGTTATGACTTTCGCACTGGTGGGGGTTTTTCGGCTACGATTTTTGCTAAAATAAGCTAAGAATTCTGGCGGGGTCGCTCTTGTTTTGTTCGTGAAATTGACTTACTTTTTAATCAATTTGTTGGAAATTTTTAGACTTTTCGGAAAAACTGCGTGCGGTCAAATCGATTTGACAGCTATTGTCCTAAATTTTTCATTTGCATTTTGAGAGAGATACCTACGTGAAAAATATATAAGCTATATTTCCCACCGGCTTGCCTATGTAACTCGATCGATGAAATTCCTGTCAATAGAAGTCAACTTCAGGTTATTAACAACACTATAATGTTTATGCAGTGTCGCAAGAACGGTTCACAGGGCTTCATAAAGCTTTAAAAAAGATTGGCCATGGTTCTGACGATGATGGTCTACATCCATGAACTAATTGCAATTTTGTTTATAACAGCTTTAATCAACCGTTTATTGAAGCTTGTATTCAACTATTATTTGGGTTAATATTTTTATAAGAGCTCTAATTTTAAGATGTTTCTGAAATACTTCACTTTCAGATCCATATTGTAATAGTGACTTTTTCTAAAAGCTTTCATTGGTGAGGAGATCCACATTGCTTCTGCGCATTGCTTCCACATTGCTTTTTTAAAAGGGAATGGTTTTAGGCATGACATTCATATAGTCAGGTCAATCATTTATGATTGTTTTACGGCTCCAATTTTCGTGTTCTGCTCTTGCCACTTGTTGTTATCATCCCAGATATGTTTATAAATATATGAGAGAGAGATTTTCAGTATAAACCAACAAATCAGACTGAAAGTGAAGATTTTACTTCCGATACCCAAATGCCTTCTCGACACATATCGTGGTCACCTTCAAATGTAGTTCATCGCCATTTTCGCAAAGCCCAGCTTTGAATCTAATTAACGTTGATCAACCAACTATCAAACAGCAATTCAGAATTGTTTCTTTGGAATTTTTTGGAGAATTTCAGAAATCGTATTCGATAAACAAGCCATCTGGCGTTACTTTCAGAATACATATAGAAAACATTTATCGCATCAGAAACTAACCACCACCTACATTTATTTACCTTGACAGAAAAATACCTCTCATATAGACCCTACTTTTAAGGTAGTACCAGACGACAAGCTTGGTGACGTGACCAATGGTCAAACAGTGACCCAAGTGTCTCGACAATCTGAAATAAAGTGTCATAAACGGGAAAGTGGTCACTTTCGGTCATGACCTACTTGATTTTATTCGATACATCTCCATGAAAACGCGATCGACACCAGAAATAAAGTCACTCTGGGGGAAGGGGTTGGTGGCGTTTCGTGTCGAGACTTGCACGAAAATTATTTGACTAGTGCTGCTTTTTTTCGTTATTTTGGCGTGATGGCCCCATATTCGAGACACGTGAGTCCAGAAAGGGAGAGTGCTAAAGTGTGCTTCGTTCTCGTGGATATGACAGAAACGGAACACATAAAGCTTTCTTATTTTAGTGCTTTATATGAGGTGGTGGATGTGGTGTTTAATGGATTTTGCAATGTGAGACAGCACATCTGTTAGGGATATAAATAGCGCAGATGTGGTCGAAATCTGTTTCAAATGTCGCATATAAACACAATTCAAAAAGTCAAATTTTCGAAGAGTAATAGAAACTAGTTAATTAATGCGATAAGTTGAACTAGTTCAATTCTTATTCATTTTAAGGGCCGCAGTAGCCCAGCTGGTAGAGTCGCAAATTAGCAACGGGAGGGTTCGTTGTTCCAAACTCTAATCTAAGACCGTCGTGAAAGTAGGGGCTGTTGCACGTTAAATCTATGGTAGCCTCAATTGTCCTCACGTTGGTGTGGTATGAAAGTTTTGAAAGTGGCCTCGTCATCTGACCGTGGCTCAAAATTCGGAGATGTTGACCTTGTCATCTGACCAGGTTCAAAATTCGGAGATGTTGACCTCGTCATCTGACCAGGTTCAAAATTTGGAGGTATTGTCCTCGGATCTTTCTCTTCAGGATAGATCCCGGACCGTCGTCAATGGTCAGTGTGATGTAAATTAAACTACTTACCGACACTACCTTATTCATTTTCAAACTAGTAATCTTGGGATCTTTAAAAATTTATCTATATGTTTGAAAATATTTCTTTGAATTCTGTATGTCTCTCTTAGTGTATATATGAAACTTACATAATCAAAAGCGAATTCTGTACGGATAACACGATAACTACCACAAGTGCCTCTGAGCCTATCCTTTTGATGGACTTATCAATTTGTGGGCACTCCTGGGAGATTTATTAAAAAGCAAATAAAATACTAATTTGGGTTTGAGAAGGAAATCACCATTATGGTCTTGCAGCATCTTTCGCTGAGGTTTGCCTACTGGAACACTTATTTTCTATAGCATAATTAATCCTATAATGAATAGGTGCTATATATCAGTGTAAATAGAAACGCAAGGTACAGTGGCTCGCTTCTGCACTTCGGGCCACAGTATCAAATTAGTTGACGAGCTTCTCATGAAATATAAATATATGTGTTCCAAGTACTCATTTAGATTCAAAAGTAAATGAGTTCTTAAAATTTGTTTTAAATGGCGTGTTTTGTGTTTTCTTTAATTTTCATCTGACTATAAATTTAAAGAACGCAAACTGATTTTTAAATGTAAAGTATTTTTTTAATATGATTAAATTATTGAACATTAAATACATGCTTTGTTTAATTAATTTGTTTAATTGCATAATTCCAACAATTCAATTCTATGCACTAATTGTAACAATTTAATTGTATGCAAGTATTGTAATGAAATTAAAAGATTTTGAGAGATAGTAACAGGAACGGATTTGTAGGCATACACCACATTTTTGATATCAGTACTTTTCCAAAGAAGAAACTATTGCCAACATTAATTTATTGCTAATATACATAACTTAAAACATGTTTTTTAATCTGTGCAGACAAAGAATTGCGTATACAGGAAATTTAAATTGTAATTTTAAAACACAGTCCCAGTTACCATTTTACAATATTAAATTACCATTTTGCAATATTAAAATACTGTAGACTCGCGTTATAACAACCTTGAGGGGATCTTCACTCCAGGGATGTATATCAAATGGTCGTTGTATCGAACATTCCTCTTCCGGCTATTTTAGGGGAAGGGGTAAGACACAGGGAATGCCGATTTTTGCACCTTGTAAACTTTGTCTCAATGGACAACGCTGATAACTTAGGTAGAGAAAGTGTGTAGCGATTTGTTGTCTGGTCTCTACTGAAATGACACGTGATTGATATATAAAGGAAAACCCGAGCGAAGCGAGTCATTTGGCGATACGGTGAGACCCGTAAACCGCCAAATTGCGCCTCACGAATCAACGAAACCTAAATCGCCTCAACGAATCAGGAGACGCTGCCAACTTGAAATCGCAGTAATGAGATTCCTACCTTTCTGCGATCGGTATGAGAGGGATTTCAGTGTAAACAAAAATCAGATTGGATGCCTCGATTTTACTTCGGCTACCTAAATGTCATCTGATCGTGGTTCAAAATTACGAGGTATTGTCATCGGATCTTTTCCTACGGGATTGATCCCGGACCGTCGCCAATAGCCCGCTATGTTGCTCCAGTGCGACGTTAATGCAAGTACGTACCGTTAGCCCAAATGCTCTCGTATGATACATATCGAGATTACCTTAAAATGTAGTTTATTGCCAATTTTTTCATGTTTGGTATTTTAAATCATTGACGTTGACCAATCAAAGTAATTTATCCTTTGGGATTTTTATAGGCAAAGTGCCAGAATCGTATGTTAGAATACGTACAGAAAACACGTTCTGCCGTAAAAACACTACCATCCCTACATTTAGTCACGTTGGCGTGGTGTGGAAGTTTGGAGAGTGGGGTGCCAGCTCAGGTGTTGCCTCGTCATCTGACCGTTGTTCAAAATTACGTGGTGTTGTCCTCGGATCTTTCCCTTTGGGATTGATCCCGGACCGTCACCAATAGCCCGTTGTGTTGCTCTAGTGTGACGTTAATTGAAATACCCCCCCCCCTACATTTAGCTTGACAGAAATGTTTCTCATATAAATAGCATTACAGCTTTTGGAGAACAGTATTACAGCTATTGGAACTTCTCAATCGGTCGTTATATGTAGGCAGTTAATTATATCACACTGGAGCAACACAACGGGCTTTGGCGACGGTCCCGGATCAATCCTGAGGGGAAAGGACCAAGGACAATGCCTCGTAATTTTGAACCGCGGTCAGATGAAGGGAACAACACCTGAGCATGCATCCCACGCTCCAAACTTCCACACCACGCCAATGTGAAGACATTTGAGGCCCTGACTGATTTAAAGTGCACCATCCCCCGTATATACGACGGTCTTTGGCTGGATAGAGTTTCAATCGGTCGTTATATCGCAACGAGTCGTTAAATCGCTAGGGCTGCTAAAAATCTAATCTGTTATATATTAATAGGTCTCTACCACATTGGTGGTCTGCGATGGGAATTTTACCAACACACAAGCAATGAAATATTATTTTTTATAAATAAAACTGGCGAAAGTGCATTGTCCTTCCTTTAAAAAAACACGGTGATGACTCCACACCCATACAAAACCGCCTCACTTCTAATTTGTTTCAGGAGGAGCGAAGCTTCGCACTAATTCAAATCCGTGGCTCATGTGTGTAATTAAAGGCTTCATCTTGCGGTTCATCAATATAGTAATATTCTAGTCCATCAGAACGGGTAATTATCCTCTAATACAAGACCTTTTCCCACGTTTGTCACACTAAGACATTCAGTAGATGAAGCCAGTCATTTATGTTCGGCAAAAACCACAAACAAGAAAAATCTGCTTCCTCTGACAGCTGTATGGTAGCTGAATGCTTTTATTTGTAGTTGGTGGTTATATGATATTCGATTCGAAATCGTTATTGCCACAATCGGTTTTGGGAATAAAATCTTTTCAATATAATTTTCTCTTTTCATCGTGATTTTAAATAGCGTTTTCGTTAATTTTGCTATGATGGTGAACAGAAAACCAGTTAAGGAAAAATGGTGTTATCCGAAATTTTTTGTGATTCAAGTTAAGTGGCTCACGAAGGTAATCCAAATCAATCTTCGTTTACAAAATTACGTCGTTCAATTTATTTTCCCTCAAGTTGTTTATTATTTATGCAGAGAACCTATTCGATTCATTATAAATCGCTATACAGATTAATTTATTTTTATAAGCCGAAATTGCTTGCTATCGGATTTTTCAGTCATAACTCGTTTATAAATATCAGAGCTCTATTTTGTGGCTGAATAAAATGCGACGTTATTTTCTTGGCAGAATATACAGATAATTAAAAACAGAGCTGGCAATCCGAGGCCTGCTGGCCGTATATGGCCCGGTATATTATTTTCTACAACCAGCTAAGTCACAGAAAATATTACAAAATAATAAAAATTAAGTAAGTAGAAATAAAAATAAAATAAAATCTAACGACTCTTACCACGGCAGATCTTGAGGCTTAGAAAACCCGAAATTAGTAAATAAAAACAGGGGCATCCGTAGCCCTGTTGGTAGAGTCACATATTAGTAAACGTAGGGTTTCGAGTTCGAAACTCGATCCAACCAAAAACCATCATGTATGTGGAGCTGGTGCAGGTTAAATTTGTCGTGGCCTCAGATGTCTTCACGTACAGTGTAGAAGTTTGGAGAGTGGGGTGACGGCTCTGTTGATCTCGTCATCTGATTTCGGCTCAAAATTACGAGATGTCCTTGTAACTGATCCCGGACCGTCACCAATAGCCCATTGTGTTGCTCCAGTGTGACGTTAATTGAAATACCCCCCCCCCCCCCGTAAATAAAAACTAAATGGTTTTTATTTTTAAATTATTCCTATTTTTACCTCATGAAAGAATATTTCGTCGCCTAACGATTGAAACACATTACGTCAAAATTTTGATGTAGATAGATATTTTAATTAACGTCACTGTAGCAACACAACGGGCTATTGGTGATGGTCCGGGATCAATCCCAAAGGAAAAGATCCGAGGACAACACCACGTAATTTTGAACCACGGTCAGATGACGAGGCAACACCTGAGCTAGCACACCGCTTTCCAAACTTCAACACCACGCCAACGTGAGGACATTTGAGGCCATGGCAGATTTAACGTGCACCCCTTTGTACACGACGGTGTTTAGCTGGATTCGAACTTGCAATCCTCCGGTTGCTAATCCGTTACTCTTCCAACCGGGCCACCGCGGCCCGTCAAAATTATGAAGATATGAGTTGTTTTTTAAACTTTCTGGGGGGTGGGTATTTCAATTAACGTCACACTGGAGCAACACAACGGGCTATTGGTGACGGTCCGGGATCAATCCCAAAGGGAAAGATCCGAGGACAACACAACGTAATTTTGAACCACGGTCAGATGACGATTAAACTTTCTGGACTAGAATGAAGTGATTAGACTGATGAAATTCAATAAGACAATTTTTCTTTGGAGGTTAGATTTCTTGAAAAATACACTTCGTAAGTAGAATTTTCCCTTTCCCGGAATTGTTTTTTGAGTTAATGTTTCCCTTCTAAGCCATTTCCTCCCTGGGTTTATTTCTCTCTTGTGTCAGTAAAACTTTCATTGTGTGTCTATTACTTGATATTGTGTCTTATATGTGGCACAGCATGGCCAAACATGGCCCTTGCGCCATAAAACCTCAACAAAACAACCAACCCTTCTAAGCAGCGATTTGTTTGTAACTTAGCTTAGGATAGCGATAGAAGCTTTGGAATAGTCTTTTTAAAAAAGCTGTTTCGCAAGTTAATGTAAAAATGCTTTTAAACGAAGCAAAATGTTTTCAGAAGTCGTAGTACGTGTCTTCCTGCTATAAGTTTTCGTTTCATTTTTTAATTTTTTAAGAATTTTGTCCTTTTTTACTTTTTGAGCTGAATCAACAATTTTTGAAGAAAACAGAAATCGCCTATCATTAAAGTAGACCTAAGGGTAAATATCTGGTGAAATTACATGAGTGTATAAACGAATTTTGTATAACTAATTTTTAAAACAAAATATAAATTTGTCAACTAGCGGGAAAATTGTAGCTTAAGGTTAGTTGTCTTGGCTTTTTATAGGTAGGTATTTTAATTAACGTCGCACTGGAGAAACACAACGGGTTATTGGCGTTTTATAGGAGTAGGAGTAGGAGTATTTCAATTAACGTCACACTGGAGCAACACAATGGGCTATTGGTGACGGTCCGGGATCAATCCCAAAGGGAAAGATCCGAGGACAACACCACGTAATTTTGAACCACGGTCAGATGACGAGGCAACACCTGAGCTGGCACCCCACTCTCCAAACTTCCACACCACGCCAACGTGAGGACATTTGAGGCCACGACAGATTTAACGTGCACCAGCCCCCTTTGTACACGACGGTGTTTGGCTGGATTCGAACTCGCAACCCTTCGGTTGCTAGTTCGTTACTCTTCCAACCGGGCCACCGCGGCCCTGGCGTTTTATAGAACAGAGCAGCTTGTTAGGCCATGTTAAGGTGGCCCGTTGGAAGATAATGAATTTCCAGTAAGGATTGTAATTTATTATCCAGAAATATACCTATTCTGGTATTTGGATTATATTCAAATTTTCATAAGTAACCAAACTAATCAATGAGGTTGAAAGCACCCCAAACCGACATTTAACCAGATTTTACGACTGAAAAATCTTTGATTGAAATCTACATTTCGAGAATAATTCGTATTGAATGCTTTTTACACTAAATGCTTCCTATGTTGTATTTCGCTCTCTGAAAATACCTTTTTATCTAAATTATTCACCAAGCTGGTCTAAACACGATATTTTCAGCAGCGATATTCAAATTATTTGCTGGAACTCTATAAGTATTACAGAAGTTATGAATAATACATCAAATGCAGTTCTAGGGAGAGTAAAATTCGAAAACAAAGTGTGTCAGCAGCACGGTGAATCCTGGAATTTTCTGTAGAAACGCTCAGCCGCGTTTCTTTGTATCGAATCGGTTTGAAGTTTCGTTTTTTCCGGTTTCGGTTCTGGGTGTGATGCCGATCGCCTACCGACAGTTCCCCTGTTATCGTTAGGCGACTGACGGATTGTTGCCATTTCGGGCAGCCTAACTTTCCATTTCGACTTCTTACCTGACATAGCTACCAAACAAAGGCACTTACACTGTTTGGTTGGTTTTGGGGTTTTATGGCCCATGGCCATATTTAGCCATGCTGCGCCAGACACAAGACATACGACATCAAGTAATAGACACACAATGAAAGTTTTACTGACACTGAAGAGAGAAATGATCCTGACAGGAATCGAACCTACGCCGCCTATAACTCGAAGTAATGTTTGGAGTAGCTTAATCAGCTATCTGTACTCTTTGCGAACTGGACGAAATAACTGGTACTTTTAATTTTCTTTTAAATTAACGTCTCACTGGAGCAACACAACGGGCTATTGGCGACGGTCAGGCATCAAACCACAAGGGAAAGAACCGAGGACAACGCCTCAAAATTTTGAATCAGTCAGATGAAGAGGTCAGCACCTGAGCTGGCACACCACTCTCCAAACTTCCACACCAAATGTCGTAGGCTCATATCGTAGGTAGCCATGTCGTGGTCTCAAATGTCCTCACGCCAACGTGAGGACATTTGAGACCACGACAGCGAAATGACGACACCACCTCAAGGACTGCTCTAAAATTCTGTACAATACTGCAAACAGCGTTTAATAGTATATTTTATCACTTCAGACCCTCAATTGTCTTGTCGACTGATGGTCAAGAGGCTGAAGACAGGCATAGAATAAAAATTGTTCTTGTAGGATCCAAAATTAACCGCAAGGTTCAATTTTAATATGATCCCATCCCTAAGGTTTACACTGTAAAGTAGTTTCTCATTTCTATAAAGCAATTTTTGTTGCTCAAATAGGTTGAAGATAAAAACGCCTAATTTTCGAAACTGTTTTAAGTAATAAATCAAATTATTTTATTCCTTCCTATATCTTCAAAACTTCAGCCTTTTTTCCTCACATTTTATGCTTCAAAATTACGAGACGTAGTCCTTGGATCTATTTCTTCGAGATTGATCTCTGACCATCGCCAATAGCCTTGTTTTGCTTCCATTTACCTTCTGAATCAAATAGACAGCATGTGCGCGCAGCTTCATGTTATTTCTGCCGATCACTTGGTTTGAAGATCTGTCACTTGGTTGTGGGGAAAGCATGAATCCCCTAATGCGGAACAAATTATTAATTTGTTAAAGGGATTATCCAGCGTTATTTAAAACCTAATCTGCGCTTCGATAGTCAATCGGTTCAAGTCGTTTCTAAGTCCACGTGACTTATCCTTCTGAGATCTTACAACGGGCTCAATCCACATGCTGTCTATTTTATTAGAATGTCGATGGCTGCTCAAGGCGGCGCAAATTCAACCAACCTCACACATTTCACTTGTATGAGGTTATGGATGTTCACAAACTGAGAGGTAAAAAGCATTAAAAAACTACACGGTAGTTGTCTGCACCCATGACAAATAATTTTTGCTTGCGTGTGCTCATTGATATCTGGCTCCTGAAGAATTAATGTCAGTTTACATTTTAATTAATTTTATTTTACTTTTCAGATGTCAGTTGTGGCAACATTTAAAAAATATCTCTAGAACCTTTTTATTTTCGCTAATTAGAATTTTTTGGCTAACTTTACGTTGACTCCTATGCTTTAGTGCAGATTATACATATGTACGGTTATTAAGGGGTTTTATAGCGCAAGGGTCATGTTTGGCTAAGCTGCGCCCAACAAAACACATACAAAATCAAGTAATGAACAAACGCAAGAAGGAAAGTTTTACTAACCTAGATAGAAATACACCCAGGGAGGAATCAAACCTGCAGCGCCTACAACTCGCAGATTTGTACGGACCCATGGAAGCATTATTACAGAGCCTCTGCCTCCGATAGGGCATATAGATTTGTTGAAAATAAATAAGTTCATACAGCCCATTTACTTGTACCAACTACTTCGAGCGATCAATAGTGAGGGTTTAAAAAATCAAGAAATCCCGTGGAGAAATAGATTCAAGGTCTAAAAATCATATTTTAAATTTCGCACAGCTTTAACTGTTCCAATTTCTCCCAAAATCGAACCAATCATTAAAATTTAAATTCTAGATTTTGATTTTATTGTTCCTTAATTCGTCTCCAATTTTACAAGAAAGCCTCTGTAAAATTGGAGACTCCAGGTCAAAACCTGAAAAACCGATTGAAAGAAAGGATTAAGAGTAATCTACAATCGGATTAATGTCATTTTGTATTTACTGCGATAATTTTACAATAAATCTGGACGTGTGGTTGACGTACCTCTTAAACTCTTGAAAAACTCCTTAATTGTCTTCTATTTCGCAGAACTTTATCGTGTTTTTGGACAAGTGCGCACATGTGCTCGAAGCTTTATTTAGAGCTTTTGGAAAAACCTCGGTATCAAATTCCACTCGTATAACAGATGAATTTACGTCGCACTGAAGCAACACATAGGTAGGCTATTGGCGACTGTCCGGGAACAATCCCGAAGAGAAGGATCTGAGTACAACACTTCGTAATTTTGAACCACGGACAGATGACGAGGTATAACACATAGATGTGTGAAATATAACTAGACTGAACATTTCTATTGAGAGGAAATTCAAAAGTATGAACAACATAACGACTAGTGGTCACGTGATTGCTCTGAAAAATTTACTTGATTGCCGATTTAGCATCGTATCTCCACGTTTGATGGTATAGCTTCTTATGACAGAGTATGTGTGAATCGCATTTCTATAGAGTGGTGACTAAAAAGGGAAAATATCCAGTCTACTGTCGTGCGGACGAATCAGATGATGAATCAATGGATGGGCGTATTCTCCCGTCCCGTGGATCAATCAGATGATGAATCTTCGTTTCCACCCAGCAGAAGAAAAGGGAGCTTTGAGTCACGTTACTATTAGTTTTGATCACGTGATCCAGGGACATAAAAAAGGTTACCATTACTCACTCTGCTTTTATATTTCCTCTGGTATAACACGGATATTAGGTAAATCGGAGCTCAAATAATAAAGAATTTATCTTATTTCAATTCTGTGAGGCCCCAATCATCTCAGCATTTCTAGGGGTTTATATTTTGTACGAAAAAAACGTAAGGGCCCTCTTCCCTGATGTTCCTCATGACGAGTTACCAGAAGTCTGGAAAAATCTGATACAGCCGGGAATTATAAATTTTCTAGATTTTTCATAGAAGTAATCAATTTAATCTAAATGTTGTATTGCTTAAATAGCTTTGTGTACAAAAAATGTGTTAACTGTTAATGGCAGTTTGCGGGATTGTATGTGCCCAGATTTTTTCATTTGAGAAGTTTTCTATTAGTAATGCTGTTATTTTTTGTTTGTAACAATGTTTCAAAATCCAAGATCGTTGGGTGCTTTGGGGCTTATGGTTACGACGTTTTCAACCTTCGCCTCTATTGTTCGAGTATTAGATTTTGCTTATCTGTAGTGAGTAGGAAAGGGTTGTTGAGGCTTAGAATTTGTTTGGCAGATTAGTCCTTTTGTTGTAGTTTTTTTCAAATGCTCGGGCCATCAGATTGTAGAAGTTACCAGTATTTGCTGTTTGAAGTTTTAAGAATTGGAAAAGTTTTTCGTTCGTTATTTATTTTATGCAAACAAGTAAAATATGATCGAATGAGTCTTTACATGTAGGACATTCCTCTGATTCTTCGAAATTGACAATGTTTATTTTATTGCTTGAATTTAAAGGATTTTTATTAATACTCTATCAATTGAGCTTTATTTGTCCAGACTTTCCCTAAAATGTCAGGAATTATAATTGATAAACAGATGAAACTTTTAGTCAAACTATTAGTAAAAATGTAAAACTTCAAAAGATGACCTGACAAAGGTTGAAAACCTGAAAAAATCGTCGTCCCTTGACGATTTTTCTACTTTTAGTATTTGAAATAAACATTCCTTACAGGCCCTCAGGGACACATCTTTAGGTTTGTACGCATTTCACAGACCCGAGATACCCTAATGATCTCCTTTTCCCATGGGCTTACTGTCATTAGTAAATACGGGGGTCGCGTTTCAGGGATTCCCAAGCGATTTTTTTCTGCTTTCATTCCACCTCTAGCCCCATCACTCCTTTTTCCCTTTTTCATTTTTTATTTGACGTTGTCCGTCTTGTGTAGTCCTTATGCCATAAAACCTAAAAACAACCAACAAACCAAATTCTTATTAACATTTGATTTCAAATGAATGTCCAATACAAATTAAATTTAAAAGTAATTGATGATAAAAATCAAAACAAAATAGTAATTATTTTGTAAGTCAAAAATAATTAGAAAAACAATCGAACCCAGTCTTAAAAATATTGATTAAAATTCGACTAATTGCTTTCAAAGCTATTGTCTCAAGAAAAGTAAAAACTAGAGTTGTTTATCCAACGGTAGAGAACCATATAGCAATTAAACACGGTTGACATCAATAAAGCGAACCGCTCATCAGTATAAAAGGCATTTCCTCGCCCCAGTGATCCACAGGAAACCGAGATGAGTTGAGGTGTTTATCGAGGATCTTTGCATCGTTTCTCGCGTCGCTTGACAGATTGAACTAATAGGCATTTTTTTCTAACGATTTGTTTTCGGAAATAAAAAGGAAAGTGGATAGTTGGAATTCTTTTCGAAGGTATGGCATTGAATTCGAAACGAATAATTTTTTACTTTCGAAACGAAAAGTTATTTGTATTGCGTTGAAATTCGTTTTCTACAAAATAAGATCTGACAAATTCGAACATGTTATTTAAGTTACTGCCACAAATTTGAAAAGGAAATTAAAAAGTTGCGAAGACTTATTCGAATATGCTATTTTAAAAGTTAGATCCTTCAGGCCCCCAAATCTGCACTCCGATCCTCAGGATCAAGATGGGACCTCCTCATGAAATTTTAATGTGTCCCAAGTATTCAGTATTTAACATGCATAAATGTATAAATTTGTCTCTCATATTTTATTCAATTATTGAACAGTAATTGTGTTTCTTAACACAATGGAAAGATTTATTCCTTTTTATCATATATATATATAAGATTGCAGATTACAGTAATGACTTTACCCATTGCCCGGGACACCCCCTTTAGACCTTCAGGCCCTGATACCTTGACATTTGCACGCACACACCCTTTCCATATGGGGCTTTTGATACAATTAGAAGGAAGCTTTGCATTTCCATACTGGAACTAAGAAATCAGTTCGTTTGGAAAACTGTTGATTGGATTACTATAAATACAATTCATAAACAAATAAAAATGTTTTTATCGTTGCATGTTTAAGATTGCATGTTACATGAGCTTGTATTATACTTTTGTGCATCTCTTTTTAACTTATTTTTATTACTCTTCGTAAATAAAAACGATTGCCGCATTCCTTTTTTGTACTAGTGTAGATCTTCTCGATGACAAGTAAAAAATCTTAACAAATATATTTCCAATTTGTAATCAAGTGCGCCAATGTGACAAATTTAAAAGCATTTCCTCAAGTACCTCCTATGGAAAATAGGGAAAGGTCCGTTTCTGCCGCAAAAGATAGGGGCAGACTATGTGTCTGGAGTAGTTCTCGGGGTAGACAGACAGTACCATGAGTTTAAAACCGAAAGTGAAAAGGACTGATTGATAGGTCGGTCCACCCGACGAGATAGGAAAATCCAGGACAACCTTCAAACCAGAACATACGGTAATTGCTGCCAGTAATAATCATTTTCCAGAGTGGAACATATAAACAGGTAACCAAATTAACGTCTGCATATTGCTTTCATTCACTTGCCCTGCCTAATCCAAATGAACAAAGCAGCATCAAACACACAAATATATTTCCAATAATAATCTTAACGAATGTACTTCCAATTTGCCATCAAGTTCGCCACCGTGGCAAACTTGAAAGCGATTCTTCAAATACCCCTTAGGAAAATAGGGAAAGGTCCTTTCGTACGGGGAACAGACAGGGACAGACTTTGTGTGTAGAGCAGTTCTTTTGTGGTAGACGTCAATTTAAGACCGCTGATCAAGCGAAAAGGACTAATTGATAAGGAGAATCCAGGAATTAACCTTCTAATCAGGACGTAAGGTACTTGCTGCCAGTAATAATCATTTTCCAGAGTGGAACACATAAGCCGGCAACCAAATTAACTCGTCTGCATATTGTCTTTCATTCACTTGCCCTGCCTAATCCAAATGAATAAAAGCATCATCGGACATCAGGCTCAGCGCTTCCACATCAATCAAAGGGACTTTGCTCCGTCTCAGTAGTGACAATCTTTACGGCAGGGTCTTAATGCGACAGTTATCTACCAATCAGCGGGTAATTGTTCCGGATAAGCCGATTAGCGTAACATTTCGAATCGAAAAAGTGGTATTTTGGGTCGAGCGATCAGCACGAAACCTTATACTTGACATCCTTCGGCGGAGATTCGACAAGGGAAAGGAACACTTCTGTCGGACACGGACTAGTGGTGCTTGCAAAATGCAGAAGTTCGATTGCGTAACGGTACTTCTGCAATTATAAGTTTGGACATAATCTGAAACTGTAGACTTAAACACTCGAAACCTCTCCTTGAGACTAGCGAATTGAGTAATTTTTCAAGAAAATTAGCAATCAGCATTTAATGCAACACGCGCATCGAATCCTAATTGGATGAGGTAATTTGCAAAGAACAAGCTGGTAGAAGTAGTAGAAATGCTTAGGCAGCTTAAATGTTACCAACTGATGACTAATTTACACATCGCACCTTTTTAAGAGCCGTGGCTCAGGGATTTGTATACTGTGCTAGCAAATTGCGAGCTGTAGACGACTCTGGTTCATTTCCTTTAAATTTACTATGGGTAAATTTACTATTTCTCTCTCGTGTTAGTAAAACTTTGTGTCGATGTCCATTACTTGAAGTTGTCTGTCTTGTGTTTGGCGCATGGCCCCTTGTGCCATAAAACCCAATTCAGGAGAATGAAAACTGTTAAGTGTACTTTACTTTTCAATTTGACTTCTTACTCATTCGCATCGAATCCTAATTGGTGTGAGGACCCGAGGTACTCTAGTGATATTTTCTTTTCCCATGGGGCTTACTATCTTTAGTAAATGCGGCGGTTGCGTTCGCAAGATACCCAAGCGATCTTTTTCTGTTTTGATCGCGCCTACTATTTCCCCAATCCCTTTATTCCCTTTCACGATATCTTTTATGTGAAGTTGTCTTGTGCTTGGTGTAGCTTGGCCAAATACGGCCCTTGCGCCATAAAACCTAAAAACAACCAACTTAATTGGTGCGGTAATTTACAAGATAGGTTTGGTCGTCGCTCTAAGGGCAGTTATTTCTTCAGAGGCAAATTAAATCGGGATGTACGACTTAAGATGAATTCCAGATATGGATTCGAATCCAGAATCTGCTTAATAAAAGGTCAAAATGCAAACCACTCGACTAATAGGTGTGCGTTAATTTACCAGATAAGAACTATCTGATGCTGTGATGTCGAAATTCCTAATCATCTCAAATATTATCAATTTTTAAGGATAACTTAATTTACAATTGCATCTCCTCGAGAAGTAACAAATCAAATTAATTTTACAGAAAGTACAAAAGGATTAAAAACCTTTAACCCTCTGAGGGTTATGCACTCATTATTCCACCATGTAACCTGCAGTTTTCCCTGCATGCCTTACGACCAATTTAGGACTTCTTAACAAATAGAATACTTTCTAGGATTCTTTAAAACAATAGATATGGTTATTCAGTTATCGTGTGTTCATTTGTTCAGTTATGGTAAAAGCAATATTACACTACTTGGAATTATCGTGATGCTGAAAGGATTAAGCAAACTTTACTTATCAATTTAAGTTCGTTATTTCGTCATTGGAATTTCAAATTAAGTTGTAGAAATCCATTACACCGTTATCAAAGCTTAGCATATTTCCTAACTAGATTTCCATGATTTGTTTGAGTTTAACAAAATTCATATTTATTTGAAAACAGATTAAATTTCTGTTTCGAGCTGTGTAAAATTCATAAGTAGGCAAAATAAATAAATTTTAATTGAAGCGAGAAATAGTTTTATCATGAATGCACGACCGCTGATTTAAAAGAAATAACAAAATAGAATTCCTTACTTTTCGCTTAAATTCATACGTGTTTATGTAAATTTGTTTATACATTGCCCGGAATTTCGTTTTGGTTTTTTATTCAAATCAGGTTTTAAATCAATTCACTCTAAAACTGATTATAAGGTTGGCAATCATATCCAGCCTCCGACGTGTCTGCCTGCGACATATTAAAAAGAGTCACACCCTTTTGATTATAAAACTTATTAGACATTTTAACCATTTTTTTCCTACTCAGAAAGACTGAGTTCTGGTAACAAGTTTTTCTATTTTTTTATCTTTGCTCTTCCGATCTATCAAGTAAGTTTTGAAGTTCGTTTCGTTAATGATAGTTTGGAAGCAAAAAAAATCGCTCTACTTTCGAAATATGTCAAGGTAAATTTAGATAGGTATACAAAACTAAATGTTGATATTTTAGATGCCTGAAATAAGCAAAATAAACTGATTTGAATTTATATAAATTGCATTCCATTTGTAAGTGTCAAGTAGGAAAAAACTTCGTAGAACGACAGATGGAACATGTTTCGTGTAACGCACATCTCACGTGACCTCTTGAAAAATTAAAATTTTGTATTTCATTCGAATAAATAATCTAAATCAAAGCAGAAATTAAGGCATTTAACAATGAATTAAAAGTTTGTTAAATAGTTACACAAATTATTAGTTGTATAACATTTTGTGTAAACATAATTTTACACTTTTAAAAATTATTAATGTATTTTTGTTTTATTTTCAAATGAAAGATCTGGAAAGCATTAACAGGAATTGAAAAAGTAAGATAATACAAGTAGAACTACATAAGAAACAAAACAAATTTACTATATATTTTCAAAATTAAGATTTAATAAATTTTTTATCCTTTTAACATTTTGTCGGCTTACACACTAAGTCAAAAAAATAAAGCTCAAGAAAACGGAGTTAAAAATTTTGCTCTAACCTAACCTCACTAAACGTTTCTAAAAATCTAGTCTTTATACCAAAAAATGAATTAGCGAACACACTTCACAAGTCTACAGATGGCCACATTCTGGTCAAGAAATTATAAAAAACATATATTTTGAAAATTTTGATTCAGGCGTGTTTCACTTGTGAGTCAACGATATTTTCGCAATCCATGAATTTGAAACTATACAAAAAGTATGTACGATATAAAAAAGTTTAAAAATATATGAAAAATAATTAAAATATTAAAAAATATTTTTAAAATATAAAAACGAAAATGCCTTCCGCTACATTTTGCGGATTCAAAGAATCCGTGGATCTGATGTTGCTACAGCAACCCTAGTTTTTGAGATTTCGTTCTCTTGGTGGGAAATGATTAAAGCCCTTGTGCCTTCTTGGAATGATTAATGCCTATACTAATGAAATCATGTGTTCAAACGGGACTTCGATGTAAATACAATTGCAAATAGCACCATCATTTGTTTACTTTTTTGGCTGGATGTTATTGATTTGCAAATGAACGATCACTATATCACAAGGGTAATATACTTCTTATTTAAGTTCAACCGTTCTGCAACCTGCAATCTTTCTTGCATGACTCAACCTATTTTGACCTTCTTGACTAATAGAATCGATCCAGGGATTATTTCAATCGATAGATGTGGTTTAGTCATTATGGTGTTCACGAAATTCTACACTACTCGGAAATCTAGTGATACTCAGGACTAATCAACCAATAATTGAACTTTTTCTACAGAAAGGTGAAATCGGAAGCCCACTCAATTAAAATAAGGAGCGTCCGGAGAAAACAAATAAACCATTTCCCCGACGACAAGCGATACGGTAATAAATTTTACTTCACCCACAACTCTCTGGCGGAATCTCTTTAAAGTTACAAGTTTATGATCTATAATAAACTTATGATTTACGAAGCTTCCATTCCTGGAGTCGCAAGCAAAGTTGTCGCCATCAGTCAGTACCGAATCGAATTGGGAACTTATTGAGAAGCGACAACTTCGATGTGCATCCTAGTATGTTATATTCCAGGCAACCGCTGTGACTTGGTGCTCGTCCATCCATATGGGTGAGTGACAGCCACCGTAAACGAAATGGATAAAAATGATCGTTTGTCAAAGAAACGTTTAGAAACCTGTTCTGGTCAAGCGATGCATTTGAATGTTCCTGTTTATTTATCAATAGGAAAGGATTTTGGGTGTCAATAAACTAGAGGTGGTGTGTGCTATTAAAAGCGATGATAAATAAACCGTAACTTACGTAAATTCTGGATTTGTTATATTTATGCATCTCTTTCTTCTCGCCGTTTTTATTTTTTTTCTCTTTCTGTTTCAAAATATGTCTTTCCTCTTACGTTTCTTCAATCTTAATTTCTTCCCTTTTAATGCTCTTATTTTTCTTCGTTATTTTTGTTTGTGTTACATAACCCATCTCTTTTGCTTTCTCACTCTTCGTCTTATCTGTCTTTCTACACATCTCCTACCCCTCTTTGCCTTTCATCGTTTCTCTCCTCTTTGAACCTCCCCGATCTTAGTTCCTTTCTTTATTTTTCTCATCTCTCATTTTGTCCTTTTATCTCTCTTTTTGGTTTTCATCTTTTATTTTCTTAACCCCTTGTATCTATTCATTTTCTCATATCTCCTTTCATATTTTACATATCTCCTTTCCCCGTAGTTTTTCTCTTCTCCTATTTTGTCCTTTTCTCTCTTGTGTTTGCATCTTTCATTTTCTTAACTCCTTGTCTCTTCGTTTTCTCATCGTTCCTCTTCATTTCTTGTATCTGCCCTTTCCTCCATTTATTTTTCTCTTTATTTTCTAATCTCTCATTTTCTCCTTTATCTCTCATTTTGTTTTTCATCTTTCATTTTCTTAGCCCTTTGGACATTTCCCTCTTTCTTTGTTTTCTCATTTCTCCTTTTATTCATCTATGACATCTCTCCTTTCCTCCATCGATTTTTCTATCTTTGTTTTCTCGTCTCCCATTTTGTCATCTTAGCTCTTTTTTTTAGTTTACATCTTTCATTTTCTCTTAACCCTTTGTATCTCTCTTTGTTTTCTCGTCTCTTCTTTTCTTCATTTCTTGCATCTGTCTTTCTTCTCTTTATTTTCTGGTCTTCCATTTTCTCTCTGTTTTGTATCTATCATTTTCATAGTCCCTTGAATCTTTCTCTTTCTTTGCTTTCTCATTTCTTGCATCCCTCCTTTTCTCCATCTCTTTTTCTCTTTTCTGGTCTCCCATTTTCTCTCGCTTGCCCTCTTTTAACCCGTAAGCTCTAGTCTAATTAGCCCTTGTGTAACATGACCATAGAGCAATAATCCCAAACTCTCGCTCTTTCTTTATTTAGCAATCTTTCTTTTCTCTATCTGTCCAATCCATGTTTCGTTTTCTTAATTAAAACCCATCTCGTCTTCGTTGATCCCTCGTTCGCCATTATTTCCAATTTCTTTTCCTTTCCCATCTATACAAAATAGTCTTCTGAAATTCTCCATAAAATGTACGTAAAAACAACTTTCGCTATTTTTTAACTCGAGCAGCGCGAGTTCGAAACTCGATTCAACCAAAGACCGTCGTGTATTTGGGGGATGGTGCACGTTAAATCTGTAGTGGCCTCAAATGTCCTCACGCTGGCGTGGTGTAGAAGTTTGGAGAGTGGGGCTCCAGCTCAGGTGTAGTTCTCGTCATCTAACCATGGTTCAAAATTACAAAGCATTGTCCTTTCCAAAGATCTTTCCTTTCGGGATTGATTCCACCAGTAGCCCGTTGTATTGTTCCGCTGCGACGTTAATTAATTACCTACTCTTTCTCTCTCCCAAGGTGTGTTAAATGCCTTCAAATAAATACTTTCCTCTTCTAAGAGTTTTAAGATAGCATACTTATTTTTATTGTAGCTACAGGAAATTTTCAAGGAAAATCGTTAATAATATCAACTTGATGGTTTAAAATTTTGGGGAACAACTATTGTAAACAATTTGCACTAAAAAATAAATTTCATTATACAAAAATGAACATCAACTGGTAATCATAAACGATTTCCCGCCTCATTACAAATTAATTATTCAACTATTTTATTTACATAACAAACAACACCACTCATCTGAAATGCTTCTTGTCTGTTAGAAACGAATTATTTTTATACAATAAACCTTGAACATAAGAAAACAATAAAAAAAATTAGCAGGAGCCATTTTCGAAAATAAATAAATATGCTACAAATTTAATAATTAATACAAAATTTTAAGAACGAACGTACATTGTGTTTGCATCCTAATCCAAAGTTTTAAATTCATTCCGGAAATCTTGAAGTGGCATTGATAATTTAAAAATAATTCGTTTTAAATGAATCGGTTTCGTCAATGAGAAATTCATCTTCATCTGCTTTATCTGAGTAAAGAGAACGTGGATTTTTTCCGGCTACTTATTTCTAAAGTTCATTACCTTCATTTGAATCAATAATTGGATAAATCGTTGTCATGGAACATCAAAAAAATGCAAAATAATGTCATGCTGATCAAAAGATATTTGAATAATTTTAAGATTGAAAAGAAGTCTAAACAAGAAGTACAAGTATATACAAAAGTAAAATAAACCTATTAGTTTACAATTGTTCCATATTGAATTGAAGTTGGCAGAACACAGCAATTATCATTTTTAAAGAATCGTGTATGCAGGCACTATAAACAAGTGATTTAATTAAACGCCTCATTACTTTTAAAGAAAAAGTTTGAAGAACTGTCGGATTTATAAATATCGCTTGCTGTGTCTTTCTTTTGGTGGTTGACAGTTAAAAGAGTTTCTGTTAAGAACTGTAATTTAAAATATTTATTAAAAAATGTTAAAGTGGTCAGTTACCAAAGATATATACATCATTAAATAATACTATTCATGGAATTATATGCAAAAAACGACAATATAGGAAGACTTTATATTTTCCAAGTATTGGGAAAACTCAAAATGCTTTAATTTTTGATTTAAAAAATTACATTTTTCATTTTTTTAAATACGTTGATCTACATGATTTTCGGAATGAACACTTTTCATAAAATTATAAAATATAGCAAGAACTATGACAGTAGAAAACATGAAATTGAAATTAAAAACATTATTTGCCGTTTACCAAGAGCAGATGTGAATCTATCAAGGGAAAATAAATTGTAATTTTTTAAAATATTCCTTTCTAATTTATTAAATACTAACGTACACGAGAAAATGAAAGATGGAAATAAGTGAAAGATAGTCGAAATAACAATAAGGATATGGAGCTATTTCCGGAAAACATTAAAAATATCAATGTGCAAGTTTGCAATTGTTATTTCCAATCGGAAATTTTATCAATCGCATTCTGCAAAACAGTTTCAAAGAAAATTAATTGTTATATTTATACACACTCGTCTTTCAGACATTGTTTTTCTGTAGTATATATATATATCAATCAGCCACTCAAAAAATATTTCACCATATTATAATTAACCAAGTAATTAACGTATGTAATTTAAATAATTTCTGAATAATTTTTAACGTATTTAAATTCTACTTTTCTCGGTAGGGTCGGCAGTTGTGAGTGAGAAAATAACCTTATTTTTTTCAAGCTTTAATTTCTATTTTGCAAATACGGAAGAGACAGTTCTCAAATTTTCGTCCAAGACGAAGATTCGAACAGAGACAAAAATAATTTAAATTATGGCTTTAAAATATCCTTGGGGCATATTAATGAACCACCGTCTTCAGTTGTATTCATCACAACCTTTACTTAAGTAAACTACTATAAAACATGAATATATTTAATATTTTATACTCATCTGAGCTATTTTCTGTCGATATTTTCACAGTAAGGAAATACCTATTTACCTCAAAATATACAAAATAACTCACCATTTTCCAATACAGAACTTTCAAAAGCATACTTTAGTTACATTAATACATATTTTGAGATAATAATTCTTCCATCATTTATAATCCCCATGATAATTTTATGCAAATTTACCACATCAAGTAGAATTCCAGATTATTATTTTTACTAAATAAATGCATGTTAAAATTCAATTATAATTCAAATAATTATTTTATGCAACATTTACCACATCGCTCAGAATTCCAAATAGTTTTTTTACTATATAAATGTATTCGAAAATATAATTAAACAAATAATTCTAAACATCTAGTGGCATCAAAATAGGTAACATGAAGAAAGTCGCGTTTGCCATACAGCCAATACAACTTGTAGAAAGAATAATTAGAAATCAAATACTTACCGGCTAATGATCAGAAGTAAAACATTGATGACTTGGTGTTGCTCAACCACATTGAAAAGATACAAGCTTTTCCAACAATCTCACCGGCCGTAATTGGCAAGACCGAGAAAATGACATTTCACCTGTTAGCGAAAACGCGTGCATAAAGCTGCCTTTGTGGACGAATGCAACACGTTTATCGGAGAAAGAAGAAAAGAATCAACACCTTTCTCTGTTTCTTTCACCTGGCAGCCTTCAGTTCACTCCAGAGACCTTCTTTAAGCGGTCGAGTCAAGTTGTTGTTTTGCTTCTTGTTTCTGATCGTTTGAGAGTGATACTAATATCAAAAACAATAGAAAAAATATTCACGAACAAACAGTGTAAGGCAGTGAAATTCCTAAAACGAAGAAAAGATTTGGGTGGAGTTCTTACTCTCTTATTTAAAATGGAGCTGTTTTATTCCTCTTTGTTCGTTGAATAACAGTGTTGCTTCAAATTAGAACTTCTGATTGCGGGATTTTCGACCATCATATCCTTGATCTCTTTTCTTGGCGTCTTGGCACCCTCAGGTGCTGTGAAATCATTGGAATGTCGTTCTTTTTCATCGCCTTAAACTTCGATCACAAAGCAAGGTGAAATTTTTATGACTTTGAAGCGAAGTGATGAAGACATGCCGCTCCTTTTCTTTTTACTGTGTAATTCCACTCGTAATGTGATCAAAAACAAAACCTCGTTAATCTTGTTAAGACTTCAACATTTTTACATGACATGCGTGGAACACGTTCTGGATTGAAAAAGCAAATCACGCTTATTAAAAACAAAATCCTTGATTCTTTCGAAAATTACAATCAGCCAAACGATCTTCCAAGTGCGCAAACAGAACGAATCGTTGAGAAAGAACTTGAAATCGCTTGAATCGCGAACAACGGAATAAAAGAATACTCCGACGTTCTTCGACGAATTAAAAAAAGAACACCTCTGAATATGCTGTTCCGACTTCTCTTCTGCGTAATAAAAATCCAGTCCGGAAAGTAAATTCCACTCACTTTTCCCCCTCACTCACCGGGTTATGTAGAATTCGCGAAAGTAGGATAAAAGAAGCACAAAAAACGAAAGCACGACCTATGAACTGTCAGGATCAGGACCTCATTCCGTAAAAAGCGTGCAGACGATTTTTAGCGAAAGCGACAGCTCAACACGCGACGCGATGCAACTGGTGATGAGAGATGCTCACCCTTCTTTTTTCCAGGCGACGGGAAAGCCGGTTGACACGGCAACCGATCGTAAGTTTTTATCAGCACAAGTTCGTTTGTTTTCCGAATCCGCCGCTTTCTGTCAAACCGATCTTGTTTGGTCAAACGGAGCGCCATCTGTGAACTGTTGCTAAAAATATACTGCTTTCGGTTTCGTTGCAGAACTTAGGAATTCGATGAGTGTGGAATTTACTATGGTGGTAGCGAAAAATGATAAACGATGAGGAAAAAAAGGAATTTGGCTTAAGAGATTGTTTATTCTGATGTAGCTCGAACATAGAGTAGAATTATAATTTTTTCTATCTAATATAAGGTTCTTGTGATGTTGCAGACTAGTTGCAACATGTTTATGATGCATAAGACATGCTCCTTCAGGAAATAACGAAAATAAACTTTCCCGTTTACAATGAAAATAAATTAGTTGTAATTTATAACCTTCTCTGGGGTCACAGCGATGTATCTATGGATTCTAATAATATTTGGAGAATCAGGTTTGACCCAAGGGTGTGTGAAGACTTTCCTTTAAACTCCACTCTTAAAAGTTGAAATGAAAATATTTCAATATTATGTGCATCGATATAAGAATTGAATGATAGGGCACATCTTAAAATTTTAAATTTGAAAGTCTTGTCTTTTCATTCAGATGATACACACACATTTTGTTCCCTATATTAGCATCGTGTCCAGAAATATGTTTCTACTTATGAAAAATAATTTAAACTAAACCCCAAACTAAAAACCTATTAGATAATATGAATAACACTGTTTAACAAATATTTTATCTCAAAATAAGTAATGTTTGTATTCTATGTATTCGTGTGTACGATTTCAAATATGCGCCCAAATTATTATAATCACCTATAGGTTTTGCAAGCCCCGTCACTTGATTATTTGATATGATATAAATACTTCCTGAGATTGGATACACTGAAGTTCAAATTACTAAAAATGGTTAGCACTCTGGCTCGGAGTTCGAATTCCAGTCTCGGTATGGATATTCGTAGTGGTTCGAAATCCACTTTAAGCCGTAGATCCCGATCCAATTATCCATCTTGAAGCCCAAAATTACAGTAATTACAAACAACCTAATCTATTAGCGAGTGCCTTTTGCCTGATTAGAGATTCGAAGATATAACAAAGGTAAGCCGAATTCAGTTTTCAGTTAAGACTGAAATCTTCTGAACACAAAAGAAAAACAGTGAATATTCAAGATGAGCAGTGATTGAAAGGTTAAAGACGCGCGTCATCACTCTTCAAATGCTAAGACATTTGTGGCATTCCTCTTGTTACATCAATAACAGTATTGGGATTGCCAAAGTGACATTTGTGATATTTTCGGAGAGCTATTACTGTGTGCGTGTGTTCGACTTGTCTCAGTTTTCTTGATGGGGACCAATGTGCTACGAACATAATCCACATCAGAAAGTTTCATTTGCTTTATTTGCATCACTTCTCTTGGGTATGTATTCTGAAAATATATCTCTTCGCCATACATTAAGTAAGACTTGTTTGTGCGCGCGTGCCGGATAATTATCATTTGTGCGAATGCCAAAAGATTATCGTTTGCGCGTGCATTCATATATTGGTTCGCGAAAAATTAAGATTCGTTTGCAGTTTTTATTTTTGTTTTTATTCGTTAGACGCCAGTTGTGGCAATATTTAAAAAAGATATATTTTGTATATGTGTTCTTATTTAGAACTATACGTGTTAAGAATTCTTCGACTAGCTGTATGCTGATTTAACTTTTACCTTAGCGGAAATTTTATACGGACTCATCGAAGCACTCTCCATGAAGTCATAATTTTAGAGACACGTCCTCTGCTAATGTAAATAGAATTTTGTTAATAAATAAGTTTGAATTATATAGTCCACATATTTGAACGGGACACTTATGGAAAAACTTTGTTAAAGCAGTATATATATATATATATATAAAAATCGGTTCGGATTCATATACATCAGAAGATCTGCCGTTGAATTCAGTTGGAAAAGCTGTATGAGAGTTTTTCCAAGGATGTTTGCAGAAATTGTCTGAAGATTAGGGCATAGAAATATCAAAAATATTATGATCATAAAAAGTCATGGAATGCAACATGCCTGTAAAAGTTTGCTTTCTGCATTGTCATCTATATTTCCTCTGTGTCTATGAGCATGGTGAGCCCCGATTTCCAACTTCATAGTTGTCTAGTTTTAGCTATAGAAATTTCTGATATTAAGAACTGAATTCAGCCATTGTTCTGCTCTACTCTAATGATATTTAAATTCATCAACAAAAATTCTATCATATTTGGATTCGTGTGTCAATCAAAAAGTAAAAATTTGTTAAACAACGCAATTTGTTTTAGGGTCCATCAGAATGAAACAAGATGAAGTTCGAAACATTTGAAAAATTCTTCGCCCGCGGATCTCTGAAGAAAAGCTGACATTTCTCTGACGACAGTTACCGATTTTAGTAGGCAGATTTATTCATAAACTTTAGGGTTTTGACTAGGTTTCTTTTAATCACCCTTATATTATAAAGCGAATAAAGATTCTTTAAAACTTTAAGGACTAAACTAAACAGTTCCTATCTGGTTATATCAGCTGTTTAGCCAAAGAGTTACAGATTGTTTGATGCTACTTTTAATGGCTTCAATGTGTTAAGGCCCCGATACTAGACTAGTATGACATTCCATCAACGATTTCTGCCATAACGACAAGAGATGTAAACAGAAACCTATTGCTAATCCGTTGACTCTTCCAATTGGGCTACCGCAGCCCCTTTCGGTCTTGAATATTTTGGAATGTTCTTTTCGTTTCCTTTCAATTATCCTACCATTTCATTGGTCCTTTAAAATAATTTCCGATTTTTTACGTTATATTTCTGTTCGGACTTCATTGGCCCTTTTGATTTTTTTCAATTCTTTTTCATTTCCTCTAAATTTGTAGAATCAAAACTTTCAGCTCTCGTGTTTTAAACATGGCACAGTGCAGTCCTTATCAGGTTGTATCGTTTTTTGCTTTTATTTGAATCTTATTAATTTTTGTGAACCATTATCTTTTTTGATTTGACCATTATCTTTTTTGATTTTGTTTAAAAATTCGTGTGTGGGGGGAAAAATAAACTTTCAATAACTTTTTAGAAGTTGTCAGATTCAGATTGGGAGGAGTTTATAATGGTCGAAAAACTTTAAAAAGGGAACTCGGAGTTGTGCGAATTTTTTATTTATTTTAAAAATTATTTTCGTTAATTTTTTAATTATTATCCGCTAAGCCTTAAACGGTGTTTTTCCTAAGAAATTCTTCCTTGGCGACATAAAATGCAAAGTAAAAGCGTTACCACAAAAATGTCTATTAAAGTTGCACCCTATTTTAAATAGCGTTTAGATAAATGCATAATTTTAAATTAATGTTTATGGAAGCAAACTAATAATGTTCAATTTTTAATGCTGGGGTATCTAACTCATGGAGGAAAAAGAATATCCATGGTAAGTATGAGTGGATCTTATAGCCTGGGTGATCCAGGAGTTATGCACACTGCTCTCATTCCACGTATCAGGAGATCCCATGTGTTACTCACTGATATGCCCCCTTGTATACCTTACACGCACGAATGTTAAAAAAAAATCCGTAGGTTGGTAAATGTTCCCATACCATCCACGCACTAAAATTAATATTAGTGTATGGATGGTATGGAATATCGTAAAAATCCAGATGCCTTTGTGAGACTCGATCACATTTGGTGTGCATTGCAATAAGTACAAATACACTGATGTTCAAAATTAAGAGAATTTGCATATTTTGTCGAATTTTTCGAAAAGTACTGAACGAAAGGTAAAACTAATGCTTCCAAACAAAGATGCAAATCTTTAGTGTCATATACGCAAGCGTACACGTGCGTGTGGGTGGTGCATTTAGAGGAACAGGCTTTCTAAGCGCACGTGACAATTTCCGCGCTTCGTTCGCTCGCACACCTCGGTGAATTTCGTGATGTTTTTTGCAACATTTGGTGAAATTCAAAAGCAGGCAGTTAAAAAGGAGTAACCACCAACGTTTGGATGATGGAATGAGGTGGCGAATCGTCGGGAGACTGGAAGCAGGGCATTCTCAAGTGCAGATTGCTAGAGACTTGAATGTAACGCCCAGCGTCGTGTCCAACTTATGGTAACAGTTTAAGGATACCGGATCCGTAGAGAGAAAGCCTGGGCAAGGTCGTCAAGAAGCCACGACGGCCAATGAAGATCGATATTTGTCCATTACAGCGAAGCGTAACAGGAGTGCATCAGCTTCTCAGCTCTCTCGTGACCTTCATGCGGCCACAGGAAGCCGAGTTTCAAGGGTAACTGTTTCCAGAAGGATACATGAGAGGTCTGTTTGCAAGAACACCTGCTGTTTGCGTCTCGCTCACTTCCGGCACAGGAGAGCTCGTTTAACATGGTGCAGAGAACATCGACGTTGGACCAGGGATCAGTGGGGGACCGTTCTATTCGCTGATGAGTCCTGGTTCAGTCTAACCACTGATTGATTCTCGACGTACGCTCATCTGGAGAGAACCAGGGACCCGCTACCTGTCCTCCAACATCCGAGAAAGAGACCAGTATGGCAGCGGAAGTTTGATGGTCTGGGAAGGCATCATGTTGGATGGAGCACAGACCTCCATGTCTTTGATAGAGGCTCTGTGACTGCTGTGAGTGAGATATAGGGATGAGATCTTGGAGCCCTATGTTCGCCTTTTCAGAGGTGCAGTTGGCCCTGATTTCATTTTCATGAACGACAACACTCATCCACATAGGGCTCATATGGTCGACGAATATCTGGAAAGTGAGGATATTCGCCGGATGGATTTTCCAGCCAGATCTCCAGATTTAAACCCCATAGGGCATATCTGGGACGCTCTTGGGAGGGCAATTGCAACTCGCCTTCCCCTCCCAGAACCATCCAGGACCTGAAAACAGCGTTGTACCATAACTGTTGTATGGTTATTTTTTGTATTTCAACCTATGTACATAACTAATTTCATTAAAATATGTCCAGTAGTTCTGGAGATAATCACCTAAAAGTGAAAATTCTCTTAATTTTGAACACGTGTACATGCATTTTTTGGTTAAGATGCATTGTAGAGGACTTTCAATACAGCGAGCACTTTGATGTCAATTCTGGTAACCTGCCTTGTCTGTTTTAAAGCATTCGGTATGGCAACCCTTTGAAATTGGAGACGAATTTTCACATGATGACAAAATGTTTCCTAAAATTCATCTTTTCCCATTTTTTTAAATAAGAATTAAAAAAATTACCATCTGAGTCCATCAACACACATTATTTCCTGCGATTCAAATAAAAGTAGATTGTTTGAAGCAGCTTTCTTACGCTGGTATAAAATTCACAAAAATTTTAAAAAAAACTAGGGTACAACTCAAACGAGATATCTCGTCGAAACCACTTGCAGGGATTAATAATCATGTTCGTCGATCGTTAACCCTTTTTTTGGTTGTTTCGATCAGGTATGTCGTCATTAGCAAAACTGATCAGATCTTGATAAACAATATATCTCATCGAAACCACTTGGCGGGTTAATCATTCGTTTCAGAATGTTGAACGATTACTTCGAAAGAAAAGATATGGGATCAGTTTTAGAGAGCATTGTTATCAGAGAAGAAATAAGTTCGCTCCATGGTTTAACTGAATAAGAGAATCATCTAAACTTTGCAGGATATGGAAAAAGTTTTGAAATACCTGAGAAGCTAATTTCCCTTCGCCAAAGAAAGTTAAACAGCAATATAAATATACCACGTGAGGTAAATTTTTAAAAAATGTCTTCTAAAGAAAAATAAAATTATGTTGATCCGAACTGATTATTACTGAAAAGTAAGAATTATGACACAAATCTAATAGTATGTGTATTTTATACTACACTCACTGCCAAAAGTTAAGCACGAAGCGGTAAAATGCGAAAAAATCGACAAGTACAGCTTTGACACGAAATGCGGCAGGAAAGTAGCAAATATGTTTATGCATGAAACAAAACAAAGAATTACATACAAAGATGAAAACAATATTGAATTTTCATAAATTATAAGATGAAGTCATATTGGAGTCATTAACAAAATGATGTTTAAATCCAAAACAAACAAAACCGACATTAATAGGTATGTGACCACCCCTCTTCCTCATACAAAGTTTACAGCGTGTGACCATGCTTTCCATGAGGTGATCAACCACCCCTGACTCAAGTAATCGCCATTCCTCCTTTAGAGCAGTTTGTAACTCTGAGAGTGACTGGGGGTGGGAAACGTGCAGACACAGTACGACCAAGGGCATCCCAAAGATTTTCAATGGGATTAAGGTCGGGCGAGTACGCCGGCCAATCCATACGCGCAATCCCCTCACTCTCCAAGTAGTCGACGACGATGTTGGCTCGATGGGGAGGCGCATTATCATCCATTAAAACGAAAGCAGGACCAACTGCTACAGCGTACAATGTCACAGTGGTTCATCCCGATACAGGACAGCCGTCACAGAACCCCGTCTATAGATATGCAGGTCGGTGCGATATCCCAACGAAATCCCTGCCCACACCATGATGCTTCCACCTCGGAATGCGTGATGTTCTGGGGCCGATTGCGTGTGCCTTGTTCTCTCCAGACCCTTATACGCTTGTCATCTGGCTCCAAGGCAAATCTCGACTCATCCGTGAAGATAACGTTGGCCCAATCAGACTCCAATTCACATGTTGCCGACACCACTTTAATCGTGCCCCTCTGGATTGGACGGATAGAGGAACACAAACTCGTGGTACCCGGGCGTACAGCCCATTCATGTTTAGCCTTCGGCGAACAGTAGTGGCAGATATCGTCTTACCAATGGACGCTGCAACCATAGATGTCACAAGTGTGGAGGTCGCTCTTCGATTTTGCTTGGCTAAAACAGCAATATATCGATCTTCCGCGGGGGTCGTAACCCTTGGGCGACCGGCCACAGATCTTCGGACAACTGTTTGGCTTGTTTGGAATTGTTTCCATAATCGTGAAATGACGGAATGATGAACGCCGAAGGAAAGAGCAACATCTGTGATTGATTGTCCTGCTTCAAGGCGTCCCACAGAACGCCAGCGCTTACTATCTGCCATTCGTCTTCTGGAAGCCATAGAAACACGTGTCTTGAAAACTAATCGTAAAAAGTTCTAAACACTTTTTATCAGCACTTACATGAAATTCCTCTAACCCTTCACAATGCTGGCTTCTTATACGACTGCCTTTTTTGCACATTTCTCGACACGAAACCATGATTGGCTATTACAGAACATATTTGCATACTTCCATTTACCTCTGCAGCGAAATGCAGCCTCTCAAATTTAGATCGGCTTCCGGAAATTAACATTTTCCTCTCCGTGATTAACTTTTGGCAATGAGTGTAGAAGAAAAACCTAATTCAGTGGATAAGCAAGAAAGAAATTTAAATGCTACTACTGTATCGATTAGAGAGAGAGAGAGCTGTAGCGTCGGCACTACATAGCTGAATTACTCAACTCCAATTAAGGTTACAACAATAATCACAAGGATTATGAAAGCTAAAACATTTATTTTCCAGTAAAACAAGGAGGAAGTATTGCAAATTAAATCTCAGCTGGAGTATCAAAAAGGAAATAATTTTATTCTATCCTACTTAGCTTTTTCCTTTCATCTTAAGCGTTGCCTTGGTGACATTTCTGTCATCCTGACTCCATTACCTGACTAAAGTTTATTGAGACTAGTGCTCGTGTTCCAACAATTGTATTTAAAGAAAATAATTGCTTGAATATTTGGAATTGTTACCAAGCAACCAACTGTGATGTTTGAGGAGAATCAAGGTTAGACAGTGGCATATATAAGAAAATATCGAACACTGTAATTGCTTTCCTGTCGAAACATCTGACACCCCATCCACATCTTGAAAACTTTTTATCATGAGATTAGCAAAAAAAATACAAACACAAACGGAAATAAAAAAGAGGAAGACGTGTTCCTTTTTACGAATCTTAAGGCAATAGAAAGTTATGGTTGTAGAAATTTGGTTGTGTAGCATGTACCAAATACATAAAAAATTGGTACTAATACAATCAAAGCTGGGTTTTATTAAATTTCATTAGATCATACTCTTTCTCGGTCCCTTGGGTAGACGATGTGTCGACTATATTTTGATACTATGAGATGAATAGGGGCATATATTATACTTTTTTAGCTATTGAGAAATAGCTATTTTTCTCGGTGGGATCAGGTTTAAACTGCCCGTTTACAAACACTGTAAACTTGAGATAAATCAGTTGTACCAAACAGATTTATCTCAGGCGGCCCGGAGGCCAGATACTTCCTTTTAAATATTTTTATCTGGCACACAGCTCCAAATATTTTTATTAGGATCGCAGACCAGATAGGTTTACCTGATCCGCAGAATATGTACGGCCCTCCGGAAAAGTTCACCTGGCCCACAGACCAGATATGGCCCTTCGAAAAGGACCCTCCTACCAGCAGGCAAATCATGGTTGTTATCAGGGCTGCAGATCAGATAGGGCCCTCTGGATAGGTTTACCTCCCCGCAGGCCAGATAAGGCTCTATACAATGGTTTTCCCGGCCAGTTACGGCCCTCCGAATAGGTTTACCCGGCTCGCAGACTATATACGGATATCAGATATTTTACTAGAGACGATACTCATTCATAAAATATATATATTTAAAAAAGTAGCAAATCGGAGCCTAGCGTTATTTCGCAAATAGCTACGTTGGAATCTGCGTAATCTGCAATATTGCGCATGCGCAGTTCGTATAACAGCCACCTGTACCTTTAATATCGGTCACCCCTCGTACAGGGTGTTTCGAAAATATCTTGCCAAATTGTAAAGGGTGGTAGAAGGGCCCAAAATAAGCATTTTTTGTCAAAGAATGTGTGTCCGGAAATACTGCGTTTAGGTGGTAGAGGGCGCTGTTCAAGTCAGTTCATAACACCGTTTATGTGACGCAAGGCGCGATTTTCAACGGCATGCATCGCTACACGAATTCGGAGCTCGCAGATATGTATCTGATTTCTGAGGCTGCGAACGGAAACGAACAAGCTTCTCAAAGGTTGTACAGTGATCAGAAAGTTTCTTCTGGATTCAAAAGTTCCTGGTTCGAATCCGGGGTAAGGCATGATGTTTGCCCGTAATGAATGTAAAAAATGTGTTCTCTTTATAAATGTTTATTTTTGCCCCTCTACCATCCTTTACAATTTAGCCAGATACTTTCGAAAAACCCTGTACGAGGAGTGTCCGATATTAAAGGTACAGGTGGTTGTTATTCGAACTGCGCATGCGCAATATTGCCGCCATATGCATGACTAGCCACGTTCATGCGTGTAGTAGAGTCTGGAGCGTTGTTTTGTTCAATACCCAATTTAGCGTCCGGGAAGCAAACAAACATGGTGTGTGTAATCGAAGTGTGAGGTACGTGGAGTTATCAGATTTTTGCAAGCCGGAGTTAATCAGCGAAATTCATCGCAGATTACAGGGCGTTTATGGACCGAACGTTTTAAGCCGAAAAAAAGTCAGCGTATGGTACCAAAAAATTTAAAGATGGACGAACGAAGCCGAATGATGATCCGGAGGAGAAAAGAGGCTGACCAGGGACCTCACACGAATGACAACTGCACAATTGTCGAACGCCCTCTCGGATTTAGCCCCCTCGGATTTTCATTTATTCGGACTTTTAAAGAAATGTTTGGCGGGGAAACGCTTTGCGGGGATCAGGAGGAATAGCAAGACACCGTTGTGGACTACTTCAAGCAACTTGACAAGCAGCAGTACCATGAAGGGATGTTCAAACTAATGTCACGCTGGGATAAATGTCTCAAAGTTTACGAAGATTATGTCGAGAAATAAATAAAAGTATGCAGTTTTTGTGGAATGTATTAAATACTTTCTTTAATTATAAATATTAGTGTAATTTTGGTTTGTACCTTTAATATCGGACACCCCTCGTATATACATATATTCTTGTTTTATGTGAGTAGTAGGAAAATGCGGGTTCTAAAACAGTGGTGGAGGAGGAGGAGAAATCGAGTGGAGTTGAGTTGTACCGGAAGTGACGTCATAACCGGAAGTGGAGTTGAGTTGTACCGGAAGTGACGTCATACATAGTGGAGTTGAGTTGTTAGTTTCGTTTTCAATTTTGAGTTGGGTTGAGTTGTTTTCTTCCTGCTTGGAGTGGAGTTGAGTTGTTAGTTTCGGTTTCTCGGATTTCGCCGAATAACACGTGTTTACGTTTTGGACTTGCGAATTTCAGAGGGATTGGATTTAAGGCGAATTTCAGAGGGGTTGGATTTAAGAGCTGATTTTTCTGTAACTCGTAGCGCCATCTATTAGTACTTTTTTGAGTAAAAATAATAAAATCTTTAAAACATATTTTTAAAAAAACTGAAAGATGTGATATTTTTTGCTGGGATCGAACTGACTACCAAAAAGTACTCGTAATCGAGTGTTAGTTGGATGAGATTATAACCACTCGGCCACGAATGCCTGGTTACTTACCGAAATATAATCAATTTAAATCGGAATACATTAAGTGCGTAATTGGCTGTTAAAATAGTATAGATTGCTCCACCACATCGATTGCTCCACCACATCAATAAGTTCGATCAGTTTTTATCTGCGTTTCTGACATAGAAAGGTGAATGTGGTGGAGAATGACGTCATTCTAACGTGTTCAAACGTGGTGGAGAATGTGGTGGAGAATGACGTCATTCTAACGTGTTCAAACGTGGAATCAAACACGTGGTGGAGAATGACGTCATTCTAACGTGTTCAAACGTGGAATCAAACACGTGGTGGAGAATGTGGTGGAGAATGACGTCATTCTAACGTGTTCAAACGTGGAATCAAACACGTGGTGGAGAATGACGTCATTCTAACGTGTTCAAACGTGGAATCAAACACGTGGTGGGGATGGAGAATGACGTCATTCTAACGTGTTCAAACGCGAAATCAAACACATGTGGTAGGCAATGAAGTCACTCGAGAGTAGAGTAGAGTTGAGTAGTAAGTTTACCTCCGCGTTTCTGACATGAAAACGTGAATGTGGAGAAGAAAAGTTTTAGTACCGAATCTGGCAATGGTATGTAATAAGGTTATTTGTGGACTCGCAGAATGGCAACACCTGGACCCATTCTAACAGGTCTGACCAGTAAGATTCTTTTGACTGCAAAATATCCCAGAGGAGGACGTGTCGCTGCCCTGAAATCTTGGAAGTGATATCACTTGTATCTTCAAACGTGTTCATTCCTGTTCCTTAGTGCTTTTAGTGGAAAAACATGAAGCGATCATTTCCTTTTGGATATACTTTACCCTTTACAGATAAAAAAGTGGATATGCATTCTGGGGTCGATGTACTTTCATCTCAAGTATCTGATTCATCAATGAATGAACTAGGTCCAAATAGCTTCCATTTGGGTGATACCAAATTTGCTGTTGTCTCTTGCTTCAAGGGAATTATCCGCGTGCATATTCGTCATTATTACAGAGATCAGCAGGGAGTGCTGCAGCCTTCCAGAGAGGGAGTTTCTTTGCTTCCTAAAGTCTGGAAAGCCTTCTACGAAGCAATTCCTAGCTTTCGCTCAAAGAACGCTAGCGATGTTATTATCGCTTCAAGAAGCCTTTTACTCTCCAAAGAAATTCGGGGAAACGAGAAATGTGTGAGTTTTCAAAATATGTTTCAAAAGAAAGACTGTGCTTTTCAACTAACTGCAACGCGCATTCTTCTCTCTGTGAAACAATTGGATCGACTGGAAGCTGTATCGGAGGAAATTACTGAAGCCATTAATGAAGGATTTGTTAATGAATCCCTCGATTATTTTGTGAAAGAAGAATTCGTGAAACGTGGAGCAGGAACCGATGAGAAATATTACGGCGATCCTGATAGATCTGAGAAAGTGAGCGAACTTACCGACAGAGTGGCTAAACATCTAAAAGTACTCGTTTCGGAAAAAATAAAGAAAATGATGAATTGTTTTGGATGTGAAAACAACTTTGAAAATCAACTTGGGCATGAATGTATGACTATGAGTTTAAGTGAACGTTACGATCGGTATTTCCTAAACGCTTTATATGAAATCGACTGGAATAGATTCGGAGAAACTTTAACTTCGGAGAATATGTCCTTGAGGTATTTATTCTTTGATTTTGACGTTCTACGTTTTGTAAATACAACAACTCTGTACGAAACAGTACGGAGGCTTTATGTTAATGATAAATCTGATAGTTTTACATGTTAAAGAATATAAATATGTTTTGTATATATATATATGTATAATCAATAAATTCTTTGTTTATCTTTTTCAAATGTGTCTCTCTTTATTTTAAAATGTATAAGTACTTATTTTATTACTTTTCTTTTTTTTTGTATTTGTATACATACTTTTACTTACTGCAGTGTCATTTGACACATTTAGAATTGTATATTATACAGTTTGTTATTAGAACTAAAAAAATGACAAACAAGTAACATATTTCTGTAAAAGACAAGTTTATTCAAACACAGACATGTACACAAAATAAACATTCCCTTACAAGCTTCCGTGTATTTAACATTTAACAGATTGCAAGTTCACAAATTGAATAGATTTGTAACATTGACATTTTTTTCTCTTTCAAAGATTTTCTGAAAACTTTCTAGAGATCCTTGACGCGGCTGTTTCTGTTTTGGAGAATGAATTGTAATTTTTCTTTCTCCAGGTAGATGTAATTCCATTGTATCATTACACATATTTAAAGAGTAATCATCTATGATTCCATCACTATCACAAATTGTTATATAACCTTTATCGAGTATCATTGTAAGGCCAAACATGAATGCTGAGATTCCCATGAAAATAAGAACAGAAAATGCTCTTCTCTGGATGAGTTCCATTGCTTGAAATGAGACATAGACCTTGATTATAATCAATATATACTGCTTGAAACTTGAAAGCCTCATCTACTTATGGATTTTTATAGCGGGGAAATAACTGATGATTTACAGAGGAAGCCAATTACAGACTCGTTTTGGGGTTGGGGTAGGCATCACTTCTTTCATTACCCTCACTGCCTTACCGAGTTGTTGAGGTATAGCAAATTTATTTTTTACAAAGGAACTGGGGAAGTTAATTTCCTTAAGTGCATCTTTAAACTGTTCTTGTCCATTCACGTACTTATCCATCTTTCTTTTTCGCACTAAACGGTCTATCAGGTCAACAATATTAGAACTTTTCACTATTTTACCTTTATACACAAATTCTCCATTAGGCATCCAAGAAACAACCTCTTTATTGCGTTTTAAATAAAGAATAATATTTGTAGTTAATCCAATTAAGTTTTTGGGAACGGTCTTGAGCACCATCTCCTCCACATTTAACGTTCTTTCTTTCTCATTCGCAATATCTGTTTCCTTCTCTGGATTATCTGACAGTTCTGCATTAATTGTTACAGATGGTGGATTCAATACATTCACGTTAATCCTCCTCTGCAATACTTGATTGTATAACTTAATTTTTTCATCATCATCCATTTTATTAACTAAAATACTTTTCATCTCACGATCTAATTCACTCAGCTGTTCGTCTGAAGGTATATGTCTTGATAATCTCTCCTCTGGAACTAAAATCATTTTCTTTGCATATTGCATTTTTTTACTTGTTAAGTAGAGTAGTCAAGACGGTGAGTGCTGCGGGTATTAAGATATTTAAAAACCCTCCTTTTTGAATAATAATTTTTCGCTTTTTAGTGAGGGTTACTTTTTTATCTGCTAGGTCTCTAAGCGTATGCTTATGACGAGAAAGTTTTTTCTTCTGTTCATCTGTTAAAGGAACATTCCCTTTTAAAGTGTTCAAACAACATTCAGCTATGCAATGGATGCTAGATTTCGGAAGATTTTTTAAAAAGGCTTTCCGACATTTTGTGGGGCATACAGTTAAAAGTCTCATCCGTTGCACGTCTCCTTCTGTTAAAGGCATGATGAACAATGAATTATTTGCAAGTTGTGAATTTATTTTAACTGATAAACACAAGTTTCTTCTCCTGGAAGAATTTTTGTACGCAGTCGCATATTCTCTTCAGTCTCAGATTTCAAATCTACAAGTAAATAGCTGAAAGGCTTTTTCGTGGCGTCCTCAAACACTTCAAGAAAAAAAATTAAATTTCGAGGGTAGAGTTGTCGACCGAGGTGTGTAATTTGACTTACATCGCGTCGCGGTTTAAATAAAAACATGTAATGACAGTTTAATGAAATTTCTCTGAATTCTTTTCCTTTATGAACAAATTTTGCGTTACAGTCATCACAGATAAATTCATATGATGAGATCCTTTTGTATACAAGTTTGTTATTCTTTTATCACTGCCACATTCAGAAATTAAATCGTCATATATAAAAAGTGTATTATATCCTAAATATTGCTTAAAGTTTTCGGGTATTCCTCTACAAAGATGATATTCGACATCTCATCGTATAACTTTTGATAGATTCCATAAAACCACACTATTTTATCAAGGGTAGGATGAATCATATCTGTGTGGCTGTTTATCAATTTTTTCAAAAAGTGCGACTTGCCTGATGATGTAGGTCCGCAGACAAGAGCAGTGAAAGGATGCTTTAAAGCTAATGAATTCATGGTTACAAATGACAGAAGTAAAGACTAGGGTAGTTATTTATACTCTTTTTTATTGAAATAAAGGTACATGTATATTCGAAATTTTTTTCACAAAGTTATACACTCGTATATCATTATTTGTAGATTGTCTATCAAATAATTTAACAGTAAATTCCATAGATCTACTTCTAGATCTTTGATACAAAAAGTATACACAATGTTGTCCACACACAGCAGTTTTAACACTTTGAAGAGGTATGTCGTTGTAGACCACGTGCGGAAACTTTTTGAAATAGTCATGTATGTAGCCCAAAAAATACGAAGGTGGTTGACCGAACGAATCGAAAAACTCTACACTTGTTGGTGATTTCACATAAACAGCTAACCAATGAGTCCCTGGTTTGTGATGAGGATCGGTGTTTAAAATAAATGCAGCCGGAAAACTCCTAAAATTCTTGGGAATTCGATCACTTGGGAAAACTCCAACAAAATATAAACGCGTGTATGCATCACTTTGTAAAATGTTATTCAATTGTACCACATTCATATCGAAAAATCACACAAAATATTTCTAGACTTCGTAATTTCGATCACGTTTTGAAATTCTGCATATACCAGCACTGAAACAGTTTTCGGTAAAGCGTTTGCAAACTTTATTTCAATGCGAAGATTTCCTTGATGAATTAAATTTAAATGGCTGCCATCACCCAAGTCTGGTGTTAAGTCAAAGGCATATAGCGTGTACCCTTCGGAAAACTCATCTCTGTTAATATAGATACCTTTATTGGATGAGAGTTTTTCACTTCCCAGGAGCAAACTATTGTAAGCACGAATAAATTGGCCGTCGGCATAATTAGGATCCAAGGGCTTGTAGCTGATAGGATTTCCATCTACGTAAACGCCTATGAAATTTACATGGTTATGCTTGAGGTAAAATGGGTTTGTTGGGTAAGTGCCACTAAATGAATCATGATCGACACATGTTACGACCATGCGTTTCGGGAGTTGTCCAGAAAATATGTTATCCTGTGAAAATGAGAAAGAACCTTTCGATACTGAATATAGCTTACACAGAACTCGATCCATTGGATATTTTGCAGATGATTTTTCTAAGGCTTTGGCATGTCCAATTAAAACACCTGGACTGACTTTCACTTTCCGGATGAAAAGGGATGCATGTTCAATAACAACGTCATAATTTGCTTTTTGAGGAGCAATGAGACAAAACTCCGGTTTGCTGCGTATTAACTTTAACTTTAAGTCTACCAAGTTGAGTAATAGACGATCTTGATAAAACAAGTCGCAGTGTAAATTTCCAATCATATCTAAAACTTTACTCTTTTCAATCATAGAAGCCCGTTTCTTCAACCCTGCATTTTCACTTGAAGGATCGGTTTCACCAAAGTGTCCTGCTGTATCTTTGTAGAAGCATTCTGAAGTAAGGAAGCTTTTCTTATAATCAGAGCCGTAATTGAGCAAAGTCTCAATGTAAGCTCGGTAAGGGTAAGTGTTACTGGATGATGAAATTAGACGCTCATTCAAACTCACATCGACTTGGGAAAATAACGAGTGAAGAAATAAGTTACATGGAGCAACTTTTTCATTTTCTGGTAAAACTGCATTGTCCTTTACAACTTTAACTTTTACATAGAGTTGGGTTGCTGATAAATCGATGTATTCCTCACCACTGCCAGATATGTTGAATTCGATAGGTCCACCATCACGAATATTAGCTATAGGATAAAATTCAGACCACTGCCCTTTTTCAATAGCTGTTTGAGTCGGTGGCATAAGAAATAAGTCAAGTTCAGATTTCACAGAGGGTAGGGAATCATTTCGTATTAAGGCCATGCTAAAGATTATGAGAATATGTCAGGTACACACAGCTTGCGATACTTCTTTCGAATGATGCGTTTCTTATTTGTGCGTTTCCTTTTATTTCCTCCAACCATTGATTTCACTCGATTGGATACTTTATCGGTTAAAGTTTTCGTTGCTTCTTTAGCTCGGTCTTTGATAGCTGACTTTACATCTTTACCTTGCAAGTAATCATTTGCAATATCCACGCCAGATCGAAGTGCTTGCTTTCCTAGTGCTTTTGCACCCGATTTAAATAAAGGAAAAACCATCCTAAACATGCTTCGAAAAATTCCCCCCAAGCCACTTCCTTTCTGCAGAGAGATGCCTTTGTAATATGACAAGCCATTACCTGCTTGCTGAGTATAATAATCTTCCAATGTTTTTGTGCAACAACGATAAGGTTGATACATTTTGATCTAGAGATTACAAATGTCTCAAGCGAAAATGTAGTTTCACTATCAACTTCCCGCGTTCAAATGAGACGTAACGACCAGTGTGTGTCCTTATAACGATTTCAATCGAGTCAAAATTTTTTCTGGAAACTGGTAGATAATGAGGTCTCTCAAATTGTTCCTGAATCATGTCACCATCTCTTCCCTTCACTGTCAGAGTTCGTAAAAGAGGAGCTAAGATCCCACCAACAAATTCAGGCTGAATGATATCGGTGTAAACGTACAGCAAATGTAAATCAACATTAGGATCCGCAACAAAAGGACTCTCAGTGATTACTGTATCTATGCCTCCATTTCCTGGAATAATATTTTCTCCAATCACTTTATTAGGATCGAACCCTAAGTTTTCAGCTAATCGCTTGGATAATCGCAGCTTTGCTCCGTTAGTGAGCTGCAGCACCACCTTTTTTGTGTGTTTGTTATATTTCATTTGAATTTTTATGTGCTTCGGAAATGCATGTAAAATGTCATTCGGAGAATCATAAAAACCACTCGCTATTTTTCCATTCGTTTTTACTCCGTTTCCTAAATCATATTCGAAAGAATTTTCACCATCAATGATATTATTCCACATTCTGGGATAAATTATTTCAACTAATCCAACTTCCCATTCACCTGAGAGTTCTAGACGTTTGGGGAGTTTCGTGTAGAAGTGAGACATTGTGTTGCCAGGATAAAACTCGATAAAGCTATCACTGGGAAGTGTGACATAGAAACTCATTGTGGGTGATGGGTGGGAAACAAATTTTATGGGCAATCTCAATTTTTCGAAAATAAGTCTTTGGAATGAATCCACGTATTAAATTTGCGAGGATAACCTCTAAACTTGACAAAGTATTCCAAACGTTTCTTAACTACTCTCTTCTTTAAAATTTTCTCCACAGGAAAAGTATCTGATTTTTTAACTTTCTGCAATTCTTCTGAGTAAAATGTACCAGTGATTATTTCTCCCATTAAATCTTTTATCTTATATACTGGTAGCTTTCTACGTATACAACGCTGAATCGTAAATATTTCCTCTGACCAATTATTTTCATACCCTTTCTCAAATGTTAATTTAGTCTTTGCAACCCTAACGAAGTCTCCAACCCGAAATTTGAATGGAATCTCCTTAACATTAGTTTTATTTACATCTCCATATAAGGTATTCCACACTTGTTTTTGATTTTCAGCTGTTACATTAATAGGTTCTTTTTTAATACTGCGATGGAGTGTATGGTTATAACTGTATACAAGTTTGTCTAAAACCTCAATAAATTTGTAAGTATTTTTACGGGTAAAGTATTTCCACATTTTAGTCTTCAATGTACGATTAAATCTTTCAACAACACTAGCTTTGGTTTCATTATTTGTCGTGAAAAACTTTACTTGGACAGATTTTAAATAAGATTGAAATGATTTATTTGTAAATTCAGTTCCTTGATCTGTTTGTAATTTTTTCGGTTTTCTTTCCTTGAAAATTGATTTAAATGCATTTACTATGTTTGCCCCATTTTTCTGCTTCAAAGGTATGACCCATGCATATTTAGAAAAAATATCAATACATGTTAATAAATATCGAAAACCATCATTGTATTTCACAACACTTTGCATGTCTACCAAATCAGCCTGCCATTGCATATCTATTCCTCCAACAATTACTCTGTTTCGAAGAAAGTTGCGACGAACAGTTTTATGCAGAGTGTATGCATTTTGTCTCTCTAACCATTTTTGAATAGTTCTTTTCGAAACTTTACCCTTCATTGCCTGATACAAGGCATTTATTCCACCAAAGCTCCCTGGTAAGCTAGGATCTTCATAAAATGGAGCTAATTCGTTTTGTTCCATACCTCTGACTTACACTTTAGTTACTGAGGTGATCGAATGGGGAACATAATATAAATATACACATGCTTAATCTATAAGAAAATGGATGGATAAAATATCACTTGTTACAATTTCAAATAGTTAAATAAAAAGGATTTTTTCTTAATTCGTTAAATTGTGATTATAACAACAAAAAAGAACTACTGTTTTAAAGATGAAATGCAACTTTATTTACAATTTTAATATGCTTTGGAAATACATTCAAAATTTTACACTCAGTTTCATAAAAACCATGTTTTTTTTTCTCCTGGTCACAATTTGATTCATCATATTTAACAATTTTACTTAAATTATGCAGTCATTATTTTTTTCACATTAACAAATGTTATAATATGTATATATATATATATAATCATGCAATGATATAATTACTCATCAAAAAAAAATCACAACACATCAATTTAACTTGAAATGGAATAGTGGCCATATGGTAACGTATGGATACCATCAGATAGAACATGTCTTTTAGAATCAGAAGAGGAGAGAGCTAGTTTATTTTGAGTAATTGAATACAATGTATGCTGTTTAGATCTAATTAAGTTCATATTTGCATATGTTGATTGTTTATTTTTAAGACAGTTGAAGTAATCTTCGAACTGAATATGTTCATTTACAGTTTGCTTTTTTATACCTTTAAGCTTTTTGACATCTTTTCGTCCTTCCACTTTATAAGTATACATTTTAGAACGTAACCCAATGAAATCTGTCATAATTGAACCGCCATTTTCATCTTTCATTTTACCCACAATTTTCTTATTTACTTTGGGGATATTGTACTGATTGAATTCTTGAAAATCCGATGTATCGTACAAATCTAAATGTTTTTTCATATCCTCAAAGAAATCCTCTGTGAACACGTGGTAAATAAAAGAGTCAGTATCGGTGTATAAAAGTCTCACTTTATCATCATATTCCTTTTTCATCACATTATAATGGAATTCTACCATTAAAGTTTTGGATATGTCCAGTATTGACATGCCTATACAAATGGGTTTGTTAAAAACCATTTTTGTTTTCTGCATATGAACTGCTGCTAAATTTTCAGAGAAAATGGTCCTACGACCAAAATTAGGTTTAGATATTAATTTTGTTAACGATTTAGCGTTTGTACATAAACGAATATCAACTCTTCTTCGTATATTTTCTATCGTTTTACCGAATATCGAATTATTCATTAATTTAAAGAAATCTTTTTCAAAACTATTTTGAGCCCTGGCCCTCATATGTGTGTTTAATTCTATGTAGCTTTTAAGCCAATCTGTTTCAATAAATTTTATGGCTCGATGTATTTTGATCAATTTTAAACCCAAATTCAAAAAATGTAATAATGATTTGTGATGAATTACGTATCTTTTTTTATCTCTTAGTGTTAACAATAGCCTACTTTCTTTATAACCAGGAGGAATGGCATTTTCAGCAGCCAAAGGAAAATCGCTATGGGAATCGTGAAGCGTATCCGGATATTCTAGATCTACATCTAAAATGTAGCCGAAATCATTAGACTCGTTTAAAGAATCGACATCCTGGATGTCACACCATTCAAACCCTTTTAAAGGTAGTTTTTCTGACATAGCCCATCCATATAAGTTATTCGCATCCAAATACATCAAGTAACTGGATGGTTTCGATACGTCGAATTCAGCCATGTATTTATTATTTGCCCTTGCATGCCGATGTGAACATTGCGATACTCCTCCCCTGATTCCCTGTTCTACGAACAACAACATATCATAATCCGTCAGAAGCTCAATACTAACCCCCGTGCATTTAAGCATAGCATCCCATGACAGACCTGGAGCGGTATAATACCAAGCAGGATCTAAGTGATACGATTGCATGCAGAGTGATCGAAAGTTTTCAAACACATCACAAAGTAATAGAACATCAGTTTTTACATAAAGATCGGAGTAGTCTCCTAGGGTTTTTACATCGAAAGCTCTCCACACATTTTGTGCATGCTTGTAATCTTCGTCTGAAATGTTCGAATCATTTAACTGACTATAGAAGCTAGCTTTGCACGGGAGTTGTGTTTCTTCAAATTTCTCCACACTATCCATATAGTCATATGGGTAAACTCCTTTTCTAATTAAGAGCTCCCAGCAGCATGAAGAAAAGTGATTACGAATATGATTGAAATCTTTTTTTTCTAAATTATTGGAAAGAATTTCCAAACTGCTAGCCATAAACTTCAGGGTATCTAAAAATCGCAAATGAATGTTTTTTCCCACCCTTTTTGTGATAGATATGTATTTTTCTTCGGTGTTTGGAATGATAGTTATATTTTTATTATTACATGCAAGATCGCGAATGAATAAATGAGAGTCGTATCCAGAAAAATTATGAAAAAATACCGGTACAAAATTTGGTACCTTGTAATTTAAATTACATTTAGAATGAGCAGGTCCTCTGTAAAGACCAGTGAAATGATCGTGATCGTAAACTTTTGGATCTCCTCCATTTATAAAAGGTTTTTCACACATATAACAAGTATGTGATTCTTCATGCCTCTGCTGCTCTTCCCCAGTTAATAGCTTCATCGGGATAGGATTGAATATTTTATTTTCAATTTCCAAAGCTTCTCTCTCAAGAGATTCAACGAATTTTAGAGAAGCATCTTCCCCTCTGTAAACAACAGGGGTTTTCATTTCTCCGTTGCGTCCTACCACGTAATAACAGAAACTTATTGCCTTATGTTTTTGATACACATTTGTGTAGGAACAATCATCTAAGGGGATACACGTAGAAACTTTCTCTGTCAACGTTTCAAAATCTGCATATATTACGTATGGCACATATTCTGAATGTTTATGGTTTTTAAAAGACAACCACTTTTTGTCTTCAGAAGGCATTTCTACTCTACATGGAATATTTCGATTACATAATTCGCTGTGATTATGCAAATCAACTACAGAATTGAAAAAACTCAAACATCGTCTACAAATGATATGAGAACGTTTCCCTTTTGTCAATTGACTAGAAATCAATCTGGATAAGCTTTTTATGGTACAATAATGAATGTTTTCGTTCTTTTTTATTAATAACAGATCTATGTGATTATTCCTAATTTCAGAGGTAATCACTAATGGAAAAATAATCATATCCTTCTCAGTAAATGAGTAAATATTTACAGATATATCACTGTTGTTTTTTTCAAAAATTTTAACCTCCCCTGGGCTTGTGGGGAAACTGATTCCAGTAAAATTAAGATCATCTTTATGAATTATATAATTAGATATACGAGAGGGGTTGTGTTCTGCAGGAAACAATGCAGCTAAAATACTCCAACGAAAACATTCATTATCATAATTTTTAACATTTATAACTGCATGTTTAGCTTTAATAATGTCAGGTAAATCTATATAACTAGTTCCTCGTAGAGGCACATATTTGTTACTTCTTACTTCTAATTTATCAATGGATTTAAGCATCCATCCGGAATCCTTTAGTTCAAATTCTTCACTTTCTTTTAATATTTTTTCTGAAGCGTTAGTGAAAGCGTTGTCAATATCATTTGTAGATAATATTGTTACATTTTTAGTTTTAAATGAACACTCTTTTAATATTACACTTTCGGAGAAACGTTCATAAATACATAAAAGGTGAAAATTTACCTTTACGGCAGTTTGCTGTCGAACAATTTTTGCGACGAGGTCTACTGCTTCTTCTTTCTTTTGCTCCATAAACTCGGATATATCTAATATTCCTTCTGGGTTGGGAATAGTCCAAGTAGAGAGACGGTTTTCAAAGGCACTCTCTTTCTGTCGCACAGTTCTAGAAGATGCTCCACTCGTTGATGTTGATGGTCCTGCTGCGTCTGTCAAAGTTGTAGGCAAATTTCCTCCACGTCTGGGTCGCTTGTTTTGCTCACATGACTCGGATGATTTTCTTTTGGGATGTCGTTGATGAAGTTTTTTATGACGCGTAAGTGCGTCAAGTCTTGAAAATGCCTTATTGCACACATCACAACGGAATTCATTGTTTTCGTGTACACTGGCTACGTGTCGCTGAAGGGTTGATTTTCTATTAAAGTTTCGCTCACATAATATGCACGGAAATGACTCCTCGTTATGCACGGAAGAAACATGACGTTCCAAATTAAACTTGGAGCTGTAGGAGTTGCTGCAAAGTCCACAAACGTGTGTATTCATTACATATGGTATATTGGCTTGCAAAGTTCTATGAGAAAAATGAGAATGCGTCCCTCTCTCACACACAGGTTAAGTATAAGAGGCAGGAAAATGAGAAAGCGCTACACACGCTCACAGGATAGAATGAGAATGCGAAACGACTACACGTACTATCTTGAAATACAGGTAAGGGCCAATCCCTTGGAATGCAGGACAAGTACGTACAATGCTTTGGAATGCAGGAGGGTAGATAACAAAAGGCTAGTTTCTGACATGAAAGAGGGGTGTACTCAATGCCTTGGAGTTCAGAAGGGTAGATGACAAAAGGACTGGTTTCAGGACGAATCGGCCTCAGAAAGCATATCCACTTTTTTTATCTGTAAAGGGTAAAGTATATCCAAAAGGAAATGATCGCTTCATGTTTTTCCACTAAAAGCACTAAGGAACAGGAATGAACACGTTTGAAGATACAAGTGATATCACTTCCAAGATTTCAGGGCAGCGACACGTCCTCCTCTGGGATATTTTGCAGTCAAAAGAATCTTACTGGTCAGACCTGTTAGAATGGGTCCAGGTGTTGCCATTCTGCGAGTCCACAAATAACCTTATTACATACCATTGCCAGATTCGGTACTAAAACTTTTCTTCTCCACATTCACGTTTTCATGTCAGAAACGCGGAGGTAAACTTACTACTCAACTCTACTCTACTCTCGAGTGACTTCATTGCCTACCACATGTGTTTGATTTCGCGTTTGAACACGTTAGAATGACGTCATTCTCCATCCCCACCACGTGTTTGATTCCACGTTTGAACACGTTAGAATGACGTCATTCTCCACCACATTCTCCACCACGTGTTTGATTCCACGTTTGAACACGTTAGAATGACGTCATTCTCCACCACGTGTTTGATTCCACGTTTGAACACGTTAGAATGACGTCATTCTCCACCACATTCTCCACCACGTTTGAACACGTTAGAATGACGTCATTCTCCACCACATTCACCTTTCTATGTCAGAAACGCAGATAAAAACTGATCGAACTTATTGATGTGGTGGAGCAATCGATGTGGTGGAGCAATCTATACTATTTTAACAGCCAATTACGCACTTAATGTATTCCGATTTAAATTGATTATATTTCGGTAAGTAACCAGGCATTCGTGGCCGAGTGGTTATAATCTCATCCAACTAACACTCGATTACGAGTACTTTTTGGTAGTCAGTTCGATCCCAGCAAAAAATATCACATCTTTTAGTTTTTTTTTAAATATGTTTTAAAGATTTTATTATTTTTACTCAAAAAAGTACTAATAGATGGCGCTACGAGTTACAGAAAAATCAGCTCTTAAATCCAACCCCTCTGAAATTCGCCTTAAATCCAATCCCTCTGAAATTCGCAAGTCCAAAACGTAAACACGTGTTATTCGGCGAAACTAACAACTCAACTCCACTCGAAGCAGGAAGAAAACAACTCAACCCAACTCAAAATTGAAAACGAAACTAACAACTCAACTCCCACGTGTTATTCGGCGAAATCCGAGAAACCGAAACTAACAACTCAACTCCACTCCAAGCAGGAAGAAAACAACTAAACTCAACTTAAAATTGAAAACGAAACTAACAACTCAACTCCACTAGGTATGACGTCACTTCCGGTACAACTCAACTCCACTTCCGGTTATGACGTCACTTCCGGTATAACTCAACTCTACTTCCGGTCATGACACCACTTCCGGTACAACTCAACTCCACTCGATTTCTCCTCCTCCACCACTGTTTTAGAACCCGCATTTTCCTACTACTTCTGTGTCTCTGCCCTAAAATCTGCTAATTGGGACTCTTTAAGTGGCCCATGGAGCGGGTCTTCGTATCCCAATTTGACACGACCCTGTACCTAAACAAACAACTAACGAAGAACAATAGTTCGAGCATATTGGGATTTGTCAGCATCAGTAACGGTTTAACCCTCCTTGTTTTTTATATTCGCTACCCCGTAGCCCCAGAGTGACCAACCTCTGGTGCAAAAACCTGTCCCACTGTCACCAGTTCTGGGCAAGGGACAATTTGCGTGTCCTACTTGGATCTTCATTCCCTTGGAGAATAGAACAATTTTGTCTCGACGAGATGTCTCGTCAATAGCAGAAGTGACACGATCTTAGACGAGAGATCTCCAAACCACTTGGTGGATTAAAAAGGAGGCAGGGAGCTAGGCGTAATGTGGATTGGGCACAATCGCTCATAAAAGGATCTATAAATATCTCATTGCTTAACCACTTAACGCATTTACCGTGTTTGACACGGGCGAAAGCTACCGCCAAATTTGCACATGCCCGTGTCTCACACGGGCGCTCTTCCGTTCTAGTAAAAATAGATAGGCTAGATTAAACTTATACCAAAGATGGCATAAACTTATTTATCATAGATGATTTACCACTTATTTATAGATGGATATTAAACTTATTTACCATAGATGGCACCAATATGTACCATTTTTCTTGTGTAAACCAAGTGGTGCATTTTGATGATTAGCTATAAGTTTGTTAGGAATTCTTTGTTATAAAGCAGTTGTTAGGTGTCTAAAAGGTAATATATCCATTTTTATTACGTTAAATATCATAAAAGTAAACAGTTAACCATAAATTAATTTTTACTAAGTGTTTTTGTAACTTGTTTAGAAAAAGTTATCTGATAATGAGCGACTGTGACGATTTTGAATATGCCAATTTATCAGAAAGTTTCAGCGATGAAAGTGATGATCTCTTGAGTGATGGAAGTGAATCTGAAGTTAATATTTTATTATTATTAATATTTTGAAATTCAAAATAAACATGTAATCAAATCGTTTACACTTTGTTTGTATAATAATTTTTTATAACTTTTACCCCACCCCCCGCAACTGAAATCGCAAAAAATAACTTACACTATACCTATATATAGATTCATTTTCTGTCAAAAATAAAACTCGATCATTTTTTACCAGTTTTTCCGAAAAAAACTCGTGCTTTAAGTGGTTAATGACACTAACAACCAAATGCAAATCCGATTCATTCAAAAGAGTATTCAAACTAAAAATACACGAAAAATAGTTGGATTTGAGGGTATAATGCAACAAATCTTGTTTCGCTTTCTTTAAAACTCATTTCATTTTGTTTTTCCATCTGATAAATTCTAAAATGCATAGAGGGATCCTCAGTGCATACTAACAAACCAGACGGTGTGATATTTTTGCTTTTGCTGTTCAAATGCTCTCGCATCGGGATTACCTTAAAATGTAGTTTATCACCGTTTTCGCAACGTTTGGCGTTTGATCTAATTGGTATTGGCCAATCAACTATCATATAATTCGGAATTCATTCTTTGGAATTTTATTGGCGAAGTGCTGATATCATTCGAAAAGCAAGCCTAGTGACGTCATGTTCGAAATATTTTCAAGAAACACGATCGCTGTAAGAACACTACCGCCATCTACATTTAGCTTGACAGAAAATGGCTCTCGTAAGTGCAAGTCATGAACGTGTGTCCCTTGTGGAATAAATGGCCGACTGGTTAGTGCTCTGACTCTTGGTTTAACAGGGCTGCGGATTCAAATGTTGGTCTTGGCATGGTTGGTTTATTGGGTTTTATGGTGCAAAAGCCATATTTGGTCCTCGGATCTTTCCCTTTGGGATTGATCCCGGACCGTCACCAATAGCCCGTTGTGACGTTAATTGAAATACCCCCCATATTTGGTCATGCTGAGCCAAACACAAGACATACAACGCCAAGTAATGGACACACACAAGGAAAGTTTTTGACACAGAAGACAGAAATACACCCAGGGAGGAAGCGAACCTGCACCGTCTACAACTCGCAGGTTGTTGGCGCAGTTGGCATACCCTATGAACCACGACGGCCCCCTTTGGCATGGATGTTCGTAGAGGTTCGGAATCCACTTTAAGTCGTAGGTTCGGTATAATTAGCTTTGTAGGAAAAATGATTGTAAAGAGACAAAATAAAACCTTATAGAGCGATTATAGTAAATAAATATAATCAGGTAATTGATAAAAAGTTTAATTTGCCATTTTTATTTTATTGAGACCATGTCTTTTCTAAAGTTACATTTTTTGAATGGTTATAAAAGCATTTTGAGAGAGAAAACAATGATTATGAATTTTACAACAAAACAATGATTATGAATTTTACAACAAAACAATGATTATGAATTTTCCTCTAAATTTCTTAATACCTATTTACAAACATTTACCCAAAGTCTTACGGAATTTATTGGGAAAGGAAACATGTAAAACAATAAAGGTGCATTGCTAAATAATATATAGTTATACTTTGTAATTTATATCTTTGCAAAAATTCACAAAAAAGATGGAGTGCAGAATTGTTTGTATGCTGGATCGCGAAGCCATTAGCTTTACAAAACATGTTCTGTTGCTAATAGGATAAATTTCTTTAATTTCTTTCCTTTTGAATTTGGTTGGTTACATTTTTTATTTTTCCAAAATTTAAGAATCAGTTTTTAAGATTTTTAACCCACTGAAAGATCTCTTAAATTAAGATCCTTGTACGTCGAGTAAGTGATCCGACATCGTTGAATTTTCACACATGAGTTTAAATCATTGACGGGGACTCTTTAACACAAAGTTAGTGACGAGATAAAAGAGCTTCTAAGAAAGTTTTCCAAACGTGTCGTTGGTTTATATATGTCCAATAGTCCAAGTTATTAAGTTCAGCTAGTGATTACTATTCCCAAAATCAGATAACCCGTAGTGGGAGGAAGAAATGGGGAGTAAATTATATGGTTATAAATTCCATGCTTGGACAACCCTTGCGATGGCACCAGTTGCATAGATTTATCTTCTATCAATAACCATTCCAAAAGTTTGAATTAATCTTCCTCAGAAGGCGAGTACGCATACAGAGGCTTACATGAAGGTTTGACCCTCGCTTGTTGTGTGTGGACCCTAATTCTCACGTTTTTTCATTCCCTCAGAGCAATCGTCCCCTTGAACCGTCAGAGCTTTTTCGTAAACATTAACTCTACTCTGCGGCTTTAACTTTGATTCGACAAAAATCTGCAAAATTTGAATTCTTTACAGTGCATTTTAATTATTTTATTTAAAATCTTAATTCATTAATTAACTTTTCACGTGATAGAAAATGACTTCTAATAAATTCTCATGCTGCTGTAAATCAACGGAAAGACCTATTCAAGTTTCCTTTTAATCTTGAAAGGAAAGTTGCTTTCAGTTTTTTCATACAATAAAATATAAATTAATGAATTGCAAACCAATAATTTGAAATTGTGTTCCATTTAAAAATCGTTTTACGGGTTAAATTAATTACGCTAATATTTGGAATTTCAACTTTTCGGTAGAAAAAAATGAAAGCGTTCTATATAGTTCTTAGACTTTTATTCGCCCGAGATTATTGATTTTATTAACAATCTTTCAACGTGTTAATTTTTACATTTTTTACCAAATTAAAGTAGATCGTAACTAACCTTACGCAAAATTTTTAAAGAATTCTGTACAAATTTCTATAGAATATGGTACTCACAGAATTCGATTGAATTATTTTGGCCTGTTTGCATTTTATTTGTGTACTATTTTTTGGTGTTGTATAATATATATTTTATTATTTACATCATGCTTTTATGCTATGCTTAAAATTGATCTTAATTAGAATTTTTGAGAATTATGGCCCATTTTCCATGTAATTATATACTATTTTTGTTATATATTTAATTAAAATTGATCTTAATTTCCCTAATGAAAAGTTTTTATAGAATGTGGGCCATAAATTAATAAAAAAATCCATAAAGAAACATTGCTTTCTGTGGTTGTATTTTTTGTTCTATTCCATTAAAATGTTACAATTTGACTTCTAATTAATTATTAATTTCTGTTCATTTATACTAATTGAATAATTTCTTTGTTCAAACATTTTAATTTTCAACCATAATTTTGAATAAAAATATTTTATTTTGTTCTTTTTCGTTTAAATAATTTTTCAGACTCAACAAAAATCAACAATCTTCTATCAAACCGAAAGGGCTTGGTTTGGAATATTTTCGTATTTTTAAAAAGCATTCACTTAAAAGAATAAACAAAGATTAAAGAAACAAGTTCACACAGTAGATTTTATAGTTCACAGATGGCTTTCACAAATTAATGTGGTTTTAAGTTCAGAAGACAAAAAAGAATTGCAAAATTTTTTAATAAAATTTGAAAATGTTTCCGCTTTAAAGGAAGTTTTTAAAATCTCCACAAAATGTGAGCAGGCCGGATACAGATTGAAGAAATCATCCAATTGTCAAGTTTTAAAAGACAGAATTTATTGACATTAATATACAGTGAATAAAAAGTTTCCGTACGCACTTACTATTTGAAATAAATGACTTTATTATTTGTGTGCAAAATATACATATTAGAGAAATAAAAATGGGAAAACAGATGAGTATAATTGCATAGAAAGTTTCTATATAATTTAAACAAAAAATTTTAATATAATTTAACGCATATGTCACAATAACACAAAAATGTAACAAAGATAAAGCAAGTAAACGGTAAAAAATATTGCCATTAAAGGTTATTCCCCCTCCCCATGTTTCATCATTTAATGGTCAGTTGAACCTGCTTTTGCTTTAATGATCTCAGAAGTTCAGGCATGACTCCCACAAGTTTTCTTGTTTCTGGAGTAATTTTGTTCCATACGTACATGATGGCACTTTTCAGGTTATCTTTGCTGCTGGTATCATAATTTTTTAGTTCACGACCGATTTCTTCCCATAAGTGTTCCATGGGGCTTAAAATCAGGAGACTGGTGTGAAAATGCTGCGACGTACGGTAAAGGCATCATTCTTTACAGAACGTTGCAGTGTGTTTTGAATCGCTGTCCTGTTGGAAGACAAATGGTCTTCCCAGAGATAGTTTCGAGCACTAGCAAGGACATTTTATTTCAAGATGTCTAGTTACACATAGCTATCCACGTTATCCATGCAACCCCATACCTTTACATTTCCTCCACCATGCTTTATACTAGTTCTACATAAGTTTTTGTTTGTATTTGATGCTTTGTTTTTCTCCATGCCTTAACACGTCCATCTGAACCAGAGACAAAATTTTGATTCATCCGTGAAAAGTGCAGAATCCCAGAAAGTTAAGGGCTTACTTACATGCTTTTTCGCAAACTCAAGACGCTTTCTCCTGTTAAGTTTGCTAATGAATGGCTTCTTACATGTAACATGCCCATTGTAACCACCTTTTTTTATTACTTTTCTTACAGTTTGAGGGAAAATTTCAATATTGTAATCAATTTTCAAGAAGGATGCAAATTGTTGCACTAATTCGTGGATTATCGCGAACCTTTCTCAGAATATTCCTCATGTATATAGCTCAATTTCTGAGGTCTTCCGGATCGCGCGCGATTCCAATTTTCCAGTTTTTACATTATATCTTTCAATGATTTTACAGTAGACTTAGATTTGTTTGCGATTTTGCCAATATTTTCCTCATTGATAAACCGTCATTTCCGAACTTTATCACCAATACGCGTAAAAGCTTTCAGAATTCCCATTTTTGGCGATCCAGTAGTATAAAAATAGTTTGAAATTATTACTTACACTATATTCAAGTTCCTTTTCATTTGATAGTTATGATGGAATGCGGAACAGCTATACTGTACGTTCTAAACAATTTGCATAGTGCGTACGGAAACTTTTTTCCTTTCATTTTGTATATTTTTCTCAGTTTTAATTAATAACTTTGTATTTGTGAAAATTAAAGAATATTATTGCGGGTCTCCGACTTACGACCCATGCGATTTACGAGCACAAAAAATAAATAGAAATAGTAAATAAAGAAAGATAACTACATTGGGTAGGGTAAAAATACAAGAGTATATATTATGTATTTTCACATTATGTAATACAATAATTATACGTACATAGATTGGATTTTTGTGTTTTATGTGCAATTTCTTTAACCCGTTTGAATGAAAATAGTGTTGAAATATATAAATTCGACTTACGACCTGTCAGTCGGAACGGAACTCGGTCGTAAATCGAGGAGACCTATGGTATATTTACGTGCTTCGTTAACAGTGAATATATTCAATCATAATTCAACTCCATTCATTGTAAGATAAACCAATTTTTTTATTTCCATCCTTTACATTCATTCATAAGCGCGCACTCTTCTCTCCGTACTTTCTTGCAACCCCACTACACATACCAGGGTTGCTATATTTTTAAAGGCGCGTACATTCTCGCTCTCTTGGCGATTCACTACAGACCCTGTATTTCCTAAGGCAGAGGTCCGCGGTGGCCCGGTTGGAAGAGTAACGGAAGGTTGCGAGTTCGAACCCAACCAAAAGACCGTCGTGTTCAAAAGGGGCTGGTGCACGTTAAATCTGCCTTGCCTCAAATGTCCACGTTGGCGTGGAAGTTTGGAGAGTGGTGTGCCAGCTCAGGTGTTGCCTCGTCATCTGACCGTGGTTCAAAATTACGTGGTGTTGTCCTCAAACCTTTCCCTTTGGGATTGATCCCGGACCATGACCAATAGCCCGTCATGTTGCCTCAGTGTGACGTTAATTAAATACCTACCTACCAAAATTACGTGGTGTTGTCCTTGGATCTTTTCTCTTTGGGTGTGATCCCAGACCGTCGCCAATAGCCGTTGTGCACTGAAGCAACAAAGCGGTTCATTACCTACCTTGCGTACCTATCGAAAAGATTGTAAATATTTGGTATTTGGTATTTTCAATTAACGTCACACTGGAGCAACACAATGGGCTATTGGTGACGGTCCGGGATCAATCCCAGAGGGAAAGATCCGAGGACAACACCACGTAATTTTGAACCACGGTCAGATGACGAGGCAACACCTGAGCTGGCACCCCACTCTCCAAACTTCCACACCACGCCAACGTGAGGACATTTGAGGCCACGACAGATTTAACGTGCACCAGCCCCCTTTGTACACGACGGTGTTTGGCTGGATTCGAACTCGCAACCCTTCGGTTGCGAGTCCGTTACTCTTCCAACCGGGCCACCGCGGCCCAATTGTAAATAATTACTAAATAAAACTTATGGCTTAGTCACTAGAGTACCATGGAACCGCGAGCTACCAATCAACACTTCTACTTCGACTTCAAATTCGCTCGTTATTCCAAAATTTTAGAAAAGTGTTATATTTTTGAACTTGTTTCGCAAAATGGTGTTTGGGTAAAAGTACGTGGTCGTCCATTTCATTATAAAGTCAACGAATCAAAAACCCTGCCGGAAATCGTTTCAGTCTTTCTCTACATTTTGGCTTAATTTGTAAATAAACATTGCCAAGAGAGTCCGCAATGACTTCTGCAACATCCAAAACAGTATTTATGTTCAAGATAAGTTTAAAGAACAGTAAACCGGAAATTTGGAGACGTGTTCTTGTTCCAGGAGATTATACTTTTAAGGATTTGCATGATGTTATCATCAAAGTCATGGGATGGAGCGATTTCCACATGCACAAGTTCACCATGAAACATCCCGTTACGGACAAAGAAATTGAGATCGGTGGAGTTGGCGATCTAGGATACGGTGATTATCTATGGCTCCCCGAAAGTACCAAAGTTGCTCACTATTTCATAACACCAAAGCAGAAAGCATTGTACGAATATGATTTTGGTTCTCCTTGGTACCATATTATACACTTTGAAAAAACTCTTCCTGCAGTCTCTGGCCAAAAATATCCACAGTGTATTGGTGGAAAAAGAGCAACTCCGCCCGAAGAAGATCCTGGTTCCGATTCAGAATCTGAACAAGATGCAGAATATTTTGACCCTGATTTAATCAGCTTTGACAAGTGTAAACAATCCCAGTCGGTTAGTTTCGTTTTACAAATATTTGAATAAGAGTGTTTATAAATAATCTATTTGGTTGATAGATTCACTTGAAGCATTGTACTAAATAGTAAAGTTTTATTTTTTAATAACGATATCTAAATGAGAAAACCGTAATCTTATGATAATTCAATAGTAATCCTAGTAAGGTAAACCAGCCAGTCCATGACCACCTACCAGTAATTGACCATTTTCTCATTAAAAGAAGCAAACTAGTTTGTTTCACAAGAAAGTAAAAATTTATATTCTTACAACACCAATGGACTTCTGGAATAAAGGGTAACCAATCTAGTTCATTAATTTGTCTCTTGATAAAAATGAAAGTCAGATGTCAAATCGCAGAGATCTATTAAATTACAGAATAGTAAACTTGTTCTGAAGAGAGTGATGTCTCAGTCTTAATTGATGTCAATTCTAGTTCTTTTTGTTGAATATTTTCCTAAGAGATGGTGGGGCTGCGGTAGCCCAGTTGGAAAAATAATGGATTAGCAACTGGAAGGTTGCGAGTTCAAATCCAACCAAAGACCATCGTGCACAAAGATTGCTGGTGCACATTAAATCTCTCATGGCCTAAATGTCCTCACGTTGCCATGGTGTGGAAGTTTGGAGAGTGGGGTGCCAATTCAAGGGTTGCCTCATCATCTGACCGTGGTTCAAAATTACGTGGTGTTCTTGGATGTTTCCCTTCGAGTTTGATCCAGGACCGTTGCCAATAGCCCATTGTGTTGCTCCAATGCGACATTCATTAAATGCCTTCCTACCAAAAAGAAGGCGCACAAACAACCCAACCACTCGGGGGGGGGGGGCTGTCATCGCGCCTGCTTGGTTATGTTCAAAGGGCTTCTTACCCACCTCCTATATTTTTGTTTATCTCCTGCTCCAAGACGACTGCCTGCTGAGCACTAACTTCACAACTTCGCTCTCTTTGTTATTTGTTAATAAACATGTTTGTTAATCCTGAGTTCTATTCGGTTAACTCATGAATCACAGAACAGGATCTATTGTCTTATCCAAACACTTATTTTGATGTAAAACTTGGTATAAAGAGTTTATAAATCTCTAATTTTGATATACATAGTAACAGGGTATGCTAATTTAAATCAAAATTTTGAACTTCATTTTTCTGTTATATTTAATAATATTGAAAATAAAATAAGTGAACAAGATGCATGTTATTTTATTCAAATAAGTTAAGAAATTTGCTCATACCGAGTTCACCTCAAAATTATATTGAAAATCGTCCTTCCTTTGAAGACATTGAATAACAGTATTTGCAGATTGGGATCATAATTAACAGGCAAGTATTTCCATCTTGGGCCATTGACCAATAGGTGTTATGTCACTCACAAGCCTGCTCATCAGAGTTTGTTTTGTTTTCGTTTTAAACATTCTGTGTGACTAAATCACACATGGCCAATTTTAAACCATTCACCATGTGATGAGTGAAGATGCTTGAAATGTATTCACTCAAATTATTAAAATTGTGGTAACTTGCTTTCTTTTTTAAGATGTTCTAGTTAGTTTTACCGCATTCCAATTTTGCACATAAATCCTTTTTATTGGGAAATGTTATGCATTGATCCCTTAGAATTCGTTACACTGTGCTTGAATAACTATTCAATATTTATGGAATTGAAATTTGGAATGTAAAAGTTAATCCACTCATCTGATTGATAGTTGAGTGAGTATGCTGAGAAAAGATTATAGGGTTAAGCAGAAAGCTATTGGAATTGATAAATTTTTTATTACAAGCTCATAATTCCACTGAATTGGCATGTTCTGGGGAATTCTATTACACTTATTCTATTCTGTTTATAGAGAAAAGCTTCATTTTATGGTTTATATATAAACCCTTTTGTGTGCTTCGAATATAACTATAAAATACTTGTCAATAAATGCTCAAAGAATTTGAATAATAGACATCTGATTTCAAATTTTTGTATTTTCATATCTCATTTTTTACTGTTAACTTACAAAAAAATAACAATTTTTTCACCAAAATAAGTTATTTTTGCAACCTTAAAGTTAATGAGAAGTAGAAATTTTTTGAAGATGCAAGTTCCTTTTATTTTATTTTCCATTGGTGACATGATTTTTTTCTAAAAAGGAAGTCTTTAACCAATTAATTATTTTGTATAAAAATAATAGAACTAATTTAAAACATTTGATTCATATATGATAAATATGTGATGCCAAAAAATTCTGAAATCTTTGATTGAAAAAATTCATATGGTATCAGTGGGATCTGGCAACCTTATTTATCTGGGACCAAAAAATTCATGCCACTGGTTATGGGTTAAACTTAGAGTAATCTAAACTGCTTGAGAACCAGATGGAAAATCATTGCCCATGCTTGGCATTTGGGACACTGTTCTATTTACTCTATCATGGGATTTACTTTGCTAATTCCTATGTTGTATTTTAATCTTCCAAAAATTTACCCATCTATATTTCCTAATACATTATGTTTTACATAAAAAAATATTAATATTTAATTAAATCAAAACTATCTAGAAACTATACTGTAATTTGCGTGTCTCATGTCCAACAAATTGAAACTTCTACGGGCAAGGAAATCATAAAAATCCGACTTAAATAAAAAAAATCTGATTTAAATCAAATAAATCCGATGTTTTTGAGTTTTTTCAGACCCTGCCTAGTAATTTTTCATATCTAAATTACTTTTAAGTCAAACTTAGTGATCAATCTACAGGTAAAACAAAACTGCATGCATACCAATAATTGACCACACTATCAGTGAAGAAAGAATCTAATACCCCAATTTACACAAAACCTGCATTCTAATTCTTGATCATGTGCTATACCCTAACGAGTCCTATCTGAAAAACATTTTTGAAACAGAAGAGAGATTGTCCCATGCAGCTGCATCTTAAAGGTGGTTATTACATTGTCAAAAAAGATGAAATGACAAATAGTTAAAAGGGGGGTACCAAGGCAGGTTACCTCAAACCAAAAAGAAATATTTCAAACTGACAGTGGAATAAGAAATTGGCAAAACGAATACAGTGTAAAAGCAAGTACTGTAAATGTTATAGTTGCTACTAAATATAAAATGTATTCCAAAAAAGACATACTTTTTTGTTTGAATTGAATGATTTTCTGCTAAATATTTTCACAAATGTTTTAATTTGTAGTTTTGTGTAAAAATAGTGGTTATTTACTGGATGAGTAGTGGTCAATTACTAGATGTGTAGTGCAGTGATCAATTGCTAGTTCAATCACTATTCTGAACTTGGAGTTAAAAATTAAAAAAACTATTAAAAATTGTACTAGAGCTAATTTTAATCATCTTTACAAGAAAGTAAATACAAAAATCTTGAATGTTCAATTGCAAATTAGCTCTTGAGAAATTTTTCCATGAAAAATTAGCAATCAAACCAGTGCTTTTGAATCAGATCTGGCGCTCTTACAGACTGAGTTCAGATCTGGATATAGATATGAATGGTCGGAATGGTGACGTAGCCAATCTTGGATATAGCAGAATAGTTTAGAATCCACTTTTGACATAAGGAATCAGTCAAATTATGTTCCGTGTAGCAACAAATGCCATGAATGAATGAAACTTGTAGCAACAAATTTGATTTGTTGCTACAAGTTCGGAAAGTAATTAAAAGAGAGCTTTCAGAGTTCAATTTTATTATTTTTTGTTCACTAGCCTTTGCTTTATAATTATAGTTTATGAATTAAGTCTCAATTTGACCAGGATAAAGCTGTTTAGTAATGATAATTATAGGTACTGTAATAGTTTCTCAATAATTGTTTGCTATGGTAAATAAGGGATTTGCTCTGTTTTCCCTAATAGATATTAAGGGCTCATTAACTTTACTTATGCTATTATTCTTTAGTTAAACTAAATTTCATATAATTGCCAGTGAAATAAAATACCAGTTCGTGCACTGTTGCCTATTGTTGTATTAATAAATATTAGAATTTTATCTCTTGTCTCTAAATATCAGTGTCAAAAAATTGTACTAAAAGAAATGAAGAATCAATGATTTTTGCAGTTCCTTTTTTCCATTAAAAGTAATCCACCTTACAGTTCTAGTGTTTGTGTTTAAATTTGTAAAAACATGTATTTGTGAATCTTAAAAACGATTGCTTGAAAGTATGGTGTTATTTGTAAAAATCTCTTGTCTCTGCTTTATTTTCATGAAGGGATACAAAAAAGGCTGAAAACCTTTGTCAAAAATTCTGGAATTTTTTCTCTTGTTTAGCGTAAAATCAGACTGATCAACCATTTATTCTTCCTTCTAACAATTACTCTTTTAAATAGGCACATCAAGTCTAATGTCTGGGTCCTGGTCATTACACTTTTTCAAAGAACACTATGTGATAAAATAAATTAAAAATACACAGGACTAATTTGATATTGTATTGATATTTTTACATTTAATGTGTGAACCTGCTTTCAATTAGTACTTCATAAAAATATTCAAATTTGACCATGGTCATTCTGTAAGATGACCACCATTTTGAAATGCATATGCTATCATTGAAATAGTATTTATTCAAAAATAAAGACTTTTACCTCTGCATAATTTTTCTGTAGCTCTTTAAAGTTGACTGTTTTTAAAAGTAATTTTTTCGCTTTACATGTAAAAAGTTCCACTAAAATGTAAAATTGTCATTGTTTTTGTTTGTATACACTCCTGAGAAATAAATGGCTTTTTCCATTTAGTACTAAATTTGAACTATTAGTTCTCAAGGTCATTTATAGACATTGTGGCAAATCCAAGATGGCCGCCATTTCGTAAAATTGATCAATTTTTAAATTTCTGTATCTCAGCTAATATTGGACAAAATATTGAGATTTATGGGTTTCACTGTCATGTCTATGGTAAAAATTTGAAAACAATCTATGTCTATGGTGCAACATCTACCAAGTGTCCCCATATGGAATGAGCTAAGTAGAACATTTTGACAATTCAGGAAGATTGTTTAGGTGCCATTGATGATGCCCGACTTTCTGCTCCTAATTTCCAGCCCTGTAAAATGCATTGTTGAGTGTATGTTAGGAATGTGTTTTCGAATACAGGTCCATTAGAACTGTTTGTTGAGTGGTCCATTTCGCAAATTCTGTGGATGTGGATTAATGCATGGGATACACTTGGTAGCTTTTGTTCTGTGGTTTGTTATGTAAAAAAATTATTGCAATTTGTTGCTGGTCTGGATGTGAAAATAATTTTGTAAATTGAAGTTAAAGTTTAGCTAAGTTTTACTGAAATGACATATTTGTAGTTATACAAAATAAAATGGTAATGTGTTTGTAAATTTTTTAGGAAACTACCCATGAAGCAATGGAAGATGACTCACCTGTACAACAAAGAAATTCAAATTTGAATGATCTAGTTGAAAGCTCATCTCAACCTTTAAATATCGTACCCCAGGTTATCGCTGAAGAGGAATCAGATAAAATAACTGAACTAACTGATGATTCAAAGGCATTGGAACAAAACTTGGATTTAAAATCACAGCCTCATAAGCGAAGGTTGATACACCTTGAATCTCACATTTCAAGACCTCAGAAGGTGCATTGTAGTCAGAGTAATGCAACTACCCTCAGTGATGCGACAGCTACAGAGGTTACTATCAACGGTGCAATTCCTAAAAATCAGCCTAGTCAAAGTGGTGTTAGTATCATGAGTAGATTGGAAAATGATGTAGATGAAGACATAGAAGATGCTTATGGTAAATATGTTGCCTCTCAAATGAGACTTGTTGCTGATTTAGAGGCTAGAGAAGAGCTCCGTATTGAAATTCAGAAGGCCATAAAAAAGTACAGGTTCAAGAAGAGTTGAAATCATTTATCCATTCTGTGCAGTAAAAATATTAGGAAACCTTCCTAAATTGTAACAAAGTCTATTTTATGTATAGCTAGTGTATTAAATATGATGAAGAAATTGTTTTGTATTTTTTGGAATATGAAAAGCATTGCTATATTATAAAATTGAATAAAACTGTAAAAATGTTTATAACATGCAACCTATCAGCAGCAGAGCACCCCAAAATGACAACCTGAAGTGTTGAAAGTATATTTTACACTAGATATATTTTCACTTGCAGTAGGGATGGCTCTACTACATGGTTAGACAAAGGCTATTAATAAAAATACTGAAAGATAGCACTTAAATTTAGACTATTAGTAGAAAATGATTTAGTTTTGAACTTTTGGCTAGTGTGTTCACAAATAATTTCAAAAAGATTTTTAAAAAGCAACTTTGAAGCAAAACGGGTAGGTAATTACTGTTGTTTTTTGTAAATTAATCAAAATTGTACCTATTTTTGTCGGATCGTCAAATATATACTATATTTTTTGTGTGCCACAGAATTTTAGCAATTTGTATGCCATGAGATGAAAATGGTTGAAAATCACAGCTTTTAGTTATAAGGACACAAATATTGTACATGTTAAGTATGACTGAAAGCTAATGTGATTAATCATCCATGATCAGAAAACTATAACAGTAAATAATTATGTAAAGCTAATTAATTCACCAATATGGAATTGAGTATCTTTGTATTTCACTTATTAGGAAATGTATTTTTGGCAACAATAGCATGTTTTCATGCCGCTTTGAACAGGTCATTTACAATTTCCTAAATTCCTTTTGCAATCCAATGTGGGGTACCCATGAGGGATTTCAATGGCAGAGGTGGTCAGAAAAGGTTAAGATACTGCTTGAAGAAGCAACTCAATTTCAGATAGCCTAAGAATTTATTTCTAAAAATAGAAATTTCATTGGGGACAAACAAGAAAGTGTGATTAGCCAAATGCTCAATATATCAAGTGGTTAGTTTATCAGAATTACTAATTTATAGATGTGTATTTCTTGGTTCAATAGGATTTAATGCAAACACTTTTCTATATAGGGATTGTACATAACATGGAACAATATTGATATACTTTTGTGTATCATACCGAATTTGAACTTCATCCTTTAAACCAGTATTTCTCAACTGTCTTCCGAGGTTTGTTTCAAAACTCGAGTATAATGAATTTTTTTATAAGAAATAAGTCTAGATTTAAATTTTAATATAAGGTAGGTATTTAAAGTTGCACTGGAGCAAAACAGGCTATTGGCGGCGATCCGAGGACACCATGTAATTTTGAACCATGGTCTGGCACCCCACTCTCCAAACTTCCACGCCAATGTGAGGCCATGACAATTAATGTGCACCAATCCCCTTTTACACAACGGTCTGGATGAATTCGAGCTTGCAACCCTCCGAATGCTAATCCGTTACTCTTCCAACCAGGCTACTGCAGCACTTAACATAAATGGGACAAGGAAATTTATTTTTGGTATAAATATAATTTTATATTTGTAAGCATGCGCACAGCACCTATACCTAAATGTATCAATGCTGTGGTGTTAGTTAATACTTGTTAGTTTAATGTACGAATTTGCATTTGAGTAAATTTTTTGGGACATACAGGGCTCTTATCTTAAAGAGAATTTACTGGGCCATGGTCTCAATGTTGAGCATGCATTAAACTGTACACTTGCGGGAAAAATTAAAGGAACAATTAATAACTCGTAACTTGAATGAATTTGCAGCTAAGAACATGAAACTTGCACAAGATCTTTATTTTGTCATGCCTGACATCTTCAAAATGCAGAATATCCTATTTCTGCAAAAAATAAATTTAAATTAGAACAGGAAATGTGATATAAAGTAGGGTTGGGAAAAGTTGGTACAACTTTTTAGAGATATATAGAAAAAATTAATGAGGTGTGGTCACCCCTGACCAAAATGCAAGTTTTTACAGCGTTTTTCCCTGCTGTGTATTAGATTGTACAGGAGTTCCTGCAGTAACAAAGTATCCACAATGAATAGTGCCTTGAAGTTCCTGAAGAGTGCTAGGTGGGGGCTGCAGTAATGCAAGTTGGCGTCCCACACATATTCTATTGGATTTAAATCCGGAGAATATGTGGGTCACTCCATCTGCTGGATTCCTTCGCCCTCGAGATAATCGGTCACTAGTGCAGCGTGATGGGGACAAGCATTAGGAGGAAGTTATTACCAATTGCACCCCTAAACAACTTGACGTAAGGATCAAGAACCTCATCTCTACTTTTCAGCATTCATAGTTGCACTGGTAAAAATGTGTAGGTCAGTGTGACCATTCAAAATTATGCCTGCCCATACTGATTCCACCACATTTGTACCGATGCCTTTGATGTTTTCAGGCTCATTGCATGTGTTTTGCTTCCAGATTGTAACACGTCTGGAATCATTCCAAACAAAAACGACTCATCAGTGAAGAGAACTCGGCTCCAGTCTGGTACTCGTCATGATCTCTACCACTGCAACCGGGCGCGTATTGCAGCTTGAGTTACTGAGACACAAATCATGGGTTTCCTTGCCCTCTTATGCAGCACGTCACTCACAGTATGTCTAGATAGCCGAGTTCCTGTAGCTGCAGCGAACTCCCTTGAAATCTGGGCTGACATCAGTTGCCTATTTCTTTTAGCAATCGTTGCCAAATAATGGTCCCCGAGTCTTATGGCACGTTATCGACTTGCCTGCATACATCACCAGTGTCTTTAAACCGTTTCGATTCTTGACACGATGCTTTTGGCTACTTTTAGGTCTTTGTCAGTGTCCTTCCATTCTCCCCATTAAATGCCATTTCTCATAATCCGTCAAATGCTTTCGCAACATGCCCCACCTTCCACACAGAAAATATTATCCAACTACTCATACTATCCTTGACATTCGAATTTTAAGCAACCCCTCGCACTCCTTTCCACATGTTCCGAGAGAAAGGGCACAAAAATGTGCATATTTTTCTGTGTAGCGAAGGTGAATCCCATTGGACAATGTGATAACGTTGACCTTGAGTTACCAACCACCTTTTTCATTGGACTTCACTTAATAGAATTAACATAAAGCACTGTTTTATAGTTCCATTAATTTTTTCCACCTGTGTACTTTATCATACTCATTATAGATGCAAAGTATCAGTACTGTTTAATGAATTGGTTATAATAGAAATATAAACATGTAGGTCATTAATTGTGTACAATATTGGATTTGTCCATTTCAATGAAAACCAAATACTTAAAAAATGGATGTCTAAAAGTATCTTCATATGCCATGATACCCTACTTTGCTTACTATCAGGAAAATCCTGAAACATTAGCTATCTTTTCCTAGTGTTATCCTAGTACAAAGGTTGAGACTTCCATTAAACTATATACTTAATCATTTATTTCAGATGCAAAGTATCAGAAATGTTAAATGAATTGGTTAGAAATATAAGCATGGTGAGTCATTAATTTTGTGAGAAACAGTGTGTTATTGGATCTGTCCATTTAAATGAAAACTAAATATTTGAAAAATGGATGTCTAAAAGCAATTGACGTGCCAAGATATCTACTTTGCGTACTGTCAGGAAAATCCTGAAACATTATTAGTGGATGATAACATTAGGGAAAGATAGCTAATCTGTAATCATCACCACTTTTTAGTAAATTATATTTTAATGTGTTGCAAATTACATATTTTAATGCAAGGCATTTGAGGAGTTATACATTTTAAGCAAATGTGTCCATAATTGTATGAGGATCAAGAAATATCTAACAGGAGTATAAAAGGTAACATGTTTTGTCTTGATGCAATCTTTGAAATTTTAAGCTTTGAAAATTATGTTTTATCTACTAGTTTTACAAAAAGTAATCATTCCATAGTTAATATTTTCAATCTTGAACTAGTTAAATGTATAATTATTACACACAATCTGCAGTAAAATGCATTGATCAAATTGTGCAATCTTTATTTACATTTCTGGCCCAAAAATGATACACAAGTAAAACTTTTAGACCTAGCAATCTAGCTTGGCCAATTTCACAATAAAATTTTACATTTCTTGTGATTATGCAAATAAAAAATATAAATGATTCTTACATATTCTGAAAATGAAATTATTCTACATCACAACCATTGATATATACCAATGTAGGAAAACAATATGCATAAAAAAACAAGAAAATATGCATTTGTACAAAAATGTAAATGATATGAAAAGTGATGTGTAAATGTAAAGTTAATCTGCAAATAAATAGAACACATTACACAAGAAATATTTCAACAAATTTACAAAAACACTTTCAGATGATTTTTCAACTACAAACTAGATTTTGCTGAGCAAAAAATGAGCATTTGTACTAAAATTTATAAGAGGTGGGTTCAATTTATAATTTAGTATATTATATTTGTGGTATATAGGCATGTTTATGTTAATGTATATTTTAAAATTTAAAACGGAATTGAGAAAACACAAACAATTTTATAATCCAAGTATAAAAATATTATTTTGTTATCAAATTAATTCAACTAAATTTGAAAACTACTTATATGAGCTATCTATATTGAACAGGAGTGTTGGATTAACTCTTGCTTAACTTTGGTAGTAAGATCTCAGATATCACATCCAGACTTAAACGCCATTGCTAAAGTATTGGTACTATAGCTTTAATTGTCATTTCCTTTGATAAAATATTCAATGTTTCAGAGACAATTTTCTGGGACCCAAACAAGATGTTTATCACAAATATTTTCCACAGAAACTGTACAAATAAATAAATCTCATAACTAGACTACTGTTATACATTTGGCAATATAGAAAATTTAAACAGTGCACTCTCACTACGAGATGATACAATATTCTCTTAAAACAATATATCAGTTACAGTACACTGCTGGTATGCGCATCGCATGCTGTGAAAGCTTCATTTTGATAGGGAGCAAATCTTATACCGAGGCAAGGTTCTTCACCATTTTCAGGTTTTGCTTTACTTTTGCAGATGGATTGTGTCTGCCCCCTTTGGGATACAGATTCAGAAACAGACTGGTTCCTGACGTATGATGGTGTTGTGTCAGGTGGACGGTATGTATACCATGCGATAGAGAAGAAAATGCATGATAGGATTTTCACCAGGCATACAATTGTTAAAATATTTGCACTCATCTTCTCATTGTTGTAGAATAAGCAAGATCCTTGCTGGTCATCACACGAGTCTTGCCACAAGACACAACTTTTGTCAATCAACCATCCAAAGAAAATTGGTGCTGGTATGGTCCCTACAAAGAAAATGTGACTTTAAAGAATGTATATTTCATTAAAGTATGTGGCACAGAAATCAGTGTTATTTGTATAACAGCAAATGGCAAACAGATCTAAACAAAATCAACCACTACAAGATTATTTTGGTGCATAGATTAAATAATTTGAGCTGCATGGAAGAGCCTGCCACTCATGAAATTCAGCTGTCTGGTAACAGAAGGGAATGGACTATGGAAATCTGTGCCAACCCGAAAATAGGGTTTTAAATTAAAAGCATTGAATCCCTTTGAACTTAAATTGTATGAAATGCAATTGAAGTAAATATTCAAAAGCTAATTGTGGTAACATATTAAGGTACGAACTTTTTACTGTGCTCTTTATTGGAAATAAAAATTGACACCGGTAAGAGTACATTTGAAAAACAAACAAAATGTCATTTTATATTTTGGACTACTTTTATTTGGATAGGTATACAAAATAAGGGATTTAAATAAGTTATGAAATGGAAATAACACTGCCGGCAATTAAGAAACTTTAACGCAGATAGCATCTGCGTTAAAGTTTCACTGCACAAATCTGCAATTTACTAAATTTTATGAGCTTCCTCTAAAATAATACATCACTTGTTAAAATAGTTAAATTTGATAGTGACTGATTAAATTTTGTAATCCTGTGTAGCGGTGAGTATAAAATTAAGAACTGGCTCAGAATTTTTTAAACTTTCTTTCAATTATAAAATTCTAGGTATCTAACCAGTATAAATGTTGAAAAGATTCAGTTTCTAGTTACATAATCTGCAATTATCATATTTTTCTCTATGCCATATTATTGAACCTTATTTGTGGTTCACTGTAATGACCCATTATTAAAATTTACAATACCCATATTCCTAGCTTCATACAAGATATTCAATTAAATCTCATAAATTTAAGTAAAGCATGAGGCAGTTATGAGGTATTTAGTGTCGTCTATTTAAAAAAATGTCTTAGCTCATGTAAAAAAATTATGAAAATATCTTATTATAAAAGTAATTTATTTTAGAAGTTGTACAGTATGAGAACTTTATCAACTTACCAAGTAGCCTGACAGCCATCCACTGAATGCCAAGGCCAAACGATTTTTGTGTTTCAGCAACACATCTAGAGAAAAAATTTGAAATATCAGTAAAAAGTTGACTAAAACAAAGGTCTCAATTAAACTTAATGACAATTTAAAAATCACAATAAAACTTTAATGTGAACAAAATATAATCTATCTAGTGATTCGTTTTCTCATAAAGATAAGGCTGGCTAACTTAAGTTTGTGTAAAGAGCAAGTCTTTCACAATTTTTAAATATCAAAGTATCTTTAAAAAAATCGTAGAATACAAATGGTCTTCATTATGCAGTTCAACTCATTTTAACAAACTTCGATTGTATGATTTTATAAAATATCAGCAAGTCCCATCTAAGTATCATACAATACTTTAATTCCTTTTTAACAAATTTTGAAACTATTAACTTTTCATTGATAGGCTCATAAAAGGACGTGATGACTACTAATACAACAGTGCCGATTCTCTTGAGATGCACTTCTATTACTTATCACTTTTGAGCATGTTAAAATTAGTTCATACTGCCAAGAACAAAACATGGAAGACTTGTGACAAATAGCAACATGCAACTATCAGAAAAGAAAAATGCTTAGAAATAATTTTTAAAATAAAAAATAATTAAGTCTAAACTAACAAAAATTGTGATAAATTGGGCTTTATGAAAGTAATTTAAAACAGAAAAAGTAACCCTGCTCTTTATTAGTCATATGCTCGACAGTAGTTTGAAGCTTAACCGATTTGACATTATACAAGTGGTACCAAATATATGCAAAAGTAAGGAATTAAACTTTTTGTGAGTGTTTTAGGGTATATTTGTAGATTTTTCTGACAATCTTGCAACCACTGATTCCAATGTTTTCTGTCATGGTTGCTATGGCTTGGTGCCAAAACTTGGAACGTCCATATCCTTGAACAAAAATATTTTTGTCTGGAAGACTGGAAAACCAAATGCTTTTAAGCAAGACATCTGGAAAAATTTGCAGGTATGTTAGCTATTTAATATAGAACAAGAAAAATTTTCAGTCATACCTGAGGGTAGCTGATAAGGAAGGCATGCTGACTAAAAAGGTGAAAAACATGCACAGAAATATAACTGCTAGGAACAGAGGACCATGACTACAATTATTGTTGCATTTCTCTCTAGTTGCTTCAATCACATGACTTGATCCTTGGAAGGTCATGTTAACACCTACTTGTCCAATACAAGCACAGGATCCATAGGCCTGGATATAAAAATTTTGCAGCCATGAATAGAGGAAATACAAAGTATTTGTTACTACTGATACAAATTAAACAAAATAACATAAAACTGAATATAAAAGTAATCTGCACCTTCTCTAGAAAAGTGGCAACACTCAAAATAAAGAATTTATATTTTCAATTAACAGATGATTCTTCATGGGAATCAGATCAGAAAATATGCTACAAATTTTTAATAAGAACGAATTTTACAAATTTTGAATTGGGATGTAAAATATGCTTAAACAGGATTCCTACTCTAAGCAAAAGAAAAACTAAGCTCTTTCTAAGGCTGCATTTCACATATTACAATAAATTAGCTCATAAGTACACAGGTGGAGAAGATTTCACAAGTGTTAGGTTGGGTTTTACTGACCCAACCATTTTTATATATAGATAACTTATAAATATTGTCCTCTTGAATGTTGATGAAACTTGATCTTGGTTTTTGAATACAAGTGAAATAAAATATGCAGTGTACTTGCAAAAACTAAGGCTATGTAAAAATTTTTAAGGACTTTCAGAAAATATTTAAGGGCTCTTGAGAACTAAAATGAGAAATCAGATCATAAGGCTGTGGAAATTCTGATAGATTTACTCACAAGTGTACAGATGAAGAAACTTTCACGAATATTAGAGTTGGGTCTCAGACCCATTTTAAAATCATCTATATTTAGATAACCTATGTATTATTAGCCCAAGTATACACCCGTCCAAATGTTTGAGATGAGTAGGTTTTCTAGACCAGAATGTGATCTGTAGACTGATGAGGTTCAGTCATTTTTCTTTGCATGAAGGTTAGATTTCTCTATCTTCGTTTTCTCAAAGCTGTTTTTCGTCTTAAGTGTGTTTAAGTGTAAGCCAATGACATATTTAGCCCTTGATGTTTGTGACCCTTGGAAAAGTAACATTGATCTTGGTTTTTGAATGAAAGTGCAATAAAATATGAAGTGTTTTTATAAAAACTAAGGCTTTTAAATTTTTTTAAAAAGGACTTTCAGCAATTATTAACGCTTTTTAAGTGGCCAAAATTAAAATGAAAAATCAGGCCTTGCGAAGGCCTGTGAGAATCCTTTCTTCTGGCTTTAATAAAAATGTACTTTTTGAATAGGTTCACTTTTCTCGAGAAAGTGAAATATGTATAATCGTTGACTAGGAAATCATAAGGTAGTAATTTTTGCAAAACCTTTTTCTCATTTTCTTGATAAACTTTCTGGCAGCCAGCAAAGCATGGTGAAAAGTAGATAGTGTTGTCAACACCACAGACCGGATCATAGTTGTAGTCAGAGCATAAGCAATCTGCATTACATGCCATCAAAAATCTAGATTCATTTGTACTGAAAACAAAAAAAATTGTAATTATATCTGTTTTCATAACATCAAAGAGAACATTAAATGAAAAAGATTTAAAAATGAATACAATGCAATAAGCTGCTTAGATGTTAAAATTTGGTTTTATACAAGAACATACTCAACTAATAGACTAGTTGGTTTTGGGTTTTAAAGTGCAAACGCCATATTTGGCCAAGCTGTGTCAAACACAAGGACATCGTCAAATTGACACAAGGAAAATTTTACTGACACAGAAGAGAAATACATCTAGGGAGGAATTGATTGTCTACAACTTGCAGGTTTGCTAGCACAGAGGGCAAACCACTGAGCCACAGTGACCCCAAATATTGGTTTGGATTTGGGGTTTTATGGAGCACAATCCGAAACCAGACATGCTGTACCATGTAGTTAATGTACTCAAAGGAAGCAAAGTTATTTAAGCAGTTGAAATATTCAACACTCATCTCTTCATTCCACGAAATTTAAAGCCGTCTTGAGCATTTTTGGGTTAGGTTGCATGGTATCCCAATGATGCCATGAAACGTAACCTAAAACTACATACAATTTACAATTTAAGGATATCAAATTCAATGAAATTGCAGATAGACTTGCCAAGGAGGCCATAGCTGACCCTTTTCACACACCTTGTCCACAAATAATAAATTTGAAAAGTGTGGACAACTCATCTGGTACCATAGAGACCATACAGGAGACTTTCCAATATACAGATGACAGAAAATGTCCAAATACTTTTCTAGATTCATGAGCGGGCACACCCGATCGCTATTCTTCGTTGTTGCGTAAAATGTAACACTAAAAAAGCCTCTCCAAATCACCTAGGCTACGTTAATCTGGCAAGGAAGGATCTCTATACAAGTCCTGATCTAGTGATGGACTTTCTGAATGCGTTCGGACTCATGGACTTGGTCTAGCTGTTTAACAAGACCTTAAGGAAAATGTAACCATGTCATCACACACAAACACAGTAATTTAGTCAAATATCTAACTTTGTAATGGTCCCCAGCATCAAATCCAGTACTGGGATCAGTCATATAATTTGGTATAACAGTCAGGAGAAAGTTATTGACAACTAAGAATTTGACATGGAGTATTTTTCAATAAAATGTAAGGTTTAAAAAATGCGATTTTGATTGAAAATCCAGACCTAAAAATTCTCAGTCAAAAGTAATTTTAAGACACATTCATATCAAGAATTTTCAAAACCAATCAATCACTTACTTGTTGGAAACTTTGGTATTTATACCAGCAAAATTAGCATCTGGGCAATGAAGAATAAAGATGAAGGAAAAGGCAAGGCATATCAAAGAGAAGAGAATACAAATTCGAATAATGCTTGCACATTTCATTTTGAATCTTTTAACAATGTAACCACCAAGTAGATTCCCGCCACCTGCACCTGGTATGGTGACAGTACCTGAAAATAATTTTAAATTAAGCAAAAAAATATCCCAGCAGATAGTAAAAACAAATGGAAGGTGTAAAATTAAATCTGTAATCAGTAATTTTAGTTTGATTAACACCAGATGAGCAAACATTAAATTTCTCCAAAATAGCTTCAAAAAAGGAAAAAATTCTTAAAGTAGCATACCAAATCAAACATGACATTTAAAACAATTTTTTAACCAGTTGAAATTAACTGGATCCAAACTTTGATTGGATCAAGCATAAGTTTGTTTCACGATGAGAAATGCATTGTTGTAGTTTGAACAAAAATATAATACTATCAAAATGTTTTAAAATTTTTATTTTTTTCCTCAAACTAATAGTTAATCTTCAAATGGCTGTAATATAAATTTTGTTTCTTTATCAGTTAATGAGTTTGTTCTCAGCCAGCAATATATTGAATAGTATTTTCACTATTTCATACAGCATGTTCTGAAAGGGCAAACTGTAAACATATCCTGAAATAGTGGATACTTTAGAGCTGTGGATCAGTGATTTGCTAACCCCCAGGCATCCACAGAAATTAGTTTTGTTCTGGAGGCTTACAGCTGGGTACAATAAGAGAATAAGGAATCTATTTGCTGGTGATCAACCAATCTCTTATCCTACGAGATTGTTTGGCAGATCTTTCGATATACAATTCGTTAAAGTTTTCACTTTACCATCCATACGGAAACCATCAAATTCCATCAGTATTAAACTAATTTTTGAGGAGTACTCAAAAAAGTACAACTGACTTTTGGTTATATGTAATGACTGACTATCCTGAACCCACAAGAAAAGCTCTGAGGTGCTTAACTGTGTTTCCCACAGCTTACTTCTGTGAAACTGTATTCTCCCAGCTCACGTATTTGAAATCTAAGTTAGACTTGAAATTTAAAAAACTTATAATATATTGAAATTATCAGACATTAAACCAAGCTGCTGAGCTAATTGCTAAAAAGCAGTTTCACTGTTCCCATTAAAGTATATATTTTGATGTCATTAATATCATAATTTTGCAGGTGAAGTCTTGATTTTAATACATCTTAATAAATACGAGTTTCAACACTGTATATTTTATTTTAGAACTTTAGTTTTCTGGTGTTTCAGAATTTAGCATTTGAAGTGTTAACAATTAATCTTTTTCACATAAATCTAAATATATTTCTCTATATTAAGGTGAAAAATAAGGAAAACTATGGTTTTATGGAGGTCTACACATGCCTTATTTAATTTTACAACCTCAAGGGATCCATGAAAATATTTAATTTTCTAAAGGGTCTAATAACTGAAAAGTTTGGGAGCCACTGCTCAGGATTACTTTTCAATAAAGGCACAATCAATTATTTTCATATAAAGATAAACTAAAATTCTCTTACCAACAATAAATGCAGCAAAACTAGCTTGGTAACTGAATTGAGATTCAATAAGTTTTGGAAGAAATGTTGCTAATCCAGCAAGCAAAATACCTAAAAAAAATTAAAAATTTTTTTGATTCATGGATTCAGAAATTAAGCAATTTATAAACAGCTGTCTCTCTCCTATCAAGAATCTACTTTTGCAGGTTCAGTTGGAGACAATTTACTTTTTCAAACTTCTCAAATTAAATTCCCATTCTTGTGTTTGGTTTAGACATATTTGTTATCCCATATCCAATATAGCCTTCTTTTAGTGGTACTTTGTGACACATTGCCTTTGCATGGACAATAAATTTATGAATCTCACTTAGGATTATGAAAGTTAGAGCTGCCTCCTAACTTCTAAATTAGATGAAAATTGCCAATTTTATTTTTTATGTTTAGGAGATAACATTCAATGTTGAAATACTAGACAGATCACACAAAGCCAAGGTTATGTTAAACAATGTCAGGGAATACATGAATTCTTTCATATTGACAGTGAGAAAGACATTTGAGTGACTATTCTTGTATCTCTTCGGGGCCTACCTTTCAAGTGTTCAATTTCATTTAAAGTGGAAGCTTGAATGTGAAGTTTGAGATATCAGATAAGATTCTTGATTATTTTTTATGCTGCTTTTGGACTATTTTAGGCTAGTTGAATACTGCCCTAATCAACTTCAAATAAATGACAGTTGATGCTTTTGCAAATATGCCATGGAATTTTTAGGGGAATATAATGAGTTTGTGTTTGTTCATTTTTCTAAATTAAGTGAGCAGATGTAAAAAAAGTCCATTTCCTGTATATAAATCATTAAGAATTTTCAAATGTGTTCTTAATTTGTCTCAACAAAGCAAAGTAATTGAAATTTGATTTCTCAGCTCATTTAAAACTGTTTTCATTGTGAATCAAATGTATTTCTAGAATTCAATACTTGAACTATCACTGATTTAAAAAACATGTTTTCCCAATGTTTGTCAGTGATTTGTTTGAATTCTAAAATTGAGTGAATTAAACACACAATTTTAATTCTGAGAAAGAGTATTAGAGGTTTTACTATCAACCAGATAAAATCACTAATCAGCAGGGAAAATATAAGAGTTCCATTTTGTACTTAAAAATGCATGTTACTATTCAGTCATATTTCAATGATTGCAGAGAATATGAATTTCTGAAAAAGCAAATTCTTATTTTCCAGTACCTTCACTCGCTCCAGCTAAGCTCAAGAAAACAAAAGTGGGATTTGTCACTAAGAGGCTCAATGATGCAGGTAAATCGGACATATTTGCCCCAAAATCAACTCTTGCAGCTTCACTTTCTTCGAGTTTTTGGTGCATTTCACTCACTTTTGCAGCTTTCACTTTCTCTGTACCTATTAAGAAAACAAAACTAGTGTAATCAACCAATATATATAAATTTCCACAGCATTTATTAATCATTAAGACATTGCTTTCAATTGGATGTTTTGTAGCCTCAGAGTTTCTGGAAGATGTTCTAGGGTTTTTCAATTTACCAATTGAATTGAGAATATTGTTCAATTTCAAACATTAAAACAAACAAGGATACGAACATTAAAATAGGAATTCGTTCATAAATAAAGAATCAATTTCTGCTTGTCCCTATACATAAAATAAAAAAGCATTTTCAACAAAACAATTCTTTCTACTATAAATGTAATGGGAGAAAATCATAATTTTGTAACAAATAAAATTAATTTATTGAAGCAAAATTATGCATGCTTGTATAATTTTCTTATTTTAATCAATTGTCTGTAGAATATTACTAGAAATAATTAGTTTGATCTTTTTACAAAAATTACATTATGCTAGGTCTGGATCAAAAGGTTATTGGTTCAAATTTGGGATAAAGCATAGATGTTTGTCAGTCTGAAATGAATACATGGTCTCTATAAATGGATTGTGCCTAGAATGTGTGGGATGTATGTGAGGTGTAATACAATCCCCTGGTGTATCAGAAATGCGAAGTGGTACACAAATTCACGATTATAGAGCCATGAGTAATGTTCAATTTATCAGGCTAAAGAAAAAATGTATTATGATATAGGTTGAGCTTAAATTTCTATTTTTATTTGATACTTCTGTTCATTACATGAAAACTATTGAGAAACCGTGAAACTTACTTGGTAAGGTTTTTGGAAAAGCAAGAAGTGGTATAGCAATGAGAAAGCCAAGAATTGCAGCAAACACAAATCCAACCCACCAGGCTCCCACCCAGACTGTGCTGGATGGAGATAAACCAAGCCTGAAAAATAGTAATGTATGAAATTAATGCTATTTTAAATGAGTAAACAGAAAAATTTATTTTGCACACAAAAAATTAAAAATCAATAAGAGAAATATTAGATAATAGTAGATTCAAAATTTCATGCACAGTGTAGTACACTACCTGATATTGAAAATGCAACACCCAGAAGGAGTGCACAGAACTAGATGAAATTTACAGGGTAGACGCAGCTCACCGCGAGATATGTAAATGATGCAAACTGCGCAGCTGTCCCGCGCACGGCGAATGAAAACCAGGGAAGGAACCTGCAAAAGAGGTCAGTTTCACGCTGCTCTGTTTGCCAGGTAAATCAAGTTGCAATTTGTTTTTGTGTCTCAGAGGAAATGTCTAGTAGCGGAGAATGCCAGGACGCTGCCAATCAAGACAGTTCCAGCAAACAGACGACTTCACGAGGGGTATGGTGATTGGCCTCAGAAGGGCAGGTTGGTCCATACGTCAAATCTCAGCAGATACCCACCTACACGCGTCCACCGGTTGTGGCACAGATGGTTGGACCAAGGGAATGTGGCACGTTTGAGGGGCAGCCAAAGTGACGTCAGCACGCGTGGTCCGACGCATCTGCCGGCAAGCATCGGCGGCCCCGCAAGCAATGTCTGTCGCCCTTTTGCAGCATGTGCAGGACACCCTTGATGCTCCCATATCGTCCAGGACAATTAGCCGCCAATTGATCGCTGGCGGCCTGCACTCATGGCGCCTGTTGAGACGACTACCATTGACTCAACAGCACAGACGTCACAATTTGCAATGGTGTCGGGATAGAGCCACGTGAACGACGGAACGGCACAGGGTGGTGTTCTCAGATGAGTCACGCTTCTGTTTTAGCAATGACAGTCGCAGTGTACGAGTCTGGCGCCGACGTGGTGACAGGGCCAATCCGGCCGCATCTGTGGAACGCCATACCGCGAGACAACGTGGTATAATGGTTTGGGTTTCCATCGCCTACGTAGCAGGTCACCTCTGGTCCGTATTCAGGGCACTATGACGGCCCAACGATATGTGGATGACGTGCTGCAGCCGATGACACTATCTTTCCTTAGGGGGTGCCCAATGCCATTTTACAGCAGGATAACGCCCGGCCGCACATGGCACGCATCAGTCAAAATGCCCTGCAAGGTACCCAGGTGCTTCCCTGGCCAGCTGTCTCCCCTGATCTCTCACCTATCGAACATTTCTGGGACGTCGCTTGCATGCGTTGCCACCGGCACGTTCAGATGAACTCTGACAAATGGTTGACAGGGAATGGGCAGCCATCCCTCAGGACACCATCCGCACGTTCATTGCATCTGTACCTAGACGTGTTGCTGCATGTATCGCCGCTCGCTGTGGTGCTACAACCTACTGATCAGACGTTCTTGCTGCTCAGTGGCAAGGTGTATAATGTTGCAATAAAGATCACCTATTGCTCGTTGCTGTCTCTCTCTGTTTGCCAAATTTCATCACTTTCTGCCAACTCCTTCTTGGTGTTGCATTTTCAATGTTAGGTAGTGTATATCGTAATTTTACCATCGAAACCCCATAAGTTCAATTTTTTTGGTTTACGAAGTTTTGACATTATTTGGTTGTAAATATGCTTACTATTGTTTCGAAATCTTCTTAGTCTACATCAGTTATAAAGCCCTTATAAGTGAATTTTTAAATTTTTATCTCATAACTGGGTTACAATTTAGTATTTATATTTTCTTCCTGAAAAATTTTGATTTCAAAACTTATGAGGTTTTGATAAACAAGATATAGAGTATAAATAAGAATAAAATTCTTTTCAGTGTTGGAATTATTAAATGATTATAATCAAGTTAAGACTGCTTCAAAACAGAAAGATATCTCAGATTTAACAACATTTAGAACTTTTTCTACTAATTAAATTGACACATGAAACATAACAGGTTATTGAGTTCCCCAAAGCTTTTATGGTCAATGCTTGCCTCCCCTCCCCAAATCAGGAGGGATAATTTAATAACCAATTAGAAATAAAATATTTGTACAGAAAAAGGAGCGTCAAAAACAAATAAGTGGATGAGCTCATTGATTTTGCTTTGGATGCATTTTTAGTGAGACAGGAAAAACAATGCAATTTTGTCAACCAAAAAGTACTTCATAGTGAAGATAAGCTACACTGCTATATATACTGCTAGCTGAGTTACCCGGTATTGCTTGGGTTGAATTGTTTATAATTCATAGTAATATTACTCAATATTATTCCTATGGAGATTTCAAATTATTTTTAGACCCCTGCACACCCAGGACAAATCGGATGGTGTTAATATATAGCCTATGTGTCCAGCAAAATTTTACACGATGAATGTACCAAATTTAGTGCGAAATGGATAGACATTGATTGTATAAATATGCAACGTATGTTTTACCTGAGGATTTCGAATTGCCTTTAGCCCCTGTACCATATTGACGATAAAAAAAGACAACTTTCTATAAAAATAATCTTATATCATAAAAATTTACATTCCAATGATAAGTCTACATTTTAAGAATTTACAGAAGGGATACATAAACGATATGATACTGAGCAATTTTCAGCGCAACCGTACCCTAAGATCCTAAAAACCCTCCAAGATTATCTTGAGAGGCAACTACTGTAGATGTTAACTCTGATGTCATCTGCACAGCCAGACCGGGAGAGAGCACCTCCTAGCAAGTGCTCTGTCCAGGATGACGGGACGTTACACCGCTCTGCACACCAAGACAAATAGAACGGGGTTAATACGTAGCCACAGTTACCCACAGTGTTCCAAAGAATAAGTACCAAATTTGGTGTAGATTGGTCAAATGGTGTAGATTTGTAGAGAACAGACAGATGCCAACTCTGCTTTATATGTATAGATATTTAAGTTCATTTTTATAGTGGTGGCTAAGTTCACCCCATAATACTCCCCACCAAAATTTCAGCTGCGGCTGAATTTGATAAATGCCGATAGATTATTATTAGTCGATAGATTGCCAATTGCATGAGATAGAACTGTATTAAGATCACAGGTGTATTTCCATTGCATGTCAGGAAAGACAGTTCATGGTCAAACGACTATGAACTGTCCTGGGTTGCCTTTACTAGCAGATGCCTTGTGAAGAGAAGGATGAGTAGCAATGAGTGAAGAAATATGAGAAAAGTGTCTGTTTTCACAGGGCTACACAGATGATTGTTGGAAGTGATTAACATCACAATGGCAATTCAATCGTTCAGCGTGGACAATCCATTAAAGCATGTGATGATTTTTTGTTAGCACCATCTGGTACATCAAAAGAGCAATCAGGCATGTTTTTTGGAAGTGCACTTGTTCATAATCTCATTAGGAAGCCACCAATTTAACAAGACACATGAAACAGTTCAACTGTCTTCCAAAAACACTTCATGGAAGTCTGGACAGGACATATCACTTACAAAGCACCTGATGCGAAGCAGCTCTTCTCATCATAATTAGGGAGGTTGGTTGGTTTGGAGGTTCTATGGCACAAGGGCCATATTTGGCCATGCTGCACCAGACACAAGATATACATCAAGTAATAGACAGACACACAATGAAAGCTTTACTGACACAGAAGAGAGAAATACACCCACAGAGGAATGCACCCGACAGGAATAAAACCTGTGCCACCTACAACTCGAAGGTTGCTAACGCAGTGGGCATACCCACTGAGATATAATTAGGGAGGAAAAAATATATAGGTGGAAGGGGCTGGATAGCTTAATTATTCAGCGGAGCCAAAATGTTTTGACGAACCCTCGAGCCATGATATGTTACACTGATATACACTTTTGTAGTGGTGGACAAATTCATACATCTGACCCCCAAAGTTATAGCATCAAAATTGAACATTTGTAGCAATATTCAAAACAGAAAAATTTAAACAATACTTACTCATTGGCATCAATTCCATAGTCGACATATAATCTCAACATCTGTCCTCCAAGCAAATAACCAAAAGCTGGTCCCACAATAGCCATTGTATAAAAGATACCTAGAATTCAAAATAAAAACATGGATTATAAGAAATTATTTTAATCCATAAAATAAATTGGGTAAAGAAAATAAGTTGATAAAAATCATACATTGCATGAAATAAAGCAAAAAAATTTGAAATAGGTCCTCAGCTAAAAATTAAATTTCCAACTACCAACTTTAAATTTTACATAGATAATTGTCCTAATAATTTCCAGTTTAAAAAGTTAGAATAGTGACTTTTGCAAGTCTAAGGAAAGTTTATTTCACTTTGGCTTCTTGGATTAAGAGTTTAGTATAGTAAATGTAGCACCACTTGAACATCATGGCACTGGATATAAGTGCTCTTATGAAGAATGAATATTAGTTTCATAAATGCAATTTTCCCACATGAACCATTCTGGTTTTCCACCACTCATGAACAAATATTATCCACATCCAAAGGATCAGTATGTAAATAATTGATTAAAAGAATTAAACTGCAACTGTCCAAGTCTGGTTGGTTTGAGGGTTTTATGGTGCAAGGACCCTAATTGACCAAGCATTAAGTAAAGAACAGACAAGAAAAATTTTACTAAACTAGAGTAAGTTACGGGAATTAAACCTCCTTAATACCCATTTCATCAAACTTACCATGTGATTTAGAACCTTTTCAAGGAGGTGGTTGGTTGTTTTCAGGTTTTATGGCGCAAGAGCCATATTTGGCCAAGCTACGCCAATCACAACAGACAACACAATGAGGGACTTCACTACAAGAACAAACAGGACTTTGCTTTATCCTTAAATGGAAATATGGCAGAAAAGCTAAAGACCCATATACTATACTAAGTGTACGGTGTATAACTGAACTCAGAATCAAACCTGTGCCTCTAACTCTTGGGTAGCTTGCCCAGTGGGCAAACCAACTGAGCCATGGTGGCCATGATATGGGAAATGAAACAAAATCATCTCGACAGCCACAGACAAATGCAGACCTAGTGATGGGAGTAATTTTTGTGGTAGACAGAGCACTCAGTTCAGAATTATATCCAGCTTGGTTTATATTATATAATTAAATACAAATAATAGCTGGGTAGTAAGATTTTGTATAAACTGTTTTCTAAGCAGCTAAAATCACACTTCTTATTTCAGCAATAAAATTACTAACCCAAATACACTGACGACATTTTCGTAGGCACGTTTTCATCGAGATAGGTACATCCAAGTGTGTACAGAGGAACAGCACCAGCTCCATGCAACAGCTGTGCAATGAAGAACACATATTTATAATTGGACAAGGATGAATCTTCACTGGAGCAGATCATCGAGTAGTTCACAGTTGGAAGTCCAGTGTGACAGTGGAAGTCTTGTTCTTGGCTAAACGTATACGGGTTTGCGAGGAAATATGGCAGCGAAAACACTAGAGACCCACAGGCTAAGATTACGAGTCCACAACCTAGGAAGAACGGCTTACTCCGTGTACCGCCTAGGTAACTCACTGGAATCAAGCACAGGAAGGAGGCAATGTCATAGCATCCGGCTATCAGGCCAGATTCGGTACTCTTCAAGTCGTACCGCTTCTCTATTGTGGTGATTACCACATTTATGAATCCATTTACAATCAAGCCTTGTAGTGCCCCAGCCCAACACAGCCAGAATAGCACCCATTGGGGAGTTCTGAAATTCTGGAGGCAAAATGGACGGAAGTTCCCCCAACCACACAGCTTGTCTGCATCTGCGAAGCTGTCTGATATTTCACTGACTGAATTGGTCAAGCTGTTTGCTTTATGACCAGGCTGTTCAACACATAGATTGTCTCCACTGCTTGGTATGAGGTAGCTTTTGCTGGTGGAGATGGATAGAGAAGTCGGTTCATTGGACTCTGTTGGCAGCTCCAGGTTATCTACACCAGACATAGTGGGACCTTGTTAGATGATGGCCATGGATGTTTTCACAAGTTTCCTGAGCTGCAAGAAAAATTAAATTTTTAAAAATTAAAAATACTTAAAGCCCAAAACCAATATCTTAAACAATAAATGGGATAGCTTTCAAGCAGAAAATGTTTGGTTGGGTTTTATGATGCAAGGGCTTATTTAGTCAAGCTGCGCCAAAGTTTGGAATAATCAGAGAAATCATTTCCTCTCAACATTAATTATATATGCTGTAGTTGCTTCAAGAAAAAATACAATGAAATGCCAAATTAAGTAAAACCCATGGTATGCAAATAATTTTCTTAAAAATATTTAATCACATAAATTTTTAAAGAAATGTTTGATTAATAGCTAAGAAAGGTTAATTATATTGAATTAAAGTTTTTGAAGTTGAAATTTGGGCACTTTATTCAGATAAAACATTACTGAAAACAAAAAGAATAAATTTCTTAGAAAACCCACCACTTAAAAAATTATAAGATTACAATAATTTCCTTTACACTGTAAATTCGAGAAAAAATATTGTTAGGTAACTCGACATATGTATGGTGAATTTTTCTTTACTTCCAATACTAAAATAAAATATCATTGAAAAATTTGTTTTTATATCTCTACCGCGAAATTATCCATAGATTTATCCGCACTTTCTTTTTCTCAAAATTATTCACAATAATGACTTGTTCAAAAAACCCATATCGAAAACTGTCATATTAACCGGAAGTAAATAAGCGTTTTTTAAGACGTAAATATAAACTTGCCTTTTAATTAAAATTTTCTTCCAATAAGTTCTACGATGCACCAGATGTCATTTCCGAATTTCAACTGTTTTTAATTCGTGTCACGGCAAGTAGCATAACAAGGTAAGTAAAATGCATAGCAAGGTAAGTAAAATGATTTCCACTTAAAAAACGTAATTCATTGGGAAAACGATTACTTTCTTTGATATTATAAGATCTGGAAAGGAATAAAAATAAGCGAGCATTTTGCGTAAAATTTCGTTTCATAAAAGAACGCGCATGCCGCCGTATTGAGTACAAAATCACTTACTAATTCAAGTTCGACAAGTTGACATTCCCGCGTCATGCTTTTTAACATCTGTCATCTGAGACGCGCTACAAGACACAGCATGCTCGAATAAAAAACGTCATCTTTGTTTTAAGTTGCGATTGGCTAGGTGAATATCACGTGACGATCATTATGACGAGGGCGCTGTTATCGCCAGGAATTCGGATTCAACAAGTTTACCTGGATTTCAGAACTTAAAAGATATAATGCTCACCACAGAGTAAATAGCTATGTAGCTGTTTACTGTGATGCTCACTTTCGGATTGATGTTCGTTTTCCTGTTTGTTTTAGAAAATAAGAATTTCAAACGCAACGGTGTAAAAATATATTTTAAAATGTTCGTTTTTTGACGATTCGATTTAATAAAAAAGAGAAATGAAAGAAAGTGTGATTTTACTTTTCTTTTTTGCCTTGAGTTTGGTTTACCTCTCAACGCTATTTTTTGCTGCATGATAACGAAATAGACTCGGATCACGACCGAAAAAACGTATTTCTAACTAAAAGCAACCTGTTATTAGATTAAAACTGAACCAAAGACCTGTTGAACCAAGAAAAACATTTCAAGTGAAATCGAATTAATAAGGATGACTGGAATAAAACATTAATTTTTTTATCCTTTTAGTTGGTTTTACGAAAATTGTAAAATAACAGAATATGTTGATAAAATATTAATATCAACATATCACCCTCCAAAATTCTGTTATGTAATGGTTGGAATGGTAATTAATGTCGCACTTGATCAACACAACGATATTAGGACCAAATTCAACAGGGCCCGGAAAAAGAACGCTATTTTACAATTTGTTTAATGCATTTATATTAAAGCTGCGCAGCAAAAGTATAATGGTAAAGAAAAAATATGTAAGTCAAACACTGAGTAGGAATATAAATTGTTTTTTTATGAGGTGTATCTTATTTACCTTGCATGGGGCCATTTTCAGAAAGCTCTGAAAAGTTTCTATTTAAAAAAGGGGAGGGGTCGTCGGGGCTCAATTGGTTCGAACAATACTCTAGCAATCCACGAGTTGATGGCGTAATTTCGATTTCTGCGTGTATTTCTCTCCCTTCTATGTCATTAAAACTTTCCTTGTGTGTGCATGTCCTTTCTTGAAGTTGTTTGTCTTGTATGGTGCAGCTAGGTAAGTAGGCCATAAAGCCCCAAACCGAGAGAGAGAGAGATCTATAAAAAAATTTCTCCTGTTCAAGGACGTTAAAATCTCTCTAATCCGCAAACAATTTAGAACGGATGTTTGGTTTACGTTCATTTTTGCTACACTGTGACTACTTAGACCGAAACCTACGTCTTAAAGTTAATTCCGAACCACTACGAACAGCCTTGACTTGACTGAGTAAGTAGTTGAATTTACGTAGTACTGGGGGCAAAAGACGGGTTATTGGCGACGGTCCGGGACCAATCCCGAAGAGAAAGACCTCAGAACAACATCTCGTTATTATGAACCACGGTCAGATGTCGAGGTCGACACCTCAGCTGGCACCCCTCTCCATGCTTCCACACCACGCCAACGTGAGGACAATATAGGCCCCGACAGATTTAATGTGGGCCAGACCCACATACATGACGCTCTCTGGTTTGAACGAGTTTCGAACTCGCAACCCGCCATTTGCTAATCCACGACTCTACCAACTGAGCTACATCAATAATTTCATGTACATTTACACTCCAGTTTCCATAACATTTAAAAAATCTGTATTAAAATATGAACTCTTTTTACGACCCATGCTTCCCTACCAACAGTTTAACCCTTCTGGTAGTTGTCTCAACGAATTACTTCGTCATTAGCAAAACTGATCAGATCTTGATGGAAGAGGTTTCCCGTCATTACAAGAAAACTGACCAGATATCTTAATTTCGCCATTATAAAAAAATCGGCAATATCTGGATGACGAGATATCTCGTCAAAATCACTTAGAGGGTAAAAGCACTACAGGAAGAGGCGAGAATGCACACCCAATTAAAATCGAGACCCACAGGGTCAACTCATACCTCCCTTACAGGCGTACGAATTTAACGTGCACATACCCGGAAGGTAGGTAGTTAGTTAACGTCACACTGGAGCAACACAACGGATTATTGGCGACGGTCCGAGAACAATTCCCAATGAAAAGATCCTAAGGCAAACACCTCGTAATTTTTTTGAACCACAGTCAGATGATAACAACACCTGAGCTGGCACCCCACTCTCCAAACATCCACACCACGCCAACATGGACATTTGAAACCACGACAGATTTAATGTGAACCAGCCCCGTGTAAATGACGGTCTTTGGTTGGACCGAGTTTCGAACTCGCAATCTTCAGTTGCACTTCCAAGTGGGCTACCGCGTCCCCGACACATACCCGGTATGTACACGATTGCCAACGATACAAGGGTTTCCCAGGTGTATATCCCTGACGAGTAGCGGTTTTATCAGAGTACGCCGTTTCGGCACTAATTTATGCTTTTTGTAATTAGAATTGTTCCGAAAAGCTATTCGCCTAGAAGGCAGGGCTAAAAGTAAACGCATGCGTTCTCCCCTTCTCTCTTTCTGTATCAACTTCACAGGAGTAGCTTGTGATGGAAACAGTTTTCCCACTCAACCTGAATTTTCAGAAAGTATAGCTTCCAAGAAAAAAAGCATGACAACAATATACTGACGTAGTTTGAGTGGAAAGATTGTTCGTGTGGGAGAGTTCTAGGGGCAACAAGCCGGTCCTCTTCTCTAAGTGTGGGCTTCTGATTTTTAAAATATTATACAAATAAAGTTCTTGTTTAATGTTTGTAATACTTTTTTATATTTTTTAATCTTCTGGTACTCGTATTGGTCTTGAGTGTTGGAAGACGTTTTATCACGCAAATGAAAAGAATAACTACGCATTGAAAGATGTAAAAATGTATTGTTAAGTAATATAGTTATTCTTTTCATTGCATTGAAAAAGTCATTGATTAAAAAATGTATTATTTAAATTTATAAATTTGGATAATACATTTTTTGCAGTCATTTGGTTTTTTAGTGTCCTAATATATATTCAACGTAATTTTTGTAATGAAAAATTAACCCTTTCTGATGGTTGTCTCGGCGAGGTATCTCGTCATTAGCAAAACTGACCAGATTTTGATGGACAAGATATCTCGTCCTTAGGAAAAAATTGACCAGATTTTGATCTCGTTATCACAAAAAAATCGGCAGTATACTGATGACGAGATATATCGTCATAAGCAACATTTGTCAGATCTTTCTTGACGAGATATCTCGTCGAAACCACTTGGAGGGTTAATGTGTGCAACTAGGAAAGAAAACTGAGCATCTCACAGATGCACAGCTATCTCATTTGTTAAAAAAGACATTCAACTAAAAGAGGGTTAAATAAAATTATTTTATTTTTAAAATAACTTGTTTTATTTAATTAATATTCATTAGTTTAATGACTTAATAATCACCACGAAAAATGGAAGCAATGATTATGGACATTGTTTAGTTTCTGTGCTGACTTCCGTACCCCCATATCGTATCAATCATCCAACCGAATCTCCAACACAAAACTAAAGAGAGAATTTCCTAAAACAGGCTTCGATTATCTGTTTGATTCTATTTGAAGTTACAAAAGTAGATTCTATTTGAAGTTACTTAGTTTGTAAATATTTGTGGGTAGGCAGTTGAATTAACGTCGCACTGGAGCAACACAACAGGCTATTGGCGATGGTCTGGGATCAATCCCGAAGGGAAAGATTCGAGGGCAATTCCACGTAATTTTGAACCACCATTAGATGATGAGGTCAACACCTGAGCTGGCATCCCTCTCTCCAAACTTCCACACCACGCCAACATGAGCACATTTGAAGCCATGACAGATTTAACGTGCATCAGCTCTCCCCCTTGTACACGACGGTCTTTGGTTGGATTCGAACTCGCAACCCTCCGGTAGCTAATCCATTACTCTTCCAACCGGGCTACCGAGGCTCTTAAATCAGGGGACGTCATATTTAAAAATGGACATTATTTTAACATTAAGCTAAGAACTTAAAAGGAAGAAGCACTTAAACAATGACACATCCAGAGTTGCCACAGTCAAAGCACTTGTAAATGCTTTGAAATAAGTAGCGTTAGTAGCATAAAATGTTTAAAAATAGTATCAAATGTCTCTTAAATTTTATATTCGTAGCAATTTTAGTTGCTTAAATACGAAATGAATCAGCTGTAAAAAATGTGCTAATTATGAAACAGATGTTGAAGATTTTGCCAAGAAATTTAAGTTTTAGAATTAAAAAACTGAATATTTTCTTAATAAGGTTTTCAAGACAATAGCAACCACAGATTTCGATGATTGCCACGGTTTGGCGCATAAACTATGAAATCGGCGTCCTTTGTAAATTTTCCCCTTAAAAAGTCCTAAACTAAACTAAATTTTCGCTGACACTTAACGATTTTTTTAAAAAAAGTCACCAAAATTTGGAAAATCGGAGCTTTTGAGACTATTTTGCTTAAAAAGCTTCTCCTAGTCGCCAAGATAGCCAAAATCGCCTTTTAGTGGCTTGTGGCAGCCCAACACATCTCGGTTGATCTTGAGTGACAGAATGAGTGTAAAATGGTCCTCTCAGCAAATACTGATGGGATATATTACACTTAATATCGTTGAGCACAGCATTGGAATTCTTCACCGACCCTTGTATCCTCTTGGCACGGGCACCGTGAAAATGGATGCCAACCATCTCCATCACTGCCCTGTTTACTCTTCTGTTTTCTAGTTATGGGGATGTAAGACTTATTCCTGATTTTTTCTTTGAATTTTTATGATTTATTGAAAATTCTGTTTTCTTGTTTCAATAATTTCTCTTTGTGTGCTATACATATTTTGAATGTTTCGGGTCCAAGAATATCCCTTAGGGCACCGCTGCATTTAAAACAAAACAAAGCAAATTTTTGAACACTATTTTTTGAAATTCACTTTTTACATTTCTGTTCTGTTGCAGGAGGTGGATATGTGAGGGGATAGAATCAACGCAAAAATCCATAGCTATTACTTTCATACTTTGTAATAGCGAGTTATAGGAGGCGCAAATTCTTCTATCAGGTTGGCAACTAAGTTCCCGCCGTTTTTTTTTTAATTTTAACATTCCGCATGTCATTAAATATTTTTGGCATAATGTTTCAAATCGTTCGAAAGAGGATGTTTTGTTCTACCTGAATCTAAGTTTTTTTGTTCGAGTTAATTTATGTTAATTTTCAGATCATTAAAATGGAATGTCAAGTTGAGAAAAATGAGCATTTTCGACACCTCCTTCTTTTTGCTTTTAATCAAGGTTCTAAGGCCGCAAAAGCTGCTCGCGACATTTGTGCTGTGTATGGAGAGGGTGCCATAGCTGAAAGAACCGCTCGTGATTGGTATGCCAAGTTCAAAAATGGAAATTTAGACCTCAAAGACGCACCTCGTTCTGGCCGTCCAGTTGAGTTCGATGAAGAGCGATTAAACCAACTTTTGCACGAAAATTCGCGTCAAACGACAAGGGAACTGGCAGAGAAAATGGAATCCTCCCACACTGCTATAGAGAAGCATCTTCACTCGATGGGAAAGGTTCAGAAGTGTGGAGCATGGGTTCCTCATGCTTTAAGTGACAACAACAAAAATCAACGAGCCACAATCTCCGCTGGTTTGCTTGGTCGTCACCGCTCAACTCATGGACGCAAGCAACGATTTCTTTACCGAATCGTTACTGGCGACGAAAAATGGTGTCTGTACATTAATATGAAGCAGCGCAAGAAATGGCTTAGCCCCGGTAAACAATCGACACCGCGCGTGAAACAAGATCTTCATCCGCGTAAAACAATGTTGTGCGTATGGTGGGACTGGGAAGGGATTATCCATTACGAATTGCTTGAACGGAACCAAACGGTCAACGCGAAACTATGTTCAACAGATGGAAGACTCAACACGGCTATTCAAGAGAAAAGACCTAATCGGCAGCATGGAGTTCTTTTGCTGCACGACAACGCCCGCCCTCATATCACCAATATGACCAAGGAAGCAATTCAAACGCATGGCTGGGAAGTGCTGCCACACCCGCCGTACTCTCCCGATTTGGCACCAACGGATTTCCATCTCTTTTAAATGCTATGCGCGGAGTTTTGTTCAATACTAATGTAGAATTGAGAGCTTGATTTGATGAATTTTTCAAGTCGAAACCGAGTGATTTCTACCAACGAGGTATTGAAAATCTTGTTGAACGCTGGGAAGAAGTTGTAAACAACAAGGGAGAATACATTATTGATTAATTAGTTGTTAATTTTTATTGAAAAATAAACTTTTAAAAAATTTAAAAAAAAAACCGGCGGGAACTTAGTTGCCAACCCAATAACTTTCCCCGTGTGTATTTCTCTTTGTATAAGTAAAAAGATGTCCTTGTGTGTATGTCCAATCACTTGACGTCTTATGTTTGTCGCTGCTTGGCCAAATATATGGCCTTGGCACCATAAAAATCTAATCAAACAATCACACTTCGTAATGAATTACTAGGCCATTAAACAGTGGCAAACATAGCCACCACTAAAAAAGTAACTTGCAATACAGTAATGTATTGTGTAACCTATCTCCACCATGAAGTGCTCTGGAGGAAAAAGATGCACTGTCCCTCATATACTTCTTTCTAAAAATCTATTATCTAATGAATACTATCGTCATCTGACTAGTTCAAAATTACGTGGTATTATCCTCGTATCTTTTCGGGATTGACCCCGGACCATCGACAATAGCCCGTTGTGTTGCTCCAGTGAGACGTTAATGAACCCTAATTAATACTAATTTATAAAATAATAGCTATCGTATTCTTAATAACTTATTTTATTTGAGGGACGTAAAAAGTACATCATGCATTTATAGTATTTTATTCGCATATTCAAAATCAAAAGCCCACTCTTTCAGGTGACTTGGGCTTCCAGAGTCCCCGTCTAGCTACGTCATTGGTCTCTGTTGTGTCCTCGAAATTGTAAAAGTTTAAGCATGCTTTCATTGATTTGTTTAGAAAATTAGGGTTTATTTTTAGTTCCGAGACACGTACGCGAATCCTCGTGTCTGAGAACACGTCTTGCGTGAGACGGTTCTCATCACGCAAGTCTTGCTCCATTCCGGATTGCAGAACTAAGAACCCGGAATTCAGTTTTTGCTCCATTTTCACGGAAAGGACTATTTTTACTTTTGCGCCCGAGATACATTGTTTCTTTTAGTGAGAGTTGAACACTAGCATACTTAAAAATGAAGGACATCAGCTTTGTTTGGTTTTAAACTTGAATAAGTGAAAATACAATAAGAGAGATTTTCAGTGTAAACAAACCAGATCAAAAGTAAAGATTTTAGTTCCCAACCTAAATGCTCTGAAATGGTACATATCGGAGTTACATGAAAATCTAGTTTATCGCCGTTTGGCAACGTTTGGTGTTTAATCTAATTGGCGTTGACCAGTCAACTATCATATCGTCGGCTTACAAGTGAAACACACAGTTCAAAAACGGGGGAAAATTCTACACCCTGAGCGTTAATTAATTCAATTAATGTGTTTCTCAAGAAGAAATGGAACGCGGTAGCTTAGTTGGAAGAGCTACGGATTAACAATCTGAGGGATGCGAGTTCGAAACGGTCCAGCCAAAGGCCATACATGGTGACTGGTAGACTTTAAATATGTCTTGGCCTCAAATGTCCTCACGTTGGCGTGGTGTGAAAGTTTGGATAGTGGGGTGCCAGCTCAGGTGTAGTTCTCGTCATCTGACTGTGGTTCACAACTAAAAGGTGTCCTTGGATCTTTCCCTTTGGAATAGATCCCGGACCGTCGCCAATAGCCCGTTGTGTTGCTCCAGGGAGACGTTAATTAACTACCTACCTTAAGAAGAAATCTATCCTTTATGCAAAGAAAAATGTCTCAATGGACTTCACCAGTCTAAAGATTATGTTCTGGTTTAGAAAAGCTAAAGAACTCACATCTGGAAAATTTTGACTTAATGTGTTTACGTCGACGTTACTTGTACGTTGACCATACATCAATTCGGAATTCATTCTTTGGAATTAATATTGACGAAGTGCTGACATCATATTCGAAAAGCAAGTCTGTATCCTATTCGAAAAATAAGTACCTAAAGATGTGTCCCTGAGGGCTCATTTTATTGGAAATAAGAATTAACATTAGTAAAACTAAAGAGTATATGCTGTGTTGCATGTTTTTGTATAATTTTATTTCATTTACAGGTATGAAATCCATTGTATACTCATTGAATTCAAGGATGCAGACTTGTTAAGACCAAGGGCCACATACATTCACTGTGACTTATGGGGGGGTCGCCCAATAAACTCATGAAAGTTATCTATTATATATTATATATTTTATTTATATTTATTATTTACATTATTATATTTTATATTGGTACAAAAAAGAAAGATAATAAAAAGTAAATAAAGAATTAATTTCATGCGTGACACTGCATTGATTTAACAGTTGTTTTAATATTTGGTTCGATTTTTGTAGTAGCCAAGCGCAAAATTGATTCTAAATTTTCAATAGTCAAGTGGTTCCAATTTTTCGCTTAGTGAAAAATTCATGACTGAAAAAGTTTGTTCGCAGATATATGTTGACCCAAAGGAAATGCATTATCTAGCAACGAAGTTTTAAGGGGGTCTGGGACTCAAAATTCTAAAATCTTCAATTTTAAAGTTTTTGTTCTGAAATTTTTTCTGTAGGTATACATTGTATTTTGAAATTATAATAAGTATTTTATATTTTCAAAACTTCAAATTTTTTTTATTAAAATTAAAAAATTTAAAAATTTTGACGTTGGGCAAAATTGATATATCTTAAATTATTTTATAACTAATCACTTCATTTTTGCACTAATTGACTCCTAAAAGTTCATACTTTAAACTGTCTTCGTGATTTTCGGTTAAAACAGTTAGAAAAAATTTTAAAAAATATTTTGTTCAAAAACTACATAAAACACATAGCATACAAAGTTCGAAAAATTATAGAAAAAATTAATATATATATACACAATTGCTGAAGACAAATTAAAGAAATATATTTGAAAAGTAATTGTAGAAAATTTCATTCATTTATGACAAGTAGTTTTTAAGTTATATCCATTTTTCACTATCGAAATCCCATTTAACAGAAAAGGAGAAAAAGAGCGTTTAAAATTATGAAAATATTCAATTAAAAAGTACTTTTGCATACTTTAATGTTTGTTTAAAATCCTCCTGGATAGCATTGTGTATTACTTCTTAGTTTTACTGCTTGATTTAATTTGATTTTAGCAAGTTGGACCTTTTCCCTATACCTTTTAAAAGTATTTGTGAACTTCATCGTCGCTTTCCTGAACCACCTACAGTCCTTTATGGAAAGTGTTATTGAAGTATATTGATAGTACAGAAAATTCGAAAACGTGCAAATTCAACAATAAAAACAGTGAGAATATTACGATGACCAATTCAAATCACTTCAAAAGTGTTCGTAGCGTAGTTTATTTGAGTTAGAAAAAAATAGAGTTGAAACAGTAGAAAGTAGACTCCAAAACAGTTTGTTTACATTATCTGATGGGTGAGGCTCGTTTGATTTGCAGCTGTCATGTTATAAAAAGTCGAATATTTCGGGTTCTACTGATGGTAGAAACAAAATGTAGGTGTTATTTTATTCAGAAATATCTATATTATTTTTTAAGATAATAAAAATTTTTTTGACTTTTTTTCATATTTTGAGTCCCAGACCCCCTTAACCTAAATTGCTATCGTGTGACTTGTTAAATTTAAAATAACACATGGTGAGGCTGACCGCCAGCAAATGGAGGGCTGCATGAGGCCCGCGGGCCGTGGCCTGTGCATCCCTGATTGAATCCATCCAACCTGAATGCAGATGCTTCATTCATTTTAACTGTTGAAATAAGATGTGAAATTTGAGTAACGGCATTTTGCCATCAATAGGAAAGTAATTAAGTAAGTTTAGAGCAGATGCCATGTGTGGGTCTGCCAGTCAATAACAATCAATTAACAGGAAAGGGGATTACTCTTCGATCCTGCTTACAGAATAACGGAAGTTAATACCACCCACGCCGAGCAACAGGGAAACACGAAGGCAACGACAATAACGAGGGTCCTTGACTGGCAATTTATAATTGACATTTACGAAGACCACCCACGTCTGCCAAAGGACATCTTCCTGGAGGAAAGAGCGTGGCGAAATCGCATCCCTTACGGAAATTTACCCCGAAATAATAAGGGTAAATCGAGCCTGAAGGGAAAGAAATAACACAAACCTGCCGGAAGAACTGTGATAAGGTCACAGGAAAGAAATCGCAGTGTAAAAAAGCCAGATAGGCGGTCGATTCGGTAAATTGGAAACAATATTCGATATCCGTAGAGGAAATTTACCCAAAGCTCCTTGTACTCTTTGACGTCAATTGTGTATGAGTCAGGATTGACTTAATCAACATTGGAGACGATAAATGTAGATTTCCAATACGACGTAAAAGATTAAAATGCATATAAAATAACACAAAAGTCGTACATTTCCGTGAAAACTAGAATTTAATGATGCACTTTAAAGCGCAAGGTGCGATTAAATGGACGACTCGACGTTTAAAAGACGAGATCGATGTTGAATCAGAAATCCTTATTTCGATGCAGCTCAAACGAATGACGTCAAACTTCAAGTATCGTTAAGTTTCGTCATTAAGGTCAAAACTGTATAAGAAAGCAATGTGTCAACTGGAGTGTACCATTGTCAAGGCTTTCAGTGCATGAATCTATTATTGTTGTGCAATAGCCATGTTGTAATGATGAAATTTGATTTATCTCTACGTTGAACACATTTTTTATATTAACTACACTCAAAGCTGTTCTTGATCTGCCCACTTGCAAACTTCAGGAAGCCGCCCCATTTACCCCAAAACATTTGATTTTCTACAAGAACCCCTCAACAAACAAGCTTTCAGAAAATAATTGATGGCCCAGTCATCCTTCAATCTTCTCAAATGCGATCATGTTAAATGAGTATTGCATTTATTTTGTTTCGAGTGTTTCAGACTAATGATGAATTCAGACGTTATTTTACCTATAATGAACGAAACCGATTTTCTCTTATATAACTAGTTTCAGAATATGTTTATGTTTTTGATAGCTTTTTAATTCAAAAATCATTTCGGGAAGGATTCAATCCCCGTGGACCCTCTCCCCTTCAAATATTACTCCATTTGAGATGAGTGCTTTTAGAATATTCTAAAGTTTAAATTAAGAACAAACTATACAGATTCTAAAGTATATTTTACTACAATCGCAGAATGAACCAACGAATGAGTTCTTTTAATGCTGACGAGTGCTTTTAAAATATTCCAAAGTTTAAATTAAGAATAAAATATGCAGATTCTAAAGTATCTATCATTACAATTGCAGAAAGAACCTACAAATGAGTACTTTTAGTGAGATGACTGCTGTTGGAATATTCTAACGTAAATTGAGAACAAAATACGCATATTTTAAAGTATCTTTCATCAAAATCGTTGAAAGAACCAACAAATGAGTCTTTTAAGCGATATGAATGCTTTTAGAATATTCTAATGTAAATTTTAAAAAATATGCAGATTATAGAGTATCTTTTATTACAATCACAGAAAATACCTACAAAGACCAAACAAGTATAACATTAATAATATCAGGAAATTTATTGCTGGGCATGTTTATTTTAGTCGTGGGCACACTGCCCGTCTTTCGGCCGCCCCTATTTTTCTAACTACGTGCAAGGGCACGCCCACCACATCCCTCAGGAATGGCCCTGGTTACACTCTAATCATAAACATCACTCTTGTGTATTTCAATGTTCAAAATTGAATTGAGCTGAAAGCATAATTCTAACTAAATTTTTATGGAGTGAATTAACCCTTCTGTTCTCCATTATCATTAGGTATCTCTTCATTAGCAAAACTGGCCAGATCTTGATCTCATTATCATAAAAAGTTGACAATATCTTGATGACGAGATATCTTGTCATCCTGACATAATTGTTAATATATTAACAAAATTGGTCAGATCGTGATGGACAAGATATCACGTCGAAACCACTTGGAGAGTTAAATTTCATTCAGTGCATCTTTTCAGAGTGAGTATAGAACAGAGTGGGCACTGAAACATTTACATACCAGGACTTGCAAATTATCGGCATTGTCATTACCGGAAAATGTACAGACGGAAGTTCTACTCTTTTTTCCGGAAGCCGTTTTTAAGCACATTTCCGAAATGACGGGCAATTGCTGATGTGGAGGCAATAAGGCGCAATTTTGTTAACATCTAAGTACTTGCAAAACTTTACTGCGCGATTTATTTATTTCCGAAAATTCGTTTGAAATAGGAAAGCAAGAGACGGCCCGGGATCAATCTCGAAGGGAAGGTCCTAGGACAAAGCCTCGTTATTTTGAACCACGGTCAGAACTACGTTCAACACCTGAGCTGGCACCCCACACTCCAAACTTCCATACTACGTCAATGTGAGTATATTTGAGACCACGACAGATTTAACGTGCACCAAACCCCGTGTACACGACGGTCTTTGGTTGAATGGAGAACAAATAAATGATTTTTTTTTTATTTTGGACACGTGTACACACAACTTACAAATTTCTAAGTTTTTGAAAGCAGACTACGGATTACTGTACAAAAAACCCTTCCGCTTCATATTTTCCACACCCCATAATCCATAAATTGGCAGTGAAAATTCAAATTCCGCAGTTTTAAAAATTATCATTGACCAATGTATTACTGCAAATCATAAAACCCAACTCTGGTCACTGACCCATGACGTTATGAAGGATGTGGATGAAAAATTTGTGACCGATTCTATAAATAAAAGTTTGAAGCAAATGAATATTGGAAAGGGTATTTTTCGGAAATTCATGTCTGGATGTCAGAAAACGTTCAACTATTGCTTCGTCCTCTATTCGGAAACCGACATGGCTCAAATCAGAAATGAAATGCACATCTCATTTAAAATACGGGATTGTTAAACGTGTTCAAATGCAAATGATGTTATTTTATTATTTTAATATTTATAACCTTATGTACGCTTATATAATAGGAGCAACTGTTTTAAAGCAAAAAAATTGTAATTTTAATGGTATCTATGTATATAAAACAGAGTTGGCGTCTGCTTGTCTGTTCTCTATACAAATCTACACCGCTTGTCCGATCCACACCGTATACTTTAGAACACTGTGGGTAATGTAGGCTACTTATTTACCCCGTTCTATTTGTCCTAGGTGTGCAGAGAGGGCTAAAAACAATTCGAAATCACCATATGAATAACATTGAGTATAAAGCGATTGCGGTACACAACTCAGTTTGCTTTACCAATATTGATCGAAAAACAACTTTTCTAATAAAATTGTTTTACCAGTAATGCTCGAAAAATAATGGTAAAGCCAGAATTAGTGTTTTATTTTATAAATATGATTTAAAATTCCATGTTCGTGTATTTGAGTTCAGATAGCGAAATGTTGCAGTCATATTTGAGCAGTTGTAAGTTTTATAAATTTGTGTTTCTTTTGTTAAATAAATCATTGTCCTCATCAATATTTTTCAAACGTCTTTTTTCGAATTGCCCTATTTCAGAAGGTACTCAGGATCAGGTACAAGGAAGTCGATATTCGACACGTTTGCTCATCTTTCGTTTTTCAGAATTCTGCATTTTTTCAGTGATCGGAATTTCGTTTCTGTTTTTATTCATGTTTTCTAGTATTTTACGTATTGCAGATATATTATTTGGGAGTTAAATTTTTATGAATTATTTTTATTTTCTGCAAAATATCACTAGACATGGGTAATTTCTTGGCGGTATATGAATATTTCGACCAATTTTCCTAAAGTCGTTGATTGAATACGTAATAGTTTGTAGAATTCTGTTTCATAAAAATAAATAAAATATACCAAACAAAATCTTTTTAAGTAAGGTCTGTAACTTCTTATTTTAAAATGGCGGGCAAAGTTAAAATAAAATTATTTTAAAATAACATACGTTAAATTAAAACGGGTAGCCATACGTTGTAGTTCAAAGATATTTCTAAATCGATTACTGAAGTAGTCACCCTAGAAAAAAACTATTGTAGTTTGTCTTACAGTAAAAGTGCGATGAATATAAAATGGATTATATGGATGGATATATAATGTATACATATTTGCTTCCGAAGTAAATTGTAAGAGCTATGAAAGAGTTAACGATGTTACAAATTATTTTCAGAACACTTAAATGATGTTTGCATTTGTCTATGAAAGTGATTAGTCTAATCACTTTTCAATCAACATTTAACCAATTCAACCCGAGCAACGCCAGGTAATTCTGCTAGTATTGTTATGCTTCTGTTCCGAAGTTTTTGGACTGTGTTTCAGTAATATATCGAATGACTACGAGGATAAACTCATCCAATGAAAATAGCCCGTTGTGTTGCTCCCGTGCGATGTTAATTAAATACCTACCTACCATCCAATGAAAGGGCAGCAGTAGAAAAAAAGGATTCTAACAGTTGAATATCTTCTTTCTGACAATTTTGGCAATCATTTGAACAAAATTTTGCAATTCTAGGAATGGAGTTGAAAAGAATCAGTAGGAAAATACTTACACAAATGAGGTACTGAGAGCAAGAAAGACCTAACTAACAAATTTGACAAACGTGAGATATTTTGCATTACGATGTTATTAATGAAATAAAAACGGCCCAAATGTGTTTAAAAGTTTCATAGAGGATGACAATACATTTACCTTTCCTTGCATCAGATATTTTGTATTTTACCTGAGTGCGTAAATAACACGCCATTTTTGCAGTTAAGGCTGTTCTTGCTCTCAGTACCTCATTTGTGAGTGTCTTCATATATATTGATATTTTTCTATTCCATTCTTAGAAGGGTTAAATTTTGTTCAAATGATTGCCAAGGTGTCAAGGAAGGAAATATTTAAATGTTACATTTCTTTTTTCTAATGCTTAACTCTCCTCATAGTCGTTCGATATGCTCTTAAAATAATTCTAAAACTGAGTCGATAAACTCCGGCTCAAATTGTTTATTTTGAACATCAAAGCAAAAAATTCTCAGAATTGATAGACATACTGTCTGAGATCTCAATATATGTTATTTCTGCACCAGGGGTTTTTAAACTATGTTCTGCAGCTCCTAAGGGAGCCGTGATCTCCCGCCAGAGGAAGTTTGACTATATTCTAATAGCCTGTATTCTACGAGGAAATATTTGGTATTCTGTGATTTAAAAAAAATTCAAGAAAAAAATCAAATCCTTTGCTGATTATCCATTTTATACAAATAGAGTTTGTTTAAGAAAGTGTTGGGATAATCCGAGGCGGGCTGAGGAATCAACGTTGAAAAACTGAAGATGACATGAGTGGGGATCCATTTAAAAATTACTATCATTCAAAGAATTAAAAAGAAATCGCATCTCTGGTTTTCGCACTTTTGAAAGCCGGTAGGTCTGGACTAAACGCTGTCAAATATTATATAAGACATATTGTTTTCTATTCATTTTAAAGATGTCATAAAATGTATTAAAAATCATTAAAATGTGTTTTTCTAAATGATAAAACACACATCTTAAATTTAAACCCCAATTTAATTAATACAATTAAGCCGAAATATTTAAATTATTAATTTCAAAGCAATTTACACAAATCCAGTTTTCTATACAAAAGAACCACTGAGATTTACGTGAAATTTTGGGAACCACGACCCCAACTATAAAGTGAAGAACGAATTTACCTTCTTTCAAAACTGGTGGTTTCAAATCTCATTGGCAGTGCATTCTTCAAGTATTGTAGAGACTTAATTCAAAACTCAGGCAAATGATGCAATCTATACTACGCGTTAACTTAATCAGTATATTAGAAACAACCGTTGGTTAATCAGTTTTGCCCTGTAATCTAATTTTTCCTGGATTTATTTAACTCGAATTGATTTAATCGTTATTCTTGTCTTAATCTACGAATAAGAACAGAGGTAGAGCCGAACGAGCATAAAGTAAACATTTATTCGTTGGCATGTAAAAGAACACTTACGGAACAGGAAGAACAGAGCAACTCAAAACGGAAGTCGTTCCTCGATAGAAAACAGAAATATGTAAAACATCAAGTTGTTTTACGTTTCTGCTCAACGTCATCTCGACGTCACGATTACACCCTCAAAATCTTTTAAAATTTTAGGTCTGGCCAAGTTTGCTAATGACGAGATGTTTAGTCATTAAGATATTGCCGATTTTTATGACGAGATCAAGATCTGGTCAGTTGGTTGTCACAAGATCTCGAGACAACCACCAATAAGGTTAATATTCATATTTATTTCAGGGCTTCAGCTTAATATCTCAGCGTTCAACTATCGTAGTTTTCAAGAGTTTGAGTTTGGAATCGAAATTTAACGATTTATCCTTCTCTGTATGTTTTCACAATACTAGGACAAAAATATAAATTAGATAATTTAAAACAAAAGGAGTGTGTCTCACATACTCGCAAGTAAAAATCCGACAAAAATAGATACAAATAAAAAAAACAAGAATTCCAACCCGAAATAAGAAATTGACTGATTAAAGATGCAGCAACCCAGTTTTGGGTCGCGATCCATCACTTGAGAACCGCCGGTGTAAACACAATGCAATATTAATTATTATTAAGCCAGCCTTCAAGATCGAGATCAGGGAAAAATGTTTCTGGCTCGCATTCCAAATGAACTTTACTGCGTAAAATATTTTTTCAGTTTATTTAGAAAGGTGATTTATGTAAATACATAAAAAACTAACAAAAATATAAATATTTTACTTTTTCCCCCCCTGGGAGTCAATTTTCCAACTTAACTGATATGGCATACGCCCAATGTATGTCTTGCTTCTTCATCCACCGTTTAAATATATCTTAGCCCGTTATTTAAACCCGACGGTGATTTAAATAGATATAAAAAAGCCGTTCATAAAGTGCTCTTGCACTCGGAATAACCTTTTCGGAAAAGATTAAGCCGAATCTCTGCTTCATTTGAAGGTCAGTTCAAAAGTTTTCAGTAGAATCTACTCTCTGCGAATGTATAATTCTGTCCCTTTGTATCTTAAAAGACTCATTCAGAGTGACATTGAAAAACATCTGACAATTCAAAGGTTTTGTTATTCCTAAATAAAAAATGACTTACGAATAGTGGTTCAGATTTCAGGATAAGCTTCCAAGTATTTCATTCGAGTTTAACTGTTGATACAACGTGGAAGATTATATCAACAGTTAAATTCAAGCCTGTTCGGGTTCAGGGAGAACCCATTAATTATTGATGCTGAGTGGAGGATTCATAACATGTTAGGATTCAGTGAAGACTCATTAATCGTTGATACAACGTGGAAGATTCATAGCCTGTTCGGATTCAGTGAGGACTCATTAATTGTTGATCTATCGTGGAAGATTCACATCTGTTCGGGTTCAGTAAGGACCCAATAATTGTTGATGCAGCGTGGAAGATTCATGGTCTGTTCGGGTTCAATGAGGACCCATTAAATGTTGATGCAGCGTGGAAGATTCTTAGTCTATTCGGGTTCGATGAAGACTCATTAATTGTTGATCTATCGTGGAAGATTCAGTCTGTTCGGGTACAATGAGGACCCATTAATTGTTGATGCAGTGTGGACGATTCATTACCTGTTCGCGTTCAATCTCTGTACGATAAGTTGACTAATTAGAAACTATTAATTGAAGGACTGAATTATTTTTGTTCCTTAAAAATTTGTAAAAATGCAAACTAATAAAATATTTATTTTCGGGATTTTTAAGCAATAATTAATAAATCGCTATTTGTCAGTTAATTAATTTCCAAACTCCAAGAAGAAAAAAATAAGATTGTTAAACTGGTTAAACAATGTTTCTAATCAAACATCGGTTGAATAGAAAAGAATATAAAGATACGGTACTGCTTGAAGATAATGGAGGTAGGAATTTCACTTACGGAGTACTAAATTCTCTAGGAGTGTGTGTCATGTTTTTAAATACAACCACATGTTTTAGCCTATCACATTGTTATATTAGCTATGTTCTGAATATGTTTGTATAAATATGTTTTGACTTAGAGGCACACACACACGCACGCACGCACGCACGCACACACACACACACACAACGAAATATTGTTAGCAAACAAAAATTTAAGTTTTTTATAAAATGTGTGGATATGCAAACGAATGATAATTAAAAGAAAAATTTATATTTATATTTTTATCAATTACCAATAAATTTACTATGACCTACGGGTGCCACCTCCTAGGGGTCCAAACCCAATGCTCCACCATCCCAATTTTTTTTAATTGGCCGGGCTGTTGGTTCTCTACACCTCGGTTCTGGGTTCGAATCCAAGTCAGGTTAGGAATGTTCGTAGCTGTTCGGAATCCGCTTTAAGTCGAGGTCCTGGTCTAATTAGCCCTAGAATTACGAAGGATGGCCGTAGAGCGTGAAACCAAGAACCAATACTTTTATGGCGTGGACCAAATGGGAAGGGTAGGTATTAACTAATATTACAAAGAAAATTACTGTACAAGTTGAAAACCCAAACAAAAGCTGCAAAACACCATCGCACATTTATAAAGTGGAGTCCTACTCCCACCGAAAGAGAAAATTAAAACATTTACTTACATTACAATGGAATCTACTAATATTACAGGAGCCACCACGGTTCAGTGAGTTTGCCTAATGAGCTAGCAACCTGCGAGTTGCAGAGGGCTCAGGGACTGCGGTAGCCCGGTTGGAAGAGTAGCGGATTAGCAACCGGAGGACTGCGAGTTTGAAACTAGGTCCAACCGAAGATCGCAGTATGCGAATGGGCTGGTGCACGTTAAATCGGTGGTGGTCTCAAATGTCCTCACTTTGGCGTGGTGTCGAAGTTAGGAGAGTGGGGTGCCAGCTCAGGTGTTGTTCTTGTGATCTCACCGTGGTTCAAAATTACCTGGCATTGTCCTCTGATCTTCCCCTCGGGATTTATCCCGGACCGTCGCCAATAGCCCGTTGTGTTGCTCCAATGCGATGTTAATCCAACTGCCTACCTGGAATTAATGATGGGACGAATAAAAACATCTGCCAAGCCACTTCGCAACCATAGGTTGCCGACCTCCTTTCATTACTCCAGAGGAAAAAACAAAAGTTTGATATGGCTTACATCTATTCGAAACCCTATGGGTATCCTAAGTGCTTTCTAAACATAGAAAGTAATCGATCGTCAACGACTCTTTTAAGGAAAGCTTCTTTCCTGGAACAGGTACTGAAAAGAGAAAGCGATCGGGTTTTAAAAGGAAGACGAAAACAAGTTCAGCCCCGATAAAGAAACTAATTGAGCGTTTCCAGCTCCGAACAATAATTCCACTTGCAAAACTCCACACAAACGAGCCATCAATGCCTCTATCCCATTCATCTCTCCTTTAACAAGTTATACACCTTTCATATTGTTTACCAGCATGTTTTTAAATCCTTGACAATTAAGAATCATATTTAGTCTTTTTTATTTAGATTTTATGTCCACCGACAAATATTTTTTGTCGGTGGACATAAACTTTTTATAATGTTTTCATATGTACATTACATAATTTTATTATTTTATCTTGCGCTTGGCGCAGCATGTCCGTCATTCGACCTTGCGCAATAAAACCCAACTAACCAACCCCACTTAGACGAAGTCGAAGCAAAATTCTATTCATCCTGTGTTCCAATATGAGTGTTGTCTCAAAGTTAGGTAGGTAGTTAATTAACTCCGCACTGGAGGAACACAACGGAATATTGGCGGTACGGAATCAATCCCGAAGGGAAAGATCGAGGACAACGCCTCGTAATTTTGAACCACGGTGAGATCACAAGAACAACACCTGAGCTGGCACCCCACTCGAAATTTTCACACCACGCCAATGTGAAGACATTTGAGGCCTCGAGATTTAACGTACACCAGCCACCCACATACTCGACGATCTTTGTCTGGACCGAGTTCGAACTCGCAACCCTCCGTTGCTCTTCCAACTGGGCTACCGGGCCCTCCAATTAAAGCATTAATGTCCATGTGAATGGAATCAGCTCTCTTATCAGCTGTTTCCTTCAGATTCAGCATGAGGTGGAAGTTTGGAGAGTAAGGTACCATGTCAGGTGTTGTTCTCATCATCTGACGGTGATTCAAAATTACGAGACGTTGTCCTTCTTCCCATAGGGATTGATCCCTGACCATCGCCAATAGCTGTTGTGCTGCTCCCCCAACACTACGTTAATTAACTACCTACCCCACTTAAACGATGTCGAAGCATAATTATATTCATCCAGTACTTGTGTTCCAATTAGAGTATTATAATTAAAGGATCAATGTCCATGTGAGTAGATGGTCTTAGTATTTAACTTCTCACTGGAGCGGTGGCCACAACAAGATATTGGCTACGGTCCGGGATCCATCCCGAATGGAAAGATCCAAGGACAACGCTTCGTAATTTTGAACCACGGTCAGATGACGAGTGAATACCTGAGCCTGCATTCCATTCTCCAAACTTCCACACCACGGCAACGTGAGGACATTTGAGGCCACGACATATTTAACGTGCATCATCCCCCGTGTATACGACGATCCTTGTCTGAACCGAGTTTCGAACTCGCGACCCTCTGATAACCGTTGTTCTTCGAACTGGGCTACCGCTGCCCTACAATTAGAGGATCAATGTCCCATGTGAGTAGAATCCGCGCTTATGAGCTATTTCCTTCATATTCTGGTCCCACACCGCCCTCAGTAACTCTCTCGAGTGCGAAGTAAATGCAACCACCTATCTACCTTCAGGTTCTGGAGGGCAGAGAGATGGTGTTCGATTTCGAATGGTTGTCCTCGAACTTGAGACGAAGCGCGCAAGCCGTGTCGGGCGGGATTAAAACGCGGAAAATGGGTTACGGAGCCCACACGGCTGTTGAGGTTGTACTCAATATTTACCTTCCGTTTCCAAAAAAGAAAAGGGAACAGTCACTCGTTCAACAGGTTCGCGGGGTAGAGCGGCGAGTGCGGGAGCGCTCCGAACAATCGTTTGGCGCTAAAGGTCGCTCAGAAGTTGAAAGAGCGGTTTGGGCTTGTAACTGGTTTTTGAAAAGAATGAAATTGGACTTTTTAACAGGCACGGACGGACACCGTTTTAGGGAAATTTCATTTATTGCTCAGCTGGTTGAAACAGAGGATGATGATGTTGGGTTTTTGGTGTCAAGTCTGGGTTAGAATTGTGCAAGAAACGAGACGCAATCTCTCGGGTTGGGGTTTCGGTGTTGAAGTTATTACCAAGGATCTATTCGGAAATCGAAACGAAATGCGATACGAATATACGAATTGCGATACGAATATACGAAATGCGATACGAATATACGACATACGTATATGAATTTTCTGAAACCTAAATATAGAGACCGGTGGGGACGCTGTAACCAGGTTGGATGAGTAGCAGATCAGCAACCGGAGGGTTGCGAGTTCGAAACTGAATCCAATCAAAGACCGTCGTGTACGTGAGGGCTGGTGCACGTTAAATATGTAGTGACCTCAAATGCCCTCACGTTGGTTGTATGGATGTTTGGAGGCAGCTCAGGTGTTGACTTCGTCATCTGACCATGGTTCCAAATGACGAGGTGTCCTAGAATCTATCCCTTCTAGATTATCCCGGACCGTTGCCAATATTCCGTTGTGTGTTACTCCAGTGCGAAGTTAATTCAACTACCTACGAGGTCATTTTCTATTGAGAGGGATTTTCAGTTTTTCTAATAAACCACAGACGGAAAAGGGAGATTTTACTCCCTGCTACCCAAATACTCTCGCATCATACAAATCGAGGATACCTTGAAGTATAGTTAATTGCCTATTTGGCGATGTTTGGCGTTTAATCTAATTGCCGTCGACCAATCAGCTATAATATATCAATTCAGAATTCATTCTTTAACATTTTTGTTATCCAATGCTGAAATCATGTTCGAAAAACAAGCCAAGTGACTTCACGTCCGGAAAACGAAAAGAAAGCTCGTTCCATCACAAAAATACTACTGCCACCTACATTTAACTGAACAGAAGGAAGCTTCTCAGGGATTAAATAGATCTCAATTGGATAAAGAACAGGTATCCTTGAATACAACCAGAAGTGAGATTTGCATAAATCACAATACGATGCTACCGTTGAAACAAATATTTTGATTTTAAAAAATTCTAGTGACCTCGACGTCAAAAACAACCACAAAAACTATCTTACCTCAACTGAGTTTGTTTTCACATTCCAGCCACGATAAAAAGAGGAAAATACCTATTTACCTCTGTACATATGGATGAAGATATCAACCCTCTGTGTTGATTTATTTGTTAACACCAGTAGACACAATGCAAGGGCGGAATTAGATGAGATGCGTATAGGGCAGACAGTTCTTTTTTCATAAATATTAAAAAGGACATTTGACCTCTGAAACGTTCGGAGCAGTTGAATGTGTGACCAAGAGTTATTTTTCCTCAGACAGTGGTGTTATGTTTGGAGGAAGAGTGAAGTATTTTGTCATTGTTTTCGAAAGTATGAAATATTTTGAAAGGGAAACTAGTGTGAATTAGAGGAGTGTTTATGTTATTTCGTGGCTTAAAAAATTACTTTTCCTGGTTGACGTGGGGGCTGCAATAACCCGGTTGGAAGAGTAGAGGATTACCAATCAGAGGGTTGGGAGTTCGAAACTCGGTCCAATCAGACTGTTGTGTACATGAAGGCTGGTGCTTGTTAAATCCGTCGTGCCCTGAAATGTCCCCACGTTGGCGTGGTGTGGAAACTTGGAGATTGGAGTGCCAGCTCAGATGTGATCTCGTGATCTGACCATGATTCAAAACTACGAGGTCCTCGGATCTTTCCCTTCGTGATTGATCCTGGACTGTCGCCAAAAGCCCGTTTTGTTGCTCCAGTGCGACGTTAATTCAATTACCTACCTACCTAGTTGACGTTGTCAATATAGTTTTAAACAGTCTCTCATAGCCTAGGGTACCAGGTACCGTTGTACCTATTGGTGGAAAGTTTTTCTATCGTACGTTAAATTATGTACCGTAAGTTACTGTTGTCTATCACGAGAACTGTTCCAGACACAAAGTTTGCCCGTGTCTGTTGCAGTGGAAACGGACCTATCTTATTTTCCAAAGGGGATGCTTGAAAAAATGCATTCAAGTTTGTCACATTGGCTCACTAGATGACAAATTCGATTTTTACTTGTTGCCGAGGAAGTCTCTGCTAGTAATCTACCTCATACGCCGGCAACCCCTACTCAAAATGAACGTACCCTATTTCTACAGCGACCACCACTCAGATTTGGTATCGGAAGTAGTTCTCGTGGTAGGCAGATAGTACTTTTAAGTTGGAAACGTAAAATCTTTGTATCAATAATGATAAAACTGAGCAACTTGAACTCGTAACCGTGCGCTTTCAGTCTACCAGTTTTCTGGTCTGGCTGACGGCTGTAACAATAAAAGGGATTTCCAATGTAAACAAACAAACCAGATGGAAGACGGGATTTTTCTTCCTGTTACCCAAATACTCTAGTGTGATGCACATCGGGATTACCTTTAAATGTAGCCTATAGCCGTTTGGCGATGTTTAGAGTGTAATCTAATTGGTGCTGATCAATCAACTATAAAAAAATCCGGAATTCAATTTTTGAATTTCTATTGGTGATGTGCTAAAATCGTATACGAAAATAAAGCCACGTGACGTCACGTCTGGAGAACTTACAGGAAGCATGTGACGTTGGGGTGGAGGTTTGGTTTGGTTGGGTGTTATGGCGTATAGGCTATATTTGAACATACTGGATCAGACACAAGACATACAATATCAAGTAATGGACATACATACACAAGGACATTTTTACTGGCACAGAAGAGAGAAAAACACTCGGGGAGGAATCGAATCTTCACGGCCCCAACCACCTAGCGACTGATCAAGTCATACTAAGTCTCTTGTGACTTAAAGAGGCTCTTTGCTCATAATTCTAGGATTTGCTGTGAATGGATATTTTTACTTCAAAAGTATAAACTACATTTTATAATCAATCAAATAATAAAACCAAGAAGTAATATATATTACAATAATTAAGAGCCTTTAAGTAAGTATAATTTACTATCCAACGGAAAAAAAATATATATTATTCTGCCACTTTCTAGAGTCCTGATTACCTATGTTAATTAATTTTTTGCAGGTCAAAATTAAGATTCTTGACGAATCCACAAAAGCGATTGGTTCTTGTACCAGAATATTAGATAAACTTCGCAACTTCGATAGAATCAATATTTACAGAGCTCATACTTTATTGCTCGCCCAAAGCAATAAAGATAACTTTTTTATTTACATGAAAGCCATAAACTTATTTACACATTTAATATCTAATCTCGGAATTAGCTTATGTTACGCAACATGTGCTCGAAAAGTCGCCGTCACCTTCACCTAAGTTAGTTGATCAAGTTCAATCTCCAGCATTAAAATAAATCTTTCTCTCGAATTTTTCGTACGTGCGCTTTCCATTCGTTCTTCACTTTCAATAACAGGCAGACTTTACGGTTCTCAGCCGCACAAAATGAATAATCTTTCTGCAAATAAAGGCGTGAGATTTTGCGGTTAAGAGCAAACGAATCGAAACGAATTGAATAACTGTTGAAATAGACGCTCTTGAGCTATATTTACTTTGGGCTTTGGTTTAAAGACCATCTGTTCACGTCTGGATTTAACGCTTTAGAGCCCACATTTACTGCTCACTACTACGTAAGAGATAAATTTTATCGATATTATCAATGTGCTTAGAGATGCAGAAATTTATTTTAAAGACCGAAATTTTTCCTGATGATTCAAAATAAAAGTTAATGATTATGTTTTTAATCGCTAGTAGTAGAAACTATTATGAAGTACTATTAGAAACCATGATACCAATTATAAAAAGTGTTCAAAGCAGGTATAAGAGGGTAGAAGAGTGTTCAAATCAGGTATCAGAGTAGACGAGTATTCAAATCAGTATAACAGTTGAAATAAACAAACCACAGAAGGAAAAACTGGAAAGAACTTATTTCTTTTGCCGTCGTTTTGACGACGTTTGGCGCTAAATTTTAATATAAGATCGAATTTAATTCGAGTATCGCGCCAAATTACGCCACAAGTTATGAAAGCCAAAACACTAGCGCTCTCTGTATTTAGCTTTATGAGAAGCTTTTCTATTTAACTAAATGCAGATGGTAGTGTTTTTGCGGCGGATCATGCTTCTTCGTATTCCTGTTCGTCGTTCTCATTTGATGTCACTTGGATTGTTTTTCGATTACGGAGAAGACGCTCGTTCATTCGTTCATAATCTGATTGGTCCATTGATTAATCACCTGATAGCAGTAGACTTTGTGGCGATTTCACCACTTTTGTCGCCATACTATAGAAATACGGATTCCCACACCTATCCTATCATAAGATGGTTCATCGCCAAACTAGGCGATAAAATTCCAAATCGGCCAACCGCGTCAATTTTTCAGAGCAGTCACGAGACTTCCAGTCGACATTGGTCACACTTTTTGAAGCCCCTCCCAGTAGAAATGCTCAGTCAACTGATATTTCACGTTTATATTACAGATTCAATAAAAAAATTAGCAGATTATTTTTGACATCAACAAAAAAAAGTGTTTAGATGTCTGCAAAGAGTTAGAAAACATAGTGACATCATAGTGAAAGTATTAGAGAGCGATGTTACCAAGAACACTGAAACCATTATATTACATATTTAATGTCTGAAGACTATTTCTAAAAGTATCAATGATAGGAATTATTGACTTCCAATAAATGACACAATTCCGCTAAAAGCTGAAAATCATCCAATGAATCCATTTTTAATTCAAGGTCTCTTCGTTCATGGTTCAGTAGGAAAATTCCACTATTAATGCCCCATACATGTGCATCATGACCTAATTTTATTTCTTTTCCTAAGTATATCACATTTCGCCCTACCTTGACTTTTATGACAATGACCTTTTCTTAGGGCATTAATTATTAAGTATCAACGTGAATGTTGTTTCAGAAAGTATTGGAGAGGAGAATGGTTTTTCTTTTAAGTGCCTCTTTAGGTTTTAGAATTCACTAGAAACACAACAAAGAGTTGTGTACTTATATCAAATAATTGTGAAGTGAAATAGCTTATACAATTTACAGCAGAGAAAGGGCATAATGATTTGGCAGAATAAGATTCAAGTACATCTAAATTTATTTTCTTTGGAATTCCTTTTTGTTTTTTCGAAAGAAACATTTGATAGGAGTGGACTAAAATGTGGTTAATTGATCACAAAAAACAAACAAAAATAAGTCTGATGAAATCCGAATAACTATGGATGAAATCAAGTTACTTTCCCATTTAATTGTACAGGATGTTTCAAAACTTTCTTTGCAAACTTTTAGGGGAAATTAGGGAACACACAATTAAACCACATCCACACAGGGATGTACGTGTGGAAGCGCCACCTGGATTTTCTAGAGGGCGCTACATTCAGTAGCGCAGCAGATGGTCAGTTTGGGCCATCGTCTGTTGTAAGTATACAGAGGGTGGTTCTTGGAAAGGTACGCTAGCGTTATCAGGATATCACTTCAGGATATCAAGCACTAACTGACAAGTTGGCAACATTTTTGGCGCTTGCCAAACGCATGAAAAGTAACATCGATTAAAGAGTGAAGCCAACATTTGTCACGGAGATAAGTAATGAACGAACAACCACTTAACAGCAAAAAGAAGGGAACAATTACTCTATTTGTATTAATTTGTAAATCAATCAAAAATATCAGTAATAAGTATTCTTTGTCAGATATGTCAGATATACAGCAAAAAATATAATATTTTTTGCCGATCCGACAAATATAATATAAAAAAGGTCGAAAAAAATATAATACATTCTTGGGTGGGCCGCAGAATTGTCAATTAGTTTGTGCGCCGAGAGGAAAAAAGTTGAAAATAGCTTCTCTAACGGGGTTAAAAGAATTCGCTCCAGTATTCTTTGAAACAAGAACGATTTTCAAGTCATTTAAGCCATTCTTCGTTACGTCTTTCAAACACTTAAGCACCGAGCAACACCCGCGATTTAGTCCTTTACATAAAGACCATACCTTCAGACACTGCATTGTGTACAGCTAGAGTGTAACCTTCCTCTTAAATGCTAGTCGCAGCCTTCGTCTGATATCTTCGCCTGCGAATTTATTGCACACGTTTTTGTCATTTCTTACAGAATACTAAGTGCCACCGAGACCATCATAATCAGTCAGTCTACCACTTGACTCAAAGGATTTTTATGATGCGTCTGAATCGTAAAGTCTGCTATTTTATTCAGGAAAAAGCAGTTGCGCTATTGTCTGTAGCCGACTAACGAAGCGGGTGTTTAATGTCGGTCAGTAGTATTGTGGGAATTAAAGTAAAAATAAAAGAAATCTTGAATACCACACACAGATTTTACTGTACGGTTTGGCTGAGTCTACTTATATGCGTTCTATCACAAAATTCATGTATATATGAAACGATACCGAAAATTAACCCCCTAAAATACAATTTTCCCTATATACAAGTCCCTTAACATTCCCCTTTTTTCTTTTCCTTTCACTCGTTAGTCTTTGTTTCATCGCTTTAGCCATCTGCAAGTCATATGCCCCAACACATCTTGTCAACCACTTTCACCTTTGAACTTCGCTAACTTTGACTTCAAACAGCCCCGCACACTTGAGATGTTCGTTTCGTCTTCCCATTCTTATTTAAATCACCAAATGGTTTCGATCACGTATCTCATCCATCAAGATCTGATAAATTTTGCTTCTAACGAAATATCTCGTCATCAAGATATTGCTGATTTTTTATGATTATGATATCAAGATCTGGTGAGTTTTTCTAATGACCTCCATCTAGATCTAATGAAGCAATTTCTAATCTCGTCCATAAAGATCTGGTCAGTTTTGATTACGACGAGATGTCTCATCTAGAAAACCAATAGGAGGGTTAAAGATGTCCGTGTGATTTCATAGTGACTTCATTTTTTGCCATGCATTACATTGGTTGGTCAGTTGGTTTTGGTGCAAGGGCCATATTTGGCCAAACTGCGCCAATGTATTATATTGGAAATAAGAATTGATACGAGGAAAAGTAACCCCCTAAAATACTAAATGCAGTTATGTATTTTTAGATAATTTATTTTATTTAGAGGTATGAAATACATTTATGTGAATATGGATGGCGTAACTATTATTAATGAATGTAAATAAGGTATCAAATGTGAGTAATGACACTTGGACATGAATAGATCGTCGTCAATAGCCCGTTGTATTGCTCTAGTGCGACGTTAATTTATTACTACTACCATTACCATGAATAGATCAAAGCAATTAAGAAAGTTTAGAGCAGATGATATGCGCATGTCTAGTTATTAGAATTTTGTGAGAGGATGTTTAAATCTAACAAAGAATGTATGATATAATGTCTAGACAAGAAAACAATTTTTCGCTAAACAAGATATTTGAATTTTGTGAATTAGAATATATTATATAATAGAACCTTCGTTTACTCGCGAACAGCAAAAAGTAAACTGTATAAAAGAGTTTTCCAATGTAAAAGATATTCTAAAACTATTCTGATAGTAAAGAACTTGACATCAGAACATGTATACTAATTTTTTGTAATAAAACGATTTTAAGTTTAAAAGTAGTTTACGAAACATTAAAATCAACGCAACTGTTGCCAGCAAAAATGATTGATTGATTGAATTTGATGGCACAAGGGCCAGGTTTGGCCAAGCGCCAGCAAATAAGAAATTAGTATGAACAGGGGCAAACCTACGGAGGGGCTACGAGGGCTTAAACCCCTCTCAGACAATAAAAAACACAAAAATCCTTATTTAAGTCATTGGTTGCGTCTTTAAAAATCATGGAAAAGGTGTTTTTATATTTTTCTCCTTACAGGTCAACTAATATTTATTCATTGTTTTCAGCCCATTTACAAAAGTGCTCCATTTCTTACTAACTGACGTTGGATAAAGTCTTCAATATGGACTAGTCTTGGTATGACATACTCTAAAAGTAGTATCTGATTAAAATACTATAAAACTATACTATATAACAAAGAAATTTTAAAATTTTAAAATCACCCTCTAAAGGAAGATGTTATGATAAAAAATGTAGCCCCGTCCAAATTGATATCTTGGGTGCGCCCTTGTGTATGAATGTATTAATTTCGACTATTTAAATTTTGTTTCAAATTGGAAATTTTCAAGAATGAAAAAAAGATCAGGTTTTTCACCTAGTTTCCCCATACGCCCTTGATGATTATTTAATTAAATGTTTAGAGATTAAGACACACTTCAACACGCATTTCTGTATTATCCAATAGTTAACACTGCAGATTCAATTTTTTTCAAGTAAAATATATAATTTCAATCAAAAAATTAAACTAAATCTTAATATAATAAAATATAAATGCGATTGTTTTAAAAACTAGTTCAGATACGACAAATACTCGTAATAAAAGCATTCTTTACGATTATTTTTCATTAAACGAAGGCTGCGAAAAGACAATTGAAAAAGAATAATGTAAGAGTAAGAAACTTGGACAAAGAAAACGATTTAAAAAAATCCAATTAGTACCCCCTTGAACTACTTTTCACGAGACAATCGCAAGGAAATGAAAGGGAATTGAAACAGAAAATAAGTGAACAGAGTAAGCTTTAAAAAAAATCGGAGAAGCCCAAGGAATTTAAAAAACTACAACAAAAAATTAACTAATGAAAAGAAAGAGGACAATGTATTTCATAACGAATTTCAGTATACCAACGAGAAGACAGTCGACCCTGGGTCAATCGATTTTTGAATAGGTGTGAAAGCTTGTTAGAAGGGCTGCCATACCAAAAGCATGAATGGCGATCGCTGTTCTTGGATTTCCTCGCGCTAACTCATTGTCACTACTAACGCTTTGAGCACCGAACGATAAATTTAGATACAGAATCCGTGCTGAATACATTACGTGGTGTTGTCATAGGATCTTTCCCTTTGGGATTAATCCCGAACCGTCACCAATAGCCCGTTGTTTTGCTCTAGGGTGACGTTAATTAAAATACCTACCTACCGTGCTGAATACGGGCCCGGTTGGAAGAGTAACGGATTAGCAACCGGAGGGTCGTGAGTTCGAATCCAATCAAAGACCGTCGTGTACAAAGGGGGCTGGTGCACGTTGAATCTGTCGTGGCCTCAAATATCACGTGGTGTGGAAGTTTGGAGAGTGGGGTGCCAGCTCAGCTGTTTCTTCGTCATCTGAACTTCGTTCAAAATTACGTGGTGTTGTCCTCGGATTTCTCACTTCGGATTTGATTCCGTACCGTTGCCAATAGCCCATTGTGTTGCTCCAGTGCGACGTGAATTAAAATACTTACCGTGCTGAATACGCCAAATGCGGAAGAGCTTTGTTTATGTTCCAACCTATCACCTAATTTAAAGAATAGACTCGTTCAAAACCAGGTTCTCGTGGGAACCGGACTTTCGATAGACAATTGGAAGAAAAGAATTAAGGAAAAACATGGACGACAAATTTTAAAAGATGTATCTGAGGTTCTCCGTCCAACACATATGGAGGAACGTTGTCCCTCTATAAACTTGTTGCGTCTAGAATGTGCAGTGTTTATGTGAGGTGAAATGTGTACCCATCTCAGTAGTACAGCAGTGTAACACAAAGTGGTTCACAAATCCACCTTTTTAGTGCCACAATGAATTATGTTAAAATTGTACGGTATTTAGAGAAAAAGTTTTATGTTCACTGTGAGCGCATGAAAGTTGTTTATTCCTCTCCGTGATTTTAATTTTTATCATGCGCGTGCCACTGCTACTAGCGTACTTGTAAATGCTGATGTATCTATTTATTAATATTATACTATTTATTGAGCACGCGAAACGATGATATTAGTGAATGTATTTTTAATTACGCAAGTAAAAATTGTATCCATGATATAGAAGGCGAGGAAAGTTTAATTTGGTTGAAGAATTGAATACGCATCGGAAGGAACCATTAGAAGAAAGAGAACTCGACCAGCGGAGCAGATGAGGTGAAAGCAAACCTCCAAATCTAGAGCACCAAATAGTTAGACGTCAGCAAAATTAAATACGCATATGCTGGTTTTGAAATGAACTTGTGGTGTGGTAAATTCTTTTGTAAACAGCGAATGTATATATGATAATGTCCTCGTCTAGTGTTTAAATAAACGTGCTGTCCTCAAAGCTCAGTGTTTTTAATCAGATACCAAAGAAATAATCCTACATTATGGATATGAAATCCATTAAAATTCCACCAGCGTATTGGAAAGCTCGGCGGCTCACGATGTAGATGAGGCATTTTATAGAAAATATCTTTGCAGAGATAAAGAATAAAACCAAAAGGAAAATAGCTAAGAACAAAATAGAACACTTGAAAAAATTATACTGAAAACGAAAAAGGCAATTAAGAGACCGACTGGTTGAGAACACCGCTCATAGAAGACTAGTAGAAGGGTTGTTCGAGAATCAGATGTTTTCTCCCTGGTTACCTCGGGTTGGTTGCCTGGCAATTTTTACCCCTTATATAACGCAAATGGAAAATCGGTTTCCCTCAAATATTCTATAGTTACTTTTGTTATAAAAGGAGTCGTATCGTATGTGGTTATAATATTAATAGGGAATTTCTCAAGAGAAGAACAATATTTCGGACCTAGGAATTACGATTCCAAATAAACTTTTAATGCTTTTATATATAAAGTAACTGAAAGAGCATATAAAAGGCTTGGGTTTTTTAAGAGAATGTGTCACAAATTTGAAGACGCCTCTGTACTTTTTTGTATTTTTAATTCTTTAGTAAGACCTACTTTAAAGTATATGCACAATGTAGTCTGGATTCCATCTTATAAATATCTCAGAGTAATCTATTTTGATCCGTGAACAACTCATAATTTTGAACCATGGTAAGATGACGAGGTCAACACCTGAGCTGGAACCTCACTCTCCAAACGTCCACACCACGCCAATATGAGGACATTTGAGGCTACGACAGATTTAATACCAGCCCCCACGTACACGACGGTCTTTGGTTGGATCGAATTTCGAAGTATCCCTCAGGTTGCTAATCCGCTACTTTTCCAACCGGACTACAACGGTTCCTCCAGCCTACTCAGAGACAAGTATTCATGTACCCTCATATAATGTTAATAGCCCGTTGTGTTGCTCCAGTGTGACGTTAATTAGACATACCAAATACTTCAATAATGCTGGTAAAAATCATTTTTCAGGAGTTGAACTCGTCATCTGACCGTGTGGTTCAAAATCACGAGGTCTTTCCTTCCAGGATTGATCCCAGACTGTCGCCAATAGCCCGTTGTGTTTCTTCAGTGTAAGTCCAATGTAAGTTCAACTACCTAACCTATTTCTCAGAAAACCTTTTTTTCAGCAAAACTATCTTGTGAAAAATCAACCAATCGCCCAATTTGTCAGGACTACGAACAATTTATCCCAACCATTGATGTTTTCGACGATTTAGTTGTTTTATTATTTTAATAACTTTTACAGATTGAAAACAGATGTACTTCTAGGAGATGATTTCTACGAAATGAGATGATGAAACCTGAGAGATGTTTTCTCTATGGTTGTATGTTTCAATCACGGTTTTCACTTCCCCATCATTTTTTATCTACGTAATTAATAGCATTGTGTTTATGCAACGGAGCTCATGTTCCTGCATCGATTGTACTGCGTTTTGTTTTAATGTTCGTCTTTTGAATATTTTGTACTTCTGATGTTTTCGTGTTGTCTTTTAATTAGTTGGTTGTTTTTAGGTTTCATGGCGCAAGGGCCATATTTAGCGAAGCTGCGCCAAATACAAGATAACGTCAAGTAAAAAATGTCGTCAAAGGGGAAAAAGGACTGGGAATAGAGAAGGGGATAAAAGCAGAAAAAGATCGCTTTGCTATCCCGCGAGCGCAACCCCCGTGTTTACTAAAGACAATAAACCCCATGGGAAAAGATCACTAGGGTATCTCGTGTCCGTGAAGGCCGTATACGCCAAAAGAAGATATGCCCCTGAGGGCATCTTGTAATTGGTTTAGTCTGTTAGACTGTTTTTATAAAAATTAAAAGACAGATATCTTTTGAAATTTTTTAAAAAATTGACCAAGTCAGACAGAATCTGTAGGAAGAGCTGAAATGAAATAAGACTAGGAAAAACCAATACAAAAGAACATACTAGCACACAAGAAACAAATCCACTGAAAATCAAGAAATAAAAGGCATTTACAGAGAGCTGAATTGCTAGTCTTAAAATAGATGCTGGGGAAATTGAATAAGCCATGAAATAGCAAACAGAAAGCTTTCGATGCAGATTAATACAAAAACTTATAAGAAATGATTTTTCGCCTTGAATTTTAAATCTATTTAATTTTCAAATCTGTAGCGAACTCTGTGTGAGGGTTGCTATACCTAAAAAGGGAGCTCCCTGACTAATTCAATTATAACTCAATTGAGATGAGGTATTAATAAAAAAATTTCATTGAAATGATCAAGTAAACATTGATACAAACAAGGAATAACAGTATTAGAAATAAAAAATACCTCTTAAATAATAAAAAAGGGCCGTGATAGCCCAGTTGGGAGAGTGAAGGATTTACAACCGGAGGGTTGAAAGTTCCAAACTCGGTCCAACCAAAAGATCGTCGTGTACACGGGGGCTAGTGCACGTTAAATCTATCATGGCCTCAAATGTCCCCACGCTTGGATGGCGTGGAAGTTTGGAGAGTGAAGTGCCAGTTCAGGTGTTGACTCGTCATCGGAGCGTGGGTCAAAATTACGTGGTGTTGTCCATGGATTTTTCCCTTCGAGATTGATCCCGGACAGTCGCCAATAGTCCGTTGTGTTGCTCTAGTGCGACGTTAATTAACTACCTACCTACTAGCGAGATTCAGTTTACGAACGAGCATATAAGCTCTCTGTCGTCTTGCTTAAAGAGTCACGCTATATTTAGTTCCATATGTTAAGTCAACATATTTAGTTTAGTATGAGGCATTTTCTGACAAGCTAATTGACTACGAACCTCTTAAAAAATCTGACGATATATACAATTCCGCCAACAACCTTTAACAACTAACATTTATTTGAATACAAATGATTCAAACAATACAACATTTGGATTGAATTGATGTCTGAAAAATTCGGACAATTTATAATTCCTGGCGAAAACCGGGCAACACACATGAATTCATTCCGGATATCTGGTAACTCAAACTTCGCCACTCGTGCACAACTAAGTACTTGAATGATATATATCCCACAAAGAAACATTTTTATATAAAAGTCGGTACAATGTTGTAACGGCAGCTAGAGAAACGATCACCACGACAACGTGGGAAAATGGAAAATCTTGTTGACTCAGGTGTCGAGAGGAAAAGCCCACACTCCATAACGACCACCCGAAAACATCTTAATGATTTCTTAACGACAACCAGCCAGCAGGGGTCGGAAATCGCTGTGGTTTCAAAACAAAGGGCAGGCGCCTTTCTGTCGCTCTCTTCGACATTTCGAGACCAAGAAGATTGAGATAAATGATGATGAGTTTCCGATAGGGTTTGATGGTCCCCTTTCAAGTCCGCCGAAGTCTGTTGTAAAAGTTGAGGGGAAAGACCAACGTGAGACAGCCAATCAAGAACGTGAGAAATCTTCAACACCCAATCCAGCACCGACTAAAAGGCGGACCAGAAACGGAAAGGAGGAGTCGATAAGCACCCAACATATAGAGAGTTTTTACAGAGATCACGAGAGGAGAGACGAGAGGAGAGACGGAGACAGAGGATCACAGAGGATCAGAGAGAGAGCTTGGAGAGAGGCGGTCAGCAGAGACCGTTTTTGGAGCTTGAAGTGAACTTGTTGTTTGTTCATTGTTGTGCAATTTATCCCACCTTGGGATCCTATAGTCGCCGGAGTATTTTAGTGAGAAAGGCTCGACCGTAGCCGTAAAGGAGAAGCTTCCTAGAGATCCGTGTAACTGCTTACCCTAGTAGTGATCCTGTCCAGAAAGACTGAGATTTCCTGCCTTGGAACTCTGTATTCATCCGAGTATTTTTTGTTGAGAATAGGCTCACCCGTAGCCGTGCGTTAGACTCCCCCGAGCGAAATTGTGAGGCTCGCCAGCAGCCTAAGCGCCTCGATAGAACTTTGGACCTTCCAAGGAAACTAACATTAATGAACTCTACATTCATTTTCCGACTTTTTGTACAAATTGTAAAATAAACCAATTTAGTCCAGAATCGGATAATTTCAATGGTAACTAGTCTAGCTATCCGTGAATCAAGACGTTACAATGTGCATCTATTAAGTATTTCAATAATTCTATTTCAGACTTTATGAATTGAAAATAGTATGAATATTATATTCTTCAGAATAAATATTACTTATGAAACTTAAATATGTCTTTTGAAAAGATGATGGTGCTGGTAGCAAATTACTTCGAATTGATTTCAAAGACGAGCGAAATTATTCTTTTCCAATTCCTCCTCATAAAGCTCATACGAAGCCACCAAATTACTTTTAAGTAACAAATCATTATCCCAAAAATAGCATCTGAAAAGGGCAACTTTCTTACTGCAAAAATTCCAATCAGAATTACAGACGATGATTGGACCATTTCATTTCTAATTACGTTTGTTATTGCATTTTCTGGAACTTTCGTACTACGATATCAGAACGGAATCAACGGACAGTAATTGAACTCGTCATCTAGAAAATTATTTCTGAAAAATGCTTGTTGAAGTAAATTCTCGAGCAATCACTCGGCCGTCCTCTTTAATAAGTTAAATTGAGTTAGAATTGCGCCACTATTCTAGGCAATGGTGCTATTATGCACAAGGAAGAACTTTTGCTTCGTCATGATTCACTGAATGGCTTCTCGGAAAATCGATGCGTTTCAAAAGCGTAGCTAGCGTGTCGAAAAGCGATACACTGAAAGGTGTTAATACATCAATTGTGTGATTGAACAATGGCACATACAGGCGTTTTCCATAGCCATGCAAATGTTAAAGGGCATTTAACTCAGTTAAAGTTAAATGCCCTTTAATATTCAGGTATATAAAGCAATTACCAAGAAATTTTGGAGTGATTAAAAATAATGGTGTTAAGTTCAGTTCTAGTTGATCGGTTGGTTGAGTTCGTTTTTTATGGCGCAAGGGCTATATTTGATATAGCCTTTACTTACACAGAAGAGAGAAATACCCCGGGAGAAATCGAATTGGTAAATTCTAGAATTGGTAATTTCGTTAGGTACACATAATTCTGCGATAAATAGGACGATACCTTAAAAAGTTGTGCTTTAATCAGGACTTCAAAATAATGAATATGACTACTAATTCAACGTAGTTCAGAGTACAAAAATAGAAACGATTAAAAACAAAAATAATACATCCACTTAATTTAGTTAACGATCCAACCTTAAAACCAAAATATTTTAGTATATCACTATTTTAATAAACAATTTCATTTTTAGGTTATTATACTCTTTCGCAAATTTTTCCCATTGACCAGATCTTAAAAGTTAAAGCAGTCTAGACTTTTACGTTACGCTAAAATAGATAATTTTCTTCGTAAATTACAATTGCACACAAATTATTTTGCTACACGTACCTACTGAAAAAGACCATGTCCTCAAGCGACTTTAAATTTTCGTAATAGAAAATATTTTCGTTCTCCTCATTTTAGCAATATTGCAATTTGGAACAATAATTACCTACAGTCCGCTATTTGTTAAAAGTTAGGTAGTTTAATTAACGTCGAACTGAAGCAACACACGGTCTATTGGCGATGATCCGGTATCCATCATTAAGGGAAAAATCCGACAACTCGTAATTTTGAACCACGGTCAGAAGAGGTTAACACCTGATGTGGCACCCCACTCTCCAAACTTCCACCACTCCAACGTAAGGACATCTGAGGCCACGACAAATTTAACGTGCACCAGCCCCCACGTACATGACGGTCTCGGGTTGGATCGGGTTGCGAACTCGCAATCCTCCGGTTGCTAAGACGCTACTCTTCCCCAACTGGACTACCGCGGCCCCATCTTAAAATCCATAAGGACTAAATTTTCGTTGTGACCTTCGGTGAATTAAAAGTCTGCAAAACTTTGATAATAGTTTTTGATACGATTTTTTTAAAAAGATACCCCTAGTAGTCAAGGTTAAAAAATAGCTAAAAGTCGTCTTTCAGTCGCCTGTGGCAGCCTTGTTACTACCATGAACAAAATTTCTCATGGTAGTATAGCAATTCCAATTACGATATCAAGTAATTGGTGTGCAGAGTGTGGTGGGCTGAAAGCAGAATAATTCCTCGCATCCTAAACGGAAGGGATTCAAGTCTTTTAATAGCGCATGTTTAACCAACTGTGAAAACTTCCTCTTCTGTCAATGACTTTGAACCAGACACGTATTCAGAAAATAAATTCGGAAGGGCCTCAAGCTCTCTCTTCTCTCTTTCCCGGTTTTCTATTTCAACCGAAAGCTTGTAATGCTAAATGAATAGCACGATTTTCGATTCGTTGTCTGTTTTCAGACTTATCTACGTGCATTTTGCAGGGCTTGTGAAATAGCATAAATTCTAGAAAATAGTAAAAAGTATCAATCCTATTTATTGCTCCAATACAAAATAAATCGGCTAAATCACGAGATGTGCTAATTTAGTATGAAATACAGACGTTGGAGATCTCGCTTTGGAAATAGTATTAGTATCACAAATTCTTGGAAATACCACAAGTCTTCAATCCTATTTTAGTTGCAACTAAAATAGGATTGAAAAAAATGAATTCGATACAAAATGAATCGGCTAAAACATTGAACGTGCTCATTAACAATACGATGGTGGCACCTCTGGAGTAACACCAATAGTGTCATCGTATCTGTGAGATCCACGACCGAAAATTGATCATATGATCACAAATACATATATTGTTTGGGAAAAGGTGATAGAATAAATCAGATGTATTAATATAAAACGTTTATTTGAAAAAATATCAACTTAAACGTAAAAAAATTTCTAGAACAAAAACTTGAAAAATTACTTACTGTAGAAAATGTAATTGTATGCATTATTGTAGAACACTGGAATGACTCTCACTTAATTGTACTTCATATCACCAATTTCCTTATGACTATGCGAGCGTGAATCTCTCAGATCCAACACCACCATCGAAGTGTTAAGTATGAAACAGACGTTGAAGATCTCGCCTAGAAATTAAAATTAAAAAAATAATATTTTCTTAGGTAGGTATTTTAATTAACACCACACTGGAGCAACACAATGGGCTATTGGTGACGGTCCGGGATCAATCCCAAAGGGAAAGATTCGAGGACAACATCACGTAATTTTGAACCACGGTCAGATGATGAGGCAACACCTGAGTTTTCACCCCACTCTCCAAACTTCCACACCACGCCAACGTGAGTACATTTGAGGCCACGACGGATTTAAACGTGCACCAGCCCCCTTTGTGCACGACAGTCTTTGGCTGGATTCCAACTCGCAACCCTCCGATTGCGAGTCCGTTACTCATCCAACCGGGCTACCGCGGGCCAAATATTTTCTTAATAAGGTTTTCATGACAATCTAGTATCCCCAGATTCCGTTTGGAGAGTGGAGTGCCAGCTTAGGTGTGACCTCGTCATCTGACTGTGATTCAAAATTAAGTGGTGTTGTCCTCGGATCTTTCTCTTAGGATTTGATCCCCGACTGTCGCCAGTAGCCCGTTGTGTTGCCCCAGTGCGACTTTAATTAAAAAGACGTACCTACCTACCCTTGGAAAATTTTCCCTAAAGAAAAATCCGAAAAATATTTTTCCATCCGTTATTAATTAAAAAAAGGGAGATTAAGTACTGGACGTAGTAACACGAAACAGTCTCTACAAAAACAATTTATTATACTACATGTTACTACTATTGTTACTGAAAGATTCATAAAGCCTATATAAGGATTAAGAATAGCCTATTCTTGGATATGTGCCACCGTATGTACTTTATTGTGATAATTTTACTATAAATTTCCATGTCTCCCATTAAGCTTAGTGTACACTTTTTGCTTAGTAAGAGCTTAATAAGCACTTTTCCAAAGAAGCCGGAAAGTGCTGCGAGACAGAAATCCTTTTTCTAGAATGTTCAAGGGCCGCGGTAGCCCAGTTGGAAGAGTAACGGATTGGCGACCGGAGGGTTACGAGTTCGTAACTCGGTCCAACCAAAAACCGTCTTGTCCAACCAAAAACGTCTAGGGCTGGTGCACGTTAAATATGTCGTGGTCTCAAATGTCCTCACCCTGGCGTGGTGTGGAAGTTTGGAGAGTGCCAGATCAAGTGTTGACCTCGTCATCTGACCGTGGTTCACAATTACGAAGCGTTACCCTTGATCTTTCCCTTCGGGATTGATCCCAGACCATCGCCAATAGCCAGTTGCGTTGCACCAGTGCGACCTTAATTAACTATCTACCTATCTAGATAGTTCAAAAGGTACGTAACTCGCGTCCCGATTTATTGTAAAATAAATCTGGTAATAAATAAAATAAACCACGGTTCAAATTCGACTCGAATAACACGAATACTGGGATAATCAAGATAAGTTCACCCTTTATGTTTGAAACATCAATAACAATTCAAAGGATGTCCGGAACTCCCTGAATACATCCCTGATTTTAACATAAGTTTATAAATGCTCTTCTGGTGTATAAAGTCAATCAGCTCTTACTTCAATCAATCAACTTTCTGTTTTTCAATAGCACTGGTGATGCTCATTACGAATTTGTTTCGACGAGACTCAATAATACGAGATTTAGACCTTTTTAGAATGAAGATCTAAGAAGGCACTTCGTTCTTAAAACAGGGAAAGGAATCAAATATTTACGTTTGGTCAATGGTCTTGGGTGATCCAATTGCTTCTCGGTCCGCGGGACAGTGGAGAAGAGTCCTGGGTTCGATTCCGTGCTGTTCAATAGTGTTACCGATAATGTACGTTAAATCTGTAGGCGGGCAAGTTCCTATGGGATCACCGTGGCTCAATGGGTTTGCTCACTGCGGTTCCAACCTGAGAGTTAAAGGCGGCACAGGTTAGGTTCCTCCCTTGGCGTATTTGTCTCTTCTGTGTCAGAAAAGTTTTCTTTGTGTGTATAACCATTAATTCCACGTTGTTTGGCGGACCTTGGCCAAATATGGCCCTTGCGCCATCAACCAACTTCCCGATATTCGTAACCCCATGTGATGGGTACGAGGCCACAGCTCTGGTCCTGGGGATTATATAATTTAGTTTGGATCAAGACTAAGCGAAAAATCATCAAATAATTATAAAAAAGTTCGATGGTTAGTTTTTTACTTCAAATCAAAAGTAACATGTGGTCGCCGTGGCTCAGTGGATATGCTCGTTACGCTAACAGCCATAAAAAATCCAAACTGGTGTATTTGAGACGATTAAAAACATTCTTTTGACCTTTTTCGAAAGATTTACATACATTTCTTCAAATTATTCTTAGGTTAAGGCTTCAACGTTCTCTGATTTTCTTCTGTCTCTTTGTCCTCCTTATTGGCTTTACCCGTATTCAATCAATAAGGGTATAAGTATATTAACGTACCAGTAGAATGCGTGTAACCTAGTTTCTGATGATGTATGGGAGATATAGGGGTTCCTCTGAGATTCCGAGTTGTAAAATAGATTGGAAACAGTTTCCATCAGTCTCTCTCCATTCGGTTCCTGCAGACGAAGATGTACTGGCGAAACAATTTATTGTGCATGTGTAGTTTCATGTTCAGTTTAGAATTGTCAATGTTGTCTTTCCTTCAGAGACACGACTGAAAATTGAAGACCTAAGAAGCAGGACAATGCGAAATAAATTCGAGATGCATGATAAACTAGTTTTGTTGAGTACGAATTATATGCTATTCAAACTTCGCCCAGGCGCTTGGACATAAATATTACCAATGTTTACGAGTACCTACTCAAAGATTTTTGTCTGATATTGTGATTTATCAATCGATTATTGCTACTTAACAAAAAAGCACATTAGTTAATTTACACCACTTTGCTTGTCGATTCGCCTAGACCATATTTTCTCAAACATTTTAGCACAACGCCACCTTTTCAAAGACAAAGTTTTCTGCCACCCCTCTGGAAAATTCTATCTTAGCCAACAATAAATTGCAAATGCCGCTTTGCCTATAATTCTTAACTTTCACCAAAATATTTATGTTGCTGTGTGTGTAAATTTAGAATTTTAAAAAGCTAGTTTGGAAATAGACGAACTGAAATTATATAGCTATTAATAACCCTACAAGTACGATCTTGATGGACGAGATATTTCGTCCATGAAGATCTGGCCACTGAGTTCTTGACAGGATACCTCGTTGTCAAAACTGCCCTGTTATTCGATGAAGAATGAAGATCCAACTAGGATAAACAAACTGTCCCTTGCACACAACTGGTGACAGTTTCTAACAGGTTTTTATATCATACTTGCCACTACAGGGCAGTTTTCAACTCGAAGACAAATCATCAGGATTAAAATGAAATAACAAAAAACATTGCACATAAACACACGATTGATCATTATAATTAGAAATTTATATCAAAATCAAATCAGTGAAACTAAAAATAATCACTGATGAGAAAGATGAACCTAGTGTTGTGTTAGCAATTTGTCTATAGCAGGCTCTATTTTCGTCTCAGTACATCTTTAAATCTCCAGTCAACTACCTCTTTTTATAAAGGAACAAAATACGATGCTTCTCTAAAGTGAGTGCGTGTAACGGGACAACTGCTTAAAACATTTTTAGGCTACAAATGTTTTTGCATCTTATAGCACACTCTTGCTCCAGGGTATCCCAAAGATTTTTTCAGAGTCCACAGAGGAGAGGTAACTCCCACTTTGAGAAATTATGACATAGACGTATTCAAGGTGGAGCTCCCACGGGGGTCGAGCATTCCCTGAAATATATTTTAACCCTCCAAGAGGTTTCGACGAGATATCTCATTCAAGATCTGGTCAATTTTGCTAATGCCAAGATATCTCGACTATCAAGATCTGGTCGGTTTTGCGAATGATGAGATATCTCGTTGAGACAAAACTACCCTATTCTAGGAATCAAGGGAAAGAAGATACAAGTTGGCAAAACAAATTGTTCTTTGCCTAGTGCTGGTGACAGTTTTGGACAGGTTTTTGCATCAGAGGCTGACCACTACAGGGCAGTTGAACTACCAGAAGATAGGTAGGTAATTAAAGTCGAAATGGAGTAAACCAACGGGCTATTGACGGCGGTCTGGGATCAATCCCGAAGGGAAAGATTCAAGGACAACGTCTCGTAATTTGGAACCCCGGTCAGACGACGAAAACAGCTGAGCTGGCACCCCACTCTCCAAACTTCCACAACACGCCAAAGCGAGGACATTTGAGGCCACGACAGTTTAACGTGCACCAGATCCCGTGTACACGAAGGTCTTTGGATAAACCACCAGGAGCGTGGAGTTGAAAACAACTCAGAGTACACGCTAAACAAGTTTAATCAACGTAAATCGAAATTCGGCCAGTCATGCAAGCGAGACATACGAAGATACGTTAATCAGAAAAAACTCTCGAAAGAAAAGTTAATCATACAAGTAAAGGACGATGAGACTAGGTCATCCTCGAAATAATTTTCTTAATATGTACCTGGCTTCAACGGTAACCGACACGAGATATATCGCTGTTCTGCAACCGCTGAGTCACAAAAATGCAATTTATCTAACGGTCATGACACGTTGATTAACTTCGCTTTTTTGATTGTCTTTTTTCCAACAAGAACATCTCCTTTTCAACGGGCGTGATACCTCGAAAATAAAATTTATTTTACTTTATTTGATCTCATCTTCATTTCCTTCTTCCGTGACAAGCCCATAATGACGAGCGCATGTTTGAGATGTGTCTTTCTTTGTGTCTTAACCTACGCGACGTTCTTTAGTGGCTTCTTAGCAAGTTCACGACTCATTAGCTTGTCTTTTTCACCCTTTCACCTCCAATCACTGTTCGCTTTGTTTGGCATTCATTATGCACTGCTATGTTCGGTTGACAGTTGATAATATTCATTGGTGCGATTAAAGGAGTGATCGAACAATAAAAGAACAGTTATGTCTAGGATTACCCCGTATTGGTTTTCTTTTAAACCTAGTCATTTAAAAAAGTGCTTACTATGCATTGTTCAAGCCACCTATCTGGTTTGAGAAGGATTTTGAGTGTGAACAAACTAGACGAAGAGTGGATTTTACTTCCTCTACCCAAATGTTCTAGCATAATAGATATCTTGATTACCTTAAAAATGTAGTTTATCGTTGTTTTGGCGATATTTGGTGGTTAATCTAATTCGCGTTGACCAATCTACTGTCATATATCTATTCGGAATTCAATTTTTGGATTTTTTTTGGAGAAGTGCTGAAATTGTATTCGGAAAACAAGTCAAGTGACGTAACGTTCGGAGTACAGAAACATGCTCCGCTGCAGAAACACTACCGTCACCTGCATTTTAGAATGACACAAAATGCCTATCATGGTGTCACACATAGACGTGAAATATAAGTAGACTGAGCATTATTGTTAGTGAGAGGAGCTTCAAAAAGTGACCAACATGTCGACTAATAGTCACGTGACTGTTCTGTGAAAAATTCACTTGGTTGCCCGATTTTGGTATCTTATCGCCTTGTTTGGCTACATAACAGGCTACGCTTATGACAGAGTAGGTGTGTTAATCCGCATTTCTATACAATGGAGACAAAAGTGGTGAAATCTCAAGTCTACCACTATCAGATGAACCAATGGATGGTCCTCTTCTCCAGTCCCGTGGACCAATCAGATGATGAATACTTGGTTCCACCTGGGAGACGGAACTAGTCTAAGGGTCACGTTACTACTAGTTTTGATCACATGATACTGGGCACATAAAAAATTTACCATTGCTCATTCTACTTTAAAATGTCCTCTTTGTATGAAACCCATTTATGTGAATATGGATGCTATAATTAATTACAAATGGCTGGTTGGGGTTGTATGGCGCAAGGGCCATATTTGGCCATGCTGTGCCAGACGCAAGACATACAATAGCAAGTAATAGACATACCCTCCCAATGAAAGTTTTACTGTCACAGACGAGTGAAAAACACCCAGGGAGGAATGGATCTGACAGGAATCAAACCTGCGCTGACTACAACTCATAGGTTGCTAGTGCAGAGTGGGCATACCTAATGATCCACGACGGCCCCAAATTACAAATGGATTGAAATAAGATATGAAATGTGAGTAACGACACTGCCATCTATAGATACTATCAATTAAGAAAGATTAGCGGGCATGTGCTACGCTTGGGTATACTCTACTCTACAAACCTTGACCGTTGCTCACTCTACTTTTATACTTCCTCTATGGTCAGGACTTAGGCTGGTATTAACGATATCAAAATAGAAAAGAATCCTATCTATCACAAAATCATGCAGATGGAAACGATAATAATAAGTAATTACAACATTGTTTGAAACGAGGATGAACACCCAAGAACAATGTAATTCAAAGCGAAACAGCCACGGCAATTACCGTGACCAGACCGCTTTGGTTAACCTCGAACCAACGACTTTATACCCATCCATTAGTAAAATCGTTTTAGGTTATTATTTCATTACATTTATTCCTTGAACACCAATTGTAACGTCTCATAATTATCTTTAGAATATTTTTTAAAATTCAGATGGAAAATTTCGACTAAGGTTTTTCGAAGAATTTTTAGCCTAGTGATACTTTGGAGGAGCGGTAGCCCAGTTGGGAGAGAAACGGATTAGCAACCGAAGGGTTCCGAGTTCGAAACCCGCTCCAGCCAAAGACAGTCGTGTATACGGGGGCTGGTAGATCTGTCGTGCTCTCAAATATCCTCACGTTGCCGTGGTATGGAAGTTTGGAGAATGGCGAGCCAGCGCAGGTGTTGTTCTCGTCATCTGACCGTGATTCAAAATTACGAGGCGTTGTCCTTGATTCTTTCCCTTCGGGATTGGTTGTGTTGCTCCAGTATGTTGCTCCAGTGCGAGGTTAATTAACTACCCACTTACCTACCCATTTATTTTACGAAAGCATGGAAGCTTTCCTTCGTTTAAAGAGCCACTTAAGAGTACTTAAAGAGTCACGACCAGTATTTAGTTCGTATTCAATCTGAGAGGCATTTTCTGACAAGCTTAGGCAACGGTTGTGTTTCTGCGGTGATGCATGTTTCCTGTACGTATTCTGAACGTGCCATCAGTTTACTTATTTTTCGAATTTTTAGTTAAAATACAGTTTACTAATTTGTTCGGTGTACATTCTATATGGTCCTTTAGGACGGATTTTTCTCTTCTGCCAGTAAAACTTTCCCTGTGTATGCCCATTACTTTATGTTGCTTGTCTTGTGTTTGGCATGGCCAAATATCACCCAACCAACCTCTTGAGCCATAGGAACCAACCAACTTTCTGACTGGAGATAATAAAATTAACTTTCCATTCTTATGAGTGAAAATAGTGTTTTGGATCAACTTAAAGTAGGTAGGTCATCGCACTGGTGCAACATAACGGGGTGTTGGCGTCTGTTCGGGACTCGAAGGGAACGATCCGAGGGCAATACCACGTAATTTTGAACCATGGTCAGATGACGAGGTCACACCTGAACTGATATTCCACTCTCCATTAGCAAGATATTTCGCAATGATCTATGAGAGGGATTTTCAGTGTACACAAACCAGAGGGAATGCGAATATTTTACTCCCACTACCCAAATGCTCTTGAAAGATACATATCGGTGTTACATTAAAATGTAGTTTATCACCGTTTTGGCAATGTTTGGCATTTAATTTAATTGGCGTTGATGAGTCAACTGTCATTTTTCAATTCGAAATTTATTTGGAATTTTTACTGACGAAGGGTTGAAACCGTGTTCTCAAAACACGCCAAGTGACGTCACAATCGGAATATATACAGGAAACACGTGCCGCAGTAGAAATACTACCGCCACCTAAATTTAATTTGATAGAAAACACCTCTCGTGCACTTGAAAACAGCTTTTTTTAATCCCTTTCATTCTAATTGAGGAAATTTTGGAAACACGGAAGTTCATTTCCACGAATTCGAACTAAGCATTTAAGGACGAAACACAATGACGGAAAGTTGATCAGATGTATTCTTTGAAAATTGTAAAAATTAAGCTGTTTCTCAACTATGAAAGGAAAACCAGGAAATCACGAGTTTAAGATTATTAAAATTCAGACAAAAATATCCACCATTGCTCAACAGGATATGGCAGGGTAAGAATTACCATCTATCCTTTTCATTCTTACATTAGAATCGTGAATTTGGTTTCAATCTTATGTGGGTTTCAACCTCTTTCTCTTGCAATAAAGACTTACGTGTGTTGAAACACCTTCAGTGATTTAAATACCTTCGAGGTCAGAGATTGCATATTGCGACGTAGTTGCGTGGAGAGTGCGACAAGTGGTTTTAATCAAACAATAAAACACCAGTTAAATATGAAACTAACTACACTTTAGAAGGGTAGATATTTGAATTAACGTCACACTGGGATCAAGACAACGGGATATTGAAAGATCCACGAACAATACCTCGTAATTTTGAACCATCGTCAGATGACGTGGTCGACACGAGCTGGCACCCTACTCTACGAACACTAATTCAGGATAAAGTTCCTAGTCTAGAGATAGTTTAGTTTAAATTCGTTTAGTTTAGTTAGTTTTTTAAATTCTGGTCTAGTTAAAATCTACTTATTGCTCATTAGATTACTTATTCATTCATATATATTTAAGCCAGTACTTAACTTTAGTGAGAGTGGGGTGCCAGCTCAGATGTGACCTCGTCATCTGACCGTGATTTAAAATTACGTGCTGTTGTCTTCAATAGGTAGGTATTTAATTAACGCCACACTGGAGCAACACAACAGGCTATTGGTGACGGTCCGGGATCAAACCAGATGGGAGAGATCCGAGGATAACAGCACGTAATTTTGAATCACGGTATTGTCCTCGGATCTCTTCCTTCGGGTTTGATCCCGGACCGTCACCAATAGCCCGTCGTGTTGCTCAAGTGTGGAGTTAATTAAGATACCTACCCGGACAGTCGCTGTCCGGGATCAAATGTCCAGGATTTGGTGGGGTTAAAATCAAATACAAAGCATAAAAGTGAAGTCAGGATGAAGTGCGGATGCTATATTTGAACGGGAAGAAAGGGCAGAGAAATTTAACCCCGAGGAGTTCACACGCATATACCCGTTCTGCAACCTGTTGTCTTCCTTGCAAGACTTCTAACCAGTTTTGACCATCTTGACCAACAGAATCTTAGGATTCTATCAACCAATCGGTGTGATTATTATGTCATGTGTGATGCGAGAAAAACGTCATACTATATTATTCAGAAATCTCGTAACACTAAGAGGATCAAATTAAAAAAATGGACCATAGCATCAACAGAAGTAGGAAAAGGAAGTAAAATCATTTTCGTGGTGGCCTCACCACTGGTATTGTTAGGGTAAAAGAAAGGAAAGCGTGACCTTGAGTAGCCGAGTTTTGTTGTCCACGCGTAACCACGTTTTTATGGAATAAGACAGGTTTTCAAACACTAGTTCTCTATTGGAGAGATTTTCAGTGTAAATAAACAAAACAGACGGTTTGAGAAGATTATACTTCCGACGTCCATATGTTCTCGCATGATAAACTCTGGGGTTATTTTAAAATGTAGTTTGTTACCTATTGGAATTGACCAATCAACTATCATTATCATTCGGAACATATTCTTTGGAATTTTTATTGGCGTAGTGTCGAAATCGTATTCGATAAACAAGCCAACTGACATCATGTTCCGAATATGTATAGGAAACACGTATCGCCACAGAAACGCCACCGCCACCTATTTAGCTTAACAGAAAATGCCTCAAAGAACCCGTAACTAAAAACCAAAACAAAATGCTAAGTATGATTTAGTATTCCATACATATCTCAATTTTGCATTATGTTTGTTTATTGTTTTCATTTTTGAAGTTTTACTTAGGTGTACCAGCAGAACAGCTTAAAAATGGCAAGAGGCCAAAGAATTGTTTCCAGAAGATGAAAGCATTTTCTGTACTCCTGGACACAAACATGTTTTTCAAAACATTCTTATATTTTCTCTAATATTTTTAACCGCATTCGATGGCTTTGAGAGCCGCCCGGTTGGAAGAGTAACGGATTAGCAACCGGTGGGTTGGGAATTCGAATCCAACCAAACACCGTCCTGTACAAAGGGGGCTGCTGCACATTAAATCTGTCAGTGGCCTCAAATGTCCTCACGTTGCCGTAATCCGACCGTGGTTCAAAATGTCGTGGTGTTGTCCTCGATCTTTACCTTCGAGATTGTTCCCGGACCGTCGCCAATAGCCCTTTGTGTTGCTCCGGTGTGACGTTAATTAAAATACCTACCTACCAAAACAAACTTTTTATATTTTCCCTTTAATATTTTTAACCTCATTCGATGGTTTTGAATCAGTCCATCAAACAAGTTCCACAACAATGAGAGGGCCGCGGTAGTCCGATTGGAAGAGTAACGGATTAGCAATTGGAGGTTTACGAGTTCGAAACTCAGTCCAACCAAAGGGTGTTGTGTACCCGGGGGCTGATGCACGTTAAATCTGTCGTGGCCTCAGATGTCCTCACGTTGGTGTGGTTTGGAGAGGTGGCAGCTTAGGTGTTGACCTCGTTCAGGTCAGACCGTGGTTTAAAATTACGAGGTGCTGTCCTCGGAAGAATAATTATCTCAGCCAGTTAAAGCAAAAACTTCCAACACAATCCCTCCTTTTATTCACGTTGGCGTGGTGCGGAAGTTTGGAGAGTGGGGTGCCAGTTCAGGTGTTGCCTCGTCATCTGACCGTGGTTCAAAATTACGTGGTGTTGTCCTCGGATCTTTCCCTTTGGGATTGATCCCGGACTGTCGCCAATAGCCCGTTGTGTTGCACCAAGTGCGACGTTAATTAATTACCAATAGCCTTTGATATTCTTAACCGAAATCGATGGTTTTGAATCAGATTCCATCAAATTCCACAAGGATTAATTTTCTCGAGGAAAATATTCCATTGATTAACCAACATAAACAAGCCAGCGGTCATAAATAAAAGGCTAGAAGTACTTAAAAAAGAACAAAATCGTTTTCTCGGAAGTTGTGCACCTTTTACCGTGTTATTTCCGGGTGAATTTTAATTATGATTTCCGTATTTTTCGGGTTCTCAGGACGAAGGAGGGGAGAATGACCTTCAAATTGTCGCGTGGGTGTAGTGCTAGGTTACCTTTGGTTGACGCTCCTCGAATGACAGTCCCGGAACAACCTTAATTCAGCGTTATTTGAGTTTCGCGTAACTATGGCAACCGTTTACGTCGGAAGACTAGGAAGGGTTTCACTTTATTCTTTTAATCTAATGTCAGCCATTTCTCAATTTGTCGGTAGTGACAAAAGTCAAAGCCGTTTGGGAATAATTTATCTTCCCAGTTGTATTTTATGAATTCATTTGCGGAAGTTTATTTTAATATTATGCTGGAAATTCGCAGTTTCTTTGTTAATGGGTACATTTTGCGCAGTAACAGGTTTCTTTTCGAATTTCGTAAAAAGTTCAATTTTATAATTAAGTTTAGGATGGAATTTCGCGTCTTCGAATTTATTTAGGAATATTCCTAAAATACTCCGAACGAAAAATTTCAGTTAAAAACATTTCTTTACAAGAACTCATGAGAGGGATTTTCAGTGTAAACAAACAAATCAGACGGTCTGTGGAAATTTTCTGCTGTCCAAATGCTCTAGCATCATATATATCGGGGTTACTTTAAAATATATTTTAGTGCCGATTTGGCAACGTTTGGCGTTTAATCTAATTAGTGTTGACCAAACTATCATAATCGTTTGGAGAGTGGGTGGCATCTCCGGTTGATAATCTGCTATTCTTTCAATCCGGTTACCGTGGCTACGTATATGATTTCCAAATTCATTCTTTGGAAATTTTATTGGCAGTGTTGAAATCGTATTTGAAAAACAAGCCAAGTGACGTCACATTCAGAATACGTGCAGGAAACACGTATCGCAGCAGAAACACTACCGCCACCAACATTTAGCTTGATAAAAAATAACCCCTCATACATGATACTCAAAAATACTAAAATAATTCTCTACATTTTTACCATCAGTAGGTTTATAGTTTGCCCTGTTTCGTGCAGAAATGAAAACTTCGTTCCCTTAACTGTTCGTTAAGCAAGAAAATGAAAATATGGGTACAAACATAAAAGGCCTTGAAAATGGTTGAGAAGCTCACAATAATAAACAATTCTATTCCAGGTAGCTTATCTTCCTCAAAGCAGTTTCAATGTACGCTTGGCTTTTCATAGCGAAACTTGATACATATTGAAGCAACCAGTTTTATCCCTCAACTGATATCAGCATACTTTTTTCAATGAGACGATCATTAAAATGAAACAATGGAACAGGCTAATGAATATTTTTTAATGTACATTTATCTTTTTCAACAAACCATGCTTCGATAAAATAAGGCGTTGTGTGTCATTCATATTTTCATCAAAAAAGGAAAACTTAAATTTAATTTCTTTCTTAAGATATTCAGTAGCACTTAGAATTTTTTAAATGTTACGTTCATAGATTCGTTGTTTGGGGGTTTGTGTCAATACAATACTAATTTTATTCAGATTTGTTACAATACATTTGGAGTATCCATTTAACATTATTTTAGAAACAAGCATAAAAGAAGGTATTATTCATTGGTGGAATTTCAGGGAAAGGTGGTACCGTAAGGATAAACCTCGACTGATTGATTTAACCGGCCTGTCGTATGAATGAGGACACTTCTCGAAACAGACAGGAGCGGAAGTTTGCGAGATCGGCCCTCAGATGGAAATAAAAACAGGCAAAACCCAAAAACTGAAAAACTAGAGTGCATACCAATCAATAAGTAAATGAATAATTCCAACCATTACCCTTTGGGTTAAATCCTAGTTAACGGTTAGGACATGGTGCAGTTTCAATTTTGTATCGCCAATCCGATACCAAACGATAATGATTAGAATTTCAGATAAGACGCCAACTTATTGAACTTTGACAACACCATTAGTGAGGGATTTTCAGTGTATACAAGCAAACCAGACGGGGAATTTACTCTCGATTATCTAATGCCAAAGGGGCCACGGTAGTCTGGTTGGAAGAGAATCGGATTAGTAACCGGAGAGTTGTGCGAGTTCGAAAACTCTATCCAACCAAAGACCGTTGTGTACTTGGGAACTGATGAACAACGGTCTTTAGCTAAATCTGTCGTGGCCTCAACTGTCCTCACATTGGCGTGGTGTGGAAGTTTGGAGAGTGGGTGTTTACGAGGTTTTGTCCTTGTATCTTCGGGACTGATCCGGGACCGTCGCCAATAGCCCGTTGTGTTGCTCCAGTGCGACGCTAATTAACTAACTACCTACCAATGCTCTGGCAGATTACTGTGTTGTCTTGAAAACGAGCCGAGTGATACCACTTCGGAAATAAGCACAAGCCCCGAGTCCAACTCTTGGGACCGTAGTGGCTCAGTGGGTTTGACCACTACTCTCGCAACCTGTCGGTGGCGCAGGTTCGATTCCGTAACAAAACATGGTAAGTACATCAAACTTCCAATATTCCGATGTCAACTTGAATGGATCGCAATCCTTCAAGGCACAAAATGCCAAGAACATGGCGGTCTCTGCATTGACCCGGGGCATCATGGGGGTTCTGCCATATCGCAACCACCTTGAACTTTGAGTGAGACATACCTCCATGGAGGGAAGCTGGCCCGCATTTACGTGTCGTCTTGAAGAAAGCAGGAAACTTCAAGCAGACGAGATTCGAACTCGTAACCAAGCGCTTTCAATCTACCAGTTTCTCAAAAGCGACGCCTTTAGCCGCTAGGCCAAAATGTGTGATGGGCGAAACTATTCTTTAAGAAAATTTAATGATAACTAATTGCGTATTATCTTTTCTTAACAGTAAGTAAGTAGTCATGTGACGCAGGGGGGGGGGAACAATGGGAGAAAAGGTAAATCTACATACCAGGGAATTTCTAAATGAAATGGTTACTTTTTTCCCTCCTAGTGTTTGTCTTGAGGTGGCATCTCGTCATTAGCAAAACTGACCAGATCTTTGGACGAGATATCTCGTCATTAGAAGAAAATTGATCAAATCTTGATCTCATGATCATAAAAAATTCGACAATATCTTGTGGACGAGATATCTCGTCATTAGCAAAATTGGTTAGATATTGATGGACGAGATATCTCGTTGAAACCACTTGGAGAGTTAAGCAATAATTTTCAAGCAAAAGCTAAGATTACAGAAAAGAAGAAATCGCCATTCAGGTACTTTGAATGTATGGAAGTGGAGACACCATGTAGTTGATTGGGTAACAAAATGTTTGATCATCTAGTAAATCATAAAACGACGGAAGAATTCTTAATATCGATGGAGACAAATTCTAATAGAGAAAACGTTTGGGGTCATAACGAGTTTCGTTCCTTTGCAATTTAGAAAATTTCACTTTAAATCTCGCGCGACAATAACGATTTTGATCAAATTTTTACCACTTCAAACTCATTGCATCAACTCTGATTCATACTTTTAGACGTTATATTGAAATGAAGTAAAAATTAAAATGAAGGATGGGAACTCATAACTGTTATTATTTATAATGTTAATTGTACATAATTTCCTTGCAACCATGAGGGAAAATTTCAAAAACATTTTTATGGCATGACATAAAATATAATTTTCCATTACCTTCAAAAAACGAATTCCCAACAAAAAATTTTGAAATTTCACGAACATTACAAATATACAAAATTCAATTTTTGGCAAATGGAACACACAAATTATTGTGTTGTTATCTTCGAATAGAACATCTATTCTAGAAGAATATCAACAAACAAATCTGTTAAAAACTTCATTTGAAGGAAGAAATATTTCTTCAGACACCTGGAAGAATTTTAACACCATTAAAATATAAACATGTCACTCACCTGTGCATTATTTACAGAATTATTCCTAATACATAACGTGAGCTTAGTGAAGTCACTGTTTTGTTGTGTTATCCGCTCCAAAGCGAAAGCACGGTAAAAGAACACGTTGTCTCTCCTACATTCGAGGAGGAAGTCGTCTTTAACTTTTCGAGCGGCTAACAGGAGAAATCCGATAAACGTACGCTTTGGTTGCCACGTTTTGAAAAACCCCGCCAACGAAAGGTAAATGGCGATGTCACTATGTCGCCAAAGTTTCGCAAGTCGGAGAGAGTTTTTGCGGCCGATTCCAGTTTGGGATGAATTCTGCCTCTTTCGCACCTTCTCGAAAGTGACAGCTCGGATGGAAGATTTTGTTACTGTGTGTATATCGTTTAAATTGACAATCGAAGACGAAAGAAAGTGGAATGGGGTCAATATTTTATTGCTCGTACATTATGGATAATTCGATCGTTATGTGTTACGGAAATTTTTATTCGTTCCTCCTTTTTATTGGATCTACTTTTTTTAGACCTACTATTTTTTGAACAATCAAATATCTTGAATGTTTTAATCGAATTTCTTTTCCGGTGTTGGATATAACGTTCAATATAAAGACCTATCAAAATAAATTTAATATTGAAACTTCTTGAATAAATATCGTATGTTTGCTAAATTAATGAAAGATACTTGACAATTAAAAAAATTGGTTAGAAAAATACTGCAATATATTTTACTAATAAATAAATATCGTTTGAAAAAATATTTTGGAAGGATTTTCAATGTCGTTTGATAAAATAATGCAATATACGTATTTTACTAATAAATATCATTTGAAAAAAAATATTTTTGCGGGATTTTCAATGTCGTTTGATAAAATAATGCAATATATCTTACTAATAAATAAATGTCCTTTGAAAAAATATGTAAGAGGGATTTTCAATGTAAACAAGCAAACCACCGGAAGACGGGTATTTTACTTCTGGTCATCCAATAGGGAATACGCACAAAATGCAAGTTCTGCCACAAAAACACTAGCGTCAACTGCGTTTAACTTTACATAAAAAGCCTTCTATATTAGATATTTTACTCAAACAATTTTATTTTTCCGTTTAACAAGCGATTCTATGAAACTCAAACAAACCATGGAATTCAAAGCAGGAAAAATGCTACCCATTTTTTTATTAAGATAACGATGGAATTATACAAATTTGTCCAATAAAATAAAATAAAAGTCAACCATAAATTCTAGACACATTTCTTTTCTCCAACTTTTCCAATTTACAACCGAATTTTTTATACGAAAGCTTAAACAAAATTAAACTTATATTTAATTTTCCTTTGTGGTGGCAATAAGAGTTCTTTAAAATACTTTCGAATAAGGAAAATTATTGCTACATTGAATTCTCCCTCCCCAAAGAGATATTTCATAAAACCTGTACCTTTACAATTTATTTGGAATTTAGTAATTATAGGTTGCCTTTGGGGTGAAAAAAGAATTGAACTAAACCTCAGGAATTTCTTTTCTTCGCTCATTTTATTTCGCTTCTTTTCAAAGTTTTAAAAGTAAATCTAAAAAATTCATCACGGTATGTATAGTAACTCATATCTCAGCATTTAATTACAGCATTTAAAACTATTCGTTTTTCGAATATTTCAACTATATATTTTATTCAAACAGGCATTCTTTCGTCAGAAATTTAACGGGATAACAAGCACAGCAAGCCTTGTTTATAGGTTTAGAGTTAAGCAGTGATTTTTTTTATATATTTATATGAATAGAAACTATCAATAAAATAGAACCCTACGAGTTTTTGATCATTAATCAATGTTTTTAACGATAAAAAGTGTGAAGCCTCAAATTCAGAGTAAAATATTGAAAAAACACTACCATTTCAACAGTTGAATAAGTTAATTGGAAAAATGAATTGTATCCATTACTCTATGAAACCCAAATGTTTGCAAAATTATCATTCATGAAGTATTTTATAATTAACCCTCCAAGTGGTTTAGACGAGATACCTCGTCCATCATGATCTGGCCAAGTTTGTCAATAACGAGATATCTCGTCCATCAAGATCTGGTCCATTTTGTTAGTGATGAGATACATCATCAAGACAAAACTGCTCTATTACTCCAACGGAATGAAGATTCAAATATTAAAGGTTTTGTATCGGAGGCTGGCAACAACAAGGCAGTTTTCGAAGCGAAGATAAACCAGCAGGTGGGTAAACGAAATGAAATCGAAGGTTTTGAGCATGTCATTTCTTTTCATCTTTCTTTTTCAAATTCAGAGCAAGACTTAAAAAATACTAACATGTCAACATATGAACGCGTAATTGACTTGAATGAATTGTTTTCAAGAGGTTTCAAGAAATCCAAATGCTTACAAAAATTTCATTTAGAAAAATTTTGTAATTGACGAAATGAAATCAAAGGTTTTGAAGAATAAAATATTCGTGCATTTTTTCCTTGCCCTCAGAGACAGGTTCAGTCATTAGGTTTAAATTCTTATGAACTTTTCTTAATGAAAATCAAAGTAAAGATAAATTTTAAGTAGCAGGAGTTGTGCGTGTAAGTATTAAGCAAGCCATGCATTGATCCAACACCTATCTTGCGACACAAAAGAGGCTGAAATATACATGAATAGGACCTCGTGTTTCTCTGCTTAGAAACGGATATGCATGCTGCACATGACGGATATATTGTTACTTGACTAACCAATGTGTGACTCAGCCTATTCAGTGTCGTAAGACTGATGTTGGACCAATAGGTGGCATACCTTAGCTTATTTAGTGTCGCAGGACTGATGTTGGACTAATAAGTGACTTACCTTAGCTTATTTACTGTCGTAGGACTGATATTGAACCAATATGCAGCTTGCCTTGTAAGTTTTTACTACATTGGTCACAAGGCTATTAAATCGTGGGAGTCTGGACAACTAACTGTCCACTACGCCCATGCTGTAAGACGATGTTATTTTCGTTACCTCACACGGCATAAATAAATTACACCAAGTCTATTCGGCAGTGTGAGACTTCAGGCTTTCAAGAACAAATAAAGGTGGTGAATAAACTAGCCGGAGGGTCAGCCGAGACAAGAGATGATGCGCTCGAACGAGTTCTGAGCTGAATTGCATTTAGAGCACATAGGAAAATGCTTGTAACCCAATTCGATCTTCATTGGCTTCAAGTGCCCACTGCGAAGCCTGGAGAGCAATCTCTGCTGCCCATTTTATCCATGGAGACACCAGGCTGACTGCAAGCGTATAAGTCATGAGTCGGAGGAGTCCTCCAAATTCTGTCCATACATACCTTAGTTTAGGAAGCGATTTCTTTATATATAAGTTTGCCATAAGATGGTAAATAATCAAGACTTCTTTCCTTAGTCAAAAGGTTGGCAGTTTAGCTTTCCTGCAGAGGGACATGTTAAGGGATCCTTGACAGATGTCACATATTTAATCCTCGAAGTGGTATATTTGTCAATAAAGATCTGATCAGTTCGGCTTAGAACGAGATATCTCGTCAGTAAAATCTGAACAATTTTGTTTCGGACGAGATATCTCGTCATCAAGATATTACCGATTTTTTTATGATCCCGTGATCAAAATCTGGTCAGTTTCCTTCTAAGGACGAGATATCTCGTCCATCAAGATCTAGTCAGTTTTGCTAATGACGAGGTACCCTTAGAGATAAGCACCAGAAGGAAGAAGACGGTACTGATTCGTAGTGTCTGTGGCGATACAATATTTATTGTAAATCATTTGCAATGTGGAACAATAAAATTTAAGTTGTTAATAAATGCATTCAATTCCGTTCTCTGGTCTTTTTCTGGAGCAGTTGAATTGAGACCACCGAACAACTGTTGTTTAATAGCTTATTCGATTGACAAATATATTAAGCACGTTTATCAAATAAATGACTTTTCGCCAGTATTTTTAATGCAATTTAGGAAATTTTTTTTGTCTCCAAGTATTGTATTCTTGTACATAAAAGAACTACTTAGATGTTTATTACATTTTTCGTCCAGTTAAGTGATCCTCAATAGGGGAGAGTGTCTATTCCATATTCCCTGCTCATGTGTTACGTGTTATGTTGGTCAAAATCAAACGAGCATAGAAATTCCGGTTACACGAATACATGCAATCCGTCAAAAGTAAGGAAAGCAAGCAACCTGCCATCCTCAACACTGTTGGGACACAGTTTGACTTCAAACAAGTGAAAGTGATCAATCAAGATCTATTATCGAGTTAAACATTAAAGAAGTCCTGTCAATATTTACTTTATCTAACACGCTAGTGAATAATACTAGTACTACCCCGTCGTTACACTAGGTCTGGAAGGGCTTAATTAAAAAAAACAGCTGCGTCAACACCCTTGTAGGAGAACATATTTAATTGGCGTTTTCCTCTGTTGTTTATTTCTATCTTGATGGTGGACGTTTTGCTCCACCCAAATAATAACTGACTACTTTTTCACCTGTTTTAATCTTCATCAGTCATATTATGAAGTTTTTAAATTTTACTTGAGACGATTGTTCTATTTTCGTAAAAGAAAATAGCAAAGGTCCTTCACTGAGTTTGAAATACACTTTTGTCCCATTTTGTGAGTGTCAGATGTAATTATTCTTAATGATTACAACGATTTTCAAATGGCCTAACGTTTTACAAGCGCTGCTTAAAGTTGCTGCACGGCACTTTTACCTATCCCAGAAATGTGTTTGTCGGAGACTAGCTTTTTATACATAAGAATTATTTAGCTGTTTGAAAAAAAGCTGTTCTTGTTGGAGTCAGGAGGTGTCCACAAGAAACGCACGCGTAGAGATAAAGGTAATGGTAATTAATTAAAATCGCACCGAAGCAACACAACGGGCAATTGGTGACGATCCGGGATCAATACCAAAGAGAAAGAGCCGAGGACAACACCACGTAATTTTGAACCACTATCAGAAGACGACGTAAAGATAAAGGACAGTACGCGTTAGACATAAGAGTTGTAGCTAGAAATGGAAGTACTCGAATACAAAAGTACTCGTGTATAGTTAATATTTAAAAATATATTCGTTGTATTCGATTCTTTTTCATAATCGAATACAGTAGTATTCATCCAAAGCATTCCAATACAAAATACTCGAATATCAAAGCAATCGGATTCCAAAGCACTCAAATTCCAAAGTATTCATCCTAAGTATTCAAATTTCAAAGAATTCATCCAACTTATTTTTTTATCGCAATTGGCTGATTCTTACAATCGATGAGTCGTTTTCTGAATATCCGAATACTTATTCGATACTTGAAAGTACTTGAATACCAAGCATTCGATTCTAAAAAGTACTCGATTCTGCCCATCTTTAGATGAAGCGAATAGGTTTACCTCAGGTTAGTAGACCAGATACGATTCTCCAAAGAGGTTTAACCGGCCCTCAAGCCAGATAGGCTCCTCCGGATAGGTTTAAACTGTCTACAGGCCAGAGACGACCCTCCAAATATTTTTATTCGGCCCGCCGGCCAGATACGACGCTCTGAATAGATTTACCCGGTCCGCAGACCAGATACTCCTAGCGTTATATCGTAAATATCTATGTTCAAGTTTGCGCAATAATATATTGTCTTGTTTTAAGTTTCTCAGGTGAGAACAGTACTCAAATCGTGTTCGTAATTATGATCTTTACCTCTTGAAAGATACCCAGCTAACACAGGAAGTGCTTTTTCTTTTCATAAAGATTGTAGCTTTTTCATACATGTCTTGGTTACAGAAGCCTCCTGACTAGCATATTTATTGCATCTTTAGCCATCGTCTATACCGCAGAAAATAGTTATTCTAACACTTATTTTCCCAATAAAAAGAGCTAAAATGCAGCAATAATAGAAAATATGGATGTAATGACCAGAACTTCATTGTTTACTTTTAGTGACTACACGCGTACTTGCGTGTTATGATTGTCCATTTGTGACCAAAAAGGACAAACAGAATAGCGCTATTATATTTTCAAGGATGCTTCAAACACAGAGATACGTCGTCTTTTAAAGAATGTCAAGGTCATATATTTGAATAAAATAATATATTTCGTATTCATTGAGCCTGGGAAAATAGTATTTCGAAAGGGATATTGTTTATTTTTTCAAAATACAACTTTAAAATGACACCCATTCATTGTGTGTGTGTCCAACAATGTCCATCTCGTATAATCACAAAAAGTTATTGTTCTGTTGAATCAAAACTAAAACTGGAATCTATTAAGTAGCACCACTTTTTAAGGATTCGTCCTCTTTTCATTGTTGTGAATGGCACGTGTTATCAGGGGTAAGATCTTTGATCTGTGTATAGCTTTGTGACATTAAGTGTGGGAAAGTATTAAATAATTTATTTTTGCTACATTCATTCATAAGGATATTGTGAATTATCAGTTTATCTTTTCTACATTCTTTCATAAATGAAGAAAAAGAATCATGCGAAATTTTGCAATATTTTAAAAGCACATGCTATTGTATATGTTAAAAGAGGTGTTCGAATAAACACATTAGCAGGAAAACCACTTTCCTTTTCCAGGCATCTTCTCAAAGATATTCTAACCATAGACGTGAAATATGAATAGACTGAGCATTGCTATTGAGAGGCAGTTTCAAAAGGTGTGACCAAAATGACGATTAGTAGTCCCGTGACTGCTCTGTGGTACTTAGTTAATAAGCGTCTCACAGGAGCAACACAACGGGCTATTGTCGACTGTCAGGGATCAATTCCGAAGGGGAAGATGCAAGAACAACACCTCGTCATTTCGAACCACTGTCAGAAGAGATCAACATCCCACTCTCTAAACTTCCACAACACGCCAACGTGAGGACATTTGAGGTCACGACATATTTTACGTGCACCAGCCTCCGCGTACACGACGGTCTTCGTTTGGACAGAGTTTCGAACATGCAACCTCTGGTTGCTAATCCGTTACTCTTCCAAATGGGCTACCACAGCCCTGTGACAGCTCTGAAAGATTGACTTGGTTGGCCGAGTGGACATCATATCGCCTCGTTTGGTAATGTAACATCTATGACAGGGTAGATGTGCGAATTCACATTTTTATAGAGTGAAGACAAAAATGGTGAAATCGCCAAAGTCTACTACTATGTCGCGAGAACCAATCAGATGATGAATCAATCAATGGGCTTCTCCTGTCCTGTGGACAAATCAAATGATGAATACTAGGTTTCATCTGGCAGACGAAACTAGTCTAAGGGTCACGTTACTGCTAGTTTAGGTCACATAATTCTGGACACATAAAAAAGTTTATCATTGCACACTCTACTTTTATATTTCCTCTAAGATTCCAACCCCTTCAAATTTACTCCCTTCGATAGGATTTCAACTCCTCATTCCGCTAGGATTCTCTGAAGGACAGTCTAGGTAATGTTTTGACTGGCCAAGGTGTGACACCATGGCAGCTTTTCGGATGTCGATTGTTTGGCAAAGGTTTACCTTTGGAATTTTGTCAGACCCATTCAGTGTACTTTGTATCGGGTGCAGTAAAACTTTTTGGTACGTGAGGAAAATGAGCCTGATGCCGCCTTCTGTCCAAAAACAAATGTGCGCATTAAGAAGGATGATAAAGTATTTTATTTAAATAATTAGGATAAAACGTACCAATTAGTACCATAATAATTTTTGAGTTAATAACTGTTTACAATATTAATTTCTTTTGACTATGCATAAAATTTATCGAAGAACGAGATTTGTTTAATGACTCCTATTAATGTGTCTCAAGTAAGAAAAGGTGCCCCTGCATTTTTTGTGATCTCCAGACGTTTGTGAGAAAAGACTTGTCGTTTTATTTCTCCTCTGAATACTAATACTATTGCAAGGGGCTACATGAAAGAGTCTTCTTTACCAACAGAATATTTTCAGGATTCTTATAGTCAATAAATTTGATTATTTATTTATTGAATGGGATTGGGGGTTGCAAGCAATTCTAATGCCCGACACCTATGTCAAAAATTGTTGGTGGTGTAGGTTTGTTAGTACCATAAAGAAAATAAAAGAGTAGAGTGAGCAATGGTAAATTTTTTGTTCCCAGGATCATGTGATTAAAACTAGTAGCAACGTGAGCCTTAGACTACTTTTGTCTGCCGGCTGGAAACGAACACTCATCATCTGATTGGTCTACGGGAGGGAGAAGCGCCCATCCATTGATTCATCATCTGATTGGTCCACGCGACATGGTAGAGTTTGACGATATCATTATTTTTGACGCCAGACTATAGAAATGCGCATTGCAGATCTACCCTGTCATAAGATGTCATATCTTAAAACAAAGCGATAAGATGCCAAAACGGCCAAACAAGTCAATTTCTCACAGAACAGTCACGTGATTACTACTCGTAGTTGACACGTTGATCACTCTTTTTGAAGGTCCTCTCAATAGCAATGCTCAGTTTACTTATATTTCACGTCTATGTTCAGTACAGCCTTTCTTGTGTCTACGTTCATTACTTGAATCATCTGAATTGTCTGCCAGAACACAAGAGCAGGCTTATTCTTTTGTCTCCTGTAATCTATTTTACAACCTGAACTACATCTAACTTAAACTTATCTATATTCCCGATCGAATAACATGTCGCGAGTTCATCTTCTAAATTATTCATAGTATTAAGTCTTCTATTTTTGCTAGACGTCATAACAAGAAGCTAATTTGTAACCTTTGCATGATTTAAAATTATTTTTATAGCATTTAGTTTTCCCTGTAAAACCCAATTTTTATCTCCCGAAAATTGGCTGCTCCAAGCTGCAGCCATAAAAACAGCCTTTTCAGAAATACTACGACAGTGACAGAATAAAAAAATGTTAACCATCAACCGTTATGTCGCATTCATAAAGACTTAAGTCTTACATAACGTGCTTAGTAAAAGGTAACACAAAAGAAGTAAATGCTTCAACACTCCAAGTAGTTTCGACGAGATACCTCGTTCATCAAGATCTGACCAATTTTGCTAATAACGAGATATCTCGTCATCAAGATATCGACGATTTTTTTTGTTTGATGACGAAATCAAGATCGGGTCAGTTTTCTTCTAATAATGAAATACCTCATCTATCAAGATCAGGTCGTTTTTGCTAATGACGAGATACTTCGAAACAACCACCAGGAGGGTTAAAAACTCGCAAAAGAATTAAATGGTTTAAAATAATTTCTAAAGCATCTGGCTTTAAAACCCTTATTTACCATCGACCTTCTAATGAAATAGACTGATCACGTGGGTGGAGTAGCTGTAGTAAGATCTCTAAAAGGTAAATCACAAATCGACTTAGCCGATTGGCTATGGAAGCGCCGACTAGTGTTTTTGATCACAGTGGATAACCAATCAATAATTTAGGATTCATTCTTTTACCCATAAGCACGTAGCGCAGATCTTCAAACCGAAATAACATGAAGCTACGGGGGCACATGCTCCATCTATTTCATTTTAAGGTCGATGATATGTACCGTCATAATATTAGCTGCTCTAAACTGCAGCCATAAACACAGCCTACTTAGAAATACGGAATTGACAGAATAGGAAATGTGTTGTTAAACAACAGCCGTCATGGCACTTTTCACACTGACACCAAAATCTTGCATTACGTGCCAAGCGGAAGGTAGCGCAAAAGAGTGGACAGCTAAATGGTCTAACAGGTTTTCTGATTAGCCGGACTGTTGAAAAATAATGGGTATTTCATTTAACTAATGAACTATTCAACGAAGTATGTCAGGAATGGAGGTAGACCTGAAACGAGGCCCATTTTTAATCTTTCTCTTGTCGCTCTTATTTCTTTTCTGTCAAACTTCTTTTGTTTCACAGATTGATGGGTTAGGTTATATTATAGCTATGGTTTTTCAAAAATGCACGGACAACGTAACTAGTTCCATTTTGAATTAGAGAAATTTAATCCTTAGTATGGAATGGAATGATATTCACTCGAAGATCAGAGCTATGCGATATACAAAGTAAGACATGTTGAATTAGATTAGTACACAAAAGCATAAGAACGGTGCCGCACTTATAAAATGTTTGATGACTGTAAAATCCATTATCATGTCACATAAAATGATGTTAGTTACAAAGGAATTGAGGAAATGATCCAGGTCAGAAGATAAAGTAAAACTTTACTTATGGCCAAGTAAGCATATAAACGTTTATCTTCTACTTAGCAGACATAAAAAAAGCCATTTGATTGAATTTAATTGGTTTACTTATAACGTCGACGTTCCTTTTTACAAAACCCAGTGTACACGAAGGAAACAATTCGTAAAAATAGAGGTCAGTTAAAGGGAGAAATAAAAATTTGATCTTTTATAATTGGGGTGGGGATTTAGGGTTGATAGTTCGTAAAAAAGGATATATTTGAAACAAGTATCAACTGTATAATCCGACTTCCGCGAGTTGGCAATTGTTTTGAACGAATCTATTCGTTAAACTAGAGGACTGATGGTAACATAAACAAACTGCTTCTACAATTATCGCCTTTACCGCGGGTTCTGATTCTTAGTTATCGCTCGGTGCCAAAAGTGATAGCATTGATAGAGTTGGCAGAGGGAAAAACAACAGCGGCGATCTCCATTCATGCTTTTTTGTGTATAGCAGCTTTCACACTTTTTCAAAAATTGACTGATCCAAGGTCAACTGCTTTCTCGTCTGAGCCACACCATACTTATACCTTTATTGATTTACTAAAATCTTTACTGATTTATATCTTTATTGATTTATCTATAACGTTATTGATTTGCTTATCTTTATTGGTTTACTTATACCTTTACTGATTTACTTGTACTCGATTCAGATAAGAGATGTAAAGGTAAAATTGAAATTTTCCAGTCTGTATCTCTTTTGCATGAAGTCTGTATCAGAAGTTATTTTAGCTTCGTATTTAACACTAGATATACCGACAATTTGACTATGATTTTTCTACCGACACCAGTCAAAATGACTGGTCTTAGAAAAAATGGTTGATGGGGTTTCCAGTCTTTATATATTTTTTATAAATGATAAATTACTTCAATTAGGTTAATTGTAATATATTAATTAATTTTGCTTGCGTAAATATCCACTTTTTGTACAAAACTCGAGAAGCTTCTAACTCTGTACAAGTTCTTATATGTTCTAAAATAAAATGGTCAATTACTAATAAAAATGCTCTACTTATTTCCTCCTTCATAATATTTCTTTTTGCATATGCTGTAGGCCCGGGAGTATCCTTGAAAATTCTGTGAACTGATAATCTTCCACCAACACCCCCTTTTATTTTTCTCCAAATAGTTCCGTCTGTAGAAATTTCTGTTTCACTTTCATCTTCATCACTGGAACTGGACGGCAATGGTAAACATCTTCGTTTACGTATGTTTGAAATGTTTTCGTATTCAATGTCGCTTGAATCATCTTCATTGCTCTTATCAGAAATATACCTATCACTACTCTCGGGGCCGCGGTGGCCCGGTTGGAAGAGTAACGGACTAGCAACCGAAGGGTTGCAAGTTCGAATCCAGCCAAACACCGTCGTGTACAAAGGGGGCTGGTGCACGTTAAATCTGTCGTGGCCTCAAATGTCCTCACGTTGGCGTGGTGTGGAAGTTTGGAGAGTGGGGTGCCAGCTCAGGTGTTGCCTCGTCATCTGACCGTGGTTCAAAATTACGTGGTGTTGTCCTCGGATCTTTCCCTTTGGGATTGATCCCGGACCGTCACCAATAGCCCGTTGTGTTGCTCTAGTGTGACGTTAATTGAAATACAAAAATACAAAAAAAAAAACACTACTCTCGATATTCAACACGTTCATTGTTCCTGCCGTGTGGATCACTTTGATTATCTAATAATTCGCCTTCGCTATCATAAAGCTCATCATTTTCAACATCCGAACATTCCATAGGTATGCCGGTGATATTTTCCAAAAACACGGAAGATTTCTTTCGTGTTGTCATTTTTGGGGCCTAGCGATAATTATAAAAATAATTTGAAACTAATAATAGGATAATATTTCTATCTGTATTTAGTTTTCTTACCAAAGAATATGCAATATTTCAGTATCCAAAGAAATGTTTCTTTCCAGTTTTCTAAACAAAGGTCCACAGCCAACACGCCTCAAAATTCAATCAACGACTGAAAATTTATCACGAATTCTGTAATTATCACCCGCATGACATTTTTTTGATCGTGCTACAATTACGCAGTATTTATAATTTATTATAACTGCGCAAAACTCATTCCATCACATAGAAAAATGCACCAGTCATTTTGACTGGTGTGGTAAATCTAGTGTTAATAAAGAAATTTTACTGAGAGATCTTGTCCAACAGATCATTGATACACATGTAGGTTCGTATTGGCTACTTAATTACAAATGCATTGATTACAAGTGATGTAGTTGGTAGTCATTATCCTGTTGAATTCATGTAGGAATAGTTATGTTATGTTTTTATATTGGGATAAAAATAATTAAAAATCAGAAATTAAAAAATATTTTGCTTAAAACCTTTAACAATGTTTACATACTTTTAAAACTCGTATTCTTTTTGCTCTAAAGAAGTGTTCCCGTGAATCCTTTGAAAATGCTTCAACCACAACAAATATTTCTACAATGAAGAACATCACAATTTCTACAAGAATAAACAGCATCACAATTTCTACAAGAATAAACAGCATAACAATTTCTACAAGAATAAACAGTATCACAATTTCTATAAGAATAAACAGCATCACAATTTCTACACGAAGGAAAATTTCTCTGTACATCTAATTTTATTAGCTTAACTTACAGTCTACAAGACTGAAACGCCAGGTATGGTTTGTATCTTTAGATTGTTCAGCCAAGTTCAACACTTTGATAAACTGAACCTAAAACAACTTGTAAACAACTGCAGCCCATAGCTGTCGTGAGGAATTTTTCCCATCCGCCCCAGCGTCTCATTGTTTTGAAAGAAATAGCTTTGTGACACGCATACAATTTCTAGCAATCGCAATACATATTTCAACTCTTCCTAAGGAATCACAAGCAAACGTTGGAGAAAATAAGTTTGCAGCAATTACAAAGTACAACAAATTTATAAAACGGAACAATACGCCAATAATAGTACTGATTCAACAAAACTTCAAATACACATTTGAAAATCTTGTATCATTTTGTCGGAGACAAGAATAGCAGAGTGTGCATAGAGACAGAAAACTGCAAATATACCAAAAGGTGTTCCTAGGCAGAAATTCATTACTCTTTTTTCTGTATTACGATGAGAGGCATTTTCTGCCTAGCTAAATATAGGTGGTGCTAGTGTTTCTGCAGCGAGACGTATTTCCTGTACGTATTACGAACGTGAATTTACCTGGCTTGTTTTTCGAATACGATTTCAGCATTTCCCTAATAAAAATTCCAAACAATAAATTCCGAATTAATATTTTCGAATACGATTTCAGCATTTCCCTAATAAAAATTCCAAACAATAAATTCCGAATTAATATTTTCGAATACGATTTCAGCATTTCCCTAATAAAAATTCCAAACAATAAATTCCGAATTAATATTTTCGAATACGATTTCAGCATTTCCCTAATAAAAATTCCAAACAATAAATTCCGAATTAATATTTTCGAATACGATTTCAGCATTTCCATAATAAAAATTCCAAACAATAAATTCCGAATTAATATTTTCGAATACGATTTCAGCATTTCCCTAATAAAAATTCCAAACAATAAATTCCGAATTAAAATGATAGTAGATTGGTCATCATTAGGTAAAATGCCGAACGTCACCAAAATGGTAAAAACTACATTTTAAGGTAACCCCTTAAAGTAGTCCATCGTACCCCTTAAATGTAGTATCATGCGAGAATATTTGGGCAGCAGAAGTAAAATCTTCGCAGACCATCTGGTTTGTTTACGCTGAAAATCCCTCACATACAGCAAGTTAATTATTTTAAGGGTGGATAAGTTTCCCGTAACACCAACTCAAACTTTAATGGGTTGGAGAGTTAAAAAAGTTTTCTAAACTGAAATCTGAAATCATTAAGGATGAGCATCCACAGCTCACATTTCACACAATTTAATACCGCATGAACTTGCTGTTGAAGAGATTGTTGCAAAATATTTGAGTGCTTTTATATTTTTAGTCAGGATTGAGAAATCGTAAGTTTTACGAGTATGTTGGATTAATTCCCAGAATGCACTTCCACGTTTCGGAATAAGATATAGTTGTCTCTAATAACGTCTGTAGGGCGATTCTTTAAAATATTTAAGACGAAATATTTTTAACAAGTAAAGGTAGTCTGGAATAATTGTTGACTTGTTTTCACATATGCAAGGTCAGTTTTTAATTTATATTTTCACATCTCAGTATATTTAAAAATTTATTAAGCGATTGATGAAAAGAATGTCGCAATAGTTGAGGAAAGCTTTGTGCGAAAACATAACATAATTATAAGTTTTTGAGAAAGGATTGTCACATATAGAAGATAAGCGAAAGACTTCGTTTGTAGACAAACTAGTTTCTTAACAAATTAAGAATAGAACTCTGAATACGTCTCGAAAGCAAATTACATGTTTTGAGAAAGATGAAAATGTTTCTATGAAAAATCCAAAGAATACTTGTATATGAATGGGATAATTTATGAATGGATGTGTCCCAAATCAGTTCTGAAATGAAAAACGATAGAACGTAAATTTCTTTATTTCTGAGGTTAAATTTTCATTAGGAAAATTTCGACATTAATTTTGATAAGTTTATGTATCTAAAATATTACATAGGAATAAAGAACAAAATAAGTGAAAATGTAAGAGAACAAGCAAAAATTCTTTCGTCTAGGACACAAAGCATTAAATAAATTATTGCGAAACATTGAATACGAAATCATTGAATATTTATTTGCAAATAAGGCATACAGGTTATCTATGAGATAAATACCATGAACTTTGAAACGCATAGATACATATACAATTACGTGAATTAAAGTAAAATTATTTTAAGACTCAACAGAATTTTTTAAAGCAGATTAAAATTTTCAGAAAAATGACATGTATAACAATTAAGAGTACACAATTTTGTTTTAAATTTAGCTAATTTCTGTTTGAATTTATTCTGCGTTTAAAATTAACATTTAAATTTTTGCGTTTAAAATTATCAAATAAAACCATTATCACCATTTATTCTAAATGCGAGATTGTATTGCTTATATTGATTAAAGTTTAAAATACTATTATAGGTTTTCTCTAATGAAGAGAACAACCTTTAACCCTCCTGGTGGTTATCTCTACGAGATATCTCGTCATTAGAAGAAAACTGACCAGATCTTTATGAACTGGATATCTCGTCATTAGAAAAATATGACTAGATCTTGATCTCGTCATCACATAAAAAAATCAGCAATATCTTGATGACAAGATATCTCGTCATTAGCAAAATTGATCAGATCTTGATGGACGAGATATCTCATCGAAACCACTTGAGGTTAAATTCGACTTTCCGATTGGTGGAGGAATTATAAGACATGTATAACGTCACAAAAATTTGTCTTTTTCATGACATGGCAAGAAAAAAGATTAACTATACTTTAAAAAGTTAGAATCTATTAAGAATAAAAAATTTTTTATTCTATTTCGAATTAAGTTTTCCTGTTAAGAAAATATTCAACATAACAAATTTAACTTAAAATGAATGAAAAACCTAATAATTTTGCACTTAAACACTGAATTGGAGGTTATGGATTTTTACAGGTACTTCACTTATAAAACAAAACGATGATTTCAACATTGGCCAATCCGCGAAGACGTGACAAAAGTCGTTGCCATTGTTGAAAGGATAATGGATGTCGAAAGTTGGATCGTTTAGAAGACACGGTCACATCTTCCACATTTTTCAGTCGAAATCTGAATGCAGACTTGTGTAAATAGGTCACACAGCGGAAAATGATGGAATTTCCAAACTTGGTGATTGCATCCTTCATCTTATTCAAATATTTTCCCAGCTTTACAGAACAGGAAATTGGCTAAATCTTACTCCTTTCTTCTGATTATTTAACACATTCGAAGCCATTGTCTTGAAATAAATAAGACTTTTTCTGAATTAAGTTGAAAAATAAATAATTCAATTATCAGTAAATCATTCTAAAGTTAACGGTGCAAAAATTCAAAAGTGAATTATATGAACTCTGGCAGTTTCAATCCTCCTGATGCTTGTCTTGATTACGGTCATTAGCAAAACTGACCGCATTTTGATGAACGAGATATCTCGTTATTAGAAGAAAAGGACTAGATCTGGATCTCGTCATCATAAAAAAATCGTCAGTATCTTGATGAAGAGATATCTTGTCATTAGAAAAATTGGTCAGAGCTTGATGGACGAGACATCTCGTCTAAATCACTTAGATGCTTAATTATAGACCTGAAGAATGTTTTAGGACAAAATTTTGGTTCAAAAATCCGAATTTCTTACTGTTTATCTTGGGATTACACGCAATTACGCGTCGACTGGAAGAATCCAAGAAATTCCTAATAGACATCTCGACATCGGCAGTTGTATGAATTGATCTGAGTTGCGTACTCGTTAACGAACTGTAATGTAATTGTAGACGCCTATAAAAAACAGGGCCCGCAAAAACCTTCGTAACTTACGAAACGATCCGACAGGAAAATTTAACGTAACCAGCTTGAGTTGTGGACGTACGAGCAAATTAACCTTCTGGAACATTATGAACAGTCGAGTCCCCACTGTTGTCAAGTTCGGCTCTGCGAGTTGGCATTTCAGTCACGTGGTTTTGAATGATTCGTTGAATTAGACGGGGGTTAATTTTTTTTAATGCCAGACCACAGACCTCTTCGGCACTACAGAGGGTGAACTGGCGGATTATTTGTGCGGAAATCATCATTGCTCCTAACAGGGACGATCATCAACATCCATGCGCTTAGAAACCGATTCGAACCCAAGACCTACTGGGTGGCAATCAAACTTAATGACCACTACACCAGTAAATACAAACAATGCATTCCCACATTCGATAGGGTCACCGTCGAATGTGGGAACGCATTATTTCGGGTCCAGTCTTGCAGGCGGCTCAGGTTCGATTCCTTCCTGGATGTATTACTGTTTTGTGACAAACTTTTCTTGCATGTGTATGTCTATTTACTTGACATTATCCATTATTATTTGTTCATTTACTGACTGCGCAGCTTGATCAAATATGGCCCCTAGTGCCATAAAAACCCACCCAGGCAACCCACAATTGACATTTCATTACGGATTCAGGTTCCGAGTTTATCGTTGCGTGCCAGAAGTGATAACAGTGATTACGAGTTGGCGAAACAAATAATCACCTTCACCTATGGCGATCACCATACATGATTTTGAAAATGGCAGCTCTTCCCTTGGAGAACTTACTACCTCTTTAGAGAAATGGACTCCTCCAACTTCCTCTGCCTTCTCACCAGTCATAGTATAGCGAAGGGGGAAATGCTCGGTTTGAGGCAACTTGCACACAAGCGAAAAGCTCCTTTCAATATTAATAATCGTATTGCGTGAATTTTTAATTTAGTCTATGTTCCTCCTCAAAATCTGGTTGGATCGCTTCAAGCGTTACCAGATTGTATACATCGACCATGAAATAGACTGAGCATGTGACCGCAGCTTCATGTTATTTCTCCCACTTGCTCGGTTTGAAGATCTGTCACGTGGTTGTGGGTAAAAGCATGAATCCTAAATTATTGATTGGCTAAAATGATTATCCACCGTGATCAAAAACCTAGTCTGCGCATCCATAACCAATCGGCTAAGTCGATTTGTGATTTACCTTTCAGAGATCTTACGACAGTGATTCCGCCCACATGATTCGTCTATTTCATTAGAAGGTCGATGGTTGTAAGGTGTTCTATAGGTGTCTTCACTAACTAATTGACTATATTACATGCTCGCTACTGGGTATGCAGCTTACCAAGCGCTTCAGTACAATACTTTCCTAATATAATCCCTAGGCCACTGAGTTGATATTATCACTCAGTACATTCACACACAGTTGAAAAAATGGTAGGTTGCGTCGAGGACAAAAACATTAGTTTTAAGGTGAATACTCTGGTACCATTGGTAACTAATGCAATTTCAGTTATTTGTCCACGGCACCTGCTGAAATTGCCAATTTCAGGTTATGTAGAAAGACATCATTACCAAGATTTAGAACTGGTCACAGGTTATGTACCAGAAAATAAGATTTACCTTGTCTGTCACAACCGTCAGGGTAACAGCATGACTAATTCTGATCATGTACTGCAGTGTTTCGGAGTGTCATGGAAGGAAATTCATGATTAGTAGACTTCTTTGGGACATTTTTCGCAAGGGGGACATCAGGGAACTGATCTAATTTTGATCCGTGACAAGAAAAAGAAAAGGACGAGATCCGTCGAATGCTATATATACAAACATGTAGAGGTAGTTAAGTCCACCAAAGACGATACATCCAGGTAATGGGAAAGCGGAGTAAAATAATTTGATCAGTCAATTTTGGTGACTACACAACACGAGAGAATGGTCTTACAGCTAGTTAACATTGGTCAACTATGCTGTGAGGTATGAGATCATACTTGACTTCTAGAACTGTATATCAGCACAACAGTGAAAAAGGCTGGTCCTAGTATTATGACAAGCGATTAAGTATATTTTATATATGTAAAGCAGAAAATCTATTTCCTAAAGCATCAAAACTCTGGAAGGCTGAGCTTTGGTGTCATGAAATTTGTACAGCTTATTCTGTCTGGAATTTCTAGGTCAACGTAAGTATTATCAGCTTGCTGCGTTGTTTCTCAGAATCATAGAAGTAAAATTTAGAGAAATTACGCAAGATACCAATTTTTAATAAATCTCGGATCAACATAAAACGTTTAAAGCTGTCACGAACCCAGTAGGGGAAGGAACACAAACACGTGAAGCAGGGCTCAAAAGGCTGTTCGGTGAGACAACGAAACTTCTGAGAAAATATGCACGACTTTTTATGAAGCAGTGAAGAAGTTTATATGAAGCAGCAAAACCCTCTCGGTTGGTTGGATTAGGTTTCATGGGGAAGTGTAACATTTGGATAAATCTAAACCTCTACGGCGAAGCCCGGTAGTATAGTTTTTTAAGTAAAATAATGCAAAAATGATGCGAGATACTTAGTGTTGCCCTTTGTAGATTTCGAAATTGGCACTTTTATTTTCTTTCTCTTTAGGAGCGGGAGTGAAAATTCTTTTTTGCTCGGCTTTCACAGAAACCTCTAATTGGCACCCTTCTAGAGTTGCCTAGGGCACTTCCTTATTTTAGATACTCCACTGCTTTCAGGTTTTCCGAAAACGCCATGTAAGCCTTTCGTTTGTCCTGAAAGAGCGGAGATTGGCTAACTGTCGCCCGAAAGGCAAAGAACTTGAACCGAACGAACTCTAAAGTAATTTCCCAATTGGCATAGTTTATGAGACGCCATTTTTTATTCATACCCGGACAATTTAACGCAGCGGATTCACCCTTCGAATTCGATTCTCCGCACGTCAGTGAAATGGAGGTACTTTATTCACCGCAAGCTCGTAATTCGATTAGCTAACCCTAGTTTTTGCTCTAATGTGATTGCAGCTCAAAACGCTAGAAATAAAATTGAACCAAGGTGTCCAGATTTATCTTCTTGGTTAGGAGAATTTATAAGTAGGTGGCTTTAATTAACGTCGCACTGAAGCAACACAACGGGCTATTGGTGACGGTCCGGGATCCATCCCGAAGGTAAAGACCGAGGACAACACCACGTTATTTTAAGCCACGGCCAGATGACGAGGTCAACACCTAAGCGGGCACTCCACTCTCAAATCTTCCACACCACGCCAGCGTGAGGACACGACAGATTTAACATTCACCAGAACCCACGTACACGACGGTCTTAGGTAGGATCGAGTTCCGAACTCGCTAAGCTACTCTTCCAACCGGGCTACCACGGCCCCCGAGAATTTCTAGACGAGAAAGCCATTGTTCTCTTACCTGTTTGTTTGGGGGTTCTATGGCGCTAGGGCCATATTTGGCCAAGCTGCGCCAAACACCAGACAGATAGCTTCGAGTAAAAATGTCTTGAAAGGGGAAAAAAGGAGACTGGGGAGTAAAATAATGGAATGTGAAAGCGGATAAAGATCGCTTGGATATCCCAGGAGTGCGACACCCGTTTTACAAGACAGTAAATCAAATGGGAAAAGAAAAGATCGCTTGGGTCTGTGAAGGCTATACCATAAAAAGGAGATGTGCCTTTGAGGGCTATTGCCCTACCTGAAAATATTCCAATCGCTATAATGCCACAAATAAGCCTTTTGTTTGCACATCTACATTTGATTATTTTTCAGACCCTTCTAAGTTTTTCTACTTCTGGGTTAAGGTGTACGTATACACTAGAAGATTTTATTTTTAATTTTGACTTTAAAAATCGAGTTTTTTCCACGTAATTGGCTTATGCTTACAAACATTTCAGTAAGACAAAACCAAATTAAGCTAATAACTAATTATCTAATTTAGATATAATCAGCTTATTAGTATGTTTTCGAACAGTGATATCTCAGATTCTAATTTGTTCAGAAAGACCATTCCTATTCAAAATTATTCTTAAAATTAATATCTTTTAACTAAAAACTGAGGTTAAGAACATCCACTATACTGTAGATTTTAATGATGCAAAAATAATTGCAATAGATAAATTCATTGTTGAATTATCATTGTTTGAAGAAAGCATCGTTCGTGTATACATATACATAGTGTATGTATATATATATACACAGTGTATACATACACCTTAATAAAACTTTATTTTATACAGATTAAAGGGTCTAACTTCAGCTTTATTTTTGCAAGATCCGGAATACTTAGGGGTCACCTCGGACCCTTTGCTCCCTCTGAATTCATTCCTGGGTTACAATTAAACGAAGTTTTTCGTACTGGACTATTTTCAAATTGCTCTATGTAGGAAGTGTCATTGTGAGAATCTTAGAGTAGTGTTTATGAATAAAATAATTACAAGGACGCTTTTAAAGCCCAATGTGCGCTTGTTAGAACACTGAAAGGGTAGGTAGTTGAATTTACGTCGTAGTGGAGCAACACAACGGGCTATTGGTGACTGTCCGGGATCAATACCGAAGGGAAAGATCTGGAGACAATACCTCTTAATTTTGAACCGCGGTCAGATGACGAGGTCAAAATCTGAGTTGGCACACCACTCTTAGAACTTCCAAACCACGACAACGTGAAGACATTTGAGGCTACGGTAGATTTAACGTGCACCCGTCTCCTATGGTCTTTGGTTGGATTGCGACGCGAACTCGCAACCCTTCGATTGCTAATCCACAACTCTAATAACTGGAGAGCACTTAAAGGGATTTTGAATATTATGAGTAGTTGAACGGATTTTAAGGTAGGTATGTAGGTAGGTATCTTAATTAACGTCGCACTGGAGCAACACAATGGGCTATTGGTGGTGGTCCGGAATCGAACCCAAAGGGAAAGATACGAGGACAACACCACGTAATTTTGAACCATGGTGGAAGTCGAGGTCATACCTCCTGAGCTGGCACCCCACTCTCCGAACTTCCACACCACGCCAACGTAAACTAATTTTAAGGTAAAAAATCATTCACAATATGCTTCCCAGATAAAATAAAAAAGTGCGAAAAAAATCTGCTTGTTTGTAAAACTTTCCATGGTAATTATGAGGCTTCTCGATATTGCGAGGTGACAGAATTTTAGGGGTAACAACCAACGGTTGTTTCTTGCCGTTTACCTCTTTTCACACTGTTTCTCTGCTCTCGTTTGTAATTTACATACATACATGACCCAGGCCACCCGATTCACGATAGAGCACTACAGGGGATGTTCGGAAAAGACGCATTACGAAAACAGTGGCCAGTAGGTTCTGACCCATCTTTAAAAAAACTGAAGGAAAACCTTAGTGCCAGAAAAGTATAGATCAGACCTCCACCTTAGAATAAGGTAGAGATCACCGACCACCACTGTTAAGTTTGAAATGCGGCGCTTATTTACAGGAAAACAGATTACATGATAGTACTTAGTTGATGGTGTCCACTAATTCTGAAGAAATATAACTATTTTAGTATTGTATAAAGAATCTTGATTTCTGCTACCCTTTTTTAGCCATTGGATTTTGTTTGTCGGTGATGGTTTAGTTATTTGGTTTTTGCTAGTTAATTGTCACTTAAATAGTTATTGATCTGCGTCGCCAAGCTATCCACGGGAACAGTATGTAGTACTTTTGAGTTTAAAGGGATGAATATAGTGCAGGAAAGGACCTTGAGGAGTCAGGAAAATTGTAAGATATCTATTAATAATTTGCGTGGTAACGTTGACGTATGGGATGTAAGTTTTGACTCGAAAGCTGTGGGGGCCTCGTTACAACAATGCTGCCAATCAGTTAAAATATTATTTTTAAGAATCTTACTGAGGAAAGAGTATGGTGCAAGAACTTCAGTCTCCTCACCACACAAAGCAGCTATCTTGTCGAAGTAGTTTGTAGTCTCGTTGCCAGTGATGCCTGAGTGAGCACTATCTTTTTGTAATTTGTATTTGTTTGGTTTATTTGTAATTTGTAATTGTTTTATCTCTGTAATTTGTATATGTTTGGTCTCTTTTTGTAATTTGTATCTGTTTGGTCTTTTTTGAAATTTGTATCTGTTTGGTCTCTTTTTGAATCTGTTTGGTCTCTTTTTGAATCTGGTTTCTTTGTAATTTGTATCTGTTTGGTCTCTGTATCTGTTTTGTTTCTTTGTAATTTGCATTTGTTTGGTCTCTTTTTGTATCTGTTTAGTTTCTTTGTAATTTGTATCTATTTGGTTTGTAATTTGTATCTGTTTGGTTTCTTTGTAAGTTGTATCTGTTTAGTTTCTTTGTAATTTGTATCTATTTAGTTTCTATTGTGCGTCTGTTCTTATTAAATGTTCCCTTGTTTGTATCGTGTTCGTATGCTCCGGTCATTGGAAAAAAAAACAAATATTTTGTCCTCTTGTTAAAATATTCAGTATATTATTCTGATAGGTCCTGTGAAAATGTTATGCGCGGATAAAGAGTAACAAAAATAAAAGTTCGAAGTCATGAAAAATTAATATTCCACTAGCAGGTGATCGAAACGCGTTCTGATTGCTTCTGTTCTCATCGAATTGAAGAACGCCAAGTAATTCTAAACTGTAATAAAATTAATTGGAGATATGTTTAAAGATAACAGGTTCTCCTTGAAGGTAATACAATATCAATACGTAAACGCATTCTCGATACAATGTGTGAAAAAGCAATTAAATGAATTATACTCTTCAATTGATTCATAAACGTAATTCAGCTGTTGCGTTTGCGAAATTTAAAACTTCCTTTGCTTAAAACCTGTTCCTTTAAGGGTCGCGGTAGCCCAGTTGGAAGAGCAACGGATTAGCAACAAGAGGGTTGCGAGTTCGAAACTTGGTCTAGCCAAAGACCATCGTGTACACGGGGGTTGGTACGCGTTAAATCTGCTGTGGCCGCAAACATCATCACGTTGGCGTGGTGTGGAAGTTTGGAGAGTGGGGTGTCAGCTCAGGTGTGACCTCATCAAATGACTGTGGTGTGACCTCATCATATGTCCTCGGATATATTCCCTTGGATTGATCTCGGACCATCACCAATAGCCCGTTGGGTTGCTCCAGTGCGACGTCAATGAACTAATTACTTACCTACCTTTTCTTTTATGGATATGTACATATCTAGATAGCTTTTTAATAAAGTTTAATCACACTTTCATTTATTTTTATGATATAGAAACATGTTACTTTTAGTATACTTTAGACCAAAGATGTAGGACATACTCCGACGCTTCATTTGATACGAAATTTTCCTTGTGTAGATTTGGACAGTGTCAACTTTCGTAGGGATTGTTTTAAAATGTGTATTCTACATATGAACACTCCAAACTTTACAAAGTGAAGGGTCATTGGTTGGGTCGAGTTTCAAACTCGCAACCCTCAGTTGCTATGTATGATGAGAGTTGATTGGAAAGCACCAATTAGATTACGTGAAATGTCACCAACGTGTTTCTTGTATACACATTCCGAACTTAACTTGGCTTGTTTTTGGAACACGATTTCAGCAATTCGCCTACAAAAAGAATGCCAAAGAATGAATTCCGAATTTAAACATGAGAGATGATTGGTCAACGCCAATTAAATTACACCAAACGTCGCCAAAATTTCTATAATCTGTATTTTAAGGTAACCTTGATATGTATGACGCGAGAACATTTGTACAGCGGAATTAAAATATTCGCATTCCGTCTGGTTTATTTGCACTGAAAATCTCTCACGCGAAGAACTTGGGACATTGATGTTACAAAATAAAATAGATAAAAAAATAGAAAAATCACATTTCCTCTGTCGGATACATGCATTTCTAGCCGTTTTATCCAGTGTATAATTTTCTTTAGTTATTTATATATATATTTTTCCAGCTTTTGTATGCCCATCACAGAACGACTTTTCATACAGTGCCAGACACAACATAATCACTTTTTCTCCTTTGTGGATCATTTACGTGTTCCACTTTGACAAAAGTAGATTTGCGTGTATCGGATGAATTTGAACAATCATCAAAATTTCCTGAGTATAGTTAGGGTTACATTGTGTGCAGGATGAGTCAGAACGTTCTCCTGGATTTTAGTGTGCAACTATATCGAACAAAAAAAGATTGGGCAACATCATTGTGCCAACTCCAAGGGACCTTTACCTCCAAATATTTTTATGCTGCCTTCCCCAAAAGTGGAGGATAAATATTACAAATATGGGTAGAGGAAAAAGTATTCTTGAAGTAAAATTAAAATTCAGAATATAACTTTTATAGTATTGAATTAACATTATAGATTTTTCTATCAATGCACAGCTTTTGTGTGATTACCAAATTGAGTTAAAGTAAATGGTTTGCTATGATTGTATTTTGATTACCTTTTCAAGCTATGTTCTTAAAAGGGCAAAAACATTTATGTGAATATTTTAAAATTAACCGAATTGTTCGAAATGAAATTTTTAAAATAATTCTGTGTGTGTGAATATTATTTTGAAAATTAACTAAAAAACCCCCTAAAATTAATTTAAAAATAATTCTAGATTTTCTCTCTCCGATGTAGTTTAATTGCATGTACATTAATTTCAGCATTTTTAATTCGCGTATTCTAAATTATCTATTAATTATTTTCTGTTGAGAATTGAAGAATAATTTCTAAGCCCATCTAGATTATTTTCACGGAACTTATCAGATTGAAACTCATAATTTTCAATAATAGTGCCCTCAAAAATGGGTTAAATCAGATTATCTTTCGTACAGTGACTCCCAAAATTAGGTATTCACCAAGAAATTGTTTTAAAAGCCCAAAACTCTGTAGTAAATAATAATTTGAACTTAATTTCTATAGGATGCTAAAATACACATTTTACCGGGGATGGCTTAAAAACTATTTCATATTTGCTACAATCTTCTTAATAATAGATTTGAAACTTTTTTCAATTTACAAAATTGTATTTAAAAATATTATAGTGAATATAGAGTTATTTTTATTCAAATATTTTCTAAAAATGCTGTACTTTACCTATAAAAATAAATTTTTAACTATAATTTTAGAGTTTTGGTATTTAAAAAAAGTTTTCTTAGTCTATACCACAATTTAATCTGCCTCATAAAAATGAAACACTTGTTTTCTCGGAAGATTCTATTTTCTCTGACTAGTATTGGGAAAGGTTAACAGGCTTTCATATTCCCTGATAATCAAAATTCTAATTTTTTAACATTTCTGTTACCCGTAGGAAACCAACAATTTTCCAAATTAATGAATTAATTAAATTAACCAGCTAAAGGTGAGACTTTGGGTTTACTTGTGCAAAGAAAGTTTTTGAGAACTACCTAAATTTTGGTTGCGAAATTTTGTTATAACAGTAATTCGAATCTGATCTGAATTGAGAAAAATATATGCTTTGGAACTCAATACACTTGCTCCGAGTTAGCAAAATGGAACTGCTTTAAATGGAAGATTGTTCGAAAATGATATTCCAATTCATATATTAGCCGTTAACACCCTTATAAATGTGCATATACGATAATTAAGAATTCGTAACATGAATTAATATGTGCATGTATGCTTCTAATTAATGATTTTTGGCCGTTGGAATATAATTAAAAGTATTCTCGAGAGTTTTTATCTTTTATTTTTGCATTTTGGCAGCTTCCATACCTGAATTCACATGCCAAACACGCCCACCTATTTTCTTACAAAAATAAAAAGAATATGCGCATTTTTGTAAAGCCCAAAATGGTAGCAAATTTAATTAAAGTGGCTAAACAACTCTTCAATTTCCCAGATCATTTACATTATGGATTTCGAGTTAAGTTGAATAGCTGCCAACGATAAGCAGGTGTAAAAGTGAATGTAATGATCTTAAAAAAAAAGTTATCTCCAGACTTATCAAAGCCAACGCCCCATTCTATTTCATTATTTTTTCGCTTCTCGCGGAAACAAGAGACTGATGTTTCATTTTCAGTCATAAGGCGCATTACCTTAACGCTAAGTTTAGCGACTGATTTAGAAAATTAACGTAATCAACACCGCACCAGTTAGCAAGTGCTGTTTGGCAAGTCAAAAATTAATTCCATTATTATGAACATCACACCTCGCAAACAATTCTTAGCTGTACGGTAACTATGCAAAACATTGTCTCGCAAATTCTGGCTACATTACATCTCTTACCAGGGCAGGGATGCACAGACCGGGCCCGTGGTCCTCATGCGGCCCTCTGATTCCTTGGCGGCCCGCATCAACATGTGTTATTTTAACTTTAACAAGTCACACGACGAGTAATGTAGGTTAATACTTCGTTGCTAGATGATGCATTAAAATGCGCAAGCCTCTGGGTCAACTTACTACACTGCTGGCCACCGTAAATGCAACACCCTGAAGGAAGCATGCAAATAATATGAAATTTACAACATGCATTAGCGGAGGTGAGATATGCAAATGATTAGAATTTCAGCGCAGACGCACATCACGCGCGCCTGTGGCGCCACTTCAAAGCGCTATTTAAGGCTTGGAGATTTCGACGATTTCAAGTACGGCAATTGTGTTTTTCTTGTGGTTTTTTCAAAAAAAACGATCAATTATGCCTCGTAGAAAACAGCGATCATCTTTTGATCAAGTATCCGAGTTCGACAGAGGAAGGATAGTGGCCTACCGAGATTGTGGATTATCTTTCAGGGAAATCGGTAGTCGTGTTGGACGAAACCAAACAACTGTAATGCGGATATGTGATCGTTGGATGCAGGAGGGTACGACGGACCGACGTGTTCGATCGCATCCACCTCAGTGCACCACTTCACGTGATGACAGGCATATTGTGCGTATGGCAGTGACGGATCGCTCAGCCACATCACGAACTATAGCACAGCACATTCAGTCTGTACCGCATCATCCAGTGTCTGCGCGTACCATTCGACGCCGTTTACAGCAGAGTGGTCTGTCCGCAAGACGTCCATTGCTTCGTCTACCCTTGACGCAGAACCACAGACGTTTCCGCCGCCAATGGTGCGATGAAAGAAGGATGTGGACGGCAGAATGGAATGAAATTGCCTTTAGTGACGAGTCACGCTTCTGTCTGCAACACCACGATGGTCGGATTCGAGTCTGGAGACACCGTGGAGAGAGGATGCTGAACAGCTGCGTTATGCACCGCCACACTGGTCCTGCACCGGGTATTATGGTATGGGGCGGTATTGGATATCACTCTCGCACTCCTCTAGTACGCATTGCCGGTACTTTAAACAGCCAGCGCTACATCTCCGAGGTGTTGGAGCCAGTTGTCCTTCCTTACCTTCAGGGCTTGCCCACAGCCATATTTCAACAGGATAATGCGCGACCACACGTGGCACGCATTGTCCAAGGGTTCTTCGTCAATCGCCAGATTGAATTGCTTCCCTGGTCAGCTCGCTCTCCGGATCTTTCGCCGATAGAAAACATGTGGTCCATGGTTGCTCAACGATTGACCCAGAATACATCCCCAGCTGCCACACCAGATCAACTTTGGCAACGTGTGGAAGCTGCTTGTACCCCAAGAACACATCCAAAGTCTCTTTGAATCAATGCCGAGGCGTGTGGCAGCGGTGATCTCCAACAATGGCGGCTACTCTGGCTACTGATTTTGGCAGGAACCACACTTCACAGAAGTCTATAAATTTAATCATTTGATACTTGGTCAACATGTTATTACATGTTACAACCCAAATTGCATGTTGCCAATATGGAATTTGGGTGGCCAGCAGTGTATACCTGTGAACAAACTATTTCAGTCATAGATATTAACGAAGCAAAAAGTTGGAACCGCTTTACTAATGAAAATTTAGAATCAATTTTAACTACAAAAATCGAACCAAATATTAAAACAATTGTTTAATCAATGCACTACGTATCAAAGGAAATTATTTACTTAATTTTTATTATTTTTCTTTTTTATAACGAAAATATAAGTAATAAATATCAATAAATATAAATGAAATAAATAATATATGATAGTCAACTTTCATGGTTTTTGGGCAGCCCTCCATAAGTCACAGTGAACCTATGTGTGGCCCTTGGTCTTAACATGTCTGCATTCCTGTATCAGGGCAAAGCTTTAAGGAAGATTGAAGTTATTAATACAATTATTTATAGCAAAATACCAATTATTTTATTGATTGTGTTATGATTATAGTATTTAAAAATGTACACAAGTTGTAGTTCTTAAAATTATTCGCGTCTGCTTCGATACTTCTTTCCTGAAACAACCAACAACAATCAGAACAGTGATTCTTGGTTCAATTATCCGCGAAATCGTAAAAATCTAGAACAAATATGAAAAAGTCGTATAGTTTTGCAAATCTCTTTTAGTATTTAAGCGTGCTAGTTGCATTCTAACTTTTTGTTTTCATTAATAAAGTATTAATAACAGTTGATTTCGGGCGGATTTAATAAGTACAAGTGTCATGTAATAATTTGTTGATTGATTTTGTGCTTTTGTGAAAATGTCAATGTCCTTTCTAATATCGTTTTCGATTGTATTATTTTGATTGTATAAACATTCTAAGAAATTTGCTTTAGACACATCTTCAGTAACCGTATGTATTCCTTGACATTCCACATTACCCGTCTACATGGAAGTTATGTGTCGAATTTCGTTCGAACTAGATTTTCTCCCATCTGCTTTTGGCAAGCAAGGAAACCTGTTAAAAGCTCGCAGAAGTTACCTAGAGCTATTCTGCATCAACAGTTTCATATTTTCCCGCAGAGGCCGAAACGCCGCTGTGGAATGTTCCGTTTGGATCATGATCTTTACGACTTCAATTCCTCTAATTTCTCCCCTTCAACCTAACATTTGCAAGTCTAATTGGATCGCGTTCTGATACCAGTAGGTTTGGGATAAGAGTTGACTGGACCACTAATTATATCACAGAATTTGTTAAATTTAATTATAAACTTTTACCTAACTTTTCCTGTTACCCCACCCTTAACGTTTTAATTTTAACTTGTGTTCCTTAAGAGCATCAGTGGCTCTCACCCGACCGTTCGTTCACCAAAGTTAAGCACATTCGGAGGTGACTACTTGAGTGCTGGCTCGTTCCGAGGATGCGACTAATAATTTTGGCTCCGCTGATTAATTAAGTTATTTAGCCCCTTCCACCTTTTATTTTAATTTTAAAATAATCTCTTTTACGAACTCTCATTTTTCTGATTTTTTTCCATTTTCGATGAGATGAGCTTCGCAGCTGGTTCTCCATAAGTGATATATCCAGTCCAGTTCTGTGTGGGAAGCTTTCCATGTATTGACTGGTCACGACTGCTGCCAAAAGATTTGCTGATCTGCAAATCTAATGGGAAAGTATCCGTAGAAGAAAGAATCAGAACGCATCAAAGAAACATAGAATTATTCTTTGGTGACCTCAACAAGCCTATGAACTCTTGACCATTTGAACATGAACAGTGCACCTAAAAACGTTAGGTGTTAAATTCAGACACTGGGAGGTCAGATGGTTAAAGGTGAAATGCAAAATGCCCCGGCATTTGAAATCTTAGCCACCATTATTTGAATACACTAGAATTCCGCAAGGTGCCTTCCGCATCAGGCTTGCAGGAAGGAACTAAAAAAGTTAAAACAGGGGTAAAGAATGGTTAGTCTGAAAAGTGTGTGTGTGTGGTTCATTTGTAATGTCTTTCTCTTAACGGTTAATGGGACGTTTGTAATGTCTTTGTGATTGTGTCTACGGATATTTTAATGATACTAAGAACAAAAACATTAACATTTATCGTTTTGTACTTGATTCTCTTTGTTCTTGAGTTGATATTCGCATTTCGTTTTCACAAAGGAATACCACCTGTTAGAATTGTATGAGGAGGTTCTCTAAGTGCATGATTTATTGGTCACTTTAAAAAAGAAGAAAGTTGATCTAATAAACTTTTTCTACTGGTTTATGTAAAAATATATTCCAAATCATCATGGAATCCAACAAGAGAAAATACGAATGTCATGAAAAAAAATGCATCGATGTTTTTAATCAAATCATTGACTAAATATTAAAATAAAAAACTAATTTTGATTTAAAGGTAATACAAATAACTGAAGGTGAGGCAACATAATGATATGCCACTTAACAAATTTTCAAGAGCTTTTTTTAAAGCTTTAAAAAAATTCCAATAATGATTTATCTATTCTTCAACAGATCACATTAGCTTAAACTTTCAAGAATTGAGCTCTCATTCAAACAATCTGATCGTCTAGAATATTTTTAATTTTTGTAATTAACCAATCAACAAAAATGCCAAAAGTTGTCAAGAGCCGAGTAATCGGAAGCAACACAAACACGTGAAGCCGACAAAGCTTAAGAAACTTTTCGACGACGCAACAAAACTGCTGAGGAAACCGAGGTGCGAATTGGTTTGTCTGGCAGAAAAACTCTCGGGTGAAGCCAGATAGTTAAGCTAGTGAATTTTATAAAATGAGAAAAATATAAAAATTATAAAATGCTTTGAAAAATTTGCAGATGTGGTAATTCTTTCACTCAGGATGCAGATTGAGGATTTTAACAAAAGAACTTATAACATGTGTACCCCAGAGGAAATTTACGGTTTCCACGCAATAACTCAGCACGGGCATGCAATAATGGTGTTTCTTTAAAAGCCTTCAAGAAGGAAAGTGAAACCTCATTGTTCGAAAGACAAGATAAAGCTGTAATAGAGAGGAATAAAAACGAGTAGTACTTAACCTTTGAAAGAATAAAAGTTGAATTGAAATAGAATAGATAATAGTCGTATAAAAGATTAGAATAAGACAAAGAGATTTAACATTTTAGTGTTTTGAATTGAGCACAGTTCTCTCTTATGTAAAAAGACTGCATTCTAAAAGTAACTTATACAGAAATTATTTGAAAATTAAATCTTATACACAATGTTGTACAATACTAAATAATATTTATTAATATAGAGTTTAATTTGTTCATTACTTCCAAACAAAATCATTCGTGAACATAATTGAAACTACATATAAAATCTTTATTCAAATATTATTTTATGATTGAAAAGAAAATTTAGTTTTATTCATAAAATCTTTTATATTTTTATTTTCATGTCTAAAATACCATTATGGTTACTATAATTTAGGTAGGTAATTGAATTTTAGTCGCAACGAGCAACCAAGGGGCTATTAGTGACGGCCCGGGATCAATCTCGATGGAAAAGATTCGAGGACACCTCGCAATTTTGAACCATCGTCAGATCACGAGTTCGATACTTGAGAATGTAACTTTAATTTGAAATTAGCTCTAGTCCAATGATTTTAGTTTTTTTTTAAGTTATGGTCTAGTCAAAATTTACTTCTTGTTCATTAGATTATTCATTCCATTTTTCATCCATTTTTTTTTAAATCACTACGTAACTTCAGTGTATTCAAATTCTATGACCATAGAGCCATAGACAATTCATAAAGACATTTCCAAATATAAGGATATTTCATTTTTATTTGCAATTGGATTTTGGCGCATAAAAATAGTAAAATTGAGAATGTCAAAAAGTAAATTTGGCTAATAAGCGACAAGAAAAATATTTTCAATCGATATTGAAGGGTTAAGGAACAGGTATAAATTTCACGCATGAACGTTAGATAAAGTACTTCTGTATTACTACTCTATTAATACACCTTGATTATTACACATGTTTATTGAAGGAAGGTAGGTAGTAGAATTAACATAGTACTGGAGACAATTAATAGAGCACATAGTACAACGGACTATTGGTGACGGCCCCTATCTATCCCGAAGGGAAATATCCGAGAACAACACCTCGTAATTTTGAGCTACTGTTAGATGACGAGGTCAACACCTGAGAGTCTCCAAAAGGTGGGTAGATATTTAATTAACGTCGCACTGGAGCGACACAACGGACTATTGGCGACGGTCCGGGATCATCCTCCGAATTGAAAGATCCGAGGACAACACCACGTAATTTTGAACCGCGGTCAGAAGACGAAGTCAACACTTGAGCTGGCACCCCACACTTTAAACTTCCACACCACGCCAGCGTGAGGACAATTGAGGCCACGACAGATTTAACGTGTACCAGCCCCCTTTGTACACGACGGTCTTTGGTTGGATTCGAACTCGCAACCCTAGTTGCTTGTTCGTTACTCTTCCAACCGAAACGGCCCACGTCTCGAAAAGGAAATCCAAACGTTATACGGGTGAATTCCATTGGTATTGCTCTGCTAGTAAACATACCTCGCACAAAACAAGACGACGTTTGAACATAAGTTAGAATTTGAGAGGAATAACTACTTGGATTAAGAGGAAGCGGTTTGTTAAGTCGCTATGTTAAAAGATAGCGGTGCCAAGTTCTACCAAATCCCAAACATAATTTGATGTTTGGGACCCGGTCTCCTCCCAACGAAACGTGATGGATAAATCTGACAAATATACCGACAATATTGGCAACGGTTCAGAAACAAGAGTTCTGAAGACACGCACGCGGGGTTTTACTTGCATCCCCCAGGGGCACACCCAGGATATCAATCTGGGTCCTATCAGGGACTACATTTTTTATCGTAAGTTTTTTACTTAAAGGATGATTTTAAAATTTTAGAATTTATTTGAAAAATAGACTCATTTTAGAGTGTTTACCTAGAGACTAGTTTTATAGTGTGTGATCTAGAGATTAGTTTTAGAATGTGTGTTACTTAGAGATTAGTTTTAGAGTGTGTGTTACTTAGAGATTAGTTTTAGAATGTGTGTTACTTAGAGATTAGTTTTAGAATGTGTGTTACTTAGAGATTAGTTTTAGAATGTGTGTTACTTAGAGATTAGTTTTAGAATGTGTGTTACTTAGAGATTAGTTTTAGAATGTGTGTTACTTAGAGATTAGTTTTAGAGTTTGTGACCAGGAGATTAACTTTAGACTGGGTGACCAGGAGAGACTAGTTTGAGTGTATGACCATGAGACTAGTATTAGAATGTGTGTTACTTAGAGACTAGTTTTATAGTGTGTGATCTAGAGATTAGTTTTAGAATGTGTGTTACTTAGAGATTAGTTTTAGAATGTGTGTTACTTAGAGATTAGTTTTAGAATGTGTGTTACTTAGAGATTAGTTTTAGAGTTTGTGACCAGGAGATTAACTTTAGACTGGGTGACCAGGAGAGACTAGTTTGAGTGTATGACCATGAGACTAGTATTAGAATGTGTGTTACTTAGAGACTAGTTTTATAGTATGTGATCTAGAGATTAGTTTTAGAGTTTGTGACAAGGAGATTAACTTTAGACTGGGTAACCAGGAGAGACTAGTATGAGAATGTGTGTTACTTAGAGACTAGTTTTAGAGTGAGTGACCAGGAAACTAGTTTTAGAGTTTGTGACCAGGAGATTAACTTTAGACTGGGTGACCAGGAGAGACTAGTTTGAGTGTATGACCAGGAGACTAGTATGAGAATGTGTGTTACTTAGAGACTAGTTTTAGAGTGTGTGACCAGGAGACTAGTATTAGTGTGTTATTACAGGAGACAAGTTTCAGAGTATATTACAGGCCGCGTAGCCCGGTTGGAAGAGTATCGGAACAGCAATCGGAGGGTTGCAAGTTCGAATCCAGCCAAAGACTGTCGTGTAAAAAGGGGGCTGGTGCACGTTATATCCGTCGTGGTCTCAAATGTCCTCACGTTGGCGTGGTGAGGAAGTTTGGAGAGTGGGGTGCCAGCTCAGGTGTGACCTCGTCATCTGACCGTGGTTCAAAATTACGTGGTGTTGTCCTCGGATCTTTGGGATTGATCCCGGACCGTCACCAATAGCCCGTTGTGTAGCTCCAGTGTGACGTTAATTAAAATACTTAACTACCTACCTCAAAGTATATTGCCTAGAGACTAGTTTTGAGGAGTGTGTGTTACCCAGAAACTAGTTTTAGAGTATGCTACCTAGAGACTAGTTTTTAGTGTGTGGTTACCAAGTGACTAGTTTTAGAGTGTTTCTTCAAGAGACTGGTTTTAGAGTGTCGCCTAGAGAACGCGTTTTGGAGTGTGTTGTCTAGTGACTAATTTTAGTGTAGCCTAGGGACTATTTTTAGAGTGTGTATTACCAAGTGACTAGTTTTAGAGTGTTTCTTCAAGAGACTGGTTTTAGAGTGTCGCCTAGAGAACGCGTTTTGGAGTGTGTTGTCTAGTGACTAATTTTAGTGTAGCCTAGGGACTATTTTTAGAGTGTGTATTACCAAGTGACTAGTTTTAGAGTGTTTCTTCAAGAGACTGGTTTTAGAGTGTCGCCTAGAGAACGCGTTTTGGAGTGTGTTGTCTAGTGACTAATTTTAGTGTAGCCTAGGGACTATTTTTAGAGTGTGTATTACCAAGTGACTAGTTTTAGAGTGTTTCTTCAAGAGACTGGTTTTAGAGTGTCTCCTAGAGAACGCGTTTTGGAGTGTGTTGTCTAGTGACTAATTTTAGTGTAGCCTAGGGACTATTTTTAGAGTGTGTATTACCAAGTGACTAGTTTTAGAGTGTTTCTTCAAGAGACTGGTTTTAGAGTGTCGCCTAGAGAACGCGTTTTGGAGTGTGTTGTCTAGTGACTAATTTTAGTGTAGCCTAGGGACTATTTTTAGAGTGTGTATTACCAAGTGACTAGTTTTAGAGTGTTTCTTCAAGAGACTGGTTTTAGAGTGTCGCCTAGAGAACGCGTTTTGGAGTGTGTTGTCTAGTGACTAATTTTAGTGTAGCCTAGGGACTATTTTTAGAGTGTGTATTACCAAGTGACTAGTTTTAGAGTGTTTCTTCAAGAGACTGGTTTTAGAGTGTCTCCTAGAGAACGCGTTTTGGAGTGTGTTGTCTAGTGACTAATTTTAGTGTAGCCTAGGGACTATTTTTAGAGTGTGTATTACCAAGTGACTAGTTTTAGAGTGTTTCTTCAAGAGACTGGTTTTAGAGTGTCGCCTAGAGAACGCGTTTTGGAGTGTGTTGTCTAGTGACTAATTTTAGTGTAGCCTAGGGACTATTTTTAGAGTGTGTATTACCAAGTGACTAGTTTTAGAGTGTTTCTTCAAGAGACTGGTTTTAGAGTGTCGCCTAGAGAACGCGTTTTGGAGTGTGTTGTCTAGTGACTAATTTTAGTGTAGCCTAGGGACTATTTTTAGAGTGTGTATTACCAAGTGACTAGTTTTAGAGTGTTTCTTCAAGAGACTGGTTTTAGAGTGTCGCCTAGAGAACGCGTTTTGGAGTGTGTTGTCTAGTGACTAATTTTAGTGTAGCCTAGGGACTATTTTTAGAGTGTGTATTACCAAGTGACTAGTTTTAGAGTGTTTCTTCAAGAGACTGGTTTTAGAGTGTCGCCTAGAGAACGCGTTTTGGAGTGTGTTGTCTAGTGACTAATTTTAGTGTAGCCTAGGGACTATTTTTAGAGTGTGTATTACCAAGTGACTAGTTTTAGAGTGTTTCTTCAAGAGACTGGTTTTAGAGTGTCGCCTAGAGAACGCGTTTTGGAGTGTGTTGTCTAGTGACTAATTTTAGTGTAGCCTAGGGACTATTTTTAGAGTGTGTATTACCAAGAGACTAGTTTTAGAGTGTGTATTACCAAGAGACTAGTTTCAGAGTGTGTTGTTTAGTTTTAGAGTGTATATTACCAAGATACTAGTTTTAGAGTGTGTTGTCTTGTTTTAGAGTGTGTATAACCAAGAGACTAGTTTTAGAGCGTGTTGTCAAGTGACTAGTTTTAGAGTGCGTCGCCTAGAGACTAGTTTTAAAGTGTGTTGTCTAGTGACTACTTTTAGAGTGTTTTGTCTAGTTTTAGAGTGTGTATTACCAAGAGACTAGTTTTAGAGTGTGTATTACCAAGAGATTAGTTTTAGAGTGTGTATTACCAAGAGACTAGTTTCAGAGTGTGTTGTTTAGTTTTAGAGTGTATATTACCAAGATACTAGTTTTAGAGTGTGTTGTCTTGTTTTAGAGTGTGTATAACCAAGAGACTAGTTTTAGAGCGTGTTGTCAAGTGACTAGTTTTAGAGTGCGTCGCCTAGAGACTAGTTTTAAAGTGTGTTGTCTAGTGACTACTTTTAGAGTGTTTTGTCTAGTTTTAGAGTATGTATTACCAATAAACTAGTTTTAGAGTGTGTTGTCTAGAGACACGTTTTAGAGAGTGTTGTCTAGTGACTAGTTTTGGAGTATGTTACCAAAAGACTAGTTTTAGAATGTACTATCTAGTGACTAGTTTTATAGTGTGTTGCCTGGAGACTAGTTTTGGTGTGTGTTAGAGACAAGTTTCGAAGTGACTCTCCCAAGATGAATAAAAGCTGCACTGAAGGGAAAAGGCGCCAACGTTTCAATGAAATATTAAATTTTTCATTATTGCATCCAACTCCAGTGTGTGAAAAAAGAAACATTTTATAAATGGGCCAAAGTTAATGAATTAATAGCAGTTGACTTCAAGAAAGAATACAAAAACACCTAATAAAAGCCACTATTATTAAAGAAGCAATCACTGAATTAAATAAGGATATTCTTCGCATTTTGAACTATCTGGGAGGGGCTTAAGCCCTTCCGTAGGTACGCCCCTGCACCCACCATCAATAGTTTTCCCTAGTTGGCCCCACTGCCTTAAAAGAGTTACTTTTAAAAACAATATAGAAATTCTTATCAATCTCGCCAAAAGAACGATAAACGATATAAATGGCACTGCCGCGTGACCCGTAGCTCCAGGCGATGTGCCAAACCATACAACCTGTCATTTATTAAAGAAACCTGAAGATATTATTCCGTTACGCTGGCTACGCGATGGATAATTGGGCGCACTCGCAACTTCTGGGATATTTCGAGCGAGGGAGGTATTTCTCCTCGGGGCCAACCAACCTGTTACGGCTCTCGTATCGGTACTTGGAAATTTGCATTTCAAACTTTCAGCTCCCAGAGAATGCGATTTATCGCTCTTGTTTTGTCCTTGAATTATTTTAATGAATTTTATTTTCGAGGTGGTTGAACTTGAGCTTGGGGGCTTATTGGACAATAATAAAGATCAGTGGCTGCTAGACATATGATTGGTTTGTTTTCTCTGTCCTTTTTTGTTCCATTCACGATGGCTAATTTGGCCGACTTTTCAGGTAAGATACCCCTTCACTTAACAATGGCGCCAACATGGAGAAATGTTTTGGGCTGGTGGATTGAGTTTTTATAGCGCAAGGGCTATATTTGGCCATGTGAGCCAAAAACAAGACATGCAACTTCAAATGATGGATATAACACACTTCACACAGAAGGAAAGTTTTACAAACACAGAAGATAGAAATACACCCAGGTAGGAATCAAACCTGCGCCGCCTACAACTCACATGTTTATAGCTCAGTGGGCATACGCACTGAGCTACGACGGCCCCGAAATTATTTGAGGGAGGGCAACTATACAGTTTTAAATAGTTTGAAATAGATATATTTTCGTGTGAGAACACACATATATGCACAAAGCCAAATCTCGAAACACTTTCGTTTAATATATTCCATTTATATTCGCTTTTGATTCTCGCGACTCAATGTCATTGTATTCATCTATCAGAAGCCTGTGAATTTACCTCTAAATTTGCTGTTTGTGCACCTTCCCACACGCTCTTGCTGGTCGCACATACTTTTCTCGCTCCTCTGATTTTAACCTCCACGCTGTTCGGACGTCTCAGCCCTGGGTCCATTCGCAAATCGAGTTCAGAATGTCGATATATTATGCCTCAATAAATACGTTTTTTAAATTCTTTACCATAAGGTCCATGACTGTTAAGCTTTCTACGACATAACTTCAAAATCCCACTTCTGGTAGACACAGAACCCAACATAAAAATATTGTGGATAAGGGATTCAGGTCACTTTGTCCACCATATAAGTTATAAGTGACCCTATAAGTAAGTTCAGGATCCTATAAGTCCGCTTTGTCACGTAATACTTGGCATGACAAAGTTTATTCTGTATTTATTTCTATCAAATTTTCTTTTTGCCGAATTCGATTCCAAAACTCTTTCGCAATTTATATACACTACTGGCCATTAAAATTGCTACACCAGGAAGGAATGCAAATAACAGAATGATATTTATCGGACACATACGTTATAGTGGGAAGAACAAATGATTAAATTTTCAGGAAATTTGGAGGTATAGATCCTGAGAAATCAGTAGCCAGAGCAGCCACCTCTGGCAGCAATAACAGCACTTATCCACCTGGGCATGGAGTCAAACAGAGATTGTATGGCATGTACGAGTACTGCAGTCCATGCAGCTTCAACACTATGTCACAGTTCATCGACTGTAGTGAATGGCGAGTGGTGACGTGCCAGTCGCTCGGCAACCATTGGCCACACGTTTTCAATTGGCGAGAGATCATGAGAAAGTGCTGGAAAAGGCAACAGTCAAACATGTTCTGTATCAAGGAAGGTCAGGACAGTACGGGCAACATGCGGTCGTGCATTGTCCTGCTGAAACCTAGCGTTACGGAGGCCTCGAAGATAGGGCAGAGCCACGGGCCTTAACACATCAGAAATGTAACAGCTGCTGTTCAAAGTGCCGGCAATTCGAACCAGAGGCGATCGAGACCTGTATCCAATGGCACCCCATACCATCACTCCAGGTGATGGGCCAGTATGACGATGTCGAATGCAAGCTGGCAATGAGCGTTCTCCACGATGCCGTCAAACACGGATGCGGCCATCATGATGCTGTATACAGAACCCGGATTCGTCTGAAAAGACGACGTGACGCCATTCCTGCGTCCAGGTTCGTCGTTGATCACACCATTGGAGGCGCTTCTGTCTGTGATGCAGCGGCAAGGGTATCCGAAGCCATGGTCGCCGTGCTGACAGTCCATGCTGCTGCAAACGTCGTCGAACTGTTCGAGCAGACACTTGTTGTCTTGCAAACGACTCCTTTCTCGACTCAGGGCTCGTGACGTGACTGTACGATCCCTTGTGGCCATGCGGATAACAGTCTGTCTTCCCAGCTGTTAGTGATGGGGAGCCGCTGAGATCCTGCACGACGTTCCGTATGACTGTCCTGAACCCATTGATTCCATATTCTGCTGACAGACATGGGATCTCGACCAACGCGAGCAGCAATACTGCGTTACGATAAACCGCAATCCCGGTAGTCTACAATCCTTCCTCTATCAAAGTCAGACACGTGCTGGTAGGCATTTCTCCTTACACGAGGCATTGCAATAACTTTCTTACCCGAGAACAACGTTCAAATACAATTCCAGTATTAGAAACCTGCTACCAAATCTCTTCTTTTATAGCATTGTAGGTGTCGCTACCACAGCCTGCTTTGCATGAATCATTTGCATATCACAGCATGTTCTATCTGTCATGCAAATTTCACGTGTATGGCGTGCCGCCTTCCTGGTGTAGCAATTTTAATGGCCAGTATTGTATATATAAATGGATGTGTCTGTATATATATTCTCTATACAAATCTACACCGTTTGACCAATCCACACCAAATTTGGTACATTTATATTTTGGAACCCTGCAAATTTCACGTGTATGGCGTGCCGCCTTCCTGGTGTAGCAATTTTAATGGCCAGTATTGTATATATAAATGGATGTGTCTGTATATATGTTCTCTATACAAATCTACACCGTTTGACCAATCCACACCAAATTTGGTACATTTATACTTTGGAACCCTGCAGGTAACGTAGGCTGCATATTAACCACCGTTATCTCTAACCTAGGTGTGTAGAGGGGGCTAAAAACAATTAGAAATTGCCATAGTAATAACATTGAGCATAAAAGGATTGCGGTACGCAGCTCAGTTTGTTTTACCAGTATTGATCGAAAATCAAATTTTCCAATAAAATATTTTCAGAATGTATTCTGAAAGTCGAAATTCGACACGCTTGCTCATATCTTTCGTTTTTCAGAATTCTACATTTTTCAATGACCATATTTTCATTTCTGTTCGTATTTATGTGTTTCAGTACTTACTATATTACAGATATATTTTTTAGGAGTTAAATTTTAATGAATTGTTTTATTTTATGCAAAATATCACTAGACGTTTACATTTGTTTTTCATGTTTCATGAGCACTATTGAAAGTTGTACTCCATAGTCAAATAACTACATCTGTCATTCCAAATAGCTACGTGGTTTTCATATAGAAACTGAATCTCAATTGAAGAAAGTACCATAAGGATTCGATTTAAAACTGAATTTCTGTTGGAGTAAAGCGAATTTTAAATAAGACTGCTGACCTTGGAATATTACAGTAAGGAAGTATTTAAACTAGGACTGTTGAAAAATAGAAATTCTTTTGTCTTTGTGACAGATGGTCGAGGTTGCTCACTTGAAGTTGAAACTATTCGTATACAACTAAGGTACCTGTGAAACATTCGTCGAATGCAGTGATTTTGTAAAAATTGTAATCTCTCGATTGAGTTTGGTTGTTCTACACTGATGACATTTATTTTTTAAAACAAGCTCCGTTATTTCACCTGCCGCTGAATAGAATTTTCAAGAAAAAATGTGTTTGCTTCAAAATAAATTAACTACGAATGCCATAACAATTTAATTTGCCATCCTCTCACAATGATGAAATTCGAAAACATCAAATCCGTGGTGCAAGAGTGCCATAAATAATAAATATTGATAGAAAAACTGAGTGCAAGACTACGTTGGAAGTTCGCCATTTTTACTGAAAACGAACTTCATTCAGGGGCATTCGTAATCAGTCCAAAACTCAAAATCGACTTCTGTAGTACATCTTAGAAAAAACTTTTGTAGTTTGTTTTGTAGGAAGAGTGGGATGGAATATGAAATGGATTATATGGATGGATGCATCATGTATCCATTTTTGCGTCCGAAGTAAAATTGTAGAACCTATGAAAAAGTTAAAACGATTTTATAAAAAATATTTTCTGTACACTTAAATGATGCTTGCATTTTTCTATGAAGTAGAAACATTTAACCAATTCAACCTGAGCAACGCCGGGTAATTCTGCTAGTTCTAAATAAATGGCTTTTTAAACAATTCAAAGCGAAAAGCAGCGCGAGTTACTAGAAAGTTTCAATCTATTCTACTACTTAATTTCCATAGTAACTGCGATGCCACCCGAACTAACTTCGGCTCTAATCTATAAGGTACGAGAGAGATTATCGTTTCTTACGTCCGTGCTCTGCTGTAAATGTTGGGGCTGCGGTAGCCCAGTTGGAAGAGCAACGGATTGGCAATCGGAGGGTTGCGAGCCAGCCATCGTGTATTGGGGGCTGATGCACGTTAAATATGCCGTGGCCTCAAACGTCCTCACGTTGACGTGGTGTGAAAGTTTGGAGAATGGGGTGCCAGCTCAGGTGTTGTTCTCGTCATCCGACCTTGGTTCAAAATTACGAGGCTTTGTCCTTGGTAGGTAGGTGTTTTAATTAACGTCGCACTGGAGCAACACAACAGGCTATTGGCGATGATCCGGGATCAAACCCGAAGGGAAAGATCCGCGGACAACACCAAATAATTTTGAACCAGCGTTGTCCTTGAATCTTTCCCTTCGGGATTGATCGGGCTCCAGTGCGACGTTACTTAATTACCTACCTGTTGCGGATGTTTTATGTGTTGCTGTGGATGTTTTACCCACGTAATTTATTTTTTGTGCTCTTGGTTAATTGTTAAAAACTAGCAGATATTTTATTTTAAAGCAGTTCATCTGACATTAGAGTTATTCTGATTCTAGTTTTCAATGCAGTTCATTCATGATCATGAAGAAAACACAAAACAAGAAAGCTTCAAAGTGAAAAGATATATAAAATGTAATTCATTACATTTTTACTAAATATGCTCATTACATTCACCATAATAATTGTTTTTATATTGCAAACTCTTCGCCAACTTTTTCAACCAAGAGCTATCACTGATACAGAAAATTATATTTCGATGAATGAAAATACATAGGATAGCGAAGAAACGCTACACAATGTCGTCTTATAAATAGATTTAAATGGATGGGATTGTTGGTTTTATGGCGATAGGACCAGAAACAGACAGGTTGCGCCAAACACAAGATTATGTTAAACTGGAAAGTAGCGTACTGCTAAAGGTCAGAAATCAAATTGAGCACCTACTAAATTTTGGTGAAGCGATCACTCCACTGGTAGGCTTGCTAGCTAACAAAGTTAACCAGTCTTCAACAATTACATTTCAAAGTAACCCTACTATGTATAATGCGAGAGCATTTGAGTAGTGGAAGTAAAATTTTCGCTTTCCATCTGGTTTCTTTGTGTGCAATGAAAATCCCTCTTATGCCGAAGATGAAGAGTTATGGCAATTTTAAATTTGCGACGGAATTGGACGGATGTTTTAAATGAAAGATAATGTTGAAAGAGTATGTAATCACAACCTCCCCAAACAAGTAAGAAAAAGCTGAGAGGTAATGTGTTAGAAAGCAAACGTTCGCCAGCAATTATTTCACATGTCTTCAAATTTGCTGTCCCATTCATCACATAGTTCAGAACACATGCCATTGGACAGGAAAGCAGGGAGCAATACGGTTGCCAATGAAAACAGAATCCATCCAACTTGTCTGGCTCTGTCTCCTGACGCGCAGCTCTAAGTCAGCGAGGATGTTTTAGAAGTGTCGGCTTTCAAGAATTCATCAGAAAACAAGTCGCATTGTATTGCTAGAGATTAACTTGGTTGAAAAGCTATTTCACGTCACTCTCTGAAGTTCTGGGATTCGCGACGTGCGCGATGCGTGTTAAGAGCATCTACCTATCATTTGATACCTGTGAGGAGACGGCTGAATATATACACTCTACCTAAGCGGGTCGGAAGGATCTCTAAATCAGATAGCTAGCTGTTTATTCCTTTCTGCTAAGATAGAGAAAACATCCAGATCGTTAGTCCATCAATATGTACTTAGAAAAGTTTTTAACCGGTCGTTTCTTAAAATTTTTACAAATGTTTTATTTGAAAGTCTTTATTTTTCATTCCATTATTAACTTTTTAATTGTTGATTGTCATTATAGTGTAATAAAAGTTTTTAATTTTTATTTTTATTTTATAAAATAAATATTTTTGAAAAATAAAATAAATAATCGAAAATAATCTTGTAAATCTGAAAGGCTTCAAGCATATCAACCCTCAAATTTGTAGAAGGATTTTCAGTGCAAACAAACCATACGGAATGCGAAGACTACTCTACTACCCAAATAACTCTCCCGTGATGCATATCAGGGTTACCTTAAAATGGAGTTTAACGCCATTTGGCGTTTAATTCAATTGGCATTGATCAACCAACTGTCTTTTATCAATTCGGAATTTTCATTGGCGAAGTGTTGGAATCGTATTCGAGAAACAAGCCAAGTGACGTCACGTTCGGAATACGTACACAGAACTCGTTACACAACAGAAACTACCGCCATCTACGCATTTAATTTCACAGAAATAACTTCTCATTCCGGCCCACGAGGAATTTTCATCATGGAATGTTTCCATTGGGAGATCTAGTACCGGGCCTGAGGGGTTCTGGAAATGCGAAAAGTTTTTGAATTGTGATATCAAGATTCAAAATTGAAATGTTCTTTGATGTGTGAACAGGAAAGTGAAGAGATGCGAGAAAACTATCCCGAAATCAATTTAGCAAAAACCAGGGTAAATCCAGACCTCAAGAATATTTAAAATGGAAACGTCCGAAAAACTCATTGGATTTGTGGTTGTAATGTAACCAAATTGTTTGTTTTGCACTCTACCTTAAAATGTATTTCATATCTTACTTTTCAATTGATGAATTTTTAAATGCATTTAGGGGGAATATGAAAATTATTTCACCTTGTGGACTGTTTAGAGATGATTGTAGCAAATGAGAGTTTCTGGAGTGAAAACCCATATGTTGATAAAAAACGATTTTGCTTTGTTTTCTGGAATTTAAGGAAGATCAATCTTTTCCTCATTGCTACGTATTTTGTAGTTATAAAAGCATTTTGTTTCGAATGTACATACACAGGTCAAACTTTAAATTCATATTTTCATAACCTGCACCCATTTTATAAGACTTTTCTGTCAAGCATAGGTGGTTACGTATTTCCTGTACGTATTCCGAATGTGACGTCATTTAGCTTATTTTTCGAATGCGATTTAGCAAGTCACCAAAATTTTAAATTGATATATAGTAGTTGATTAGTTAACGCCAAATGTCGCAAAAGGGGCGATAAACTACATTTAAAGAAAACCCTGATATGTGTCATGCGAGAGCATTTAGGTAGCGGAAATAAAATAACTTTACTTCTGGTTTGTTTATTTACGCTGAAAATTCCTCTTATAAATGGAAGAATGATTATCTCAGCTAATCAAAGGAAAAAACTTCGACAGAATTCCGTCAAAAAATTCCGTCTTTTTATCAGTACCATAATGGTAACCCCTTCTCAGTCCCTCTAAAAAAGTCGAAGTACACAGGTTCGTAATAACTAAATCGCAAACTTAATTAAGTGTCGCTTTTTATTATTTATCTAAACATAGCTATTTTATACATCAACCAACGATGAAATAGACGGAGCATGTGTGTGCAGTTTCGTGTTATTTCTTCCGATCGTTAGGTTTGAAGGTCACGTGGAATTGGAAGAAAGCACGATTCCTAATGTCGGACTAATTTGACGAGCGTAATGATAAACACGAGTGGATAGATAGTTTGGCAGAAATAAAATACAAAATTTCCGCCAAGATCTCTAGTGCAAAATTGAACGTTTTTTTTTCTTTATATCATCTGTCCCAAACATTCGGAAATTATGTTTAGCAAAGAAAAAAAGTTCAAAACAAGTAAAGTATTAGAATTTAAATTCTGTAAAAATTGCTTTTCCCAGTTGTACTAGTAAAACAATCTGAGTAATCGCAATACTTAATTTATATATCTCAACTCCAACACTACGAAATTAAGGTTGATTTAAGTAAGTGTTCCGTAATGACGGTAGGTGGCGCTCTTGGGCTAATCAGTTGAACTGTAAGAATTGTAGCGTAATGACGTTAAAAATCTTGGCAGCGAAATGAAGCGGAATTGTATTGTAATTTTAGATGTCACCTTATCCCGTTGGATTCATTGCACCTTTTGTTTTGAGAATAAAATTCTTGTTGCAAGAGTCATGGGAACTGGGCATTGATTGGGACACAGTTTTGCCCATAGATTTAAGTGAAAATTTTAAATTATGGTATTTTGAAATTGAAGTGATATTGAATTTGTGTATTCCTGGGAAAATTTTTTTGAATGATGAATGTAAATTTTGCTAGATTAGAACTTTATTTCTTTTGTGATGCCAGTCTCAAGGGATATGGAGCTGTTGCGTATTTTCGGGATCCTGATTTCCCGTCTTTTGTGCTTTCAAAAAGCCGAGTGTCCCCACTTAAGAAATTAACTTTGCCTCGTTTAGAACTCATGGGACTGTTATTGCCGCAAGAATTGTTAACTATTTGAAGAAATTATTTGGCATCAGTGAAGATAATCTATTTTGTTTTAGTGTCTCATATCGTACTTCACTGGATAAAAGGTTCAGCTAACAATTGGAAACATTTTGTTGCAAATCGTGTACGTGAAATTCAAAATCTTATTTCATCTACGAAATGGAAATACTGTAAAGGAACTGAAAATCCTGCCGAAAGTCTCAAGTGGATCCATGGCATTTGATCTCGTAATGAATGAAATTTGGTTCCATGGTCTAGTGTGGTTGAAAGAAGGAAATCTACCAACGTCTCAATTTGATCCTTTGATAAATCCTAAGTAGAAATAGTATTTTAAGAACAGCGTCGAGCTATTATATGTTCTATTGTTAGCAGAGTCCGAATTTGAACTGATCTTCAAGTTTTCTTCCTGGACCATATTGAAACGCGTAACTGCGTGGTGTTTGAGGTTCTACAATAATGCTAAACCAACATCTTCAAAATTTAGGGATTTTTAACTATTCAAGAACTTGAAAATGCAACCATTTTGATTTTGAAATTTATACAGCAACTTGAATTTAGAGAAGAAATTATCTTTTGAAAGCTGGGAGAATTTAACTCTCAATAGTAAAGTTTTGACATTGAATCCATTTCTTGACAAAGAGGAAATCTTCAGAGTTGGTGGAAAGCTTAGAAATTTAAACAAGGAGCATCAAATTCTTCCTAAGAAACACCATGTTAGATTTGATAATCAAACATTTTCACGAAGTGAACCTCCATGGTGGTCCTACGTTAACAATGTCAACTCTCCGACAAAGGTTTTGGTTCATTAACTGCCGAGAAGTTGTTAGAAAAGTAATTTGGAAATGTATGAAGTGTTTTAGAAATCGAACAGCTACTGCCACTCAGATAATGTCAGACTTCCCAATTGCTCGTGTTGTGCCAGATAAAGTATTTTCCAAAATTGGACTGGATTTTGCAGGATCCTTCCTGATTAAGACTCGAAAGGGAAGAGGTGTGAAACCATTTAAATGCTATGTTTGCCTCTATGTATGCTTCTCTACCAAAGCCATTCATCTAGAAGTAGTCAGCGATCTCACTACAGAAGCATTCATAGCATCGCTGAAAAGATTTGCTGCACGTAGAGGGAAACCAAAAGAAATCTTTTCAGAGGTGCCAATTTTGTTGGAGCTGACCGAATATTAAAAAGAATCATGGTCACACTTTCTTCTGCTGAAAAAACTCAGAACTATTTAGCTGAAGAAAATATTCAGTGGACTTTCAACCCTCCAGCTGCACCTCACTTTGGTGGCCTTTGGGAGGCTGGTGTAAAACAAATGAAAGTTCACTTAAAGCGAACTGTTGGAACACAAATTCTAACGCATGATGAGTTTCACACATTAATTGTACAAATCGAAGCATGTTTGAATTCCAAGCCGATAGTTTCCATCTCTTCGAATCCTGATGACCCAAGTCCCTTAACACCTGGGAACTTCATAATTGGAACTGCATTGACTGCTATCCCTAAACCTGATTTTACTATAAACAAACTGACCCAAACAGGAAGATGGAAATTGACCCAACAGCTTTCCCGAAGCTTCTGGAAATGTTGGTCCACGGATTATCTTTCACAGCTGCAAGGACGTGCTAAATGGTTGAGGGATAAGCCCAATTTGAACATCAATGACTTAGTCTTAATTAAAGATGACAATTTTTCTCCACTAAAGTGGCGACGGGCGAATAGTAGAACTGTACTATGATGCAGATGGAAAAGTGTGCTTGTGGTGGAATTAAAAACTTTATTAGAATTGATACGCCCTATCCGTAAACTTTCACACTTGCCCTTATCTAAATAGACTTTTCGAAACATTAATTATTTCTTGTTTTCTTTAAAATTTTCCATTTTACTTTTTATTAATATGTCAAGTATTGTGTTTTTCAGATTTAAAGTGTAAATTTGCTAATTCTTCAGATTTGTGAATTTTTAAGCAGGTATTTTTTTCTTTTAATTCTAAAGATTTATAAGTATATTTTGCATGTTATTTCTCATGTTTTAAATTTAGTATTTGATAATAGTATTAGTGATTAGTATTTGAATTTAATTTTGTACTATTTTGTTGTCAACAGTTTAACAGTGTTTTGTCAACCACTGATTTTTGAAAAAAAAATGACCCAAAACGGACAAATTACTTGAATTCGGCTAAAATATTCCATGTAAAAACACTCTATTTTTATTTATATAGTAGATACTAGCAGAATAACCCGGCATTACTCGGGTTGAATTGGTTAACTAATTTTCGTTTTCGTTAATAAATTGTAATTTCCATTCATACCATGTAACAACTACACTCTAATAAAGGTACACAATTGTTAAATACCCAATTTCACAAATCAAAATAAATGTCATATTTAACATTTTATATTTTTGTGCAATTTAAATTTTTAGTAAGAAAGAAAAGTCTCTAGAGTGCCAATATTACCCAGAATGCATAGAATAAGTTCAGAGTATGCATATAAATGACTTGTATGTCATTTAAAAACAAAAGCGTTTCCCAAAATTATCATACAATGATTAAAAATGTTTTTAAAACTAATTAAACCATAATTTACCTTCATTACAGTTATTGAACGAAAAACATCAAATTCAAAATCCAGAAATACATCTTAAAACAGATTTTAAAAAAGCTTCAAACGAAAAGTAACGAATGTATCTGTTTTTTCACAAAATCGATTCTTAGAATATAACGGACACAAATTTAAAAAAGCAAACGATTAAAAAAATTACCAAGGTTGCCATATTACCTATCAGTTCTATTTTAAAACGTTTTATACTGTACAGTTTTATTCTCTTTATCGTCTGTCTCAAATATTCAGAATTTTTTATAGTTCGTAAAGAAAAAATAAGGCCTGAAAGAAATAAACTATTAGAATTTAAATTCCGTAAAAATAGTTTTGGAAAATAATTGATATTTCAGCAGCACTGGTAAAACAATCCAATTGTAATGCTCAATATACATCTCAGCTATTCCAAAACTACCAAATTATGATTGATTTAAGTATAATTACTCAGATGTTTTAACGTGAAACTTGTCTAAGTATGTAATCAAAGAAATTTTAAATAATCCATTCACTAAACTAAAATACAATGTATCAAATATAAAACATTACATTAAAATATGTTGAACAAATCTTATGTGATACTTGTACAAACATCGATACAAAATCGAATATAGAACGGGAAGACGGATGGACAGACTTACGCCACCAAGTTCAGTGGCTAAATGAATGTAAGAACTCAAAGTATGCAAAGTTTCATGAAAATATATTCAACCGTTTGGACAGCACTGTCACACACATAGACACCAAACGCGCAAGAGACGGATTTTGCATCAGAAGGGTCCACGAAAAGGATAGAAATCTTGAAATGGGTCGAAAATATTCAATGTACAAACACTCCATTCTTATTTATATAGATATTTTATGTTGTATATATGTAACTCTGTCAAAACTGATCGCAATTAAAATTATTTTTGCTATCCTCAGAGTTTGATATGAATTAATTTTTAGCTAAAATAAAAAAAAATCGATTTTGAAAGTCCACTGTCCCCTTAAAGCTAACCGTTCAAAAACGTGTTTGACTCATATTTTAGAACAATTTTAAAACTAAATACTAATTTTCGAGTATTGATTTTTCTTACACGTGCATTGCTTAGCAACAAGATTAAAAAGACTCGATTGACATGAAGTTAAATGTATTCTGCAATACATTGCATCATAAAAAAATGAGCATTCATATATTGATGACACTGAGTTGACAAGTAATGGAGAATGAATGCTCTCGTAAACTGACAGAAACATGTGCGTTCTAAGAATTGAAGTAGTACATTTCCATCTGTCAGATACTTATATTTCGGTAGAATCTTTACATTCTTATACATCCTATAAGTGCACATTTTAACATTAACTTCCAAGTTGATCGTTTAATGCCGTTATCTGTATTTTGGAGAAATTCATTCATTCAATAATTTGGGAATGTCAGGTATGTTGCATCTTTCAAAATGTTCTAGCATTTATTACAGTATTTGAAGTGTCATAAAAACATAAATTTCGTCAAGTGTTTGTACTTGTCTATTTATTAGAAATATAATTAATAATGACTTTATACAAAGTGCCACTTAAAAAACAGTCAGAATTTACGATGAATTTTACATTTCACACTGACCAATCTGTCCAGTGGTCAGGGTGCTGGATCGAAAGTTTCGCATCCAGGGTATATATTCTAATGCAAGTTTGTTCATGTAGAATGAACGAGAGCCCTCTCTAAAAACGGGTTGTGCCTAGATTGCGAAGATGTATGTTAGGTGCAATGTGTACCCACACCCTTGGTGCATCAGGATAATGCTAAGTGATTCACGAATTCACCTTTGAAGTACCATGAATAATATTCAATTGGCCGGTCATTAAATTTTGTTTTTTATTTTAATATTCGTAAATATAGATTCCCCAGCATCAAATTTTTTGGGGCCTCGCCAGCACAATTGGAAGAGTAGTGATTAGCAACCGAAGGATTGCGAGTTCGAAACTCGATCCAACCAAAGACCGTCCTGTACACGGAGCCTGGTGCAAGTTAAATTTGTCGTGGCCTCAAATGTCCTCACGTTTGCGTGGTGTGAAAGTTTGGAGAATGGGGTTCCAGCTCAGGTGTTGACCACGTCATTTATCCGTGGTTCAAAATTACGAAGGGTTGTCCTTTGATCTTTTCTTTCGGGATGGCTCCCGGACCGTCGAAAATGCCCCGTTGTGTTGCTCCAATGAGATATTAACTACCTACCTTAACATGCTTAATACTTCATCTGATGACTTTAATAATAGGTTAACGTAAAATTAATAAGGATCTCGAAAATTCTTCAACTACTTACCAGTATTTATTGATGTTGGAAATGTATCAAATTTACTCATATATCAAACGATGCTTTATTTTGTAATGGAAATAGCAGCACCCCACATGGTAGACGAACACTTGAAATTTGGGAAGTTTTTGTGGTCAATATCTGTGTGAAAAAGTTAATTGAATTTGTGGTTAATCTTTAGTTGAAGTTACGGCCTTGATCTCGGCGATTGTATGAGCGATGCACTCAATTCTGATAACCCCGCTCACTTGACTGCCTCTTTTCGCCGTGGCGACAAAAAATTAACACCAATTTCAAGGCCGTACCGTCAAGTACAGATTAACTATAAATTTGTGCAAATTGAATAAGCACTCTGGTAAAAATTAGTATTTCATGAGAGGTCCTAATTCATTTAAAAATTAGTCTTCATGGAAATTGCATCGTTTTTAAGAAAATTTAATTCTTTCGAGCCTACTATTGAATTCTGTAGACTTGAGATGCAAGTTTAAAATTTATTCATATATTTTCCTGCCTGCAAATCTGTTACTTAAACTCTATTTACAATTCTATCACCTGAATCATTTATTTGCTTTTATCTTTACAACTATGTTTTCCGTCCTCATAATTTTTATTTTCAACTAAAATTTTCTTCTTCATTTTCATGTTTTGAGGGAAGTTCATTTCAATGACATATTCTTCACTTCGTCCTAATGTCATCAAGGCATAACTTTTGTCTTTAGAACGTATTAAATGGAAACTTAAAAACGCATTGAAAATACTTTCTAGAATAGTTAGTTGATGGAGTCCTTTTTGTAAGCTTGAAAAACATACTTCCCTTCCGTTTAAAGATATTTTGATAACGGTAATTTAAAAAGATTTTAAACATCACATGGGAAAACAGAAGTTTCGTGTTTAAGTCGAGATTTGTGCAATGTCAACTATCAGCTACAAATTCATTAGATGTAACTTTTTGCAATTATGATAATGAATATTGCTAAACTGGTCCACTAATTTTTAAAGAGAATGCTTACGGGAAAATAGTTTTAATTAAAATACCTCCTTTCTTCCTTCAGGTATACACTTTTTATCCATGCTAATCCTTTTGGCTCTTTTACCACCGGCACATATGGCAAAAACAGATTGCAGTGAATGTGGCCCTGAGTGTGTTAGCTCATGTGGAACCAACATGTTTCGAGTCTGCTGCTTCAACTACCTCAGGAAACGCAATGCACCTGTACTAGAATTCGAGCACATGGAAACTGACGATGCTGCCGATCCTCTATCACAGGATGTCAAATATGGATTCTGGTGACGTCTCAACAGAGTCCAAGATACCAGATATCTTTCTAGGCATCCGAGATGGTTCACGATTTAAGAAATCTTTGAATAAAGACAGACCTATCTTCACTAAAAGCTGTAGATATTTCCAAATTGATTGCCTGTAATCTGATTTAAAATCTAGACAGATATTAAAAGCACACACATTTCTTAAATCTGTTTTACATTTAAAACTTAGTGAAACACTTATTAGGTTCCGATTTTAATTCCTGGTTTTGGCATGAATGTTCATAGTGGTCCAATTTGTCCTAGGTTCCACTAATTAGTCTTTGTGCGGCAAAAATGACTGTAGAGCAAAATACCAAACCATTATACATTAGGTGATAAAGTTCATGTAGATACCAATAATTGAGAAACTATGCTCATACAATCAAAACTTTAAAAAATATGTGCTTTATTATTGTCATATTAGAGTATAGAACATTTAAAATGAGATACACAGAGAAAATGTTAATTCTTTTTAGGTATCAGTATAAAAAAAAACACTTATTGAAAATGCAACTTAATAAATGCCTCAAAACTTGGCTCTGAATGCAGTTGAATTTAACATGTAAAGTCTCAGAGCAAAAAGACTAATTGAATATGGTTTCTATGTATTTAATTTATTTTTCACAAAAAGATAAATGTCAGAAACGAAAATAAATTTTATCTAGCCAGCACTTGTGATGTATAAGATAACAATCCTAGATTCCTTTGTAAGGGATATTGGTTGGTTGGGGTTTTATGGCGCGATTTCAAGAAGTGGACAAATAGGACAATAAAACAGATTTAAAAGATATCAGAATTATAACTAGGTCAACATTAAAAAGAATGGAATGAACAAAACCAAACGAGTTATACAAAAAATTAAGCATGAAGGTAAAATTTTATAACAAAAAAAGATAACTAAGATGGGGTGTCCCCATCTTAGATGATTAAAATTTTATGAAATACAATTAAAAATCTGATTCATCATAGATATGGTAAAAATCCTGAATGGTGAAGGAAGGTAAAAAGCAATGAATGGGGAGGTTGACTCAAAAGGTCCGATAAAATTGGTGATGATGTGTTAAAAAATCGATGTAAAAATGTTTAAGATTAGGACATGAGGTTAAAATATGGTGTATGGTAAAAAGCTATTGGCAATGATGGAGGGGGTTCCCCATTAATAAATGGCGATGTGTGCTTCTCGAATGGCCGATTCGAAGACGAGTAATTAAAATATCCAGCCGTCTTGATGGTAACGACGGCAGGAGTGATATTGTCGGTAGGATTGTAAATAATTTATTATTGGTTTGTTTACTCCAGTCTTCGTGTCATATATTCCATACAATGTCCCGTACAAAATGATGATCATTGTATGGAATGAGTATATTTAGAGGTCATGGCATTTTTTGCTGTGGCATCGGCCAATTCATTGCCAATAATTCCGACGTGTCCCGGTATCCAATAAAATGTGCAGGTATCCAAAAATAAACGCAGGATGTCTTAAGAGTGGAAAAACTAAAACCGTTATCAACACTCCACCTCGTCAAGCGAGAAACAGCTGCCTGAAGTTGCCGCTCGACGAATCGTATATCCTTTCCCTGGCAGTGAATGCTCAAGTCATCCACGTACAAATTTACCCTGGACAGTTGGTTTAAAATATTGTTGAATTTGATAGAAAATAGGGTTATTCTGAGAACGCTTAACTGGGGAATACCCTCTTGGATATAAATATCCGACAAAGTTGATCCAATTCTGACTTGAAACTGTCGGAGGCTAAGTTCTGAATGAAAATCGGTAGATGCCCTCGAGACCCAACAGAATGTAGATCACGAAGTATTCCGTATCGCCAAGTGCGGTCGTACGCCTTTTCCATATGGAAACAAGATGGTTTCGACGTAGGAACGCACGGAGAGTTGGAGTTTCGAATAAGATGCTATCTACCTTAGAACGGGCAACCCTGAAACCGCTTTGAAATGGTGATAGAGCCTGAGTCGTCTCTAAGATGTAAGACGAGAGTTCACCATCCTTTCAAAAAGCTTGCACATACAGCTGGTAAGTGCGATAGGCCGATAGTTATACGGGTTGGTGGGATCTTTTCCAGGTTTGGGAAAAGGTATAACTATTGCATTGAGCCAAGCCAAAGGGAAAGCATGTTCCTCCCATATTCGATTGAAAAGATGTAGTAAAAGATTACGAAGGGAGCGATAAGGCAGATGTTGGAGCATTAGATAGCCAATGCCATCAGGACCAGGTGCAGTCATCCTGGTTTTCTGAAGGCATCGCCTCAATTCCCTTTCTGTAAATCGAGTTATAGGCGAGAATGGAAAATAAGCCGATGTGATTCCGCACATGTTTGGTGCGTTGAAATGTCTCCGAATAGGTGTTTGAATTGGAAGCTGCAGAGAAATCTCGAGCAATAGCATTCGCTATCTCTTCAACCTCCGAGACATGTTGGCCATTCGCTTCAACGAACGAGAATCCCATCGCTTTCCGAATTCGGTCCCATAACTAGTTTGAGGAAGTGGCAGATGTTATGCCTGAAACATACTTTATCCAAGATTCTCTTTGGCTTTGACGTCGCACTCGGCGAGTAGGCTTTCGTGCGCTTGAAGGCAAGATTTTCAGTTGTGGGATATCGGCGGAAAATACCCCACGCCTTCCGTTGGATCTTAATCGCTGCAATGCATTCTTTATTCCACCAAGGTTTACAATGCTTATGAAAGGTGGGAGAGATTTTGGGGGATAGCCGTATTAGAAGCGTTAATCATCACATTAGTGACTGTTTCAATTGCCTCGTCAATGCTGCCTTCTACCATCTGTTCTGATATAATGGCCTTTGATGTAAAATTAGGCCAAACGGCTGCCTCATAGATTGGGCCTTGACGGGCGGCTAACATGATCATTTCAAACAAGAGTGATAAATATTGGGAAATGATCACTGTTGTGTAAATCACTACCCACAAAAAAGGAGAGAGATGGCAAGATGAGGGGAAGCAGATGGTGAGGTCTATAGCATGAAATGTGCGAGGGTTCGTGGAAGTAGGTAGTATCACCGTTATTGAGCAGAAACAGCGATCTCTGATCAGCTGTTCAATCTGTCGCCCACGGGAATTGGTATCCCTACTTCCCCATAGCACACTATGAGCATTAAGGTCACCGAGTATGACAAACAGTTCCGGCAATTGATCCACCAAGTTCTCAAGGCTCTGTTGTTGGATGCTAGTGTTAGTTGGTAAATACAGAGTACAAACGGTAATCATCCGTCTTATAATCGTACAGCTACTGCCTGTAACGGCGTACTGAATGGTATCATGAGCGATGAGTGTGCATGGGAGGTAAAGAGAGCAACATCTCCCGAAGCTTTTCCATCATTGATATTATCATTCCGGATACAAGTATATACACGGATCTTTGCCTGGTCAGCTGACTTCAAGTGTTTCTAGAAGAGCGACACAGGCGGGATGGTACTCTGCGATCAGGGTTTTTACATCATCCAGCTTACTGCGGAAGCCATGACAGTTCCAAGATATTGATATTTCTTAATAAGAGATTGGAGCAGATGTAGGCTGCTCTGGGGGATCGAGAACGTTCATTTTGACATCTGCACCGTCGTCTGAAAGTCGCGAAGTGCTTAAGTAAAAAATTACATCCTCTTCAGGATGTCGAGATGTTTTTTAAGTGGGGTTTCTTTGAGTCTTTTTTTTGGTGGGTACCCCACTTTGGTTTTGTTTGTTCTTCCTAGTTTTCAGGACGTGACGATGGTTGTGGTATCTTCGAAGTTCGACCCTTGAGACGGAAGTTGAGGCGTCGAAGTATTTGCATTGTTAATAGTATTATCATTCGGGATTGGCTGTTTTGTGGGGAATGTGAATGTTGGAATAGGGAAGTTACTTCCAAATAGGGGATCAGTTTTTGATGTTTTCGCAACCGCATACTAAACCCCCACTTTAGGTGTTCGGGCCTCGACCTATCTGCAGGCTTCTGGATAAGATGTTCTGGGTTACTTTGAGCGTTTGAATTTCTTTTCCGAATGTCCATTTCGGACAAGATCTCGAACAGGCTGGATGGGCACCTTTGCAATTTAGGTAACAGGGAGGAGCTGTACAATTATCGCTGTTGTGACCGACACCAGTTTGCCTTGGAGTGTCCAAATCGCTGAAATTTAAAGCATCTAATCGGGTTTGGAATGTATACCCGTACAGGACAGCTCAAGTAGGTGAACTTCATTCGAGTTGGTAATGTGGGAGTGTTAAAGGTAAGTATGAAATGCTTTGTAGGTAAAATTTGTCCTTCCCTGCGGAGTGTAATCCTATGCACTACACACACTCAAATTTTCTAATATCTCCTCTTCTGACGTGTACAAGTCAGATTCGATGACCCCTCGTGACGTGTTTAGAGATCGATGAGGAGATACGGAAATTGCAAAGGGACCTAAGGTAGAGGTTTTAGATATGATTTCTGCTTGTTTCGATGTAGAAATCTCGACAAGGAGATCCCCTGATCGAAGTTTTTTGATAGCATTAACATCCCCAAGAACTGATTGTAGTCTTGTTGATTAAGAAAGGCGAGATATTTTGAAAGGAACTATTGAGTTTAATGATGAAAAAGCGTGCATTTTTAAAGCAGCAGTCTACACTTTGTTACTCCGACACAGGGGAGAAGAATTGTCATTCATAGTTACGAATAAGGATATTCGGGTCTTGCAGCACCAACCACCGAGTCCAACAAGGGGATGCAGATTTTGCACCGGTGCTAACAGGGCCTAACGCTAACGAATCATCTCTGTAGCAGACACCGCAATTAACGTGTAGCCCAGCAGATGACCGATCGCTTGATCCCTAGCCGACGACGAAGTCCAATCAACCAGCCGATTGATGCACACGAGACCAATGTACACCTCCCGTTTACCTGAAACTGGGGCCAAAGCAGTGTTGGGTCAGTATATCGTCCCTCAACTGCCAGGATCCCCTTTTCGAGACATGGGACTCCACGGACGGTAAACACGTGGGTGATATAATCCCCAAGAGGAGCTGAAGGCAACAGTGACGAAAAGCTTCTCCAGGGAAGCCCTCACCTCTGAAGAGGCAACCACAAGGGAGGAAGCAAAATGCAGAAGGGGAGGGGAAGATTACTCAGGTACCCTGGGGTTGTGAAGCCCGTACAAACCTAAAGGTATGCCCCTGAGGGCTGTAAGGAATATTATCATAAATATTAGTTATGAAATCCAGTACACAACCTTTCCAGTTGTGAATATTCAGTAATTTAAACAAAAATAAAAATTAGGTATGTTTTACGTTCTACATTTTAACTGCTTCCTAATTAAATTTTTTTTTAAATAAATACAAAAAGTTAAATATACTGAAGCATATACTTGTAGATGTATGTAGGAAATGCTATCTATATCATCTGCTAAGACAATAACAGCAGATCCTCAATAACATTATTAAATTCAATTGTACTGAAAATTCTTACCCAATATGCAGAAGTACAAGTAAATATAATGCCAAAGTTTATTTTTACATGAATAAATTTAGGAAAAGATCTTCACTCCATACAGTTAGGAAAGAAATTCTATAATCTGTTCTAATTACCAGGATATTATTTCATAATTTTCTTCCATTTGACAGTCACTGCTTCTATTTTGTATGTCCATCTTGTAATTGAAAGAGATTTTTAAAGGCTTGAGTTGACAACCTACTTTTGAAATTTCCATTATGACATGTCATTTGGGTTTCTTTCTATTAATGTAGAGGCAAAGCTAGACTTTTTTTGGGACAGACAGGGCTGATGCTGCCCTGTCCAAAACAAAATTTACGTATTTAAATGAAGATAGTTAAGATAAAATGTACTCATTCAACCATATTAATTTGTTAACATAAATTTTCCCAATATTGATTTTTTTTCATTTACTGACAGCATAAAGACAAGCAAAAGGCCAAGCTCTGATAATGGGTCTCCAGAATGGAAGTAAGAAAGGTGTCCCTTATGTTGCTTTATGCTCACCAGGCATTTGCGAGAAAATTGATATACTGTCTCTTTTCTGATTACTAACATGATTGCAGGGTGTAGACGAAAAGAATTGATTTTTAAGCATTGAATTTTAAAGATGGAATGAAAGAAGGCACACTCACTTCACATGCATGACACTAGAAAATGTTTCTGAGACAAGGACAAATGTTTCCAAGAAAAGCCATATTTTAATAAATACTTCTGAAACGCTGCCATTAACTACACCCCTGTATAAATACATTTAAAGTCTAAATAATATCAGTCATAAGAGTTCTATTTTACATACTTAAAATGCCAACATCTACCAAGAACAAGATTCATGCAATTCTCATAAACAGGAGAATTCATTCTTCTGTTCCTTACACACTAAGTTCATCCAGTTAAATAGGTAGACATAAATATAACAGTAAGATAAATGATTATTTTGTTAAAATGTTGACTTACAGTAGATTTTGACAGGACTTTCCAAGCTTTTAATTGCAGTTTTATTGTAGATACAAGATGCAGTACATTCACAGGAATTGTGAGAGTGCAATTGCCTTATTAAAAACATTTCAAATTAAAAATGAAATAACAAAGCAGTGTATTGCTTTGATAATGGTTTGTTTTTTATTTGTCTATAAGCTATGCAAATTGCTTTGCACCAGTAGTTTATAAAAATTATTTTGTCTATGCATTTCAATCAAGAGGGTTGGAATTTGAAGAACTTGGTTCAGTAGCTTTACTTCTCATACGTTTTAGTTCTTGTACCCACTTTAAGATACCAGCGTTTTGAAAGGTACCTGAAAAATGTAATACAATGAATTTGCATGAGTTAAAAAAACACATGAAAATTAAGGAAAATACAAAAAGTAATTCATTAACATAGATAAAATGGAGAAAATATGAATGATAAATATAAAACACATTCAATAACTTTAAAATTGGAAATCTGAAAATATGAGAAAGGTAAAAATAAACCAGTGATAAAGATGCAATAAGTGACAAAAAAGTTTAACGGTAAAAGTTTCATGCTTCATGAATTTCATAACCATTTAAAAAGTTAAAATGTTGTCTTAATATAAATATTGCTTTGACAAATGCTTTCTAATTGTGCCAGTGATTATGAAAGTGCTCTAAGTAAAAACTATTTAGTTTATTGCTTAATTCGTGTATAAATTTCAATAATTATTTCTAACAAAATAATCTTTTTTAACTTTTACATCATAAGAGCAAACCTGCTTTCTGAAATATTTTGTTGTATTTTTTTTTAATTTATCCAAACGCAAAACTTTTAATACCTTGAAATGAAAAAATATTACTTAGACCACTTTCATAGTCACAGGCACAATTAATCCTATACCACACACAAAAGCAATATCTTCTTGATACATATCATAACACATACAAAAGCTTTATTTACTTGATATTTACAGTCCACAACTCAAATTTCTTTCTTGAACAGTTCTCACTGTCACACATACAGGTTTCGCAATTACAGTCAAATGCAAGAAACCAGTAATTTTTAATAAGAATTACCAATTTAATACCCTAACAAGCATTTCTATCAGAGCAGTTCAGTTTTACATAATTTAATTTCTTATTGGTTCAATGGTGGATATTGTTTCCAAGACAAAAATCATACGAAACATTTAGTTGGGTATCCACTGTGATAAAAAATATTTATTTAATCTATGATGGCAAAATACTTATTCACAAACTGACACAGTAAGTGCAACATAAAAGCATACCTTCAGTACTGTCAAAAAAATCTTGCAAATTAAGTGAATTGTCTGGAGTTTGCTTTTCGTATTCAAATGCTTGAAGTATCATGTCGAATTTATCTAAATCTTTGACAGCCTTAGCTTCTACTGTTTGCTGCTCTTCATACTCCTACATTTAAAAAATAATTGCAATGAGTAAAATTAATAGCAACAAGATATGCTAATTGGTAAAATATAAAAATAAAACATTTGCTGTACCTGATTTAATTAATCATTGAAAGCAAATCTCAGAATTTTGTATTTCATCTGTTTTTCAATGTAACCCACTCAAAGGAGAACATTTCTCATTTTTTACTAACATCTTGTACTTGTTAAAATGGAAATTCTAAACTCTTTGATTCCATATTCCATGTTGTGCTACAATTTCTGGTTAGTGTTTCAACAAAGCCTCAACACAAAGCACAGAATTCATTACCAAACTATAAGAAAACTGAAATTTGTATTTGATAAAAATTATAGATGTAGCATATCTCATGTTTAGTGGTAGAAAATAGAAACTCTCCCTGATTTATTTCTTAGGTTGAAACTGGTGGTTGAATTTTACATTATACAACTAGAGGCATAAACATCAGCGGCGTAGCGTTTATGGGAGCCCGGAATTACCCCCTAAAAAATTCAGTGGCAAAAAATATAATTGTAACCTTATAAGTCACCTAGATTCAACATTGTTTTTCTCAGCAAGACAAACAAATATAAATAATGTTTAGCTCTAAATTAAAAAGGCTCCAAAAGGTACATGAATCCAAGCACTGTGTTCTATCTTGGGGCTATCTTTTACAAAGGCAAGGAAATGATAAAAGTGGGAGAATGATAGACCATGCACCAAGACTAAAAGCATATTGTCTGAACTTGATGGTGGTTTCAGGAGGAAGCATGAGGTAAGGATGTCTACTGAAGGCCCCATTGAGCATTACAAACTCCATTAACCAATCCTAGTAAGAAACCATGACACTGAAAGAATGGGACATCAGCATTTCCTAGTTGGCTTTTTGCGGTACAAATTGGAAACATTAAATTAGAAACTGACGTCTCACTCATCCTTTTGTTATGTCGCTTTTGCTTCAATGTTAAGTATTAGTTTTTATGCTTTCGATCCAATTTTAACACCCCATGTATCAGTTACCCTATGTTTTTTTTTTTTATCATTTAAAAGAATGTCACCTATGATATCTTATAAATTTGTCTAATTAGCTCTCTTACGTTACAAAACTGACCAGAGTACAAACCAACCCTGCCAATGTGTGCAGAAGTTGGATCAGGACATAATATGCTGTGCAAAACGAGAGTAGAAGATGGCCACACAATCAAAAAGGTTTTGTTGAATTTGTGTATTGATATTGTACTATTCAATCTCAAACTTAATACTTTAATATTGTATTAAAATTTAGGAAGACAATTTTCTAATATTAATATTACAAAATCAAATGTAATCATACAACTATTAGGTATACGATTATGTAAGTTCTTCATACAGCTTATTACATACATCACACAATTAAATATTACTTTTAGAAATGAAAATATTTCCACTTCAAAGATTATTAAATGATCAAATAGCTTTTCCATTTATTCATACTTCATTTAAATCATAGGTTATAGGTTTGGTTATAAGGCAGAAATGAATCACTTTTATTAAACTGCACTAGCAGAATAACCCAGCGTTACTCAGGTTGAATTGGTTAACTAATTTTCGCTTTCGTTAATAAATTGTTAATTCCTATTCATCACATGTAACGACTACCACACTCTAATAAAGGTACACAATTTCACAAATTTAAATTTTTAGTAAGAAAGAAAAGTCTCTAGAGTGCCAATATTACCCAGAATGCATAGAATAAGTTCAGAGTATGCATATAAATGTCTTGTATGTCATTTAAAAATAAAAGCGTTTCCTAAAATTATTATACAATGATTCAAAATGTTTTTAAAACTAATAACCATTATTTAACTTCATTACAGTTATTGAATGAAAAACATGAAATTCAAAATCCAGAAATACATCTTAAAACAGATTTAATAAAACTTCGAATGAAAAGTAATGAATATATCTGTTTTTTCACTACAAAATAGATTTTTGGAATATAATGGACACAAATTAAAAAAAGCAAATGATTAAAAAGTACCAAGGTTGCACCTTAGCTACCAGTAATATTTCAAAAGGTCTTGTTCTGTATATTTTATTTATGTTTTATTCTTTTTATCGTCTGTTCCAATATTAAGAATTTTTTAATATTTTGAAAAGAAAAAATAAGGCTCAAAATAAAGTACAGTAATACCCCAACTTACGTGAACTCTGAGTTACGTGGTTCTTGATTTTTCGGTTGGCAACACTGCCACCCGCTATCTTCAGTGTTTCTCTTGCTGTGATACGCATTGGATGCGTTTTGCATGAAACCTATGCACGATTATGATCGACGAAAGTAAAGATTGCTTTGCTATGCGTTTTCTAAACCCTTAAAAAACTATGTCATTCAAATGAAGTAAATCTGATTCTCCTGCTCCTAGTAAGAAAAAGAAAACGATATCTTTGGAATGTAAACTTAACATTATCAAGAATTTTGATAGCAGAATGAAACTTTGTGAATTTGTAAAGTTTGAGCTACCGGAATCCACAGTAAGAACAATCATAAAAGATGAAGAAAGAACTCTCGATGCAGTGAAAAATGTTCAATCCTTGAACTCAAACATAATTCATAAAAGTCATGGTATTATTGCTGAGATGGAAACAATGCTGAAATTATGGTATGATAATCAAGTAAAAGTGATGAATTGTCCAGTCAATCAGAATACTGTGTGCTATCAAACTAAGCTGATTTTTGAGAGGTTGAAAGAAGTTGAGGAGGCGGGCGAAGATGAAAACTTTGTTGCTAGTAACGGTTGGTTCAACCGATTTAAAACTCGCTGTAATTGACACAGCATCGCGGAGAGTGGAGAAGCGCCAAGTACTGATTAAGAAGCTGTGTCTTCTTTTCCTGAGACACTCAAGGCTATAATAGAAGGTGACTATAGCAGTGAAACCATATTTAACATGGATGAGACTGGCCTGTTCTGGAGATGCCTAAAAGAACTTTTATCGTACTTGAAGAAAAAACTTCCCAGGCTTTAAGGTTTCTAAAGACCGATTGACAGTAATGTTTGGTGGGAATGCAGCTGGTAACTGCAAGTTAAAACCTCTCTTAATTTACTGTTCCGAAAAACCAAGAGCCTTAAAAAATATATCTAAAATTAGCTTACCAGTGATTTGGAAGTCAAATCATAAAGCTTGGGTGACAGCTTCCATTTTTGAGGACTGATTTGGTCACCACTTCATACCCGAAGTCGAAAGTTATTGCAAGTCTAAACAGATTCTATTTAAAGTTTCTTATTGACAATGCACCCGGTCACCCTCCTGCCACCCTAATTGATTTTGACACACATATGAAAGTTATGTTTTTGCCTCCAAACACAACCAGCTTGCTTCAACCGATGGACCAGGGAGTCATCAAAACATTAAAGGCTTACTACACAAGACGTTCGTTTGCATATCTGAATGAAGCTAAGAGGCAAAACATCTGTTAAAGACTTTTGGAAACAATTCAATGTTTTAGATGCCGTAAGAATCAAAGCATATGACAATTGCAAGCTTGACAGAAGGTTTCAGCTCAATTGAAAAGAGCTTACAAATTTTAGAATAGACTCCAAAGAATGCGTTATTGCTATAAAGCAAGGAATAAAAGAATTATTAGCTTGCTACGAAGAAATTCTGCATGAAAAAAAGAAGGCATTGTGTTGTCAGACGAATTTGTTAGATTTTATGCAGCCATTGACATCGAAATAACTTTTTATATTTTGTATTAATATGTATAAAGAACTGCAATTTTATAAAATATTTTTCTTCTAAACTAGTGTTTTTGTTAGTCTTTGGTCCCAATTAAACAAAATTTATATGTATTTATATGCAAAGTTGTACCCCGACTTACACTAATTCAACTTAAGCGATTTTTGTCGGACCCACCTATCACGTAACTTCGGGGTATTATTGTATCAGAATTTAAGTTCTGTAAAAATAGTTTTTGGGAAAACAATTGATTTTTCCGCAGCACTGGTAAAACAATCCAAGTAATTGCAATGCGCAATATACCTTCCAGCTACTCCAAAACTACCAAATTATGATCGATTTAAGTATAGTTACTCAGATGTTTTAACATGAAACTTGCTTAAATATGTATGCAAAAAAATTTAAATAATGTATTCACTAAATTAAATTATGGTGTGTCCAATATAGAACATTGCATTAAAATATGTTGAAAACATTTTATGTGATACTTGTACAAACACGCAGACAAAAAATCAAATAGAACAGGAAGACGGATAGATAGATTTACACAACCAAGTTCAGTCACTAAATGAATGTAAGTACTCACAGTATGCAAAGTTTCCAAAATGGATAGAAAACTTGAAATGGGTCGAAAATATTCAATGTACAAACACTCCATTCTTATTTATATAGATTAAAAGAACTGAAAGGGATTCATATTAAAATGAATTAACATCCTAAAAACAACAAAACACAACCAAAGTTTTTTAATAACATAACTCACTTGAAATAAATCAAGAAATTCTTGACCTGCATTTTTTCCAACAAGAGAACTAAGCCTTTGAATTGCTTCCTGTAGAGAATTAAAATGTCTTAAAGGCGTTTATGTAAATACTTTTATATACTTACTAATAATGGAATACATATAAATAATGAAAAAAGTGTCACAAGTGTTGAAAATGGCATTGTGCAATTTTACAATACATGGGCAATTTTAAGTTCATATTTCCTTGAAAGAATTCGTTACTTTTTATTTTGGATTCCAGTTTTAATGAAAGGTTTACTCACAAACAATTTTCCTTTAACCTGTCTACTGCAAAACTTTAAAAATAGACTTTTTTGTTGAAAATAATACTAGTTTTTGAAAAAGTTTAATACAGAAACATTGAATAGCTATGCCAAAGTATTGTTCATGTTAGACGAAAAAGTCACTGAAAAAGTAAAGGATAAACAGAACTATATCATCAGATGATTCAAAATGTTTAACTTCAGGAAATTAGTAATAGGGTAGATAATAAGGTGTAGAATGACAGTAGAGGTAAAGATTTAATCTGAAAAAATTGGTAAATTTTGTGATTAGCTGTATGTATAGAAAATATTATCTTATTTCAAAGAGTTTTTACATTTAACAATACCAGAGGCAACTTTTTAGCTCTGCAGTGATTTGAATGTAGTGAATTTGGTACTTGCAAAATTGATTAAAATAACATACCTTGGAAATTTTCATAATTTTTGGAAAATATTGTCTGATTGAAAAAAACTCTTATAAAATTATCTTTAGATATATTATGCCCATGTTTTCCACATATAGTGATTCAATCAGAAACATCTTTATTTTTTGGCTCAACTTAATGAATTCCATGAAATTAATTAAAAAATTTTAGTATGCTAGAAAAGCTTCTTTTTTTAAATCATTTGCATGACTGTATTTTACTTCTTATTGGATTTAAGAAGCAAATTATTCTGCAAAAACAATTGAAAAGTTATGTTGGTACTTCTTGGTTATTTCTGATCACATTTTCTTGGTGACAAAATCGTATCTTTCTGTACATTATTTATGGAGCCAAAAATTTAATGCAGTGAAATATATTTTTCATAACATTAATTCACATTTTACATAAAAGATAAACAGCGAAACGATGCGGGATTTGAAACTTAATGGAAACATGCTGAAGAATATTAATTGCTATTTTTGATAGGGTGTTTAAATCGACCATGAAATGAGTTTCAATAATACCCAAATGTACAACAAAGATTTATATCTTTAATGAAAATATTTAGAAAGAATAGTTTAATATGCACTAGAAGTGCTAAAAAGAAACAATGATCTCACCATTTCTCTCCTGTGTTTCTCCTCTTTGCTAACACCACAAAATGGAGTTAAATCTCCTACTATACATTCCGCTATATCATGCACTAGTGCCATTTTGATACACCTGCAAAAACAGAATTAAACACACTTTTACTATAAACTATTTTTTCTTTTAAAAATTGCTCTATAAAATCTAAGTAAAGATTTCAAAATTATAATAGCTTACAAATTAATTTATTAATTTAAGGGCAGGCATTGCTAAATCACTGTCAGATACTAACAAAACAGCAACACATTTCGAGGGCCACCAGAACTCGAGCTCTCCCAAAATGTATAAAAAATAATCACAAATGCATGCTGAAATTAACTTAATCAGAGCAAAAAGGAAGTTTCATTCATTACGGGCAGCATTTCAGAAATATTTATTATAAGTTTTTTGTTTTCTGGGAAAAGATGGTTTTCTGATTTTGGGGTTTTATGGCACAAGGGCCATATTTGGCCCTTGTGCGCCAGACAAACAATATCAAGTAATTCTGGGAAAATATTTTATAATTTTAAGCCTTGTCCTTGTCACAGAAGTATTTTCTACTGTATATGCTTTCATTGGCACCCCATCTTTAGAATACAACACTTAAAATTCGATACTTCGTTCATGTAGCCCTCCCTGCAATCATTGAACTATTTGAAAAAGGGAGAAGAGACAGAGCAATAACATCCTCTCCTCACAAGTCTGGAGCACAAACACAGGTTGCATTTCTTTACTTCTGTCCTGGAAACCCATTAACAGGAGTCTAACAAAACTTGGCTTTTTGCGAGTTTTTATGCATAAGAGAAAATTATAATCAGGAATTAATCATTAAAATGATACTGATTACAGGGCTGCCACAGCTAAAACACTTGTGATTAGTAGGCATAAATGCTTAAAAATAGTAGCAAAAAAGTGTCTTAAACCCTATTTTAGTTGCTCAGACACAAAATCAATTGGTTAAAATACAAAATGTGATAATTAAGAATGAAACAGACATTGTAGATCTTGATAACAAATTAATTTTTTTCATGTTAAAAACTAAATATTAAGGTTTTCATGACAATCCAGCAGCCACAGATTCCAATATTTTTCTTCCACGGTTGCCACGGCTTGGTGCCAAAACTTTGAAATTGGCATCCTTTGGAAAAATTTTTCTCAAAGGAAAATCTGAGAAATATTATTACAGATGCAAAAAGTTAAAAGTAAAAGGTGCACTAAATTTTCACTAACCTTTGGTGAATTTTCAAAAAAAGTAGCACAAATTTTGAAAATAGGAGTGTTTTGAGACTAATTTGCTTAAAAAGATACCCTTAGTAACTGAAATTGAAAAATAGCAACAAAAGTCGCCTGTGGCCAGCCCTATAATTAGCAAATTTTAATCTAATTATTTTTGTAAATTTTGTACCAGTCATATTTTCCCGATTCCAAAAAATTTAACAGTGCCTCTGAAAAGACTAAATTGTAAATTACATATGATGCATAGTGTAAAATCCTAGTTAATAGTGCAATCTTGGCATGATTTCGATATTTTGTCACCAAGTAGCAATTCCAACCATTACGATACTGAAGGGAATATTAGCATTGCTGATAATTTGTTGCACAAACTTGTCAAACTTTGCTGACCACACTTTAACCCATAAATAGATCTATAATCTTATTCAATGATTACATTATGATAAACACATGTAATAGATAAGATAAGGATATGCTTAACAGAGGTGAATATGATTTGCTAAAGTACTTATAAAGTTTGTGACAATTATATTTAAAACATCGGGAAATAGTCTATTGCTGTAATTTTAGGAATGCTAACTTAAACAATTTATTTAGTGGTGGTCAATGCATACAATTGTATCTTAACTTGCCTATTTTTATTCAAGGCGCCATATGATGCATCATCCAAAAGGAAGGCCATGATACCCATTCGATACATGTGTCCAGCTATACTTTCGCATTCTGGAATTTTTCTTAGCACCCAACCAGTTCTCTTCACATGCTGTAAAGAAAATATGTATCTGACAATTCATGGCACAGAACTGTTATAAAATATTAATTTGATAAGAAATATTTTTAATTAAATAAGATATATTAAACAAGAAAGTGAAATATTTATGAATGCTGAAGTTTTTATTAAAATTATTTCATGCGGCAGAAAGGAAAATTAATTAAATTGTTTGAAAACTATTGAGGTTAATCATGCAAAGGAAAGATGGTTTGGTTTACTAGTCATTTTAAGACACACGAGAGTGAATTAGACTGGTACATTGTCTTAAAGTTAATTTGAACCCAGGAATTGTCAGATAATCAAGAATCAATCAACTAACCATTCAGCTGCCAGCTTGGTACAATAAATAAATTTGGGGTTGACATTATAATTCTATGTAACCAAACTGACAAAAATTTCATTTTAACTCTTATCTGATACTTTGAATAATATATGAGGCTTTTTCTGTGAAGCTAAACGATTACACTAGTGTTTCTGAGGTTGAACATGCTTCCTGAACATATTCTGTATTGGTACTCAGGAGGAAATACCCCATCTTTTGCTGGTTAATTTGTGTTTACTAAAAATCCCGCTCATAGTCACCATTTTATAATTTATCACCTACTTTTCAAAAAATATAGATAAAAAGCTTTTATCTGTTATTAGCAGAAGACACAAAGAAAAATTAAATTATACATAAATCTATTTGAATTACTTTAATTAAAATGAGTAACACTGCATATGATAGTGTGGTTCAATACCTACTCTAAATATGTCACGCCGTTCTCTAACATTTCCAAGGTAAGAAAAAAGCGGGTATCGTTTAAAAGGAAATGTCATTCAAAACATCAAAAAGAAATGAAGATATTTATGGAAGATAAGCTGTTTGAAGTAAACATTGCAAAAGTCTTGAGTTTGATTAATTCAGGATACTAGCCTTTAACTTACCAATCAGCATGAAAAATTCGAGTACACCAGTTTGAGAATCTCCTCCTTGGTCCATCTATAAAATTATAAGATTACAAAAATTACATTAAGTTTTCCAAATCGGAAAGTAAAAAAAAATAAGATAATAATTACTGCTTTTCAGATATCTGTATTCACTTACTATTTACTGGTCTTTAAATGATAAAGGTTTGAATAAATATTAATGTTTAAGTTTCTATTTTCTAATTTTTTAACACACGCAGCGATCTTTCGTTGGTTGGTTGATTTCCTTGAGACTTATAGATACAGAATCAGGCTTTTGTCTCCATTCTTCCTAATTACAATAAGCGATCTTTCCCGGTATGTTTAGTTTTGATTTTAAAACAGATAAACTGAAGTTAAAGTAACTTATTCACTCTTACGATTGTCATAATAAATATGAAATTAAAAACCTAAGTATTTGATTAAAATAATCCCGAAATATATTTATTAAACTTTAGTAATTCCATGATTAATTTAAATAAAAAATAAACCACAATTTTTAAATGTTTCCTTCTTTCACTATTAACATTGATAATTAACAAATAATTCTTACACAAGGGGGTATTTCAATTAACGTCACACTGGAGCAACACAATGGGCTATTGGTGACGGTCCGGGATCAATCCCAAAGGGAAAGATCCGAGGACAACACCACGTAATTTTGAACCACGGTCAGATGACGAGGCAACACCTGAGCTGGCACCCCACTCTCCAAACTTCCACACCACGCCAACGTGAGGACATTTGAGGCCACGACAGATTTTAACGTGCACCAGCCCCCTTTGTACACGACGGTGTTTGGCTGGATTCGAACTCGCAACCCTTCGGTTGCTAGTCCGTTACTCTCCCAACCGGGCCCTCTTACACAAGGAAAGTGAAGTGAACAGAAGATTTATGTTTACTTTCATTTTTCACTGTTGTGTTTCGTAATTGTTGATGTCATGGCGAATTCAGAATCGCAGAAAACTGTCAAAAGGAATGTCAAATCAAATGATATTGAATCTCCAAATGAAGATGAGGAATTTGACATGGCCGTTCCAACGTATCCTTACAAATCCAGCTCTGATTACGCTGCTGCAGTAAATCAATGGCTGTGGCAGTGCTACAACTGGCAATGTTTATCGATGAGTATCCCATATTTAGTATCGCAAACAGCTTATAGGATACAAACCAGCAGTTCTGATGGGAATACTGATTTTAACAGAAATTTCCCAAACACATTTTTTCCCAATCAAAATTTTGCTCTTTTACAACAAAATTCTCGACCAAATGCTTCTTATCAGAATTCATACGTATCAGATCCTTCAAATTCCAATGGTAAATTTTTGTTTTTTACAATTTATATTTCTTATTTATTATGTGCCAGCATAATTGTTGATGGAATAGTTTTGTTTTTCATTTCGTAATATCGCCAATTTGATGTCAAAATGTGGCATCAAGAGGAAATTTCTCCACTCTTGCATAAAGGGCGGCGGTAGCCCACTTGTTGGAAAGAGCAACGGATTAGCAACCGGAGAGTTGTGAGTTCAAAACTGACTCCAGCTTTGGCTGGAGTCAGTTGTCCTCATGGTGGCGTGGTGTGGAAGTTTGGAGAGTGGGGTGCCAGCTCAAATGTTCTTGTCATCTGACCATGGTTCAAAATTACGAGGCATTGTCCTTGGATCTTTCCCTTTGAGACTAATCCCGGACCATCACCAATAACCCGTCATGTTGGTCAACTGCAACGTTAATTAACTTAGTAACCCACTCTTGCATAGAGTTGGAAAGGGTATTGCATAGAATTAAATGTTTTGTTATAATCAAACTGTTTAAAATTATAGGTTACTAGCCTTTTCTCATGGATTTGTTTTATCACTCTGATAACCATTTTTTCCCACTCAAATCTTAATTCGACCAGGATCTACTGTTTAAAGTGGATTTAATTTCTTTAAGGAATCATTTCAATTTTTTCTTTGAAAACTAGATGCATTGACTTTAATTCAAGTACTGAAATTATAGTGTATATTGCTTAAAACGTTAAAAAATTATTTAATAAATATAATTATAAATTAATACTTATTTTATTAAATTCTTAATTATGTAGCTTAACCAATCTTAGAAATTTGAGTTAAAAAAGAACTAAAAATCTAATTTTAATCCAAATTTAATATTCCAGTAGTAATCAGTGATCTGATTTAAGGATCCCAGTGATTAATAAATTTGCCATTTTGTTTAATTAAATAATAGATGATTTCATTCCTTTATCTAAAAACAGTTTTCATCTTTTTGAAAATATGTTTATTGAAGTTGATTTGCTTTTTTTAAATTTGTCAACTTGTTTAAATATTATTTTGATGAAATTGTAGATTACATTTTTATCATTGCAGGCAGAGTCTACCTTATTCCATCTCTTTTCAAAAGATTAACAGCTGAAGCTATTGATTTCTGCATCCTCTTGATTCTAAAAGTGATAATTACATACATTGCTGTTGACTTTTTTGATCTGGTGTAAGTATAATTTCACATTTCTCCACTTTGATTTATGAGGATGTGATAGGGTTTGAAAACAGGTGTTTAAATAGCAGTTTTGAAGTTTTGTGCTTATTGTTATCAAAACAAATACCTTTTCTGTTTTTTTTTTTAAATTTATTTTCTTTACTCTTTTTTTTATTTTAAGAAAAAGTTAATTGTGAAACAGCAGTATCATTTTGCAAGCAATTGTATTTCAATAATGCTTGCTCAATTGTTGCTAAAAACATTAGTTATTTTATTTAAAGTCACATTTCTCAAGTATCTGCCACTGTGGAAAAGCCAGATGAATAAATATTAATGATGTTCCAATATGATGTAATCTTAATCAGGGTTATAGAAATTAGAGCAGAAGGTCACGTGCCATTGACATCTTAACATTTTCCTTATTACCAAAATCTTTACTTGGGTGCAATTTGAAAATATACCTTGGATGTGTAGAAACACAGTGTAATACACTCATGTCCAAAATTATCTTTACATGCATAAAATCATGGATTTCTTAGAAACTGTGAACTATAATTTTATGAATTTGTGTGAAATGATACATAGCATCATAACACATAAATACAAAGGAAAATATTTAAGAGTACTGCATATGATATAAAACTGTGGCATGGAAGAATAAAAATGGCAATAATATATGACAAGGAGAGTTCAGAAAAAAAAGAATAAGTCAGAAAAAATTAAGGCTTATGAATTTAATATGGAATGTGATCTCCTCCAGCAATGGGGTTTTCAAGGCATTTATATCTCTAGGAGGATGATGTCCCCATGCAATTGCTTTTCCAAAGTAGTTCCATAAGTTCTCTATCGAGTTCAGATCAGGAGATTTTGCTGGCCATGGTATTCACTCAATGGCTTCACTTTCAAGGAATTCATCAACAAGGTTTGTTCGATGTGGACGAGCATTATCGTCCATAAATAAAAAGTCAGATCCATATGCACCTCTGAAAAGACTTACATAAGGTTTTAAGACCTCATCCCGATATCTCTGGCCGGTCACAGATTCGCTGTTGAAAACGTGTAGGGGTGTACGTCCATCGATCATTATTCCTCCCATACCATCACACCTTCACTACCGAAACGGTCACATTCCATAATGCTCAAAGGAAGATTTCACATTCCTGACTCCCTCCAGATGTAAACATGTTTAGAATCAAATGTTAAACTAAACCTCAACTCATCGTTAAAGAGAACATGGGTCCATTGATGTTCACTCCAGTTCTGATGTTCTTTGTACCAATTAAAGCGATCCCTCATTTGTTGTGAAGACAGTGAAATACATACCCTGGCTTTTTAGCAAAGGCCTTTTTCATTAAGCCTTCTGTATACAGTTTGCTATGATACAACAGTTCCAGTGACGGCTGCAACCTCTGAACTTCACTGCCGAGCAGTAGACTTCCTGTTGTGACAGGCAGTTATTGCCAGATATCGATCTTGAGAAGCAGTTGTTATTCATTTATGACCTTGTCCAGGCCTCCTTACATCAGTTCCAGAGTTCTGAAATTGTTTCCATAGCATAGAGACTGTCTTGAAATATTCACACATCTCGCTGCTTCCATGCTTGTCTGCCCTGCTTCTAAACGGCCGATAATTCGCCACTTCACAGATTCTTCCAAATGATATTTCAGAGCCATAACAAACCGTTTTGCCTTACACACTGAAATCAAACGCTGTATTGCAGAAATTCACTCAGATATTCACTTTGCGCAAAGCGCTTGATTCACCTTCGGATGATGCAACGCCTTGACTTGCATATCAGAAACCGTTTGATCATTTTTGATTGGATAATGCTAATTAGGCTTGTCTTTCACACATTCCCTGCAAAAATGGATTACATCGATTGGATATTTCATGGAATATCATTATTTTTGGATAGTAAAGATAAATTTGGACATGAGTGTATATCAATGACTAAGGCCTAGACTTGGATTACTACATTGATTACATCTGGACCCTTTTTATTTGTTTAAGGACATTTTATTTGGTTCATTGTGTTTTGCATTTATAATATAGATTGTTATGTAATTTACGTATATAGATTTAAGAACAGTTTGTTATAGAAAGAAGAATACATGTTTGATTGGCTGGAAATTTACTTCATACAAGCATAATTATACAGAAAATTTGGGTATCAAAATGATGACTACATATAACTTGGTTATCAAAACAAAATTTAAAGGTGCAAAATAAGGATTGCTAATTTCGAACCCTGAACAAATTGCAAATTGAAATATTATATTTCTTCAATTATACTTTTAAATTAATTATAAACTTTATTTAATTTTAGCAAGGTACTCAGTATAGATCTTATGACCATGGCTTATAAGTACCTTCTGATAAAGAAAAGGCAGAATCAAAATCTGGTATTGAGAATTCTATCAAAAATTTGTTAGTGTTGAGAATGTTGGTAATTTGTAAACAGTATGTCAAATGAACCTGTCAAATGAAACTTACTGAAATAAATAAAAGAATGTATCTATCATTAATCCGGATTTTAACTCCTGGAGTGTTTCTATCTACCATACCTGCCAACTCTTCTGGAAGACGTCCAAAAACCACTTTTTTTCTGTCTTTCAAATGGAAAAATATCTTCCATATTTTTCTTTTGAATGAGAAAATTTTAAATGGTGCCAAATTCATCACTTGGCTTTTGGTTGTAGCATTTCATGAAGGAATGATACTGCATATCTAACAACTTTGCTAGGAGTTTTCTGGAAAAACACTTGGTTTTCTGGACAGAAAGAGTATGCATCCGAATTTTTCTTCAGGGAGAAAATTTTCAAGTTACGCCTATTTCAAAGTTTTGGTGCCTAGCTATGGCAACTATGAACGAAAAACTTTGAAATTAGTGGTCCCTAGGTTGTCGTAAAAATCTTCTTTGGGGCCCCACTTTTCAAGAAAAACTTAAATATACCTCCGAAAATACTCAAGAAAAAATTGCTTATTTTTGCATATATTTAGTTCCATTGTTTTAATTATCGTCAAATCGGTTTCACCGAGTTTGAACTGCCATCAAGCATATAACAATAGTAGAGAGCAGGGGTTACTTTTCTATTTTATACTGCTTTCTCAAAACACAATTCGGCACTATTGTTGCTAATTTGGCTCTTTTAATTGTTTTTTTTCCAAATTAATTTTTGGTCAGTTTTTATTTCATGTCGAATTTTATGTCAGAAATCTTCCAGATTTTTTCCCTGGATGTTGACATGCTATCTACTAATTATGAAGTTCAGTGGTTTTTAAACAACCTTTTATGTACTGCAGATCTCTGAACCACTAATGGGTAATTCCTCTATCTATAATTTAAAGTTAAAGAAGAAATGCCTACAATTAATTAAAACATTTCTATATATAAGTAGACAAACAATCTGACTTCTGTGTTTCATTTATTCAGGAATTTGGATAAATATGACTTTGAAATCATAAAAAATGACAAACTGGATTATCAGACTGCAATGGAAGTAACATCAGAGATTCTAGCTCTTGAAATCATTCACAGATTTGTTGTTTGCATCTTTGAGGTAAGTAAATATTTTCAGTTTTTCTTGATCATTTTACTTTTTCGAAATACTTTTGGATTTTCCAAAAATGAATACTTTTTAATTTTTGTGCTGCATACAAACCAAAAACAGTTGATATTTTGAAGCTAACATATATTTACATTATAAATTACAGCATCTTTGAAGTTTATATTTTGTAAAAGAAATAATGATACAAGAATTCAAGGTCTGTTATTAATTATTGCCTTCTATTCATTAGTGAATTAAAAATAGTTTTACAAAAACAATTAAACTAAAATATTTTTATTAAAAATCTTTCTATTCTTTCAAGCATAAGTAACTGGTTTTAATACTGTTTAAATTTAGCTTTTTATAGCTATGCAATCATTTTTCTGAACTGATCTTCATTTGGTATATTTGAAAATTTGTAATTTGTACTTTATTCCTATGTACAAATTTTTTCTTTTTGAGATTTTGTTTACTCAAAATAGACACTAATTTGCAGTTGAAATCTAAAATATGAATTATTAAAGCACAATTTTTGTATAACATTTTCCTAAAAACATCAGTATAAAATTCATCTCAATGTTTTTCATTTCTAACCTTTGTAAACTGCTCTGTCCTTTGTATTTGCTTCTTAATGGGGAAAGTAATTGTTGATTGGATTCTAAGTATCTTTAATTAATCACACTTATTTTTGTAATTAAAGAGCTTTCTTTAAAAATTCCAGTTTTTATTGTAAAAAGTAGTCAAAACTGAATTTGATGAATTCTTAAAGTTTATTTTAATCCCTTCCATATAACTAATACAATGTCTTGCAAGTGATGTAAAACATCACGAGCAGCTAAAGAGACTCTTGTATTCCTTTTCTCAGTAATATATATAAACCTCTGATTGGTTGAAGAAAATGATGTCACGTCATTGAAGAGCATAACAAAAACTTCAGAGTCCTATTATGAGCATTCCAACATATTCATCCTAAAATAGAAAAAGCAATGATGCCAACATAAGCATCATCAGGTTATAACATGGTATAATACATCAACTGGTGTTATTGTATGAAAGGTGTAAATAATGCTGACAGGATACATATTACAATATACACTACTGTTTGTGAAAGTTGCAACACCATGAAGGAATCATGCAAATTAAACGAAACTTGCAGGAAATATGAAACAGGTTAGGATATGCAAATGATTAGAATTACAAAGTGATCATGCATGTGTGGGCAGAGATACACCCTCTAAACTTCCAAGTGAGCCGTGTATAAAGAGCACTGTAAAGTTCCTTTAAATGTGTATTGTCGTTTGACTGCTGTGAATGATTGATTAGAAGTCAATATGCCTCGCCAAAAACGCAGAGTGCCATACGAGCAACTAACGGAGTTCGAACGGGGCCACATGATCGGCCTCCGTGAGGGTGGACTTTTGTATCGTGAAATTACCACTCGCACGAGGCGTAATGCCACAACAGTGATGCGTGTGTGGAAGAGATAGACCATGGAGAACCGGACAAGTCGAAACTCTGGCAGTGGGTCACACAATATGTCACCATGGGATGACAGACACCTCATCCGCATGGCGGTGATGGACCGTACAGCCATCCTCTCGTGTATTGGCACAACATTGGAGCACATCTACAGGAGGTCATTGTCTGCCCCCCATGGTTCGTCGACGTCTGCTGCGCCACGGGCTATGTGCAAAGATTCCTCTGCCGAGGATTCCCTTGGTGCTGAACTACCGAGCCCTCCGGCTACAGTGGGCTCACCAACACAGCCAATGGCATGCCGAATGGCAACAAGTCGTCTTCTCAGATGAGTCCCGCTACAATCTGGACTATAACGATGGATGTGTACTCGTTAGACTCTACAGAGGTGAACGCCTTCTCTCAAAGTGTCTTTCAGTGTCATACTGGATGAACGCCTGGCGTTATGGTCTGGGGCACTATTGGATATCATGGGCGATCCCACCTACTCCAAATTGTGGGGACCCTAAACAGTGGGCACTACATCAGGGAAGTGGTGGAGCCTGAGGTCCTACCCTCCTGCACCGCATTCCCAGAGCTGTATTTCAACAATGCCCGTCCACATGTTACTCGGAATGTACAAGCCTTCTTCAGTGCACGACAGGTTCCGCTTCTTCCATGGCCTGCATGTTCCCCGGATATGTCGCCCATTGAGCATGTCTGGGATACATCGGACGGCGACTTGCTCATACCGCTCTTTGGGCATAGAGTACGGCTGAACTTTGGCATCAGATAGAGGCCATCTGGAATGCTATTCCTCAGCATGACATTCAGAATCTGTATGATTCGATGCCATGACATGTACAGGCTCTCATTGCTGCGCATGGCAGCTGTACAAGATATTGAATTTTGGCATTATTTTTGTTTTATTGCTCTGTAAATTTGATCATTTATTTAGACCACTATAATATATATAAGTAATACGTGGAATAAATTTCATTTATTTCTGATGATTCTTTCTTAGTGTTGCAATTTTCACAAACAGTAGTGTAGTTTCTTAAAATCCAATTTAACAGGAACCATGAATTTTTATATAAATGTCAGAGATACAACTGCAATTGGGCTTTTGTTTTCTTTTAGGCTCTGTTTACCCACAAAGGTATTGTTGGTAATGGTGGTGCCACACCTGGTAAAACCCTAATGGGACTTCGAGTTGTATCGTGTGAAACTGTAGTGCAGTTGGATCCAAATACGATTCGTGTATACCCAGCTGGTGATCTAGGATTAGGGTGGTAAGATATTAGAAATTTCTGTTTTATATTGATTAGTGGATTTGGTGAGAAATTATATGTATAACATGTTCACATGAAGCACTATTACCTTCAGTCTCATTTTAGATGCCCTGAATAAATGATATATATCATGAGTTTTAAGAGAAGTTTACGAACTCTACATTTTCAGTGTTTCGCATAATTGTTTTTTTTGGGGGGAATTTGATTGCTTAATTGCATTTATCAAAACTAGAAATATATATAATTTTCAATAGCATATCTTTCTCTTTGCAAAATATGCAATTATCACCAACTATTTTATGTTTATGATTTCACATCAAATCATTAACTCTCCAAGGGGAACTCCCAAACACAGCTTGAAAAATTCAGTTTGAGTAACAGCCTGGAAAAATTCCCACACAGCAAGTGGCAGATCAAAATATTTGAACATCTTGCCCATAGTCCTGAACATCTCACTCCTCAAAATATTTGGGGTATACTATCTGCCGTAGAAACTCCAAACTGTACTTGGGTGCTGTGACGAATTAATCCGAACTTTAGTTGGACATTAAAAAATAACATTTATTTTAACACAGACAAAACAATGGGTTTACAATGGACGCGCGAAACAAAAATGCTTATTTTCATATTAAAATTTACGAATTGCTACGAAGACGTCTCAACTAGACGGAGTCCGTGAGCTAACTGTTTCTCATTCTCCTCACATGCGCAAGCGCAGTATTGAAGGACTTTTTAACAGGAAACTTCCGGGTCTGCAGCCGGCCATTCTAGACTCTTAGGCGCTAAGATGTCACAGTCTATTTCCTCCCTCCTCAAGATTCTTTTTCTGCAGAGACAGACACCTGCAAAAAAGATACAAAACAGCAGCAACAGAATTTTCGCGAAGGCAACAACTCATGCCCAAAGCAATATGCAAGTAGACCATACACCCTAAAGATCCTGGCTGTACCGCCTACTCTAAATTAAAAAAACATATCATAATTTTAACAAAGTATAATCAAAATTTTGCTCAGTGATAATCATCAAAGAAGAAATTCAATTTCAAAATATTTACAGATTTTCAATTCAAATTTAACACTTTTTGCAATGTAAATGTATCAATGTACACTAGGAATAAAGTATTTTTATATATGCAAGACATCACAAATACAAACAATAGTAATTTAGTTTTGTACGTGAGGCGTACGACTTAAATTGTCAGTGTTATATGCTGTTTTCCTTTTCTATGGACTACCTCGTATTCCTGGATCACAGTAAATTCAACTTCATCTCTAACTTTTATGCTTTCTTCAAACGACTTTTAGATTTGTCTAAGCATTCAGTTATTTCACCAACCGAACTTTCAGTTTCAACGTCCTCAAATATCACTGTCCCTAAGGGCAATTTAGTTACACTTACAGCAACTTCCTTGTTGTTACGAGTCTGTATTCCAAATTCAACATCATCGCCAAGATTAAGATTTTTGAACACTTTGCATTCACTAGAGTGAAAAAACATATCCTTTACATCACCCCTTTTAATAAAACCAAATGTTCCTTTAAGAGCACAGATAACACCACGGTATCTCACAGGTAAAGGCTGTTCCGAACGCATTTTACAAGGTCTAAGGTTTCTTGTATTTTTGTCAATAGCAATACTAAAAGTGATCTTTTTAGGAGGATGAAAATCTACATTACCATCAACATTTTCAGCAGAATAGGGCCGTTCGCCACGATTTTCATAAGCAACTTTACCTTCAGTATTTTCCTTTTTTTCAGTGGTTTCAAATCCAGAAACTGTCTCTTTACACATTATTTTACAAACAGAACTAGCAATTGGTTTTCCAGTACGACGATTATGAGTAATTTTAAATTCAACTGCATCACCACGTTTTAAATTATCAATATTTCCAGAAAATTGACTGTAGTGAAAAAAATATATTGCTTGTCTTTCGCAACATTGTATAAAACCATATGAACGTAACAAATTTTCAACGATTCCAGTCTCTTTAGGAGTAACACTGCTAGAACTAAAACGGTTACTGTTACAAGGGCAGTCGTTTTTCGATGTTTCATTTAGATATGGAGAACGTTGGCACTTGGGCGTTGCAGAGTCTTTTACTTCAATTTCAGAGTCTTTGTCTTTTTTCATATCTTCTATAAGTACAATGGTCTTGTTGCTTAGTAAGTAGCGTTCTTTATCTAAGAAGTTATCCTTGACAGCAGCTTTGGTTATAACATGACCCAACTCACACTCTAAATTTACTTCCGCTATAGGCAAGCAAATAGGGTTATCCGCTAAAGGAGATGCTACCCATACATGTTCACCCGTATACATGTGTGGCTTAACAAACTTCCTAGGAATTAGATCTATGCTGGATCCTGTGTCTCGTAAGATAGAAATCTGAGATCCATTTACAGTTCCGACACTAATGTAGGGAGACATCAAATCTATTATTCCCTTTCCCATAATTTCGTTAGCAGCTATGATTTCAGTTTTCTTCAACTTAGGACATTGAGGTCTAAGATGATCATAGGAATTGCATTCATAGCATTGAAGTTGCTTTCTTTGTTCAAAATTTTTCTCTTTGTAATCTTCTCTGTTTACTTCTGTTTTCCCAAAGGGTTTGTTTTCTCCCTCAAACTTATGAAAACCAACGTGTGTTTTCTTGATACCCTCTGTATTCTGGGAACCTTTAGTATTTCTGGGTGTAAGACTCTCCTTCAAGCTTTCAAATTGATCTATTTTTTTAGCTAATTCTAGCGGAGAATTTAAGTCCATCCACTCCTCCAGAAAATGTTCTTTTACTTCAGACGGCACTCGTCTTTTAATCTGCTCAGTGATATGCAAGTCTCTGAGTTCTTTAAAAGTTTTGATTTCCAAATCAGAAACCCATTCATCATAGTAGCTTGTAAGTTCATGAGCGTAATTCCTCCATGTTTTATCCGGGACTTTTTGATGACAGTAAAACATCTGCTTCAATTTCTCAGAACTCATTTTATACCTCTGAAGAATAATATCTTTCACATAATCGTAATTCTTTGCATCTTCAGGCGATTCTCTAGCCATCATGCTCGAAATTTCCGAAGGCAATACGCCTAGTAAATACGGCACCCAATCTTCTTTAGGCACACCTGCCATCTCAGCTCTTCTTTCAAAATTTATTAAATATAGACCCATTTCATCTTTCTTTTCCTCAAATTTTGATGAGCTCAATTTTATGATTTGGCATCCGTTCTCTATTAGATAGTCCTAGCTCACTTGCAGCTTGCATTTCTAGCTTTTTCTTCTCTAAAGCTATTTCTTCCATTCGAATATTACGTTCTTCCCTTTCTTTCTCTTTGGCAAATTCTTCTTTTGCTTCCTGTCTGGCAATTTCTTCTTTTTCTTTTGCTTCTCGTCTGACAATTTCTTCTTTTGCTTCTCGTCTGGCAATTTCTTCTTTTGCTTCTTTCTCTCTCTTTATCCTATCTTCCATAATACGAGTTAAAGAAATTTTAACTTCCTCTTCTTCATAGTGTTCACTGTTTAGGATAATTTTCCTTATCTCAACCAGTTTACAATTATCCGATACTTTTTCACAAAGTTCATCTGCAAGTTCGAGGAGGTCTTCTTTTCTCCCACGAGAAAGAAAAGCCATGATCGATGAATAACTTATTAGTAAACAATCCAATTTTGTTATCATAAATATAGTTACCAATATTTTCTAATAAACTATATGATTCACAAAATATACTCAATGCCAAATATGCTTCAAATACTAGATAAGATTTAATAATAAACATACATTTCTCAAATATAATAAAAGAATCTTAAACTATATCGTAGCATATACAATACACAAGATGCAATATATATAGTTGCAATTAAATATTATTTTTCTTTTACTAATGCGTAATTACCATATGTAATTCAAATTATCTGATTCTTTTCAAATCATTAAATGCACAAAACACAAAATTTCAGTAAAATCAAAACGAAATTTAAATTTTCGTTCACTTTCGATTTGGCACTTTTTGGCCGTGACTTTATCAACTTGATAATATCTACTTAGTAGAACATGCAAATTCACTTTATCATCAACTTCTATTAACTTTCATAAAGACAAAATTTAAATAACCACAAAATAAAATTGGATATGTAGTCATTTCTTTTTGTTTTTAACCAAAACTATTTAGGCTCTTTGCCTCACTAATTTCGGTAAGCCAGAACCTTAATAAATTTAATTTAATACAAGGGTGGGCCTACCTGCATTTCCTGCTTCCATCCAACTTCCAGGACACCAAAACTCTAGTCTGTGACGAATTAATCCGAACTTTAGTTGGACATTAAAAAATAACATTTATTTTAACACAGACAAAACAATGGGTTTACAATGGACGCGCGAAACAAAAATGCTTATTTTCATATTAAAATTTACGAATTGCTACGAAGACGTCTCAACTAGACGGAGTCCGTGAGCTAACTGTTTCTCATTCTCCTCACATGCGCAAGCGCAGTATTGAAGGACTTTTTAACAGGAAACTTCCGGGTCTGCAGCCGGCCATTCTAGACTCTTAGGCGCTAAGATGTCACAGTGCACTGCCTGGATTGGATGTTAGGTTTTATGGTGCAAGGTATGCCAAGTGCACCGCTTGGAGGGTTAGAGTAACCTCAATACTTTATATCACTTTTAATTAGACATGAATACTTTGCTCACTACACATATTCATCTGTGGCATTATATTTAATTTCAATCATTCTAAATACAATTATATTTAATTGAATAATTATAATGTAATTTGGCTAAGCATCAGTTTTATAGAATAGTATATTTTCAGGGCTACCACAAGAAACTTTTTGCTACTATTTTTCAACCTTGGCGATTAGTGGTATCTTTTATAGCTAACTTATCTGAAAAGCTCCCATTTTTAAAAATTTGGTGACTTTTTGAAAATTTACCAAATTTATTCAACGAAAATTTAGTCCCTTTTTTAACTTATAGCGGAGAGAAAAATATTCTTTGGATTTTTCTTTAGGGAGAAAATGTCCAAGGGACAGCAGTTTCAAAGTTTTGGCACTAAGCCATAACAACCATGAAAGAAAAACATTCGAATCTGGTTGCTAGATTGTTATGAAAACCTTATTTCAAAATATTTAATTTGAAAATTTAAATCTTTTGGCGAGAATTTCAACATCTGTTTCATACTTAATTAGCACATCCTTGTTTCTGATAATTCATTTTGTATCTGAGCAACTAAAATAGGGCATAAGAGGAGACTTTCTGCTACTATTTTTAAAAGTTTATGCTACTATTTCACAAGTGCTTTGACTGGTAGCCCTGTATTTTGTTTTCTCTTTTCATGTTTTATTTTAATGTTTTAAATTTCTCATTTCAGGGCTCTACTTAGAGCATTCATCAAGAATTTCTCTTATGCATTCATTTTCCCCATCTGCTGCACCATGTATTTTTTCCAGCACAACAGAACGGCTTATGATCATATGTGTGGTAGCATAGTAGTTGAAGATTTACCTCTCAGATCCCACAGGAATTAGTTCCATGTCCCTCCCCATGATTCTACCTAAGCAAATATTACTTCCTTTGGTGTGCAATATCCACAAATCATAAACTGATTGATGTCATTGATTTATTTTATGATCCTGTGAAAACATAATCCCCATATTTTGTCAATTCATTCCTGTAAATTGTTGACTTGATCTGAATGATTAAAAAAAAAGAACAATCAAGCATTTGTTCATAAATGCTATAATGCAATTGAAATATTTTCCACTTGAGGGAAATTTTCCTGTTACCTGTGCTGTATGTATTCAGCACACCAAATCACCTCTGGAATACATCTTTAGGTGTGTACAAGCTTCACGAACCCAAGATAACCTAATGATCTATTTTTTTCCCATGGGATTTATTGTCTGGTAAACATGGGGATCGCAACCCCAGGATGCCCAAGCGATATTTCTCTACTTTCTTTTCATGATTACGACATTGTCTGTCTTGTATTTAGCCCAGCTTGGCTAAATATGGCCCTTGCGCCATAAAACCCAAAACTAACCACCAGCAGTGCTGTTGTGGCTCTGGGTATGCCCACTGCACTACAAATCTTTGAGTTGTAGGTGGCACAGGTTCAATTCCTGTCAGGTGCATTCCTCCCTGGATGTATTTCTCTCTTCTGTGTCAGTAAAAACTTTCATTGTGTATGTCTATTACTTGATATTGTATGTCTTGTGTAGCATGGCCAAATATGGCCCTTGCGCCCTAAAACCCAAACCAACCATCAGAACACCAAAAAACAACCATGCTCTAATGCAGTGATTTTCAACTGGTGTAATGCAAGAATGGCATGGATATGCTTTATGGTTGGTGAACTTAAATTGTGGAAGATATATTTAATTTCGAGAGTTTAGTTTTGAACTTTTGACAAGTATTTGCAAATAATTTCAAGTAATACTTGCATTTTTAATATTTTTGTTATTTTGATTATTAATTTTATCTAAAAGTATCAAAGAAATTGTAAACACGTTTTTTAAAAGACATTGATGAGAAAAGGTGGTATTAAGGAACTATTATTTTTTTATAAATCATTCAAAATTGTACTTATTTTTTGCCAGATCTACAAAAATGTTTTTGTTTTGTTCCATAATTTTAATTTCTTTATGTTATGGCAATATCCTCAATGCAATGCTATGGCAATATCCTCAATGTAATGCCTCAAGTACATTTGCATGCCACTGACTTCTGACAGTTGTGATCAAAACTATATCTAAAGTTGCATATGCCAAAATGTGTTCCCATGAGACGAAAAAGGTTGAAAATCGCTGCTCTGATAGAAGTACTATAATTTTTGGCCATACCCACACATGAGCCACAAGAATTAAAACATGGAGAAAAATTAAATGGGATCATGCAAGGGGCAGCACCCAAATGACATTTTTAATATGTGAAAAAATTGTATCTATTTTTTAACTAAATAATCCATTCCATTCAGTACAGTGATACTCTGGATGTTTTGAAATCTTCATTTTCGCGAATTTGCTGTTGAATTCAAAGTTATTGGTCCAGTGAAGAAAGCAACTTATCAGCCATGCTGTATTGATTCTCAGGTTTTCTATCTTTTAAACTCGTTTAAGCTATGAATCTTCTGATGAAAATTATGGTACTAGAAATATCTTGTATTTAGCAATAATGCAACTTGTAACAAGGATTATTGATGATGAAAGTACGTGGCTACCAATAGCTTCTAAATTCTTACTAGGTCTCAGTACTGATAGTGAACTACAAGAAAAGTTCTTGCATGCATTGCATCATGTTTAGCTATTAAAATATTATTTACCCATATACATACACATATTTCTATATACTCGAATCTAAATTTTAATGACATTCAGTGATCTGTTATGTTTCTGTTTGCCACGTTGTTGGAATTAATATTAATGTAATAAAGAAAACTTTATTTAAGAGTAATGCATGCCTACGAACACTTCTGGAAACTGTTTCCAGTGTTTTGGCACTCATGGCTCATTGGGTATACCCATTGCGCCAGCAACCTGCATGCTGTAGGTGCGATTCCACCCTGGGTGTATTTGTCTCTTCTGTGTCAGTAAAACTTTCATTGTGTGTCTATTACTTGATATTGCATGTCGTGTCTGGCACAGCATGGCCAAATGTGGCCCTTTTGCCATAAAACCCCTACCAACCCAGTCTTCTGGATGGAAAAAATATCAGGATTTTTGTTTTCGATGGGAGGGGGGGCAGGGTCAGAAATTTTGAAATAACGCCAAATTTGGCAATTGGTAAGGGAATGATTTTGGAATCACAGGTTGGCAGGGGGTTTGCTATGGGCATGTCGACTGGAAAACAAGGATTTCATGCATATCGTGAGAGAAGAAATGCCAGAAAGTCATTTTATTTTATGTTCCAGTGCTTTGTGCATTCAACTTTTCTAGCATTTGCATAACTGCTACTAGAAACTTTCATGGTATTTTTGCAATATGTGTAAAAACGATTTAACGTAATATTTTTTGTGTGTGTTTAGTATTTTTTCAATTGTTAGTAAGATATGTGGAAAACTTCAATTTGTTGTGTTAGTTTTGAACTTCGTTGTTGGTTTTTATGTTGCAAAAAAATCTAGGTTGTTTTGTCTTGTAGGTTTGCAGGTATGGCAATGTGTGTGTCTCCAAAAAATTCGTCATTTTCTTTCTCATGTGTGCTTAAATTGCAAACATGAAAAGTTTTCATTTCATTCCTTTCTAGCTACTGAGGCTGTCATGGCTCAGTGGGTATGCCCACTGTGCTAGCAAAATGCGAGTTGTAGATGGTGCAGGTTTGATTCCTCTCTGAGTGTATTTCTCTCTTTTGTGTTAGTAAAACTTTCCTTGTATATATATCATTACTTGATGTTGTCTAGTGTTTGGCACAGCATGGCCAAATATGGCCCTTGTGCCATAAAACCCAATCCAACCAACCTTTCTAGCTAAAAATGCCCCCCTTTTTATTGTATCGAATGTGATGTATCATTGTAAAAATAGAACACAAAATGAGAGAAAAGAGTATTCTTATTTTCAATGAGTTTCCTGTAAAGCTTAAAAAGCAAGTTTTTATCTTTTTTGATGTAGATATGTATTTCAAATGCTGTTGTAGATGTGTAACTTAAAATTGTCTTTTTTTAAATTTATGTAAACTGAGTGTAGGGAGCATTTAGCTTCTGATGTTATGTAAAAAATTATGAATTTTGAAGTAACTTTGTAATTATTTAACACATTTTTAAATGAAAAACTTTTATTTCTGAAATCACATATTTGATTTTCTATGTTTGATCTTTTTGAATTAGTTTGTGTTGTGTAAATAACCTTTCTTAAAAGGTTTAATGAATTCCTCATGTTATTCATTACAAATAGAAGATAGAGAAATTTATGTATTGTGTGTTTTTAATGTGATAATTGGGCTATTTGTCACAACTGAACAAATCTACACTCAGCAAATATGTTGTAAATAGCTGTGTATTGCAATTGAATAGTTTAGTTTGTTATTTATATTTTAATGAAACCTTAAATTATTCGTGTTGCAATCTCCATGTAAGTTAGTGTGAATTTGAAATACACAAACACATGTGTTTGCATGTGTGTAATCTCCAATTTCGCAATTAAAATACCCAAGTCGCAGGAAATTATTTTCAGCAATGAGTTAAATCATCAGTTTTGTATGAATTAAACAAATCAATATTTACGTTTTTTCAAGTTTAGTTTAAAAGTTTTTAACCCAACAAAACCTTTTATAAAATATTTTAGAAATGTACCTTAATTGTTCAAAGTATGTTTAATGTAATGTTAGTTTTTCTTGTATAGAATAGATACATTTCTTCTGAGTTGCTATTTGAATAATTTTGTTTTGTATATTTTTGTAAAATACTTCATTTGATAACATATTTTTGCAAAGATTGAAATTCTACTGTCAATGTTTTATTGCTTATTTTATTAAAACGAATTGTTTTTTGTACATTTTTCATGGCTTTCTGCTTCAAAGATGAAACAATCTCATTACTATTAGTGTAAAGATCAGTAAGCCTTGGTTCTTAAGATAATTACTAATTTCATTCATTTGAAAATGTTTATATTTGAAATGCATTTGTTATACATTTTTCCAAAAACTATATTCAAATAAAATTGTTATTTATTTGTATTTAGCATTTGTTAAGAATTTTTTTAGAAAACTATCCTTGAAGTTTTCATTACTTTTAAATATGAACTAGAAAAATGTCTTTGTTCATCTATCAAATAAGACAAAAAGCAATATCAACTCATAGTAGTTTGTGTAAAGCTATTGTTCCTCGACCAAACTTTTCTTTTTTGGAATTAGTCTTTCTTATTTTAATAATTCTTCTGTTTCCGGTTTACTAGTTTTGATCATATCCTTGTACCAGAGGTGTATGATCATTGCATACAATTATTGAATTTCTGTAGCTAGATGGTTGTCCTCAGTTTTAGGACTAGTATCACAAAGTAATATTTAGGTAGTTCATTTGATTGTGACACTTGTAAATCATACATCAAGAAAGTGTTGAGGTACATTTGTCAAAGAGCTAACTTGAAGGCTGATATTTTCAATCGTTGAGTTTTAGTCTGTCACTTTCTGAAAATAAGGTACATTGTGTGTTTACCTGAGGAAAAGGAATCTATTTTAAATATTTTTTCTTTGCATTATCTTAGTTTACAAAACAATTTTCTAAATTTACTGTTGATGTGATAGATTACTTATTTTACTATAACAGTTTCTTAATATGTTTTGTTTCTTCAAAGAATTCATCCTAGAATAATTCAATTGAAAATTAAAATCTTTTAAATATTCATAAACTTCATTTTAATACTTATTTCCATAACAGTGATTTTATTTTAAATATTAACCATTGAGGATTATTTATTCTGTTCTATGCAAGACATTTAAGGATTATTCTCAGAAAGAATGGGGTTTTGTATTTCCAATTTCTCTTGAAAAGCATCATTTTAAAATGTTACTTTTGTTTATAAAACTCCTTTATATTCAACACACAGGTGCCAAAATTAAAATAAAAGTGTTTTATTTTTGTGCAAATCTATCCTCAGAATGAGATTCGTAATGTCCAGGGGCAATCAGCACTAACTGTTTCTGCATTTTTTCTGGGCTGTACATATATCACATCAATATTTAATTCTTAATGATACACATTAGGTTAAGAATACTTAAAATTAATTTCTGAAGTCTAAGTTAAGTTTATACTTGTTTATTTAAATGCAAATTAATTGGCCTGTAACCAGAGAAATAGATCATGCCTGCAGACAGACAAGAAAGTGCATACATTCACCCTGCTTATGGTGTTATGTAGTGTTGAAAAATTAACAATTAAATTACCATTTTCATCAAATAGATATTGGCAATTTTTGTCATTTCTGTTTTTGACTTCGCAACCAGGATGTAAAGATCAACTCATCACATCCAAATAAATTTCGAATAATCAGATCATTTTCAAATAACTCTATTAAATCTGAACACTTTCTCACCTTTAACTACATTTCTTCAAAAGCCTATGGTTTTACAAGTAAAAAATGGCCATTTTATTATTTTCAAAGACGAAATATCAATATCAGTTCCATCGAAAATATAGTATGGTGGCTTTGTACACCATTTCAAGAAATGCGACTGTAGCGGCATTTCCCAAAAGTGAAAATATCTTTATTTGTTGATGATTGTTGTGTTGTTGGACTGCCAGCTATTTAGTTTTTATCGTTTGGCAACAACCTATTAGTTTTTATCGTTTGGCAACAACCTTTTTGTTTTAGTTTTTGAGTTGTGATTCTGAAGAATACGTTTTTTAACGGTGTAAGAAAATGAAAAATAAAAGAATCTTTTAACGGAGTCAGATCATAATTATTTTAAAAGAAAACATTCATCGGTATATTTATACACGCAACGAAAAGTAATACCAATAACTCAATACGTTTTTCAAAAATTGACTTAAATGGAAACTTACGTATTCGTTTGTTCTTTTTTCACATCTATGGACCAAATTGTTTCAGTGTGTAACATTTTTGGAGTGTGAAAAGAAAATGGAAAAATACATGTGGTTCTCTGTACTTACCGTTCAGATCACGTATTTTTCCGCATACAAAATTCCGCGCTTGCATACTGATATATCGAGATATCTTAACATCTATCTGGAAAATAAATGCACAGATGTCTGAAATTGTTTTTTTCAAGTTGCATCTGGCAAACAAGAATAGAATTTTTAAATTAATATGTAATAAGCTCGTTTAATAGAGTAACAAAAATAAATATAATGAAATAAATAGTACCACTGTATACCGATAGATGGCAGCAGGAAAATTTACCCTTTCCCTCTTGATCAATCTTTTTTTGTGAGTAAACAGTTTAGATCTCAACGTGTGTTGAGCCGACTGGTCGTAAGCTTCATTGGCCATTCAAAACCCTCGTGGAAGTAAACTGGATTCCTAACGTGCATGTCTTATCTCTTGCTTTATTTTGATAGCATCCACTGATCTGAATGGTTGAATGCGTAGAATGTTGACTGAGGGGATTTTGGTGATTCATTTATAAAACTCATTGCTGTAGGAGTTTGAAACAAATGAGGATTTGACCGTTATTCCTGCGAACGCTCGTATTTCTGATGTTCACTTGTTCAAACGAAGTCTTGATTTCTTTTGTGAATGATCTGAATGGTTAAATAAACGGTTTTGGTGTGAAGTGTTTGACAAATCCTGCTTGCTGTGCTCCAAAGAATTATCGAAAGAAATTATGAAGACTGGACCATGTGTTTCGCAGCAAAATAGTCTCTTTCAAGTGATAGTTTGCAAGATCTTTATTGATGGAATCGTGACAATGCTTTCTTAGGTTCCTACTCACTGATCTAAATCGAAATTATCAATAGGATATTTTAAATAATACTACAGCAACCATGGCAACGGTGTCACTGGAGGCTTTCATGGTGCATCTGATCCACAAAGCCGATCAGGCCCGCAACGAAATTAACCGTAAGAAGACCATGATAGTGGAACTTCGAACTTTAGAATTCTGGCGGGCCATCATAGCGGAATGTCTGGCCACGTTCATCTACGTTTTCCTCGTGTGCGGTTCTCACGTGTTGTGGCCCATGTATTCCATCAACACCCTCACCAAGTCCTTCGCGAACGGACTTGCCATGGCTACGGCCGCGCAGTGTTTCGGACACATTTCCGGGGCACATGTGAATCCGGCCTTCACGTTCGCCATGCTTGTAACACAGAGAGTGACGCCTCTACGAGCGTTTCTGTACATTACGGCGCAGTGTGGAGGTGCCATTGCGGGAGCTGCGCTTTTGTATGGGTAAGTGATAATATTTATTTCATTGAAGAGTTCGGTCGTCTCGTAAGATTTCGCCAAGATCTTGAAAGATCCGCGGCTTTCCTCCTTGGCAACCGCGAAAGTTTGCGTTCCCCGATAACCTTTGTTCCATTAACCTTCCTGGTGGTTGCCTCGACGAGATACTTCGAGCAAAACTGACCATATCTTGATCGCGTCAAAAAATCGGCAATATCTTGCGAGATTAGGAATTTCCCTTGTCATTAGGAAAATTGGTCAGAATTTCATAGGTGAGATATCTCGTCGAAACTACTTGGAGGGTTAAGTTGGATTATACTATATGTATTCAATCAATCAAACTTCCATGGGAGGATATTTGATGTTCCATGGTATAAAACAAAGAACAAATCGAATCCTTTGTTGTCGAGGAAATTTTATAAAAAAGGAAACTGGTTCGATATAAAACTAGTGAGTTGGGGGTCCTGTCGGTATAATCCGAGTCGAATAACACGGTTGAGGTGCCAGCCTTGAAAACAGGAGCTGATCGTGGGATGACATGCATCCTAGGGACATCATGTGCATCTAGTTATCCAAAGATATCCGAGTTGTGTAGTGTTACTTTTACCTCATAACACACTTAATGATTGGAGAGCCGTCTTTTTATATTGGTTGAAAGATTCTATGGGGGTCAAGAAGGTCAAAACTGCTTAGTCAGTCATACAGGGAAGACTGCGGGTTGTAGAATGGATACAGGAGTGTGAATACCCTCAGAACTCTGGTTAATCTACTGCGATCTTTGTGAAATATAGCCTTAATAATAGATTGAAAAGTAGCCTTTGAAAGACTTTTTTGCTGGAAGAATGAGAAATCCTTATATTTCAGTTTTAAGAATGCACGGAAAGCCCCTGCTCATTTTAAGAAATTTAGATACCATTAATTTAATATAGTTAAATCGATTCAATTAATTTAAATATTTATTCAATTTAAATGCAATTTCTTTTAACAAAGGGGTCGCTTCGATTTACATTTAGGTAAGGGGAGGCGTGGATCACAAAAAGTAAAAGGCTGTCATATTGCATCTCAGAGGAGACGGAAGTTGTAAATTGTCATAAGATGGTTGTTATAACGCCACGAATGTTTACGTAATGGTCTGGAAGTGTACAATTTTTTTTGAGGACTTATTCGGAATTTTTGAGAAAGGTCATTTTTTAAGTCGAATAATGATTTTTTACACCAAAGGCATAATGATTAAGTTTTGCCCTTGGTATAAAAAATTTGAAACCATCCCAAGTCACCATCTGTTTCGTTCACGATTTCGTTTTTACCAAATAACGTGAAACAAATAACTCGTCTACCAGTTTCTGGCAACAAAAAAATTTGATCTCATTTCAATGCAAAATAAATCTTGTACCCTTTATTATTGGTGGATGAATCATTTTCATCGGAAAGAATGACTGGAGAGTTTTCTCTAGTTTTAACAGAAAACGGAAGATTACATTTTACTTTTGGATTTACAAGTCGTTAATCGAATTGTTCAATGCCAAAATTTAAAAAATATTTAGGTCATTTTCCCACATTTTTAGGTCCTTTTTTCCATTCTTCAGGGTTCCCACTCTTGAAGCAAAATAAAGTTTGGACCTAATTGAGATCATTTCCAGGCTATTTTTTCATTTTCTTCGGCTACATTTCACAAAGATCGCACTAGATTACCAAGCAAGTGCGCACAGGTGAAGAATGCTGTTTGGATCGCACGAATCCAGTTTGTGAAAGAAAAACAGCTAATCTATAATAGTCATCGATGTTCGATGACAGTGACCTTGGTTTCCGAATGAATTAAAATATGCAGTGTGCTTGTAAACTAAGACCATTAAAGTATTTTAAAGACTTTCAACGAAATTAAGGCTCTCCCTAAAGCACCAAAATGTAAAATCAGACCTTAAAGTGTATGTATACACTTGAAATCACGAAAATTGACTAAAATATCGATATATTTTTTAATAATTCAAAATATTGTCCAACTCCTTAGCTTTCAAACGATTCTAAGATCTTGTAAATATTCGAAATAGTTTTCAAGTTACAAGGGTTTGGGTTAGATACTGTCACCTTAGACAAACAGGTTTCCAAAACTTTAAACTCGATTTCTGAAGAACTGTTTTTGCAATAGGATGCTTCTTTCGAACAGGATAACTCAGTAATGAATTGATCTGTTATAATTACTTTTGTGTCATTATAATCTATATAATACAGTGGACGTTTTGACCCTCAGTCGAAGTTATTGGTTAAGAAATGAATTTTTAATTGATTTTTAAATGTTGAAATTCCTGAAAAAATCTTGATTTTTTTAGACTTCCTTCGTGAAAGAAATTGTAAAAAGAACGTAGTCCCTCTAGTAACTTGATGGAAGGTCAAAACATGAAGAATAATAGGAATAATTTCCGACAGGAATTGTCTTTCTGAACACATTAGAATTTGAGATATCACTGTTCAAAAAACATGCTAATTAGCTAATTATATCTAAATTAGATAATTAATGAGTAGCTTAATCAGAATTTTTCACACTAAAATGAGTTTAAGCACAAACCAATGACCTATTGTGAAAAAACTGGATTTTTAAAGTCAAAATTTAAAAAAGTGTTCTAGAGTATACATACACCTTAAGGCTTTTTTAAGTTTGTAGGAATCTTGTTTTTAAATCAATAAAATCCGAATCCTGGTGATAATTGTTAATCATCTGGTCGAAATCTCTCTTCCTCTTGACTGATCCATGTGGTCAGAGCTATATATGCATTTTGGTTCCTTTGATCAATTTCGATTGTTTCCGTAGGCAATTACACTTGTATTTTCTAACAATTCTATTTAAAAGATACCCCGTCGCCTTTCATGGTATGAGCTGTTCCACCTGGTGGTTATCTCTACGAGATATCTCGTCATTAGCAAAACTGACCAAATCTCGATGGACGAGATATCTCGTCATTTGAAGAAAACTGGCCAGATCGTGATCTCGTCATCATCAAAAGATAGGTAACATCTTGATGACGAGGTATCTCGTCATTAGCAAAATTAGTCGGATGTTGATGGAGATATTTCGTCGAAAGCTAATTTTTCATTCTTTAGGTGGACAAGTGGGGGTGTAATGAAATAAGATTTTAATTAATATACACTAATATTTCTTCCTTTCCGACGACCTTTCCTTTCTAGAGCTAATTTATTCTAATTTGACACACTTGCAACAAGTTTCAATTCCCTTCCTTTGTTAATCTTACTAATAATCTCTACTGATGACAGCATAAGACCAGGTTTAGTTACGCTCTAGCAGTCTAGATTTTTCATTGTGCAATTAATCCCTGGACTCAATTTCTGACAGAGATGCTTTTGTGCTATACTCGGGTTTTAAATTCCGAATTATGTAGAATTAAGATGACAGAAATCGAGTCACGAATTTTTTAATTTAGCTTTTTGGAGTTCTTTAGAGAATTCTCGCATATATGTGCTTGATTGGTGTTTCATCACTTGAACTTTCAGTTAAATAGCCTCCTTAACATGTCAATACTTCATCGAATGACTATAGTAACTGGTTATCTTCAAAAATAATACTCGAAAAATCTTCATATTTTCGTCCATTCTCTCGCTAATGCTGTAGATCATGAAAATCTCTTTAAATTAATTTATATCTCACTGTTGGGGAGGTCACGAGCTACTCCCAGGCAAAAATTATTGGGGTAGGTTGGCTTTTTTATGGCGGGAGTGATACATCTAGCCAGACTGCACAAACAATGGTAGGTATATATTTTAATTAACGTCACACTGGAGCAACACAACGGGCTATTGTCCGGGATCAATCTCGACGGAAGATTCGGGGACAACTCCACGTAATTTTGAACCACTCTCAGATGACGAGGTCACACCTGAGCTGGCATCCACTCTCCGAACTTCAACACCACGCCAACGTGAGGACATTTGAGCCCCTTTGTACACGACTGTCTTTCGATCCGAACTCGCAACACTCCGGTTTCTAATCCGTTACTCTTCCAACCGGGCCACCCTGCACAAACAATGACTCTCCCTCAAAGAAAATGGACATACAAACAAACAAGGAAAGTTTTGCTGACATCAAGAAATAATTACACCAAAGATAGTTACAGGAATTGAATCTGTTCAGTCTGCAGCTCGCGTGTTGTTAGGGCAATAGGCAAACCCTCAGCCATCCTTTTCGGATCAGATTGTCTGTCTACTTGTGCTCCTTTGGAAGATAGGTAGGTATTTTGATTAACGTCACACCGGAGCAAAACAACGGGCTATTGGCTACGGTCCGGGATAAAACCCGAAGAGAAAGATCCGAGGACGCCTCGTGATTTGGAACCATGGTCAGATGACGGGAATAACACCTGAGCTGGCACCCCATTCTCCAAACTTCTACACCACCAACGTGAGGGCATTTAAGGCCACGACAGATTTAACGCGCACCAGCCCTCTTTGTACACGACGGTCTTTGATTGGATTCGAGCTCGCAACCCTCCTATTGCTAACCCGTTACTCTTCCAACCGGGCTACCGCGGCCCATAGTGCTTAAGGATACTACCTTTAAAATTGTTCTTTTTAATAAACTTTTTTACTAATTACTAGCTGTACCGGGCCACGCGTTGCTGTGGCTCATCTGGTTAAATTGAAAAGAAAGATTGCCATTGTGCATTCATCCCAAACGATAAGTTTGCATTTTTGCAATACTTTTCCCATGCTGGATGCTTTGGAAATGTTACACGTGGGGGATTCAATGAATTGCATGTCAAATGGCAATTTCAAAGCGGAATGAGTAGTTCTTCCACGTGGTATCAAAGTCGCAGCTATTCCGGACGACGCAAGTGCTAGGGCAATGTGATTTTGGGATCTGATTGCGGCCAGTTCCTCCTGGCGTTGCATTTTTATTTATATAGCTAAATAGATTAAAACATGCGCGTATTCGAATGCAACGTTGAGGCAAAATTTCAAGGCAATCGGTGACAAATTTTGGGAGATTTTGTGTTAGGAACAAACGAACATTACATTTTTATATAGATTATTTATATATTTTTATTTATATAGCTAAGTAGACTAAAACATGCGCGTATTCGAATGCAACGTTGTGGCAAAATTTCAAGACAATCGGTGAATAATTTTTGAGAATTTTGCGTTAGGAACAAACGAACATTACATTTTTATTTATATAGATTATTTATATATTTTTATTTATATAGCTAAGTAGACTAAAACATGCGCGTATTCGAATGCAACGTTGTGGCAAAATTTCAAGGCAATCGGTGAAAACTTTTGGGAGATTTTGCGTTAGGAACAAACGAACATTACATTTTTATTTATATAGATTATTTATATATTTTTATTTATATAGCTAAGTAGACTAAAACATGCGCGTATTCGAATGCAACGTTGTGGCAAAATTTCAAGGCAATCGGTGAAATCTTTTGGGAGATTTTGCGTTAGGAACAAACGAACATTACATTTTTATTTATATAGATTATTTATATATTTTTATTTATATAGCAAAGTAGACTAAAACATGCGCGTATTCGAATGCAACGTTGTGGCAAAATTTCAAGGCAATCGGTGAAACATTTTGGGAGATTTTGCGTTAGGAACAAACGAACATTACATTTTTATTTATGTAGATGATGTGGAGGTAGAATTAGCTGTCGGTTAGGTACTCCGTAATCGATACGTCCGTTGCGTTCTGAGACAAAATGGTCAGATTAAACAAATAAATTAGCAGCTACAAAATATTTGGGTTCTCACAAGACACTTTAATCGAGAGTGCTCACTCAAAGAATACTTGGTTCTAAGCTTATTGACATTTTGGGACATAAGCTGTTAATTTTAATTATTTAACTAATATTAGGGGGAAGTTGTTGCGTCTTCTCCTAATTGCCGCAGACTGCCATCCTTCCGAGTCGGCGTCACTGTCTCAAGAAGTCTGCCGACCTCAGTTAATAGCCTCTAGTCTGGCTTTAACAATCCATCACCGATGATAACCCTAAATTTGAACGTGGTTAGTGTAACGCATTGGTTCCACTTAGCGTTAGATGTAGTCAATGACTAATCTGTAACAGTAAGCTGTAGTAAATGTATGGGACATTTTGTGAATACGCTTTTTACTCTGCTTCGTCACTGATTTATAGAGATTTTTTTTGCGGAAAATTCAAGCCCAGGAAGATGTGTCTTCAGGCAGGTATCAAAGACATATCCATCTTTAGATCTTGGCAATAAAACCCAAATCAACCAAAAACCTACCCACTCGTTACTACTCAAGTGAATGATTTGTCTAAAAAAGGTGCTTAAAATATTAAATATTTTGGTACTATTGAACTAATTATTTAGTGTAGTCATTATTTTGTAGAACTGATTTCTCAAACTGATTTGTAGAACTTTTTGGAACTGATTTACCAAACAATTCTCTGATGAATCGTTTGTCAAAGCAGTTCTAAAAGTATTAGTATCCAAACAATTCTCTGATGAATTGTTTTGAGCCGCAGTAGCCCAGTTGGAAGACTACCGGATTAGCAACCTAGTTCGAAACTCGGTCCAACCAAAGACCGTCATATACGTGGTGGCTGATGCACTTTAAATCCGTCGTGGCTTCAAATGCCCTCACGTAGGCGTGGTGTGGAAGTTTAGGGAGTGGGGTGCCAGCTCAGGGGTTGACCCCGTCATCTGACCGTGGTTCAAAATTACGTGGTGTCGTCCTCGTATATTTTCCTTGGGAATTGATCCCGGACCGTCGTCAATGGCCCATTGTGCTGCTTAGTGCGACGTTGATTAACTACCAAACCAAATTGTTTAAGCCATAGGTACCAGTCTAATTAGCCTTCGTGTAGTAAAAAAGAATGACAAACCAAACTAAACTGCTGATTCTGTGTTGTGATATAGAACAAAATAGTTTCTCTTAAAATAAGTGAAGCAAGAATTTTGTTTGTTAGATTCTAAATTCAAAATAATTTTGGGTTCAAGAACATTTTCCTGTGGATTCCTTGTTTTGGTTTGTCCTTCACGGTTATTTTTTGCAACACGAGGACTAATTAGACCTATGACTTAAAGTGGATTCCGAACCACTACAAATTTTCTCGTCATGATCCAGGTAGGTAGGTAGTTAATTAACTTAGCACTGGTGCAACACAACAGGCTATTGGCGACTGTAAGGATCAATCCCGAAGGGAAAGGACAACAACTCATCATTTTGAACCACGGTCAGATAACGAGAACTACATCTGATCTGGCACCCTGCTCTCCAAACTTTCACACCACGCCAACGTGAGGACATTTGGAACCATAACAGATGTAACGTGCACCAGCTCACGTGTACACGACGGTCTTAGGTTAGACCTAGTTTCGAACTCGCAACCCTCCGGTTGCTAATTCGTTACTCTTCAACTGGGCAACAAATTCTTATAGGCTTACTGCATTTAAACGTACTCATGCGCTTACGAATCAACTTGAACTGATCAGGTATCGTAGCACAGATTAGTGTTTTTAATCCCGCAGAATAATCACTTTAACCAATCAAAAATTTGTGTCACATTATGATTCATGCTTTTTCCCATAACCACGTGACAGATATGAAACCGTGAGATCGGTAGAAATAACCATCGACCTGCCAATGAAATAGACGGAACATGCGCGCGCAGCTTCATGTTATTTCTTCCTGTCACTTGGTTTGAAGATCTGTCACGTGGTTGTGGGAGAAAGCTTGAATCCTAATGGAAAAAATTATTGATTGGTTAAAGTTATTATTCAGCGTGATTATAAACACTAGTCTGCGTTTCGATAGCCAATCGTCTCAAGGCGATTCGCAAGCACATGTGATTTAACCTTCCGAGATCTTACGGCTGCGATTTGCTCTGTCCATTAACAGGTGGATGTACGAAGAGGGGAAGAGTCATATTTTGCAGCTATGTGTGCAATCACCATTCATACTTTAAAGAATGGCAGCCTCCCAACGCGCTTTCATATACCTTTCAAAAATCGACTGAACCAAGGTCAACTACCTTCTTGTTGGAGCCGCACCATGTCTACGCACATGTTAACTGTATTTCCTCTGTTGCACTAAATGGTGGCGTCCTCCCAAATCCCTTTGTTTTTTCTATTCAGCTAGTGATCATGTTATTAGAGCCACCTTTATAAATTAGGAATTTTGCGTTTCAACCAGTTATTAAAACAAAAAGCTGGATACATCAAATTCTTTATATTTTTATGATATACTTATTTAAATAAATTTTAAACAAATAGTTCGCAACAATTTTTTACCTTCTGCAATATAGCCGCTATCCATTCCCCAAACTTAGAAATTACCTTCTTTTGCTCTGTAACTAATAATTTGATCACCCCCACGTTGGAAGAGTAACGATTAGCAACCAGAGAGTTGCGAGTTCGAATCCAACCAAGGATCGTCGTGGGTGCACGTTAAATCTGTCATTGCCTCAAATGTCCTCACGTTAGCGTAATGTGGAAGTTTGGAGAGTAGAGTGCCAGCTCAGGTAGGACCTCGGCATCCGACCGTGGTTCAAAATTACGTGGTGTTATCCTCGGATCTTTCCCTTCGGGTTTGATCCCGACCGTTGCCAATAGCCCGTTATGTTGCTCCAGTGCGAAGTTAATTACAATACCTACCTACCTATTTATATTATCCAAAAGAAACTTCTGAAAAAGGCTATTCTGTTTACATCCAAGTACTAGACCTGGAGACGGATGGCTTTCGGCCAATATGATCTGCACACTCCCATCCCAAGTTCACTGCGTACTTATTAAGCACATACATACAACTCCATTGTGTGAGTTACGCTTCTTTTTCTCAGTATTACCAAGGCGAACAAACAGCCGTCGTTTAGTTTTACTACCGATGCCTTCTCTTTTCATGAACATAAGAGCAACCGCATGTTCTGTTATCCGTCTAATTTCGACAATAACTCACTCTTGAGTTGAGAAATGATGATTAATATTAAGATTCCGACATGGTTGCTGATTTGTTTCAATTAACTCTTGCTTTTGTTTTCGTGGTTTGTTCTGATTGAAGAATGGAGTGCTTTGTTTCCGTTGTAGCGCGAGATCGCGAATATTTTGTTCTTTTTCAGAATACCCTGATCTCAGAAAATCGGGACGTGAAGTTTACTCGGTTTTTCTAAAAATGAAGTGTGTGAAATTTAAAATTTGTTATTGGAAAAATTATTGTATCTGCTTTTACATTTAGTTTCCAATGGAATGTTTTTGGGAAAAATGTTTTTCAGCATTCTTTAAGTAAATATTCTCTCCATCGAAAGTTCTTGTCTAAAACATTTGGCGTTTCGGGGAGTGAAAATAACTAGAATATAAAATAGATAAAACAAACGGGTAAAGTATCGAAAAAGATGGAATTCATTTTCGTCAGCAAGCTAAAAGTTTACACACCAGGTTATCTTTTAACCATTTTTCTCCGTTCCGATTTTACCATTTCTATACAAAACGACGAAAAGGTTTCCAGTTTTTAATCATCCACTTTTCTTTTCGATCATTGAAAATACTTTTTCGAACTGATGAATTTAATTTTGTTTGATTTGAATCTATCTGATAGGAACACTTATTTGGTAAATATGCCCCAAAACGTTAAGGGGCACAGTACCTTTAAAACGTAAAAAACGAATTTTCAGTTTTGATGAATTTAGAAAGTCTAAAATGTTCTGATTCTCGTAAAAAATGTATAAAAAATGTGCATTAGTTCGTTCACAATTAAGATTTTTTGACACTTCTATTTCAGTTTTAACCCTTTCTCAGCTTAACTTGAATTAAATGTTTCTCAGAACTACTGTATAACTCAAACTATTCATCTTAGACACATGAAATTGGGATTGAATTATTAGAAATTCAAAATAAAGGCAAAATTTTGCACGAAAGTAAGAGCTTTATTTAATTGAATATGAGAGGAATTTTGCTAAAAATCAAATAAGTAAAATATTAGTTTGATTATTTCATATTTTTGTGTTTCTCGAGTGTCATATTTTCATTTTAATTTAAAATTGAAGTACTCTGTAACTCATTTCAGTCATTATTTTAGTAGAAATTGCATGGACTGACTCCGAAAGTTGAGTGCTGGTGGTTCTTGCAAATAATTGTCTTATAGCTTGGGTTTATGTTAATTTGGGTAAAATATTGCTTTATTTTAAAATATTAACCTAACTTTTCAGTATTGTGTAGTGTAGAGTGTACATAAAATCTGTTTAAAGCTTCATTTTGATACACAGAATACTTTAGGAGATACATTTTATAGAAATTAGGCTGTTTTTCCCTCCTGTGTGAATGCTTTGCCCTCTCAAGCTAATGCAGTTTTAATTGCAATGTTTTAAACATAGTGTTCATAAGGTTTTAATGCAGTTGTTCATTTCAGGATGTTTTTGTACCAATGAATTATTGTTATTGAAATAAAAAGTCTCGTGTATTTAAGAATCTCCCTCAATACTTTTGCCATGGAAACAGCTCTTGAATAACGGAAGCAGCGCTGTGTGTAAAGAAGTATCTTGATGCAGAGAATAATGTGGCCATTTCTTTAAATTTTTATTTAAAAAAAGAGGCAACAATGATTTTTCTTTAAAAAATAAAAAAATGGTACTTCCAGTAATTCACTTTCACGATGCTGATCTTTTCTTGATGTTCTTGAACTAAAATGACAAAATGTAAGCATTTTTCTTATATTTATATTCGACACCACATTCTCTGAGAGCAAAAGCAAATTTCATTTTAAAAGGATGAAATTATTGTCTCATCATTTTTAGAGTTAGTACTGTTATTGCATAAATTATATTGGCTGGTTGAGTGCACGTGGCGATTCATTTACTCTTCTTTCGAATGTAGAGGAATTACTCTAAAATTCACTGATTGTAAATACGAATATAATGTATTTCACATGTTTGGTTTGTAGGGTTTTTAAATACAATGTTCAATAGTGGACAAGTCCAACCTTTCTCGAAAACTATTTGAAGAATCTTCTAAGTATGGAAAATAGTTCGAGAGTTAGCCCATCTATTATATTGATTTATATTAATCACTTGCACAAGAGATAATTTAGGTATTAGCCGTGCCTAAATTTTGTAATTGATATTCAGAGATTTGTAGAGAGATAAACAAACTGTTATTTTACAATAGCAGTGTTAACGGTTATTGTTAATTTCCATAACAGTTATTAATTTCAGTTTCGTTAACAGGAAGAACTAACATAACACTTCGTACGTTATTATTAATGACTGTTAGAAACTTAACGCGTTATTGATTATTTTTTTACCAGTCATAAAGAACATTAAATTAATCGCGAAATTTTACAGCTTACCTTTTTATTTTTTATCAACTTTAAAAATAATTTCAGCTTTATTTTTTAATATAAATCATAAATGCTTGTTAAAAGTTCAAAAAAGTCGTTTAAAAAAACTTACATTAAAAAGTTTGAAAATAACTGACATTAGGCGTCACCATTTGTCGGTAACTTAATATTTTCGATAACAGTTCCTAACTGTTATTTCAAAATAACACTCATTTTAACTGCTGACGAAATAACAGTCCTTCTCTAGAGATCTCGTACAATGGGGAAAAAGTGTTGATTATAAGTTCTTTCAAACGAAAAGCACAATTTTTTACATTTGTGTATGAACGCAAACAAATAAGATCAGTACTACTTTCTAATTCCCCCATTACGAAAATGAGGAAAAATAGGAAAACACAGAATGTTTATCCTCATTGTGGAATCGAAAGTACGAACTTCCTATTTTCCAACCAAACTTGAGCCGCAAGATCTCTTACATTAATCCATCTTGAATGAAGCCCGAATAAAACAAACGAACAAAATCTCTCCGATGGTTAAAAATACTTACTTTAATGGTAACCATAATAGTCCCGGAGGTCAATACGGCGGTTACATTTTATTGTTCTCGAAACACACCGTTCCTTTTGTTTCTTGCTTTTTAAATTCCAGAAGGTAAATTCGAAAAATAACGAGAATGAAAAATAATTTTCCTGGAGGTGCCTGAGTTGTTTGTGTACCTTTTCAGTTTGGACCATGGCCAGAAATACAGAGAGATGGCCGTTTGCTTTATCGACTACAGAAGGGGTACTATGTTTCTAAAAGCACAAAAATAAATTCCGGTTCTTTGAAATTTCCGGAGCATTTGGTTGTTTATTTCCGCCACATCTGCTTTGTTTGAACCAACCAGCAACCAGTGTTCTTTGAGCAGACGATATTTTAAAAATTCTTTTGTTGAAGAATATTTTTGATATATTTCTAATGCCTTCAGTATGGTGAAACGTGAACAGAATTATACTTTATATCGGGCATATTTTCCTTTGTAAAGTATTCTCTTGTCCATTAATCAACTGGTACATAGAATTTTAGCTTTTTGTACTGGCTGTAACTGTTTTGGGAAGATTAGAAAAATCCCGAACGTCAAAATTTCTTTTCACCAGTTTCGTTATAGCATTCATTCCACAGTTTATAAACTAATATGTTCTGTCTAAAATATCAAGTTCAAATCCCAACCTTTATAAGAGTCAGTGGACCTTAGCGCTAATATCTAATTTCAGAAATATTACAACTGCGATTTTCTTAGAAAAATCTTTACGTGGCACAGAAATCGACAGTATTTGTATATGGCAACAAACGGATATAAACGATATAAAATTTACTGCTATGGAATTCCACCGTCAATTTCGCAGCTTAGTTTAAATATGCTTTATTTGAGCTAAGGAGCTATATAATATTGCTAAACCTACTTGGAAGAGCTCGCCTTTCTAATGAAATCCTTCAACAATCGCATTACATGAGAGGCAATGGAGGAATCGAGTAGACAGAAATCAGCGCGAAGAAAACGTGAACCAAAGCGGAAAAAGGTTTACTCCAAAAAATACCGACCAGTCTTTAATAAATCAATATCACGCAATTGAAGTGTACATCTTGAAGATAATTGTCGTAAAACTATTGATGTGAAAATGGTGTGGAAATTTTGCCATGTTCTCTTATGGAAATGATAATTAAAACGGGACATGAAATGTTTCTTTCATGGCAGCCATAGGACTAAAAGGCGACATTTTGTTAATATTTTTCAACCTGGCGATTAGGGGTATCTTAAAACAAAATCGTCTCAAAAGCTCATTTTTAAAATTTTGGCAGCTGATCCAAAATTTTGCCCACTTTTTTTAAAATTCCCCAAAGGTCAACGAAAGCTTAGTCCCTTTTTTAAACATGCGGACGGAAAAAATATTTTTTCGGATTTTTCTTTGGAAAGTTTTCCAAAGGACGCCAATTTCTAAGTTTTCACGCTAAGCCGTGGAAAAAAGCCATAAAAGAAAGACATCGGAATTTGTGGGTACTAAATTGCCATGCCAACTGTTATCAAGAAAATATTTAGTTTTTAGTTCCTAAATTTAAATTACTTGACGAGATCTTCAACACTTCAGTGTTTTAGCCGATTCATTTGCTATCTGAGGAACTAAAATTGCTTCTAAAATAGGGTCTAAGAGGAGACTTTTTTACTATTTTTACAAAATTATGCTACTAATGATACTATTTCACAAGTGCTTTGCCAGCTCTGTGCTTTATCTTTTGGATTAATTAATTTCCTTTGGTGATATGAAATGTTCATAGCTATGCTTATATCCATTATGCTATATATGCATTATGTTTTATATAAATGGGTTTAAATAGCGTAATCAAATGTGTGTGAGTAACGACACTGTCAGCAATAGATATAAACAATCAAGAAAATTTAGCGCGGATGCTATGCTAGTGTTTTATAAAAATGTTTGTCTTTTTTTTAGATTTCACAGAATGGTTAAATTGGTGATAGTTACTCTTGGCGGAAATCTCATTAAAACATTTCATTATAGTTATAAACTTAATGTAGACAGGATAGCACGCATCCTGAAACGATCAGGTATCTGGATAAGATTACACTTCAAGAACATCTTAGGACTTTCAGACAATGTAGAAAAAGAAAATTTGTAGAGGGAAATGTCCGCATATGATGAACCCTCATTCGTGTATGGTTTTATCTCCTCGCTTTCCAGGGGTTCTTTTCTAGGAGTGAGTTGTGATAAGGGGGCTTTACGGTGTTCCCTTTTGTTGGACCGGAAGATCTGAATTATCTCAATCAGTGAGATGAGTATGGTCATTTCGTTCGCCAGTAATGTAGATTCCTACTGTGTTAATGACTGCAGCAATTTAAACAAACTAAGTTGCTACTCATTAGTAAAAATATATATAGACAAGGCGAATTCCATCTGAAAAGTATAGTAATTATTTCTACATTTAAAACTAGTAACTTAAATAACGAGCACAGAGGTATCGAAGTTAATCAACTTAAATACACTTGCTTATCGCTTTTTCAGAACTGTTCCTCAAACTGAGTTTACACAGAATCTCTGAACTTGAAGAATTTCAGGCTTGCTGTAAGCCGAAATTTATTTATTTTGTTAGTGAGAATCAAGATTTATGTGCAGTCATTAGGAAACTTATCAATCAATCTTTCCTGCTTTCCAGAAGTTTGCAGATTCCAAGTTCGTTCTTTCATGGAAGGTTTCGTTTTTGGGATTTATACTTTTTAAAACTTTTAGTTTTTAACTGAATACTGCGCTAAACATTTTGAGTTAGATACCGAAGCCTTGTGAACTAGTTTTTGAGAAGTTGGAGGGAATAAGGATAAGTAAAGGTTATGATGTTCTTTTAAGATTCTCGGCTTTATATTTTTGTTTCCGTGAGATAAATATCATCGATTTGAAGCTACTTAAACATTTGTGTGGCAAAGGAAATGAATCAGTTTTATTTGAATTTCCAAGGCAATATCTCAATGACTGAACTATTTTTTAATGCAAATACTGTTCTTTTGAATTTCAATAATTTCGCTCCACAAGTTTAATGAGAGGAGTTTCATTTAGTTTAAAACCAACACGTTATTTTTTTGTGCTGTTCATTGGAAAAGTTTACCCGTGTCGTACGAGGGCCGACGTGGCTTAGTGGGTTTGCACACTGCGCTGGCAACCTGCGAGTTCTAGGCCGCGCAGGTTCGATTTCTGTAACTTATTTCTCTTCTGTGTCAGTAAAACTTTCCCTCGTATGTATGTCCTTTACTTGACGTGATCTGTCTGGAGTGTGGTCCAGTTTGGTCAAATATGGTCCTTGCGCCATCGCGATCCAAGCGATGATTGATCTTCAACAATGATGATCTTCAAATGATTGATCTTCAAATGATTGATCTTCAACAATGATGATCTTCAAATGATTGATCTTCAAATGATTGATCTTCAACAATGATGATCTTCAAATGATTGATCTTCAAATGATTGATCTTCAACAATGATGATCTTCAAATGATTGATCTTCAAATGATTGATCTTCAACAAATGTTTTTTTAATTCCATGACTTCCACGAATATGGCATTCGATGGACAATAGTCGACTATTACCAGATACTCGACATAACATGACGTTACATGTTACATAATGACATAACATGACGTAATTAAAAAATGGTGTTTAATATGAGGTGCAACATGAACCAACCCTCCTTGGTGCACTAGGATAAACCTAAGTGGTTCATAAATCCCCTCTTGTAGTGTCATTATGGAAATCTCTACCCGACCAATCGGACAGGTGGTCAGGCTTCTAGAGATAGGTTCCTGGTACGAATCCGGGGTAATGCATGGATGTTTGAAGTGAGTGAATGTGTGGCTTCTATAAGCTGGTTATACTTTGAATGTATGTGCGTATGGGAGGTGCATCGTGTACCCATCCCCATGGTGCACCAGGGTAACCCCAAGTGGTTCACAATTCTGCCCTTGTAGCCCATATGTCTTCAGCACTTCTAACAAAGTTCAAAGGGCCGTGGTAGCCCAGTTGGAAGAGTAACGGATTAGCAATCGGAGGGTTGCGAGTTAGAAACTGGGTACAACCAAAGACAATCATAAAATCTGGTGCAAGTTAAATCTGTCGTGGCCTCACGTTGGCGTGATGTGGAAATTTGGAGAGGGGTGCAGCTCAGGTGTTGGTCTCGACATCTGACCGCAGTTTAAAATTACGAGGCGTTGTCTTTGGATCTTTCCCGTCGGGATGGATCCCGAATTGTAGCTAATAGTCCGTTGTGTTGCTCCAGTGCGAAGTTAATTAATTACCTACCTATCCTTAAGAAAGATCAAATTGGCCGGGTATTGGTAAAATAAGTTCAACATTACATTATCGTGTTGTAAAATTCTCAAAAAGGCTATTTCATCTAGACAATAGCATGAGTTAAATAAATTTCATATTTTTTCAAATTGTTGAAGAAAAATAATTTTCAAATTATTGTATAAGTCTTAGAATTACTTTCTGAACTGGTATTACAAATTACGTAAGGTCTGAAGAATGCAAAGATAAACTATCTCCCAACTGCGCTAAGTCACTAATGGATATACGTTTAATGACCACTAAGGTTCTATTTTCTTAATGAGAATTCATCCCACTGGGCAAAAGAATTAATTAGTATTCCGTTCTAGGAATCCAACCGTTCCATTGACCACTGTCCAGCTCATTGTATTGTCTGCTTGCTCATTCAATGGAAATCGATTTCGTAATGAAATAGCCTGATAGTTTGCGAAACTCTGGAAGGAATAGGTGCTAGAAATAGAAAATTCTTTTGAACGATGTAGATAAGTCTCTTCTAAACTTTAAGACTTATTAATTACGTTAATTAAAAGCAAATCTTTATTAACCTTATAATTAATTATATTAATTAATAATTAACTATAATTTTAATATATAATTAATTATATTAATTAAAGGAGAATATATACACGTGCGCCAAACTAATTATCTCAATTCTAAGAATGTTTAAGTAGTGGTATTATTTTAGAAGGAATTCAAACAAACTTGTTACTAAAAGTAAAATCAGTATTTCAAGAGTATAGTTTACGAAACGATACAAAATACTTGTTCTCTTATAACTATGAGAGGCATTTTCAGACAATTTTAATGTATGTAGAAGTAGTTTTCTGCGGCGTGCTTTCTATACGTATTCCGAACATGACGTCACTTGATTTGGTTTTCGAATACGATTTCAGTACTTCGCCAATAAAAATTCGAATAGAAATGATCGTTGATTGGTCAACACCAATTATATCAAACACCAAGCGTAGTCAAAACGGCGATAATACTACATTTTAAGGTAATCCCGATTTGCACCTTTCGAGAGCACTTGAGTAGTGGAAAATCTTCCCATTCCATCCGATTTGTTCCTTAGGGCCGTGGTAGCCCGGTTGGGAGAGTAACGGATTAACAACAGAAGGATTGCGAATTCAAATCCAGCCAAAGACAGTCATGTACAAAGGGTTGCTGGTGCAAGTTAAATCTGTCGCGGCCCCAAATGTCCTCACGTTGGCGTGGTGTGGAAGTTTGGAGAGTGGGGTGCGAGCTCAGATGTTGCCTCGTCATCTGACCTTGGTTCAAAATTACGTGGAGTTGTCCCCGAATCTTCCGTCGAGATTGATCCCGGACAATAGCCCGTTGTGTTGCTCCAGTGTGACGTTAATTAAAATATATACCTACCTACCGATTTGTTCATTTACACTAAAAAAACCCTATCATACGTTGCTTGAAGAAATAAATAGCTTGAAACTGCGCGCATATACTGCGTCTATTTCATTAGAAGGTCGGGGCAACGATAGCCCCGTTGGAATTGCAGTGGATTAATAACCGGAGGGTAGTCAATTCGCTCAACTTAGCTCGCTTATAATTAAAATCTTTACAATTACAATTCTCTCCCACGCATTTTTCGCACACAAAATCTTCTTTTAAAGTCCGTCAAGCTATAAAAACTGTTCCTGAACCGTTTTTGTCCCAAGTCCCAAACGGAAGAATTCAAGCCTAGTCGTTTCTCATCTCTCCTGCTTGTAAAAGTGTCACCCTCCGCATTGTTTTTCTATGGCGACTCGGTTAATGACAAAGTGTAATAGCCGCTTCATTCTCTCACTTTTATAGCGTCGGCTTAATTACTCTTATTCTCGGTTCTTTGTCTCCTCTTGGTAATTATGCGCCACGTGGTTGAGTTATGGTTGGACACGGAAGCTCGCTATAGATGTAGTTCTGGAGGAATAGGGCCATCTTTTGGTGGGTGGATGCTTTTGAAGGGTAGTGAGTTTTAAACTCCGTGCGGAAATTTTTAGTGTTTCTTGGGGATGTTGAGCTAAGAAAAGAGACGTAAGAACTAAGAGTTAAAAAGTCTGGAGAAATTAAAAGTTGTGCGAAAAATAAGGTGGCTTGCCCCGTTATGAATTCTTTAAAGGTTGTTTTACGGAAACAGAAAATAAATTGCACATTTTGAGGAGTGCTAAGATTGCCTAACTTGGTATTTAAAAAAGGAGGTGAAAAACTAATGAGTTTCATGGAATTAAAAGCTGTGGTTTGGGCCACATAGGGTGGTTTGCCCCGTAAGGGATTCTTCAAGGGTTGTTTTATCAAAACATAAGTTAAAGTGCACATTTTGAGGAGTGCTAAGATTGTATAGCTTGGTATTTAAAAAAGGAGGTGAAAAAAACTAATGAGTTTCACTGAATTGAAAGTTGTGGTTCATGGAAGTAGGGTTCCTCTCGATTATACTCTTCAAGGGATGTTTTAGCAAAACAGAAGTTAAACTGAGCATTCTGAGGAGTGCTAAGATTGCCTAAACTGATATCTAAAAAAGAGGTGAAAAAACTGAGTTAAAAAGTTTCACTGAATTAAAAGTTGTGGTTTATGGAAGTATAGGGTTCCTCTCCATATTATAGACTCGTCAAGGGCTGTCTTACCAAAACAGAAGTTAAAGTGCACATTTTGAGGAGTGCCAAATTTGCATAACTTGGTATTTAAAAAAAGGTGAAAAATTAATGAGGTAATGAGTTTCACGGAATTAAAAGTTGTGGTTTCGGCGACATAGAGCGATTTGCCCCGTTATGGATTCTTCAAGGGTTGTCTTACCAAAACATAAGTTAAAGTGCACATTTTGAGGAGTGCTAAGATTGTCTAACCTGGTATCTAAAAAAAGAAGGTTAAAAACTGAGTTAAAAAGTTTCTCTGAATTAAAAGTGATTTATGGAAGCAGGGTTCCTCTCCAGATTATAGACTCTTCAAGAGCTGTCTTATAGAAATACTAGTTTAAATTGTATTCCGTTTTTGTTATCCCGATATCAAAATTAGATATGTTTAATTATGTCCCTCCTGCAAAAAATGTCCGAAAGATCATCATGAATGACCTTCAGTGACACCCGAAATACTGCAATACGTGATCAGGACTAGCCATGCTATTACTAGCCTTACAATTGTGACAGTCAAAGTAAATATTTTTTCTTGCCAGATATTTCATTGCTTTGGTGTTGAACATTCCAAACCTTGAAATTGCAGTTTGTTCTACATAATTTGAATTGGACGATTTGTCCAAGTCTTTGTAAATCAGTTGACATCATGGACTGAATGAATGTTTCACCAACTGTCCATCAAAAGAGGCGGCACTTGCTGTAGCATATGACTTTGTCCAGAAGAATGGTTGTTCCTAACTTGAAAACAGTCGCTAGGTTTGGAATCAGAGTTTACCTTCTAGATATCTATCTTGATGGGGCTCCTACCCCTTGAAGGTTTGCCCAGCTTGGGGGACCCTAGTGGTGGTAGTCCACCGCTGACATAACTCTCGGGTGATCGGTGCCCGCGATCTCCACCACCCCTAACAAGGTGGAGATATCGTGGTGGAAATTCCATTCGTAACACATATTTCATCTTTCGCCCGTGTCTACTGACCTTCAGAACTACCGCTCTTAGAATGCAGGCACGCTCTACACAGTAGTTACTCTCTTCCATTTACTCGTACGAATAACTGCAATAATCATTCTGTTGCCCAGGGGGTCACCTCCTTGGGGGCTCGACCCGCAATGTTTCTCGGGCTGGCGGGCGGCCCTCAAATTTGAAGAATACTGTTACAGACATACAGATAATAATATCTAGAAAAACATACATGGTAATTACACTGGACTTAACCCTACCCTGTTGACTCACTTCACCTGGTGGTTAACTTTGAGATGCACTAATCAATAATTATATTGGGAACTTCGGGAAAAGAACTCAGTGGGAATATCTATCACCGATTAAAAATCTTTCCTTAATCCACTTTTATCCCCTGATGACGTGTACTCATGATAATGTCCTTTTCTTATCTCAATTAAAGGAAGTGGATACTACATTAGTGGCGGTAGACTTCGTTTTTCAGAAGTACATCTGCCGTCTTGTTGGTCTACTCAATCAAACCTGACCTGGTTAGGAAGCCGAACGAGAACATGAAGAAAGGAATCCGTTTTTAAACCCTCCTGGTAGTTGTATCGATGAGGTTTATCGTTCATTAGCAAAACTAATCAGATCTTGATCTTGTCATAAAAATAGGCAATATCTTGACGATATATCTCCTCGAAACTACTTTGAAGGTTAATAGGTAGGTATATATAGGTATGGCCACTTCAAGAAAGGGGATGCGAATGCTTGGGGCCCGAATACCTTGCCCCTTTTTATTTTTATGGTTTTGGCCTATCCACTATATTTTTATAGCTTGAAACCCTCTAAAAACTGATAACTACCAGAAATATAGATAGTAAGGATAGTGAAATGGATAACCACCAAAAGTGCCCCAAGCCTGTCCTTTTGTGGGAGTTATCAGTTTAGGCAACTCCTGAGAACTTTATTAAAAAGCAAAAGGATAATAATTATAATAAAATTAAATAAAGGAATGGATAGTTGGCATTTGAGACACGTGGTTTTGAACGATTAATTCGTTAAATTTGGGGGTGGGATAAGCATAAGCAAATTCTCGCAATTGGCACCTTTAGCACATATTCTGACAGTGAGTTTATTGATCGGTACCGGAAGCGATTCCAGTGGTTGCGAGTTTACGGAACGAACTACTAGTATCACTAATAATTTTCATATGGCAGTCATTTCACCTCCCGAGCTACCTTTCTAGAAATGGTCTTCCATAACATCATCTGCCTTTTTTCTAGAGCATCATTATCCCAGCAGATAATATAATTTCCCTCACCTTAGATCACCTTCGACAATATGGATATACGGCACTTGTTTTTGAACTTTCCCATTACATAAAATAAAGACGAGTCAATACTTTTCTTCAAAGTACAAAGTTTAACCGTAATTCGTCCTGGTATGTTTGAAAAGTAAAAACAGGTTAAAGTGTCTGAATCGTGTGACTGAATATTTTTCGAAACCTCTGGGGTGGCACTGCGTACTTTTGTTTCGATCCACGCAAGGCGGAATGGAGTTTTTATAATCTTAACAGTGTTATTTGCATGCGTAATGCAGTGGCGTATTCGTATTTATGCATATCTCTCAGAGGACAAACTCTTATCATTCTACTTACTCAAAACACGTTGAATCATTCATGAAAGAAGTTGCGTCCTCTAGATGCAGACTGCGCATAAAAAGGCAGTTTTCTTTATTGTATCTATCTTTACCATTATAATCTTCTCCCCATAAATTTAGCTTGCACCTAAATGGTTTCAAAACAGAAGCGTTACAAACCATTGAAGCGTTGCTTTTCTATTTTGGGTTGGAGTAATACGAGGTGTTCTTAAACGCGCGACTCGTTCGCGCTTCTTTCCGACGCGCTTTGGCTAGCGATCTCCAAAAAAAGCGGATAGGCACAGTCCCTACTCTTCAGTAAGGTTTGGTTCGTGAATATGTTTGCTCGGCCTACTCTTTGCGTCTTCGTTAAGCTCTAGATCTCTCCGCACTTGTCATAGGTTTAGACTTCTTGGCATCATTTTGTTCATCCTTGCGCTGCTATTACAACCTGTTTACGTTTCCTATGCCGCAATTGAACTTTAGTGTAATATTTTGGCTCCATAATGAAATCTTCGACAAATCGTCACTTTCCACTGCACACAATTTCCGCACAAATGGTTTAAACTGTCAACTAGTCTTATGGAATTGTAGAAATAGTCGTTCTCTTCAATTTAAGCACTCACTCGCCACGACCCGTCGATTAGAACTGAAATTACAGCGGTTAAACAGGTCAGCGTATGCCCGAAATGTGACTCATTTCCCTCACCACGCGGTACAAAGGTCAGAGGGGGAGTGGATTAGTGGACAATCTGGTCGACGCAGCCCACCTTCCTCTACACGATGGTAGGTCATTTATCCCCATAGGCTGATTCCCTCCGGAGTTATGGGCTTTGAGATATCAACACTTTTCGTGACGCGCAAGTTTCTGCGATGACACCCTTGCATACGCCTTAGACCCCATTCACGTTAAAAATCATTCTGCGTGAGTCAGACGACATATGGACATCTGGTTACAAAGAAGCAAGTTTGGGTACATCCTTATTCTAATGGAGTAAACCTTGTCGGTTTTACTTCACTCAATGTATCCACGTATCAAGGAAGATGGAGCCAAAACTTTTCAATTTTGCCCTGTATGTTCCCTGCATCATTCAATGAACTGCTTTGTATATTAAGAAAATTAATTAAATGAACATAATGGAGGTTTATCCCTGGGGAAATGTTCCCAAGTCATACATCGCGTCGTGTCGCACGATCGTATTGCGATAAAAAAGGTAGTTGTTAGTATTTGAAATTTTCGGAATTCCTTAACTGTATCCGAAACCGTTGGAGTTCGATTCTTGTTATTTACATAGTCCCCGAAAATCTCTAAATCTCAAGTTTCATTCCGATTCGTTGAAAATTGCGGTCGCTAGGGGCTCTCATATAAGGTAAATTACTTTATGACAACACGGTAAGCTTTCCTGACACAGAAGAGAGAAATACATGCCTGAAGAGGAATAGAACCCATGCCGCCTACACAAATTTCAAGCGCAGTGGGGAAATCAATTGAGCCACGGCGGCCCCGATTCAATGAGAAAAGATTTTTTTATCCCTGCCTTTCAATCGCGTATGAAAAATTACCAGATGTAAAGTACAACGGAGTTCTCACTACCTCAGTAAATATTATAAAAGATGAAAATTTAATTGTTCTATGTCTTGGGGTAATTCAAGCCCATCAGTCAGTCATGGGAGGATCTCTGACGTTCTCAATTTAAAACTATGAATGAATGTAAATTAAGGGATATCTGCCATTGAGCTTATGACCAAGCATTCTCCTGTAGATCCTAGTTACCTCAGTTTCGAAAGCATGAGATTTTGGGATCTGGAAACACTCATGATTGAAACATCGATACACTCTGCGAAAACGAAAATATTAAATTCCAAATTATGCTGAAACTCCATTTTTATTTGACCGCGTGTTGGACTTTTTGAAATATCGAGTTCAATGTTTGTATACAAGATGGCGACTGTCTGGGTTGTTACTGATTAACCTGTCTGTTGGAATTCAAGCCTGTTCCTTCTGCGATAGACATCCGCGTAAACAGTCTGGGATTGGTAAACATTTTATCACATAGGAGTCTTTCATTTTTGACTGCATTCAGTAAGCTGTAGTTTCTTTATCGAATATTTATCGAACTTTTATAAGGTGTTGATGTAAATGTTGTGTTTACGGTAAATCCAAAAGAGAAAAGATTCTTTGATGAATCTGATAGAATGAAAGTTGGTGTTCGTTTCGAACAGCACTGAAAGTACGTAGTAGCAACACAAAGCAGCTACTACACTTCAGAGTTTATTCACTCTTGACTCAACTCACTTCACTTAACGCGAAATATTCTTTTGGGTCTTCGATTACACACGTTGGCGTGGTGTGGAAGTTTGGAGGGTGGGGTGCAAGCTCGGAAGCTCAGGTGTTGACCTCGTCATCTGACCGTGGTTCAAAATTGCGAGGTGTTGTCCTCGGATCTTTCCCTTCGAGATTGATCCCGGACCGTCGCCAATAGCCCGTTGTGTTGCTCTAGTGCAAAATTAATCAACTACCTAACGTCTCTATTACAATATTCAGTTAATTTATGCCTTTTATTTAAGATTTTTTTATTGTTTTTAACGTATAGCAAAATTAATTTTAAACTTGAATTGAGTTTTTTGATTCTCACAAAGGCAAAATATTTATGATAATAAGCTATGGAACCAGTAGCTTTTTAGAGGGAGAACAATTCAATACCCTCGACTCCGAAGGGTTGATGGCAGTTCAGTTTACTTCACACTGGAGCAACACAAAGGGTTATTGGTGATGGTCTGGGATCATTTCCGAAGAGAAAGATCCAAGAACAACATCTCTTAACTTTTAACCATAGGCTACCACAGGAACCGCGACAAAATTTGAAAGCCTCTGCTTTACTTGGCGGAATTGATTTCCTGAGACTGTTTGATTTGGTCTCAACTGATTGTGGTCCCATTAGGAAAGAACAAATTTTTCTGCAGTTTTTAGTTTCGATGTTTACATTTTAATAAGGACCTATTACAATTTTTATCCTGTTTACCGGAGAGCATGAATGAGACATCGATGCCTGACTTAAGAGACCAGTCGCATTGAGCTCTTGTTAAAACAGTTTCTCTTGAATCTCATTCACATATGGCTATAGAGCGATGAACCAAACCAACCGAACTTCTATTCCTGAGGCGGCTGCTAGTTCTGAAAGGTTACTTTGTGGCGTCTTGCACCTAATGTAAGAGGAATTCCTAAAGACTAGCTATCGTTGGATTATTTTTTTTGGTTGACATCTATTTCATTATTACGAAAATGATTTATATAATCTTTTAATTTTAGTCCTCGTGGTGATTGTCTCGACGAGGTATCTCGTCACTAGCAAAACTGACCAGATTTTGTTGAACGAGATAACTCGTCATTAGAAGAAAATACGATCACGATCATTAGAAAATAACTGATCAAATTTTGATCCCGTCATCAAGAACTCGATAGTGTCTTGATGACGCGATGTCTCGTCATTAGCAAAATTAATCAGATCTTGATGGATGAGATATCTCGTCTAGAAACCACTTTGAGGTACTGAGTTCTCTGTAGAACTATTTTAAATTTTAAGTTGCCTCATTTCCCAAGAGTATTTCTTTTGTCAGTAAAACTTTCCTTGTGTGCATAGTTCATTACTTGACATTGTTATCTTGTGTTTGGCGCAACTTGGCCAAATATAGCCCTTGCTCCACGAAACCCAACAACCAATGTCGATTTTTTAAATGTTATCAAAATCTGGTTCAAAATGATAGAAGATAAATACTTTTGACTGAAGATATATTATTAGGCATGGTTGATTTGTCTTTAAGCTATCATTTTTACTAGGTCGTATTATACTGGTATCTGTTACTTAAAATAAATTCCGAAACACTACGAACATTCTGTCAAGACTAGGATTCGAATTCAGAGCCTGTTGGATCGAGGGAGCGAGGATCTGGTATGGAGCAAAGACGTCAGATATAATTAGATTGAGCATTGCTAGTGAGAGGAGCTTTAAAGAGTGATCAACATGGCGACTAGTAGTCACGTGACTGCTCTGTGAAAAATTTATCTGATTGATTTGGTATCCTATCGCCTCGTTTGGCGATATAACATCTTATGACAGGGTAGATACACTTTTCTGAATGCGCATTTCTATAGAGTTGAGACAAAAATGGTGAAATAGCCAAACTCTACTAAGTCGAACGGATCAATCAGATGATGAATCAATGATGGGCGTCTTCTCTCGTCCCGTGGACCAATCAGATGATTAATTTTCCTTTCCACCCGGCAGATTTAACTAGTCTAAGGGTCACGTTACTTCTAGTTTTGGTCACATGATCCTGGGCACATAAAATGATTACCATTACTCACTACACTTTTATATTTCCTTTATGGTATAGACTAAATATTTGAAAGTCTTTTAATGTGAAGTGTTAAGGTCTTGCAGTTACTACCTTTCCCTTTTGTCAAAACACAATTTCGGACTCATATTTTGGCATTTTCGGACAGTGCTTTTTCTTTGAAAGCTCACGAACCTTATTTTTTCTGGTATTAAACGTTATTCTAGCTCAATTAGAAACTTAGTCGAATTCATGAAAATAAGCATAAATCTATAATAAATTTTACATTTGCCTGTTTTTTCAGTTTGAATTTTGAGTTACAAAAAACTGCATATGCAAATCAAAGTCAGAAACGAGCAATTCTGGGGGAATTAGAATAAATTAGTCAGAAGTCATTACGTGGTAGTTGATGCATGTGATTGAAAATATGTTTACAGTTGTTTGTTTCTGACGGTGGATTACTTGCGAGAAAGAATTATAAAAAAATGTAACTGACATTTAATTAGATATTTGTATAGAGAAAGCAATTTTGAGGCGAGAGACGAATTTTGATGGTTGAAAAATCGATTTAACATTGGATATCATTCATTAAATCGTTGTGGGGTTCCCAGTAATTTGTTCAATGAAAACTAAGATTTAACAACTTCATATTGAAATTTTGAAGTTTTTTATCACTAGATAGGGTAATAGATGGGAATATATTCAATTAAACAGATGTTCATATTACGATAGATAACAAATTATTTGAACAATCTTTAAAATAATTTCAGCGTGGTGTATTATGTGTCACCAAGGTTTATGTATCTTACCAAATTAATATTTCCTACTTAATCCACTGAAACCCCCTTAATTTCACCACTGAAACCCACTTAATTTTACCTGATATAACTGGTATACTTGTCCATCTTGTGTTTAAAACTTACTCGGGGATAAATCAAAGAAACTCTCATCCATTCTGTCACCTGGGACATACTGCTAACCCGCTCAAGCGAAAAGATCGGAAGTTGTTTCTAAGTTCTGCTTCTAGCTTTTTACGGGCTAGTTTAAACTTCTGTTGGAAGACAAGTTATGACAAATGGATCTGCTATCACAAAATGGGTCGACTGTGGAAAGATTGAAAAACATCATTTATCGTCTCTCTAAAATCCAGCATTTTTCCTTTGGTGAATGCAATCTGTTTTTTTCAGTCTCTTGGAACACCGTTCCGCCCTTAGTACCTTGCTCTTTTATTTGGAACTTGGTTTTAAGACTCACATGACGCAGGGCCACGACATAAAGGAGGGGTACCGGTCCCATGGTACCTGTACCCCCCCTTTATGTTGGGGAGCTAGGTATATAGAAATTACTTGGTACTTTTAAAATGCGAAGCGGAGACATAAATAAAGAGATGGGGATTAAAATAATAGGATGGATTTTGGTTGGCTTGGGGTTTTATGGCGCAAGGGCCATATTTGGCCATGCTGCGCCACACACAAGAAAAATACCAAGTAATAGACATACACACAATGAAAGTTTTACTGACACAGAAGATAGAAATACACCCAGGGAGAAATGCACCTGACAGGAATCGAACCAGTAATAGGATGGGAAAGCAGAGGGAGATCGCTTGGATATTCCGGGAACGCGACTCCAGTTTCCTAAACCCCAAAGAAAAAGAAAAGATCACTAGAGTATCTCGGGTCCGTGATGCCAGTATACATCTAAGGAGATGTGAGCCTGAGGGCTATTTTCGGTTGACTTCCATCTACAGAAAATAATAATCTTAAAACATATTTGTAAGAGACTCCTCGTAAACATCAGGACTCGAAAGTTACCATTCATCACTGAAAATGCATGCCGTCTTTCTTTTTCCAACACAAATCTAAGTTTGAGATAAACTTAGCTTCTTAACTTGAACAATTTAAAGACGGAGTTTCACCCACGAAAGAAAATCGATACGTTTCCACTCGGTGCCTTAATTCTTGATTACATTGATTGGATGAATGTCTCAATCGTTTAAAAGAAATGTACTTTCCGACAACTTTCCGCTGGGCCCTCATATGGAAGGGGGGTCGTAGGTACTGGGGCCCAAGAGCAGGGGTGAAGTAATGTGTAATGTTCTGTAATGTGAAATTCATTTCCGAAGTTCAGAAAATCCTTTTTTTATTGTTTTAATAATGCAGTTGCGTGGTAATTGTGCAAAGGAAAAGCGGAAAAATTAATTTAAGCAATGTTACACTTGGCATGAAGCGCCTCATAGCTATTCGACCTTAGGGGCTCGAAATTCCCCCTGCAAAACATGAACTGACCGTCGGTCTATAAATCTTTTCTAGCGGATCTGTCTGGAGGGTTTCCAACTAGATGGGGTTAAGGGATGCTCCGTGGCCCCTAAGAGTTAGAAGTGATGATCTGGATTTCTTTCCTTTCCCAGGGAGCCTTCAGGGGCACATATTAGGTGTGTACGGACATTACAACCTCGAGGTATCCGAGTCGATATGGCCTCCCTTTCATTTTACACCCGATTCTTCATATGCTTTTGTCTTCCTTTCTCTCCCTCGCCGTCGTCGTGATTGCCTCTTCGGACGACAAGACTCCCCTTGAGAAGCTTCTCACCACTCTGTTAACAGCTCCTCTTGGGAATTATATCATCTACGTGTATGCCGTGCGTTGAGACCTGCGTCCATGGAAAAGGGATAATGTCGCCGATAATCCTATATTTTCCTGTTTATGTTCAGTGTTTAACCCTTCTGGCGGTTGTCTTCAGGTGGTATCGCGTCATTACCAAAACTGACCAGATCTGGATGAACGAGATATCTCGTCATTAGAAGGAAAGATTCTCGTCATAGTAAAAACGGCAATATCTCGTCATAAGTGAAATTGATCAGATCTTGATGGACGAGATATCTTGTCGAAACCATTTGGAGGGTTCGATGTTATAATAATTTTCTTTTTGATGTTCTAAATATTTCAAGTAACGAACCTACTTATTTTAAATCTACTTTTATAGCTGGGTAGGCAATTAATTTGATAAATTTTACTGATTCGAATTTTATCCAGCGTTTGGCACAGCTTGTCCGCAATCGGATCTTGCGCCATAAAACATAAACCTACAAACCAAATCTCGTTAGAGAAACGCAATTCCCTCTAGCGAACTAAATTTGAACTACACTTCTTTCACAAGCCTTCGAATAAGGAGCTTAGAGCCGTTCCAAACATTCTAACAGAACAGAATCCCTTCCACATACTATGATATACCACAATGTCACAACCTGTCAACTTTACTGATGGATTGAATGAAAGTTTTCCTGGAATTTTCTATCCTCTCCAATTGTGAACTTAAACCACAGCCTACACTACACTCAACCCCAATGAAATTCACTTCGCATACTCTCCTACACCCCTCCTGCCAAGTCTGTGACTGTTATTACGACTACCTTTCTATTTTTTTTAATGACACATTTTTGAGGTAGGTAAGTTGGAAATTAGCGTCGCACTGGAGCAACACAACAGGCTATTGGCGACGGTCCGGGATCAATCCCGAAGAGAAAGATCCTAGGACAATGCCTCGTAATTTTGAATCACAATCAGATGACGAGAACAACACCCGAGCTGGTATTCCATTCTACAAACTTCATACATTTTTTAATATAAGTGATTTAAAATATTCCTCATTACTTATAGGTTTTACATACGCTATATTACAGAAAAATGTCTTTCAATCCATCCTGTGAATATCTAATGTAGAATCTTACAGTAGCCCTCCGTTCTGTAAGTTCGTGATCCGCTTATCTGGATTTTTACTGCTGGAAGACGGAACATTACAAAAAGGAAAGAAACAACTTAGAAAATCGATAAACTAATGTTTACCAACATCCTCTCATTAGTCACCCCCAAAGACGATCTATCTTTCAAACACCATTAGTGCCAATAAGCAGATCATCAAAAAACTCCATTGAGTGAATTTCACGGATATAGATTAGATGCTGAAATAAAAATCCATTTATAACTTTAATTAATTTATCCAAGGAGAAAGTATCTGGATTTGATGTGAAGGAACGTGTAATTGCATCGGTTATTGGCGGCGGTGATGTCTTTTTGCGTTAATTTGCCATTTATTTGGCATGGCTCGTGAAGTTTATATATTTATTTATCCTGCTCCCTGTGAGGATATGAAGGAAACATGGAATTTATAGTACGTGGAGCTTAAACACGTAAATTAAGGTTGAGTTTAAACAATACTATTGGGTGAATTCGTAATCTAGACCATCGTATCATGTCGTAATTATGTTCTAGCTGTGATTTAATTGTTCCTTAACCCTCCAAGTAGTTTATCTTCGCGTCGAAAACTGCCTTGTAGTGGCTAGCGTCTGGTGCTGAAAAATGTTTCAAAATGTCACCAGTTTTGAGCAAGGGACAATTTGTTTTCCTCCTTTTTTCCCCTTGGAGCGATAGCGCAGTTTTGCCTCGACGAGTTATCTCGTTATTAGCAAAACTGATCAGATCTAGATGGACGAGATATCTTGTCGAAACACTTGGATGGTTAAACACTAAGGAAATATCTATCAGGAATTTGAAGAAATATCTATTGTGAATCTATTGCATAGCTCTTTTTAAATAGGAATACAGATGTCAGGTAGGTAGATAATTAACGTCGCACTGGAGGCCACGCAACGGGATATTGACGACAGTCCGGGATCAACCCCCGAAGGAAAGATTCAAGAACAACGCCTCGTAATTTTGAACCACGGTCAGATGACGTACAGATGTCAGATTATTTCAAACTGCATTACATCTTGGTACATGAGCTCACTGCGTTGGCACAGACATCACGGTGCAGTGATTTTACATTAAACGCATTATCTACGAGTATATAAATAAGAATGGAGTATTTGTTTGTACATTGAATATTTTTGACCCATTTTAAGTTTGTTTCCTATCCGTTTTGGACCCTTCTGATGCTAAATCCGTCTCTTGCGCGTTTGGGGTCTGTATGTGTGTGCCCGTACTACGTCCAAACGGGTGAATGTATTTTCATGACACTTTGCATACTGTGAGTTGTGACATTCATTTAGTGACTGAACTTAGTTGCATAAGTCTGTCTGTCCGCCTTCCCGCTCTATGTTCGATTTTGTGTCTGTTTGTACAAGTATCACATAAGATTTGTTCAATATATTTTAATTTGATGTTTTATATTTGATACACCACATCTAAATTTAGTGAATGCATTATTTGAAATTTCTTTGCTTACATATTTAGGCAAGTTTCACGTTAAAACATCTGAGTAATTACACTAAAATCAATCATAATTTGGTAATTTTGGAGTAGCTGGAAAGTATATTGAGCATTGCAATAACTTGGATTGTTTTACCAGTACTGCTGAAAAATCAATTATATTTTCAAACTATTTTTAGGGAATTTAAATTATAAAATTGGTATTTTGAGCTTTATTTATTTTCTTTGTTAACGTTAAAGTATTTCCGAATATTTGGGACAGACAATAATTTACAACAAAACGAAAACTTGTGTTCGTTTGCCACGTGAAGTGTTATTTTCTGTTCCTTTTTCGCTGGGAATTAATTTCGTATTTTTAATTTTCTTTCCAATTTTTAGTTGTAAGTTGTGGCAACTGTGCGAGATCAAGAGGAAAAAAAAGAATCACGAATTTATATCTTTAGAACAACTTTTTTCCGGTCAACTTTTATTTTGTTTCATTGCTCTTTTCTATTTTAAATATTTATTATTTTAATAAATTGTGATTCTTTTTCATCACACGCAACACCACAGCAAAGTATTTGATTTAAAGCGACATGTAAGTTAGATTAAAGCAAATTTTAAGTCTAATTTTGTCATTATTGAAAGATCGTTAATGTTTAAAAAATCCCAACTAGGACTTTTGAAATATTATAAATTCTATCATATAGCGACAGAAGGTCAAGGTGGCTTATTTTACGAATTGAAGCTATACTTAAGCAACTTATATAAGAAAGGTTTTCTTAAAACTATGATTTACCATTTAAAAAAAAATGGTAATAGGTACAGAAGACATTCAATTTTAAAACAAGTTCTTTTATTATATTGCACGTGCCGTAAAACGTAATTTTCAAGAAACAATGCGTATGCACTTTTAAACATACTTAGTGATAAATATCTTACGAAATTAATTTTTCATCTTTCCCTCAACGATGGCGAAATTCGAAAATATCGCAAACCTGGTTCCGGAGTGTACTTTTAGCACGGGTGCGATATACGTATGTTAAATGCATTACATGGATGGATATGCATGTATAGAAATTATAAAAATGTCGAAAAGGTGTTAAAAATTATTTTACTCACTCTTTAATGATTTGGCATTTTTCTACGAAAGAGGATGATTATTTTCTGGTCACTTTCAATATATAGTTAACCATTCCAACCCGAGTGAGGTCGGGCAATTTGCTAGTACATAATAAAAAGGATTTAAAAACAGAAACGATGAATTATAAGACTCATGGTCCTGTCAAAATTTCCCTAAAGCAGTTATCTACTGAGGATCTCTTTTGGGGGTTTACTTTCCTTAGGTAAACACAGGCATCACAACTCCAAGGTATCCTAGTGATCTGTCCTCCCCTTTCATTTTACCCTCGCATACCCTTCTACTTTATGTTCGGGTCTTTCCCTTCGGTTTGGATCCCGGACAATCGCAATAGCCCGTTGTGTTGCTCCAGTGCGACTTTAATTAAAACTACCTACCTTCTACTTTGTGCGTTTTTCTCCCTCGTTGATTGCTTGGCGTTGTCTGTCTTGTGTTTGGTGCAGCATGGCCATATATCGCCCTTGCGCCATAAAATCCCAAAACCTACCAACCAAACGCGTAGAACAAAACGTGCTCCAAATTCTTCAATCCTAATATAATAGGGGCCGCGGTAGCCCGGTTGGAAGAGTAACGTATTAGCAACCGGAGGGTTGCGAGTTCGAATCCAACCAATGACCGTCGTGTACAAAGGGGGTTGGTGAACGTTAAATCTGTCGTGGCCTCAAATGCCCTCACGTTGGCGTGGTGTGGAAGTTTGGAGAGTGGGGTTCCAGCTCAGGTGTGATCTCGTGGTCTGACCGTGGTTCAAAATTACGTGGTATTATCCTCGGATCCTTACCTTCGGGGGTTGTTCCCGGACCGTCGCCAATAGCCCGTTGTGTTCCATTGCAACGTTGATTCAACTACCTACTTATATACCTGAAATAATGAAAATAAGTACATTTCATGTTTACTCCCCTTTGATTTTGCTTACATTAATTTTTCACCTTGGACAGAGTTCTGGATGTTTTTGTGTGGCATTCTGAACACTTCAAAAGGCTAGAACCGACATATCCTTACCTATGCTATATTTTCAATCACCTTTGCTTTTGAAATGTCAGGCAATGTAAGTTTACTACCAATTGGTGTATTTAGTGAATTTGGTTGGATCTTAAATAATCATACCTTTTCTGATGATTCCCTTTTTATCAGTGCAGCTTTTAATTCAGTATGTGCGAACAATAATAATATACACTAATCTACAGAATATATTATAATTCAGTAATATACTGTAGAATCTATATTACTAAACAATGCATGTGCATGCTGTGGAGTCTACAGAAGAAACTGCAGGGCAGTCTTTAAATTTTCTATTTATTTAGTATTTTAGGCAAGCTGAATTGTCCGAGCTTGCGTGTAAAATGCAGATAGATCGTAATTTGCAATAAATTATAAATTCTTTTTCCCATAGAGAATGTTTTCTATAACATGAACAAAATATGGAAAATACAATGGAACGACGCTCATGGAACTATATGGGAAACCTCAATAAGCAATATGGAACACCATATTGCTTATTGAGGTTTTCCACAATGCGTACACACGTGCTATGATAAGAAAAGTTATATTTTTGAATTCATTTTCTCTTAAATAGTTAGTTTTTTAAATAGTCCCAAAAAATATTTTTTGCACTCCGCAATCCAAAAATTCTATTTAAAAAACGGATTATCAACTGACGTTCAAAACATAATATGGATGCCTTGTTAATTTTAACAATCATTTGTAAAAATTTCGATAGATTTTAATAATTATCTGTCGACGTAATAGATGTTCCTTATTACGTACTAGACATGGTAAAATGCAGTTGAAGAAACAATTGAAATACTTATTAAATTCGAAATTACTTATTTGCATATGCAAAAACCTCCACAACTATGTATCATGGTTGATAATTACTATTTCAAACTTTTTTTTATTTAATCACAAATCAAGCATTTTAAAAGAATTAATAGCTATAGATTTGGTATTAGGTTAAGTCTTCATGTCCTAAAAATGTGTTCAATTGATCTAAAACTGAAGAAGTGAAATTTAACTCGTGTGGGTTATTTACAGAATTGGACTATGTTCAAATATCGTTAAGAAAAATTTTCACAGGAAATTCGCTGTTGGAATTTTAAGTCAGTCTTGGATCTACTTAATTTTTTATCGTACCCCTGAAGAGGAAAACAAAATGAAAAACATTAGGGAGCGGATATTTCGAAGCCTTAAGGCAGTGCCGTATTCTGAGAAAAGGAAAAGAAAGGAGATGAAAATATTTAAGTTCTAAAGGTGAAAAACATTGACTTATGGTGGGTGAAAGATTTATTCTTCTGCTCTAGGCGTTTCCGTAAGAAAATTTATGGGTTTTCTATTGGAATGTGAAAAATGTTCTTTACAGGTGAATGCTGAATCGAATGAGTGGACGAAAAAAACTGCTTTCACAGTATGTTTATTTTTTTAATTTTCAAGCAATTAGGAATTCAACTTTTAAAAAACCGATGAATCTATGTGGAAAATGTTTAGAAATAATTTAACGAGAAAGATTTAAGAATTACTTTTAATTAGAAATTTTGGAATAGAAAATTTGAATTTAGAAATAATTTAAGAGAAATTATTACAAAAAGTTAAACTTTATCGAGGGAATCGATCAATATTCATTTCATCTATTAACCCTCCAAGTGATTCGACGAGATATCTCGTCCAAGATCTGGTCAATTTTGCTAATTACGAGTTATCTCGTTGAGACAAAACTGCCCTATTATTCCAAGGGAATGAAGATTCAAGTAGGAAAAACTAATTATCCCTTGCCCAGAACTGGTGACAGTTTGGAACAGGTTTTTTCACCAGAGGTTGGCCACTACAGGGTAGTTTTCGGCACGAAGATAAACCACCAGGAGGGTTAAATGGTTAAAAATTATTGGTCTAACCTGCATGGTACTGACAAAATGTATTCAGTTTCAAGTACTAAATGCACAACATTATGGGAAATATGGTAGGGGTAAGTGCACATAGTGTTGAACATCGATATATCTCGACATGCAGTTATCAAAATTGATCGGAATCTGTTGGAAATACTTCTTTTTAACCTTCTTAACCGATGTATTTCGACGAGGTATCTCATCATTAGCAAAACCTTTATCAGATTTTACTGCACGAGATATCTCGTCATTTAAAGAAAACTGACCAGATCTTGACCTCGTCATCATAAAAAAATCGTCAATATCTTGATGACGAGGTACCTCATCATTGGCAAAATTGGACAGATGTTGATGGACGAGATATCTCGTTGAAACCACTTAGAGGATTAAGTAGAAAGCAGTCATAATCTATTTTGAGCGTCAGTCGAGAATGTGTTGTTGAAAGAGAAGCATGTTTATATACTTCGAGGTGCTGAAAATATTTTTGGAGAGAAAATACTTTTATTGCATAATTCATAGAGAAATAAATTCCTTTTTGAATTTTCAATAATAGTTTCCCTTTAAATTAATCCTTTTCGTAGAAGTTGAATTTTTCTGTTGTGTGCTTGCAATATGGAACACTTTCCAAATTAAGTGCATTTCCCTTATAAAGTTGCATCTATAGAAAAGGAGGTTTCTATAAATTGTATTAAATTAAATGCATGCACCAAGGATACTTAGTCGCAGTACAACTCAAAAAAGGTATCTGTCTGTGATCAATAATACTATACTAAATCAAAATTTTGAAATAATTTTTCTGAAATTATAAGAAATGTACACATAATTCCGAATTATGTGTACATCTCTTATCAAAGCGTTATTCATTTATATTTTCGTACTCATCTTATTTGGATGGCTCCTACGAGAAAAGAAATGGTTGATAGGTTTAATCACTCTTGTTTTCGACGTTCATTGGTTCGACAGATCCTAGCACGGAAATAGGATTCCGATAGACGTACAAGTGTAAATGAGCCTTTACAGTACCCATCATTTACACTAGAATGTCTATCCTATTCTGATTTTCGCATTCGGATGCGTCGAACCAATGAACAACGAGAACTGTAATGATTGACAGGTTGAATCAGTTCCGTTCTCGATGTTCGATGGATCCCGACACGGAGGGCAGATTCGGATAGACGTACAAGTGTAAATGAGTCTTTACAATTTGACAAATACCAAAGGGTTGCTTATTGGTTCGACACATCCGAATACGGAACTCAGATTCCGATAGTCATACAAGTGCAAATGAGCCCTTAGCCTTTGCAGCAGGCAAATGCAACAAATTTATAAGTGTACATAAATATTTACAACATTCCATTTTAACTATATCTCAATTCTAAAATAATCCTTCCTACACTTATTTAACGTATACGTATACTTCGAATGTGAGCATTTACAATCACACCGCTTTTATCCAAGCCCTTAGTTTAAATCGCATTCTTCAGTATTGATTAACACTTTCTTTTATTTGGTTGGCTAGTTATCCCGAACTTATTTTACAACCAAAGAATAAAAAAAAAGATAACTTTCCCGTAAGTCTCTTCTCCCATACGTTCTCAGGGTCTAAAATCCAAGAGAAGTTTATGAGGTGGTTTATTTTTTGGCAACCCGCCCACAAAACGTTCAGGTGTTTGGTTCGGAAAAATCGTTCCACCCGGAGGATAAGAATATTCCTTTTTTCCTGTAATTCACCTTAGCTTATCTTTTGCACGCGCGTACATCATTTATCAAAACATTTGTTTTGTATTGCTTCAGTAAATGTTTTATTAGAATAACTTCCCGTAATCTCTGTACAACGGGTTCTTTTTTTATTCATCCCTTCCGTCGCCTTCTCAGATTTTTCTGCTCGTTCCAAGTTCTTTTTTTTTATTCAACCCCATTTCTTTCTCCTCCTCCCTCCCCAAGTTGAGTACTTTCGGTTACTTGAATAAAACTATATTGTGCGAAGTTTTCCGTTCTCGTGATAAACTAATAGTAAAATTTTTCCTGTCTGGATCGATTTGTTTTTATAGTGTGGTAAATGAATATAACTCGGGGGCGACTTTAAACGAGATTTAGAGAGAGCGCCGTGTGGTGATTGGTAGCTGGGAGGCATTTCAAAGATTGTCATTTGAATTTGGCAGGAAAATCGTTAAGGGTTAGATAAGTAATGGCCCTGTGTCTAGACTTCGTCTCAAGATCTTCAAAGAAGATTTAAGGCTGGAAAGGTGAATTTCGTTGGTGATGGAGATGCCCATCAATCCCTATTCGCCTGGAAGAAAGAAAATACTTTATGGGTAGAGAAATCGTACCGAAAGGTGAACAAAAATTTTCGATTTTCTTGAAACATTTTAAAACTATCGAGAGTCAACAAATAGACTCGTTCAAAACCCCATGACTCAAATGCCAACACACTGGAGCCAGATTATACTTATAGCGTATTCGTATACTGCTGTGACCTGTTTTGCTATTCGTTAGTATTAATGAAAACAGTGGTTATCTAACAAGTTAAAATTAACATTGTGCTTCTCCAGAAGTTCAAGTTGATCGAGTCTAAAAGGGTTGGATAGGATCTAAAGGATCTAAAAAGGGTTGTCATACACAAAATCATGTATGGTGAAGGTCAGTGATTTATTTTTTTGCCAACTTGCAATCACTGCTATTGCGTCTGGCACCGAACTATAAAATCTGTCAGAATTCGTGTTTTCGGCGTCAATTGTGGAAATACATTGCTTTCCTTCAAACTGTTTACTAACCCTCGTTGTTCTCTCGATGATGTATTTCGTCATAAGATCTTGATCTTGATGACGAGATATCTCGTCATTAGGAAAAAAGAACCTGATCAGGATCTCGTCATCATAAGAAATAGGCAATATCTTTATCGCGAAATATATCGTCATTAGTAAAACTGGTCAAATCTTGATGGACGAGGTATCTCGTCGTAACCACTTGGACGAATAAACTCGTCCAAGTGGTCTCGTTCGACAAATAAATTCGAAACTTGAACGAATAAACTCGTTCAAAATCATGTGATTAAAATGGGTACTTATCTTAGCCGGAGTGTACCTAAATTCATCACGTGCACCCATAAATTAAAAAGTTACGTGACTCCAGGACACGTACTGGAGGTGGTTGCCAATAGAATGGTACCGAATCCGACAATTAGTACTGCAGTGTGCAATCTGTTTTCTAAGCTTAAAATCATTCAACTTTTCAATCCTTTTATAAAATAAGGTTATGTACGTGTGGAAAAACTATACATTTGTGTAAATTGAAAATTACTTGGAATACATATTTGTATTTCACTGATGTAAAACAACAGTTCGTCATCGAACCTTTCTCTGAAACACAGAGTGAGGTGATAGGGAAGTGACTGTTAAAAATAAGGTTTTTCAGTGTTCAGTGTAAAGAAACTACCTTATAAAAAATATTTTTAGTGAAAGATTAATTTTATTTGTCGCCGTTGTGGTGTTGTTTAGTATTAATTTTTAATGTAAACGATATACTGAAATTATATTTGAGTAACATGCCATGTTACGCCACAAATTATAAAAGAGATAATCAGAACACTAGCTCCCGCTGTATTTAACTTTACAGAAAACTCACAAATTTGTACACTTGTATTTCCAGTTAACACAAAAAAATTCACCAGTTCATAATTTTGTCTTAGACCATCTAACTTCAGTTTCTTAGTTTTGATATTGATAAATTTGTATTATGAAATGCTTTGATTTCTCTTCAAGCGAATAAAAAAAGATGGTGTGACAAATTTTTATCAAATATGTTACGAAAAAACACTTTTATCTTTCTTTGATCAGAGCATTTTAAATGTCTTGTATGAAATCCCATGTGAAAACACTTACTTTTAACACTCATGTTAGACTCGCGTTTTAACCCATCCTTCATATTCGCTTCTAATAAAACGCTACATTCTGTCGCAAATTGTTTACTCCCGTTTACGCCTTTTATACTAGTCTGCATTACGAAACAAAAGTTTTATAAATTCTGCAGTCCTCTTCCGGGAAAAGAAAAGAAGGAAAAATCCAGGAAAATGCCAGCAAAAAAATATCCTCCGAAACAATTGAAGAGATGGCATATTAACGAACCTCAGCGGCTATTAAATTTTCTTCGCCCTCCGGAGCGACATCTAACGGATTTCAAATCCATTAAAACGAATCCCGACAGCGCCTTTTGCTATTATTGTATCGAATTTCCGGAAGTCGACCGTTTTTAAAAACGGTCCAATTAAATTCCAAGTTCCTGTTCGCAGCTTCCTCCCACCCCTCTCCGAAGTCACGTGAGAACGCTCCGCTGGAAGATGATTGTTTAATGACCACATCAACATCTATTGTGTTGGAGTTTAGTCGGAATAAATGACGTGGTCTTTTCTATTATCTTCCGTTATTTAGTCAATTAATTTTCGTGGGAATGTACAGGGGGAAATTCTTTTACGCATGGGCAATTACTCTCTTTTGTAGTTGTGCGGCTCAATGGGGGATTTGTTCCTTAAGCTCATGTCCATCGAGTTTGGCACTTTCTTGAAGGGTGAGATAAATCTTAAATGGTACCTTCAATCCGAAAATGGATACATTTGCGTTTTCCTTTCTATAAACTAATCTTTCTGTGATGGTAGCATTAAGAGAGCTTACAGGATTGCCATTTCTACGGTTCTCTTTTTCCCTCTTTATATTTAAGAGCTGTAATCGTAATTCGGAACATTAGGGGCTTAAATATTAGAGTCCCTGTTTTCTTCCTTTCGCCGTTGGCATCAAAACATTTCAGTTATTTTGTTAAATAACTGTAATTAAAGGCTTGCAGCTTTCTTGTTTACTTTGTTACGAGGAATTTTTAATATGAAATATATATTTGTTCTCGCCTACTTCAGGTCCAATGTTTCAATTCAAATTTCAAACAAATCAAATCAAAATCAATACAAAGACCGTCGTGTACGTGTTGGCTGGTGCACGTTAAATCTGTCTTTGTCTCAAATGTCCTCACGTAGGCGTAGTGGGAAGTTAGGAGAGTGGGGTGCCAGCTCAGGTGTTCACCTCGTCATCTGACCTTGATTCAAGATTACGAGATGTTGTCCTCGAATTAATTCCTTCGGGATTGACCCTGAACCATAGCCAATGGCCCGTTGTGTTGCTCCAGTGCGACATTAATTCCTACCTACCTGCCACTAACAAAACTATTTAATTGAATACTTTTAGTTTGCTATGACAAACTTGAAGTTTATATTTCGTCAGACTAGACTTGCAAAGCAGAACACAAATTTTACTTTCGACAACGTAAACACTTCGTCATTTTGAACCTTGATCTGATGACGAGGTTAACACCTGAGCTGGCACTCCACTTTCGAAACTTCTACAGCACGCCAACATGAGGACATTTGAGGTTACGACGGATTTAACATGCACCAACCTCGACATATACGACGGTCTTTTGTTGTATCGAGTTTCGAACTTGCAACCCTCCGGTTTCTAATCCGCGACTCTGCCAAATGGAGCCTTGCCCTTCTCAAAAGTAGAATTTTCCCAGGATGAGCAAAAACAACGTTCCTGCGCTTCGCAGAATTTTGTGAAAGAAAACTGTTTATTTTTCAATTTGTTTACCTAATATTTATCAAAGTTTTCTTGTCCTCTCTATTTTTCTGAACAGAAATCTACCTAGTTTTCAAAACCATCTGAAACATACGTTCTTTTTTATCCATAAGGTTATAAACAATTTCAAACTCACTTAAGCTGAAACGTGTTCGACCTCACGTGATGCTTCACATTTTAGAAAACTTAGAGACAATGATGGAATATCTGTGGTCCCACGTCCGCGAGAAGATATAAATCACGATAAAAATGTTCGAAAAATTTGAAAAAAAAAAGACTTTATTCCATCACAAACATCACAATGAGAAAAAGGCTTGTATTATTTGGAACGACAAACTTTGTTTTTTCCTTCTTACGTATTTTCGAATGAGAGGGATTTTCTGTGAAGAGACCGGTCTTCAAAAATTTTACTTCCTCTGTTCAAAAGCTCTTGCATGATACATATCGAGGTTACCTTAAAATGTAGTTTATCCCTGTAATGGTATCCTTTGGCTTTAATCTAACTGCCGTTGATCAGTCATCGATCATATCGTCGACTTAGAGCAGAAACTCATTACATGACAAAAAGATGGTTTATGGTTGGTTGGGTTTTTATGGCCCAAGGGCCATATTTGGCCATGCTGCTCCAGACACAAGACATACAATATCAGGTAATGGACATTCACAATGAAAGTTTTACTGAAACAGAAGGAATGCAGCTGACAGGAATCGAGCTGACAAAAATAATTTACTGTATAGCTGTTTAAAGGACAAACTATTAGTTTCTAGGTCAAAAAATAAACGTAAGAATTTTGATAACTTATACATATATCTTTTATATAGATTACAATATGTCTGTATTTCTCATTGTCATGAAAATAACAATTTAGTATCTCCAGGAAAATGTCAGTTTATGAGTTTATGCCAAGTCGATGTACCAATTTGGGAATTCGTTCTTTGAAATCTTTATTGGCGAAATGCTGAAATCGTATTTGAAAAACAAGTCACATTCGAAATACGTACGGGAAACACGTTCGCCGCACAAACACTACCGCCACCTACATTTAGCTTGAGAGAAAATGCCTTTCAGATATACACTGCTGGCCACCCAAATTGCAACACCAAGAAAGACAAGAGATATCACAACAAAATTTATTTTGTAGATAACATGTTGACCAAGTATCAAATGATTAAATTTATAGACTTCTGTGAAGTGTGGTTCCTGCCAAAATCAGTAGCCAGAGTAGCCGCCATTGTTGGAGATCACCGCTGCCACACGCCTCGGCATTGATTCAAAGAGACTTTGGATGTGTTCTTGGGGTACAGCAGACCAAGCAGCTTCCACACGTTGCCAAAGTTGATCTGGTGTGGCAGCTGGGGATGTATTCTGGGTCAATCGTTGAGCAACCATGGACCACATGTTTTCTATCGGCGAAAGATCCGGAGAGCGAGCTGGCCAGGGAAGCAATTCAATCTGGCGATTGACGAAGAACCCTTGGACAATGCGTGCCACGTGTGGTCGCGCATTATCCTGTTGAAATATGGCTGTGGGAAAGCCCTGAAGGTAAGGAAGGACAACTGGCTCCAACAGCTCGGAGATGTAGCGCTGGCTGTTTAAAGTACCGGCAATGCGTACTAGAGGAGTGCGAGAGTGATATCCAATACCGCCCCATACCATAATACCCGGTGCAGGACCAGTGTGGCGGTGCATAACGCAGCTGTTCAGCATCCTCTCTCCACGGTGTCTCCAGACTCGAATCCGACCATCGTGGTGTTGCAGACAGAAGCGTGACTCGTCAGTAAAGACAATTTCATTCCATTCTGCCGTCCACATCCTTCTTTCATCGCACCATTGGCGGCGGAAACGTCTGTGGTTCTGCGTCAAGGGTAGACGAAGCAATGGACGTCTTGCGGACAGACCACTCTGCTGTAAACGGCGTCGAATGGTACGCGCAGACACTGGATGATGCGGTACAGACTGAATGTGCTGTGCTATGGTTCGTGATGTGGCTGAGCGATCCGTCACTGCCATGCGCACAATATGCCTGTCATCACGTGAAGTGGTGCACTGAGGTGGATGCGATCGAACAAGTCGGTCCGTCGTACCCTCCTGCATCCAACGATCACATATCCGCATTACAGTTGTTTGGTTTCGTCCAACACGACTACCGATTTCCCTGAAAGATAATCCACAATCTCGGTAGGCCACTATCCTTCCTCTGTCGAACTCGGATACTTGATCAAAAGATGATCGCTGTTTTCTACGAGGCATAATTGATCGTTTTTTTTGAAAAAACCACAAGAAAAACACAATTGCCGTACTTGAAATCGTCTAAATCTCCAAGCTTTAAATAGCGCTTTGAAGTGGCGCCACAGGCGCGCGTGATGTGCGTCTGCGCTGAAATTCTAATCATTTGCATATCTCACCTCCGCTAATGCATGTTGTAAATTTCATATTATTTGCATGCTTCCTTCAGGGTGTTGCATTTACGGTGGCCAGCAGTGTATGTAGTTGTATGGCTCAATCTCCAATAATACCTTAGGAGAAAATGTATATTTATTAAGCACAATTGAACACTAACGAAAATACAGGTTGAGAGAACACACAATGCCACTTGCAGTTGGCATCCATCCTTCTACTTTTGAGTCTACACTAGAATAAACAGTTAATATAGTCGTCATCACAGTTTCAAACTATCTGGTGACTTCATAAAATTATTGCTACAATCTCATATTTTTCCATGCGTCTCATATTTTGTGCATATAATTTGCGTTGGCCGGTCATCGATCATTATATCAATACGAAATTTATTCTTTGGAATTTTTATTAGCGAAGTGCTGAATGCATGCTTGAAAAACAAGCCAAGTGACGTCACATTCGGAATAAGTACGAGAAACAAGTTTTGCTGCAGAAATACTATCGCCACATACATTTAGCTTGGCAGTAAATGTCTTATTGTTTTATGGCTCAATCCCCAGTAATAACATAAGAGAATATATATATTTATTATGGTCACACACTAACGAAAATATAGTACGAGACAACACACACCGTCACTTGCATTTGACATCCATCCTTCTACTGTTGACAGTCTATGGAAGAATAAACAGTTAATACAGTCATGATCAGTTTCAAACCATCTGGTTTCTTTACAAAGTTATTGCTCATATTTTGTGCATCTATTTGGCGATGACCAGTCATGGATCATATATCAATACGAAAATAATTCTTTGGAATTTTTATTAGCGAATGCTGAAATTATGTTTGAAAAACAAGCCAAGTGACGTCACATTCGGAATACGTACGGGAAACACGTTTCGCCCAAGAAATACTACCGTCACCTACATTTAGCTTGGCAGAAAATACCTCTCATTATTTTATGGCCCATATTGTTATACGAAAATACAGTACAAAACACAACACACACCTTCACCTACCTGCAGTTAGCATCCATCCTTTTACTGTAGACAGTCTATGTAAGAATAAACAGTAAATACAGTCATGATCAATGATCACAGTTACAAGCCGTCTGGTGGCCTCAGAAAGTAATCGCAAGTCTCATATTTTATCATGCGTTTCTTGGCAATGACTCTTTAGAAAAAAGAAATAATACACAACGTACGGGAGTCCAGTACATTAAGAACCTTCATTAATACACTTCTTTTTTAGTTGGAGTCGATTTGCGCTTTTGAATTTCTGAATATTTCTCTTCGGAGATTTTTGGGAAGGGAATATCGGCCCAAGTTTAGATTTTATATCTTTATCGCTGAGGTTGGAACGGTTTTAAGGTTGCAAAAATAGACATCTAAGAGAGGTTGGCGATCGGTGGAAGCAATAATGTACCTCCTGTGAAAACTTTACCGAAATAAAATCTGCTACATTTAAGCTGAGTTTGATGCACACTGGAACAAAGTTCAAAGTAAACGGTAACTGTAGTAGTTGAAACGTAGCAAGAAGAGCATTTTTAGTATTGGTTTTTATTGTTTAAAGTAGGCTGTAAGTCTGTCTATGACTGGAAACCAATGCTCCCATTTTGTTTATGTATGAGTTTTTCATTTTTTCTCCATGTGTATTTATTTGAAATATTTTTCTAAGGAAAATGTTGCATTGCATTTGTCAAAATATGTGTCGTATATCCTTCTTGGTGCTTGTCTTGACGAGGTATCTCGTAATTAGAAGATAATTGACCAGATTTTGATGAACGAGATATGTAGCTAGAAGAAAACTGATCAGATCTTGATCTCGTTATCATAAAACAATTGGCAATATCTTGACGAGATATCTCGTCAAAACCACTTGGAAACCACCTGAGTTTTGAAAAATTATAATTCTTCTCAGACAAGAATTAATATGTAGGAAATTATAATATTTCAAAACTCAGATTTTTAGTGTAATTGAACTCTCGTCCGAGAAGAATTATAATTTTTCAAAATTCAGGTTTTAATTTTAGGAGAATTAATAGGCATTACTTAAAACTGCAGATTTTCTGCATAGTTTTGCAATGCTGCCTCAAGAGCATTGGAAAAACTATGCAGTCAACTGATGTTGATAATATTTCGAATAAATGTTTGAATAATGCTTGTGGTTCAGATAGGAGAAAAGTAAAAGAAATGTTCCAAATATATCATTTTATTAAAGAAATCAGTTTTCTAGTCGTCGATCGATCATTAGAATTATGAGTCCTCTCCCCGTTAAAACAGGTAGCATGTCTCTGAGCTCCTCATCTAATGATGGTCATGACCAAAAAGACATTACTTAAACACGATGAATATGGGGCTGAAGATGTTATTGTAGGTATTCTGCTATTGTGATACGAATTTAATATCGCGATCATCGATAGTCACGTTACTACATTAAATTTTGGTGATATGATTCTTTGAACGCATTTTAAAAGATTTCTTTTACTCACTCTTTTTTTGTATATAACTACTACGCACTGCATAGCAACCTGCGAGTAGTAGGCAACGCAGTTTCGATTCTTGTACCTTACCCTGGGTACTGTCTTCTGTATCAGTAAAACTTTCCTTGTGTATTGTATGTCCATTTACTTGACGTTGACTGTCTTGTATTTGGCGCAGCTTGACCAAATAGTAATACAAAACTAGTAGTTTTACAACCAACTGGTAATTTTTTATTACTTTCACTGAAAAGTTCTCTTATACGGGGGGCTGCGGTAGACCAGTTGGAAGAACAACAGATTAGCAAGCTGAGCGTTACAAGTTCGAAACTCGGTCCAGTCTAAGACCGTCGTGTACACGGTGACTGGTGCACGTTAAATCTGTTGTGGCCTCAAATCTCCTCATGTTGGCGGGGTGTAGAAGTTTGGAGAGTGGGTTGCCACCTCAGGTGTTGTTCACATCATCTGATCGTGGTTAAAAATGACGAGGATCTTTTCCTTGGATATGGATTCCGGATCATCGCCAATAGCCCGTTGTGGTGCTCCAGTACGGCGTTAATTAACTACTTACCTCTTATACGTAGAAATTGAGCACAACGCAGCAATACAAGAACGAAATAAGACAGCCCTCCAGAGTCCCACATTACACCTCTCCAGTGTCTTTCCCCAATCGTAACGAACGCGGAACCTAATTACATTCCATCGAAGGAACACGATGGAATCCACCCTTTTGGTCATGGTCGATTCCATCAGCAACCTGTCATCATCGCGAGTAATGAGTGGATCAACAGATCAGCCCAACAATCTGGCAGAAACTCCTCAACAACGTCACGTGTCGGTTCGATAATTCACGGAAGAACAAACGTGGAAATGTTGTGGATGCTCAACTTGTGTTAACGCTTGATAAGGTTTGGGGTGAGTGGGAACGATTTGTCGCTTCATTAGGTCTGGAAGCGGTTCGGCTTGCGTAGTTTGGATTGGAGTGATCGTCGCGTGTTTGGTGATGTTTTTTGGCGTTGTATAAACTTAATATCTTTCCGTTATGAAACAAATTATTTGGGTGAATGAGATGGTAGGTAGTTGAATTTACGACGCTCTGAGGCAACACAACGGACTATTGGCAGCGGTCCGGTATCGATTCCGAAGGGATTTATCAGAGGACCCCTCGTAATTTTGAACCATGGTTGGATGACGAGGTAAACACACGCACCCTCACGAGGATGGCACATCATTCTCCAAACCTCCAAACACCACGCCAACGTGAGTACATTTGAGGCCCCTGCAGATTTAACGTCTCCCCACGTACCCTTCGGTTATTTGGTTTTATGGCGCGATCTATGGGAAATGTAGCTTTGAAAATGAAATACAGACTTGAAGAAGCCCTACTTTTTCTATAGCATTGGGCTTATATGTGACGTTAATTCAACTACCAACCAACCTAATTTCTGCAAAGCAGCTAATCTCATCATAATTTGGGAAAAAATCAGAAAATTAGTATGCATAAATTTTGAATAAAATATAGGTGGAAGGAGCTTGATAGCTTAATTAATCATCGGAACCAAAATTTTACAACACACCCTCGAATCAAGCCAGCACTCAATTGGTCACTCTCCCAAGTACTGGTCACGACCGAAGGTGCTTAACTTTGGTGGTCGAATGGGTGGGCGTAAACCCAACCGAACGTTTGTATTTTTGCACAGCGTTTTTTTTTTGCAAATTCATGACATTCGAGTTCAAATCCCAAGAAACCGTCCACATGCAATTGGTCTATTCTATTAAACTGGCTCGAGACTTATGTGTTAAGTCTTGCGCTGGTCTTCGTCATTGTTATCCCAGACTGTTCCCAGCCTCTTGGAAGTTACCAAGTCCTTCACACTATTGAAGAGGCAATTGGGGAAAGAAAAAACTTCATACCCGACTACCGAAATGTCAGGAGGTGAAGGGTCAGAGATAAAGAGAAAGGCGTGTTTTTATAATTGGGTTACGACGCTCTTCTAAACGAGCCCTCATGTGTCTCAGTTGAATTGCCCAATTGGTTGAGTGAGATTTTTGTGGAATTCTATCTTTCGGATGATAAGCCCGTTCGGTATGTGTGTTAGTGTGACGCTTTCTCACCCGTGGGTTATCTTGGTACGATGATTTGCGACGTCGCCTTTGGAGAGATTTTTTCTGTTGATAAATGAGAAAAGTGAATGAAAAATTCTTGTCTATCGTACTGGGAAAACTGTTTTAATTATGGAAAGTGTTTTTAGTATTGTTACGAAAAAAAACTCACCGCAAGATTATTTTCTCTAAACTCTATGTACACACAATTTCAGACATGAGATGGAAAATGCTTTAAACATTTTTATTATTAGAAATCAGTAGGAGTTTAGACTTGGAACTAGGAAATTTTATGTAATTATATCGAACATTCAAAGATTCATTGTACTTAGTTTCTGCATAACCTATATCCGATTCAGTATCTAGACTTTGTAGTTTGATAATATGCTGGACTTCATGAAATGATCCATGTTAGTAATATTATATATTTAATTACTTGCATTACTATACCTGCTTCGCATTTCGAGGCGTTGTCCTTGGATCTGTCGCTTAGGGATCCCGGACCGTTGCTAATAGCCGGTTATGTTGTCCCAGTGTGACGTGACGTTAATTAATTACCTTCCTACATCTGCCTCGATCGAGTGTTCTTCCTGATTTTTTGTTGATAAATGAGAAAATGAAAAAAATCCTTACCTATTGTAGTGGAAAAAGTTTTAATTGTGGAAAGTATTTAGTGTTACGATAATTTTTTAACTCAACGCAAGATAGTTTTCCTTAGACTGCATACACACATACGGTATACAATTTCATTAACATCAGGTGGAAATTGCATTAAGTATTTTTCTAAACGTTAGAAATCAGTATAAATTTAGACTCGGAATTAGAAAATTTTATACAATTGTACCGCACATCAAAGTGTGGTTCAAAATTCCTTGTTCATTCCTTGTGGTTCATGTGTCCTTGAATCATTCCTTCGGCATTGATCCAGTACTGTCGCCAATTGCCGTTATGTTGCACCATATTACGACGTTTTTAAATTCAACTACTCAACTACCAAACATTCAAAGACGCATTGTACTTAGTTTGCGCATGGCCTATATTCTATTCAGGTTCTGGACGCTGTATAGTTTGATAATATGCTGGACTTCATGAAACGATTCACGTTGCTTAATATTATATTTAATTATTTGCTTAATACCCGTTTTTTTGCCCGAGTGTGTTTGCTACATACAAAGTCGTGCCTCTGTTTTGCCATCAATTTCGTTGCGTAGTGGAACAGCTTTTGAAGTTTTGTTCACTTCACGATTCATTCGATTGCTCATTCGATTTCTCGGCTAGTGACAATTTTTGACGTTTTGTGTTGATTTGAGTTTAATTAAAATTGGTATCTTGCGAAATGTTCGATATTCAATTTTGCTGCTATGGCTTTGAGAGAGCGTATTTCTAAGTAGTCGCATTAACCTAGAAATTCCAGAAAGCTACACAAATTTCATGACGCTAGAGAGCTCAGCATCCAAAAGGTTTTGCTGTTGCTTGTGACACACAGATTTCTGCTTTATATATAAAAGTTATAGCTTCATTCCAATTTCAGCGGTCATATTTTCGATCGGAATGAAAGAAAAGAGTTTATGGAAATAAAATATTGTTCTGAAAGTAATCCTTTAAACCACGGTTCTCAATCATTTTCTTTCAAGCCTCCCTACGCCATAAAACCCAAATCAAACAATCAACCCTTCAAATCTACAAATATAGTCAGCCACGTTTAAAGTTTTTAATGGAGGATAATGTTCAATTCGCTAATGAGTACATTTCTTAAGGAGCTGTTGGCTAATGAGTACATTGCTTAAGGAGCTGTTGGCTAATGAGTGCGTTGCTTGAAGATTGAGAGATACTGAATACGCGATTAGAGTTTCAGGATTTCTGGAAAATGGTACAATCTGAAATACATGCTTATGGGAATGTCGATGGAAGCGGACCAGCTACTTTGATTGTATAGACAGTGATTCCCAGATAGATTCGCGCCAAACCACATTTGCGTGTTTGCATTTAGGAATCTTCATGCGTTCATCAATCGAGATCTTATTGGCGATTGATTGATCATTCCCCAAACACAAGCACGCGAAACGTTGCATGTAACCTCGGTGTGAACCATGTCTTGTGACACACGATCAGATTACGTCGAGGAAATCCTGACCTCAGGATAATTCGTATTCCAGTTTCTATAGTAGACGATAATTTTCTGACTCATTTGCTCTTTAGTATAACGAGTTCAGTAGAATTTAATGACGTCCGATTTATTTACCATTAACCGTCTCTTGAGTATTTCGTGAACATTATAAAATTAAAGTTACTTTAATAGGTAAAAAGTCGAGTCTTAATGTTAAGATGTACCGAAAACCACTGAAAATGGCATATTAAAGTTAATTTCATTGGTTAAAAGCCGAGACGGAATGTTAAAGTGAACCGCGAAGTTTATCGGTCCACAAAATGAAACATGGGAAACGCTGATTTACGGGATTACTTGAAAGGATAAAAAAGTCAATTGACACCACTTGGTCATCAAGATGAACCGATTGATCATCTTTTGAGTTTGGCTTCTGAAGACAATGAGCCTCGTGAATATCATAGATATAGCCTCATGAATATGATATAGACATAGCCTCATGTATATTAAATACATACCTTCATGTATATTATATACATAAGCCTCATGTATATTATACATGAAGCTCTTTGTCTTCAGAATCAAAAATAGGAAAATGTTATATCGAACGATGTCTCATCCGACTTATCTATCGGTTCCTTTTATATGCGATTTCCTTTTACTTTGATGAGGACCTTTTAGCAAGGATCGTTACAGTTGCTGAAAGTTTTCAGAGAATATCTTTGTAAATAAACAGAAATTTAATCTTCCCTTATTGTGATACGTGCAATATGCGTAGTTACCGGTTCATGTAATTACATTGCACATATTACAAACTGAACATGTTTATTTGATTTGTTCAAATTTGATTTGTTCAAATAAACATGTGTTCAGTTTGTAACAAACATGTAAAATCCACCATGACGTTGGTTAGTTTTTAGGTTTTATGAGTGTTGCGCAAGGGCCATATTTGGCCAAGCTGCTCCAAATACCAGACAGCTTCAAGTAAAAAGTGTCGCGAAAGGGAAAAAGAGAGATAGGGGAATAGAATAGTAGGAAGAAAGTAGAAAAAGATTGCTTGGGTATCCTAGAAGCGCAACCCCAGTATTTACTAAAGACAGTAAACCCCATCGGAAAAGAAAAGATCACTAGACCTTGCTACTACTAGAATAGCTAAAGATCACTAGACCTAAAGGTTCCTCGAGTTCGTGAAACCCGTATACAGCTAAAAATGTTATCCTGAGGGACCACTATGAAGAATTTTTTGTAGACAGAGTTGCACTCTCTTTCACACGGCTTGCTAAAAGTCACTTGTCGAACGTCTGCTTAATATTGGAAGAGAGAATTTAAAATTGAATTTTTGACGCGAACGTGTGAAGAATTCAAATACATGTAATTTTGAACTTAATCTATTAAAGGTCTCAGAACTTTTTAAATTTGTGGCAAAGTAAGGTAGAACTGAAAAAGGATGAGAGAAAATAGCTATTGCAGGCAGCTGTAGTATCTGAAATTCCAGATATTAAAACGTATGAATAAATTTAATGTGCCAAGAAATTAAATTCTAGCGTACCGATGTTTTACATGTGAACAGCTCATTAAATAAAAAACTAAATTCAGTTGCATTACGAATATTGCATTGGCTCCCAATCCAAGAGGTGACCAGTTTTATCCTGTTCATAAAATTTTGCTATATAGTCTTGATCAAATTTACGTGAGAATCGATATAATCTGTACTTGAAAGCGGACGGCTTAAATTTAAAGGCACTACTTATCAGGAAAGATATTCATGACAAATTCTGTGCTCTGCGGAAATTTGTTGATGGAAACAGCCTTGTAAAAGTACAGCAGTAAGAATTATAGCGTCATTAACATGTAACTTATGCTATGCACTTAATTCAGGAAAGTAACAAATTGGGCGGATGCTTGCTTTATTTAAGGAGACTTTGTGATAGGAATTTACGAAACCGTTCACTTTGGACATTTTACTATGAAAGCAGCCACGTTACAAATGAGCTTCAGTTTAGTTAAAACTATTTAAAAGTTAGGTTAGAATGTTAAAGGTTGGTTAGAAACAGTCTCATGTAGATAATTTGTAAAGGGCTGGGGCCAGAATGAGAAATCAAAGGCATTTATTTTGGAAAATTCATTATCAAAACAGATTTTTCGAATTATTTGTATGCAACAGTCATATATTATACTAAATGAATATTGGAATTTGTTATTGTTCACGAATTCTATTAGTTACAAGCAGAATTACCCGGCGTTGCTCGGGTTGAATTTGGTTAACTAACTTCCGTTTTTGTTAATAAATTGTAATTCCTATTCATCTCGTATAACTACTACCACACTCTAATAGAGGTAAACAATTCTTAAATACACAATTTCACAAAGGTAAATAAATGTCAAATTTAACATTTTACATTTTTGTAGAATTTAAATTTTTAGTAAGAAAGAAAAATCCCTAGTGTGCGCCAATGTAACCCAGAATGCATATAATAATTCAAAGTATGCACATAAATGCCCTGTATGTCATTTAAAAACAAAAGCGTTTCCTAAAAATTATACCATGATACGAAATTTTTATTCAAAGAAATCAAACATTTCCTTACCTTGACTACAGATATTCAACGAAAATATTGAAAATCCAGAGATAATCATAAAACGTAGATTAATAAAAATCTTCGAACGAAAAGTAATGAATGTATCTGCTTTTTCACTACAAAATGATTCCTGGAATATAAGCTAACGCATTACAGAAATTTAAAAGCAAACGATTAATAATGATTGTTACGAAGTAATTCAGTTGCGCAAGCCAAAAATAATTTCTTAAAATACCAAGGTTGTCATTTTAGCTACCAGTCCTATTTTAAAAAGGATTTGTGCTGTAAAATTTATTTATAATGTTTCATTCTTTATATCGTCTGTCATAACATTCAGAATTTTTTATATTACGTAAAGAAAAATAAGGCTCAAAATAAAAAGTATAGTAGAATTTAAATTCTGTAAAAATAGTTTTTGGAAAAACAATTGCCTCTGGCAGTACTGATAAAACGGCACAAGTAATCGTAATGCTCAATATGCCTTCCACCTTTTCCAAAACTACCAAATTATGATTGATTTTAAGTATAGCTACTCAGATGTTTTAGCATGAAACTTGTCTAACTATGTAAGCAAAGGCAATCAAATTATGTATCTACTAAATTAAGATATGTTGAATAAATTTTATGTGATACTTAAACAAATACGCAGACATAAACACAGACGTAAAACGGGAAGACAGACAGACCAACGCAACCAAGTTCAGTCACCAAACGAATATAGTATTCATAATATGCGAAGTTTCATAAAAATACACCCAGCCTTTTTGACGTAGTACGGGCAGACACAAACGGTACGGATACACGGGTTATACAAAGACACTAAACGCGCAATATATTTATTTTGCATTAAAAGGGTCCAAAACGGATAAATAAGAAATGGGTCAAAAATATTCATGTACAAATACTAAATTTTTATTTATATAGATTTGGCATCAAAAGGATTCACATACATGTGTTAAACTCTTAATAGTAAATTATTTTTCATATATTGCCACTACTTGCAGCAAAATGTTACGTTCATCTCGTTGCTAAAGCTTTTCATGGATTCATTGATAGTCATAGTCAATTATGTTTTCGTGTTCAAAAAGGGCCTTCTTTTTGAACACAAAAACATAATCGACACTTTTGATTAAAAAGGCAGGGGCTGACCTTCTAACTCGGCTCCATTTTTCACTGTTCTAGTTTTAACGTCATTCTTTACTTTCTAGATCGGCTGCAAGTAGTTTGAAGTTTGAATATGAATTGACGATCGGGTTATTCAGATTTTAGCATGGAACTGCTACTGCTTGTAATAATTTCAGAGTGTATTAATTACTGTTGTTTGAGGATTTGCCATTTGATTGATTTCTTACTATGTGTATGAAAAAGTTATATGAGAGGCCTTTTATGTCAAGCTAAATGTAGGTGGCGGTGTTTCTGCGGCGAAAAACTTATTTCCTGTTCGTATTCCGAACGTGACGTGATGCGCCTCGTTTACGATTTCAGCACTTCGACAATAAAGATTCCAAAGAATGAATGCTGAATTGTTTTTTGGTAGTTAATCAAACGCCGAACTGCGCCAAAACAGTGATAAATTACATTTTTAGCTAATCCTGTATCATGCGAAAACATTTTGGTTGCGGATATAAAATCTGTTTTCCGTCTGATTTGTTTGCTCTAAAAATCGTTCTCATAGCTTTAAAACAGGGATGCACAGACCGCGGCCCGCATGCGCCCTCCGTTGATTTGCTGGCTGCCCGCCTCATCATTTGTTATTTTTAACAAGTCACACGATAGTTAATTTTGGCTAAAACTTCGTTGCTAGGTAATACATTAAAAGCCTCTTTGGGTCAACATATATCTGTGAACAAACTTTTTCATTTATGGATATTAGCAGAGAGAAAAATAGGAACCACTTGACTAATGAAAATTTAGAATCAATTTTGAACTTGGCTTGTACAAAATCTAACCAAATATTAAACCAATTGTTAAACCAATGCAATGTCACGCATCAAATTAAATTCTTTATTTACTTTTATTATCTTTCTTTATATAACTTTCATGTTTATTTTGCCGCCCTTCCATAAATCACCGTGAATCTATGTGGCCCTTAGTCTTAATAAGTCTGCCCTGTTAGAAGAACGCTAAATATTATTAATCGTCAAAAGATTTCACGAGCAGACTTGAAACTAGAGTAAGAATTCTAGTGTCGAGGTACATTTAATCTTTCAAATGAGCTTTAGGAAAATTTCGGCTCAACGAAATTCATAGGAACATTTAATTTCTTTCGGAACTTCGGTCGATACCGTTAGAGACAAAATAAGAAAGCGCGAGTACTTAATATCTCAAAATAGTTGTAAGTACGGCTAGTACTTACTTACGATTCATTCTTTCCAGGTGCTGTTATAAGATAAGGAAAGTTTAAGCTGTTCCTTCGTCCAATGGTATTGGTGGAAAACAAGTTTATGCGGTGCCGTAAATTAGTCGAAAGTTGTAAAGAATTCGATGGATGATATTTTTAACGTGCCCCTCATGGTTATAACGGATAATAAAATTGTAACTTTCTAGGAAATGCTTTGTGTTTTAGTCTAAGTTGTGGGGCATTGTTAGGTTCCTATTACGTTCAATGGTAACTTTTTCATACTATGTCTGGAACACTATAGTGTTTGTAGGAATTTATTTAGTCTTCTGCTAGAACTGAAAAAGGGATCAAATTATGTTCAGCTTTTAAGTTTCGTATTTAGAATAACAATATGTTATGAGTAATATTCCAGACATTTATTTAACAAACGATATTTATTCAAAAGTAAAATTCTGTAGAATTTATATTTTATCAGACGATAATTATCCATGTAAATTAAAAATTCGATTTTTTTGCAAGCGATTTTTATTAATGTTTTATTTTGTTTTTATCTTTATTGGTATTATTTTGCTCTGCGGCCATAAAAAAAAGATAAAACAATGAATCAATGCTCTACAAAAATTGTTGGTACCAAATGCTTCTTGGAATTTGTTAATATATCAATATTTAAATAAAAATTATTAACTTTTTTCATTATTTGTTGTACGTTTCCATCGGATCTTTCCTTTCGGGATTGATCTCGGACCGGGCCGAGGCAGCGCAGTTGGAAGAGCAACGGATTAGCAACCAGAGGGTTGCAAGTTTGAAATTCTGTTGAAAAAAGAATTTTTTCTGTTGAAAATTCGATTTTCTGGTGAAAAAAGAATTTCTCATTGTCATTAAATACCTCATTTTGATCTACGAATTCACTGAGATTATTTGAATATTTTAAGACATCTCTATTTGAACAACTTAACCCTCCAAGTGGTTTCGACGAGATATCTCGTCCATCAAGATCTGACCTATTTTTCTAATGGATAAATATATCGTCATCAAATTCTGACAACGTTTTTACTAATGACGATATACCTTGTCAAGTCAACCACCAGGCGGATTAATAGCCCTTTGTATTTCTCCAGCGCGACGTTAATTCATCTACCTACCTACCATTCGGACAAGGATTTTTCTGGCATTGAAATTCTATCTATTCGCACATTTCCCCTCATTATTTGACTTTGTAATGTAGCCGATCAACGATGGTAAAAACACAATGGACATACATTTGCCGAACTAATTGAAAGGAAAGCCGTTAACTCTCCTGGTGGTTGTCTTGATGGAGTATCTCGTCATTCTCAAAACTATTAGCAGATCTTGGTGGACGAGATATCTCGTCATTAGAAGAAAACTCACTAGATCTTGATCTCGTCAACATAAAAAAATCGGAAATTTTGGTAATAACGATGCATCTCGTTATTAGCAATATTAATCGGATCTCGTCGAGGGTTAAGTTAGTACGATTTTAACTCGAATATACGAACTAAAAATAATAGACACAGGCCTGGCATACCCAAATCAATCTGTTGGCTACTTTGACAAACAAGTTAAAACTTCGAACATGGGATTTGTGATACATCTATTTCTAATTTTGACCCTATCGCAAATCATTGCTCATCACCTGCCTCACACGTTGGTAAAATAACTGCATCGTTATTATTTGTAGCCTCATGATCCAGACAGTGATGTGAGCGTAATTTACATTTATGTCTATTTTATCACCTCTAAAATGTGAGAACACTATACGCGCATTGTAAATATGTCTCGAAAATAAGTAGCATAGGTCATAACGTTTTACGCTACATTGAATATTGGATGCAAATAGTTTGTGCTTAAGGGGAATAAGAAATAAAAGGAAGGCTTTTCTTTTGACAAACAAGGCTAGATGAAAACGTGGAATATACTCAAATCCTGCTCTTTGTAAAAATGGAACGGCAGGCAATATATTTCTACTTTTGTGGAGAACTGATATAAGTAAATATTTTCTTGCCTGAATCACTTATTGGTTGTATGAAGTATATCTTAACTGTATACATGCTACTTAACAATGTAGTTTATGTAAATGTATGTCGATTGTTCGAGTACTTTTAATTTAGTCTTAGCATTTGTGCTCGTCTTTATTGGGAATTGTCTGTATGTTTCAACTGTATAATAAATACAGTTTGGCATTCGCCTTCGTGTTTACTCAAAATGTTTACTTGTTTTATTTAGAAAGAGGTTTGTTTATCGTGAAACTATAATCTTTCTCCTTTCCCCCTTGTAACGGAAGATTGTTAATAAGCCAGGAGTGCCCTCCCGGGCCACCCTTTGTCAGGCCTTAACCCTTCAAGTGGTTTCGAAGAGATATTTCGTCTATCAACATCTGACCAATTTTGATCATGACGAGGTATCTCATCAACAAGATACATATTGACGAGTTTTTAAGATGACGAGATCCAGATCTGGTCATTTTTCTTGCAATGACTAGATGTCCCATCCATTACGATCTAGTCACTTTTGCTAGTGACGATATACCTCGTCGAAATAACCACCAGGAGAGTTAAACATTGTTGGTAGGCTTAGTGTTCTGATTCATAAAAAAATGGACTTCCCTTACATCCCGGACACTTGACATGTCTTAAGCCCTTTGTTGGTTGGCCGGAAGGCATAGGCTAAGAAAATAAATTAATATCCCTAAGGTCATCTGTCTTCTCAACGGAGCTCCACTATATTCCATATTGGATAGTCAAAAGTAAAATCCCTCTCATAAAACTAATTTGGATTCACCCCCTGCTTATAATTCCTGGTGTATATATAAAATATAACTCCATAATACAAATGTAATAAAACGAAACACATACACCCGACTTATTAATATTTGAGCAAACCGGGAATAAACGCACGGAGATCACCGTAATACCTCCTCCACTCTGCCGTAATTTGCTTCGATATTCAAATCGATTTAAGCCCGCGCACTCGTTTCAGTCAATCCAGCTAGAATCTGTTCAATTACATCAACCTGGCGTTAATGTGACTTTGCGTTGCATCGATTTAATCTAACGGTGTGAATAGGGTGGCAGCTTTTGGGACCAAAGTAATTAAATTAGTTCATACACTTCGCCATGGATGGCTTTGATCGCTTATTTAAATTCATCGGTATATCCTCGTAAGAGCCTGAGGAGGTTGTGCAGCACTTGAACATTTGCTGGGGAAATTTTTAAATGTTCCGACTCACATTTAAATATTTTCCAAACTCTGAAGTTAAGTTTCAAGCGCTTTTTAATCTTCTGAGTATCACGAAATCTCGTAGTTAGTTACTATTGCTTATTGCCTTACACCACATATAATGACTAAATAGCCTAATAATGTCTAAATGGATATCCATTGGTTGAAAGCATCCTATAAAGATTCCATTGGTTAAGAAATCTAAAGCGGGTTAGAGGCAGGTAGTTAATAGACGTCGCACTGGAGCAATACAACAGGCTATTGGCGACGGTCCGGGATCAATCCCGATCCAAGGACAACGCCTCGTAATTTTCAACTACAGTCAGTTGACGAGAACAACACCTGAGCTGGCCCCACTCTCCAAACTTCCACGCCTCGCCAACGTGAGGACATTTGAGGCCAGATTTAAAATGGACCAGCCCCAACGTATACGACGGTCTTTGTCTAGGCCGAGTTTTAAACTCGCAAACCTCCGGTTGCTAATCCGTTACTCTTCCAATTGGGCTACCGTGGCCCCCCAATTGGGTTAGAAACCATGCGGAGAAAATTATAGGTTGCATGATAGAATAATACTTGTATGAATTTACCCTCCTGGTGGTGTCTTAAGGAGGTATATCTTCTCCAGCAAAACTGATCCGACCTTGATTGACGAGATATCTCGTTATTAGAATAACGAGGTTAAGAAACCTGACCAGATCTTGATCTCGTCATCATCATCAAACAGTATCTTGATGATGAGATACCTCCTCATTTGCAAAATTGATCAAATCTTGATGGACGAGATATCTCGTCGAAACCAAATGGAGAGTTCATGTGATATGAGCTGCAATTTGGACAGAAACTTCAAATTGGAGAAATAATTGAGGGCCCTAATGGCTCCATACATATCGCACCCCTGGTGCAAGAGTCCCATAAGTCATAAAAGTCGATTTTGAGTTTTTCACAATGCCCCATCCTAAGTTAAACTTCTGTAAGATTTTCGTAATTCAAATCGTGAAAGTGTCAAATCTATGGCAACTAACAATCTAGCACTCAGAGTGTTTTTTATGGCTTCAAAGCCTTTTAAATGCTCCTCCTCTAAAAGCGCACTTTTTAAGATGCGGCACTTTTGCACTAGAAGTGCTCGCTGTCGAAACTATTTATTCATATCACTACCAATATGACCTGTATATTTGCAATATTTATCTATAGAATGGGACCAGGCCCTAACCATAAAAATATTGGGAGGGCCCAAAGGCTCCCACCTCTAGGGCTGAGGTCTATTAATAGAAATAACTGAATCATAAGATAAAAGATGGAAATTGAATCCTGTACCCCTACATATGCCCTCAGGGTTCCAGTTCAGGTTAACTGACGTCATTTTTGGTATATAAAATTCATCCCAAGTAGTCTGTTTAATTTCCATTATCACTTATGAGAGGGGTTCTCAAGGTAAGCGAAGAAAGGCAAACAAGTTCATATATAAGATGACGTCTAGTAAAGACAGTAAATCCAACACAATTTAGGTGATTTACCATATGAAAGCGTGACTAGATAGGGAATAGGGGCGTCAAATTTTAGGTTAGTCTATAAGCGGCAAAAGGGTAAGTCGTGTCTTCGGGCGGCTCGGTACCATGGTAGCGACTGTAGCACTGTATAGGGTGTCTGACTAAAATATTTTTATTTTAGCCTGTCCGCTGCTATTATTTGAAGACGTAAAAGGTGATTGGTTCTTTATGAAACTACTCTGGGGGGGGGGGAGAATCTGAATCCCGATTATAACAATAGTTACACATGCATTTACAGATGATCACACGTGAACTATAAGTAGCCGTATGACTGATAAATGAATACTCGGACTATTGTTCATACAGGAAAGTTGTATTCACCGAGTTGAATACTCAAGAGTTGCCTTCGCCGAGTCAGATAGAGCAGAAGTCAAAATACAACTGACCTGACGCTATTTTTAGCGAAACAAAAGTGATTCCACAGGCGTCCACCAAATTTGGCGAGTCATCTCCTGGGGTTATAGCATGAGGTGAGTCAGCATGACTTAACAATGAAATTTGTAAAGGCATACAAGCTTATAAAGGCATGTTCCAGTGGCTGATCGAGTCATTTTTAGATCCTAGGCGCAAATAAATTTGCGGCCGATTTTTCTGATAGTTCTCAGATTTTCGGGCCACGTAATATAAACGCACCCAATTCATCTTCGGGGGGCAACAGTTTTTCCCTTTCACAGAGGGGCAAAAATGGACGAGAACACAGAAAGAGAACCAGGGTCTGTTTTCGTGTTGAGAAAATGGCTTGAAACTATGAAAGAAAGCATCTGTTGTCCAAATTTCAGCAGAAGCAGACAAAGAAAATTTAAAAACAAATATTCTCCGTATGGCAGAACATTTTATGAAAAATCAAGTTTCCATTTTGAGGTTATATAAAAAATCTTCACCCCTTGTGCGCTTAGGTTACCATTGCTATAGTTCCCAATTGTCGTCTTCTTCATTATAGCCACCTGCCCTCAGCAGCACATCTTCAACAGGTATGTAAGGGCTTTACGGATCAGAGGTATTGTAGTGATCTTTTCTTTTCCTATGGGGTTTACTGTCTTTTGTGAACACGGGTGTTGCGCTCCCAAGCTATATTTATCTGCTTTCATCCTATCATTATATTCTCAATCCCTTTTCCAATTTCATGACATTTTTTGCTCGAAGTTGTCTTTCTTGTGTTTGGCGCAGCTTGGCCAAATATGGCCCTTGAGCCATAAAACCCCCAAACAAACAACCATTATAGCAACCTTTACTTGAAGGGAAAACATAGTTTGGCCAGATCCGACCCCTTGCGTCATAAAAAACAACCAACCATTATCGCCACCACAAAATCCTCCTGATTTCAGCAACAAAATGCAATATACATCAAGCATTTTGTTCCGATTCCCGTTTCAAATTCGCTGGAACCCATCCCAATCCACACCACTCTCTTTTGAAAGCACCAGTCCGACACAATTAAGTGGAGTGAAGCCAATGTATGCACTTGCTGCACTTCGGAGTCTGGCAACAACAATTACATCAGAGCATCCTGACAGACTGGCCATTAATTAGATAATCGTTTACTTCCTTCATTGCTGTCTCTGGACACTCGGCCGCAGAATAAATACATATGAGGGATGACATTAGTGGATAAGGGTTATAAATAATGGGAAGATCTCTTCTGAAATCCGTTGGGTAGAGGTCTTTTTTGCCCCTTTTCGGAATCGTGATTCCTGGCTGAGGAATGGATTCGATGACGGGATGCTTGTTATCAGTTTACTTGCTTATTTATAGCGTCTTATTTATATTGTAACAGATGACAAGCGTTATCTTTCATGTGTTGGGATGTTCTTAATTGGAGCTGGTCGGAAATCTTGCGCAGAGGTTATTAATTTTTTGATTCTAGGGGCCCATCCATAGGTTTAGCTATGAGGGGGCTACAGGGTTATCGACCCTTGGCACCATTGCCTGGAGGGGCGATACTTCAGAAATAGTTATCAATCTGCACAGCCATTTTTCTTGAAAAAATTGTTTCCTATATAAACATGTTTTATGTATCTTCCGACACAGAATGGTTAACTTAATGATAGTTACTTTTGTGTGGAATTGATTAAGCACTTTCCTTTTAGTTAAAGTGTGATGTATCCATGATAGACAACTTATCTGGGGAGGACCACGATGTATATATTACACAGCAAAGGAGAATTCGATCTCTAAAAATTATAACAACTATTACTACAACTATTTCGTAAGCGTTATCTTTCATCTGTTGGGATGTTTCATAATTGGAGCTGGACGGAAACCTTGTGCAGAGGTTATTGACATTCGGATGGTGGCGCCTCTGGAGTAACACCAATGGTGGCATCGTATCTGTGAGATCCATGACCGAAAATCGGTCATATAATCACATATCATTGTTTGGGAAAAGGTGATAGAATAAATCAGATGTATTAATATAAAACTTTTATCTGAAAAAATATCAACTTAAACATTAAAAAATTTCTTCTTGAACAAAAATTTGAAAAAGTACTTATTGTAGAATATGTAATTATTGTAGAACACTGGAATGACTCGCTTAATTGCTCTTGATATCACCAATTTCCTTATGACTATGCGAGCGTGGATCTCTCAGATCCAGCTACCATCGGAGTGTTAATATTTTTGATTCTGGTATCCCATCCAGAAGCTTAGCTATGAGGGGAGACAGGGTCATCTATCCGTGGGGCTATTGTCCTGAGGGTCGACACTTCAGTATAGTCGTTAGTTTTTCTTAAAAAATTGTTTCCTAAAGATGTTTTATGTGTCTCCCGACACCACAGAATGGTCAACCCTGTAAGTGGTTCCAACGAGTTATCTCGTTATATTCCCGAATTTTTTATGATGACGAGATGAGATCTGGTCAGGTTTTTGCTAATGACGCGATGTCTCGTCCATCAAGATGTGCTAATGTTTTTGCTAATGACGCGATGTCTCGTCCATCAAGATGTGCTAATGTTTTTGCTAATGACGCGATGTCTCGTCCATCAAGATGTGCTAATGTTTTTGCTAATGACGAGATACCAGACCAGGAGACTTAACTTAATGAGAGTTACTTTTGTGTGGAATTGATTAATTTCCTTTTTAGTTATAGTGTGATACTCTCATGATAGGTAAAGCATCCGGAGAGGACCACGAGATAGAATCCTCCTTTGTAGTGTGGTCTATATCTAAAATGTACAGCAACTATTTGTACAAAATAAATGTAAGCCATTTAGGTTTCCCACAAACCTGCAAAAACTTTAAAACCCTGATTTTTTTTTAGTTTTAAGGGCCCTTAAAAAGCCTTTATTTATCTAAAGTCCTTTAAAATGTAAAAGTCTTTATTTGCCTAGTCTTCTTGAATAGCAATTTGAACCTATTTCCGTCCAGTGTTTGCATTTACCAAGTGAAATGTCCAGAATACGGTTCATGGGATTTTCTCCTGAACATTGGGAACTTACGAACCACTACAATAATCAGCTTTTAATATAGTAGTACATATAGCAGCGAAACTTAACTTAACAACGTAGTACTTTTTGGTAGGCTGAAGCTGAATTGCCTTTCCACTACATGCTCCATTTGGTATTCAACGCCTGGCATAAAATCTATCCCATCTAGTTGAAAGGCACGAAATTTAAATCCCATCCATCAATTTTTTACTGTGCTTTTTTTAATCAATACTCTTCATGACATATCAGTTTAATCAGTTGATGGACTGCGCACAACTTTACGAGATACGGAGGAATTATGCAAAGCATATCTCCCAAATACGATGGACCCGAATTTAATCATCCATCCATCATGTGCCTTGCCCCCTCTGCATATATCCGTGACCTAGACCATAGCTTTATGCACTCTATCGACCACGGGATCTGGTTTATTGAGCACTGCAATCTGTCATGGTCTGTATCGCTCTTTTGTTATCAACCCCGCCTCGTATGAAAATGTCCTCGTTGAATGGATATGCTGTTGACTTAAAATGCCTTCCTTATTTATTGGACTTGTGCCAACATTATTGCGATGTTTGAAGCTTTCTTTAATGGGAGCACTAGTGCACTTCTCGGCATCTAGAGTTTACACTCTAGATGCTGAGAAGATTCCTGATCCATCTAGGTTCCACGATGTCGCTTCAAGCGATTCTCCGGGGACATCGTGACTTTGTGGATTGGTTTGCTCAATGCACTAGTAATCTGCGAGTTCTGGCCAGCGTAGGTTTGATATGGCTTAAATTTACCCCGGGTGTCTTTTTCTCCTTCTCCCCGGGTGTTTGGAGAGTGGGATGCCAGCTCAGGTGTTGACCTCGTCATCTGACCGTGGTTCAAAATTACGAGGCATTGTTCTCGGATCTTTCCCTTCGAGATGAATCCCGGACCGTCACCAATAGCCCGTTGTGTTGCTTCATTGCGACGTTAATTCAACTACCTACTTACCGCTGCGTCAGCAAAGCTTTCCTTGTGTTTGTGTATGTCCATTACTTGACATTGTTTTCTTTGCACAGCTTGGCCAAATATGACCCTTGCGCCATAAAACACAAGCAAACAAATCTCCAAACATTTGTGATTGGCGGAATGAATATTTAAAATTTGAGAGATAGTTTCAAAATTTGAATTTACAATGTTTTCATCCATGTATATTATAAACCTTCATAGCCTAGTTTCTTATCTAGACTTCATATCAGAGTATAGACGGCAATAATCTGTTTAAGCCTAAGAATACTTTTCAATTGTATTTAATTGAGTTGTAATAGTTAACGATATACACACAAATTACTTCTATAGAATGATATAGTTTCTGGTGAATGTGATGTCCCAATACGAAATGGCGGGGAATTTTTCTGTAGTGAATACTTAAAATTTACAGCTTGCATAAACCGGAAACTTTAACTTCCTTTACCCCTCTTTTGTACTGTTTTCTTGTCAATTATAATAATTATCAATACAGAAGAATTGTCATCACTTTAAGTATTATTTTATCATTAACTAGCTGAATTACCCGGCGTTGCTCGGGTTGAAATGGTTAAATGTTGCTTGAAAAGTGAATTAGAATAATCACTTTTCTTTCACAGAAAAATGCAATCATTTAAGTTGTACGGAAAATACGTTTTAACTTTTTCATAACTTCTACTATATACTTCGGACGCAAATATATGCATTTAATTCCTGAATATATTGCAATATCTAAAAGATTAAGACATAAATACGAACAGAAACGAAATTCCGACGAAAAAATGCAGAATTCTAAAAAACGAATGATGCGCAGTGTCGAATTTCGACTGCCTGAGTGTATTCTGAAACAGAGCAATTCGAAAAAAGATATTTGAAAATATTGATAAAGACGATAATGAAATTTAGTAATGCTCAAATATGACTGCAACATTTCGCTGTGTTAACTCAAATAGACAAACACGGGATGCTAAATCAAATTTATAAAATAATAAAAATTAATTCTGGTTTCCCAAATCTAAAATAACAAAATTACGCTTTTATGATTAATGAGTTGAAGTTTTTCGTGTTTCATTACAAAATGTAAATTATGAATAATGAAATATTTTAAATATCCTTTTATTATCAAACAAATATTCATGTAAATATATAAAATTCATATAGAAATAAAATAATAAACTTTAATTCAATAATGCACATTACACCTGTCAAATAAAGTAGGAAATACTTATACAATCAACTAAAAGTTAGATTTAGTAATGCTCAAACAACGGCAACATAGCTTTGCCCGGGTATTTATCCCAATCTTCTATTGGACAGGAAAAGGAATGAAATCAATGTATAGTGTAAAATCAAAGTAATTATATTAACAGGTTCTAAAAGTATAAGTACAGTACACGCATTATAAAGTAAAATATTTTACAAATTCACTGCAATATAAATTTAACACAAAACTTGATTATACACAACATTTTTAGTTTCACCTCCGGGAGCAAGAATAAATAAATTCTTGGGTGAACCCACCCTCGAGCAACCAACATAAAGTTGTCCGTGGGAGAAACACGGCGATCTCAAATCCACTCCGCAGTACTTGATAGACTGCCCCTGCGACTTGTTGATCGTGATCGAGAACGCAAGTCTTACTGGAAACTGCAATCTCTTAAAGTCGAAAGGGAGATCCGTCGGAATGAGTGGTATCCGTGGGATAAAAACTGTTGCACCCTCTCCCTTTCCTGTCAAGATAGTCGCTTCCATTACATTGCCCAGCAGCTTCTTGACACACAGCCTCGTGCCGTTGCAAAGTTTTGGCGGGTCGAGGTTCCGCAGTAAAATAACCGGAGATCCCACTTTAAGTAAAAGACGATGTGGTGGCAATCCAGCCGGATCAAGCGAGTTCAGGAACTCTGGCGGGAAATTGACGACCTCATCGGCATCTACTACGGTATCGATGGACTTGTATTCAGTGACCACGCCTGGTAACATGACAAGTATTTGATTGTTTATGTCGTGGACGTCTTCATTTTTAGCAGAAAGAATGGCCCTCTCTCGCAACCAGTTCAAATCGTGATAGTTTTGGGAAACAGACGGATAGACTGCATCTATCAGCTCTGAGACGGACGACACCAGATTACAAAAATCGGATGGGAATTTAATCTTGCCAGAAGACTCGACTGCCAATCTGCCTTCTCCGATCTCCAGGAGTTTGTCTGAGAAAATTTGAGCACTCTCATCCCCCAGATGTACTCTCATGTTTTGCTTCAAAGTTATCTTTCGCACATGTCTCCACAAAAACGAATGTTTCAAACATGCATGGATCTCATCGGCCGGCGTCGACTTCGGGATGACGGGCAGAGTTTGACGAAAGTCTCCACAGAGGAGTACCAGAGCTCCTCCCATCAGGTTGTCGTTTCCTCTCAGATCTCTCAGAGTGACGTCGAGGGCCTCGAGAGCTTTCTTGTGAGCCATGGTGCATTCGTCCCACACGATTAATTTGCAAGTCTCGAGCACCTGCGCCCGACCACTTGCCTTGCTTATGTTGCAGGTAGGATTTTCCTGCCTGGCGATGTCAAGTGGCAACTTAAGTGCAGAATGGGCCGTCCTCCCTCCTTCCATTAACGTCGCCGCAATTCCCGAAGAGGCGATGGCAAGAGCAACTTCTCCCCGAGTCCTGATTTCGGCCAGTATTATATTAATCAAGAATGTTTTCCCTGTGCCCCCAGAAGCATCAAGAAAAATGATACCACCTTGTTGTTTTGCTGCCTGATCCATGATAATTTGGTATGCGTTTTTCTGATCTCGATTCAGAAGTGGCTTCTTGTCCGCGACGTATGCACTCAGCTCTTCGACGTCGTAGTTCGTTTCTCGCACGTAATCTGCGCGAAGTACGTCTCGTCGATCTCTTACTGGTGCAGGCAGGCCCAATTGCAGTAATGTTTTATTTGTCATGGCCACACATTTGTCCTCAAGAATAACCAAAGCCTCGTTGAAAATGTCCGGACCAAACGCGATTTCTAATGTCGGGGTTTCCCTCCGGACTTTGGCGAGTATATCCTCACTCAGGGCCTCCTTATACTTTTCCCATAAAGTGTTTGGATTCGATGGACTGCATGTAGTCAATATTATAGCAAACAGGTTTCTGATTTGCTCTGGTAGGGAGATCAATTCGGCTTCTCGCAACGTGTCATCCCAGTGCTGGTCTCCTTCCAGCAAACCCAACTTCTGACAGGCCTCTCTAAATGTCTGGCATACTTCGTCGTTTACCGTTCTCATCTCTGCGAAAGATCTAGGTCCTCGTACCGAGTGAAGAAGCATCCTAAGGAAATAGCATTCGGCGTTGTTGGGATGAACAGTGTACACTCGACCCAAGGCGTCACTCGCGACTGCATCATGTCCAGGGACGGGTTGGCCAACTTTTCTCCTACAGAAAATTTTCCTCGACGCATTCCACGTGTAATATCGAGGTATCTCAGGATACAACAAAGTCCTCGCAAAAGGATCCTGCTGACACAGTTGAAAGAATGCCGTCAAAGTCGTGTTTGGTGGCTGATCAATCACTCTAGGGGCGCTCTCTGTTGTGAAATAAACTCTCTGACCATTTTCTAAATGGACGCTGAGGTGAACAACAGTAGGGTGTCTTTCGTGAATCGAAAAACCCAGTATTCGCCAAACTGCCTCGTTACTGCTGAGGTATCTTCCCAATTGATACCGCGTCACTTCATCGTTCGATCTCTCGTCGCTGATACCGAAAACAGCCATATCACTACCTTTGTTGACATACTTGCACACATATTTAATCGATTTCACACTGTTGCAGTACTCCACGTTGATGTGTGCCCGAAACATTTTCGACAGCAGCGGCGAAAAGGGCACAACCCACCTATTGTCGATTTCTATTTCCGTGTTGCTGCGTATCGTTAGTTTCGCCGTGAACCCTCCATCTTCCGGAGCCCGCCGTCTGTACAGGGGATAGCCGTCATTTCCAGTTTGTGTCTCTTTAATGAATTTTCTAGGGTATTTCTTGTTACACTTTCCGTCCTTCATACACGGAGAAATGGGATTGAGATTTCCACACGGTCCGTGGATCATGTTTTTCGTTACCACTTCAAAAAGTTCGGGATCTTGTTCCGGGTCTGGCAACTCGGCAGATATAACGTCATCGATTTGAGTGGGCTGAATTTTGTCCGCTAACCAGATCAAATTGTGCGAGTGTGGCAGCCCTCTTTTTTGCCATTCAATCGTATACATCCAGCATCTCGGCACTCCAAATACATGGCCCTTTGTTATAACGTCAATCAGTTTCAACTGCTTCTGTTTAAATACTCTCGCAATCAAGTCGTGGCGCTCACTGGGTAATTGACCATTGGTAAGAACCTCCTTGATCTCCGTCCAAGTGGGATTGCAGGTGAAGGTGATAAATAAGTCTGGTCTCCCGTACGTCCTCACGTACGTCATAGCATCTTGTGTGTATTCGTGCATGTGTCTGGGACTGCCTGTAAATGTAGCTGGTAGTATGACTAAGGCACCGAGGTTTTCAACGTTCCCGTCATTTGCCACAGCATCTCTCAGGTGAATATATTCGTCAACTCTCAGTTTACGTTGATTTAGACGAATGTAAAGGAGACGTTCACTCTCGACTTTAGCGTACATATCGACGATGAACTGATGAAACAATTGCCTGCAGTTCAATACGTGGTTCTGCCCAGTATCTCGAACCATTAATCTGTACGCATAGAAATCCATCGCTGAAACTTTCTTGCTCGTTGTTTCACCTGTTCTTGGGTTGATCTGCCTCAGATTAAATTGATATCCATCTTCACCATGGGGGAATATTACTGGGTACTGCAGAGCATCGTAAGATCGATGTGTTTCCGAAATACGCTGCAATGATTCACCTCGTCGTTGAATAACGATATCCCGTTGATGAAACTCATCTCCTGAACCACCGCGACTTCATCTGCTTGAGGAGAGTTAAAGCGCCGCTCGTGTTCGCCTGCTGGTCTTCGGTCTGCTCTTATGACTACTTTATATTCATCTGTTGGCATATGTTCCAATGCTGTTTCAAACGTTTTAATAAGATTATTGTGCTCATGAAACATCCTCTGTAAGTTTAACACAATCTGACGTCTTGTTCCCGAGATGTAGGCGCACCTCTGATCAGTTTCCATTTGTTCGTTTTGAATAAAATATAGTTGTAGAAATTTTGGTGGTTGATCTGGCAGCGGAAGCAACGATCCCGCTCTATGGTAAACCTGCCCTTGCACCTTGAATGTCGACGGAAATCCGGGCTGTCCAACATGCCGCCGAATGATGTCATTTGGAAACATGAGTTGTATTTTCTGATGTTACTTAGAAAATGCTTCGACTCTGACGTATCTCCTGATGTGTAAGTCAAAAGGTCTTGTGGTGGTGGTTCCAGTTGGCAAAGTTTAACTTTTCCATTTTTGCAGCAAATACCAGTAGACTCTGATTTAAACTTTTTGGCTTGACAGTAAGTACAAACCATTTCCATTTTCCCGATCGTAACACTTGCATGCATCGAGTAGTCTTTATGTGAATCGTAGTGAAATCCTTCCAGTGCTAAGCTAAAATGGCTCGCAGTCCGTGATCGTTTGGCTCTATCTCTCTTATCCTGTAGTCGGGCCTCTCGCTGCTGTGCCGTCTCTGTTGCTCTAGATGTAGTAGCTCTATCTCTCTTATCCTGTAGTCGGGCCTCACGCTGCTGTGCAGTCTCTGTTGCTCTTGATGTAGTAGCTCTATCTCTCTTATCCTGTAGTCGGGCCTCTCGCTGCTGTGCCGTCTCTGTTGTTCTAGATGTAGTAGCTCTATCTCTCTTATCCTGTAGTCGGGCCTCACGCTGCTGTGCCGTCTCTGTTGCTCTAGATGTAGTAGCTGTCTCTTTCATATCCTGTAGTCGGGCCTCACGCTGCTGTGCCGTCTCTGTTGCTCTAGATGTAGTTGCTCTATCTCTCTTATCCTGTAGTAGGGTCTCACGCTGTTGTGCCGTCTTTGTTGCTCTAGATGTAGTAGCTCTCTCTCTCTCGCAATCGCAAGTCTTCTATTCCTCTCCTCGGAAGTTTCTTGTCTACGCTCATTTTTCATCATCTTAGCCGTTGACTGCACTTGGCCGATTGCCTTCCGCTTCCTTGGAGGCATTGCTACAGCAAAGAAATCTGTAAAAGAATACAAAAAGCTATTTCATAAAATAAGCAAAAGGCACACTCTCACTGAGCAATGAAATCTATTATAGAATACAAAGAAAAGCTATTTCATAAAATTAGCAAAAGGCACACTATCACAGAGCAGTGAAATCTGTCATTAAAAAGTTATTTCATAAAATAAGCAAAAGGCACACTCACTGAACAATGAAATCTATTATAGAATACAATAAAAAACTAATATAAACTGAATGGTAAAACAAATTTAAAATTGTGAAGTACTTACATCAGTTTAGGAGAATATCAAACATTTAACACAAATAAAAAAAATTAATGCCTTACTTAAAAGCTGTCAATCAAAATATTCAAACACAGAATTCTAAATCATGTTAAAAATAAACTTTTATTCTGGTGTAAAAAAAGCATTAATTCTGATCCCATTAAACTTATTTAAAAAATTAAGCAAAAGGCACATCTCACTGAGCAATGAAATCTATTATAGAATACAATAAAAAGCTAAAATTAACGAAAAAACGAATTTAAAATTATGTAGTACTTACATCCGTTTAGAAATATAAATCCAAAATGTACACTATCACTGTCGAATAAAGTAGGAAACACTTATACAATCAAAAGAGCGAAATAAAACTGCCAGATTCACTGAAAGATGATAAACTGGAAGACTTACCGAGTTAGCTTCCTTTAAATACGACCAGCTAAGAATCGAGTGGGTGCTGGAATGTTCTCCACCATGAGTCCAATTAAGTTTCCGTTTCCCCAACTTTCTAGAAAGTTCTACAAAGTTTTATAAAAAAAGTAAACATTAATTCTGGTGCTGCCAGATACCGAGTAGCAAAATTACGCTTTTATGATCAATGAGTTTTTCGTTTGTGCTTTTCGGAATAACGGTGCTTGGTTTAGAAATAAATATAATCGGTGTAGACAAATTAAACTGAATAGATAAAATTTTTTCAAAAAGCAGAAGGTCGATTTTACAGAATTTTTCAGAAAGAAAATCACTGCTTTCAACGGAGGATTCACATGTATCTATTCCGGACATTTTAAAATAAGTTACACGCCTTACCTAAAAAGCCTCGTGAAACAGAATTCTACAAATCATTACGTATTCGATAAATTATTTAAGGAAAGTTGGTCGAAATACACACCAACTTTCCTTGAAAATAATCCTTGAACTCCTGAAAACCTTTCCTTGAATTTCCTTGCAAACATAAATATTTTAAAATATTCTTTCCCCCTTCATCAATAAAATATCTATAATTTATTTACATCATGGGAAGAACTAAAAAGTCAGTTCAAACATAAATACTGTAATTTAATTTGTTTCGGAAAAAATTGTTTTTCGATCAACAGTGGTAAAGCAACCATCGCTGCCTAAAGCAATCAATCTATGCTCAATGTTATTTCTATTGCGATTTCGAATAGTTTTTAGCCCCCCAGGGCCAATAGAACGGGGGTTAAGAGTTAGCCTATGCTGACCGCAGTGTTCTAAATTATAAGTGTACCAAATTTGGTGTGGATTGGTCAAACGGTGTAGATTTGTATAGAAAATATACCCACATACACACACACACATCCTATTTTATATATATAGATACTTTTGATTAAATAAATGTGGTACATTATTTAATCAAAACAAAAACATTACGATTTGGGTTTTTCACGTTTAAGCTTCGTTTAAAAAAGAAACAATTTTAAGCGATCAAATATAAACAATTCTCTAAAAATTAATTATTTTTGTGTGCGTGTGGTGAGAAGGGATTGTATAATCCGGCTCCGGGGCCAGTTGGCTTTTGAGTAACGTGGTTGGGCCACGGTAATCACCAGTCATACATTGTGTATGCCAGCCTTCTCCTTTTCAAAAGTCGACTGACCCAAGGTTGACTTCTCTGATTCGCAATATATTTGATCTTCTAAACGTCACTTGGCAAACATTGCATCAGTGTGTGATTAAGAAAAGCAGATGCGTTCTGAGAATAAAACATACTCGTCTCATGATTCACTTCACTTGGTGATTAACTTCGACAGATATACTAATCAGTAATTACATTGTGAATTAAGGCAAAGGAACTCAGGGGCATACCTATCCCTGATTACGAGTATTTCCGTATTCCACTTTTATCCCCTGATTACATGTCCAGACACTGTCATGTTTGCTTCCCTTTTCTTATCTCAATTAGAGGAAATGGACACTACATTAGTGGAAGTAGATTTCATTTTTCAGAAGTGCATCTGCCGTGTTGTTGGTCTACTCAATCAAAACTGATAGCGGGTTAGGAAGCCGAACGAGAACATGAAGAAAGGAATCTGTTTTTAAACCTTCCTGGTGGCTGTATCAATGAGGTATATCGTTCATTACCAAAACACATCAGATCTTGATCTTGTCATAAAAAAATCGGCAATATCTTGATGACGAGATATCCTGTTATTAGTAAAATTGGCTAGATCTTGATGAACGAGATATCTCGTCGAAACCACTTGGGAGAATTACACTAGGTGCAGCTTCTGTTTAGGACCTTTCGCCACCAAATCCATTTTTAAATTTATAGTAATTACACTCACGTTTAAAATTAAACCAGCAAAGCAATGCATAAGGTGAGCTGCTCGGTTTGAAGATCGCCTGGTGAAGGTCTAGTATTGAAGAAAACTCGAATTCTAATGTAGAACTAATTGGTGAATCATTTACACACTATCCTGTCATAAGATGTTAAATCTACTAGCGAGACAAAAAAAATACGATGCCAAATCGGCCAAGTCCACTGTTCACAGAGCAGTCACGTGACTACTAGTCGACATGTTGGTCACACTTTTTGAAGCTCCTATCAATAGCAATGCTCATTCTATTTATATTTCACGTCTATGGTTGGGACATGCATGAGTGCGTAGTGAAAAACATTCCAAAAATATTTTAAAAGCACTTTTCAAATTATTCTGTGAATGAGATTTTTACCGCGAATTATTAATGTCTATTTGTTATTGTATTATTTGTCTGTGTCCTGATTTGGTTATTCTCTTCCAGAGTGACAGTCCCAGGTATAGGCTTCCGGGACAACCTGGGATGCACCCTGCTCAATGAGTCCCTGTCCTCGTGGCAGGGCATGGGTCTCGAACTGGTTCTCACCTTCGTAGTGGCCTTCACCATGTGCTCCACCGCTGATCCCAACCGCAAGTCTCTCGGCAGCGACGCTCTGGCTGTGGGGCTTGCCTACCTAGTCTGCACTCTCATAGCGGTAAGAATGTCAATCTTTCACGAAGAAAGTATATTTCGTTGATATATTGTCTGTCTATCACGAGAATTATTATTGACACCATCTCGAAGGTGACGGTCGCTATAGAAACAGGACTCGTTCATTTTGAGTAGGGGTGATTCTTGGGGATGATTTAATTTTATTTTGCATTTGGAGAATTTTGGTGGCGGAAGGAGGTAGTTTACTAGTGTAGATCTTCACCATGACTAAAAATCTGAATAAATGCATTTCTAAATTGTCATTCTGTGCGCCAATGCGACACACTTGAGTACATTTCTTCAAGTATCCTCTGTGGAAAAAAGAATAAGGTATGTTTCTAAGGCAACAGACATGATCAGACTTTGTGTGGAATAGTTGTCATGGTAGACAAAAATCTGAATAAATTTATTTCAAAATTGTGATTAAGTGCACCAATGCGCGACAAATTTGAATACATTTCTTCAAACATTCCCTATGGACAATAGGATGAGACCCGTTTCTACGGCAACAGACAGGGGCAGGGTTATTAATACGATCGGAAGTTTAAATTTTCCTTATATCTATAAGTGCTGTCAAAAGCAGTGACCTAGCTAAAAGAGGACGATATTTGTGACAGCCTCCAGATTCATCATCCATGGCGGCATTTGAGAAATATTTATTAAAAATTAGTTTTTCCAGGGAAAAATGCTTTAGGTGTTGGTAGGTAGTTGAAGAAGCGTAGCAACACAACGGTTATTGGCGACGGTCCAAGATCCATCCCGAGGGAAAGACTCGAGGACAACGCCTCGTAATTTTGAACCACGGTCAGAAGACAAGGTCACCACCTGAGCTGACACCTCACTATCCAAACTTCCACATCCCGCCACCGTGAGGACATTTGAGGCCATGACAGATTTAACGTGCACCAGCTCCCCACGTACACGACGGTCTTTGGTTGGATCCAGTTTCGAAATCTCAACCATCCGGTTGCTAATCCGTTACTTTTTGCAACCGAGTACCGTAGAGTCGGGGAAAAGTTTTAAAAATGTTATGAACTCGGTTTTTGTCAGAAGTATTTTCCAGTGCTATGCGCTTGAAATGAATGTGCTTTCTTGCACTCCAACACTTAAAAGTCAATTCTTTCATGTACCAGGGTTCATGTTATTACCCTGGGTGTATTTCTCTCTTCCGTGTCAGTAAAATCTTTCATTGTATGCGTATGTCCATTTGAAGATAAAACATTGCTTGGTGCAGCTTGGTTTGATCTTTCACTAGCGCAGTAAAACGCAACCAACTTCATCACAACAGCCATCCTAATAAACTTCATGTATCAGAATGGCTTTTCTTCGTCCTGGAAACATTAACAGGTGCCATTAACACCTTTTGCTAGTTTGTATGGTTGCTTTGGGGTTTTATGTCGCAAAGGCCCTATTTGGCCAATCTGCCCCAAAACACAAGACAGACAACAAAGATCGTGGAAGGGTAAAAGAGGGATTGAGGAATAGAATAATGGGTTGAAACTAGAAAAAGATCGCTTTGGTATCCGTCTCAAGAGCGAAACCTATACGTAAACTCAAGATAGTAAGTCCCATGGGACACAAGATCCTAGTGTACCACGGTTCCTTGAATCTCTTACACACTTAAAAATGTACCCTGAGGGCGTTAATTTGTATGCATAGTCAGTATTTAATTGTAATAAAAAATTAATATTGAGAACATTAATATATTTACAAAATATGTGATACGAATTAGTATATTTTCTCGTAATTATCTTCATTTTAAACACGTAAAATCTTTCGGATGAGGTGACATCAGCCTGATTTGCCTCAGTCCCCCAAACGAATAGTTCCGTCTCGAGACTCTAAAGTACACAACGAATTGCACAATGTAAATAAACAACATCTGTGTTTAAATATCGGAAACAGGAAAATGAGTCACTCAGGGCTTTTAATTGTGTCAACAGATTGAATCTGTAGTTATATTCATTTGGTTTGCCGCTCTACAGTCATTTTGGAGGGATAAAGACAAAACATTGCAAAGAACCACTGTTTAACTAATGGTTGACAGTAAAATCCGAAAAGGGCATAATAAATACACCATACTCCCGGAAATATGCTCTATAACCATATTTGGGAAGTGATGCATCAGGTTTTCGATCAATCAATCAACAATGATACCAATCGTAAACAGAAATAGAGCGTTATCTCAGTGAGGGGAATTCAACCTTATCATATCCACATCTAAATATTTACGCTCTTTTCACATGTTTTCTCTTAAGCAGTTGATTAAGCTGATTGGTGTCTTGAGATAAGGCGTGTAATTCGAGACTTGTAAACCAACGGCATTCCGAGGTCAAGCTTCAGTGTAAGCAGTCCGCACGCTTCGTATTCGATAGTCAGATACATTAGATATTTATTTGATTTGAATAAATGTCCACACTGCGTATTTCTTAATGTTTTTGAAACCCATACATTTGAATTTCCTTAGACTCAAAAGTTACTTGATTAACCATCGGAAACTAGCAGAATCGCTTGGTAATTTATTTTATTTTGTATTCTCTATCTTAACGGCTTTTCATTAAATGAATCATTAGAAAGCAGAATTTTCATAATTTGAACCTTAAACACTGAAATTACACCTTTTCTGCAGCTTCGGAAATAGCTTATATAGAGCATGGGAAATTGGTTACATTTTTTGCCATATTTGGTCATGCTGCGCCAGACACAAGATTAGGCAGTATCAAGCAATTAATATACACACGTCAGGGAAGTTTTTACTGACGAAGAGAGAAATACATCGAGAAGATGGTTGGTTTTAAAGTGGGAAGGGCCACATTTGGCCATGCTGCGCCAAACACAATTCAGACAACGTTAAGTAATAGACATACACAAACAAGGAAAGTTTTACTGACACAGAAGAGAGAAATACATCCAGGGAGCAATCAAAACTTAGAATCGCATCAGCACCGCCTGCAACTCGTAGGTTGCTAGTTCAGTGGGCATACATAAAGGACATATCCCTGGCCCCCTTATGGAGGGTTGAGCAAGTTAGTGAGTTAGTGGGGTAAATTTTGAGGAAGTGCGTCCCCTGAATTTAAAACGAATCTGCGATTAATGTATGGTCTGCCACCTGGTGGAAATGCTTGAAGGTGTCCTATAGATTAATTTCATTGCTGGTAGATGAGTAGTTGAATTTACGTCGCACTGGAACAACACAACGGGTTATTGGCGACAGTCCGGGATCAATCCCGAAAGGAAAGATTCGAGCGCATCCCCTCTTAATTTTGAACCACAGTCAGATGACGAGGTCAACACCTGAACTGGTATCCCACTCTCCAAACCTCCACACCACGCCAACGTAAGGACATTTGAAGCCACGACAAAAAACGTACCAGCCCCCACGTACACGACGGTCTTTGGCTGGAACAAGTCCCGAACTCGCAACCCTCCGGCAGCTATCCGCGACTCTTCCAACTGGGCTACCGTGGTCAAAGTTTCACCGCTGGAGTGCTTTGAACTTCAACAGGGAAGTTTCGCAGATCAAAGAAGGGCATGAATGAAAAATTATTTGCTCTTGCCTCATTCACAATATTATCCCGTTACAAACAAGAAAACAGTTCCATGAAATAGCATTGAAAAATATTTATTTTTAAATTATATCAATGTGGTATGTTTAACCCTTTAATCGGTATCGACGCAGTAGTATCGGTACATGACGAACCAAGGACCGTCGATGTTGGTGCACGTTAAATCTATCTTGGCCCCAAATGTCCTCACGTTGGTGTGTTGTTGGAGTTTGGAGAGTGAGGTGCCAGCTTTACGATCTGATGACGAGGTCATCAGATCGTGATTGAAAATGATGAGATGTCCTCGGAGCGTTCCTGTCGGGATTGATCCCAGGCCGTCTTTTTTAATAGCCCGTTGTGTTGCTCAAGTGCGACGTATTAACTATTTACCTACTCGTTATATAAGAGCAGGCGTTGACCTAATCAACACCTGTACTTTGGACGTGGTTCAAAATTACGAAGTGTTGTCCTTGGATCTTTCCCTTTACGATTGATCCCGGTGGTGCTACAGTGCGACGTGAATTCAACTACCTACCCTTTTATAAAAAATGCCATTTTAATAAAATTAATTATTTACACTAATAGTATCTTGATTAATTGTATCCATTTAATAATCATAAATTTTACAAACGAAACGTTCATGGGAGAAAACACAAGGAAAAAATTACCGTAATATTGTCTTCTCATACGCATATAAACATTAAATTTGATAGCTTTGCGGCAACATATAATCCATATCTAGTCCATAAAAATTCCAGAGACGTGCCAAGATGTTAGTTTCACAAATAAATGTTGTTTTGACTTAAAACTGGTTCTTTTGGTCACCAATACAGATTGGCGATGGAGGAAAAATAATTGTGATACTCACTGGCTTAATATTGGAAGATTGAAAAAATGAGAGACGGTTAAAGTGAATATTCCATAGGTCGTCTTTATTGGAGGATTGTTTTGATTAATTAGATGGATACTATTTTCACTTTATCGGGGCCTCATTAACCCTGCGGTTTCGGCGAGATATCTCGTCCATCAAGATCTGACTAATTTTTTTAATTATGGGATACCTCGTCATTAGCAAAATCTTATAAGTTTTCTTCTAATGACAAGATATATCGTCCATCCGATCTGGTTAGGTTTCTTCTAATGACGAGATATATCATCCATATTTGGTCCGTTTTGGTAATGATGAGACCGCTTCGATAGAACCACCAGGAGTATTAAATATATATTTTTATTTTGCCGTGACAATTATCACTTAAGGTTGGTAGGTATTTTAATTAACGTCGCACTGGAGCAACGCATGGGCTATTGGCAACGGTTCGGGATCAAACCCGAAGGGAAAGATCCGAGCACATCTCGTAATTTTGAATCACGGTCAGATGACGAGGTCACACCTGAACTGGCGCCCACTCTCCAAACTTCCACACCACGCCATCGTGAAATTACTTAAGGAGTTCAAAGTCGAGTAACCTCCTGTAACGGGAAATGAACCCATAACTCAATTAACGACTGCAGATTAATTTCTTCAACCGTTCTGTTGGTCGTCTCGACGAGGTATCTCGTCAAAACTATATGGACAAAATATCTCGTCATTAGAAAAAGCTAGCCAAATCCTAATATCGTCATCATAAAAAAATCGGCAATAACTTTGATCTTTGATATATCTCGTCATTATGGATGTATTTATTTCATCTGTTACTAGGGAATAAATTAGCCATGAACTTTTCCAACATTTATTACACTATATTTTATTACAATCCTTGTAGAATTTTTCATGTAAATTGTAACAAAGTAAGGATTTATATTTATATGGAACCTACTTTCATATTTTGCTTTCCAATAGTTTTCGACTTGAAATAATTTTTCTGAATGTCGGGCTACACCTCGTGCATGTAGATTTTTGATTCGAATAATTCCAGACATTATTAGACAGGAAATTATATAGGAAAAGAAAATTGGGGGGTGAGTGATGGCCAAGAGTTAAAACATCTCGTTGAGAGAACAGAAACCACCTCACTCATTTTATTTTCTAAGGCCATATCCTAACGGTATTAGTGAAAATAAATCGTCAGATTCAATTAGCGCTGAGGTAAAACAAACTTTTCAGTCGGTCGTGCTGCCATCTATTTTCTTTGCTGATAACTAGTTGATCAAATACTATATTTCTGAAATTTTTTTTTCCAGCTTCCAGCTACTGGTGCATCGATGAACCCAGCAAGATCACTTGGACCAGCATTTGTTTCGAATACCTGGTCCAATCACTGGGTGAGTGATTTCCTTTCGATCAATAAACTCAATGAACATGAAATAAAGATTGGCTTGGACGTAATCAGATTACGAGGGACTCCGGTCTCAAGTCCCCCGAAAGTGTTTATTTGTTATTTTATGTATTTTTACAAACATATTTAAGTTGCATAGGATAATTTTGCGATAATAAAACAAAGTAACTGCCAGTAGATTAACTAACTGAGTTTCTTAAATTGATTCAATTATTCATTTATTAAGAATTATTGAAGCATGTACATCATGAAATTGTTTCTTTTGCACTGAAATGTTTATATCACGTGTTGGCAATAACATGCGCTTCAAAAGGGTATCAATCCTTCAAAAGGGACAGAGAAATAAAGGTAATTTTGAGAAACAAGATATGTACACTGCTGGCCACCGTAAATGCAACACCCTGAAGGAAGCATGCAAATAATATGAAATTTACAACATGCATTAGCGGAGGTGAGATATGCAAATGATTAGAATTTCAGCGCAGACGCACATCACGCGCGCCTGTGGCGCCACTTCAAAGCGCTATTTAAGGCTTGGAGATTTCGACGATTTCAAGTACGGCAATTGTGTTTTTCTTGTGGTTTTTTCAAAAAAACGATCCATTATGCCTCGTAGAAAACAGCGATCATCTTTTGATCAAGTATCCGAGTTCGACAGAGGAAGGATAGTGGCCTACCGAGATTGTGGATTATCTTTCAGGGAAATCGGTAGTCGTGTTGGACGAAACCAAACAACTGTAATGCGGATATGTGATCGTTGGATGCAGGAGGGTACGACGGACCGACGTGTTCGATCGCATCCACCTCAGTGCACCACTTCACGTGATGACAGGCATATTGTGCGTATGGCAGTGACGGATCGCTCAGCCACATCACGAACCATAGCACAGCACATTCAGTCTGTACCGCATCATCCAGTGTCTGCGCGTACCATTCGACGCCGTTTACAGCAGAGTGGTCTGTCCGCAAGACGTCCATTGCTTCATCTACCCTTGACGCAGAACCACAGACGTTTCCGCCGCCAATGGTGCGATGAAAGAAGGATGTGGACGGCAGAATGGAATGAAATTGTCTTTACTGACGAGTCACGCTTCTGTCTGCAACACCACGATGGTCGGATTCGAGTCTGGAGACACCGTGGAGAGAGGATGCTGAACAGCTGCGTTATGCACCGCCACACTGGTCCTGCACCGGGTATTATGGTATGGGGCGGTATTGGATATCACTCTCGCACTCCTCTAGTACGCATTGCCGGTACTTTAAACAGCCAGCGCTACATCTCCGAGCTGTTGGAGCCAGTTGTCCTTCCTTACCTTCAGGGCTTTCCCACAGCCATATTTCAACAGGATAATGCGCGACCACACGTGGCACGCATTGTCCAAGGGTTCTTCGTCAATCGCCAGATTGAATTGCTTCCCTGGCCAGCTCGCTCTCCGGATCTTTCGCCGATAGAAAACATGTGGTCCATGGTTGCTCAACGATTGACCCAGAATACATCCCCAGCTGCCACACCAGATCAACTTTGGCAACGTGTGGAAGCTGCTTGGTCTGCTGTACCCCAAGAACACATCCAAAGTCTCTTTGAATCAATGCCGAGGCGTGTGGCAGCGGTGATCTCCAACAATGGCGGCTACTCTGGCTACTGATTTTGGCAGGAACCACACTTCACAGAAGTCTATAAATTTAATCATTTGATACTTGGTCAACATGTTATCTACAAAATAAATTTTGTTGTGATATCTCTTGTCTTTCTTGGTGTTGCAATTTGGGTGGCCAGCAGTGTAGTTATGATATTTGCAAACTCGATCATTTTAACCTTCTGAGGTGTTCACGCGCACATATCCGTCCTGACGTGTAGCTTTCTGTGCATGACTTGAACCAATTTTGACTTATGACCAACAAAATCTTTTACCTTGTATTCTATCAACCAATAGACGTGGCTGTTTATTCATTATGTGTGTTGTGGGGAAAGCAATACTACATTACTTATCTTCTTTCTTATCCCAGAGTAAAAAAACAAAAACAAATTATACTAAGTCATTGAGTCTGCAAAAAAAGTTTTTCGGCAATAGCAGATGGGTCCTTAAAAATGTCTTGATGTATGGCTCCAATGCAATTCAGAATGTGTGAGGGAGAGGCTGGTAATAAGCCGCACTTTACACGGGTGGGAAAGGATTTCTCACCCGTGTAAAGTGCGGCTTATTACCAGAATGCCATCAATGAATATCATCTTTTTCAAAAGATAGATGATATATTCAAAGATTCAGATAGCCATCAATGAATCTCATCTTTTTCAAAAGGCCAGATCGGAGCCTGGCAAGCATAGAGAAAGTTTTCCGGGGTAAATTTAAGGCAAGCAACTCTCCTGGTGCTCCACTCTGTCAAAGTCCTATCCTATGGCCTCATCGTGCTGAGGGTGAAACGGGTAATACTGGCGAAGTATGTCGGGAGTATATACTCCTAGTAGGGCTACCCAAGGCGTGAAGGCGGTGCTGCTTTACCCGGCTAGCATAGGAAGAGGTGGCTAAATCGGACTGCTACAGAGATGGCTTCCTGATCTTATGATCAATAGCAGACGCGCCCCATGTCATGGACTTGTGCAACACTAGTAAATATCGTGACTCTCAGAGGGTTAAAATGATTTCTATCTATACTCCGATTTTTTATTACGGACCATCTCCAAAATTCTAGTCTTAGATCTTTATTTGGCATAAAAATCGTATTTTTTGTTTTGAGTCTCCTCCGAAATGAAATCCTGGCTCCCCTATTGATGAATGGAATTAACCAAGTTGTTTTCATAATTTAAATGTGCTTTCAGATTTATTGGGCCGGGCCCGTCATCGGTGGATTGCTGGCGGGACTGATCTATGAATACATATTCGATTCCCCCAAGAAAGTCTTACCTACAATCAAGGATAGAGAAGATTCTGAAAGAGGTAATTAATTCAGTTTTAAATATGTAATCACGTTTGAATATGCGCGTGAGAAGTTAATCTAATGAATTGTTTCAAATGATAAGTTTTAAGTGTCCTCATCATAAATGGAATTAATTTCTGAATTTTTAGAATAGTTTCCGGAAACGAAAACGTGTCTAATTTTCCCTGTCGTATTTAATCCAAGTTGTCCAATCACATGTATTTTCTATTACTGTTTGGACTAAAAGAAGACAATGAATGGTATTGGTATTTTCAATTAACGTCACACTGGAGCAACACCACGGACTATTGAAGACAATGAATGGATGTAAATAATTTCTTTTTCAAGCATAAAATCACATGGTTGGCATTAAACATTTTTGAACAATTTGAAGTCTATTGCTGTTTGGACTAGATAGAAGACTATAAATGAATCTAAATAATTATGTCATTGAATCTGCTGAAGTTTTCCAATCTCCACTGGTGTACAAAAATTAAGATTGCTGGAAGGTATAGAGATGAGATCTTGGAGCCCTATGTTGGACTTTTCAGGGGTGCAGTTGGCTCTGATTTCATTTTTATGGACGACAACACTCGTCCACATAGGGCTCATCTTGTCGACGAATATCTGGAAAGATCTCCAGACCTTTCTGGGACGATCTTGGAGGGCAATCGCCTTCCCCTCCCAGAACCATCCAGGACCTGAAAACATCGTTGCTGGAGGAGTGGGACCAACTGCCGCAGGGACTCATAAACTGACTCATTTCCAGTATGAATTCACGTTATGAGAGTTGTATGACTATAAAAGGGGACCATAATCCCTATTAACCCATTTTTTGTGTCGATATTGTAACATCTATTTTAGACCTTCCTACGCTGATGAGTCTTAAGCACGATCATGCCTGTATACCATAACTATTGCATGGTAATTTTTTGTGTATTATTTCCACCTATGTACATAACTAATTTCATTAAACTATGTCCAGTAGAGATAATCACCCAAAATCAAAAATTCTCTTATTTTTGAACACCAGTGTATAAATCCATCACTTAAATACACTACCCGACATTGAAAATGCAACACCAAGAAGGAGTTGGCAGAAAGTGATGAAATTTGGCAAACAGAGAGAGACAGCAACGAGCAATAAGTGATCTTTATTGCAACATTATACACATTGCCACTGAGCAGTAAGAACGACTGATCAGTAGGTTGTAGGACCACCGCGAGCGGCGATACAGGCAGCAACACGTCTAGGTACAGACGCAATGAGCGTGCGGATGGTGTCCTGAGGGATGCCTGCCCATTCCCTGTCAACCATTTGCCACAGTTCGTCTTCTGAACGGGCCGGTGGCAACGCATGCAAGCGACGTCCAATGACGTCCCAGAAATGTTCGATAGGTGAGAGATCAGGGGAGACAGCTGGACAGGGAAGCACCTGGGTACCTTGCAGGGCATGTTGGCTGATGCGTGCCGTGTGCCGCCGGGCGTTATCCTGCTGGAAAATGGCATTGGGCAACCCCTGAAGGAAAGGTAGTGTCACCGGCTGCAGCACGTCACCCACGTATCGTTGGGCAGTCATAGTGCCCTGAATACGGACCAGAGGTGACCTGCTATCGTAGGCGATGGCGCTCCAAACCATTATACCGCGTTGTCTCGCGGTATGGCGTTCCACAGATGCGGCCGTATTGGCCCTGTCACCACGTCGGCGCCAGACTCGTATACGGCGACTGTCATTGCTAAACCAGAAGCGTGACTCGTCTGAGAACACCACCCTGTGCCATTCCGTCGTCCACGTGGCTCTATCCCGACACCATTGCAAACGGAGACGTCTGTGCTGTTGGGTCAATGGTAGTCGTCTCAACGGGCGCCATCAGTGCAGGCCGCCAGCGATCAATCGGCGGATAATGGTCCTGGACGATATGGGAGCATCAAGGGTGTCCTGCACATGCTGCAAAAGGGCGACAGACGTGGCTTGCGGGGCCGCCGATGCTTGCCGGCAGATGCGTCGGTCCACGCGAGCTGACGTCACTCTGGCTGCACCGGAACCCCTCAAACGTGCCACATTCCCTTGGTCTAACCATCTGTGCCACAACCGGTGGACGCGTGTAGAGGTGGGTATGTGCTGAGATTTGACGTATGGACCAACCTGCCCTTCTGAGGCCAATCACCATACACCTCGTGAAGTCGTCTGTTTGCTGAAACTGTCTTGATTGGCGGCGTCCTGGCATTCTACGCTACTAGACGTTTCCTCTGAGACACAAAAACAAATTGCAACTTGATTTACCTGGCAAATAGAGAAGCGCGAAACTGACCACTTTTGCAGGTTCCTTCCCTGGTTTTTCACTCGCCGTACGCGGGACAGCTGCATCATTTACATATCTCGGTGAGCTGCGTCTACCCTGTAAATTTCATCCAGTTCTGCGCACTCCTTCTGGGTGTTGCATTTTCTATGTCAGGTAGTGTATTAAAAGAATGGTGAATCTTTTGGTTCCTATGAAATCAATGCTAATGAACTTTTTGTGTTTATAGATATCTCAGACGCAAAGGACGACAGCGATAGCAAGTCCTCCTCAGTTCTCTCCCCAAGAACTCAAACCCAGGTGCAGAGCCAACCCCCTGCTGGCAGACCCTACTACAGACCCCTCACCCCACACGACACCGGAAGCCTCAGGTCCCAGTCCCGGAACACCTACACCCCTGCCAAGTACATCGCTAGTCCGGGAAGCATCAGCAACCACCAACAGTTCTCGAATGCTTACTACAGTACTCTTCCTAGAGGAAGCGGTGCTGGTGGTTACAGGTCGTGGAACGAATACGGAAACCAGACGCAGTTCAAGTTTTAAGTTTGTCCTACAATATTGGCAACACTAAAGACTATTTATTTGAGTGCCACGCATATCTTGTGTTGCCATAAAGTGGGAAATATAACTTAAATGGGAAGATTTTCTGTGCAATGTGGAACTAATTGTTTGGGCTGAAGTGAATCGTAGCGGGTTTGTTTCTTGAACTAAGCCAATGCAATTCTAGGTATCAAAGTTGAAAATTTATTGCCTTTGGCGTGGTTAAGATTTGCAAGATCTGATACTGATATTTATTTACTTATAAAAGGAACTTTATACAGGTTCAACTTTAGACAGAATGCTTTGGCACTTACATTTTTATATGGAGAAAACAGATGCAATTTACGTTTTAAGTTGCGAAGTTGATCAACCCGCATGGACATATACTTTTAATGGACTACTCTTGATCTTTGAAAAAACTGGATGCCAACAAAACCTTTTTATTGGATAATCGTGTATGTCTTTTTCTTGCCATGAAGTGAACAGATTCTTTGGAAAAGTTACAATTTATGGCAATGTGGAGCTCAAGTTTGGATTGGAGTAAATGTCAGAGGATTTATGTGTTGAACTAAGTCATTGTAATTTAAAAGTTAGCGTTTAAAGTTTATCACCTTTTATCTTAACTATGTCGTTAAGATTTTCAAGAGTTGACATTGAACATTTATTTTCTCATAGGGAGCTTATGTTAAACTACTCTCAAGTTCCCCCTTTTTTCACTGACATTTCATCTAAACATTACTTCATTTTAGTGAGCATTTTTTATACGGAAACCAGGCACAATTCAAGTTTTTGTTGCGAAGTTACACTAAGAGACAAAGCCAAAAACCCTGTTGAAGATTGTGCAGATCCTCGTCTCACTATGAAATGTTGAGCAGAAACTAATTGGAAAAGTTATGTAATTGCAATGAAACGTAGAGGTCAATGTTTGCGCTGAAGTGAATGGCAAATAATTGGTTTGTCAAACTGAGTCATTGTTATTTAAAAGTTAACAATGTTTAAAATTTATCATTTTTATCTTAACTATTTTGTTGAGAATTTTAAGAGTTGCATGGATCATATATATTCTCTTTTGGGAGCTTTATAAGGGTATGTTGAAATTAACTCTAAGCTCCATTTCTTCACCCTGGCATTTCGTACATTACTTCCTTTTAGTCAGCATTTCTTTGTAAAAATTTTCCTCTTTTCAATATGTAAATATCTTCCAAATATAAGCAATAAAAAGCACGAACTAGATAAAGTCAAAGCCGCATGGATTTGAAGATTTTTTGATGGACCAACTCTTGATAGAAGAAAGAATTTCTCACTTCTGAATTCACATTTTCTTCCAGAATAATTTTCTAATTAATAAATGTTTTCTTCATTTAAAGTACGATTTGTAACAATCTTTAATGGACTTTTCATTTTGAGACTAATGAAAAGGATATCAATTTCTTGCAATTTAGGCCATACGTTATTTCGAAAGAAAAACTCATACATTATACATATTATAAAAGAGTACATTTTTATTGTGAATAAATCGATTCTGTAATAATAATTTATGTCCCAGAGATAGCATAGCATTGAATGCAAATTTCTCACTTGGAATTAGGATTAGTTTTAATTATAAAATCTCATCTAAATACTTCTGGAAAATATGTAACTTTTGATATCAGTAGAAACTTTCTGAAGTGTTTAGTGAATAAATTGTTTTGTGCTATGGATTTTTACAACACTTTGTAAAATAGTAAATGTAATATACTAAAACTACTACTTATACTTGAATCAGTTTTACAATTTTCCTTTTGGGTAATTGTATGCTAATTATTATCATTAATATATAGAAAATTTTTTAATTTTATGACATTACATAATAAAAAAATTAGTCATGATTTTTCGTAATTCGTCAGAAAGTTTAAGCTTGACGTACAAGGTTAACACTTCATATAAATTGTACACTGATCTGTGAAGTTAAATGTATATTGATAATGTTCGAAGATAAAAGTGCACCTAATGTATTAGAGATTACTTATAATCCAATTTCCTGTATAGTTTCATGTATCTGAACGATCAATTTTCTGGTAAGGAAGTTCATAATCGAAATTAATTTATATAACTTTTTATACGATGATGTTGCATAAAATTGTATTCAAAATCTGATTTGAATACAATGAGCATAATGGATGCCTTATAGTCCCTAAGCAAATTTGAATACAATTTTTTCTTCAATGTAGTCTAATATCTAGTTAAATATACTTCATTTTTCTCCTTTCAGTTTAGAAGAGGATTTTGTACACGCGTTGAATGATTGATATTCTAATAACTTAAATTATCTTTTTAAAATCTAGTAAATTGTAGAAAACAACTAAGTTCAAGATCTAGTCCGAAATGACTTAACACATTTTCAAAGTGGTATTTAGACACGTATGTGTTTGATGTGAATATTATTATTTACATCTCAAGAAATTGTAACCCTTAGTTCATACTTGAATATCTATACACATATCTACTGATTAATTAATCTCTCGAGTCGAAAGTTTTATTAATTTCACTCTTTTTTCTATTTGTACCAAAATAGTACATCAACTTATAGATGATATGTAGTCTGCATATTACTTGTGTGTAAAGATTCGAATAAAGCTATTTATAAATACAATTGTAGCGGAGTGAATTTTCTTTAACCCTCCACACAAGTGGTTTCGACAGGTTATTTACCTCCATACCTCGTCCATCGAGATCTAACCAATTTTGCTAATGACGAGATATTTCGTACATATTGGTGATTTTTTTATGATGTTGAGATTACTCATTTAGTCAATTTTCTTCTAATGACGAGATATCTCGTTCATAAATATCTGGTCCTTTTGCTAATGACGAGATACCTCTTCAAAACAACCACCCGGAAGGTTGAATGCATATAGGGGACAGCATAACCCTTAATATCAGCAAAATATCTAATTTTTTGTTGTTTAATTTTAATTATACATCTTTTTTTAAATATATATGCAATTTTATAGCTGTAGCTACATTATTTAGCGAGGTATTGAGATTTTTCCATTAATGTTTCCAAAAAGGACTAACTTTAAAGTGCTTTTCTCATCTTTCCATTTTTCATGACTATGCACATGTCCAAAAATATACACATATGACCAAAAATTAAGGATAATACTGAATTCATATCAAGCAATGTCACCTGATCTCAATCCAATAGAGCATGCTTGGGATGGTCTTGGAAATCGCATTGTAGCCTATACAACACAACCCAAGATCGCACAAGAACAAAGTGCGCTCTAGGACTTCTTGCCACAGGAACTATTGGACAGTCTTGTGGACAGCATGTCTGCACATTGTGAGGCCTCTATTAAGTTGCACATTCTCTATTAAGTTGCTTTTAACAGAGAAAAAAATGTCTTTTTAAATAACTAAAACCTATAATTCCTTCACCTAAACATTTTGTTTTCATTTCTTTGGTTCCCAATAGCACCACGAAGCATATAGGTGTTCTTATTCTCCTCCATGTAACTTGCGGAATATTAATTTGTCATTTGAGATACTTGGGTGAGCTTTTGGCACAGGATTTATCTCAGATTTCATTATCCTTAATTTTTGGGCAAGCGTCTCCTTAAAACGTTAAGGCATATTTTCTAATTAATATAGACTTGAAATTTTTTGTGATTTGTATGACGTATTTGATAGCTTTGTGTGTAGGATTTGAAATAGTTAAATTTTAAATAATTGGAGTAAACTCAATTATGACGGATTTTCGTGGTGTCTGAGAAAATTTTTTAAACAATTAAATAATACATTCTAACCCAAGCACAGTGTAGGAGGAAAAGGGTGAAAAAAGTTTTTGAAAAATAATAAAATTTAACTTTTTCTCTTTAAATGTATATTTCTTTTGTATTGCAATAAGATACCCCAAAACATTATATTCCAAATAGAAAAACAAAACAATTGTTCAAAAGGCGATGTGTCTCCCTAACTAAACATTTTTTAAATCACCAAATGAATTGCATCAATCATGAAGCGTGATTACCTATACTTATCGGTGAGACATTTTCTAGTTATAAAAATAAGTAAATTCAAAGCTAAAGATGCGTAATTTTTTATTCCCTTGTTGGTCGAGAAGTGCTTTGGAAGCGTAAAACATTTTTGCATGTAACTGTCAATGCATGTTTGCATGTAACAAAATAGTATATTTAGGTTATAATAAGCTACCTTTTGCATAAAGCTTTAAATTTGTTCCATCAAAACCCTTAATATTACATTGATGGTTTAAAGTCCGGAAATTTTTATACAAAATTTAAAACACACAATATGTATTTCAGAAATTCTCAATAAATGATGTAAACAATCATAATTTATTATATAGATGATGAAATACCAATATGATATAAATGTAAAGTTTGCTTTTATTCTATGCAAGTTAAGTAGTTTTGTAAACTATTTAGTTTACTTTGACGAAGCAGACTTTTTGTAATATGAAACTTTGATTTCTATAAAGTGGTTATCTAAAAAATTAAATTGTACAAACCTTTTACTTATTAATGAAATTAAATGCCACAAAATAGAAATAAAAAGAGCACTGATGAATATAAATGTTTTTTTTAAACAGAAAATGCGTCGATTTTAATTTTTACCTAGATATGTGGTTAGCTTAATAAGCGAGAATAACTAAAGCAACGTTTGATTTGGTTATAAGTATGTATTTTCTGCCAAGTGACCTGAATGTTCAGGTAATAGTATTTCAAGTTTTGTTTAAAAATGTCTAAATGATTCTGATTGATATTGAATCCCTGACACAAAAATACTACATAAAAATCATTTTGCTTCGTCAAAAACAATGAATCAGTACACGCATTAAATGAGTTACTCCAAAACATGTACACAATATTTACAAATATTTTATTTCACAATAATCTCATAAGATACAAGTGTGTGTATACATATATATCTTCATATGGAAATATGTATTTTGTGAATTCACAAAAGATAGACATGATAAATATAATTACAAACTTTCATAGGAAGTGAAAATGTGCAAGGAAAAGTACTGTTCAACATCTTTCCCAACATCTACAACACTGAAAGCAGGGAAGAGCAACTACAAGAGCTTTTATAAATGTTAAAAAGCTTATATAGAGCAAAATAATTTTGTACGAATAATACAATAGTATGATTTGCTTCAGTTTCTTCGCAAAATGGCATCTCCTCTATTGAAGTCTTAAAATTGAATCTGAGTGAGAATGGATTTGAATGCGACTATTTCTACATGAAACATCCAGACAAAAATGTTTTAAAAATAATTTGTTTAAATCTAGCTCTTTAAGTTTAAGAGCTTGAGATCAGTCGTAAGAGCTTGAGATTGAAAACTTTTCGTTTTTTAAATTTGCTATCTAGAAAACTGAGAATCCCTTCAAAATTAAATAATAGAATTTTGTATCAGGTTCTTATACAAAAAAAAAAGAATTCCACGTAAAACCATTTCGACTCTACCAAACAGCAGACATTCCCTATTTGTGCAAAAAAGGAATATAAGTGCACAGTTAAGGTTATGTTTTATTCCTTATATATACTTTAGATTCTGATTATCTTAATTTAAAAAAGAAAAATGGGACTAATTTTAATGCTTATAATACTTGCAGATAACTATACTTGACTTAACTTGATCATACGTCTGTATACTACCAAAGTAAATTATTCCACTATAAAAATATAGTGAAAAAATGAAACACTACACAATTTTCTCAGAATGAATGAAAGCTGTATCAAATTCTGTATGCAATTTGAAACTATGAAATACTTATTTTACATTTAAATGCTTTTAGTTTTATTTATTATTTCATTTTAAAGAATATCCCGTCATAATTTCTTTAACGAATAAAATTCCCGCAGTCAGCACCACCTAATAGAGTAGGAGCTCGTTTAATTTTATATGTATCGCAGTAACAAGCAACGTTTACATTTATAACAGAGGCGCAAAATTTCATCGTTATTACCCATCGCCTTTTTCAGCCGGATCAATAGTTTAGAGTGCTGCTCGTTCAGGATTTTTAGGCCGGAGGGGCAGTTCCGTTGTTTCGTTCATGATTATATAAAAGCTAGAGTCTTTATGAACATGAAGGCTATTTACAATTAAAATAAATGAAACGAATTTAACATGTAAGCAATAATTACGCCAAATATGGCAACCCCGATAGCCAAGATCTCTTACGCTGTGCTCTTGGGCTAACTCGTAGCAGATGAATCCAAACCTGCAATAGGAGCAGCCCATTTGTACTAGTGAGACATTTTATTTATCTGTAGGGTATTCTGTATAATCATGTTAGTTGACCTCAAGTATACATTTGTTGAAGCGTATATTACCGACTTCAGGACTATGTGATAAACATTGCTTACATCACTGATTTGGACTTCATTTAAAAGTTCACAATTTCGTATTCCATTTCTTATTTGTCTGGAGTTTCATCAATAATAATATAGGTATCAGTCAACTTTGAAAATTGCATATCAGAATGCATTACCATTAAAAAATTCAGTTTAATGTCACCAAATCATTGTTTTATATTCTAAGATGACACTGTTAAAAGAAGAGTTCACAGTCTTGAATGTTCGGCATTCAAACTGTTTAAAAGTAACAGTTATTTGAAAAAATAAGGTTCAATTTCTTTAAGTAAATTTTAGTACTAAAAACCATTAAATTATTGAAAACAAAAGTTCCATATAATTTGTATACTTGAAAACAAACCAAGCATGTATTGATTGTCGGATGAGATTTTGTTCCTAAAATTCTGAATGATTAGGCAGGATTATTTTATTGGTTTTAATAGTGCAAAAGCCTCCATTACGCAATTCCCGGATGCCACATCTGGAATTGGATGGGTCTACTGCAGGGTCAGGGGGATGGAGTAGACAAATGATGATATGTCCATCTTGGTTCTGTCTAGCAATTGTCACCAGACACACAAAATGTCACGTTTTAAATTTTAACTTCTTAGCAGTTGGCAATCGGATGCGATTCAAATAACACACTTGTTTGAAATGAATTTTTAGAAGAAAATACATTAAGTATAATTATATTTCTAGCAATCTAATAGTACTGGAAATAATTCATTCATGCAAGTATTTTCATTCTGTTAATTTTTATCTCACAAATTTGCTTGGAATTGAGAAGCATGATTTTGAAATATAAAGTAACATGTGGATTTATGTGCCTTGATTGAGGTTAAAGCATTTTATTTGTACGTTCTTAGATGAATTAAATTAAACTATTTATTTATACCAATCTCCGTCACGGATTCTACACAAAATTATGTATAACACGTAAATCCTATTGAAAAAGACCATTTCAAATTCATGAGAGTTTTAAATCATTTTATTAATCTAAAGCCGTTCTGCATAGATGCCCCTTCATTCCTAGAGTAGCCTTTGGGTACAATAATAGAGTATATTGTGATGAGAAGGCACATGACATTGGAGAAGTCCATTTGAATAGAGGTGGTTACGTTCACGGGGGGAAAGGGCTGCCATACTCAAAATCACGCATGGTGATCGACATAGATGATTATTTGTTTTCCCAACTCGCAATCATTATTATGGCTTCCGGTACCAAACGATAAATTTGAAGCCAGAAACCACGCTATAAAGACGCTAATTGTGGCGTTTACCTGTTCCCTAACTCAGTGAATAGACTCGTCCAAAAACAGGTGACTTAAATACCGATTCGCCGGAGTCGGACTAGAACTTTTTACTTTCAAAACGTTGAAATATATTCATTAAATTTCTGAAAAATTTATCTGAAAAAGAATCTGATTTAAATTTAGTTGCATTCTAATGGTTCTGAGCCAAGGGGTAATGCACCCATTGGTGGACATGATTTTTAACAGTAAATTAATTTTAATTTTAATTTTTTTATTGTTTTTGAGTCGAAAAGCCGATATGATATTTGTTTTCCAAGAGGGCGTTTTTCTAAGGATTGGAGTTTAAATTATGAATAAGAATACATTTAAAAAAATTATTCTTTACATTCAGTGTCTGAATTAGAATGAAGAAAATTCTGTACGCTACGTTCGTTGATTCTCGAGATTCTATTGTTTAATTTCCTTTTTTGTTCTAATGAAATTTTTCAATCGGGGTTTACAACTCATGATTTTAATTGGAATATGTGGGCGCACCTATTTTTATATTCCAATAACAGACAGAAATTTTCGATATTTCCTATTGGTAATTTAAGGTTGAAACGATTTTTAGTCATAGAATTTATAAAATATACATCTGAAATAATTGTTTTTAAGTACATTATACGTTTTAACTTTCTTTTTTGGGTACTTAGAAATTTCAAAATTCGCATATTCATGCCAATTGTTAAGAAGTTGCAAAGGAGTGTGTCACATCAAATTGTGCAGTAAATGGCTTCTTTTATATAACATCAAGGATAAATATATGTATATAGATATATATATATTCATATATAAATGAACATTTTCAATTTGTATATCATACATTTCTCAAATAGACCTTATTCAATTACAATATACAGTAATGGAAAATTGCAACATTGAATACCACAATGTTAGTAGGCAAGCTCATCGCTACAGTAGCTATCTTTTATTAAGTTTGTGCTAAGCAGTCATATGGAAGGAATAAGTGCAGAGCTTACAAAATCAAGTCGAGAAAGCATTAAAATAGAATTAGTTGCAAATGAAACGATTATTAATTATTTGTTCTCTACTATACATATCTAACAAGTTTATATCGAAATGAGAAAAATTGATCTAGTTTCTGTATATCTAAATAAAATTTATACAAGATATTCAACCTTTTGTTAAACTGTTCGGTAAAACAGAAATCAATGTGTGCAGTAGGTTTGGTTCTAAATGATTGTTTAAGGATATTTTAATCGATTTTTTCTGTTCGTATATTTTCTCAATAGTTATTTAAGTACAGTTCAGTTTTCAGTTTTTGTTGTGAATATTTTTTTCAAGAATGAGAGTGTAAACAATTACAAGAGAGAACAAATTCTATTTATCACCATTTAGACGATATTTGGCGTTAATTTTTAATGTTCAAGATTGCTGAAATAGCATTCGAGTAATATGTTAAGTTGAGCCACAAGAGGTTAACGAAACACTAGCGCTCTCTGTATTTAGCTTTACGGAAAATTTCTTCCACAATGGTACTTAACAAATCGCAAAGTTTGGTGTTTAACTACAAAAAGAATGACTTGATCCTTTCATAACATGATAAAAGTATTGTACGCGCGTGAGCAAAACAGAGTAGTCCATTTTTTGGAAGGATGGAACGTACGAAAGATGAGGTTGTATAACTTTATCAGACATTACAACAATGGACTATAATTGCAAGTTTGACAAGGTTAATTTGATCAAAGGGTGGACTGTGCTATGAGGAGCATATGGAAGTTTCACATGGGTAGAATATTTGAAGATTTACCACACTTAAAATGTTTAAAAGTACAATAACCACAATTACTAATTAAAATCAAAATTAATTAAATACAAATAGAATATAATTTTTAATTAAAATATCGTGCATTTGTAAGTGGTCCATATCGTAAATTTTAAAATATGGACCGCTTCCAAATTTTTCATAGGAAATTTTGGATGCCAGTCCCTCAAATGCTTTCACGTATGTCGTTACTCCGAAATTCATAACACAAATTTCAGGTCAAACACATGCTGAATTATTACATCTCGTCTGAATTATTCATTCATTAAATACATTTCGAATCAAATTAAATACATCGAATAAAATTCAAGAAATGTTGGTCCGATCATTTATTTTTGCTTGTATGCACTTGCTCTATTAAAATTAATATGAATATATTTAGTCTTGTAAGGCCTGTAAGAATTTCAAATAAGTGTTTCTAAAGCTTAAGTAAAGCTAAGCTTAAAAAAAAAACTTAAGTTAAAATGCTTATAAAGGTTAAAGATATTACTTTTTCTTTTACTATCCCTGTGTATGATGAATCAAGATTTTGGTCAGCTATGAGTTCAGTATATTCCTCATATTTACAGTAAAAGGGTTCAGCTTCTACAGATTAGAATGAAAACAAATATTGCATATGAATAGAATAAAATATTTTACAGAGAATTTGATGAAAATAAGACACAATCATTGCGTATCTTATCTAGAATTTGTGATATTTAACACACGACCGTTCAGTGTATAACAAAAAGGTTTAATATCTTGGAAAGTCTTTTCCCTACAACACTTATATCAAAATCACCTCACGATCTCGTAAACGGCATCAATTTTACGCACTCGCCAGGAAGAAATGTATTTTAAGACCTAATTATAACATGGCAGTGACATAATTGTGTTAGTAAAATCACTTCTACCAGTCAGAGGCAAGCATGTTCAAAGAAGAGAAATTTTAATTTTGAAAAAAAAATTAAAACTGAAAAGAAAGTGGGTTAGTTTTGGAGTTTATTAACCCTCCAAGTGGTTTCGACGAGATATCTCGTCGATAAGATCTGGACAGTTGCTAATGACGAGATACCTCGTCGAGACAAAACTGCCCTGTTTTACCATGGAGAATGTAGATCAAAGTAGGAAAAACAAATTGTACCTTGCCTAGAACTGGTGACAGGTTTTTGTAACCGGAAACTGGCCACCATAGCCACCATTCGACGCGAAGATAAACCACCAGGAGGGTTAATTCAGTATTGAAAAGAATTTGGCATTGAAATAGAATTTGGAATGTCAAAGTTCATTTATAACTCCATCTATCGAAGTTCGGTTATTAGTAAAAAAATTAATAGTGCTGGATCGAAATCCATTATTCTGTGTGGCTTTCTCTACCTGAACTGTGCCTTGAAGATTCTTTTTTGGAGATGTTTAAGTTGCATCATCTGGAGTTTTCACTGAGTCAGTCATCGTCGTCATCTTCTTTTGAATCTTGTAGTCTAGAGCTAAATACATATTGAGATATTGAATAACAACGAAATAATTTCATCCGATTCCAGGGTTAGTAGTTTTAGTAGAACTGTAAACAATATCATCACGCTAATTTAAATTGTTAGTTGTTAATTTTAACTAGTGGTTGGATTCAGTCATTAAATTTCTTATATTGAAGGTTTTTAACCTGATATAATTATTAAAACATATTTTGCATTTGTTCATTTATTATAGACATCAGATATGGGAGTCGTAATAGCAATTTTGAGGATAATAAGGAGAAATTTTTGAATATGTTTGTGTATATCTAAACACATTCTGGAAATAGGTAATTAGTCGTAATTTAAATAGAAATCAGTTTTAAAATATATATTTTATTGTTCATTAGAAGGTTCATAGGTTTCCTTCGCTACGTTCCTATTTTGCAGAAATTGTAGAAAAATAGAAGAAAACGAATTCTTAACGAATGAAGATTTATTTTCATTAATCTTCCAATTAATATGAACGATTTTCCAAAGCATTCTCAAATCATATCATGCTGCCACCTATCGTCATCAACATGTACCACCTTACTAACTAATACATTGACAGCAAATTCTTAATTCCAATGCTTATATTTTTATTCCATAAATTTTCTATTTCAAAAATATCCTGACCTCGCAAATTCAATCACTGCAAGGAATTTGTTTCATGAGTTAAATTCGTTTTATACAAAAAACAGTATGTTGCAAGATATCAACATTTTTCGTTTTAATTATCTAAACATTTTAACCATGCACATGATGCATGTAGATCACATTAATATTTTTGTTAAAGAAAAAAAAAGAGGATGCTTGTTAAAACCGGTTACACGTTTCTCCACACAAAATCGTGAAACGTAAGTTTATTAGAGGCAACGCAATTATATTGTTATATTTATTAATGCATTTAACATCTAAATATTTGAATTAAATATTAAAAGTTAATCACACACTAAAATACGTTATTGCTATATCATTAATTGGTTAAAAACGCGAATTGTATGAAGTTTAAAAACAATTATTCTTAGTAATTACTGATTTAAATTATGTTATTTACTTACATGCTACTTATCGTGCTACTTAAATATATTTACCAAATTGTGGTTATTATTTTCTGATTGTTCAAAATTTAATAGGGAAACAACCAACGTTGGGTTCCTTTTTTCGGCTGAAAAAATGCATGTTAAAACATATAAGTCAATTTTGAAATTTATATGTTAAACTTTTAAAATTAAATGAAAGTATTCTAAATAATTTATTACAGCAAATTATTCCAAACTGAATAATTTTAAACAATTACAGAGTATCATGGTATTCTTGGGATATATGCTCCTTTATGATTAGACAATTTTATTAATAATTTACGTAAACATATTTAGAAATAAAATATTAGAATACTATAAAATTTCTTCTACGAGTTCTTTGAATTTGTGCGATTTTCAAAAAATATTATCAGTTAAGGATTGTATTAATTTATAAATAACTTTGTGTACAAAAAAGTATAGTTACTTCGTTAAAAAAAGACATCAAATTGCATTTCCAATTTAAACAGCATAGAATATAACAAATTCAAAACAGCTGTTTTAAATTTGATAGGTTTCTGGCATAAAAAATGCAAAATAGCAGTTCTAATTCCTTAAATTTATGTGATCGATTAATTTTTTCATTGTAATTAAGATTTTTTCCATTAATTTAGGTTTTTCTAGTCGTTAATGCATGTTATATCTAGTGCATGTTATAGATATAAAAACGTTATTTTCTCCAAGCACTAATGAAATATGTTTTTAAATATATTTTTTATATAGTAAATCTGCATCAAAGTTTGAAGTTATGAAAGGTAAGTGCATAAAACGATTTTTTCTCAGAGGTTCCTTTAGCACTATAAAAAAATACTACATATAAATCATAAAATCATATAAAAATAAGAAACTTTCCGTTTTGATGAGTTGCTTGAAAATCTGATTCTGAACTTTATGCAAGAAAAAGTATCGAAACATTTCAAATCAGTGCTTCAAAAACAGAAACTTTCCAGTGATGAATTAGTTTCGATTCTTAACTCTGAACTTTGTATACAGAACCTTTTTAGTGCTAAGAACACTACATTGGATTAATATTAAGTAGATTGAAAATAATTTTGTTAACGTTCCCAGAATATGGATGAAATTGTAGTTGATTTTATATCCTTGTTTCAATACATTATAAACATTTCTAAATGTATAATAATTCAAGGTTAATAAAACGTTATAACAGGACAATTTGCTATGCAAACTGGTGGAACTGAGAAATGATCTATTTCATCATATTCTATAAGGCACCAACCTAAATATCGAAGGCAAATTTAAGATAGTTATCTTTTAATGGAACGGGTATACAAAACATCAGCTTTTAGCGCGTTGCTCCATTACACCCCTAGATTAGACCAACTTATTTAAGTGTATAGACTTAATTTCAATGTAGACTTTCTTAAATATAAAGCTGAGAACTAAGTCAAATTTCTAAATTCGACTGGGACTTCTTTGAACAAGGTGCCTCGCTAAAAATCTTAACTTGGAGACACAAGAAATTTGACGAAAACTGAAAAATATACCTCATTGCAACATATTGTGACTACATATTACGACTAGATTAATTCAACACTTTTAGCCGCACTTGAAAACAAAAGGGGGCCAGTGTTTACAACGAATATATCACAACGACGACCACGTTTGAACATAGACAGGCCGAAACAAACAACAAACAAGTTATACTAGGCACAAAACATACATTATTTACATATGACAGAAAGGAACAGAATATATAACAGCAATCAACGGGAGCCACGCTTACAATCAAAATATTCATCCGGTTAGTATTCATCCGTACCCACATACAGTGTTGGTTCCTGCGAGTTTGCAATCTTTACTTCTTATATCTTATACCGTCCGAGTTATATTCTAGATTATTTATAGAAATAAAATTTGTATGCCTAGATAATTGAAACAGTTTTTACCGTCTATGTTTCAGGTTCTTCACGAAATCTTGAGCGTCTTTGTCCCAGGCTCTGGCTGATAAAGCTAAATTAATTTCATCTGTAAAAATAACAAAAATAATTATATTCATGAAACTCTTGTATAGACTTATTTAAAGCTTTTTTTGGTAAAATTTCCGAAAAGTCAATGAAAAAAAATAATTTCATCTGTAAAAATAATAAAAATATTGATGTAATATTTCCGAAAGACAATGATGCTATTTAATTTCTGAAATGTCAATGATAAAAATAATATATTCACTAAACCCTTGTGTATGAATGTATTTAAATATTTTGCAAACGTTTCGTAAGTCAATGATGCTATTTTACTTCCGAACAGTCAATGAAAGAATTCATCTGAAAAAATAATAAAAATTGTTACATTCAGGAAGTCATTACATGGATGTATTTAAAGTTGTTTTTTTTGTAAAATTTCCGAAAGTCAATGATATTATTTAATTTCCGAAAAATTAATTATAAAAAAACTTCATCTAAAAAGTAATAAAAATATTTATATACACGAAACATAAATATTTTTACTTTTCACCTGTATGGATGTTTTTTGTAAAACTTCCGGAAAGTCAATGATACCCCCCCCCCCCCTATCGCATAGACTCAGCTTAATTCCTCTACAGCTTAAAAAATTATCCGAATGTCACATAATCAGAAAATATTTTAAAACGTAAACTCAAATATTCATTGATTTTTATTATTCGGCGAGGTTGTTGATATGGGAATTGACAGAAGGAGTCGTACTTTTATCATTGGGATGCATGAGGCATAGTTCCGTGGGTCTCATGTCCTTCATCTCTTCTGGTGACGACTCCGTGATGTTGCAGAGAGGCAAGAAGGCCTCCCCTTCAAAGTCGTTCTTGGTCACCATGTCGTGGTCCATGACACTGAAGCACAACCCCGCGCCCTCACGGTGGAGAAGATCGATAGTTAGTCGACTGTAACGAATGCAAATGTAATATTGCATAGTAAGTGATATTTCAGAAATAAAATGAAATTGTTTTTTTTTATTTACAATAAACCTACATTTAAACTGGTTTTTCATTTACAATGGTTTTAACGTGATATCTCGTCCATCAAGATCTGACCAATTTTGCTATGACGAGATATCTCATCAAGATATTGCCGATTTTTTGATGATGAGATCAAGATCTGGTCAGTCTTTTTCAGACTTAACCCTCCTGGTGATTTATCTTCGCTTAGAAAACTGTAGTTGCCAAAAACCTGTCCCAAACTGTCACCAGTTCTGGGCAAGGGGCATCTTCCTTCCTTGGGTCCTCCCCCTTGTAAATAGGGCAGTTTTGTCTCGACAAGGTATCTCGTCCTTAGCAGAACTGGCCAATTCTTTGACGAGATATCTCGTCGAAACAATTGGAGAGTTAATGGACGAGATATCTCGTCCATCAAGATCTGGTCAATTTTGTTAACGATGAGATACCTCGTAGAGACAACCACCAGGAGGGTTAACCCTCTGAGGAGTTCAAACTCATATATCCGTTTTGCAACTTGCTGTCTTCCTTGCATAATTTTTAGCCAGTTGTAATGAATAACGAGATCGTGATCTGGTCATCTTCGGAAAATGGGCAGTATCTTGATGACGTGGTACCTCGCAATTACAAAATTGGTCAGATCTTGGTGATATCTCCAACTAGGAGAAATCTCGATTTTCCTCGAAATCCCGAGATTCTGACCAACTAGCAGAAATGTTCAAAAGTGATAAATTGCACGTTATACTGCTTCATGGCTGAAATTTAGGCACATACTTCATTCCGCACTCTATTTCAACATTAAAGAGAATATTTTCTCGCAAGGGTTTAAATTATAATTTTATGCAAAAATTTCAAAAATGGCAGCCATTTATGACAATATCCACTGTCTCAAGTCTGCCTCGTCTGATGTAATGACTCAAGAAATTCTCTTTTCTTGAAAGCATAAAAAGACCCAGTTCCATATAGATAATAAAATTCACCCTAAGTATGTTCCCAACAGTTCTACGAATGTTTATATTAGCTGAAGTCTTTTACTTACAATTCGAATGCTTCGTCGAATAGTGGAAACAGTGTCTTTTTCTGGACTTTGGTCCTCTGTTTAACACAGTTAGGAAAGAAGTGCCGGGGCACAAGCTCTATAATCACAAATGGATCACTAAAACCTGAAAAAGTGAAAGGCACTCAAATTAATTTGTCATAATTTTCATAGGTTTAAAGAGCAAAGTTATAAAAAATTCTTTAAAGGTTCACTTAATTGTACTCAATTAAGTAAGTCAAATATTGGTTTTGTTGTTATATCACAGTGAACTTTTTGACACGGTTCATCGGTAAAATTTTAGTTAACGGTGTCTTTTGTCACCATGCCAAATCAAAATGGAAATGCTTAGCATTGCTAAATAAGACTCCAACTTGGCAAACTATGGCGAGCGCACCGGTACCTAGGAAAGAATTCGGTTCATCTGTTCAAAAAGTCTAATAAATAGCTTTTGTGAATGTTTCGTGAGTGTATCATCTCTGACACAGAAAAAGTATCCTTAAGTATTTTGCAAAATTTAGTAAGACTTGCAGATTTTGTATTATTGTAACTTACTCCAAGTTGACAATCTAATGACTATTGTAGTAGGTTGGAAAACCTTTGAAATCCTTTAAAAGCCAATGTGGGGAATTAAACGTTATTTTAATTGTCATAGGATTAAGTAGCGTAGTCAGAATTTTATTTGGGAGGGGACCAAAGTTAGAAAATTGCAAAGTTAAGTCACATTTTTAGAATGTCTTTTTATATTATTTTTGGCAACCAGGCTATAAATTTTCAAAGGATTACGTCACTGTAAACGTATAAAATGTGGCACATCTAGTTCAATCTAAGTACACGAGTGACTAAACAGTAGTTTTCGCAAATATTTACAAACTAATTTACACTAAATAGCATTAAACACTCATTCAAAATAACGTGTCATCAAATGTGTGTTTCGCATCAAAAGGCACTAAATGGATTCTGAAGCTCACTATCGAGACGCTACAGTGATTTGCAAAATGTTTGACCGTTATCAATTCCTTAAGTAAAATATAATGTTCTGAAAGGAGTAGACCAGTTTGCATGGTATTAGCCACAGTATTAACAGTTTCGATTAGTTTAATGTAGCAAAAAGTAAGTGCCTATCTTACCAGTTGGATCCAAAGGCAGAAGCTCTCTAGCATTCAAAACTGTAAAAGTAAAGGACGAATTTAGTGCTGCATAATTTAAAAAAAATTCCATGCCATGTTTAGATAAACTATTTATAGAAATATTCATTGCAGCTCATTAGCAATGAGTCAGCACATTTAGTCAAGTTATTAAATTAACGCTAAAAAGTTCTAATCACTGAGAGAAACGTACCATTCCTTCAAATGGTAATAAAATTGGCAAATTTAAATAAGTTTAGATTATTTTAAGTAACCAATCCCACATATTCCATTTAAAAATATCACCACTCAAACATACCTTTCAAATATTTTAATCGGATTTTTTAAAAGCAATTAAGGAAGTAAATAATAGAGAACTATGCTTATGAAATAGCACGTTTGATTTGATATTGAGATATTTTTCATTGCCGTAGTACGTAACAAACTACTTACTATCTACATACAAACTTTCAGCTGCAGAGTTATAAGACGTTTTGATCGTTAGGATACCAAATGTAGGCTTTTCTAATTTTTGCTGGAAACAAAAGAATTAATCCGTGAATCACAATGTATATACCTTGCATGCACATTTTTATAATAAGAATAAGTTTGATTATGTTTAGAGTTAACTAAAAATATTTTACCTGTTCCTCTAATCTTTGCAGAATGTAAAGTTCAATCAGATGTAAGGTTTCAGACTTTTGTAATTTCAGCATTTGAAAAAGATCCTAGAGAGAAAGAGAAATAGGAAGATTAATGACTATTGTACCGTTAATCGAATAATTAAGCGGACATTGACATTTCTGCAGACCAGTTTATTTGAAAATAGCTAGAGTTTGAAGTAGACATAATTTTTGTTCTATTTGCATTGCTAAAAAACAAAAGAAAACCAAATCATGGTTGACGAAAATTCTTGACCTAAACAAAAAATATCCAATTGTGTGTAGCTTTCATAAAAATAATACGAAATAATGAAATTAATATGAATAGAACAAGGCATGCTTTGTTAAGAGGTGCTGTACATGTAATTGGCTTTTCTGGATGTTAATTGGATTGGGGAAATCTAATGTTTGAACACAAATTAAACATATGTTCACTTTGCTGTTGAACTGTTTTTCTTTTCAAATTGCCAAAAAGCAAAAGAAACCAAACCATGGTTGATAAAAATTCTTAGCCAAAACAAAAATTATTCTATTGTGTGTAGCTTTCATATAAATAACATTAAATAAGGAAATTAATATGGATGGAATAGGGTATGCTTTGTTAAGAGGTCTGTACATATAGTTGACTTTTCTGGATATTATTTGGGTTGGGGAAATCTGATATGTTTGAGCACAAATTATACGTGTATTGATTTTACTGTTAAACTGTTAAATATAATTGTTATATTTTCAGCTAAGTGTATTGGTTTAAAGATACACATTGTCCTATAATAAAGTATCATGCGAGAAACTTGCATTGCATCTCACGTTGGATTGGTATTGGAATGCAATTTACGTACTGTCTGTCTACCACGAGAATTGCTTCAAACAAAAAGTATGTATCTCCCTGATGTCGTAGAAACAAAATGCATCCTATTTTCTAAGGGGATTCCTGAAGAAATTCATTCGAGTTTGTTACAATGTCGCCCTTAATGACAATTTGGAAATATTATTGCTTGTCACCGAGAAGATCAACTCTAGTAAACTACCTCTTTCCACCATCAACTTTTGCAAAAAACAAAATGAATTTGAGTCATTCCCGAGAGCCACACCTACTCAAAATGAACGAGCCCTGTTTCTAAGCGACCGCCACTACCCAGGCTTGGTGTCGGGAACAATTCTCGTGGTAGACAGACAGTACATGATTCCGCAGAATTTTGAAAAACAACAAAACAATTACTAGTGCACACATATACATTAGAATATCTGTAAAAGATATTATGTTTGTATATGTTACCGGCTAAGTTTGAAATCCGGCATTCTATAGAATGCCTAGGCATTTTATAGAATGCCGAAAACTGGCCGGCAATGTATGAAACGATTAATATTTCACATATTTCCAAATGACAAACTGGCAATGTATGAAATGCATCTCCGATTCGTTTCGAATATCACGTGGCAAGGCACGTGACTTTTAATCCTCCGCTCAGGCTCAGAATTTGCCATTTGCATTTTGTCCTTTGTTCGGGAGTGTCAAAATATGCTATTTTACTTAAATTTGTTCAACAAAAATTAGTTTTATACTGTGCTGTATGAAAATGGAAGAGCAAGATATAGTGTTGGAGTAGGAGTCACAGTCAATAGACATGCAACCACGATTCGAAGACGAACTGTAAAAATAGAACTTTTAAATAATAGCCTTATCATGACCTTTTTTTCATACTTTGCCTAAATAGCATTTGTCATTCTATAGAATGCCTAGGTATTATATACAATGCCTAGGGAAAGTATATAATAATTTTCATATTTCATACTTTGCCTAAAAACGCCGGGCATTCTATAAAATGCCTAGGTATTCTATAGAATGCCGGCGTTTCAAACTTTGCGTAACATATATAAATGTAAGCAATAATTATAATTGATATATAGAGTAAAAATTTTCGGAAGGCTTGAAACAAAATAATTCAGCGAATAAAATAGAGGAAGCTTTTTACATACCTGGTAGGGAGTATTTTGTATGCAATCTAAGGGCAGACCTTTACCACTGCCATGAAAGAAATCTACAAGGATTGCTAAAGATGAATACAAGCGGTCGAAAAATGCCAACCTCTCTTTCTGTAGGAAGACAAAGTGTTCGAATAAAGCTTTAAACTTTGCATGTTACTGAAAAATCATTGGATTTAGGAGCTTTCATCAGTTGCTGAGTACAATGATCAGGAACTTAGATGTAAATAATTCTTATCTAGGTACTTAGAAGCTTTACATAATCGGGTATCAAGCTTTTTAACACATTATGCAAATATATGGAATTATAGATAGATTTAGATCTACCTTAGTTCTTATAAGTTGAAATTATACTCTGATAATAAACATTCTCAAAATTATCAACACATTGGGATTTTCATAAACAGTTTTTAAATGATTTAATAGATTTATAAACAGATTGAAATATTTGTTTGAAGGAAGAATTAAAATTAGTTATATTTATATTAGTAATACGGATATATACGGTCACAACTATATACACCATGATTGACTGTATGCATGTGCAAAAAGTACATAAAATAATTCCAGAATTTTTCAGTTCCTCCTTGAACGATGCCTTTTGTTATCATTAACACTACCCCTATTTTGTTATCATAACACTACCCCTACCCCCATCTATAGTGCGGCTCTTGCAATAATACTCTAATCTTGGGTCAGCTTGTTATTGAAAGTGTGTGAAAGCTATGAGGGAATGGCTGCTATATCCAAAAGCATGAATCTACGCAAAAGACGCCAATTGAGGTAGAGCTTTGCCTTACATAACACCTAATTTAAATAATAGACTCGTTCAAAATCACCTGATTCAAATGCCAACTCGCGGAGTCGGTCTACACACCTCCCTGTGTGTAAAGGAGCAACCGGAGAGTTGCGAGTTCGAATCCAACCAAAGACCGTCGTGTACAAGGGGGCTGGTGCACGTTAAATCTGTCTTGGCCTCAAATCACCTCACGTTGGAGTGGTGTGGAAGTTTGGAGAGTGGGGTACCAGCTCAGTTTTTATTAATTTTATCTGTTTTTATTTTGTTTAGTTTTTATCTGTTTTTATTTAGAAACATCTCCCTTTGTGGATCGCACAGGAATTGAGTTGAAGAAAGTGAAATTTATGAGCAAGCATTTATGCAATTGAAATCGGATTAAGTTACCAATCAAATTCTTCTCAAGCTTTTTGGACGTCTGAGACCTAACAGTTTAATCAATGAAGGATCTTAGATCTTTCCAAATCGAGTAGGGGATTGCATTGCAACAAGATATAATTTCGAGCAGATCAACCCAGCAAGTAGTGATCTCACCACCACCGAAATTTACTCATCGCACAAGTTGGAAAAGCACAAATTGTCTGTTCCTCCCCTATCTGCAAAGCTTGGTGCAAAAGTTGATATCCCGCAAAGAGCTCTGGACTGTCATTGATTTTAAAGGTTCAAGATTATGCCAGACTGCTCACACAAGGTATGTGATTTTTGTGAGAGAAGAAGGAATTTTACAACTTGTCCATGCTCTGCAACCTCAGCAACTCCTACCTATTCTTTACATTGCATCGATGTCTCTGTGGGACAGCTCATGGATGAACAGGGATTTGTCGTTGTGCGATTTGTAAAACATGATCATTTGGATTTAGTCTAGATTATATCTTGACCAAGGGTGTGGCGACATTCTTAAGCAAATTCAAGCACGTGCGCACGCCTCTGGCTTCTCAATTAATTTCAAAATTTAAATTCTCAGTTCAATATGTTCTTGAAAGTCCGAGAGTGCCGCAACTTTAAAACATTTGATTTTTATTCTTTATCGTTATTTATCGTAATGCTTGAATAAATTTTATTTCCTTGTTAACCTGATGGTATTTTTTGCGCAGTTGAGAACACGCGTAAACAACATCGAGTAATTGATGACTGCTGATAGACAGTATTTGAGTTGATACTTCCGAAAGCCGGAGGAAGAAGACCAAAAAGAGATTAGTACTACTAACAACAGATATGAGTTTGGTTCGGGAATGTTAATCTAAATCTGCCGTGGTCATTCCGTTCAGGGGAAGTAGAACAGCAGAATCTAATGTTGGAATTGCAATGTGAATATCTCACCACATACACCAATGTTACTTTGAGTTGTCTCGATCAGCTCGTGCATCAGGACCGTCCACATCATGTCCAGAAGGCGGTCGAAGTTGGCCTGCAGCAAGTTGTTGTACAGGGTTCGAAGGGTGGTGTCTAGGTTCTCTAGCAGTGGACGAATGGCCTACGGGAGGAAACGTTATCAGCTACATTGAAGTTGTAGAATAAATAAAAAATAACGAAAAAGATAAAATGAAACAACGGACTAATTGAATGAATTTTTATGGCGCAAGGGTCAGGTTTGAACAAGATGCGCAAAACTATCGGTAATTAAACAAATTTTATCTTGATTAATACTTAAATTTAAAGCTAATCATCAAAATGTAACTGTAAAATAGTACAAAAACACATTTCAAATTCAAACCAAATTTTAAATAAAATTATAAAAACCTATGTCTGATATAAATAAAAACAGATTTGTACGAGAAGAACCACTTAAGAAATAAGTAACTCGAGGATTAGTAACACCTAAGTGGTTGAGTCTAATAGTATTCAAATCAGAGCAGTCACTTAAAATGTGTTTAACAGATAGGACTGCATCACACGTCGGACATGTTAGAGCTGGTTTTGAATGTATAAAATGCCTGTGGGTTAAATATGTATGTGTCCTATAGGAAGTCTCACCAGTTTCACTTCAAGTCTTCTATTGAAATTGGGCCTAGGTAACCCGGTTGGAAGAGTAACGGGTTAGCAACCGGAGAGTTGCGAGTTCGAATCCAACCAAAGACCGTCGTGTACAAGGGGGTTGGTGCACGTTAAATCTGTCTTGGCCTCAAATCACCTCACGTTGGAGTGGTGTGGAAGTTTGGAGAGTGGGGTACCAGCTCAGTTGTGACTCTTCACCTGACAGTGGTTCAAAATTTCGTGGTGTTATCCTTGGATCTTTCCCTTTGGGTTTGATCCCGGACCGTCGCCAATAGCCCTCTGTCTTGCTTCAGTGCGACGTTAATTAAAATACCTACCTTCTATTAAAATTATAAAATTAAAGAACGCGGAGAATCAGTGATAATTTCAGAGCATAGATTGATTAAATTAAACCACGTGTTCTAATATATTATAATAGACAACAGTGGCGAGTCAAGATGTCTTGTTTCCTCCAGCTGGCGTTGACTCTTTCATTATCCTTTGCACCCCTGGGTCGCGGAGTGAAACTTATAGTGGGACGAAAGGAGATAATTAAAATAAGAAGCGAACTCACATTTTCAGCGTCTAGTTTTTCTGGAGCCCAAGCGAGATGGAAAACGAACTTTTTCATATCTGGACGTAGCTGAAAAACAAACAAGTATAAGTACATTTTCTATATGTCAATTTTCATTTCCGTTGTTTTAATATACATATTTTATTCTAAACACATTCTCCGTTATTTTTTGTGCATATATGATAATAGTATGCATTTTTAGCTTATACATATTAGGCACGATTTCGAAAAAATATAAACTATTATACACTAGACTAGCAATGTGGCAACTACCTTCATTTCATTTGCATCGGATTGGACTGTCTGACGCTTAGACTGGTCCACTTCGTGGACGTGTAACTATGAGCAACGACCACCTTTTGGTTTGCCTTCATCTTTGTGAGGTGGGGTGTACAGCTCTATCTGGTTTTGAAGTGACTTGTTAGTTATGCTGGACTGCGCTTGCTCAAATGAGCAACAATGACAGTAGCATAAAAAGAAAGAACTAAAAGTTTCTTGAGGGAGCAGTGCAATGAAGTTCATTTTGCAGGTAACTGTCACAAGTGCAACCCCTCTGCTCCAAGTAGTCACTTCGCTCTTTGACCACGTGACACATTTCTGCTTTCCCTGTCAAGGAAGGAGTTTGAGCAGAGGAGCAGAATATTATACTACGGTAACTATAGTCAGTTTTGAGGCAAGTAAGAATGATACTCTGTTTCATAATCGGCTTTGACATGTTCCCATAGAACCTTGACCCTCCTGGTAGCTGTCCTGACGAAGGTATCTCGTCATAAGCAAAACTTTGCAAGTCTTGATGGGCGAGATATCTCGTCATTAGAAAAAAACTGACCAGATTTTGATCATCATAAGAAAATCGGAATATCTTGATGACAAGATATCCCTTCATTAGCAAAATTGGTCAGATCTTGATGAACGTCGAAACCACTTGGAGGGTTAAAACGTTGCAGGACAACTGAGAAAGTTCTATACTCCCCTCCAGGCACGTGTTCACAAATTTGCGTTACCATAAATAACCTCTAGATGAGCGGTTCCCAACCTGGGGTACGCGCACCCCTGGGGGTACGTGGCGGTCCGGTTGGGGGTACGCAAAAATAATATTAGTAATGGCGGAAAACACCTTAAAAAAAGAAAAAAGGAAGTAATAGGCTTAAAAACCTAGTAATTGATTGATTATTGCCCCGTCCACCACCAATCATATCACGAGATTACGCATGTGCCCTCCCCTCTCTTTTGTTGTTTCTAGTAATTCTTCTCTAGAAAAATATCGAATCGTCTCGGAGCTTCCGGCATCGTTATTTTTATTTAAAACGCGATTGAAAGCAGGCCATCATTTTAGTGTTCGATTGGGCGCCAATTGGGTAACGTGAATTAATAGGCCTAACTTCGTTCCTTTTTTATGAGTGCTTAATTTGAAGTGTTTAGCTATTACTTAACTAATATGCTACTTAATATGCTATTACTTAACTGCCTTCATTTGAACCTGATTTTAAAAGATTAGCTCCATGAAACCAGCTCAATGATCGCATTGAAATTATTGAAGGCCACGTTTGAAAACTTACCTATCAAGTTGAAAAATTCTGAACTTTCATCATAAGGTTATGTGATTGAAAATTACTATAATGATATTTGTTTTGATATTAGGTGGCTATTTTAAAAAAATTGTAAAATGTAAAAACAAAAATAAAAGCCTATAAGTGTCATCAATTTGAGTCGTTTGATTAATATGCTAGCTTATTAATCAAACGATTAAATATAAAAGTTTGTTTTGTTAGGTAGAACATTACTACCTAACAAAACAAACTTTTTTGCGTAGAGTGTAGAGGGATGAGTGAGAAAAGTTATGAGAGAAGGGATACTCATAAATGAAAAGTTTTATCAAGGGGTACGGGAGAAAAGGTTGGGACACACTGCTCTAGATGATCTATGGGCCTCTGCCTTTTTTTTAAATTTCAGCAGTGTCTTCGAGGATTCTTTGTGTGTGTGGAACTTACCTTTTCAACCATTCCACATATGATGCTGAATATCTTCCCTGTCACGTCGTCCTCCGATTTGTTGAGGATGTCGTAGATCGCCTCTCGGCACTGATTGGCTGTACAGCCGCCCTGGTTCTGGTTCAGGGCCTTAATGATCTGCTCGACTCCCAGTTCCTCCTCCAGGGGGCGCAGCGTCTGCAGAACGTACTCCATGTTGTTCACGGTGATGCAGAGCTTGGGAACAATGAATCGTTATTATCAAACTTAAGAGCTGTCGACAAACTAACATCAGAATATAAATAGAGAAAAAATTTTTCCAATTTTTCATGTGAGAACATTGTTTTTTTGCGATATCTGTATTAACACGTATTTGGTTGGTTAATTTGGTTTTATGTCTCTGGAGCCATACTTTGCCAAGCTGCGCCAAACAAAATTGCAGACAACATCAAGTAATGAGCTTATATACACAAGGGAAGGTTTTATTGACACAGGAAGAGAGACATTCACTTAAGGTAATTTACAGAAATCGCATCTGTGTCGCCTACAGCTCACAGGTAGGTTATCACTAGCGCAGTGGGCAAACCCGCTGAGCCACGGTGACTCCAGGTTTCGTATGGTGAAAGGTTAGTGAGCATCACTGAACCTCACTATTCACTTTTTCACTGAGTATGAGAACCAAAATGTCTCACTTGACGTTGTCTGTAATTTGAGAACCAAAAGGTCTCATACTCAGTACAGAGCAAGGAACCAATAGATTTTGCTTTAGGTCATGGTCTATGAAACTGAAAAATTACGCCAAAATCCAAATAACATTAGGGCGGAGTAAAAGAGCAACACGTATTGAAGTCCTATTTTCCAAATGCTGAAAATATTAAGTATGCTTAACTTTATGTTGGATTATGTGTCATACAACTGCAATTCACGAATTCACGTACTCACCTTTTCTGTGACATCAGCTTGGGAGTCAGCTTCTGTTATCTTTTGCAGTTTTTGCTGAGACAGTTTTGCGTAGTAAACTGCTCCGTCACATATTATCTACAACGGAAAAAAATATTTATAGCAGTGCATATTGACACAAATGAATCAATCTTAGACTCTAAAATTCTTGGTCTAAGCTCAAGGACATGTGATTGTCTAAACACAAGAAAAAAATTGTTTTTGGTATTGTAAACAATGAAAAATACAAATTACAGCTTGTTTAATCAGCCGTAAAGTCAAATATCACATATCTCACGTATATGCGTAGAAATGTTAGCACATTCAAAGTGATAATTAAATGCAAGGATCATTTAACTTTGTTAGGGTGATTCAATCGTTAAAGGAAACTGGGAGAAAAATAGCGCTGCCAAAATTATTTTCTGTAAACGTTTGTAGGTTTGGGTTTCGCGTATATAACAATTCGCGTAATTTTTTTTAAAAAATACTGCTTCCCCACTCATATGTTATATAATTTTTTAGTGTTCAGGTTTTTGCAAACATATTACAATATCTATCTTCTCCCACCATGCATATCATAAAGTACAAACCATGTGGTAAGAAACAATGCTATATTATTTTTAGTAGCATAAACGCCATCTATTTTATTGAATATTCTGTGACGGAATATCGTGCTGCCATCTATTTTAGAAAGGAAAAACTAAATAGTTAAGACTCACTCAATATGTGAACTGCTTAGGTAAGGTATAAGGATATAAAAAACTATTTTTCAAAAAATCGTTGAATTTGAGTGAATGGAAACACAAGGAGTATTTTACTGTCATCAATGGAAGAAAAGAGTTCTGACTGATTGATGAGTTAGAATAGTGGATGTTAAGTAAATATTAGTTGATTTAGATATTATTTCACATGTAACAATTTAGATTATTTCTACTAGTGTATTCTAGATTTACTGGTGCCTTATAGATTTCATGGATTGTATTGTAGACATAACCACACTTGGACTCGGAGCAGTGAACCTTTATTTTTCTTAAATTATAGACACATTTTGGCTTGCGATACATTTGGACTACTTCGCCTGGATACATTTAAGACACACAGCGTTATAGAAATAGATCAACATATGGAAGTTTTAATAAAAGAGCCAGAAAGGATGTTTTTCTTAGAAAAAGCTAGAAATGGATTTAAGATTTTCTTGCTGGGAGCTGTTGAAATACAGTTTGCAGAACTATTTTTTTATAACTTAATTTTTTTCTTTATAGTAAATAAAAACTTTACCACTTTTACTTTTAGTGAATATTCAATTTTAAAACAGCCCAAATTACTTACACGTATGGAAAATTCAGAATAAACATTGTGTCTCTCCATACAGTTGAAATGTGACTACTATAATTTGATTCATTTCGCACGAGATGGGAAATTTAATAGAACTTTAGATTTAAGTACACTTTGTTATTATTTCAATCATAACATTTATTTATTGTTACGCTACAATTTACGTTCCAAGCATATTTACACATTTTCCTCGATTATAAGACCAAATAACTTACCTCAATTACTTTCTGTACAAAAGTGAAAGATCCAGCAGGATCTGGCCACGATAACTGGCGCCAAAATTCTTTTATCTGAAACAGAAATATTGTACTAATTGGAGAGGGATTTTCAGTGTAAACAAACCTTCGAAAGACGAGGATTTTACATCCGATTACTCAATGCGGTATACGCACAGGAAGCACATTCTACCACAAAATCAGTAGCGCCATCTACACTTATCTTTACTGAAAAAGCCTCATATACAATACCCGATTCAATGATGCTAAATGTTAGGTGAAACGAAAACATACTGAAATTCAGAATGCTTTTAAGAAAGAAAATTTTCTTGATGGAAACGAATCCGATTATTAATTTGGAACAATGCTAGAATAAGCATTATAGACAACTTGAAAAGTGAAAAAGAATTAAAAACTCACCTGTACAAAACAAGTTGCGGTATCTACAGCTGAGGTGCTATGCTTAACATAATTATCCAGAACTGCAACCTGAAAAATGTATTAAACGTAATTAGTTCTCCGAAAATCGGTAATTTTAGTACGGAAAATATCCTGTTGCTACGTTCTTCAATCAAACGAATAAATTTCTCAAAATGTAATAAATTTTAATTATAGCATATTAATTGAAATATAAAACTAATTTAGCCTTAAGAAAATTTATCTAACAATTGAAACTTGAACAGATAAGGAAAAGAAGTATCGACATAGATCGAGTTTTCTTCATTTTTGAATGATTCGTTTGCTTTCTTTATGTATTTCAATATTCAGTCTGTATCTGGATATTCGATTAATGAACTACTTATACGTTTAGGAGATATGATCTTTCTAGTACTAAATAAAATATAATTAGGAGAAGCAATTATTTGGTATTGGATGAAGCTTCCATTTGATCACATGCTACATTTTTTGTATTTAACGAAAATACATTTATTAATTTTCTCTTAAAAATAATTACAGTGTATATTTGTAATCGACGTAGTGAATTTAAGTACGAAATCCTACTTTCTGAAAATTATTGCGGATATTTGATAAGTAAGGATTCTTTGAATGAGTGAGTGTGGTAATTGAAATAAATTATTGGAAGTGCGTTAAAAATCTTTAAAAATCAGATATCTCATTCGATTGAATATTTCTACTTTATTTTACTTTTATTTAAGGAAAATGAAAGAAAATTTGTAAATAACAAGATTTGTCATTGATATAATGAAAAATGAAATATTTTCTGTTATTACTTTGTTATGTTAGAAAGCAAGTAATGAAATAACACAAATAAGCAAACGTTGTAGTTCTATAAGATTTGAAATCTACGTGTTTCAAGAAAAAACTTTAGGAAAGGACAAATTATAATATTTCACTTTATTCGATTATGTATTTGTTTTAAATTTCTGGCTGGTGAAACATAATTTAATCCAGTCAATCTTTTCTATACTTTTCTACTTTTTTCTAATTATTAGATGTAACTGCATGACTATCAAGTTTTTGGTTGATTTGGGTTTCAGAAGTATTTTACTTTGTTTTGTTTTAGTGTTTTCTAATTTAAAATGTTTACATTTTCAGCGCTTCAAAAACTTTTTAATAAACTATTAAATTCTATGAATTTTTAACAAAATATAGCACCAGTTTAGTTTAATTTGCAAAGTTCCAGTACATACACAGACCTTTGTTCCTTAAAATGAACTTCGAAATCATGCAACAAATTCTCAAAAGTTCCATTTTTGAGATAGTTTACATATGCTCAGCCCCATACATATTTCTTTCATATTTTTCAAGTTGTATTGCAAAATATTTTATAACTCGATAACTCCAGTGAGCGATAGAGTTTAAAAACTCCGCTTCTGAAATAGTCGTAAATACTTATTAGTTAATTCTGTTAAAATTCTTTCGTTAACAACTCATCGACATTCAGGTGTATAGGCTATTTAATGTCAAGTTTTGACTTTAATAATTAGATAAGGCTTATATATTCGTCTCTCCTCAACTGATTTATATGATACATCACAACTTCCAATTCAAAATTATTTAAAAATAGTTATTTGCTATAAAATCTCCCTATTTCATAAACATAAGCAAAACAGTCGATCATTATGTACTTGTTTAGAATGTTAGTAAGCCCGATGTACGATGAAGATTTGCATAACTATCATTTGACAATTATTTATTCCTATATGTGGTTTCGGCGAGATAACTCGTCAACAAAGATCTGACCAATTTTGCCAATGATGAGGTATCTCGTCATAAAGATATTGTCAATTTTTCGAGGATGACGAGACCGGGTCAGTTTTTTCTAAGGACGAGATATCTCGTTAATCAAGATCTGGTAAATTTTGCTAACGATGAAGTACCTCATCGAGATAACCACTTGGAGAGTTAAAACTTGTGATTGATTTACACAGAGAAGTAGTTTTAAAACATACACATGTCCAAAAATTAAGGGTAATGCGATCCGAGATGAATCCCGTGACAAGTACCTACACCGAAGTACATCAAATGACAAATGAGTATTCCACAAGCTATGTGGAATACAACAACACCCACATGCCTCATGGTGCTACTGGGAACTAAAGAAATGAAAAATGCTAGGGTATTAGGTTTAGTTATTGCGAAAAAGTTATTATAGGTCTATTTATATATACACACTGGTGTTCAAAATTAAAAAAATTTGCATATTTTATCGAATTTCTTGAAGTGTACTGAACGAAAGGTAAAACTAATGTTTCCAAACAAAGATGCAAATCTTTAGTGTCGAATACGTTAACGTACACGTGCGTGTGGGCGGTACATTTAGAGGAACAGGCTTTCTCAGCGCACGTGACTCAGATTCCCGCGCTTCGTTCGCTCGCACACCTCGGAGAATTTTGCGGTTGCTTTTTACAACATTCGGTGAAATTAAAAAGCAAACAGTTAAAATTAGTAACTACCAACGTTTGGATGATGGAATGAGGTGGGGAATCGTCGGGAGACTGGAAGCCGGGCAGTCTCAAGTGCAAATTGCTAGACTTGAATGTAACGCCCAGCGTCGTGTTCAACTTATGGAAACAGTTTCTGGATACCGGCCCCTTAGAGAGAAAGCCTGGGCAATCTCGTCCGAGAGCCACGACGACCAATGAAGATCGATATTTGCCCTTTACATCGAGGCGTAACAGGAGTGCAACAGCTTCTCAGCTCTCTCGTGACCTTCATACGTATGTTTTTTCCCCATTATTTCAACCTATGTACATGACTAATTTCATTAAAATATGTCCAGTAGTTTTGGAGAAAATCTCCCAAAAGTGAAAACTCTCTTAATTTTGAACACCAGTGTAGAAAAGGTATTATATAGGTTCATAGAAAAAAGGATTATAGGTTTTTTAAATTATTGCGAAAATTTTTTTGCCCTGTTAAAAGCAACCTAATAAGGAATATGTTGGTGTCTGACTGCAATGTAGGCTTCAAAACGTACAGACATGCTTTTAATAAGGCTGTACAAAATTTCCTGTAGTAAGGAGGCTCAAGAGCATGTATTTGCTCTTGTGCTGTCATAGGTGGCAATGTCTCATCTGCAATGCGACGTCCGAGAGCATTCCAAGAATGCTTTATTGGATTAAGATCAGGAGACCTTGCTTGATACGAAATCGTTAAAATCCTTAATTTTTTGGACGGGTGTATATTGGTGAGTTGTTCGGGTATATAACTAAAATGCTTAGTTCTCTATGTATACATAGACTCCCATAGCTTTTCAAATGTATAATTTCCTTTACTTTGGCTCTAAAGTAAAAAGGAATACTCCCAAGGCGTCAGCGCGAAAGATAAAATTAGAGGCATAAAGTTCAATGAAAATAAAAGCAAAGCAACACTCAAATAGCACAATGAGGTTTCAAGCTCTACATTTCACTAGCTAGATAGAATTGTAGAAATCTCACCTTCTGTAATGGGAAAACCATTCATAAGCAATTGAAAATAGACAGGAGAGAATAAATAAAAGTTAATAACTTTTGAATAGCTAATACTACTCATCTACTCTACTCAAACATCACAATAATCGTCGAATAATCATTTTTTTAACAGTGATAGATTTTTGGATGACCTACATTAAAAGATTTTTTGGTTTCTTCAAGATGACACGTAAATGTGATTCACAGTGGGATGTGGCAAAACCTCCGTTGATGCTCAGGGATAACTGCTACGTTCTCACCAATTACTGCTTGAATCTCGCCAATTATTACGACGCATACGCTGGATGATTCATTGTTTCGGGTTTTATGACGCAAGGCCCATATTTGGCCAAGCTGCACCAAACACAAGGTCGGACAACGTCAAGTAATTAATATGCACACAGGACAGTTTTATTGAGACAGAAGAGAGAAATACACAGGAAGAAATCGAACATGCCCCGCCAACAACACACAGGTTGCTAGAACTGTGAGCAAGTCCCATGTGCCACGGCAATCCTACTGGCATTGGGAAAAACATTAAAATTTGGTTCTTTTCCATTACCTATTACACGATACCATTCACCAATGTAGCCGAACTGTATATACACGTCATCTATCATTGAAAAAGGAAAAGGTGTTCGGGATTACAGTGTAAAATAACTTTGTCAATTCCCTTGGATTGTTGAATTGAATTCTATAGAAACAACGAGTTTCACTTAACCATCACTGTACAGACCTGACTTGTTCCCTGAATGAGGTTTCTTTAGGAAAAATTTAACATTTCGTGAAAAAAATATTAGATTGTAAAACTGTTACACGTTTATAAGTATTATAGGTACGTTTATATCTGTCGGGCGGGACGATATTTGAATCAAGTAATTTTATTGAAAATATTATGTATACTAAATTGCGGCTTTGCCATTGCAATACAAAAACTCCACATCACATCTATTATATACGGGGCCATCGTGGCTCAGTGAGTTTGCCCACTGCGAGCTGTATGCGGCACAGGTTCTATACGTGTAATTACCCTGGCTGTATTTCTCTCTTGTGTGTCAGTAAAACTTTTCTTGCGCGTGTACATTTACTTGACGGAAAAACATTGCTTGGTACAGCTTGATCAGATCTGGCCGTTGTGCCATAAAAAGACCCAACCGGTCACAAACTATATGGAATATTTAAATATTGCTCAATTGGATAAGTAAAGAATATGATATCATAATTACCATTTAATAAAGAGTAAAACTAATAAATAAAAATAATAAATTTTGTTTCAATATAATTTTAAATGTAAAGGTATTTGATCTTGAGATACGAAAATGTTTCGATTGCGCCGCATTTATCTTTTTATTTAATATTCCAAAATCTTTTAAGGCAGGCCACACATTGGTCCAACACCAGCCTTCGATACTAAATGGATTGAAATACGCATGCGTACTGACATGGATTCTGCATAGAAATGGAATACTCATGCGTAAATCAGATATTTTTTCGCATGTCCGATCAATGCGGGCTTTTCCTTAAGCGACTCTGTTAAAACATAAAAGGGTTCTGTGAGTAAATTTAATTGGGAAACACTTCTTGTCATATTCTTTCCTAAGCAAGTTTTTTACTAGAAGGTTGGTTGCCTTGTGTTTAGTGCAGCTTTGTCAAAATATGACCCTTACGCCATAAGACTCTAAACAACTAACTTAGGCTACATGGCTACTACCCAGTCTATGGTGTGAATATTCGCGCAATACTTAAGAGAGTGCATGCAACATTTGATATCATAGAACGCACCTGGATGGAGGTTGTTTATCATAAAACTTTCAAAGCTAACACGAACTAAACACTCCATGTGTATAAAAAGCTTTTCCGATACATAAGTGTTTGTTTTTGTACTTGGTCAAGTTATTCATTCATGAAATCCCTGGCACCGTTTCGATGGCAATGTATGCACAAGAAAAACAACCAAACGGGTAGTAGTTATTGCAGATGCAATAGTTATTGTTCTGACTTCGTTTTCATCAGAGCTTTTACTTAAAGAACAAACCCATACACATGAATATTCCCTTCTGACTCTTTGTTGGACATCATCTATATACAGGAAGTATAAAATTTTAATAAATATTTAATGATCAACGAGTTAAAAACACTGCATTACAAGCAATAAATATTTTATAAAGATGATTCTAGAAACCTAGAAAGAGCAAAATTAAAAGTTGATTATTTATAATAAAATTATTAGAGATTTCAAACTATACGGATGTGGTCAAATTAACATTTGCATGAAAATACTAACGCATAGTTTTTGAAAGATAAAAGGCGAATGTTGAATACACCACAATATTTATGCTGTTCAATACACATAAGTGTTAATTTAATTCCAGCTAAAACAGAACGAAGTAGTCTATAATGTACTAACGTACTTCTGGAATACTTAGTTAAGATCACTGAGTATCTATAATTAAAAAATGGGAATATACATTAAAGGTAATCCAAAGTAATCGATTAAAAATTAATTTGATTTCTTCAGTGATAAACTATTACAAATTTTGCAAGTACTAGGGAGAGAAGGCAAAATATATTCAAGTAAAGACATTACCTTATCAAGCTCCACAGCTTTTTTCAATCGAATTTGAGATTTGGTTTTGGCAACGACGAACCAGTGACTAACAGCTTCTTTAAACCACAGGTGGTAATTCACAAGGGTTAAGTTCTTTTTCTCGCTAAAATAAATAATGAAACACATTTTTCTTATGCAATGAACAACACTTAATCACGATATATAGATTAGAATTTTGGTCTCGAAATCGTTAAACATGGAAAGCCACTTTCAGATCCTTACTCTGATGGTATGTTGTCCTTGAATTTGATGAACTCTTGCAGTGACATGTACAGTTCGAACATTGAAGTAGCTGTCGCCATATATTCGGAGTCGGGACCTTCATCAAGATCTGCACTTACAGTGCTGCAAGTGTCTTGGATTTTACAACCCAATATGTCTCCGACCTGAAGCAGTTTAGAAATAATTACTTTTTGTTGAAACATTAGCATGATTTTGTACATTAAATATATAATTTATACGTACGCATTTGTAAACAAACAAAATATTCATGTAACCACCAGAAGGTCAAGAGATTTCTAGTAGGGTATAATCGCTTTTACCAAACAACAATGAAAAAATTACATCTATTGGTCGAAAGAATCCTAGACAAGATTCTGGTCAAGAAGGTTGAAACTGGAAAGACATCCAGAAGACTTCAGAACGGTTATATGACTGTGAACCACCAAAAAAGTCCAGGAAGCTTATTTCTGTTTTATTGGAATTAACACTCCAAGTGATTTCGGCGAGATATCTCGAAAATCAAGATCTCACCAATTTAGCTAATGGCAAAATATCTCACCATCAAAACCTGGTTAGTTTTGCTAATGACCTGTTACCTCGTTTTCTTCAAATGGATAAACGTCTCCAAGAATTTGGAATCAAATTAACAAATATCTAATTAATTATAATTTTTATTATTAGGATCTCAAACTATCAAAAATGATTAAACATTGGCCCTCTGAGCGTAGCAAGATTTCCATGTAGTGTAGTATAGCTTTCCCCCACAACCACAGAATGTCCAAAAAACTATATCGATTGGTTGAAAGAATAAAAAAAGATTCTATTGATCAATAAGCTCAAAAGTGGTTAGAAATCATGCAGAGAAAACTGAGGGTTGCGGAAAAGGTATATGTATTTGAACACACTTCAGAGATTCTAAAAGTAATTTAGGAAATGAGGTACAAATTGTACTTCCAATGGGCCCAAAATACAAGCATTTCATTGTTTTCCTCCAAAAGTTTCATAGATTAATGAAATTTTCAACTGATGAAATTGGCGTCTATTTTACACATTTCCTCAAAAATAATTGTTCAATGGAATTCAACCCATCGGGATGTTGAAATTATGGGGCCTAGAATACACTGACTGATATCTGAATTGAGTTTGATGGGGTAAGTAGTTGAATTTACATCGTACTGGAACAACACAAGGGGCCATTTTTGATAGTCTGGGATTAATCCCGAGAGGAAAGATCCAAGGACAGCACCTAGTAATTTTGAACCACGGTCAGATGACGAGGTCAACACCCTAGCTGAAACTCACTCTCCAAACTTCCACACCACGTCAGTGAGGACATTTGAGACCACTACATTTGATGTCCACCAGCCCCCACGTACACAACGGTCTTTGGCTGGATCAAGTTTCGAACTAGCAACTCTTCAGTTGCTAATCAGACTCTACCGACTACCGTGGATCTGACTTGACGGAAGAAATGTTTCAAACTATCCATCGGTGCGATTCTTACCCAAATGCAGTTGTAACAAATATCAAATTATTTTAAAATTAAACAAGCAAATAATCATTTCATATCAACATAACTAACCGAATAACAAGGATCGCTCTGGAGTTTCCTCGATAATTCATCTGACAGCTTGTAAGAAGAAAGGACAGAAATATAGATTATTAACTAAGGACACGGTTTTAAACTTTGAATAATATGTAATAAATATATGTTGATAAAATATTTTATAGAAGAGGATAATAAAAGATTTGTTTAAATACAATAATTCGTTGACAGGCACGTTTGAACATCCTCATATTCAAGGTACATCCCTGTTGAAAACTTACTAACAGGGGATGTGAAATTTAAAGAGTTAAATGTGATGTTTATCGTCATGGTGAGTATAACTAAGTAAACTCGATTATCTTTCTCGAAATATTTTAGATGAAATGTTGAGGGGCTGCCAACTTGTTTACAAAAATACTAAATAATTAAAACAGACATGGCAGATGGCACAATCACGTTTTTCAGTAGAAATTTTAGAGTGGAAAATTTAATTCTTACCTTGCCTTATCATTTTAAAATGTTGCTTTAAAATATAAATATCTTTTTAATTTCCCTTTTAATGAAATATTATGATGAGGCGTATATTTTTGGAGGAATATATTTTGTTTTGAAATTTTTTTCCAGTTGGATGATGAGGTGTATATATTTTATTTAAAAATATTTACAAATTAATAAAAGTACTTACCATTTTCTCGAGTTGTTTATACACAACTACTGAATATGAAACACCGGAAGTGCTGAAAAATAAAATCTCATGACACAGGTTCATACAAAATGTTTGATTGATCAGATAAATGTATTCAGATTTTGAAACAGTTCAGTTTAAAATTGAAATGTATTGACGAAAAGCATTTATTAAAAACAAAAGTATGGAATCGCTAGTCTATACATTTCTGATGTATTATATCTTGCAAGTAACCAATATGAGGATGCATTTTGAATGATATAACCTTATTGAAAAGCGATACGATTTATAATGCATACAGTTTATGAAATTTTACTTACCTTTAAAATAAAAACCAGTTAATATAAGGATTTTCAGTGTTATAGATGGAATTTGTAAAAGTTTGTTTGGAACTTATATTAGGTTTTTGTATCACTTGTAATGAATTATAAGAACTTGCGAAGAATTTTTTTGTACTTATTAATTGTAAAAAATCAGTAAATTATAAAAATAAAAACATGCAAAACATGTTCACTTTTAAGAGGAAAATAAATGGAGCATCAATATCTTATTCTGAAAACATTCGAATAGTATTTGTAGTTAAATTATATTTATATTTAACCATTTGAGAATGTTTAATTAAATTTAGACATTGGGAATCGTTCAGTAACTTTTTAATTAAAAGTCGCTAATTATTAATTCTAAAATAAATAACTAAAACTCAATTTAGACCACTTAAAATGTGACATTCGAATAATCTGTAATCTCCACTGAACCTTTAAACATTACTTTAATTAAAACGTCTGAACTAGTAAATATTTATACGTTATGAATACTAGTTATTATGGAAAGAAATTATTTAATTAATGTTTTAGATGTAATAGTACATATTGGGTGATTTTTTCAATAACATCAAATATTTCACAAGTTTATATATGTCTATTATAAAAAGTAAGTTAAATTATGTTCTTAATTAACAATTCACAAGAAAATGTAGCAATTGTGGACAATTTTTTTAAATATGAAAATACATTATTTCGAGTTCAAAGTGGTGATAGAAATTTTAAATTAGGAAATATTGAGAAGACAAATAAAAAAAGGGCGTCAAAATTTTTACGTATTTTTCTATTTTAATTCTCCAACAAAATAACACAAAATATATAGGGTTAAGAAAAATACACAAGAATATAATTTAATGTATAATTCTAATTCGATTATTCTGTTTTTAGTGGCATTCATTTTAATGTGCACTTACTGTAATACACAAGAAACTGCTTTGCAATCGTTGTGACACTAGTTTAATGGAATAAAATTTCTGTGAAAATTTTAATTCCCATTCTTCTAACTCAAGGTGTAAATCTGATTCAAAACACTCACAATTTAGACTCTGGTGATTGTCGTATTTGAATTTCAAATTTCTTTGATTATAGGACAGCTCAGGTTACATCATTCGGTGAATCAAATAATCGTACACTTTTCCGTGATGTCATCTATAAAATCTTGATTGTATCACGTGCCTCTTGTCGCGTATGAATTTTTAATTAAATAATCGATTTTATAGTAAGTTTTGCATTGTTATTGTTACTGAATGTCTGTGAAGATTTATCTTTACCGAATTGTGTTTTACTCAATAATAATTTTCGAATTCGATAGTATTTGGAGCAAATAACAACACTATTTTAGCGGAAGATATTCACTTTTTTCGTCAGGTTCTTATATCTTATTACATAAATTTTAGAAACGAACCTTTCGTTTTCTTTGTTTTCAAGGTACAATTTTTAAAATATAGAAGATTACAATTTTAAAAATGATTAGCGATGAAACGACATCAGACAAAACTGTTCTCACAAAAGCAAATTCCATTGATCGTAAAATATATTATGCATTAAACTTATATATATCGGTCATAAATAGTATTACTTTTAATATCTCTAGTTTTTTCATGTTTCCATTACTTGCAGAGTACACGTTTTTAGTCTAATTTTAATTTGTTGACATGATAAATTGTTTCAACAGGCAAAGGAAAATTTTAAAGATTTATAAATCAAGATAGAGATTTCCGAACATAAAAAGAATACCAGATGCTATTCTAGTAACGAAAATTTAATATCCAAACAAACTGGCGCCCTCTATTGCAGAATATTATAAGCCTAAATATCCATAATCATGTGGCGCCATCTACTGTCATATGTTTTCATTTGTGATCGCTTTTAAAATGCTAGTGCATTGTTGTGTTCGATGTGATACTGCTACTTCTACTGAATAAAAGAGTGATGCTCACTTGGTGACATTATGACGATTAATTATGTCTCCACTATTTAACAGTCTCGGGGAGGAACTGAAGGGATCAAGACAGCCGGGGGAATATAAGAAGAAATAGAGAGAGAAAAAGAGAGAAAGACCATTAAACATAGAAGGGAAATATCTTTTCTTGTTGTTTCTCTCGCTACTGTGTTAAAACTGGAATGGAACTTACGAATGTTATATATACCTTTCAAATTCTTCATTATAATACATGTAGCCCTTGTAAACGTCGGTGTTCAAGGTGTTGATCAGTTCAATCAAGCTCTTCAGAGTCCATTTTGTATCCTGAGAGATAGATTGGTATTTCATCAAAGATTGAATAACATCGATTGTAGAAGTTAAAAAAGAGGGTACTTCAAAAGCTACATGTCAAACTTTAAAGAGGAAGGGAACACAAAATTTAACCAGTATTTACTAAAGGATATGTGTTTGCCAGCGCCACCTGAATTTACTGGAGAGCGCTGTTTGTCACCTCGACAGTTTGCCAGTTTTTACAACCGATGCGTCGACGCTGTCAGGAGTCATCGACCTTCTAATAAAGGAGACAGAGCATGTGGGCGGAGTCGCTTTCGTAAGATCTCAGAAGGGTAAGTCACGTGGGCTTACGAATCGCCTTGGGCCGATTGACTATCGAAGTGATTGACTAGTGTTTTTAATCACGCTGAATAATCATTTTAATCATTCAATACTTTGTCACATAACATTCATACATTTTCCCACAAACACGTGATAGATCTTCAAACCGAACGATTGGAGGAAATAGTTGTTTCAGCACTCACATACTTCATCTATTTCATTAGAAAGTCAATGTCAGGAGTACATAAAAGTTGATTGCTGCAACTTTTAGCACTAACTGTAAATGCACAATTACTCTCAAACTGAAAAATTAAGGCTCAAAAATCTTGTTCACATGCTTGCAATTTTTGATTTATTGGTCACATATGTCAGGGTCAATCCACACCAATCTGAATCCAGTACAAACTGACTGACGAATATTCGGAAGGGCCACTTCCACAAGAAATAACTTGATCGACAAAAACCTCTTACACTGCTTGAATCCGAAGCGTTCCGTTTCAATGCACGCTAATCTATGTTAGTCAGTTTATACTGAATTCGGATTACCGGATTATGTTTTTTGAAGCAGTCCTTAGAGTACCTTCTAGCAGATCGTGTTAACACTTGCGGGCATACATCCCTATGTGAATTCAGTTTAAATTTGTGTTCCCAACCTTCTCTTAAAGTTTGTACAGGAAGTTTCGAAACAACCATGTAGAGTTTCTACGGAGCAATTTTTTCATAAAAGTATTTAAAGTATTGTTATCACATGCATTTCGTAATTTATGGTGAACTATATATCAGTGTATATCCTTTTTTGAAGGAAATTTTAATTTAGATAGAATTTTCGTTTACATTTCAATGTGTAGCCTTGAATTGTAATTGCTTCAAATGTCATACGTTATGGCGTAGAGTGCAGCTTTTTCAAATTTGATTCCTTATGAAGTTTTTGCTTTACTTGACCTTTTATAACCTCAACATAGAAATATTCAATGTACACTACCTTGAAAGATCATAAAATAATCAAATAGTTTAGTGTTATATTTAGATTGCTTACTTGGTGCCAACATGGAATTTGGAATTCGATAAAAGAAATAATTTTGCTAAGCAGTAAGGAGTATTTGTTTTTTAAGTATAAGTTTATATATATATATACATTTTAAGTATACAAGGTTTTAAAAATTTTGTTGCCTTGTTATTTATTACAGAATTCTGCACATCGAACATAAGCTTACCTTTTTCTGTTGAGCTTCAGTGTTCGCTATTTGAGTGTTGAACCAGTCTAATGTGCCTTTCTAAAATGAAAAGGAATTATACAATAATTAAAGACTTTAACAACCTATGTAGAACTTTTATTCTTATGGTACTCTTGCCGAGTATATCTCTAGTATTACCTCCACCAAAAGGGTGAACACTTCGGCAAAATGATATCACAAATTCTGAGTTAAATCATATGAATTCTTATCATTCAGACGAAACGGATGCATTTAGAATAAAGGTTTATATAAAATGCATATTTAGTTTATGAAATTATAGTAATTTCATATATTTATGTATGCTATTATATTATTTAGTTTATATTATTATAATTTATAAATTAGCTTATAAATTATTGATATTTAATATAGTTTAATTACGTGCTATAACATATGAATATATTTTGTTAAGAATGTAATCTAAACTTCAATTATAGTTAGAGCACATAAGCTAACATTACTCAAATACTATTACCAACAAATAGATCTATAGATAACAGCTAAGCTTCCAAATTACTGCCTTCTATAATGAACATTTCATGAAAACGTTCATAAGAAAATAATGTTTTAATTAACAGAACTAAGAAGACTTAAGCCGAATTCAAAAGAAAGCATTTGGAACAAATTTATTTCAACAAATAAATTCATTGTATTTGTGTGAATTAAAAAGAAACCCCATTTTCATCGCATCTTCAAGGAAACATGAAACTCTCAAGTCATTGATAGGATTCCCAGAATTCATTTGCTAATCTGGGAATTCACAAACGTGCTACTACATAAATCTTGCCTAAAAGAATAAAATACATACTTTGAGGCTGCACGTTATCTCCACGTGAAGATCATGTCTGAATGGGCAGCACCATCGGAAAGCTTTTTGACCATGAAGTGAAGACAGACACCTTTTGCCAAAACAAAATCACAACAATCAACAAAATGGTACACTCTATCTAATTTAAATAGAATTTAAAGAACATCTATTTACTTGAGCAAATGCGTGAGCTTGTGCTGAGTAAACTCGTTACCAGGTGGGAAGAGATCTCGGTGCTTCTGTAGCAACTTCAGGCAAAAATCTAGGAAGATGTTGAAGGATTCTGCTAACGCTGCTTCCTAAGAGACAGAGAATTTTGTTGATTTTGCCGGTTATGTGTAAGTTGTTATCATTTCTTTTCAATACATTTGAAATTGATTTTTTTTATGTTTAGCTGGCCTTAATGTATTTAGATTGTCAATATTGGTGTAGCATTTTCCCTTTTCAGGGAATATATTATCACGTAAAAATAATTAAAAATTCGAAGAAAGAAAATATACAGTTTTAAGTGGAAAAGCGAAATGTAGAAAACAACAAAGCATAATAGAAGAAAAAGTGGAATTGAATTGCACAAAAGTAATAAACAATGGATCAGATATTTTCGGTAGCTTTAAAGTCGATGGAAACCAAAGCTTAAATTCTGTTTACTGAAAAAATTGAATGTTTTTTGGGAAAATGAGAGGAGAAATTTTTTTTGGTATAGTTGGAAAATTGATACTTTTAAAAAGTACATTTTTATGGGAATTTTTACCACGAAATCTTATAAAAATTAATTTGCTCATGCAATGTTTTTAGTTCAGTCTACATACTTTTCCCCTTTACTTAATTTTTATTTAAATTTATTTCTTCATTCTTTTTACCTTCTATTACTTCCATATTACTCAATAGATTTTGATTTTAATTCCCAGTTATAAAGATATTTATAAGTTTTCAAATAAAAGTATCTCTTGTCTGATGAATTGGGCAGGTTCATTTTACATTTATATCAGTCATATCGATATACACGTTTCTACTTGAAGCAAGTACTACTTTATTTCAAAAGTTCTCGTTTGACAAAAATAACTAGCTGATTTATGTTTTTATAATTATTTTAACATTCGGTCTCTACAAATTGTAATGCAATGTTTTTAGTTACTTTTATACACAAGCCGATATACATAAGTTTTTTTTTTCGAAAGATCGAATTTGCCAATTTTAAAGTAAAAATCAATTAAGGCTCACTTGGGAATTCAATCACCTTTGAAATGAGTAAATATTTATTTTTTCCCATAACATTTTTGATAATACTTTCATTTCATCTTTCGAAGAACAAAACAAGCCATGAATCGTGAACATTTCATTAGTTGAATTAAAAACAAATCATCCAAAAGAATTTCGATAAACATAATTTGGATTAAAATAGGGTAAAAACGTGTCAGCCATAATGTTAAGACATACTATGAAAAATTACATGTAGATAACTATGTCAAGGACAGCAAGTTATGTGGAAGGGATTTTCTCTCGTTTTATTACTTCCTGTTTCAATTAGATTTCGATTGCTGAAGGTGCTTGTGAGTTCTTATAATTCAATGAGTTTTAGCCCCCTTATCTTGGGATCATAGACCTCATTGTGTGTATTTTATTCAAATATGTTGTACAGAAGAACATCGATTACGGAATGCCGGTTGAGCGAATGACCGGTTGACCCTCCTGGTGGTTGTCTTGACGACGTATCTCGTCATTAGCAAAACGTACCAGATCTTGATGGAAGAAATAGCTCGTCAGTAGAAGAAAACCAAAAAATCGTGATCTCGTTATCATCCAAAAATGGGCAATACCTTGATGACGAGATATCTCGTCATTAACAAAATTGGTCAGATTTTGATGGACGAGATATCACTTCGAAACCACTTGGAGGGTTAACCGAACATCAGTGATTGCAGATGCGATAATACACTTGCATAACTAAACACAATAGCATTCAATAACACAGAAGCATTCACCTGTCTATACAAAGTCCTGCTATGGTTTGAAGGCCAGGATGAAAGAGCGATGCGATTCAATTAAAATTTTCAAAGAAAATCCGAGATTTAGCGGCACATAAAAGCATAGGTGCCTTGACCCTGCAGGTATTTAGACGAGACATCTCGTCCAAATCTTGTTAATTTCGCTAAGGACGAGATATCTTGTCGAGGCGAAACTTCCATATTACACCAAAGAGAATGAAAATCCAAGTAGGAAAAATGAATTGTCTCTTGCCCAGAACTGGTGACAGTTTGGAACAGATTTTTGCACCAGAAACTGGACACTTCAGGGCAGTTTTCGGTTGGAAGATAAACCACTAAGAGAATTAAAGCAAAAAATAGGAGTATGCATACTCGTAAACATAAAAAAGATGGTATTTGACTGCCACCCATTACGTCTCGGGTTCGATTTCCGCTTTGTAAGCACGTGGATGTAGAAGTAACGGCGGCTAACCATTGGGTACTCTATCACAAATAGCCTTCAGTTCGTCCGTCATAGTACTGAAGGTCGAAGAGGCCAGTGATCGGGCATTGGAACAAATAGTTTTTAAATTTTAATACATATACATAAATTTCTAATGTCCGATTATGAGAACGAACAAATCGGTTTTATGAACACATATTTCTAACAATTAATTTCACAAATCGATGTTCTACTGTATATAGTCTGTGCTTGTGGGTATATGGATCATTAAATGCTTATTAATTTTTAACTCCTTAATTGGTGGGGCAGCGGTAGCCCAGTTGGAAGAGTAACGGATTAGCAACCGGAGGGTTGTGAGTTCGAAACTCGGTCCAACCAGTCCATCGGGTTCGCTTAACGGAGGCTGGTGCACGTTAAATCTGTCGTGGCCTCAAATGTCTTCGCATTGGCATGGTGTGGAAGTTTGGAGAGTGGGGTGCCAGCTCAGATATTGACCTCGTCATCTAACTGTGGCTCAAAATTAAGAGGTGCTGTCCCCGAATTTTTCCCTTTGGGATTGATGCTGTACAGTCAATAACTCGTTGTGTCGCTCTAGTGTGACGTTAATTCAACTGCTTACTTACCTACCTTACTGGGTCTTCACCGTTTATTCATTTATATATTTTTTCTGAACAATTCTCCACATAATAACAACTTCCACCCAATAATTGAAGTCTTATAAAGCAAATGGTAAGTTTGAAATGTCCTTGTAAAAGGGTGTTGAAACGCTGTCCTTATTCAGTTATTATTACTTCGTTACGAACGCGTTTGATGTTCCATCAAAATCTGTATGGCAAGGGGTTAGTTGGAAAAGAAGAGAGAGAGAGAGGTCATCTTTACCTCATCCCTGGAGAGGGGATTTTCTTGTTCACCCCACGAACGACTCATGTCGTCCAGTAGTTGGAAGATTACAGCATAGTCCAGAGGCACTTCCATCAGTTGCTTGCTGTACATTATCCATCGGCTGTGTTAAGAAATGAAAACAACTTCAGATTTTAACGAAAACTTCAAATTTTAATGAAAATTACTTCAAATTTTAATCACTTCACATTTTAATCAAAATAACTTCAAATTTTAATCAGCTCATATTTTAATGAAAACAACTTCAAATTTTAATGAAAACTACTTTAAATTTTAATATTTTAATGAAATCCACGTAAAATTTTAATGAAAATAACTTCAAGTCTTAATGAAAACAAATAGAGAAAATACTTTTTAGGATCTTCTGTTTCACGATTAATATACAGATAAACGTATAGTTCTCATTTCTCTTATTTTGACTTTGACTAAGTTTGAAATACGCTATTCGAAAATGAAAACTTGTTTTATGAGATCATCTTTATGAGCACAATAGAATCAAGTACAATAGATTATAAGTAAATTATTTAACTATCCAGAGCTCGTGAGGTCTAATTTTCTAATACCCGAAGCATTTAGAGCTATGCACAGCGGCAAAAAATATTTGAACCAATCTCTTTTTCAAGTTATTTTAATTTTAAGTTAAATTTTAATATGCAATATTAGTTATGATGTTAATTGTGAATAGAAACCTTCATATACTCAGATAAAAATCGATTAAGGAAGTTTTTAAGCCAGAATGCAAAATTTCAGCTTTCCTCCTAGCCAAAATTAGTATATCTTTTTCAAAAAATTAACAGACAACTTGCAACAAGTTGTCTTTGCAAGTATTTGTCTTGTAGATTGAGGTAGTAGATTGTCTAGTAGATTTTAAATTCCAATAAAATAATATTACTTAATTTTCTAATATTAACCTAATTTTTTTATAGATTATGTAGTATAGAGTGACATAAAACTGTTTAAAGTTCCAACGTGATACACAGCAAACTTTAAGTTGTTGGTTGCATTGAGTTTTTGCTGTCGGGAGGGCCATACTTGGCCAAGCTGCGCCAAACATAAGACAGACAATTCAAGCAATGGACGAACATGCACAATAAAAGTTTTACTGATACGGAAGAGAAAAATACACCCAAGGAGGAATAGTAATCTTTAGGAGATACAGTTTATCGAAATTAGGTTGTTTTCCCTCCTGATTTGAATGCTTAAAGGTACTATGCCCTCTTAATGAAAACGCAGCAAGATGAGAAGACGCACTAATACCTACCACAATGCTTGTTGAAGCTCAGTAATGTCTCCTTGAATCGCATGCTGATGCAAAATAGTTAGAGCGGGCTGAGGTAGATCACCAGCCCACTCGTAACTCGGTCCCTGCAAAGTAGAGAAAAATCATTCAAAAAGTTATTTAAACTCGCGCGAATTCATATTTGAGCAATATGATATAAAATAAATTTCTTCCCGTTTGATTGGTGGGCGCAGAGACCTATTCCCTTTAAAAGTAACTGCTTAACGACCGGTTATTAACTCTTCAAGTGGTTTTGACGAGATATCTCGTCCATCAAGATATGACCAATTTTGCTAACGAAGAGATACCACGTCATCAAGATATTATCGCTATTTTGTTGATGACCAGATCAAGATCTGATCAGTTTTATTCCAATTACGAGATATCTCGTCCATCAAGATCTGGTCACTTTTGCAAATGACGAGATACCTGGTCGAGACAACCACCAGAATGGTTGAAGATCATATTCCTTAATAAGTACACTAAAATCTTTCAATCAGCATATAGTAATGACCAAAGCAAGTCATTTGTGACTAATAATTTTAAATTCCAGATGAAGTCCATCGCAACCTGTAATAAGGGGATTTTGCTGAAAATTATGATGCATATATTTTGAAACGCTTGTTTTCGACCCAGTAGATCTCGGTTTGTAAGCGCATTGATATTGGTGATTGTCCCTTTAAGGAATAATGAGTGCTTCTTAACCGCTTGTAGTGTCGAAGAAGTCATACAATATGGTCAGTGGTTCAGTGGTGAGGAGATTGAAAATTATTTTAAAAAGCTGAAATATCAGGCTGAATTGCTTCTTGTTTATCTTTTAAGTACCCGGTCAATGGTAAACTTACTAAAGCAAGCATATTATAGTAAATTTTAATTTTTGGTACGGAATTTATTGCTAAAAAAAGATTATAATGATAGTACTTTGTCTTATAAGGGGCCATTTGAAGTTCTGCCCGCTTATTTCAAAAGATTGAAATGGTTTGCATGTCACAATCCTCTGAGTTGTAATTTAACGTAACTGAGTCAGAACTAACCATCTGGGGGTTAGGGAAGTATGATTTGGCACTGCAAACCAGCCTTTCGTTTTGTATAACTCATAACCAGTTTTGGCAATCTCAACCAATCAAAAGATATTAGGATTCTTTCAACCAATAGACACGCCCATAAAATGTGGTATAAGGTTAGAGCACTTGTGCTTTTCTTGTGAAACTCCTCAAGTTCAGAGAGTTCCCATTCCAAGAAGATCTGATTGGGTGCAAGGGACATCACAACTTTCAAGAACAATTGTTTGATAATATGGGACCATACAGTACTGTGTTGAAGTGTGACGTATACTCACAAAATGCTGTTTGAGTTCATGCTGGATGAAGACCCAAAAGAGTTCTTGATGCTCCACAACTTCCTTCCAATTGTCCTCTTCCGTCACGTCTTTGTCCTCGCGCGTGCTGAGAGAAAGCTTGAGGCGAATTTGACCTTGAACGCTTGATCGCTCAGTTCTGCCTTCCAGGCAGAACCAGCGATCCAGGCCCGAGGATGGAATGTCCTGCAAAAGTTCAACCTTTGTTACATACATCTACATATAAAGGGGTAACACAAAGTAATTATTGTTTCAGAGTACTGGAAACCAGAGACTTCTTGAAGAATTGGTGGGACATTTCAAGAGCGACTTCTTTCCCAATGCCAGCTTATGGATGTTATATGACCCTTCAAGAACTAATTGCTGAGAACGTGGCTAGTTGGGGACTAATGCATCAGACCCTAACTAGCAGAAGAGGTGGGGTTAGTCGCAACAAGTTTGTAGTTTTTTAGTCGCTAAAAGGTAGCATCTGTCTCTTACAGGTCGGGGTAACAGAAACACGTCAACAATTATGTCTTTATCACATATTTTATGCCACGTGCTGCAGACATATCACGTCGTCGCAAAATGACACCACTTAACACATGGTAAATACATAGTCTATGTTTCTACATTAAGGCCAAACTATAAAGATATCAGCATTTACCAAAACTTCTCTGTTCACTAATTGAGCTGTTCGTCTCAGTCGCGCCACAGAGTAAATATGATAGGGTGGAAAAGATAGTTGATTGTGGATAGTTGACCATTGACATCTGAGCGTCTTATTCGCGTACTTATGTGATACCAATCGATTATCGTCAATATATCGTAAATACGTGGCTGTAATATTTGGATCCGGGGCACCATGGGAATTGCTGTCACATCACACCCACCATGAACTGAAGTGGTGATGGGCACGCCCCCCATGAGAACTTAAGGGAAGCTGACCTGCATCTTCAAGAAACCAGGAAAGTTCAAGAAGTCAGGCAGACTTCGGCACTTAAGAGGTTTGAACTCGTAATCAAGAGATCTAGTCAACCAATTACTTAAGAGCGAAGCCTTTAAACGCTTGGCCACTGGTGAGGTTTAAATAACGATTTGATTTTGTGGAAAAGCACAAGCAACTAATGAATGTTGGTGACTGTATCTTATGATTATTATGGCAGCCTAGAGAAAACATCTAGATTGAAAACAAAATCGCTACATCATGAAAAAAAGACTTGTATTTCAGTGCATATATCATAAACAAGCAATTGCGAACTTTGAATGTTTTCAGACATGATTAGGATATGGGGGTTTAGAGTAGGATTGAACTACTAATTGTTTAGCATGTGCAGGTATTTAATTTTAAGTGAAGAATTTTTACAACAAAATTATATGTACGGGGGCGAGGTCTACCTTTTCAAAATATAATATCGTTCTTGGGTTGTTTGGAGCAGCGTTAGCCCAGTTGATAGAGTCACGTATTAATCGGAGGGTTCAAAACTAGGTATAAACAAAGATAATCGTGTACATGAGGGCTGCTGCACTTTACCTCCGTCGGGCCTCAAATGTCCTCACGTTGGCGAGGTGTCGAAGTTTAAAGAGTGGGGTGCCAGTTCAGGTGTTGACCTCGTTATTTGACCGTGGTTTCGTGTTATCATCGGATCCTTCCCTTCGGGATTGATTCCGGACCATAGCACGTTGTGTTGCTCCAGTGCAACATAAATTCAACTACCTACCTACTTTAGGTAGTAGAATATATTACAGTATTTTAAGAATTCAAATCAAATATGAAATTAAACTTTTCAGAATTTATTGTCGACCAAAAATTATGGAATGAAGTCATGTTTTACAACCGCTTTCACCAAAGGAAAGATGAACGAAAACTACAAACCTCGAGCCGAATATTGACGCATCCCAAAAAATCGTCTATGTTTTCTCCCGTGCTTGTGCGCGCTGACTGGGCGATCTGCTTGAAATACCTGCAATGAAAAGATTGGATATTGCAAGAGTAATACGAAAACAGGAATTCTTAGGACACTTATAAAAAATCACTTTGAATGGCTGTTATTCACGAATCGTCAACTTACCAAATAGTGAAACACACGAAGACAGAATTTTCAAGAAATGACTTTAACGCGTTTCTAGACCAGACTGGTTATCTTCAGACTGGTGAAATCCACCAAATCATTTTTGTTTTTGCATGAAGGGAACCGCGGTAGCCCAGATAGAAAAAAAATCACTTTGAATGGATATTATTCACGAATCGTCAACATACCAACCAGTGAAACACACGAAGACAGAATTTTCAAGAAATGACTTTAACGCGTTTCTAGACCAGACTGGTTATCTTCAGACTGGTGAAATCCACCAAATCATTTTTGTCTTTGCATGAAGGGAACCGCGGTAGCCCAGATAGAAAAAAAATCACTTTGAATGGCTATTATTCACGAATCGTCAACTTACCAACCAGTGAAACACACGAAGACAGAATTTTCAAGAAATGACTTTAACGCGTTTCTAGACCAGACTGTTTATCTTCAGACTGGTGAAATCCACCAAATCATTTTTGTTTTTGCATGAAGGGAACCGCGGTAGCCCAGATAGAAAAAAAATCACTTTGAATGGATATTATTCACGAATCGTCAACATACCAACCAGTGAAACACACGAAGACAGAATTTTCAAGAAATGACTTTAACGCGTTTCTAGACCAGACTGGTTATCTTCAGACTGGTGAAATCCACCAAATCATTTTTGTCTTTGCATGAAGGGAACCGCGGTAGCCCAGTTAGAAAAAAAATCACTTTGAATGGCTATTATTCACGAATCGTCAACTTACCAACCAGTGAAACACACGAAGACAGAATTTTCAAGAAATGACTTTAACGCGTTTCTAGACCAGACTGGTTATCTTCAGACTGGTGAAATCCACCAAATCATTTTTGTTCTTGCATGAAGGGAACCGCGGTAGCCCAGATAGAAAAAAAATCACTTTGAATGGATATTATTCACGAATCGTCAACTTACCAACCAGTGAAACACACGAAGACAGAATTTTCAAGAAATGACTTTAACGCGTTTCTAGACCAGACTGGTTATCTTCAGACTGGTGAAATCCACCAAATCATTTTTGTCTTTGCATGAAGGGAACCGCGGTAGCCCAGTTAGAAAAAAAATCACTTTGAATGGCTATTATTCACGAATCGTCAACTTATCATCCAGTGAAACACACGAAGACAGAATTTTCAAGAGATGACTTTAACGTTTCAAGACCAGACTGGTTATCTTCAGACTGGTGAAATCCACCAAATCATTTTTGTCTTTGCATGAAGGGAACCGCGGTAGCCCAGATAGAAAAAAAATCTCTTTGAATGGCTATTATTCACGAATCGTCAACTTATCATCCAGTGAAACACACGAAGACAGAATTTTCAAGAAATGACTTTAACGTTTCAAGACCAGACTGGTTATCTTCAGATTGGTGAAATCCACGAAATCATTTTTGTCTTTGCATGAAGGGAACCGCGGTAGCCCAGTTAGAAAAAAAATCACTTTGAATGGCTATTATTCACGAATCGTCAACTTACCAACCAGTGAAACACACGAAGACAGAATTTTCAAGAAATGACTTTAACGTTTCTAGACCAGACTGGTTATCTTCAGACAGGTGAAATCCACCAAATCATTTTTGTCTTTGCATGAAGGGAACCGCGGTAGCCCAGTTAGAAGAGTAACGGATTAGCAATCGGAGAGTTGCGAATTCGAATAAAACCAAAGACCGTCGTGTACAAAGGAGGCTGATGCACGTTAAATCTGTCGTGGCCTCAAATGTCTTCACGTTGGAGTGGTGTGGAAGTTTGGAGAGTGGGGTGTCAACTCAGGTGTGACCTCGTCATCAGACCGTGGTTCAAAATTGGTGTTGTCTTAGGATCTTTCCCTTCGGGTTTGGTCCCGGAACGTCGCCAATAGCCCGTTGTGTTTGTCCAGTGCGACGTTAATTAAAATACCTACCTACCAGCCTTTGCATGAAGGTTAGATTTGTTCTTGAGAGATACTTAGCCATGGTTCTTCGAGGACTGTTGCACTGCGGAGTTTAGTTTTTGTTTTTGACTTCGTGTATATTCTTTGTAAGCCAACGATTTAAAGAATCTCACATAATATATTCTTATACCTAATATCATATTCATAACTTAATTGGATGAAAACAACATGACTGGATAATCAGTTGAACTCAACTATCCACATTACATTAAGCAGTAAAGCTTAGTGAGTAAAGTTTATAATTTCCCCTTCATTTTCTAATAACTATGTTTTTGACTTTGATGATATTTTTGGTAAGCTGAGGATATTTAAAGAATCACATAATATGTTCTTATATATCTAATATAATATTCATAAACTTAATTGAGTGTAAGCAACGTAAGTGGATAATCAGTTGAACCCAAATATTTAGACGGAAAATTTAAGACTTACGGACATCATGTATGTTAAGAATGGAATCAATAGGGTGCAAGAGCTTTTGGAAGTTCTTTTGATCATTTTATTCGTGACAGTAAATAGTTTTAACAATTATTTAGTAACATTAATAAATAATATTATACATTCAATACAAAAATGACGCGGATAAAATTACATTAAACTTCATTATTTATCCAAATTATGCTACGTATTGTAAGGAATTGTGCAAAAGATTTCCTCTTTCTATCTAATAAATTTTTTTATACCGTTTATTCTATTCAAATTAGAATGCTCATATCCACATGATATTATTTTATCCATGTATTCTATATTCAAATTATATTACTTTATTTACCCTCTAAGTTGATATGAAATAATCTTGGTAATAATGTGATCAAAGCGCATTTTCAGAAACTCAAATTTGAGATACAAATTCAATATTCAATAACAATTATGTAATGTTTCAAATAAAACAGGTTAACGGGAATTATGTCCAAAACAGTAAAATCTATTCGTTGACAGTGCTTTTGTATACACATCTCCAGACAGTTAATATGAAGGAATATCTGAACATGAAACACTGACAAGGGAAACGTTTGTTCTAGCTTTCCGACGGACACAGTTGCACAATTTATTATTACAGAAATATTACCGAAAATTTAATTATTCGTGAGAATGTAGACACTTTTACCTTCCAAGACCTTTCAAACTCGAAACTTCATTCAGTTTTCTAGCTGCATCAAAAACAGACGATTCATCATCATGATCCCTACGGAAAAAGAATATAACATTTTATTGGAATAATGACACACTAAAATAAAAGACGAAACAAAATTTAAGAGAACTCAGGAATCCAATTATTATTAATGAATTTTCCATAAAATATCGCTCTTCCATGAAACATTTCTTATATCTATTAGTCTTTTCTAGTATATTTTTATTTTCCTGAAATGTGATTCATAGCTACAGATAGGGGCCGCTGTCTATAAAAGTTACTGCTGCCCTCTATTGGTCAAAATGTTAACTAAATGTTCAATACAAGTTTTAAATTCTACATCAAGCAGCTTTTGTCTTAATTTTGCAGAATAGATAGCTGCATAGGTATACGCACACGGAAGTTAGTCCAAACTAAAATTCCTGTAAATAGTTTACATTGCGCGCAACATTAATTTCTTGTTTCACTTCCATTAGAGAACAAGAAAAGAAATATGAAATGTGCAGTTATAATCTTGCAAATTACAAAATTTGGTTTAGTAAAGCCAATAAATATAATAGTGCACTTTGCGTGCAGTTATGTCATCATCACCAACTTCTATGCTTTTTATGAGATCACTAGCTTTACTACCCGGTGTGTTTTGCTGCTTCAGACCAAGTCAAACCTTTCTCAGCAGGTTCGTAGCATCAGATAACAGCTTTTAGACTTTGTTCACTTCTTGTGGTTGTCTTCTTTTATCTTCCGACTGCTAGGCTCATGAGAACTTTCGAATTTTTGTGTTAATTCGAATTCAATAACAAATTGCACTCTTCTCTTTGTTCATGGCTGTCTGCCTCAATTTTTATATAATTTGCAATATTTATTCAATTATGTACTTAATAGAGTAAATAAGTTTATGAAAAACATCATAGTGGATTAAGACAAATACTATAGGAAGGTGAGAAGATAAAATGTTAAGTAACGTTCTGTATACAATTTTATTAAAGGGAAAAAGAATTTAAGTATATGACGTAACGAGCTGAAAATTGTTGCGATCGTCCAAAAGGATCCAGACAGGATAAACTGAGCTTATTTCATGACACCAGAGCTCAGCGTTCGAAATTTCTTGTTGCTTTCGACAGTTTCTGCTCCATATATTACATTGGAAAGCATTGTTGACAAGAAGTTCCTTTCCAAAAGTCAGATATCGTCATCATAATGCATAGAAAATATTTTATAAAGTTGTGCTCTTAATGTAATATAGCAAGCTTGCTAAGGAGCTTCAAATATTGAGTAGTCTTACACTTAACACCTGCGAAGACGTCTATCTCTTTGCACTCAATAAATTAAACCATAACTACAAGTGGCCACTTGGGTAAAGATGTTGCTCTTAAGAAACTGACAGACTGAAACGCTTGGTTACGAGTTTGAATATCCGTTGTGCAGGTTGGTTGATTCAACTTTCCTGGTTTCTTCAAGTACTTTATTGCGAAATTGAAATTCTTTTTTTCGTAACGCAATTTATCACAGAACGTAAATTCTGACTAACTTCTCCAAAGTCGTACGTAACGTAATTTTTTATTACGTAACATAATTTTTTTATTACGTAGCATATTTTTTATTACGTAACATAATTTTTTTATTACGTAGCATATTTTTTATTACGTAACATAATTTTTTTATTACGTAGCATATTTTTTATTACGTAACATAATTTTTTTATTACGTAGCATATTTTTTATTACGTAACATAATTTTTTTTATTACGTAGCATATTTTTTATTACGTAACATAATTTTTTTATTACGTAGCATATTTTTTATTACGTAACATAATTTTTTTATTACGTAGCATATTTTTTATTACGTAACATAATTTTTATTACGTAACATAATTTTTGTTTAATTACGTAACATAATTTTTTATTACTTAATATAATTTTTGAAAACGTAAAATTTATTACTGAATGCAAACGCTGGCCAGCTTTCCAAAAGTCCTCCAAGAACAGAATAAACAAGGTGGTTTTTATAAAACTATCCTATTTTTGGATATTTGACATCATTAGATGATATTTGAATGTAAACTGGGCTTAGCTTAGAGATGTGTGATTAATTTATAGAGCTTTTATGTAGCTCTACAGGTCACAGCCCTTCGCTCTGCAACTGTTTTTAATTCTTACGATTAACTCAGACACCTGTGAGATGGGAAATGAACACAAGAAAACAAAACATGTCATTTTTATTCGAAATAATTTGATTAGAAAACCAAATGTTTGGATACATTAAAAAGTTGAATCTTTCCAAATGTGTTAATTTGAAACCATCCAAAAAATAAATCCGAATACTTAGCCGTGTACATATATAGTGTCATATATTTTCAATTGTGTGTTTATAACTTTTATTAATAACGTATGAGACTTGAAATTTGAATTAAAAATTTACGTAAATTTTAAGATACGTATACACAAGTATAGATACGAGTGCTTCAAACTCAGTTTACTTTAACCCTTGAAATTGAAAAACATCGGAATACCATTATTTTACACCGTAGCATAAAATTACAATTGAAGGGGTCCGGGACAAGAAACATGTTCCGTAATGAAAAACCAATATTCAAGAGGATTAAAATATTTTGATTGTTTTAATGAGTGCGTAATTCTTGAGTTATATATAGCCTCTTGAATAGTGATTAAGCCATTATAATTTTGAAAATTTTAAAAACTTGAAAATTGGCAGCCTGGAAATTTTAAAAGCAGCTTATAATTACGTTGTCCGAAGCTCTTCAATGAATCGTGATTTAATATTAATTCTTGAAATTGAAAATTTTAAAAACTTGAAAATTGGCAGCCTGGAAATTTTAAAAGCAGCTTATAATTACGTTGCCCGAAGCTCTTCAATGAATCGTGATTTAATATTAATTCTTAATCGGGAATATTATTCATAAGTTTTGGAAATTTCTGTAGATAATATAAAAATTATTACTTAACTTTAACACAGAACTAAAACTTGTTGCAGTGCACTTATCCTGTGATGTAATAAGATTTTTATTGATATTCAGCTACTTATCATTAAGTTCTAGGGGTCGACGTGGCTTAGTGGGTTTGCCCACTGCGCTAGCAATCTGAAATATTATTCATATTGGGAGTTGTAGGCGATTCAGGTTTGTGTGATTCCTCCTTCGGTGTATTTCTCTCTTCTGAGTCAGCAAAGATTTCTTTGTGTGTATGTATGTCCACTTACTTGAAATTGATTGTTGCTGCTTGGCCAAACATGGCCGAAAAACCAAAATCGACCATTGTGTTCTAAAGGACGGATAATGGATTCATAGATTTTCATTAGTTAGCCTTTCACCGCAGGATGAACTTAATAAAATCAATCTCTTGCAGAAATGCTTTTTAATGAATTTTATTCCATGCATCTTCTTAGGTATTGCCCCCAAAGTGTGCTAGAAATAGCTCCTTTTTATCGGAAATAAATTGGATCAATACAAAGGCGCAAATGTTTCCAAAATTTATCACGTGGATTTTGAATCCCGAGGTATCGAGACAGCCACCGTCTTCCACGCTAAACTCGTTTGAGATCTTGACATTGACTGATGGCTCTATGTCGTCATGTCTGAAAAGTCAGGAAACTTAAATGCTGTATATCCATCAATCAAATATTTCAACCCACGATTCTATTTTTAAGAGGAAAGGTCAATTGACTCACTGGAGATTTTTCAAACCTTTTTCTTTGAAATTTAAGTTCTACAGAAGTGCACTTACCATATATCCAAATGCAATCTATCTGTTCGAATGTCTTCTATATCTCTGAAAGAACAGTAAGCATTAATTTAATATCATTAGGAAATATATATATCGTTTATTATTAGATTTTACAGTATAAACACACTAACGATCGAATTAGAACAAATTTGATTTATAGTCGCTTAAACAGTTTGGCGTTGATTTTTAATGAAAGCGACATGACGAAACAAATTAAGTTATTCACACACAAAGACCTGGAGAAATAGGAACTTAAAGTTATGCAGAGAAGAACAGATAGCATTTTTAAGATTTAGAACTGGTCACACCAAAGTTATGAAATATGTGACAGGAAAAAAAGATTTACCCTGACTGCCAAAACATCTTTCGGACATTTTTTTCTCAGGAAGGACATCTTGGAAGTGATTAGTTTTTGATCCGGGATAGGAAAACACACAAACACATACACTAGTAGTCTTACAATTTTTTAGTTCACTAATTTTAAAAAACACCAATTGAAATTCAAATAATTTTCTCTAGTCTAACCGAGTGTTAATACAAAACCATCGCCGACCGGATAAAAACAGCCCGTGGGCTGTGCATATACTGTGTACCACTGTTTTTTTAAAAATGTCCTTTTTATTTATTTTTCATCGTTTTTCAGACTTTAGCTATTGTATGGTTGAAATAACATTTTTGGAAAACTAGAAATATCTTGGAGAGGAGATTTCAAGCATCTAATTATTCCTTCTGACAGGCGTATAAAATACAGCGAAATTAGGATAATTCGAATTATTAGGGTAATTCGAATGTTTTTCTTCCTGAATTTCCTCAGAACTTTAATGTAAAGCCGCGTATTTATTTCGAAGTTATTTTTGGATAATTCAAATTTTTTCTATTCCACGAAACAATTTTGTTTTTAATTCGACAGGCTTCCTTTAATTTTCCAAAACCACCACGAGAGTCACCACGAAATTCTATGTTGCCGATTGCAACATATAAGATAATTTCGTGGTGGCTCTTTAATTCGAATAGTTTTGGTGATTCCATCAACTTCGAATAATCCAAGCTTTGCTACGCTGAATCCTTAACACCAAAGTAACAAACTACATACAAATATAAATTGCTATTCTATCCGTGCAAGTCTCTCAATGTGAAAAATACCCGAACATTTTGCAACTCTTCGACATTGATACCCAAACCTGCTAACAAAAAGCGAATCCTGTAGCAAATGAGACAAGCATCCTCCCACACATTTTCATTCCAAAAGAGAAATAATGTAACTTTCCATTGCTTTTTCAGTGAATGACATAAACATTAACGAAGAGGTCATACTGGAGAAGAATGCAAAGCGGGGGTTAAACGAGGCGTGACGTCACTTTTCAATAGAAGCGTGACGTCAGCCAGAGGCCACAGCCAGAAATCTGAAGCATTTCTTCGGCCTCCTTTCCACATCGCTCACTTGCCTCTAAACGACCTTCAATATCGTCTTATTCTTTCATTACTGCGAAGGATTAATAAGGGACGTTGTGAGGGAGTAATTACTTATTGTGTTTGAGTCATTTTTAGAGCTTTAGTGTCAGAGGTTGCAACATTGTGCAGAATGTGCTGGGGTTATAATGAAGTATTTGAAGCAACGAACGGGGGCTGTCGAAATTGTCTTTCTAATACGAATTTCGAGGTTGAAAGTATTGGTCAATTCTCACTAATGAGAGCAAAAGTTGAATGATATTGACATTTTGATGGATAACTGATAAAACTCCAATTAAGTAATAACTATTTTTCTAACTGTATTACTCTTAGGGCATAGTACAAAAACATGACCGTAAATGTTTTGATTTGTTTTAATTTTACAGCCTTTTAAATATGCGGGAAAAATTTCAAAGCGATAGTCACATTATTTAACGAGTTTTTGAAGTTTTTGTATCTAATATCAGAAGGGACATCGACTAACTTCTCAGCTTTCCGGTTCTTACGACAACCATTTGTTTCAAACACTAAGAGGGAGGGCTTCGTGGCTAAGTGGGTTTGCCCACTAAGCTAGCAACCTGCGAGTTATAGGCGACTCAGGTTCGATTCATCTCCTGGGTGTATTTCTTCTGTGTTTGTAAATTTTTTTGTGTGCATGTCCATTTATTTGACTTAGTTTGGCGCAGCTTGGTCAAATATGGTAGTTGCTCGCCCTAAAACCCAAACCATCCATCCGTTAAATTCTAATACTTTTTCTCATCAATTTAGGTATTTGAAATATTCTTTTGTTGTTCTTCATGATATATTTAATAACTTTGGGCGTGGGATAAGAATTTGAAAGATAGTTAATTGGCTAAAAAATTAATAAAATCAACCATGACTGTTTCCTCACTGTTTTTCTTGGTGTTAGGGAGAGAAAATTATAAACAATTATAATAATAATACTTTCAAATTCAAGCACAAGAATGTGGGGGACATGTCAAGGAAAAGGAAAGAAGAAATGTTTTGTATCAAAAATTTACAAAAGCATTACTAAATTTTAAAATTTTGAAAAAAAGTTTTTTTAATTTTGGCCCAGCTAGTAGAGTACGGGATTAGCAACCGGAGGGCCGCGAGTTCGAAACTCAATCCTACCATGTACGTGGGGGTTGATTCACGTTAAGTCTGTCATGGTCTCAAATGTCCTTAAGTTCGCTGGGTGTGGAAGTTCGGAGAGTGTAGGAAAATGTTTCGTCCTGTATTCTCTGCAAAAAGGTTTCAAAGTTCGGTGAGAATCATTCCAACTTACAGTCTGAACTGCTCGTTCCATCTTGGGTTGAGCGTTTGTGGCTTGACAGAGGTGGTGCGGATAAACTTGGCAGGCAAAGTTTCCGAGATGCTGTTGCTTCTGATGCGGTCCCGCCTTTTCAGGGACGCCCCCAGCTTCTTCAGCCCACCCTGGCGCCTGGGGCTACCCTTGATGCTGCCGGACCCGAACTCCTCGTCGGAACTGTTGCGGCGCTCCAAAGTGTTGGCTGGCTGGATGCCAAGCATACAGTAAGGGTCACTAAAACCTGCAAAGCGACGTGATTAGAAGACAGTTTTCTCTCAAGCAAAAAGTAGAGGTATGTATGTTTCCAAATGATCCAGCACACCATGTATTTTTAACACCCACAAGTTTTAATTACTGTCTGTCTAACACGTACTCCCGACACCAAGTCTGGTGGTGGCCATCGCTATAGTAACAGGACCGATACATGTAGAGTAGGGGTGACTCTCGGGGATGGCTTAACTTTATTTTGTTTTGGGCGGTGGAAAGTGGTAGTGTACTAGTATAGATTTACACAAGTAAAAAATCAATCTTAACATATATTTTGAGATCTATTTACTAACATCACCACACACTCCCGTGCCTAGCGTCGTGAGCGATTTTTTAAATCTCTTCAGGTAAGATGGAAATGGGTCACATCCTGAGAGAAGAGTCTCTTACTTGGACAAAATACCGACATCCTTGACAATACCTCTTGAACTGTCCTACCTATTTGCCCCTCATCCCATTCATTTTGACATGTACCAAGTAGCCAACGAATAGTTTCCCTCCTGCAATGACTCTTGGTCAATTTCACTAGTTCATATATATATTTCAACGTGGTTACGTTATATATTTCAACGTGGTCTTTTGCTAATATATATGTTTTTTAATTCCAGATAACAAGAAATCAAACGCCCACGGAAAACAGATCTAGGGCGCCTGTGTGCCGATCGTATTATGAGTATTTATTTACATTTTCATATCAATTGAAAGTGGCACGCCCTCTGGCGAAAGAATCTAGCTTTACTAAACAGGTCAACAATGTATTTAAATTCAATTGAATGCTAATACGTGAATGATAATTACAAAATGAATTATTCATGAGAGAGCTTGTCTGTGACCAAAGCTCTTTGTGAAAGGACTAATGTTTGTGGTCGTGGAAAGAGTTTGTTCACACTTGTGATTTATTTATTTAACCTGACCAGTCCGTGACATGCAGGAAACATTTGTACTTCATTTGTTGCCACTTTCTTTTACAAAATTAAATGTGTTTTAAAATCACAGTTGGAGGATTCTGATTCCATCTGTTAAAGGCACGTTGCGGACGTTCGATTTGATGACTTGTGTAACTTCTTAAACCAGAAAGTATTCTAAGTAAATAAATATTTCGTCTTGACAACTTGATGTTGGTAGGTAGCTGAAGAACATTTTTTGGTCAGAAACCATCCATTGTGACTGAATTGATTATGATTATATTTTTATAATTTATTATTAATTATAATTAAATTTTGTTCATAATCCACTCCTGCTTCAAAGCGAATGTTGGAATTTATTCTAGCAATGCTAGTATTCTAGCAGAAACTTCTCTGGACAACAGTATCTTTTTTTGTCGAATCTACAGTTCTTATAGCAATAGTTCCCTTTCTATAATATAGTTACAGTTGCCATGTTTCCTCATTAAAATTTCTCGAATCTTCGAGAAAGCTCGACATATTCTCTATAGATTTATTTAGTAGAAGAGCATAGTGAAACTTTGATCAATGGGGATTACGAGATTGAATTAAAACAAATCTTATGCCAAGCTTTAGACGATCTTATAGGACAACTGGATTCGCCGTTGTTTCTTTTCCTCAACTTACTATACAAATCTTGATTAGCCCTGAGTTATAAAAAGGAGTCGGCTGGAAAAGAAGAGAATGATACACCATGCGTAAGAACCATATGAGCATATTATCTTGACTGGGGACTAGCCTCAATTGGAAGCACTGTCTGTGCTCAAGGTTTCTATTGCACATAACAAACACCATTAGCCAATCACATTAAGAAACCATTGAAGCTGAAATGATCTGGCATTATGATTCCCTATTTGACTTTTGTGGAGACGTTTCACAGATTTAAATTTAAAAAAAAATCGTCGTTTTTGTTTCAGGTTTTATCGATTTCTTATGCCACCGAATTTGAATTCTTTCTATCATGGAATGATAAAATTTTGGACGTAGATGGATGTTGTGCTACTGATATTTAGCCTAAACATCACATCAATTAATTAAATTTGTTCAGTTTAATATTTTATCAACATTTTTTTTTACATCCATGGTACTGGTATCAAAGCCTCAACTTTCCAAAGCATATAATCTAGAAGACAATCACGGAATGCTTGTTCTTAAGATCAAAGCGTGAAAACCACATCTTTATATAATTATGGTACACAGGGAGAACTTTATGATGCAATATGAATTACTTCGAAATAATTTAAAAGTAGGCACATTTTTATTACCATTAGGATCTTTAGCTTCTAGCCCCTGTGCCTCGACTACGGTTACGTTGAGCACAAGTATTGGAGGCTGAAAAAAACAAAACTCATGAACCTCTACATACACATTTTACTAAATAATTTTTTATTCAACATTTGAGATTAAAACAAACATCCGTGTATCAATACGCTTTCTTTATTCTTGAGTTCAAATTAAAAAACAATTATTGTTTCCGAGGATAACAGTAACCTATAATTTAAATGTAAACGTTCAATCCATTATTTAATCTTATGATAGGTACAAGAGAGAGAATTCTCTCCCTCTTGATTTTGTTGAATAGCTTCAGTAATGTCACAAATTTGGGTTGGTTGGAAGGTACCGCCTTGAGCTTGGCGTTGGAAAGCTCTGATCGCCAACCTTCATTCTGGTAACCCGCCTAGTAGGAAAGAGGAATGGGGTTACCAGAGTTGAAAGTGTATCGCTCGTACAATCGTTGAACTAACGGGAAAGGTCACACCGTTAACTAGATTTTAGCCTAATTTTAGACAAAAAAAATAATTTATAGAAATGAAAACCTGCTGAAACTTCAATTATTACTCGGAACAGTTGTAAACAAACTTCTTAAATTATTCTATTGCCCATTCAAACATGTCTAGATAACTCAAATATATCGAAAAGTGTATAACCACCATCATAATATAATTTAATGATATTCTTAATATTCTAAACATAACATGCATAAAAACTATTTTCATTCATCATTAATTATAATTTTACCACCAATTAATGTTACAATAATTTTTTCATTGTTTACAAGTTCCAAAATATTTTTAAAAAATATATCATATATATTTTTAATTCCGAAATATTTTTAATAAACGCTAATAATACATGAAAACAAATAATAATAAAATGCAAATTTGAAATATCGTCCCATCTTAATTTATTGCACCTAAAAATATTCTCTATAAATGTTTGATTTAAACAAGCCTTAACAGGACCGTTTTATAAATATACCATGAATTAAAGAATAGTTTATCATAATTAACTTTTGAGAAATGAGATCGTTTCGCATCGAATTTGAATATCATTTAATAATGGAATACATGTAATAGATACGATCTCATTTTTACTCTTGAATGACTAAATTCTCAGAAAACTGACAAATCCTATCAACGCTTTGCTATTTATAGAAATAACGCTTAGCTGGTTCTTTTCATTAAGAGCATTTATTATGAGTATTTTCACTCTCCTGATTCACAAAACCAAATATCACATAAATATGCAATTCATATCCAAAATACAATTTTACAATAGAACAATCAGATAACCGAAAGACAATATTTTTATCCTCATAACATATTTGAATTAAATGAATTTAATACATTTTCTTTTATGATAAGGACACTTAAAACATTCGAAACAGAACTTAAGAGGGGATAAGTATCCATTCTGTTTTGAAATGCTTGCCGCTTGACTGCGCACGGCAGCTCAAGGGTTTTTAACTTTTCTGACTATCACATGGGTGAAGGCTATACAGTAAGAAATGAATGGAATTATCTTTTTATTGTGTTTCTAGTGCGAGATCCTGACGCAAACCCATAATGAGACTTCACCTTGAATAGTTTCTGGAGTGGTGAATTGAAGAAACTTTTTTGAAGTGTTAACAATGCCAGCAGCAAGGGAGTGGGCTATTAATATTAATAAGGATGTGTTTCAATTTAGATAGGTATTTTAATTCAGGAACTAAGGTTTTTTTTTAATTTCCTTCACACCTTTCAGACATAATTAGCTTCGTTCTGTTAGAATAGTTAAAAATAAATGGATAGGGTTGGTAGTATTAGTTAAAAGCATAGCTTCATAAGTTTCCTTTCGGATCTCAATTATTTTGTATTCTGTATGCAAATTGGGTGCTGATGGTAATCAAGATTGGACAAATGAACCATAATACAAGAGAGAAAGTAATAATACACGATGCAGCTATAATATTTTATTTCTATAAAAATAACTTTATAAATTATGTATTATTATTTATATAATTGAAATATTAAAATAACTACATTTTTCAACATAATTCCCTTACTTTTGAACGCTACTTGTTCAATCGTTTCATAAGCTTTTGATATAGGACTATGTCTAACTCCACGGATAATATGTGGCGATTTACCTTCGACTTCCTGTGACAAAAATAGCTCCCAATTGAAAACGTTATATCGTTAAAAATAGAAGTCGAACAGTAATCGCGTTAGCATATTCGTAAACAGTATGAAGTTCAGTTAGCATACTGCGTAATTCATCGCGTGCTATGCAATATTTCGATAATGATGCAATATTTCTGGGAGTGCTGCCCCGCTCGATTCAGTCTACCTCGGCAACCGTGAGCGTGTTATCGTTTTAAAGCTCTTGAAGGAGATCTATTCAAATATATGAAAAAGCAGAGGTTAGAACTAAGTTTTTTTCATACCCTCGAAAAAGTGGTTTTCACTAGCCTTAGTGGAAAGCATTGGGGTAGGGGAGAAGAGTCTGTGCTGAAGATATCGTTTGCTCAAAACAAAGTTACCATTTGACATGTCTCTGGGCCACGATAGCTAGTTGGTAGAGTTGCAGATTAGAAACTGGAAGGTTGTGAGCTCGAAACGACCCAACCCAAGGCCATCGTGTACGTGGGGACTGGTCCATGTTAAATATGGCCTCAAATGTCCTTACATTGGCTTGGCTTGGAAGTTTGTAGAGTGGGGTGTCAGCTCAGGTGTTGACCTCGTCTTATGACCAAGGTTCAAAATAGCGAGGTGTTGTCCTCGATTCTTTCCCTTCAGAATTGGTCCAGGACCGTCACTAATAGCCTGAAGTATCTCTCCAGTGCGACGTAAATGTAACTAACAACTAACAGCTCCTGACAAACTCCATTAACTAATAATAGAAATAAACCATTTGATGCTAAAAGGATGGTGCATCATCAGTCCCTGGTAGGCTTTCTGTAACGAAAATAGAAACTGACATCTCACGCAAACTTACTTTTAAAAAATCGTTGTATTTACTTGAGGTTTTATCAATTATTATTTTTTGCCACCGAATTTTAATTTTTTTTATTAGAGAATGCCAGGTTTCTGGGTTTCCATGGACACTACACCATTGTGAAATACATAAGCAGTAGGACCTACCTTTTCATCTTGTGCTATGCTTAGAAACCTCTTATGGTCTTGATCTGACATGCAGAAAGCCTCTTGCGCATACTCATACAAGTCTTCTGCATACACAGAGTATCCACTACTATTAGCTCCAAGTTTGTGTTTGATGGTGTACAACACGGCGATGTACAATTCTTCCCACTATGGAAATAAGATATTACAGGTAAACAACAAACATAATTTTAGTATTCAAAACAATGTGTAAATAAATCATCTAAGATAATTCCATTAAAGGACAAGATATTTATGAGACTGATACAACTATTATATGTATGGAAATAGAAAATGGTATATAGTTTCAAGAGATGGTAAATTCAGAAATTTATTTACTAGTTTTTAGAGCAATAGTTCTGAGGATGGGAAATAAATTTATTTTAAATTTTTGAATGCATTTCATTTTAAACGTAAGGGTTTCAAATAAATCGATCTTACTTCCTTTAACTTCATATACTGGTACTAAACATCCAAGAACAAATACATAACAGTTGAGAGAATGTTTACCTCAAGCCTGAATTTACACTAAAATTTCTATAATTTTGTATCAGTAAAATTTGTAAAATTTTGTATCAGCAAATTTTGTAAAATTTTGTATCATTAAAATTGATCAAAATTTGCAAAATTTTTGAAAATTTGTATCTGTAACGTACCTTTTTATTTATATTTGCAGAACTTTAAATTCGTTGTGTTAAAAATTTAAAGATAGTAAATTTGCATCCGAAGTATAACTTCCAACGTTTTTTTCCTAGAACAGAATTCGTAGCTTCTCAGAAAGTTTCCTTTCTTTTCAAGCAAGAAACCGCATTTTAGGCATGTTTTCGCACGAGTTAAGTCACATGCTCCCTTCGTTTTTTTGGAATTTCAGGCGTAAATTACACCTGAGTAGACTTTAACGGAATATTCCTCAAATTTCACAGATGTTTTCTCTGTAAAGTGATCCATCGCTATACAAGTTCAATTTTATATCGAATAGGAAAGGTCTGAAGCTCAAGAATAAAATAAGGCATTGATATGGGACTCTGATACAAATTAAGAATTAGAAGAGAAAATTAGTATAAAATTTTCTCAGCACATAGCATTTTCAAGACATCGTAACTTTCAAATCTTAAGGATAATAATTACGAGATTAGCGTTAGACAATACTCATTAATGTGCAAATTAATCGCAATTGAATTGATTTGAATATAATATAAAAAATAAGTCATGAATGTCTACTATATTTTAATATTTATACTGGTTTCCATAAATCCAGTTGAAAAGAAAGTTAGAAATGGCTATTTTATAGGAATGGTATATCACCTGAATATTTTCAATGAGTTTGCCTAGAAAACCATAGGTAGACTCGAAACTTGGTCAAATAAGAGTAGTTCAAGAGCAGTGATTCGGATGGGATTTGTGAGGACTAATTCCACATCTCGAAGTTAATGAAAGCTGAGATTAATTATTCTATGTAGGTTCTAAGACTCTGCAGAACACGGAGATAAGCCTTTTATTTGGAAATTGAAAAACAAAAACGAGAAAAATGTTGCAAAGAAAGTTTGAAATATTTATTTTATAGGAATGGTGTCTCATCCGAATACTTTCAATGAATTTCACTGGAGAGTCATTGGAACTTGATGCATCAGGAGTAGCTTGATATCCGGACTTTGGAAGGAATTTCTGAGCACGAATTCGGCATCTCGAAGGTCATTTAAGGAAAGTGAAGATTAATTAGTTTACCTAAATTCTAGGACTCGCGTCGCTGTCTGTGGAACAAAGGGACAAATCTTTTATTCGGAAATTAAAAATAAAACGTTGCAAAAAATTCGAAATCGCAATTTTATAGGAATGATGTCCACAAGGATGTTTTCAATCAAATTCACTGGAGAGTCGTTGGTAGACGTGAATCTGGTCAGTCGATCAGGAGTAATTTATTGGCTGTGGAGTAATTCATGACTTTGGATGGAATTTCTGAAGACGAATTCGACATCCCCATGTTCAGTTAAAGAAACAGAGAACTATGATTGCAGAAGACAATCTCTATGTGTGATCCAATGCTCGGAACCATTGAATTAGCTTTAACGTACGTAGATGCCATGAAGGAGAAGTACTAAACTTTACGTTTTTACAGCTCACTACAGGAAACAACGGATGAAGTGGGCACTTGACCAGATGAAATGGGCTCAAGATAAGTAGAAGTCCATCCTCTTTACCAATGAATTAAGAGATGCCTTAAACGGTGACTTTGGATCTTATTTTGTGTGTATAAAGTTAAATTTCATCTCTGTAAATGATTATTTTTATTTCCATTTCTTGCGTAAGAAAGTAAATTTATTTTGGCTAATACAAAGTTTCTAGAATATATTTTAAAGTTTAGAGCGATTCACAAGCGATGAAACTTTGAAGAAAATTGAAACTAGTGTTAGATGTACATTAATTGATTGGTAGTAACATACATTTTCATCAGTTTCGCTATTATATCATCTTAACAGTCAAATTTTCAGTGTGTAGAAGAAACGGAGAAATATGGAAATCAAACAAAAATAATATTTGTTTGTAGGATCCTCGGCTTAGAGCAGAAACTCAGTAACCAACAAGATGTTTTTTGTACTGCACAGCTGTTTAAAAATTAATTTTTAATTTTTAGGTAGTAGTTAGTTTTTAAGTAAAAATTATAAGTATTTTTTTGATAGTGTTATACATCTTTTAAACAGATTACAATACGACTATGCAGTTTTCATTATGATGAAAACATGAAAAGAAGCATTTAAAGTCTCGGAAAATTTTCAGTTAATGAGTTTCTGTGCTAAGCTTATGATGAACATCATGTTACAAAAAAGTATATTTAACAAAACCTAAGCTTATCATTGGAATTAATCATCAAACTGTGCCATGTGCCAATGGATATCCAAAAGATTTAACTATTATCTCATTAATTATAACTCTCATGAAACAAAAATTCTATGAGTTGAAAACTGAATATTCTGATTCTAATCAAATTTCTGCAAATTCCCTACGCAAAAGAGATGTTTTGTGTCCTTACCTCTTTCCTCCCTATCTTATAGGGAGATACTTCTATTCCTAGGTCACATTCTGACGGAGGAGGTTTATCTTTTTGCAGCTCATCCTGAAAAAAAATAGGATATCAAAGATTTTACGTTAAGATCGATGATTTCACAAGTTATATCAACAAAACTTTGTTCTAACCAAACCAGACATACATAAATTCTTTGATAATACGTTATACAGTACACATTTGCATTTTTGGGCTTTCAGAGTAGTTTTAGAATAGTAGAATATTTACTTAACCCTCCAAGTGGTTTCGACGAGATAGCTTGTTCATAAGATCTGACAAATTTTGCTTTATTACGAGATGTATAATCATCAAATATTGCCGATCTTTTGATGAAGAGATTAAGATCTGGTCAGTTTTCTTCTAATGACAAGATATCTCGTTCATCAAGATCTGGTCAGTTTTGCTAATGACGAGATACCTCGTTCATCAAGATCTGGTCAGTTTTGCTAATGACGAGATACCTCGTTCATCAAGATCTGGTCAGTTTTGCTAATGACGAGATACCTCGTTCATCAAGATCTGGTCAGTTTTGCTGATGACGAGATACCTCGGCGAGACAACCTGTAGGAGGGGATAATAGCATACATTAACTGTCCACAAGAATTATTCTGAGCCCTTCATTGGATAGGGTTTGCTAAAATGCTAAAATTAGTAGTTTTAGGTTGTTTACCATGAAGTGTACTTTTAGAATAGACATTTATAACGAATCAAAATAAAACTTACTGCATTTTTGACTGAAACAAGTACCATTTCAGTTTTTGTCGTTTAGTGGTATGTCATTACAAGTTTTGCATTTTTAAGCGTAAATTAATGATGCAGTACGAAAAATACATTTGTTTTAAAAGTTGAAACTGTCATTTTATTCTTCAAAAAACGATTTTAGATGTTTGCGAATAATCCTTTTCCTAGATGGCTGGTATGTATTTATACTCACTTCAATTGTATGTTTTAATTGTAATTTTTATATTAACTATACATTTTTAAAAGCTGCTTCATGTTTATGAAAGCACAAACAATAAAAACTAATGCATAAATGCTGCAATTGAAATATTCTATTTTCATTCAACATCTCTGCAATTTTTATGAGTAGTTATTATTTAAAAATAAAATTGTTCAAGCAGTTAATACATTTTATTTTAAAAACGCTTTTTTGTCACAATAACAAAACTGTTTGATTACACTTCATTTATATTCGTTATATATTATAGGGCCTCCTCGTGGTGCCACCTTGGATAATGCTAAATATATCACAGCTATGGTATTACTGTCCTTCACACAAACCAAACTTATTAATGATCTTTTATTCGGCCAAACTCGAATTAAATTGTAGTATGGAAAATAATATAAATTTGACATGTTCAATCAAGATAGGGGAAAGCCTTGAGAGTGCCTTTCAGATTTCAAAGCCTGAAACTGCGTATTTTCCTCGTGGTTTAGCTATTGCTTTGTTTCGTCTTCTTTCACCGATTACCTCAACGCCCATTTATTTAGAATTGGACTTAAGGAAGTCACCACTTTGTTTTGCCTACTTTCACTGTTTGCCTGAACGTCCATTTATTTAGAATTGGGCTTAGGAATTCACCTAATTGTATTTTTGTTTAGCCTACTTCCGTTTGTCTCAATGCCCATTTATTTAGAATTGGACATAGGAATTCACCTGATTGTTCTTCATGTTATACTGGACGACCAATGAACAGCGAACAATTGAACACTAGTACTGAACTGAATGGTCTTGATTGTATTGTTCAGAGATATTGTGTCCTTGACACAGAGGCACCTCTCCTTTAGGTGTGTACAGGCTACACGAACCCAAAGTACTCCAGTGATCTTTTCTTGTTCCATGGGTTTACTGTCTTTAGTAAACACGGGGTTCGCGCTCTCGGGATACACAAGCGATCTTTTTCTGGTTCCATCGCACTACTCACTCCCTCTTCCCCCCTCTTTTATGACTGTCTTTAGTAAACACGGGGTTCGCGCTCTCGGGATACACAAGCGATCTTTTTCTGGTTCCATCGCACTACTCCCTTCCTCTTTCCCCCCTCTTTTATGACTGTCTTTAGTAAACACGGGGGTCGCGCTCTCGGGATACACAAGCGATCTTTTTCTGGTTGCATCGCACTACTCACTCCCTCTTTCCCCCCTCTTTTATGACTGTCTTTAGTAAACAAGGCGTTCGCGCTCTCGGGATACACAAGCGATCTTTTTCTGGTTCCATCGCACTACTCCCTCCCTCTTTCCCCCTCTTTTATGACTGTCTTTAGTAAACACGGGGTTCGCGCTCTCGGGATACACAAGCGATCTTTTTCTGGTTCCATCGCACTACTCACTCCCTCTTTTCCCCCTCTTTTATGACTGTCTTTAGTAAACATGGGGTTCGCGCTCTCGGGATACACAAGCGATCTTTTTCTGGTTCCATCGCACTACTCCCTCCCTCTTTCCCCCCTCTTTTATGACTGTCTTTAGTAAACACGGGGTTCGCGCTCTCGGGATACACAAGCGATCTTTTTCTGGTTCCATCGCACTACTCCCTCCCTCTTTCCCCCCTCTTTTATGACTGTCTTTAGTAAACACGGGGTTCGCGCTCTCGGGATACACAAGCGATCTTTTTCTGGTTCCATCGCACTACTCACTCCCTCTTTCCCCCCTCTTTTATGACTGTCTTTAGTAAACACGGGGTTCGCGCTCTCGGGATACACAAGCGATCTTTTTCTGGTTCCATCGCACTACTCACTCCCTCTTTCCCCCCTCTTTTATGACTGTCTTTAGTAAACACGGGGTTCGCGCTCTCGGGATACACAAGCGATCTTTTTTTGGTTCCATCGCACTACTCACTCCCTCTTTCCCCCCTCTTTTATGACTGTCTTTAGTAAACACGGGGTTCGCGCTCTCGGGATACACAAGCGATCTTTTTCCGGTTCCATCGCACTACTCACTCCCTCTTTCCCCCTCTTTTATGACTGTCTTTAGTAAACACGGGGTTCGCGCTCTCGGGATACACAAGCGATCTTTTTCCGGTTCCATCGCACTACTCCCTCCCTCTTTTCCCCCTCTTTTATGACTGTCTTTAGTAAACACTGGGTTCGCGCTCTCGGGATACACAAGCGATCTTTTTCTGGTTCCATCGCACTACTCACTCCCTCTTTCCCCCTCTTTTATGACTGTCTTTAGTAAACACGGCGTTCGCGCTCTCGGGATACACAAGCGATCTTTTTCTGGTTGCATCGCACTACTCACTCCCTCTTTCCCCCCTCTTTTATGACTGTCTTTAGTAAACACGGCGTTCGCGCTCTCGGGATACACAAGCGATCTTTTTCTGGTTGCATCGCACTACTCACTCCCTCTTTCCCCCCTCTTTTATGACTGTCTTTAGTAAACACGGGGTTCGCGCTCTCGGGATACACAAGCGATCTTTTTCTGGTTCCATCGCACTACTCACTCCCTCTTTCCCCCCTCTTTTATGACTGTCTTTAGTAAACACGGGGTTCGCGCTCTCGGGATACACAAGCGATCTTTTTCTGGTTCCATCGCACTACTCACTCCCTCTTTCCCCCCTCTTTTATGACTGTCTTTAGTAAACACTGGGTTCGCGCTCTCGGGATACACAAGCGATCTTTTTCTGGTTCCATCGCACTACTCACTCCCTCTTTCCCCCCTCTTTTATGACTGTATTTAGTAAACACGGCGTTCGCGCTCTCGGGATACACAAGCGATCTTTTTCTGGTTCCATCGCACTACTCACTCCCTCTTTCCCCCTCATTTATGACTGTCTTTAGTAAGCACGGGGTTCGCGCTCTCGGGATACACAAGCGATCTTTTTCTGGTTGCATCGCACTACTCACTTCCTCTTTCCCCCCTCTTTTATGACTGTCTTTAGTAAACACGGCGTTCGCGCTCTCGGGATACACAAGCGATCTTTTTCTGGTTCCATCGCACTACTCACTCCCTCTTTCCCCCTCTTTTATGACTGTCTTTAGTAAACACGGGGTTCGCGCTCTCGGGATACACAAGCGAGCTTTTTCTGGTTCCATCGCACTACTCACTCCCTCTTTCCCCCCTCTTTTATGACTGTCTTTAGTAAACACGGGGTTCGCGCTTTCGGGATACACTAGCGATCTTTTTCTGGTTCCATCGCACTACTCACTCCCTCTTTCCCCCCTCTTTTATGACTGTCTTTAGTAAACACGGGGTTCGCGCTCTCGGGATACACAAGGGATCTTTTTCTGGTTCCATCGCACTACTCACTCCCTCTTTCCCCCCTCTTTTATGACTGTCTTTAGTAAACACGGGGTTCGCGCTCTCGGGATACACAAGCGATCTTTTTCTGGTTCCATCGCACTACTCACTCCCTCTTTTCCCCCTCTTTTATGACTGTCTTTAGTAAACACGGGGTTCGCGCTCTCGGGATACACAAGCGATCTTTTTCTGGTTCCATCGCACTACTCACTCCCTCTTTCCCCCCTCTTTTATGACTGTCTTTAGTAAACACGGGGTTCGCGCTCTCGGGATACACAAGCGATCTTTTGCTGGTTCCATCGCACTACTCACTCTCTCTTTCCCCCCTCTTTTATGACTGTCTTTAGTAAACACGGGGTTCGCGCTCTCGGGATACACAAGCGATCTTTTTCTTTTTCCATCGCACTACTCACTCCCTCTTTCCCCCCTCTTTTATGACTGTCTTTAGTAAACACGGGGTTCGCGCTCTCGGGATACACAAGCGATCTTTTTCTGGTTCCATCGCACTACTCCCTCCCTCTTTCCCCTCTCTTTTATGACTGTCTTTAGTAAACACGGGGTTCGCGCTCTCGGGATACACAAGCGATCTTTTTCTCGTTCCATCGCACTACTCTCTCTCTCTTTCCCCCCTCTTTTATGACTGTCTTTAGTAAACACGGGGTTTGCGCTCTCGGGATACACAAGCGATCTTTTTCTGGTTCCATTGCACTACTCACTCCCTCTTTCCCCCCTCTTTTATGACTGTCTTTAGTAAACACGGGGTTCGCGCTCTCGGGATACACAAGCGATCTTTTTCTGGTTCCATCGCACTACTCACTCCCTCTTTCCCCCCTCTTTTATGACTGTCTTTAGTAAACACGGGGTTCGCGCTCTCGGGATACACAAGCGATCTTTTTCTAGTTCCATCGCACTACTCCCTCCCTCTTTCCCCCCTCTTTTATGACTGTCTTTAGTAAACACGGGGTCCGCGCTCTCGGGATACACAAGCGATCTTTTTCTGGTTCCATCGCACTACTCACTCCCTCTTTCCCCCCTCTTTTATGACTGTCTTTAGTAAACACGGGGTTCGCGCTCTCGGGATACACAAGCGATCTTTTTCTGGTTCCATCGCACTACTCACTCCCTCTTTCCCCCCTCTTTTATGTCTGTCTTTAGTAAACACGGGGTTCGCGCTCTCGGGATACACAAGCGATCTTTTTCTGGTTCCATCGCACTACTCCCTCCCTCTTTCCCCCCTCTTTTATGACTGTCTTTAGTAAACACGGGGTTCGCGCTCTCGGGATACACAAGCGATCTTTTTCTGGTTCCATCGCACTACTCACTCCCTCTTTCCCCCCTCTTTTATGACTGTCTTTAGTAAACACGGGGTTCGCGCTCTCGGGATACACAAGCGATCTTTTTCTGGTTCCATCGCACTACTCACTCCCTCTTTCCCCCCTCTTTTATGACTGTCTATAAACACGGGGTTCGCGCTCTCGGGATACACAAGCGATCTTTTTCTGGTTCCATCGCACTACTCACTCTCTCTTTCCCCCCTCTTTTATGACTGTCTTTAGTAAACACGGGTTTCGCGCTCTCGGGATACACAAGCGATCTTTTTCTGGTTCCATCGCACTACTCACTCCCTCTTTCCCCCCTCTTTTATGACTTTTTTACTTGACGTTGCCTTTTGTGTGGATCAGCTTGGCCACATATGGTCCATAAAACCATACCATAGATATTGTGAAGCAAGAATGACTCAATTGTCAAACGTCTGGCATTTGTGAAAAAATAATATTCATTCTTACTGATGTATTCAACTATTTTCAGAAGCATTATTACCAATGTGTTGGGAACAAGCTCTGATTTGGCTTAATTTATACTCGTATATCAATTACTCATTCATGAGTTTTAATCTTTTGAAATTGTATCGTTTTATCAGGTGTGCAGATGTAAAAACGGCTCTCTCGGTAAAACTTCTTCCAGTTTGAATCTCATACAAGCGATATATTTTTAGAGTTACAGAATGCCCATCTCTCCTCGTTCCACATTATCTCTCTCTCCATAACACCTATTCCCACCATAACACCGATCTTAAAACTCAAAAGAACATCGCTCACCAAAGAGGAAAGTTCCATTAAAACGAGGGCAAGACACAAAAACAAAGACAGCTAGCTTGCCAGGGTTGTTATATTTCTTTTGACAGTGTCATATCATGGCATTTTAAGGGCCTCCTATTTCACCGTAGTCTGTCCCCGGGCAGTTATAAAAATATCTCTTCACACACACACACTTGATTTAGTGATGATAGAAACGCCGAAATACAGTTCCGTGGGACAGTTTCCGAAGAAGAGATTTTCCGTAATCGCAATCGTAAAGATGGAACTTCAAGCCTTCAGCATATGAAATGATGTGAATCGACACTGGAATCTTTTAGCCATTCGAATATATTCTGGGGAATTATAGCCGCCCGTGTAAAATATAGTCAGCGCTTTTCGCAATACAAATATCGACAGTGTAGATGTTTGATAAAAAGGTAGTCAGGCTGTTTCAGTGTTATATTTCAAAAAGTGCACTTTCGGAAAAGTCCAGTGAATATTCCCAGGATTCTAATAAATTTTCGTAGTGTCGCTCCAGTGCGATGACAATTAACTACCTACTCAATAAATTTTCAAAATAATAGTACTATAGCAATCAGATTATTATTTACCTCTAAATAGCTTAAAAATATAGACAAGATTTTTTTCAGTTCCTACAAAATTTCAATTTTTGGAGATGTGCGATTTTGAAAGTACTCCCCACTCTCCAAACTTCCGCACCACCCTAAAGTGGGGACATTTGAGGCCACGATGGATGTAACGTACACTAGCCTCTACTTATACGATTGGTTAGATCGAGTTTCGAACTCGTAACCTCCCGGTTGCTAATCCGCTATTCTTACAACCGGTTATATAATATTTAAGTTGAATCAGTTAAGAAATATGAGAGGTAAGTAGGTATTTCAATTAACGTCACACTGGAGCAACACAACGGGCTATTGCCAAAAGTCCGGGATCAACCCTCGAAGGGAAAGATCCTAGGACAACACCATGTAATTTTGTAAGATGTCGAGGACACACTTGAGCTGACACGCCACTCTCCAAACTTCCACACTATCGCAACGCGAGGACAGTTGAGTCCACGACAGATTTAACGTGCACCAGCCCCCTTTGTACACAACGGTCTTTGGTTGGATTCGAACTCGCCACCGTCCGGTTGCTAATCCGTTACTCTTCCAACCGGGCTTAAAGCAGTGGAAGTAAACTACCAGAAGAAGAAAACACTTCCGATTTGAACTTTTAGATTTATAGCCCATTTGGCGATGTTTGGAATTTATTTCCTTCAACACTAAAATTATTCGTATATAACAATTAGACCCAAAACTTCACGGAGTATCCTATTGTAACACATGTATTGAGCATGTTTTCAATAAAACAAAGAGGTAAATTCACAAAATATTAATTTATGACGAATTCTATTAGGATATGCTGAAATGGCCTTCGAGTAACAGGGAAAGTTGAGTCACTTCTGGAATGAATGGGAAATACCTACACCCACAAAAACAATAACGCCCGATATAATAATATAGAAATACAACTATACTTAGCAATGTAATGAATTCTATAAAAATTGACAACCTAGATGTGGTTTCCAGACAAAATGTACCCTCCACCTTGGAGAAATGGAAAAATTTTAGCATTATTAAAGATTTTTTGAAATTGACCAAAATCATCCATTGCAGACTCTTTACTTGCAATTAATTTATTCACACAGATAGTACTTTTTTAACCAAGTCTTTACTGATAGATCAAATAGTATGATACAAGTTGGTGTTGCGGCAGCCTTTGAAATCACACCCGTTGCCAGGAAATTACAAAATTACAGAATTGCAAAATTACAAAATTTGTCCACCACTCGACCAACTCCGATTCTTTTAAAACTCGGATAACGTGTTACCCAGCTATATATAAGAAATTATGGAAATTTTTAGCTTCCAACTTGCTATTGGTTTTTATGTAAATTAATTTTAAGTTTGAAAAATTGGGCAATTTTTCATGATTTTAGACTCACTAAATATCCTGTAGCTCTCTCTCTCTCTCTCTCTGGATCTAATTGTCCAATCATACTGAATGAGGGCTTATTTTGTAGAAAAATTTACAATCTTTCTAACGAAGTATTATAATCTTTTAAATGACCTTTTTAATTTCAAGGTCACTCCATTTGATCTTTGATCTATAAATACAAAAAGTTTTTTTTAATTAAAAAAAAATTATATGTTAAAGGTACACTATTTATCTTTGCTATCTGAAAGTTCCATAGTGGGACACGCGCATGGGTTCATAGTTAAAAATATTCGAAGTAACTATAAATATGTAATCAGTATCCATAAACACCTGATATTTTGACCTGTTTGTGCAATCGAGATGACAGAGGACTTTTTTTCAGAAAAAAGTAAATCCTTACTGATTACATATTATATGAGTGACCTTTCTGATATATTTTAAGGTCACTCATAGTATCATGTAAAATATCATCTGAAAGGTTACATTGAAAGTTTTGAAATTCAAGGCTTTGACCGTGAATTTCCAAACAGGTTCATCATTATTTTTTTCCTAAAAAATATATTAAAAAATACATTATTTAAATTCGTTTTCTGAAAATTTCAAGTTGGGACACACATGGGTTCATAGAGAAACAATATTCCAAATAAAAACAATAAAACATATCTATCGAAAACTGCTCTTTCACTTAATTACAGTTACAAATCACAGAATGAATTCGAATGAAATTACCAATTTGTGTGGAATATGAAAATAAATTCCATCTCGGTGAAAGGTTCCAGAAAGATTCGGCGTATTTACCCAAGACTTCCTGGGGAGATTTCGTTTACGTGTCGAAAAAGGTTTGTTCTGCTTGTTCTTGTAGAGCGCTTGTTCGCAATTCTGATTCTTGACGTGGCTCACTCTAATTTGAAGTAATTTCATTACTCGACAGAATACTAGAACATTTTATGCTGCAAGAATCATTTAGTTAGTCGAACTTTAACATATCTATGTTATCTTTCAGTTTTGAATATTTTCCTATTTAAATTTCTTAACTGTTTGGATGGCTGAATTAAATAAAAAAAATTATTGCTACAGTCCATTTAAGGATTGCAATCCATACGTGTCCCAACATGAAACTTTCAGAAATCAAAGATAAATAGTAATTTAACATAGTTTTTAGAAAAATGAGATACGCTTTTTTGTAATTGTAGGTCAAAGGTCAAATTGAGTGACCTTAAAATCAGAAAAGTCATGCATCTTGAGTATGTAGTTCTTGAAAGTCATAGTATCATGTAATATATTACCAGAACGGTTATACTTTTTTCTATAAAATAAGTCCACTTTCATCTCGATTGGACAAACAGGTAAAAAGCAACAGGTGTTTATGGGTACTGATTACATACTTCTGTTTCGAATATTTTTTAAATATGAAACCACATGCGTGTCCCACTATGAACTTTTCAGAAAGCTAAGATAATAGTGTACCTCTCACATATTTTTTTAGAAAAAAAAGTTTTATTTTTTTTTTAAAAGAAAATTTTTAGAAAAAAAATAAAATATATACTTTTTGTAATTGTAGGTCAAAAGTCAAATCGAGCGAAATTTAAAGGGTCACATGATACGTCGTTTTTCGAAAGGTCGCACATTTTTCTGCAAAATAAGCTTTTATTCAGTATGATTGGACAAGTAGGTCTAGAGGTACAAGGGACTTATTGAGTCTAAAATCATGAAAAATTGCCCAACTTTTCAAACTTAAAATTAATATTTATAAAAACCTATCAAGTTGGTAGCTAAAATTGCTCAGATTTTCTTATATATGGCTGGGCAACAAATTAGCCGAGTTTAATAAATATTGGAGGTGGTCGGGTTGTGGACTGTGCGGTTTGACATGGAATAACCCATTGCCTCATTTTTATCATTGAAAAACATAGTTAAATAACTAAAAAAGGATAATATACTGATTCGGAAAACACATAGATACTCTTGCAAATTATTGCAGTGAAAAGCTATCTTCTGATACTCGAAACGACAAATACCTTTCTAGATATAAAAACGTAAAATTTCGAAGGTAGGTAGGTATTTTAATTAACATCGCACTGGAGCAACACAACGGGTTATTGCAAAATTTCGAAATCATGCTTTGTTGGATCTCTGGTCATATAGACCTGGCACAAAAGAGCGCAATTATGCAACACGTTTTAACCGTCTCTATTACAGACATTAGACCACTAGTATATAATAGCAATAAAACCAAACTGGCAAGATTCCTGGAATAAAGAAGCTCAAAATAAGCTCCATTGTATACAGCCATCTATTATAGGATTCCACAATGCAAACCTAGATACAAAAAATGATGTACAATTAACAAAAACTCTCATAGGCCACACCTCCTGTACTCAGACACTTATTACTCAGAGAACCTGCTCCTGCTCCATTGTGTTCAACTTGGTTTTGTCATTTTAATGTTCGACGCATTTAGACTCAATGTCGTGCTCAACTACCATGAATTTGGAGTTGCATATCCACCCCTTAACCCTCCAAGTAGTTTCCCCGAGATATCTCGTCCTTCAAGGTCAGACCAATTGTGCGAGGTATATCGTCATCAAGATATTACCAATTTTTTGATGATGACGATAACAAGATCTGGTCAGTTTTCTTCTAATGGCGAAATATCTCGTTCAATCAAGCTCTGGTCAGTTTTGCTAATGACGAGATACTTCGTCGAAACATCAACAGGAGGGTTAAATATCTTTTGGGAGATGCATACAAGACAATTTTATTTTTATTCGTAAATGACATCCATTTTACAAACTTTATTTAGATTTTGCAGCTTGATTAATTTAGATTTGAAATAATAAATTGCTGAGTAGAAATTTAATTAACGTCGTTTTGGAGCAACACAACGGACTATTGGCGACGGTTCGGAATCGATCCAGAAGGTATCGGAGGACATCTCGGAATTTCGAATCAGGGTTAAACAACAAGGTCAACACTAGAACTGGCACCAAACTCTCCAAACTTGTACACCACGCCAACGTGAGGACATTTGAGACCAGGACAGATTTAATGTGCACCAGCCGTACACGGCGATCTTTAGATGGATCGAATTTCGATCTCGCAATCCTCCGGTTGGTAATCCGTGTCTCTACCAACAGGGTTACCGCGACCCAATAAATTGCTGAATTTGATTTTATTTAAATCCGTTTTGTCTTGTGTTTGGCCAACGTTGGCCAAGTATGACTCTTGCTGCATAAAACGCAACCAACCTCTAAGAATTCATTTGCTAGTTGATTTTGCCTTTTTTTCGAATTTATTACTCAACCCTCCACGTGGTTTCGATGAGATATATCGTCCATCAAGATCTGACCAATGTCACTAATGACGAGTTATATCGTCCATCAAGATCTGACCAATGTCACTAATGACGAGATATATCGTCCATCAAGATCTGACCAATGTCACTAATGACGAGATATCGCGTCCATCAGGATCTGCTCAGTTTTGCTAATGACAAGATGCCTTGTCGAGACAACCACCAGGAGGGTAAACAGCAATAACTTAAATTAGGGTAACTTGAATTTATTGTTAAAATACGAATTTGAAAGTGTTTAACGTTTTTTACAACAGGTGAAAAAGTTTGTGTATTTTCCATTGTCAGATTTGATTCGCTAGCGGAATAACGTGGCACTTCATCCAACCATTGCCAAACAACAAATACAAATGAGGCTTTTTTAGGCTCCACCAAAGAGAAATAAATAGAGAAAATTTGTTTTTTATTAACAGTGAGAAAATATAACCGGAAACATACTTAAAAAATATTACGAAAGTCCATAGACTACATTTTATTCCGTTGCCATTCAGCACTGAACTAATGATTTATGTTTTTCCATCATTCGTCCCAGTGATAGATTATAGCATTTTCTCTAAAAAACTAACGCAATTTTTCTTGGACGAAAAGAGGGCGACACAAACAACGCAAAAGAAATTCCTAAGGGAACAAAAAAAGATTCCCCTATTGCGGTAAAAGGGAATATTTGTTCTTCTCAGAGACGATATTTGGCAACGGAAACAAATAAAAGCACTAGAAATTCACAAGTAAAAGACGGAAAGACAGACTTCGTGTGTGTGTTCCTTCTCATATAGGTTTCTGTGAAAGCTGCTATTTACAGACATTTTCTTACAGTAAAAGAGTTTAGCCTCTGTGTGCTCGCTCTGAGTGTATGAGATTCAAAAGGAGGTGATTTTTCAGCCCTGGGCTGTTTATTTTGTTGGTCGCAGGAACGTATCATTGGATCGGAAATGGTCTACGTTCGGGGATTTGCAGTAAATTTTTCATCTGCTTGTTCTTGTACGATGCTCTTTTTTGATGTTCGTGCTCCGAGCAACCTATTGGGTTTGGGTGTTGCATGAGTTTTTGAACTTCTTTAATGACGTGCAAACCAGCGGTTAGGGGAATTTAAAAAGGAGAGAACTCAGTTTTGTTTGTGGAGAGAAGTATGGGAAATTTTATTTCGTTACATGCGAATGGTTTTTGTGTTTAGGAATAAAAATGCAATACTTCGTTCAAACGAAACAAGATTGATAAGATAAAATACTTTACAACTTCTACGGTGTGAGAAGTATAGGTGAAGATGCACTCCCAGAAGTGATTAAATAAAGATATTCCTAAAAATAAAATACGCAACAATAAAACAAGCACAGTTCGAACACACAGTTCGAAGACAAGAATGCTAAATAAAGATATTCCTAAAAATAAAATACGCAACAATAAAACAAGCACAGTTCGAACACACAGTTCGAACACAAGAATGCATTTCACCAGTTTTACCTTGACTTCAGTCTATGAAACAATCCACCATTAAATAAGTACCGCAAGTGAATATAATAGAAATATTAGATAGACTAATTCGAATATTTAGAGTATTTTAAGTTAAAGTAGGTAGGCAGTTGAATTAACGTCGCGCTGGAGAAACACAACGGGCTATTGGCGATGCTCAAGGATCAATTCCGAAGGGCAACACCTTGTAATTTTGAACCACGTTCAGATGATGAGGTCAACACTTGAGCCAGCTCCCCACTCTCCAAACTTCCACACCAAGGCAACGTGAAGACATTTGAGGCCGCGACAGATTTAACGTGCTGTACGTACACGACAGTCTTCGGTTGGGTCGAATTTCGAACTCGCAACCCTCCGGTTGCTAATCCGCTTCTCTTCCAACTGGGCTACCGCGGACACAGGTTTTCAATTTAGATTGTGTGCTGAAAAATGAATCGGGTCACGAAAGTTTGAATGTATTCGTGAAATATAGTAGGTGATTATGTGAAAATAGTACAGCACATCTACTAGCAAAGACTTTTCTGTCAAGCTAAATATAGGTGGTGGTATTGTTTGTGTGGCAATGTGTTTCCTGTACCAAATATGACATCATTTAGCTTATTTTCCGAATACGATTTGAACCCTCCGTCTATGAAGAATTAATGAGAATGAATTCCGAATTGATAAACGACAGTTCATTTGTCAACGCCAATAAGATTACCCATGAAACGTCGACTAAATCGCAAAGAATTACATTTTAAATTAACTCCAATATATATCAAACAGGAGCAATTGAGTAAAATAAAGTCTTCACATTTCGTCTCGTTTGTTTACATTCAAAATCGCTCTCATGTAGTGATGGACATCCGGATTTACAGAATGTCCGGATAATTGAAATTCAGATGCTCGCAAACGCATTTACTATATCAAAGATTGGAAAATGTTCGAGTAATAAAAAACTATTTGTTTTTTCTTTATGCTATTTTATGGTTTATGTTTTGATTAAATATGCAATACCTTTGTTCTTAGTTAAGTAATTCAGTTTTAGATTGATAAAGGCGAATCTTATTTCCAGATATTATTTGGAGTGCTTGAGTTGTTAGCTCTCTGTGAGTAGTTACTCTACTTAATCTTATTACTATAAATGCGATAGTTTATTGTTTAACACTACACGTGACTTACTCTTTCGTTCTAATTTATACTTATATCAATATAAAAATTGAACGATTGCTAAGATGGTGATGAAGTATATTTAAAAATTTAGAAAGGAGTAATAAACTACGAAAATGAAAAAATATTAGGACAATCAGTGTCCAAGATATGAGTAAGGATGTGTAAAGTTTAATTACATTTTGACTTCTTTTTTCGTACGTTACGCAGTTCTCTGTTCATTTTTAACAGTCTGAGTGTCAAGAGATTTCCGAGTAGTGCATCATTGCTTTCATTCCATAACACATAATGACTATGTAAGCACATCGATTGATTGAAGGAATCCAAGGAAAATCTCTCTATTGATCAAAATTGGTTAGAAGTCACGCAAGGAAAGCTGCGGGTTCAAGAAATGATACATACGAGTGAAAACCAAAGAGTTAAAACACGAAAGTTCATGAAAGTTTGTAATTTCCTCACATCTTTCATTTTAAAAACTGTTTCTGTTTCTTTTGGTTATGATTGCCTATGCTACTGTTTGAAGCTGTTTCGTCTTGAGATTTCCTCTTGTCGTAACCAACCACAATGACATCGGTGGTCAGAATTTCCAGATAGTCATCGGTAGGAAAATAGAAGAGAAAAAACTAACAAGAAACAAAACGAATGGTTTCGTTGCATTGTTCTGTCAAAAGGGGAAACCTTTCATCTTAGATACGTTAATTGCATTGAAATGCATTTTTGTCAAGTATAATGATTTGCCATCCAAGGTGACATCTCATAACATCGTCATCAACCATTGAGGGATTTTAAAGTACACCTTCCCTCCTTACAGAAGGAGGACTACGTATGTATAGGTATACAATAAAGAGTATCAAGGGCAAATATTCAATTTGTCATACTTTTCAATTGAAGAACATTGGAATTATTTTATATGTAGTTGTTTCTATAGCTTAAAGGACAAAAGAATGACCTAAGAAGAAATAGAAATGCCCAAATTTAACCCTTCCATGTGTTTCAACGAGATATATCGTCCATTTAGATCTAGACAGTTTTGATAATGACGAGAAATCTTATCGAGACAAAACTGACCTATTACTAAGGGGGAATGAAAATCTAAGTATTAAAAACGAATTCTCCCTTACACAGAACTAGTGACAGTTTGGAACAGATTTTTGCACGAGAGGCTGGCCACTGGCCACTACAAATCAGTTTTTGACGCAAATATAAAGCACCAGGAGGATTAAGAAGTATTTATTGAATGAATTGTGGGTTGAAATACCTTCTGTAACTCAATAGTGATCAGATTATGGAAGTGGTCTGTTATCATTGAATAAAAGTAAGCCACATCATTTAAGCAAAAGCCGGAGGTATTTTTAAATTTTAAGACATTATTTGAAGTACTACTAAGCAAAAATAAAATTCTAAGTTTGATGTTCGTATATCCATTTTTTATGACTTTTATTTTTATCCAACCTTTGAGTAAGAAATGCGAATACTATGTTTTAAGTATCACCAACAAAGATTATCAAGTTAAAATATTATCTACAATTACTTATCCCCACGCTTAAGTAAACTATACAAAAAGAAAATAGAAATATTTGACAAAAGGAAAAGGTTTGCTGTCCCACAATTGACTGTGAACGTGACTGAGAATATGAAAATAAATTTTTATAAACGAGTAAGATTACAAATTTTTCCTCGTAGATAGATTAAATATAGAAATTGGTCGTGAATACTATACAAATTGCCTCTTGTATAATAGATGGTAAGCGCACGCCGGTTGAAAACCACTGCTACAGATAATTTTCTATTGATAGACGCAGCGTATTTTTCAAAAGATGTCGCAGTTGAAGTATGATGCAACGTATTTTCAAGCATTGTAATCCCCAAATCAGTATATTGCATTTTGATATATGAGTACGGCGATTTAAAACTGATTTTACGATGTCCCCTATAAAAAAGCGAAGAAATATACATAAAACGACCATTAGATAAAACAGTAAGAATAGAAAATAAATTAAAAATTTTCTTTAAGAGAATTATAAAAATGTTCTCTCCGGTGCAGTAGAACAAGATATGCTCTAAAGTATCTTCCTCGTCAAGCCAAATGAGGCACTTGGGGGATTCAGCCACGTGTAAACGATTCAAGATTCCTGAGTTACAACGTGCCCAAAACAGTATACTATATAGATTAAACTCATAAATGTGTTGAGTCATCATAAGTTGGATACTTCTTAGGAGGTTTGTGATTCAATGTTACGAAGCGTTGTCCTTGGATCTTTCCCTTCGGGATTGATTCTGGAACGTCGCCAATAGCCCGTTGGGTTGCTCCAGTGCGACGTTAATTAACAACCTACCTACCTCAGAAGGTTTACTTTCTTCAAGTAAATACGGGCATCTCAACCATAAGGTACCACAGTGATCTGCCATCCCTTCAATTTTACCCTCACCTTTTCATTTGCTTTCTTTTTCCCCAACTCGGATATTTAAAATTTCATAAATTCACTTAGTTCATCCTATGTTTGTCGCAGTTTGGCCCTTGCTCCATTAAAATCCAGGTACAGTTTTGCTATATACTTTTTGTGGCAATGCTTTTGGCGTGCTTTTAGCAGAATTAGCAGGCAAAAGGCAACCCCGCTTAATTAATATTATGGGCCACCACGTGAAGTTAAAATGTTCATTTCCAGCCCTTTTTCGTTCTTGAATGTTCTTTTCATTTCCGTTTTATTGCCCTTGATTTCATTGGTCCATTAAAAAAAATTTCAAATTTTTCAGTTATAACGTCCTTTGATTTCATTGATCCTTTTGAATTTTTTTCCATTTCTTTCCCGTTTCCAATAAATTTGAAGAATAAAAAATTTCAGTTTGTATTTTAAACATGACACAGTGCAGTCGCACCAAGTTGTATCGTTTCTTGCTTTTATTTGAATCTCTTAATAAATTTTTGTAAATCATTAACTTTCTGACTTTACCATGCCTTTTGTATTTAGCGTTATAAATAAGTTTCAGGGTATGAACCTTGAAGTTTAATTTTTCAGGTGGTAAGGCAACTTTATTAAATGAGGGAGTTGCTAATCATTTCTTTCTTGGGATTTGTTTTCCAATTTTAAAAATTTGCTTCGCTAACGTTTTAATTAATTTCCGCTAAGCCTAAAACGGTATTTCTTCTAAGAAATTCGGCGACATAAAAAGCACGCCAAACTAGGTGCCACAAAAAAGTTTTGTATCAAAGTTGTGCCCAACCGTAAATTGGATAACACTGTTTTGAATTGGTTTGTTTGAGTTTTATTGAGCAAGAGCCGTATCTAGTGAAGCTGCGCGAAACACAAAACAGACAAAGTCAAGTAATGGCTAAACGTACACATGAAAGTTTTACTCACAAATGGGAGAAATACACAATGGATAAGTCATATACAATGTTTTGAAAACACACAAAAGTAAATAATCGATATAAATACAAAAGCAAACAGGATTTGAAACTCACGTTTTTTATTTCTACTAGATACCACTCAGAAACTATTTCCGTATCTTGAGCTGTCATTTCCGTTAAATTTTTTTTATCTGTTGAATCGATCGACTATAATTCCTTAACCCTCCAAGCAATTTCGACGAGATTTCTCGTCCATCAAGATATGCTAATGTTTTTGCTAATGACGAGGCAACTCGTCAAGACAACCATTAAGAGAGTTAAAAAAATTGCTTGGTACTTTTGAGTCACAATCAATACCCGATTGAATGTAAATTGACATGAAACAATCAGGCAAAAAGCAATACATTAGATGAAAGAAACTGAAGGACAGCTCTTTCGACGATAAGGTGTCCATAATAATAACCATTACAAAATCCATGTAATAATGTGTGGAAATGTCGTTTCCTGAATAAAAGACTGAATAAATCTGAAATATATTCATGCAGCTTTCTTCTTCGTTTTAGTGAAAGGGAAACTATCGGAACCTTGGGTTATTTTTCAATAAAGGACAGGATACGAGTAAATTATTTTCTTCTGGAGAAATGCGATTCGCCACAGGAATCTGGTTGTATTCGTATATTTATTTGATAAAAAAGAAGGGAAAGTAACGATGTAAGAAATGGCAATACAATATTTCCAAATCTTGAAATTGAATCAGAAAAATATCTCAGCATAGATAGAAAAGAATCATATATCTTTCAAACAATACGTTACTGAAAACCTATCAAAATCACAAACATTCATAAAATAGACTAGTCGAAAAATAAATGCACTAAATAAGGAAGAATATTTATACATTTCAACGTTAAACAAGAATAATTCGCCTTCTGTTAAGAACACGAGATTCAAGAAACCGTGTGAAATATTACGATCCATCTTTCAAAATCCCAGACATTCATTTTAATGAAATGTATGTTAGTCATAAAATAAATATATTAAATAAGGAAGAACATTTAAATGTTCCATGCTAAACAACCATCATTTGCTTTTTGTTAAGAACGCAAGGAGATTCAAGAAGCCATGTAAAATATCCGACATCATTTTATTGGATGCGTTAGTAAACATAAATATACTACATAAGAAGAATATATTTTCCGCGGTAAAAAAGAATCATTTGCTTTTTGTTAAGATCATGAACGTGTTCAAGAAGCCATGTTGAAACATTGCGGTAATCGAAATGTTTTTTGTTGGTAGGCTTTTATTCGATTGTAAAAAGTGATAGGGGAAGGAATGAAAAACGCAAACAGAATTCATTTAATATAAATATGAAAATAAAATAAGTAAATGAAAGTAGACGGAATAATAAATCAAATGAATAAATTTTGTGCTATTTCCAAATATGCGTAAAATTATTTCCTATACTGATGATGCAGATAATAATAAATGGTTGAAAAGAAAAAAAACATATCCAGTGTAATGACGACGTACGATGGCCTAATCTGTTCTTTCCTGTATAAACTCCCGATACAGATAAACATATTATCTCCTGTGGAAGGTTTAATTTTAATTGAAGCTGGTGAAATTTTTATGGAACAAAAGTTAAGAGATTTTCTTACACAAACTGAAGTTTTAGTCAAAAATTAGCTTCATTATCAGCAGACAAAAGTCTACAAAATTGCCACAAAATTATTACCTCGGCTTTAGCAACTTCAACAATTCAAATAAAATAATTTGGAGGTAACGTTTACATGTGTATTTGCACCATATTGCAAATTCTAACGCGTGGTTTTTTGTATAGTGAAAAACAGAATAAAATCGTCTTAAGTCCTCTGACGGGATACACAAGCATATATCTGTTCTGCAACATGCAGTCTTCCCTGTATGACGTTTAACCAGTTCTGACCTTCGGACTAATAGAATTTTCCTTAGGATTCATTCAACCGATTAAGTAATTTTTCTAATAACGAGATATCTCGTCAATCAAGATCTGACAAATTTTGCTAATGATGAGATATCTCGTCACCAAGATATTGCCGATTTTTTGATGTTGAGGAGATATCTGGTCCATCAATATCTGACCAACTTTGTTAATGACGAGATATGTCACCAAAGTATTGTCGATATTTTTATGATGACGAGATCAAGATCTGGTCAGTTTTCTTCTAATGACGAGATTTCTCGTCAATTTTTCTAATGACGAGATACTTCGTCGAGACAGCTATCAGGAGGGTTTATACAGCACCCAAGCTTAATTTCAAGCTTATGGCAGTTGAAATTTGCCTAGCAATTCAATATTAGCCAGTTGAGTGAAGATGCTCGGTACACACTGAAATGCTCGACACTTCATATAAGAGTGATTCCTCTTTCTTTCTGATTTAATAACACATACCGATGAGCATGCAGTAACAGTGATATATACACTCATAAACTTTAACCCGTATTAAATGACCTCGACTTCACTGACCACGAAAAGTGTATTTGAAAATTTATGAGACGACCGACCTTCTATGTAGAGACAGGCAGGTTATAAATAAGCTCTTCAGTGCATTTTGGTTTGAAACTGGTGTTACTATAATCTGGTCTTACTCTATCGAGTTTGAGTGACGTTTTTTTGAATGAGTCCATCCCTTAAATTAAGGGTCGGGTTAAACGTAAACATTGTGCGTTCCGACATTTGATGTCTTTAGAACGGATTTTGGCTGATTCCAATCGTTCGGTGCCGGAAGCTATAACACTGATTACGAGTCGTAGAAACAAATTATTTCCTATGGCGATCACCATTTGTGGTTTTGCGAATAGCATCTCTTTCCCCTGGCAAGCCTCCTACTTTTATAGAGATGGACTTGTCGAAGGTCATCTGCATTCTCACGAGGGCCACACTACGTAGTCCAACTCCCGAGAATTGGGATTTGAGTCACGTACATTTGAAAGAGTACATTTGTTTACATTTAATCTGCCTCCTCATTTATTAAATTATTAAATCAGGAGGCAGATTAAATGTAAACAATGCTTTCTCACAACAGGCGTATTTCGTGGTGGAAGCTATAGCAATGATTACGACTTGACGAAACAGTTACCAATGCCAATACCCATGTCGGATTTTGCTTATGGATTCCCTTTCCCCTATCGGGCTTACTACCTTTATAGAAACGAACTCTCACATGGTCATCTGCCTTCATATCAGAGAGACTTATATAGCATACGACTTATATAGCTTTTATAAATTCCATTCAATAAACACTCAAGCGAACAATTTTTCAAACAAGTAAAAAACATTTTTCGTATAATGTTTTAAAAAAGAACTGTTTGCAAATATATAAATTATCCGGTGTCATGAATTGATGTGTTTTCAGGGGGTTTTGAGTATTCTCGATTCACCTCAATATTGACAAAATATTCTAAATCCGTCTTCATACAAGAGCATGTTGCACTCTTAGAAGAATAGTATCACAACTTATGTATCACAACACAATAGTATCACAACACAACAAAAAATGTACGTTTTCTAAGGAAAACGTGCATTTTTTGTTGTGTTCACACAAGGCATACTTGAATAGTATCTACGGGAAATAATGCAACACAATGCAATGTAATTGATTTGAGTTTTCCTCTCTCCTGACAATATGTATTTTTTAGAATTGACTGCCGAAATTTTTAAGAATAAATTCTAATTAAGGCACTATAACGGGAGCGGGGTTTATAAATTTAGAAATATTACACGCCCGTATTCTCACAAAGGAATATTAGAATAAAATAATTTCTTTCAGTCATTTTTTCGATTGAAGTGCGTCTCCGAATTTCGAAAAAACATCTTGGTCGAATTAGTGGAACCATGATGCATCCAAATGCTTTGAAGATACATTTTCTATGTATATTTATTAGGTTGATGGCAAAAGTTAGTCCCGTTTTTATGACAAAAAATGAAGAAAACTTTTATTTACTAAAAATTACATTTAATCAATATAGTATGTGCCGTTCTGTTCGATGACCTTTTACCATCTCTCCGGTAGCTGCATAATTCCGCGCTCATAGAAGTTCTGAGGTTTCTGGCTAAAGAATTGACCCAGTACCAGTGGTTACGATTGAAGTACCAATTGACCAGTGGTTCAGAAAGTTTCGTAAAGAAACTTTCTGAACCACTTACGGCACGTGGGATCGTCAATGGCAACCTCACCCTACACAACACTTATCTTCTTTTGCGTCTGCAAAGCATTCTTGCCTTTTCGGAAATAGGAAAGCATATGTCGAAAATGCTCCTTATTTTCTGCCATTTTTAATGCTTAACAAAATTTAAAAAACGCAGCCAAATAACACATTTCTTCCTATTACTCGCTGAAATTCCTTCTTTCAAACTACATAAAAAATTTACACATATGAAGTAGATAACACTTCGGTTTTGCGATGCAATGCCATCTAGCCCCCAAAACGAGACGAACTTTTGCATCATCAACCCAATAGATGGGATTTACCTTATGGATGATATAGTGAATGCTTAAACTACATAAAGATCCTTCCTTGCCTCCTATAGTGTTCTATCGTAAACAAGTTTAGTGATGGCCTATTATGACATTTTTCAACACGATGAAGCATCCTATCTAACAAAAATAGTAGGTATTTAAACATGAAGGACCTTTTTATAGCTGCACTATCTCGGAAAGAGTAACGTAATTATATTTTCCTGACCTAAGAATAGTCCCGACTTAAAAAAATTAAAAATTGTACTGGTCAGAACCAGGAAGAAAAGTCTAATAATACACCCCATGGCAAAAAGATGTCAATCATGTTTTGTAGAATGATCTTAATGGGAGGAAACCTATTAACTCTCCAAGTGCTTTCAACGAGATATCTCGTGCGACCAATTTTGCTAATGACGAGATATCTCGTCATCAAGATATTGCTGATTGTTTGATGATGACGAAATCAAGATCTGAAAATTTGTCTTCTAATGATCGTGATTGTGTTTTCTTCCAAAGACGAGTTATTTCGTCCAACAAGATCTAGTTAGCTTTGCTAATGACGAGATACCTCGTTGAGACAACCACCAGGAGGGTTAAACACCATCAATTGCACAAAATCACCACATACGATGGTTAGGCAACAGAATATGCTAGTTTGAAACGATGTTGCAGTAATTTTTTACACTTATATTTTATTCTATCAACCACTTCCAAGTTTTAATGTATCTTCAAAAATACCGCTATTTAACAACGAATTGTTGAAACAGTTATTTGAAAATAAAACTCTTTTTCAAATACAAGTCCTTTATTACAGAATATATTAGGAAATAAACCTCGAAAATATAATTGAAAATTTTGTAATTGAAAAATTCCACGGCTCAGCTTTCAATTTCAAGGAACGAAACTCAGCACAATCGAAATATCGTTTTCTCTAGGAAATGAGTATTAGAACGATTTTCCAACAAACAAGTCCAATTAAGTATTATTAATTGAAGCCATAATTGCAGATCTGAAATCTTGACATCTAGTGAAAAGAAAATGTTAGCGCGATTTCATTCTGTCACGTTCGCATACCAGTTAAGCTGTAAGATAAGTGGCATTCTTCCACGTGAAGGCAAGGAGTAGTCCTTTATACACTCAAACTCACCCCACAAGAGTTTTAGATCAAGAATGTTAATGAATTTCCAGCAAATTTGTCATTGTTGAAAAGGTAGCTTTAGTTCTTAATGAGATCGGATCTCGAGGATCATTTATAATTAGTTGTGAAAAGAAGATTCAGCATTCCCGTGGGTTAGTAGAACTTAAAATTCTGTGCTAATGGAAAAAAATTCCACCTTTTGAAAGCCATACAAGCGGAAACTTTTCAGATCCTCTGGTGAAGCTGACGCATTTTTTCTTAACACAAAAAACTTTTCGAACGCGTTTGGTTTTTTGTAGAGTGCTTTCTAAAGCTCGAATATAATCTATCTATAGCTATTCATAAAACTATGCGCATATAAGATTATAATAGATGTATTAAAATTTTAAGATATATCTGTATATGATCGAAAATAGACATTTGTAGAAAAAAAGTTGAATCAATCCAGTGACAAAAAGTAATAAGTGATAAACTTTTACAAAGTGAAATAGATATAAAAATTCATTCAAATATTAAAGTTTATGTTATACGAGAAACATTTGTGCAAATGTTTATGTTGCCATGAAATGAGAATTCCAGACGAAGTTTTTCTACAAACATAAATAAAAAAATTAGACACAAAAACTATATAATATTTACCTGAATGAATAAAATTATAGAAAACGCCAGTATGCAGTTTTGAAAAATCGTTTCCATCCCAAATACAAGATTATTTTCCATTTTGGTTTCGGAAGAATCATCAGAAAAAATATCAGTGCAAATTTATAAGTCCAGGATATAGCAAAAAACTTTTGGATATTTTTTCAATAAAAGTAGGATATTTACATAAAGAAAAAGTTGAAATGCAAACTTCTCTGGCAACGTTTTCGATATATGGAGGAAGTTTCATTTGTAATGCGAATGGAATGTTTCTTTTTGATTCATTTGAGGAAGGAAATCCTTTGGTAGTTCCGTATCATTCTTGTAAGGACATGGAATTTCGGAGGGCTGTGTTATCACCTACATCTAGGGTTGCAGCCTTCAATACATCCGACAGATCCCCCCGATACATACAACAGATCCGATTATTTTTCCATAAAATACTTTTCCATTTCTATGTGACTCTCTCTGTGCTGGCTTGGATTATAAAATTTGTAAATAGAACGATACTTGAAAGTGAGGCTATAAAAATCAGGAACATTTTAATTGATTACTTTTACAATTTATATTTTGTAATAGCTGTTATTTGATTTCTGTACCTAAAGAAGCCTTCATTAGAAGATGTCCATGTGATGTAGTTGGTAGAAGTAAATGAACTGTATAATTAAAACTTATCTATTTACAAAAATCTATATACACTTATAAAGACCCTTGAATCTAAAATAACGCTTCTATGCATCAGTACAAATAATTTGCTCTAAAGCATAGGCGTCAACGTAAAGCTATACGAAAATTTTTAATTGATTAAGTTCTAAAGTTATTTTTTAAATGTTGCCTTAACTGGCGTCTGAAGAATAAAACAAAATTAATTAAATGCAAATTGACTGTTGCCACCACTAGCGTCTAGAGAATAAAATAAAAATGAAAGAATATGCAAACTGACTTTTGCCACAACTAGCGTCTAAAAAATAAAAAACAAAACTGACCTTAATTCTCCACGAGCCAAGATATCCACGCACGTGCGCAAACAAAAATTATTTGGCATGTGTGCACAAACACATTAGAGAAACCGATTAAAAAATCTCTCCACTTTTAAATAGATATTTTTCGAAATAAAGTAATTTCAATACACTATCACAAATAAGTCACCATAGAACAACTTTGTGATGGTCGGGTCGGGTTTATGCTTTTATTTGTTTTCAAAAGTGAACCTCAATTCCAAGTCAAGCAAAGTGCTTCTGGCATTTTGCCTAATCAACAAACACATGTCACGTGTAGTAGAAGGATTCCGTAAAACCAGACGAGGACCTATTTTAACCGTTCCAATTGCAGAATCAAAGAAATGCATTCTTATTAACCCTCCTGATAGTCCTGTCAATATGTACCAAAAATTGGGTTCCCTTGCAAAAGTTTCTATAATTTTTGGACATTTTGTAGGGACCAATGCCACTAGTAAAAAACCAAGTTTGCGGAAACGAAAGCCCTGTGCAAGCAGAATTATATTGAAAAAACATCATTTTCGGACTTTTTTCGGTTTTTGTTCAGTATCTCTGTTCCTATGCATCGGAGAGCAAAAGTAGCTAGCAACAATATTGTAGAGGACAAAATTTGCTACAAATTTTATAACTATGTTTTTCTCAACGGGCTATAGTTAACGAGCTACAAAGCAGTGAAAGTGTGATAATTTTTGCAATTTCTGGAAAAAGTTCCCATAACATCCGGTTTCGCTAAAACTTTAAATAAATTAATTACATTTTTTGTGCAATATTTTCTATCACTATTCGGTACAAACGAATGATGTACTAATTGCTGTAATACACGAGAAATGTGTAAGTATGCTTACTAAAGAGTACAAAGTCGATATTGTAGAAACATAGACCTGGAATTTGGTCAGAAGTGAGGAATATTAGATGAGATGAGTGCTTGTTTGTGGGTCAATAGCTGATGGAGCCGGAGAAGGAGATGGATGGGTGGCAGGTGCCTAGTGGCAGGTGTTCCTACACAACCGGTCTTTGAATAGAAATGAGGAAGAGGTGGCTTATGGGGAATGTGAAAGATCTTTGATTCTGATGATTGAGGAAAATTCTGATGAAAATTCAGAACTGCACTGAATAAAATGGAAAGTAATGGTCCCACCTCCAAGCTATGGGTCCAGTATTGTCGCATGACAACTCTTATAAAACACTTCATTCAGGCAGACCGCACGGGAGACTGGAAGTTACATCTCGACACTGTCAGTAAAATGCTGCCCTTCTTTCATGCTGCAGGGCCTCGAAGAACGAATGGACCCAAGTGAGTTCTACAACTTTACTTCAAAAGGATATTTCGCCGTTGCGATAAGTTCTGGTCGGAAATTTGGTCCGATATAACTATCGAACAAACCCTAATGAAATCCATGAAAAGGTTTGGTGGTCTGACTCATGGGCGTGGGATCACAGATAGTGTGCTAGCACGGTGGACTATAGGAATGAACTTTTCAAGTACATTTGCGATGAAGTTGAGAGTTTTTGTGGGCTCAACTCTTCCACAATTGAGCAGCATGTGGATATGAGGCCTTGTCGAATTATTAGAGACGATGCAGACGTGGCAAAACTGATATTTGTTTGCACATCATCATCCCTTTACCGAGACTGATAAAATAATTTCCATCAACAGTGGAGTTGTCGGTTGTGAAGAGATAAACTGCCACAAGGCTCAAAAAATTGGAATAAAAGGGATTTCAAGAATCTTTGGTGGCAACTTTGGAAAAGTAAGAATGAAACGTAAGACAAAGTGGTCACAATAGCATCCGTCATTAACACTGTAAAAGTAGATAACAAGATAATAGTAATCGACCCGCTGACACTTTTCCAAAGAGTATGCATCATGAAACAGTCGGTCTTCAAGCTAGTAAAGATCTCCTGCACCTCAATCTTTACTGAAATTTATATCATGTCGCTGCAAGAAACAGTGCCGTGGGGCTTGCACCTGTCAAAAAGCAGGCCTAAAGTGTTCAAGCCTTTGCACTTTCTGTCTTGACCAGATATGCCAAAACGCTCCTACTATTTTGGAAGACAGCAACATAGATGAAGATGAGGCTCTGGATGTTCTTGAGCAAATTGAGGAGCTTGTCACCAATCCTTCGCACCCTCACATTACAGTCAACATAATGAATGACGAAGAGGATCATTCAACACCAGGACCTTCAAAGCTAGCTAAATTTTAAAACTGTTACGAATCAAGATTTAAGTGATGTGAGATTGTAGTGAAAAATTTACTTTTTTAACAGGCGATACATTATTACATCATTATATAATAATATTTGATTGTATTTGTATTTACCTACTTTTGAATCTTGTGTTTACTTTGAAAATGTATTAATATTTAATGTTTAATTAATGTATAATAAATTAATAGTATTTAATCATCAATATTCAATAATATTCTGCATCAATATTTCTGTAATATGTGTGTGTTTTGTAATTTTCCAAAAGTTATCACACTTTCACTGCTCTGTAGTTGGATAACTATAGCCCGTAGAAAAAAATCATAAATACAAAAGTTGTAGCAAATTTTGTCTTCTACTGTATGATGACTACTTTTGCTCTCCGATTCGTAGGAATAGAGATATTGAGCAAAAACAAAAAAGTCCGGAAATTTCGACGTTTTTTCAATATAACTCTGCTTGCACAGGGCTTTCGTTTCCGCAAACTTGGTTTTTTACTAGTGGCATTGGTCCCTACAACATATCCAAAAATTACAGAAATTCGACCTTTTGCAAGGAACCATGTATAATTTGGCTGGACTACGATGGTTATCTCGTCTTTAGCGGAATTGCCAGGTCTTGATCTCGTTATCGTAAAAAAATCGGCAATATCTTGGTGACGAGATGTATCGTCATTGGCAAAGTTGGTCAGATCTTGATGGACGAGATAATTGGTCGAAACCACTTGGAGGTTTAAGAAAATTATTCATTCGAGATCTTAGGGAGATTCAGTACCAAATATTGCTCATACTTTTGATTTTTTTCTTAATAGTTACCGTAATTTAACATAACTGGTTTTAAGCCATATCTAGGTCCTAACACTACCGAGTATAGGTACTAAATGACAGAGCATAGATTTAATAATATTGTTATGGTATTGGAACGTTATCTTTTTCACTTGTCAACTGTCAGTACGAGTTACCTATTGCACTTAACTAGTGCAAAACACATTCAACTATAGTCCTTAATAGATTTATTAACGGACATATTCGATGGACTGTAGTTTGATCATTATAACACAACTATAGCCAAAGTTTGTGAGAAATATAAATACTTAAATTATACTTACCGAATAACGAAATTGTTTAAAATAAATTTCTGATGCTTCTACAGTTAATATCAGTAAAAAATCTTTTGAAAAGCTTTATTTTAGAAGCTATAACTAAAAGCTTAATCTAAAAAACTGGGGATAATTGTAGACCATAGTTGTGTAAAATTACGATACATTAATTACTATTACTTACTTAAACAAATTCTTGTGAAATTTGTAAGTGATCGGAGTTCTTTTTTACTAAGAATTTTTTCAATGACACTTTCATTTCCATTTTCTTTGGAATCAGAAAATAAGCCAAAGGAAAAAGTACCCATTTTACTATAATTAACTGGTGTTTATTTTTATTACTTTTTATCTATTCTCTAACTGGTTTATCTATTTTCTTTGCAAATTTTCATGCAGAATCAGCTGTCTGCTTACGTTGGTTATTAAATATCGGTGTTGCCAAAATTCAGGAAGCTATAAGAATGATTATAAGAGAAAACAAATTATTCTATGAATTTGGGGATATGAAAATATATTTTCGCAACTGACGCTCAAATTTTAAATTTCTTTGTACTGATAAAAGTAATGTTATATAAAAAATAATGTTGAAAGAATTACTCGGACGTACGGGGCCTAAGTAAGAATAAAACGAATTAACGAGCGTAGAGTAAAAATATACGATAACCGATAAAAGAACTAAGGCTTTTCCTACAGTGAGCAACAAAACCATTACGAATAAAAATAGCACATCTGCGCTAAATTTTCTTAATTGCTTACATCTATTTATGGCAAAATGTCGTTATTCGCATTTTATATTATCGCATATCCGCATTCACATACATGGATTTCATACCTCTAAATGAAATAAAATTATCCAAAAATATATAACAGCATTTCGTAACTTTTACTGGTGTTTATTCTCATTCCCAGTAGGTAGGAAGGTATTTAATTAACATTGCACTGGAGCAACACAACGGGATATTGGTGACAGTCTGGGATCAAACCCGAATGAAAGATCCGACTTATTCCCAGTAAAGTACATGACAAAACCACACCACATCCATGTTACCAGAATTAAATTCTGAACATCTACTTAAATTTCATTCCATTCCCTTGTTCAAATGTGTCATTTTTTGACGCTAATAGTATGTTCGATTTCATTTTCTTTTCTGCGCTAATTTCTATCTTCCGGATTTTTCACTCTTTTTGTCATCAGACTGCAGAAGAATTTCATTGAGATGCAAGCTTTTCTGTGTTAGTTCTAGCAATATAATGCAGCTCCATATCTAAAATCAAACATATTTTAAATCAAGCGACAAAATTGGTGAATGAATGGACTGGACTGGACATATCACTTACGGAGCACCCGATCTAAGCAGCTTATCTCCTCATCATGGAAGAGAGTAAAAATAAAATAATGTGCACAAAATTAAAATTTATGACAAAAGGGGCTGGATAGCATAAATTTATCAGCGATACAAAAGTTAATTACACCTCCTCAAGCGGTCACCCTCCCAAATACTGTCCGCAATCAGAGATGGTTACATTTTGGTGATCTCGATTGTATATTGTTTATATCCATACTTAAATCAAACATATTTAAACCAAGCTACAAAACTGGTGAATGAATGGACTGGACTGGACATCGCTTAAGGAGCACCTGATCTAAGCAGCTTATATCCTCATCATAGAAGAGACTAAAAATAATGTACACAAACTTAAAATTTATGAGAAAAGGGGCTGGATAGCAGAAACTTAGCAGCACAATAGTTAATTTCACCTCGCACAAGCGATCACCCTCCCAAATACTGTCCGCGACCAGAGGTGTTTACCTTTTGGTGATCTCGATTGAATATTGTTTATATCCTTTGCTGCCATTCGACAATAAACAAATGAAGTCAATTTTTGTTCCATGTACGCTAGTTGAAATATATATAGATACTATCAAACTAGAATGCAAGGAGTCACAAAAATCTCAATTCATCAATAACAATTGCCAAAATTAAAATACACATACCTCATCCAAATCCGAAGCTTCATTCTCTTCCACTCTCTCAGTATCGTCTCCCATTCTCAGTTTCTATATTCGTGCCACTTAAAACACACAGTAGTAAGGAACCGCTTTAGTCAGACCTCTGCCAAGTTTTAACTACCACTTCACGAAGCAGTTCCAAACTTAGCCGGTTCGGCGACTATCACTCAGAAATCGCGTCGGCGAAAACGCAAAATAAATATCACAAACCTCGTTTTTGATTCAAGGCTGGAAGGGCTTGCCCGAGTATGATCTGTTCCTACGCCCTACGTCATGGACTTATTCCCCTTTGTGTTTAATGGGTTATATTCTTTTCCACGTTTTGTCCGGATTTTTTTATCTCGAATTGGAAAGCAGTGAGGCATGACTTAGCGATTACATCACAGGAAACTGAAATTTGCTTGTGGTTTTTCAAAGTGCTTTCATAAAAATTCCTGTGGGGGAAAATGTTTAAAAAATAAAATTGAGTGTAGTTAACACATTCCATTAAAAAAATGCTGTTTTGAGAAGGCATAAAAAATTCACCGGAAAGTTAAACAAGGTGTTTTGTTTGTATTAGATACTTCAAATTTGTATGTTGGCTGTTTTTTACTCCTTGTTTACGTTTTCTTTGGGTAATCAATGAATTATTTTTTTGATTGAATAATTTCATTCATTTTTTTCTGCTTCGTTTTGAAAGTTTTTTTCGGGAATTCTTCGTTTTCGACTAGTTCTTGGCTTTTTAATTTGCTTCTAACACAAAGCTTTTTTATACTGAATTCGCTGAAAGCAATTTGTTTTTTAAGTACGACGGAAACAGTTTTGCAAAGATTTTTTAATTGCTCGGATGAGTATGTTATTCTCTTTCTTTTCAACCGTTTTGCCGTAAATGTGGATGTGTATTTTGATACTAGTTTATTTACTTGCAGAAAAAATATATCTTGTTTAAAATATAATTTAAATATTCTACTGTTGTTTTGAGTACTAATTTAAGGTAACAAATTTTATTTTGAAGAACGATGCTTTAACGAAAAGTTTTTTAAATGACTCTTGTTTAGAACGGCGGAAAATAACTTAAAATTCACCATGATAAAAATTTCGAATATAAATTCTTTAAAAATAAATTATAACGTAATTTGCAATAGATAATTAGGATATTAAACATGAGTTACATTGTACATAATATAAGTTCATTTCATTAAAATTGTGTAACATAACTACAGCACATTAATTGAGTTAATCCCCAAATGATTTCGATGCAGTACCTTATCATCAGGATCTGGTTAATTTTACAAATGACGAGATTACTCTTTGAGATAAAGCTGGGAGGAATGAAGAAGTAGGAAACCAGAACTGGTGACAATTTCTAACAGGTTTTTGCATCAGACAAGCCAATACATACCAGTTTTCGATACAAAGATAAACTCTCATGAGGGTTTTAATGGTACAGTTTAAGTGTGTTTAATGAGTTCAATATGATTCAATTAATCTAAATAACTGCCGAGGCCATTGTTTATTAATTCAAGTGAGCGGTTAATAGGTTAAAATGTCAAATGGTATCATAATTGAAAAATAAGTATTAAAATCTTGGATAGATATTTTATGTACAAATGTTCTCCCATTTTTAAAAATCTAATTATTCCACTTTGAGAAACATTCAATTTCATTAGAAAATCATACTAAAAAGTACTTAATGGTTCATTTGGTTGTTCACTAATTTCTTGATTTTATGATTTTCAACACGAGACTCAAATATTTTATTCGAATACGCTTGTGATTATTTTTACGTAAGCACTAAATATATAATCTGAAGATAGTGTTTCATTTATACGTCTAAGCTATTCACTGAATAATTTAAAAACTCTTTTTATTATTTTATTGACTTTGTGAGTGATTTTTTTTTTATTTCCACTCAATTTATCCTCATGTCAGGCATTTTAATGAACGAATTTGCAAAATTTCTATAAAATTCACCCATCCATTTCATTAATACGATAAATTAGAAAACCGATAGTTCTTTGCATTGTCTGGGTATGAATATATCGGTTAAACTCAAGAACATGGTACTATCACCAATTGAAGATAATTTTGGAATATGGTAATCTGTCGTAGGTTTGCTACATGCATTTCCACTTGCGCTCTAGTGGAAGGCCTCCAATTTGGCGATATACCGGTACCGGTGTTCTTGAATTTTACCTAAAATGCTTCTTAATTTCTTCGAGTGCTTAGAGTTCGTGTACGATGCTTCTTTCATCCTTTACCAGTTTCTTTATTACGGGATAAAATAATTCTTTTAGTTTCCAATGGTGCTACGACCTTTTTCGCTTTCCGTATCGGGTGATGGAATAGCCAATGTATGACATATTTAGCTTAGTCGTACGCGTGCATATGTAAAAATTCCAATCTAAAGACTGTTTTGAACACGGAGTATATTTCCTTTCTTCTTTCTCTATCCTTGTTTGTGTGATCCATAATCGAGAGAATAAAAGAGTACATCTGATAACGAATCCAATGCTAAATCATTCACCTTTAATAACGTGTCATATTCAGCTTACAACAAAAGACAGGTTTCGAAAGAGATTATGAGGGAACACAAGATTGTGAAACGACTTCTTGTCATGAGCAGCTTAAGTTTCTAATTAAATTCAGGTAACATTTTGTGAATGAATGCACAGAAGTAAATGAAATTTCTGTTTTGCAATTAACGTGTCTGCAATTAGATACCGTCAATGTCTTTAGATGACATAAGTAAAAATATTAAAAAAACATTGAACTGTTTAGAAATCGATTGTTAGATTTATTTTCTTATTTCCCTCTAATTAATTTGCAAACTATTTGCAACCACTTTATTTTCATTGATAAAGACCAATGAATGAATGGGATTTTTTTTATCACCGTCCTCGTAGTGAATAAAAATTAAAGGTAAGAACACCGAAGTGACATTAAAATATTTCTTTGCTATTTTAATTTTATACTATTAGTCAAGAATCTTAATCAAACAATGGCTTTATGTACAATTTTATTTTGCTTTAAATTCTAGAATGTTCTGAACTAAGTATTTTCATATTTTTATTTGAAAATTTCTTATACGAAACAGTTCACAGCACGAGGAACAAAAGAAAAATAACACAAGCTAAAAATAACTTTAATACCAAAAATTTAAGATTTCTCCGAGCTTAGAATTTCTGATTCCATACACTTAGATAGCCCAAGATAAAAAATAGCAAGACGAAAAATAAATGATTCCTCGAATACCCATTAAACTTCTTGAAAAAGACTAGTCTATGAGAGGCTTTTTCTGTGAAGCTAGATATAGGTGGAGGTAGTGTTTCTACGGCAGAACCTGCTTCCTGTGTCTAATCCGGAAATGACGTCACGTGACTTGTTTATGGAATACGATTTCAGCTTGCCAGTAAAAATTACAAAGAATGAATTCCAAATGGATTCTATTTGGCCAATGTCAATTATATTAAACGCCAAAACGGCGATAAACTGCATTTCAAGACAGCCCCGATATGTATCATGCTATAGCATTTGGGTTGCGTTAGTAAAATCTCCGTTTTCCGTTTGGTTTGTTTGTTCACACTGAAAATCCTTTCCATTTATATATATATATATGGTGAGTATATATATATATATATATATATACTCACCATGTGTGATTAAGTATGTTTTCAGCACGGACTAATCCTTTATTTAACCCTCCAACTGTCATGTTCAGATACCTATTCAGCCTTTTGGTTCACACATTAATAATCATATATTAACAACATTAATAATCGTATATCACCAGTCCACTGGTGATATACGATTGAACTTGAAGATTGATGTATGTGCCTTACTCCAGGAGCTGTAGCACAGTAGAAAAATAGATAGTTTATACGAGGCGAGTTTTTATTTTAGCGTTCTTATTTGAAAAATACGCCCTATACCATCACAAAGGCTTTTCTTTTAAAGTTATGGTAGACGCAGATAACTATGGCCATTCAGTGGAGCTATTACACTTCAATCGGTCCTGATGATTGTGGAAATCTCCACCGAAATAGTCATAAACCTTTTTATTTATCAAAGGCGAGGCTGAACTTTGATGAAGTATTTGAAACTTTTACTTCATGGATTCTAAAAAGTAATGAAATTAAATTTTCAATGGCTAGCATACTGTTCTATCGAAGCGACCAGAACATTAATTCATCATCTTTCCAATATTTTCCCAAGTAACACTTTCACTGTACTAATTATCTCAAGTGCCACTAATAACTAAAGTCTTAGGGATATCACAATGGAAATATGTTCAACTGAAATTATTAGAAATAACAATTATTTATAAATCTATGTTCATATACTTTTCTGTAGTCTTACAAAATTAAAGGAATTAGATTGCTACTAAATTGATCTAAAATTGTGCCAAGTTTCGTCACATTCTATCTAGCAGTAACTCTGATACTGATGATAAGTGTACCACCAGTAATTGAGTTATTGTTAGAGTTAGGAGCTATTGCACTGACTGAAGATTGCATCCACAGACGATCTGATATTTTTAGAGCTTAAATTGCCCTTAAGAATTTTGTGCATATATGTAATAGCTATGTGAAAGAATCTAAGTGAAAGTTCAACTCCATCGTTTCAGAGAGTTATCAATAATGTATGTGTTTTATTTTACCGTACTTGTGACACCGATCAGCTTGATACGTAGTTTGGATAAAACTTCAACGAAACAAATGCTATCGAAAAATATAAATTCCAATAAAAATACCCCAAATAATCTTTTTTACAAGACTGGTCGCAAGTAGTTTCAAATCTCATCTGCATTCCGTCACATAAAAAAAGACATTTGAATAGGAGAATTTTTTGAAGACTAGATGGGGTTGGAAAATGAAAAACACATTGAATTTATCAGCCTTTCTTTTGTACCCTTATTTCGATCTAAGGGAATCTCCAGGGAAATATCGAAATGAAAACTTTCGTATCACTTTGCGATTTTATAATACCGAACAGTGCATAAAAGTTTTTTAATTAATTTTCTATGGTATTAAATGTTTGTCAATATTCTGAGATGTTACTTTTGAGGTTCAGCTTATGACAAAATTGAACAGCTACGTGAACCTACCTGGTACTCGAGTAGTTTTCCTCTTGGTTGGTCTAGTTGGTTGGTTTTGGGGTTTTATGGCGCAAGGGCCATATTTGGCCATGCTGCTCCAGACACAATACAACATCAAGTAACTGAGACACACACAGTGAAAGCTTTACTGACAGAAGAGAGAAATACGTCCAGGAAGGAAGGCACCAGGCTGGAATCGAACCTGCTCCGCGTACAACTCGAAGGTTGCTTGCGCAGTGGGCATGCCCACTGAGCCCCGATGGCCCCTGGACGGTCTATACATAGATATTCTCAATGGTCTATAACCTGTCAATCCTGGTCTAATCAGACTTGTAGGAACAATTGGTAGGTTGAATTTACGTCGCAGTGGAGCAACATATCGGGCCATTGCCGAGTGAGGGATCAATCCCAGAGGGAAAGATCAAGGACAACACCTCGTAATTTCAAACCACTGTCAGATGACGAGATCAACACCTGAGCTGGCACCCCACTCTCCAAACTTCCATACCACACCATCGTGAGGACATTTGAGGCCACGACAGAATTAACCAGCCCCAAGTACACGATAGTCTTTGGATGGATTGAGTCTCGAACACACAACCCTCTGGTTGCTAATCGTCGATTCTACGAACTGGGCTGACCCGTGAAGAAATAATCGCTCGTAATCAAGTAACTTATATGAACCAAATAAGTTACTTGATATGGTAGAAATATTGGAGAAAAATGTCAGTGCATAAGTTAAGTGGCGGAAGGGATAAAAACTGTAAGATATGTATTCATAAAATTTAAGCATGTGTGTATTGGGTGTATTTTGAAATCTATACGTATAATCTGTATAGTAAGCAAACTCAAGTCTTCAAAGGTACTGTTTCCTCGTTTTGTAACTTAAAAAGTAAGAATATATTTTCTTTATTAACTAGTAGAGAGAATTACCCAGCTTTGATTGGGTTGAATTGGCAGGTAGATAGCTAGTTGAATTGACGTCGCAGTGGAGCAACGTAACGTACTATTGGTGACGGTCCGGGATCAATCCCGAAGGAAAAATCCACAATACCTCGTAATTTTGAATAACGTTCAGAAGACGAGGTCAACAGCTGAGTTGGCATCCCACTCTCCAAACTTCCACATCACGCCAGCGTGTGGGATTGAATTGATTAACGTAGATTGAAAATCAACTAAATTATCAGAATTGCTTTTCTCCATAATAGGAAAATGCAAATATAATTTAAGTGGGGGGAAAATTTTTTTAAATTCCATTTTGACATTTTTATGGCTTCTAGAATTTACTTTGGACGAAATACGGGTACTCGCTTTATCCATCCACATAATCTATTTCACATACATCAACTATTGTGTAAGACGAAGCTATAAAAGGTGATATACTAAGGTAAGTCTATTTTGAGTGTTGGTATGATTATGTTCCCTTTACGTTAATGTCCTGCTAAAGTGACAAACCTACACCGTAGTCTTGCACCCAGTTTTCTTATATATATATATATATATGTCAATGCTTTTTACTTGTGATATCCTTGGACCAGAGATGTAATGTTTCCAAATTTCCCCATCATTATTAGATGATGGCCAATTAACTTAATACGATATTAATGATTAATTACTTTTCAAGCAAATACATTTTTGCAAAATATTTTTCAAGCAAATACATTTTTGCAAAATATTTTTCAAGCAAATACATTTTTGCAAAATATTTTCAAGCAAATACATTTTTTGCAAAATATTTTTCAAGCAAATACATTTTGCAAAATATTTTTCAAGCAAATACATTTTGCAAAATATTTTTCAAGCAAATACATTTTTGCTTGAAAATTCCGTTCCGCAAGTGAAATAACAGGTTTATTTCTTCCTAACAATTGAAAGGAATTCCTAATACCTATACACGGGCATTGCTTTTCCTGACTTTGAAAACAAGTAAAGAATAATCAAAATGTAGCAGCATATATAGTATCTAAAGAATATATGTATTAAATATTTTCTAACTTATCCACAAATTTGCGTCGATAGTAAATATTTGAGCTTGTGTTAGACATCCAGTTCTGTTGATCTTTCGTATCAAACAAATCTGATCAGAAAATAAGTGCGGTAAGATTTTGAGCAAATATTTCTTTATATCATGAAGTGTAGTTATTTGATTTTGCTTTGGCAGAACTACAGAGTTCATGTATCGGATAAAAAACACATTATGTCTATTTCCGTACTGATAAAGAAAGAATCGGGTTTCTTGGCAGAGATTCTTCGCTGATGTAGGTTTCTAACTATCAAAGGGTAGTGTAGTAGTTTAACTATTTACATCTGATGCGTATATAGGTCAAAACACTCATTTTAACATTAGGTACTCCAACTAGTATAGTAAAGCTTAACTCTCGTATCCTCCAACTAGGATTCTATGTGAATTAATTACACATCAATGTATAAACATAAAAAAAGTTGTAACTCTCCAAAAAAATATCCCCAAATCTAGTGTTTTTAACTAGCTGGACTGTCGAAAAACTTAATTGTCGTGGTTGTACAGATTTGAAAAGTACTTATTACAGTTCGAGTTTCACTTTTCTGTCACGAAGCGTTGTCCGCCGACTCTATTTCATTGTTGCTACTCATAAAAAAGCTTAACTTGAAAAACATTTATATCACATAAATACGTTCAACGATTATTTTGCAATCTACAAATCCTTAAAATATTATTTTATTATTATAAATCAAATAATTTTATAAAAGTAGTTTTTAAAATGAAATAAAAAAGACAAGTTTCCTCTCACAAACGAAATGTTGCAAACAAAGGACTTTCAGGGAAAGTTGGTCGAAATTTTCACGTTTTAGAAGCCCATTCACGGGTCAACAGAATGGAATTTACAAAATACAATTCAATGTCTTTTATATCTATTATTTGTTTTCAACGACGGTCAATGGACAACGCTCCATTTTTGTTACTACTGTCCCTAACACAGTTCTCATAGACTATTGAAAATCTGCACAGCGGTTACTTGAAGTTTTTCATCAACCATTTTAATTGTCCTAAGTAACCATTTTAATTACTACAGTCCTTAACAAAGTTTCCATAGACATAGAAAATCCGGACAGCTGGTACTGGAAGTTTTTCGCCAACCATTTTATAACCCCTAAATAACTATTTTAGTTTCCACAGCCCGTAACACAATTCTCATAGATGTATCAAAAATCTGGACCGCCCGTACTAGAAGTTTTCCGTCAACTATTTTAGTAGACCCAAGTAACCATTTTAGTTTCCACAGCCCGTAACAGTTTGCCACAGATAACGAAAACCCGGGCAGCCACTACAAGAAAACATTTTTCATCAATTCACTTAGAAGTGGTTTAACACATTCACTTCATATACGCTGTCTGTTTCTCGATCCAATTCCTAGGCCACAGACTCATTATTAATTCAATGTTATTGCCTTCGTCTTTTAAAAGCGTGGGACCGAAACTCGAAATTTGATGATTCAGCACCTTTTCCGAGCTGTGTTTGCCCGGAATTACACTTTCCGCTCTTCTGCGCCGCTAACCTCCAAGTATATTTGACGTCATCCCTGGGTCCGCAGCTAGCTACTTTTAATTCAAGTTCTTAGTGTCTTATTTTATGTCTCAATATAGAGATTTCTCAATCCTTTGATCTCAATCTCAGCTTTTCATTGATTCGCCACTTGGCCTCTGACTGCTTTGTGTAAAACGACATGCATACTTTTATTTCTGAGTAAGCTAAATAGACTTGAGCCTTGACCGGCAAATTTGAAAGGGAAACAAAATTTAAGATTTTTTGCAGCGAAAGAAACGTCCTTTTAAATCATCGACCTTCTAATGAAATCATTACATTAGACCTTCCATTAGAATGTCGATGTAATGCTAAACATTGTATGTTTTAATTGTTATTGTATGTTAATGCTTTGTATGTTTTAAATATTAATTTAAAGCATACAAAAATTAGGATAAATTTATTACGTTAATATAAAAGCGGATTTAACACAGTAAGTACATCAGCGATTTTCAATCTTTTGCACCTTATGACATACATAAACTTAATACTAAAATTCTGCGGACACCAAAATTATATTATACCGATTTGAAAAAAAGGTATAATTTTGTTTGATTTACAATAAATATGGCTTTACCTACCCTTTTTGCTTCAAAGTGGTTTTTAAAGTCTTTTTTGAAACAATTTATTTATAATACGTTGTAATAAAAACATTGTAAAAAGTATGAACATACTTATTAAAAGTTCAGAACAACCGTTGAAATAAAATAAATATTACTCATTTTTAACCGTTTCACCATCCGTGACACACACCATTGCCGTTCTTCCGGTACACCGGTGCTAACCATTAACCATTATACATTAACCAACCATAGGATTTAAAAAATATTTTGAACAGCAAAGGACTTATGAATCTTGCTTTGTTTCTAAAATCGTAATATAACAACTCATAATCAGCTCTAGTTCAAGACTGTCACCTCAATCGTTATCCGCCAGGAAATATTCCGACAGTGATCAACCAACCAACTTCCATTGATCAACCAACGAGATTAACCACAAATCATTAGCCAACCAACGCCATTAGACAATTTCTAACCATAAGCGTTTATGACTTTTTACTTTGCTTCTAAAACCGTAATTTTACCTCCCCCAATCAACTCTATTTCAAGACTGTCCCCTCAGTCGTTAGCACAAATGAATATCCCGATAATGATCTCAACCAACGACATTAACCATAAACCATTAGCCAACCAATGAAATTATACATTAACCAACCATAGATTTTTAAAAACATTCTGAACGGCAAAGTTTTTATGACTTTTTCTCCGCACTTTGTTTCTAAAACCTCACAATCAGCTCTATTTCAAGACTGTCACCTCAGTCGTTAAACTCCAGGAAATATTCTGACAGTCTCAGCCAACGACATTTACCTTAATAACACTCCTGGTGGTTGTCTCAACGAGGTACCACTTCATTAGCAAAACTGATCAGATCCTGAAGGACGATATATCTTTGATGGGCGGGAATAACAGTACAAGTCAGTTGTGATGTGCACAATAATCTTGGTACAAACAGTACAAGTAACTTAATTTTGTCAGGTCCACATCCAAAATTTCTCCTAATTTCCCCTTTAAAGTTGTCAGACATAAGGTGCAGAACTGATTTTATAAATTTTATTCATTCACAATATGGAATATTAAATGCTTTTTTGTTCTCCTAAAAAATGTAATTTTTTGACTTATACTGTGATTATCGCCCATCAAAGCTATATCATTAGAAAAACTGACCAGACCTCTATCTCGTCAAAAAAATCGACACTATCGTGACTAGATATCTAGTCGTTAGCAAGATTGGTCATAACTAGATGGACGAGATATCGCGTTGAAACCACTTGGAGGGTTAACCATAAACCATTAGCCAACTAATGACATTAGATATTAACCAAACATCGGTTTTTTAAAACCTGAACAGCAAAGGATTTATGACCTTTTTTGCTTTTCTGAAATCGTAATATAACATCAATCAGCTCTAGTTCAAGACTGTCACCTCAGCCGTTATCCACCAGGAAATATCTCGACAGTTATCTCTACCAACGACATAACCAAACACGAGTTTTTAAAAATATTCTCCAACAGCAGAGGGTTTACGTTTTTTAATTTCAAATCATGGAACTGAGTACTTATCAAGGTGAAGTGAAACTTTCACGGCTCTCTTGGGAACTTCGACGTGCAATTGGAAAACCTCTAGTCTACCCATCTACCACCTTTCACCAGCATTTATCAAAGACAATATAACACGCTCTTCGTCCCACACATTTCACCTTGTTTATTTCTGATACGCTAAATCCCCACCCGAAGTTTATACACCGCGCATGACGTCCATATCCTGACAGGAATGCTTGAATGGTTCCAAACCATGGTTGAAAATGACAGCGTTATTGTGACACGATAAACTAAAGCTTCATCCCTCGGCAGCACTGATGAAAGTCGTGACATGTTTAGTCGTTGAAGCAGCGATTTACAATTTTACCTATCAAGGAAAGGTTTTGCAGGGTATAAAAATACCGCCGTGGAGGAGCATTTCACCAAAGGATTTTACTCTCTTTGGAATTTGAATGACAGGAACATGCGAGGGAACTTTTTCTATTCAGTCCGTGTCTATTTTCAATGGGAGAAGACTTTTTGTTGGACAGGAAACGGAAGTATTTACTTTTGGGGAGATTTGTGAATCCGTTTTGTGTAGTTGCGATTTTGAGATATGTTTGTATATCTGATTGTATGTATGAGAATATTTTTTTGGAAATGGAAGGAAAAGGAATATTTCTTTTGAAAATTTCTCTGAGGAAGATTGCTTCATGGTAATTTTTGTCGTTTTGAATGTGTAACTGCCGTTTGTATAAATAAATCCTATATTTTTTTTATTAAAAGGTAGATGAGTAAAAATCCTGACTATATATATAACCGATGTTTTTATCTTAGTGTTAAAACATTAAAAAAATATTCGAATATATGCAGTACATGTATGTGGGGAAATCCAGGAACAATTTTCTTTAATCCTTCTGGTTGTTGTCTCGACGAGGTATCTCGTTATTAGAAAAATATCGACCAGATCTTGATGGACGAGATATCTTGTAATTAGAAGTATACTGGGCAGGTCTTGATATCGTCATCATAAAAAAGTCGGCAATATCTTGATGACGAAGTATCTCGTCAATAGCATAATTTGTCAGATCATGATGATGGAGATATCTCGTCAAAACCACTTGGAGGATTAACACTGTGAGGTTCGCATGCATCTATCCGTTCTGCGACCTGTTGTCTTCTCTGCACAACTTTTTATCTTTATCTTAGACTTGATTTTTAAATGTTTTGTACTTTTATTGGGTTATATTCTGTCTTGTTTGGCGCAGCTTGTCCACTTTTGGACCTTGCGCCATAAAACCCCAACATCCAATCCCTGCACAATTTCTTGCCAGTTCTTATTTTCTCGACCAATAAAATATCTTTCCTGAGATTATTTCAACAATAGATGAGGTTAGTTAGTCCTTTTGTGAGGAAAAACAAAGCTACAGTACTCGGAAAACTTGTGTGGCTCAGAGGGTTAAATCAATCTATTCGTATTAACTATTTATTTCTCGACCACTCAGACTCATTATTAGCTTAATGCTATTGTATTCTTCTCTCAGAAGACAGACTGTGAATCTAAACCTAAATTTGCAGATTATGCATGTTTCACGCCTAGGCTTGGCGTTTCGCACATACTTGTTTTCTCTTCTTTCACAAACTTCCATACTGCTCGAAAATCTCAACTCTGAATCCTTTATCCATTCATGTTCATAATGTCTTCATATTATGTCTAAATAATTCATTTTTGCCTTAACCACAAATCCCGCTACTGCTTCGTTTCTTCTATGAATGACATGATATTTTCAAGTAGTATATTTTTGCTTTTACTTCGCAACACACATGATGGCAAAATTGCCCCATCCATTGATTGGAAGCTTATAAGAGGCCTACTGCTTAATTTGATTCAACATGGCAAAACTCACCCGGTCCGGACACAGGACAGAGTGACACATTAAGTGCTCTTTCTTGATTCTGTGATAGGTGGTACATGACCGTGTCTAGTTGGTGGAGCGATTTGTCTGCTTTATTGCGATAGCAAGCGAAATTATACCCTACTAAATAGATGTTCGGATCCTTTGAGTCGAAAGTTCTTAGAGGGACAAGCGGTGTTCAGTCGATTGAAAAGAATATTACGGAAATTTTATTGGTCTAGATTATCCAAACTGGTTAGAAGTTATGCAAGGAAGACTGGGTTGCAGAATGGATAAATGCTTGTGTGAACCCCTTTTTATTATTTTACCCCTTGGGGTTAATATGAAATACATCTCGTTCATGATATACTCAATGATAGTCGAATAAAGAGGGCAGAGGAAGAGATTCACTACAAAAATGCATCATGGTAAATAATCCAAATACGTATTGATGAAAACAAACTCTATTTTCCCTACAAACTCATTCACATCTATTTCTATTCGCACTTGAAAAGCATACACCGGCCTGATTGTATGCACTGTTGAGTAGTCCTTTGGTTTTTAATGGTACTATTGCAATGTCATCACTCTGAGAAAAAAGTCATGTTATTTTCTTGTGACAGGGATGATTGCATCATGAAATCCCATAACAGTTGCTGATGCTTTGTATCTTGATCAAAACAGGAGATAAATACGGCCGTCTTGAGATGAGTGTCACAATTTAAATTGATTTTATTTTTTAGTGAACAAACAGTTGTACTAAAAACCGTGAATATAAAATCATGAATTATGCAACAAATTCTCAACGAGGCCATGAAAAATTCGAGATATGAAAAATATTATTAGGGATCTCCAATTTTCTTTTGGCTCTCTTGAAAAATTCACTTTTTCAGGGCTGCCACGGGCTACTAAAAGGCAATTTTGCTTCTATTTTCAAACCTTGGAGACTCTCTTTTAAGTCAAATCGACTGAAAAACTCCCATTTTCGAAGTTTGGTGATTTCTGAAAATTTTGGTGAATTTTTTTGAAAATTCTCAACGAAACCGGAGAGTTGCGAGTTCGAAACTAGGTCCAGACGAAGCCCGTCTTGTACACGGGGGCTGGTGCACGTTAAATCTGGCGGCGTGGCCTCAAATGTCTCCACGTTGGCGTTCTGTGAAAGTTCGGGCAGTTCAGGTGTTGACTTTGCCATCTAACCGTGTTTCAAAATTATGTGTGACGCTGTCCTCATATCTTTCCCTTGGGGACTGATCCCGGACCGTTTGCAATAGCCCGTTGTATTGCGCTCGTGAGACGTTAATTAAGTACCTACCTACCAAAGGTCAACGAACTAATAACGGACGGAAAAATATTTTTTGGAATTTTCTTTAGGGCGAAAATTTTCCAAGGAACGCCAATTTAGAAGTTTTAACGCCAAGCCGTGGTAACCATGACAAAACACACAAATCGGGTTTTGTGGTTGCTAGATTGCCATGAAACCTTATTAAAAAATATATAGCTTTTTAATTTTAAAATTTCAATTGCTTGTTGAGATCTTCAATGTCTCTTTCATACTTAATTAGCACATTTTGCCTTTTAACCGATTCATATTGTATCTGAGCAACTAAATTTGCTACAAAAATTACGTTTAAGAGGAGACTATTTTTGCAACTATTTAAAAAATTATATTACTATTTAACAAGTGTTTTGGCTGTGGCATCCTGCTTCTTTGATCTGTCACTGAAGTTGTGAGAATGTGTGAAATACCTCATCACCTGTCACAACCCCACACAGGTGGGATTCTCCATGGATGAACTTTTTAGCATTTCTTGGCACAATTCCATTATTGTCTGATACTGAGCTAGAAGGAAATTATGTGGAGCCCACCTGGATGGAATTTCTATCACGTCGCACGCATGTAATTGTGTAAGTTGGTTGAAACCTTTTCGGGAAACTAATTCTTAGAGTTACCACAATATCTTAGCAAGCGTAGCGGAGATCATCGTGCACTATTTCCTCTATACGTGAAATATGTTTCTTGGTAAATAAAAAGCTACAAAGAGTCTGCGAGCTTTTTATCTTATCTTCGAATTCATTCTTCTCTTAAACGACCAGCTTCGTTTATATATACAGAAGATTTCAAATTCATATTAATCATGACAGGCGCAAAGAAAATATGTTTGAAATAATTTTTTTTAATCAATTTGGGTTAGTCGTTTATTAACGTCGCACTGAAGTAACACAATTGGTGACAGTCCGCGATCAATCTTGAAGGGAAAGAATCGAGGATAATACCTCGTCGTTTTGAATCACGGTTAGATGACGAAGTCAACACCTGAGCAGGCACCCCATTCTCCAAGCTTCCACACCAAGCCAAAGTGAAGGCATTTGAGGCCACGAGAGATTTGACGTGCACCAGCTTCCAACTTACATGACGGTCTTTGGCTGGACCGAGTTTCGAACTCTCAACCCTCCGGTTGCTAATGCGTTACTCTTCCAACTGGGCTACTGTGGCCCCAATTCATTAACCCTCATGGTGGTTGTCTTGGCTAGGTATCTCGTCATTTGCAAAACTGAACGGGTCTTAATGGGCGAAATATCTCGTCACTAGAAGAAAATTGACCAGATCATGACCTTATCATTATTAAAAAATCGGCGTTATCTTGATGACGGGATATTTTGCCATTAGCAAAATTGGTCAGATCTTGATGGGCGAGATATCTCGATGGGGTTAATCACTCACTTGGGTTAATCAAGAGGAATAGGAACATAGATACAAATCAGAGAACAACTTTCAGCAAATCAGAACCAATATCGAGAACTTCCAAGAAAAAATTTTCCAAACGTTTTCTGTTTGTGTGTGCTTTTATAAATAATTCATGTATTTGAAGCATTTTTGGAAACAAGGAAAACAATTGGGAATCAAATGACCCTAAGCGCATGGATGTTGGTGATTGCCCACTCTAAGAGCAATGGCGGCTTTCCCCCACCGGATGCTACCTCATAAATAGTCGTCAGTTTGCCACTTGTAGTGGGAAGGCCGAAGTGGTCAGGGGTCAGGCATTAGAAAAATTACCTGCTATAGGATAAATGAGTTCGTGTATTCTGAGAAATTTTTTAATAAAGTGAAGGAATATTTCTGTACTCAGAGAAACCACTAAATCCATAGATTCTGCATTAAGGATAGGTGTATGATGTAGATAGCTCCTGGTGTAATGTGAAATAAAGGTCTCTCCTAAACTGTAATAACCAGTTAAATACAGTTGAAAAAGGAAGAGCAAGGTCTTTAAAAACCTGTGTCAAAACATTCATTGACTAGCGACTGGTTTAACCCCGCTTTTGAATAGTCAAAACCCAATCATGGTTTTCCGTGAACTCGGACGGATGTTCCTAACAATTCAGAGAACAGGCCACACAGATGATATTTACTGTCAAAGTATATACTGGTTTTTAACATAAAACACAACTGATGAAACTTTCTTTAAAAAACCCAACAGAATCGCATGGATCATCTCGCTTTATCCCTTTCAAGTGAAGTGGTATTACCTTGAAACCACACTAAAAAAATTTCTAGGCTTTTATATAAGGGTTTTTATAACGGCTTTAGTATACGGTTTTTTTCGTTACCACGCGACGTGTAATCTATAGACTCTATAGAGCTACCGCTATCTGTCGACCAGTAGCGTCAACTTTATTCAAATATATTCAACGGTTAACCAAATAGAAATTTTAGCCAGTATTTCACCAAGCTGATTGAATAGACGTATGTGTGGAAGGGTTGCTTCATTCAAGAAGCAGAGCCAAGTGACGCAGACACAAATCACACACGAAATGGCGCCCCACAGATGCCACTGACGTCAAGGATTAGAGTTCATATGCGCTGTCAAGTGTTTATATGATTCTCTAGTTTTAAATTTCTTGACATTGGAAGTATTTTCTCATGGGCTCCGCTCAAAAGTACTTATTGAATCACACGATACTTCCGAAATTCAACAACTGTCCACCGCTTAACTACACTTCTTTAATTAATAATGAATGAATCTTCTAGGTCAAAACGATTTTCAACCGTTTGCATCTCACGGCACACATAATCTAATTACTAAAATTCTGCGTCACTCCAAAAGATATTTTTTGCTGACCTGATAAAAAATAGGAATAATTTGAAGGATTTACAAAAATAATAATAGTACTGACCCACCCTTTTCGCCTCAAAGTGTCTTTTATAATTGTTAAATACGATTCCTTCAGAGGAAAGGAATGACACAGGCCATATGGATCGCAAAAGGGAACAGTCTAGTTTATTGAAAACACAACACATATATATATATAGATAGGATAGAATTGCAGCACAACCAATAAGATTCATTAAAATGGACGGACGTCCAAGAAAGCTGTAGAACATTCACACATGCTGCCTGTAAGGAGTGACTCAGCTCTAGCAGCACAAAGAAAGATACAAAGACTTCTATGGGCGATTACATTATACAACAATAATATTTTAAAAACTATTTTAAGGGTAGTTTGCAATAGAAGTTAATACTCAAAATTGTTTACACGGGTATTGAAATTGTTTGTTGACGCGCTTGTGAAAAGTTAAACGAAACGTTGCAATGAAATAAATCACGCAATTTAAATCATTTCACCTAAGTACTAAAATTCTGCGGCACACCAAAAAATACTTTTTGCCGATCTGATAAAAAAATTGATATAAATTTTATAGGATTTACAAAAATAATAATAGTAATTACCCACCCCTCTCCCTCTAGGTGTGTATGGGTTTGGTCAGGAAAGAGGCTCGATCCCTTGGTGCACTTTATAGAGGAATACTGAGTGAATCGAAATCTTTTTCAATTCCAGAGAGTGAGCCTATGACCTTCATTACTTTAAAGCAAAATCCCCAGCTGCCGCTTTTGCTGCTAAAGCCAGAATAGACCTCATTGTAACTCAGGCCAACTTGAATCGTTTTCACCTGGCTGACTCCAACAAGTGCCTGGTTTGCATTGGGGATGAGGAAGAGACTTAGGAGCATATGTTGTTCGATTGCACAGGAGAGAATATTTTAATTCTCTTACAGAAAATTTGTGATTCATCTTCTATTCTTAATATTTTTCTAATGTTTATTTTATGTATATGGTTTCATTGGTTTATAAAAGACATCGTGAAATATCGGCGTTAATGCGCTGGTCTCATGTGTCGGACTCACGAAGTTGTAAACAGAAAACATCGGTATACTGCTGTCTCCTCTACATATAACAGATCTAAATGGCCCTCGTTTTGCGAAAAATAGCAAGAGGGCTAAACCAAACCAAATCTAGTAGTTTCAAAAACCGACTGTGGTAGCCCGGTTGGAAGAGCAATGGATTAGCAAATTGGGGGTTGCGAGTTCGAATCCAACCGAGTTCGGCCGTCGCGTACAAAGGGGGCTGGTGCATGTTAAATCTGTCGTGGCCTCAAATGTCCTCATGTTACCATGGTGCGGAAGTTTGAAGAGTGGGGTGACAGCTCAGGTGTTGACCTTGTCATCTAATCGTGGTTCAAAATTACGAGGTGTTGGCCTTGGATCTTTCCTCCCCGGACCATCGCCAATAGTCCGTTGTGTTGATCCAGTGCGACGTTAATTAAAATACCTACCTACCTTCCTTGAAAAACTCTACCTACTATAACTGTGCATAAACTAATAAAAAACACCAAGTTTCATTTAAAAGATGCTTCTCCTGAACTTGCATTTATTAATCATCTACTTTGACATTATAAGTTTTAATTTCTCACGAAGTTGTAAATAGAAAGCGTCGGTATACAGCTGTCTCCTCTACATATAACAGATCTAAATGGCCCTCGTGTTGCAAAACATGCCAAGAGAGATAAACCAAACCAAATCTAGTACGATTTTAAAAACTCTACCTAACTATAATTGTGTATATAACTAATAAACACATCGATTTTCATTTAAAAGATGGGTTTCCTGAACTTGCATTTATAATACTATGTAAGTATTATAAACGCAGCAATTACCAAATTACCAAGCTATAATTAACACTATAAATTTTGATTTCTCACTTCAAAAGTATGTAAAGTGTATCAAACGTTTCAACATAAAATGTTTATATAGCTGTTTCTTCTACACATAATATGTGCGATATCTATCCCCATCAACTTATTAAAATTGGATATAAACTAATAAACGTGTATATAGCTATTTTATAAAAGTGACTCATTTAATTGTCTGTTTAAGTGATTATAAATTAAGCAAACTAATTAAAGACGTTCTTGAAATAAAATACTTTTTTCGCTATTAAAAGGCTCTAACTATATTCAGTATAAGAACGATTTTTACACATGCTCTTCATTTTCATCTTCTGGAGGTATCATAATTTACCGGAAAGTTCTTCATAAATTTTAATGACATTCTCTTAAAAGGCAAAGATTGTCATAATGGGTTTTAAAAAGTAGACAAAAAAGTTTATTGACAAAGTACTCTTCTGAGGAGTTGACGTCTAGATTTTTCTTTCTAGACTCCCTTTTGAGTGTGTGTGTGAGTAAATATTCTTGAATTAAAAATTCTTAATGGATCTTAATAATCTATTATCTTCTTCTAAGGCAAGCATGTAGATAATGAATTCCAACTGTTTTAAGAATTTAATGATACATAATTGTCAGTTTGTAATTTTTCAGTCTTATAAAAGTGTATGATTAAAATATAATGAAACATTTGTTTGACATTAAACATATATGGTTTTATGTGAAATATTGTATCAGTTATTAATGAATTATCTTATAATATTCAATGTAAGTTATGGTATATTATCGATTGCAATTTTTATATTGGTGTAAGTGAACAATTTATTTTAATTAAAGTTTGTTTGTATGTACTAAGGAATAATTTCTTACCTACTGTAAGACGTAACCTTACTGTAACTGTTACTGTAATACTATACGTCTTACCTCACAAATCCCATAAAACGTACTTTGTAAGGTAAAAATAGTAGATACTTGTTCCCTACAAATACATTTCATAGCAAAAATTTAAAAATATATATGCCATTATAGTTTCGAAAAGTAAAACAAAACCATCAGTTTCCTCAATCCATAAAGCAAAAGAAGCATTCGTTTGGTTTTGTCTCTCAACGTTTTGGTTTGTCGCTCAACGTTCATCTTTTGCTACTTGAGGACTAATTAGATAGGAACGTATGAGTTAAAGTGTATTCCGAACCATTCCTACATCCATAGCGAGACTTATAAGCATTTAATCCGTTGTATGAATTTAGATTTTCGAATTTAAACCGTAACTTAAAAACACATAAACTGAAAAGCGAAATAGAATTATTCAACACTACTTTTTATTCCAACTCTTAGTTGTAAAAATTATTACATTAATGTTATTGATTCAATGTAATTGATGTGGCAATTATTTCTAAAGGATCCAGCACACTAAATACTTTAGTACTCAAGAAATACAAATTTTATAAACATCATATACTGTTTGCAAGGACTAAAAGGGACTGCTCAACACGGCAGGTAGAAAGAGATCATCTCTCACAAACAAACTTGCACGCCGCGGTGTCGGACGTTTACCTACTTATTAACCTACTTGTTTATATCAAATGAGTATGGCGCTCCCTCTGGCGAGAATATCAGACACTGCAGCTCACAGTGGAGAGAATCCGTTGGTTACATTGCAGTAATTCCCGTTGTGATGGGGTGTCTTTCTAACTTTTTGTAAAGGGAAATAGACTAAAAGAGTGATTCGTCGCCGTTATTTAAAATTAGAAATTTACCCACCCTAAGCCTTCAAGAAAATTGTCGCCATCAAAATAATTACATTAATTTTGTAATTTTGTATTTATGTAATTTTTTTAACATTTTAACATTACGAAATATTAGAAATTTATCCATGCTAAAAATAATCAAAATAATTACATTAACAATAAGCGAAAAGAGAGATACCAACCATTAGCTGTTGAGTTTGAAAGAAATGATGGATTCATAATGTCGTATTTCGGTCCAGGTACAGAATTGTAGTATTTTAACGTTCATGAAGTAATGTCTTGTGATAAATTGGTATGGTTAGTTTTTCTTTTCTGTTAAAAAGCCCCTTGCATTTGTTTTATACATGTTCACTGCCCCGTGTACCGTTTGTCTTGTGATAACTTGGTAAGGTTAGGTTTTATCTTCTGTTAAAAACCCTTAAATTTGCTTTTCATACGTTAACGGTGCTATGTTATTTGCAAAACTGTGCAAATAACATATTTTATAGATTTAATATTCATCTGCTAATAAATTTCCAGATTGCAAAAATCGAAAAAATATTTTACTTATCAAACATCATAGCATGTACCGTTTTCGTTACACGTGGCCTGAAAATGATACCAAAAACGACCTTTCAAGGAACGTGTAATTTTCTAATAAGTTTTGTGTTTCGTCAATTTTTCTGAGAACGTTGCTGTGGAAACCTGATGTGATGCTTGTTTGCTAACTATTTCGCTCTTATGTTATTTTAATTCAACATCCCACCACGATATTAGATTAAGCCGGGAAGTATTCACTAGATGGCGCAAGGTATGCGGAATGAGGAGAAATGCGAAACGCACGTTCAACTGATCCACTGGGACTCATTCAGGAGACATGTTCTTTTGATAAAAAAGTGAGTTTTCAATGGATATTTAATCCGCAAATACGTTTGTTTTTCGCGCAATTGAAGCGACAAGAGATTTTACTTTACAGCGATTACTTTAATGAAATAAAAATGCGTACTTGTGTGCATATGAGACTTCTTTAGCCTTGTACCCTTTTTTAAAATCAAGAATCAAAATGAAATAAAGTTGTTGCTTTCTGTTAGAAAGTATAAAAGTTTACTTTTGACTCTGCTTATAATTTGTAGCTGTTTGCAGTAGCGTAGCCAGGAGGCCGATAGTTGGAAATGTTTCTTTCATGCCGAAAATCATCTAGTCGAATTAAAATTTTAAGTTTCTTTTAAAGTCTTAACATCTTATATTTCGTCTCCAAATAAATTTTAAAACAATTGCGCAAACATAAAATATGGTTCCTTAACGCAAAAAATTTAGGTCAGATACATTTTGATCAGACTTTGTATCAGATAACTAAATAAAATATGAAGCAGCTACAGGTATTTTATTTAAGAATCTATCAACTTTACTAGATGATTGAAAATCATCTCTGCCTTACCTCCCTTGCAGCCTGGAGTCTCCTGTTTTCCTGTTTCCAGGAGAGAGCTGTGAAGGTCTCGAAGAAGTTCCCATCGGTTTCTTGTAACCTGGAAATATAAGAAAAATATCATGAAGTGTTTTTCAGACAAAAAAGTCTGTCCTCAGTCTTTTTTTCAAAATCATTCATTCTAAAAAAGATTTTCATAATGCATCACATTGAGTGTAAGATTTTATGTAATCAAATAAAATAAATAATTGCTTCATCTGTCTTTGATGCATTCAATTTAGGGGAACTCCATGGTCAAGCGGGTTACTCACTGAGCATTGCTATTGAGAGGAGATTCAAAAAGTGTGACCAACGTGCCGACTAGTAGTCACTTGACTTTGGTAAATTGACTTGGCTGGCCACATCTTATCTTATTAGGCACGTTATCGGCTCCTTTGGCAACGTAACATCTTGTGACAGTTTAGATGTATGAATGCTCCTTTCTATAATGGCGAAAAATGGTGAAATCGTCAAATTCTACTATGTCGAGTGGACCAATCAAATGATGAATCAATAGATGGGCGTTTCTACCTTCCCGTGAAACAATTAAATGAAGAATGTCCATTTCCACCCGCAGACTAAAGTAGTCTATAGGTCACGGTACTAGTATTTTCCATGATCCTGAGCACATAAAAAGATTAACATTGCTCTCTCTACTTTTATATTTTCTCTGTGGTTATTCAGAGAGTAGATGGCGCAGGTTTGATTCCTGTAACTAACCTGGGTGCATTTCTCTCTTCTCTGTCAGTAAAACTTTCCTTGTTTGTTTATGTCCATTACTTAACGTTGTGTTTGGTGCAACTTGGCCAAATGTGGCCTTTATGTTATAAAACTAAACCAACATTCATTGTATTCGTTTCTATTTCAGCGAATTATCATCTAAATAAATCGTAAAATCTTCACTCAAGACAACTGAATTCACTTTTGAATAAAGATTCGTATATACAAATAGCTGAAGTTTCGAAACATAATTTAAATACGTTTATTCAGTAGCCCAACTTTTATCAAGGGATTCGATCTTAGATAGAAAACGCAATGAGAGTCTCGGCTTTTCTTATTCTAGTATTTGCTGAAAGTAAATAAATGAGTAGAAATAAATTTGCATGACTTTGAATGAAAAGTGTGATACCTTGAATTAAAGAAATTAACTACTTCATTGAAAATAAACGTTTTGGGATGAATGGAATTAAGTCATTGATTAAATTAATGGTCATTAATGCATTCAATCCGAAGTTTTGACAGTGAAAAATTCCTTATGGAATTAGAAAACTCACTGTACATTTCGGATGTAAATTCATTGCAGTAGGAATTAAATTTCATATTATTACTTCAAGGAATATATTTCTCACAACTGATCAAAATTCTGCATTTGTTCGATATTAAAGCGCCACAGAACCGTAAAATTGAGCCGAAATTAAAATAAATTATCAAAAATTGAGAAAAAATTATTTTAACCCTGTGAGCGTCAGGAGATTTCTCAGTTTTGTAGTAGGGAAGACTTGTACCTTTGGTATCCCTTGATACTCTCCTGGTAGCATACGTCATAACTACTTCTTGAAGTCAGTTGTAGAGCTGTTATGCCAAAATGTTATTCAAAAGAGTTAGTGGTGCCGTTATAATTTTGACCTACAAAATCCTACGCTTTTCTAGGTAGAGTTATTAATTTTTTTATAATTTTGAATATGATTTTCATGAAATTTTATTTCACTACCAGATAAAGATTTTTAAAGAGTGTGTATTCCTGCATATTTACTCTTATGTTTCACATAAATAATCCGTCGAATTAACTGACAATTTCAAATGTGATACCTCTTGTACCTATGAAAAAAGTCCATCATGTGTACTTGAATACTGTTCAAAGTTACATTATAGAAAAAGGCTAGCATTTTTGCAAATAGTTCTTCAATGAAATCAAAATTTTTTTATCCAGTGACTAATTTGTGTTCTGAGAGCAAATTCTAAGGAGTAAAACCATAAAAAGTGACCTTATTGATGCAGCAACTGTCGAAGTTGTAACTGCTTCCAGTAGTAATAAAATATCTATCTACGAAGAATGTAAAGTTTGCAATGTAAAAAGTTTATGCACTTCATGAGCATATGTATAACACACTTGAATTTAAAGTTAAGTTCTGAAAGCGTTTTGTACAATCCAAAAATATGCTTATTACTGTGAGGAAATATATAATATAGTATGAAGGAAGATACAATTTTAAAGCTTCCAAGACCGTACCATCGGACCATCAATGAGACTAATAGAACAGTTAACTTTTGAAATTAATTTTTGCAACAGCAAATGCAATGTCAAAAGATAAATCTAAAAGCACCATTTTGTTTAATTATTATATAATAACTCGATTATTGTCTTTTTATCTTTATTTAAATAAAATTATAAGTTATTTCAGATAAAAATATTTACCTACTTCTTTCCTGATGATGTTTTTTTATTATTTAAAAAAAATGTAAATGGTTGTGCATTCAAAGGTACAAAAGGGTCTGTTCAAATGTACTTGGCCATTTGGCACTTTCGACCAAATATTTTGAGATTGTATTTTTGTCAATACAATTTTTATGCTTAAATAAAATTAAATTTTGAATGTGCCTGTTTATAAATAGGAAGTTGTTCTTTGATGTAAGAATCACTGCAGAGGAGATAAAAATGAGAAATTGGTTGAAATTAATAGAAAAAATAGGTTATGTGTTCAAAGGTACAACAGTCACTCCAATTTATTTTACCCCACAACACATTCAATACATAAGTAACCACATTTATCGCTGAAAAGATTTTCTAACTAAAACACTTTTTAAACTAAACTTAAAAAAATCCTTGGAAACTATTTACTGGTCAAGCAGGTCAAGACTGATTAGAAGTGATGAGGGGAAAATTGCAGATTACAAAACAGATATATTCTTATTAAATTAAATTATAATACAATTTATTCAAATACTGTTTTTACTTTAAGGAATAGGCGAGTTTAAGTTTTTGTAACGGTAACAGTTGTTTAAAAAGACCGTCTAAACTACTATCAAAAAATGACAAACCAAATCAAAACAGAACCACCTTAATGTATTCACAATAAAATGTATCTTTCAAATTGCCCTTTTAATAAAATAAATGACATTTCAAACTTCTAACATTGCTCTACCATTATCATTTCATCATATTCAAGTACATTGTTTATATAGAGGAGCCATTTAGATTTATGTTTACGTAACGGATACCATGGATTAAAGCTTTTCGATTAAGACTGTCCTAAACTAATACAAAGAAATGACTATCGAAAGGCAAATCAAACTAAGCCGTCAACTAACCGATGTATTTTCCACACAACCATCCTAATGCATTAACAATAAAATATTTTATTAAACGGGTAATCTATCGAATTGCCCTTTTAATAAAAGAAATGAGATTTCAAAGCATCCCATGTTCTTCTATAGTCATTTCATCTAATTAAAGTAAAGGGTTTTATATAAAACACTTACTAAGATTCATGTTTAGGGAACTGGAGCCTTGGACTAAAATAATTTGAAAAAAGCTGTCCTAAACTAATATTCTAAAATGACTTTAGAATGATGCACCAAACCTCCATCCTAACGGATTCATTTTTCGTAAACCACCCTAACGTATTCACAATCAAATGCAGCTTTCGAGTTGTCCTTTTAATAAAAGGGATGCGATTTCAAATGATTCCCATGATGGTCGTTCATGGTCATTTCGTCATATTCCCATATTCCAACGCAAAGTTAAATATTAAGTAGTCACTGAGATTTATGTTGGATTAAGGACTAGAAAAGTCAGAAAGTAGCCGTCCTGAACTAATTCAGCAAAAACGTCCATAGAATGACAAACAAAACCTTGAACACAACTGATAAGTCTTCTGCAAAGTACCCTAATATATTCACAATCAAATGTATCTTTCGAATTGTCCTTTTAATAAAAGAGGTGAAATTTCAAAGCACCCCATGATGGTCTTTCATAGTCACTTCACTGCATTAAAATGCAGGTTTTTATATAAAGGTAGGAAGGTATTTCATTAACGTCGCACTAGAGCAACACGGCGGGTTATTTTTTATAAAAAGGAGCCATTGAGATTGATGCTTAGGTAACGGAGCCATGGACTAAAATAAAAGAAATCTGTCGTCAACTAATGTAAAAAAATGACGTTAGAATGACAAACCAAACCTCAAACCTAACCGACACACTTTCTGTACAACCACCCTAGCGCATTTACAATCAAATTCCAATGGAGCTTTCAAAGTGCCCTTTCAATAAAAGAAATGAGATTTTAAAGCTCATCACATGGTGCACTTCCGAAGTCATTTCATAATATTCAAATGCAGGTTTTTTTACATAAAGGAGGATAACGGAGCCGTAGGCTAAAAAAGAAAACTGTCATAAACTAATATAAAAATGGAGTTAGAATAACAAATCAAACCTCAAACCTAATCGACGCACTTTCCGTTCAACCATCCTAACGCATTCAAAATCAAATGCAGCTTTCGAATTGTCCTTTTAATAAAAGATGATATTTCAAACATACCATGTTGCACTTCCATAATCATTTGGTTATATTGAAATGCAGGTTTTTAATATAAAGGAGATTACTCAGATTTATGTTTAGATAACGGAGCCTTGAGCTAAAAATGCTGTCCTAAACTAATATCAAAATATTACGTTAGAATTACAATCCAAACCTCAAATTTAAACCGACATACTTTCCATAAACCACCCTAACGTATTCACGATCAAATATATCTCTCCAATTGAATCGTTTATTTCAGAAACCCGTCAACAGACATTTTTGAAAAAGTACACTTAGCAGGTTTCTGAAATAAACGATTCAATTGTACTTTTAATAAAAGAAATACGATTTCAAACACTCTCCAAGTTGCACTTCCAGTCATTTAATCATATTAAAATGCAATTTCTTTATATAAAGGGACAACTGAGATTTATATTTAGGTAATGGAGCCGTTGACTAAAAAATAAAACTGTTCTAAACTAATATCAAAAATTACAAACCAAACCTCAAACCTAACCGACACACTTTCCGTAGAACAACCCTAAAGTATTCACAATCAAACGCAGCTTCTGAATTGCCCTTTTAATAAAAGAAATCAGATTTCAAAGCAAATCCCATTTTTACTTCCATAATCATTTCATCATATTGAAATGTATATTCTATATAAAGGAGAAATGATTCTATATAAAGGAGTCTATAAAGGAGTAATGATTCTATATAAAGGAGTATATAAAGGAGTAATGATTCTATATAAAGGAGTATATAAAGGAGTAATGATTCTATATAAAGGAGTATATAAAGGAGTAATGATTCTATATAAAGGAGTAATGATTCTATATAAAGGAGTAATGATTCTATATAAAGGAGTAATGATTATATATAAAGGAGTAATGATTCTATATAAAGGAGTATATAAAGGAATAATGATTCTATATAAAGGAGTAATGATTCTATATAAAGGAGTAATGATTCTATATAAAGGAGTATATAAAGGAGTAATGATTCTATATAAAGGAGTAATGATTCTATATAAAGGAGTATATAAAGGAGTAATGATTCTATATAAAGGAGTATATAAAGGAGTAATGATTGTATATAAAGGAGTAATGATTCTATATAAAGGAGTAATGATTGTATATAAAGGAGTAATGATTCTATATAAAGGAGTAATGATTCTATATAAAGGAGTAATGATTCTATATAAAGGAATATATAAAGGAGTAATGATTCTATATAAAGGAATATATAAAGGAGTAATGATTCTATATAAAGGAGTCACTAAGATTTAACGGATTAGGTAGCGAAGCCGGGGACTAAAAAAAGAAAGCTGCCCTGAACTAATATAAAAAAAGACGTTAGAATGACAAACCAAACCTCAAACCTAACCGACACACTTTCCGTACAACCACCCTAACGCATTTACAAATTTACAATCAAATGCAGCTTCCGAATTCTCCTTTTAATAAAAGAAATGAGATTTCTAGAGGCGTTTTGCTCTTCCAGTCCTTTCATCATATCCTTCCCCAAAATCGCATCCTTAAACACTTTCCATCAATCTCAATTTCCTCTACGGTCTCCGAGAACGATACTTTTATTGCCCCAAACCAAATGAGAACATATGAAGGGACAATTTGTTCTTAAATCAAAATCCCCCGAATGAATTCGATCTCGCTTTGAAATCTGCACGCGTCAACCTTCCAATCCTAGAGACAGAATTTCAAATAAACGCTCCACACGGGACAAAAATAACGCGGTATCCTAGCAACGAGGGACACTCCAAGTCTTTCAAATCCCATTCCTTTCAGGAGCGTTTTTAGGACTTTCCATCCCCCTTTTCTTTCCGGTATCTTATTGCACGTTCCTTTTTTCGGGATCCAGAAACATGGACATTCTGAATTCTGAGATGAGGGCACTTTTCGTGAGGGACATTGTGTGTTCTCCCCTTTTTTCGCGTTTTTGCTTTCGCTTTTCGCGAACGAAGGTATCATTTCTCAGTCGTACTTATACCCTTGTATTCAAAATGCACGGAACAAAAAATGGGAAGGAAAATCTTCGATGTTGATAGCTGGATTCTCTGAAGTGAAGTTGTTCCTTAGTATTGAATACGCCAGTGCATCCGAGATTCGAATCTGAAGATAGTTGGATTTGTAGGTAGGCAGTTAAATTTACGTCGCCCTGGATCAAAACAAAGGGCTATTGGTAACGGTACGGGATCAATCCCAAAGAGAAAAACCTGCGACACCTCGTAGTTTTGATCCATGGTCAGATGACGAGGTCAACACCTGAGCTGGTACCCCACTTTCCAAACTTCTACACCACGCCAAAGTGAGGACATTTCAGACCACGACAGATTTAACATGCACCAACCCCAACGTACACGTTGGTCTTTGGTTGGATCGAGTTTCATACTCGCAACTACGGTGGCCTCTGTTTTGGGAACTTTTATCTAACTCGCGGAAACTTCAAATCAGTATAACTCGCGCTGCGAAGCGCTACGACGTCTGAATTGGTTTCAAATGAAAGCTAAGGTCGAGATGTGTCGATTTTAGATATTGGAAGTGAAATCGGTGTTGGTTGTGAAACTTTGGATCGTAGTTGAAGTTTATTAAACATTTTGCAATATCCACATATACTCGTCAAAAAGCCAAGCATAAATACATTGAACAAGTCTACGCTGAAGGACAGCACGTCAGCTTTTAATAAACACTGAATTGACTTCTGAATTTGTCCTTTCTTTTACTACAACCAAATAAATACTATGCGTTAACGAGACATTCACGTAAAACCTTGCTGCCGTATTCCGGCGCGGCCTACCAGATTTTTTTAGTTGTGATTTAGGTGACGTGCGATATTCTAAGCAATTTTAACATTTTCCGTTGATACCAGATTACGGTTTCACATGTACTTAATATATTTCAGTTCGTGAGACAAATAGGTCGCAAGTGAAAGTTTTTCACTTTCTTAATTTTAACGCTTTATGTAGTGAAAAAAAAGGTCGAATGGTGTTGATATGAACAAATAATATTTATTTAATAACTGAAAATTGATGATTAGTTTGGAACTGCACTTTTTCAAATCATATTAATATTTTTAGTCATTAAACTTTGCAATCTGTTCACTTCTAACGGCTCGAGCAATTCTTTAACCTCATTATTCTCTAAAATATTTTTGAATAATCCAAAAACGGCAATATTTATTTTGGACTTTATTAAATACATCGAAATTCGAAACCGATAGTGCACCCACAGCCAACTTAAAGCATCGAAGATTTCGAGTAGTTATTTTTCCTGAAGTTTTAAATATTGGCAGGGAAAAGTTCCACAAGAGAGTGATGAAACTTGTGTTTAATAAACTATTACTCAAACAGAGATGGCAACTCTCTCTCTTGGCATAGTAAACTCGAAATTAAAACGGCTAACTTTTACCGAAAGCATTTAATGGCCTTCGGGAAGTTTTAATTTACGTTTTCCTACGGTCGTTAAAAGTACTATTTAATTTCTACGCGCCGCGACTCTGGAGTTTACGAAGGTTAAGTGTAATCGTCTGACGACGTAAACTTGTCGATTTGGTATCAAATTTCTCCTTTTTTTCCTCGATGCATAGCAACAACTACTGAAGGGTAAAATAAACTGAACTATCTACGGGGTAAACATGTTACCGGGATAGTATTGTTTTGGAATGCTTGATAGTATGAGGTACCAAATAAGGTTTATTATGTTGAACAAATATTTTTAGCTGTAAAATTTTTGAAAATTATTCTGTATTTGAGTCTATAGAACTCTTGGATAATCTCATAAGAACTATTAGAATATGCAAAGCTTGATATCACGACTCCATGAATTTTACGAAGGTTAAGTTTAATCATCTGAAGACGTAAACTTTTCGATTTGGTATTAAATTAACTTCTTTTAACTCATGTATAGCAACAACTGCTAAAGGGTAAAATAAACAGAGCTATCTACAGGTAACCATGTTACCGGTAGAGTATTATTTTGGAATGCTTGATTGTATGAGGGGACCAAATAAGGTTTCTTATGTAGGATAAATATTTTTAGCTCTAAAAGTTTCGAAAATTACTATATTTTTAGTCTACAAATATGGATATGAGATTGTGTATTCGTTTGACGATGTAAACTTTTCGATTTCGTATCAAAGTCCTTTTTTCCCTCGAAGCATAGCAACAACTACTAAAGAGTAAAATGAACTAAACTATCTACGGGAACGTACGAGGTTACAGGGTGCAAAAAGAAAGAATTTGAGGGAATTGAATCACAGAGGAAAAAAAAGGAAGAATTTGATACCGAATCTAAAAGTTTACGTCGTCAGACGATTACACTTGATCTTCGTAAACACTATGGAATTTGCGAAGATTAAGTGTAATCGTCTGACGACGTAAATTTTTCGATTTGGGATCAAATTGCTTCCTTTTTTTTATCGATGTATAGCAGTAACTACTAAAGGATAAAATAAACTGAACTATCTATGGGGTAAGCATGTTACCGGGAGAGTATTATTGTGTAATGCTTTTTAGTGTGAGGGACCAAATAAGGTTTCTTATGTTGAACAAATATTTTTAGCTCTAAAGTTTTTGAAAACTATCACCTATTTGGTGCCCCAAGAGCTCTTGGACTATCTCAAGAACGTTGAGATGTATCAAGCTTGGTAGCATGACTGGAGTTTACGCAAGTGGTGTAATCATCTAACGACATAAACTTTTCGATTTGGTATCAAACTCCTTCTTTGCTCGATGCATAACAATAACTACTAAAGCGTAAAATAAACTGAACTATTGACGAGGTAAGTATGTTACCAGGAGGGAATAATTTTAGAATGCTTGACGATGCGAGAGACCGAATAGGGTTTCAATGTTGAACAAATATTTTTGCTTTGAAAATTTTGAAAACTATTTGGTGCCCACAGACGAGTTTTTGAAAACTATCCTCTCTTTGATGTTCGTAGAGCTCTTGGACAACGTCAAGAAGTATGAGAAGATATGACAAGCCGAATATAAGCTGTTAGTGAAAATCACAATCCTTATTAACCATAATCTTTTCTAACATTCGAAACGAAATTCACGGTTTTCAATTAAAACTTTGAATTATTTAATGAAATAAATTTGACTTTGATGTACTTGCAATATGCTGTTATAAGTATTTATTCACCCCAACTATTAGGTTTAAAATTCACATGTAGTTTCATAATGTGTAAAATGATACTCAAAGTACGTTCAGTATCCTCTAGGTACTAAGGATTCCATTCTAGTACCGTTTTATTTAAATTTATTTCAGCTTTGACATTAAACTTTCCCTTTATCATAACAATTCAACATTGGAATTAAAATTATTTATTATTGATCCTGGAGGGTTAATTAATTGGTTTTCGCTCTGCGGCCACTTTTTACTACACGAGGATTAAATACATCTAGACATTCGGCTTTAAAAATGAAAAAATAGTGTGTAGGAACTTTTATTGTATCATAACATATATACCAGGGGGCCATAAAATAACTTTCCACTCTTTGGAGGAATGTGTACCTAAACCGAATTCCACGAGAAAAAATTTGAGTATCAAAATTCGTCGATAGGGTTGGAGTCGAAAACAGTCGAACATCTGCATTAAACGCAGATAAAATGAATTATGCAACGTTTTGATTGCGTACGTGACAGTAGCGTCACTAATTTCACCTAAAGAGGTAAAGGGAAATTTCAGGCAATTAGTCCAATTACCGACGAGTTGTGCTCAATATGCACCTTACCTTGCCGCAGCGTGCTTTACTTGTTAAGTTGTTTCACCTTACACAGCACAATGCCCGAGTTGCTCTTCGGGAATTTAGGAGGCTTCATAACCTGCGTACAGTTCCTATGTCAGATGTTGCATTGGAAGCTGTGATTAAGACGTGTGAAGAAACAGGATCACTAGCAGTTAGGGCTGACAGAGGACAGAGAGCTAGTGCAAGGAAAAACAATAAGGGAAGTTGCAACTGTGGTGTTCGAAGACACAGGACCCGTACTTGTACTTTTTCTACTGTTCAAAAAGTTTGGGAAACATGTCGACTCGTAGTCTTGTGACTAAGGAAAATTTGATTTGGTTGGCCAACTTGTCATTTTATTGCATAGTTTGGCGATATAACACCTTGTGTAAAGTAGATGTACGAAAATGCATTTCTATAGGGTGGTGACAAGATGGCGAAATCACCAAAGTATACTACTATGTTGAGCGGACCAATCAGATGATAAATATTCGTTTCTCCCGGCAGACGAAAATAATCTAAGGATCACGTCACTACTAGTTTTGGTCACATGATCCTGGACGCATAAATTACTGTTTAAAAAATTTACTCACTCTACTTCTATATCTCCTCTGTGGTTGCTAGTGCAATGACGAAATCCACATAGCCACAGGGACATCTCTATAGTGAGAAGACTAAAAATAGACACCAAAGCGATCCATAATGTCAAATGGTCCCTCCCAACAAACGTTTCGAAAATATTGGAATAAATATGCAATGCTAGAGTGTGTCTCTACCAATAAATAATATTTTGAAAGTTCGTCACTTAGCGCTTAGGTATGGTAAATACCAGATCGATTACAAAGTTAATACACCTACATCAGTATTCACAACATTCCTGACTGCGCATTAATTCAAACAACGAGCCCACGCGAAAATTATGAGTCACATCGCAGTTTACACATTCGGACTTTTTCAATGCCCTTCTCCGATTTGCATACATTAGCATGCCGGTACATATCTCCCCAAGTCATTATAAAGGAAAGTTCGATGCTCCATTCAGAGGGACATGATTGAATAGGGAACAGGAAAAACAGGTTCCATTCCTGGATGCAGGATTTATCTCCGTCGTCCCAGATGAGGGATATGCGGATGTGAGGTGGAATGCATTATTGAGGGGGAAGTGTGTTTGTCGAAGAGATACGGTCGTTTGCGTCTTGGAGGGAAACAACCACCATTGGATACTCGTCCATATTTGGGGTATTAGAAGAGGGTTAGGGAACCCGAAGGTGTTAGAGGTAAGGGTAAGAAGTGGTTTAAAAATTAATTACGTATGGAGAGCTAAATTCGTAATATAGTTTGTTGTTTAAGGGAATGACATTGATTGTATTAATTTATTTTATCGATTTAACCCTGAGGGTTCACATGCATAATTCCTCCTTGCAATTTGTATTCTTCCATACTTTTATGAAGTTTTGATCTTGATCAATTGAATCTTTCAAAGGAAAGGAGATATAGAATAATCCCAAAATTAATGCTAGAGTGTGTCTCTGGGAGCAAAACGACTTTATTCTAAGGAAAGGACGAGATGAATAAGTCCAAAGATTTTATTCTAAGGAAAAGAGAAATTGTATAATTCCTAAGGATTCTATTCTAAGGATAGGAGAAATTGAATAATTCCAAAAGATTTTATTCTAAGGAAGGTAGGTTGATTAACATCGCACTGGGAGCAACACGACTTTATTCTAAGGAAAGGACGAGATGAATAAGTCCAAAGATTTTATTCTAAGGAAAAGAGAAATTGTATAATTCCTAAGGATTCTATTCTAAGGATAGGAGAAGAATAATTCCAAAAGATTTTATTCTAAGGTAGGCAGGTTTATTAGCATCGCACTGGGAGCAACACGATTTTATTCTAAGGAAAGGACGAGATGAATAAGTCCAAAGATTTTATTCTAAGGAAAAGAGAAATTGTATAATTTCTAAGGATTCTATTCTAAGGATAGGAGAAATTGAATAATTCCAAAAGATTTTATTCTAAGGAAGGTAGGTTGATTAACATCGCACTGGGAGCAACACGACTTTATTCTAAGGAAAGGACGAGATGAATAAGCCCAAAGATTGTATTCTAAGGAAAAGAGAAATTGTATAATTCCTAAGGATTTAATTCTAAGGATAGGAGAAATTGAATAATTCCAAAAGATTTGATTCTAAGGTAGGTAGGTTGATTAACATTGCACTGGGAGCAACACGACTTTATTCTAAGGAAAGGACGAGATGAATAAGTCCAAAGATTTTATTCTAAGGAAAAGAGAAATTGTATAATTCCTAAGGATTCTATTCTAAGGATAGAAGAAATTGAATAATTTCAAAGGATTTTATTCTAAAGAAAGTATCAATAATCTTTCCAAAGGATTCACTTCCTAGAAAAGAAGCAACATAGTCTTGAATTGACACATAATCTTTAAAAATAAATTTACACAGCTAATTCTGTCTGCAATTTTGAGGACAACGCAATTACATCCTTCTCTCTGTGTCGAGCCATGGTAGACCAGTTGGAAGAGCAATGGATTAGCAGCTGAAGGGTAGCGAGTCCGAAACTGCGTCCAAAGACAGTCGTGGCCTCTAATGTCCTCACGTTGGTGTGGTGTGGAAGTTTGGATAGTGGGTGCCAGCTCAGGTGTTGACCTCGTCATCTGACATTAGTTCAAAATAACGAAGTGTTGTCCACGGATCCTTCAATTCAAAATTGATCGTCGCCAATAGCCAGTTGTATAACTCCAGTGCGACATTAATTAACTGTCTACCTACCTACCTCTCTGCCCTTCCCTTATAGCTTTCCTTGGTAAAATTTACCATAGCACATTACTAAAAATTTCATCTTCTCCTTACCTTGCCTATCATACTTGCATTCGCGCGTTATGACGTTTGTTATAAACGTATTTACTCTATCGGTGTACATTTTCCTTCGGAATTGAACCCGGACCGTCACCGGTATTGCTCCAGTGCGACGTTAATTTAACTATCGGTGTACATATTTAAAAGTCTATATGAATATTAAAATTATTTAAAAACTGCTGTGAACAATCATGAACAAAAAGAATAGACTAATTTTCAAACAAACTCGAATTATACCAAAACGTCGAGTCCAGTTACGTGACGAATAATCATGAGTGGAAAGAACCCAACCACGTGAAGTAGGCAAAGCTCAAAAATTGTTTCAACGATGCTCAGAAACTGCTGAGGAAGCAGTCTGAAGCAGTTAAAACCCTCGGGAGAAGTTGGGTATCGAGGCTAGTGTATGAATATAAAAACAATAAATCTAACATTTACAATTAGGAATTTGACTGACACTAAAAGGCACACATTTAGAACCGACGCAGCTGTTAACGACTCATGAAATCTACAGCGGCCATTTTCTAGTTATTATTTCAGAAAACTATTGAAAACTGAACAAAAATTGCTCTTTTAAAAGTCATTTCTTCGAAATATTTTATAGGACTGATCGAATTCCGAAATAACAACAACGAAAAATAATGCAACACGGTACCGAAAAAAACGACCGACAAGAACATTTTATATTTTTTTCTATGGTACTTTTCTATAACTTGGAAACGAACTGTCATTCTGTTCCGGAAAGATTTCGCAACTTCCGGAAAATTTCATCCTGTGACATTTGACACGTTTCATTTTAGCCTCGGTTTTAGAGGGCGAAAATCGACATTTAGGGTTGACGTTCTTCGAAGCACTCCGCGATAACGTCGAACAGTTGACTTCGCATTCGCTGAAATGTAAGGAAGATACTAAGTTGGCACCTCAGTTCGCATCTCAACGGGAAGTGGATTTGGAGAACTGGAAGTTAAGACCGCACGCTCAATTTTGTGTTCAAAGCGGCTTTATTCGGAAGTAGTGAACAGACACGTAAGGAGAGTGTTTAAAAATTACGTTCTCTTGGCTTTATTGTTCCTAGAATACGAACATAATTTAATTCTTACATTCCTGAAGCTCGAGACTGAATATTAAATGGAAGGATTGTGTTCAAATTTTGTTAAACCACTTCACATTTAGGTTGGTTGTGTTTTTTGGCGCAAGGGCCATATTTTACCAAGTTGCACCAAACACATTACGGACGATGTTAATTAATGGACATATACAAACAATATAGCCACTTCAAAATTTTCAGGTTGGTTGGTTGGGTTTTATGGCACAAAGGCCATATTTGGCTAAGCTGCGCTAGACACAAGATGGACAGTGTCAATTAATGGACCTACACGCAGAAGGTTGGGTTTATTTTATGTCGCAAGAGCCATATTTTGCCAAGTTGCACCAAACACATTACGGACGATGTTAATTAATGGACATATACAAACAATAATAGCCACTTCAAAATTTTCAGGTTGGTTGGGTTTTATGGCGCAAAGGCCATATTTGGCCAAGCTGCGCGATACACATTACTTACAATGTCAATTAAAGGACATACAGACAAGATTGGGTATAGTTTTACGGCAAAGGGTCATATTTTGGTTAATTACCTACAAAAATAGAATATAATACCGGTATTAAACTTAAAGCTTAACATAAATATATCTGCAATTGTTCCAGTTTATTTTACATATGACATTTAACCACTATCCACTTTTCTATCAGGAAAAAGACATTTCTGTAAGAAAGTCACAATTTTAATCATGAGTTTTACATGAATTAACTTAGCCTGATCTAAATAATGAAAAACTGTAGACAGTTATTGGTTCACTGCCTTGGTACCAATGCAGTATACATAGTTAAATAGTCATATCTAATAATAAATATCTAATAATAAATATTTAATAATTAATATCCAATAATAAATATCTAATAATAGATATCTAATAATAGATATCTAATAATAGATATCTAATAATAGATATCTAATAATAAATATCTAATAATAAGTATCTAATAATAAATAAACAACATAATAACCTTATTTAAAAAGAGCAAAGCATAATAGGAAAGAACTGTGATAGAACGTGAAAGTCAATGTAAGCCAAAAGAATGGTACACCTCATGTGCAAATATATAATCTACAAAGCTCATACAACAGCGTAATCACAACATTAATCAGCCACTAATAACATTTCACATAAAAGAATTTTTTCATTTTATAGATTAAACTTTACGTAATTAACACAGTATAAAGTGAAGAATATTATTTAAATGCTCAGCAAGCAATATATATCATTGAAAGTATTTATTCATTGAATCAGACTTAAAAACATAATAGGCATAATATAGTGAATATGCCTAGAATGGCTTCATTATATTTGGTAAATACAGAATACAAATTAGTAAATTATACAATTGTATGTTATTCCTAATGTGCTTAACTTTCAAAGTTTTCATTGGTGCGTTTCCAAGAATAAACTAACACTGAATATTTTAAAAGGTGTGTAAACGCTGTTTCCAAAGGGGAACGGGAAATATTTTTTACTTGGCATCAAAAAAGAAAAGTGGAACACATTTCCCCCTTTTGAATTTAATTCTCGCAAGGCATATGCCCCATTTCTCGCAAGGCGTATGTTTCTCTGTAGTTACTAGCACTTATTCTGCATACATTTTTGCATATTTTACGAATGTTCCATAAAAAACTGTGCATCACAAAATATTCTCTTTTACTCGGTTCAATAGCGAAAAAAATAGTCTTCGCTCTTCCTGAATTTAGTGATTATTCTTTCGAAACTATATTTCATATTCATGGAGCAAACGATTTCAAAGATTAATAGTCGATAACTATAATTCCCCTTCACTACAATCTGTCAAAAGTTCTAGAATTTTCAAAAGTTTTTATTTATTTAACTAGTTGTAAGTTATGTAAGAAAGCGAATAGTTAAAGATTTGCAGACAACTAATGTGTTTGTAGACACATCTATTTTTAACAGATATATATATTTTTAATACATAACAAAATAAAAAAGTTATGGAATATATTTTCAAAAATAATTCTGTTAACCTTTTACGCGATAGCCTTAATTAAACAAAGTGATATTAAAAGCAGTGGACATTGCTTAAATGAAACAGAAAATGTGTAACTGTATAATGATTTTTAAATTATGCTTAATTTTTAACGTTATTACTTTAAGCAGAAATTTTTCTTTCTTAATGTTTAAATACACGAATCTGAACAAAATCAAAAATTTAACATCAGCAGAAACAATTTTATGGTTTAATGTACTAGAATGACTATTAAGCGACTAGGGAAATGAAACTAATTAATCTAAAATATTTTTGTTAATATTTTAGATTAATTAGTTTCATTTTATCTACATTAGTTACTATCTCATTTGCAAACACTGTTGATTTTTAATGATGGAAATATCGAACTAATTATTTTTAAATATACATAAAAGTTGTAATTAAATGCTAAATTCCGTTTGGAAATGGAAATGTTCAGCATTTTCGCATATCTAAGATCTGTAAGTAACTATTATTACCATTATTAAGTTTACGTAAAATTTTAAAAGTATGTGTGAAGTTTTTCAAAACTTCCTGTACAAACTGTAATGGAAGTTAGGGAACACAAAATTTAAGCGCATTCACTTTTTTGGATGTATATGTACACAAGGGTAATATGTACATAAGAGTATTAGAGCTTGATTTGGATTACTGGAATGAATTCGTTGCTTGGCCACCACGATCCTCCGATTTAACATGGATTGGTTTCTTCTCCTAGAGATATCTCAAAAGCCTTAGGTATAATACTTCCTGTACAAACTTTAATGAGAAGTAGGAACACAAAATTTAACCACATCAACTTTTGGATGTATGTGCACACAAGGGGCTTATAACAGTATTGAAGCTTGATGTGGATTTATTGGAAATTGTAACTTACTTCAGTAAAAGTAAACGTAATGCATTACATATTACATATTTTTGTATAATTTTATTCCGTTTAGGAGGAATTCATTCCGTTAGGTATGAAATTCGTTTATGAATATGAATGATACATTGTAAATGGATTGAAATATGACATGAATTGTGAAAACGACACTTTTGCGATCAATAGGCAATTAAGAAAGCTTAGCTCAGATGTTATGCATGGGTCTGCAAGTATAAATTAAAAACAATTTTCTACAAAAGAATAATTTGCTTATTTTTGTAAAAATACGTAATTAAAATTTTTTTTCAATTAACGTTTCATAACAGAAAAAGACTAGCGATCTATCATGATTCGAAAGCATTTTATTTCATGTTTCTGAAGTCTCGACTCAAATAAAAATCAACAAATCATTACTCGAAACACGACAGATAATAAACAAGACACAAAAAAAATCGAAAAAGCACTTTTTCTTCTTTCAGATTTGTGTAATCATTTCTGTAAAATTCCTTCGCTTGTTTAAAACCTTTTTCTGAAAGCAAATTTATGCAAAATCTCATCGAAATTTCTTTATTCAACATGGGAATAAAAATGTAAACTTAAATTTTTAAACAAAATTCTTTTCCCGACGATAATAAAAATTGCTGAAAAGCAATATTCGAAAAGAATAAAGTTTTTATTTGGTTGATTTTTCTTTACTTTGCTCAGAAGAGTTCTGTAAAAAGTATTAGAAATTCATTTGTTCTCCGAAATACGCATTATGACTAGGAAAAGAAATGTCGTTTGAAAGAAAGATGAACGAAATAACGATTTAGAGAGAAGTATACGGGCCACTTGATATTTGCTTTATGTAGATTTCATTTCAGTTGATTGTAAAACAATAGGAATAATTTTGTGTATAGAAGTTTAATTTGTAAAATGAATACTAGTATAATATAAATCGATATCTTAAAGTAAGAATAAAAATGTAGTTATGATAATTCCATATGAAATGAAAAAATAATAATTTTATACATCAATAATTTCTTTTACCTTCGAAAATGTTGATTATTTTATATACGACCGCTAGTGGCTTAAAAATAATTTTTGTGATTAATTTTAAAGCAAAATACGAATACCAGGTATTAGAAATTTAAACCTATTAGAAACAAAAATTAAGATTTTTAATGTCTAAATCAATCGAAAGAAAATCTGAAATTTTGTAAAAAAATATTTTTTTTGCGGTGAACAAAAGTTTTGCACTGGAAGGAATGAATTATTTAATTTTTTGTATGCGACTGAAAAACTGTTCTATAAAAACATTTTGTTAAAATAAGTTTCTTCCACAAAAGTTGCCTTAATGTCTAATTCTGTTTTTTAAAAATTAGTGCACCTGTTTCGAATCCGGGTTAAGGCATGGATGTTTGTCCGTCTGGAGTGAATGTATGTGGCTTCTCAATAAACGGGTTCTACATTGAATGCATGGTATGCATGCAAGATGCAAGGAAATCCAAATCCGTGGTGCACCAAATGTGGTAATGTGTGGCCAAGTGTTTCACTAAGTGGCCAAGTGTTAACCAAGTGTGGCCAAGTGTTTCACAATTCTGTCCTTGTAGTGTCATGGGACTAAAGAACTAACAAATTCAAATTAGTCGGACACTGGTAAAAGTTGTACTGTTTGTCTAATTTCAATTTGCAATGACTTATTGAATAAAATTGGAATTTTTTTTTCATTGAAACCAAACATATTTTACTGCCATAACGCCAACACAATTTTTATATTGAAATCTTCATTCGCGTATCAAGTATGATATTAACAGAATAAAACAGTACACCTGCAGATTATGACTTTTCTAGCGATAAAATTTGAGGGGCCGTGGTAGCCCATTTGGAAGAGCAACGAATTAGCAACCGGAGGGTTGCGAGTGCGAAACTAGGTCCAGTCAAAGACCGTTCGTGTGCAAAGGGGGCTGGTGCACGTTAAATCTGTCGTGGCTTCAAATGTCCTCACATTGACGTGGAATGGAAATTTAGAGAGTGGGGTGCCAGATCAGGTGATCTCGTCATCTGGTTCAAAATTACGAGGCGTTGTCCTGGGATTAATCCCAAACCGTTGCCAATATCCCATTGTGTTACTCCAGTGCGACTTTAATTTAACTATCAACTACCCAAAAAGTTCATATTCGCCAGACAAAGGTAAACAAAATGTTGACCATCGTTTTAATTTCTACTCTTATACAATCAAAATTAGGAGTTGTTTCATTGAAATCCAACACATTTTAATCCTACAACAACAACACAATTTCTTACATTCGAAATATTTATTCATGCATGCAAGTATGATATTAACAGAATGAAACCAATACTCTTAGAAGCTCTAACTTTTCTACCGATTAAATTCGGATTTGGAAGCATGACTTCCTCAACAAAATATTAGACCTCCAAAATCCATTCCAGCAAATTCCAACATCTGTTTCTATCTCTTCTATGGACGAAAACTCTCCTCGTCGGAATCAAACAAGAGCCAGCTCCAAAACCAAAAGTAATTAAAATAGCAAGAATACTTCCCCATCTTCTCTGTGACATGCACGCTCCACAGCACGTTCTACGTAATTGCGAACTTCAATGGGGTAAAATAGAAATTCACTGACAATCTCCTGTGTGCGAAACAAAAGTTCCAAGAGTTCTCGAATTACTCCATGCTGTCTCGCGTAATTATTCAACCTTCAGGATCTTCGGTGGAAGATTCAGAAAAATTATCCATTTTTTCCTTCTCAAATCGAGAAGAATTTCAGCTTGGAATGTCATTGTTTAATTGAGCTGGATGAGATATATCTAATTGGAAGTGGCAATAAGATCCTCAGATCGTAAAAGGTGACGGCTGCAGTCTCTCAACTTTTTCTGGGGCTTAATCCTAAGTACATAATCAATAGTTTGTGGTCTTGCCTTTGAGCCTTTGGGGAGTTAATCTTCAGAAAAGGAAATACCAGGGGAGTTTATTTTCAATATTTTGTTGCCTGATCTTTTAGATCTTATCGCTTTGTGAATGCTTGAATTCATTATTAACACCAGTCGGATTGTATTTTATGCGTGAAGATTAGTGTTTATTTACTGCATCAGATGTTACTTTAATTTTCTGACAAATACTGCTATGTTACAAAATAGTAACACCAAAGTGTCAAATTCTAGTGCTTGATATGGTATTTTCGGATCTATTGGGTATGAGAGGGATTTTCAGTGTTAGCAAACAAACCAGACAGTATGCGAATATTTTAATTTTTCTGTCTGCTCTTGAATGTTATGTATCGGAATTGCCTTAAAAAGTTTCTTATCACCGTTTCGGAAACCTTTGGTGTTTAACCTATTTGGTGTTAACCAATCATATATGATATATATCGTCGGGTTACTGCAAAATCAAAATAACTACCTTTTTTCTTATTTTGAGTTAAGTACACTTTCACACATGTAATAACGTGTTGCAAGCTATTTCTGCTGCGCATGTACTTGATAGGTTTCAAGTAATTCACAGTTGATAGGCTCACAGTAGTTATCTTGTTTTCGCAGAACATACTACACACAATTATATGTGAAAGTGAACGTAACTAAAAGAATGGGAGTTATCTTGTTTTTGCAGTAACCCCATGATATAGGATTTCGAAATTTATTCTTTGCAATTTTTATTTTCTAAGTGCCGAAATCGTATTTGAAATACAAGCCAACTGACGTCACGTTCGGAATACGTAGAGGAAACATGTATCACTGAGGAAATACTACCGCCACCTATATTTAGATTGATAGAAATTGCCTTTCATATTTATTACTTAACTTTTAAATGTACTCGGTAATGCTTAATTAATTTTCTGTGCATGATTTGTTTTTACCAAAGGTATTTTCTAGTATTGGCGCTTATGATTAAATAAATCAAATAGTTCTGTAGTTTGAAGAATTTCTATTGATGGAATTGTAACCAATTTGCTCAAATAGTTTAAGTATATATTTTTAAACCTGTCATAAATTTAAAATCTGTTTCTAGTCCGAAAGGAAGTACAATTTTTTATTCCCAATATACTAATGAAACGCCCTGTTGGGCCATATATTTATATAAAGTTATGAATAAAGAACACGTTTTTGTTCTGCTGGACTTTTCCAGCTGTCACAGCTTCACAACTTCCATTGTTATTCTCAGAATTCTTTTCTAATATTTAAACTTGACCATCTTGTTTAGCAAAATTCATGAGTCACTTCGTGTTAAGTGAACGTTTTTTGTTCCAAATTCTTGTTTAGCTAAATTGGTTAAAATACTAAATATTGAACATTATTTTTATATTTATAAATAGCATACATCAGGCAAAAAAGTATAATTTATTTGTTCATTTTCGATTCAATTTGGCAATTTAAATGCCCAAAGCGTTTCCACTTTTTGTAGCACTACGATTTCAGACAGGTATTCCAGACAACAGACGTCATCAAGTCAAAACTTGTGGGAGAAGCAATCACGATGAGAACCATTTTAGCGTTCATTAATTGATTTACATAAGATAAAATAAAAAAGTAAAACAATGGAGATAAGATTACAAGAAATTTTTATTTCGTATAAAATAAATTATTTTTTAAGTTATTGCACATTTTCAATACTTCTAGTGTTTAAACGTACCCACATTTGGTTGAACTGTTCAATATAGTGTATGTACCGAATCAACAGTAAATGAGTTGTATCGATATCAACGTATCGAATATTGTTAGAGTATTGAGTTGTGTCTCTAGATATGCATTGAATACCGTTAGATGTTGAGTTGTACGGCTCTAAATGTATCGAATACTTTTGGAATGTTGCTTTGCACCCAAGAATGGACATGAGTTAATTGAGTGCTTGGTATGCCTCATATAGAATAACTTACTTGATTCTGATACCCATTTAAAACCAATTGATTCCTAAATCCCTTTAATCCTCCTTCGACGAGGTATCTCTTCATTAGCAAAATTAACCAGATCTTGATGGACAAGATATGTCGTCATTAGAAGAAAACTGACCAGATCTTGATCTCGTCATTTTGAAAAAAGTCGCCATATCTTAATGACGAGGTACCTCGTTATTAGCAAAATTGGTCGGATCTCGATGGACGAGATATCTCGTCGAAACCACATATAGGGTTAAGATTGAAACAATTACTTGAGTTATACAGTTAGATATGCATCGAATATTGTTAACCTGTTGAGTTGTACCGCTAGATATGCATCGAATACCGTTAGATGTTGAGTTGTACGGCTCTAAATGTATCGAATACTTTTGGAATGTTGCTTTGCACCCAAGAATGGACATACGTTGAGTGTTAAATATGCTCCATACAATTTAAAACCACATAAGATTTTTATACCAATTTAAAACCAAATAATCACTAAATTCTTTTAAAATTGAGACAAGTACTTAGCAATTTTAGAAATTGTTATTCCATTCTCTTAAAAAAAACCTTAGCTAAAGGGATAGAATTAGAAATAACTTTTGTGTTCTGAAAACCAGCTTCTATTGACAAATTATTTGTTACGTCGAGTTCATAATTTCTGAAATTCTTTAGATAGATTTGGTAGCAGATACTTTCAATGACTTAAATTAAATTGTTAGTTTAACATCAGACTACGTTTACAGATAATTGGGATTATAAATTAAAAACAAAAGACTCCGTTAGACAAACTAATGAGTGTACAGAAGTATTTTTAGCTTAATTATATATAAATGAACTAAACAACTGTGTATTGGGAATAAGATTCTAGTCAAGTAATATAAAAGCATATTTAATATCATGAATATGCAATTAAGCAGGCATATTTGTGTTAACTAAAACTAGCAACGTAATACAGTAATACCCCGAAGCTACGCGATAGGTGGGACCGACGAAAATCGCTTTAATCGAATTCGCGTAAGTCGGGGGTACAACTTGGCATGTAAATACATATAAATTTTGTTTAATTGGGACCAAGGACCAACAAAACCACTAGTTTAGAAGAAAAAGATTTAATAAAATTGCAGTTCTTTATACATATTAATACAGAATATAAAAAAATAAATGAGTTACGTAAAAAGTTATTTCGAGGTCGATAGTTTCATAAAATCTAACAAATTCGTCTGACGCACAATGCCTTTTCTTCGTAGCAAGCTAATAACTTTATAATTCCTTGCTTTGTAGCTATAACGCGTTCTTCGTTGAAGTCTATGTTTTCTAAAAATTTTAAGCCCTTTTCAATTGAGCTGAGACCTTCTGTCAAACTTGAAATTGTCATGTGTTTTTCTGGTGGAACTGGGTCTGAAGGGTCGGATACTTCAGTGACATTTTACACACCTTCTATCATAGCCTTGAGTGTCTCAGGAAAAGAAGACGCAGCTTCTTTATCGGCACTTGCCGACTCTCCACTCTCCGCGATGCTATGCCAATTACAGCGAGTTTTAAATCAGTTGAACCAACCGTCACTAGCTACAAAGTTTTCATCTTTGCCCGCCTCCCTAGCTTCTTCTTTCAGCCTCTCAAAAATCATCTTAGCTTGATAACACAGTGTTCTGATCGACTGGACAATTCTTCACTTTTACTTGATTATCACACCATAATTTCAGCATTGTTTCCATCTCAGCAATAATACCATGACATTTACGAATTATGCTTGAGTTCAAGGATTGAGCATTTTTCACCGCATCGAGAATTCTTTTTTATCTTTTATGATTGTTCTTACTGTGGATTCCGGTAACTCAAACTTCTTTGCCAATTCACAAATTTTCATTCTGCTATCAAAATCCTTGATAATGTTAAATTTACATTCCAAAGATATCGTTTTCTTTTTCTTACTAGGTGCAGGAGAATGAGATTTACTTCGTTTGGACGACATAGTTTTTTAAGGGTTTAGAAAACGTATAACAAAACAGTCTTAACTTTCATCGATCGTAGAATCGTAATCGTGCACGTAGAGTTCGTGCGAAACACGTCCAATGAGTATCACAGCATGAGAAACACTAAAGATAGCGGGCGGCAGTGTTGCGAAAAAAAATCAAGAACCGGGTAACTCCGAGTTCGCGTAAGTCGGGGGATTACTGTATACTTAATTAGACAGAAATTACTAAGGTATGTCTCGTAATTAAAGTTTCTGTGCATTATGTAAAATAGCTTTCATAAGATTTATTAAATATCAAATATGTTAACTAACATGTTCAGTATCGTAAAGAGGAGTGCCGTTATTTAGAAATCAAGAGTAGATAAGAGAAAGTTAGTCGAGTTTTGATGGAAGTTTAGCTTCAGAAAGAGTGGTAGGTAGTTGAATTACCATCGCACTGGAGCAACACAACAGACTACTGGTGATGGTAAGGGATCAATCCCGAAATCCAAGAACAAAGCATGGATGATGTATAAAAGTGGAGCAAGTAATGGTAACCTTTATATGTGCTTAGCATCATGTGACCAAAACTAGTAATAACTTGACCTTTAAACTACTTTCGATATCTGGGTGGAACCGAAAATTCATATTCTGCTTGGCGTCCATCCATTGATTCATCATCTGACTGGTCTGCCCGACATAGTGGCAAACTTGGCGTATTTGACAATTTTGTCGCCACGCTATTGAAGTGCGCATTCAAACACCTGCTCTGTTATAAGATATTATATCGCCAAACGAGGAAATAAGATGACAAATCAGCCAACCAAGTCAATTTTTAACAGAACAGTCATGTGACTACTAGTCGACATCGTGGTCACACTTTTTGAAGCTCCCTCTCAATAGCAATACCCAGTCTATTTACATTTCACTTCTATGGGACAAACCGCGTAATTTTGAGCCTTAGTCAGACGAAGAGGCCAACTCCTGAGTGGACATCCCACTCTCCAAGCTACCACACTACGCTAACGTGAGGAAATTTGAAGTCACGACAGATTTAAAGTGCACCAAGTTGTTTTGCTCATCAGGGATAATGACTGTTTGGCGGTACACTTCTTTCGTATTGCCTAGCCCAACTACATTCACTGTGGAAGAGATTCCATTATGGACATTAGATGCATAAGTATCGCTGTTGGGTCTCTTAGTGAGACTGATATTGTTTCCTCTCATCACTGGACATGACTGCTTTTTCATGGCCCAGACCACCTAGCCAACCAACAAGGGCTTAATGCCGGTCAAGGGGTGACCGGTGGCTATGACTGCTTAGAGTGCTTAGAAGCACACTTTTGTATTGGAGGTGTGCCAAACACCATCCTCTGTGGAAGATATTTCATTTTTGGACACAAGTATTCATACTGGGCCTCGTAGTGAGACTGGTATTTCACCTCATCACTAGTCATGACTGCTGCGGAGGCTATTGCATTACGATCGGCTACGACATTATGCATTGCAAAGACCTCCATGAGTCTTCTTCATAGGCGAAGCGTTATTGTGAGGCGAAAGACCGCATGTTGGTTATTTTGTTTTGGCGTTTTATAGTTCAAGTGCCATATTTGGCCAAGCTGAGCCAAACATAAGACAACGTCAAGTAAGAAATGTCGTGAAAAGGAAAAGAGAGGGACTTGGGAATAGACTAGCGGGTGAAAGCAGAAAAAGATAGCTTAGGTATCCGGGGAGAACTACCCCGTACTTCCTAAAGACAATAAACCCCATGGGAAAAGAAAAGATCACTAGAGTACCTTGGGTTGTGAAGCTCGTAAAAGAAATGTATGTGCCCCTGAGATCGAAAGGCCGAATGAGACGATGACTTTTTTTGTATTTTTACTTCTAAGAATTTCGGTTTTGTATTCCTTGTCAAATATCTACCATTGGAAATAAAAATATATTAAATATCAATAAATAACTTCCAAGAATTGCGCATTCATTACAAAAATCAGAAATACTTATGACCCTGATGAATATTTAATTATCATTTTTTTATTGCGGAACTTGTATTCCTGTTGCTCATCACAATGTAACACGGAGTCCTAAAATTTAATCTGCATTTTGAACACAGCTATAAAAATGAGAATACCGGTATTTGAAATTAAATTACTCGTATGACTCAGTCAACAAATTAAAATCAATTGCGGCGTTATACTTTCACGACAGTCTAAAAAGAAATTATGCAATTAGAATGATAGATTAATTGCAAATCATATTATGATTATATACAAAACATCCCGCTTTTGATAAATCAACAAAGGATAATTATCCCAATGAGGGGGCGGTTGCAAATAACTCCTAACACAAATTTGCAACCCTTGAACTGGGTATTTTAATGAGATTAAGTTATTAAATTAAATTATTTGCCTGATATATATATATAAGCTTAATGGCTTTTTTGAAACATTTATTTATCGTTTGCACATTTACAAGTCCTTTCAGAGCATTTTAAAGCGCATAAAGTACCAGTTTCTTTACAGATATTATCAGCTTTCCAAATTGATAATATTCTGGTACATAACCATGAAAAAACATTGCTTATATAAATAGATTTCGACAATCATTTCTTAAAGACTAACTGGCAATAATAATAATTTAAACTTTAGAATTATTCAGTTGATTTTCGTTTATGCAAATAAATTCTTTACTAGATAGAACGTTCCAATAACTTGAAATAATTATTCGTTACGATAAAATATTAGCGAGCATTAGTTGTTTATTTTACTATTTTTGTTTATTTTGCTATATACTCACAAATGTTTAATCTAACATGCTGTTTCGTAAATCTTAAATCTTTTGGAAAAGTATTTTCTTGAATTCCTTGAAAATCTTCAAAACTAGAGACGGTATAACATTGTTTCAGATAAAATACGATCTCATTGAAGAATAAAATGAATTTTGTATGCAGTATCTCAGTTTATAAAATATGTTATAACATAAAACGCATTCTGGATCTAATCCAAACTCACTTTTATTCAAGCAGACTGCAATTACGAGATTTTAATATAAAACAAAACATTTCCCGTAACTAGCAACATACCCTTCCACCAAAATTTTAATTTTTTAAAGCATTAATTATAAATGAAGCACACATGGTATTTCAGGTTTAAAAACGCCATATAATTTTTACAATGAAAATTTTACCTGTATGGATTTATCAGAGTTAAATTTTTAAGCTTTCCCTTTTTGATTTTAATTTCTAACTTCACTTTATGCGGAAATTAGTTATGTAAATAAGATATGTTTTAAGAAAAGAGAGCGTGAAGTGAAAGCTAGCTGTTTCTGTGGTATGGTTAAAATGAAGGTTTGATATTGATTAGGTTCGTAAGCAAGGAATAAGTTTAGACACGAGTTACTTTTCGAGTTTGACAGAAAAATAAATTAAATATAAGTTTTCATAAAATGTAGATTGCATATGTTTCGTAATGTGTTGCAGTGGTTGTAATGAGTTTCAATTCTTTTGTATGTGAGCAAAGTGCTTCAGATTCTATAAGGGTTTGACTCACACATGAGTAGTTCTGACAGGTAAGTAAGTGAATTGGCGTCGCACTGGAGCAACTCAATGGGCTATTGGCGACGGTCCAGGATCAATCCCGATAGGAAAATTCTGAGGACAACGCTGGGGATTCACGTCACTTCTCTTGCAAGAGGGCATCATAAGTCTAGAGCAGGGATTCTTAACCATTTTACTGTTCGTACCCGCGTGAATCTAAAATTAAGTTCTCGCCCCTTGAAAAATGTGCTTCTATTTCATTATTTAGGAAATTACTTCTATTGCAAGATAATTTATTTATTGAAAACTAAACACATGTATTTACATATACCTATAAAACAATATCTCGGTTTGTAATGGCTATGTTGTTGTGTTGTTTATTCATAATAATACTTTTGAAGCGGTGCTCCTTTTTTGAAAAAGCCACGCGTAAGTCATCATTTGCATTTAAGCGATTTCTGGCTTTTGTTTTTATGTGCAAAAGTGATGAAAATCCCATTTCACACAGGTAGGTGGTGGCAAATGGTAAAAGTGTCTGAAATGCTACTTTTGCCAGCTGTGTATAAGATTCTAACTGTGTACATCAGAATTGTTCTATGTCCAGTTTTTCAAATTCCATTCGAATACGTGCATTGGCTCATATTTCAATAAGATCGTCTTTTATTAAATCGCTGTCGTCCATCGAAACTTCCCTCGCACTCCTGGACCGGTGACCGGTAGGTTGGAAAAAGTTTGGTTTTCTCCGTTGTATGGGGAGGAGAGGATTCCATACGAAGATGAAGTCTGGTGCTATGAATAACTAGGCAAATAAAAATATAACGTAGCTTTAATCTAAATTCAATAAACATAATATGTTGGCAAGGCTACCAGCAGTCGGTCTCAAATAAATGTCACCATATAAAGAAGGCGATTGAAGTTTTAAATTTTTTTGAATGGAGGGTTAGTTCCGAGTAAACGGTGTTCATACACACACACACACAGTCTGCGTAAATAGTGCACTGTACATATATATATAGAAATAAATTATTTAAGGCAAGATTGCGCTTCTCTCTCTGTTCACCACTGGCAATATCTAGTTTACATCCGACCAGATCTATTACAAGCACCTCGTAATTTTGAACCACGGTCAGATGAGGAGGTCAACACTTGAGCTGGCACCTCACCCTCTAAACATGAATAGTTTGGAATTAATTTGTACAAGCGGTTTTTAACAAGACGTGTCAGAAACAGCTCAACTTTGTCCACAGAAAAGTAATGCATGGTGGAGATAGGTTTCACTGCTATATATACGAGTGTTGTAAGTCTATTTTTATATTGCTGACTACTGATTTATGGATTAGGATTATGCTTATAGTAGGCATTTGTTATATCTAAAAAATGTGGAAAAGGTTAATGTTTATATAAAACGGTAAGAATTGTTTGACAGAATTCTTCAAAACTCTTGGAATTTTGGGGGATTAACGTCAGAAAATGCAGTGTTAATGCAATTTATTCCATGAAAATCTTCCTGAAACAACGGATACGTTGTTTCAGGAAGATTTTCATGGAATAAATTGCATGCATGTCTTTGCATGCATTTTCATCATGCATTTTCATGCATGTCTACACCTTGCTACCAAAACACATTGACACAAGGGAACAATTCTGTCAGGGTACAGATTTTAGAGTTTGAAGATTCTGAAACCATGTTGATCATTTTGTTTCTGTCTTCCCGCGTCCAGTCGGTACATATCAAAGCATACACCTGTTGTTGCATCATTGAGGGGCCCTGAGAGTGATTGATTGTCGTTCCTTTTTTGATCTCAACCACATAGCATCATTCTTGTCCCACGTGGTTGCGTTTCTGTTCCATGCGAATGTTGTAACCGCAAGTGTAGACACTTTTCTGGTCTAGAAAGATTATTATTATTATAAGATAGAGTAAGTACAGGTGATTTGACTCAATAGTTAACCATCGAAAGAAAATACTAAACAATTGTATGCGAATTGGAGTTATCCATTATCAATGAAATTATTGAAAAAGATAATTTCTTTTTTTACTTCGAGTAGCTCCAAACAATAAGTTTGATCTATGGGGAAGATAAGAAGGTTTGGAGTTAGAGGTACTTATTGCCCATGACAAACACCACTAACTAATGAGATACAGAAATAATGAAACTCTGGGGCGATAGCATGATTGGCTAGGTAATCATGTCGCGTATAGCTAAGATTTGCGTTGAAAATAAACTTTGTTTTTACATCAGGTTTCCTTGATGAGTTGAGGATTAATATTTTCTTTTCAACAGGGGAGATCGGTCTTTTGTGCTTACATGAACCTTACGCTCATGGGAGTACAGTAAAACTATCTTTGTTTAATTATCTCATTTTGTAAATTTTCACGTTAGGGGGTATTTTATCTCCCAAAATTCTCTCAACGATTGCAAAACGAGAAAAAATGCTATGATCTGCTATCGTTGACCCCGATGCATCAAAAATCATTTCCCTAATCCAACTCAGTTCGGTTTTCCTCACTCCACAGGCAAGAAACATAGCACAGAAACACCACAAACGTACCCAAAATACAACCTCTACAGTAGACAAACTCCAAAGAACCTTCCTAAACGCATCGGGATCACTTCCAAGGCTCCACATTCATGCAAAGTTCTTTTTTGCCTTCTTCCCGACCCCCTCTCCACACACTTCGACAGCTCCTTTCAGGTGGGTTCTTTACTCTAGCGTTCGCTTCTTCGTTCATCATTCTCTGGGGAGCTTTTCAAAAGGAAAGTATCGGATGTAGGGGGAAACAAACGGCCACCGCGCTGCCGACGCTTCCTGAGTATTTGCCCTGGGAAAACGGGCTCTTGTTCCTGTTCTTTCTTCGAGGATTATGGGCCTGAATGTTGCCCGGGATACAAGGGGGATGTATTTTTTGCTCTTGGTCTATGCAGTTGTCCACTGGAATTATCTAATTGAGTGGCATTCAGGAAGTAAATGAGACTTGGCTGAGTTAGGGGAGGCTGTTAGGTGAGGTGTATTCCCTGTGCCATAGTTCGTACTCGGATTAAATAAGAAGAAAACAACATGAATAAGATAGTCTCTTCAATAGCAGTAAGCGATGTATATCCTAAAAAGATTCATGGTGTATATAAAGCGGACAGATCTCCCTTATATATTCACCTCCATAGAAAAATTAATCCTAGGTTTGATGTATTATAATTTATGATATATTCTTGCATCAATATATTTATTTTATTTTTATACATTCTGACTAGTCAGGATGCCAACGCTTCATAAGTACTTGTCCAACAAAAAGGGGCTCTTGTTCCTGGTCTTTGCTCTTGGACTACGCAGGTCAATGGAATTATCTAATTGAGTGGCAGTCAGGAAGTAAATGAAACTTGACTGAGTTAATAAGTTGATGGGTGAGGTATATTCCCTGTGGCTTAGTTCTCAGGCGGATTAAATAAGGAGAATATAATATGAATGTAGCTATAGTCTCTTTGAGAGACGAAGCATTGTATATCCTAAAAAGTTTCATGGTAAATATAAAGTTGTCTTCCTTAAGGGATATAATTCCTTTATATATTCAATATATTCAATTCGATAGAAAAATTAATCCTAAATTTGATGGACGTTAACTTATGAAATATTCTTCATCGACATATATATATATATATATATATATATATATAGCCGTCAGTCCGCCCCTTGTAGTACCGAAGGCCAAGAGGTCAGTGGTCGGGTTTGAAAAGTTATTATTCCCTTTGACTAGTCAGGAAGTGACGTTACATAAGTAGTTGCCCGAGAGAAGGGATCTTGTTCCTGGTCTTTGGTTGGATCGAGTTTCGAACTCACAACCCTCCAGTTGCTAATCCGGGACTCTGATAACTGAGCTAACGCGTCCTTAAATAAAGAGAGGAAAAATCACGAGTTTAAGCTCTGCAGAAGTTCTCGGCATCAGAAAGATTTTTCTTTTTTTTAAATGTCCGCCTAATTGAACATAAATTAATATAGCACTATAAGGGCAGATTTCTGAACCACTTTGCTTTACCCTGGTGTAGCACTGGGATGGTTTCACATTACACCTCACATACATACTATACATTCTAAGCACTGGGTATAGAGATGCAGCACATTTATTACAGACCGACAAATACCCATGTCAACCAGTAACCTAACACCCTAACCACAAGACCGCTTGGTCACCTGCATTAGAAAGTATTTTGTTGTTTATTTCTGCCCTGATCATGGTGGATTTTGTGCTCCCCAAACAGCTATTGACCATTTTCAGCTGTTTTTAATCTGTATTAATCATGTTTTGAAATGGTTTAATTTTTGACAACCCGTTTCACTAAGGTTTTACCTACATGTCCAACTTTTCAAAGTGAATACGTGTGCATAGGCACACTGAGCCTGAGATGGGGTCCCCAATATGTTGAAATTCTATGGTGTTTGCAAGCTTTGGGCCACTGTAACTTTGGATTGTTTGGAGTGAAGACTACATAAGTGGTGTCATTCGAAAGCTAAACTACGATCACAGGCCTTTAATCAATAAATTATCATCCTTCAATTTTAATATCGAATTGCACGGTAATCTTTCAAACTACAAATCAAGTGTTGAATATTCACACCCAATAAGCAATTGTTAAAACTTCCTATGTCTGCTTCATTTATTCCACAACCTAACATAATTCCCAAGCATTCGTGTCGAACCTAAGGATTGTGCCCTCGACCCAACCTATCATTTTAATAACTTTTTAAAATGATAGGTTGGTCCGATGTGATAAATCAAAATTAATTTATGGAATTTAATAAGAATTTGAAAATATCGCATTTGTTTTTGTTAATGTACGGCAAGAAAGTTTGTGATTTTTCCATCGGCGGATTTAACAGGCAAGCAGAATCGCGTGAGACTTGAGTTGTTGCCATACAACAAACACAAATGATGCATTTTTACCGCGTCATGTAAGAGAACACAATAGCAAGAAATTTTTCTGTGCAGACGCAAATTCTCCCGCGTCACTAAGAGTTGCCTTATTAGCTCAAAGATAAAACTTTTTAGACATCCTATCTCGGTAATGTTAAAAGAAAGCGATTATAAAAGGAAAACTTTCACGAAGAAAGGAGCGGAACTTTTACCAAAGAAATAGTTCTGTCCTTTCAGTGGGGAAAATACATCACAGTACTTTTCTCACAGAACTCCATCAAACTCATATTTCTATTTCTATCTTTGTCTTTCAAAGTTATTTCTTTCTTCGTTTCTTATCCCATTCTTGTTACATGGAAAATGTATGTCATTTCTATTCCTTTAACATTCTTCTGGATCAACAGGTGGTGGCTGTTGTGTGGACTAGCACGCTTCGCTTCGAAGTTATGGAAAAGATGGTCGAATTATATTTACAATGTTCTTTAAGGGAAGGTGGAATATCTTGGGACACTTTCATTGATTTAAGACTTCAAAATTTCATTATTTGAAAATTTCTTAAAAAACTAATGCGACATGCAGAGTTGTCATTTCTGCTTCAAACTTTAATCTATTATCTATATAATCCTAAAATATTATCTAGATATTACTATAGAAATGATAATAAAAATAATGTACCCTTAGGGTGATTCATCCTGCCCTATTTTCCTATTTAGCTGTTGAACTGTTAGGTTTAGCATACACTACATTTCTATAAGAATACATGCAAGATGAGTTGGGGCCTGTGCAAACCCAAATCTTCAAAATTGATTTTGAATAAATTATTATCCTATTCCCACTAATTTTCAAAACATTCATATAATCATGCCTCTACTAATATGATTACACTCTTATAAAATTACCATTGATATAATCTTAAAAATATTTTCCAATGTTATTTCATGGAATCGCATTCGCCCCACATGATGGATAAAGTGTAAACCATGAATTGCTTTTTCACTTGTTTTATCATTATCCTTATCATTTCATTTATGTCCCTCTTTGGTGAATGCAACTCCCCTGCCGGAATTCGAAGCTTTATAATGATGAAAAACTAATCTACAGGATTCCTTCAAGCATTTCTAGGTGGCCCCTACTTTAACCCCCTGGTGGTTCTCTCGACGAGTTATCTCGTCATTAGCAAAACTGATTAGATCTTGGTGGTCGAGGTATCTCTTTATTAGAATTAAACTGACCATATCTCATGTCATTAGAATTAATCTCGATACATTAGAATTTTTATGATTCGATCATTAGAATTTTTATGATTGCGAGATCTCGTGATCTCGCAATCATAAAAAAATCGGCAAAATATACGTGACGAGATATCTCGCCTTTAGCAAAATTGGTCAGATCTAATGACGAAATATCTCGTCCTTCGAGATCTTGTCAGGTTTGCTAATGACGAGATACGTTGTCAAGACAACAAACAGGAGAATTAAAAAGTAAATGTTAATATTATTCTGTCTCTTTCAAAACAAGGGATGTAGGTTTAATCCTTCTATGCAAACTCAAATAATTTTTGGTAAATAGGTTGGGTTTTACTATTCAAGGGCCATATTTGACATAGCTGAACCATGCACAAGACATACAACGTCAAGTAATGTATGTATACTGTCACAACTGACAGCTACTGGAGACTCAACTGTCCGCTACTGGATTCTACAGTTGTGGCAGTATTTCATCTTGTAGAAGCATGTATATACTGTCTTTCTAGATATAAAACTAGAAATTCATTTTTATATATTATTCATTTATAGTTATGGAGGTATTGCAACCAGTGTGAAATATGTTGAATGAGATTATGATTATTAACGTTCTAGTTATCTTGAAAACAATAAAAAACCCATTAAAGCCTACTATTTATGCGTGATTCAAGTTCAGCAAAAATCTCCTTAAATATAACTAAAAATTTTATTACTAAAAAAAGTAACTTGGAGTTTTCTCTCCAACTGATTACGGAAAAAATATTCATTAGCTACACCTATCTAACGAGTAGAATATTGAATTAACGAAATCTAAAGAAGGGTTTCTATTCCTCCTTTTTAGAATTACTCTTAAAATAAACACGGCTTTAAGTCTGTAATAAATGGATTATGTAAAACCATAATTTTGAATCGATGGAAATATTTATTCTAGAGATAAAAAATATCGTGCAACCAAGATGGAAGTTTTTCATAGTAGATTAATAAGATAAGGTGGTGTGATATCAAACATGCATTTACAAGTAACTGAATTTAACTAGGAAAGTTTTTATTTTACCCTAAACATTTGAGATTTCTTCGTTTTATATCCACAAAGAGCGATGCATTTCACTTGGAGTCGCAGTTTTCTATACATTATGAAGAACATAGATTCATAATATTCTTCAAAAACGAGAAATAAAAGTTATAGAATTTTTATTATGCTACTTAAATATTTAGGCATTTTAACTGACACTGGAGACGTATATAATGATATACACCGTAGTATACTTATTGAAATCATTCGGTGAAGGATCGCGGTAGCCTGGTTGGGAGAGTTCGAATCCAACCAATGACCACCGTGTACAAAGAGGGCTGGTATATGTTAAATCTGTCGTGGTCTCAAATGTTCTCACGTTGGCTTGGTGTGGAAGTTTGGAGAGTGGAGTGCCAGCTCAGGTGTGACCTCGTCATCTGAGTGTGGTTCAAAATTACGTGGTATTTTCCTCGGGTTTTTCCCTTTGGGTTTGATCCCGGACCGTCGCCAATATCCCGTTGTGTTGTTCTAATGTGACGTTAATTAAATACCTACATACCTATAGAATTTTTATGATGCTACTTATATTTTTTGGTTTTTTAACTGACACTTTGGAGAGGCATTTAATGATATAGGCAGTAGTTTGCCTATTGAAATCGTTCGGTGAAAGTAGAGTTAGGCAGGTCTCATTGTTCCAACGTCAGGCTTACGACACTAATTTGGCTAATATACGTATGCGTACCGATATATTTTCTACTCAGAAACGGAGTACGCCTGCGCATGTCGTGAGTTTTGTCACATGCTGCTCCAGTGTGTGACCGGGCTTAGGTTACACTGAAAAACCTAGAGCAATTTCACAATAATTATTTCGAGTCTTTTCTTGGGCTGTACAATTGCTTAAAAATGAGCCATCCTTCTTAATTTTTACATCGTTCATAGATGAGTACGTTCAGAGGTACCATTCGAAGGGGAACAATGTCATATTTTAAATAATGCGCATACAATTTGCTTGAAGATGTTATCATTATATTAAATTAACCACAAACCCCAGCAATGTTTTAGCTTTTCTAGTCCAGAATGTGATCTTTAGACTGGTGATGTGTCCACTAGGTCATTTTTTCTTTGCATGAAGATATTTTTTCTTGAAAAACTCAATATGTTTAGCTTAGTGAGTCGAATTGTTTCCTCGTCTTTCCTTGAACTATGTTTATTGATTTAGTGGATTTCGCTTTTATAATATGATACATTAATTATGAAGTTAATAAGCATAAATAACAACCTCCATACATTTTGATAGAAATAGATTTAGGTCTTATATGATAATGCAGCAGTTCTTTTTTGCTGTTTATTAGCACAGTAATAAACTTAACATTCTTTACTTTTGTCCATTTTTTTCAAAAAGAAATGATTAAATTCTTAGAGGTCGAAAGAGCCTGAATTTTAAGAGCCGAAAAAGGCCTCCTACTTGATTAATGGAATATAAAGACATATAGTCTGTTGCATCGATGATCCACCGTCACTAGCTGTATACTTTACCTAAGATTCAATCCGGAATCTCGGAATTAGCCGTGTGGGCACTTAGACCAAATCAACATACTGATATTTGGCTCAGAAGATATAGTATACGGGTTTAATATCTTGAATACAGTAAGACCTAGAGGTTTACCTGCGGCGCTGGATTATACCTCCAGTCTATTGAGTTATTAACATGTCATAATATTAAACGTATTATGAGCTCTGACGAATGGGAAGTCGTGGTCTTGGAATGACTTTTAAGTCTCATACAAAATAGTTGAATCTCGTTCTCAATAGAATCAATACTTTGTGGTACTCGGGTAGCTGAATTTACGTCGCACTGGAGCAAGTACTCTGAATTATAATTCCAATTTTGGAAACTTACTATGCAGTAAGGGGTACTACTTCCATTGTGACCATAAGAAAACTCTTGAGTCTTTCAAGACATTTCCGGTTACATTTGATGTGTATTCCTTCTCATATGGGGTTTAATGGTAATGAAATGTCTGACGGACTTGTGCTAGGATCGGCTGTGTAAATGTTCCCAGAGGAAACTCGCCTATATTTGAAGAAAAAGATTCCTTGTTAAAAAAGGTCTTCAGCTCTTTTCGCCCCAACACCATTCGCAAAGAGGACACATAACTAGGGAAATAGCCAAGTTTATGTAGATAATAGCAGATAGAATTATCAAGATTTAAAACTGGTCATATCAAAGTTATGAACGAACCATAGGATATTGGAGGAAATAATATTTACTGGACAGCAGCATGGCCAGTCCTAACTGCGTACTGCAATGTTTCAGGGTGTCATGGAAAGACAATCATGAGGATTTGAGACATCTTTTGGACATTTTTGCTAGAGGGATATCAAGAAACTGATAAAATTTTTATCTCAGGATAAGGAAAAATTCCAAGTAATGTGTGTCTTAAAAAGCATTAATATATGTATATATATATATATATATATATATGTCAAGACTGAATCGTTTCCTCATTCGTCTTAGAACACTCAATCATATTCGCATTCCGAGCGCGATCTTCTAATTGGTGCCATGTTCCAAGACGAGAACGCATATCTCCATGCGTGTTCGTCACTATGCTCTGATTGGTTGGAGTTCTGATTGGTTGGAGTTCTGGTCGCGATGGAAACGCTCAAAGCAGAGCGGGAAAATAATTCATTCTAACTTGAGAACATGGGAATTTTCGTAGGTAGTTGGCAGCGAGAGTGAAATGGCACAAGACCTGTGTGGCTGATCGTGCATCTTAAGAACGGGAGACCTTAGTGGCTCCATATTAATCCTCTGTGGATAAAAATTATTACTTCTTCTGAATGTGGACTGAACATCAATGTTAAATATTTTCGTAATAAATGTTCTGTGTTAGTAAAAAAAGTGGAACTCTTCCTGTCAATCAACTGTTCCTGTTCTATCCCACTTCTGACATATATATATATATATATATATATTGATTCCATATGTTATATGCCCTGTTATTCATATCCTTTTTAAAGCCTAAACTTTAAAAGTACATTTATTTAACAGTTTAAAAAAAAGCATAATACCTAACTACAAAGTACTATTTGGCAATGAAATTAACCCTCTAAGTGGTTTCGATAAGGTATCTTGTCTATCAAGATCTGATTAATTTTGATAATGGCGAGATGTAGGTAGGTATTTTAATTAACGTCGCACTGATGCAACACAACGTGTTATTGTCGACGGTCAGGGATCAAACCCGAAGGGAAAGATCCGAGCTGATGACAAGATATCTTGTCATCAAGATATTACCGATTTTTTATGTTGACGAGATCAAACTGTTCAGTTTTCTTCTAATGAAGAGGCACCTCGTCCATCAAGATCTGGTCAGCTTTGCTAATGACGAGGATACCTCGTCGAGCCAGGAAGGTTAACATGATTAATAAAATTCTCCCAAGCCGGTGCTGTCGACTTTCACACGTTTTGCTAAGGTACAAAAGCTGGTGTAGTCTGTCTCCAGCGGGAAGGCAGATGAGTCACGTGGTTTTGAACGATTATATTCATTCAATTAAGTGTGATAGGTTGGAACTTAAACAAAACGCTTCTACAACTGGCGTCTTTAGCATGGATTCTGGTTTTAAGTCTAACGTTCGTTGCCAAAAGCGATGATAACGAGTTGAGGCGGGTAAAACCAACGACGAAATTGCCATTCATGACTTTGGTATAGCAACCCCTCTCCTAACAAGCTTTCACCCCAATTAAAAAATCAACTCACCCAAGGTTGACTGCCTTCACTTTGGACCCGCGCTATAACCGTCTATAAACCTTGGTGTGTGATACACAACGAAAAAATGTGTTTTAGTTCAAATTATTTTCATTAAAAATTTCATAGTTTAAATATTTTACTTTTATAGGAAAGGAAAAAAAGGCGCCATGGTAAAACAACGAACAGCAGGGCGATCTCAGTCAGTTGCTCCACTGATATAGTCTGAATCTTCGCAGAGATAAATCTTCATTACTCGAATCTTCCAGAGAAAAATTCAACCGTTGTTTAAATCTCCCACATCATGCAGTCTCCAAACACACTGGATATGTAACGCTAAAGTTCCCAAGCTTTAATATCTTTCCGCACACGAAAGGACTTAGAACCACCGACTGAAACAGTGAAGACAATAATAAAAAACAGGTTTCTCATAAGACGGTTTCATTTTCCCCAATGCCTTATCACCTCTGAATGAAAGCTTTCTTTTGTTCGAGCTGAATGGAAAGGTTTTCAAGAACTTCTTCCGGAATATAATACAAACCGGAAGCACATCGGAGAGAGTCTCTTAGCACTGAAAGAATTTCCGATTCGCAGAAATCGAATGGGAAGAAAATTTTTCACTTCCCTAAAGATTCCTTTTTATTCTTCTTTTAGCTTGCCTCATGAATTAATTTATTTATTTCAAAGCTTATGTGAAACTTATTGTGATGAATACGAAACTTAATCATTGTTCATTATTTTGATTTTTAACCCCTACACGCATATATCCGTTCTGAAACCTTCTGTCTTCACTGTATGATTTCTAACTAGTCTTGACCTTGATCGCTAGAATCTTTCCCAAGAGTATTTTAACCAATCGATGTGATTATTTAGTCATAATGTGTGTGTAGTGGGGAAAGTCCGCTACTCGGAAATCTCATGAAGCTCAGAGGATTAACCCTCCAAGTGGTTTCGACGAGATATCTCGTCAATCAAGATCCGACAGATTTTGTTAATGACGAGATACCTCATCGAGACAACCACAGAAGGGTTAAATAGCCGATTACAAGTAATATACTTTCAACAAAAGAGGTATTTGTATTGGTTTAAATGTAGAAATGTTATTTGTTTCAACCACTGAGAAGAAAGAATTATTTAACTGCATTTGAAAGAAATCTCAAAAGAAATTATTACTTAGGCCTTTAAACTAAAAGGCAGATTATTGTCCCAGTAAAATATTTGGTTTACAAACCCTTTTTCAGCTGTTTTGCTTGCTGTATTAGGTTGGTTGATTTGGGGTTTTATGGCTCAACGGCCATAGTTGGTCAAACTGAGTCAAGCACAAGACCATGTCAAGTAATTGTGAAAACAAAGGACGGAGAGAAGAAAGTAGGAAAAGATCGCTTGGGCATCATAGGGCGCTATCCCAATGTTTACCAGAGTCAGTATGCCCCAAGGGAAAAGAATATATCACTAGGTTACCTCGGGTTCGTGAAACCTGTACACACCTAAAGATGTGTTACCGAGGGGTGCTGTATTAGGAAAAGAATGTATCTATATAGTGAAAAGAAAAACATCGAGATATGATTTGATTAATATTAAGGGGGCACAGTACCATTAAGCATACAAATCAGCAGGTAAAATAGACTAATTTCGATAAACTGTATCAGGAAAAGTTTTATGTGTATCATAATGACATTTTTTGCAGGGTTTATTTATACTTTATACTACACAATGCAGAAAAATTGGTTTGATTTTTAAAAATTAAGTAATATTTTACTAGAATTTACATAAGATAATTTTTTAACATACTTTTTTTACAAGCATAATTTGTGCGCAACATTCTGAGTCATCCTGTGCATTTTCTATAAAACTAATGGCTGATATGAGTAACACAATGCTTTTATTTTAAATTAAACCAAAAAATAGTAGTTAAGTAACTCATAAATATAACATAATCAATTAATATTTCACTTCATTAATTTTTTCAAATTTTCACTCATACTATATCAAAATTTTTTAATATATTTTTAGCTTTTGAGTAAATATTTTGGTTTCATTTTGAAGCCCTTTTGATAATCTATTATCATTCAAAATTTCAGGAGTCTACGTTCATTAGTTGCAGAGTTATATTGCGCGCAAGCTTGAAAATTACCATTCTGAGATAAATGTAATTAAAGTTGAAATAGTTATTTTTAGCATTCACGTGCGTTCAAGTAAACAAATAGATTTGTGAAATGATAGAGTTGAGTAGTACATATTCTGCTTATATTTGCTACAGTAAAAATATTATTATTAAAAGTTTCGAAAAAAATAAATAGCATAATTCCAAAAATTAATAGCATAATTTCAAACCAAAACTAAGAAACGTAAACAAACAAACAGCTGAAAATAAAAATAGGTGTGTTCGAAAAATTCTCATTACGAACGAACGAATGCGAATTTTTTCATGCGGTTTTTCTACCAGAATCAGAACATTTCAAACTATGTAAATAGATCAAAATTGAAAAATCGATTTTTTTAAGGTTTTAAACGTACTGTGCCCCCTTAAACGTACCAAATTATGTCAAATTTTTGTTAATTGTGTTTTAAGAACCTTCATGTAAATAATAGAAATCAAATATAATTTGTATAAAAATGTTTTAAAATGATGCTGTCTAAAGCAAAATATATGATATTTTTAGCTGTTCCATAAATTCTTTTCCACGACGAGTCACATTTATCCCAATCTAAAGGTACTGCAGACTTCAGGAATTCTTAACAGACCCATTATTTCCGAGTTTTATTTCTGTATTCGGAATAAAAACGTCCAAAGGAAGACTAATTTTTCCAGCAGACGATACAGCACGAAATAGCGGAAGTCTAACTCCACGGAGAGAGCGTCTAGAAAATTACGACTGTCGTTTTTCAACTCTACCTCGAAAACTCTTCACAATGTCTTCATTTTCTGCAGAAAGTTCAGATTGAGTGAGCCATTTTCTACTGGCGAAGTTAACCCTTGACATTGCTTTTAGTCTCTAATATGAAGAAAATGGCAGAAAAAATATAAAAGAAATAAGGAAAATATCGTTTGCAGTATTCCATAAGAGTATCTGGCAACGAGAGGAAAGTTGGATCGTTTGCAGCGCGGAAATGAAGGCAGGGGAGAAGATATACTATGGAATAAAAGTAGTATTACTCGGACAATTGGAAGCTATGGCTCTTTTGAAAGGAAATATATACTTGTGTGGATCATCATAATGATATTTTAAGTGCCATTAAGGAGTTCATTTTAAGTAAATTTTCTTTTGAAGAAGTAAAACGTATTTGTTTAGTTTGCATGCTTATTTTCTGCTTCCATTGGGATTTTATGCTAAACTAACAGAATTTCCCGACCTTACTCAGGTGGAATAGGATAACTTTAGATTGAAAAAGTGACCAGACTAACCTTTTCTCATGCAGGAAAATGCTAACATCGTTTTAGTGCCAGGAAAATAATTTTTAACACCTTTTCGATATCTATAATTTCTACAACTTAATTTGAACTCAAATCGTATTACATGTATATCGATGCATTTAATACATCTGACAAACATCGCACCCCTGTTGTATGACGAAACTACGAAAGGTGACTATTACAAAATTCATTTTTAGTTTTTTGGAGGGGATTAGGAATGTCCCTTCTTTAGTTCGTTTCCTGTAAAATTGCCATAAATCAATTCGTAAAAATGACGAATTCTACGTAGAATACTCAGTTTCATTTCCATGATTCTATGATTTGTGACCCAAAACAGATAAATAACTTGAAAAGGGTTGAAAATATTCAATGTACAAAACACTCCATTCTCATTTATAGATTTGAAAATAACAACCGAATATAGATTGTGAGTGAAATTTTAAGTTCGTATAGAAGAAAAATATGATGGTATATTTTAACCCTTTGAGGGGTTCACACGCATATATCCGTTCTTCAACCTGCAATCTTTCCTGCCCAGAACTACTAACCAGTTTTTGACCTTCTTAACCAAAAAAATCTTTCCTAGGATTCATTCAACCAATAGATGTTTAGATATTGCGTGTGTTTGGGCGGTATAATCAATACTACACTATTTGGATATCTCGTGATGCTCATGGGATTACAAAGATAAACAATGTTTAATGTTTAACAAATATAAGAACCTATTTTATCCAAATGTTATCTTTATATGCTTATACATATACTTACATTTATGTAAGTGGCACACATATTGACGTTATTTATTTACTGTCGAATGGCAACGACGGATATAAACAATATAAAATCGACCGTTACGGGATTCATTCGTCAATTTTGTCGCTTCGTTTAATTATGAATTTATTTGAGCTAGGAGCTGCATAATGTTGATGAAGCTACACGGAAGAACTTGCAACTCTAATGAAATTCTTCAGCAGTCTCATTACAAAAAGCAATAAGAAATCTGGTCGATAGAAATAAGCACAGAAAAGAAAAATGAGCGAAATTAGGTTTACCGTCAAAAAATGCCGAATTGCCTTTGAAGAAGGGAATGGGATAAAATTAAAACGGACTTTCAGAATCTAATTGAAGTAACATGACTGAGGTGTGCTTTTTTTGCCTTGCATTTTATTGGAAATTATAATTGACTCCAGTAAAAGTAAACAAAATGCTGTTGAATATATTTGTATCATTTTATTTCCTTTAGATGTATGGAACCATAGACGTGAAATGACCATTGCTGCTCAGAGGAGCTTCGAAAAGTGTGACCAACATTTCCACTAGTAGTCACATGACTGCTCTATGAAAAACTGACTTGGTTGGCCTTATTGCGTCGTTTGGTGTTATAACGTCTTATGACAGGATATAGTGCGAATCCACATTTCTATAGTGGCTACAAAACTGGTGAAATCGCAGAAGTCTACTACTCTGTCGCACGGACTAATTATATGATGAATTAATGGATGGACTTCTTACCCCTCCCGCAGATCAATCAGATGATGAATGTTTGTTCCACGAGGCAGACAAAAGTTGTCTAAGGGTCTCATTACTACTAGTTTGGGTCATATAATCCTGGCCACATTAAAGGTTACCATTGCTCTTATATTTCCTATTTATATGAAACCGATTTATGTGAATATCGATGCTATATTAATTACAAACGGATGGATTGATATGAAATGTGAGTAACAACCATAGACGTGAAATATAAGTACACTTAGTATTACTACTGAAAGGAACTTCAAAAAGTGAGACCAACATGTTGACTGGTAGTCACGTGACTGCTCTATGAAAAATTGACTTGGTTGGCTGATTCGTATCTTATCACTTCGTTTGGCGATGTAACATTTTATGACAGGGTAGGTGAGTGGCTAAACCAATCAGATGATGAATTAATGGATGGATGTTTTCTCCCGTTCCGCAGACCAATTAAATGTTAGGTTCCATCCAACAGATAAAAGTAGTCTAAGGGTCACTGTACAATTAATCTTGGTCACGTGATCAAGGTTTCCATAGTTAACTTTACTTTTATATTTCCTCTATGTATGAAACCCATTTATGTGAACATGAATGTTATATTCATTAGAGAAATAAGAAATGAAATATCAATAAAGACACTTTGCCACCTACATATACAAGCAATTATAAAAGTTTAGCAGGTATTATATGCTCGGGAATGCTAACATTAATACATTATATGATGCCTAAGAAACAAAATAAGTAATACCTGCCTTACTCCCCATCTGCCCCTCAACCACTTACTATATTGAAAACAAGCCATGAAAATTTATGATTTTCATCGGCATCAAAACACAGCAACTTATTGATTTCAAGTCCCGTCCTTCCATGCTCATAAAACCCCACTCCAGGAACCTCACCGAAGCTCCAGATACAGCCATAAAACTGTCCACCACGAAAATCGGATGCCCATGGAAAGGAACTGCATTTTTCTTTCACCTCTCCAAGTACTCCCGTTATGACAAGAGATTCGATCAATTATTTTAGCCCACTCCCCCGAAGTGGTAAGAATAAATCCTTGTACGAGGCTTGGGATTAGTCAGGGAGTTCCCTTAACGAACGGCCACTGGCCACTTGGTGGGGGCAGTCAGCCGTGCTCATATTTGTGGGAGCGTGGGGGAATTATGTGCTTGCGGTAAATCTTCTGGGGAAGTGAGTGAGTTCTGTTTACCTATTGAGAACACGAAAATAATGTTACCGTGGAATATGCAGCTGAGTTTTTATAAGTGGGATCGTAGTGGCTCAATGGTAGTTTGATCGTAGGTAAGGTGGTAAGGCTCAATGGTAAGGTGATCGTAGTTTGCCCATCGAGCTAGCAACCTGCGAGTTGTAGGTGGCGCGGGTGTATCCCGTTCCTTCCTGGGTGTATTTCTGCTCTTTTTTTCTGTGCGTAAAGCTTTCCTCGTGTGCGTTTGTCCATTTATTTGACGTTGTTAGAAGTATCTGAACTAAATATGGGACTTAAGCCATAAAACCCTGACAGGACTAGACAAATCACTTACAGGTTGAAGGTAGTTGAATTTGCGACGCACTGGAACAACACACGGGCTATTGGTGACGGTCCGGGATCAATCCAGAAGGGAAATTTCAAACGACAATACTTCATAATTTTGAACCACGACAATACTTCATAATTTTGAACCACGACAATACTTCATAATTTTGAACCACGGTCAACACCTGATCTTGCACCCCACTCTCCAAACTTTCACGTCAAGAGAACGTAAGGAAATTTGAGGCCACGACAGATTTAACGTGCAGCAGCACCTCCCCCACTAACACGACGGTATTTTGTTGGATCGAGTTTCGAACTCGCGACCCTCCGTATGCTAATCCTCTACTCTTCCAACCGGGCTACCACACCCTTCTTACGGAGCACCCGCTACACTGGAGCTTATCTTCACATCATAATCAGAGTTAAAGTCATAAAATAAATTACATAATGGAAACCTTTTTAATAAAATGTAAGGCTAAAGGGGCTGGATAAGATAATTAACAAGCTGCTGCAAAAGTTGAAATATCAGCTTACCCAATTGAAGTAAGTATTATCATCCTTCCAAGTACTTCCCACGATCGGAACTGCTTATCTTTAGTTGACCGAATTGCGGTTGAGAGATATCCCCTGAACCGCTAATTTATTTACTTCACACAAGTTAAAATTCAACCTTCCTGGTGATTGTCTTTACAGTATCGCGCCATTAGCTAAACCATTTGCAAGTCTTGATGGACGAGATATCTCGTCATTAGAAGAAAACCGACCAGATCTTGATCTCGTCATCATCAAAAGATCGGTAACATCTTGAGGAAGAGGTATCTCGTCATTAACAAAATTGGTCAGATGTTGATGGATGAAATATCTCGTCGAAACCACTCTAAGGGTTATAATATAACCCTCAGAGTGGTTTTATATACAGGGTGTCCCAAAAAGGTTGTTCCGCGATTTATCTTTTTACCATTCGGAGATAGGTAGGCAATGTAAATTGCAAAAGTGCACCAAATAAGGTAAGTAATTAAGATATGTGAATAAAATTATCACGTGATAACAATTTAAGCGGATACAGTTTTTAATTTTTATACCACACCTCTAGATAAAAATCCGAGATAGCAGAAATGTTCCTTACCTGCATCCCTATCGTTAGCAGAAAACTGCATTTCTGTAGGTTGAATAGTAACGGAGATACAAGAGTTTCTATTTTAAGGGGGCCGTATCTAATTTAGAGCGGAAACTGACTCATGGCCAAGAATGAAGAGCTAAGTTCTGCATTGCTGCAGATGGAAAAATTTCCTTTTATTTTTATTTAAACCATTTTTTCTACAATATTTTTATTAAAGATTACATTGTCTACTATTATGCATTGCGATTTTCATCTGCAGTTGCAATACTACATTACTTTGCACAATGTTGCTCTTTCTGACCGAAAAATGCCTTTTAGCATTGTGTATGCGGTCCCTAATCTGACTGCTTGAACAGCTGTACACAAGCGGTATAAGTCAACTTTTTTGCGTCCTTATGCCTCCGTTACTGTTCAACTTACAGAAATGCAGTTTTCTGCTAACGATAGGGATGCAGGTAAGGAACATTTCTACTATCTCGGATTTTTATCTAGAGGGGTTGTATAGAAATTAAAAACTGTATCCGCTTAAATTGTTATCACGTGATAATTTTATTCACATATCTTAATTACTTACCTTATTTGTTGCACTTCTGCAATTTACATTGCCTACCTATCTCCAAATGGTAAAAAGATAAATTGCGGAACAACCTTTTTGGGACACCCTGTATAGTACTAACTATATTGTAGTACTATTAATATAAGGAGGAAATTGAAGAACAAGCATTAATTTTACAAATAATTGCTTAATTTAAAATTTTTATGTAGTTAAAGATTCATTTTACTCCATTCCCTAGTTACTGGTGACAAAACTCGGTTTCAAAAAAGATTAGCAAGTTGTATTGCGGGAATTGGAGGAATTAAAGTCATTGACTTCAGGATAAAAATGAAGCACTCCATAACGGACATTTTGCACCATAAAACCCAACTTACCTTATAAGTTCATTTTTAAGCTCTTTGCAGCGTTCCACGGAAGTAAATTCTACAAATATTTTTCTGTCCAAGTTTTTCAATTGTTGGTTATTAGTCGAGATATCAGAATTTTTATATGTAAACAAGATGGGCAATCACTCGAAAAATATGTAAACAGGGTTACATATCAAGCAAGATTCCATAGAAAATAAAGCATTGTCCTTTCGGTTAACTCATTTGGGAACTCCTGACGACACAATATATTTTTGATAACTTTGGAAGAGCATCAGGACAAGACTTTAAAATTCAACAGATACTCTCAGAACTGAGAATAAAAATAATAGAGAATGTGTCAAACTTATTATACATGAGCAGGTGCACTATATTTTCGAAAACAGTGTCTAGTATATTTTGTTTCCTCTATTCTAAATATAGATATTTCTTGTGTTGCACATTTTGTATACTTAAAATTTAATCAAAAAATCTCTGCGTGTCATGGACAGGGATTTTAAATCTTAAAAAATATTATGCAAAGCTGAAACAAAACGGACAGCTCTGTTTTTCTCTATTCGTTTTTTCTCTACGCACATTCAAGCAAGACTTCCTTAGTGGTCTATGTTTTCAAGCATTTATATGTATTGTCTTGTGCATACCTGAGGCAAAGAACATAAGTTGGCATGCATTTTAAAAGCAGATATTTTCTGACAAAAAATTCCAAAACTATGGAATGTATAGAGGTTGGTAGTTAATTCACGTCACACTGGAGCAATTCAACGGACTGTTGGCGACGATCCTATTCTTTTCTATTCACGAGACATTGGCATATACAGATTGAGAATTATTATTGAGAGAAGCTTCGAAAAGTGACCAATGTGTCGACTAGTAGTCACGCGACTGCAACATTGACTCGGTTGACCGATTCGGCATCTTATCGCCTCATTTGGTGATATAACCAAATGAGGCAATAATGAGGTGATAATCCTATAACAGGATAGATGTGTGAATGTACATTTTTATAGTGGTGACAAAACTGGCGAAATCAGCAAAGTCTACTATGTTGCATGGACCAATGAAATGATGAATCAATGGATGATCTTCCTGCCGTCATGTGGTCCATTCAGTTGATGAATGTTCGCTACCATCTGGCAGACGAAAGTAATCTAAGGGTCGCCTTACTACTAGTTTTGGTCACATGGTCAGTAAAAAGGTTACCATTACACACTCTAATTTTATATTTTCTCTACTATAGGTGCACCCTGAGTAAAGCTAAATGTGTTACAGCTTTACCGCTCTCCAGGTATCACATATTAACCTCTTTCTCCCCTGTTCTGGATAAAAGTTCTAGGTCATAAGTGTTTTGCTGGAAAGCGCAGTATTCATATTTTTAGTACTTCATTTAGGAAATGGTGAAGTGCCCTTTGAATTTCTGCAAGTTATTTGTCAATCGGGGTTTTATCCTCATTTTCATTGCAGGATAAAAAATTGTTAAATTGAAGCTTCCGTATTTTATCAAGGTGACACGTAGGTGACCTTGGTAGGTGACCTTGACAAGGTGACCTTGGCAGCTTCCCCAAAGTCTTCCAAGAAGATATGGTTACCTCAGGTGTGCAGGGTGGGTGTGATGTGTCAGCACATTTTCATGAGGCCCTGTGGTAATGCAGACTGCTGCGAATTAGTACTCTAAGGGTCATACGATATAGAAGCTGGCATTGACAAAAGTCACAGTAGGCGTTTTGCCGTTACATCATAACTCATTAGTAAGACCTCTATCACATATAAAGGCTTATGGAGGTTTAAAGAACTGCAAGAGGTATAATGCTGACAAGACAGACAACCACAAGTAATGGATAGATACATACAAGGAACGTTTTGCTGACACAGAAGATAAATACATCCAGAGAATAATCGAACCTTCAACGGCTGCAATTCGCTGGTTGCTAGCGTAGTGGGTAAATTGATTGAGCCACGATGTCCTCCCCAATACAATTAGGCTTCTAATTTTGTGAAATTTACCTTGAATTGATCATGATTCGAAAGTAGGCATGGTATTAAAAAAATGAAATGAGATAATTTCTTCCAATTAAAAAATTTCTTTTACTTACGCAGACACGTATTTCAAATAAATTGAAGCTGATTGTAACAAAAAGTACTGGTTTTTGAAATCAAATTATCTCCCTGAAAGGAATTGATTAACTTTATAAAACGCCAGTTAATTACTAGATATTAATTTATAGTTCTTTCAAACTGACAAAATTAAGTTTTGCATGAGCTTAATTCACCTTTTTACGGATGGTAGTTTACATTTCCGATATCTCGCAGAAATGGGCTTGCACTCTATAAAAAGTATTTTTCTTTCTAAACTCTGGAAAAACAGAACGTTTTTGATTAGGCAATTTCTTTTTATAAAACTAATTTTTCGACGACATGAAATGTTTTATCTAGTACATCGATCAATCACTCGAATCTATGCACGTTACGTAACGACGTAATTCAGTCTCCAACCATCAATGACGCAGAATACATATTTCATTAAGTAGAGGTATATCTAATATATTATGTAAAGGTTATCCTTGGTCGTAAAACTCTCATCGCAGCAATTATTGGAAATATATTTTCATTAACACTAACTATTTACCATCAAGTCCTTTGGAACGATCCTAATAGCTGTACTCGATATATTAGATTTATGTCGCACTCCTGAGCAAATTAACTTTTAGGTTTATTGATGACCAAAGAATTAAATATACAAAACAATATTAGCACCTCTTTATGAACCTGGAGTTGTTAAGTTTTTGAAAATATCGGAATTTTCTGAATTTAACGGTTTGTATCAATTTTAGAATTTATCGCAATTTCCTTTTGAGAAACGACATCTTACCACAAAATCCACCATCTGACCGTGATTCAAAATGACGAGGTGTTGTCCTCGATTCCTTTGGGATTGATCCCAGATCGTCTCCAACAGCTCGAGTGTGACGCTCCAGTGTGACGTAAATTCAACTACCTACCTAGCCTTAGACTCAGTATTATTTGAGTAGTTACGCTGCGCCTCGTAGCTTCAAAGAGCCAATTAGAATTCTTTATTGAAGAGTGTCTCCTCTGTGTTTACTTATTGCTGTTTTTTGCTTGACGTGCTCATTTTTTACTTGTCTTTATTAAATAAAAAATTTTTTTTGTACTAACCTGAAGTTAAGTTTTCGAAAATATTGGAAATTTTCGTTTTTCCCTCAAAAGTTGTTTAGTGTCAATTTATCGGAACCTTTTTCTAAGATACATTTAGCCTACAACTCAATATCATAGGGTAGTTAAGCACCGCCATCTTGCGTCAAAGGTCCGATTAGACGAGTATTTGATTGAAGAGTGTCTCCTCTGCGTCTACTTATTGTCCTCTTTTTACTTGAGGTTGCATTTTTCTTACGCGTCTTTATTAAATAAGGCTTTGTTATTTATTTATTTATTTATTTATTTATTTCAATTAACGTCACACTGGAGCAACACAACGGGCTATTGGTGACGGTCCGGGATCAATCCCAAAGGGAAAGATCCGAGGACAACACCACGTAATTTTGAACCACGGTCAGATGACGAGGCAACACCTGAGCTGGCACCCCACTCTCCAAACTTCCACACCACGCCAACGTGAGGACATTTGAGGCCACGACAGATTTAACGTGCACCAGCCCCCTTTGTACACGACGGTGTTTGGCTGGATTCGAACTCGCAACCCTTCGGTTGCTAGTCCGTTACTCTTCCAACCGGGCCACCGCGGTAAATAAGGCTTTGAGTTAGGTAGCTTAGGATGGGAATTTTTCATGATGAACTATACATCACACTTGATCGATTGCGGAAATAGTGATGTCCAACCATGTTTTACATTGCCGGACTTTTTATACGATGCTGTAAAGGAATCACATAAATGTAAAACTTCCACTGACCGCGTCGTTCTGGTGTCGTAAAAGAGCTGTGGTCATAAATTCGATTTTATAGTGCGTATGTGTGGCTGGATGTTAGGCTTAACAGGCAAATAAAATATATTGGATACCTCATTCACTTATAAGTTATGCGTTTTCGTATTAAAGATGACATTAGAGCATGTGGTGTGGTAAGAACTAGCGAAGCGTTCGGAAAGCATGTAATTTTTAGTATGGACAGAAATTACACATATTTTATGGGGAAGGACTATTTAAGATGTGTTTTGAATCTTTCCAAACCATAAATACACATGCAATTTGGTTTTTACGAGGATGATTTTTTTAATATGAATTCAACGTTAGTGTTGTTTTGAATTACTTGTATTAAAACGTAATGTTTGTGTTTTGATCCTTGAGTAATCTATTTTGAAATTTGTATAGACTTGGCTTCTGCTAACTCGAACAAGAATCGGTAAAATGCTCAATATTGTGCTCTGCTTAAGATGGATAAATGTATTTTTATTTAACATAGTCGGAATCTAATAATCTGGTTCTGGTTTATAGAAAAATGTTACATTTTATTTGAATTTGCTTAGATAGAGGATAACGCATTGGCATTTCTGATAGCGTCAATATTTTGCATTGAGTGAAACGCACTTAGTCTTAAGAATCCATTAAAACTACTCGGAACATTAAATACATTTAAATGTTGAACAGTCACGTATTTAGTCCCATTTGCTTCTAAATATATAAATACCCTATTTGAATATTTCATATTTAAATATTTATATTACTTGAATCGTGTGGATCTAAATAACCCTTATTTTATAATGATAAATTGTGCTTTAATGTTTGCAAAAAACCTATTTGATGCGCATTAACCTGTTTCCCCCGCTATCTTGATTTACTTGAAATGCTCACTTATTTTTTAGTAATACGTTTAGATTCAAATAAAATATTTTTGTAAATATATATTATCATTTCTGACCTGAAGTACTACACTAAAACCTTTATGGTATACACATTAGCCATACTTCACCATTCACCCGAAGGAAAATTGCTATTTTTAGAACAAAACTCTGCCATATAACTGCTATATACATCTGATAAACTAAATTTGCAGTCAAGAACGTTAGGGATAAAATATATTCCATGCAGAAGATAATATTTCTTCATTATAAACTATTTATTCAGCAATAAATTTTATAAAAATTCATTACGTAAGAAAGGTGATCCCTTAAGATCACAGTTAGTCTATAATTTCTAGTGAAGTTACTAATTCTGTGTTATTTATAGTCATAAACTTAGTGGATTGAACAAGGAATTTTTTTTAGCTTGCAATAAATTTACTTGTGAAACATGAAGAGAAATTGTAACGCGTTTTCTGTCTAGAAATATAGCAATATTTACGCTGTAAATTCTTAGCCCAGACACACACTGGAACAGCATACGATAAAACGTACGGAAAGCGCATGCGTACTCCGTTTCCATAGAGAAAACATGTTGGTACGCATGACTGTTTCAGCCAATTTAGTGTTGCAGTATTGATGTTGGACCTATGTCTTGCTCGCCATAGAAGCCATCCCTAAATTATGTATCATATTTAATTATCATTACATTATCACAGTGTAAATGATTTTCTTTTGTTACTCATATTTGGTTTAATCCAAGAACATTATTTTCTAAAACGGTCTCATTGTTCAAAGGCTAAAAGTAAAAAATCTTGTCCAGCGTATGCATTTTTCATTGGTGATAGGGGATGATCAGTACCTGTAGAATAGCGTGACATTTACAACTGGGTATGCCGACAATAAATTTGCTCTATTATGAACAATGCACGAATAAAAAGGGAGTGTCTTGATTATTTTCACAGCTGTACACCTATAACCAAGAAAATCTCTCTTATTAATGACGATAGAAATGTCAGTACGTGACTTTTGCTCTCAACTTTAAATTGTAAGGCTGGTGGTGACTCTGTAAAGGTATGCGGTTTGTTTAGGTGGAATTAATTGGGACCCCTGGTACGTCTACAAACGTCTTTGACAGGTGAACGCTATATATGCATCCTTTCTGACGAGTTTCACACCCGTTCATGTTATGCGTCCTACTGGACAATGCGCCACCGTACAAGTCTAGACACGCCAAAATAGGGTTACAGGAACACTCATCTGAGTAAGGTCTTGGCATTCCCACCTAAGTCACCAGATATCAACATTATCGAACGCATCTGGGATTCCATGTAACGCGCTGTGGAACACAGAAGTCCTACAAATCGGAATACAACGGAATTATGGACAGCTCTGAAGGAAGTATGGTGTTCAATGCCTACAGAATACTCCTCGTGGAGTTCATGCCCCGTCGTATTTCTGCAGTACTACACTCTTGTGGGAGGCCTACCAAGTATTATACTGGTGTATCAGTTTTTCTGGCTTCAGTGTATATCGGTTATAATCTTTATGTTTGAATGCCCAGGGATGTTTGTCGAAGTTTTACAAATGAATTATTTCCTCACAATAATCTTATAATAGTAATGAACTTTAACTCTCATAAACGTTTATGATTCAATGACAATTCTTCCCAGTGACAGAATTCTTATACTCACAGATATAAATGTAATGCTCAAACTTAAAAATAAATGTCTGATTTCAGCATGAGAAAATTACCATAAGCAAATAAAGGTAATTTAAGGATCAAGAAACGAATCAATCCCATGCGGGTTAATTAAGCTCATCTTAAATACAGACCAAGATATTTTTTTGTTGTTTTAATTTTTTCTGTTATTGAAATGTTACAATTTTTAAAACCCCATGTTCTATCATGTATGAAATGTATCTGAGAAAGCTACCAGATTTTCCTAGAGTCAGGTGCTGTAATTGAACTTTCCTTTCATCCTCTTTACAATTTCTAGCTTCCTTTAAAGAAATAGAATCGAACAATTTTAGTTTGTTTACTACTTTTTAAAAACGTGCGATTCCTCTACAGTGTTTTACTGTGAAAGAAAGATTTTAAAAACTGTTTTACGCCCTTATTGATTCTAAAGCTGTTTTTACGCTGGTTGCTGAATTGCGTCGAGACAGGGGGAATGGAGAATAAATTCCAGCTGATCGAGCAGAGAAGTACTTACACTTGCGGTGACAACATTTGCATTGAACAGAGAGACACAACCACGTAGATTAGGGGGACTCGAAATTTGAGATGGGACGACACAAAAAGCGGCTGTCAGTCAGAAACCTCTTAATGATTCGACGACAAGCTTTTTATTTGATGTTTACCGACTGGACGCGGGATGCCAAAACCCGAAAGATGAATGGGGTTTGCACCACTCAGAGTACAAAAATCTGTAAGAGTGGATTCTCTCATATATCAATATGCTGTTGCTAATCTCCACATCTAGCTTCAACTAGACCAAATCCACGAGTCCATTCACCCGCACAAAGTCATACACCAAAAGAGGTTCAGAAAACAGGTCGTCTCGGAACAACTACAGGCACTCAAGAATGTGTGCTGGGGAGGCCTGGTCAGACTGGCATTTAAGGTAATCTTACGACCACAGCAAAATGTGAGACTCCTCAGATGGCTACTGAAAAAGCGGGAGAGCGATGTCTGAATATGTCTGTCGCAATTGAGCAAAAGATCTTCTGTGCCGATCCCCACGATACCAAGAGTATACCGGGGAACGATCCATGCCTTCTTATCAAGATTTTTTTAAAGCTCAAGAAGCATCAATGAGTGGGTATCGGACATTGGTTCATCGACACCCGACTTCGCCAAGTCATCCGCTACTTCGTTTCCCCTGAGGTCCACTCTAGGCGCACCTCACAGAAGGATGAGACATGTTTGAATGTGTTAAGGATCGCTAGGCCAGTTCTATCTCCCACACTGTACCAATTAGATAGATGTTGGATGGAGCTGCGATTGTCAGACAAAATCCAAACGACCGTTGGGTTCGTAACAGACATGATGAATGTCAATGTGTTATGGCAACAAGTGTGGACGCAGCTTTATTCAAACTCTGAGTTTTAAAGCTCCTGAAAAACCGCTGTGCAGATACCGAATTGAAAACGACCTGCGGCTCAACAGCCTCCAATCCTTTTCAAGGTCTACTACGTTGTATATTAATGTAGTATAAGGTATAACTTTCTCTGTGGGATTCATGCCCATTTATCCGTTCTTAAACCCGGAGTCTTCCTTTTTCATGATTATGAACTTCTTGACCAATTTTAGCTGTCGCAATTAAGATTCTTGCAACCAGTAGATGTGGTTATTTAACCAATAGATGTGATTATAGAAGTAGTTTGAAAGTAGTAATACTTCCAGAAGGTTGGTTGGTTTTGGTGGTTTTATGGCGCAAGGGCCATATTTGACCATGCTGCGCCAGACAAGATATACAACATCAAGTAATAGACAGACACACACAATGAAAGTTTTACTGACACAGAAGAGAGAAATACACCCAGGGAGGAATGCACCGGTCAGGAATCGAACCTGCGCCGCTTACAACTCGAAGGTTGCTAGCGTGGTGGGCATACCTCACTGAGCCACGACGGCCCCGATATACTTCCAGAAGATTCTACAACCTGTTTTTTGCCTTTCTTGTCACATGCCCAAGCGGCTACTAACCAGCATAATAACACCCGACCACACGTGGTCTGCCTCTCGAACAGAGATATCTCCAGATTTGAGTATGTATGGGATATGTTAGGACGTTAATTTCACCTACCCTCGAGTACAAGGTATCTGGAGCAATAGCTAAAGAATACTTGACATGATTTGGTGCAGGTTACCACAAGAATTCCTCTTGACTCCATAGCACGCTGTATATCACCATATATCACCGCCAGAGGAGATCTACAAACTTCGAATTAATGACATTTCTGATGTAATTCTACAGCAATAGTCATTCACATTTTACATTGCGTAAATTTCTTTATCTCTTCATGTACATCACATACTAAGTTTCATTCTAATCGAACACTAACTTCGGGGGTTTCGATTTTCTTGTCACCGACTGCATATTTTGCCATTGCTGTATTTAAATGATTTACAGCATTGAGTCTGAGCCGATACGATAGGATTAATCCTCCAAATGAAATTGTTCTCCATCGTCGTGTGTATATAACTACAGGTAGTTACTCTATATTAACCATATTTCGAGTAGTGCAGTATTGATTTTTCCACAAAGCACACATAATGAAGAAATATCTACATCTATTGGTAGAAAGAATCCCGGGAAAGATTAACTTGATACATAAGATCAAAACTGATTAGAGCTGCAAAGACTAATTAGAGCTCCTAGGGAAGACTGAAATTTATAAAGCGGATATATGCGTGTAAGCCCCCCCCCCCCGCTAAAGTATAGTAAATTTAATATGTGGGCCTTTAACTATTTGGCCACTCATCACTACACTCTGTAGATGTAGAGATGTAGACGCAGTGTAGATGTAGAGCGAGAAAAAATACTTTTGAGTCATTACTTATAAATATACTAGTTATAAATACTTTTATAAACTATTTCCATAAATACTAGTATTATGTTTTTATAAATTATTTTCATAAACACAAGTTATGAATATTTTTATAAATACTGGTTACAAATATGTTTATAAATTACTTTCATGAATACCAGTTATAAATACTTTTTGCTATTAGATTTATCCTGAATTTCTTTGCCTGAATACGATTTTACTATAGTTTAAATAAGTACTACTCCATCTATGACATGAAAGGAAAAGAATTTTCAAACGTTATAAACACAAAACTCACTAAACTGAATTCAGTCTAGAACTTTTTTTGAAAGTGCAGAACAAAATTTCTTGTAGTTCTAACATCATTGCGTGACAGGATACGTTTAGATATTCCACCATAATCGTTAGTCCACATCCATTTTCGACAACAAAAAATATAAAATTCAATCATTCTGCAGGGTACTTCAAGTTAACCCAAACCGCCCTTATGCGCTTTTCGATGCAAACATATTTTGCATGCGTTTTGTATGGACGCGAAAATTACATCATAAGCTCTCAGTGAATCTTATCTCAAGCACCCTTCAAATCGTTTACACAATAATTTTTTGAAGACCTCGTTTATCCTTTACTTAAAAAACCCAAAAATAACATACAAAATACTTTTAAAAGTGATGTTTTCTCTTGAAAGCAAACTATTTTTTTCTGTCTGCACTGAAAAATATCAAACTCATACCCCCCGGATAGAAGTTTTTAATTTCAAACTCCAAATTCTTCTTCACAGGCAGGGGTTTCTTGAGATGAGTTCCTTTTGAAATTCTCGGCAGTTAGTTAAGAAATAGGTACGTAAATAAAAATTCCGGATTTCGAAAGATTGGATTTTCGTCACTCAAGACTTTTAGCTCACTCGAAATCGATGAACAGACGGAGAGATTTTAAATTGATTGCGTATGAACATCACTTTCAAAAGGCTCTTCATTGATCGCTCGCAAGAAATGCTTTTACTGTTTGAAAAATATTGCTTCGAAATTTCACTTATCTGAGATATTTAATAAAGTAATTTTTTATACGTTTCCAGTGGCTCTAAAAGTAGTTTTTCGTTATATTGATTGATTGTTGCGTCTTTCGTGAATACAGTTCATTTTAAAAGATCGTGGACATCGTTTTATATTCATAAAAATATAAATATAGATTATTTTTCAAGTAACTTTATAAACGTAACCAGTAAAATATCAGAAAATTTCGCTTCATATAAATTGTAGCCACATCAAAACTAATCATATTTGTCAAAAGATCTAGCTTCAATCATATTTTCAAGAGCTATTTATGTAGGAGTCATGATTATAAATTTATTTAATCCCTAAAGTGTATCGTTTAAAAAATCTTTTAGAAATAAATAAGGCCAGTATGTTATATTATGTGTCGTTCTTTGTATAATAATGAAAATCATGGCTTGGGGGTTTTATGTAGCTATCATGGCTTGGCTTGGAATGTAGCTATTTCTTATATTCAATAACCATCCGCACCTCGAACTAAGGAATAAATGCGGAGGGTTATTGAATATAAGGGAATGCTACATACGTTCAAACCACGCTATGATTTTCAATCCATTTGTACATTAGCACAATAGTTTATCATTTGAAAATTATTTTACTAAAAATTATTATTTTGAGGTGCAAGTACAGTAAAATATTTAAATGAGAACATCCTGAAGTAAGGGTTGAATCACCAAGTATTTACTCCAAGTGCCGTAGTGTTGTGGTACTGATTCTTTGATGTGAATGTGAGCTGTGATGGGACAGATGATGACGTGACCTACGTCCGCTTCCATTCTACAGATGTCGAGATAGTTGCTGTGAGTGCTTATCCGAAATAAATATTTAAAGAAAGGAACATCTAGTACGAAATTCCAAAAGTAAGAGATGAACCACCAAGAGTTTACACCAAGCTGCGATGTTGATTCCTTGATGTGAATGCGAGCTATGATGGGACTGGTCGGTGATAACACAATGTCCTTGTCCGCTGCTATTACACATATGCAGAGATCGCTGCTATTGATGCTCATCCGAAATAAACATTTCAAGAAATGGACGGTCTATCCCCGAATTCCAAAGCGAAAACCGATCAGTAATGCGCTTCAAGCCAAAGACCTCCCCAAATCAAAAAATTTCCCGTCCGTCTTCTACCACCGTTGAAGCGAAAGGCTCATCGGAGGAAGAAATTACGACAGCGTAACAGTAGCACCTTAACCGGATTCATTCATTTACAAGCATAATCCATCCATTAGTGTTGGAGGAAGGAGGTGATGTGTGAAAATTGCCTCCCGTTGCTTAGATACCGGCAACTTACGAGCCTTTCTTCCGAACTAGATTAGCACAAGAGCCGTAGTTGGAAAAATTCTAGGTCTTTCTTTTTGGCGGCTTGGCTTGTACTTCAGGATATCCCTATTGTAGTATGCGTCGGAGTACTTGAATTCTTCTGAAGCTTAGTGAAAATCAAGTGTTACAGAAAATTGAATATTGTGCTGGATTGGCTTTTTGGCGGCTTGGCTTGTACTTCAGGATATCCCTATTGTAGTATGCGTCGGAGTACTTGAATTCTTCTGAAGCTTAGTGAAAATCAAGTGTTACAGAAAATTGAATATTGTGCTGGATTGGCTTTTTGGCGGCTTGGCTTGTACTTCAGGATACCCCTATTGTAGTATGCGTCGGAGTACTTGAATTCTTCTGAAGTTTAGTGAAAATCAAGTGTTACAGAAAATTGAATATTGTGCTGGATTGGCTTTTTGGCGGCTTGGCTTGTACTTCAGGATATCCCTATTGTAGTATGCGTCGGAGTACTTGAATTCTTCTGAAGCTTAGTGAAAATCAAGTGTTACAGAAAATTGAATATTGTGCTGGATTGGCTTTTTGGCGGCTTGGCTTGTACTTCAGGATATCCCTATTGTAGTATGCGTCGGAGTACTTGAATTCTTCTGAAGCTTAGTGAAAATCAAGTGTTACAGAAAATTGAATATTGTGCTGGATTGGCTTTTTGGCGGCTTGGCTTGTACTTCAGGATACCCCTATTGTAGTATGCGTCGGAGTACTTGAATTCTTCTGAAGCTTAGTGAAAATCAAGTGTTACAGAAAATTGAATATTGTGTTGGATTTTGCATAGTAATAAGAAGTGTGTGATAGGTTTAGAAGAGTTTCTCTTTCGGAAAATGCGATGAAAATGTCTCCTTACTTGTCTCACTTGGCATGAATATATTATCCATACATGAGACCCACATGGTACAGAGTCGCCCGGTTGGAAGAGTAGTTGTAAAGCAGCCAGAGGGTTCGAAACTCGATTCAACCAAAGACTTGCATACGTGGGGGTTGGTGCACTTTAAATCGGTTGTGACATAAAATATCCTCATGTTGGCGTGATGTGGAAGTTTGGAGATATAGGAGCCAGCCAGGTGTTGACCTCGTCATCTGACCAGGGTTAAAAATTATGTGGTGTTGTCCTCGAATTTTTTCCTTCGGGATTGATTCCGGACTGTCACCAATAGCCCATTGTGTTGTTAATTCAAATGATTAACGTTAATTCAATTACCTACATGACCCGCACTTGCAAGGGGAGGTGAGGTGAGTAAGTCCCGGCCCAACTTAAAAAAGTTGAAGAAAAAACTTAATGCTAGAGAAATATGAGGACTTCCAGCTCTAACTCGAAATCTCAGAGTACCACTGCCAAGATTGAAATACATGGAGAGATTGTATGATAGTATTTAATTGTTGTTGTCCGCTAAATCTGAAGAAGTATTTTAGCTGTTTTGTTATTGTATTAAGAAACTGAATTTCTGTTAACGTTAGACCAAGTCTATTAGCCCGTGAGATGACCCACCCTCTAGAAGCAGCTCAAGATGGTGAATACGCAAGCCTGAGGGACAGCCGGAACTGGAGATAATGCGTTCGTGCGAAGCCTGTGCTGAATTGCTTTATGCTTGTAACCCAATAGGATGGATCTAAGGAATTTGTACTTCTTTTATTGAATTATTATTCTTCCTCAAACAGGTATTTTTTCATTAAAATTCGAAAAATACACAAACGAATCACAAAATGAAGTGTATTTTTTAATCTAGCTTTCAAAAGGAAATTCTGAATGTGCTGACTTATTAAATCTGACGATGACAAAAAGCAAAAAAAACTAAATCGGTTCTTACAGGAAACCAGAAACTTCTCCAAAACGTTTAAAGGAAAAAAGGCAGCTACTACAACTTTGATTTTGTCACTTGATTTCTTGCACATCTTTACAAATATTCCTCTTTAAGAAGAAGCTATATTAATGGCAAACGAAATAATCATCACTCAAAGAAGAGAGAAAAATCATTTCCGATATTCCTATAATTTTTTATTGAAAAGGGTCCTATTCGTGTCCTATACATTTAAAGTCTCAGAAAAAATGCTAGACAGACAAAATGATAATATCAGGCAACGTATTCAAATCGCAATGGCCTTGAGCTAAATAACCTATTCATAATACTTTTTTACGTTGTGAATGTTTTATTTTGTCGTGAGATGCACGAAGTACTGCTTTTCTAATCTGTTGAAAAAGGCCTATTTATTGCATTTTGTTGATATTCGTTGCTATAGTTTATGTTAATTTTCTTTCTGGTTCATCAAGTCAATATTTTGGTGCTTTCTTTCCTATGCATAGATCATACTTTGTAAGATGGATTTATGGGAGAATAGAATGCCATAAAATATTGGGTTTTGAATAATTTGTTTTTTTCATTCAAAATAGGATATATACAAGCTTGAAATGCATAACTTAAAGTGCTGGCTATTTATATCTATCACCATTATCTCTTATACATAAATATCAATAGAAGTTATTTCGAAAATTAATACATGTTTTATATGTACATAAAATTGAAGAAGTTTGTTGAACATTTATTTAAACTTATCTTTTTGGAAGTCGAAGAATTTGCAAAAATTTAGACTTCTAGTATTTCCATATTTTATCAAACCTTTTCAAAATTTTCAACGCAATTTAAATGCAAATAAGAAAATGAAACTCAAGATTGTTTTCTAAACAGCGAACTTTAAACTTTTCGCGAATTGTTTTTCACTTTTCAGTTTTCATTGCATAAGTTTAGTTGTTTGAAGAAAGAAAAGCAAGATGGAAGGGCTCAAAAGTGCATTGTTTTTGCTTTCGGTCTTATCATTTACAAAGAATTAAAAAGTTTAGTAATTCAGTAATTATGTTAATTGCACTATTATTATAATAAAATTGATTTGTAACAACTATGGTATTGAATTTTAACTCCCTTATGCGAGTTTGTAACGAATAAAATTCCAGGAATATATTTTACCAAAAAATATTAACTCAAAAGTAAAAATTCTAATTTATGAGAAGCATTTTCTGTCAAGCTATATGTAGGTGACAGCACTATTTCTGTGATGGATGTTTTCCAGTTCGTATTCTAAACGTGACGTCACTCTGTATTTTCCGAATGCGATTTCAGCACTTCACCGATAAAATTACAAAAAATGATTTCCGAATTGCTATATAATAATTCATTGGTAAACTCTAATTAGATTAGACGCCAAACATTGCCAAAATAGCGATAAACTATATTTTTAGGAAACCCCGATGAGTTTTAAATGAGAGCATTTGAACAGCAGAAGTAAAATCTTCGCAGAGTCTGGTTTGTTTTCTCAGAAAATTCTAGATCCCCAGATGTTTGATCAGACGATAATTGCCCATTTAAAAGTAAAAATTCGATATACATTTTGCAATAAATGTATATTAATATTTTAATTAGATTAGTTTCAGAATTAAAATTATATATTTATGTTTATTGATATTCTTTTGCTATGTGGTAAAAAAAAGATGTACAAAGACAATGATTCAGTAGATGTTCCACAAAAATGTTGACAAGAAAATATTATTGGAACTTCTTGGTGGGGATATTAATAATAATTAAATAAAAATAATTATCTTTTATCACGCTTTCCCGTTTTTCGATTGCCAAGGATACTTACTATCCTGGAGAACCTACAAGTTTTGTACTGCGACAAATATGTCAAAGAATTTCATTCTATTTAAAAAAATAAGTGTAATTTAAGAATCGAATAGTTTTCTGTCATGAAACGAGACATTAAAATACTTTATGACAGAAAACGCTAATTAATCTAATAATTGGCGTTTACTTTTAATTCATACATCCATAAATCCTAATAAAGAACTATAACGTCATCAAGCATTGTAAAGAAGACTATAAGAGGTGATTTGTTATGAAATTTTGTACAATCTTATCTTAAAGGGACACTTTATACGAAACATCTTTTAATCATTCTTACTAGAAAGTAGAATTCTGATAACTTACTGAATGGTATTTTAAAATCATTAAGTCTGCTTTCAGTTCCTTGTCTATTAAATACCAATACAAAAAAATACACATATTATTTTATTTTACTAAATAAGGCTGTTAGTAGTTAAAGCTCTAAAATAAATTTGTACTTACAGAATAGGAACTAAATCCTCAAACAAATAAAAATTATAAACTTTAAAAGAAAATATGAAACCTCAATACTTTTTACTTGCTTTGTAAGCGGGAAGATGTTTTTGAAGAGAATCGAGTTTTGTTCATGGAATACAGCGATTATATTTCAGACACCTCAGAAATTCGAAAATATATGAAGATTCAATTTTAATTTTATCTTATTCGCAGTACCTACAGTTTTGTAGAGATTTTACAATTCATCCTTGCAAGTAGAATTTTACTTTCGTCAGCTTTCACCCTTCATTCCAGATCGTAATTTGTTTAAAGTTTAAAATGGTATTTTAAATTGAATCAAAGAAAAAAGTCAAATTGAGTTACATTTAGTGGAAGCCATTTTAAACCATTGAAGAGAGACATGGTAACCTGATTCCACTGTTCAATTTAGATATGCAATGAACTTAGGAGAAAGAACTTTTAAATTAAATTAATTCTTGAGAAATTGAATTCTTTTCCTAGAATATTTCTCAGTATCGTATTCCGAAAACAAGTCCTTTCCTAATGCTTTAAATTTCTAAATCTATTTCTGATTACACTTTATAGGAGCTCTACTGATCCTACACAATGAAATAAATTTCATCCGAGGAAATTAAAAACCAAAAATATCTTTATTGCTCTGACTTCAGTTAATCATTTTCTAGAGGTTATAGTTTTTATTTATCTGTACGTGTCTGCCCGAACTGTACTGTTGTTTACCAAACATGGCTATGGCATTGATGAGATTTTGGTGTGCTGTTTTTCTATCGATTTTTTGTTCCATGGATTTTTCCTGACAAAATCAAATTGAGATGGTAGTGTCTTTAATATATTGATGCGATTCTCTTTCAAAGCGCAACAAGTTCACTTTAGCCCTAGGAGGGGTCTACTTGAGTAACATCCATCAAACCAAATTTGGAATTGTAGATATCCCTCTTGATGGTTTATCTTAGCGTTGAAAACTACCCTGTAGTGCCCAGCCTCTCATGCAAAACTTTTAAAAAATTGTCACCAAATCTGAACAAGGGAGATTTCCCACTTGAATCTTCATTCCCTCTTGGAGTAATAGGGCAGTTTTGTCTTGACAAGAGATCTCGCCAGTCGCAAAAACGACCAGATCTTGATAGAACAGATATCTTGCCATTGGCAACGCCGATCAGATCTTGATAGATGAGATATCTCGACATTCACAAAACCGACCATATATTGATAGACGAGATATCTTCCAGACCCTCTCCACCCCAGCTCACCAAATGGTTTCGAGCATTTACACGGGGGGGGGCGAGAGACGAGATATCTTGTCATTTGTAAAATAGACCAGATCTTGGACGAGACATCTCGACGAAACTTTATGGAGGGTTAACCCTCTCGCTGCGTAATTTTTTTTATCAAAATAGGTTCAAAAATTGCGTATTTTTTTATTACATATTTCAAATCTACATATATTTTAGAGTTAAAATATACAAAAATTTTTTGTAAAAGAGTCTTTTTTCAATATAGAATTATATCATAAAAAAAGGTTGTCGGAATATTGAAATTGAAGAATAATCATATAAAAGCAAAATTTTGAAAATTAATCGAATAAATTATTGTTTATTTTATGAAATACAAAGGTAAAACGTATATACTAATGAAAATATGCAAAATACTTACAAAACATTTATTAGAAATGAAGAATTATTAGAAATCACTATCCGCAGAGGAATCCGAGAAATTCTCATCAGTTTCTCTATAACTATCTTCAATATACTTGATATCAGAGTCAGAACTGCTACCAGTGTCGGAAATATTGTCAGGAATGTAGGTTCTATCACTCGCGAAACGCTTCCTGCCAGACATCTTTGAGCTTTGAAAAGAGCGCGCAAAATGCTGCAAAAAATGCTTGTATATTTCGCAGAAATGTGGACATCTAAAGCCATCTGTTAACCCAGATTTGAATAAACAATTAAACATCACAGAAAAGCCAAAATGGAACCATGCACGGGGAAAGAGTGGGTTGCGCAGTTAAATAGACGGCAAAAATGCATCCCTGCGGAAATCGCGGGCTGCGCAAATTTTGCTACTTCTACTTTGCCCGCGGAAATCGCGGGATGCGCAGCGAGAGGGTTAAAAGCGACGCCTTTAACCTCTCAGCCATCAGTAGCGAGAGAACTCGAAAGCATTTATGAATAATAATGAACTACAGCAGAAATGATCTTCACTTAACGGCTTATCCGTTTAACGACCGCTTGGATTTTCGACTAGCTCTTTTTAGGCCATTTTCACACACACGGACTAAACCGGAGCGGGTGCCAACACCGGTTCCGGATACAATATAATTTCAATGGAGAATTTCACACGTACGAAAGATTTGCCACTCCGACCACCAAGACCGGCACATGCAGTCGGCTTTGAATTTGACAAATCGGAGGCAGAAATGTCATCAGCACTTGTTCTGTTGGTGATCTGTACACCTTGTTTTCTGTGCACCTGCTATGATTACTCAGGAGTGCCAATGTTCTGGATAGTCCACTAAGACAAACTCGTTTACGACACCGTTTCTTTAAAACCTTTTCTTTATTCAGAATAAATACAAAAACGATTCAGTTCCTTGTTTATCGACCAATAAGCTTAACCTAATAGTCGCAAAAACGGAATTGAGTGTGTGCCTGTATACCAAATAATGTTACCGATTAACTTAAAGTAAACTCATATATGTAACTTCACTTTATTGAAAAACAAGCACAAGAATTCAGAAAATCAACTATAAAGATCATATTGAACAATTCAATAAACTCATAAAAAAATTTAAGTTTAGATGCAACATTACATCCTTACATTGTCTTCGTACCTTTCCATTTCGTAATGATAAACCATACCCTTTGTAAACGAATCCTTTCTAATAAGTTTTATAATAGAAATGCGTCTTTCAGAGCATTTAAGATTTCCCATTAAGAGATTATAATTTTCCATTTTAGGAGTCTCAAATTCCCAATGTCTCCATCTCTAAGCTTAGTGATATCACACTAGTGTTGAACATTTCCAATAAATTCCAACCACTTGTGAAACTGATCCGTGTAGAAAGGAAGAATTACCTCCCGTGAAACACACCAAAACAACTATTTTAAACAGAATGTTGAGCCTTTTTGCTAGAGCTCTGTAATCTCATCATTGAATTTCGAAACACTTCCATTACCGCCTGATCTGGGATTAGGTTACTTGTGTTTACACCTATATCCATTTGTTTCGTATAAAATGTTTTATTTTTAGAAATACGAGTTGGGAGAGGAAGCATTTGAGAAAAGATTTTCGAATAGATTAGATATCTCCTTGTAAGTCGACTAAAAAAGCGACTGAAATTAAAACAGGCAAATTTGTGTGAATTTTGCCAAATGTTGTGATAATTGTTTTGACATGAATACCACTTTAAATTCATTCCGACATTATCAACAACTTAGTTTTTGATGCCGGGATTTTTCTTGTTATGTGGTTTTATTTGTATTGCTAAAAACGAAAAGGATTTCTAGAAATATAAAAATGGTTACGTTGAGCTTTATTTCTCGACGAAATATCATTTGGAGATTAATTACATTTTATTCTACCTGTCTGCAATGAAACTTCTTAATTGAACATTTGTCTTATTAAAAATTTCTAGTCGACGCATTGGAAAATTTCCACCTCTTAAACTCCATTTTGATGGAGAATAAATACCTTACAAAGAACTCAATTTCATGGAAATGTTAATGTGCAAGATTATTGGAGTCAGTCAGAAATTTTTGTTGAAATATCTGTTTGTGCTCGAAAGTAAACAGTGGTATTTTTGCTATCTTAAGATTTAAATATTCCCTATCTGCTTAACCCTCCTGGTGATTGTATCAACGAGGTAATTGTTAATTATGAAATATCTCGTCAAAAAGTTGGCAAGCAATATCTTGATGACGAGATATCTCACCATTAACAAAATTAGTCAGATTTTGAAGGACGAGATATCTCTTTGAAACCACTTGAAAGGTTAAAGAGAAGAAATAGAAACATACATTTACTGCTGCAGTTATATGTTTGCACTTTTTTAAAGTTTTCTTTCTTAATTTCTAGTCATTAGCAAAACTAACCAGATATGGATGGGCGAGATATTTCGTCATTAGAAGACAACTGACCAGATCTTGGTGTCGTTATCATATAAAAATTGGCAAGCAATATCTTGATAACGAGATATATAGTAATTAGTAAAATTGATAAGATCTTCATGGTCGACATATTTCGTCGAAACCATTGGAGGAAATAGAGAGAAAGACGCATTTACGGATGTAGTTATACGTTTGCACTTTTTTAAAGTTTTTCACAATTTTCAGTAAATACTTGGTTGCTATAATTTGCTAGACAATGCAAAAATTGTTAATTTACGACGTATATATTTCGGATTGTTAATATAGGAATTATTGGTACGAAATAGCCTTGTACTTTCTCATAAGTTTGATTGTCCATGTGTATTATTCCATGTGCTATTTCTAAGAAACCAATTCAATTTAATTCTAAATAAACTTAATATCAATCGAAGCCAAGAGTCAACGGTAGTATCAATCCACTGTCGCTTAACTGGCCATTCAACGCGTCATCGCTATTTAAAATGAAGTGACACACTACAGCTCCTATCTTCTATAATCACAATTTATGTAATCCAAAACTTACATAGTGTTCACTATAACACTCCGCCTCCGCAAATCCGGTATTCGAGTCAACGTCCTCGAGTATCCCTTGATACTCGAATTAACCGAATCTATTAATAAAAGATCAAAGAACTTGTAAAGCTCAGAAACAATATGGGGGATTATGAAACGAATAGATTTTAAACTCGCTTGATGAAGACATTGATTCTGACTAACAAAAGGACGATTCATGAATAGCTGTTGATCCGAACATTTTTAGTTTCCAGCATTCTTCAATGCCTTATCTGTCCTTTTTAAGCAATAAAATGTGGAGTTTTGTCATTCAGAAGATTTTCGGTATTACCCCTGCTGTAATTTGCTAGACAATGCAAAATATTTTATTTTACAATAAACATTTTTTACTGATTTTGATGCAGGAGGTATTGGACTGAAACAGTGTTATTTTATTTTTCACAAAAGTTGGAAAATGTTTCAACCAGTGATGAAATTTATTCCAACATCGCTTACCAAATCACGAATCAATAAATCAGATTCAAAGATCTTGTACAGCTTAGAAACTACGGAAGGATATGAAACAATCTCATAGATTTTAAACTCGCCTGCTGAAGAAATTAACGTAAGATTCTGACTGACAAGAAGAGGACGATTCCTGGAGAGTTTTTGATCAGTAAAAGTTTGCTTTTCCCAGTATTGACATCTGCTTTTAAGTGATAAAATGTGGAATTTTGTCATTCTTAAGAAGATTTCAGGTATTATCACTGCTGTAATTTGTTGTAATGAAAAATCTTTTACCTTACAACATACTTTTTTCACTGACTCTTAACCCTCTGAGTATCACGAAATTTTTTTGTAGTGCAATATTGCTTTTAATCTACAATACACACATAATGACTAAATAACCACATCTACGAGTACGATGGGTTTAAAAAGTCCTAGAAATGTTTCTACTTGTCAAGAACAAGTAGAAACAAGTCAAGACAAGGTCAAAACTGATTTGAAGTCTTGCAGGGTAGATTGCAGAACGTATGTATGCGTGCGAACTTCACAGGTAATTAATGTTTTCATCCAAAAATTTCTCAAGAATTGTGCTTTCTTGTTTTCCTTTATTATTATATTGTGCTGAATTTAGTTAGGAATACTAATTTCAGACACTTGAAGCATTCTAACATGTCTTTATCAAAGTAGAAATCTTGCATTACAATTTTGAAGACTATGAGAACAAATCACACCATTTGAATTCTCACACGCAAAGATGAAGACACTTTTCTCCCACATACAAATTCCGTCTATACAACAGCACCAAGGAAAACCATTCCCACAATATACATAATGAATTTATCATTTATTAGTTGAAATAATATAGATTTGGTGACTGTTTTTTGGGTTTTTTGGCACAAGGGTAATATTTGGCCGAGCTGCGCCAAGCATAAGACAATGCCAAATAATTTTGAAAAGAACGGATGGAGAGAAGACAGTAGAGAAAGATCGCTTGGACATCCTGGGGTCGAAAACCCCCTGTTTATCAGAGTCAGTAAACCCCATGGGAAAAGAATAGATCACTAGGGTACCTCGGGTTCGTTAATCCCGTGCACACTTAAAGACGTATCCTCGAAAAGAAACAATATAGGAAAGATTCTATTGATGAATAAGGTCAAACCTGGTTAGAAGTCAGGTAGGAAACACTGCAGGTTGTGATACTGATATATGAATGTGAACCTCTCAGGGGGTTAATACAGAATATTGAATCTTTGGACTAAAACCGTATTATTTTGTTTTTATTGTAACCATAAATTTTTGTTTTTTTGCTGTAAAAAATATTCTAACTCAAATTTAATCCAGCGTCACGTTCTAAACCGGTGACAAGCCAAATGCAAAAATATCCCCCACACTGATTGCATACCACAACTAATTGAATAACCAATAACTAGTGGATTATTGGCAAGTGCAACAATTATGTACGGAAACAGCACTTGCACGATATCGGAATTCATCCATCCTCTGATATCTAATTGTAAATCTTAAATTATTTTCCATTATGTCCTCCGCATCCCCATCAACAGCAATGATTCGTTATTCGCCATTCGACACGTCAGGGGCATTTAAAATTAAGTGACCTATCGACAACACCTGTGGATAGATCTGGTCAATGCTAAGGATGAGATATCTCGTCAAGACAAAACCGCCCTTATACTCCAAGGGTAATGAGGATTTAAGTAGGAAAAATGAATTTTCCCTTGCTTAGAACTGATTATAGCTTGGAACAGGTTTTTGCACCAGAGGCTGGATTAAGGGGAGTTTTCAACTCAAAGATGCACAAGTTAATGCACGAATTTTTGGACTAAAACCACATTATTTTTATCAGCTGTAAGAAAATCTTTCAACCAGCGACCGAATTTCATCCAGCAACACCTGAACCGGTGACAGGCCAAATCCAAAATTACCCCCCACACTGGGGCATACCACAACTAATTGAATAACTTGCAACAAGTGGATTATTGGCGAGTGCAGCAAGTATGCACGGAAACCACTTGTGCGAAATCGGAATTCATCCATCCTCAAATATCTAATTGTAAATCTGAAATTAATTTCCATTATATCCTCCACATCCCCATCAGCAGCATCGATCCGTTATTCGCCATCTGACACGTCACCGCCATTTAAAATGAAGTGACCTACCGACACCACCTGTCGGCTCTAATCACAACCGATATCATCCGGAGAACTCATCACACTTAAGCCCAAACCTAGCAAATCCGATATTCGAGTCAATGTTCTCGAGTATTTCTAATCACACTCTCACTTGCCAAATCGAATAATTTTACCCGACCTCAAATCGATGAATGTTTCACTGGTAGCCATGAAAATTTGTTCTTGGGGTGCTATGTGGCGTAGATCAAAGCTCCTTTCGTTAGTTTGGAAAAGCCAAAGACAGCACGCTTTTGGAGCTGCGTTAGTTGTGATATTGTTATGCGGAAATTTCGAGAAGTTTTGATCCCGCAGATTTCACTTTGTTGCAGCTCTCTTGAGGCCAAACAAAGGAGTCAGAATGCGTAAGTCGATAAGTTCTTGTGTCTCTGGAATGGGGTTTTGTGCGTTCCAAGAGGCAATCAAAGGATGATATGCATATTGGGTTATGTTGGTTGAGAGCTGGAATTTATCCCGACCCAAGTGTTAATTCTTCGTAATATGAAAATTGCAACTTTTAATAATTTCTGATTTATGAGGTTTTCTAAATTGCCTAAAATAAATTAATGCATTTGGCGTAAGGCGTTATTCACGACATGCATGGTGTATTTTCAACGGCATGCATCGTTACACTAATTCGGAGCTTGGTTGTCTCGACGAAGTATCTCGTCATTAGCAAACCTGACTAAATCTTGATGGACGAAATATCTCGTCTTTAGAAAAAAATGACTAGATCTTTATCTCGTCATCATAAAAAATGGGAATGCCTAGATGACGAAGTATCTCGCCGTTAGCGAATTTGGTCGGATCTTGATGGACAAGATATCTCGTCAAAACCATTTGGAGGGTGTACAAATTCATTAAAATTCGTTACAAAAAGGTGTGAGTTCTTGAAAGTACGTACAATATTCCTTATTTTTCTGTGTACAAATGGGGGGGGGGGTATTTCAATTAACGTCACACTGGAGCAACACAATGGGCTATTGGTGACGGTCCGGGATCAATCCCAAAGGGAAAGATCTGTGTACAAATGAACTAGACTTGTCTGTGAAAATTTTAGTGATTCATTTGGTAATGTTCCTTTTAAGAGTATCATATAATCATTTGAAATATTTTTTGTATCACAGGAATATTGTTTACCCATTTGAAAATTCATTTCATGGTATTTATTTCATCATTTCCATTGTCTTCATAAATGGTGAACAAAGTAACCCCCAATTACGACAGATCACAATTTTAATTGAATCGTGTATACATATGAAACGACACTAAAATTAACACCCTGAGAATAATATCCCCTCAACAGATATGTCCCTCAACTTTCCAGAAAAATTCCCTTTTTCTTCTTTTTTCACCCGCTAGTCATTGCCTAACTTTTACAGCCAATAGATGCATGCTTACCTTTGAAAATACCTATAACCTTTTGAACTTTTCGATCTCGCTAACCTTTGCTTGAAACAGATCCAAGTTGTTTATTTCTGCATTCCTTCTACGGTGCATTCCATCACAATACTTAAGATACACGTGCGACTTTAATAGAAATCCAGTTTTTTCTGCCAATAAACTAATGGGTCCCCTTGTCCAATTATCTTTCTCTAAATCCTTAGCTCCCTAGGGGATTAATTTTTAACTATCGATTTTTTCATTAGCCCCTTAGGAGAAAGATCACAGAACTGTTTCACCCTCCCCCATTTTGATACGTGACATTATGCTCATCTTCGTATTTAATGAAGTCTGCTTTGCTGAATGTTTATCTACCTCAGCGTTAAACTTGTCAATTCAACATTAAACCCTCCCAAATGGATTACTAGAACGTCTGCCTACACCACTCTTGCACGTCCATGATTGATTTCTGTTGTTATAATGAATACAAACTTAAAAAATTCTGAATTAATTGCGTTTAACCCTCCTGGTGGTTGTCTCGACGTGGAATCTCGTCATAACCAAAACTGACCAGATCTTGATGAACGAGAAATCTGGTCATTAGAAGAAAACTTACCACCTTTTGATCTCGTCAGCATACACAAATTGACGCTATCTTGATACGAGATATCTCGTCATTAGTAAAATTGGTCAGATCTTGATGGACAAGATATATCATCGAAACCATTTGAAGGGTTAAAGATTTCAATAACATCCGTTACAAGAAGGCGTCACTTATTGAGAGTACGTACAACTGGCAGTTGTTTGCGATATAAGATTAACTACGGAAGGTTCAATGGTAAGCCTCGTAGTGTATGAAAGGAGTGTTTTGTAGGCCGACCTCTACGAGTTGTCATTCGAATCACATGGTTGTGAACGAGTCTACTAATTAAATTAGGGGACTAATAGTAACATAAATAAACTCTTTCACAACTGGTGTCCTTAGAACCTATTCTGGTTATCTTTCGGTGCTTAAAGCGATAACATTGATAACAAGTTGGGAGGTGGAAAACATCCGCTGCCATTGCCATTCGTGTTTTTGAGTATGGCAGCCTTTTCCTGTTGCGCTTTCCCACCTTTTCAAAAATCGACTGATCCAAGGTCGACTGCCCTGTCGTAGGAGCCTCACAATACGCACGGTCTAGTTGGGTTGACCCTCCGGTGTTGATGAGGTCCGGTTTTTTCTTGCTGAAAATCCAAGTAGTGGTGGTTTGCACACCCCTAAGAGCACTGGAAGAACATGTTCTCACAAAATCAACAATCCTCCAAATCCGCTTATCCCCCAAACCAGAAATTCACATTTTCGTTTTGAAACTCCTCCCCGAGTTAACCTTCAGTGTAATTTTTAATGTTTTGACCAGTCATCTCAGGCCTCACTTAAAGACATATAATGAAAGATCGGTTTTCGTGTATTGTGTTAAATTTTTCAAAAGTAGGTTTTAACCCTCCAAGTGGTTTCGACGAAACATCTGATTCATCAATATTTGACCAATTTTGCTAATGATGACATATCTCATCATCAAATATTACTGATTTTTTCTTATATCAAGATCTGATCAATTTTTTTCCAATGACCAGATATCTAACATGTAATATTTAACATGTACATGCTAATATTATAATTATTAAAAAGTACGTTATTCTGTCTCTTTCAAAATAATGGTCTTCAAGATATTACCGACTTTTTTGTATGTAGATATCAATATCTGGTCAGTTTTCTTCTAATGAAGAGGTATCAGGTCCATCAATATCTGGTCAGTTTTGGTAATGACGAGACACTTCTTCGGGACAACCACCAATAGGCTTAAAGTTTTAATTTGTTATGCGTGTAGTACAATAATAAGTAAAGAATGTTGCTTATAAATATTATAATTCATTGAATATGATTTATGAATGAATTTCTACATCCAATATACTTGTATATGCATTTATTCAATAATTTATCCTCCCCTGACAGAGCAGGTAATATAAGGCTTCTTTCTGGCTAATGCAACAGTCTTACAGCCGTCTACGCAGGCAGAGGGGCATGTTGATTCCACCTCATTCGAATTCTAGTTTGTTGTCTAGCCACTCCATTTGTATAGGAAATTCCTGAAAGGATAACAGCAAATAGCGTTGAAAGGTCCGAACAGGCTTGCATCAAAAGGCACCTTGCAAACAGGTTTGGAAAATTCGTAAACAACTCTAGCACCCTCTATGCGTCCTCAGATATAGGAATTTCAATGTTCTTCGATGTTTCAGTCACGAATGTTAACTTGAAAGTGTATTTATTCCTTTATTTTAACATCATTTATTTAACTTCTAATAAATATCAAAGTAAATGTGTGTGGTTATGAATTTATGTATTTATATCATGCATTCAAATTGACAAATTAAGCACTTGTGCAAGCAGTTTCACAAATTAAAATTCTTTTAAGCGCTATTTAATTTTAGCTACGATATTTATCCGTTTAATACCTAAGCACATAATTGAAGTAGGAGAATAATACCTGTTAATATCGAATTTGCTTATAACTTGTTCACTTGAAAAGACCTGCTTATACTCACCAAGAAGATAACACCTCTCTGGGGTATACTCTTTCTTTAAGTAAACACGGGCATCACAAAACCCTAATGATCTATCCACCCTTTCTATTTTACCCCTGCCTGACCTACTTTTTCTTTTATCTTCGTCCCTCGTTGATTACTTGACGAAATATGTCTCGTGCTTGGCATAGCTTGGAAAAACATGGCCCTTGCGCCATAAAACCCCCAAACAACCAATCAACCAAAAATTAACGCAAAAATAGTTGTTCAGATTAAAAATTTGAAACTAATCAGGGCAGATTTCAAATGAAATAATTCAATGTTCTTGAGCGGGGTGTCGTGGCTCAGTAGTTATGCCCACTGCGCTAGCAACCTACGAGTTGTAGGCAGTCCAGTTTTGATTCTGGTATACCTCTTCCTCCCTGGGTGTATTTTCTCTCTTGTTTTGTGTCAGTAAAACGTTCCTAGTGTGTGTTCTTATCATAGACGTGAAATAAAAGTAGTCTGAGCACTGCTGTTGAGAGGAGCTTCAAAACATGTGAGCATTTCGACTAGTAGTCACGTGAGGGTTCGGTGAAAAATGGACGTATTCGGTCGATTTGGCATCTTATTTCCTCGTTTGCCTATATAACACCGTATGTCAGTGTAGGTGAATGAACGTGCCTTTTTGTAGAGCGGTGACAAAAGTGGTGAAATCGCCAGTCTACTACTGTCAGATGATCAACCAATGGACCAATCAGATGTTGAATCAATGGATGGGCGTCTTTTCCCGTCCAGGGGACAAATCAGATGGTGAATGTTAGTTTCCACACAGCAGACAGAGTAGTCTAAAGGTCGTTACTTGCAATTTTGGTCATATGATCCTGGTCACATGAAAAAGATTAAAATTGCTCACTCTACTTTTTAGCTCCTTTATGGTCCTTATTCGACGGTGGTTCTCTCTCTCTCTCTCAAAATTACGTGGTGTCCTCGATATTTCTCTTTGGGATTTGTTGTATAATGTAATCGCCCATAGAAGTCTGTATCTTTCTTTGTGCTGCTAGAGCTGAGTCACACTTTACAGGCAGCATGTGTGAATGTTCTACAGCTTTCTTGGACGTCCGTCCATTTTAACAAATCTTATTGGTTGTGCTGCAATCCTATCCTATCTGTTTATATATATATGTTGTGTTTTCAATAAACTAGCCTTTTTCCCTTTTGCGATCCATATGGCCTGTGTCATTCCTTTCCTCTGAAGGAATCGTATTTAACAGGATTGATCCCAGATGGTCACCAGTAGCCCGTTGTGTTGCCTCCAGTGTGAAGTTAATTAAAATACCAAATACCTTATTTGACATTCAATTCCAGTCAGGTTCGATGAGTGTATTTTTACTTCTGTGTCGGTAAAATTTTCCTTGTGTGTGTCTTTACTTGGTATTGTCTGTCTTGTATTGGCGCAGCATGGTCAAATATGGCCCCTACACCATAAACCTACCCCTCTTCCCTTGAAGCGAACACTATGGAACAGCTGAATATATATTTGCAACCTATGCAAACACACTTCGACAAGAAATATAATCGACTCATCGATTTTGAATTGATAAATATATATAACGTGTTAAATGTAATTATTCGCATGTTGATGCAGAAATATTTTGGAACTTGGTATATATTTCTTGTTATGACTGAAATCATAAAAATTGAAAGAATACAGAATACATTTTATATATGTTTACGGGTGCATTATTCTGAATATAACAATAATTTTGATTTCATAGCTTGAAACCTCCGTCAGACATTGATTTAACAAAACATTTGTATAACCTCCTATATGACAATATTCTCCCCTGCTGTATCGATTTTAAAGTCACCAGAAACTATCCCTAGCCACCCTAGAAACTATCAATTATTTTCTGTCAAGCCTTTAAAAAATAATGCATGTAACAATTTTGTTATAAATAGATTTCTTAAATTTCATGATTCTTTCTCGGGAGTTCATTTGCATTTTAATGATTACAGTTCAATAAGTAATTTGCTTCAATGAAATGTTTTGTTTTATCTAGCTGTATTTTTGTCTTTTATTTGCATTGTTGGGATCATTTGTTTGCTCTCTGTAATTGAATATTTTCTGATGAGAAACAACAAATAAATAAATTTTGCATTTGTATTTATTGTATATGAATATATTTTTGAGTGTATAAATTCTGTGCCTGTGTTTTGATAGGACGAGGATTTTTTATCTCTTATATCTTATATCAAACGAGACGACGATATATCTCAGCAAAGTTGATCAGGTCTTGATAGACGAGATATCTCGTTGAAACCACTTGGAGAGTTAACTCCCTATAAATTTCTGCCATCACATAAAAACTTAATGTATGCAATCCCATTTAATGCAAATTTGAGAAATCGCAACGTTCATTTCTAAATTTTGTGTTATGCACCATTTTTTATTCCTTTACTATGAAACTCTCAATTTATCATACCATCACCTAGGTAACGAAAATTTCTATACTAATTCAGAAATAATTTAGAAGGAAACTTCGCAAATCTACATTTTACGAGCGATATATTTTTATTAAAATTTATTTTATGTATAGTCTGCTTAACATTTCTTAGTCTAAGACTCTTATTAGAATTCCATACCATAACACATCAAATACCACCAAACAGGTAAAAAGCATTGATTTTTGCTTAAGTTCCTTTGCTTATAGATGAAGACGAGAATAAACGTGTACCTGCTCACGTAAAAACAGACCCATTAAATATTCATAGTCTATTACCTCGTCATGCTGAAATAAGTGGGCTTCGAAAACGTTCTGATCTTTTCAGAAAATGTTTGATATGCAATTATAAGAACGTGATTTTCAGCCATGCAGCTCCTCCCTATGCGTAGCATGTAAAAATGGGTCTTCGGTGTATTTGAATTCTGTTCGAGATTATTCATATCTTTCGTTTTACTCATATTATTCCGTTAATTATCTTGGAACGTATTGGTGTAACGGGACTGTAATAAGAAAGAGTGCAATCTTAGAAACTTTTCGAAGCAATTCCACAAAATAGTTTTTGTAAAAAAGGCTACACTTAAACTGTGATTTACTGCTAATTAATACAGTCGGTAGGTAGGAATTGGAATTGACGTCGCACTGGAGCAACGCAACGGTCTATTGGTGACGGTCCTTCAACTTTGAAGGGAAAGATCCGATGACAACACATCGTAATTTTGAATCATGGTTAGATGACGAGGTCACCACCTGAGGAGGTACACTCTCCAAACTTCCCCACCACGCCAATTTGAGGACATTTGAGGCCACGACAGATTTAATGTGCACCAGCCCCCATGGACATTTGTTTGATCGAGTTTCGAACTCGCAACCTTTCGGTTATCCATCCGCTTCTCTTTCAATTTGACTACAGGGGGACGCTAATCAATACGAGGAGATTTTCAGTGTAAGCAAACAAACCAGACAGAAAACAGATATTTTACTCTCGCTATTCAATTCATGTCTCATGATGTACATCGAGATTACCTTAAAATGTAGTTTATCGTCATTTTGGCCACGTTTGGCGTTTAATACAATTGACATTGACCAATCAACTATCATGTAACAACTCGGAATTCAGTTCTTGCAGTTTTTATTGTCGACGTATTGAAATAGTATTCCTAAAACAAACCTTGGTATTGTCCTTGGATCTTTCTCCTCGGGTTTCATCCCTTACCGTCGCCAATAGCCCATTGTGTAGCTCCAGTGCGATGTTAATTAAAATACCTTCCTACCTATCTAAAACAAACCGTGACGTCTGGCACATCATTAGCAAAACTGACCAAATCTTTATCTTATCGTAAGAAAAAAAAATCGGCAATATCGTGGTGATGAGATATCTCTTCATTTGTAAAATTGGTGAGATCCTGATGGATGAAATATCTCGTCGAAACCACTTGGAGGGTTAGCTAGGCATATAGGTTACTATAATGCATTTTGAATTCTTTTCAATACGTGTTTTTGAAATACATAAATAATTAATTATGATCGAAATTAAATCTTTGTTTCTTTAAATATAAAGTTATCATGCCTAGTTTCGGGCCCAAGGGTTAGAAGTTTGAGAGTGGTATGATAGCTAAAACCATAAGAGAAGACAAGAATGTGCGACACCTGCACAAGCAGCCTCAAACAGAGGGAGCTGTGTATGACCATGAGGTTTTCTCCTACATAATAATGCAATGATGTTGAAATAATAATTGGTCTACAGCAAGACATGGAAAAACAGAGCAACTTCAGTCTATCAAATAGTACTTTTTGAAATTGGTTGCACTGTTAGATATACTACTTTAACCCTCCAAGTGGTTTTGACGAGATATCTCCTTCACCAAGAATTGGTCGGTTTTGCTAATGATGAGATACCTCATCTAGGCAAAACTGCCCAATTTCTCCAAGGGGAATGAAGATCTAAGTATGAAAAACAAATTGTCCCTTGCCTAGAACTGGTGATAGTTTGGAACAGGATTTTGCTTCAGAAGCTGGTCACTCCAAGGCAGTTTTTGAACGCAAAGATAAACCACCACGAGGGTTAGCGTAAGTTAATTTCTGTAGTGGTGGTTAAGTTCGTCCCAGTACTCCCCCTTTTAAATATAGCAGTAGCAGAATTCTATAGGTGCTACCATTAGCTGTCTGATTACTAAAGCTATGGGAGAGTGAGTGCTGTTTTAAGATCACGGGTGTACTTCCATGAGTGCAATGTATGACATGGCCCTTTGAATGCCGTGTTGCCTTTAGAAGCTTAGTGTTGCCTTTAGAATTCTAGTATTAGCCTAGAATACCGGTAGTTTCGAAATGAGGCTGAAATGCAACGAAGTAGACTACCCTAGAACACTAGAAGCAGTGTCTGTTATCAGAGAGCTTCTGTTTTGCGTCGCATTTGCAATTCAACTATTAAAAATCTACACTTCTTCGAAGTGGATGCCGATTGTGGCGAGGGCCATCTGGAATTTGCCACCAGCGCCATCTGGTTAGTTCATTATCACGTCTACAGTCACCAATGTATCAGAGTATAAGAAGAGCAGCGAAAGAACGAGGAAGACAGTGTTGTGGCTCAACCCTTGGCATCCTTCAAAACGTCGCCATTTGGCGTACTACGGCATCCTCGCTGTGTAACCGCCTGTCCTCAGGCAGTCGCTCTTTGGAATTGACTCGTATTGCAGTCACCAGTGATATGGTTCACTAATCCTGGCAATGGCGCCAGTTATTATGGATATAAGACTGTATATATGTACATATTAGTAAACTTGTGGTTATTCAGATTAATTGCCTCATAGTATCTGTTTTCATCTTCAAAAGAATTGTTACAGTCCACTTATAGAAAAATGAACCGGTGACCACACAACATATGGTCCTTCTCACCGGAGACTTTAGTTTCGGTTGTCACAGAACTGGCTTTAGTTATAGATAAATAGAGGGATCAGATTTACTGTACGGTCACCCTTGGCGCGATTTTTTCCACATTGGCGATAAATTATTTTATATGGCAACCCCATCCGACCCGACAAGGAATTGCAGCAACCCTATTGGACGTTGGAAAAGGTTGGTTTTTCGGAAGGAAAGAGCGCTTCTTTTTTTTTTTAACGAACGCATATTTTTTAACAAAATATCGATGTTTTGCGTTCTATGATTGGTAACCATTTTAAAATTTGAATTCTTTTTGTGTTAGTTGATGTCTTAGCTTTTTAGAAGGATTGTAATTGGCTACCGCTTAACCGGGTCGCAACGGAATATATTAGCAAAACCGGAGAGCTTGAAGGTGATTGATTTATTATTGCCCTATTCAAAAGGTTGTTCGCGTAGGAAAGTCCGCGTTTTTTTAAAGAACATCCACAGTATTAATTAGACCGTAAGTTTTATTTATTTTTACTTATTATTGCTTATTTGTGTATTCCTCATTTATTATTACCCTATACAAAAGGTTGTTCGCGTAGGAGAGTCCGCGTTTTTTTTAAGAACATCCACAGGATTATTTACACCGTTATTATATTTTTTACTTATTATTGAGTATTTGTGCATTCCTCATTTATTATTGCCCTATACAAAAGGTTGTTCGCGTAGGAAAGTCCGCGGTTTTTTAAGACTATCCACAGGATTAATTAGACCGTTATTTTTTTTTACTTATTTGTGCATTCCTCATTTATTATTGCCCTATACAAAAGGTTGTTCGCGTACGAAAGTCCGCGTTTTTTTAAGAACATCCACAGGATTAATTAGACTGTTATTTTTATTTTTTTTACTTATTATTGCTTATTTGTGCATTCCTCATTTATTATTGCCCTATACAAAAGGTTCGCGTAGGAAAGTCCCCGTTTTTTTTTAAGAACATCCACAGGATTAATTAGACCGTTATTTTAATTTTTTTTACTTATTATTGCTTGTTTGAGCATTCCTCATTTATTATTGCCCTATACAAAAAGTTGTTCGCGTAGGAAAGTCCGCGGTTTTTTTAAGAACATCCTGGCTTTGGACGCCATCTTGATTTGGCTACAAACATGTCTCGGATTCTACATCTTTACCCATTTTTCACTACGCTGTTTTCTTTAAATCTCGCTCATGCAAGAAGTCGCCATTTTGGCGACTTTTGCAAAGAGACCCTTGGCGAGATTTTGAAAAAGTCGCCAAGGGTGACCGTACAGTAAATGTTTACCAAATAGAGCAACTATGACGGATAAGAAAAAAATAGTATGCCTCAATAGGCAAAGAAGTGCTTATAAAGGACAATTAACAAAAATCGCAGCATTTTTGGACAATACCGAAGAAAAAGATGACTTACAATCTCAAATGAAGCTGGATAATCTAAGAAGAGTTATAGGAAAATTGGATGATTTAAAAGTGCAGTTCATCGAAAAGGTCGTCGATGAAGCAGAATTGGAAACGCACCTGCAAACCTTCCTAGAATTAGAAGACGAAGCCGAGCAAATGGAGGTAAGGCTTAGAAAACTCCTATTACTTAATGTCAATATGGAAAATCCTAGATTAAAAGACTCTAAATTAGATAGTTCTTCGATGAATGTGAAATTACCTGAGGTACCTTTACCAAAGTTTTCAGGACATTATCAAGATTGGTACACATTTAAGGATCAATTCGTAAACTTAATTGATTCAAATGATAATTTGAGTGATACTCAAAAATTATATTATCTGAAGTCTACCCTTAGCTGTAGTGCTTTAGACGTTGTTACTATGGATGACACATACACTTCGCTTTTTAAAGCATTAGAAGATCGTTTCCAAAACAAACGTTTAATTGTAAATTGCCATATGAATGAAATATTAACAATAGAAACTGCAGCTCAGGATGCAGCTAAAAGTCTAAGAGCAATAGTTGACGGCTGTCAAAAACACATTCGAGCTCTTAAAAGCTTAGGACTGGAGCTTAATCAGTTTTCAGAAGTTATGTTAATAAATATAGTTCTTAAGAAACTTTATAAAGAAACGAAAAAACAATTTGAACTATCGCTTACCACCACAGAAGTACCTAAATGGCAAGGATTCATTGACTTTTTGCAAAAACGTTGTTTGGTTTTAGAAAATTTACAGTGTAATGTAAATGTAAAACCTAAATATTCGCACATTGATAAAAATCAAAAGTTGAAAACTTTATTAGTGAAAAATAGCTATAAAGATTATAAATGTGTTTTATGTCAAGCAAATCATTCTATTTTCAAGTGTGATATGTTCTTAAAACTGAGTGAATACGAGAGATATTCAACAGCAAAAAAATTCAACCTGTGCCTCAATTGTCTTAGTTCTAAACACAAAATTGCGCAGTGTCATTCGAAAGGAGTTTGTAATATTTGTTTCCAAAGACATAACTCTTTACTTCACAGAAAGCGTTCGGCTCCAAACGAACCTGAACAGACATGTGGCGCTACGCAAGTAAACAAAAAAGAAAGTAGCCCGCCATCCAGTGATATGAACGGTGCCGCGAAAGAGGTGGGGGAAGCGAATGTTTCGAAATCGCTTTGCAATAAAATGTGTTCATCTGGAAAAAATAAAAGTAGAGTACTTTTAACTACATGCATTATTCATGTAGAAAATACGGATGGAATGAGAATTCCAGCCCGCTCGCTTCTTGATTGCGGTTCACAAGCCAATCTAATGACTAAAGAGATGGTAGACGTATTAGGATTAAAGAAAAATAAATTGAATGTTTATGTTTCTGGGATTAATGGGAATGTTACAAATATCAGATCCCAAGTACGTACGAACATTTCAAATAAAGATGGTTCTTTTTGCAGATCAATTGACTTTTTAGTAACACCTAAAATAACGGATTGCGTTCCTTCTCATAATATAAATATAGATAACGTAAAATTGCCGTTGGATATAGAATTGGCGGATCCAGACTTTGGGAAACCAGCTAAAATAGATATTCTAATTGGAGTAGAACTTTTCTATAAAATTTTAGAGGCTCATAAGCATGAAATTTCACAATTAATATTTCAAAAAACAGTTTTCGGCTACATTGTTTCGGGAACAATAGAAGATGTTTCACATCAGATATTTTGTGGGTTTATCCAACCAACAGATGCTTTAGAAGAAAATATTCAAAAATTTTGGAAAATGGAAGGGGTGGAAGATGAATCACGCTTGGTCAGTTTCGAAGAACAACAATGCGAGAATCACTTTAAAACAACGTATCGTCGAGATAAATCAGGAAGATTTGTAGTAACTATGCCTCTAAAGGAAGACGCTAGTACCCTTGGAGATTCGAAGGCTATTGCAGAAAAAAGACTACACCAATTGTGGAATCGTTTAGAAAAAACTCCTTTAATGCGAGAACTTTACTGTTCTTTTATGAAAGAGTACGAGAGTCTCAATCACATGAGAAAGGTTACTGAAGATATAGATGAGTCATGTTGTTATTACCTACCACACCATGGGGTATATCGCCCGGAAAATTCTACGACAAAACTCCGTGTTGTTTTTAACGCTTCAAGTCCTACAACAAACGGAAAATCATTAAATGACATTCTTTTGAAAGGACTCGTAAACGAAGATTTATACGAAATCATGATTCGTTTTAGAAAACATAGGTTCGTATTTCTCGCCGATATAGAGAAAATGTATCGCCAAATAGTTATAAATGAGGAGCAACGAAAGCTATTAAGAATCGTATGGAAATCAGATGCTAAGTCACCAGTAGAGGTTTATGAGTTAAATACAGTCACGTACGGAACATCCTGTGCTCCGTTTTTGGCCATCCGAACTTTAAAACAGCTCGCTTTGGAAGAGGCAGAAAAATTTCCTGCTGCGTCTGAAGTTCTTTTGAATGATTGTTATATGGATGATGTTATTAGTAGGGAAGAAAGTTTGGACGGTGTTAAGGAGCTCCAAGGTCAGCTTGTTAAACTTCTGGAATCTGCTGGAATGCACTTACATAAATGGAAGGCAAATCATTCTACATTACTGAACAATGTTAATGAAGAAAAGTTAGAAGGTTATTCATTTACTGAAAATGAGACTAAAGCTTTAGGAGTTACATGGAACCCTAGCTTAGATGCTTTTACGTTCAAGGTAAAAATCAACCTACACGAAAAACTGACGAAAAGGTCCATTTTATCAGATATAGCACGAATCTTTGATCCACTGGGTCTTATCGGGCCTGTCATCACGAAAGCTAAAATCTTTATGCAGGAGCTCTGGAAACTAAAGTTGGACTGGAATGATACTGTTCCTGATTTTCTTGCTCAGTCCTGGGTTCAGTTCACAAAATCCTTAAAATCTTTGGAAAATTTTAATGTCAATCGTTACATGTTAGCTCCGAATGCGCAACAAGTAGTTTTGCATGGATTTGCTGACGCGTCCTCAGTGGCGTTTGGAGCTGCTGTATACATCCAGTCTTTCCATCACTCGGAAATTTCATGCCATTTGATTAGTAGCAAGTCGCAAGTAGCACCTTTAAAAACAGTTACCATTCCTAGACTGGAACTATCTGCTTGCCTCCTGCTATCCAAGTTAGTTGTAAAAATTGTGAAGGCATTGAAACTAGTCATACACGATGTCTACCTGTATACAGACTCAACCATAGCCTTAGCTTGGATCCACACTCCGCCATGGCAGTTAAAAACTTTTGTTGGAAACCGTGTGGTTAAGATCCAAGAAATGACACAGAACTTTCATTGGAACCACGTCTCGTCGAACAGCAATCCCGCTGATTTAATATCTCGAGGTGTAGATGCAATAGAGCTAGCTGAAAATCAAGTGTGGTTACATGGACCAGACTTTCTTACTCAAGAAATGAGTTTTCCCAAACTTGAAGACGCTCCTGTATCTCCAGAGGATCATGAACTTATCTCGAAAGAGATGAAACTCGATCCTGTTAATGACAAATTCAAAGAGACTATGAACATTTGTGGAATTTCAAGCTTAACTATAGACTTATTTCCCAGTGACTTTTTTAATGACATTTTGGCCTTGACTAATAATTTCTTTAAATTAATTCGAATTTGTAGTTTTATTTTTAGATTTATTGCAAATTGTAGAAACTCATCCAAGAGAGAATTGGGACCTTTATCGACGTTAGAACTGAAAAAAGCCGAGACTTACCTTATCAAACAGGTACAGTATAGATATTTCGCGGAAGAAATAAAAAATCTTCAAAACCAGATGACCATTTCAGGTAATAGCAAATTGAAATATTTTAACCCTTTTTTGGATTCTGATGGAATTATTAGGGTTGGAGGTCGATTGCAAAATTCCAGTTTGTCCTATGAAAGCAAACATCCCATAGTATTGCCACATAAGCATCGATTAAGTGAACTCATTTTTGAGCACTTCCATAACAAGTTCTTCCATGTTGGGCCACAGGCACTTTTGCATCACGTCAGGCAGAGGTACTGGGTTATTAATGGAAGATCGCTTGCCCGTAAAATAGTTCATAAATGTGTCGTGTGTTTTAAAACTAAACCCGTAGAATCCAACCAAATTATGGGAATTCTACCCGCAGACAGAATCAATCCTAGTCATCCTTTTCAAAAGTGTGGTATCGATTTTTGTGGACCCTTCTTAATTAGATATAAAAACCAAAGGAAAGGAAATTATAGTAAAATTTATGTATCTTTATTTGTGTGTTTTGTCACTAAAGCAACCCACTTAGAAATCGTAACGGATCTAAAGTCCGAATCCTTTATTGCCACCCTTAAAAGATTCTTTGCCCGCAGAGGAAAGAGTTCAATTATTATAACCTATAATGGTTCTACATTTGTTGGAGCCAACAATGAGTTGAAAAGATTACATGCTCTTGTAAGTAAACCAGATGACGCCTTGGTTAATTACTTATCATCTGAGGCCATTAATTGGAAATTCATTCCTCCTCGGTCGCCTAATTTTGGTGGACTATGGGAAGCCGGGGTGAAGGCGTTTAAGTACCATCTTAAGAGAACCTTAAGTAATTCCTTAGTAACATTAGAAGAATTTTTAACGATAATTACACAAATTGAGGGAGTTCTCAATTCGCGACCTTTGGTACCTTTATCGTCGGATCCAAATAACCTCGAGGTCCTGACTCCAGCTCATTTCCTAATTGGCCGCCCAATTACTTCACTACTTGAACCTGATATAACCGCAATAAGCGAAAATAAACTATCTAGTTGGCAAAAAATTACCAGAATAACGCAAATCATATGGAAGAAGTGGCAACGCGACTACTTGAATCATCTCCAGCAGCGTAATAAATGGTTCTTGAAAAGAAAAATCTTAAAGAAGGTTGCATGGTTGTCCTTAAAGACGAAAATTTACACCCTTCTAAATGGATTTTGGGCAGAGTTATTAACTTAATATCTGGTTCTGATAATAAGGTTAGAGTAGTAGATGTTAAAACCGCCACAGGTGTTGTTAGAAGAGGAATTTCCAAAATCTGTATTCTTCCCATCGAAGATAATGAATGATATGTATATATTGGAACTTATTAGTATATCACAATTATAATACAGACTACTTAACTTCATTATCCTATGTAATTAATTCTATTTGTTAAAATTGTAGTATTTGCAGTATTGTTATATTTGTAGTTATAATAGTGTCCATGTGACAAGTAATTTCTAATTGTATGAACCTGCTTACTTCATGTTATGTACTATTGTCATTTATTATGTAATATTCATATAGTTGAATGTTGAAACATGTCAACGGGGGCCGGTATGTTGTGGCTCAACCCTTGGCATCCTTCAAAACGTCGCCATTTGGCGTACTACGGCATCCTCGCTGTGTAACCGCCTGTCCTCAGGCAGTCGCTCTTTGGAATTGACTCGTATTGCAGTCACCAGTGATATGGTTCACTAATCCTGGCAATGGCGCCAGTTATTATGGATATAAGACTGTATATATGTACATATTAGTAAACTTGTGGTTATTCAGATTAATTGCCTCATAGTATCTGTTTTCATCTTCAAAAGAATTGTTACAGTCCACTTATAGAAAAATGAACCGGTGACCACACAACAGACAGGACGAAAATAGTGGGGCAAACTAGCATTTCTATGGCTTCCCTTCAAATAAATACATTCTAAGCTAGAAGTTCTGGTAAATTTTGCTGTCCTTTTGGTTCAGTTAATTTATTACTTGAATTTCATAATTTTTGAATAGCTCATAATCTTCCCACAACCTATTTACACTTTGTGTATGAGAATAGCATTGCTGTAAGTGTTATCAAATAGCTTGATTTATTATTTTTATTAACTTTGAAAAATTTAAAGCGGAGTTAAAAAAGATTCCCTTTGTAGCCACAACAAATACGACAACTTTAAAAAGGAAAATTCAGCTAATTTCAACCTCGCTTTTTCCCTTTTTTTTCTAGAAAAAATGATCCCTCTGAAGAACATCTCTAAAATTTCCATTTTTTAACTTCCCTTCACACTCATGACAAATTGTAACTCTGCATCATTTTTCAATCTCCCTCTGAAGAGAAAAATATCCATTTTCACACACAGATGCCTGAAACATCTCCGTTTTTTCCAAACATCTTCAAAATTTAAAATCTCAACTCTAACGCTATTAGTGAGGAAACTCTTTTTTTTTAAGCGGTTCCGTGATAAATTGCTTTATGTATCAAATTAAGATGTAACTGAGGGTTAAAACCTGACGCTGTCAATAAATTCCTATCTCTCGCGAGAAAATTCATCCTTTTTTGCTGGTAGCGATGCTACCTGGTTGAGAAGATTGCGGTAAAGGAAAAAAATAATCTGATGAAGCAAGTGTTCTTACATCTTTTGGTTTCGCTGATCTAGGTTAATTTGACTTTGTCTTAGCTGCTTATTTTCTTTTGGATGGTGTCTGAGATTTTATAAACGCAAACGGGGAAAAATATTTCGTCAGAGGTGTTGAGTGATTGTTTTTTTTTCTTTTCGCCGATGAAGGTTCGGTGACTTAAATTGTTTTGTGAAATCTAACTCACTTTAGGTATTGAAATGAAGAATGACTTTAAGCGAAAAATCAATTCACCACGTTAAATGCAGCAATTGATTCGTATTCTGTATTAAGCTTTCTAGAACGAATTGGATTGGACGGAATTTTCTGGCTAAGCTGCTACAAGCATGTAATCACAATTGGTTGGAGCTTGATTTAGCAATATGATTATAAATGTCTCGACACTTCTACTTTTTCTCCTATGACGGTACACCCACATCTAAGTTAATATAAGTTTTGATGCTTACCCTTTACACAACTGTATTATATATTTTGCTGTTCTAATGTTTTCTATGTCACTACTCAGGAAACATGCCAGTTTTTCAACTATGCTCTTGAGATATATAACGGAATGATTTCTTGAGGTACCACTCTTGTGCAATCTACTCCGGATAAAGCGCGTCTTGGTCCATTTTCAGCTAATTACATGAAGAGACAAAAGAGATAAATGCCATGTTAAACCTCCAAGTGGTTTCGACGAGATGCGTCGTCCATCAAGATCTGGTCAAGTTTGTCAATGACGAGGTATGTCGTCCATAAATATTTGGTCAGTTTTTTAATGACGAGATACAACGTCGAGACAAAACTGCAAGAGGGATGAAGATCTAAATAGGAAAAGTTTTTGTTTCAGAGGCTGGTCATTACAAGGCAGTTTACTACGCTACGATGTACAACCAGGAGGGTTAAATTACCGATTCCAGTATTCGTCCACATTTCCTTTGCACAAAATTGCTGCCCAGTGAAACAAGACTAAAAACATCATATCATTGACAATTATGAAAAGAACGATTTCTTCAAGTTAATACTAAGATGCATATTTTGATGAATTTTTCTCAGCATTTTCTAATGACAAATACCATATATCTTGGTGGTTTGTTTGGGTACATTTTTCACAAATTCTCAGTACAATAACATCTCATCTTCGCCAGAAAAGGCCCTAAATCTGTGGTCGGTATCTGGTGGTGTTTCTAAAGAAGGAATCATTGTTTTAGCAATAAAATCTGGTAAGTTGTTCCAAGAAACTGTTAAGTTAGATAACGAAAGGAACATCTTCACAGACACATGTGCGTTATTTTGTACGTAACGATATCCCTACTCTGGCTCAGTAATTTTTCTGACCATTTTGGTGATGAAATGAGGTAACTTAAAATTATATGATAGACATTTCTACAATTATTTATGTCTTGGGTAATATGAAAACAAAGATGCATCAAAGGTTTATCGACTTATAGCCAATGAAAAATATCTGTAAAATAATTATCTGTCTTGTTTGCAGGCACCAGAGAAAAATCGCATTAAAATAATCTGTATAAAATTTCATATATTCTTGTAAAAATATTTTTCTGTTTAACCATTAGACAATAAAGCACGTTTCTACTGTAGAAATCATTATCTTAATAGAAAAACATATAACGAAGTAGGCTGAAAGTAAATAAACTTCTAAAATACTAAAATATTCCAATTTTTAAACTCGTTTCTCTCATCGATGCATAAACAATGAAACTAAGTTGAATTTTACGTTTCTGAGGAAATAACAGCCTACGAATTATAAGATTTTAAAAACATTCCTGCATGCTTTGAAAAGAAATATTTTTAACAAAGAAACCAAATCCGAGTCTCCAAAACGTTGTCCAATCCCAAGCTTCTCTTTAAAAAGCCTCAGTTAAATATGAAATCTGAAAAATCTTTTATGTTTATCAAAGCTCTCGTAAGAGCTCCCTTCTGCATTTATCCAAAACTTTTCACAATTCCTCTCTCTTGGATTTTGCCGGAAAATGTTTCCTGACAGAAACAACTATCTCCACGGCGAGCGAAAGGAAATAATGGACGACACAAACTCATTAGTCCTTTTCAAAGAGAGGTCTCAAGTTCTTACAGAAGCAACAATGGCAAGTCTCTTTCACATCGGAAATAAACCTCTCTTACCAAAGACCTAGTTACTTCTTTGCTTATTAATCAAAACAGCAGTCATTAATTCTTTGCTACTGGAAGCCGTAGCGGTTTCTGCTTCGGAGGAATTTGATCTGCGAGACGTTTTCTTCCTGGGAATGGCAACAGGCGTTGTTGTTTTCGACCGTTACATTCGTTCTGTTTTGATCAAAAGCTGAGTATTGCGTTCTTCTATTGAGCTGCATTTCGAAGATTTCTGTTGGTTTCTCTTCAGCTTTGAGATAAATGAAATATATTCTTGTCTGCCTATTTCTTCCTTGCGAGGTTTTATATATTCTGGGCTATTTATGTATTCTGTGTGGAAATCTCACTTAGAAGTGGGAGGGATGGGAAGTCTTCCAGATTTCAATTTGGGCTCTTTGTAATGGATGAAATGAAAATGTTTTGTGGATTGAGTTTCTTTTTCGTCTAACGTTGTAGGTAAACATGTTTTGTATCATAGCGGTGGAGATATGGCGTTTCGTTGGCTGAGTAGAAATCTTTCTTGATTTCTTTCTTTACCTCAAATATATGTTACTTATTCAATTGAAAATACAAAATATCTCGTACATCTTGGGAAACGAGAAAAAATGCATCTATATATCTAGTAAAGCGATGTAGATGGATCAAAAACTTATACAAATGCGAAGGCAAGCTTGATATGTATTAACTTACTCTTTTTTTAATTTATGTTAGGAAAAACTAAAGGTTGAATCTGAAATCGATTAACAAATCTTCCAAAGAAACGCAAACACGATAGAATGCTTTTTGAGATAGTGATAAAAATCAAATATTAACACCACTGCATTCAATTTATATACCCAGTTTTTCCTATGTCCTTTAGTTCCCTGTTTGATCGATGTGGTAACATCTCTCATGGTGCACCAAGGTCACACAGAAGACTGTGCTTTCTCACAAATTAATACGTGAATGATCATACGATCCACAATCTGTGCATTGGAAAAAAATTACTTACTTCTCAAATTTGCTTATGAGATATTTTTAGTGTAAGCAATCAAACCACTCTGAATACGAAGATTTCGGATTCCCCTACCCAAATACTCTCGCATTCTATCTATCGGGGTTTTAAAATGTTGTTTATCTCCATCTTGGGCTACGTTAGGCGTTCATTCTAATTGGAGTACAACTTTTATATATGAATTCGGAATTTTTGTTGCTAAGGTACTGAAATCGTATCTGGAAAACAAGCCAAGTTACGTCATGCTCAGAATACGTACAGTAAGCACGTTCCGACGCAGAAACACTACAACCACCTATATCTAGAATGACAGAAATTCCTCTTACATTGTAAGAACTCATTGATGATAGTGATATTGTGACAGCTTATGAAAAATTGTTAAAGCTCAAGTATTCAATACATCAGGCCGTTTTTGGATCCAGATATGTGCGTAGATGTTCATTTTTAAAATTAAAACCGTAGATCCCGATATATAGTCTTCATTTTGTAGGTAATGTTAGTGATAATTAAATAATGTCCCAATGAAGCAACACAACGGGCTATTGGAGAAGGTCCGGGATCAATATTGACGGGAAAGATCCTAGAACAACATTACATAATTTTGAACCACGGTCAGATGATGAGGTCAACACCTGAGATGGCACCCCACTCTCCAAACTTCAACACCACGTCAACGTGATTCCTTTTGTAGGAAACGACCATACAAAGACAAAACAAACGTAAAGTTCAGATGGCTGTTCTTATTTCTTATAGACTTAAAAACATCCTCGAAACAGTACTATTATTTGTATTTCATCAATGCATAGAGAATCATTCAATATAAATTCAGCATTGTATTTTAACGAATTAGATTAAATTAAATTTCAAATCTACATACATATGTCAAAACTTTTTCAAAGATGTCTTTCGAATGGTACTTTGATGAACTTTTGTAACTCTAAAAGACTCTCTGAATTTAATGTACAACTCCATATTTCAAAAGCTATTGATGTCAATTCAAATATGATGAGATTTTGTTGAATAGGTACTCGTTTTAATGTACAATGTATTTTCATAAACTAATAAATTTTGTGACTAAATATTCGTAAGGAAATCTTAATGTAACAATTACTACAAATATAATTTACAACCTGCACTTTAAGACTGAATGCAATGGAGACACATATCGAGATCCAATGTTAAGGTACTCTTTCTGTCAGAGGTGAATAGATAACCAGGGTTCATCTAATTTTAACATCGGAGTTGATTCAAATATTTGCGATTAGACTCAGTTTTCTGATATTTATGAGAACTTCAAATTTAACTATTTTAGTTGCGTGTCCTATGATAGTGAATTATGATGCCACTGTTATAGATAAACTACTATTAACTAGGTTTGTAACATCCTTCTGAAAGTAAAAAATATCTTTCAATTAACTTATACAATCAATGGAAGAGAGAACAGTGTTTCTAGACATATTAATCTAATATTCAATCAAATCATCAATTATTGGTTTTCTGACAACTCAAAACTGGTAGGAATAATTTAGTTGTGATCCAATACGTTTCTTCTGATATATAAACCGAATATCCGATGAATTCGCATTTGTTTTATGGCGGTTGACTGATTTATTGTTACAGTTTGGTCATATTGTCGATGAGAGGACTAATTAAGTATGGACCTACTTAAGTTAATTTTAAGCTGCTACTTATATTCATGCTGACACAGTTGCCACTGATGTCTGTTTGTTAAAACAATAAAACCAAAATCAAGTATTGATCCTCCAAGTGGTTTCGACGAGATATCTCGTCCATTAAGATCTAACCAATTTTGCTAGGCAATTGTATCTATAATTTTAGTCTGTCAGCTATTTATTGCTGAAAGAACAGATCTTACGCATTCGTACAAATTTCTAACACTCTCACATATTTATTGGGCTGCAAGAGATAGTCATGTCAGAGAGGTCGTGACATATACATGCTAATTATTACATTCTACAGCTCTCAATAACCATACAAAACACAATTTATAATGGAAAGATGTGACAAAAAATAAACAGATTTCGCTGCCATATTTGTCATTCGAGATGTTCTTATGGCAACGTGAAAAACAATGGCATGAAACACTGAACTAAGCAACATGAAATTTTATTATAGTACGACTCCAACGAGAATGCAGTCGACCGTGGATCAGTCGATTTTTGAATAGGTGTGAAAGCTCATTAGGACAAGGGTTGCCATACCAAAAGCATGAATGGCGATCACCGTTATTGCTTTTCCCAGCCTTAACTCGTTATCACTGTTACCGCTTTTGGTATTGAACGATAACCAGAGCCAGAATCGGATATAAGAACGCTCTTTGTTTATGTTCCAACCTATCACCTAATTTAAAGAATAGACTCGTTCCAAACTACTTGACTGGGAGCTGGACTATATATTACGTCAGAGATGCACAAACCGTGATCAGCGGGCCTCATGCGGCCCTCGGTTGATTTGGTGGTGGCACCTATGATGCGTTATTTTAACTTGAACAAGTTACACAGAACTTCGTTGCAAGATAAGGCATTAAAGTGCGCAAGTCTCTTTGGGTCAACATATATTTGTGAACAATTTTTTTCTGTCATGACTATTAACAAGTCGAAAAATCGAAACTGCTTGACTAATGAAAATTCAGAATCAATTCTGCGCTTGTCTACTACAAAATTCGAACCAAATTTTTAGAAAATTGTTAAATCAATGCGATGTCAAGCATAAAATTGAATTCTTCATTTACTTTTTATCATCTTTCTCTTTTTGTAACAAAAAATATAAATAATAAATACAAATAATGATAGTTCGTATTTTTTTGGAGCCCCTCCCATAATTCACAGTTAATCTATGTGACAATTGGTCTTAACAAGTCCGTGCACCCTGCATTACACAATAAATCCAAGAAAATTTTGTTAAATTTTCAGCCTGCTAAATCATTTATTACTTTTCAGTGTTATTGAAATTTTGTAAATACTTGATTAATAGCATAAAGCAATTGGTTTCTATAGTTCTTAATTGACTACATTTTTTTATGTCTGCACACATTTTATGTTGCTATTAAGCTATTAATTTTAATAAAAGTAATCTTGTTGATTAATCTTCTAGGCTTTCGTCTAGAAAAAAATTAGCTATAAAAATTTTGAAAGCTAAATTGGTTTACTGTTTTGCTCAAAAGAATTTTATTATGTTACGACCTCATTAAAGTGCAGTAAGAGAAAAATAACTTATATAAGATTTTGTTCTTTCATCATTGACAACTTTATGATTGATTGTTCTGAGTATCTAGCTATAGATATATTGACAAAAAAGTTTCCGAATATGTTACTAACATTTCACAGTTGAATCTTTTCCCTCAAAAAAGATGACATTTTCATTGCTTTGAAGCCCGACTACATTATTTTTATAATTTTCATATTTTTAGTTTGGTTTAAAAATACAAAAATAACTAATACCACCTTTAATTGCCTTCTCTGAAATACACGATTCTTCATTTTAGCAATATTGCATTCATAGCTTGTAATAAGCTTCTTGTATTCGGTGAATAAATCAAACGAATAGACGCCATTTATCGCAAAGAAGCGATTTAATCGTGAATGATCTATGTAAAGCATAAAATCTGCTTGTTTGAAGAAGCAAAATCATCCAGATTCTCAGCCTCGGCATCATGAAATTTGCCCAGATTGGTCTGTATAGAATTTCTAGGTCAACCCAACTATTTTCAACTTTCTCTGTTATTCACTTAGAACCATAGAAGTAAATTTTAATATAGATCATTCGCAAGAAAGGTTCAATTTTGAATCAACTCTCAAGAGTCGAGCAATAGGAAGAGGAAAGAACACAAAGCACATGAAGCGGACAAAACTCAAAGCTGTTCTACGACACAACGAGACTACCGAGGAAACAGAAGCGACAGAAGTATGCGTAGTGTTGAAAATTCACAAGTGAAGAGGCAGAGAATTCAATCAAAATAGTTTATTAAATCCAAGTGTGAGCATAATGTGATACATCAGGGTAAGTGAAAGGTTCAGGAGTTGTGTGTAGTGTGCTTGAATGAGAACTCAGCTCGTTCTCCTAAGGGGCTAGTGAAGTAATGAATAATTTTTTATGACCGAGACCACCACGGCTACCAACAAGGGTTTAAGGCCAGACAAGGGGTGGCCGGGAGGGGACTACTGGCTCCACAGGAGCCAGCACTAGAAGTTAGATAACATTTACGTACATTCATTCAAATATGGTACATACATATGTGTTTACGCTGCAAGCGGGTACAGAATAATGGAAATAATAAAGCTTCAGGGAAAACATACCTCTTTCTAAATAACAGAAGCAAAAATTTCGAATAAAGACGAGAATGTCAAAACTTAATTGCTATACATTTAAACATGCATATAAAAAATTGAGGGAAGGCGGGGACAAATGCCAAAAACTTAATTACTATACATTTAAAACATACAAACAAAATTTTTGAATAAAGACGAACACAAATAGACTAAATCATAAATAAAAGTATTCGAACAGAATCGACTTACATTGAATAAACTACATTGTTAGGAAGTATGAACGGATAAAGTAAACAGAAAAACATTCTAACGAGATGAATAATACATATAAGCTTGAGAGACCAAGACTCAGTCTCCAATCCAGGGCTTACACCACAACGTCTGCTGAGGTGAAAGCGACTTGGATACTCTCCCGAAGAGAGATTGCTTGTTATTAAAACCATTATTTAGAATGGATTGTTAAAAATTAGTCAGAAAGGAGGTTACGAATTTATAAGAAATTTATTGGATTAGAAAACCTATTTAGAAAATTTTATTGACAGAAGAGGCCGTGGTTGTTTTCTTAACTGTTGTGATGGAATGCATCGGAGATGAGGGAAAGGAAAAAGAAATAAACTTGAGTGAGGTGTCTGAAGCGGTAGTTAGCGAGTTCGAAAGATGAGATTGGTGGCAAGATATATTAAGGATAGTGGGTGGAAAGAGGTCACCCACTATCCTTAATATCACCAAAAAGGGTGTTATTCTGAAACGTCAAGGGATTTATCTGTGGTGAAAATTACATTTTAAGAGGTTGGCTTAGTTTCTTTTCATGTCTCTGGTCTAGTAGTCGAGAGGTTAGTGCTCTGACTCTAGGTTCCACCGGATCTTGTTTAGAAACCTGGTCTCTTCGTAACCGTTCAGATTCCACTTTAAACCCTGGTGTAGCAGAAAATGGCGGTGCAGTGACGACGACAGAACAAATGCGATAAATATACTTATTAATCTGATTATCTTTGAAACCAAGATATTTAATATCCACACGAAGAAAACTAGGCTACTGACAGCGCTGATTTCGGCATCCCAAATAACAATTATTTTCCAAAGCCGGTAGGGCGTATTTTGGTTAATTATACTAATATATTGAATAAGAAAATAATATAGAAATAAAGTGTTCTCCACTTCCCAAGAATACACACACTGTGTCCAAGTAACACAAAAACTAAAGGGTAGTAGCGTGATGTAGCATTGCCTGTATAGGATCAAAAGATAAGAAAAGCTAATACTTAGATTTAGGCAATTTTATGAATCAACTAGATTCGTCTTTGCTTCTTTTTAACAAAAGAAATTATTATAAATAATCTTTATCCTATCTTCACATCGAAAACTGCCTTGTAGAAGCCAGCCTCTAATACAAACCTTTCCCTGTTTAGATCTTTATTCCTCTTTGGAGTAATAGGGCGGTTTTGTCTCGTCGATGCATCTCGTCTTTACCAAAACTGACAAGATCTTCATGCAAGGGATATCTCGTCATTGATAATCTTGACCAGATCTTGATGAACGAGGTATCTCGTAGAAACTACTTGGAGGGTTAAAAAGGAGCCCTACAGGCGTAATTGAACTCAGTCTTGGTAATTCCGTATAGATGGACCAAGTGCTGTCCGAGAGGTTGAGGGTGTTTTTTACAAGGGCGGTAAAATGAGAGAGAGAACAGGGAGAGAATGATATACCATATACAAGGACCCACCTCGCATGTTATCTGGACTGGATGCTAGCTTTATTGTTAAGCAAGGAAGGGGTAGGAAACAAGAGACTGGGCTGAAGGTACCCACTGCGCATGAAGAAATCCATTCACCAATCATACTAAGAAACCATTTGAGACTAAAAGAAAGGAGAATCAGCGGTTCCTGCGTGACTTTCTGAGGTGAAAATTGAGGATGTTAAATTAGAAATTAACGTTCACATTAAAATTCGTAGGGTTTGCTCCAGGATTCATCTATTTAATTTAGTTTTGTCACCGAATTTATTAACCCTCTCAGAGATTCACACGCGAAGATCCGTTGTCTTCTTTGCATGACTTCTAACCAGTTTTGACTTTCTTGACCAATCGAATCCTTTCGAGGACTTTTTCAACCAACAGATTTGGTCGTTTAGTTACCATGCTTGCTGTGGAGTAAAAGCTTGGAAATAACGTGACAGAGGGTTGAATTAGGGTACATGGGCTTCTGGGCTTCCATGCAGACTATGTAACTGGTAAAAGACATCCACCCTACCAAACAAACAAATTCGTTTTAAAATTCCAGATTAATTCTGAAGGTGGTTTTTATTGAGACAAATTTTTTTAGGGGATCCTTTCGGAAACTGTACCGAGAGTGGAAAGGGTGTCCACGGAAAAGGGGACTCAATAAAAAACAAAGCTAAGAGGGGGATTTCTGCCCCAATATTCTCTGCTCGCCATTAAGTAGTAAACGTCTACTTCGGTTGCCGTTGTTCTGTTGGATTAAGGGCACGAGGAAGGGGATTAAAGAAAAGAAGGATGCGAACGAAATCAAGAGCTTAAGTCTCGCAAAAAGATTAAGGGAAAGTATTTGAAAGAGTAAAAAAGAGGAACGCGAACGTGATGAGAGATCTTCTGGTGTTTCTTCTTTCTTTTTGCATTATCTTTCGACTGAATCAGAGGTTCAGGAAAGCTTTTACACTGATACGGATCCTGGATATTTGAAAGGAGTTTAGTGTTGCTTTGTTTTCGTGGAAGTGAGGGAAATTTTAATCGTGCTGGATAATTTATGGGGGAAGTAACTTATTATTGCAAGTTGGTGGTTAATTATAAAGTGCGAGATCTATGCGACAGTTGTAAGAGACATTATTTTTTCATTGTTCGTACATGTTTATACTGTGGTCTAGAAAATCCGAATAGGAAGTTAATAAAAAATACTTGTGTGATTAGATATTTACTTTTCTTTTGTTTTTATGTAATCTCTAGATCATTTTTATTTTATATTTATGAAGATATATATGTCTAATGATTCAACGAGTAGAGCATGCGCAAAGGGCAGACTTAAGGTTACACAGAAGTGCCAGAAATATTGGCACAGACATGCAAAATGTGTAACTACTCCACCTATGTACGTCGTTGGTTGCGTCTGCCAGTACATGCATAAGGCGATAGACATCTGTGGAAACATCTAGAGTTCTTTATGCAAGTTATCACGATTTAAGCAATTTTCAACGTGATTGATAACTGGAAACGAGTAGCCTGCTCTGACGTGTCGCGTTTCCAACTATTTCGGACAAATTGAAGAATCCACGTGTGGAGAAAACCCGCAAGTCGACAGGGAGTTATGGGGGCTGATGGTACAGGTTGATGGGGACTCCGTAATGTGTGGGGTGTGCTTAGCTGGTATTCAGTGGGACCCTTGCCTACAAACGTCTCTGACAGCCGAAAGCTATGTATGCATCCAAGTTTATGTTCTGCGTTCCTTCTGATGGCTTTGGCCTCTTCCAAAAGAACAAGTCTAGATAAGCCAAATTATGTTTAGAGGATCACTTATCTGAGTTTGGAGTCTTGCTAGTCCCACCTAAGTCACCAGATCTAAACGCTATTGAACACATCTGGGATGCCATGCAACTAACGCATGAACACAGAAAGTATGCATTATTTTAATGATTAATTATAAAAAATGTTTAAGATGGTAGCAAAACATATATTGTGAGTGAGTATTCAAAACTAAAAACAGAACCGTCTGTTTTCAATATTTAGTTAAAATACATGCAGTTTTAATTTTTACATAATGAACTTTGTCAAATCCACATCTCCTCGAATGTAATTATGGATAGAAACATTTGTAAGAATTGAAATACAAAGAACGTGACAGTAAACAGTTTTCATCTGAACAATTTACAATTAATTTGAAATACTCTGTATATAGCATTAACTTTCAATAATAGATAATAACTTTAATTCTTCAAAATGTTGGATTTAAGTTTGTTTTAAAAATGATGTTTTAAACATATCAACTTCGAATGTAAAATTGTTCATCATAAAACATTATAGGGCTTAATTAATAAAATTGATGGATTGTGCTACATAACTTAAAAAGTTTATAGCAAAACTAATACACCTTAACTAATGTTCTCATTCAATTTCCAACTTTTTCAATATTTAGCTATTTTTTACTAAAATAATTCTCAATATCTATTCTATCCAACAAAAGAAGAATCGGCTTTTTTTAATTTATGATATTGTGAGCAAACACAGAAGCAAATTACGTCGCAGTTCCTTAACTCATTATCTATGCGAAAAAAATAACGTTGGTGTGGATTATTTCAAAAAGAGAGGAATTCATTTTCTATTCCGAATAATTAATCTGGAGAGATCCGGTAGATCCGGTAAAAGTTTTTCAATTCCTTCCTTCTGATGTTTAGCTTATATTAATTCCACTGGAGTTCACGGATTGCTTTTTAAAAGTAATTCAAATTCCTCTCTTAGGTTTCCCGTCTTAGAAAATCAAGATAATACCGTACTTCGAATACCAACAAATAATTTTGCCGAATTTCTAGTTGTATTATTGATTTTTAAATTTTATTTCTTTGTACGTAATATATTTTGGAAGTTAAATTAGTATATATTTTATTCAAGAAATAGAAGATCTGTAAAACTCATTTACAGATACCAATAAGGTAAGTGAGATTGAAGTAAAGGGTGCAAAACATTTTTCCATGCTTATTTTATAATATTATAGGAAATGATTATATCATACTAATCATATAATAATAAGGTTTATATGAACAATTACTTTCGTTATAAGATAGGATTAAAATTCATATTTCAGTGGTAATATGGTACCATGTACTTAGAATATGAGCTTCAGTGAATTTAACCCTCCAAGTGTTTCGACGAGATATCTCGTCCAAGATCTCGTCAATTTTGACAAGGATGATATATTTCGTCGAGACAAAACCTCTATTACTCCAAGGGGAATGAATATCCATGGAGGGAAAACATTGTCTCTTGCCCTGAACTAGTGACAGTTTGAAATAGGTTTTTGCACTAGAGGCTAACCACTACAGGGCAATTTTGAACGCGAAGATAATCCACCAGAAGGGTCGTTTAACCCTCGAATTTAACCAGGAGGTTAACCCTTGGAGTGTCTTGCTGCATTATTCCACCATGCAACTTGCAATTTTTACTGGATGACTTCTACCTAGTTTTTGACGTTTTGACCAATATAATCCTTCTAAAGATTCCTTCAAACGAAAGTTGTTGATATTTATGCATTATGTGTGTTGTAGGGTAAAAGTAATAGTGTACACTGCTCGAAAATATCAAGATGTTCAGGGGGTTCGATTACAGTAATTCTTCAGTTTAAAAAGTTATCACCCTGATGGTCTTTCATTCTACTTTCAAAAACATCTAAATAATTAACTACTTGTATTCTAAGTACCATGAAGAGCTTCACTAAAAGTAAATTTTGTAGTTTAGCGTAGAAAAATATGAACCAAACTTTGAGTGTCTGGTTTGTGATTCACTTGTAAATTAGTCTTAATCAAACACTAATGTACACTATATTGTGTATTAATATGCACTTAATCAGGATAACGGTTATAATACATTCAGTAAACAACTGTATCTTTAAGATATTTTTGAATTGACCTTTCTGCCTCAAGAAGACAGAAAATAAATTATGTTTACTCTTTAGTATATCATAGAATGAACTTTCATTTTCTATTTGCATTTATCTAGAATAAATAGCGATATTACTATGAAAGCAATTAAATTATATATTCTAATACGGCTGAGTATTTTTTCATAAAGCTGCATTTATAATTGGAAATTATAGGATTTCTTCCCCAGAGGGGTTCATTCAGCTGTAAAATCCATACGATTATGACGAGATGACGAAGAATATCTTATATGGTATAACATAAAGTTCTGTAATGATTTAGTATGTGTAAAATGACATTTACATTACTTCGAGAAATCTATGTAAGATTCTAATCGAACTATTAAAAATTCCATACTTAAATTTTGAATGCACATTGCTATTAAATTTACAGTCTTGGTATTTTTAAATATTCATAAAATTTTATGACCGTAAACTCGAGACCTTGTATTATAAACTATTAAAATATGCTCATAAACCTTCTCCTTTTCTCGTAAATATAGCTCTTTGTGTTGCTGTGAGAAGTAAATTCAACTACCAACCATCTCGTAAACTACGCCGAATCTTTACCTTCGGGATAGATTCCGGACGTCGCCAATAGCCCCTTGTGTTGCTCTAATGCGACGTTAATTAACTACCTACCTAGTAAATTACACCTAAGCGTATGTATAAAATACGAACCATTATAATAAAATATAAGTTAATTAACCACATAAACAACGGCTAATTTACGTAAACTATAGTTAACTAAATACATAATTGTTGACGAGATTGAGGAGAAAATTTTGCATCATTCAACTAACCACATTTCACCACAGAAATCTAGAAAAATATCATAACCTATTATATACCTGTTTCACAAACAGTAACTTTTGCCCACAATAAACGAGCCACATGGGTATTCAGCACCATTATCTTCAGATCTTTATCAAGCCGCTAATAGGCAAGTGCCCATTATCAAACCACTCGAGGCTTAACAATATCCTGCAAGCGTCAGCTGAATATCATAGTGTTTTACTCAGTTAATTAACAGGAAAGTGAGACAGTGTGAGCTGTCACTCATCTCTTAGGCATCTGCAACTGACTTCAAGTTATTTTTACCTCTTTTCATACCTGACAGCCCCCATGAGAGAAGGCTGTTGCGAAATTGATGGGGATGGGGAATTCGAGATTATGGCTTTGTTTTATTCTTACGAAAAAGGGATTTTATAAGCGGTAGGAAGGGTTGTGGTTATGAGAAGCATTTTCTGTAAAGCTAAATATAGATGGCGGTGGTGTTTCTGCTGCGATACGAGTTTGATGTACGTATTCCGAACTTGGTGTCACTTGGCTTGTTTTCTGAATACCATTTCTATGCGTTTTATTCTTACGAAAAAGGGATTTTATAAGCGGTAGGAAGGGTTGTGGTTATGAGAAGCATTTTCTGTAAAGCTAAATATAGATGGCGGTGGTGTTTCTGCTGCGATACGAGTTTGATGAACGTATTCCGAACTTGGTGTCACTTGGCTTGTTTTCTGAATACCATTTCTATGCGTCGCAAATCGTGACACAGAAATCGATATTATTTCAGGTTCTTTTTTGTCGAATGCCAACAACGTATATAAACAATATAAAATCGACCGTTATGGGATTCATAATCCAATTTTACCTAATTTAAATATGATTGATTTTTATAGAACTGCATAATATGACTAAATCAACTCGGAAGAGATCAAAATTCTTCAGCAGCTTTATTCAGCAGGAGAAATTATTCAGCAGCCTGATTTCAGAAGGTAATGATGAATCTGGAAGATACAATCAGCGCCAAAAACAAAATGTGAGGGTATGTTCAAACGTCAAAAAAATACTGAATCGTCTTTGAACAAGTGATTGGTATGCAATTGAACCCGGCGCTCAGAAACTAATTGAGGGAACATGACAGAGGTGTGCAGTTTTTGTTATACGCTTTATTGGAAATAAGAATTAACAGCATATGATATACAAAATTCTGCTATTTTATATTTTGATCAATTTTATTTCATTTGTATGAAAAGTACATATCGATGCTTAGATCCATTATAAATGGATTTAAATAATGTGTGAAATGTTAGTAAAGACACGGTCATCAATAGATACAAGCGGTTAAGAAACTTAAGCGCAGACTTACAGGGCGAGTCTGCTAGTTTAATCTTCAGTTTTAAAATAAAAGGAACTATGCATTTAATCATATAAAATAAAAATTTTCAATATGACACACATAAGAACAAATATTAAAAATTATTCGTACATGAAACTAAATTTATGTTTGCATTTAACCCTCCAAGTGGTTTCGACGAGATATCTCGTCCATCAAGATCTGGCCAATTTTGCTAACGACGAGATGTTTCATTTTGCCAAGATATTGCCGATTTGTTCGATGATGAGATTAAGATCTAGTCAATTTTCTGATGACGAGATATTCCGTCAACCACCAAGAGGGTTAAAAACTGGATATCACATTGAAATTGTACAAAACTGTTCAGGCATCGAACACATGTAGTCTCATTGATCATGACTACGTTTGCGTTTAAGGCTTATTTATCATATACTATTGTGATGAAATTAAATAAATCCCTGATACAAAAACGTATTTACCTATGGAATAAGCGCCACTTCAACGAACCTCACGACTTCCATTCAATGGCAGATAAAATAAACATGTGTTGGAACCGAAGACTGGCGGAAATCATTCAGTGGACATTTTACCGCCAGCCATTGAGTTTCAGACGCAGAAAAACTGAAACTGAACAGATTGGAATGAATTAAAAAGTCATGTTGGGGTTTGAAATACAACGTTTTCAAATTATCCTTTAATCGTTTATATCTCCGCCCAAGTCAATATTTGATGAAGAAAGTGGTTTTCCCCGTGTTTCGTTTTCTGGTGATTTTTGTGTTGACTTTTCTTTGGTTCTTCCGATTGTTTTGAGAGCACCATTGGGGTGGTTGTAAAGAATTTTATTTTATTTTTAAGGCTCGTGTATTTCGAACATGATAGGGACTTGAACAAGTACATATAAATATTAGCCCTCCAAATGGCTTCGATGAGATATCTCGGTCGATTGAACAATATAAAGATATTAATTTTGCTAACGACGAAATATCGCGTCATCAAGATATTTCAGGGTTTTGTTTATGATGACGAGTTTAAGATCTGTTCAGTTTTCTTCTAATGACGAGGTATCCCGTCCATCAAGATCTGTCAATTTTACTAATTACGTGATATTTTGTCAAGACAATCACCAGGAGGGTTAGACGAAGTATCGGGGAGCAAATATGTAGTTGTTCCAATGGCCAATGTAGAGGTTCAGGACATCATTTCATCTATGGTATTCCGATAGAGCTTGTAGATGCTCCAAGACTGAGTAGTCCAGATCTGGAATTGGAGATGATACTCAGTCCTGCTGGAATTGGAAATTCTCTAAAATGTGCATTCCTTGGAGGAATATTATCCAATTCCCTTCAGATTTGCTGCAAGACAATAATTCTAGTCTGAAAAGTGATCTGCTTCCTCTTCCTGTTTGTATTTTGTTGTCCTGTCAAATTTTTTGTATGGTGTTTCATTTCCTATTTTTCGTTTTTTGAATGCATTCTTTCTTGATCATATTTTCTGGTTCGAAACGTTTTAATAACATCTGTGGAAGTTGTTTTCTCTTTGTTATTGATTTTCGTTCTCCTTGACTAAAAATATTTTAAAGTAAAATGTAGACATAAGTGTGTTTTTTGTTTCTTTCTCTTTCTCTGCTAAGTTATTAAACACTGTCAACCTTGACTTGAACAATTTATCTTAAATAAATTAGAATATGATTGCGAACTAGTATATAATATAATATAAAGTTCACTAGTATAAAATATAATACAAAGTTTACTAGTATATAATGTAATATAAAGTTCACTAGTATATAAAGTCAATTGTTTATTTAAAAAATAATCCTCTGCATTGACCGTCAGTACTACTGCGAATACACACTGAGTAAGTTTAGAACAGGAATAAATCAAGAATTTGGATAATTCTAACTTGGATGTTTCTAACTAATGGCGTGTTTCGTAATCCCACCAAAGCGATTAAATACCTCGGTTATTTCTTAGATATTGGTTTGCCTTTAAGGAGGAACCTACCTTTAAAACATAAAAAAAAATCGATTTTACTGTGTCGATGAATTTGAAAAAAGTCAATTTTAACCCCTTCAACTTTAATCATATTTTACTCAGAATCAGAATTTTCAAGACTTCCTGCACTTGAACTCTAACAATTTAACTTAGACATATTAAATTTGATATGAAGTTGAATTATATATATCATTGGAGCTTCAAAATATAAAACCAAAATTTTGCACACAGATGTAAGCTTTATTCAAAATTTTGAATATAATATGGGAGAAACTGCTAAAACTCAGTTAAGTGAAATATTTATTGATTATTTCAAATTTTTGTGTTACTTGGGTTAGATTCTTTGTTCTAAATTAAAGTATAAATATTTGGTTACTCATTTCAGTCATTATTTTGTCAGAAAATGAATGAGTTGACTCAGAGAGTTGAACCCAAGTTGTCCCTGTAAATATTTGCCTTGTAGATTGAGTTTATGTAAATTACAGTTATATATGATTCAGTTTTAAAGTACTAACCTATTTTTTCTGTATTATATAGTATAAAGTGTACATAAATACTATTTGAAATTTCATTGTGATTCACAGCAATATTGAGAACATACAGTTTATCGAACTTAGGCTGTCTTTCCTCTTGATTTGAAAGATTAAAGGTACCATGTTCCCTTGAAAGAAATTAACCTTTCAAGTGGTTTGACGTGACGAGTGACGAGGTATATCGTCCATCAATATCAGGTCAATTTTGTTGATGACGAAGAATCTCGTCGATACAAAACTGCCCTTTTTCTCCAAGAAGATTCAAATAGAAAATATTGATTCTTCCCCAGGACTGTGAACAATTTGGAATAGTATTTTGGATCAGTCCGGTCATTACAGGATAGTTTTTGGCAAAGATAAATCACCAGGACGGTTAATATGCATTATTGGTTTTGCATAAAACAATTCGGTCTTTCGTATGATACTTTATTAAAATATTAAATTTCTTTCTTGAACAAATGAGTCAAGTAAAATTGCAAAGCGTACCTTCCTATCATCCAAGAGCTAATTTTCCCTCGTGTAGCAAAAAGTGACTGTGTATCAACAATCTTAATATCCTTTTCCCGTTTGAATTCGTCAAAACCATGCATGGTTTCTTATACTTAAAAGTAAGTTTTAACCTTTTTTCCAAATAAAATATATCTAATCAGAAAGTTCTCAGTAAAGAGTATGGAATCCGTTAAAAAGTAACACTCATAAACTTGTTAAGTTAATATGAAAGGTTCCTGGCAAGATAGTGATAAGCTACAAAGATATCTGTTCCGTAATGAAAATCAAATTAAAGCAAAATGTCCAAGAGGATCAAAAGACTTTCTGATTGTTAGAATGAGTGCTTAATACTTAAAAGTTTAAAATAACATGACCTATTGAATATTGGATAAACCATCATTGTGAGCGCGCAAAAGAGCTCCTTTGATTGAATTTTTATTGCAGCTCTAAAATTCTGGCTAAGCTAAAGAGTATATCGAAATCAAGTTGATATCCACTTTCAATGGATCTCTTCACATATTAGCATTAAGTGAATCGACAGTATATTTCCTATAAAATCCCGAATTTCATAATTTTGAAATTTTTTAAAACTTGAAAATTTCTCTCTTAAAAATTTTGAAAAATGACGTATTATGCTGCCCGCAGCCTTTCATTTTAATGTAAATTTATGTTCTAATTTACCCATGTAGCAAAATATGTCCATAAAGTGGTAAGCCTAACGAAGTAACCACATTTAATACCTGCGAGACTTCCAGGTTCAGAAGAGGAAGCAAGCAATCAACATATCTAACAGAAACACGCATTGTTTTCAGCTCTCTTTCGAGGTAGCAATTTAAATATTTTCATTCTTTGCCATTCGTAAAGAAAAAGGAAAGGGAAAAATTATTTATTCCAGTATTCTCGAGGTCGCAGTCTTGGTTACAAGCGTGAAATGAGGAAATTTTGCATTTAAAACGTGCTGAATATAATGGAAATATTCATAGGGTTAAATCCTGATTTCTCAACAGTAATCTTACATCACAGTTAAGTCATGATAGAATTACCCAAAGGAATGGTATTTAACCCTCTAAGTGGTTTCGACGAGATATCTCGTCCATCAAGATCTGACTAATTTTGCTAATGACAAGATATCACTCCGAATACGGACAAGGAGCACATTCCACTTCAAGAACACTACCACCATCAATATTTAGCTTGATAGAAAAAGTCGAAACAGATTTAAAAATAACACTTTAACGAAAAGGTACAACAGATTTCGCACTGAAATCGTATCTATGCACTTTAACTGCATGAGAGTTGCAGTTCTTAAGCGTTATGCACATATCATTCTGCATTTAATCGTTAATAAAAACGATGTTTATTTCCATCCTTGCCATGAAAATGTCAATCCATGAAACAACTTTTATTTCTTTAACACTTCTTTCCCCTCAGACACATTTCATTACCCAGTCACTTGTAACAAAACAAATTAGGTGAACGAGTTTATCAACTTGGCAAAGAATTCCCCAAAATGATTAATTGTTGCTTAATGTGTACGCCCTATGATTCATAAATTCATTATGCTAATTAGATGTCGCTGTGTCGTTTAGTTAATCAAAATAAGGAATAGAGTGAAAGGATTAATTTCCGTTGAATGTATTTATTTCGTCTTGAAAGAAATATTCATAAACACGTTTTTAATAATAAAATAGGATTTTGATATTTGTTTTTCTTCAGTTTTTAAATTTAATATTTACTAAAATAAAATATAAAGGTGCAACGAAATAGTCGTTTTAGCATTAAAATGATATGTAGCATTTTTCCCTTATTTTCTGCAGAAATATATTTTACTGGAATTAGAAAACGCTTTTAGCTAATTAAATATCCACGATGGTTTTGTTTAATACATCATATTTTTATATTATTTCAATTTACTAAAATCAGAGCAAAAATAAAAGTATTTGTTTTCACTATATATTGAGGTTTTTGTTTAAACTCACTAAAGAATGGTCTTTTTAATTAATTAATTAAACACCGAAATCAGAGTATTTTAAATTTTAAAAACAAGGTATATAAAGGAAGGGATGAAAGTGTAGTTGTATGCATAAAATTATTTTGTGTGCTAAAATATTTACTATCTCAGTACCGTGTTTAAAATTATTTATTCTCTTTGACATGCTTCATTTCCATAAAATGTCAAGAAAATGGATCGAAATTTTTCTGTTTATCTGATACTTTCTTTACAAATAAAAGTCCATACATTTATTTATAGATAAAAGAGACAATGCATCTTTTTCTAAAAATATTTTTTAATTTCTGTTTATTTATTTTACTTCATACTGCATATAACCCTTTGGAACTCGCATTTTTATTTATCAGAGGAGAAAATAATTACCTGGAATTAAGGTTGTTTATAATTTATATTAACATAAATTCTAGTCAAAAATTGTATTCCAAAATTCAATAAAAAATTTAATTGCTGCCGTTTGGAAACACATATCGTACACACTTACATATATCACTTACAAGTGAAACACACTAAGACAAAAACATTGTTTTGAGAAAAAGAAGGGGCAAAATTCTACTCACTAATTGAATATCCCAAGAAATCTAGCCTTCATGCATTGAAAAATAACTTAGTGACTGATGTCTTGACATTTTTGACTTAGTGCTTTCACTTGAAATCCGACGATATGTTTAGCACACATTACAAACTAAAAACGACAAAAGTTGAGTTTCAATGCAAAAGTGAGTACTTCATACAGCAGAAATATTAAGAAAATTAGGCCTCTTGGAAAATAAAAGTAGAAATAAATGAGTACTCTATTAAAAAAATGTCGCTTTTAACACTTGAATTATGTTCTCCAATAGTCACATTTCCAAAAATAGTAAACTAAAAGGTTTATTTTTTAACATCTTTAAATTGCGTATTAAAACTTTAATTTTTTATTTAGCTTCAAGATTACAATATTCAATGCACAGCTTAACACATTAAGAGTATTACAATAATTGTCTAAACATACTAAAATATATTGTTACTTGATCTTACGAAATGGTTCTTAGATTTGAAACTTCTTACTTTGCTGCATTTTACTAATTAAAACGATTTCTATCGAAACATAAATTCAAGTTTATTTACTTACTAAATGTTGGTACTGAATTCTGATTGGTATAAAAAATACCTACAATAACACGAAAAAATTTAACTATTTCTTTCAACAGCCCCAAAATATATTTCAGCGTACACTCCCAATTAATGATTTGCTTATTTAAAACTTTAGCGCGTGAATAAAACATAAAAGTTGTATGATATAAATACGATTCTGTAAAATTTAAATACATTAACCGGATAGTTGTGAATTAATTCAAAGTATTGGGGTGCTTTTGTTTGGTGAGCGACAGAAATAACCATTCTGGGGAAAACATTTCGCAACATACGAAAACACAGGCAAGTTTTCTTGAATTTAGAAAGCCAAATAAAACGAAGCATTTAGTGAATCTGAATTTCCCTTTTATCCCACAGTGCGTTAAATTTGTTTGAGGAAGTTAAACTGAGTTCATCCAATTTCATATGAAAGTCCTTGGCTTAATTCAATTTTTATTCATTGGAAAGTATTGAAAAACGCCTTCATCGAGTCTTCCTTACAGCTTCAGGGACATGCAGTCAAATATACATTTATTTGATTAAGCTGGAAAAGAATAATAAATGCGAAGAATATTGTGTTCTAATGATATTTCACAACTGGGTGCCTTTTATATTTAAATATGAAACGCATTTTCGCTGTCGCTGCTTCTTTGATGAAAAAAACTAATATTTTCCAAAATCTTAAAAAGTAAGCGATGGTGTTTTACTGTTTGAGTTTTATGTTTTATAAGACAATCATTATAAGTCGTTTGAAGTATTTGAGTGCTTTTGTTCCTTTTCTAGCTTTCTTAAACCTCTGAGCGTCACGAGATTTCCCAGTAGTGCTATTGCTTTCCTCCTATAACACACATAATGATTAAATAGCCACATCTATTGGTTGAAAGAGAATCCTAGGAAGGATTCTATTGGTCAAGAAGTTCAAAACTGGTTAGATGTCATGTAGGAAAAACTGCAAGTTGCATTGTGGAATAATACGTGCATGACTCAGATGGTTAAGGCTTGGACTGCTTTATGCAGAATACATAAGGAGCCAATAGAAATCATTTTCAAACAAAAGCAAAACAATGTTTTGACTGCATATAGCGCTATATTTGTTTTCGAATGCTTAGTTTATTTTGTAATAGTAACTGATTCTTTGATGCTGATTATGCTTTATTAAGTAAGCTAAAGGCAGTTGGAAACAAGTATTTTAAGGCGATTTTATTTAAAATCTTCAACATAGGTGCAATGAGTGCAACATGGGTGCAATATTTTATTATTTATGTAGCATGTCTTGAACGTTTTGCTACGTATAGTATAATAACATAGTACAAAAGGAACGGCAATCTGCACATATACGTGAAATGTAAATTTGTTCCTTTCTGCATATAACCATAAGTTTTATAGTGTTATAGTGTGACTCGTGTGAGAAGGCAGACAACTTTGGGGAAGTCCATTTGTAGAAGGATAATATGTTTACCATGGGGAAGGATGCCATACGCAAAATTATATATGTTGACCACTACAGGTGATTACTGTTTCGCCAACCACTGCCATCGCTTCCGACACCGTGCGATAAACTCTGAGCCACAAACCATACTAAAGACGTCAATTGTTGGAACGCATTGTTTAATGCCACCATAGCGTGACAAGTTGAAAATTGAAGGACAGCTCATAAAAGCAATAACCAATACCAAATAAAACGATTTACATTCTGAACAAAAGGAATTGGGAGGGGTCAATCAGCCACAGTGATTGTATATGAGGTAAGTGGATTTGCTGGCATTGGTCAGAGCATGAAGCTGAATTTTATTGGGAATGGAGCAACCGGCAAAGGGCATATACTTGGAATTTCTTACGAGAGCACAGAGATCTGGAACATTCTGAAAGTGCGAGACCTTCGAAAAGCGAGCTCTTCCACAATACCAGAAGTTAAACCGTCCGAAGTTATCCCTGGTTCTGTCGAATAGTCGTGACAACCCTGAATCAGCGACACCCTAGCGCCCAATGCCAGAGGCCAGTCAGTGAGTACCACTCTCTTGAACCTCCCATCTATTCATATTTGACCCCACACTATATCGACCTACATGATTCCCCCGCGATACCAATGAAACATATAATGTAAACTATTTACGGACTTAGTGATTTTATGATAACAGTTTAGAATTCAATTAAACTAGATTTGTGTGAGGAACCTTTTCTTCAATGCGATAATAATTTTATTGTAAAAAATTCATAATTTGCAATGAACGAATAAATTGGTATTTAGCTTCTTGTATTCACGTTTACGTTTAACAAGAAATCTCATTTAACCCTCCAAGTGGTTTCGACGAGATATCTTGTCCATCAAGATCTGGCCAATTTTGCTAAGGGCAAGATATCTCGTCATCAAATTGTTGCCGAATATTTTATGACGACGGGATCAAGATCCGATCAATTTTCTTCTAATGACAAGATGTCCATCAAGGTCAAGTCAGTTTCGCTAATGATGATATATCAAGCGTAAGTACCGTAACCACCTAGCAGGGTTACGATACTAATAACATGTTTTTCGATTAGGCCATCTGGTTTGATTTAATTTTACTATAAAAATTCTTTTAGTCCATAACACTGGCAAAATGCGTTAGATGTTTTTTGTGAAGTTTGTAATCTTTGCGATATCGAAATGTATGTCTAAATTTTCCGAAATAAAACCCATAGTTTTGTAAAGGAGAAAATCTGGATAAACCCTCAACCTTTAAAGCGTAGAAAGTAATTTATTGTAACTGATCCAGACACACAACAGGAAACTCACACGTGCTAAAGTACACCATCCCATCACAGCTGCGTGAAGAAAATTTAGCTTCATTAATAAAACAGGGGAGAAAATCCATTTATAAAGGCCAAGCTGAGGAAGTTTTTGACCCGAGTATCGGGAATTTCCTCTCCCCTGGAGGAATTTATTCCCTTTAAAACACATGGGAGGGGGAGAGATCCAGCAGGTGTTTTCGGAGCAGTTCAGGTAAACGAAATTTTGAGCTCGCCTCGCTTGGAAATTTTATCACCAGATGGAAGGAGAGGTAACACCCGGTTTGGGGGACGGGAGGGAGATATAGATCTTGATGAATGATTCAAATTATTTGTTCTGGCTAGATTAATTTGTGTTTTCAGTCATTTGTATCGTCTTCATCATAACGAGTTGAATTACTCTGTCAAGGTTGGAACGTGGTGGGCCAAAAAAAGAACGACGAAACAAAAATACAAATCGCAGTAGCAACATTGCAGAAAATAGGCTTCAAATTGATTCCTCATCACTCCTTTTCTCTGAAATTACCACGTGCGACTTCTTGCTCCCAAACTTAAAAATTCGTTCTGTGGGAATAAATTCTAGTAGCATAAGGATGTTATCACCGTCATCAGTGATATTTTGCAGCCTATGACAAAAGCTTCTTTTCCGACGAGATGAAAAAGTTAAGAACTCGAAGAACCAAGTGTGTCAACATAGTCCTTGGGGATCATGTTGAGAAATAAAATCGATATTTTTCAAAAACGGTGTTTAACTTGCTTTTTGACATACTTATCAAACGACCTTCGTACTACCGCCGCCTATATTTAGCTTGAGAGAAAATGCCTCTCATAGTCATTTTTTTTTGAGTAGAGAATAGGAAAATAAAATTTTTATTCCAAGAATTTCTTATAAAAACATATTAGGTGGAAAATAAAAACAACGAATTTGTATAATTTAAATTTATAAAAATACATCTCACTAAACACAATCTTCGAAAAATAACTAATTCCAATAATTTAGAGCACTCAAACAGAAAAAATTGTTGATTAATGTATCAGGAATATATTGTCCAAACTATATTTATTATAGTCCGCTGTGATTCTCAGTGCGACGTAAATTCAAGAACCTACTTATGAAGTAAAATTATAATTTATATTTTATCAGACGATAATTATTCTTTCAAATTATAAATTTGATGCACTTTTTGCAAACGAATTTTATGTTTTAATTACCTTAGTACCAAAATTAAGTTTATGTATTTATTTTTATTGATATTCTTTTGTTATATGGCAACAAAAAGGATATAAAAACATGAATAAATAGATTGCTCCACAAAAATGTCGTTTTTGAAAAAATGAAAATATTTTGGGAATTTGTTAATAGGATATTAATAATGTTCAAATAAAAACTTTTAACTTTTATAAAACTTTACTGCTCTATTTCCGAAGAGAATGTGAGCGCAAGAGCCTACAAATCAAGAAACTACTAAATTGAATAATTTATTCGAAGTGTGATGAAAGTTAATTGCCAATTGATACTGTTGCCAAAATGCACGAAACCTCTCCAGTATAACGAATCCATTTATTTGACGGTAAGCTTAATCCAATATTTGTACCCATTAGAAATTACGTGATTATTCGACGAATTTTTCAACACAGTCATTGGCTAGCAGTGCAAACAGGAACGGCGATTTCTGAAAACGCTACACTTGAAAGGGAAGGAATAAAAAGTCCCTCAGGTAATGAAAGAGTTGAGAATCGAACTACCAATTTATTTCCAGGAGTCGTTTTTCACTGGATTCTTTCAATTGGCTGTCGTGTCTCACGTGACCTTTAGCACGAATCAGTAGCTTGTCTGGAAGAACTTTACGATCATGTTTACGTGATTAATGTGAACAGCGAAATTCCATTCTAAGAGAAAGAGCAAAAAGACATTGCCGATATTCTACATTGACAGTGACTACCTCTTAAACTTATATCTTTCCTTTTACGCAACTTTATTTTAATAGCTTTTTTTTACTAAATTGTTTAGGAGGCTTTATTTTTCTAACAGTCGTTAACTATCTGCTTTATGTCAGAAGATAGTTAACGACTGTTAAAGGTCATATTTAAGAGTTCATAAACGCATGTTCGATCAGTTTGATCGATTTAAAATCTAAATTTGTTAAGCTTTAATTCATATAAATATACTTTAAAACTTATTTTATTTTAAAATTAATATTCCAATCCTATTTTGATGTTCAGAAGTATGTTATGCTTAGATTGAATCATTCTCGAATGATGTAATTGCAAAGCCCTTTTTTATAAAATTAAACGGAAAGAAAAAACAATTTAAAAAAACTAATTAAATACAATTTTGCAATTTTTTCACTTTTTCAGTCAGATTAGCAATTTGTCCAAGACAATTCATAGCATTCAAAATTCTACATTTCACTATTATGTAAGAAAGTTTATGCATTATACTCAACTAATTCTCAATATGATCTTTTAGGTACGTCATATAAAATAAGATAAATATATGTAGCCATTACCAAACAATTAGTGAAAATCAAATAATTCGTTAGAATCCAATTTTTCACCATTTTATCGAAAAATGTTCGCTGCTAAGAATTACAAGTATATTTATTGATTTGCCACTGAAATTAATACTTAACATATGCAACAGAAAAACAATGCCTTTATATCATTGATGATTTGAACGGATACTGAAAAACTAGTTCTTACTGGTCTAATTCTTTTCTTGCTAAGTTCAAAATTTCAAAACTTTTCACTTACCTAAAGAAAAGAAAAACATACATTATTTATACTGAGTGAGAGACAAAAAATTCTATGAAACTACAGTGTCCAGAACAAAAGAGTACAATAAATCAGCAAGGTACAAGAATTCTTTAGAAAGCTTTTTTTTATTTTTGAAAAATGAAAGTTAATTTCGAAAAGTACATTCTTCGGCAGACAACGTTTTTTATTTCGAATTTGTGACATCAAAGAATGCTAATGAGTTTAAGTGACAGATAGAATATATGACGATAGGCAATTTTGAAATGAAATTGGATGTCTAAAAAATACGGTAAATGAAATTTTGATGTCAAGAAGCTTTAAAGGAAAATAATTGAAATGTATTTAAAGATATATTATCTCAGAGCTTAAGAAGTGTAACTTAAAAGGATTTCATAAAATATATATATATTTAACGATACTGGTATTAACTCAGATAAAATTGTTAATTGCGAGAAACTATAGTCAAATAATGTCTGGTAATTAACAAGTATTAATGTAAGATAAAACAGTTCAAGTTAAAGGATCCCTCTCTTAAAATAAGGATTGAAATCTAATTTATAATTTACCCGGGTAAATTTTTTGTATGTAAAATAATTTTTTCCTACACTGTTCTTGAATAATTCAACACGTCACCCTTACTTTCGGATGCTGTTATACACAAATGCCTGATTATAGTGAAATGTTAAAAAACAGAACAGTAAATGCGGGGATCGAAAAGTTGTCTATCCTTATTTCTGGGAGACTGAACTTTTACCATGATTCATAACACAAAAAATATATAAAATTACTAACCGAGTAGGATTTTTATTTTCAGTTGAATTACTCTGGCATAAAATAAATGAACACAAAATAAGTAGGATTTTACAAAAGCTCTTACCATTAATATTAAATCGCATTGAAAGGCTGAAGTTAATTATTAATGTAAAATTTTAATTTTATATTAGGGGATTAATTACTTCTTAGAAAATCATATTGAAAGGCTGAAGATAATTATAATGATAAATTTAAATTTTATCTTAGGAGATAAATTTCCTCTTAACCTAACCTTTTCCATGTCGAGTATATTTTAATTCACATTTTATATGAGAAGCATTTTCTGTCAAATAAATGTAGGCGGCGGTAATGTTTTTGCAGTGATACGTGTTTCTTGAACGTATTCTAAACGTCATGTCACTGCTTGTTTTTCGAATACGATTTCAGCACTTCGCCAATAAAAGTTTAAAAGAATGAAATTCGAACTGATGCATGATAGTTGATGGATCAACACCAATTAAATTAAGTGCCAAAACTGCTGTAAACTGCTTTTTAAGATGACACTGATATGTATCAAGCAAGAGCAATTGGACAACCAAAGTAAAATCTTCTCAGACCGTCTGGTTTGTTTGTTTACTCTGAAAAATACTTTAATGAGGTGCGATAGACCTTTTGAGTTATGAAATAATTTTAAATACCATCTTTAATTATTATTATTAAAGAATCTATTTATTTCTTATCATACTACTGTGGTGCTGCTGACACACCAGTACACAAAGTATTCATGCCATAGAAAAAATAAAAAAAGTAAAGTGAGGACAGACGTAACTTGCAACAGAAAAAGACGAGTTCAAATATGTTAGTCTAAGAGCCACTGGGTTGCACCACTCACTTTTGAAGTCAGCCTTTTCAGACCATAGAGGAAATATAAAAGTAGAGTGAGTAATGGTAACCTTTTTATGGGTCCAGGATCATGTGATAAAAGCTAGTAGTAAGTAGTAAGTTTAATAGTAAGGTGACCCTTAGACTAATTTCATCTGCCACGTCGAACTAACATTCATCATCTCATTGGTCCAAGTGACGGGAGAAGACGCCCATCCATTGATTCATCATTTGAGTGGTCCGCGTGACATAGTAGTAGACTGGAAATTTCCCCACTTGTTTAGCCACTCTATAGAAATGCTCATGTACACATCACCCTGTAATAAGATGTTGTATATCCAAACGAGGTGATTAGATGATAAATCGGTCAGTCAAATCAATATTTTACAGAGCAATCACATGACTACTAGTCGATACGTTGGTTACACATTTTGAAACTCCTCTTAGTAGCAATACTCAGTCTCCTTATATTTCCCGTATTCACACGCCACAGACCTGCATCTAGTATAAAAACATTGCAACTGAATTGATTTGCAGCTTCATTTGACTGCTTTCAGTGTGTGCATATGTACCATATTTGTTGTGTTATATTTATTAAATGTTTACAAACCTGTTGATTTTCTTTATATATACACGCGGCCGTTAAAGCTAACTACAGAGAGATAGATTGGGGACCAATGCGTGACAAATCTTTAGCTTTAAAGAAAATCAACAAGACTATAGGAAACTTAACTAAAAAAATATAACTGAACAAATGAGATACAGTGAAAATACTTGAATGAAGCTGTAGATCGATTGAGTTTCAAGGTTTCTGTACTAGATGAAGCATCGATCTTCTTATGAAGTAGACGGAATACGTGCGAGAAGCTTCATGTTATTCCCACCGATCGCTCAGTTTGAAGATCTGCCACGTGATTATGGAAGAACGCATGAATCTTAGTGGGGAAAATATTGATTAATTAAAGTGACTAAAGCGAAATCAAAGAACAGACTGAAAACGAAAATTTGGATCGGGATAAAGAATTCAAAACATAAACCTTCAACTGTTTCCAAGCATGGATATTTATAGTAAAGTACACTGCTGGCCACCGTAAATGCAACACCCTGAAGGAAGCATGCAAATAATATGAAATTTACAACATGCATTAGCGGAGGTGAGATATGCAAATGATTAGAATTTCAGCGCAGACGCACATCACGCGCGCCTGTGGCGCCACTTCAAAGCGCTATTTAAGGCTTGGAGATTTCGACGATTTCAAGTACAACAATTGTGTTTTCTTGTGGTTTTTTCAAAAAAACGATCAATTATGCCTCGTAGAAAACAGCGATCATCTTTTGATCAAGTATCCGAGTTTGACAGAGGAAGGATAGTGGCCTACCGAGATTGTGGATTATCTTTCAGGGAAATCGGTAGTCGTGTTGGACGAAACCAAACAACTGTAATGCGGATATGTGATCGTTGGATGCAGGAGGGTACGACGGACCGACGTGTTCGATCGCATCCACCTCAGTGCACCACTTCACGTGATGACAGGCATATTGTGCGTATGGCAGTGACGGATCGCTCAGCCACATCACGAACCATAGCACAGCACATTCAGTCTGTACCGCATCATCCAGTGTCTGCGCGTACCATTCGACGCCATTTACAGCAGAGTGGTCTGTCCGCAAGACGTCCATTGCTTCGTCTACCCTTGACGCAGAACCACAGACGTTTCCGCCGCCAGTGGTGCGATGAAAGAAGGATGTGGACGGCAGAATGGAATGAAATTGTCTTTACTGACGAGTCACGCTTCTGTCTGCAACACCACGATGGTCGGATTCGAGTCTGGAGACACCGTGGAGAGAGGATGCTGAACAGCTGCGTTATGCACCGCCACACTGGTCCTGCACCGAGTATTATGGTATGGGGCGGTATTGGATATCACTCTCGCACTCCTCTAGTACGCATTGCCGGTACTTTAAACAGCCAGCGCTACATCTCCGAGGTGTTGGAGCCAGTTGTCCTTCCTTACCTTCAGGGCTTGCCCACAGCCATATTTCAACAGGATAATGCGCGACCACACGTGGCACGCATTGTCCAAGGGTTCTTCGTCAATCGCCAGATTGAATTGCTTCCCTGGCCAGCTCGCTCTCCGGATCTTTCGCCGATAGAAAACATGTGGTCCATGGTTGCTCAACGATTGACCCAGAATACATCCCCAGCTGCCACACCAGATCAACTTTGGCAACGTGTGGAAGCTGCTTGGTCTGCTGTACCCCAAGAACACATCCAAAGTCTCTTTGAATCAATGCCGAGGCGTGTGGCAGCGGTGATCTCCAACAATGGCGGCTACTCTGGCTACTGATTTTGGCAGGAACCACACTTCACAGAAGTCTATAAATTTAATCATTTGATACTTGGTCAACATGTTATCTACAAAATAAATTTTGTTGTGATATCTCTTGTCTTTCTTGGTGTTGCAATTTGGGTGGCCAGCAGTGTAATTACCCATGTTCACACAAGAGCATATAAAATAATAAAAACAGTTTATAAAATAACTTAAATTTCCTTTGGGATTGATCCCGTATCGTCACCAATAGCCCGCTGTGTTGCTCCAGTGGAACGTTAATTAAAATACCTACATACCTAACTTAAATTTCGTAAGTTTCATTTCCCAAGATTTTACGCAGTGTTGTGTATTTATGCATCTAAATGCATTAAGAAGTTAAAAAGTAATTATGCTGATTTAGTTCCCTGTCACAAAATAAGTATACACACCAGTGTACACAAAAGTGCTTTTAAGAGAAGTTCATAAATTTTATATAGTTATATGATGAATGATAGAAACCCCATAAAGCTGTTTAGAAAAGTTTGTATGAATTGTAGATTGCGTTTGGTGAACAAAATATTATAAAAGATGTGAACGCAAGATAAGAAATCCCATTTACTCAGTAAAAACATGAAAACTTATAAGCTAACGGATTATAAATAATAGGTTATTAGATAAAATATTCAACAATCTCTACAAATAAAAATGTAGTGTTTGTTTAAGCATTGAATATTTTCAAACCAAGCTATTCATCTGGTTTGGGCCCTTGTCATACAAAATTAATGTTTTCGGGTTTCTTTTGGCTGTTTGTATGTGTATGCACGCAAACATCCGAACAACGGGATATATTTTCATGAAATTTTGCATATTGTGAGTACTTGCAGTACTTAGTGACTACTTCACTGCCTGCCAGTTTAAGGTTTGTTTTTGTTTTTGCATACTTATGCAAGTATATCACTAATTTTGTTCGATATATTTTCAAAAATGATTAAATATCTTGATACATATTCTAATTTAGTGAATATTTAAATTTCAGTTTTCAACATTTTTAAGCATGTTTCGCGGTAAAATAGCCGAATACCCATACTAAATCAATCTTAATTTGGCAGTTTTCAGGAAAATGGATGCAAGTTGAGCACTGCGATTACTCGAGTTGTTTTACGGCTGGAAAAGTAATTATTTTTCCACAAATTAATTTATGGAATTCAAATTCTAATATATGTCAATTTTGTTCCTTATTTTTTCTCTGTGAAACATAAACAATTTCAGAATATTTGGAACAAATTATGTAATGAGAATAAAACATTCGATTTTGCACTAGAGTTTGGCGAAAATTACTTATTTAATGTCCAATGTTATTGAAAATGTATGTTCATTTCTGGACATCGGCCTTCTAATGAAATCAACGGAGCATGTGCGCGCAGCTTTATGAAATTTCTACGGGTCGCTCGGTTTGAAAATCTGGCACGTGGTTGTGGGAGAAAGCCTAAATCCTTGATGGGTTAAGGTGATTATCCAATGGTGGTTATCAAAAACACTAATGAGCCTTGATAGCCAATGCCTAAGTCGATTCGCAAGCCCTAGTGCCTGGTGATGTTACGACAACAACTCCGTTCATATGTCCTGTCTATTTATTAGAAGATCGATGTTTCTGGAAGGCATGTGTGCAATTCGACCAACTTTCCTCAGCGTCCTTGGTTTCGTACAGTGGTTGTAGAATTACGTTTGATAAAAATAAGTAAAACATATTGCACTAAACCTTTCGAACCAAAACTAGTAAGCTTTCCTTTACAAAACGATTTTAAATTCATTATAACATTTATTTTTCATGTCACAAATATGTGTATTGTTGTGTTGTGTACTTGGTTTTATTGAAAGCTGCCCTCAATAGACAAGTAACAACATTGTTATCATTCTAAACAGGAACATTGTTTCTATTCAAAACTAAATCTCTGAATTGGAAAATGCGCTTTAAGGTGTAGCAAATGCTCAATGAAACGGAAAATTGTTTTCGTTGACCACGTGCAGCAATATTATTTTCTTATTTTTTCAATCCGAATTAATTTCGTTTTATAACATTTTGTTCTATTTTTAGTTGTAAGATGTGCCAACTATGTGGTAAAAAATAATCACGAATTAATATCGTCGGATCAACTTTTTTCCCCGCCGATTTTACGTTAAGTTTATTTCGCTTTGTTTTCTGTGGTTGCAAATTAAATTTTTAATTTTTTAAAATAAATTTTAATAGGTCAGTTTTTCTAAATTATCCTATTCATCGCATACAACGACAATTCCAAAAAGTGTCCGATTTGATGTCCATGCAAGTTAGAGTGAAGCAAATGTTAAATGGGAAAGTCCGACTTCACCTTCTAGCGGTCTCTGCTGGCCCTTGTAGACTTTGTCCAAACTTCTGGTCCGATTTCAAGGAGACTAACGTTGCAACGGCACCCATATTTCTAATCAAGAATAAAATGATGAATTCTATGAATGTTAGCGAGTCCGGGCAGCAGGGATTGCAGTCCGGACTCTTGATGTGATATCAGTGACGAGGATAACCCAACTCAATATTCTCCAGCTCAATATCAATGGTACCCAAAAGAAGTTAGACAAAAGGCATGAAAATTAACAGGGATGAACCAAAACGTATAGACATTGTAACAAGTGTCTGGACTTTGAACTCACCTAATCATATATTTACTTATCCTGCAGTAGTAGCTGCTCGTCAAACCATCAATTATCATCCTGAAGAACAGCTTTACGAGAAAACAATCGACATCGCCAAATCTGTACAAAATGCATAACGCGACATCTAACTCACAAATGGACACAGCAGCAACACAACTACATCTATTATTAGTTTATATAATCCTAGAATGATTCTGGTTTTCAAGGTCGAAACTGGTTGGAACTCATGCTAGGAAGACCTCAGAATAGAACTCCTCAGAGGATTAACAGTTTTATTGATAAAGGTATCCAACAAATATTTAAAACTAAAACTGAAATAATAATCAGCTTGGGATATAAATAAAAAATAAACCAATGACATATATTGAATTATATTATGAACTGTATTTCAGAAAGCTAAGCATTTTTCTTATATATCTATCATAATCTCCATTTTTGTTACGAAATAAAAAATAACTCACCAAAGCAAACGATTCAAATTTGTTTAAGTCCAATGCATTATTTATATTGATCTGATTCCAAATTTTGTTTCAGAAATCTAAGCATTTCGCTTAATGCATAATCTTGAGAAAATAGATGTCTTTAATGCATAGTTTTCTCCATTATATCTGTTTTATAACTCCTATTTTTACTATGAAATAAAGCAGCCTAAAAAACAATTCCCGCCTTATTACGTTCACTGTATACATCTGCATCTCAAGCAAACAAAAACAAGTATCTCAAAGAAACTCCGGAAAAAGAGTTTCGCAAGCTCGTTTTTCTAACCTTCAACTCTCAGGTAGGGCTATAATCGAGCGAAAACCAACTCAGTTACTCCGCAAAATACCTGTTTTCGAGTCCTGAAACCCAATTATAGGCCCCGGAAACTAAAAAAGGATCTCTCATTTATTCTACTTGAGGGTCCTATTTCTTGCTCATGTGAAATAACAAACTCTGGGGTTTCGCCATTGTTGTTTGAAGCAACGTATGGTTTCTTTCTTGTTTCCTTGAATGTGGGTAGATACTTTCTTGAAGATATGGTTTTAGTATTTTGAGGGGAAATCATTAGGCTGTTTTAGCGTGTTTTGAAGCAACAGGGTATTTTAATTGGAGCTATTTTTAAAGTGCATTTATTTGCAATGCGATTATACTAATTACCTGTTACCGTTACTTCATTGCGATTGTGATAGCTTAAAAAACATTTCGTACAGAAATTATTAATTTTTTAAGAAGTATTGAGAATTAGAAATCGAATACCTCTGCCAAACCATCGTTTTCGTACTGAATCTTAAAGAAATAATTTAATCATACCTTATTTATCTTCTGAACTAGAACAATTTTCCTGTTTAGTCAACCCGAATCGGATATTTATTTAAATTAGCGAAGATTTTGTTAATATTATCTATGCTAAAATTTATAAATTTTAACGTAATATATTTGAATCAGCTTCCAGGCTATTTAAAATAACTGCTACATAATAATCATTTTCTTTGAATGGATATTGTGAGAACGAATAAATACAATGACAAAAGAGATAACTTTGACGAATAAAAGAAGTAACTCTGCCAATATTTAAATTACACTAATTTTCGTGTTGGTTTAGCAAAGGATATTTTTGAATGTTTAATAGAAAAGGTATTTCCATGTATGAATCGTTCTCTACACTAAACAATTTTATTTTATCATGATTTTTCTTTTCTTTGGTACTTCGACTGTTTTATTAAATTTGAATTCAAAAGATAACATAGAAAGAGCCCAATGCAATAAACAAAACGATGATCATAATCTAAACATCTCAGTTATTATAACTACTTAATTGCAATCGATTAATAGATTGAATTCCCTAGCATAATCATGAAGTCATAAATAATAAACTCGACACTTTTTTGCCTTTAAAATAGGAGAAACAAAACTATCTTTTTACATAGAATTTTATGTAATCTCGGAAGTATGTATACAGGGCGTTTCGAAAATAGTTGGTCAAATTGTAAAAAGTGGTAGAGGGTACCCAAAATAAGCATTTTTGTAAAAGAATGTGTATTCGGAAATGCTGCGTTTAGGTGATAGACAGTTCTGTTTGTCAGTCGATTCCATCGTTTCTTAGCGTAAGGGGTCATTCCTCGCTCGGATTTTCAACGACATGCATCACTACACTAATTCGGAGCTTGGTTGTCTCTACGAGATATCTCATCTTTAGAAAAACTGACCAAATCTTAATGGAACAAATATCTCGTCTTTAGAAAAACTGACTAGATCTTTATCTCATCATCATCGAAAAATTGTCAATATCTTGATGCCGAGGTATTTCGTCATTATCAAAATTGGACAGATATTGATGAACGAGATATCTCGTCGAGGCCACTTGGAGAGTTAATACCTCTAGTTGCATGGCTTGAATGTTATTATGAACTAGCCGCTTGTTTCATATTCCAATATATCAATTTGTAATTGTAGTTAAAATCAAAACACTAGCGTCAAATGTGGGAATTTTAAACAAGGCTGTTTTTCATAAACTATATCTGCAATACTTCATCAAGGAAGAGTGAAAACGGGAATAAAGCTGTAAAATAGTAGAAGTTTAAAGTAAAATTGCACAATAAGTGGATTCGCAGCAATAACAAAAAGTGAAAGGCTTTATTCCCATTTGACAGTCATCTTATTGCAAAAACTAAGCTTCCGCACAACTAAACTTTGATGCAGCCTTCCTATTGGTTTTCCCGTTTCTGGCGTCACAGCTGGGCCTGTCGTGTGTGAAATTAAATCTGTTTCTTTCTGCCTTGTTCTTACCGGCTTAGACGTGTCCGGTTTGGGTATGGGAACTGATTAAGAATGCTTTCGCAGTGATCCTCCCAGTCTTTTCAAATCGGAAACATGCAATTACTTATTCTTAACTTATTACGATTCCCAGGGAATTTTGTCAGGGGTTTTCCAGGATTCTTTATCCTCGTTAGTGTTCCTTCTTTTCAGGGTTTTATTTGGTAGTAAACATTTATCTATTTGTTTTTTAAATGAAACTGGTTATAATTCTATTGATTTATTAGTCTGGGTTTACTTTATGTAGTGTATTCCAGTAGGTCTCTAGCCTCACTCATTAAAACCGATAAAAAGATGAAAACCGAAGTCAAATGGCCATACGATGATGCAAAACGTCTAGCATCATCGATCAGGATAAAAGTGAGAATAGGTAGGTAGTTAATTAACTTAGTTAAAGTGAGTATGGCAACGCTATTCTAGAATAACATATTTTAACTCGCATTTCCCTATTGTGACACACTTCTGTCTTGATAATGATGAACGCCTTGATCCCTCAAATGGCCGTTGATGATTAGTTTCCATATGGTTTTATAATTAATGGTCGTTATTTTGAAGTTTTACATTTTTAATAGTTATTAAAATAGTTCTGTTCTCAACCCTCTGAGAAGTTCACACACATATATCCATTCAACAACCTGTAGTCTTCTCTGCATGACTTCTTCGTCTAGATGTAAATTTAACAAGATTCCATGTCCTGCATCCATATTACCCGACATCGCTTCATACTTGGTGTCTGGAGAAAGTTCTCATCTTTACCACCATGCCCAATGGGGAAAAACAATCTCTCATATTTTAACTTCTTGTCCTGGTCTTTGGAAAAACTTTATCTTCAACGTTTTAAAAATTCCTAGCCTATCTTGTCCGTCTTGCTGGGTAATCCTCCCCACTCTGCACCTTTCTTTACACTATTCTAGATTTTTAACATGTATATAATTATAATTTTTTTAAATATGTATGAAACAGTACTTTACAGCTTTCCATTTTTATAGGAAAGCTGAATCCCCTTTTGAATTATTGAATATTCAAATATTTTTTAAATTTTACATACAATTGACTTTTCAAATCCACTTAAAGTTTTTAACTGTGGTATATTTAAAACTACATAGTTTTCCATCTATTTTAAGGTTTTTAACAATCACCTATCACTCATTGTAAAGATAAATATTTTCATTCTTTTATTTTAGGGTTCGACGTGGTTCAGTGGCTATGCCCACTGAGCTAGCAGTCTTCGGGCTGTAAGCGACACACGTTGGATTCCACCCTGGTTTTTTTTCTCTATTTTATGTCAGTAAAACTTTGATTGTGTGTGTATGTCCATTACTTGATGTGGTCGGTCTTGTATCTGGGGCAGCATGACCAAATGGCCCTTGCCAATTTTGATCTTCATGGATCAACTTAATCTTTCCTGGGATACTTTGAACCAACATATGTGTTAGTACCTGTGTTATACCTCCAGGTAGTTTTCTCGAGGAGGTACCTCTCCATTAGCAAAATTGACCAGACCTTGATGGACGAGATATCCCATCATTGGAAGAAAACATGGTCACAAAAATTAGAAGAAACTGACCCGATCTTGATCTCGTCATCATAAAAAATCGGCAATATTTTGATGACGAGGTATCTCGTCATTAGCAAAATTGGTCTGATCCTGATGGACGAAATATCTCATCGAAACCACTTGGAGGTTTAAGTGAGTATGTGCGTTTTCGGGAAAAAGCAATACTACATTCCTTGGAAATCAAAGGAATCAGGCTTAATAAAATGAAGTGCGGATGAAAATGGGATGTAAAATAGAAGTGTTAAACATGATAGATGCAGGAACAGAAGGGTAACTGCTAAAACTTAAATAAAAAGCCGTGAATCTTAGTAGACTGCAAGTAATCTACGACGATACAAGCTCTATACCGCTTTTGCACATAGAGTATTAGGTTGCGGAGGAGAATCTGCGGAAGTTAGAGGATCGATATTCTAATGGAATGGACAGAGCATATGGGTGTAACCACTGTGGTTAGATCTCAGAAGGGTAAGCAACGTGGGCTTACGAATCGACTTGCGCTTATTGGCTATCGAAGAGCAGACTAGTGTTTTTAATCACAATGGATATTCACTTTAACCGATTACTAATTTGAATTGATTCATGTGTTTTACCACAACCAGGTGAAAGATCTTCAAACCGAGCGACCGGAAGAAATAGCATGGAGCTTCCCGCACATATTCCGTCTATTTTATTAATAGGTCGATGAGTTAGAGCATCTGACGTCGCGATTACAAAACTTAAATATGCACCGACTTTCTACAAAATGTAATCGCTTATGCAAATCTCCACATGCTGTTTCGTTTAATTTTGAGGTTCTAACCCTTGAAAATAATGGCGATTTTTAAGTTTGCAATCCAGCGCACTTCAGATGGAGTTTTTCCTCTACAATCTTTTAAAGAAACTAGCAATAGTACACGTTTCTTTTTATAAGTAAGACTACGACGAGAAAGTTTCTTTTGTTGTACACGATGACAAGATTGGATCGCCCTATCGTGACAACCTTTCAACGGATTTCTGCTATTCTCAGCTGAATATATTCAACAGCTACAGAATCCAAACAAAAGCCGATGATAATGTTTCGCAGTATAAACAAACCAGCTGCACGCTATTTCGTTATTAAATCCTGAAACGGAATCTTGGCTGGTGTCTTGGGAACCATTCATATAAAGAACTATAATTACAGATAAACTATTGGTGTTTCCTCTTAAGTGTTCCCTTACTTTTATGTTAAAAACATGTAATAAGATAAGATATGAATAGAATAATCAGTCGGTAATAAATACCTGATAGCCGAATTTCTTAAGCGATCATCGATTTTAACAGTTAGTTTTATGTAGTGAGTAGCTGGACTTGGAAATGTTATAAAACTATTTACGAGCTACATCTTCAAGGTTTTGACGTATGGCTTTTATTTCGCATTTGGTAGTATATTTCAGTTAGCTATTTGGAACATTCAATGTTCCTAACCCTCCCGGTGGTTGTCTCGACGAGATATCTCGTCATTAGAAGAAAATTGACCACAACTTGATCTCGTGGTATGAAAAAACGCTTGTAAAACAGATTGTAATTTAAAAATGTGATATATAAGGAGGTAAGAGGGAAGGTTGGACAATTCTTTCCTTTTTGACATAACCTTTATCGCCAGAGTTAATTTTTTGTCTGATTTGGCACCGTTATCAACATTGCCTTCATCATAAAACAATCGTAATATCTTGATTACGAGATATCTCGTCATCCATTATTAATTTTGATAATGACGAGATATCTCGTCATTAGCAAATTTGGTTGGTCATATCTTGATGGACGAGATATCTTCTCAAAACCACTTAGAGGGCTTATTCAATCAATTTTCTTTTTAATATATGCTGTATTCGTATTGTTTATTATAACCTCTTCGCCCCTTACAAACATTTTGGCTTTCATTCATTAAAATATTAACTTTTATAAGAGGTGAGTTGTTTGTAATCGTAAGGATTAGCAAAGTATATTTCAAAATTCAGACTAAACAAAACTCTTCGACATAAAGTTTAGTGTTAGCATATAAAACATTGTTGCGAAAAAATAAAATTGTGCTCCAGTATCTGATGACCTACACGTTCTGCCTGTATTCATGGTTGCAGCTATGCAATCAATAAAAATATTACTGCTTAATTTTGTAAATAATCTATCTGTTTTACATAGTTTTATTTTAATATTAGCCTAACACCATTAAAATACAACAAAGCACTACTTTGAGATAGGATCATTAACTAAATTTTTGTTTGGTTTATAAACGCGTGTTTTTAAATGGTATACTATTCTCACTAAAATTACCCTGCTTCGTAAAAGTATATACAATATCATAATGGCTGTTATCGATTACATTATCTTATCTTTTATTTGTATTTAGGATCATAAAATTTGGTTTCATGGACATCAAACTGAACTAAAGATTTTACAGCCATAAACTATCCATCTTGACAAAATATAATCGAGTTTATGAAAATTATAACTATGATTAAACTATGTTCGGTACAAGTTACGAAGCAATACAAACTGAATCAGTTTAATATTTTAGCCAAAACTGCTCTTTCAAATGCTTAAAAACTAACAAAGATAAAGTAAAAAATCATCTTTCCTTTTTTCATTTTTAGATTAATTTTCTCAAAATGTTCCTGATCTAGAGCTTGAATAGTTAAGTTACGGCAAAATCTGTTGAAAATTATTTCTGTAAAAGTTGTTTCCTTACATTAAGGGTAACCAAACAGTAAAGGCGAATATTCGCTGCAAGTCCTAGTTCTTAGATAAAATGTTTTAATATCCGAAGCAAATTCTGTAAGTCCATTTTTGCAATCACGTTAATGTATAAGTACACAAATATGAAAAAGTACTTGGGCAAAGATCAATGACTGTACCGATACCATGACCAGTTACCGCTGTTCAGGATGATTCAGATTGTATTTAACTTCGATTTTCTTTTGAGTTAGAAATATTTATTTGACCTTTGACGTATTCTTCCAATTACAAAAAGTGCCCAAGCAAGTACAGAAGTTGAATATATTATTCATTTCGTATATGTTTGTTTCATGTGAAAATATGAAACTTACAATGTCATATACTGTCTTTCAACAAGAACTTTCCAATTAGAAAAATGTCTTCCATCTTTGATTTTGTCAGTGAAAATAAATGTCATGTATTTAATCCTCCAAGTGGTTTCGATCTCATCCACCAAGATTGGATCACTTTTGTAAATTACGAGATATCTTGTCATAAGAATACTGATGAATTTTTGAAGATGACGAGATAAAGATCTAGGCAATTTATTTTGTAATGACGAGATATCTCGTCCATCAAGATCTGATCAGTTTTTTAATGACGAGAAGCCTCGTCCAGTCAACCACCAGGAGGGTTAAATGAAATATTTGAGAATTTGATGGAATTTAAACTGCGTGTCTTCAATCACTTTCAGTGTTAAAGAAATATGTACTCGATATTGTTTATATTCATTGGTTGACTAATCGATATATAGAAATAATGTTGAAACTTTGTTTTGTAACGTGCCACGTAAGTTTGTGTCGTTAGTGTATATACAGGGTGAGTCTAAACTAATAATATAAACTTCAGGGGGTGATAGAACACAACGAAACAAACACTTTTCACCATAGAATGCATGGTCGCAAGTGCAGCGGTTGGCCGCTAGAGAGCGCTTTCCATTTCGGCACAAACACACGGTCCGATGCAAGTTGGAAAGGAGAAGAGGCATGGAAATATGGAAACGGCGCTTTAATGTCAAATAAACATCAATAACTGTTTGACAAAACGAAATAATACAATTAGATTTGCATAAATTAAAGATAAGTACAAGGAACAACGGGTAAGAAAGAAATGACATGCACAAAACATGAGAAACTTTTCACATGGAATAGAAACGGCATGTACAAACATCAGTCGGTAAGTACAACGCAAATGCACAATTGCAGAAGCTGTTCAAAATGTCGACCACCACACCTGATGCAGGCCTCGCATCGCCGACGTAACGCTTTTATACAAGCGTTTGACTGCGCTCTCTAGCGGCCAACCGCTGCACTTGCGACCCTACATTCTATGGTAAAAAGTGTTTGTTTCGTTGTGTTCTATCACCCCCTGAAGTTTATATTATTAGTTTAGACTCACCCTGTAGAGAGATAACTAAATCAACAATAGATAGCTAAAAACATATAATCTGGGTACATACAGATAATTTTACTTTAAATGTATAAAAGTTACCATACAGGGTGGTTGCAGATGAAATGTTATATTCCTTATATATGCCTATCAAGTTTAAATTCTTATCAATATAGAACATTCTTAAACCTTGTAGGGTCGCGAGTTTTCCGAACAGTACAGTATTGCTTCTACTCACAACACACGTGACTAAAAAACACCTTTTGGTTGAAAAATCCTAGGTAACATTCTTATGCTGGGAAGACTGCAGATTGAAGAACGGATATAAGCGTGAGAACTACTCAGATTGCTGGAGAGAAGTGAAATAATTAATTATCGCTGCCTTAAAGCATTATTTTTAGACTACATTTCGAATTATTTCAAAATACACAGTGATGTTCCAAAAAACGTTTCCAATATTTTAATCGAGAGAATGAATTTTACTCTACATATTTTTATTATACTTCTATAAAGTGAGTTACATACTCCACTTTACAAAAATGATAAACTTCAGAAAAGCAAATAAAAAATAAACCCTTAATAATAGAATTTAACTTTGCACCAAACCCAAAAGACCTTTCAGAATCGCCAAACTTTGAAGTCCAGTTATATCATCAACACACTTTACCTTCAGTTCATTAGTCCCGGACATAATACGTGTACTCAGAATCTCCAAGTTTCAAGATACAAACCTTTATACCAGTTATAAATGTGATTTATTGCTCCGTCAACACGTTGTTTGATAGAATGCAAAAACTCACGCTTCTCAGATTGAATAAAATGTGATATCTCTGAAATTGTGTTCACGTGTGTTACGGCAGGATTATGCTCCAGATAACCATGATAAATGATAGTTTAAGGTCACAGTGTACTTTTTACGTACCATTCGCTGTTATTGATGACTTTCTGGATTTTCAGAGGCGATATTGTTCGCTAGGTCTTCTTTTACAAGAGAGGCGGTGTTGTTTTTAATAAATAATGATTATGCTCTGGGTTGGATGTGTGTAAAAGAACATGTTCGTTACTTGTCGGGTTTCTGCAATTTCTGCCAGGATAGAGTGGCTTTAAATTTATGAAACATTAATGTTTATCGTGACACTAATAATGGATTATTATTAAGATGTCGGGGGCATGATTTTCTCTACCTTGATGGAAAAAAGGAGCAATGTCCATTTTGCAAGTTTTTGATAACCACCTGATTTAGTTACTTTCATTAATTTTTTAACCCTTTAAGTGGTTTAGACAAGATACCTCGTCCAGCAAGATCTGACTAATTTTGCTAATGATGATATATCTCGTCAACATTATGCTGATTGAATTCCGAACGATGAAGGTATTGCCATTCTTTGACGATAATGAGGTCACGATCAGGCCAGATTTCCTAATGACGAGATATCTCGTCCATTAAGATGGGGCCAGTCTTGCAAATGACGAGATACCTCATCGAGACAACCAACAGGAGGGTTAATATAGCGCACACAAATAGTTCCCAATGTTTTGATTCTTTCGAAATGTATTGACAGGAAAACATTGGGAGTTTTTTTCCACTACAATTTCCATTACCTTGAAGTAATTTGTGGACTTAGCTCAAAATCATCGAATTTGGACATTGGTTATATTGGGATGTTGCGTGGTGATTTGAGTCTAAGTTGCCTTGGAGATGAAAACTCTATTCACCTTTTTTTATCAGTATATGTGTTCGATTGCATTAAATAGTTATATATACGTTTCCGGTTGCATACATGGAGACGAACGCTTATTAAAGAAATTTGGCATTTATTAAAACAACAGAAGATGATACAAAATTACAAAGAATATCAATCAACTCTTTTTCTCTCTCATTCCGTCTCTCATTCTTCTAAATTCCAAATTAATTCTTTTATGACATGCTTAAAGTTTGGACGTGGATAATTAAAAAATGCATTCACAATATCATACTTTTCGAGTGCATAATGAAAAATATCATAGTTTACGCGTGCTTAATAAATATAGAGTTTATTAAGAACGCGTTAGAATTAGAAATAATAATAGAGTTTACAAATATGAAAGAGCAGTTGCGCGCAGTAAAAATTAAATTCTAGGATAGCTTACACGCGCTCACAGGCTCTTTTGCTACCAAGGTACAGATTTATACCAGAGCAAAACTAAGTATAAAAAACGAAATTGTCACGAGTATGATAATATACTAATGATTGAAATTTCTCATTTCAAATTATAAAAATACTATTATTTTAAAAAGCTATTATATTATATTGAATTCAAAACCGTTTTAGATTTTTATTATTAACAAAACTTACAGAACAAAACAATTAACCAATTTTTCAATTCTGATAATCTGCGCAAAGTTTTAAATTTCCACGTTGCTAGATAAATCATACGTTACTTGGCATTGCAAATATTTGAAAAATTATAATTGCATACGATTATAAACGATGTAATTTTTACTTGTGTTAACTTGCAGCATTTCTGTAAAATTGTGTATTTCCTACTTTATAAAAATATAATAAAATTCATGTAGAGTAAAATTCATATTCCCAATTGAAATACAAGAAACGTTTTTTGAAACATCTATATGAAATAATTCATATATATCAATTTGAAATAATTTTAAATGATTATCTTAAAATAATGTTTGAATAGTCGTTGAAAATAGAGAAAATACGTCGTGCCTAACTAATACTCGTATATAAATAAATATTTATAAATTAATTATTTAAATGCAATTATATATCAGCCATGTAGAATTAATGTTAACATTATGTTAAATTAATATTATTACACTCCAACTATTAGATTTTGTAACAATTATGAATTGAATGACCTTCATGATTTATAAGTTCATGATGTAAAAACATCTTTAACCCTTCTTGTGGATATCTCCACGTGGTATCTCGTCATTATCAAAACGGATCATATCTTGATTGACGAGATATCAAGTCATTAGAAGAATATTGACCTGATCTTGATTTCGTGATAAAAAATTCGGGAATATCTTGATGACGAGATATTTCGTCATTAGCAAATTTGTTCAAATCTCTGATTCCGACTAAAGTACTTGGAGGGTTAAGCGTAATCCTTCAGCAGCTGGATACTATAAACTCTCTTACGATATATACAACGGTGTGACGTTATTCATACAATAAAGATAAATAAAAACAATATACTACCAGCAAACACCTGTTAACATCAAGTGCAGTAAAACTGTTCTTAATTAAGAGTGATGACATACAAGACGTTTTTAGACTCCCTACTCGAGTCGCACTTCTTTTCATCGCTTCTTCGTTCGCGATCTGGGTTGCGCATTCCGAGAATTTCAATTGAAGTTTGGGCACCGAAAGAGCAGAGCTCGCGTTTCTGCAAATTGTTAGAAGGAAGATATTTGGATACATCCTATTCTAATGCAAAAATTTTGTCAGGTTTATTTTACATAATGTATCCTCGTATCAAGGAAGATGGAACCAAAATTTTCAATTTTTGCCGCTTGTTCCCTGCATTACACAATGAACTGCTTGCTATATTAAGAAGGTTAATTAAACGAAACATGCATGTCCGTGTGGACATTTACTCTTATAAATTTTTTCTATTCCTGCTCTTATCTAAATAGATTTGACTTTCTCTCTGGATCCATCTAGATAGTAGTGGTCTTCTGAGGAAGGGCTACTTTGCTATCTATCATGCCTAATTCACTACATAAGCTACAGCTATAAAAAAACGCTAATGATCCCGACGTAAACAACCGACATTAATAAAACTGCTCTGAAGTCTGAAGAGAAGGCACAGAAGATATTTTAATTTGCCATGCAACCTCATCACCCTGTCTGGTTTACTTCGCTTCCAGGAAAAAGCAAACCCAGACGAGCTGCTCAAATTACCTCGTGCGTCACCCACCTCAGACAACAATACGTTGGCAACTTGTAAATCGCGGTTGAAAAGCGGATGATCGACCACCGCGCGTGATTTGATGGGCACACCTATGTCATGTGACAGGGGCGGTAGAAATCTATTCACCCACCAGAACGCACGATCCGAATCGCGTGTCTTAAAACGCCCCATGTGTCACCCATCTGTCTATTTCCCGCATTTCCTCCTTGTATTTCTATAAAACTGAAATCAACGTTATTAATTCTTTGAATTGCCAAAGATCGATTCTATTTCTTAAAACAATTCTTTACTCTTAACTGGTAGTCGAGTGGTTTGAGTTGCGTTCCTGAATTAAAAAGATCCTAATCGAGGTTTGAGCACAGATACTCGTAGTAGTTCAGAATCGTTAAACAGCAGAGGGGAGCACACTCATATGTACGTTTTGCAGCTTCCAGTCTTTCTTTCGTGACTTCTAAACAGTTTTCATTATGACCAGAATGTTTCCTAGGGTTCTTTCAATCAGTAAAGGTGATTATTTAGTCATTAAATGGGGGTGATGTGGAAAAGCATAACAACAGCACTCGGAAATCTCGGGACTCTCAGAGGGCTAACCCACCTGGAGGTTGCCTAGACGAGGTATCTGATCATAAAGAAAACTGACCAGATCTTGATGGACGAGATCTCGTCCTTAAAAAAAACTGGCTGTCTTGATATCCTAAAGAGTTATCTCGTCGTTAGTTACGTTGGTCAGATCTTGAAGGACGAGATATCTCGTCGAAACCGCTTGGAGGGTTTAGGGGTTAGTTCCAGTTTTGTTAAAACTTGTGTAGTATAAAATAGCTGGAAAACGATGAGGCTATGACAATCACATTCTATATTGCTTTGCATTTAAAAGCAAATGTTTTTCATTTTCATTACAAATGCACAATCTCGTAGTTATTTAAGTGTACTATGCATATTAACGAAATATAATTTATGTCAGACCGAAATTTTACTTTCGAAAAAAATGAATCAAACGTTTAACTTAACCTTTTATACAAAATTTCCTCAATAATTCCGTTTTCTTCTGTTTTTTCTTTGCAATTATATTATACTAAACATAGTTAGCAAAATCAATTTTTGAAAGCTGAGTCATTCCATTGTTTCTTTAAAAAACAAAAATCTCACTTTTCCTTTTTGAAGACCAGGAGAACAAATCACATCACTCGTATTCTCATACGCAAAGGTGAAGACACTTTTCTCCCACATAAAAATCCCCTCTCCACACCTTCACCAAGAAAAATCATCCCCATTCTTCCCAAAGCACAAGAAAAGTTACAACAAAGTTTTATTCTTTAATACACTTTGAAAAGTTAGTTCTTGTAATTTTTATCACAAACGTTAACACTCCAGAATCGATTTAACCCTTCCGGTGGGTGTCTCACCGAGGTATCTCGTCATTACAAAAATATTGACCAGATCTTGATGTAAGAGATATCTTGGCATTAGAAGAAAACTGACAAGGTCTCGATGTAGTTATCATCAAAAATCGGCAATACTTTGATGACGAGATATTGCGTCATTAGCACAATTGGTCGTATCTTGATAGACGAGATATCTCATCGAAACCATTTGGATACATTGAGGAAATGTAATTGATGGCTGACTAAAATTCTACTTTTGAAAAAGAAATTCAAACTAGAACCTTTCATCCAAAATTTTCTCAATAATTATTTTTCCTGGTGTTTCCCGTTGCAATTACATCACTGAATATAGTTAGCACAACAAATTTTGGAAAGCTGAAACATTCCTCAACGAACCAAGAATCCCACTTTTCATTTCTGGAGATCACGAGAAGAAATCACATCACTCTCATCATATTCTCACACGCAAAGGTGAAGACACTTTTTTCTCCCACATAAAAATCCCCTCTACACACCATCGACAAGAAAATCCATTCCCATTCTTCCCACAACGTACAAAAAACTTCATTCCATACACTCCGGAATGGAAGCCGCAACCCAATCCGAGATTAAAGCGGAACGCATGCCGCAGGAAACTATTTTTTTCACCAGCACCACAAAAACAAAAAGGAATCCCATGTATTTCTTTTATTCGCTGGCAACAGTGGACGAGGAAGAAGTACCCGCGTGGAATCGTTTCCATTGTTCCGTGTGTCACATTTACGCAGGAAGGGACGTAATGGTCAGTGGCGGACGATTTTGACTCCTACGTGGGTCACCTCTCCTGATGGCTTTCGAGCACCTCTCCCTCCATTCAGAAAAGAATGGACATCGTGAATGTTTTATTACATGCGTTTTGTGCTGGATGTAATCGGGATTCTTGCTCAGCATTCTCACGAAAGGAACTGTTGTATTCAGCGATATGAATGAGAAAGACGTCTTGCGATTCATAAGATTGCGGAATATTTCATGTAGCTGAGTGACCGTTCTTATTATTTAGTTGTAAGACTAGATTCTATTTTTGTTACCATAACGTCGCAAGATAATAGAAAGACTTTGATGCGTTCAACTTTTCAAAAACGCATAAATAAAAGTTCGACGGACCACAGCTGTCTTTTCTGCTTTTTATTTAAAAGGACGTCACACACATTCTGTATAACATATAAAGACAGCTGAACATTATTTTGAGTTGAAGCAATTGTGGGTGTCGAGATAAACATTAATTACCCACTTCTGGTTATTGCTGTTAACTTCGCAGCGTCTAGTAGTCAACTGGCGATGGGCTCAGTCGGCTCGGGTATTGCGCATGCGTGAACATTTTCGCCTCTCTGGTTGGCGCACGTGCGGCAACAGACTTCGTCATGTCATAATTATTATATCTAACAATTACAGACGTGAGTGCAGTATCTGATAATCATCGAACATTTAATGAAATAGACATAGTATGTGGGAGGAGTTGCTGTTGTAAGATCTCAGAGGGGTAAGTCACGTGGGCTTACGAATATACTTGCCTGATTTGCTATACAGCGCAGAATAGTGTTTTTGATCACGGTGGAAATCTCTAAAAGCAATCAATCATTTAGGATTCATGCTTTTTTTCCCACGACAAATCTTCAAACCGAGCGATCGGTAGAAGTAACTTCAAGTTGTGCGCACCTGTTCCGTCTTTTTTATTATAAGGACAAAGCTAATACTGTCATGACGCAAGTATAATACCTAATACAAAATAGAAAGACGTCATGACGTAAGTAATAATATCTAATATAATAGTGTCATGACGTAAGTATAATATCTAATAATGTCATGACATAAATATAATATTTAATAGATAATAGAAAGAATTACGTCGTGACTTAATTATAACATCTAATTGTATCTTGACGTAAATATATCTAATAATGTTATGGAATAAATGTAATATCAAATAATGTTATGGAATAAATATAATTTCTATTAGATAATAGAAAGACTTGCGTCGTGACGTAAGTATAATATCTAATAGATAATAGAAAGACTTGCGTCATGACGTAAGTCTTTCTTTTATCTATTAGACCATATGCACTCCCGGTGTTCACAAAATGTGTCTCCGTTCCCCAGAAAAGTTCCTACTTTTTCTCCTTACCGGCACCATCCACAACAAAACGCAGCTTTATAATCAATGATGTATACAGCGCCAAGTCCACTCATCCAATGGTCAATAATTATTGTTTTTGAGCGATTCCAATTTCTTATAAGAAACACTTATGTGTCATAAGGGCTTCTTATTTTTTGTTGGATCACTTGACATTTTGATGAAATATTGAAAATTCCGTATGTTTCTGAGATGATTTCGCGATCGATTGTTCATATGACAGAAATGGTTTGTTTTTATGGTGTAATAATCATATTTGGCCAACAGCGTCATGCACAAGACAAAGTCAAGTAATGGACAAACAAGGAAAGTTTTTCTGACAGAAAAAATAAACACGCCCGGGTTAAATCACGGTGATTAAACCAGCACCGCCTACAACTCGCAAGTTGCTAGCTCAATGGGAAAACTCACTGAGCCCCTCCCCCAGGCGTCCCCTGTCATAGTAACGTTTCTACTCAAAAATACATTTAAGCAAGTCCATGGTCTATGGAACCGAACATGTGTTTCACAATATCCTGTACAAAATATAAGAGAAAGTAGAAAATACAAAATTGAATCGTATTCACCAAGAGATGTACGTTTATGAACGTTACCTCAATGTTCTAGATGGTGCACTCCAGTTTGTTTTCAGTTGTACACTTATCCACAGCAGGGACTCAGAGATGAGACCACCAACATTAATGCACACCAGACACAGTGGACGCATGGATTGATGCACAAACTGGCCAACTGCCAGACTGCTAAACAGCGCTCTCTTGCAAATGGAAAGTGTGCTTGCGGCGTGCATCCGTTGTTAATAATACAGTTTAATTTTCTGTTCAATAGTTCCTCTTAACCCTCTTCGTTTATCTTCGCGTAGAAAACCGCCCTGGTGGCAACCTCTGATGCAAAAACCTGTTCCAAACTGTCACCAGTTCAAGGCAATGGACAATTTATTTTCCTACTTGGATCTTTATTCCTCTTTGTGGTAATAGGACAGTTTTGTCTCAACGAGATATCTCATCCTTAGCACAAATGACCAGATCTTGAGGTGATATCTCGCTTAGAAACTCGGAGGGTTAAAGTTTGTACAGAAATTTTCGAAACACCCTGTAGGTAGAAATGCAAGCGACAGTTTAAAAGTGTATTTAAAAATATCGTCTTCGGTAGACATAGATAAATGGATTCAAGCGCTTAGTTTCAACTTAGAAACATTATTCAATTTGGAAACGCTATTCATTCGATTTAAAATCATTCATATTACAAACATTATTCATTCAATTTAGAAAACCCATTAATTATATTTAGAAATATCGTTATTTCAATTTAGAAATTTCATTAATTCAATTGAATCCTTCCAGTGGTTTCGACGAGACATCCTGTCCATCAAGAATTGATCAATTTCGATAATGTCGAGCTATACCGTTCATCATGATCTCGTCAATTTTACTAATGGCGATATACGTCGTCGAGACAAAACTGTCCTATTACTCTAAGGGCGATTGAAGATTAAAGTGGCAAAAACAAATTGTCCCTTGCCCAGAAATAGTGACAATTTCGAACAGATTTCTGTATCAGAGGCTGGCAACTACAGGACAGTTTTAGTTTCGAAAGATAAACCACAAAGTAGAGTTAAAAGCATTCATTCATTTTAAAAACATTCCCTTGTAGTGTTTGTCACATGTCTACTTGGCATCATTTACTAATTTTTGTGAATCGTTTCAGCTTCATCTGATAGTAACTGTTCCGAAATGATTTCAAGCATTTTCAAGTCAACATGAACGCGTTCTTTGGATATATAGATAGAAATGAATTTCAATTAGTGGTGATACCAAACTACAATAAGATGTGTTTTAAATTTTTCCTTCATTGGAATGAGTCAATTTATTTCCATTTCAGTTTCAATGTAGAAACGGATTTCTTTGGTAAAGTTGCATGCATACTTGTTGAGCAAGGGTACATTTAAACGAATTCCATAATGGTAGTAATAAATAATAAGTATAATTTTTTCGTTCAACTTTTAATAAAAAATATTCCAAATACATAAAGCTGAATTGATTATTATTATCCTGTTATTGAAATTGATGGTTCGAGAAAGTTAAATTGTTTTCGCTTTTTTCCATATTCCTGCTCGTATTCACAATGGAGAGTTTAAAATACACTTACATTTTCTTTAGAAATGTATATTTCCGAAATAGAACGATGGATATTTTTGAATGATATTTTAAATATACTGTGTAGCTTGGAGTTCTTTAATACTTTACTAGAATTTAGTAGTTTCTGTTGTGTTCTTTAAAATATACATAAAGATGCCAGCCTATCTTTTAAAGTTGACAGAGGATAAGAGAAGTATAATTTGCTTTTCTCTTAGGAATGAAAAACATTGTAGCGAGTAGATTTATAAATGGGACAGTTTTGCATAGTCTTGAACTTTCCAGATATTTTTATGTGCCACAGAAGATATTAAAATAATTCAATTTTACCACCAACCCTGTTAATATTTATTTTTATTACCTTTCCTTTATACACTCTTTCCAATAATTAAGGATAATTACATCCAAAATGAATCCCGTCAAGTACCTATACCGCAGTACCTCAAATGAATATTCCACAAGCTATGTGGAATAAAGTAAGAACACCCATATGACTCGTGGTTATACTGGGTACTAAAGAAATAATAAAGTACTTAGGTGAACACATTGTAGGTTTTATTTATTACGAAAACGAAACTTTTTGCTGTGTTCAAAGCAACCTAATCGGGAATGTGCTGTGCAGATCTTAATGCAGGTTTTACAACATACAGACATGCAGAGTTCCTATGGCGAGGAGTCCTATTCTCACACTAGAGAAAGTCTGCTTTTGTGTGGTCTTTGGTGGTGGTGTGTAGGCTGAAATGTGACGTCTGAGAGCATCCCAAGCATGCTCTGTTGGATTAAGATCAGTTGACCTTGCTTGATGTGATTACAGCTTTATTCTTAATTTTTGAACGTGTATGTATTTGAAAATATTTTTTACGTAGCAATTAAATAATTTTGCCTTTATTTTTAGCTTTATTATACTTCATTTTTACTTTGTATACTATATTTTTAATTTTTCTTAGTAGAAAGACCCAAACATCTGAGCGGGCATGTAATATAATGAGTTATTATTTTTAATTCAAATAAACTTCCCAAGCCAGTTTCAGATCAGTGGATTTGGCAGCCTTATTTTTAAGTGAGAATATTTGACAAAATTATCTAAATATGTATTTTCTATCTAACCATATCTTTGATTCATACTGTACTATCAGTTTCTTTCCGCTTCTCCAATTGCCGTGCTTTTGCAAAGTGATTAAAGTTATTTACCTGAGCAATATCTTGAGTGAAATATCCTTCCTCGATATATTGATTATCGAAAAGAGATTTAACATTCGCTTCATCTGTACCGACTGTTATCTCGCAATCACTCGAATACTGATTCTTAAATAATTCTGAACTTGAATTATATTCTATAATAAATTTCAGGATTACAGCATCTAACTTTTAGCGTAGGTAGTTAATTAACGTCGCACTGGAGCAACACAATGGGCTATGGTTGACTATCCGGGATCAATACCGAAGGAAAAGATCAAGGACAACGCCTCGTAATTTTTAATCACGGTCAGATGACGAGGTCAACACCTGAGCTAGCACCTCACTCTCCAAGCTTCCACACCATGCCAACGTGAGGACATTTGAAGCCACGACAGTTTTAGCTTGCACTATCCCCGTGTACACGACGGTCTTTGGCTGGACCTAGTTTCGATCTCGCAACCCTCCGGTTGATAATCCGTTGCTCTTCCAACTGGGCTACCGTGGCCCCCTAACTTTTAGGGAAACCATTATTTAATACTTATGATTACAAGTAATTTTATAGAAAACTTTTATAAACAACACAGTCAAATTTGAATTTTGAAGGTAAACACATTTATCATACTCGAGTTCGTGTTTAAGGTGATACAGAGAAAGAACTTTGACAGATTATACAGCAGAATGATGCAATACGTCAAAAGCAGTAAGCACTCTAGCCAGTGAAACATAACTTACACTAAATATTCAGAAACTGAAAATATAATGTGCATATTTTTCATCATTAATAAATTTACTTCGAAAACTGCACGCAAAAATCTCTTCCCAGAAAACATGTTTTTGAAGACGCATATATAGCTTAAAAAAAGCCCTTTTTTCAAGTTCTCAAGAATGATTTATCACTAGTCATATCAAAAAACTTCGCCAAAGGATTAAGCAGAAAAGGGCGTATACGGTTTTGAGTTTTAGGGGACAACAAAATGCGCAGCTTCTCTCACTCCCTTAATTAAATGCTGTTTTATTTTGATCTCTAGCCACTGCATTATTTCGAAAGTACTCTTCCTCCTTGTTCGATGGGCCCTGCACAAATTGAATTCAACAGTGAATGACAGGTGGCTGTGGGCGGTGTGAAGGAGCGGATAAATTGGAAATTAAGTTACCGGTCCCGTCTGGTCTCATGAATATTGTGTACTTCAATTAACATGTTGTAGGGTTTTAGGGGCGAAATGGACTTGGCTTTAATGGGTGTAAGTGTTAAATTTTAGAACGGGAATCCCGAAAATTTGTAACTGCGTTCAAAGTTGTGGGGAAAAGGAACTGAAATCACTTCTAACAAAGTCTAAAATTAATAAATTAAATCTGAGTGCTCGCGCAGTCTCAGTTTGAGGTTATACAATCAAGGTCATATATTTTATTGTTGTAATTAAAATTTATAGTTTTAAATTAGAGTTCTGTATTTACACTAAAATGACAGAAAACTGGAATACATGAACCTGTTCACAATACATAGCAACCCCACCTATTGATTGCATCTGCTAGTGCATATATAAAGCAATAGACATCTGTGGAAACATCTAGATTTATTTCCACAGTGAGAATGGATACTTTAAGAGCCGACGCTCAACTCAAGTACCCTTGATGTATACAAGATACACAGCTATTCGCCTCTCCTGGACTAGGGAACACCGACATTGGATACTAGATAATTGGAAACGAGTACCCTGACGAATCGTGTTTCACATTGCTTCGGGCAGAGGGAAGAATGCGTGTGTGGAGAAAACCCCATGAAACCATGGATCCCGCTGTCAATAGGAGATTCTACAGGCTAGTGGCGACTCCGCAAGAGTATCATGTTTGTTTAGCTGTATCAGTATTTTGTGTAGGCGCCAATAACTCCTGCTATGACTCATAGTTTTGGGTATGAAAGTTCATGCTGCTTCCACACTTGGCCAAAATTCATCTGGGTAGCCAGGGGAAGTATGTAGTGAGCCCATAGTTGAGCGATCATCGACCGGACAGAAGAAAGGAAAACACCTAAAGTAAGTTACAGGAAGATTGCAGAAGTCAAGTAGTTTAAAATAAGGGGTAAGTAATTTACTCTCTGAGGAGAGATATCACAACAAAATTTATTTTGTAGATAACATGTTGACCAAGTATCAAATGATTAAATTTATAGACTTCTGTGAAGTGTGGTTCCTGCCAAAATCAGTAGCCAGAGTAGCCGCCATTGTTGGAGATCACCGCTGCCACACGCCTCGGCATTGATTCAAAGAGACTTTGGATGTGTTCTTGGGGTACAGCAGACCAAGCAGCTTCCACACGTTGCCAAAGTTGATCTGGTGTGGCAGCTGGGGATGTATTCTGGGTCAATCGTTGAGCAACCATGGACCACATGTTTTCTATCGGCGAAAGATCCGGAGAGCGAGCTGGCCAGGGAAGCAATTCAATCTGGCGATTGACGAAGAACCCTTGGACAATGCGTGCCACGTGTGGTCGCGCATTATCCAGTTGAAATATGGCTGTGGGCAAGCCCTGAAGGTAAGGAAGGACAACTGGCTCCAACACCTCGGAGATGTAGCGCTGGCTGTTTAAAGTACCGGCAATGCGTACTAGAGGAGTGCGAGAGTGATATCCAATACCGCCCCATACCATAATACCCGGTGCAGGACCAGCGTGGCGGTGCATAACGCAGCTGTTCAGCATCCTCTCTCCACGGTGTCTCCAGACTCGAATCCGACCATCGTGGTGTTGCAGACAGAAGCGTGACTCGTCAGTAAAGACAATTTCATTCCATTCTGCCGTCCACATCCTTCTTTCATCGCACCATTGGCGGCGGAAACGTCTGTGGTTCTGCGTCAAGGGTAGACGAAGCAATGGACGTCTTGCGGACAGACCACTCTGCTGTAAACGGCGTCGAATGGTACGCGCAGACACTGGATGATGCGGTACAGACTGAATGTGCTGTTCTATGGTTCGTGATGTGGCTGAGCGATCCGTCACTACCATACGCACACGTGAAGTGGTTCACTGAGGTGGATGCGATCGTACACGTCGGTCCGTCGTACCCTCCTGCATCCAACGATCACATATCCGCATTAAAGTTGTTTGGTTTCGTCCAACACGACTACCGATTTCCCTGAAAGATAATCCACAATCTCGGTAGGCCACTATCCTTCCTCTGTCGAACTCGGATACTTGATCAAAAGATGATCGCTGTTTTCTACGAGGCATAATTGATCGTTTTTTTGAAAAAAAACACAAGAAAAACACAATTGCCGTACTTGAAATCGTCGAAATCTCCAAGCCTTAAATAGCGCTTTGAAGTGGCGCCACAGGCGCGCGTGATGTGCGTCTGCGCTGAAATTCTAATCATTTGCATATCTCACCTTCGCTAATGCATGTTGTAAATTTCATATTATTTGCATGCTTCCTTCAGGGTGTTGCATTTACGGTGGCCAGCAGTGTATGATGTGGTGTCTGTTCAACTCCCAGACACTTGTTACAGTGTCTTTGTTCTGGTTCCATCACAGTTAACTTTCATGCCTTTAAAATGTTCTGTTCTCAGTCTTAACGTCAGAACACCTTTAATGAACTATTTCAGAATTTATTGAGCTATTAATACACCTTTGTGAAAACCGTTTCGGCTTTCTATAAAGCAGTGATCCTTTGATATACTCAATTCATCGATGGATTTGACTGGTTTATCAAGCATTTGAAAGCGGCGTTTTGAACTGAACTTCAATTAATTCAGTTGCTGCAGTTATACCCGGCTCATATTAGCAAGTTTATGCAATGTCAACTGGAATCGCTATGTGTGGACATAGCAATAACAGTGCAAACCGAATGAGGGAGAAATGAATTGTTTCAAAAGGGGATGTTGCTAATATAATGCTATGCAGCGCTTCAGTCCTCATAAACAACTAATTAATACCGCATTTCAACTATTTATTTGATAAAATAGATTAATTAATACTTCGTTACCAATCCAGTTGAATGAAAAATGAAATAAATGTTTTACTATTACGAGTACTTTTTTATTTTACTGACTACCCATGTCCAAACACATTTATACATTAACCTCCCATTAAAATAGACAAAGCATATGCTCGCAGTTTCACGTTATTGCTGCCGATCGCTCGGTTTCAAACGTAGACATTAAATAAAAGTAGACTGAGCATTGCTATTGAGAAGAGCTTCAAAAAGTATGATCAAAATGTAAAATTCAGAAAAACTCCTTTTAATTCAGCAGTAAGCTTCACAATGTTACATAAATAAAGTTTTGATATTAACACCATCATCATACACATGTTTTGCTTTCTATTTAAACTTCTTTCTATTTTCCTCTTTCCCTTTCGGATGAGTTTCTTAATTGATTACACAAAGGCGTATGTTATGAATGTATATAATACTCGACGCACGTATAAATTCATTTTAAATACAAATTTGAGACTCTTCATTGCTTTTGTTTGGATTTAACCTTACTGGTGGATTACAATTTTTTAATGACGAGATACCTTGACGAGGTATCTCGTCATTAAAAAATTGACCAGATCCTGATCTCGTCATCATACAAAAATCTGCGAGATCATGATGAGGTTACATCTCGTCATTAGACAAATTAGTCAGATCTTGATGGACAAGATATCTCGTCGAAACCACTTGGAGGATTAAATGTGATGAAGTTTAACTTTTGTCGACAGATTTGGTTAGCCAGAGAAATAAGTTGGATATGTGATCTTGTCGTTGCCTTACAACAAATAAAAATTATCCCCTTTCCTGCTACGTAATATCTACAAGATACTAGTTTCTCAAATCAAATATACTGAATACACATCCCTTTTCAAGTGTAATTTCAATTCAAATGCCTTTACTGCCGTCTAATGTAGTCACATCGAACTCAATCGTTGGGCAACACATAAAATGAAATGTTCAGAAAGATACGCATACGGTAAAGTCAGAAATAAATCGCAATTTAATATTGATAGATTAAAAAGCAACAAAAAGTAATAATTTTAGACTGAAATGGGAAAAGCTTTAAAAAAACACATTCCACATATTAATGCGCATTAATTTCTCATTTCTACTAACTTAATTTGCTTTATACCAGCTTCACACCATTATTTGCTTAACGATTTTTACTTGTTTGCAATATCCGCAAGTTATCATGAATATTAAAGTACTCGTTTTCCCATGGAGATATATCCTTTTTTAATACTGACACACAATACTTAGTTTTTCCACTTTGATATCATATCCTTACTGTCTCGAAATCAGTTACACCTTCTTTTAGTAAATTATCTGAAAACCTTTTTTTTACCTTCATGCTCAGACGTCTTCAATTATTCATGAATTTAAGGTAACACACTAATGATCTCCTCTCCATCTACTTCCAAAGTGATACCCGAAAGAAAAGTACCACAGGAATAGCGAAAAAGAAGTATCACTTAAAAAGGAATACAATTATTCAAATGAAGGGATTTTACTCAGGGAAAACAAATGCTATTATCTTTCGCGTCGGAAATAGGCTCCTTGGATTTTTTGCCGCCATCACTTTCGAAGGATGGAACAATAAAAAATAATGTTTTTTTCCGTCCCTAAGGTTATTTGAGCCCTCAGCGAAGTTGCTGAATTCAGTTTGCTAATGTCGCCAAGCTAAGCTTTGTTGCGAAGTAAAAATGGCGTCTAAAGGTACGCTTACCTATACAGCTAGTTCTGTCTGACCGTATATACAATAATGTAAGCACTTACGACTTTCTGGCTGACAATTATTGTGCCGCGGTAGCTCAGTTGGAAGAGTAACGGATTGACAACCGAAGGGTTGCGAGTTCGAAACTCGGTTCAGCAAGACCACCGTGTACACGGGGGCTGGTGCACGTTAAATCTGTCGTGGCCTCAAATGTCCTCGAATGAGCGGTGTGTAAATTTGGAGAGTGGGGTGCTAATTCAGGAGTTGACTCGTCATCGGATCATGATTCAAAATTGCGTGGTTGTGTCCCTGGATCTTTTCCTTCGGGATTGATCCCGGACCGTCGCCAATAGACCATTGTGTTGCTCTATTGCGAGGGCCGCGGTGGCCCGGTTGGAAGAGTAACGAACTAGCAACCGAAGGGTTGCGAGTTCGAATCCAGCCAAACACCGTCGTGTACAAAGGGGGCTGGTGCACGTTAAATCTGTCGTGGCCTCAAATGTCCTCACGTTGGCGTGGTGTGGAAGTTTGGAGAGTGGGGTGCCAGCTCAGGTGTTGCCTCGTCATCTGACCGTGGTTCAAAAATTACGTGGTGTTGTCCTCGGATCTTTCCCTTTGGGATTGATCCCGGACCGTCACCAATAGCCCATTGTGTTGCTCCAGTGTGATGCTAATTGAAATGAAAATGCTCTATTGCGACGTTAGTTAATTACATACCTTCCTACCAGTTTGTTGAAGTCGCCAAGTTAAGCTTTGTTACCAACTTAAAATAGCGTCTAAAGGCATGCTTTCACCTGTACAGGACTGTAGCTACAGTTTAGTCTGACTTTATATACAATAATGTAAACAGGAATTTATGTCTGACAACTATTAGTAAAATGTCTGACAGTTGTCGCGATCTAAATGTATTAATCTGAATACAACAGACTACTACCTGTCGAAGAAGTCTATAGTTTGACCGACGGACTATTCTGAGTGTTTGACATTTCACTCAATTTCGTTGCTAAATTTTTGAGATTAACTTGAGTGCATTTATTATCTTTGACAATAGAATCATAGGAAAACTGGATAAAGTTGATATTTATTATCATTATTATTCAATTAGTTGGTTTGTGTTTCTGGCACTGGGTCTTTTTGGGACATATTTATTATTCAATTAAGAAAATTCCAAGAACCTTTTTCTATAGTGGCACATTTATGGAACATCTGTTGATCAATTCTTTAAATAGCAAACGAACATCAATAAAGATGACCACATAAATTTAATTATATTAATTTAATTATTTCTAATTAATTTTATTTATTTATCTTCTATCGGTGTATGTAATCCATTTATGTTTGAAGAAGGAAACTAAAACATTTAATAAAAATCGATATAAAATGTGTATCAAATTATTACTTTCTCGAAGGCATGCTGCATCATGAAGTCAGATCACAGATAAAGCTGAGACACAAATATTTCAAATCGGTATAAATGCGTCTTACATTTCCATTCTACAGTTCTGTCTAGAGATAGGAATGCGATCTGTACGAGACAAAACTGTCACGGCAAATATGTTCAGATGTAAAGTCTGGAAATTGCTGTCAGACAGTTAATGAAATTAGCTACAGATATGTACAGGTTTAAATGTGCCTCAGGCAAAGGCAGATAAACAGGTTACCAGAATTGGCCAAAAATCGCCATCAGTACCAGATTCTGCTTCTTCACAATGTTTGCAAATTTGTGAAAGACGGTGAAGTGATTAGTATGCGAAACATGGTAAAGGGGCTTTGATACTTGAAGAGGATTTGAAGCACTGTCCCTTAAAACCGAAATATGTGTGTGTGCTCAGCGTAATTGAAATTTTAAGAGAATGGGGTTTTAAAAATGCAGGTTTGGCAAAGATTAGGTTTAAAAAGTCATTAGGGGAGGGGGACTGACGGTTGTTTATAAAGTTGCAGAGAACAGCGATGAGAGCCTTTTGCCAATCTTGAATCGTCGGATTATTTTTTAGACATTCTGTAAATATGTTTTTGTGAACAGTTTGTAGTGCTTATGTTTTCGTATTAAACGACTAATTTTAAATTTGTCATAATTATTTCCCTAAAATTAATTTTCAAACAATTGTAATCCATGCACTTATGGAATATTAACATTCGAATGAGTGTATACAAATTTTATAAGTTGGTAGATAGGTAGTTATTTGAATTGACGTCGCTGTGGAACAACACAACGGGATATCGACGAAGGTCCGGGGATCAACCCCAAAGGGAAAAATCGAGGACAACACCTCGGAATCGTAAACCATGATAAGATGGCGACGTCAATACTCGGGCAGGCCCCCCACTTTACAAATTTCCACACTACGCCAACATGAGGACTGACAGATTTAACATGCACCAGATTCCCCGTACGTGACGGTCTTCGATTGGGTAGAGTTTTGACAACCTGGATGCTAATCTGCTACTCTTCCAACCGGGCTACCGCGGCCCTTTTATAAATAGAAACAAACACTCATGTAGATAAAATTTTAACTTTTTCTGAAACAACGATGAAATATCCTTCTTTAGATGTTACCTTAAACATTCCACAAAATTTAACTTAGGATACTGTATAGTATATTAATAAAACTCTTAAATAACATTTACCAACAAATTTATATGTAACAAAACGTATTTCATACATGTTTAAAATATTATTCATAGCACAATGCCCTTTTCGGCCTCAAAACTGAACAAAATCCCTCTTGAATAGGTCCTATTAACCAATGCAATATACATTGTCCCTAGCTTTGTCTGGATCAGATAATAATGCATAGTTAAATGTAACTCTCAAATTTAACAACAGTTCAGTTCAATAGGCGTGGGGCAACGGATATATGATCATTATAGTGTTCTCGAATGGAGTCAGTGCTTATACCTGACTTACAATATTAAAGGCAAATGAGAACTAATTGTTGGATTGGGAATGTTAAAATTCAGATTAGAATAGATCAAGATATACCATTGTGAACTTTCCATTTGTATGCATTTATTATTTTTCACTACATTCTGAGGCTGGCATAATCAGAAGGGGTTTTTATTTTACGAACATCAGCATGTGCATTATAACAGAACAGAACATCAAAAGCATATACAAGCAGACAAGGAAGTAAAAGATACATTTGCGAAATGGCGAACTGAAACAAAGCAACGGGAACGGAAATTAAGAAGTGAAAGTAAGGAGTGCAAACTGAAACATTAGTTCGCTTCACTTCAGTTCTCTCTCGGAATATGGAAGGCTTGGTAAAGCGTAAAACGCGATTTCTCTCCAACAAGCCCGTTGAAAGTGGTGCCGCTTTTCAAGAAGCCACCTCAATTCTGTAACGCCTTTCTGGACCTTCATTCTTTTCTTAATACAAACGAATGCTACATACAAGTCATAATAAAGGGTGTTTCAAAATTCCCCGTCCTTCTCTGAAAGTCTTCATCTCCCAGTAAAATTTGCTCAGAAAGTTTTGAAGCAACCTGTATATATTTATGCGTACAGATGCTGAAGATATAATTATTTTAGAAGTAAAATATAGAAGAGAAAATTTTATTTTTGTAAGGCATCTTATAAAAAAACATTGGCCACGGTATCCTGGTTTATAGAGTAATGAATTAGCAACCGGAGAATTGTGAGTTCGAAACTCAATCCAACCAAAGACCGTCGTGTATGTGGGGCTGCTAGTTAAATATGTCGTTGCCTCAAATCTGACGTTGGCGTGGTGTGGAAGCTTAGAGAGTGGGGTGCCAGCTCAGGTGCTGACCTCACCATCTGTCTGAGGTGTTGTCCTCGGATCTTTCCGTTCCAGATTAATACCGGACCGTCACCAATAGCTCTCCAGTGCGACATTTATTCAACTACCTACCTATCAAAAACATCCAATTAGAAAAATGTTTTAATATCTCTAATTCTCCACTCTGTTAAACATAAAGTTTTTCTAATGCACGTCCAATTCAACTTAATCATCATGGCACTACAATGGTGGATTTTTTTAATCACTTACCCTGATATACTAAGGGGATGAGTTCATGTTACACCTCATATGCATCCACATATTCTAAGCATAACCCGCTTATATATAGAGAGGCTACACATTCATTTTAGGACGGATAAACTTTCCTGCCTTATCCCGGATTTTACCCAGGAATCTTTCGATGCGGAAGCTAGCACCTTGACCACTTGACCGATAGGTCGACTCGGTTTTATCTTCGCAAGGAGAATATTTCGGGATACTCAACTACTACATTTATCACAGTGTTAGGAACCTTCTCAAATGTGAGAAATTGTAAGAGCACCGTTTAAATTCACTATTCATTTCACGCAAGTTCCACTCAAGAAGCATTTATTTCGTCAAAAATAATCTCAGCATAGCAGAGAAAATGGTTGTTATGAAATATAGATTAAAGTAACTTTGCTGATATTTAATTAAATGCATAAAATATTTCGTATTTGTTTGATTAGACCCAGAGAGAAATTTTTATTCAAATTATGAATACAAATTATAATAAAAGGTTTGTATAGGAAGTAAAATTCAATTTTTATGCATATACGATCCCTTCTCAAACAAGTGTGGGGCCGTCGTGGCTCAATGGATGTGCCCACAACGCTATCAACCTGTGAGTCGTAGACGATGCAGGTTCGATTACTCCCTGAGTGTATTTTCTCTCTTCTGTGTCAGTAAAACTTTCAATGTGTGTGTATTTCCATAACTCGATATTGTCTGTCGTGTGTCTGGGGTAGCATGGCCAGATATGGCCTTTGCTCCATAAAACCAACCATCTCAAACAAGTGATAGATTCATTTAAATGTGATATGAATGTTTTCCAATTCAAAAGTATACATCTTCGACAAAAGATTAATACCATAATCACCGTAATATCATTCTGAATACCCGTACGTGTAAAATGTATGCAGGCATACATTCATTGCACCTTCTCAATTACAATGTCAACGAGGAATTCAGGCTCAAGACTAACTCAATTTCAATAGGAACAATGTATCCGACAATCCTTACCTTTCGGCAATCTTTAGTAATACGGCCTGTAATTTGTAGGTGGATGTGAAAGGAAGGTCCAGATTACACTTTATGTGTATTGTTTGCTAAGGGTTATGAAACCTTGATGTATAGAGACACAATTACTTGTAAGCCAGTAGTCACGTTCTATTATTAATGTGTTGAATTATGAAAAGCTCATTGCCTCATACAGTAATTGAACGTGAAATCTCATGTAGCTTTGAGCATAAGGATTTGGAGAATTTAAGCTTTAATTGTAGAAACATGGTTGTTGATGCGAATACATAGTTATGCAATACCTCATTTTGCAGCTCAATTTAAGGGAATTGGGGCTTCAAGTTTTGGTAAAAATGGCGTCATTTGTATCAATCAAATAAATGTATTGGTTTAATTTAAGATAAGTGTATTTGGCCCGTATTTAAAATTATATTACCAACATAGAGCATGATTAGCCATTTTTAAATATTTTTTTTTTCTGTGCAAATCAGTCTTTGTTGGTAAATACTACATAAGGAGTTTGCTTTCGTTCAATTTTTCAATAACATGTCAATTAAATTGTTCATTTTTGAACTGAGAAAATGTGAAACAAATTTGTAGAAATCAATCATCAAAAGTAAATTCTCGAAGGCCTTTGTTCGACTTCAATCTTTACTGACAGTATTTGCTACACTGAGGGGCATTTGCTATATAGTATCTATAGAACACGGAAAATTCCTAACTATTGAGGACATCCATGTCTATACTAGGTGGATTGCAAGGGTTTTTATGGTACAAGGACCACATTTGGCCACGCTGCATCAAGCACAATATGAACAACATCAACCAATGGACATATATGCACAACGAAAGTTTTACTGACACAGAAGCCGGAAAAATGCACCCAGGATGAAATCGAACTTGTTCCACCTACAACTCACAAGTTGACAAACCCATTGAGCCACACTTTTACTATGATTCAAACACAGGATCTGTTGAACCAAGAGCCAGTGTACTACAGCTACTATCCTATAAGACGGGTCAGCTTGGAAAACCATCACCCTGTGTTTTAGCAGATCAAATAATCATAGGTGCGACATTCTTATAGTAGATACTATCCCCAGTTTTACAAATGACCAAAATTGCTTCCAAACAATGATGTCGATTTCATTGCTATGGATAGACAGTCAAATCATAATCAAAATAATACACGGCCCAACATTAAATTGGGAATCTTCTCAATACTTTCCTACAGTATTCGAATGAAGTACGTATTCGACTTAGCTTTTCTAATTGGGCAATGAAAATAAGTTCAATTCTGTAAACGAAACAGTAACAAACTTGAGTGAACCGGTAAGTAGTTAACCAATCAGTGTATATAATTCATGACAAAATTTCCGCTGGAGCTAATTTATAATTACACTTCGAAGACTTTTTGTGTATGTAGAATCTAATAAGGAAGATGATTAAAATTTGCTTCAATATAATTTTTAATGCATTATAGTTTAACCTTCGATGGTTTACCACTTTAAAATCTGCCCTGTAGTGGCCAGTCTCTAATGAGAAAATCTTTCAAATTGTCAAGTTCTTATCAAGGGACAATTTGTTTTTTTCTACTTCGATTTTAATTTCTTTGGAGTGATAAGGCAGGTTTTTCTCGACGAGATATCTCGTCATTAGCAAAACTAGCCAGATTTTGATGGACGAGATATCTCGTCAAGATCACTTGGAGGGATAATGCAATTTTTATTATGTTCAGAACAGTGATTTGTCCAGCAATTGAAGAAAACGCATCTATTTCCAGTTACCACACATTAGGTTGGCTAGTTGTAAGAATATACAACTGTTTGATCATTGACAGACAAGACTTGCTTATTTATTTAAAACTGAAATATGGGTTCGTTGGGTTTTATGGAACAAGGATCATATTTAGCTAAGCTGCGCCAAACTCGAGACAAAGTTAAGTAAATGGCCATACATACATGGCCATACATACATGGCCATACAAGGAAAGTTTTTCTCTCGCATAAGAAAGAAATATATCCAGGGTGCTACTGGAATCGAACTGCAAAGCCTTCAGCTCTCAGGTTGTTAGTGCAGTGCGCAAATACACCAAACTAAGAGAAATAGGAAAAATAATCCATTACTGATAGGTGGCCATGGTCTGGCAGGTCCATAATACACAATTCCTAAACCTCCAAACAGTTTTAACGAGGTACCTCGTCCATCAAGATTCGACCGATTTTGCAAATGAAGAGATATATGGTCATCAAGATTCGACCGATTTTTCAAATGAAGAGATATATGGTCATCAAAATATTTCCGATTTTTTGATGATGAGAGACTAAGATGAGTTTAGTTATATTCTAATTAGATTAAGATCGGGTCAGTTTTCTTCTAATGACGAAGTATCTCATCCATCAAGATGTAGTTGAGATAACCACCTGGAGGGTTAAGAGATTGATAAAATCATACAATTCAAAATATTACTAGCAATATAGAGCAAAAATATACACATCTCAGTAATGGAAATACAATAGTAAATTCTGTACCTAAGAACCAGAGGAACGTAAGTCCAAAAATGACGATTTTCAAGTTATTATAGGCATGCAGAATCTGATTTTTCATCAAGCCATAACAACATAAGTCTAAAAAATTCTCCTTTCATGATTTACTAGGATTATAAGAGCGTAAGTCCTAACCTTTGTTTGAGCCAGACAAACGTAAGTCCATCCACTCAAAAAGACAGTTTGTACTTTCATGTATAAAAACTAGGCCTCAAGTTAGACAACGGAAAAGAGACGGCACAAGAAACAACAATGATACATTTATTTTTAACTTTAATAATAAGGAGGAAGTCATATGCAAATCTTTTTTCCTGAATACGCTTTCTATTTCTGAAACCTTCATGTGAGTTGCTTTAAAAAAAGCCAGTGAGTATGGTTTGGTAACTCCAGACCTTAGAGGAAAACATATTCCAGAAAATAAATTACCGATTGATAGCTTAGAAGGGATCAAAAACCATATTTCAAAGTTTCCTGCGTATGAAAGCCACTATAGCAGGAAAAGATCCAAACGTAAATATTTGAGCAATCACCTGAACATTTCCACAATGTACTCACTGTATGCAAATGAGTGCAAAAAAAATTAAACCAGAGAAAAAGTGGGTTATTCCAAAGTTTTCAATGAAGATTTCAACTTTTCTTTCCACTCAGCAGATAATGACACTTGTAATGTTTGCAACAAACTAGACTGCGAAATTAAAAATTAAAAACTCAATGAACTTAAATTACAAAAAGAAAACCACCTGGAAGAAGCTTTACGTAGGTATGAATTAAAAAGGGAAGATAAACTGAAAGGCCGTGCTAATAAAGTTTTGAGAATGGTTGTCTCCAAAAATGTCTTCCAATGCCAGGATTTGAAGAGCTCCCAAAGTTTTTACTCAAGAAAACTCCGGACATTAAATAGTACAGTTTATGACACAACCGTTGACAAAACTTGGTGTATGATCTGGGATGAAGTTACAGCCGGTCGAGGAAATAACGAAATAGCATCATGTTTATTCACATGGGCGAATGAAGAGCTTCGAAATCCTGATAGGCTTACTGAAAACTTAACAGTGTGGACAGATAATTGCAGTGGCCAAAACAGGAATATTAATTATTTTCATGTACCTATGGCTGTTGGAAAAAGTTTCTACTCTAAAATAAGTCAACCATAAGTTCCTACTTGCTGGACACACCCACATGGAAGTAGATGGCAAGCATAGTGTGATAGAGAGAGCGAAAAAGCAACTAAAATGATTGGGCCAATTGTATTGCTTCATGTTCAAAAAAGAACCCCTTTGTTTTGAGAAGGATTTGCCTTGAAGACTTTCTTGATTTTCTCTACTTGAAGAGTAAAGAAGCTCCATTTGTTTCAAGGAAGAAAAACACAGACAAAAAACATTTTTGATATCCAATGCAGTGTAGGTACATCTTCAAAAAGGAGACAGCAAGTTGAACTATAAGACGAGTTTCGCAGATGATACCTTAAAACTGTTGGCTTTAAAAGAAATCAGAGAGAACAAAGGGTTGTTATGCCAGCGATGATCCTAAAATTGAGAGTAACCAAAAAGAAGATAAGTAATGAGAAGTAAAGTAATGAGATACCTCATGAATTTAATACAGTGGGTTCCTGAAGAGTATAGACCTTTGAAAACCTTCCACATGGAGAGAAGGAAGAAACTTTCCTGAGGATGACTCAACTGCTCTAGAGTAATGCTCTTTCTTAATCTGTAGCATTTAAGCCATTTACAACATTACAACCTTCAATCGGTATAATATTAAATATTTTTTATACAATATTATATATTTTATACAATATTATATATTTTTCTTATTTCTCTGCTTTTGATAGTATTAAAGATATTGTTACTATGATTGCTCATGTAGTTTACTTGAAACTCCTTTTTAATGTGCTATATAAGTCCTAAAACAGATTCTTGATGTAGAACCACAATAACGTTAAGTCCAGTCCTGTATTAATAAGCTACAAAATAACATAAAAATTAACCAACAATGGATAAAGCATGTACATTTTTATTGTTGACAATCAATTTTTGCAGACATACATATATATATATATATATATATATATATATATATATATATATATATATATATATATATATATATATATATATATATATATATATATATATATATATATATATATATATAAGCTTATTTCCAATTTTTCGTATAATTATATTTTTGACTTTAGCCCCATCACAACTTACAATACTCAACAAAAAACTTTACAGCGAACTTCAAATCTGTGGTAACATTTCCATTTACTGAAACAATTGATGCTGAGTAATGAAACAATTGATACTGCTTAGTTAAGCTTACTCAAATAAGAGAAACAGCTATGTCTTCTCCAAATACAACGCTAATCCTCATTTACCTCGTAAATATTTACGAGAATATATATTTAGTGAAGGGTATTCAGACTAATGAAATCAGAAGTAGTCTGATTTATTAAATATAACACGGCTAGTTTATAAGAGAACCAACGGTTTAAATTAAATATAATTATGAACATTTTCATTTGAAAGCGTACAACGATGACTAAATTCACAAACGAAGCAAACATGAGAAAAATTACTAAATCCAAGCCTCTTTCATTGAATGTGACACACCTGAATTAATTATATAGCCTCAAATTAGTTCGGGGTTAACGTTGATATTTTAGATATTTGTAACGAAAGCTTCGTAAACAAATAATAATTATGGTACTAATTAATAAATTCCTTCACAACTTGGATGAAATTTTAGGTCCCGGATTCATTGTTAACGATCTATATTTACGAATCTAATTATTTCTGTTTCTTCAAAGTACATAAATATTTGTAAGTACTTTAACATAATTAGATATTCGTTTTCTTGACTTATATGCAAACATCAAGCTTCTCATTTGTAAGGTATAAGAAAAGGCTCCGGTTATAAGGCCGATAAAATGAATATACTATTTAGTTAATTCAAGTGATCAGTTCTAATTGAAATATCGGTATCCCGTTTGGTAGAACAGCGATTGGCAATCGGAGGGTTGCTAGTTTTGAATTTGGTTTCAATCCAACCAAAGACCGCAGAGTGCCTGGAGGCTGGTGCACGTTAAATGTGTAGAGGCATCAAATGTCCTCAAGTTGGCGTGTGTGGAAGTTTGGAGAGTGGAGTGCCAGCTCAGATGTTGACCTCGTTATATTACCGTGGTTAATAGACTCCAGTGCGACTTTATTTCAACTTCTTATTACCTAGTTGATTTTGATGCATAATTTATCAAAATGTAAGATGTATGCTTCATAAAAACCATAATGTATCAAAATCACTGAACAAAATGGAAATGCTGGAAAATAGTGGAAGAAAACAGAGTTAGTTAGGTTTCTTAGTATAAGAATAATTAAACTACCTAAGAAAAAAAATTGCAGCAGATAATTAATTTCGATTATTATCATTTCATTGAACGACCTGCTGATATATCATTCGTGTAACAGTCTAAGCCACACGTTACGAAAGAGTGTCAAAACATTAACTCCCTCTCTATTTAGCTTTAGTGAAAAACCTCTCATACAATTTAATACATCGTGTTACTGTTAATTATAAGATCACCTACTCTGAAAGTAAGAGTACCACTATTGTCAAACTGTAAAATTAGGCCTACAAAAAATTGTTCCTATACTTTTCTTTGAAGTCTGCAGTATATTGCACCATCTCGCAGACATACATCTCAGCGTAAATGCGATTTATTCTTGTGTTCCTACCTTCCTTGAACCCTCCAAGTGGTTTCGACAAGATATCTCGTCCATCAAGTCTGACCAATTTTGCTAATGACGAGATATCTCGTCTTCAAGATATTGCCGATTCTTTTATGGTGAGGAGATCAAGATCTTTAATTTTCTTCTAGTGATGAGATATCTCGTCCATCAAGATCTGGTCAATTTTTGCTAATGACGAGATACCTCGTCGAGACAACTACGACGAGGGTTGAAATTTTTACAGGAAGCTCTGAAACACTTCGTTGTTTCACTTGTATGTAACACACTGTATATGGTTCGTTGGGTTTATGGCTCAGGGGCAATATGCACACAAGCTGAGTGAAACGCAAGACAGGTAACATACAGTAATATAAATACACGCATAGTTTTACTGACGCAAAAGAGAGAAATACATCCAGGGAAAAATCTCGCCCTCGCCACCTACGCATATGCATACCAAATGCATACACATGTAGATGACAAACACAAAAATTCTTGATCTTACAACCTTTCAAAATGTATAACTTTTTTATTCGAAAGTAAAGATTTGACCGACCAATCTCCTTTCCTAGCACTTGATACAACTATAATTTATCCACACGCCACAACGAAATAAAACATTATTCGTGTCTCTAAATCTCGGCACATTAAATGTAATTAAGATAAGTGTAAAAATAAAACCGCCCCATAAATTCTTCAAATCCCAAGGTACCAACTCGCCGAGACCATTTAAGTATTGTTTTAGTTACAGAAAGGTGGAACATCAGACTAGAAACTAGCAGTTTGATGAGCAACGCATACGCATACCTAGTGTATACACATTGTAGACGTCAAACACAAAATATCTGGATCTGATATTATTTTACAGTGTGTTTTATTCGAAAATAAAGATCTGCTCAATCTAATCGCCTTACTTACTACTTGAAACCATTTCAATTAAATCATACACCACAACGAAGTAAAACATTTTTCGTGTCTCAAAATCTCGGTACATTAAAGGCAATTAAGATCACTAAAAATGAAACCGCCTCATAAATCCTTCACACCCCGAGGTACCAACTCCCGGAGACCATTTAAGCATTGTTTTAGTTTTAGAAAGGCGGCTAATCAGACTCTAAAGACAGTACCAGTTTGATAAGCAACTCCGGCTTGTCTCAAATCCCCATTTTCAGCCGAAACTGAATTAACTCAACTCCTCCTCGTAGATTGCTGAAGGTAAGAAAAGTCGGAATAATCAGATTTACCGGAGGAAAGCCAGCTGAAAGTGACTTCCCTGGCTACCACCAGGGGGCGCGCGTTAATTATCTGCGACTATTCCTCGGTGGAAGTCCCCCTTTTCCAAAGCTGTCATTACCAAAAACTTTTATCACGACTTAATATTCTATTTCATTATCGTTGAATAAATACCACTTAATGCAATTGCTAAATAAGAGGATTTGCGACTTAAATATTCGGGGAGGTTTCGAACTGTGAATTATCAGGGAAAGAATCGAACCCGAAGTCATTGGAGATTTATCGTTTGTGCATATGTGGAATAATGCAGTTACGAATTTGGAGGGAAATGATGGATTAGGATTACTTTTAAAATACTATAGGTGGAAAATGTCGCTTTGAACACATTTATATTTTCAGAACAGATTAAATAATGTTCGATGGTTTGTCTAAGCCTTTAATGGAAAAGAATTTAAAAATTGTTTTAGGATAGTTCTTCACAGATAAATTATATTAATTCTTTAAAATTTTGCTTAAGCCCTTTAAACCTCAATAAAATGCAGCACTTTGTACAATGAAACATTTTGTTGCAGGTTTGTTGAAACTATTCATCTTTCTAACATCTACTTTGAAATGATAGCATACTATTTTATTATGTAACTAAGTATATTTTTAATATTATAATAGAAATGTAATATCAATTTTAAAGGCTTTAGTTTTATTCTTAATTTATCTTTAAAGCTTGCATTGTATTTGTTTTATGACTTTCACTTGGGAGGTATTGATTGTATAGAAATATAAGTATTTATTTAGAATATAATAATAATAATAATAATATAGAAGTATAAAAGTAATACAGAAGTATTTAATGTAGAATATATATATACTATAATAATATAGAAGTGTAGAAGTAATATAGAAGTATTTTTATATAGAAATAACTTTTAAGGTGTGTTAAGAAAGTATGAGACCATTTAAAATTTTCATAGTTCTCAAAGACGACAAAACAATATGCACATTTTGCTACCGAAGTTTAAAACGAATTGAAACAGACTACAAAAACATCTGCCATGAAAGATCATGAGTACATTTTAAAGCTTTAAAAATCATGTGTTAAGAAAATAGAATACCACTCAGAAAATGTGCTTGTTTTTGAGCTATTAACAGGGTATAAACATTACTAGATTTTAGAGATAAAGAGAGAAGTACTGATTTCGAGAGCTCATTTCAATTTCAATTTTGTAATGTCACGTGGAAAAGAATTCTAAAAATATGAAAGTGAGAACATTCTCCATAAAGAGGTGCTAGAGAATCTGAAATGGAAATTGGTAATATAATTAAACTTTCTAAATAGCATCATAGTATTTTTGTAGTAAAGAAACTTATAACATAAACTATCATGTAAAGGAGAAATTGCAATCAACATGTGCTTTTTGACTAGTCATTACATTAGCAAGGACAATAACTTTGAAATCAGAAGAAAATAGTATCGTATAAGAAGTCTGAATAAGTTTAAACACAAATTCCAATGTAAATTATGGAAAATTTAAATATAAACCTCTAGTGCTAAAATAGTTGGATATAACTTTTCGAATGTAAAACGTTCACATTGATGAACAAACCTTCATGTATTATTGATATGATATAACATTTCAAGTCGTTTCGATGACATATCTCGTCCATCAAGATCTGCTCCATTTTACTAATGATGCGTTATCTCGTCATCAAGATATAGCCGATTTTTTTATGATAATGAGATCAGGATATGATTAATTTTCTTCTAATGACGAGATATCTCGTCCATCCAGATCTGATCAATGTTTGATAATCCCGAGATACCACGTCGAGACAACCTCCAAGACGGGTTAGGAAAGAACTTTAAGACTGCTTTAGTAGGAAAATGAATGGTTGAGTTGAGTCTTAAGGTGCAAGGGCCATGTTTGGCCGTGCTGCACCAAATACAAGACAGACATCAAGAAATGGACATTACTTGGTTTTACCAGCACAGAAACAAAAATTTTACTTTCACAGAAGTGAGGAATACAACCAGGGAGGAATCGAACACCTACAATTCACACGTTTCTAGCATAGTGGGCATACCCACTGAGCAACTACGCCCCCTACTGTGCTCTGGTTTAATGCGTAGAGAATCTTTGTGTAGTGCGGTCCTAGTGTGGCACATGACCTTGAAGGAATCCATTTGCACACAGGGTAAAGGGCTGCTATACTCAAAATCATGTTAACATTTAATACAATTGTACTTTAATATCCTATTACAAAATTCCCATTTGTCTTGTTAACACTCCTGGTGGTTGTCTCGACTTCGCTAATGATAAACACCATCAATAGCAAAACTGACCAGATCTTGATGGACGAGGTATCTCATTATTAAGAAACTGACTAGATACTTGATCTAGTCATCATAAAAAATCGTCATTACCTTGATGGCGAGATATCTCGTCGAACGGGGAAATTGGTTGGTTATGGTGTTTTACGGTACAAGGGTCATATTTGGCCATGCTGCCCCAGACACGACATACAATATCATGTAATAGACACACACAATGAGTTTAACTGACACAGAAGAGATAAATACACACAGGAAGGAAAGCACCTGACAAGAATGTAACCTGCACTGCCTACAATTCGAAGGTTGCTAGCGCAGTGGGCATACCCACTGAGCCATGACGGCCCCCATAGGGAGATTGGAACGGAGAGTTAAGAGAACCACAATGTTTTTTACACGGATGAACTGTTGCCAAATTTCTACCTGAATTTAAAACTTACATAGACATAGACAACATCAGAAGTTAAAAGTTGATTATGGAATTTTTGAATACATTGCTGTTCTCTGATTGGTTGGTCGATGCCGATACAACACTACAACAGTTATCTACAATAAAATTAAGACAAATAAATAGTTTGAGTTTAACTACAAAAGCTGATAATACAATTTTGAGACGAATTTTCAGTGTAAACAAACCAGACGGAAAGTGAAGATTTTGCATCCAATACCCAAAAATTGATACACAACGGGGTTAGCTTAAAATGTAATTTACAACAGTTTAGTGATTTTTTTTTAAATCTAATGGTTGACCAATCAAATATCATATATCAATTAGGAATTCATTGTTTGGACTTCGTGGGTGTATTTCTCTCTTCTATGTCACTTTTTCTATGTGTAAGTCCGTTACTTTATCTTGAACGTCTTGTGTCTGGCACAGCATGGCCAAATATGGCCTTGCGCTATAAAAATCTAACCAACCAACCATAATTCCTTCAAATTTTTATTGGCAAAATGGGAAAATTGCATTCCGAAAACAAACTGAAATCACGTTCAGAATAGGTACAAGGAACGCGTTCGCCGCAGAAGCACTACCTCCGCCTACATTTAGCTTGATAGAAAAGGTTTGTCATAATCGAGTTAATGAAAGATTGATCTGAATTAATGAAATATAACTCCTTAAAAAACCTCAAGATATTTCTTTACTCTTCTATTTTAAATTATTAATCCACCGTCAACTCCGACAAACCATGATACATATGGCATATTGAACACATTCCTCAAAACATTTGAAGCACTTCAACTCGAAACGATTTCTTTATCACGCCAACTTTAATTCCACGAAATTCATTATTAAATCTCACAGTAACTGTAACCTTACCCCTTTTCCCCCACAAACCCCATCGCCTAACTACCCCCTCCAACAAATCAACCACATTCCGCACAAGTTCACCTACCGTCAACCAGCAGAGCAGTCCGTCCGACCCATAAATTTTAATTGCTGTATAAAATTACCGTAAAATTTATACGCCCCACATCGCGATCGCCGTCGAGCCGAAATTTTAAAACGGTGCGTTTTATTCTCTTCTCCCTCATTCAGAAGGAGTTATAAAGCGCAGGGTAGGGCAATAAAACTAATTTGAGGCCCCGGGTTTTTCTTACTTCCGAAATCGCACTCCTGCTGTCTGGATCATGACGGGCAGGATTAAAGGTGTAGTGTGACTGTTCGATGTCATGGAGGGTTGTCAATTATTGCATGAAGTTTATCATTCGTCAAGAGTGGTGACCAATAATGTTGAGGCTTCTAATAAATGGCTGTGATAGTAAAAAAATGATGTAATTGATTTATAGCTATTTTAGTGGAGCAAAACGTCCACCTTCAGCAGAACCAAAAAGGACACGAAGGAATCTTCAATTTAAATTTGAGGGCCACGGTAACCCGGTTGCAAGAGTTGCGGACTAGCAACCCTCCGGTTGCGAGGAATCCAACCAAAGACCGTCGTGTACAAAGAGGGCTGGTGCACGTTAAATCTGCTGTGGCCCAAATGTCCTCACGTTAGCGTGGTGTGAACGTTTGGAGAGTGGGGTGCCAGATCAGGTGTGACCTCGTCATCTGACCGTGATTCAAAATTACGAGGTGTTGTCCTCGGATGTCCCTTAGGGAGTTGATCCCGGACAGTGGCCAATAGCCCGTTGTGTTGCTGCAGTGTGACGTTAATTAAAATACCATACCATGCCAGTTTATATTTGTCATATTTGAACAGTGTTGCTCCCATTCGCTTATTTGTGTAGGGACAGTACCTTTGAGTACGATGGTCTATTCGCGGCAGTTAGGGATCAATCCCGAAGGGAAGAGCGAGGACAGCACCTCGTAATTTTGAACCAATATCAGATGAATTATTTTAAATTAAGATCGTATTTCATAATTGTATGTCTGCTTAAAAATCTTTATTTCTTTCATTATAATTGTATCTTTTAAATTGTGTGTAACAAGCATCTGCAATGTTTTGCTGTTTCTTATGCCACTTGGTCTACACAAGCTGGACCAAGTCCATGACTGAAGATGAGCTCAGCATTGGACTAAAATATACATAATCCTGGATAGCCCCAGCTACCAGGGTGGCTTACTCCATGTTGCATTTCTGTCTGGTCTAGAAATTCTTAAAACTACGATCCAAAGAAATTGATCTGAAATGGCATCATCTGGACAGTCTAGAGATGGCCTCTATCAACCTCGAATTTTAACGAGATGTTATGCCTTGTACCAATTATGGGAGAAGGGATATTGTACTGGTTTCTTTTACGCAAGAATGTTTATAACAAGTAATTGACAATGACTGAGATGCTTTCTTTTAAGAAGGTATCTGCCATTTCTTTTCGGCTGAGGTCCATATGAGAACCGATTTATTGTAAATGTATTTTATGGAACATTGACAACAGCTCAAGATTATCTAGCATTTATTAATAGGGAAAACCGTGCCATCTTTGCCAGCAACTTTTTACTATACGCCACATTTTAACCTCTTGTTCTCATCTTATACCTTTGTACCACTGACGTTTTACCTCAGCACCAATTTTATCGGACTTGTTGGGTCAACCCCCGCATTCCTTACATTTTACCATCCTTCATCACTCAGAATTTTTACAATTTCTATAATCTATCAGTTTTAAGATTAAGTTCTATCATCCAAGATGGGGATACTCCATCTTAGTTCTAATTTTATTGCAATGATTTTCTTGTGAATGAAATTTTAACATTCATATTTAATTTTTGGATATATTTAAATTTTATTTATTGCATCTTCTCATTTAATGTTGATCTGGTTATTATTCCAGTGTCTTTTAAACACATTCTATTGAATTTTATTATCTTGTGTTTGTCTCAGCTTATCCACAATTAGATCTTGCACCATAAAACCCAATTCAACTAACAAGTTTATCTAGAATATCAATTCAATTCTATCGCCGATTTTGTTCCCGCTCTTTAAATATTGAGCGGAGCTATTGCTATCAAAAATATTCATTTATAATTACAATTATTCGTAGATTTTATAACTTATTATGTAATACTAAACGCAAACAAACAGTTATGATAAACATGCTAGTCTATACAGTAGAATTGTGATGATATATATCTGAGGTAATGTGGGTCGAGGCCTCCTCAGATAATCGTACGAGGTAAAACAAAACAACCTATACGAAATACAGAAACAATTTACTGTACTACATTCTAGTACTACTGCTACTGAAAGATTCATAAAACACGGATTATACTGATCTCACTTTTTGACAAGCGGCATTCTGATCCTAAACCAGACCAGACATGGAAAAAGTGCACGCTAGTGTTTAAAACTTCATTTAACCCTCCTGGTGGTTGTCTCCACGAAGTATCTCGTCATTAGAAAACGACAAGATTTTGATGGAAGAGATATCTTGTCATTAGAAGAAAACCGACCAGATCTCGATGGACGAGATATCTCGTCAATAGGAGAAAACCGACCAGATCTCGATGGACGAGATATCTTGTCATTAGAAGAAAACCGACCAGATCTCGTTGAACGAGATATCTCGTCATTAGAAGAAAACTGACCAGATCTCGAAGGACGAGATATCTCGTCATTAGAAAAAACCGACCAGATCTTGATCTCGTCATCATCAAAAATTGGCAATATCTTGACGACGAGGTATCTCGCCATTAGATAAATTGGTTAGATCTTGATGGACGATATATCTCGTTGAAACCACTCGAAGGATTAAAGCTTAAAAAACACTCGGCATCGTATTAGTTTCGGATAGCATAGACACTCGGTTTATTGGAGGTCGGATAATCAAAGCTCTACTGTAAAACCACTGTTTTAAAAATAAACAAATGGAAACAATCAACAATGAATATATTTCTTAACGCATTCACCTTTAAGTTGATTAACTTTACGACAGTTTCATATAATCACACAAAGAAATGTAGACATCGAAATATTCAATTCTCTGGCTTGCAATATTTTCTGAAAAATTATTATCTTTATTTAACTAATTCTAACCATTCAATGTATGAAATGGAAAGTTTAAAAATCACTTTTATGAGTGAAAGATGGGAAACGCAATTATCGAAAAATTATCTGATGATGTAGCCCGAGGTCTCTGGAGGTAAAACCACGAGAAGCGTACTTCAGATTTCTATCATTGAAAGAAGTTTTTCTTCCATTCAAAATCTATTTGCTTAGCGAATTCGATGGGCAACATGAATTCACTAATTGGATGGGAATTCTCCAATATGGAGGCATTCGAAAGAATTCAAACAGTTTCACAAAACAGAAATCGCTCATGCCCATAAAAAGATAAGCGTGTGGTTAAATAACTGCTGTCTTTGATTAGAAAATATTGAAATGTAAGCATACTTGACGCTCTTGAAAATTTTCTCCGTCAAAAATCTAATTTTATTAAAAAATCGATTTACTATATCCACTCACTTAAGAGTATTTATAATATTATCCATACATTTATAAAATGAAACCTTTTGAATTCTTTGCATTTTGATGGCACTGTAACTAAGAATATCGATCTTGTATTGTTACTCATCTTTTGTTATAATCGTAACATCTCATTCCATACACAGGGATGGACAGGTTATGGGATGTGGAAACTTCTGTATGGGCCAGTACATTTGGGGCCAAATGCACTGGCAAACATGAGAGCTGTCAAAATATTTAAAAAATGGTAATTTTTCCAATCATACATTGTCCAAATCATATATCATTTGATATATCGCCAAATGCTAGCATACTTTATCAAGACAAAATACTAGCATGCTTTATCTAGTCAAATATTATCAAGTCAAAATATGTGTATATTCTAACAAGTCAAATACTAGTATCAAGTTAAAATATCAGTGTTCTACATATTATCGTCAAAATATTAATCATGGCAAAATATATTTAAAAGTAAAAATACTTCGCCCATCATTGCTTTGAATACATATAATCATTACTGTACATAATTAAAACCATCAATAAATTTTATAATAAAAAATTATACTAAAACGCAAATATTAATTAAAGTTAATAACCATTGATTGAATGAAAAAGTAAAATAAAATTTTAATTAAACATTTAATTAAACTTTAAGATACGGATCTAAAATATTTTCCATAGTGCATCTCGGAATTTAGTCCACAACTCTCCATCTTGAACTTTCGTATGTAAAAATCTCTATAATGACTATTTTATGCATATTTACTTTATCGCAAACAAATAAGATTGACGTAATTAACATTACAAACAACGATGTGGGTATAATTAAACAGAATGTGTAGAGTTCTGAGTAGAAAGATCTATTATATTAAATTCAGAAGTCGCTGTAGTCCAGTTGGAAGAGTCGCAGTTTTGTAACCGGAGGACTTCGAATTCGAAACTAGATCCAACCAAAGATCGTCGTGTAACTGGCAGCTGGTTCCCGTTAAATCTGTAGTATCCTCAATTGTCCTCACGTTGGTGTGGTACGAAAGGTTCGAAAGATAATTCATTGTTAAACTAATACTCCGATTCCTTATTATGAGATCCGAAAAATCATATTCTTTGAAAATAATCAACTTTTACTAGTATGGTATGGTATTTTTAATTAACCTCGCACTGGAGCATCACAACGGGTTATTGGCGACGGTCAGGGATCATCACCCGAAGGTGAAAAATTCGAGGACAACACCACGTAATTTTGAACCACAGTCAGATGACGAGGTCACACCTGAGCTGGCACCTCACTCTCCAAACTTCCACACCACGCCAACGTGAGGACATTTGAGGCCACAATAGATTTAACGTGCACCAGCCCCCTTTGTATACGACTGTCTTTGGTTGGATTCGAACTCACGAGCCCCCGGTTGCTAGTCCGTTACTCTTCCAACCGGGCTACGGCGGACCTCATTTTCCTAGCATAATACAGGTTTATCTACATAGTTTTTTTATGCAAACGCCCCATTTTATTTGGGAATAACTTTGAAATAAAACATTTTCATTAATTTTTATAGATTTTACTCAATCAATGACGTTATTTCTGAAATTACCTGCATTTAGACATCATTCAAATGACTACGATCGGAATGCAAATACAAGCTCTTTGAACCACATTTTTATTATGTTTGAACACATTTCGGGAATGATTTGTTCAGTTTCTTTGCGAATGTTTTGCTTAAGCTGTCGAATCATTATTGGTTTCTTAGCGCAGATCAATTCCTTTAAGTACCCTTATAGAAAAAAAAAATTTCTGCGGGGTCAAATCAAGGGAACGAGGGGCCAATTGACAAGACCAGATTTTGACATTATTTGGACGGGAATCGTGGCTTCAAAAATGCACATTATTGCCTGGTCAAGCATCAGGTCAGTTGAATGACATGATGCTGAATCTTGTAGACACAACATGTTGCTGCAAGTATTTGTTGGTTAATTTTAGACAGAAAGAAATATTTTGCAGCATCGCCCAACATCATTCACAATTCACAGTAACCGCATTTTTGTCGGCATCCTCGAAAAAAGGTCTAATAATTCCTCCACTCCAAACTACACACCAAGCAGTTGCTCTACGGAGATAAAGAGGTCATTTATAAAATAACCCTCCTCGTGGTTGTCTCGACGAGGTATCTCATCATTGGCAATATTGGTCGGATCTTGATAGACGAGACATTTTGTCAAAACCAATTGGAGGTTTATTCTCGGATTTTCTGATAGCAAATAACGGCTGTTCTATTTGTCTACGTATCCACTGAAGCCGAAATAAATGAACAAATCATGTGATCAAAGGAGTTCATATTTGCTGCACTCGACCAGAGATGGTTATTTATCATTAACCCTTTAAGTAGGTTCGACGAGATACTTCGTCCGTCAATATCTGACCAATTTTTCTATGACGAAATATCTTGTCATCAAGATCTAGTCAGTTTTTAAGTCAGACATTGCAGATTATTTGATGATGACGGGATCAAGAACTGGTAATTTTTCTAATGGCGAGATAACTCACTCATCCATGAAAATCCGGTCAATTTTTCTAATGACAAGATACCTCGTCGATACTACCACCCGGAGGTTAATTGAGTAAACACTATTCAAAAGGGAAATTTAATAAATCTCCAATGTAATTTGAATAATTACTGGCGATGTTTCAATTATTTTTAAATAATATTGTACATTTCACATAATAAAACACCCTGCACTAAAAATTAACAAGAGCAATATTTCCTTTACGGAAATATTTATCGGTGTAGCATATACTTCGCTGACAATATTCAAATCTTGTTATCATTAATCAAGTTTTTGGAAAGCCTCCCAAAATGTTGAATTCCTTTTCCTCCATCTCGGACAAAAGGGCGCATAAAAACATTCGCAACATTAATTGCGAGAAAAAATACGGTCGCGTCGCGCAGGGGTCGAATCAAATTAGAGCCTTAATGATTAGAGGTACAACAAATAGCGGGACCAATTATTCTAGACCGTCGCTTTCTTTCGGAAAGTGACAAAAAGTAACGAAGAGAAAATAAATTTCGGAGGAAAAAAAGGTTATGCTTGTATAGCTTTGGGGGAAGAAATTGTTTAAAAAATGTCGGTGTAGGAGTAACTGAGTTTGTGTAAGTGTTGCGTTGAGTTTTCGTTTAGTTCCGGAATTCAGCTGATGCATATTATATGCCACGGTTGTGTTTTACAATTCAATCAAATGTCTGGTACAGGAGCGTTTTGTAAGCTTAATATTAGAGACTAAAGATCGAAAATTCTATCTAAGACTGTTTAAGAAATACATTAAATAACTTGTTTTTCTTTATAGATTCTAAGTCGTTGTTTAGATTCAACTAGTTCCGGAATTCAGCTGATACATATTACATGCCATGGTTGCGTTTTTTAATTCAAACAAAAGTCTAGTATAGGAGCATTTTGTAAGCTTAATATTGTAACGGGGTGTCTATTCTGGGGCCCTTTGGTATAGCGTTCGATTCCAGTTCGAACCTTTAGTATAGTGTTCGATTCCAGTCTACAGTACCGCAGAGGAGTTAAATACCTAATACATTTTTAAAAAAGATAGACCAAACGATTGGAGATTAATCCTTTTTTATAGTAGCAAGTGGCCATGTGGCGGTCTCGCACTCTCACGTATTTCTCACTAGTTGTTTTGTAGTTTGTCATGTTATACTGTTCATCGTTTCTCGTCAGTTAACTAACTTAATAATCAAGTGTTTAAATAAATTCATATTTTAACTTAATCATAGTTTGTTTTATACTTCGTTAAATTTTTACACGTGACAATATTGAGGACTAAATATCGAAAATTCTATCTAAGACTGTTTAAGAAATACATTAAATATTTTGTTTTTCTTTTTAGATTCCAGACCATCGCTTGGACTCACTTAGTTGCGGAATTAGCTGATCCATATTGTGTACCACAGTTAAGTTTTTTAATTCAAATTAGAGTTTAGTATCGGAGTGATTTCTTAGCTTAATATTAGACTTAATGTCTATAAAACTATTTAAGAAACGTATTAAATAACTTACTTTTATTTTTAGATTTTATTCTATTTAAGATTTTTCTACTTCGTCAGGGGGTCTTAGTCGTATGTGTCTTTACACTTGGAATGAAATTGTATTCGGTAATGCTAGAATCAATCACTACTTTAACCTTTTCCACCTAATGGATTCACCATTCTGCAATTGTAACAATTCTACAGTTCAACACATCGATCGAGGGTATAGTCTACATCAGTCAGTAAACACAAGTCAATCTACACCAGTCAATCCACACAGTGATGTGAATACAGTATGTACAGTCGCGGAGAAAAAGCGAACCACTCCCTTTATTCATAGTAGAGCAAATTCAGATATCATTCAAAAGGGAATAACGTCCTCTACAAATTGAAATGAAAGAAAAAAATGCATAAGGGGACGTTTTCATATTGTATTTTGCACAAATAACAAAATTTGCAATGGAAACACCATGTTTTGAAACCTTAATCAGGTTCTGTATCGTTAAATTAATCTAAATATGAAATTTCATGACTTTACTTTCTTTATATCCGGAGATATTCAATGTTAAAGGTGCTATCAATTTAAGGGATCATCTCACATTGAAAATCGTTAATCGTAGATCGAGATTAATTGTAGTTATAGCTACCCGAATTTCAAATTTAAACACTTTCAAACGCATTTGGCAGTTCTTGGAAACGATCCGAGAATTATATTTATTATGCAAGTGAAAACGATTCGAGAATTACATTATTATATTTATTATATAAGTGCAAAATACCCGAGAATTATCATCCGAGGTTTGTCAGACGTTTTTTAAACTTTTGGTAGCCCCTAAAATCACCATAAATGAAGAAAATTTAATGTAACGCAAAAACTAACCATTGGAATGAGCTGAAATTTCGCATGATCATATTAGAAGTCCTTCTGAATCGATTCCCATCAAAATATAGCAAGGTTCCAATTCATATTTTTTCAAATATTAATTTAATAATTATTATTGCATACTAAAAACTATTTTTAAAATAAAATATTAGGTTGATTTTGTTTGGGTTGCTTAACAGTAACATGATACAAAATATCAGCGCTATAGAAATATTATTTAGGAAGATATCCATAAAAGTCTAAGAAACTGATTTAACACTAGGACCTCCAACCTTTGTGTACTCATAACTTCGAAACTATAAGACCTGATGACATGAAATATGATATCTGAAGTTTAATTTTGATATAGATTCGAAATTGTGTGTTGAAATAGGGGTTTCCATTGGAAATTATGAAGTTGGTGCTCAACTTAATATGAAAACGGTCCCTTATGCAAATTTTATGATTTTGAATTTATAGAAAACATTACTAATATATACTAAAACCCGACATTAAATGTTCACCCAACATTAACGTTTAAATTACAGAGCAGCTTTAAGGGTGCTGCGGTAACCAGGTTGGAAGAGTAACGGATTAGCAACCGGAAGGTTGAGAGTTGGAAACTCGGTCAACCAAAGACCGTCGTGTACACGGGGGCTGGTGCAAGTTAAATCTGTCTAATTCTCAAATGTCCTCACGTTGGCGTTATATGGGAGTTTGGAGAGTGGGGTGCCAGATCAGGTGTGAGCTCGTCATCTGACCTTGGTCCAAAATTACTTGGTGTTGTTCTGGTTTCTTTCCCTTGGGGTATTGATCCCGGACCGTCGCCAATAGCCCTTTGTGTTGCTCCAGTTTGACGTAAATTAATTACCATTACCATTATCAGTGCAGCGTTAAAAATGTTTTATCAAAAAATTTACAACTTCGGTGTAATTAAGGTTGGGTGTTGTGATGGTGCAAGGGCTATATTAGGCCAAGCTGAACCAATTACAATACAAAATACTTCACGTAATGGACATATACACAGAAAAAGTTTTAATGATACAGAAGAGAGTAATATAACCAGTGCAAGTTACAGGAATCCAACATGCACCCGCCTACAACTTGAAGGTTCTAGCAAACCCACTGAGCGTCGTCTTAGTGTAGTAAGAAACTAATGATGTATCGGGTGGAAATTATATTGTACTAAAATGTAATACAATAAAAAAATAGTTCTCCGTTCGACCTAAATCCCCTGAGGTGTTCACAATCAAATATTCGTTCTGCAACCTGCAGTCTTCCCTGCAGGGTTTCTTCCCTTTAAACCAGTCTGAACCGTCTTGACTAATGGAATCTTCCCGGGGGTTCTATTGGTTAATAGATGTGGTTATTTAGGCATTATATGGGTTGGAGTAAAAACAATACTGTACTACTCGGAAATCTCGGGATTCTCAGAAGGTTAATTATGGCTAAAATATATTTAATTAAAATAACTTTTATATTAAAATAATAATTGAATACATAAAATGTAGAGAAAATTACTAAGCATCTGATTAAAAATTGTTCTGTTCATCATTCTAGAATGTTACTTTATTTTTGAGGTGGATACGTCTTTAAAACCGGAACAGTATCGGGGGCATGCATGAAAAGTCGATCGTTACAAAAAAGAGTTATAACTGTTTTGTCTTATTATTTCAGAACGAGAAGAAACATTCGGAAAATAAATATAACGTCGCGTAGATAAAGCATGTCTACCTGACATGACCTTCGGACGAATGCGCAGGCTCACTGAGCACTGGGAAAGGGTCCACAATGCATCAAAATTCTACGGTGCTGGGCAGGCTTTGGGCCAGTGTAACTTTGGACTGTAAGTGGTGTCAATCGAAAGCTACCAAACTACGTTACAATCACAACCCTTTAATCAATCAAATTATCCTGGAGCATTAGTATCAAACTGCACTTTAATTGTTCAAACTGTAAATTAAGTGTTGAATATTCACACATATAAAACAATCATTCAAACTTCCTATTTATGCTTCAATCATCCTACAATCCCATCATCAGGCCTAATTATTCACATCAAAACTACGATGTGTGTCCTCCACACAACCTACCAATTTTTTATTATTTAAACACTTTTCTATAAACTGTGGCAAAATCTAAATCCGTATTGGTTCTAAAATATTTACGTGAATGTTTGCGCTTATAAAGCGGCTCACCCAAAACAAAATGCAAGCAATTCTGCGGCGCGTCAAACGAACACTTCTTAGGCTTTTTTTCACAAAGCAAGAAGGGTAACTCCATTTTCTCTTACCGGCTTCCAGATAATGTCCACCATAAGCAAGCGCTCAAGAACACTCTAAATTATTCAGAAACTCGTGTTAAAACAGGAACAAGAGCCACAAATGGGCTTTGCACCGCTTTTTTTCAGAATCCTTTAATCTTTTGCTTTGATTTGTTGTGAAGATTTTTCTCTGATGTTTTCTTCTCTGTCTCCTTCTGCAACGCTTTTTTCCTGCGTGACACCGCTGCCATTAAACCGGAATAAAGTACGCCAAAAACAAAGCGTGTAATACTTGCGATACTTTTTTACATGCTAGTGACACACGAAGAAAAATTTTCGACGACTTGTACTTATTCTTCACTCACGGGAACGTAACAGTCGTTTTAACCGTATTGTTATTACCATTTTGTTGCTAAGTGTTTTATTATTTTTTTTCAGTTTGTATTGTTACGTTGCGTTATATCAGAATAGTCCGTAGTTAATAACTGTAAAACATTGAGAAAATGTACACAGTTCAAAGCGGAGATGTTTTTCAGTTAGCAAATGATTCAATTAAATAAGAGCAAACCAAGGAAATCAAATAACAGAACATGCAACAAATAATTAATGATTTGAATGAGTTCCACAGCTCTAAAATTAAAATATAAATACGCTTAATTGTTTTCAATCTTTTTTTAACCGTCCGTGCAAATCCCGTACAATTAATCGAAAAATGGACACAGCTCAAAATGGAGATTCTTTTCAGTTTGTAAACGATTTCATTCAACGAGAACAAACGAAAGAAATCAAATAAAAGAATATACAACAAATCATTAATAATTTGAATGAGATTCACAACTTTTTCACTGAAATATAAAATATGCTTAAATATTTTCAATCCTTTTTTATCATGTTCAATTTAATTTTTTAATTTTGCGACTTCTCGAAAAGATGAGATTTAAATATTTTAAAGAATCTATATTTATAAATATACTAGCAAAAATACCCGACCTCACTCGTGTTGAATAGGTTAATAAACATAATTACATAAAAATATAATATAATTTGAAAAAGTGACAAGAATAATCAATTTCATCTTTCGTAGAAAAATGCCAAATAAATTAAATGTGAGTAAAATACTTTTTTAACACCTCTTCGCCTTTTTTTATAATTTCTACAACCTACTTTGGGCACAAATCCTATAAATGCCATATCCATCCGTGTAATATCTTTCACATATATCGTACCCCTGCTAAAGCTCCAAACTGACGAAATGTGACAGTCAGTAATGTAACTACACAAAAGACGATTTTTAGGGATGATTGGGAATTCGCTTTCTTAAGTTCTTTTTCTGTAAAATTGCTGAATTAAATTCGTAAAAATTACGAATCTGTGGCGTATACTCTCATAATTTACCTACCGATATATTTTGACTTGTGGCACTCTTGCACCAGGCTTACGACATTTTCGAATTTCGCAATCGTTAAGGGAAATATGACAAATTAATTTTATCACCAAACTTGTTTTAAAAGCCAATCCGTTTTTTCTTCAAATTCCGTTTTGTGGCACGTGAAATAATAAAAAACTTGTTTTAAAATTGAATGTCAAAGCAAAGATAATCTGATCCCCATTTTCAAAATGCTAAATCGATTTGACAGCGTTTCTCTAAAGAAAGACATTGAATTAAGCAAGCTTTCCTCAAATAGATTGCTTAAAAATTATTTAAATACGTAAAATAACCCACCTTGAACTTCTGTAGCTATGACAAAGAATTTACAATATTTCAAAAGTCCTAGTTCGGATTTTTTTAACATTAACGTTTTTTCAATAATGACAAAATTCCACTTTGGCGGGGAAGAAAGTTGTTCTAAAGATATAAATTCGTGATTCTTTTTATCTCTTGATCTTGTACAGTTGCCACAACTTACAACTAAAAAAATGGACAAAATTTAAAAATTTGAAATTTATTTGTTTAATTGATTTAATTAATTGATTTAACAGAAAATATCACGTGGTAAACGAACATGTGTTTCGTTGCAAAATATCGTCTGTCCCATATATTCGGAAATTGGCAAAGAAAATAAATAAGGCTCAAGATGCAAAAGTATTAGAATTTGAATAAAGTAAAAATAATTCTTGGAAAAATAATTGTTTTTTCAGTAGTACTGGTAAAACACTCCAAGTAATTACAATCAATATACTTTCCAGCTACTCTAAAACTACAAATTATGGTTGATTTAAGTATAGTTACTCATATGTTTTAGCATGCAACTTATCTAGATTTGTACACAAAAGAATATTAAATAATGTATTCACTAAATTAAATAGGTTTATCAAATTCAGAACATTACATTAAAATATGTTGAATATATTTTATGTGATATTTGTACAAACACACAAATACAAATCAAACATAGAACGGGAAGACGAACAGACAGACTTACGCAATTACGTTCAGTCACTGAATGATTGTAAGTACTCACAGTATGCAAAGCTTCATGAAAATATATTCAACCGTTTGGACGTAGTACAGGCACATATATACAGACAGACGCTAAACGCGCAAGACACGGATTTTGCATCAGCCCAAAACGTATAAATAACTTCAAATGGGTAGTAAATATTCAATATACAAACAAACACTTCATTTTTATTTATATAGATTTATATTTTGTTTCAAAATAGCAATGAAGGGATCAGCTATTGCTTAGCATTTTTTAAAGTCTTATTTAACAAACATTTGCTCTAAAATTCAATCGCAATCCATATCGTAAATATAATAGCCGATGAATCTATATTAAACAGTAATTCAAAAGAAAAATAATTGTGAGAGTTTTACGATTCCCAAATTAGCACATTTAGTTTAACTATACCAATCTATACCAACCTAAATTGTCAAAAATAAGCATGAAACTCTCGATTCTGAACTCTAAACTTTTTTGAACGTGGATCTATAAAATAAATTGCTTTGGAAATACTGAATAAAATTTTTAGAAAAAATAAAAATGCTGGTGATTATCCTTTCTACTAGATTTTATGTAAAATATTTATATTTTTAGTTGCAATATATAAATGATTCAATACGTATTATCAAGAAATTGTGAATATCTAATGAATGCAAGAAATGTATACATTTCATAAAGAACGCTAGAAATATATGTACGTAACGAATTATATAAGTGTTCCCCAGACGTAAAATAATTAGCTATTAACCCTTATTATTATTTCTTATTTATCTAAGATAATTAATATTCTTAAGTGTAATGTTCCCTTGGTATGAATATTTTATTAAATTATGAATGCAATTATCGTATACTTATTAATAATTCTTTATTGTGATTCTATTTAGTGTATTACATATTTCCTTCAGGGAGTTTAATTTTCATACCTTATCATAAAATAAATATACAATATTAATATGTAGAGTAATCATTTGAAATGATTGGATAATTTATTTTATAGATATAATTGGACGTTAATCAACTTAATTAATATAATTTTCTATTCAAAAACAAAATAAGCAATTTAAATTATAATCTTGCAAAATGAGATACTCTAGAAATTCAGTAAGATGCACATGTGATTTATAAAGAATTGAATGGAAAAAGTGAATGGCATTGAAACTTTGGAAAAATAAATGGATAAATGCTTTTAATGAAAGAAATTTGCTGTAAATATATGTATCTTTTAATTTGAAAGGAATATGTAATAAAGGTAATAAGACAGGAAGAATTACCCCTCTATCTCTACGAACTATCTCTATTTGTACATAGTTTATTATAGAGCAAATTCAAAGGTACCGATCAATAGGGTACAGCTTCATCTATAATTCCATATGCATAAAACTTGCTTAAAGGATAATACTAAATTTCCACCCTTATCTCTTAGGTTATTTCTTTATGCATAAATGACTAAATATAGGCAATATTAAATATATTATAGTAAAAAACTATCGCGTGCGAGGAAAAAGTTCAACTTTTTTCTCATTATTGTTATCAGAAGTTCTGAATATTTTTCCATCAAAATATTATATATGAAAATTGCTATTCTACTTAATTTACAGTAAATCAAAAGAAAATATAATTACAAGGAGAGTAAGTTAAGGTTAACGATAAAATTATAGGTTAAAGTAATATTTAAGTTATTGTATTATACTTCAAAACTTCAATATTTGTAAGATTTGTTTAAAAAGCAATTTAAATTTTTTAAATATAAATTTGTATGAACATTAAGTTAAAGATCTTAACCTTCCTGGCGGCTGTCTCGAGAAAGTATCTCGTTATTAGAAAAACTAACCAGATCTTGATGAACGAGATATCTCATAATTAAAAGTACAACTGACCAGATGTTGATCTCACCATCGTCGAATATCTTGAGTAATATGCTGAAGACGATATTTCTCTTCATTAGCAAAATTGGTCAGATGATGTACGAATTATGGACGAAACCACTTGGAAGGTTAAAACAGAATCCTAATTTGTGATGTCATAAATTAGGTAAATAATTTTAATGGATTGTTAAGAAGTTTTACTTAAAGGGAGTACAATATTGGAGAATGATTCATACGTTGAAAATCAAAACTTGTTTGAATGAGCACATTTTAAAATTAAATACAAATTATATTCCAACAACTAAAAGGATAATTTATTGAACTTTAGAAAAGAAGCAATGTGAAAAATTAAATTGATAGAAACAGAATAGTTAAAAATGATCTTTCAACGTTGATTTGAAAATGTTTAGATAAATAAAGGTGATTTTTAAAAATAAATGACGCAAGTTTCCATTCAGTGTTATTTGTTCAAAATAATCTTTTTATTAAGTGAAAAGACTTTTGACAAAGTTTCAAACAAGTTGCCCTTAACTCATTTAAAGCAGTGTTTAAAAATATGCGACATAATTCACTGCAGCATGAAGATAATGTTCTGAAAGTTTTCAAAATTTTAAAATTAACTCTACCCGTTCGAAATAATCACACACTTCATAGTTCGCATATTTATTCCAGAAATCGTCTGCGTCTTAAACATTCCAAATTAATAATAATCCCGAAAAAAAACAGACGAGTATCAACTTTCATCAAAGTGGCAACAATCTGCGCTTGTTTCAAATTCTTAAACTGTTTTAGTTTTTGAAAAATAAAGAATGTCCCTTATAAAAGATAGGTTGCTGTTCTTCGATTAAATTCCACTCCAGTTATGGCGAACGAGCATAATGGCATTTTAATCCTTTCACAAACGTTTCCTAGAATTTTCTGTTCACATTTTGCTGCGGTGTAGATATTGATTGCCGATTACGGTACAAAAATGAAAAGGATGCCATGTTATGCTTAAATTATTCTTTTGTATATTTGTTTAGGGCGAACATATTGAGTAGAATAAATTGACAAAAATAAGATTTTACACTTGTGTGAAGTTGTGTAATGTAAGACGTTTTGAATGGTTTATAGCTATCGATAAAAATGTTATTTGTATGTGGTAAATATGATAAAATGTTTTAAAAGTATGTTGTATTCCCTTTTAATGTGATCTTCGAATAAATTTTAATTAATGCAAGGTTTTGAAAAGTAAGATTATTCCAAATTGATAGCAGTTCTTAAGAAATAATAAAGTTTACTGTTACTTTAGACTAGATTACCTTCTGAAATAGTTTTTTTCGAATGGTATGTTTACAGCTTGCAGTAATGATTCAAGTTTTTTGTAGTGAAAATATTTTCAAAAAGGAAATTTAGACACACATATAGGAAATACAGTATGCACTGCTGTTCTTTGTAAACGCAACATCGACAAAGACTTCTTACAGCAATTAAATTCTTCTGAGTGATGAAATGTGATGTAATATAAATATAATTGAAATTACAGAACTGTAAGTCAAGGATTTTGTTAATATTAGTAATCGGTGTGTCCACCTTTAGCCCTTATAACTACTTGCACACGAAGTAACATGAACCAATAGGAGTTCTGAATGGCAGCCTGTGAAATGGCGTCTCACCCAGACTCTACACGCATAGATGATTCGTCAGCTGTGTCTGTGGGTGGTAACATACTGATTGATCAATTATCGCGCAATCATGTCCCATAAGTATCATAGACGTGAAATATAAGTAGATTGAGCATCGTATTGAGAAGATATTCAAAAAATGGGAACAACATGTCGCTAGTAGTCACGTGACTGCTACGCGAAAATTCAGCTTGGTTGATTGATTTTTTATCGCTTCTCTTGGCGACATAACATTTACTTATAAAACGTTAGCGATGTGAATGTGTATAATACTGAATAGTTCTTGAATTTGAGTTACGTTTTAACATGGTTAGGCGATACGAATGTGCATACTACTGAATATTTATTGAATTTGTGTAACTTTTTAAATATTTATTGAATTTGTGTAACTTTTTAAATATTTTTAGCAATTTGAGCTGTTATATAATTAGCTTAAGTTCGCATTGTGATCTAGTTTAACTAGCTCGTATACAACAAAAATCCGTACGTGTAAAATAAATACGTTGTAGTGAATAGATTGATTACAGGCCCGGAGTTCAGATACAGGTTTAACCGGCCCTCAAGCCGAATAAGCCCTTCGTATATGTTTTAATTCGTAATTCATAATTTTTAACAAATCGATTTTATTTTATTTATAATTTTATTAAAAGTTTCAAAATTTATCTTTTATTCTAATTATTATTATTATGTAATTCCACAGATGGGTGCATACAAAACAATTTTGTTCAATAAGAAATAATTTAAATTGTGTACTTAAGTTGTTTTCAATTCATAATATTTTTATTTCGTAAGACACGAAAGAATATAGTGATCCTAGTTGGCGCCAAAAAGATCATCGCCAAGACATAGAACGATTTCACAAGTTTTTAAAGTTTGGTTTATTATTTTTAATATTTTAAGACCGTACAATTTACAATAATAAACACATTCGAACATCAGTTATTTTATTTTAAACATTATTTTAGATATATATTGATAGCAAATCTGTGAAATCTTTCTTATAGAACGGGAAATGTCCGCATGTTGTATTAAGAATTCCTAAGTTAGAACATCTATTTTTATCATACTAGCAAATACTGTAAAAGATAAAAACAAATGTAAAATGCAGGTAAATCGATCACCTGTTAAATGTAATGTTTCCACCTTTAATAAATTTGTAATTATATCCATATGCGCAGCACGATAGAACTTTAGTTTTCACTTTCCAAACATTTGCAGAAGGAAAGCGTAAACTATATGCACGTTGGAGAAAAGAGTCTAGGGATCACGTGACTACTGTTTTTGGTCACATGATCATACGGACATAAAAAGGTTGCCATAGCTCACTCTACTTTTATATCTCCTCTAGATAAGTGTTAGATGGAGGACAAACCGGGTGACTGAGTTCTGTATCGCTGAGTGTTCATACTTCCTGTCATCCGTATAAAGCGAGAGAGGAATGTAACAGACTTGTTTACCAAACTTAAAATAAATTAATTAAATAAAAACACTTAAACAAATCATTTGATTACCTATGATATGTGGTTTTATAGAGGAAAATTTAGATATTTAAAATAAAGAGTGTGACAAGTGTTTCATGTTATGGGTAGATAAAAATATTTTACTGAACAAGTTTCATTAAAAATTATTTCCTTATATGTGATACTTTTAATATTACAGCTTTAACTTTAGGTATAAAAATGCCTCTCATGGATGTAAGAACTTCACGGTCATAATAAAAACAGATGATAGGCCGGATACGGCCCGCGGGTCGTATGTGTACATTCCTGCCCTTTTAGGATTCTACAATAAACGTAATCTCATTGTGTCTTTTTCTACCATGAACCTGACCAATAGGGATTCAATCGAAATAATCTGTAATTAAACGATCGCTTTAAGGCAAAAAATAGTAAATTCGCATATAAAAGGCATTTTCCGTTGAGATAAATGTAGATGGAGTGTTTCTTCGTCTGAACGTGTTTACTGCGCGTATTACGAACGAGACGTCATTTGGGCTTCTCTTTAGGTACGATTTCAAATCTTATCCAATAAAAGTTCCAAGAAATGAGTTCCGAGTTGTTAACGCCAACAAATTATTAGTTAACGCCAACAAATGCCTACCACAGTGTTGCCAAAACGGCGATGAGCTACATTTTAAGGTAACCCCGATATGTATCATGCGAGATCATTTGGATAGCGGAAGTAAAATATTCGCAAATCATCTACTTCATTCCAAAAACGAAACATCAGAACTTCTGTTATCGTTTGCAGGATCAATCATATTCATTTCACCAGACTTCCACCAGAAATTCTATTACCAATAATCTGGACGAAAATGCCTGTCTTAAGTTGTGTCACATAGCACTTCATATTAGTATTTGTGCAAAACTTGCTATGAATACATGTATGAAGGTAGTGTTTTTTTAAATTGCGATTGAACCTTTATCGGGAGAACTCCATTTTCATGGACGCAAACAATAGACAAAAATGAATCTCTACCCTCTATGTAATGTCCATCAAAACAAATTCAGATGCTGAATTTTCTTTAACTCTAAAGCTCGAATGTCTTGAACTGGAATTATACCACTATTGAAGTAATTTCTTCCAATTCTGTGTCACTATTTTAGAAAAACCGTTTTGATGAAATCGTATTTAATTTCGACGATATCGATGCTAATAATGGGATCCAATTTAAGTGGATATAATTTGCTCGGAAAAAATACGATTTTTTATTTAACGTCATTAATACGATTAAAGGATTAATTGGAACCTTAAAGTAACATTGCGATAAAGCAAAAAATTTAACCGATGATCCAAGACCAACGGTTCCAGTTGCGTCCGTCAAATTAATTCGAATTTTATGACTCAGAAAAAAAAAATGTTCGGTCACATATTTTCTTTTAGAATCCACGTTAATTTTTTCACCTCAAACGTCGTGAAAAAATTTATATCGAGCTTAAAAATACCACCCTCTCAAGTAGAAAATATTTCGAGTTCCAAGCACAGTGGTTTTTCTTTTCCCTTCCCCAACTCTGAGAATGTTTTTTATCTACTTTATTTCCCCTTGTGAAAATGGATGATTAAAGGTTGCTAGAGTTATTTCCCAGGAGAAATTTTTTCACTCTAAATTATTTATCCCCTAAAATTACTCTTGTTTGTTCCGAAATGCAAAGTAGGAGACCTTTAGTAGAAAATCTCAGCTTCACCCTGGAGTTTCTTGAAGATTGGTTAAAGTTTACGCGATTTTTTATGCGAAGGATGGGAAATTACATTTTTGTATTCAAACACTTTTCCACGCCAGTATTCTATGAAAATTCATTTTTTAAAAATTATCACCGTAATGGTACTTAAAAAGGATATATGCAAATGAAATAATGCAATAATAAATATTTTACTTTGGATTGGGTCAGTGATCTTTATGCATTTTAGCTTTGCGAGTAGTTTTATAGTTTATAATTTTTGTGATTATAATTTCAGTGATATTTTTGTCGCAAGCCTACTTGACTGAAATGGAATGAAATGTAATAATTTTCCAAATAGAAGTTCACATCAATAAAAATTATATAAATGAACAAATAAGTACATTGTGTTTGTAAATCCTTTTGAAGACTCTTAGCACTTAAGATTTCTTGGAATTGTATAGCTTTAAAAGTTTCTTTACCAGTTATTTGGTGAATACATCCCTGTTAATATGTTCAACATTTTAATGCATAATTTAAGAGTTTTATTGAAATAGAAGATAATTAAACTGTGAATTAAAATTGATGAAATCAGGTGTGTCCTAACATTATAGAGCCATATAAAATTGAAAAAAATATCATAGGAAGTACATTTCAAAGGAAAAATCTGTTAAATTGATTTATTTTATTGACCTTCTGAACTTCATATACTATCTACTAGACTACTCTATATTCTACTTACTACACTACTATATACTATTACTACGCTACTATACGCTACAATACTATATTCTACTACTAGACTACTATATACTACTACTAGCTACTCTATATACTACTACTACTACATACTACACTACTAAATATTACTACATACTAGACTACTATATACTACTACTAGCTACTCTATATACTACTACTACTACATACTACACTACTATATACTACTCTACTACATACTACACTACTAAATATTACTACATACTACACTACTACATACTACTACATACTATTACTACACTACTATTTACTACTACTACATACTACACTACTACATACTACTACATACTATTACTACACTACTATTTACTACTACTACATACTACACTACTATTTACTACTACTACACACTACACTACTATATACTACTACTACACACTACACTACTATATACTACTACATACTATTACTACACTACTATTTACTACTACTACTATTTACTACTACTACATACTATTTCTACACTACTATTTACTACTACTACTACATACTACACTACTATATACTACTCTACTACATACTACACTACTAAATATTACTATATACTACACTACTACATACTACTACATACTATTACTACACTACTATTTACTACTACTACATACTACACTACTATATACCACTACATACTATTACTACACTACTATTTACTACTACTACATACTATTTCTACACTACTATTTACTACTACTACCATATTATTACTACACTACTATTTACTACTGCACTACTATATTCTACTACTACACTACTATTTACTACTACACTACTATATTCTACTACTACACTACTATTTACTATTACTACACTACTATTTACTATTACTACACTACTATTTACTACTGCACTACTATATTCTACTACTACACTACTATTTACTACTACTACTGCTATTTACTACTACTGCTATTTACTACTACTGCTATTTACTACTACTACTGCTATTTACTACTACACTACTATTTACTACTACACTACTATATTCTACTACTACTACTATATTCTACTACTACTACTATATACTATTACTACTACTATATACTACTACTACTATATACTACTACTACATCTACTAGATTTCCTAGTACTGTATTATTTTCTGCGCTTTTCTTCCACAACACATGATTAAATAACCACATCACATCTATTGGATGAAACAATCTTAGCATAGTTCTAATATAAAGAAGCTCAAACTGGTTTGAAGTCATTCAAAGAAAATTGCACGTTGCAGAACGGTTATGTGCGTGTGGAACCCGTCTACCATATCTTTGATGACTCTTGGAAACTATCACACCATTCTCCCTAAGATCATTCCACCAGCCGTATGGTAAATTAAAATGAAATGATACATTTACTTTTCCAATTGTACTTCCTGCAATGCCTGCTTGAAACTTTATTCCCTATGCCTCTTGGCCGCGGTAGACCGGTTGGTAGAGTAACGATTAGCAACCGGAGAGTTGCGAGTTCGAATCCAACTAAAGACCGCCGTGTACAAAGGGAGCTGGTGCACGTCAAATCTTTCGTGGCCTCAAATGTCCTCGCGTTGGCGTGGTGTGGAAATTTGGAGAGTGGGGTGCCAGTTCAGTTGTGATTTCGTCATCTGATCATGGTTCAAAATTACATGGTGTTTGTCCTCGGTCTTTCCCTTCGGATGCCGGACGATCGCCAATAACCCGTAGTGTTGTTTCAGTGAGACGTTAATCCAGATACCTACCTACCCTTATATCTCTTACCTGCTAGTTGTAGGAGGCACAGGTTCGAATCCTGTCAAATTACATTCCTCCAAGGGTGTATTTCTCTTCTGTGTCAGTAAAGCTTTCCTTGTGTGTGTATGCCCATTATTGAAGTTGTTTGCCTTGTGTTTGACGTAGCTTGGTGAAACATACCCCTTGCACCATTAAACACTTCAGCCAAACATGTGCCTCGTTGTGAAAAGAGAGAAAATGCTTTATTGCTGTTAAAATTGGAGACACGATTGAAGAGTTTGGTGAGCATTATTTGAGTGTTCTAATAACTGATGTCCTCACCGCAACCCTAATATGTAAAAAAATGGGCCGTAAATAAAAAAACCAGTCGTTTCCGGTAGGAACTTATTGTTTCCGGTCCAATATATTTATTCTTTTGCCCACAAATCCCCTTGGAAAAAAATTATTGCAATATGCATTAACTATAATGGTTTATTTGTCATCTTACATCCAGATGATTGTCTATTTCGATAAAAAACATCAATGTTTCTTTGTTAAAAGGCGCACAACTTTTTCTTTGCCATAGGCTTAATAGCTTCTTACTTATCTCACCTGATATAAAAATATACTCTATTAACCCAGGAGATTTAGGCCTCTCGAGAACCAACTCAGGATGATGAATAAACTTTCCTGAGGAACAACCATGACAAGGGACGATATTCTTGGTTGATGCCTGTGCTGAATTGCATTTAGATCACCGAGGGAAATGCTTGTAATCCAAATCGATCTTCATTGGCTTCAAGTTTCCACTGCCAAGCCCAGAAAGATCAACGAAGTTTTTTCTGAAGCCTATTTTACTAATGGAGTCACCAGATTGACTACAGGCGTACCAGTCATGGATCGGAGGAGTCTTCCAAATTCTGTTCGTACACTTTAATTTTAGGAGCGATTTCGTCATACATAAGTCAAAATGGCTACTTCTCAGAATCTTAATTCGAATATTTCACTTTCTCACAAATACTCAGGAAGAATTGATCCATGATACAAATAATTATAAATTGGATTTGTAGATTCAATTAGTTCTGATTTTAAGCATACATTCTTTTAAAAATTAAAATGAGGCATTTGTCACTCCTTTGAGCCCATTCTAATCAGAATCAACCCCTTTTGCCCGGACACGAAAGATAAGATAACAGAAGTTTGGAGCTATCAGTTATAGCAACTAAAAATTTACCTGATGTGAACCTTCAATGTGTGTAATGCTAGTATGTGTTTAGTTATTCGAGGCATGAAATTATTCTGAAAATAATACTTGCAATGCAATTCCAAAAATTCAGTGAGAGCATAAGCTTGGGAATCACAATAAACTAAGCATTTTAAAGAATAAAACGTGGTTGTATTGCTCCAGGTTTGAAAACTTACTATTCTATATTGCTAAACACACCTCCTTTACATAAATCTTCTATAAATATTTACCAGTGTTTTTTTAAGTGTACATAGTTGAAGTTACTTCAATAGATAAAACGGAAAAGTTTTTAGGTAGACTTTGAATACTTAAGATTCTTGGAATTGTATAGATTTCAAAGTTTTCTTCCCAGGATACTTCATGAATATATCCCCATGAAGATATTCAACGCTTATAACATAAGTAGTAGCACATGGTAGAAAAGTCTTTGTACTGCTGAAGTGGTGAAATTGCTTAGGGTGCCATGAGACCGAAGGGTAACTGAACACCTAAAAAACCAGAGGACCTGGTCCTTTGTACGCCGCCTGACCACCCCTAATACTAATGCAGGCTATGAAAACATAATTTTTGGAGTCTTTGAGCACTTATTAAAAACCCGTTTATTACTTTCCAAGCTGCAGCGCGTTGACACACCTATTGCAAAGTGAGCCTGCCTTTCGTTGCGGATAAAAATGTTCTACGATCATTAATACAAGAGATAATATGTAAGCATTATCTAGACAGGTGAAATCATACCTTATTACACTGGCCAGCAAAATTTAAGGAACAGTAAGGTCAGCTGCTACTTTGGAGTCGAGTTTGCTGGATGTGGAAAAACGATCCAAAAGATACGTTGACAGTTTCCTAAACGATGAGCAAGAACAAAACGATAACAGGAACAAAAGCGAACAGTAAAATAAATCTTTAAACTGAATTGCTAACATCGCGCTGGCTGCTATGAGACAGGAAGTTAACTGAAAACTTAAATAGAGAGAAGAGGCAATCCTTAGGCTCTTTGACCACCTTGAACACTGATGCATGCTTTTCACAACGTTTGCATACAGAGAATGAGATTGCTGATGAGTTCCTATGGTAGCAGAATCCACCCGTATGTTAGAGCCTGTGATGTCATGATTGCAAAATTTGAATATGCACCAGACATCTACTGAATATCCATAGTTAGGCAAATCGGCATATTCTGTTTCGTTTAATTTTCAGGTTTCAACCTATAAAAGTAAGGATGTTACTTAACCCTCCTGGTGGTTTATCTCCGTGTAGAAAACTGTTCTGTAGTGCCCAGCCTCTGGTGCAAAAACCTGTTCAAACCGTCACCAGTTCTAGGCAAAGGACAAGTTTTCCATACTTGGATCTTCATTCCCCTTGGAGTAATAAAGAAGTTTTGCCCCGACGAAATATCTCGTCCTTAGCAAAATTGAACAGATCTTGGATGAGATATCTCGTCGAAACACTTGGAGGGTTAAGTTTTGCACTCTAGTGTATGACCCTTGCGCTGTAAAAAATCAGCCAACCAATTCTATTGCAATCTAACTCATGCCCTCATACATGCATTTACCCCACAGTTAGCACCTCCTAAGAAATTAGAAGATAGTAAACCCCAGTCACGAAACATCCTCCGGGAACTTTCACCGAGATTTTTCTAGAAAGAATAAAATGTGAAACAAGGTTGGAATTTCGTGTCAAGAGACAGAAAAAAGTATCTAAATTACATCAAACGAACTCCAGCCTTTTTTCCTCTACTACCTGATATAATAATAAAAGAAAAGGCAGTTTATCGAACCAATGCATCACGTATAAGTAAAAAATTCTGTCACTGTCGGCTGCAGTAGAGTTGGATTATCCATTTTTACTTATGTCACCCGATTGCCATTTCTAAGAAATAAAAATTCAAACCTTTTTTCGCTGTGTGCTTTGCGTTTGATATATATTGTTTTGTCCTGTGCGACATGATCTTTTGTGTGTTACATTTTTTATCTAACAGTGAGAAAGGAGACTAAAAATATATGTTCTTCCAAAACCTAGGTAGATCGCCTCTGTTGTTCTAAGACGGTATGTGTCATGAATTTCGTGAACGAATTTCCTGGCACACAATTTATGGCGTCTGTAAACTTTAGAGGTTTTGTGGTAGTGGGTGGAACAGTAGAATAAGGTGCAACCTTTTCTTAGAGAGTTGTTTTGAAGTATTGAAACAGAAAAGTTACATCACGTATTCAGTTTTATTAAAATTAAGTCTGTCTCTGTTTAGAAAGAAAGGATATATGTTTTCCTGTTCTCTCTGTCTAGCTATCTGCTTATGTATCTACGTTGAGAATGTATGTATATGTTTTCCATTCTATATGCATAGTTATCTTTCTGCCTGTCTGCCCTATGGCGCACATTTCCTTTAGGGGTGTAAGGTCTTCACGGACTCAAGGTACTCTAGTGAACTTATCTTTTGACATGGGGTTTACCCTCTTCAGTAAACACGGGGGTCACACTCCTAGAATACCCAAGCAATATTTTTCTGCTTCCATCCCACTACTGTGTTCCCAACTATTCTGTTCCCATTTTTCTCTCTTTCACGACATTTTTACTTGACATTGTCTTGTGTTTGGCACAGATTGACCAAATATGGTACTTGCGCCATAAAACGCCAAAACAGCCAACCAACTTTCTGTCTGTCCATCTATTTATCTGTATGTATATCTATATTTCTGCATGTCTCTTTTTCTACCTACTTACATATCTATCTTTCTGACGGTCCATCTATCGATCTCTCAGTATGCTTGCCTATATAACTATCTGTCAGCTTGTCCTATCATATTGTAATCTGCTTAAAAGATATAAGAGTATAGCACTATCACAATACATTATTATTTTTTTACCTAAAATTAGTATGGTAGTCTTTAAATAGCTGTCAGTAAAGAAGCTATTATGAGTTCTGTTTTAAGCCGACGATATAAGGAATTTCAAAACAATTGCTAAATTGCAATAATTAATTATATCGTCGGATTAGAGCAGAGAACAAAGTCTTATTAACTGACATTTATTCTAAGAAAATGCTACTAAATGCTTATGTTCATGATGATGAGAAAAACATTGTCAGAATTGTAATCTGTTTAAAAGTTATAACATTACCAAAATGCTTATAATTTTTATGTTTCGACCTGAAAACTAATGGCTTTAAACAGCAGAAAAGTAAAAGTTTTGGCTTGAAGTGTCCTCCAAAAACCTTCCAAATGGTTTCGACGCGATATCTGGTCCACCAAAGTCCCACCAATTTTGCTGATGACGATATCTTGTCAAGATATTTCTGATTATTTTACTATGATGATCTGGACAGTTTTTTCTAATGACGAAATATATCATCCATCAAGATCTCGTCAGGTTTGCAAATGACGAGATACCTCGTAGTGACAACCACCAGGAGGGTTAATGAGTTTCTGTTCTACACCATGATTTATAAAGATAGAGGGAAACGCTTCAATTTCTCTGAGCCCCAGTGATATATTTATTCCAAAGCGTCTAAAATAGCCTCTAAGTGTGTATAAATTTATAAGGTCTTTTGTAATATGATCTAAATTAAATATACGTTCGTATTGAATGCAGTGTAATAATTTTTTAGCACCTTGACAAATCGAAAACACATTCCTGCATGTTGTGTCTCTTACTCTACGTAAATACTGAAGAGACCATAAAACCTCAACTTATGAATAATGGTACACAACTTATGAATTGAGAAATAGAACATGAAAGTACCAATGTTGTTGATATCACGTTAGTATGTTGTGTGTGTGCTGCATTCCAACAATACAGGCTAAATATTTCAAAAGCGACGATTACTAGTTTCCAAAGTCAGTAAAAGACAGTAAATAGATTACTGTTCCTGACAAATTTTCACACATTTAAGTCCATATGACGTAGGGGAATATTTATTTGCTTCCATTCGCTCACTGTTGTCAGAGATCGATGCAATTATACCTTAGCTACATTGAAAAGGAAACAAATAACATAGTGTAAAAGGCAATAATGATATCAAACGTATTCTATTGAGCTTGACACAATTTAATCTTTAATGGATGGTTAATGCATTACTAATTAAGTTTACGTCAATTAAAGGGTCTTAAGTTCGCTTTATCTAATTTACGTAAAGTGAAGTGCCATCATAAATTTATCTAATGTGTTAAGAAATTATCAATGTACTCACGAATTTGCTCAACTTATCAATTGATGCAAGATATTCAATGGATCTATAAGAGAACTATAGTGCTTGAGAATCTCGCCAAGTAAATTATCTTAAATGTGACTATACCACATTTTATTTTACCTTAAATACATATAATATACCACTATTCAGTATATACTGAAAGACAAATAAATATTTAAGACTCCAAACTATGTCTTATAATACGAAGTTTCTTGAATATTATCAATTAAGAAATCTGATTAAACGCAAAAATAAATATGTATTTTGTTTATAATTTTAAAGCTTAGGTAAATTTCACGCCCATACACAAAGCCAACAAAATTCATTAAAAGATCTGAATCCTTGCCACAATCTTTCTTAATCCTTCTAGTTTGATACCATAACATAAACAAGCTGCTATAATTATTATGAATAGAGTAACGTATTACTCATGTAAGATGAACGCTTTTTCTCATAAAAATAACCGAATTTAAAAAAAATGTGTTGTTGGTATTTTCTTCAAAAAATTAGGTTACATAATAAATAATAAGTTTGTTTATTCTTGTAGTCTACCAGATCAGCCACATAGATTATAATATTAGTTTTCGGACAAATAATACCTTATAAAGGAAAAAAGTGGAGTGGCTTGTGAACGGAGACACAACCAAAATATTTTAAAGCTTGATCCCGTCTTTGTTATTAGCGGAAGGGTAATATGTAAATGAATAAAGTATTCGTTGTTATATAAAGTAATTTTATTTGTCAAATGCCAGTGATATGAGGAATAAGATACAAATGGCATAGGAAGGTAGGTAGTTAACGTCGCACTGGAGCAACACGACCAGCTATTGGTGACAGTTCGGTATCCATCCCCGAGGACAACGCCTCGTCATTTTGAACCACGGTCAGACGACGAGAACACCTGAGCTGGCACCCCATTCTCCAAACTTCCACACCGCGCCAACGTGAGGACATTTGAGGATACGATAGATTTAACATGCACCAGCCCCCTTTGTACACGACGTTCTGTTTGGATTCGAACACGCAACCCTCCAGTTACTAATCCGTTGCTCTTCTAACCAGGCTACCTCGGCCCCATATGGCATAGTATTTACATCGATACTTCTTACAAAGGTTAAATCTATACATGAGTTATCCAGAATAGTGGACGATGTAGAGATGTACTTCAAGTTAAACTCACGTTGCAAGTCTTTAAGCGATTTGATCGACATTCAAACCGGTAACCTTAAAGAGTACATTAGTATCTCGAATCACATTGGGTAGGTACAATTTTCCTGTTAAAATCTTTCAAAGTTATCCCGTTACAAGTCAATATTCATCGGTTCATGCGGCGGCGCACTCGAAATTCTCGCGTCAATGTTGAAGCGCTCGGCTTTCTTACGATCTTTATACAATTACTATCACTTTCGGCATTAGTCAAGTTGGACTTTTCTGATTCCTTTATTTTTTTCCCAATGATAACGTTTCTTACATTTCTGTTCATATATATTTCCTTTGCAATTTCTTCGACATTAAACTTTTTTCAACTCAGCACACTTATTGACTTTTAACTTTTCAAATTTTGTTTTATCGGTCATTATTGGTGTATAATAATATAGATAGTGTTATTCTCTACAAATCGACACCAATTTCAACGTCCTATATCTTCACAATCCAAAGTTACACTGCACAAACGACACACGACGTTGCCATTTTCAGTGTTCACGCGCAAACACTATACCTCTCACAGTTACCCCCAATATTCACAATTTTATATACGGACATAAACCCTCTATCTAAATCATTAGATTGTCATGTATAGTTTACGAGACATAAGCGTGACAAATCTGGCCATTTTTGGTTGAGTTTTAACAGACCCCTATACCGGACCGTAAGACGTATTCAATGTATTCAAATCAAACTCTAGACAATCAACGCAATCAAGACGTAAAAATGATCGTAGAGTGACAAACCAGAACTATATAATCAGATAATTTGTAACTCAGGTTAGATAATCCCTACTGCTTTTTTGCTTCTGTGGTAAAATGCTTTTATCTAAATCTTCAAATTCATTATTCTCTTAAACAACCAGCTTCATTCATATCTCCAGAGGATTTCTAATTCACACTCCATGACGCAAAGGAAGTCTGTTTGAAATAAGTAATGTTCTTCAATCAAAGTTGGTATGCAGTTAATTATGCAGTATGCACTGGAGCAACACAACGGGCTAGTGGCAACGGTCTGGGATCCATCCCGAAGAGAAAGATCCACGGATAACGCCTCATAATTTTGAATCACGATCAGATGATTAGGTCAACCCCACTCTACAAACTACTACAACAAGCCACCATGAGGTCACTACAGATATAACATACACTAGCCCCCGCATACACGATGGTCTTGCTGGACCCAGTTGCGAACTCTCAACCCTCCTGTTGTTCTTCCAACTCGGATATCTCGGCCCATTACTTATAAGGGAAGATACAAGTAAAATCAATGTCATTAGAAATGACTACTCAAACAGAGGTCAAGCCCAATCGAACTCTAGACTGGAAAGGGCAACATGAGGGGTGAGCTTCAAGTGTAATTAGATGGGTCAGCATGGGGGTCGTGGACGGAACGTCCCCCTCAACAAACAATTCCACAGTTTCTGTAATATGAATTACTAGATTTATTCTTTGTTTTATGTATGTTTTAACAGCTTTTGCATACATTTGAATGCGAATTTTGATCCCCATTCCTTCATACAACTAATAAATGAAAACAATCAAACAATTCCACAGTTTCTGTAATATGAATTACTAGATTTATTCTTTGTTTGATGTATGTTTTACCAGCTTTTACATACATTTGAATGCGAATTTTGAACCCCATCCCTTCATATAACTAATAAATGAAACATTGCATGCCTAGTCATCAAAACAAGATATGCTTTGACATGCATGAAGTAAGGATTATTGTTAGAAACAACTTCCCCCACAAAAATCGATAAGGTTTTCTTCATTCATTTGATTCTGAACATTGACAATTTATTTTCCTAAACAACACTCAATGGGAGTTAGTGCCAAGAATGCTTACAAAAGTGCAGGCTTAGTAACAGATGACTCGTTACTTTAATACCTCTCTCCATCATTGTTATTGAACATGAACTCTGCATTACAACTCCAATTACTGAGAAGCTTTTTCTTGGATTGGAAATGGCAAAGACGATTACACTTTTCGTGTTCAATTATCTACTTTAAGGGAAGTTGAATAAGCTAAAGTGGATGAAATATAAGAGGATTTCCCTCAGTATCAACTAAAGGGAAGGATTTATCTAGTTATGATTTTTGTGATAGATGAAATAGAATTAGTTCAAGGAATCATTTGTGCAAATTTCTCTAGGAATTCCTTTGTATTAGAAAACAATTGGACCCAGGTTTTATTTTTGATATTTGAGGTTTGACAGAGCAATTCATTCGCAAGGCAAAATAGCATATTTTGGATTTGATTGACAATTTTAAATTATTATTTTATAGTAATGCTTTACCAAACTTTTATCGCTAAGAAAAAATATTAACTTTCGCAAGGTTTAGTTTAAACTAACAAGAGAAAATTAACTATAATAGTTGATAGAGAGAATCGACACAATTGTTAATAAAAACGAATGAAACATGCAAAGTTGTTACGTGGAAAATAAAAAATGGTAGCATTTTTCAATTGTATACCTTTCAACTACAGTGGACCTATCCACAAATGTTGTATCTGTAGAAGCGTATGGATGAAGCATCCCCTATTAGAGGTTAGATTAATCCAATATTTTTACTAAAACAGGGCCATTCCTGAGGTATTGGCAGCAAACCTTAGATAGTCGTTCTGCCCCTCTTCTCTTGGCGCAGCTTACCTCTTTTGGACCTTGAGCCATAAAACCCAACTATCAATCAATCTTCTCTTCTCAAAATCATCTGACTCTAAAAGTATGCCCTTCATCAAGTACTTATTCAGAAAATAATTTTGTTTTTCTTTCTCCAAATTCCCTAAACGCTGTAGAGTAAAATGAGCCTTGCTTTTAATGATTTTAGGATTGTTTTCAGATTATACACGTATTTAGGACATATATTTCACCTGTTTGATGTGCGAAACTTCGATTTTCTGAGATATAACTAGATTCAGGGTTTGTTCTAAACAGCTTTTTAATTCTAAAATACTTAGGAAGGATTCAAGTTCTAGATATTTAGAGAATTTTAGCAAATTCTGTTTTAGAGTTTTAGCAAATTCTATGTTTTAGACAATTTAAGGTATATTCTTAGGTATCTTAATTAAGGTTGCACTGGAGCAACACAATGGACAATAGCGACGGTCCGGGATCAAATCCAAAGGATCTAAGGATAATACCAAGTAATTTTGAACCACTGTCAGATGACGAGGTCACATCTGAACTGGCACCCCACTCTCCAAACTTTCACACCACGCCAACGTGAGAACATTGGAGGCCACGACAGATTTAACGTGCACCAGCCCCCTTTTTACTTTACGGTCTTTGGTTGGATTCGAACTCGCAACTCCCCGGTTGCTAATCCGTTACTCTTCCAACCGGGCTACCGCGGCCCTAAAGAATTTAAGAAGTCATTGCTATAGCAACGGTTTCGTGGGCTACTTTGACACGTTACAAGACTACTTCGATTTGTTTTTTCAATTAATGAAAATGATTAACACAGTCTGCTCAAAAAAGCATTTCTGCGCGTAAAACAAAACAGTCCATAAAGCATAAGATTCCGTTTACATATACCCATTTATTTCAACAAAAATTAATTAAAAGGAATAGAGAAAAACTAATACGAAAAACTATTTTCAAGTTGCGAGAGGGGAGGGTTAGAAAATTTCTATCGAACCATCTTCAATAGAAAAAAATATTTTGTTTTAGAGAAATTTAGAAATCGTTGCTGTAGCAACGGTTTGAAAGTTGCTTTGACAAGTTACAAAACCACTTTGACTTGTTTTTCTCCAATATTTAAATTTTTCAAATCCAACAATAAATGTCATCTGACCCTGGTTCAAAATTACGAGGCGGTCCTTGGATCTTTCCCTTCCTGTCTTATCCCAGACTTTCACCAATAGCCCCTTCGTATTGCTCTAGTACGAAGTTAATTAACCACTTAACTACCCAACAATAAATTTTAGCTCTCATCAAACAATATTAACAAGCATCGAACATTTAGTATTCAACATTTAAGTTTAAAAGTGTTGCCGTAGCAACAGTTTAGAGAGTAACTTAAGTTTCAGGACTAATTCGACTTGGTTTATACCAACATTTAATGAATACAACTTGCACAGTCCGTACGCAAAAAACATTTCTACGCTTAAAACGAAACAGCACATAAAGCATAAGATTCCTTTTACATACCCGCTTGTTTCAACAAATATAAAGGAATGTGGAAATACAGAAAAAAGAAACAACTATTTCCAAGCTGCGAGAGAGTAGTTGAGGAGTTAGAAAATTTCTATCAAACAATCTTCCCTAGAAAACAAAGATTCTATGTTTTAGAGAATTTTAGAAATCGTTGCTGGTAGCAACGGTTTTGAGAGCTATTTATAGCTCCGATTGAGCTTTGGAGCAAACTTTCGACCGTTTCTATGGGATCCGGACCTTATTGGATTCCACGGAGCGCTTTCTTTTATACCAGAGCTCCATCGGATAATTTTCTAAAGAAAACTGAGTTTGTTTCTGATTATAGGATCGAGGCACGCAGAACGATGAATCGGATCTGTCTACAAAGAAATAGTCGTCAAAAGGAACAAGGAGACACGATTTACTTTTCTCATGCATAGCATCTGAAGGGTATTCTCTTAATTTCAAAGAGAAATCCCTTTTTCTTGATATAAGATGATGAAGTCCCATCGTATTTGTTGTTTGGAGTAAGGGTTTATTAAGCGTCAGCTATGAAAGGGATTTTCAGTGCAAACAAACAAACCAGATGGAAGATGGAGATGTTACTTCCTGTTCCCAAATGATCCTGTAGTATACATGGGATTTATTTTAACCCTCCTGGTTGTTGTCTTGACAAGGTATCTCGTCGTTAGCAAAAGTGACCAGATCTTGTTGGAAGAGATATCTCGTCATTAGAAGACACGATCACAATCAAAACGAACCAAATCTTGATCTTATCATCATAAAAAAATCGGCAATATCGAGACGACGAGATATCTCGTGAATAATAAAATTGGTCACTGATGGACGAGATATCTCGTGAATAATAAAATTGGTCACTGATAGACGAGATATCTCGTGAATAATAAAATTGGTCACTGATGGACGAGATATCTCGTCGAAACCACTTGGAGGGCTAAAATATATCGCTGTTTTAGAGACTTTTGGTAGGCAAAGTACTTCAATTTACGTCGCACTGGAAAACCACAACGGGGTGCTGGAGACAGTTTGGGATCGATCCCGGAGGGAAAGATCCGAAGATAATACATCGTAATTTTGAACCATGGTCAGATGATGAGATCAACACCTGAAATGGAACCCCAGTATCCAAACTTCCCACACCACACAAACGTGAGGAGATTTAAGGCCATTATAGATTTATCGTGCACCAGCCTCCGCATGCACTGCGATCTGTAGTTGGATCGAGTTTAGAACTTGCAACCCACAGATTGCTAATCCGTGACTCTGCCAACTGGTCCTGACGACGTTTGGTATTTAATCTAATTGGTTTCTGACTAATATATAAATTCGTAATACTTTCTTTGACATTTTTATTAGCGGATGCTGAAATCGCATTCGAAAAACAATCCAAATGACGTCATGTCGAGAATACGTTCAGGAAACAGATTCCACCTCGGAAACACTAACGGTGCCTACATTTAAAATGAAAGAAAAAGTATAATGTGTTTCGTAAATTAGTACTGTTGTCAGTTGAGGAAACCGATTGTCGTCTGGTTTCTTCATGCGTAGCACTTATGCGACCATTTTTTAGCTTTTTCAGTACATTATAGGAAAGCACCACTCATATCACATGGTTTTGCCAATTAATTTTACTCGTTTGCTTTTTTAAAGGTGTAAAGATACCGCTATATTTTATTGATTGGTCGACACATTCATTCATAATATATGCAATTGCATGCAATGTCAAAATGACAAGTCTAGAGTAACCTACGGATATAAAATATTTATACTAGAATATTTTATTCGTGGAAAGAACCAAAAGTAGCGTAAAATTAGTGAAGTGGGTCACGCAATTATACACGTAAAATAGAGTCACGGACGCCAAGTGAAAGCAATGCTTTTGTTCTCGAACTGTCATGTTTATTTTGATCCTCTCTCTCTCTCTCTCTCTAATCCATTGGGATGATAAATTAGTAAAAAACCATAATTTCATAAAATTTAAACACCATAAAAAATTTCAAATAAAACTTAAGAATTAACAAACATATGAGATTGGGCCAATAATCATTCCCGATATGGTCTCATTTGTGTTACCTGTTGACACAAATTTGTTCATTTTTTATGGTTTTCAAGTTTTATATGAAATTATGTTTTTTTTTTACTAATTTATTCATCCCACTGGATTAGAGAAGGATCAAAGGAAGCATCACAGTTCGAGAACAAAAGCATTGCGTTCACTTGCCGTCCATGACTCTATTTGATGTGTATAATTGTGACCCACTTCACTAATTTTACGCTACTTTTGGTCCTTTCGACGAATAAAATATTCCCGTTATGGTCTCATTTGTGTTACCTGTTGACCCAAATTTGTTATTGTCGTTTTGGTGAGCACTGTTTTGTGTGGTCAGGAGGTTATTGATGGGCCAAAATTTATTGAAGACTTTCAGTACAGTACTGGAACAGTGTTGTGCCACAACGGTGTGCCTACGAATGAGCAGAAAATAAAAATTTGAAAAATCGTAGCACAAATGTTATGTATTAAAAAGACAGACTAATCTCTTGTCCCTCAATAATAAGTAAAATTCTCGTCTTCCATTTATTTTATTTGCGTATGCTGAAAATCACTATCATATCGAGACGTGAGTAATTTAATCCTACAGGTGGCATACCTTCGAATCGAAAACTGAGCTGTAGTGGCCAACCTTGATGAAAAAACTTGTTCCAAACTGTCCCCAGTTCTAGGCAACGAACAATTTGCTTTGCCTACTTGCATCTTCATTCCCCTTGGAGTAATAGGGTAGTTTTGTCTCGACGAGGTATTTCTTCATTAGCAAAACCATCCAGATCTTGTTGAACAAGATGACATTAGCAAAATTGATCAGATCTTGGATGAGGTATCGCGTAGAAAGTTAACCCTCCAAGTAGTTTCAATGTGAGTTATCTCGTCCATCAACATCTGACCAATCTTTCTAATGACGAGATACCTCGTCAACAAGATTTTGCCGATTTCTTATGATATGGTCACTTTTTCTACTTACGAGATATCTCGTCCACCATGATCTGGTTAGTTTTACTAATAACGAGACCCCTCTTCGAGACTACCACCAGGAGAGTGAAATAAAGAACCGAATACAATATTTCCATTAGTCGAAGAAAAAAAATGAGATCTGACTTAATTAATTAAAAAATCTCGCTAAATCGTTAATAAAAGCGACGCTCGGAAAATCCACCATTTTCCACTTCACAGACGATAAATAATCGAAACCGAAGCCATGGAAATTGTGCAGCCAAACTCCCGCACGCAACCGACAAAGAACTGACACGAATATATCATTCGATATTCTTTTCCCCTGCCATTCGATTCTCTTCAGTCCTCCGAACAGAAACAAAGAGAGCAGGAAAGACGGACGGACAAAAAAAAAGAAGCCCTTACATTTAATTTACCTTTCCGTCGTGTGCAAGCGTAATCACCTTTCCTAACAGACAGGTTGAGCTGTCTTCGGGTTTCTTCGTTTTGCGTTTGGAGTTACCTCATTATATGGATTCAGAGGGAGCCATTAAGTCCCGAATTTCAGACTACCCTAGGACTAGGTTAATGCTTGTTTGTCATGTAATCAGGCCTTTTTGTGCAGTGTTTCAGGTCTTGTTATGATTGTAAGGTTGCATTATTTTATCGTGTAGAAATTGCTTTTTTCTGAACCTCCAAATGAAGCAAACGTGTAAGAGTATACTTTAAGTTGGATAAATTAAATCATGTAATTTGTTGGCTTTAATTGTCAAATATTAATTGTGGTACCTTTTCTTTTGTTCGCCAAGTATAAAACTGAAGCATTGCAGCAGTAATGACTTTCCTTAATTAAATGTTCGTATTCTTCCGTGTTACAAGTTTGTTTCAATGAACGTGCTGCTTATGTTAATTTTTATTAAACGCATTCCGGCCAATGGTTGATTGGATTGGGGATTTATGGCGCAAGGGTCATATTTGACGAAGCTACGCCAAACACAAGACAGACAATGTCAAGCAATTGTGTAAAGAATGGATGGAAAGAAGAAAGTAGAGAAAGATCTCTTGGAGACATCCTGGGGTCACTAGCCTCATGTTTGTTTACTAGAGGCAGTAAACTCCGAGGGAAAGGAATATATCACTAGTGTACCTCGGGTATTAACCTAAAGATGCCAGTATTAACCTAAAGATGCCCGTATTAACCTAAAGATATGCCCCCGAGGGGTTCGAGCAACGGAATTACACAAAATGTTCTGGAGATCCTTTCCAGCGATTTCCTCTATGAAGTCAGTCATGAATTCTATAATTAAATACTGCAATTCCAGAAACCTTGTCTTAGAAGCAATACGATCTTATTGAATTCTAGCAGAATTACCTTTGGTTAAATTCTTTCAATGCAGATCAACTCTCTGAGTGCCACGAGATTTTCGATTGCCTTTTCCCTACAACACACACATTGATTAAATAATCACTATTTTTTGAAAGAATACTAGGAATAATTCAATTTGTCAGGAAGTTTAAAACTAGTTGAGTCATTCAGGTAATACTGTGTGTTGTAAAACGGATATATGCGTGTGAAATCCTCAGAGGATTGAAAAAATCCAAAGAGAGAATAATTATTTCTTTTCATCATGTGAAACATAAATATCATTTAAAGGTTCAAACAGTAATCTGATACCCTTACTTTTAGAATTTACAAAACTTTCTAATCTGTAAGACCTTATAAGCTTGGTTGTGAAGTTACGTTGGGTTTCGTAATTTTCGCTTTTCAGTCTGTGAAATTCGCTTAGTACATTTTGCTCTATGTGCAAAAGGCCTGGACCTTAAAGGATTAAGCATGCCATTACCACCCGTATTATTCATACTACATTTATATTCAAGTTTCTCTTTTCTAAGAGACATATGACAAAATTATTTAGTATTGTACTGATAATCCTTTCTTAAAAACAAATATGATTTTTCGTTGACTTCCATTCCATTGTTCTCAGAGAATATATATGCGGTAAACTTAGCTACCACTACAAAAATTAACCTGCAATACGTTAGAATATATAGCAGTGCAATCCCAGTCCACCATGATGTACTTTTTAGTAGCAAAGTTGCACTGTCTTTCACACGTCATGCTTAATTGGCGATGCCGACATGATTATAAGCACTCACGCTTTCAAAGAAAAAAGTCAGATAGCACTTCTGATCAATTCCAGATGACACTATCCTCAATCGACGCACACTTCTCTGGATGGTCAATGATGAATAGCTGAATTGCCAATGCGATGCATATCGCCCTTCCAACTGTCTGAAGCTCTACTATAGCACATACTCTTCTACTCCTACCACAACTGCACTATTCGTTACCACTCGGTCTTATTTCAACAGACTACCGGCTGCACAAGTCACTCATACGGTCGAAATCATCCATTGCACGATCATATATACGGAAGTACACACACTTGATATTAATACAGCTCTCACAGTCTCCCGCAATCGGCAATCAGTCAACTAATGGCAGAAAATATTGAATTGAAGCACTCTAAAATCTGAAAAGTGGGGTGAATATAGCCACCACTACAAAAATTAGCTTACAACAATATAGTAATACACATGGTGTTTCGAAAATATCTGGCTAAGTTGTGAAGGGTGGTAGAACGGCCCAAAACAAACATTATTTCTGAAAGAATGCGTGTCCGGAAATGCCGTGTTTAGGTGGTAGAGGACGCTGTTCAGGTCAGTCGATACCATCGTTTCTGTTGCGTAAGGCGTTATTCTCCGCTCGGATTTTCAATGGCAAGCTTCGAATTGGGTAGCAATGCACTATATCAGTCGAACGTATCTCCACCATGAATTACTTATTGGTAGACAAAGTTGTCTCACGTATTTCTAAATGTGAAATGTATAATTAAAAACTCCTGTTTCCCAAACATTTTACTCTAAAAAAATGTATCGAACAGCATTCTGGAATCGAATCATACTTTGAATGTAGATGGTAGGTAGTTAATTAACGTCACACTAGAACAACACAACGGACTATTACATTGAAAGTAAAGTTTAAATTAAGCATATCACTATAGATTATAAGTGTTATGACAATAATTAATTTTAACAGCTATCAACACACACAAGGCGACATTCCCAAAAACCCCAGTCCTGTAAAGTCTCAAATTCCAAAGCCAAATGCATTTACCTTTATTCGCCAGATCCACCTCTCTCACCATATGAAACAACACGATCTCAAACATCCCCAAAAGTACTTGTGGATTCGAACTGCGACAGTATAATTCAATCAGTAATGATCAACCGCGCTGAACATCTAATTAGAGAAAACCTTTCAAACCGTCATATTCCATCAGATTAATCATCGTGCTTCCTGGTGACCTTTCAGACAACAGGTAACTAATGATCGCAAAATGAAGACTCTCCCCCAACGCCGCAGGACCGAGTGTGAAGTTTCAGTCGCTCGGATCTCTCGAGGCGGTAATTAGTCAACAGGTATATATACTTCTAAAAGAGTAATTGATACTCTCTGTTTCAGTTCAAGTTTCTGCGGGTCGATGGTATAGGAAACTTCAAGACTCTTTCAAGATGAGGAAGTACTTCTTTACTTTTAACTAAGCGAATGAAAGTCATTCGCTACCTCACCCTACCGTAGTAACCATAGTAACGTTTGCGCGATCGACGGGCAGGACGTATTTACCCACTTCAGTTGAGGTTTGTGATTTGTTTGTTGAGGAATACGGTTCAATAAGTATGCAGAAAACGGAATTTGAGTGGGAAAGTATTAGAATTTGTTCCGGATAGCAAGGTATCTAAAGGGGAAGGGAAGGGATGAGACTTTTTGAGATGTTAGTTATAAAGTAATTGGCTGTAGCTCTAGCTCTCTGAGAAGGTCACACGAATATATCCACTCAGCAACGTGCAGTCTTCCAGGCGTGACTTTTAAGCAGTTTTGACCATCCTGACCAATAAAATCTTTCCTAGGATTTTTTCACTCAACAATTGTGATTATTTTGTCATGTGTGCTGTACAGACAAAACAACAGTACTACTTGATAGATAGGTAGATGAATTGAAATGGCACTGGAGCAACACAAAGGGCTATTGTCAACAGTCTAGGATCAATCCCGAAAGCAAAGATCCAAATTACTCATAGATGTGAGATATAAGTAGATTTGAGAGGAGCTTCAAAAGGTGTGACCAACATGGCGTGATCGCGTGAATGCACTGTGAAAAACTGACTTGTTTGGCCGATTTGGCATCTTATCGTCTCGTTTGGCGATATAACATCCTGTGACAGAGTAGGTGTGATAATGCGCATTTCTATAATGGTGACAAAAGTGGCGAAATTACCAAAGTATACTACTATATCGCGCGAACCAATCAGATGATGAATCAATGGATAGTCGTCTTCTCAAGTCCCATGGACCGATACGAAGAAGAATGTTCATTTCCTCCAGGCAGACGAAAGAGTCTGTCAAGTTACAACTAGTGTATGTCACATGATCCAGGGCACATATCTAGTTTACCATAACTCACTTTTATATTTTCTCTATGACTACGCTATTCTGAAATCTCGTAGCTCTCAGAGGACTAGTTAAACAATCTTAACGTTAAGTATGTAATTGAATTTATGTCAACCTGGAGTAACACAACAGTCATAGGCAACGGTCCGGGATCATTCCCGGAGCAAAAGGTTCGAGGACGTCACCTCGTAATTTTGAACCACGGTCAAAATTTAACGTTCAAGAGTAACTCACGTTCAGAATACGTTCAAGAAACACGTTCCACAATCGAAACACTACCACCAACTAGATCTTGAATATTAGATTGATAGAAAATGCCTCTCATGTGTCGTGGTACATTAACTTAAAAACGTAAAACGCTACGGTTCATGATATATTTATTGCCATATTTGGTTAGGACAATGTATTTCCATATACGTTAAGGTACTCAGGACAATCCACCATACCTATTCCAAACAACACACTCATTCGCATTCAATACAAACCAGACGCTTGGAAACATTGCAGGATAAACCATAATTCACTCACAAGGGCCACAAAGCGATCAATTGACATGTTAACCGCGACTCCCTTGAGAATAGAGGACTGCTATTAAACGCGTTTCGAGCTTTTGGGAATGATGGACGCTTGCAAATCCACTTATTCGAATAAGTTATGCAAATTAATACAGGCACAAGAATAGTTCATCACACATTCATAAATATTCCCTTTGTTGGGACACGTGGAGCACGAAATTAAGTTAAATGCGCTGGAAGCAGGAAACTGGGACTAAATTTTGGAATCCAAACACAGATAAAATATGCATAGAGTATGATTTCACATTATGAAATACACTTATAAAACATACCAAATCAATGATTGAACCAACTAAATGATTTATTTTATTTCTGCGTCTGGGCTATTTTTCAATGCAAGATAGAGGTATCTTAACTCAAACTCATACCATTTAGCTCAAAGGAGAATAATACTTCACAGGTTTCAAATACTTTTCCTTAGGAAAAAGTGGGGAAACTAAATATTTTCTCTCATGCATTATTTCCAAATTAAACTGACATGATGTTCGGGATAATCATACCATTTTGCTCAAAGCTCAAAGAATAACAATACTTCACAGGATTAAAATGCGTTTTCTTACGACCAGGTGTGGAAACTAAATCTGACATGTATTATTTTAAATTACATAAAATTAAAGTGCTATGATACCCTGCCTGCCCCCATATTTATGCCATATTGTTCAAAACTCAAAGATTGTCCCAACCAACCAAGAAAGAACAATACCTCTCATGTTTAAAATGCACTTTCTTACGATAAAGCGCAGAAACTAAATATTTTTTCGCATGTCTTATTTCAAAATTAAACTGACCTGATGTTTGGGATATTTATACCATTTTGCTCAAAGAATAACAAAACGTCACAGGTTTAAAATGCGTTTTCTTACCCGACGAAGTATGGAAACTAAATATTTTTCTATCATATATTATTTTGAACTACTTAAAATTAAACACATGATGATCTGAATATTCACATTTTTTGCTCAAAACTCAAAATAGAATAATGATGCTTCATATGTTTAAAATAAGCTTCCGTACTACAAAATATGGAAACTAATTATTTTTCTCACGTTTATTATCATTATAAATTGTTTCAAATCAAAGTAGCATGATGCTTTGGATAAGTAGACACTAATACATTTCTAAAAATTGTATTGAGGAGGAAAAGCATTATCAAAAAAGCATTGCTTTATTTATTTTAACTATTTAGTTATTTATTTTATTGTTTTTCAACAGAAAAATATCCAATTCCAGGGAACAAAAATATATTATCAAAAAACGCAAGGAAAATACACAAATACAGTTAGGTAGGAGAAAAAATAAAACATTTCAGTGTGTGTGTGCGCGTGTGAAAAACAGAGAAATTACTACTGAATTGAAACCATTAAAACATATTAATTCCTGAGATATAAGTTTACATCTTAAAAAATCTACTTTTGCAAAATTTTTACATAAATGTGAATTTTAATGTGGAGTTTCAGGGTTTCAACACAGAGAAATTCTTTAAAAGGCAAAACATTTAATTAAAAAATAGCAATTAAGGACAAGAGAGTTGCAAACATTTAAAACAACACAAAAAAGGATGGCCGTCTGCCATTCAAGTCTTATTCCTTCGTCGTATGAAATCGTTCTAGAATGTCCTTGCAGCCCTTTTCCGGAAGTCGCTCGTGTTCTGCTTCTGGAATGTTCTCGCAACTATTTCTACCGGAAGTCGCCTATGTTCGCCGTTGATGAGTCAGAAATAGGGTGAGTCACGGTGTATCACATACATTCTTTTTTAAAGGTTTCACAAAAAATAATTTACAATTTCTTGTGTTCTACCTAATCAATATAGCCGGGGTAGCCCGGTTGGAAGAGTAACGGGCTAGCAACCGGAGGGTTGTTAGTTAGAATCCAGTCAAAAACCATCGTGTACAAAGCGGATTGGTGCACGTCAAATATGTTGTGGCTTCATCCTCACGTTGGCGTGGTGTGGAAGTTTGGAGAGTTGGATGCCAGCTCAGGTGTAACCTCGTCATCTGACCGTGGTTTAAAATTACGTGGTGCTGTCCTCGGATCTTTCCCTTCAAGGGATGATCCCGGACCGTCGCCAATATCCTGTTTTGTTGCTCCAGTGGGACGTTAATTAAATACCTACCTGTCTACCTAACCAATATGAGAAACTACAAAGGGTGAATCAATTTCGTCAAGTAGAAGGTTGCAACAACATTTTGTTGAAGCAATGTCTCTAGGGAACTTTAAAGTAGTAAAACCGAAATGATTTCTAAATTCAAAAGAATTCACACATGAATATTCGTAATTCTTAAGATAAATATCCTAAATGTTAGACTGTATTCTTTCAATATTTAAGGTATAGCAGTCGGTGCAATAATTATGTTCCAGTCCCAATCTAACATAAACATTAAATAAAATGATCGTATTAGTATTACCATAAAAAAGCATATAAAGCAAGAAAATATGAAATTTCTCTATTTGGGAAATCTTTAATGTTTAAATGATAATTTTTTCAGGCTTGTGTAAAATACAAACAATCAAACTGGATTTGACTGTTTCTATTGGACAATATATCAACAAAGGAAAATTAGATCATTCCTTCTATCGTGTAAGGTATAAGAATAATGATTTTCTTAATTTAACGTAATTTATATCTTTGTTCTCTTTAGAGAGTAATATAAATAAAAGGTAACATTCTGAAAAATGAAATATAATTTTTATGTTGCTTTTGGTTTGAATTCCCTCATGAACAGCAACATATTTGTCAAGTTCATCCGTAAATATAATAACCTAATTATTGTATGAACTCAATTTAATTATAATTTCTGATTTTTATGATGCGTTGAAGATTCTATGCATTACCATTCTTCAAACAAAATTTATTGTAAGTCATTGCAAGATAGGGAAAGAATTCACAATTTTTCAACTTAAATGGTTTTTCTTATTTATTTTATACCTTCTTTTGTGTTTTGATAAAAAAAAATTTCCTTCAGAAAACTCAAAGAATCAAAAGTAAAACTGATTTATATTTCAAAGAAATGCAAAATCATTAGTGAAGACAATGGCTTCCTGCTCTACGTTACGGTAACGTCAGACTACTTACATAATCAGCATCCTAAATCAAATTTAATTTAATTCAATAGACAAAAGCAAACACTTTCCCTTTCTTTAAATGAGAAAGACCAAATACGATCCAAAACTCTCCAAAGTGCTCTAGCTGCCCGAAGGAAAAATTCCACGCTTAATTTCACATTCGTTTCAATCGAACTGGAAGACAGCAGAACAAAAATACCAGTTATCCGGAAACAGTTCGAAAACAACAGCCATGGCGTTTCGCAGCTAGCGATTTTGAGTAACTCGAACACTATACCAATTGATTTCGCTTTGTATCGCTGTTGTTTGTTTCAATTTACTGGAAAGTAAGTGATTCTAGTTGAGGAGGAAGTCCATAATAATTACATCCTCCCTGAAAGGGGTCTACATTGTAATCTTCAATGATGCTCCAGGCATGAATGGACCCTGGGGAATATATTGAAAAATTGCGTTTCGATTATATTTTATGCTTTTTCTTTAGAACAAGTTCGTGGAATAGTCGTTGAATGTGAGTAGATAATTCCGTAGTTCCACAATAGAATTTCATTAAGAGTTGTTAATAAATCAATAAAAGGAAGGGAGGATAATTACAGTCTTAGAAACTTTGCTTCAGAAAGGATTAAGCTTTCAATGTATCCAACCATGTACTTATTATATTTAGAAGTGTACTTCTTTCGGAGTATCAAGTTACTTTTACAGTCAACTGCACTTTTAATGTTCTTGAACAAAAATGTATACTGATTCTTGCTGTTAAGTATGTTGATAATCCTATAAGGAATTCCCTGGTAAGCTTATTAGAAGTTTACATAAGGGGGATATTAATAAGGGAATTATTTAATTAGGACATCGTAAGATTAAAGACCATACTCATTTTTAATTTCAGCATTTAATTCGATTCTAACTAATTAAAAATAATAATCCAGCTAATTTCTACAGCAAACTTTAATGTGGTTGAACTTCAAAACCTCGTTTTGCTATTTGTAATCCACATAAGCAGTAATATGCAATGCAATATGGAGTAAGCTACCTTGTTTGTCTGAGGGTGTCAAGTGAGGATCTGCATATTAATCCTACGCTTGGACATTTTAAAGGTGCTTGAGCTCTAGGATTTGATCTAACTTGTCTAACAATAATATAAAAAACAACACACGAGCAACTACCCTAAATAATAGTGAAAATATTTCTGAAAAGGAAATGTACAATTTCTGAATAGATTTAACCTGCCAATAACGAATTTGACCATGAAAATTAAATTTTATTTGGCTCAAGTTTTGTAGTTAATTCCTTGTGTTTCGTAATAATGGTTGCATTACTAGTGTAACAATTGAAACAGAGGTATTGTGAAAGATATAGAAAATTAATGCATCCTATTGTACAAGCCTATCACACACACTATACTGATATTCAGGACAAAGCTCTATTTTTGGAAGTAAATCCTTGTGGTATTTAGGTTGATAGATGGGGTTTTATATAGTGCAAGGGCAATATTTGGCCCACCTCCGCCGAACACAAGACAACTTTAAGTAATAGGGCATACACACAAGAAACGTTTTACTGGAATATAAGAGAGAAATACGCACAGGGTAATTTTGCTTATGATGATGAGATTATCTGGTCAATTTTCTTCTAATGACGAGATATCTCGTCTCTCAAAACTTGGTCAGTTTTGCTGACAAGATACCTCGTGGAAGATAACCACCAGAAAGGTTAACATAAAAACATTTCTGTGTGGCATATGTCTGAAAATTATCCCAAACGTATATAAAACCGAACATAATAATACTGCTTATCACAAAATGAAGTTTATTTGTGTTGCTCCAGAGAGAAAAACATAAATTTACCTACGTACCTACCTCAAAATGAAATCTATCCTATTCCTATTTCAGAAATGGAATATAAACGGACATACCATGGTAATAAGAAACGTATGCGAATTTGTTGTCGAGCCAAAAACTTGTTCTATTTTTCAATGGAAATCTGTATAATGGATACATAATCCTTCGACCCGAAAAGAAAATGAGAAGTAAAAAAGAATGGTTGTGTCATCAGGTTCACGAAATATATAGCTCTCCAAGATTTAATTTCACAGTCCACGTCCCGCCCTTACGTCACAGACCTACGAACCAATCAAAATCCGCCAAAAGAGTTTTAAAATTTAAGATAGATAGAACGAGAGAACAGAAGGGGAAGCGAAGTAAGAACCAAAGAATTGGAAATTTTTCTTTTGTTCTGCGCCTGTCGCTTACCGAGGCCTTAATTTGGTTTCCGTCTGCCAGGGTGGAATGAATTCTAGAATGTAACGAAATGTAAAGAATTCGAACGAAAAAAATAAATTTGGAAGCCTTGCATTTTGTTGCGCGTTATTCTGTCGTTCGAAAATAATTTACTCGGAATTTAACGCCTTTTTTCTTCTGATTTTGTCTCCATTTTGGCATCAGCATCTCAAAATGAAATCTTTAATTTGGGTTCTATGGTATTGCTACTTCGTTCTTATGTTTCATGTGTTAACCTAAAAAGAGACATGGATTATTTTGGTTGCATAACTGGGAGTTTCGTTATCCGAAACACTTGTATAAGAGATTTAAAACGAATGATAAAATATTTTCTTATAGGAAAATACTTCGTTGTATATTGATGAATTTGCCGCTAAAATTTATGAAATTAAACCTTATTAAGCATTAGATTTTATTAAAAAGTAAAACAATTACAATCTGTTAAATGGTGTCAGTACTGACGTAACAATGTAAAGAGTTTAGTGTATGGTTTATTTAGTAATTGAATTCAAATTCTGTAATGCACAAAATAACCATATTTCCAATGTTCTAATATTCTAATGTCCATCAAAAGAATAATAAACTATTTTGTAGACGTTTATCGATGCTAACAATACAATGTACCCCTTAACATATTGGATGATACACAGAAATGAGCGTACAGTTGGTGATAATATAATTAGAGCCCCCTTTATAAATGTCATGATTTTAAAATTCAACCAGTTATGAAATAGAAAACCAGGTTATGCTGAATTGATTTTATTTATGGCTTACCTATTTTAACAAATTTTAAATAAATAGTTTGTAACATTGTTGATTTCAAAGCCTAATTTAAGGCCACCATCCGTTTTTACCCGAAACTTAGAAAATACCTTTATTTGCATTGCGGCTCTAATAACTTGATCAGCCACTGTAATACAAAATATGATTATGTAATTAAATTTAGTCTTAACCCTCTGGTGGTTATATCGACGAAGGATCTCGTCGTTAACAAAGCTAAGTAGATCTTGATGGACCAGATATCTCGTCATTAGAAGAAAATTGCCCGGATCTTGATGGACGAGATATTTCGTCATTAGAAGAAAATTTACCATATCTTGATCTCGTCATCAGCGAAAAATTGGCAATATCTTAATAATGAGATATCTCGTCATAAGCAAAATTTTTCAGATCTTGATGTACAAGATATATCTTGGGAACCGATCGGAGGATTAACGCATAAACTTGTAGTAAATATTATTGTAGAAATTTCAATTAAAATCTTAAGGTTAATTTTTTTGTTTTAACGTTGATCGACGAAACCACCAAGAACCGTTTGGTTCACAACAAAAAAATAAATTTTGTGTAGTGGTGAATTACCACTGTATCCCGTATAGGTTTAAACGAGTAAATTTATTAAATTAGGAGACAGGTTATAACGCAAACAATATAATTGAACAATTGCCGTCTTTACAGTGTGTTCTGTATTCGAGTTAATTCTTGGATGACTGAAGCGATAGCAATGATTACGATTTGGAGAAACAAGCAATCACCTTTAGCGATGGCTATATATGAATTTGGAAACAACTCGTTCTCCACGTCGATCATACCACGTGTCTACTGATCGAATCCCTCAAGTGCATCATACACGTGAAATATAAGTAGACTGAGCATTGAGGGAACTTCAAAAAGTGATCAACGTGTCTTCTAGTAGTCACGTGACAGCTCTGTGAAAAATTGACTTGATTGACCGATTTGGTATCTTATCGCCTCTTTTGGCGATATAATATCTTATGGCGATATATTATCTTATGGCATAGAGTGGCGACAGAAGAGATGAAATCGCCAAAATCTGCTACTATATCGTGCGAATCAATCAGATGATGAATCAATGGAAGGTCGTCTTCTCTCTTCCCGTGGATCAATCAGATTATGAATGTTAGGCTCCACCCAGCAGACGAAACACTCTATATAAGGGTCACGTTATTATTAGTTTTGATTACATGACTTTGGGCACATGAAAAGATTACCATTTCTCATTCTAGTTTCATATTTCGTCTATGAAGTACACCCTTCTTCTCCCGAGAGCTGCATTATATGTGTTGGAAGACAGTGTAAACACATGTAATGAAAATTTAGAGACCGCATGTATGTTTTTAATTTGTACCACTTCCTAATTTATACTAGTAGATCTCTAACTAATAACGCAATAACCAATAAATCATTAATAATCATTCCGTATTCCCTAAACCACAAACTAATCTTTTACTTAAATATAATGATGCCAGACCTAGTGCGATGCAGTTCTGCGCATTGACGTCCCAGGTCTTCAAAGTCCTGAGAAAATTTTTTTTTGTTTGGGAATTGAAGGAAAATCCATTCATTTAAAAATATATCTGTTCGTTACGCACTTCCATTTTTAAACAACCTTCATTATTTATTATTTTTGTATTATTGTTTCATTATTTTTGTATTATATTTCAAGAGATAAATATAATGCGCTTTTTTGCTTTTTACAAACGGTATTTTTTATTTTATAGTACATCATAAAGTTATTTCTTTGTATCTTCAATCTTTTAACCATGATACATTCCAAATACACATTACTTTCCCAAACGAGAAACTTCCCAGTTTTCTCTTCTTACATTACGTTATTAATTACTTTCAGGTTTCTTTTCATTGCAAATTTGCATATAAATTTGTCCATATACACTATTTAGCAACATATATTACAGCACTACTTTCATCCATTGTAAAATTTGATTCGATCCCACATATATTTTTATTAGAATCGCTGTTTTTATTACTTTTATTACTTTGGGGACTTAAGACTACCAATTTTGAGGAAGATTTATACCCTTGTGAATAAATTATAAAAATGCATACTTTCAAGACATCATTAATCACTCCGTGTCATAACTTTGACAAGAAAAATGTTTCTAAGCTCACAAAGAATCCTTTTTACAATGAGCTTTGAGTTGTTTCTTTTGTTATTATATTTTTATCCATTTAAGGGTTTATTATTTCATACTTACCATCAACTAAGGTTATTGATCACTTTTTAACTAAGATACATCATTCTAACAAACTGAGTTGATTTTTATTTGCCATAATGGACATTAATTTTTATAGTAATTGGGTTCATGCATGAAATAACAATTCGTGCATGTGTATTAAAAATTACAATAAACCTTGATGTCTGGAGTTTGGCTGAAGAGTAATTATTTTGTTAAATGCATGGCCGTCACGAAAGCGACGAATAAACGTATTCATAAAGTTACCCTTTTCATAAGTCAGATACAAAATTAACAATGTGGCAAAACTAACACTTTAAAACTTATAATTAGATGAAGTGCTAATGTTTTAATGTTCTCAACATACCATTCACTGCTGTGCAATTAAATATGCTCAAATGCATCATCGTCTGTCTCACAAGGATGGAAAAGTTTATTTGTAACTCCAATGAAAGTCATTCTGTTTAAGGAAGCTGATATGAACTAAAATAATGAAATATGTTTTATGCATTTTCTATTCCTTCAATTCAATAAAAATTTTGTTTCCAATCTTCTTACTTACAGGATGGAATTAATCACCCTTCTCTTAGAGCAAAATTTGATGAAAGTCATTATATTTAAGGAAGATGTTATAAACTAAAATAATGAAATATATATTATGTATTTTCTATTATTTTACTTGAAAAAAACTTTTGATTCCAATCTTTTTATTTACAGGATGAAATTTATCATCTTTCTCTGGAATTCTGTAAGTGTACAGGATTATATAAATAACTGTACTGTATATACGTATTTGAATTCTAAGCAAATTGTAAAAATTTGAAGTGTAATGAAAATTCAGTTAGTAAAATTATTTGGGGCACTTAAATGATAACTGTATTTTGTATCAAAGAATAAATTATTCTGATCAATTTCAGTCTACATATAACTAATACGTGCATGCTGGGCAATTTTACTAGTATAATATATAAAAAGTAGAATAAATGTGGGCGTTTTTGCTTTTTATTAATTTTTCTTAAAAAGAAAGTGATAGTTGATTACCTTACATGCTTAATAAAATTACTAAATATATAATACTAAAAAAATAATGTTGAAAATAAATTAATTATCATTTCATGCAATATCAGAATACAATCGAATATGGAGCTAAGAGCTGATCAGGGGGTCCTAATAACAAACACTAAAATGAAAGTATTGTTCTCTAATTGGTTGATGAACTTATTACGTTATTATCATCAAACCTGTATTCAACCAATTAGAATACAATAAATTGACTACAGGAAACGAGAATATCTTTTGGTACAACATGGAATCTGTCTAATAAAATTTCCGTTTTAGGTTCCATATATGTTAGTATGTTTTCATAAATGTTTAAAAACAATTTACGTATTAAAACTTACTTATTTTACTCCTGTATTCAATGTTTAAATACTTATAAAAAAACGAAAATTAGCGTAAAATACCTTGTGCGAAATATTTTTCTGTAAATATGTATTTGCTACTACATTTTTCAGCACATTAACTATTTTGAATTGAAATGTTATACCAGAACATCTCACGCACATGTTTCAGAACATCTGTAAGAAATTTATGAATTGTAAGTACTTGCACAAATATGGTACATTAATTAATGTATTACATCTTTATTGATAACATCTTAACAAAGATTTTTCGAATTCTGATTTTTGTTAAAAATTCGAATTGAAAGTCCCATTCTCATTTTCTAGTTACTTTATTTTTTGAAATGATTAATTAGAGTTTAATTTAAATACATAAGCTCCCCAACTATTTAAAATTACTTGATGTTCTAAAGATATTTTTAAGAATTTAACTTCTATCGTCTATTATTTCTTTTTTTCTCTTTTTTTCCCTAAATGACTAAATACTGTAAATAGAACACAATCTGCATAAGCAAAGGCATTTGTGTTTTATTTTGACGATTTTGTGCTTAAAAACACTCTAACATTATATTTAAATAGCCTGTACAAAAACTCAGATAAACATCGGATTTACAAATCAAATTAGTAAACCGAAGAAAAACATCCTTTTCTAACTTTCTTTTACCTGATTTTTATCGAATTTTTTAGAATTTTTATGGTTCAACGTAATAGCAAAAATCAAAAATCCATACATATTAACTCCAAAACTTTATCTTTCAACGCGATTTTTTATATTCTTCTTGAATCACAAACCTAAATATAGAAGTACGGGGAAAAGTCTGTTAAATCTTTATTTAAACCAATTACTTTCATAGAAGTCTGCTAAGAGTTGCCGTAAGAAACAATCATCAAAAATTTAGCATGTGCGTCTGTAAATGGAGAAAAAGATATTTGTGGAACTTGTATTAAATGTTCCTTTTCTATCAAATTAAATTAGCTTAGTTTAAAGACTTTTGCTTTGAGCACTTATCTAAATGGCGTTTAGGGTTTATTTTGATTCTTGAACAATTTGCATGTAAACAGCTTTTGCATTAACTACAACTAGTTTCTATAATGGAGAAGAGGTTTTGAGTACCATAATACATAATTTTTCTTTTGCATTGAGAATATCTATTCCTTTGTATACAACATATATATAAATAGTAAATTTTTATTATTGGTCATTATATCAACAGATATTGTTAATATTGTATTACTTTATTACTTTTGTATTACTTTAGTTTAAAGCCCTTTTGAAGTAAACACTTATCTAAATGGCGCTTAGGGTCTATTTTGATCATTGGACAACTTGTATGTAAACAGTTTTTGCTTTAATTATATCTAGTTGCTATAATAGTAAATTTTTAGAGATTTTGGGTGCCATAATACATAATTTTTCCTTTTCATTATGAGCATTCATTCCGCTGTAATTAAGTATGCAGTGAGTACAAAAAGTTTCCGTAAGAACTTACTATTTCAAATAAATTGCTTTATTATTTGCAGAGTATAAATATTGAAGAAATAAAAATGGAAAAACAGATGAGTATAATTGCATAGACAGTTTCTGTTGCATTTAAACAAAAAATATTAATACAATTTAACGCATAATTCACAATAACAAAAATGTGGCAAATATAAAGCAAAAAAGTCTCCATACGTTGAAATGTATTTCATTACATGTTATTCCCCATGTTTCAATATTTAATGATCAGTTGAACCTGCTTTTGCTTTAATGACCTCTCTCAGAAGTTTAGGCATGACTCCCACAAGTTTTGTTCTTATATTGGAGTAATTGTGTCTAGACGTCCAGAATGACAATTTTCAGGTTATTTTTGCTGGTGGTATCATAACTTTTTAGTTCACGACCGATTTCTTCCCATAAGTGTTCTATGGGGTTTAAATCAGGAGACTAGTGGTGTGTGAAGTTGCTGCGACATATGGTAAATGCATCATTCTTTACAGAACGCTGCAGTGTGTTTTGAATCGCTGTCCTGTTGGAAGATAAATGGTCTTCCAAAAGACAGTTTCGTACCTCTAGCAAGGACATTTTGTTTCAAAATGTCTAGGTACACATAGCTATCCATGTTACCGTCAACAAAACATAAATTATACACACCAGAAGAATTCATGCAATCCCATACCTTTACATTTCCTTCGCTGTGTTTTACAGTTCTACGTAAGTTTTCTGTTTGCATGATATTTTGTTTTTCTCATGCCATAATTCGTCCATCTAAACCATAGAGATAAAATTTTAATTCATCCCTGAAAAGTACAGAATTCCAAAAAGTTAAGGGCTTACATGATTTTTTACAAACTCAAGACACTTTCTTCTGTTAAGTTTGCTAATGAGTGGCTTACGTGCAACATTCCCATTGTGGCCATCTTTTTTAATTACTTTTCTTACAGTCTGAGGTTATATCTGTATCTCAGAACCAGACGAACCTAAGTCACACTATGCCAACTTTTCAGGAGAGCATAAAAACTGAAAAGAAGGATCTCGTTGCCTGGCTACAAAGCTAGTATTTGAATTAGCCTGGAAAAATTGATTGCTAAATATAAAAATATACATGCTTTATTCATTGTTGGTTAATTTGTATGTAATTTTATAGCTTATTAAGACAGGACAGGACATATGTTATTGTGGTTCTACTTCAAAAACATGTTTTAGGACTTGCGTAACACTTTAAAAAGGTGTTTCAAGTAAACTACACGAGCAATCATTGTAACAATGTCTTCAATACTATCAAAAACATAAAGTACAAAAATATTTAATACTGTATAAAATATACAATATTGTATAAAATATACAATATTGTATAAAATATATAATATTGTATAAAATATATAATATTGTATAAAATATGTAATACTGTATAAAAAAGTATTTAATATTGTACAGATTGAATGTCGTAATGTTGTAAATGGCTTAAAAGCAACAGATTAAGCAAAAACATTACTCTAGAGCGGTTGAGTCTTCCTCAGGAAAGTTTCTTCCTTCTCTCCATGTGGAAGGTTTTCAAAGGGTCTATACCCAGGAACCCACTGCATTAAATTCATGAGGTATCTCATTACTTTACTTCTCATTATTTATCTTCTTTTTGGTTATTTTCAATTTTGGAATCGTCGCTGGCATAACAACCCTTTGTTCTCTCTCATTTCTTTTAAATTCAACAGTTTTAAAGATACCACCTGCGAAACTGGTCTTATAGTTTAACTTTCTGTCTCCTTTGCGAAGCTGTAACCACACTGCATTGGATATCAAAAATGGTTCTTAGTGTCTTTCTTCCTTGAAACAAATGGAGCTTCTTTCCTCTTTAAGTAGAGAAAATCAAGAAAAGTCTTCAAGGCACATCCTTCTCACAACAAAGTGGTTCTTTTTTGAACATGAAGCAATACAATTGGTCCAATCATTTTTGGTAAAAATAGTGTGGTATTTTAGTTGCTTTTTCGCTCTGTCTATCACACTATGCTTGCCATCTACTTCCTTGTGGGTGTGTCCAGCAAGTAGGAACTTATAGTTAAATTCTTTTACAGTAGAAACTTTTTCTAACCGACATAGGTACATGAAAATCATTAATATTTCTGTTTTGGCCACTGCAATTATCTATCCACACTGTTAAGTTTTCAGTAGGCCTATCAGGATTTCGAAGCTCTTAATTCGCCCATGTGAATAAACATGATGCTATTTCGTTACCTCCTCGACGGGCTGTAACTTCATCCCAGATCATACACCATGTTTTGTCAACGGTTGTGTCATAAATTGTACTTTTTAATGTCCAGAGTTTTCTTGAGTAAAAACTTTGGGAGTACTTGAAATCCTGGCATTTGAAGACATTTTTGGAGATCAGACATAACGACTCTCAAACCTTGCTTAGCACGGCCTTTCCCCCTCCAGTCTTCCCTTTTATCCTATCTTCACTTTTAAATCATACCTACGTGAGTTCTTCCAGGTGGTTTTCTTTTTGTAACTTAAGTTCATTGAGTTTTTCGTCATTTTTAATTTCGCAGTCTAGTTTGTCGTAAACATCACAAGTGTCATTATCTGCTGAGTGGAATAACACGTTGAAATCTTCATTGAAAACTTTGGAATAAACCCCCTTTTTCTCTGGTTTATTTTTTTCTTTTCTGTACTCATCTACATACAGTGAGTACTTTATGGAAATGTTCAGGTGATTGCCCAAATATTTACGTTTGGATCTTTCCCTGCTATAGTGGCTTTCATACACCGGAAACTTTGAAATATGGTTTTTGACCCGTTCTAAGCTATCAATCGGTAATTGATTTTCTGGAATATGTTTTACCCTAAGATCTGGTTTTACCAAACCAGACTCACTGGCTTTTTTAAAGCAAGTCTCATAAAGATTTCAGAAATAGAAAGCGTATTCAGGAAAAAAGTTTTGCAAATGACTTCCTCCTTATTATTAAAGTTAAAATTAAATGCATGGGCTCTCGGTTTTGTTTCTTGTGCCGTCTCTTCTCCGTTGTCTAACAGCAGGCTTAGTGTTTATACATGAAAGTGCAAACTGCCTTTTTTAGTGGATGGACTTACGTTTGTCTGGCTCAAAGTTTAGGACTTACGCTCTTATAACCCTAGTATATCATAAAAGGATAATTTTTTAGACTTGCGTTGTTACGGCTTGATGCAAAATCAGATTCTACATGCAAAACTGTAATAACCTGAAAATCGTCAATTTTGGACTTACGTCTGGTTATGAGGTACAGATACTTGGAGATTGTAATAAGTTTTCAACTGATATCGATTATCGAGAACTTTTCGTAGAATATTCCTCGTGTACATGGCTCAATTTCTGAGGTCTTCCGATCTGTTCCTATTTTCTAGTTTCTACCTAATTGTATCTTTCAGTGATTCTTATCCCATATTTATATTTGTTTGCGATTTCGCCAATATTTTCCTCATTGATATACCTTCATTTCTAAACTTTATCACCAACACGCGAATAGGTTTCGGAATTCCCATTTTAGGCGATCAACGGGTATAAAAATCGTTTGAAATAATTACTTACATTATACGGAAGTTCTTTTCATTCGATAGTTATGATAATTGAATGCAGGATAGCTGGACACTGTACGTTCTAATCAATTTCCATAGTTCGTACGGAAACTTTTTGCCTTTCATTTTGTGTTTTTCTCAAAGTTTTAATTAATTACTTTTTATTTGTGAAAATTAAGGAATATTTGTTGCCAACATATTTTCTAGTATGAAATAAGTTTCTTGTGCAGTTTCATTTTAGAAATTATAATAATTTATACGCAGTTTTCGTTTCCGTACGGAAACTTTTTTATCCACTCTATATAAATAATAAAGTTTGATTATTGGTCATTTCATCAACAGATATTTTTAATATTTTATGTTGTTAATTTATAATAATTAGTAATGTTTTATGATGTCATTTATTGGCTATAAATAGGAGCGTCTATCATCCAATTTGAGCACATGAACTAATAGGCTCTTAGCTTCAAATTTTGAAATCTGTTGACTGATTTTCAGTGCAAACAAGCAAAGGTGAAAAACGATTTTACTTCCTGTTACTCTCTCGCATGATCTATATCGGCGTTATTTAATATGTAGCTTATCGGAATTTTTGCGACGTTTGGAGTTAAATCTAATTGCCTTTGCCCAATTATCATATATCAATTCGAAATTCATTCTTTGAAGTTTCTATTTGTGCAGCGCTGAAATCGCATTCGTAAAGCAAGTCCAGAGACATCATGTCCGGAAATGTGCAGGAGATATGTTCCACCACAAAAACACTGTTGCCACCAATATTTAGCTTGACAGAAAAAGCCTCGATCAGTTTTTGTTTATCACAAACCGTGGTAAAAATATATGGTTGCAAAAATAAAATATTTTTTCTGTGAAAAGCTTAGATTATTTTTCGCAATGCAAATTTTACTGTGTAAATGTTTTTAATCGAAATGGGGATTTTAGACCCTCATTTTAGTTTATCCATTAAACCGAATATTTTATCACTTCTAGCCTATTTCAAAACCATAAATTTTAAAGATATCACGCAAACGATTCTATTACATTAGGAATATATTTTACTTAACAATTTTTATTCAATAGTAAAAATTCTTATTCATATTTTAGCAGACAACAATTATTCATTCAAAAGTACAAACTTGATATGAGAACTATTTTCAGTGAAAGGGACAAACCATACGGGATGCGATGATTGTATTTCGCTACCTAAATGCTCTCCCATGATACATATCGGGATAACCTTAAAATGTAGTTTAGCCCCGTTATGACGATGTTTGTTGTTTAATCCAATTGGTGTTGATCAATTAACCATCATATATAAATTCGAATTCATTCTTTGAATTTTCTATAATCGACATACTGAAATCATATTTGAATGACCAACCAAGTGACGTTATGTCTGGAATACATACAGCAAGCACACTACTGCCATCAACAATTAGCTTGACAGAAAAAGCTTTTCACAATATTAATTTATTTTTAAAAGGTAATATTGTTAAGTAAGGAGTATCACATTTGATTCGTTAAGAAAAGCAGATAATCCTTAACCCTAAATTCTTTTAGCCCCTGAGAGGTTCACTCGCATATATCCGTTGTGCAACCTGCAGTCTTCCCTGCATGACTTTCAACCAGACCTTTTTGACCTATAGAATTCTTCCTATGGTTCCTTCAAACTATAAATGTGGTCATTATATATGTTGAAGGATAAAAGAAACACTTCAATATACGAAATGTCGACTTCAAAGTGTTAGCAAAAGGTAAATTAGTTTAGTTTCAAATTTAAAAAAATAATATTGTAATTTAAGAAATTTTGCTACATTTTAGATTTTGTTCTTCAATAGATTTTATGGACCAAGATGCAATAGTTCATACATCAATATATGTATATTGAAACAATATGAAATTGATATTTGAAGGAAATTGTAAAACACGATCAAAAGGGTAAGTGAAAATATGGTATTCCACATTTCGTTTTTTGTTTATACATGTAACGCGCAAACCATAAGTAAAATTCAATTAATACATTCTTTAAAAGATGAATATGCTTAATACGTTGAGCAGCGGGTTAAGAAAGTCGGTATAATTACTGTCTCTTTTCTATTGTTTCTAAATTATTTAGAAATTAATTTACCCTCGGGAAACTCATAAAGTCGGAAATCTGTTCAAATAATAACGTAGTGTGGGGTAAATAAAAACTTAATTAACCTTTCAAGTTAGAATAACGATAAGGCCTGGTATTCTAAAACTTGCAAAAACATGAGACATTATTTGATCGCTCTTTGGCACCACTGTGAGAATAAAAGCATGTTAGTTTTAATTCCTTGACAATGAAAACAAAATTAGACTGAAGGCATATTTTCTTTCTTTTAGAAATATCTTCTTTTTAAAAATTGTTGCTTAAAATGCAGTTTATTGCATCCCAGTTCCCAAATAAAAACTTAAAAAATAACTAAAAGCATAAAATCTCACCCATAATGTTTTAAGATTATTAGACAAATATTATTTTTAGCTTAATGTATTTTATTCAGAAATGGCAAAATATTATATGAGAAATAGAAGCAATGGTTACATACATACATGATCCTTTCCAACCTATTTACCATAAAGGTTTAAAGCACTACAGAGGAGGCGGGCAAAAGACGCATTACAAAAACGGGCTAATAGGTCCAGACCCATCTTAATAACACCTAAAGGTGAAACTTAACACAAAAAACAGACCTCAGAATAAATAGGTAGTTTAATTAGCGTCGCACAGGAGCAACGCAAAGGGCTATTGGTGACGGTCCGGGATAAAACCCGAAGGGAAAGATCCGAGGCTAGCACGTAATTTTGAACGTTCAGTTGATGAGGTCACACGTGAGCTGGTACCCCAATCTCCAAACTTTGACACCATTCCAACGTGAGGACATTTGAGGCCTCGACAGATTTAAGGGGACATAGTACCCTAAGAATTACCGAAATGTCAAATTTTTTTATCATTTATTAATTATACAACTTCAATGAATATGTACGCAAAATCTGTAGCTACATTATTTTGAGAGTTATTGAAGTTTTTCTATCGAATGTAAGGACTGAAACCGAAAGCATTTAAAACTTAACAGTGCTTTTTATCAGCTTTTTACTATTCATGACTACAGTGTACTTAAAATGTTAAGGCCTTTTTTGTAAATGATGTAGAGATTTGAAACTTTTTTGATGGTTTATAATAATATATTTGATAGGTTTGTGGCATGGAATAAGGATTTGGAACAATAGTTATATTTTAAAAATTGATGAATTCAACAATGACTGTATTTTTTGGTGTTTCTCATAGTGTTTGTCACAAAATATTTGTAAAAAAAATAACTAACAATGTTATAGGAAATCCCATGCACAAAATTTTGTGGGGAACACTTCATGGAAAGTAAATAAAAAAAAATTTGAAAAAAAAATTACATTTCCAGATGGAGTAGGAATTTGAAAATATTGAAATTCTTTTTATGAAAATTGAATTTTTTAATTATTGTGAATGAAAAAATTATTTTTTTCTTTTGTATTGAATATTTAATGTGTATTAGAATAACTTACACCAAAACATTTTCTTGTGAATATGAAATTTAGAAAAATTGTTCAAAGGGTACCATGTCCCCTTAACGTGCAGCACACCCCTTTGTTCACGAAGGTCTTCGGTTGAATTTTAACTCGCAACCCTCCGGTTGCTAATCTGTTACTATTCCAATCGGGATACCTTGGCCCGACCTCAGGACAGAGTAGATCACCAAGCACCACTGTCAAGTTTGAAAATGCAGCTGGCATTTATAGGAAAAGGGAGAGATTACATTGTAGTACTTAGTTGATGGTGTTCCTTAATTCTAAAATTATGCTTGTTTTTAATATTATATTGCAGATTGTAATTAATTGTTAATAAGTTATTAATGTAAGTAGGATTTCTGCTATCGTTAGTTAGCTATTAGATTGCGTTTGTCGGTGATGGTTTAGATAAATGGCATTTGTTAGTAAACCCTCCAAGAGATATCTCATCCATCAAGATCTGACCAATTTTGCAATGACAAAATATCTCAACATCAAGATATATATTCCTTATTTTTTGACGATAACGAGATCAAGATCTGGTCAGTTTTTTTAATGACGAGATATCTCGTCGATAAAGATCTGGTTACTCTTGCTAATGACGTATGTTACTACGTAATGACCTCTTCGAAACAATCGCCAGGAGGGTTAATTGACACTCCTATAGGTAATGGTCTGCGTTGTCAAGCTCTCGTCTGGGACTTCTTAGTTGGGGCGTAACCCCTCCGCTCCGACTAGCTGAAGTCACTACAGATGTAGTAAATACTTTTCTCCATGGCGACAGTATTGAATTCTTTTGAGTTTAAAACGATAAAAATAGTGCAGGAAAGGATAATAACCTGTTAAAAAAAGTAAGATGTCTATTAGTAATTTGCGTGGTGAGGTTGAGGAATGGGATGAAAATTTTACTCGAATGCCACTGGTTCGTTCCGATAGTACATACAGTCAGTTATAATATTTTTTTTAAGTCTCTAAGAAAAAAGTATGCTGCAGGAGCTTCTTTCTCCTGCAACATACACAAAGCAGCTAACTTGGCGAAATGGTTTGAGGTCTGGTTCCTAGCGGTGCCTGAGGGAACGTGGATCCAGCTTAACTCACAGCAATCGCCTCTCTGGTATGATATATTGCTTAACTTTCGTAAGGAAGTTCGATTTATTATTGATGGATTTCAATGCATCTGTGGAGCTAGCGCTAGCCGCGTATAAATTGACTTTTTCTTGCTAATCTAAGTTCATTCGATGGCTTTGTAAATGGCAAAATTATCGGCTTGGAAGACAATGTTATAAAATTTTAATTTAGAGCAGTATACCCTACTTGAAATATTGTCAATGAATATGTGTGCGGATGATCCGTCTTTGTCATCAATCTTTGACCCATCAGAAGCATGGATTGTTTTAAAATAAAATATAATTTAAGATACTAAACAGAATTTTAAAATATGGTGTAAACTGTTTACCTACTACGAAAACTACTCACGCCCTTAGTTTGCCTCCACTGTTGCCGTAGAAACGGACCTTATCCTATTTTCCGTAAGTAATACGCAAAGAATTACATTCAGTTTGTCATTTTCTAGCTGTAATCACAAACAGGAAACATAATTGTGATTTTTACTTGATACCAAAGATCCATAATTGTGAACTATCTTCCGTCGCAACAGTCACCAGAATTAAAACAAATTCCGTTTTCGATTGAGTCATCCCTAACCAAAAAGAACGAGCTCTGTTTCTTTGAGAGGGATATTCAATGCAAACCACCAAATCAGAGACGGAAAGAGATATAACGACTTATTGGATAGCGACGTATTTAAAATGTAGTTTATCGCCGTTTTGGTGACGTTTGACAGTCAAGCACTGACCAATCAGCTATCAAATATCAATTCCCGAGTTCTTGGGAGTTTTATCGGTGAATTGCTGAAATCGTATTCGAAAAACAAACCAAACGCCACGTTCGGAATACGTACACGAAAACACGTACCGCCGCAGAAACACTACCGCCACCTACATTTAGTTTGACAGAAAATGTCTATAATAGTGATCGCTACCACCTAGACTTAGCTATGGTTCTCGTAGAGTGCAGATAGTAGTGTTCTTTATAGTATATTCCTTTATGGTGAAAACAATTTTGCAAATAAAAATGTTTTATAATGTATTATGTTATGATGTATTTAATGTGTTGTGCATTGAAATATATTTTATTGTGTGTTGTGTATTACATTAAAACATATTTAATGTGCTATGCATATAAAATGTATTTTATTATTATGTATATAATGTATTCTATAATATTGGTTTATGCGCATAACGCATTCTACGAGGGCTGTTCAATAAGGAATGATCATAAATTAATAAAAAATAATTACCTGTACTAATCCTCCAAATTTTGATGGTCTTTCTCAAAATACTCCCCATTACATGCAATGCACTTACCCCACCTCTTTTTCCAGTCTTCAAACACTTGCCGGAAGCCATTTTTTGACAGGTCCTTCAAAATCGCCTCCGTAGCTTTCACCACTGCTTGTGATGATGAGAAACGCTTTTCCCGGAGGTGTTTCTTTAAATTCGGGAAAAGAAAAAAAATCGCATGTGGTGCTAAATCAGGACTATATGGAGGATGGGGAACACACGTGACGTTGATTTTTGAAAGATACTCAACAACAACATTGACAATATGCGGCCTTGCGTTATCATGGTGTAGCATCCATCCTGTTGCTTTCAAATGGGGCCTTTTGCGATGGATGTGGCTTTGTAGGGATTTCAGTACATCTATATAGTATTCTCCAATTACAGTTGTATGTGGTGGCATGACATGCTGATACACCATTCCTCGAATATCGAAAATGATATGATCATAACTTTCCCAGCACAAGCAACCACTCTCGCCTTCTTCGGTGTTGGTGATGAAGGAGACTTCCGCACAGAGCTCTGTTGCTTGGACTCAGGGTCATAATGATGAAGCCAACTTTCATTAGCAGTGATAATTTTCGAAAGAACCATTCCATCATTTTGTAGCTTTGATTTCACCTCCGAACAAACACACACGTGTCATATTATCTGCTTTGGTCTGAAATGTCTAGAAGGTCAGAGTTCGCGTGCTTGGTGTGGAAGTTTGGAGAGTGCGAGCTCAGGTGTTTATCTCGTCATCATCTTGGTTCAAAATTATGAGGTGTTGACTTCGGGTCTTTCCCTTTGAGATCGATCCCGGGTCCATGCGGACCGTTGTAGCTCCATTCCGACGTTAATTAGACTACCTACCTTCTCTAAAATATATTTATCTCCTTCGGTTTCTCTACCTTAAAATAATTATTCCTCCCTAACGAAGGCTTATTTTGAACTATAAAGCCATCCAAACGAATGCTGTTGAATTAAACAGAGATAGTTGCGATAATTGTGTCTGAAGGGACCCAAATTGCTCAAGTGATTGGAACTCCATTCAAAAAAAAAAACAAGTAAATTAATCAACACTTCCAAGAAGTTCTATTATCCGGGCGAGAAGCCTGCATTCGGAGTAAGTATTTCCCTTAATGATTCAACCATCGTATCCCATCACTAATGATGTAACTAAAATCCGCATCAATTACTTGAAGAATCGCTTTAGCTACAGAACTGATTAGAAACAGCTTCGAATCAATGGTGCGAGAACAACAGATTAGGTACTTTCTATCGTCTCCATTGACATGTGAAAATACCAGGAGAATTTTAGTTAGAGGCCTAATTAAGACACTTAAGCCTCTGGGCACGAAATCTTCGATTTGCTTTTCATTATTGACGACAGTATACGTTGGTTATACACTGTCACAGGAAAACTTAAAATTGGTAGTTAATGATTTAAAATTGTAAGGTGCCTTCCACGTTAATTGCAGAACAGTGTGTTTGGTATAATGTATGAATTTCTATGCTGGTAGACTCCGGATACCATAGAAGTATACTTTGATGTGTTGTTTAGTCTTCCAAAGTTTAATTAGGGAAAATATGCGCGGGTTGAGGCTTATGACTTCAGATTTGCATAATACAAAATTATGTATTCTGAATATAAATAATATCAATGTCTTCATTGAGATAAGTAGGTAGGCAGTTCCACTAACATATTAAGAACATGATAAGGAGGTACCAAGGACACTGGAATGTTAGCATGATGGTGGATTACTGAAGCTTTGTATACACAAACGTCGTGCTACTAAACGCTGTTTTGAAACAAAAAAAATTAAAAAGTGTGAAGAAATGACACATTTTATGCACGACATTAATCAATTGATATTTCTTTCCGTTTAGGTTTGAAAAAAAGCAACCGTGATATGACAACACGAATATATATATATATATATATATATATGTTATAATTTGAATATTATATTTTTTCATCAAATATATTGAATGTGTAACTTGAAATTGATATAAATATTTGAAAAACATATTTTATTATATTTATGTGTATAAGTAACAACATAGAAACATATTTGAAATAACGCTTCTAAATTTAAAATTTGCAGATCTGTGTTATTATTCATTCATTAGAGCAGTTTTCAAATACTAGAGGGTATAGACAGGCAGAGATATCTCTACCTAGGTCATTCCAAGGAGTTTTTACGGGATTAAGATCCGGAAAAAGTACTGGATAGCATTTTAAAGGTTCAAAACCGGCAACAGATTGCTCTGGCAGGACAGTAGCGGTTACACAAGGTATATAACTTTTTTGAGAGGAGTTGAGAACTTTCCAACTTGTCCATGTTCCGCAACCCTAGCAACTCCTTCCCATATTTTAGATTATATCGATGCGTCTGTGGGACACTCCTGGGTAAACAGGAGTTGGTCGCTCTGCGACTTGTAAAAACGTGGTCGCTTAGATTTGGTCTAGGTTATGCCTCGACCAAGGAGATTAGTAACGCCTTATGTTCCAATAAATTTTATTTTATCAAGAGGCTGATTTTTTAAACAGCGCGCCAAGTCCAGACGGCATGAAATCAAATATTACTTATAATAACACCAAAAGCAAAATGTGAAATTAACTGAAAATTAAAAAAGTTGTTTAACCACTTAAAGCACGAGTTTTTTTCGGAAAAACTGGTAAAAAATGATCGAGTTTTTTTTTGACAGAAAATGAATATGTATATATATATATAGGTATAGTGTAAGTTATTTTTTGCGATTTCAGTTGCGGGGGTTGGGGTAAAAGTTATAAAAAAATTATTATAGAAACAAAGTATAAACGATTTGATTACATGTTTATTTTGAATTTCAAAATATTAATAATAATAAAATATTAACTTCAGATTCACTTCCATCACTCAAGAGATCATCACTTTCATCGCTGAAACTTTCTGATAAATTGGCATATTCAAAATCGTCACAGTCGCTCATTATCAGATAACTTTTTCTAAACAAGTTACAAAAACACTTAGTAAAAATTAATTTATGGTTAACTGTTTACTTTTATGATATTTAACGTAATAAAAATGGATATATTACCTTTTAGACACCTAACAACTGCTTTATAACAAAGAATTCCTAACAAACTTATAGCTAATCATCAAAATGCACCACTTGGTTTACACAAGAAAAATGGTTCATAGTGGTGCCATCTACGGTAAATAAGTTTAATATCCATCTATAAATAAGTGGTAAATCATCTATGATAAATAAGTTTATGCCATCTTTGGTATAAGTTTAATCTAGCCTATCTATTTTTACTAGAACGGAAGAGCGCCCGTGTGAGACACGGGCATGAGCAAATTTGCCGGTAACTTTCGCCCGTGTCAAACACGGGTAAATGCGTTAAGTGGTTAACCCTCTATGCGTCACAAAATTTCACAACCTATTTTAGAAAAAAGTGTAGTTAATACTTAGGTTCATTTAGTTAATGGAATAGACTTCGTTCGTCATTCGCTTTATCATTATTAACCCTCCAAGTGGTTTAAAAGAGATATCTCGACCATCCAGATCTGACCAATTTTGTTAATGACGGGATATCACGTCATCAAGATGTAGCCAATTTTTTATGATGACGAGATCAAGATCTGGTCTGTTTTCTCCTAATGATCATGATCATGTATTCTTCTAATGACGAGATATCTCGTCGAGACAACCACCAGGAGGGTTAAACTCCTAATGTTTTATTGACTCACAAATGTTAACCCTTTTTATATTTCTTATATGTATTCCAAATTACCAATGATTTTATAAGTTTATTTTGTCAGTTTTCAACGATTTCTGTTCTTTATTTTTCAGTTTTCAACGATTAACCTTAGATTTATTTAATTCATATTCTGAGCTGTGGTGATGAATCTCAATACCTTCCAAAAATAACTTCTCTGCATTTAACAAATCTTTTCAGACCAAAACTAAAAAAACGAGATAATTATTTCACAACTATCGGTCTTGTATTTGATCTGCGCAGCATTTTAATTATCCGTTGAAATAAATTTGAATATTTCTCAAAGAACACGGCCTGGCTTAATTCCGAATTGGTAAGCCACTTAATAGGTTTTTAAAATTCTTTGGGGCAGCTTTGCGTTTAGAACATCGAGGACGTGACTTTCTCGAAGAGTCGCAACTTTCTGCCGTATTTATTAACGGCATTAGCCTTTCCGTGTTTTACGAATGCAAATTAGGGGTTCATTATTAAGCAGGGCAGGGGATGCGGGCTCCAAGACGCGCACAATGAAGATGTGTCTTCTTGGCAGATTCGTTTAATTAGCGCCTGCGAGAAATTCTAATTTAGCTGAGTGAGCTTCAATGAAAATGAGGATTGAAAGTTTGGGATGCACTTTTTGTTTCATTTAATGAAACGCAGTGTAGGAAATAGAAACATCATGAAGTAAACGAGTATCTCTTGAGAAAATTAATTAATTTTAATACACACATGTCAAAAAATTAAGGATAATACTGAATTAGCATCAAGCAAGGTCACCTGATCTCAATCCAATACAGTGTGTTTAGGATGCTCTCAGACATTATATTATAGACTATCCAATTCCACTAAGGATCGCATTAGAGCAATTACGTGAGAATGGGACTCTGCCACAAGATCAGTCTAATGGAAAGCATTTCTGCACGTTGTTCGGCCAGCATTAAGGTGAGAAGACAGCACATCCCCATTAACCCTGCAAGTGTTTCGAAGAGATCCAAGATCTAAAAACTGCCCTATTATTTGAAGGGAGAATGAAGATCCAAGGAGGAAAAAAATTGTCCCTTTCCTAAAACTGGTGACAGTTTAGAACAGGTTTTTGCACCAAAGGCTGCCCACAACAGGGCAGTTTTCGACTTTTGGACGCGAAAATAAACCATCAAGAGGTTTAAGTTGCTTTTAATCAGAGTAGCTAGACGTTTTTGAGAAATAGGAAAGAAATGATGATGCCGCCAAAACAAAGTTTGCACTTAAAGATGTAAATCTATTACGCTAGGGAATGTAGAGATTTTTTTTCGCTATTATATATAATTGAATTTGTTCTATTATAAACGATACGCGATTTTTTTCAAGCATTTATCATTGTGGAGGGGTGGTTAGATATTTTTTTACGAGATCTGTGCGATGAAAAGAAACTTAAGATGCTTATATAAACCCGCTTTCCCCTAATTAAGGAAATATAAAATGTTTAGAGTGATGCATGACTAGTATGTTCTGTTCAGGTAACTAGATGAATATAATGTTCTAATTATCTAGTATTCTTAAAATATGGTTCAGTGTGAAGCTCGAGTAAAGCTTATCATATGCTGATATTTGGTTTTCAAATTCACATAAGGCTTACTGGAAAATCTTCCAAATATTTGAGACTATAAGGGAAGGGTTTTAATATTTTAAACACAGTTTTGAGCTATTTTCTCCATTTATTTAGAATTACATGTGAAAATAAACATATTGCAATTGCAAAACAAGAATTGCTGAGGTGTATCACATACTATCATAGGTATATCACAGATAACGTTTGGCGTGGTGTGCTAGCTCAAGTGCTAATCTCATCATCTGACCATGCTTCATAATTGCAAGTGTCCTCGGATATATCCTTTTGGGATTTATCCCGGACTGTCATCAATAGCCCGTTGTGTTGATTCAGTGCGACGTTAATTCAATTACTTACAATAGATTGCATACCTTATCTGGTAGTACCTCTATTTACAGATTTTTAAACTATTTAATGTTGTCGTTTCTTATCCCAATTGGTCTTGACAAGGAAGGTAGGTAGTTGAATTTACGATTCTTTACAGATTTGATCTTTCCCTGGGTGTATTTCCCTCTCTTCTGTGTCAGTAAAGCTTTCATTGTATGAGAACATTTACTTACCTTTGTCTATCTTATGTTCGGTGCAGCTTGGCCATAAAATTCAACATAATCAACCATCTAACCAGTATTGACCATCTTGACCAATAAAATGTTTCACGGGATTATTTCAACCAATAGATTTAGTTATTTAGTCATCACGTGGGTTATGGGAGAAACGCAACACTACCCGGAAATCTGACACAAAGAAAAAAGAAAAGACACAAGTATTCAAGAGAAACTGTATAAAAATTCCAAAAATCCTGCAAACATATCATTAAATCACTTCACTAACAATATTACTTTATTGGTTTCTTAAGCTAAGCTATTTACAATCGGGATCGTTACCAATCCATCAAAGACAAATAAAAAACAGAGAAACAATCGAGTGTCAGAGAGGACGAGCAGATAAATAAACTTCTTCCGCGAACCCTCGATAATTCATCCGAGCATTGTTTCAAGCAGTGGGATCGGGCATATGCCACAGACCGGTAGAAAGCAAAGACGGAGCAGAGAAAACCTGCAAAGACAGTTGTTTTTCAATACCAATTCATTTTATTGCTCCTTTTTTCCCGGAACGTTCCTGGATCCAATAGATTTCCTTGAAAGCCCTTCGTCTTGGTATTGCCGTCTTGCTCTTAGGATATTAATTAAGTCTATTCATTGGGTCTTCTAGAAGAAGTACCTGAGGAGATATCGAGGGCTTGTTTGCGGTTTCTCTAGAAGTGCAGCAATTCAAAGAAGAAAAAACAACTGGCGAGGAAGTATTATTCAATGCATGGAAAGGGGTTTCGTATAAATGTACTAGATTGTGCCATTCGATGCAGTTTCTTTGGATTGTAAATAAATGTTTCGTTGTTTACCTTAAGCATCCATATATTCAAAAATATATACCCCATTATAAATCACTTATAAAAGTAGATAACGTCTCATTGAACATATTTGAACAGCACTTGACTCTCCAAGTGGTTTCGACTAGATATCTCGTTCACCAAGATCTGGCAAATTTTACTAGTAACGAGATATCTCATCAAGATATTGCCACCTTTTTCATGACGACGAGATCAAGATTTGATAGTTTTTCTAATGACGAGATATCTCGTCCATCAAAATCTAGTCAGTTTTACTAATGACGAGATACCTATTCGAGAGAACCACGAGGAAGATTAAAAACCGTATATGATGCATATATACGTTCTGCGACCTAAAATCTTCCCTGCATGACTTCAAACCAGTTTTGACCTTTTTGACCAATAGGATTCAGTTATTTCTTCGTTCTGCGTGTTGTAGGGAAAACCTAACTACTCGAAACTCGTGACCCTCGGAAGGTTAAGAATTAAAAACAGTTTACGTTTGGAATGTTTATACATAACATTGATTATTTATACTGTAAAAAATATATATGCATGAATAATTTATGTGTTTTTGATATTTTGAGTAGAGAGAGCAATATTTTCGAGCAGCTTGTCTGTAATAAAATAATGATAAATCTTTTTACATTTTGTCTAACTTCAAAATAAATGATAAATGACCTTGCTATTTATGGCGGTCTTCAGAGGTGTTCATATAAAAATAATGAAAAGAAAACATTGTTTATTTTTAAAATATGCGATCTCCATATCATGAAATTTGAAATAGGGAACATATTCTTAGTTGTGTTTTCGACTGATTCAGAAATGGAAGTTGAACACTGAATGTACCTAATGCCAAAAGCATTAAGTATAAAAATAATTTATTATATTTTAAATGTTCATTTCATGTTTGAAGATAAGTAACTTATTACATTGTTTATCTCTTTGAAATGAGGATGAGTCTATAACTATCGGCAATGCAACTATATAAGCTTCATTTCAATAAATAAGACCCCTTTACAACATCAATTTTCAACACTGTTCTCTTGCTTTTCAATGCACTTATTCCATCATTGACCAAGATTTTTTTATCTCCCCTCGAAAAGGGATTTTCGGCTTAGATAGTCACTCATTCATCAGTTCTAGGTCCATGGCGAATGACTGATTTACCCCTTGATCAACAATAATCACTCATCCGTGTGTAACAGACCATATTATGTACACTATAAACTGCTATTATCATCAGCTACGATAGCTTAACACTGTGTGCGACCATTTTGGACTTTTTCAATTTAAGTGTTCTTATGTCCTAAAAAAAACGGGGTTTCCGTATGAGCAGAGAGCACGCATGTATTGCTTTCAGTTCTTGTTTCGTGCCACTTCATCAACGATAGGCAATCGTGTAACAAAATCATGTTGAACGTCACTGCTGCTACGGCGTTCACTACATGATTTTAGTGTCCCTGCATCTGTCCCTTGCGAAAAATGCCCCCCATAATCTCGGATTATCATGAATGTCCTTCCATGACATTATGAAAACTTCATTTCTCTCTCATGGTGCAACTGGACCTTCAAACAATCATTAACTCTATGGAAGAGTTATCTGCGGTACTGCGCATAGAATGATCTATCAGTCTTGAAAATTACTTTTTGAAGGGGTGTATATCAGTGAAACTCGCAATCGGAACAGTAACCCGTATATGCGCGTAATTGGGAAAATTCGAAGCGTTTCTCATTTTGTTCGCGCAGCATCTTAAAATCGAGTACCAGAACTGCAACCAGCAATGTTGAAAGTGGCTCAGTGAACCCTAGAAGATTGACCCAATCAACGTTGTAAGCCCCTCCCTTAAACACATACTACTCCTACTGCTCGAAAATAAACTCGTCCACTCCCGTTGAGTTACAGATTGTGTTTGAAGGTTCACTGTATGTGGTCAAGACAAGCCATGCTGTTACCCTGGCAACTGCAACAGTCAAGGTAAATCTTATTTCCAGCCATATATTTCATAGTTTTTGTATGATCAGTTCTAAATCGATAATGCTGTCTATTCTTATTTGCATAACTTGAAGTCGAAACTATTTCATCAGGTGTTCGTCCTCTACACATATGGTTTTGTGATGCCAATCCCAGACTATACCAAATGTGTTGTGGTACCCTATCCCAGGTTTACACACCATTGTATTACCAGTCAATTTTCTTCATGCCTAACACATGTGCGGAATAGTCTAACTTTTGAATTCATTCGTAGACACTCCGTTGTGGCCAAAAAATGCACCTAGTGATGGAAGTATTCGATGGGTTCATGTCCCTGATCCTTCTTCAGACAACAAAAAATGGATCACTGAACACTGCTCTTGTTCGGTGCAAAGGGAAAGCGGAGTGGAACTGATCTAACTTCAAACCTGTGCAGTAGGGATAAGACAGAAAACTATATAATGCTAACAGAAACACAAACACAAGTTCAATTAATATTTTTTGTCTCACCTTCGCAAATACACGATTATTTATACAAAAGGGAAGAATAATCTATTTCTATTTTTAGAAACAATTATTCTTACCAATAATTAAATTGCAAACGTAAGATTATTGTTGGCATTTTTCTCAGTATTTTGTTGTAAGAAAAGCGGAGTAACATTTTGTTACACGAGTATATCGCATGAAAAATATAGAAAATAATTAATTACAACTATTTTAACCAACTTCCTTAATATGATTATAATCATCTGCCAAATAATTGCATCATACCCTCAAGGAACACCTTATTTACAAATTATCTAAATCATTTACACTTGCATTCTTAAATTACCCACTTCAAACCTCCCTCGACCCTTCACTCGAAACATTTACAAGAAATTAACACCAACCCTTTTAAGAACCCCCAATAGCATAATTCCGCAATTGTTGAAACCCAGTACGTAATCAGCCCGATTCATATTAAAACAATGCAGTCTCACACAAATTATATAGTCCGAAAAAGTTTAACGAAATAATTGTCCCTCGACTCTCTCGTGCGTACAGAACATGGAATTAGCTGTTTCTTTCTTTTCCCAAACTCTCCAGACAACTTTAGCCTATCCAGGAACAAGTTAATTATATGTTGGGGCTTGTGGCTTTCTACAAATTTCGTTTCGCTCCACTCTATATAAGAGCAGTAATATTATAGCCTGAAGTAGTTATTTGATGTAACCCAAGGATTCATTTTATTAATCGTATACTAGACCGAGAAATAAAGTGTCTGGAAATGTGGTATTATGTAAACCTATATTAACCAGGGATGTGTTTTTATTGATGGGTAGACACGGTTTCCAAATTAAGATTATGAGGGATATAATTCACTCTTCACACTGATGAAATTACTCTTTAAATCAAAATTCCAATATATTTCTTGCGAATTTTTACTTCAAGTATTTCTGAGTTACTATGGCAAGAGAAATTTGAGACGGTGATAATGCAAAGATGAACGTGATTTCTTAAATTAATCCTTTCAAGTGAAGTGGTTTTACCACTAAATTCTGCACTTTTAAAAATTAATAGGGTAATTCTTTGATGGGCGGGAATAACAGTACAAGTAAGTCAGTTGTGATGTGCACAATTTTCTTGGTACGAACAGTACAAGTAACTTAATTTTGTCACAAGGCCACATCCACAATTTCTCTTAATTTCGCCTTTAAAGTTGTCAGACATAAGGTGCAGAACTGATTTTATAAATTTTATTCATTCACAATATGGAATATTAAACGTTTTTTTGTTCTAAAAAATGTCATTTTTTGACTTGCACTGTTATTCCCGCCCATCAAAGAATTGTAAAGCGGTTTTTTTCATGTAACTGCGAGACAAGTGCTCAAAAATCCCGCTACCCGTCGATCAATAGGGGCCGCGGTAGTCCGATTGGTAGAGTAGCGTATTAGCAACCGGGGGGTTGCGAGTTCGAAATTCGAATGACATTCATGTTAGTGGGGGCTGGTGCAACACGTTAAATGTGTAGTGGCCTCATGTTCTCACGTTGGCATGGTGTGGAAGTGTAGAGAGTGAGAGGCCAGCTCAGGTGTTGACCTGGTTATCTGACTGTGGTTCAAAATGATGTCCTCAACTTTCCTTTCGGGATTGATCCCGGACCGTCTCCTATAACTCGCAGTGTTGCTCCAGTGGGACGCTAATTCAACTACCTATCTAACTACTTATGTATTAACCCCTGGTTCTCAGTTTAACAGGCTCTGGGTTCGGATCCTTGTTTGGGTACTAATATTTGTAGCGGTTCGGAATCCACTTAAAGCCTAGGTTTCTGTCTATTCAGCCAACGTCTAGCAATACATTCGCATAGAGTGACAAATTAAAAAACATTATAAATATTTTTATTGTAAAACGCATTTCTGTGACATGTCCGAAATCTTTTAATTAAAGTTAACACAGAGATGTTTCCATATATGGCTAATAACCTGTTATTTAACTTTCATGCATTCCCATGTGTGTAAATAAAATGAATACTCCTATATTTTTGAAATACTAATAGAGTACTTTAAATTGTATTTCCATTTAAATCAGGATTGTATAAATTAACTCGTTAATTCTAGAGGCACATTCTCTTTTTGAAATAAAATTGAGGTACTGGAAACAAGAAAGGTTTAACTAACAAATTTGATAAAAGTGAAAAATCTGGCATAGCGATGTTTTGAATGAAATAAAAACGGCGTTAATGTGTTTAAAAATTACTCCTGAGATTCCAGCACATTAATCTTTCCTTACATTGCATTTTTTAATTTATCTGTGCATGAACAAGTAGCATAACCCATTTTATTAATTGGGCTGTTCTTTCAGTGCTTCAAGTGTTCAATTGTACTACAATATTTCTTTTATATAATACGCTAAGGAGATTCAGTTTCGTTTTCAATATTCACTCTCAAGCATTTTAAGTGCTCCATTTTAAATTATCTCTATTTTTCTCCAACTATTACTTTCTAATCGCTTTCATTCTGCAATAAAACTGTGTGTGTACTCCTCTTCCTTCATAGAAAGTCTAAGAAACTTCTGTTTAATTTTCAATAAAATCGTTTTAAATTCTTCATTCTGAAGTATTTCAACGAGAACTATAAATTATATTCATTCTCACTTCATTCTTCTTGATTTTATGAATAAAATTTATAAAATCGGTTCTGCACCTTATGCTTGACAACTTTAAAGGCGAAATTAAGAGAAATTGTGGATGTGGCCTTGTGACAAAATTAAGTTACTTATACTATTCGTACCAAGAAAATATGAGTGAAGAAGTAGTAATACATTTTAAATCGCCCTGATATGTATTATGTTTCTGTGATAGAATTGTATTTCTGTAACAGAAGTACTTATACAGATAAAAGGCTAAACTTCTGTTTCGTTTTCAGTATTCACTCATAAGTATTTTAACGATCAACCATATATTATCTCCATTATCACTCCAAGTAATACATTTTGAATTGTCTTGATACTCATTCTGTTTATGAAATAAAATTTTATTTCTCAAACTGCAGTACCTTTATATAAGTCTAAGCTTTTTCGTTTTCAATATTCACTCCAAAGTAATATCTTAAGGAGCAACCATAAATTATTTCCATTGTCACTCCAAGTATTAATTCTTCAATAGTTTTCATGCGCATTCTGTTCCTGCAATAAAATTGCACTTCTCTAAATTAAGTACCTTCATATAAAAGTCTAAGCTTCTCTTTCGTTTCCAGTATTAACTATTTAAACGAGCGACGATAAATTATCTCCAGTATCACTCCCACTAATAAATTTTTAATCGCCTTGCTCCGATAAAAATCACCTCTAACCGCACAGCTCTAATTATATAATCATTGCGCGATTATTGGAATCCAGCAATCAGCCTGAACCAGCATTAAAACAACTCTCTCCACAGCGGTGACCAAGGAAATTTTTAACGAGGTTCTTCACCCAAATAAAACAACTTCTACTTAATTTTAGCAGCTTTTCCTCTATCTCGTTAAACGTAAAAGATTAACTGGTTTTGCTAACCACCTAGAAGGCCATAACCTTTCCAGACACAAGTTAATTACAAGTTTTCTACGAATTTCTGTTTCTGCAACGAAGTTGTACTAATCAACCATATAAAAGTCAACTCAACTTCTGTTTCGTTTTCAATAAAATCCTTTTAAAATTCTTCATTCTGAAGTATTTTAACTAGAAACCATAAATTATCTCTATTATCACTCCAAGTAATACATTTTGAATCACCTAGATACGTATTCTGTTTTTGTGATAAAACTACTCAAACAGCATTACCTTTATATAAAAATCTCAGAAGCTTGTTTCGTTTCATTTTCCCTCAGAAGTAACTTTACGATCAACCATAAATTATCTCCATTATCACAACAATTTCTTCAATATTGTTCATGTACGTCCTGTTTCAGGAATAAAATTGTACTCAACCTTCTTATAAAAGTCTAAGAAACTTCTGTTTAGTTTTCAATATTCACTCTAAAGTATTTTATAACGAGCAACCATAAATTATAACCATTATCACTCTAAGCATTGCATTTTGAATCGTCTTGATACGTACTATCAAACAATGACTTTATATTAAAATCTTAGAAGCTTTTGTCTTTCAAAATTCATTCAAAAGTATTTTAACGATCAATCATAAATTATCTCCATTATCACAACAATTTCTTCAATATTGTTCATGTACGTCCTGTTTCCGGAATAAAATTGTACTCAACCTTCTTATAAAAGTCTAAGAAACTTCTGTTTAGTTTTCAATATTCACTCTAAAGTATTTTATAACGAGCAACCATAAATTATAACCATTATCACTCTAAGCATTGCATTTTGAATCGTCTTGATACGTACTATCAAACAATGACTTTATATTAAAATCTTAGAAGCTTTTGTCTTTCAAAATTCATTCAAAAGTATTTTAACGATCAATCATAAATTATCTCCATTATCACAACAATTTCTTCAATATTGTTCATGTACGTCCTGTTTCCGGAATAAAATTGTACTCAACCTTCTTATAAAAGTCTAAGAAACTTCTGTTTAGTTTTCAATATTCACTCTAAAGTATTTTATAACGAGCAACCATAAATTATAACCATTATCACTCTAAGCATTGCATTTTGAATCGTCTTGATACGTACTATCAAACAATGACTTTATATTAAAATCTTAGAAGCTTTTGTCTTTCAAAATTCATTCAAAAGTATTTTAACGATCAATCATAAATTATCTCCATTATCACAACAATTTCTTCAATATTGTTCATGTACGTCCTGTTTCCGGAATAAAATTGTACTCAACCTTCTTATAAAAGTCTAAGAAACTTCTGTTTAGTTTTCAATATTCACTCTAAAGTATTTTATAACGAGCAACCATAAATTATAACCATTATCACTCTAACCATTTGCATTCTCTAACTGAAGTACCTACATATAAAATTCTAAACTTCTGTTTCGTTTCCAATTTTAACTCTCAACGAGCAACCATAAATTATCTCCAGTATCCCTCCCACTAATACATTTTTAATCGCCTTGCTCCTATAGAAATCACCTTTAACTGCACACTTATAATTATATAATCATTGCCCGATTATTGGAAACCCAGTAATCAGCCTGAACCAGCATTAAAACAACTCTCTCCACAGATTAGAGCAGTGGCCAAGAAAATTTTTAACGAGGATCTTCACCCAAATAAAACAACATCTACTTAATTTTAACAGCTTTTCCTCTCTCTCGTTAAACGTAAAAGATTAACTGGTTTTGCCAACCACCTAGAAGACCGTAACCTTTCGAGACACAAGTTAATTACGTGGGACTTGTGGTTTTCTGCGAATTTCAGCTCACTTTTCGATGGGATGCAGTTATTTCGACTCACGCCTCTCCCATAGGATGCATTCGGTCCGTCGTAAATCAGACCGGGCAACAGACTTTGGTATTTGAAGGACTGGGACATTATTTTCGGCTCCCATTAGGTCTCTTTTTTCTGTGGACAACCAAACACGGTTTTCGAATTAAGATTTTACGTAATATCCTTTCGAGTCTCGCGATGAGTGCGAGGTAAAAAGAGAAATGAATGACTTTGCACTCTTGCTGTTATTCTCTTTTAAATCACAATCCGTTATTTTCATGGAGTTGTTATTTTAACGGTCCTCGGTGGTGAGTGGTAATTTCGTGTCATTAATCTATTCAAATTACCTTTTATATTCAGGGTGTTTCGAAAATATCTTGCCAACTTCTGAATAGCTGTAGAGGGGTCCAAAATAAACATTTTTGTCACAAAATGCATGTCTGGAAATGCCGCGTTTAGATGATAGAAGGTTTAGGTCGGTCAATGGCATCGCTTCTGTGGCATAAAGCGCCATTTTCCGCTCGGATTTTGAACGGCATGTACCAGTACACAAGTTCGGAGTGAAGGTCATATAGTATTGAAAGAAAGCACGAATCCTAATGCAGGCCTAATTGACCCAAACGTGATGAAAAATACTAGTTTGTGCTTCAAGAAACCAATTGGCCCAAGTCGTAACAACATCATTACACGAATTTGCATTACAAACCAAGCGATCGGGAAAAATAACACGAGGATGCGCGCGCATGTTAATACTATTTCATTAGAAGGTCGATATTGAAAACCTCGTGACGTCGGAGGGTTCAAATCATCGACATACTAACGAAAAAGACGGAGCATGTTCCAAATAACATGCAGCGCGTAGCTACATGTTATTTCTTCCGATCACTCGGTTGTTTGAAGGTCTGTCATGTGGTTACGGGGAAAAGCATGGATCCAATTGTGCGACAAATTATTGGTTGGTTTAAAGTGATTACACAGCGCGATTAAAATCACCAGTATGCGCTTCGATAGCTAATCGACCTAAGTTGATTCGTAAGCCAACATGATTTAACCTTCTAAGATTTTACGACAGCAACTTCTCCCATAGGCTCTATCTAGTTTTAGGTCGATGGTTCAAATCTGAATCTAGGAAATGTAATGAATGTAATGCAACTTTCCATTGACAAGTTAAAACGAAATGACATGATTTTCTACAAATTTAATCTCACTTTTCTCTGGTAAGTAGTTATTTATTTCAACTCACACGCCCCAAATAGACGCATTACGTCCATCTTAAATCACACTAAGCAACAAACTTTGGTATTTTAAGGACTGGAAGGTTATTTTCTACACCCATTAATGTGGGAGGACAAACACGGTTTTCGAATTAAGATATTACGTCAAATTGCCTTTCGAATCTCGTGATAAGCGTTGGATGAAAAAGGGAGGAATGAATGACTTCACGTTGCTAAAATTCCCTTTCAAATCAACCCTCACAATCTGCTATTTTGATGGGGTTGTTACTTTAAAGGTTCTTAATGGTGGATGGTGGATTGCGTCAATTACGTGCGATTTGGCTGTTCAAATTAGCTTTACTGGATAAATTACCATTAGAGTGTAACGTATGTGTTGGTGTATGGCTTGTGAAACATGTTTTGTGAATTATATAATTTAAAAAAATTACTGTTTTTACTCGGTTTTTATGCGTTATTCGCGAATTAATGTCTATCTTAATGGGATTTTCTTCAGCTGTGTAGTGATTATAGTGTCACAAACTTTGCGAAAGAAAGAAGTAGGGTTATAAGAAAACTTAAATTGAAGTCAGTTTTATATCTGGGAGTGAGATCTACAGTGATCAATGTCATAACTGGATAAAGCGACTTTTTGCTTGTAAAACTTTCTGAGATTAAAAGTTAAATAGTCATAGTTAAAAAAGTTAACTCAAAGTTTTAAAAGAGGGTAATCTTTACTTGAAACATTGTCTAAGATTTTTTCTTATTTTAAAATCACAAGAGAGATTCTTTCAATGCGTAGTAGACAATAAAAATGCGCATCTCCGAAATTAATGTTTTGAAAATAGAAATGTAAAATGTCACATTCGTAAGTTTTCGCCGTTACCTCATCCTTTTTGGAGGTTATTTATAACCTGATACTTAAATAATTTCAAATCAAAGGTGTTTTTGTTTATGCATGTGCAATTATTGAATTTAAGTTGAATAAAGTTGTCTTATAAATTTTGTCTGCTGCATTACTTTCAAGCTTTCCACACTGCCTTGTGTATTTCAGATAAAACAAGCTTAGGAATGTAAAACGTTTATTTTTAACTAGCAAAATTATCCGACCTCACTCGGGTTGAATTAGTAACTACACCCTATAACATAAAAATCGACGCGCCAAGGAATTATCCGAATGGGACGAAATTACGTATGCACATACCTTACGATAAAATCTGCAAATGATTAACTTTTGGCGGCCAATGACTGAATAGGTGGAGCTCCAGCGCATTGCAACGGAGCATTTGAATCGTGTATAAAACAGAGGACATTCCAATGCTAAGGCAAAACTTCCATACGAATGTGGTTCCGTCGACATACGTGGACTGTACCAATCCCTCGCAGACGGGTTAGCGAACAGTATGAGCAGATGTCGCCATTTGAGAGAGGACGTGCAATTGGACTTAAGGAAGCAGGATGGTCAAATCGCAGGATCGCTCGACATTTGGGTCAGAGCAATACTACCATTCGACGATGTTGGCAGGAATGGGTGAACCATGGCCATACAGAGCGTCAAGAAGGTAGCAGTCGACCAAGAGCGACGACAGAACGCGAGGACAGAGTGATCGTCTGATCAGCGATCACAGCACCTGATGCGTCCTTATCAACGATCCGACGTGTAACCGGGACACCAGTGAGTGCAATGACCATTGATAGGCGAATCAGCGAACGGGGGCTGAGGCCACAGAGGCCATTGCGCCGACTGACCCTCACCGATGCACCCCGCCAGGCGCGTTTGCAGTGGTGCCGGGTGCATTCGTCCTGGAATCTCAAGGACTGCAGCAGAATTGTTTTCAGCGATGAGTCCCTCTTTGAATTGAGCCCCGATGACCAGAGAAGACGTGTCTGGAAACGTCCAGGACCGAGGTATGATACTCACCTGACTGTCGTCCGCCACACAGCCCGACAACCAGGAGTTATGGTATGGGGTGCCATTTCATTTGATAGCCGGACCCCTTTTGTTGTCACCCGTGACACCCTTACAGCACGGCGGTACGTCGATGAGATTCTACCCCCGTTGTGTTGCCCTTCCTTTCAAGGACACCTTGACTTTCATTCCAACAGGATAATGCCCGGCCGCACACAGCATGCCTTTCTACAGATTGTCTTCGTGCTTCTCCAACACTTTCCTGGCCGGCGCGAACGCCAGATCTTTTCCCAATAGAGCACGTTTGGGCTCTGATGAGCAGACGTTTACGACCGTCCCTGGATCGCGCCGATCTAACTTGCCAATTGGAATGTGTATGGCAAGAAATCCCGCAGGCAGACATCCGCCAACTCTACGAGTCAATGCCCTGCCGGATAACAGTTTGCATCAGGGCCAGAGGTGGGCCAAAGCATTGTTGATTTTTTTTTTGCTCTCGTAGCTGTATTTCCTGAATAAAACATTCAATTCCTATTATACTGTTATCGTTTCGTTTTCAATGCATGTACATCACGTCTACCGATTTTCAACCCATTCGGATAACTCCTTCAGGGTGCGTCTAATTTTATGTTATAGAGTGTATATATTGGAAGTGATCAGAAAATAATCACTTTTCTCTTTCGTAGAAAAATGCCAAATCATTTACGTGTGAGTAAAATAATTTTTAACACCTTTTCGACATTTTTATTTCTACAACCTACATTGGATAAAAACCCTAAACATGCATATCGGTCCATCCATTTAACATATATCGCACCCTTACTAAAGTTATATTTTTGAACCAGGTTTGCGACATTTTCGAATTTCTTCATCATTAATAGAAAGATGAAAAATTAATTTGATAAGATATTTATTTATCACTAAGTTTTTTTTTAATAGTGGAAACGCGTTTCTTCTGGAAAATTCCGTTTCGCGGCACGTGTGCAATAATAAAAGCACTTGTTTTAAAATTGAATGTCTTCGGTACAAATGTAACCTACTACCGTTTTTTAAGTGGTAAATCGATTTGATAGTTTCTTCTAAAAAATCATTGTTTTAAGAAAACCTTCTTTATATAAGTTGCTTAAGTATAGCTTCAACTTGTAAAATAAGCCACTTTGACCTTCTGTCGCTATATGATAAAGAATTTGTAATATTTCAAAAGTCCTAGTTTGGATTTTTTTAACATTAACGTTTTTTCAATAATGACAAAAATTTAACTTAAAATCTGCTTTATTATAACTTACATGCCACTTTAAATCAAATACTTTGCGGTAGTGTTGCGTGTGATGAAAAGGAATTACAATTTATTAAAATAATAAATATTTAAAACAAAAACAACAGAAAACAGAGAATTAAAACGAAATAACAGTTGGCCTGAAAAAGTTCTTCTCTAAAGATATAAATTCGTGATTCTTATCTCTTGATCTCGCACTGTTGCCACAACTTACAACAAAAGATCAGAGAAAACTTAAAAATACGAAATTAATTCCAAGCGAAAGAAACAGAAAATAACACTGCACGTGGCAAACGAACACGGATTTTCGTTTAGTTGCGTTTTAACGTTAAACTTGCCTAAATATGTAAGCAAAGAAATTTCAAGTAATGCATTAACAAAGATGTGGTGTATCAAATATAAAACATGAAATTAAAATTTGTTGAACAAATCTTATGTGATACTTGTACAAACACACAGACACAAAATCGAACATAGAACGGGAAGACACACAGACTGACTTTCACAATTAAGTTCTGCCACTAAATGAATGTAAGAACTCACAGTATGCAAAGTTTGATGAAAATATATTCAACGGTTTGGACGAGGTACGGGCGTACACATACAGAAAGACAGACAGATGGACAGACAAACACCAAACGCGCAAGTGACGGATTCATCAGAAGGGTTTAAGACGGATATAAAACTTGAAATAAGTCGAAAATATTCAATGTACAAACACTCCATTCTTATTTATATATATTAGAATACATTTAAAGTACAGCGAGTACATTCGTGATGGCAAACCTGAACACACTATCGCACTAGTACGCAAGCGATGGCAAACCTGAAGACCGTACAAAACGCGAGTGCACCCGTTATGGCAAAGCTGAACACCCTGTTACGGCCAATGAGAATTTGAGCAAAAGAGGGCGCTGTGCGCGCCTCTGAAGTTTTGAAGTGTGTAGAGAATTGGCCGGCGCTGTTGTGCTAAGAGAGATCATGAAATGATGATGTAACAAGTTAACTGTAAATGTCTTAATGTCTGTCCTTGTTTTGTGGTAATAAATGTTGTGGCTGTAAAATTCGAATGCTGATCTTTCCAAATGAATCCACATCAAATAATAATTTGAGAAGACGTCAATTTTGGAGCGTCACAGTGGTGCCGAAACCCGGGACCTAGTGAATTTGAAGTGGATAAAAATATTTTTATTTGTAGAAAAATAGAGGTAAGAGAATTTTCACTTATCTAATGCAATTATGAATAGAATGGAGAAGAAATTCCTAGTAATTCAAGGATAAAATGTTTCAATCCATATCTTGATGCTAATAGCGTTATAAGATTAGGAGGTCGTTTACATTTTGCTGATTTAACAGAGGAAGAAAAACATCCTATATTATTACCTGAGAACCACGAATTTTCAATCCTGTTGATAAAAGAATGTCATGAAAGAGTTGCCCATTGCGGTTTGGCTGCAACTTTAACTCAACTTCGCGAAAAATATTGGATTTTAAAGGCTCGAAAAACTACGAAATCGGTAATTAAAAACTGTTTAATATGTAAAAAATTCAGGGCTAAACCATTTTACGAAAAAACCGCTCCTCTTCCTTCTGATCGTATAAAAATGTCTCCCGCATTTGAAGTGACTGGTATAGATTTCGCTGGTCCGATATATTTTAGAGACAAAATTGCTCCACAAAAAGCATATATTTGTTTATTTACGTGTGCTACGACCCGAGCAGTGCATTTAGAACCTGTATCTAACCTTAGCACAGAAACTTTTATTTTAGCTTTGAAGAGATTTATTAATCGACGAGGGATGATTCGCATTGTGTATTCCGATAACGCATCTACTTTCAAAAAAGCCGATAAAGAACTGCAACATTGGAACGATCTGAAAGGGTCACAGTTACAAGATTATTTTAGCACCCAAAGAATCCAATGGAATTATAGTGCTCCCCTTGCCGCCTGGTGGGGGGGATTTTGGGAAAGAATGGTGAGAACTGTAAAGATGTGTTTGAAAAAGATCTTAGGAAAGGCATTATTAACGTACGAAGAAATGACAACCGTGTTAACAGAAGTGGAGGCAATAGTGAATTCAAGACCTCTGACTTACAACTATGACGATGCCATGGAACCATCCCCATTGACACCTTCGCATTTTTTAGTTGGAAAGCGATTAACTTCACTTCCTACGAGGAATATTGACTGTAACTCTTCTTCCAGTGATTTTCGCAAAAGATTAAAATATCAACAGACTTTGCTTGAAAACCTTTGGAGGCGTTGGAAGGAACAATACTTGCTTGAACTGCGCTCAAACCATTCAGTGTCTTCATTCCAAACTCGAAGTATTCAAGTTAATGATACTGTTCTTTTAGGTGGTGCACGCGAACCTCGCCATATGTGGAAGATGGGTAAGGTAACTGTGTGTGTGTGTGAAGTGTTCACAGGTCGCGATGGCAAAATAAGATCTTGTGCCGTCAAAACTTCATCTGGGATAGTTAAACGTCCAGTGCAGTTACTGTACAATTTAGAACTCACTGACTGATTTCAATTAATAATTTCACATTATTTGACTTTAATTTTATATGTATTTAAAATAATGTGTTTGATTTAAGTACTTGGTTATATTCAAATTTACTTGATTTTCTCTTGAATCTTTAGACTTTAGTTGTGTTGAAGTGTATTTTTTAATATCATTCTACACTGCTGGCCACCCAAATTGCAACACCAAGAAAGAAAAGAGATATCACAACAAAATTTATTTTGTAGATAACATGTTGACCAAGTATCAAATGATTGAATTTATAGACTTCTGTGAAGTGTGGTTCCTGCCAAAATCAGTAGCCAGAGTAGCCGCCATTGTTGGAGATCACCGCTGCCACACGCCTCGGCATTGATTCAAAGAGACTTTGAATGCGTTCTTGGGGTACAGCAGACCAAGCAGCTTCCACACGTTGCCAAAGTTGATCTGGTGTGGCAGCTGGGGATATATTCTGGGTCAATCGTTGAGCAACCATGGACCACATGTTTTCTATCGGCGAAAGATCCGGAGAGCGAGCTGGCCAGGGAAGCAATTCAATCTGGCGATTGACGAAGAACCCTTGGACAATGCGTGCCACGTGTGGTCGCGCATTATCCTGTTGAAATATGGCTGTAGGCAAGCCCTGAAGGTAAGGAAGGACAACTGGCTCCAACACCTCGGAGATGTAGCGCTGGCTGTTTAAAGTACCGGCAATGCGTACTAGAGGAGTGCGAGAGTGATATCCAATACCGCTCCATACCATAATACCCGGTGCAGGACCAGTGTTTCGGTGCATAACGCAGCTGTTCAGCATCCTCTCTCCACGGTGTCTCCAGACTCGAATCCGACCATCGTGGTGTTGCAGACAGAAGCGTGACTCGTCAGTAAAGACAATTTCATTCCATTCTGCCGTCCACATCCTTCTTTCATCGCACCATTGGCGGCGGAAACGTCTGTGGTTCTGCGTCAAGGGTAGACGAAGCAATGGACGTCTTGCGGACAGACCACTCTGCTGTAAACGGCGTCGAATGGTACGCGCAGTCACTGGATGATGCGGTACAGACTGAATGTGCTGTGCTATGGTTCGTGATGTGGCTGAGCGATCCGTCACTGCCATACGCACAATATGCCTGTCATCACGTGAAGTGGTGCACTGAGGTGGATGCGATCGAACACGTCGGTCCGTCGTACCCTCCTGCATCCAACGATCACATATCCGCATTACAGTTGTTTGGTTTCGTCCAACACGACTACCGATTTCCCTGAAAGATAATCCACAATCTCGGTAGGCCACTATCCTTCCTCTGTCGAACTCGGATACTTGATCAAAAGATAATCGCTGTTTTCTACGAGGCATAATTGATCGTTTTTTTGAAAAAACCACAAGAAAAACACAATTGCCGTACTTGAAATCGTCGAAATCTCCAAGCCTTAAATAGCGCTTTGAAGTGGCGCCACAGGCGCGCGTGATGTGCGTCTGCGCTGAAATTCTAATCATTTGCATATCTCACCTCCGCTAATGCGTGTTGTAAATTTCATATTATTTGCATGCTTCCTTCAGGGTGTTGCATTTACGGTGGCCAGCAGTGTATATACTTACATTTAAACTGATTTAAATTACTTTGAATTTAATTTGATCTTTATTGAAATTTGATTTTTATTGTGATAAAGTATGCTGTGTATTGTAGAAATTGTGTATTGCTGTGTATTGTAGAAATTATTATGCTGTGTATTGTAGAAATTGTGATGAACTTTCAGTTCATCGGGGGGGAGTGTTACGGCCAATGAGAATTTGAGCAAAAGAGGGCGCTGTGCGCGCCTCTGAAGTTTTGAAGTGTGTAGAGAATTGGCCGGCGCTGTTGAGAGAGATCATGAAATGATGATGTAACAAGTTAACTGTAAATGTCTTAATGTCTGTCCTTGTTTTGTGGTAATAAATGTTGTGGCTGTAAAATTCGAATGCTGATCTTTCCAAATGAATCCACATCAAATAATAATTTGAGAAGACGTCAATTTTGGAGCGTCACACACCCTACCAACAACGAGTATACACTCGTGGTTTCTTTTCATTCTTCTCCTTTCTAAAAACTTTTTATTTTAAAAAATTGTATAAAAAAGTGTTATGTGCTTTTATCAGACATAATATATCGTTTTATACGTATAAAACTGACATATTATGTTTATGTAAAAAATTTTATGAAGCGTTTTGAAAATCTATCAGCATATTTTAGGCCATTTTTCTTATTTTTAGGGCACATTTTGTAGTTTTATGGGCTATATTGAGATTTCTTATGATAATTTTCTAGAAATGTTCAGATCATCAGTATCTTAACCCTAGTTGGGACGATGCTGCATCGATCAGAGTAAAGTCTGCCACAGAAGAAGTGAAAATTTTCAAGAACAGTTCCCTTTCACAAACAAGTTCATTTCGCCACAGTTAAGCACAAATATAAAATTTATAAACCGTTACCCTGAATTAAACTGTTAGTATTCAACTCCCAGTACGTGTGTTGTGCAGTTTAAACTTCCTAAATGCACCATCGGTTTAATTTCATTGTGACAGGGTTTATTCTATACGTGCTACGTGATACAGCCCTTTTTAAAAGCTTCGGATCGTAAGAAGACTCCTTAGTACTTTTTCTCACTTTTAGTACCCCGTAATTTTCAACGGCTATCTTCTTTTACGACAAAGGAAAAAGGGGATACATTTTGTCGTAAAATGTACAGCACCTCCATATGCAATCTGCTTATATCTTAATAAACTACTTCATCTTCAACTTCTATGTTTTACCAGCAAACTTTTATGGCCTTTATGCAATTTCCACAGCAGCGTTCCACTGGAAATATATATGTGGAGATTAATTTAATAGATTAAATTTCTCCAGCGGGGTTATCCAAGCACACTGTGATAGGGGTGTTGCTGCACACAAGCGTTTGATGTTCAACGTGAAATTGAAGAAAGCAAATTTAATTAATTTTATCCACACATAAGTCCGGCACGAAATGTGTTGGGATGCAAAGAACTGGGAAATAATAGGCTGAAATTTAGCTCGTGATATTGTTTTTATGTACTTGTTTAAGTTATTGCTTTTCCATGTTAATGTTAGTACCTTTGTATTTCTTTCTTAAAAAAGGCGGTCTATGGCAGATTAGGTTGCATAACACAAATTCTCAAGGAAGCTTTGGAATGGTGGCTCAGTGGCTCATTCGTAGACGAAGATCGGAAGCAATTAATTTTACATTTTAATCACCATACTTAATTTTTGCACATCATTGTACAAATAATGGTTATTTACAAATGTACTAATAATCAACATATTTAATTTTTGCATACGTTTTGCATATCTTGTTACTAATAATCAACATATTTAATTTTTGCATACGTTTTGCATATCGTGTTACTAATAATCAACATTTACAAATGTACTTATAATCAATATACTTAGTTTTTTGCACACATTTTGCATATAGTTTAACTAATAATCCACCTGTTTAATTTTTGCATAGGTTTTGCATATCGTGTTACTAATAATCAGCATTTACAAATGTCCTAATAATCAACATTTTCAAATGTTCTAATAATCAACATCTACAAATGTACTAATAATCAACATGCTTAATTTTTGCATATCGTTTTATTAATAATCAAAATCTTCAAATGTATTAATAATAAACCCATTTAATTTTTGCAAATTTTACATACATTTTTACACTTTAAACAACGCTGTATTAGTTATTATTGTATATATAACTCACTTTTATCTATTACAGAATCATTTGCCGAATTAGTATGACAAAAGATCTGTTGATTTTTCAATACGTCAGGCCGATTACGCGTTAATTTAAATCTATCGGAATCCAGTAGAAACTGATTAACAAAGACTTGGGTAATCCGTTTCCATAACAAATAGCTTGTTCGTCTTAAGATCTTTCAAACTCTTAATCCGGTTATTGAATTATTTAATATTTTAAATTTTAATGATTTGATTGATATTAATTACCAAAAACAAGGAGCACTCAACTGTGTTCATGTGCAATTTATTTTTATTATTTCATTTTATTAAATAGCCTATTCAATTCCAAATTGTCTTATTACTGAATTAGCTTTTTGAAATTATAAAAAGTTGAACACACAGCTACATAAAAATCTAGGTGAAATTCAAGAATTATAGATAGAGCTACATTTACAATGAATGAATAGATGCGGTAGAGTTTTACAGAGGGGATGTCAAAAAATGTCTTTGAAAGGGGAGCTTGAGTCAAAAAAGGTTTAGGAAACTAAGCTCTAGACCAGTCCAATTTTCAACCTTTTTTCATTTTATGCCACACATAAACAGAATACTAAAATTCTGAGGCACACCAAAGAATATATTTAATATTTTGCCGATCTACCTAGATTACCTAGCATTTTTTGCTCCAAATTGGCTTTTTAAATTTTTTTGAAACAATTTATTTTTGATACTTTGTAAAAGAAAAATAACAAAAATATTTATGCGTGTATTAAAAAATATCAGGTACTACATAGGTATAATTTTGATTTATTTAGAAAAATAATATAAATTAAATACCCTTTTATTTCAAAGTGGTGTTTAAAAAATGTTTTTTAAACAATTTTTAACAATTTATTTATGACACCTTGTAATAAAAAATAATAATCAAAGTTATTTATATGCGTTTTATTTGAAATTATTTGCGAACACACTAATCAAAATTTAAAAAAAATCTTACACAATTTAAACCGTTTCACCATTCATAACGCAATTCAATGCTATTCTTGAAAATCGATTCTCTATATATTGGTGCATGGGGCCGCTGATCCTGTTACCCCTCCCTTTAGCTACGCCTCTGAAAATATTCATTTCCAATTTCCCAAACACAAACTATTAAATTCACTCATAAAATAATTGTTACGCCATTCTTCTCTTACGTACCTAAGGCCAAATCGAATGTGGAACCTGTAAACGTATATCTTCTAAGACAGACAAGCATGAAATATTAGACCAGAGCTAAGCTTTTGCGTGGAAAGTTTATTGCAGTCGTCGGGCAAGCGTTTTAATACCTGCGCCACGGAAGCAAAAATTTCTGACAGAAGGAAAAGCAAGAAAATCGTTTCCATAACCCAAGGAGGGAAGAGAGAAATTGGATCTATCAGATGAACGTGTTCATCCACCGTGGCTCGTAAGCTCATTGCTTCTTCCTGAAGGGAGGATCGAGTTGCCAGCTTCAAAAGCGAAACTCTGGGTGGAATCATTTACTATAGTATTTTCTGCCTGATTTAGGAGAAATAAGTATCGTGTCTATCACCTATATCGGATGAAACGAATCGTTAAATTGCGTAGTTCAACAATTTTTGGGATCGTGAGATTATGATTTATTTTCAATGTTGTGTTGCGTTTAATTAAATGCGAATGAAACTTTGCTTTGAACCATTGTAATCGATTTAGCCCCGAAATATTGTCCGTAATCCTTGCATTTTTGTATATTGGAAGGACAAATGTATCACCTTTCTGCTACACCTCATGATCTTCAGTTTGGCTACTATCTCAAAAGGGTATCCCATTCCTTCTCGTGATCCTTTCTTATTTGAATATTGAGAGGACAGGATATATCTCCTTTCTGCTACTCTTTATGATCTTCAGCTTGGCTACGGCTTGAAAAGGGTGTCGCATTCCTTCCCGTTATTCTTGCCTCTATCTACATTGAAGGGACAAAATATATCTCCATAATACTAACCCCGTAAGATCTTCAATTTGACTACGATCTCACAAGGGTATTCCATTCCTTCCCGTAATCCGTTTTTCTTTGAATATGAGGGACAAGATATATTTTCTTTCTACTACCCTTTATGATATCTCGTATATGATATCGTATCGATATGATATCGTGGGTGTAATCTGATAAGGGTATCCCATTCCTTCCAGTGTGAGCCTTGCCTCTTTGTTTATTGAAAGAACAAAATGCAGTTCCTTCCAATTAACCTCTTACGATCTTCAGGTTGACTACGACCTGTAAAGGGGGGTGTCGCATTCGTTTCAGCTATTCTTGCCTCTATCTACATTGAAAGAAGAAATATACTTACCTACTACTATCCCCTTAAGAACTTCAAGCGTTTAACTACGATCTCCTCAAAGGGGTTTCCCTTTACTTTCTTCTTTGAATACTGAAGGAACAGGATATATCTTCTTTTTATTGCCCTGTATGATATTCAGATTGGCTATAATCTGAAAAGGGTATTCCACTTCTTCTGTGCCCCTTTGTACATCGAAAAGACAAAATATAATTCATTCTTACTACCACTATATAATCTTCAGCTTGACTACGACCTGAAAAGGGTGTCACGTTCCTTCCCGTGATTCTTGCCTCTATCTACATTGAGAAAATATATCCTCCTACTACCTTACTATTCTTATGATATTCAGTTTGGCTACAACCTGAAAAGGTTATCCTATTAATGTCCCATAAACTGTATATTGATATTCTTCGCTTTGAATGTATACCTTTTTCAAAGCCCTAGGAATGCGGATGGTAGTAATTTTGTGTTCCTTTGATAAAAGGATGCTGTCTTGAATAGTTTGGTTGATGTAAGACAGTAAGGCTCAATTCCTTAGTGATATTCATAATCAATAATTATTGGGGGTTAGTGGGTCACGTCATCTATACCTTCACCATTATGACGAGGATAAATCATATTTTGGCATTTTATTCAACGTATCACATTAATACAGAGGCTGTTCGGGCATTTTTTGAACGATTTTAATGGACTGAAGCTCAATTTTTTATATTAAATTTTTGTCTTTTAAATGTTCCATTTGATAGCCCTTATTGTTAATTATCTTTCTACACCTTAATTTCCATTATGACTTTTGTAGTATCGACAGAGGTATTTTGTCCCATTCTTGTTCCACAGTTTCCAGTCCTTGAATGGTTTCGGTCGACATTTCGATAATGCCCTTTTTAAAAGTCCAGAAGCACAAAAATCATGGGTGAAACATCTAGAGATTTAGCAGGAATATCAGTAAAGGGTCTGATACCAGTTTCTTGTTCCACTTTTTCCAAGAATTTAATAGTCGATTTAGATGTGTGGCTGCTTGCTTTACCCTGATGCAGTTCCACTGATTGTTGGCACTGTGGGCAGATATGGTATTTCTTTTTTGAATATTGGGGATAAAATATGGTCTTGATAATATGTGGGAGTTGATTTTTGCAATTCCCCCTCTTTTTACTTTTAATTTTCCATTATATGCAAAACCGGCAACAATCATAAATCTCTTAGAGAAAGTTCTCTCGTTCACTTTGCCATAGTCCTTTGGCCTGGAGGATTCTCTTTTAAAATTAAAGATCTTACCTAGCAAATATTCTCAGAATTTTACTCTTTTTTGGATACTTTTTGGAAGTATTTTTCCACTTTTACGTTTTTTTCCTTTCTCATTAATAATATTACTTAACCTTTAGATATCGAAAAACCATGACTTTTGCAGCGTTTTTGAATAATTGAATAAGCATAATTCTCTTCGGAAAGAGAGAAAACAGCCTTTCATCCATTTCAAATTTAAAAACGGCATTTTTAAAGTAAACAAAACTCTGAGTTAGCAGACGATAAATTATACTTTAACTATTTAACTGCTGTGAAAATAAATTTCTTTCGTAGCATACAACTTTTTACAGCTCATCAAAATCGTTCAAAAAATGTCCGAACAGCCTCTGTACATAGCTATATTTATTTCTAGTTGTGTGCCATTTTTACGTTTTTACTGTACTAAAATGTCAACTCCGTATAAGTTTTATCTGTAAAGCTAAATGTAGAAGGCGTTAGTGTTTTGACAACCCCTTTAGTATCTTGTCACGTTACTCCGATGCCATTTTAGTACATCACTTATATTAAAAATTACCACTATCTCAAAACGACAATATATCTAATTAGTCTAGAAGTATTTTTTCTCCTGTAACATGCTTATGTTTATAAAATTGGATTTAACCAAAACCAGCATGACACAAATTATTTTCATATATATACCGACGGTTCTAAATACGACACTAGAGTCGGTAGTGGTTTCATTGCATACAAGTCTGGAATTCCACATTCAAGTTGGTCATCAAATCTTAATGCTAACAATTCAGTCTTCCATGCCGAAATAATTTCAATTTGTGAAGCCATTAAATGGGCTAACAACATAAAAAGTAAAAATATTTAAATTAACAATTTTGACAGCAACGACAATATTTGGAACGAAATTATAATACACAGCACCCGGTCCAAATACCACTATTGGTCCACCACAATACACATCAACAGGGTCAAAGCACATACTGGTATCACTTGAAAGAAAAGCTAGCCGACTGGCCAAATTAGAAGCAAATGGCCATAGAGATCTCAAAAACAAAATAGCTTCAAATGGCGAAATAGCAACCTAGTTACTCCCTCAATGAGTAAATCACCAAAGATTAGCAAACATAATAAGAAAACTAAGATAGAGGAAGACACGCTTTCCAATTCTTTAGAAATGATTTCATTGCATTCAACAAAATTCTTAAGCTTAAGAACTACAATATACTCTTCCCCTACATTACCATCACCCCTAAATTTCACAAAACCCCCATAGCTTTTAGATTCATCACTTGTGGCACTAGCCAAAATTACATGCATAAACCAGGCAAAATCTTTTTTAAATTTTTAAAAATCATTCTTAAAGCTATCACGGTTAAAGAAAACTGTTGGATCATTAATAATAACACTCCAGTTCTTAATTTTCTTTCCTCTAATAACAATATCTCACAAATTGACTCTTTCGATTTTAAAGACCTCTTCACTAGCATCCCGCTCCATAACCTTATAGATGTTCTTAACTCCTACTACACTGAATTTAACCTTCTTCTTAATATTTCTCAACAATATTGGAACAGTCTTATCAATCTTTGTGTCCTCAACAATTTTATCTTTAATGGTGAACATCTTTTCCAACAAGTACAAGGAATACCACAAGGTACCACTTTCTCCAGTATTCTTGCTAACCTCTACCTCCATTTCTATGAAAGATCACACACTTCTAATTTTATTAACTCCTATCGCTACATAGATGATTTAATCATTTTTAACTCACCAGAGTTCACTGATTTTTGGAAAAGTATTTATCCCACTGAACTCATCCTCAAAAAAACAAATAGCTTACCTTTATCTACTAACTTCCTTGACATTCATATTGATGTCAGTTCTAAATCTTCAACCGATATCTATGACAAAAGAAATGACTTTCAATTTAATATTAACAGACTTGTTCCCTGGAATTCTAATATTTCTTTCAACATCTACAGAAACTTAATTTATAATCAAATCTATAGAATTCATCATATTTGCAGGGACCAAACTACTATTGATAATCAGCTCAAAACTCTTAAAACCACCCTCTTAAATAACAACTTCCCCAACAATTTTCTTAAAAAGTTTTTTCCTTAAAAATAATTTTCTTTTTCTCGACTTTACTTTCTTTCTCCTCGGACAGATGGAGCCAAAAAATATAATTATATAATTATTTTTTTCACTTTTTCCCTCGTTTTTTCTTTCAATTTCATCACTGCCCACAATCTTTACTCTTTGTCACAATTTTATTTTCTTGTTAAAATTTACCTTTCTTCCCTCCCTTTCATTTGCGCTAATTTGTTCACATTATCTCCAAGCCACCCTCTTTCGTTTTTAAATCCGTTATTCTACATAATACGGATCTGGCAATGTTTTGCTCTCCTAGCTTGGGCGGCAATTTTCGGTAAGGTATTACGTTGGCTATGTTCTTTTGATTCCTAACCTTGGTAACAGGTATTATTTTCATGATTTTTTTCTCTCTGGTAGTACTTTGAGTTTTCGGGGGTAACTTTTGTTGATCTCTTCGGCCTGGCCTCACATAAGTACAGAAAAAACTCAAAGCATCGCATTTTTAAGTGACAACCTGGCCTTGCTCCCCTTGAAAAAGTAGGCAGGCTCACTTAACATTTACATATTTTATTTCATCTTGTTTCTCGGGGAAATCTATTCTATTCTTAGGGTAGTTTTACTTATTATTTCCCTTTATTTGTTCTCTGCGGCTTTCAGCGCTGTTCATCTAAAGGGTCAATATTATTGTTGTTATTTTGCTCCATTTTTGTTCTTATTTTTGTTCTTGTTATTATTTGCATTTTGTTTTTGTTTTTATTTGGTTTCTCCTTTTTGATTTGTGGTGATGGTCTATATATATATATATATATATATATATATATATATATATATATATATATATATATATATATATATATATATATATATATATATATATATATATATATATATATATATATATGAGAAGGAGAGCCTACCTTAACAAAATTTTTCCATTAGAAACACGAGAAGTAAGAGTTGCTATTTTGTTTTGTTATTACTTGCATTTTGTTTTGGGTTTGGTTTTTCTGTTTACAATGTAAAATATATTCCGAATACTGTTCTTAATTAAGAGAACAAAATCATATTTCCCAATTTCATCCATTAGTGGTTTAGTTTTTAATACGAATATCTAAATTAAAATTAGATGAAAAATGTTCTAGAAAAAGAAAGAAATTCAATTATATTACAAAACTTTGTTTTCTTATTATTAAGATGAGGGTAGCTGTTAAGGTTTCATACTGTTTGGTATGAAAAATAAAAGATAAAGGTTTTAAAAGTCTGAATCCCCGTAAGAATCGAAAGTAAGAATCGAATTTCATAGAGAAACAAAAAGATAACACAAACATTAATTTCGGAAAGAATAATGCTATGATTAATTTAATTTAATTTAATTTTCTGAAAAAATACCAAAAATCAAAATGTAATATTGACAATTCAAATATCAATTTGATATTCCTATTAGATTTATTTTATTTTTATAAAATAAATAAAACATAATAGTCGAACATGTTTGAATGTTTCCACTGTTATGATTCTGCCGTAATTAAAAATGTTTAATAGAAATTTGACTTAAATAGCTTTAAAAATTCAAAAAGTCTTATCATATTTAAAACATACTTTTTGAATGAAATTTAAATGAAAATTCAGGTTATAAATTTTTTCTAATGAAAAGAATGAAGTAAATGGAATTCCTAATGAAATATTGTGATTTTTGAGTTAAACTTGAACGAATTTATACGCATTCATTTTTCAGTTATAAATTGATTTCTGGATGGAATAATAATTATGCTATTCACTGACCTTATGCCTTAATATGAATGCGTTACTATAAATGAAAGTCCTTAATATTTTCACAATGGTATTATTATCTATACCAGTGAATACAACTTATGGGTGGCTTGAAAACTTAACAAAAAATTAAATAAAAGAGTTTCATAAAATAAATTGCATGAATATATTTTCATCGTTCATCATTTTAAATTCTTATAAAAATTAAGATAATTTTACTAGCTTTAATGTACTTAAAAAGCTTAAATTACCTTTTGGGTTTTCAACTTATTAAGCCAAGCCATTCCAATTTTTAAATCTGTGCCCAATTACCATATATCATTTCACGCAATATTAAGCACATAATATTTTCAACTTTATCTTTTATTTCATATTCTTTTTAATTGGTATCACCATGCCTCTTTAATTCACAAGAAATTCAAGCTATCCCATTAGGGTAATTAAGTGTAAAATTCTGCGATTTTAATTTCATGAAAAGTAATTTTTTAATTATTGTGGAATTTTGATTGCAAAGGAGTGATTTATAAATATCACGAAACTAATTTGTATTTAAAAGTAATAGAAAGAATATAAAAACTGGTGAATCATACAAAACACAAAATCGTAAAATAATTTATGATTACGGCTTGTTTACCCAATTTTTATTTATATTTTCATTGATAATCCCTTAGGATTCCTCTTTTAATTTGTGGTCATAAAGGAAGTTGCTCTTTATCATTTTTAAAGTAAATGAGTTGGTTTTTGTCTCACGGAAATACATTAATGAAATTAATGAATTCATTTATTTTTATCCTACAGGGCTATTAATATCAGTTTTTACGTTGCCTTCTGCATAAATTTTTCTTTTTATCAATAGTTATATTATTGTAAAATTTCTGGTTGGCAAAACCAAATTAAATAGATCTGATATTATTTTACATTCAGCTGTTTTCGACATATTGACTTATTTTACGTTTTATTTAACTTTATTGATTAAATATTAATGCAAAATATCAAATTCAAAATTTAAAGAACCTTGCAAGGAACATTAAACGTAGCGATCGTGTGGTACAAAATACTAATATTCCCTTTTACCATAATAAGTTTGCAGCTCTTCAAATGATGTTACCAACGATTAGAGTCTCAAAATGTATAAAATATTCATGCAGAAGCTTGTTAATATTAAATTCTGATAAAAAAAATTAGATATTTCATGACGTATTTTCGTATTTGACTATTATTTTTCATAAGAAATGTTTTAATATGTTTATAGTTTGCTGTGGTGTGGAAGTTTGGACAGTGGGGTGCCTGCTCAGGTGTTGCCTCGTCATCTGACCGTGGTTCAAAATTACGAGGTTTTGTTCTCGGATCTTTCGCTTCGGAACTGATCCCGGACCAATAGCACGCTGTGTTGCTCCAGTGCTACATTAATTCAACTACCCCATCCCTCTTGTATATAGTGTTGGAAGAATCTGCTCCTATTTTCGTAACATTTAGGAAATTGAAACTTAAAAAATGGTAGCTTTGAGAATGCGAGTGTGTGCAGTGTGATACAAATTATTTTTATGCCTTACACCGGGGACAGTGAAAAAACTGTATATATTGTAAAAGTGCTCTCTATAGTTCGATTTTGCTTGTTACTCAATGGCCTATTGATGTTATTTCTAAAATAACTCTAGTGACCCCAACAATATGCACAGCCAGCGCCCAAGTGAAGATGTAAATTTCCGGCCCACATTGTGTGGATCATTGCGTATATATTTGGTTCAAACCTTGGCATGAGACTGTATGCTTTACCTCGTATGATTGCCGTCTATGAACCCACATGCTAGCACCAGAAGCGTAGATGCCCTTACATTGCCTATCCTGTAGTGCTAACCCAGCTGCATTACCTAACTGCCTGCTTTTAATTGTCTAACTCGCCCGACTGGACTCTATCAGCAATCTGCAAGTAACCTCATCATCATTAGCCAGAGGAGTTGCACACCTTTCTTAGCAATAGCTAACAGAAAACTATGAACTCTATTACTTGTATGAATTGGCAGTATTACGTGAGATTGCATGTCATGCCTCGTATGATTCCTTCTATGAACCCACCTGCTGGTAACAGAAGCGCAGATATCCCTACATTGTCGATCCTGGAACTCTGACCCCAACTTTTCTCCAAACTGCCTGCTTTCTAAATTCCAACTCGACTCTACCAGCAATCTGTAAGTAACCTCTTCAGCATGGGTCAGAGGAGTTGCACACCTTTCTTAGCAGCATCTGACAACAAACAATAGACAGTATAACGTATGAAATGGCAGTATTACACGAGACTGCATGTCCTGCCTAGTATGATTGACGTATATGATCCCATCTACCGATACCAGATGCACAGATGTCCTACATTGACGATCCTGGAGCGCTGATCCAGCTGTACTCCTAACTGCCTACTTTGAATCGTCTAAATCCCGATTGGACTTGACCAGCAATCCGCCATTAACCTCTTCAGCATGAGTCAGAAGAGTTGCACACCTTCCTTAACAGCAGCTGACAACAAACTATGGACAGCATTACTTGTGTATATGTTTTATATCAAACTTATTAGGGGTGAACATGACTCATTGAGTTTTCTCACTGCTCTAGCAACATACGAGATGTAGACGGTGATGGTTCGCTTACTGTAACTATACCTTGGGTATATTTTTCCTCTCCTGAGTCAGCAAAATGTGTGCATGTCCATTTAACTTGATGTAGGAAACATTGCTTGGTACAGATTGCACGGATCAGGCCCAAGAAACCTATCAACCATCGAATTTATAGATAATTATTATATTTTAAGTAAACGATATAGGTCAAACAAACATTATTCTCGTAAGCATTTAGATTACTTGATAATCACACCAAGCATTTAAAACTGTATGTATTGTTTTAAGGTTCTAGGAGTTCCCGTGGCTCAGTTTGTTTGCCCACTGCGCTAGCAAACTACGAATTGTTGGCGCCTCACTTGGATTCTTGTTAGATTTGATTCGTCTCTATGCATTTCTCTCTCATGTCCTTGTGTTTGATGTCCATTTACTTGACATCAATTGTCGAAGCATGACCCTCGCATGGCTCTTACACCATAAAACCCAACCAATCTAAGAGTATTGTATATAGTTTGGGGTTTGGCTACTGTCAAACTAAATTGTATGGCCGAAATTGCACGGTATTATAAGGTAGGTAGATAGGTATTTTAATTAACGTCACACTGGAGCAACACAACGAGCTATTGGTGACGGTCCGGGATCAATCCCAAAGGAAAGATCCGAGGACCACGTAATTTTGAACTACGGTCAGATGACGAGGCAACACCTGAGCTGGCACCTCACTCATGGTATTGTAAGAGTGTTCTATATATAGTTTGCCCCTCTGCGATCATGTTCTCATAAGTCTTCCCTTTCTAACTAAAATAACTTTAGTTACACTATGCAATATGTCCCAAACTGCATGTCTTGTTTGAGTGTTCTATAGAGTTAGGCTAGCAACCTGCGAGTTGTAAGTGGCGCAGGTTCGGTTCCTGCCAAGTGCGATTGTTCCCTGGATGTATTTTTCTCTTCTGTGTCAGTAAAACTTTCATTATGAGTGTATGTCTATTATTTGATATTGTATATCTTCTGTCTGGTGAAGCATGGCCAAATATAGCCATTGCGCCATAAAAACCCTACCAACCATTTATAGTTAGATTACCACCAGGGTTCCTAAATGACTGAAACTCCAGACTTTAAACTGAAGGTTGCAGTCAGGGAGACATGTCCCATCAATCAAAAAGGACATTACTCCTTCAGGGGAAGTGGGAACATAATAAACGATTCTAACAATGCAACAGGACAAATGAGATTCCTTTGTATCCTTTCTCTCCAAAGTGCTACGCTTCTTTGCGTCCCTAAGACTTGTTGCTTCCAAAATCGCTGGCGCCTGGTCGGCGACCGGCAAAAATCGATTTGAAGGATAAACGAATCTAGTTCTCTTCAGCTATTATTCATACCGGCAAACCTTTTCAGTGAAAAGAACTTCCGGCTAGAGACTGCTGATTGGTCCGAACTCAGGATCTAGAAAGCCCCTGGTGCTGATTGTCTGGGCGCTGATGATGCAGCCGGCGTGAAATTATGCTTGGGAATTTAATGACAATGGAAAGATATAAATAAAAATCACCATTTCGTGGGCTTGAGATTTTTGAGGCATTTTGTGTGTATTCGATTAACTGTTCTGGTTTGTCTGTACAGTAACGCTTTAAAGATATAGTTTCATCTACAGGTATGCCATTAAAATTGTTACATAGTGGAAAACGAAAGCATGTTGTATTTGTAATTGCAAAAAGAGCAAGATTTAGACCTTTCCTTTTCTCTCTCTGAACACATTGGTGTGGTGTGGAAGTTTGGAAACTGGAGTTGCAGCTTAGTTGTTGATCTCGTCATCTGGCCGTGGATGAAAATTACGAGGTAACCAATCTGTTATTTTTAAATACCGTAAACAATAAATTTTAATAAGTCACACAATAAATACAACTATCTACCCATATCAGCATTGACTATCAAAGTGATTGAATTATCATATGTATAACATTATTTAACACTCTAACGGAGTTCGACACCTCGTCCATCTAGATCCTGTCAAATTTTTTTAATGACGAGAAACATCGACGAGACAAAACTGCCTTATTACTCCAAGGGAATGCAGATCCATAAAGGAAAAGGTATTATAGCAGAGGTTGGTCACTGCAAGACAATTTTTGAAGAGAAGATAAACCTCCAGAGGGTTAATTAATAAATATTTCCTTATAAATCTATGAAATTATTTCAGCAAATACATTTTTCATCTATTGATTGCAGAACTAAATGTGGTGTAATCAGTTTTCGTGCAGCAAACAATGACATACAGAGTAAACCAAACCAGAACAATGATTTAAAATCGGATGAAATACATCATTTAAATAGGGTTACCGCTATTCTTGCTTCAGTTTTATCACTTTTAACCATCTGAACGAGTGTCACGAGATTTTCGGAGTCGTTTGATAGTCTGAGGAATGGTAGCACAAATTAAGTTGATGACGTCATGGCTTGTATGTGTCACTCTTCGAAGTAACTGAGGTCAAATTTCAGCCAGGTGTGATTGTTTGCGCTTACAGACGTTTGAAGTTAGCATTGTAGAAGCTGCCACGAAAATGCGAAAAAAAAAAGTTTTATCCAGTGAAATTTTTTTTTTATTAAAAGTGGATGGCCACCCTATTCTCCAGACTTGGCCCCATGCGACACTTCTACATGTTTCCAAATTAAAAAAATTGGCTCGGTGGGAAGAAATAATCGTTGGATACTTATGTCATTGCCGCCGTCAATCCGCATGAGAAAGGTATTTTTCCGACGGGATGAAAATGTTAGAAACTCTCTGAGTCAAGTGTGCAACCCTCAATGGTGACTCAATGGTTAGAAACTCTCTAAACCAAGTGTGCAACCCTCAATGGTGACGCAATGGTTAGAAACTCTCTAAACCAAGTGTGCAACCCTCAATGGTGACTACTGTTAGAAACAAAATCGAGTTTCCGGCTTTTTTATCATACTTATTAAACGATCCTAGTTGTAATGTTTATACTCTACAACACATAATGACTTAATAACCACATCGATTGCTTGAAAGAATCCAAGGAAAGATTCTATTTGTCAATAGTCAAAACTCAATGGTGACTCAATGGTTAGAAACCACATCGATTGCTTGAAAGAATCCAAGGAAAGATTCTATTTGTCAAGAAAGTCAACCCTCAATGGTGACTCAATGGTTAGAAACTCTCTAAACCAAGTGTTCAACCCTCAATGGTGACTACTGTTAGAAACAAAATCGAGTTTCCGGCTTTTTCATCATACTTATTAAACGATCCTAGTTGTAATGTTTATACTCTACAACACATATAATGACTTAATAACCACATCGATTGCTTGAAAGAATCCAAGGAAAGATTCTATTTGTCTAGAAAGTCAAAACTCGTTAGAAGTCATGCAGAGTAGACTGTTGATTGCAAAACGTATATATGCGTGTGAACCCCTTAGAGGATTAAAACATTTTGAACTATCATTCAAATACAAACATTGAAACATTCAGAAAAGCAAACACTCCCAAAAAAACTCATTCAACGTTCCCACCTGTCATGTCCACTTCGGCATACAACAAACCCCTCCGGTGTCCCAAAATATTTCAATATTCCTAACAAAATCCGAAAACGCGTTACATTCCGGCAAATCTCTTCAATCACAGCGCAACTGTCCATACGAAAAGACGTCGCTTACATCATCCTGTCAGCACCGGTATCTTAAAATCCTGTCAACCCCAACGCGTCCCGCGTGAAGCAAAACCAAAATAAAAGCCTCCGGCACTTCACGCGTTTGCAGCCTGGAGTGTGAATTATTGGTCAGCGGATATTGAGTCCAGATGTTTAATCATAGATCAGCTCAGCCGTGATGGCGTCCATTATTTATACACCGCCGCTCTCTTTGTGACGTCAGAGTGGTTGAGAATTCTGGGTATTTGGAGGTTTCTGTATTCCTCTAAGCGGCTTTGTAAGGGTAGATGCTCATGTTTATGTAATTTCACTGTTCGAGGAACTTTAAGGCTCACTGGGATGGATTCAGTGTTCATATGGGGAGTTTTAAACCCTTATCTTTTAATGGAGAGGATTATAAAGTTCATGTTGAGGTTAGTTCAATGGTACTTTCAATAATGAACTTCGTTTGAAGTACTATAAAATAACTGGTTGTGCTTGTAAACAAAATACTGATCCCGGTGCATGATACATTAAATGATTGTCCTGTTATTATTAACATAGGTTGTTGAAGAACTGGGAGCTGAGTTTAAGGTTTACAGCAGGTTTACTAACAAACTACCTAGCATTAATTTTCGAGTAAATGGGAGAATATTTCACATTCACCAAGTGAATGGAATCTGGATTTCTGCTAATTACCAGGAAGGGTTGGTTAACCCTTTGAGTGTAGAGAGTTCCGAGTAGTGTTGCAGTGTTGCATTACTTTTACCCAACATCGCATTTTAATTACTAAATAACCACATCTATTGGTTGAAAGCACCTTAGGAAACATTCTATTGGACAAAAAACTGGTTGGAAGTCATTCAGGAAAGACTGCACGTTGCCGATCGTGTTTATTGTCAACTGGTTAATTTAGTTATACGGGCTTACAAGTGAAACACAAAATAAAATTTTCAAGGTATCAATTTTTTAGTTTTTAAGAAACTTATATCTTGAAAATTTTGATAGTGTTTTCACTTGGAGTTTATAATAGTGTGTTTCACTTGAAGTTTCCAGTAGTGTGTTTCACTTGGAGTTACTAGTATTGTGTTTTACAGTTACAGTACTAGTATTGCGTTTTACCTGTGTTTTTCTAGACCAAAATGGAGTGATTTTTAGACTGGATAATTCTAAGTAATTTTTCTTTGAATGGAAGTTAGATTTCTCCTTTAGGAGTTTACTGAGGAGAAGCTAGAACACTTATTAGGGAGTTTAGCTAAGGAGAAGAATCTTTTCCTATTCGCTTTCTAACTTTTTTTGACTTAGTGTGTTTCACTTGTAAGCCAACGATATGATTGTAACCCCACCAGAGAATTAATTCACGTTCATCATAAACTATAACAGGGAAGTAAGTATTGTGGTACTTTCGAACTCACTAAACAGCTTGAAACAGTAAGGCGTATGGGACAAAATTTCATGGAATTGGAAACGGTTTTTCAATTCAATTGTATTACTTATAAACATAGTTCCCACGAGACATGTTAGTTATCGATGATTGTAACTCATTTTAGATTGCACGGTGCTGTAAAGATGAAAGCGTATTAAAAGTTGACTCTTTGATACATCCAAAGTCTATAATTCGTAATAGACCGTTGTGTTGCTCCAGTGAGACACTAATTCAACTACCTAATTACCTATCATAATTCCATGTTTTGCATTGAGTTATTAAGTGACTGAAAGTGTCAAATTTAATCAAAGATCAGTGTTGAAGATTATATTGAAGATCTTTTTGAATATTTTTTAACCTGTTCATGGTTGAGTTTTTCAATCACGTATCGAAACTATTAGTTAAATTAGAGAACGTAAACAAATCGCTTCTCTTATTGACGTCTTTAACTCGGACATTGTTTTTAAGTTTACCGTTTGGTGCCGAGAGTTACAACAGTGATAACACGTTGTCGAAAGGGAAACCATTCAAGACGATAGCCATTCATGCTTTTGCGAATGGCAGTCTTCTAGCTAGGTTCCACACCTTGTCAAAAATCGATTGACCCAAGGTCGGCTTTCTTCTCGCCGGAGCAGCAATAATCTATCCATCATCAGTCCGGTTTGTGTGCTTACATTGAAAATCCATCCCTCTCAGATCTAAACATGGGCGGTATAGCAATCGCGTTCGTTAATAAGACGTTTCCTTGCAATAACGTACGACTGCAACAACGCACTTCATCCAGCCTTTCACGAGGCATCAACCTATAAATTAATTTTCTACTCCCCACCAACGGGATACAAATGATGAATTTTCATCGTCACTTCACATCGCATTAGCAAACCATCAATTCACAAGACCAGATCGGAGAGTGTCCGTGGAAGACTACCACTCTCAGATGTCAGTCCTGAAGTAATCAAATTGAAATATCTCTCCTCTCGTTAGGCCGCAGTCCCAGCGGACTCATTCATACTAATCAAAACGACCTCGTCATCGCGGTCCCTCCAGTCCATTACAGTCCCGGAGGGGCCTCTGATAACAATAGCCGCGGTCATCGCTAAATGACGGCCTGCTCCTTCGGCCAACGGTCCCTCATTACACCGCCATAAAGGCCACTGGATCAGCAGTGTCCATTCTTTGGAGAGTGGCTCCTGTGTGCCTATAACACAGTGGTGGGGCTCTGTGCTGCGGGTGCATGACAAGGCATAAAAGCTGTCGTTAAATTGAGGAATGGCGGTACTCAATCTGTCGGGTTGGTGGTCCGTTTTGAGGATGTTTATGGTATTGGTGGGTAGCGTGAGGATACGTGGCTTAGGAAAAGTGCTTTGAAATTGGATATGTAGTGAAAAAATTTGGGGGTGGTTCAACTCTTCAAAGGAATTGTTGATCAGAGAGTATTTCAGTAACATACACATGTTTTTAAAAAGTTTGTGACTTTTTAATTTGGGAAATTTACTCATAGAAAAACTTTTATACTAACAGGAAATTATATTTTACTGTCAATAAATTTCACCCAGACGTTTTAAAAATCATATCATGTTTAAAAATATGAGTGGGCTGTAGTATCCCTCGGTACCGAGCTAAGAGATGAAGCTAATGAAGATCCATGCTAATGAGAGCTCCAAGTAAGAAAAATACATTGCCCCTTCCCAGAATTGGTGACAGTTTGTAACAGGTTTTTGCACCAGAGGCCGGCCTCTAAAAGGAGAAGATAAACCACCAGAAGGGTGAAGGTGAAAGTACCATAAATGTTCAAATCTCTGAGGATCAATAAATGTATTTGATAAAAACTATTGGAAATATTTATGAGCGAAAAGTATTTCAAACCTTTAGTTGCTGAGGGAGAAATGGAGGGAATTCATATAAAATTATACTGTCAAAATAAAAATGTATGCAACAAAAAGTTTTGGTATCATTGAAATTTTTCCTTTCAAAATAAATTCCATTTATCTGTAGTAACCGGGCGACTCAAAATCCAGACCTCTGAGTATTTCCTTGTAGTATGACACTTTAAGGGGTTAGTGAAAAAGACGTGAATTTATATGCTATTGCTTGGAAATTCTGCAATATTTCCCGTTTTATTTTATAAATCTGAAACAAGGTGTATTTCATTTTATTGTGCAGTTTTTCTTAGTTTACATTTTAACCCATGTGGTCTCGACGAGGTGTCTCGTCATTAACAAAACTGATCAGACCTTGATGGACGAGATATCTCGTCATTAGCAAAATTGGTCAGATCTTGATGGACGAGATATTTTATAAATACCACTTGGAGGGTTACAAATGTTTGCATTCTATTTTTTTCAATTTACATTAAATATGCAAGATCTCTACTACCTGCTACGACAAAATTTCATGTGGTTACAACTCATAACTTGTTAATATTATGTATTAATGTGTATGTATAATATTTATGAAATAATATGTTAATTTGATGAAATTCTGGTTTACAGTACATTTTTTATTTATGAAAAACCTGCATCGGTTTCTTGACAAGTAAAAATATTAAGTATAGTTAGACTTTCAATTTGGCGCTTTTATTTCAACACCCTGAAAACTAACGTAAACTTTTCCGTCTATTAAATTGGCATAGGAAAGTTTTTAATGGTACAGAAGAGAGAAATTCGCCGAGTGTAGTTATAGGAATAGTCTATTAATAGGGTGGATAAACCCACTGAGAAGCGGTGGCTCGATATTTTAAATGGAAAACGAACATGTGAGTTCAATACACTATGCACAGCAAACGTCATCCTATAATTCTGATATTTAAAATGTTACGAGATTAAAAGAAAATATACATAATTACACATTTCACCAGGTATCTACACTACCCGTTTTTCAAAAAGTACTAATATTTGTTCAATGATACCATATCTTGAAATAAATTTGTGTTAAAAATAAGAGGAGCTGATTCTATAATTAATCTTAAACTACATCTTTATCGCAAAGAAAAAAAATTTAAATTAAATATAATAAGAGCTACGCAAATTTTTACATGCGAAATAGTTTTTTGTACATCAGAAGTATGCACACTTGTGTACATTACACTAATAAATCTACAACGTCCAACCACAAACAAAAATAAACGAGCCTTAATAACAGCCTTCAAGTCATTAGAATATGCAATACTACAGTAATGCAAATCTAACCACGAATAAAAAATAGACAAGCCTTAATAACAGCCTTTAAGTTATTAGAATAATGTAACCCAAAAATAATGCAACGCTAACTAAACACTGCATTTCCAACGATTTGAGTTGATAGGTACCATAATTTAGTCCCACTCAGTACCTACTAAAATAAAAGGGCATCTTTCTTTGCAACTCTAATTAACCACGAATAAAAAATAGATAAGCCTTAATAATAGCCTTTAAGTCATTAGAATAATGCAACCCAAAAATAATGCAACGCTAACTAAACACTGCATTTCCAATGCTTTGAGTTGATAGGTATTATAATTTAGACCCACTCAGTGCCTATTAAAATGAAAAAGTATCCTTCTTTTGCATTTCCGTAAGATTTAATAACATTTGTGAAAAACTCTTTCGTGCAACCTAATGGAACTGCGATCTGAAATGACAGACACGAGTTATAGGAAATCGAAGTTGAGAGCTACCGAATGAGGAGACAGAGTACCAGTCTGAAAACTTTAATATTTCACTCACTTCCTCTCATTATATTGTATTCTAAGTTTCTGTTATTGTAAGTGACATTCAGTGCATTGAAAGACATTTGTAGTATGTGTTTGTGTCGTTGGATTGTAATGGGAACAGCATGAGAGAGTGTAATTGATGTTGAAGTTGTGAATATTAGTTTATTTGGAAATGTGAAGAAATAAATGCCTCTGCAAAATTATGGGTGACAGGTTTTGTTATTCTCTACTTGGTTGAAATGGTGTCATTAGATTAAAAGGTATTGCTGAAGGATATATCGACGGCTTAGAGAGGAAATTCATTAACTTGCATGTTTCGGAGACACTCATTTTCAGTTTGATGAAAATTACCTTGTCATATCGTAATCGGTTTAAGTGATATATAATCGGCTTAGAACAGAAACTCATCAAGTAACTTCACAATCTTTTACTTTACAGCTGTATTACTGATTATTATTTTTTAGGTAAAATTATAAGCATTTTAATAGTATAATATAACTTTAACAGATTACAATACGATCATGTATTTTTTATCATCGTAAAAAATAAGCATTGTCTTCGAAAAAATAACAGTTGACGAGTTTCTACTATAAGCCGAAGATATAATACTATCAAATGCTTACAATTTTATCTTTCACACAAAGTAATAGTTTATAAGTACTTATAAAGTAAAATAAATTGCTAGTTAATGATTTTTAGTTCTAAGCCGATGATATGAAGAATCTGAAAATAATTGCTAAGCCACAATTATTAAATAAATACATTTAATTCGGAAAAATATTTTACTTTAAACTTCTAAGTTTACATGTCCATTTATAGCTTTATATGGTGATAATAAGCTTATTGTCTGTGATAGAAATGCATGCATTAAAAAACAGTTTGTGTTGTATATTTTAGATCTGTCTTCATTGACAAATTTATAAACAATTGAACGACACCTTTTCTTTCAATTCTATTTCTTTTACAAATATCATCTTTTTTATTTTCACCAAATAAGTAGATTATCTAATATAAATGAATTTATATTAGATATCCAATTCAACACTTTTTAAACACATTCATTGCACTCTTGGAATTGTGAAATTCAAGCATTATTAGACCATTTTATGATACATGTTTCTATTTCTTTTGTAGTGAAGTAAGAATAGTACAATACAAAAATAAATTTTCGAGTTGGAGAAAGATTTATGACGACTAAACCGTTACTTGAGACTTCAACTATTCTTTTGCATATGCGTATACATATTAAGACCGCATACAGATAAATCATAACACTCCGATAGCACAATATTGTCATGTAGACCGAACAACGCATCCAATCTAGAAACACAACACACTACCCAAGACATTTCCAACAGGACTCGGCATTAAAAAGCAATTCATGTTTTATATTTCCATAACACAAAGATATATCTCAACCCTTCCATCTCCAAGACGCAGATCCGTTTCCTATTTGCAGAGTCTCTCTCTAACTGCACCTAACGGACCTCCGGATCCCATTCCTATTTACCGAGAACTCGGATATCTCCTCAACGTATACCCGAGTTGTTTACTTTTTAGCGACGCGAGAGCAGATGATTGCCTGTCTCATAATAACAGTGTCCCGACTGCAAGACGGTGGACCTATTTCAATTGAAGAATCCGGACAGCGTGTATGGGTAGAAAGACTTTCGGTATTGGATATTTTCCGAGATATGAAGAGAGAGGCATTCATGAAATTTCTAGTGGATTGCCATCACATATTGGAGGGTAAACGTTGGTATCGGCAAACGAAAAGGTACGTGTTTTTTGTTTTGTTCTGGTGGCTTCATCCAATGTCATATACATGTGATATCAATGGGTGTACCAGATGTATGAGGAGGATATTCGGAGTGTTTTTAAGGTTGTCATGAAATAGGTAAATAGGGCTCGAAGGGTTGGAGAAGCCGCTTCCTAGTCAAAAGGTATCTGGGAATTTTTAGTAGGTATGTGTGTTGTAGGGTAAAAGCAATAGAACACTACTCTAAAATCTTGCGACCCTCAGAGTGTTAAATTGTCTGCACCAGAAAAGTGTAGGATCGGATAGGAAAGTATGTTGGTAACGGTTGGTTGAGTTTTATGGTGCAAGGGTTATATTTTGGCCAAGCAGCATCAAGCATCGTCGCAAATTGGAGAGTAAAGTTAGTTTTGGCAAATGAGAGGTGTTTTTGTTTTGTTCTGATGTATCATCCAGTGGCACATACATCTGATATCAATAGGTATAATATATATATATGAATGATATTCGAGCTAATTTTAATGTTGTTATGAAGTAGGTAAATATGGCTTGAAGGGTTGGAGAAGTCGATTTCTAATTGAAAGGTAACCGAGAATTGGGGCTGTTTTAAATAATCTGCACTAAGAGGTATGAAGGGATTTTTAGCTTAAACCAACAAATAAGACGGCCTGTGAATATTTTATTACCGCTGTCCAAATGCTCTTCCATTACTTTTAGTCGGATTACCTTAACATGTAGTTTATCACCGTTTAGTGACATTAAATCTAATTGGTGTTGACTAATCAACTATCATATAGCAATTCGGAATTCATTCTCTGGAATTTCTATTGGTGACTGGCTAAAATCATATTCGATAAATAAGCCAAATGACGTCACGTTCGGATTACGTACACGATACACGTGTCAACTCTGAAACGCTACCGCCACCTACATTCAACTTGAAAGAAAATATCCCTCATAGAATGTTGGGAACGTTTGACTGATTGGGTTTATGGCCCAAAGGGTCATATTTTTACCAAGCTGCTTCAAATACAAGACATACAACGTCAAGTAATGAATGCAATACACAAGGAAAGTTTTGCTTTTACAGAAGATAGAAATACACGCAGAATAAGTTATAGGAATCGAACATGTGTGGCCTTGAACTCTCAGATTGCTGGCGCAGTGGACAAACCCACAGATCTGCGGTGGCCCCAAATGTTGGTAACGGATAGCCTGGAAAGTTGTGGTTCGACAGCGACGTCAGTAGAATAAAATAGATCAGCTTTTTATGAGGTACAGTGAAGAAAGTCAGGCTTCATTGGACCGAATTCCTATGAGGATCGATGACGATGCCAATAAATCTCCTAATAAAAATTGAACTATAAACAAGCGAGTGGATTGAGCACAAACCGTTGGTCTTATTTCATAATATGAATGATATTTCATTTCCAAATAGCATTTTATATCGAAGTTTCTATCATGGTTAGAACTCGATTGGTTTATATTTTAATATATCAGGATATACGCAATTCTTCGTGAATGTATGGTTTATATAATCAAAACAAATCGCGGTTAAGAGAAGTTGTTCTTCATATTGAACATTTTATGTATGATTAGCATTTCTCAGTTCCATTTGAACTGAAATAATTAATTTACATAAGTTGAGTTACATCAATTTATATTAATGTTGCCAAAAAAGTAACAGCTATATCGTTTTCCACATATCTTTCACGAATAAAAAGAACAATTTTCATTAAAATGAGCTTATACTGTATTAGCAGTATTTCTAAGTAAAATTTCTCTCATCTGTATGTTTTATATGAAGTGCGAATGCCTAGTATTGTAGAAAACTGATTTTTTAGTAAATCACACGCTGATTGGCAACACAAAATGACTTGCTACACGAATGTACATTTTAAAATATCTCATTGAATGCGAATGTTGCGAATAGTTACTAAATAGGTTAACGGTATCAAGCAAAATAGCATTTTAAATGCTTAATTAACTTGAAATAGTAAATTAATGTTAAACGTTACAAAAAGTCAAGTAAAACAATGAAAGATTACTTAAACAAAGTAAAATATATAGCAAGAGGAAAGTAAGTATGCGTAATTTATAGCTATAAAAGGAGATATTCATGCTTTCGGTGTGAATTCAAATAAAACAAAAACTTTAATCCGAGAATGCAAAATAGGTTTGTTTCATCATGCACTTTCCCCATAGTTAGAGATGTAATATATTATAATTTCTATTCTACCATTCGTCTTCCAAATATCTACCCTGCAAATGCAGTTAACCTGGTGTAATTGCTCTATATTAAGCTCTTGATCAATAATTGCAAGTTTTCTCCTAGGGATTGCTAGGTAATGAAAAAAGACACACATACACACTTACCATAAAGTTATTGAACTAAAATAGAATGGAATATATATATTCGACGTTGTGTGAAGACAACGCGCATGGTTAAAACCTAAATACATAATAACACCATATATAAAAATACACTTAAAAGTACAAAATATCAATAATTAACCACTAAAACCGCGCTTGCATATATCATTAAATCAGTTATTATAATTTCCAAAAAATCGTTAAAAAAGCATCTGCAAAGTTTTTAGTCGTGAAAAGTTTATGACCAAAAAAGTGCTTTCGTGCAATTCTAGCTAAATCTCTTCTACCGTCAATGCATTGCTTGAGTGCTGAATTATCCTAGACAGTCGTTTACGTGTGGAATTTGAATACACGTACGATACTGCAGATCGTAATTCTGCAGAGATTGGTATTGTTTTGAGTTCTATGGTGATAAATTTGATAAGAGATCGTGGCCCAAATTCACAGTTGTTTTAGTCCCAAAAGTTCATTCCTCAAGCATTTTTGTCCAAAGACGACCATTCAATCTACCATCATCCAACTGACTCGAGCAACCCCTACACTCTTTCTAATAGAGTGTAAAACACACGTATAAAGTAAAACTGTCCATCAGAAATAGAAGACATTGAAATTGGAGAGCTTCACAGATTTTCCTTTAAATTTTGAAAGAATTATCTTCATTATCTATCCAAGTTTTTTACTTGGCATTTTTCTTTTTAGTTAACTCTATTAAATGATGCACAGTTTCAGCACAGCTAGGCACAAATCTGTGGTGGTACATTAACAATCCCATCAAACTTCGAATTTATGACTATTGTGAGTCCGTTTAATTCTTAATTATGCTCAACCTATCAGGATCTGATGATTGTGTTTGAGCTCCTTCAACATGACATAGGTATTTGACTTTTAAGTTGAGCAAATTTGCATTTGGCAACATCCCCCTTTCATCACACCTCGCATAATTAAATAGCATAAAAATCCGTGAAAAACGTTATCAAAAAACATTTCCATGAACATAATCCTCATCCGAAATTTCGATACTAAGTCGCAACGCCCTTTTCATATTAAATTCAAATCTTTACAAAAAAATGTCTTCAATCCATCCACAAACAAGAAACACTTTATAATAAACACAATTCCCCCTCCACAGATTATTTTCAAAAAAAAGTAACTAAATTTACCTCGCATCAGCTTATATTAGCTTCACCTGAGCATTTAATCCTGCCAACACAGAACCCTCCCCCATTGGTCTTTAATCCCCTTATATAATGTACCACTTCCCCTTAGATCCTTAGATAAACCTGGGCGTTTCTTGTGACTCAGGCCGTTATGGCATTGGGAAAGGGGACTGGCTTTATCGCAGGTTAATTTTTGTAGTGAGTGCTAAGTTCACCTCAAATATCTAATACCCATAAGAACACTAGATAACAATACTATCATTCAACCAATTCGAGAATGAGTTTGCTCTAATTGTTTTTAGAAATTTTGAGCTCTTAAATCTACATCAATTATAAGGCGTATTTGAAACCGTGTATCTAATAGCCAGTCTACAGGCCGCGGTAGCCCAGTTGGAGGCCGCGGTATTCCGGTTGGAAAAGCATCGGATTAGCAATCAAAGGGTTGCGAGTTCGAAACTAGGTCCAGCCAAACACAGTCGTGTTCACGAGGGCTGGTGTACGTTAAATCTATAGTGACCTCAAATGTACTCAAGTTGGCGTGGTGTGGAAGTTTGTAGAGTGAGGTGCCAGCTCACACAGGTGTTGCCTTGTCATCTGACCATGGTTCAAAGTTATGTGGTATTGTTCTCGGATCTTTGCCTTGGAGATGGATCCCGGACAGTCACCAATAGCCCGTTGTGTTGCTCCAGTACGACTTTAATTAACTACCTACCATAGCCAGTCTACAATTTATAATCTAGTCTTTTATGGCTTCTGAAAATGTTTGATTTGAAGACTGAGGAGGTATGCTTGCAATGAGATACTTGCTAAAATGACGTTCCAGCGGCATGCTAAAAGAGGTTGGCTAACACAAGAGTTCTTTGAATTTAGCTTTACAGAAAAACCGTCTCATAATTAAATAGCACAAAATACCGTGAAAATCATCAGAAAACGCTAAACTTTTCGATAAACATCCGAAATTCCGATATTAAGTAGCCAAGTGTTTCATATTAAATCCAAATCTCACATCCTCGACGAAAAACAATTTCTACATTCCACCCTCAAAGAGACTCTTTTTAATAAACACAATCTTCCCGCCACAGATTATTTTCCAAAAAAGTAACTAAATTTACCCCGCATCAGCTTTTATTAGCCTCACCCGCAGGATACAAATTTAATCCCGCCGCCACAGAACCTCCCCACTGATCTTTATTCCCTTTAACATAATTTTCAGCATCCCCTTGGATCCTTTATGTGAACCGGGACGTCTCTTGTTATTAGACTCAGGCCATTATTGCTTTGGAGAAGGGGACAAGCTGTACCAACACGACTTGTCGATGAGTCCGCCTTCAAAAGACTCGCGTGATGTTTACAGCGTCAGTGGTCTCCTTCCCCTATCCTGTTTAATATTGCATTTTAATAACAAAGTGTAAAAGTAGAGGTGGAATGTAATTAACGTCGACATAAAGTTCGACCCGCGTACTTTCATTAAGAGACCTTGAGGCGTGTGTCTTTGTATCGAAGCGTCTTCTGCCGGCTTGTAACGTCATTATTTGGGATTATTTCGGTGTGATTTTTGTGCGAAGTTACATCCCCTACGGAATCGTCTCGAATAATTTGGGCAATTTGTTGTGGAGTTTTAGTGAAGGTTCGGTTGCGAAGCATGTTATTGTCAATTCCATAGTTGCAGGTTTGTGTCGAATAACATAGCGAATTGGTTCCGCGTTATTGAAAACCGTGTAAACAGGGACTCTATGATTTGTCTAACTTTGGATAGTATGTTCTTCGTGTGATGAAAACTGTGCAAATCAAGACTAGATTTATGCAATGGGTATTTTTGATTTCAAGAATTTTCTTTTATTAAACTATAATGAATTGTAATTAAATTATTCATTATGTACCATGTTTTTGAAACTCCATGTAATTCAGAAACCTTGCTTATCAAAAGTCTCCCATATATATTTTTCCTAAAGTAGTAATTGATATTAATATTTATTGAACGAAATTAACCTTTGTGGTTAATCCTACAAGTGGTTTCGACAAGATATCTCGTGCATCAAGATCTGCTCAATTTTGGTAATGACAAAATGTCTTCATCAAGATATACATTGCCGATTTTTTTATGATGACGAGATCAAGATCTGGTCAGTTTTCTTCTAATGACGAGAAATATCGTGCCTAAAGATCTGATCACTTTGGGTTGTAACGAGATACCTCGTCGTTTCAACCATCAGAAGGGTTACGTGACCACTTGACTTCCCTACATATAGAGTAAATGAGACATCTGAGTGAGCAGAACATGATGCATCTAAAATGGATCTCTTCACATGTTGGTCTGCAAGGGAACAAAACCGTCGACCTTTTGGCTAAGGAAGGCTGATTGGGTTTTATTGTGCAAGGGCCATATTTGACTAAACTGCGCTAAGCAACGTCAAGTAAATGGATATACACACACTAGGAAAGTTGTACTGGCACAGATGAGAAATACGCCGAGGGATGAATTGAATGTGGCAGGAATCGAACATGAGCTTCCACCAATTCGCAGTTTGCTAGCTTAGTGGATAAACCCACAGAGCCACGGTGACCCTTGCGAAGAATAGAAGTCTAGATGCTTCGCCATTTTAAGGTATTTTTACCTATAAAGAAATTACTTCCATAATTAAAGTGTGTATGAACAGAATTCGGAGGACTCCTTCGCTTCATGACTGGTACGTCTGAAGTCAACCCGGTGCCTTCGTAGGTAAAAGGTACAGAACAGATCAGATTGCTCTTTCCAGGCTTCACAGTGGGTACTTGATGGCATTGGGTTGCAAGCACTTTTCTTTGTGTTCTAAATCAGTTGAGCTCAGCCCTCGCACAAGAACTTCTCTTGTCTCGGCTGTCCCTCAAACCAGCTTATTCACCCACCATCCTGAGCTGGTTCTTAAGGGCCTTAAGCCTCCTTATTTATACACTTCGAGTAATTTTTAATGCTAAATGATACAAATAACAACACAGTATAATTATAATGAGTATAAGCATCGATTTGCACATTTCATACCTCCGAATGAAATGAAGTTGATCAGGAATGTAAAACGGCATTTCGTGTATTTCTTATTGCTGTAAATTCTTATTTCATTAAAGTCATTGTCAAAAAGAGAACACCTCAGTCATGCAATAAGCTTCTGATTATTCACTTTATTTCATTCAATTCACACACTTGTTCTATAGCGGTTCGGTATCTAATGACGCCTAAGCCACTTTTCATGTTTAATTACATTTATATTTCCGTCCGGACTTCTGTCTTCTGTATTTCTCATTGATTTCCTTCATGAGACTGAGTAATTTCAACAGAGCTCTTTTCTGTATTTTTGTAATATTGCGTGGCTGGCATAACTCAAATCAAGTATATTTAAACAAAGCGGTGAAATTGGCGAATGAATCCCGTAATGGTCGATCTTATAATGTTTGTATCCGGCGTTAACCTTTCGATATTTAACAAATACCATCGATCCATGTACCACGCTCGTTCGTGAGATATATACAGGGCGTTTCGATAATATTTGGCCAAATTCTGAAGGTTGGAAAAGGGGCCCAAAATAAACATTCAATAAATTTAAGAATAATATTTTTTTAACTTTAAAAATAAACAAAATAAGCAATTGTACTTTTCCGTCACCAGCCCCATACATCAGATGCATACCTGTGAGCTCCGAATTCGTGTAGCGATGCATGCTATTGAAAATCTGAGCGATGAATGACGTCGTACGCCACAAAAACGATATTATTGATTGACCTAAGAAGTGCCGACACACATTTTCCTGCAAAAATTTTTTATTTTGGGCCCGTTTACCTTTACAATTTGACCGGATATTTTCGAAACGTCCTGTATAGCGATGGATGAATAACGAAACTCTGTACAGAATTAGGACGTTTTTGTTTGCCCTTCTGACACAGTTTTAAAGTCTTTATTTTGATTATGGTCGTAGCCTGTGCATGTCTTCAAACTGATTTTAAACTACCAGTGAAGCATGGAAGAACTAAAATAAATCTAACAAGTCTTAAATTGCCAATTAACTAGTCACCGTGATTTCCATGTTTATTTAAGCTATGCTTAAACAATCCATGCGAGATAGTCTGACGAAATGCACAATAGCTTTGGAAAATACATCTGTGTTCAGTAAAACAGTTTGGAATTTCGGCCTAAGTTAAATATTCAAAGGGAATGAAAGACGAGGAGTGAAAATTACAACCAGGCCGTAGAATAGGTTTAGCTGCTCAAATAATATTGATTTCAATGCGCTTCAGTTATTGAATTCGGTGATATATGCCAGCATTCGTTTGATGAGATGAGTTTAATCTAAATAAATCTACACTTCATGCGTTCGTTCTTCCTTCTCCTTTTGTTGTTTGATGAACTGTGATTTGAACAATGAACAGTCTATTCAATTTGAAGTTAGAATCTTCATTTATGGCATCGGAATTGCTGTTCTCATTACAGGGACCTTGTTATGCAATATTGAACAGAATACAATGCGATTCAGAAATTAGTTCCAGTTGAAATTGAGTTATCGAATTCACACATTAAAACTATCCCATTAATTTTTTTCTTGCTCCGTTTGTGCTGTATTAACCAACTTAATAACATTATTTTAAATTTGTTGCAATATTGGAATGCTGAACCATATTATCAGAGAACCTATCCACACTTCATTACAGGAACCTACGTTTAAATATCCCGAGGGATCAGAAATGTTCTTTCATTTTTTTTATTATTTGAAAAAAAGTTGTATCTCGATAAAATAATTGGTTTAGTTCGATAACGACTCACAACTTTATATTTCTTTTGTTAAACTTGAATGAAAATGAATTAAAGAAAATTTTTCTGCATATACAAACCGGAATTGCTTATCTATTCAATATGAACATATTTAGTTGATCAAAGTAAAGTATGCTTCGAGCAAGACATGATCCTTTAGAATATATACACTGCTGGCCACCGTAAATGCAACACCCTGAAGGAAGCATGCAAATAATATGAAATTTACAACATGCATTAGCGGAGGTGAGATATGCAAATGATTAGAATTTCAGCGCAGACGCACATCACGCGCGCCTGTGGCGCCACTTCAAAGCGCAATTTAAGACTTGGAGATTTCGACGATTTCAAGTACGGCAATTGTGTTTTTCTTGTGGTTTTTTCAAAAAAAAAACGATCAATTATGCCTCGTAGAAAACAGCGATCATCTTTTGATCAAGTATCCGAGTTCGACAGAGGAAGGATAGTGGCCTACCGAGATTGTGGATTATCTTTCAGGGAAATCGGTAGTCGTGTTGGACGAAACCAAACAACTGTAATGCGGATATGTGATCGTTGGATGCAGGAGGGTACGACGGACCGACGTGTTCGATCGCATCCACCTCAGTGCACCACTTCACGTGATGACAGGCATATTGTGCGTATGGCAGTGACGCATCGCTCAGCCACATCACGAACCATAGCACAGCACATTCAGTCTGTACCGCATCATCCAGTGTCTGCGCGTACCATTCGACGCCGTTTACAGCAGAGTGGTCTGTCCGCAAGACGTCCATTGCTTCGTCTACCCTTGACGCAGAACCACAGACGTTTCCGCCGCCAATGGTGCGATGAAAGAAGGATGTGGACGGCAGAATGGAATGAAATTGTCTTTACTGACGAGTCACGCTTCTGTCTGCAACACCACGATGGTCGGATTCGAGTCTGGAGACACCGTGGAGAGAGGATGCCGAACAGCTGCGTTATGCACCGCCACACTGGTCCTGCACCGGGTATTATAGTATGGGGCGGTATTGGATATCACTCTCGCACTCCTCTAGTACGCATTGCCGGTACTTTAAACAGCCAGCGCTACATCTCCGAGGTGTTGGAGCCAGTTGTCCTTCCTTACCTTCAGGGCTTGCCCACAGCCATATTTCAACAGGATAATGCGCGACCACACGTGGCACGCATTGTCCAAGTGTTCTTCGTCAATCGCCAGATTGAATTGCTTCCCTGGCCAGCTCGCTCTCCGGATCTTTCGCCGATAGAAAACATGTGGTCCATGGTTGCTCAACGATTGACCCAGAATACATCCCCAGCTGCCACACCAGATCAACTTTGGCAACGTGTGGAAGCTGCTTGGTCTGCTGTACCCCAAGAACACATCCAAAGTCTCTTTGAATCAATGCCGAGGCGTGTGACAGCGGTGATCTCCAACAATGGCGGCTACTCTGGCTACTGATTTTGGCAGGAACCACACTTCACAGAAGTCTATAAATTTAATCATTTGATACTTGGTCAACATGTTATGTACAAAATAAATTTTGTAGTGATATCTCTTGTCTTTCTTGGTGTTGCAATTTGGGTGGCCAGCAGTGTAAGTTGTAAAATAGTTCTATAATTTTGTGAGTGGGTGCAAGTGCTCCGAAGATTGAATTTTTATTGTATGCGTGCAAACGATCCAAGAATTTAATTTTTATTGCTCGCGTGCAAGATATGCGAGAATAATTATATTATTATATTTATTATACAAGCGCCGACGATTATATTGTAAACTATAACCTTGATGGAAATGTCATAAAAATTAATTTGAACTTGAGAATAAAAAAGAGTTGTTCGATGTTCTTTTTAATATTGTATCGTCTTTAGTTTCTTTATAAATGTTAATTAGGTTAATTTAGGTTAATTTTTTCAATAAGCGTTAGTCTCCATTATGCAACCAAAAAGCCTATTTACAATTATTTAATACAATCGAGTTAATGCTCTCATCATCCAAAGAGTGAATAGAGAGAGTTTTCGTCTCGAAGGAAAATTAGGCTGGGATCTCCACGCAAATGTCCCAACAGATTTATTTTCATTGCTGTTCTCGAAGAATTAGCAATTCAAGGTCAAAACATCACAACGAGCCTCTACCCCTTTTCTCTCCAGAAAACTTTATGTTCCAAATAAATCGCTTATCAAGGTTTATTGTATGAAAATTAAAGCAAAGTACTGATGGATACATAGGTATCACACATCCCGAAGCAAAGACAAAAAGAATTCTATTACATATATATATATGTAAGGTAGGTAAATAGGCAATTTAATTAACGTCGCACTGGAGCAATACAACGGGCTATTCGTGACGGTCCGGGATCAATCCCAAAGGGAAAGAGAACAACACTACGTAATTTTTAACCACGGTCAGATGACGAGGTCACACCTGAGCTGGCACCCCACTCTCCAAACTTCCAAAGCCACGCCAACGTGAGAATATTTGAGGCCACGACATATTTGACGTGCACCAGCCCCCTTTGTACACGATGGTCTTTGGTTCGATTCGTACTCGCAACCCTCCTGTTGCTAATCCGTTAATCTTCCAACCGGGCTACCGCATCACCTTATATATCCAAAGAAAAAAATCATATAAAAAATTATCTTTTAATAAAAGAATATTGAGTCAGAATCAGGAAATAAAAACTCAATACAAATGTATACAGCTACATAAGTTAATTTCCGACATGCATTAAACTTCCAGACAAAATAAGTTTCCAACATTTCCCATTCAACAGTTTTGAAATTTAATTATTCATATGGATTCTAATTTTTCAGCGAAATATGAACACTTCCATGCATGGAAAAGGAATGCCGACCTTCGATGGAAGCATACTTGTTCATGAATTAAATATGAGCTTCTAAGCTCATTTTCTTCAATTATGTAAACAATCATTAAGTTTACAATGAGACTTTAACTAAGATAAATACACAGCATTAGAGGAGTAAATTATGTGCATTATTTAATTTTGTTTCTGTTAAATATTTAAAAAGATATTTGGAAGAGTCTACGTATTTTTAAAGGTATTTAAGAAGCTGTTCTGCTCACCCGGTATTGTGCGGATTATAATGAGCGTAACTATGGTGTAATTAATGTATGAGGAAATGTTATTTATTCTTTGAAACGTGGCTTTAAAGACTCGCATTCTAACGAGTATGGAAGTTGTAATAGGATATTATTTCATTAGTTTTATGTTTAATGAGTAGTTGTTTGAAATAAGAAAATCTCAATGCATATTTCACTTACGTACATGGCATAGAAATATGCACTATTTGTATATTACCGAATGGCAACAAGCAGGTATAAGCAGTATAAAATCAACCGTTACGAGATTATTCGCCGATTTTGTCGCAAAGTTTAAATAAGCTTAATCTGAGCTATGAACAGCATAATATTGCTAGAACTGCATGGAAAAGAGCTCGATGCTCTAATAAAATGTTTTTAACAGTCTGATTTCAGATAGCAATGAGAAATGTGAAAGATAGAAATCAACACAGAAAATAAGATATGAACCAACCCGAAAATAGGCGTAAAGGTAGAAAAACATCGAATTACCTAAACAAGTAAATGTGCAATAGAAATGGACGTTCAGGAGCTAATTGTGATAACATTAAAGTGAGTTGTGAGCTTTTCACCGTGCTTTTATTCGAAATAAAAAATAACACAAAGTGTACATTTAAAAAATGGAAACAAAATGCCGTTTTATATTTTTTGACTAATTTTATTTCATTTGGACGTGTGAAATATGCATATTGCTTCTTATATTCATTTTAAATGGATATAAATCTGTACCTCAGAACCATACGAACGTAAGTCACATTATGCCAACTTTTCAGGAGAGCATAAAAACTGAAAAGAAGGGTCTCGTTGCCTGGCTACAAAGCTAGTATTTGAATTAGCCTGCAAACATTGATTGTTAACAATAAAAATATACATGCTTTGTCCATTGTTGGTTAATTTTTATGTAATTTTATAGCTTATTAAGACATGACTGGACTTACGTTATAGTGGTTCTACATCAAAAACCTGTTTTAGGACTTCATAGCACTTTAAAAAGGTGTTTTAAGTAAACTACACGATCAATCATAGTAGCAATGTCTTTAATACTATCAAAAACATAGAGAAAGTACAAAAATGTTTAATATTGTATAAAATATATAATATTGTATAAAAAATGTTTAATATTGTACAGATTGAGTGTTGTAATGTTGCAAATGACTTAAAAGCTAAAGATTAAGCAAAAACATTACTCTAGAGCGGTTGAGTCATCCTCAGGAAAGTTTCTTCATTCTCTCCATGTGGAAGGTTTTCAAATAAGGGTCTACTCTTCAGGGACCCACAGCATTAAATTCATGAGGTCTCTGTACTTCTCATTACTTATCTTGTTTTTATTTACTCTAAATTTTAGGATCGTCGTTGGCATAACAACCCTTTGTTCTTCTCTGATTTCTTTTAAATTCAACAGTTTTAAAGGTATCTGCGAAATTGGTCTTATGAGTACACTTTGCCGTCTCCTTTACGAAGCTGTAACCACACTGCATTGGATATCAAAAATGTTTTTTGTCTGTGTTTTTCTTCCTTGAAACAAATGGAGCTTCTTTGCTCTTCAAGTAGAGAAAATCAAGAAAGTCTTCAAGGCAAATCCTTCTCACAACAAAGGGGTTCTTTTTTGAACATGGAGCAATACAATTGGCCCAATCATTTTAGTTGCTTTTTCGCTCTCTCTATCACACTATGCTTGCCATCTACTTCCATGTGAGTGTGTCCAGCAAGTAGGATCTTATGGTTGACTTATTTTAGAGTAGAAACTTTTTCCAACAGCCATAGGTACATGAAAATAATTAATATTCATCTTTTGGCCACTGCAATTATCTGTCCACTCTGTTAAGTTTTCAGTAAGCCTATCAGGATTTCGAAGCTCTTCATTCGCCCCATGTGAATAAACATGATGCTATTTCGTTATTTCCTCGACCGGCTGTAACTTCATCCCAGATCATACACCAAGTTTTGTCAACGGTTGTGTCATAAATTGCACTATTTAATGTCCGGAGTTTTCTTGAGTAAAAACTTTGGTAGTTCTTTGGGCGTTGGAAGACATTTTTGGAGACATAACCATTCTCAAACCTTTATTAGCACGGCCTTTCAGTTTATCTTCCCTTTTTAATTCATACCTACGTGAAGCTTCTTCCAGGTGGTTTTCTTTTTGTAATTTAAGTTCATTGAGTTTTTCATTTTTAATTTCGCAGTCTAGTTTGTCGCAAACATCACAAGTGTCATTTGCTGAGTGGAAAGTCAAGTTGAAATCTTCATTGAAAACTTTGAAATAAATCCACTTTTTCTCTGGTTTAATTTTTTCTTTTTCGTACTCATCTACATTCAGTGAGTATATTATGGAAATGTTCAGGTGATTACCCAGATATTTACGTTCGGGTCCTCCCTGCTGTAGTGGCTTTCATACATAGGAAACTTTGAAATATGGTTTTTGATCTCTTCTAAACTATCAATCGGTAATTTATTTTCTGAAATATGTTTTCCCCAAGGTGTAGCGTTACCAAACCAAACTCACTGGCTTTTTTTAAAGCAACTACTCTCATGAAGGTTTCAGAAATAGAAAGCGCATTCAAGAAAAAGGTTTTGCAAATGACTTCCCCCTTATTATTAAAATTAAAAATAAATGTATGGGGGCTCTCGGTTTTGTTTCTTGAGCCGTCTCTTTTCCGTTGTCTAACAACTGGCTTAGTTTTTATTCATGAAAGTACAAACTGCCTTTTTGAGTGGATGAACTTACGTTTGCCTGGCTCAAACAAAGGTTACTTACGCTCTTATAACCCTAGTAAATCATAAAAGGAGAATTTTTTACAGATTTACGCTGTTATGGCTTGATGCAAAATCAGATTCAAAATGCTAAACAATAATAAACTGAAAATCGTCATTTTTGGACTTACGTTCGTCTGGTTCCAGGTACAGAAATAAGCTGTGAAATGCTAGTAACGGTACTGCCATCAATAGATATTAGCAATTACCAGATGCTATGCTTGGGTCTGCTAGTGGAATAACATATCATTAGTTTTATACTTAATGTTTTGTTTTAATAAGGAAATTTCTAATAAGCGGTAAGCAATTTTCTGTTTGGTATCATATAAAATTCGTGTGTGTCTGTGTGCAGTGGCATTATGAACTTCATTGAGAGAGAGAGGGAAGCAAGTATTGGGAAGCAAGATTCCGAATGGTCTTATATGTATTTTGTTATAGATTTGTCTTGCTGTTGTACTTTTATACTCGTATACTGTATCCACATATGTTCTCTTATTGTTGTACTTGCATGTGTTGAATCCACGTACATTCTCTTGTACTTTTAGATGTATCCTCGTATGTTCTCTTGTTGTACCTGTATATGTTATATCCGCTTCTGTTCTCTTATTGTTCTGCCTGTATATGTTGTAACCACGCATGTTATCTTATTCTGTTGTAACCACGTATGTTATCTTATTCTGTTGTACCTGTGTATGTTATTTTCGCGAATGTTCTCTTATTATTGTACCTTATATGTTAAGTTCCCTGCTCCTGGAAATACAAAAAATTAGTTTATTTGACTATTTCTGTAACTTGATTTATTTGTGGATGATGCATTAAATATACACTTTAAATGATCAAGAACTTTATTATTTTTATAAAATTTCTAATGCCCGATCACTGACCTCTTCGGACTTCAGTGCTATAAGAGACGTACTGACGGCTATTTGTGAAGAGCATCAGTTGAATAAGCCGCCGTTACTACAAACAAGGACAATTACCAATATCCATGCCCTTACAAACCGAGATTTAATCCCGGCACCTACTGGGTGTCAGTAAAAGCTATAACCTCTATACCAAGTAAGCTGCTCAGCAACTTTATTGCATTTTTTTTATTAATTCTATTATTTGTGATCAATGTGCTAGTGTGTTACATTTTGCTGACAATGCAGCTACAAGAAAAACAATCAATAAGGAAGGTTAAATTTGGGTGCAAATTAAAAGATCTGATGGCATAGCTTGGCCTAGATTTTTTGCCACTTAGCTAATGGGAAAAGAACTTTTTGGGATTTGGGGTTTTTAAGTTACTAGTTGATTTTCTCAACGGCAATGGAAATATTTAACATACTAAAATTTAATTTTTCTTTAAATTGCATTAATTCTCTGTTTTGTGATCCCGACTTAATATTTCATTCTGTTAAACTCGCTTTTGAAAAAAGCAATGCATGTCATGCCTTGAAAAATAATAAATAGCAACGGAATCATCTCACATATTAAGCTCATTTTTTATATCTCCTAATTAATAGTGTTTTAATAAATATAAGTAAGATTTATGACTTCAAACATATGTCAAAAGTTCGTAGTAGCGTAATAATTAACTAATCACTATCACACCATGTACTGAAATTACATTATGTAATTAGCATTTTTTTATAATTATAGCATTCTCCATCATTATAGATTTATTCTATTTAATTTAATTCTAATTAGGTAACACAACACACTATAAGTAGAACTAGAGTATTTCTAATTCTTGGAAAGCAGACTCACGAGTATAGTAAGGGATGTCTTAAGTCCCAAAGATATTTACCAGCCTAGGAGAAATTATTAATGACTATTCCGCAATCCTAAACAAGTGACCATATCTATTACTGATTCGATTACTTAATTATTTAGTTGTTTGTTTATTAGTAATGTGCAAGTGAAAACAACTTCGAAGTTGAAAGAAGTAAAGATATCCAATACTAGTTAGAGATGAATATCCAACCAGTTGGAGTTCCACAACATTATTATCCAGAAATTAATCTATCCCTTTTACAGTCCTACTGCGACAGACACGTATAACTCAATCCAATTAATTCAACCGAAGCGAATCTACACTTTGACACTGGATGTGCAATTGTTAATCTGATGAACTTTAATAACTTAGATAAATGTCACTCAACAAACACTTAAGCGTGCAGGCAACGAGAGGCATTTTCTGTCATGAAAAATATATGTGGAGGTAGTATTCTTGTGGCTGTACGTGTTTCCTGTACGTATTCAGGTGACGTCAGTAGGTTTGTTTTTCTTGTACGATTTCAGCACGTCGCCAATAATAGTTAAAAATAATAAAGTCCGAATTGATATATGATAGTTGATTGGTCAACATTAATTAGCTGAAACGCCAAAACAGTGTAGACTACATTTTAAGGTATCCACTACATGTATCATTCGAGAGCATTTGAGTATTGAGCGGACGTAAACTCTTTGGATTTTTCCGGTTTGTTGGTGCACTGAAAATCCCTCTCATACAAGTACACTATTGAAATACGATACATTTATTAGAACGTGAATATTTATCAAGGTACACAGCGTATTTTAAGCAGTGGTCAAATAGGGAGAAAATGACGTAAAGCGACACGCGCAGACCAATCAGAGCGTTTTCACCGCTCGCGCCTGCCCGTCTGATTGATCTTAGCCTGTAGCCTTGCACCTTGCGCTTCTTATTTGACCACGGTTTTACTTGCTGCTGAGAGATTTCCTTTTCACACCAAAAATTCCCTAGATCAGTATACGATCTGCTCAAGGATTCAACATGGCAGTTGAAAAATCAATCAAGGTGGTTGAGAAACAAAAAATTAATCTATTATAAGAGCTATCTTAAAAAAAAGCCCTAAAAAGAAGAGCTTTTTTTTCTTATAATGTCCGACCACTGACCACATCGGATTTTGGCCATACGAGGATCGAACTGGTGACTATTTGCAGTGGGCAACCAACGCTATTCCTTAAAGGGACAGTTACCAAAATATATGCAAACCGGGATTCGAACCTAGGACCTACTCGGTGGCAGACAAAAGCTCTATAAAAGAGAGATATTTACACAAGAAGTTATATGATATGCAATGTCTTCTACTGCGGTGGTAATCAAGAAGGCATATTTGTTTTAAGGTAGGTAGGTATTTTAATTGCATTGTACTGGAGCAACACAAAGGGCTATTGGTGGCGGTCTGGGATCAAACCCGAAGGAAAAGATCCGAGAACAACACCACGTAACTTTGAACCACGCTCAGATGACGAGGTCACACCTGAGCTGGCACACCACTCTCCAAACTTCCTCACCACGCCAAAGGGAGGACATTTGAGGCTACGACAGATTTAACGTGCACCACCCACCATTGTACACGACCGTCTTTGGTTGGATTCGAACTCGCAACCCCCCGGTTACTAATCCGTTACTCTTCAAACTGGGCTACCGCGACTCTGTTTTTAATATTAACGGTTATTAAAATTCTGCATATAAATATGTCTAATGCCTCATATATGTCTAATGCGTCGGAACGCTAGAAAGCAGTGTGATATAATTTAATCAACAGTTGGTCGAAGGATCATACTATTATCAAGTGTTGCTACGTCCAGATACTTATATATGCAGCACGTAATGCTACTCAACTGAGAATGACCAAAATTGGATGTGTACTTCCCTTTAGACTAGCGTGGTAATATCTTAGAATACCCTGGTCTCAGAATCAGATATTTGATTATAACCATCTGAGCGCAACGAGAGTTACTAGCAGTGTAATGTAGCTTCTAACCCACAACACACACACAAATGACTAAATAACCATATCTTTCTAATGAATCCATGGATCCTTTAGAAAAATTTTATTGGTCCTTTCCTTGGAATAGAATCCCTTGGAACAGTTCTATTGGTCCTTTCTTGGAATACAGGAATATCTATTTTTATGTGTGTAGGCTTATAGTTGCTAGACCTTTAAAAAGCAAATACAAATAATCACTTCGTTTTCCCTAGAAAAAACAGAACTGTAAATGCTTGAAGAGGTCTTATAAATTTCCCCCGGCGAGATTCTAGACACAAGTTACAATTCAAAAAACTTTGCAATCTAATTTTAAAATTATTTTATGGATTCTGTCGTTATTCCTGTTTAGTTTTTGTGCGGTTATAATTTTGACCCTCCAAGTGATTTCGAAGAGATATTTCATCCATCACGATCTGATCAATTTTGCTAATGACGAGATATCTCGTCATCAAGATATAGCCGATTATTTTTATGTTGACGAGGTCAAGATCTGGTTTATTTTTTATGAGATATCTAATCCATCGAAATATGGTCAGTTTTATAAATGATGAGATTTCTCATAAGACAACCAACCACTAGGTGTGTTAAACGCATTATTCAATCTAATTAACCCTCGTGTAGCAAACATGACTGTAGAAGGACTAACCACCAATACAAATTCTCTCTCTTAACGTACAAATTCTCTCTCTTAACGTACTATACAGGTCTTGTAGCATATAACAACTATCTACTTAGACATTTCTAAGAACATTACCAACGAAACAGAAATACCTAAGCTATTCGCAGGTTAATCCTGGCCTGGATCTTAAAGCTTCACTTGTAAGAACATAATAAAGAACAACCCCGGCGAGAATGTCTTTTTCTTGCTTTTCTTGGCATCGTTTCCTTACGTTAGTAAGATAAAATGTCCCACGTTAGTTCCTCGGGTATTTTTGGTTTTAGGTATTTTTTTTTAGCTTAGTTGACAAAGCTCTCAACTCATAAAAAGGAGAAAACAATTCGTTAACATATTTTTTCTTTGAATGGATGTACATCTTGAGTTTCTGCTTTACATTGAAATTAATAGTCGCTTTCGTAGAGGACGGTTATGGAGTTAACTTTAGTAATTAGCTAACAATAATAGACACGTTTTACTGTCATGAGATGTTATGTGTCTTATGATACAAAGCTTTTTTGCTGTGGAACGTCTTATGAAAAAGCACTAAAGATTGATGTTAGATTATGTCTTGTGTATTATAAAAATGCGTTTTAACCCTTATGGTGGTTGTCTAAACAAAGTATCTTGTCATTAAAAATGTACCATATCTTGATAGAAGAGATATCGCTTCCATCAAGATCTCTATCATACAGGAAATTGTGGGTATTACTTGCTCACACAGCAGACATATTCCAGCTTCATCAACTCCAGGCTACTTTTAAACTAGTTATCTTTAAGATGAGATCTCAACTTAGGATTATGTACATTATTGATTGCCACTGAACTGTTTAGCAATGTAATTACTAGTTACTTCGTTGCAGTCGTCTCCGTTATCGGGTCACATGAAAACTTTATATGAACTCAATAAACTGCTATTTTGATACAAAAAAATTATTAAAAAGCGTTATAAATATTGTATTACTTTATAAACGACTAGCAATATTGTCTAACGCTGCTCGAGAACAATCGCTAAAGAGATTCAAAACGTGATACGAACATTCCCGTTTCTCTTTGATAGAAAAATGGAAACTTAAAAAAAATGGAATAATTTAACTGTCCATAAAATTATTTTAACACCTTTTCAACCCTTTTATAATTTCTAAAATTAGTTAAAATTCCCAAATGTGTTGTTTACGCCTACCTCGGCGATATTCGTGAACCAACTGCCCATAATTCTCAACATTTAGAATAAATGGAGCGAATCTAGTGAATGCCGATTCTTGCAAAGGTGATGCACTAAACTGTAGAAACTAACTAGAATTATTCTTTAGAACATATTCTTTGATTACGAAAAGGGCAAAACGTCTCTGAAATTCTATTCATCCGCTCTTAGCGCCTCTGGACGTGTTTATGTCTGTAGTCTATGTTGTCACTGCTATGTCCTTTTTAAATAAATCTACTTGTTTATATTTTAAGTTTCTCAAAAGTACTCACTTAGTCACACTCTTCTACAAAACCTCAGTCGTCCGCAGGTTTATTTATAGACAAGATTTCTTTTTTTAATTTTTACTAAAAATCCGGTTTTTTTACAATAGGTCTTTGGTTTATGCTTAAAACCATTTCATTGTGAAAAAAAATCAGATTAAGTTAGTCACTAATTATCTAATTTGGATATAATTGGTTAATTAGCATGTTTTTTGAACAGTGATACCTGAAATTCTAATTTGTTCTGAGAGACAATTCCTGTTGGAAATTATTTCTAATATTCTTCACGTTGTGACTTTCAGTCAAGTTTCTAAAGGGAACAGCTTGTTTCTTTTTACAATTTGTTTTCACCAAGGTACAGTACCTAACGAAAAATCCGTGTACCTAAAAAATATTCCGAATATTTACAAGATCTGGTATCGTTTGAAAGCTAAGGAGTCGAAAAATATTTTGAAACAATAAAAAAAATCGCTATTCTGGGCGGTTTTTGTGATTTATAGCGTATATATACACCTTAATTGAAAATAATGAGGTTCAGAGAAATTTCAGCAAAAAATATTGTAGAATAGTAGCAAGAAAGGTAATTTCTTTCCTCTCTATTGTAGTTATTAGAATTCAGAAATTAAATTTCTTGATGCTTCTAATAATTTTTAAATTTAAGACACTATACAAGATACGACAGAAAACGTTTCACCTCTTAATAATATATCCTTTATAAATGGTGCCAGGAACATGAAAAATTGAATTTATACAAATTTATTGTTTTTAATTTAGCAGTTGGATACCAATAGATATAATTCTTTATTAATTTTAAATAAAACAATTTTCTTGTTAACTCTTCAGCAAAGTAAAAAAATATTTATTTAATGTGGCAATTTTATTTCAAAATATTCCTATCTGTTTTAAAACGGATAACTTTTAATTAAAAACATGCACTTATAAAAAAGCAATTCCTTTAAAAAGGCATACTATTAGATTACATTGATGAAACACAGCGCAATGTATAGTTTTGTAATTACATCCTGCAAGTTCAATTGTACCAATAAAATCAAGAGGAAGTTAAATATCTTGCAAATGTTGAAGATAAAGAATTTCTTCATTTTTGACATTTTGTTTTGTTTCGTGTTTCCATTTCTTCATTTCTGACATTTTAATTCTTCCAGTGGAAGATAATATTTAATTTCCGAAGACAGAAACTTAATTAAAACGGAAATAATCTTCATATATTATGATATTTCAATTGGGTGAAATTAGTTACGCTGAATTACATTTTTGAGTGTATGAACATTTTAGTATAATAATTACTTCGGTTATTATTTGTATCCACATTTTACCTTTATGTTGCACTGAAATTATTTATTAATAAAATTACTAGACTGGTTTTTTTTTTTTGATAATAGAGGCCACAGTAGCCCAATTGGAAGAGTTTCGGCTTAGAAACCGGAGGGTTGCGAGTTCTAAAATAGGTCCAACCAAAGACAGTTTTGAACGTAGGGACTGGTGCACTTTAAATCTGTCGTGGCCTCAAGTGTCCTCACGTTGGCGTGGTGTGGAAATTTTGAGAATGGAATGCCAGCTCAGGTGTTGACCTCATCATCTGACCGTGATTTAAAATTTCGGTGCTGTCATCGGATCTTTCCCTTTACGATTGATCCCGAAAAGTGTCAATAGCCCGTTGTGTTGTTCCAGTGCGACGTTAATTCGTAGAAGTTCGTTCCCTTTAAGCCTAAATGGCGTAATACCTTTAAGCGTAATCCTACATCCAGTTTAGTTAGGGTTATATGGCGTGAGGCCCGTATGTCATTGATCCATCACTCATAGTCCGTTGTGCTGCTTCAGTGCAAAGTAAATTCAAACAAACTAAGCTCTTTTGATATTAAATATTTTTATACTTATCAAACTAAGTTATTTATTTTATTTTTATACAGGTTAATTACAAATGGTTTGTCAGGTTTCAAAACACTGTATTTTGCAAAGCATTACTCATGATACGATGAGAGCTACATGAAAAGAACTGAATTGTTCAGGTTTCAGCCATAACACTAAAAATGTTTGATGCGTGATCCTACCGTTACATAACACACACCCGATGAACAATTTCTAATCACGATTAATCCACTTGTAGTAACCTTGTATATGTATGAATCAATTTTTATCAAACCTAAGCTTTTAACTTACAATTTTCAAATATTTAATGCAAGCGAAGTTTTTATGTTCATAAATTTTTAAATGATATTTAAGTATTAAAAAAGACTGGATTTTGAAATATGTTCGTTCCTATTGTTAAAAAGTTACCAATCGTTAAAAGATATTATTGTTTTGGAAACATAACAACTATTGGTTTATTGTACTATTTGTGTAAAAATTTCAACTGCTTTGTTTTTCTCTGAATTAGTAACGTTAATTTATGTAACTTCAAATTAGCCTGAAGGTTATTGAATTATTGTCATGTGACTTTTGACATTCTAAATACAGAAATTCCAACATTATACAGAAATTCTGAAAAAAAATATGTTGAATATGAGAGAGATTTTCAGATTTCACAAAAACAGACGGATTAGGAAGATTTTACTTCCGCTACCCAAATGCTCCCACATGATGCAGATCGGGATTACTTTCAAATGTATTTTACCACCGTTTTGCGACGTTTGGATTCAGTGACTTAATCTGATTGGCGTTGACCAATCAACTATTATATATCAATTCAGAATTTATTCTTTGGAATTTTTGTTGGAGAATTGCTGAAATCGTAATTAAAAAACAATTCAAGTGATATCACGTACTGGAAACACGCACCGCTACAGAACTACTACTACCTCTACACCAAGCGTAACAGTAACTGCCTGTCATGAATGATTTTAAACTGTGAAAGCATAGAATAAAATGATAATATAATTATAGTAGATATAATTTACTTTCCAAACAAAATAACTGCATCTACTTTGTTTTATAGCCGTTATTTGTTAGTAGACGTACTTGAATGTTATGGAAGTTCATATTCATAAAGGAATGATACAATACATAACCATTGATAGAGCTGAAAAATTTCAAAAGCAACTGTACTTTACTAATTTGCTCAGTCAACAGAAAAACTTTTTCATGCCCATACAAATATAATCATTTCACACAATGAAAGGCATTCAATTTGAGTAAGTATAAGAACTATGCTGTATAGAAGAAAAAACATACATAATGAAACTGCTTACTGATTTGTATGGTATCTATTTAATTCAGAATTGCCAGATGTCAAATAATGTGCATGCATCATTATAGCTTTAATTTCATTGAATATGTTTGAATGAAAAAACACAGCGAATTAGTTGATTATTGAAAGCCAAAGGTTTATCAGCTTCACTACAACAACAAAAGACCAAACTCTTACATTCTATCTAGCTAGTCGAAGAAAATAAAAGAAAATACTGAAAATAATGTTCTATTTTAATTAAATATTTCTCCTTTCTTGTTAAGAATGAGGTCTCAAAGGCAGTTAGAAAAGTCATTTCACTATATTAATTAATCTTTCAGTGATATCGTATCAACTTTAAGCTTATACTTCTCAACTCAGTATTTGAGGTAATTCCTCGTTATATATTTTAACTTACTCATCACTTGAAGTATCTAAACAGTTTTTAATATCATAAATGCGTTGTTATTATGTTAAAAAATAACAATTTTATGTGTTTGTATTTCTTGTAAGAGATTTTTAATGCAAACAATCACAAACGAACTAATCACAAATTGCTAAATTATTAAAAAATAATATTTTGAGAGTGAAGTTGTTATTATTTTATAATTCATTGGTTTTAATCATTCGCGTTTAGCTTTAATTGAAGTTAATTATATGCGACTTTAAATTTTCCATGTGGTATATTAAAACATCTCATTGTTTTTTAATTTTAAAGTGAGAAATTAAATCAAAGGTATTAAACTTTTGAAGTAATTAAAAAATTTATTTTATTTGTAGTTTCTTTTTGGCTTACTTGATCACTCTATGGTAATTTTTCGCTATACTAGGCTAACAATTTGAGAAAGAAACAAGTACATCATTTACGAAATGTGCTTTCTAATTCATAACATATTTTCGAAATACATTCCAAACAATCGCGTCGCATCAAAAGACTGAAGAGTTGAAAAACATACGAATGTATCGTAATATCGAGTAAAATTATTATTAAATTACATTAAAGTTGTTTTCCTTGTAATGTTTAAAACGGGAAAATAAGCAGTCGGAAATATATGTGATAATGTTACGTCACGTAAAATTTATGCGTCTTGTTTTTGTAAAACAAGCAATAAATAAATAAATACAAATCCATCTACAATATGCGAGATATGGTATTTTTATATCTTCGGTTAACTTTATTTAGTTTTCAGTATATTTGTAATTAATAATAATTGCTTTTAAGTTCAAATTCCTTCCTGATAACTTTAGAGTCCTAATTATGCTAAATCTCAAACTAACTTGAAATTATCACATTAAAAAGATTATTTTAATATAAATCTGACGACTCAGTCTAAATTTTTTCTAAACGTTAAAAGGAAAAATATAAATGTAAGAACACATTTTTTCTTCTCGAACGATCATCCCGAATACTCAAGGAATAATTTTTTTCATTCGAATTTAAACAGCTAATTCTGACAATAGTTATAGATAATTCTAACTCCAGCTGCAAATTTTAGCCAACATGAATATGAAACTATGAAAATAATTATTATGTATGTCAGCCTGGCATTATTACAATTTCATAAATCAATGGTTATCTTATTTTTGTGTACGTTTATTTTTGAATAAAAATGAAATAATTATGATATGAAGTCTTAAATTATGTATTAAATTGCACTTTACAATTTGGGTTTACATTCATCCATGCTTTACTTTCCTTAACGTCTCTAAATTATTCTCATCCATTTCACCAAAAATGATTTACATCTAAACACAAATTATCAAGTTAAGATTTATTCTGTGACTACCTGTTGCACAAAATTATATTAGCTTCTTTTGCTTTAGGTTTGAATTTAATTACTATCTTTGATAATTTAATTTCCAAAAAGTGATTTGGCACTAAAAACGTTATTTTTGGGAAGTGTTCACTCCTTAATAGTGAAACAACATTGTTGGTAGAGGCATATTTTTTCTCTCGCATCAGTTATTTTTAAGTTTAGGATCTAGTTAATGATGAATATTCAAAAGAGTTTAAAGCTTATTAGCATCAGCTATTACATTATTCGGGAAGATATTGCCCTTTGCTGTAAAAATCTTACTTATCTCACTTGGTATAGTTAAATGACATCATCTATTAGCTCTTGATACTTGAGGTCCCAAACAACCAGATGGCGTAAAAACAATATAGTACTTTGATGGCTTGAATTTCAAAATATGAAATTAATTACTTAAATTAATAACTTCGTCAAAGATGGTAATAATTACGCATTTTAGTGTACGTGTTTAAAGTTCAGACGCATCCATAACTTTTATGAAAGGGGACTTTTTACTTTATTTCTCTTGTCATTTAACGACAAATAAGTTGCTAAGAAATTGTTAAGAAAATTGTTAAGAAATTGTTAAGAAAATGGGTTACGAAACATTATAAGCAGTCTTTCATAAAATGCGTTGAAACACTTTCCTCTAAAGGCAGTTTTAAGTACAATATGCACAGCTCTCTTTTCTGGTTTCTTCATGACATAAACGATAATTAATGTCAAATATGGAACGCCTCATGAACACTTTTAATTAAAAATGATTGGATCTGAAGTTTCTTTTAAAGCACTATATATAAGATTTTCAAGTTATAAAATACGTATAACATGCCCCGTTGTTTACTACTTATTACTGGATGGATGAGCGCCATATATAATTATCAATCTTTACCAAGGGATTAACTATTAAGGCTGCGCGTTCAGAGGATTCCCTTTTGGCAACAGTATTGTTCAGTTAATCCTCATCATTTTAAGTAAACGTTCGCATTAGACAATTCCGTTATCTTTCCCATAGTAAGTCCAACATGGTTGCAATTTTGATAAATATGCCTTGACATTAAATGTGATGTAATCGACAAACTAAGGTGCTTTGCTACAAATGTAAATAAAATGAAAATGAAGTTATTGCGATTATTTTGAAGGAAGACTTGTTATATGTAAATTCGTCCTGTTGTATGAGAATGATTTTAAGTTTTAAGAAACACACCAGACGGTCGGTGAAAATATTACTTCTGCTGTCCGACTGCTCTCGCATGATACATGTTGGGGTTATCTTAAATTGTAGTTTATCGCCATTTTGACGGCATTTTAAGGTTGAGCATTAACCAATCAGCTAATCAATTCCGAATTCCATCTTTGGAATTTTTGTTGACTAAGTGCTAAAATCGTATTCGAAAGGTAAGCCAATCGATCAATATGTTCATTTCTTTTGAATATAATCCAGTTTAAAATATTCTATTGGTCAATAATGTAAAAGTTGGTGTAGACATGCTGGGAAGACTTCAAGTTGTTAAGTGCAATTGTGGTTTGAACCCTTCAGTAGGTTAAAAATGCAGGTACCGTAGAAGGATAGTTCAAAGCTTATACTATGTAAAATGTTACCATTCGATGAATTCCACAATACACCTTTTGACAAATGGAAGTGTAGCAGTCTTTACAATCACAACTAGAGAAACTAAAATCATGTATATAAAATCCCTATTCATACAAAATTTACAAAACGAAATAAATGAAAATGTATAAAGAACTTTAAAGTCATAAAATCTAGAAATATTTCCAAATCAAATATGCATTTTATTAAAACTAAACAATCTAGAGCTTCTTTATTTACAATTATTATTTTAGAACCTGCAGGGCATATTGCTTTGATCAAATCGAGTGTCAGCTTATCTTAAAATTTATGATTAATACGTTCTACTAATACTTAGTTAATATATTTCACGAATTACTTAAAAACTACTTGCAGAAGAAATTTATGGGCTATAAGAGTTCTCCATATCATTTCCCCGCTGAATTTACGGAGGAAAACAGACACATTGATTAAAAATAAACATTCAAAACTTGAAATATGTTTACTTGTATACGATGTAAATCAACCTTTTTTGTCCCTTTTCTTATTAAAAAGTTCCCAATTTTACGACAATATTTTGATGCTGGAATAACGAGTCCCAAAGGACGCACAATTTGCCAAGATTTTCAAAACTTGTGAAAAACTAAGATGTTTTTACTTAATTAAAAGTCAATGCGACCTCATTCCAAACACTAAAAACACCTCAGGAGGTTAGAACGTGTGATTATGTTTCCATTATCTTATTCTTGTGCAGTTTATTTTCTACGTTGTTTATTGTCGTGGTGTTTGACGTTAATTTCATGTTTTCCCTTGGGAAGACAATGTATATTTGACAAAGTCTAAGTAAATATTTTATTCATTTATAAAAAGTGCAGTTTCTTAATTTTCAGAAATAAAATATAGCAGTACATAATACATCGATGCACATCTGCAGTTAATGCTTGAATTACCTTCTCCAATTGACTAATCATAAAATAGCTGGTTAGTTTTGTACATTATGGCACAAGAGCCATATTTGGCCAAGATTCACCAAAAACAGTAGCAACTCGTATAATAAAGACAGTAAGCCCCATGGAAAAAGAACAGATCACTAGACTACCTCGGGTTCGTAAAGCCCGTACACTCTTAAAGGCGAGAGCTCTTGAGGGCCGGAGAAAATAGAAACATTTTGCAGCAAATAGCTTTTTAGCTTCTCTAGTTGTGATTGTAAAGACGCTTCTGGACATACACACCTCTATTTGTCACAAAGTATATTGCGGAATTCATTGAATGGTATCATTGTGCATGGTACAATTTTTGAACTATTTGTAATTTCTAAGGTGTCTGACATTTTTAACCCATTGATGAGTTCACACACACAATTCCACTTAGCAACATAGTCTTCCCTATATGAATTTTACCTTATTGACAAATAGAATCTTTTCCAAAGGATTCTGTTTTAAGGAAATATTAAAAAATTCAGCCGGTCATTAGAAAAATATATAAATTTACAACTGTAGAATAAATTGTGGGGTAAACATTAAATGCTAATACTGGAATGATAATCAAGAATGCAGTATCTCCAAGTTCAGTTATTAGGAGTAAGGGTTGTTAAAATGCTGCGTGTGAAAATATCTAATATTTCACATTGCTTGAAAACAGCTAGAGCACAATTAACAGTTGATTGTGTGCCCTTACTGCTGAATATCACACTCCATGGTCAAAAAAAATCCGTGGTGCGATTTTAAACATAAATACTGAGGAAGGAATGATTGGTTAAGCATTTCGGGGGGATTTTCATAATCCTGCGAGCAGTACAACCTTTAACTGTAACTGAATCAGTGTGCATCTGATAATTTTAAAGTGAGCATGACTGAAGACGTCAAAGGAGATCACGGAGGCTTTACATAGTTCTAAAAAAGGTCAAATTATTAGCTGTTGCAAGGTCAGAAAACCTGCAATGAGATTGCTGAAATTACTCGTACCGGATTACGAACTGTCCAGCACATTATTAAATCCGGAAGATAGCGATGAACCATTAACTTTGCAGAAAATGCGTGATTCAAAACAGTCCTGAAAAATCGTGACCGATGATCATTAAAACGCTTAGTGAAATCGAATTGCAGAAAATAGACCCAAGAACTCACAACCATGTTCAATTGTGGAATCAAGACCATTTGTACTCGTACGATGCGACGATAACCCAAATGATTGGGACTAAATAGCTGTTTTGTACAAAAGAAGCCACTGGTTAGTAAAACTAGTCGTGAATAAGACTCCAGTTTGCTAAGGAACACAAAACATGATCTGAGCAATGGGGGAAATTATGTGGTCCGATGAGTCCAGATTTACTCTCCTCCAACACGATGAACGCATCAGGGTTAGAAAGGAACCACATGAAGCATTCGCCCCTTCATGTACTGTACTGGAGGATCTGGATATATTTGGTTGCTTCTATTCGGCTGTAGCAATAAAATGAAGCTAGTTGAGTATTTGAATATAGTGAATGACCAGCTTAATCCATCATTGAAATCGTTCTTCCCTGAAGACAATAGCATGTTCCAGGATGACAATGCCACGATGTCACAGCTAAAATTGTGAAACATTGATTCAAGGAGCACGAGGCTTCATTCACACGCTTAAATTGGCCACCAAAGTCGTGACTTCAACCCCTTTGAGGATATGTGGGATATGCTAGAGAAACATCTGGAATAATTTCACTTTTCATTTCATCAACAAGGGGTCTTGACAAAATTTTAATGCAAATGTGGTAAAAAAAATAAGTGTTGGGACATTGCATATACTCATATATACAATGCCACGACGAATGCGTGCTGTAAATCCATGCTAAATGGATAGTGCTAGTAAAAGCTAGTTCACGCTAATCCATGTTAAATGGATTTACAGCACGGCCGTCGTACAGTTTAATATTTCATGGTGGCCCAATGAAATATTAAACTGTACGACGTTTTTTGGCCAAGTAAGTGTAAGTACTTGTATATGCAGGGTTTAACAATTCACTAAGCCCAAACTTGGACATACAGCTCTTTTACTAGCACTTCAAAATGTTAAATACCCATCCAGCATTTCATATCAAACTTTACTGTACTTTGAAAACGTCTGCTAACTATTACTATGCAGTCAACTCGTTACGTCATACGAAAAAGTTAATCTTTCAGACAGAGCAGAATCGAATTGTACTTCTATTCCAAAATGTCACCCAGTTTACAAGACACGGTATTTTCCTCCCCGTTTCTCCCACTAATCCCATCATAGAATTATTTTTGCTACATCATTAAAAAACTATTTTTAAGTGTTTTCAAGGGCAAAAAAATCCATTTGACTCCTGCGTCGTCAACGACTATTATTCTGTACTTCAAAAAGCTCTCCAGGTAAGATATGTGGTACTAATTAGCTAATTAAAGTCATTATTCTGGGAGAAGGTATAAAAATACGATTTTTTTTCCTTCTGAGGGAAAAAATACCGGCAAATGAGAACCGATTTCTACTATCCCTATTAAATTTATTTATATTAGCGTGAACTGAATGGTAAGTGCTTACGGAATTACACCCTTTGAGCATCTTTCCTTTTAATAAAGTAACTCTTTTCACAAGAAAATGTAAAAGTTTGGTTTCGTGTTGAATACTTTTATTAAACATAAGGTTTGTATGCTATTCTTGGAGTGTAGAAAGTGCGTTTGAAGGTATATTGTGTTTTTTATTGTATTTTAGTCGATTGACATTTAATTAAAAGACTGTCAATGTTTAGATTAAAGGATATGAATAGAGATGGGGAGATTATCGGTAGGTAGGTAGTTGAATTAGCGTTGCACTGCACAACACAACGGACTATTGACGATGGTCTGGGATCAATCCCGAAGGGAAGTTATTGGTCTAATATAGTATGTTGACATCAGTCTACGTATGAAAATAACTCTCTTGGCTCTGGTAGTAAATTAAATTAAAATAGCTTTTTCTTTCACTCGTTCTGTGCATACTGGCTGCAAATTAAATCACTTTAAAATGCAGCGAAGAACGATTGGCATACTATATTAACTTTCTTGTTAAGCCTTTTATTTTTGAGGAGAGATGATAATGCTGGTAGACTAGACAGCTTATAATGTTTCTCTAATTTTTGATGAATTTTTATTAGTTACATTACTTTTTTTACCTGCATCGTTATGCATTGAAGCAGTCAACATCATCATGTGGCTATGAGAATTATCACCCACCTAGTCATAATAGAAAGTATGTCAATAAATTTAAATTATGCAAAGGAGAACAGAAAAAAATTTTAGATTTTTTTCAAAAGTGGTTTCTCGATTTTCACGAACATTTTGCAAAAATAAAATAGGAAAAGCTATAAAACCCGAATTTTAAAACTCCAACTTCCATATTTCATTTTACACTTGACTGGGTGTTTACACTGATTTCAAGAATTTGTCTGTGTTTGTAGTGTTTGTTCTATTTATGTGTGCTTGTGGTTGGATGTTTGCAATTATGACTAATTGCTTTTACTGTGTTTTATGTTGGGTAGTTGCATTTTCGTGCGGTTATATTTTGTACATTCGTTCTTGAGTGTTCTTTCAGATTTGTAAGTATATTTGATTAAGAGTTTGTATATGTATGTGCCTTAACGTTTAGTTCAGCTAGCCAATGAATAGGCAGACCAATTGGGAAGGTTGAAGCACAGTTGCGGCAAACAAAATTCCCCTTTCCTCTACATAACATACAGAGGCTTATATGCTGTTTATAATGACTAATTGACTCTCAGTCTACAAAGAGATGTCTATAGGAAAGAAATGGAATGCTCTATTGAGTAATAAAACTCGTATCCCTCGTTCCTTGCCCAGAGCTATAAGAGTAGCTTGCTTTCGCCTTATTACTGGACATAACAACCTACAGATATTTACGCCGTATTGTAGTAGCGAGATTCCCCTTTCCTCTACATAACATACAGAGACTTATATGCTGTTTATAATGACTAATTGACTCTCAGTCTACAAAGAGATGTCTATAGGAAAGAAATGGAATGCTCTATTGAGTAATAAAACTCGTATCCCTCGTTCCTTGCCCAGACCTATAAGAGTAGCTTGCTTTCGCCTTATTAACGGACATGACAACCTACAGATATTTACGCCGTATTGTAGTAGCGAGATTCCCCTTTGTGAACTGGACGAAATGACTGGCGACCACCTCGGACTGCCCTAAACTTCCTGACAATAGAATTACAAACGCTGTTGATAGTGTTTAAAAAAGTTTAGTTCATGCAAACAGATAATGATTACCTCTTTAAAGAAATTATTATCATATTTTTAATTATTATTAATCATCTTAACTCAAAAATACTGGTTTTTGTTAAGCATTCGACAGAAAAGTTATGGATAAAAATGGGGACAAAATATCTGTCCCAGAAATAACCTTTTTATAAAGTAAATAGCAACTGTCGATGGTAACTACGAAAAGAAAATGAATCCTTTTTCTTAATGCCCGCCTCAAACCTGTTTGAACTTTGGCAATGCAAAGGCCGTACTAGCGGCTATTTTTCAAGAAGCATTCAGTGGGAAAGACGCCATTGCTCCTGTTCGAACCGAGATTCGAACCGGTGACCTTCTGGGTGGCAGACAAACGCCATGATCAATATACCAGATTGGCGGCAAGAAACAAATGTCTGGTGAACTAATATTCGAATTTATTAGTAGTTTTTCATTATACAAACCTAGCGAATGAAGATCAGAATTATGCCAAGCCCTTTATTACGTATAATGAATCAAGTAATACAAATAACCAAAAGACGAAATATAGAATTCCATTGAATAAGCCAATTTTAATCGAATTTTAAAAATTAGCAAACCGCAAAAAATATTTCTAGGATTGCTTCTAAGAACGAAGTAATTATGTGCAATTAGTAAAGATACATATTTTAAAGACTGTTCTACTCTATCACTTGAATAGTTTATATGTTTTACAAATTTGGGGATTATTTGATGAAATGTAGGAAAGTAGAAATCAAAGGAAACTCATTTTAAAGCATACTTTTAAAACTTCGAATGCAATATAAGAATAAATTGCTTTTGTTTGTGAGCCTTTATTAGGAAAGAATATGTAAATTTTCATTTTGCCTTTTAGAATGCGGGGAAAACTTAATCTGTATTTGCTTAGCTTCCTCGAATCCAGAATTTCATTTCCTGTATGTTTTTAATAATTTAAGATTCCATGGAGAGATTTCTTGGAGAATGAATCCTTAATCTTTCTCAAAACGGCTTTGATTGCAATAGATACTCCTCTTAATTTTCCAGTGATGTATTAATGATGGAAAATTCAAAGGATTCAAAATACTAATCGACACTTTTAATTAAAATTCTCCAAGCTTTTTCTTGAAACCTTCGCTTAGAATTTATTCAAATAGCAGGATAAGCTACGAAAATGTCCAAGAAAGAAAGCGGAATGGGACTTGAAAACTTTCAGGTGTTATTTGCTTCTTTCGATTCAATTTTAAATTGATTTCGGCAAACTGCATCTCTGTTTTTTTCCCTTTTTTATTTAATGTACCATTAAGGTTTTTTTTTATAAAATTCAAAACATTAAGATTTTTCTTGAACTTTCGTTGGAAAAAGGTTAAGTTTATAAAAAATTCCGTAGTTAATACGTATGCATTAAACTAAATAAATAATATTTTATTCAGGATGAAACAATTTCGTTCTTTGAGTATGTGAAGTACGACTAAAATTAGTGAAAGCAATCAATGAAATGAAATATATTATTTCTACAGCAGTAACTAAAATATTAAGATAAAGCTATTTTTTGTTGGCAAATTCTTAAAAAATGTTAACACTATGCACTTAATTATTTATTTTAACCCTCCAAGTGGTTTAACACGATATCACGTCCATCAATGTGACCAATTTTGCTAATGACAGGATATTTCTTCAAGAAATTGATGATTCTGTTATGGTTACGATCTGGTCAATTTTCTTCTAATGACGAGATATCTCGTTTATCAAGATCTGATCAATTTTGTTAATGATGAGACACCTCTTCGAGGAGGGTTAGAATAATTTTATTATCATAAAGGTTTTATACACCATAATATATAACCTTGAGTATGAGATAGGTTCGTTCTTTGCTGTGGAGATAAATTTTCCCTTGAGTGTTGAAACCGGTTCGCCATCACGTCATGCAGATTTAACGTGCACCAACCCCCCCGTATACAGTGGTCTTATGGTTAGATCGAGTTTCGTGGCTAGTTAGGTGTTGTGGAGAAAATACTGTACACCGAAATTTCGTGACCGCTCAGGGAATTCATTACATAATAAAAGACGCTGAACTGTAGGTAAGTAGGTAGTTGATTAACGTCGCACTGAAGCAAGACAACGGGCTATTGGCGACAGTCATGGATTAATCCAGAAGGGAAACATCCAAGGACAATGCCTCGTAATTTTGAACCACGATCGGATGATGAGAACAACACCTGAGCTGGCACCCGACACTCCAGACTTCCACACCACTCAAACGTGAGGACACTGAGGCCGTGACAGATTTAACGTGCACCAGCTCCCCCATACACAGCCCTCTTTGGCTGTATCGAGCTTCGAACATACAATCCTCCGGTTGCTCTTCCGACTGGGCTACCGTGACACTCATCAGTTAATAGACACGAGTAATTGAAACCGAATATGATTTGTTGCATTCAATTCAATTCAAAAACTGTTTCACATTTCATCTACTCTTCAAAAGAACATTTTATGACATTTATCAGTGAACGAACGATGATTTTCCAATATTTAAACTAATATTCTTTTACCCCCTACTCGTATCCTAGTTCTGATTATCATTTAAACCTCATTGAATATGCAATCGTACACGATCGAAGCTGAATTGCATAATTTAGAAGCCTATCACCCGCCATTCGAATGTTAATTGCCTGTAGAACAACGTCCATTCGACCTTATAATCTCAAATATTCGAAAGCAAATTTGATATTAAATCAACATCTGGTTTTCCTGGATGTATATTGGGGGTACATGTGTCAGATGCCGCATTCGAATGCCGTATATTAGCATTTCAGATTTTCTTACGGTAACCTAATATATGAAAGCGTATTGCGTTACAGGGTAGCGGTATTGATTTAGGTTATGCAACATATTTCAGTGTCGATTATACGTAGAAGTGTATTAAGCTGTGTTGTTGCTAGAGGGCGTATGCTCTGCTGGATTTGGTTCTTGATAATTTATTAAGATGGCAGAGATTTAACAAAATCCCTGAAGTAAAGCCTGCGTAAGGTTTTATCCAAAGAAAATTAACTTTAGAATAATAGTAGGTAAGTAGTTGAATTAACGTCGCACTGGAGCAGCACAAAATGTTATTGGTGATTGTCTGGGATCAATCCTGAAAAGAAAAGAGATCTGAGGAATTTTGAACCGCGGTTAGATGACGAGATCAACACCTAAGCTGGCACCCCACTTTTCAAATTTTTACAACACGCCAATGTGAGAACAGTTGAGACCGCTAGAGATTTAACGTGCACCAGCCCCCACGTACAGGACGATCTTTGGTAGAATCTAGTTTCGAATTCGCAGCACTCCCGATTGCTTATCCCTATTCCTTCAACTAGGCTACCACGATCTTTGTGGTGAAAACGCTCTGATTGGTCTGAGCGTGTCGCTTTGAGCATTCTGATTTATTTAATCATGGTTTAGCAATGCCATCAGCCTCTTGGTCAGTGGAGAGGAAATTTAGCTTTCTGCATTTTAAGTCACTTGTAAATAGTTCCTGCAACTTTTTTTATTAAGGAAGTTTATAATGGGTATAAACTAAATTCATGTGAAACATCCTGATACTAACACAAAGAGCACCTTGCAGAAATTACCTTTCCAAATTCAAGCTCAAACATAAGAAACAAAAATTGCTTCAATTTTTGTATGATAATAAAAAACAGTTTAGAGGCGGCAAAACAAATTCCATCTAAAATATTGTAATAAAAACCACTACCAACTTAAACTTACTAAGTAATGTGATTGATACGCAATTTTATAAATTCTTTAGGAATTGCACTGTCTAATTAAATAAAAGAAGAAATTTTAGAAGAAAGTTTGGGTAATACAAAATACAGTTTGGGTAATACAAAATACAGTTTGGGTAATAGAAAATACAGTTTGGGTAATACAAAATACAGTTTGGGTAATAGAAAATACAGTTTGGGTAATACAAAAATACAGTTTGGGTAATACAAAGAACACATTCCCCACATTCAGTCTTCGTAAAATCTTGTTACACAATATATCAGATATATCTCTTAAAACCCTTAATAACAACTAGTGGTCGCCCAATGGTCGAAATTCGACCATAATTCATTTAATTTTTAAGTTTGAACGTTAATAGGGTTCTTTTGTCAAAGAGTATACCTCTATATTCATTGCATATAATTTTTTTGAATTTTGTTCTATTACGTAAGTTTCGAGCATGTACAAATACGTCACAGGAAAAATGCGGTATAGCTTGGTTAAGCCATATCTAGAAAACAATAACGCGTTGTTTCACATTTTCTTGGGTTTTTTATTGCTATACTGGCCACAGGTTTCGCCAAGGCTACACAGTTAATGTTTGCCTATCTTTTCCAAATTATATAAAATTCAAATAAAAAATAAATCCAAAAAATGAAAAATGAAATAAGGAATACGTGCTTCGTATTTTTTTATATATTTTTTATTGAAACAAAAAAACCGGGTGGTTAAAAAAATAAATGTTGTCCATTGAACTTGAAATAGTTCGACAATGAATTTAATGATTCAAAACTTCTGTGTAGACGATGTTTTTTGTAAAAACTCTTTCATCGTTTGCTAAATGCCCTTGACCGTTATATTCTGAAACATAAAATCTCAAACCATCGAATGATCGAACTCTACTTGCTACGACGTAAAATTGACCGTGTGTAAAAACTGGCTGCCTCAATAAAATTCCAATTTTTTCGAATGTTTGTTCTTGAGACTTATTTATTGTTATCGCAAATGCAGATATAATTAGAAATTGAGTTCTTTGAAAGTTAAATGGTAAAATAGCTCAGGAATATGTTAAATTTATACGTGGAATCAAAATTCTCTTATGGCGTGCGGTTCCAGTTAAAACTTCGCAATCAGTGGTATTACGATGCATAAATTTGATGCGCATTCTTGTTCCATTGACTAATGCTACCTTTGTATTTAAGTTTCTGATCAGCAAAACGATGCAATTAACTTTCAATACTAACTTATGTGGTGGCAAATTATGCCAAATCTCCTCCGTGCGCGCAATGTGCTTAAAAAGGGGTACAAAGTTTTTTCTTCACGTATTAATATATAGATACCTCAGAAAACAATAACATTGAATGCAAAGGTGTATTGTCTCATTCATAAATCTTAATACCCCAACAATGTCCCAAGAAAATTTTCCAAGATCCTCCTTGTCATACGAGTTAAGCACATTAAAACCCGATACCGCATCTTTCCATTCAAATCGATTATATTCATCATCGCCTCGTTATTTAGATTCCCAGTACCGTCTTTCCCGAACAAAGGGAAAGTGACATTCATCGAAATCATGGCAGAAAAGCTTTAATTCCTCTTCGGTTTTCATTTCTGCGGGGGCTGTTAATGCGTCGAGCGGGGCTCGCCAGGTAGCTGCCTAATCTGGCGGAACGCTGTTAGTCGTTTCCTTGGAAGTTGCCTAATTGCATAAACTGCGACCGGAACGGGATCCTGACAAAGGAAGGGGAGGTGTTGAGTTTTGCGTTGCCGACCGCCCTCCGGTAGGTGGATAATTATCTGGTGAAAGGGTTTAAAATTAACTGCCAATGGCTGGCCATGGGGTGAGAGGTGATCGGAGATTGGGAAGGTATTTACTGCGGAGATGGGTTCTGTAAAGTGGTTTTGACAAGGGCAATAACCACTCGATGCATATTATGTATGCTATATGGAAGATATCGGACTCCGGCTTCAATATCACCATAACTGCAAAAAATGAATACCTACTTTTATGTGTAGAAAGACATGATTTTGTATGCTACAAACTGTCACAACTGTAGATTCTAGTAGAGAGCAGTCGAGGCTCTAGTGGAGGAAAGTTTAGGCAGTTTTGAAGTACGCAACACTGACTCGGATGATCGGCAATGGTAATGCTAATTACATAACATCACAGTGGAGCAACACCCGTGGCTATTGGCTGAGGTAAGGGATCAATCCCCAAGGGAAAGATCGAATACAACACCAAGTAATTTTGAACAACGATCAACACGTGAACTGGTACCCCATTCTCCAAACTTCCACACCATGCGAACGTGAGAACATTTGAGTCCACGACAAATTCAACGTGCACCAGAGTGTACACGACGGTCTTTGGCGCTGGACCGAGCATCGAACTCTCAACCCTCTAATTGCTAATCCATTGCTCTTCCAACTGGGTTGCTGCGGCTCGGAAAATATCGTACTCCGGATGCAATAACTGAAAAAAGGAATTTCTACTTTTACGTGTAAAGAGACCAAATATTAGCTTTTGTATCCTACAAAGCTGCTACAACTGTGAATTCTAGTAGAGAGCACTTGAGACTCCAGTGGAGGAAAGTTGAGGCAGCTTTGCAGCATGAAGAAGCATCAGTATCGTCTCGGTTGATCGGTTCAAGTGGTAGTAAGTTGAAGCACTGGAGGAGCACAAAGGTCTTATAGACCTTTGTGTTTCAGTCCGGATCAGTCCGGTATCTCCGGACTCTCCGGTATCAGTCCGGAATTAGTTCTAAGGGCGAAGGATCTGAGGACATCTCGTAATTTTGAACTACGATCGGGTGACGATGATTGGTTAGGGAAAATATAGCCATCTATTGACCGCAAGTGCCGGAAGACTGATTTCAAAAAAGTTAAATTTGCAATTTTAAGAATTTTATGCTTTATAACTGAGGTTATGGTTTTAGAAACATTAATTCAAGAAATAACACCTTCGAGTGCCATCCTGTGGAAAAAAGTTCGATTGTTTTAGTAAAATATATCGATTCAATAATAGCAAAAATCGTTAGAAAATGTATCCCAGTTCGATTTTAAGACTACATAGCTCTAGGAAATTACTAATATACTTATACTTTTGATCTAAAGATGTGGCATATGTGTCCTCATTTATCAATATGATTGGGATTTTTCATATCTCTACATCGACTACCAACTAGTTAGCCAACTAAACACTACCAACTAGTAGCCTAGTCGGTAGTGTTTAGGATTAGCAGTAGGAGAGTTGCGAGTTCGAAAATCAATTCAAACAAAGACCATCGTATTCGTGGTCAGGTACATGTTAAATCTATCGTGGCCTCAAATGTCCTCACGTTGGTGTGGTGTTGAAGTATGGAGAGGGGTGCCTGCTCAGGTGCTGACCTCGTCATCTGACCGTGGGTCGAAATTCCGAGATGCTGTCCTCCGATCTTTCCCTTCGACATTGATCCTGGATCGTCTCCAATAACTCGTTGTTCCAATAACACTTACATAAACTACCTACCAACCTCATATCTCTACCTTTATTTAGGCCAAGATCTCTACATTTCTAGCAGCGTTTAATTCAACCACAATCGACCTTGCTTTCAGGTACAACAGAAAACTAATGCTAGTCTTAATACTAATGTTTGCATTAGATGTACAGAGTTGGTTTAAATGTTCATCTGCAATAGCTTATTATCTTTATAATTGCAAAAACATTTTAATTATTGTATAAATAAATTGTCTCTTCTAGTGCCTCATTATTTTTCTACTGATGGCCCTGTTGGTCTCCAAGAAACACCAAACTCTGGGGAATTCCACAATTTCCCGATCTGCCCGTTTTTCTCTGAAAAGTATGTATTTAGTCTTTCTACATATAAAATTAGAAATTCCTTTTTGCATTATGGCGGTATTGTAGCAGAAATGCTATATCGTAATTTTTTATGCAATTCGGCTTAATCTTGAGTGGCTAAATTAAAGTGGAAGAAATTAGCTAAATACTGCTTTTGGAGAACGGAAGTCCAGCTAATTGGGAAGTTGAATTTACGTCGCACGGGAGCAACACAACGGGCTATTGGCGACGTCCTGGATCAATGCCAAAGGAAAAGGTCCGTGGACAACACCTCGTAATTTCGAACCATGGTCAGTTGACGAGGGGATCAACTTAATTGAAGTGATTATATCAATGCGAGTCTTATGTACATGATACTTGGAACAAATACTTATATAAATTTGCATTCAGTTGGAACTGCAGTATGAAAGAGTTTGAATATAGCACCCAAGATGATATCGGCCAAGTAGAGCTCTGGTTCATGTTTGAACAGGCTCTGTATTCGAATCCAGGGTGTAATAGTTCGGAATCCAAGCCATAGATCCCTATCTATTTAATCCTCGTGTATCAAAAGTTGACTAAGCAGGGACGACGAACAAGGACGTTTAAATATTTAATCTATGCATTTACATCTCTTGGAAAATAGTCTAAATAAACAAATGTACTCCTACTGATTATACAGGTGCTTTATTGATGTAACGTATTGATAAAGTAAACTAAGAATCTGGAAACTAAAATGCAGATTTAATTTGATCTGACATGAAATCACTTTGATCCTGTATTGATATTTACTCTAAGCATACGGCTAATTGCTTCTTTGTTTGGAATGGACGCGATTATGCAATGTATCACTTCCAGATGGTTTATCAACTTGAATCATTTACAAGTTACGAAATTTCAACTGCGCTGTGTTTGTCTAGACTGGAATCCGCTTCAAGTAATCTTCGTCGATTTCGCATCCTAAGCTGATGTTAGATATGTCCGATCACACAGCCACGATATTCTCAAATGTCACCAGTGACATCAAAATGAGGAGAGGATTACATTCTCTAGTTCATCCATCTGTCACAAAGTTTACTACCGAGATAAATTTATAAGTTTTAAACAGGTCTTTCTATTTTAGAGGACATTTTTTTAAATGTATATGTAATGTACGGATATAGATATAAAGACATAGGGTAAAATCCCTTTATATGGAACATCTAATTTTAAAATATTGCCAAAAGAAAGGAAAGGTTTTTTTATAAAGAATGAAATCACGAAAAAGGTTAACTAAGATTCACACGTGAATTTGAAATTCATCAAATTTAAAATTTATATTGAAAAAATTCAAAATCGCTGATTTGGAAAAATGGTTTGTAAATTGGAACCCTAAAGAATTTGTTTCAGACACACAAACCTTAACTCTTAAATAAAAAAGCGTATTTAATTAGTACTTAAGTGCAGAGAAATAGATACTTTCATGTTTGTCTGCATTTACGTTTTATTATATTAAAATTCTTTTACACTCTGGAAAAGTTGATTATTTTCGATACCTATTTTCACAATAATCTTTTCTCCTCATACCAAAAACTCTTATACATATCAATTAGTTTTACATTTAAAATTTTGGTCAATGTAGGTTTCCTACCAAGTTGTGTATTTACCGATTTTGATTGGTCAATTTCTCCGCCTGATCTTAGGCAACACCACGGCAATCATACTTAGTCTCAATTTACTTTTACAAGTGCAGTTTGAGAAATATAAAAAGCACTACAAAACTACATAACAAATTATAATTCATTAAGGTACAATAGAATCTGTATTACTAAAACATACAATGTATGTGTTTGTCTGTGGAAACCACAGAACAAATTACTGTATGGAGAAATTTTTCAACGATAGTTTCAGTCAAACTCAATTCGAATTTAGGTGTAAAGTATTGATTAGTTAATTTTCAATTAATTAAAAATATTCATTTTCCATACAAAATGTTTTCCATCACACGAAAATTCCGTTATTTCCAAAATATATTTCAGAATACGTAAAATTCATGCAATATGGAACATGGTGGAAGCAATATAGAGCATGGAACATGTTGGAAGCAATATAGAACATGGAACATGTTGGAAGCAATATAGAACATATGGAACGTGTTTCCATATGAACAAGCACGCATTTCCATGCTTGCATTACGATGCATTTTCCATACGAACCAAGTTCCAACCTTAACCACTCAATATGGAATATGTTCCATACTGCGAGGTGTTAAGCTAAGGTTGCGGTTTTATGGCGCAAGGGCCATGTTTTGGGCATGCTTCACCAGATAAAAGATCAAGTACTAGACACGCACAGTGAAAGTTTTACTGACACTGAGAGAGATACACCAGGGAGGAATCCATACTACGAAGTCAAGGTTGATTAGTTGGGTCTCTTTATGGAGCAAGGATCGAATTGGGCTCAGCTGTGGCAAGCAATGTTTCTTCCATAATATAAATGGACAAACACACACACAAAGAAAGTTTTACTATTATAGAACAGAGAGATATACACCCAAGGTAGTTACAGGAATCGAACTTGCAACTACCTACAGGTCGTGCAATCGAGGTGTTCCATAACTACGTACGCATACGCTTCGACATGAAAATGTTATAAGGAAAATAAATTTAACGGAAATTTATTTTTTAATATTCACAAATTTTATAATATATATCATACAATAAAAATATTTCTCAAAATATTGGCTTTTCAAATGAGCCTCTAAAATATTTTAGCACCTCGAAATACAAATCTGATTCTCGACTGACGATCAAAACAGAATATATGTGCTCTCTACCTACACTGACTTATTTTATACGAATTCTGATAGATTTTTTTATAGTTACCTGTCGAGATATTGTGTTTTATATTACACTTGTATTTACCCTATATCTTTTTTCTTTTGATATTAAGCTGTCTATTCGAGCTGTTTGTGAGAATAAAACTTATCTCAATTTAATTGTAGTTTAAAAACTTCACAGATGTTAGTTGGTTTGGGGAGGGTTTTATGGCACAAGGGCCATCTTTGGCCAAGCTGCACCAAACACAAGACAGACAATAGCAAATGTTGTGAAAAGCAAAGAAAAGAGGGATTAGGGAATAGGATAATGGGAGGAAAGCAAGAAAAGATCGCTTGGATATCCCTGAAGCTCGATCCCCGCGTTTACTAAAGACAATAAACCTCATAGGAAAAGAAAAGATCATTAGAGTACCTCGGTGTCTTGAAGGCCATACACACTACCTGAAGAAGACGTGCCTCTGAGGGCACTACACAGAGATAGTGAATCTTCTAGGTGCTAGTATAAAGACAATGGGATTGAAATGTAAATTATAAATTTCTGTATTAATTATGATTATGATCGGTTGGTTTGGTCACTCTTCTGTCTTATTTTTAATATACGGGGGCTAATTAGATAGGGATTAAAGGCTTAAAATGAATTTTGAACCACTCAATGAATAATTCATTTGAATTTATATGAATTATGAAAAACACACATCCCTATTAAACTGTGAATACGGTTTAATTTTAGGTTTCCCATCTCCCCTCAAAGTTTTTGCAGGGAAGTTTAAAACATCTCGTAGATAGAGATGGGTACATACATTACGTGGATCAGTTCTAGGACAGCAATCATCTAATGGTAGATAAATATTTTGCCCGTTAAAATGAAATGAATCACGAAAATGAAGTAAATGTCTTCTTTTCAAGTTTTTCGTACCTTCGAAGAGGGAACATAGCTCAAATAATGACTCATTAGTAAAGAGACTAAAGCATCGTCAAATAATAATTTAAATTCCCATCTAAGATAAAAACTCTTTTAATATATAAAATCCTTAGAAGTGCAAGTACATCACGTTCTTCCTTTTACATCACTACAAGTTGTGAACTGGAAATACGCATCTGTTTCTAGATATCCTCAAGTCCTTCTACTAACACCCTCTGCAGTCACTTACAGCTCAACTCTGCCGGACTTGTGTTGGAATGAACGGAGGAGCTAAATCTTTCTCGTTATCGTCTGTCGCCAATGATCAGATAAGATTCTGGCATCATTGGCAAAGCGTGCTTCTCTAATCATGCGAAGTACGAAAGGTTAGAATCCTTACTTATCAGTTGAGATGTCTGCTCAATTTAGCCCAGTCTATCAAAGTAAGATTTGGAGAACTGTCTTTACGTAGATATTATGCTCCACCTTATCTCCTGTATATTTCAGTAAATTATTTGGGATTGTAAATGACTGTTTAGGTCACATTCAGAAATTTTATAGTCCCCAAGTTTTAAGAGAATAGTTTTCCTTTGCGAATTAATGTAGATCTGATGTTATTTAGCAAACTTTATGTAGACAAAGGTTACACTTATTATAATTATGAGGTCTATTTTCGCATGCATGCAAATGCTAATAATATCCAAGATATTATTCTTTAACCAAATTCTTTGCTTGTTATTGGGTTGTTTGTGTTTTGCGGTGCAAGGGCAAATATTTGGCCAAGTTACGTCGCCAAAGATTGATGACTAAGGTTGTATGTAGTATTATAATTATGGTGTCTATTTTCGCACATATGCGAATACTAATGATAGCCAAGATATTTCTTAAACCAAGCTCTTTTGCTCGTATTAGGTTGGTTGGTTTTTGTGGTGGAAGAGCAATATTTGGCCAAGCTGTGCCGAAAGATTGATGACAAAAATTGTATGTATTATAATTACGGTGTCTATTTTCGTAAAAGCTAATGATAGCCAAGATATTTCTTAAACCAAACCCTTAACTGGTATTGGGTTGGTTGGGTTTTGTAGTGCAAGTGCCATATTTGGCCATACTGATCCAAACGCAAGACAGACAATGCCAAGTAATTAACAATCTACACTACTATTTTTGTAGCTTTCTGCGTTTGGCTACTTCAACTATAAGGTTATAACTTCTTACATTTAAATTCGTTTCATAAAAAGCACATTAACCCAAGTGTTTCATCTCGTCTAAAATGTGGTCAATTTTGCTGATGACGAGACAACTTATCGAGACAAAACTGCCCTATTACCATAAGGGGAATAAATATCCAAATGGTAAAAACAAATTGCTCCTTGCCCAGAACTGGTGACAGTTTGGAACATGCAGAGACTGCACGCTGGATAAACCACTAGGAGGGTTAAAATAACTGTCTACACGCCGCTAATACAAATCCCTCTTAATGGTATCTGTGTAAATTGACACTAATTTTGCTAAGACACTATATTCTATATTCTATAAAAACTATAAACAATACCTTGATGATTTAATCCCCTATATAGAGTAAAATATGATAGGCGAATACTAAGATTTCAACGTGACATTAACTTATTTTCCAAATTAACCTCAATACATTCCATTCAAATGGGAAAAAAACAGAAAGTTTTAAAAAGAAGGATTTTTTAGCAGCGTCAGAGACCCGTTACCCATAATTAAGACCCTAAAAGAGCAAAAAACATGTCGGGAATAAAGTCTAAGAAGCCGAAGTCCTTCAGATTGGTTAATCAAACATGTAAATCAGTTTATGAGGAAGGAACAACGAGAAGACGGGGCTTCTTCTCTCTAGATAATTAGCCGCCTCCCTAAGGGCCATTTTAGCATCGCTTTGGGCACACTACAGGATAATTAACTCGATTATTAGCGCATTATCGACGAAGAGGGTAAACCGTGTTGCAGATTTCGCTTTCTGGAAGGATTGGGCATTGAGTTATCTGCCATACTGTATCTAGAAGATTTCCAGTTTGCTTGTTGGTGGAAGTGGAAATACAGTAAATTGGATTTGTAAAATTTTAAAATGCACTGGTTGGAAAGTACTGTGGAATCCGTTAGGGAATACAATAATGTTTTGTTTGTAGAGTCGTATGTTTTGAAAGGACTAAGAAAAACCCAACTTAATCAATTCAGTCGAAGTTGCTAAAAGCTGTGGTAGATATTTAGTCGAAGTGCCTATTCACCTTATACCTCACATAGCGAAATGTTTTCGGCATATAAATTTCATGTTCTTGTTTTACGTTACTTGAGTTATAAAGTGCATAAATATTGAATTAGAAAATGCATATGATCCGTTGAATAGAAAAACACGTCCTAAAACAGTGGAAGTAAAGAGTCAATATGAGAAGCTTAAAAGTCTACATATTTCGACAGAATTACTATGGTAACCCTGACGTCACATGAAACGGCATCAGTGCTAATCTACAGCGGAAGAAAACGAAAAGCTTTCACTTCAGATGCCCGATCTCTCTACTGTCAGAAACTATCCATACTCCTGCATTTGCATTAGTGGGCAAATGTTCTTTCCTAATTGTAGTATTTGTTTTTCCTCTGTACCACGGGACATAGATAATACTTAGGTAGAATAAGTTGCAATTTTTTCCTGTGCAAGACGACGGAAAGTTAGACGAGTTTGTAATCTATTTAGTAAGAAAAACCTTCTCAGCAATAACAGATAAATTTTCTCAATACGATGAGTCAAATTCCACTTGAGATCCCAAAATTAGAATACAGAAAATTTTAGACTAATGGTTTGGGCTTTTTTCTACGGTGCAAGAGCCATACTTGGCTATGATCTGCCAAACACAAATCAGACAACATCCAGTAATGGACATACACAGACAAGGAAAGCTTTACTAACACGGAAGAGAGAACATCCAGGAAGGAATCGAATCTACGCTGCCTACTTTAGATTGATGACCAATCACGACTGTCTGCAGGTAAATCTAAATAAAATTGGAATAAAGGATACTGAATCTTGTACACTCGAATGCAATTATGAAGGCCGATCATTTAAAATCAGTTGCAAAATCAGAATTACTCTATAACAAATAAAGAAAACCTGATTATGATGCGTATTAATTATATACAAATTCACAGAACGGAAACAAATCTACCTCCAACTTAAACATGTCCGAAGAGACTGAGGACAAAGCAGAGTTCTTTGCTCAGGTTTCATTCAAATAGAAGATGCTTTGTGTCCTCGTTGTTATTTCCACTCATACACTGGTCATTTGACGGCAACCGTAATCTGTAGATGCATACATTAAACTCCCCATGAATTGCGTCTATTGAAAATCTGGTTCCAAATGGTTTTTCAACCTCAATTGCACCGAGGGGAAGAAATGTTTGGTTGGTTGGGTTTTATTGGATTTCAAGTATTATTTGTTCCATTATTCAATGATTTTTTGCTTGCACAAATGTTTACAATTTGAAGATGGTCCTGGAGTACTTAATTTGTGGAAGGTTCATTCAGTTTGTTCAGAAATTAATGAAAGGCTTAAACTTTTGAGGGTCACGAGATTTCTGAGCAGTATAGTATGCTTTTACACCACAACACACATGATTATTAAATAGCATCTATTGATTAAGAGTTCTAAGAACGATTTCATTTGTCAAGAAGGTCAAAACTCGTTAGAAGTCAAGAATGGAAGACTGCAGGTGGAAGAACATATTTATTCGTGTGAACCTCTCAGAGAGCTAAGTTCGGTGTGTTTTTCAAGCCTTCATTATTTGTTGAAAACTAACTTGCAGTTTAGTGTCCGGACAGTTCGTCTATTAATGTCATTTTTAGGTATTTTATTTTTAGGAATTTGTTCGTCATGAAGAAATCTTGTATAACATGTACCGGTTTTAAGCAACAAATAATTTAGTGTCCTCATTAATTGTCCAATTTCCATTATAGAAATCCTTTTTATGTTGCTTTTATCTATTTTCCATCTACGAAACGCCACTGACTAAAGGTAGTCCTAGATTAATACATCTCTGTCGCTTAATGTACAGTACAGTGGTGATGTCAACACCAAGTAAGTGATTCCCATAGCTGACTAGCGAAAGACCTGTCATTGCTTGGTTCCTGATGGTTGTATCGACGTGTTATCCCGTCATTAGAAAAATTGTTCAGATCGAGATATCTCTGTGAAACCACTTGGAGGGTTAACATGATTTGAACTTTTAAAAGTCAATCGGTATCTCAGGACATATGCTGGTATTATTGAAATCGAAATAGAGAAGAATGCTGTCTACTGTAAAATCTTGCGCATGCGAATTACACTGCATTATTTATTGGAACACAATTTAAAACTAGGATGAAGACGCAACCATAAATTCTAACCAAGACAGTCAAGGCAATTACCCCGACCAGACGACTTTTGTTAATCTGAACCCTACCGCTTTATACCATCCATTAAGGTAGAATATTCCAACGATAAGGTAGTGTGTTAATATTGTTAATTTCCTGGTTTACCCCAGAGTAAACTGCTAATTAATTTATTAATATTCGCATATTGACCACATTATATCTGCTGATTCAAAGTTTCTCCTGACTAGTGTGTTTATTTGAGGTTCCAAATGGCTAGCGACTTGTCACCAACGAGATACCATTGAAGGACCTATTGACTCGCTTAACCAATATTCCGATAATGTCGGCTTACGATGCATACCGTAAACTGTCTTATTGAAGTCATTCATACTCAGAGCACTTTGCAGAGCATCGTGAAAAGACAGAGAACTTCAATCTATCAAACAGAATTCACTGATTGAGATCCGATGCCCTACTTCAGCGATTTTCAATCAGGGTGCCGCGGCAGGCCGGTATGTCTTATTGATGATAAAACGGATTAAATTGTGTTCATTTGAACGGTTTAGTTTTGAACTTATGACAAGCGTCAATATCATTTTCAATTACAAAGTATCACAAATTGTTAAGTTTTTTAAAAGCCATCTTGAATCAAAAAGGAAGGTAATTTTCAAAATATTTTTGTAAATAAATCAAAATTATACCTACATTTTGACAGATCGACAGTAAAAAAGTAACATTCATTTATTTTATCTCAAAGGTTTAGTTTTAAACTTTTGACAAGGATGCAAATAAATTCAAGTAATACTTGTATTTTTAATACCCGTAAAAATAATTTGAAGTATCATTTTTATTACAAAGTATCATAAATAAATTGTTTCAGAAAGCTTTTTAAAAAGACATCTTGGAGCAAAATGAATCAGTAATTGCAAATTATTTTTCTTAAATCAATAAAAATTGTACTTACATTTTGTCAGATCGGCAAAAAGTAAAAATGTTTTTGTGTACCGTACAATATATATATATATATATATATATATATATATATATATATATATATATATATATTAGTAATAGTTTATGTGTGGCATGAGATGAAAATGGTTGTAAATCGCTGCTTTACTATTATTCATAAGTGCATTTGTATTTATATTCATCAATATTGCGGGCTTATTGAGGGTTGCAAATTTGAATCTTGACCCAAGCAAAGACTGTCGTGTATGGGCCAACACAATGGGTTAGTGCATATTAAATCGGTCGTGTCCTCAAATGCCCTCATGTTGGCTTGGTATAGAAGCTTTCAGAACGAAGTGGCATCTCAGGTTTTAATCTTGTCATCTGACCGTGTTTCAAAAGTACGAGGTGTTGTCCTCGGATCTTTTCCTTCGAGAGTGATCCCAGACCGTCGCCAATAGCTTATTGTGTTTCTTTAGTACGACGTAAATTCAACTACCTACCCACCAATACTTGGTACTACTACTGTATGCATACTACTTGGGAAATCTTGTGAAGTTCGAAATGTTAATCCGTCTAAAAAAGTCGATACTTTCCTGAATTCTGAACAATTCCATGCAAGAAGCCACGATAACACAAAGACACTCACAACTTTCTCCCAAAAGGAAAACCCAAATAAATTCAGACTCAATTCGGAAAAGTTCGCTATTCGTCTGTTCGTCAATTTTTACCAACTGGAATAGTATCCCAATAAGTTATTTACTGCTGCCAGTCTGGTCATAATTGGAACTCGTCGGATTTTTCAAAGATCCAACCTATTGGGAAATGAAAAGCTGCTGTTGAATAAGAAGATGAGTTTTTTCCTCTGCTTTTTCTCCCTCCCTTTTCTCCCTTATCTCCTGAGAAGATATTTTACCTGGTCTATTCAGGATGGGCTCCCAGGAAAACGAAATAGGACAAAGGATTGGGACAAAGGGGGGTTATTAATCCTTAAAACCTCAGGAATTCTTTATCTCCATTTATTACCTGCCTAAGCGGTGTGTTGTGAAATTAATTTAAGATAAAAATGATTAATCTAAGGGTGGAGAATTTTTATTTTAAGGTTTTTCCTCTAAGGATATTTAAGAAATCGTGTATATTTTAAAGTGTTCATCTCGTATTACGTAGGATTGACAGAGAATTATAAAAATGAATATATCTTGATTCTCTTTCAAACTTATATGCAGAAGTTATTTTTTAAACATTTATATTTTAATTTGAACAGAACGAAATGATAATAAAGTGGAAAAGTTTCGGCTATTGTATACTTTTAGTTTATTCAATTCTTTAAACTTTAAGAGTGAAGACAGAAGTTAATTTATGTGAATATTAAATTTAAATTCCCAAAATAAAAATTTATGCATATCCTTTTAATTAGTCTATCTATATAAAGTGTAAAGGTACGAAATATAGAATAATTGATTTTAAAAGGTTATCAAAGAAGAATGGGTTAAAAATGAATGCATTAAACATCAAATGACGTCAAATTTAACTAAGATTAAAGATTTTTATGTGAAGAAATTATAAATCAAACTTTAAAAATTTTTGAGTTTCACTAAAAAAAGTAAAAATAGTCGATTTGATAAAACGGCATCTAATATAGAACATGGAAAGAATTTGCCACTAACGTACAAAAACTTAACTTTTTAAAGTTTTAATTTAAAAATTAGTTTAAGAAATATAACTTTTATATTAATTGCTTGAGTACAAAGAAATAGATACCTGTCATGTTCATATATTTACTTTTAATTAAACCCTATTTCTTTTACACAATGTGAATGGTTCGGTATATTATCAATGCACCATTCTCACAATAACGTGGTGTTTCATTTTACATGTAAATGTGCTTCGATGAAAAAATTATACTTATATTCAGAAAAACCTAGTATTGAACCTTTACAAACAACCGTATTTCTTAATAAATAACACAATAAAAGTTTTTTTGAACTTATTCTTGCTTTAGTTATTGGCTTTTTAAATTAGCCTCTAAAATATTTTCAGCACATCGAAATACGTACAAAAATGCTTTTTAAAAAACGGATTCTCGACTCGCGATCGAAACAGAATATGTGGGCTTTCTACCTACACAGAAGTACCTAGATAAAAATATTGTGATGTTCTATATTATATACTTACCTTATATTACTTACCCTAAATATATATTTAGAAACAAAAATACTAAAGTAAGGAATTTAACACTGATATTTCCTCAGTTAAGTCAATGACTCTTGATATTCACACAAATAAAGTACGGTAATACATTTTAAATAACTTCATTTTTATAACGATTATTTAATACAAGCCTACTCAAAATCAGTTTCTTGAAATAGCCTTTTTTTAATCCTCAACTCACTTCTAATTTAGCTAAGCTGAAAATTGATTGCTCCTCTTAAAAAGTCACATTTGATCTGATTTGTATCAATTTAAATGGTAGGATTCATGTTCTGGAACGACGAAACAAATTTAGTTCTCCCTTGTCTCTTATTTCTTGATCATGCAAATTACAGATAAGTGCAGAATGGCAATTGCTTTAGAGCATCTCGTTCACTGGCAACAGGATTTTTACTTACATTAAAACTCCCGGATTCAAAACTTTATAGTCAATTGATTTTTAATTTTATTTTAAACTGGCAATGGCCCTTTTCTTTCTTATCTGAACAGATTCGAAATTAAAAGTGTTCCCCTCTGCCTCTGTGGCGAAGTGGGAGATGCCGACCACTAAGTTTTTCAATTGCACACGTCAACCTCATCACACAAATTACTAATAGATGTTATCTTTTTCCTAACTGATCGTGGGGCCGCTGCAGCTCGATAGGTGGAGTAGTGGATCAGCAATCGGAGGTTTGCGAGTTCAAAATTCTATCAAACCAAAGATCGTCGTGTACTTTATATCTATCGTGGCCACAAATATCCTCGCGTTGGTGTTGCATGGAAGTTTGGTGAGAGTGGGGTGCCAGCTCAGGTGTTGACCTAGTCATGTGACTATCGCGTCATCTGGTTCAAAATTACAATATGCTGTCCTCGGGTCGTACCCTTCGGGATTAAACCCGGATCGGTGTGTTGCTCTAGTGCGACGTTAATTCAACTACCAACCTAACTGATCGTGGTCTTTTCCTGTTCTACTTTCATCGTTTTAAACTCAAAAGTACCTAACACTGCACCTGTGGAGAGCTTGTCGACGCAGATTGCTACCTATTTGAGTGTTAATTAACTAGCAAATACATTCAAATAAATCATCACCGAAAAACAAAAACAAATGACTAACAAAGATTAGCAGGTATCCAACTTCCTTATACAATATCAAAAAGAGCCATGATTTTAGAATTAGCGGGCCACCATCAACTAAGTACTATCATGTAATCTCTCCATTTTCGTGTAATTGCCAGCTGCATGTCAAACTTCACAGTGATTCCCGGTGATCTGTACTTTGTTCTGAAGTCCTTACTTTTCTCGCGTTATGTTTTTCTTTAGATATTATCAAACTCGGCAGGGACCTACTGACCCCTATTATAGTAATGCGTCTTATCCCCGTCATCCTTTGTAATGTTCACACACTGCCTTTTTGATGAGTCGAGTGGCTTTGTATGAAGATTATATGTCTTCTTGGTAAGCTAATTTAAGGATTAAAGCATAGGGAGTAGAATTTCACCCCTTCGTTTTCTCATAACTGTTTTTTGACTTATCTTGACTTCATCTTAACCATAATGGTGGTTGTCTCCATGAGGTATCTCGTCAGACCAAATCATGATGGAAGATATATCTCGTCATTAGAAGAAAACTGACCTTCGATCTCGTTATCATCAAAATCTAAAACGATCTCGTCATTATCAAACAATTAAGCAAATATCTCGTCAATTACGAAGTAATCTGATGACGATATATATCGTCGATTACAAAATTGGCCAGATTTTGATGGACAAGATATCTCGTAGAAACCATTTGAGGGGTTAAATATTTTTATGATTTAGTTGTGAAAGGGTTAGAATTAAAATGAATTAATTATACGTAAACATCGCTTTAAGTTTACATGAACAATAACTAAACTTATTGGGGTTAAGAGATTCCGTTAGAAAGTCAGCCTACATCGCTACACGCTGAATGAACAGATCCGAATCTCAAATCGCGCATTGTATCACAGTATGCAAAATAGCCTGAACTTCTATAGTTCTGTCACCGTTATCGTGAGATCGTTACATCTCCAATCAGCTCTTGAGAATACGCTTCGGCCTGGCTGATTGTAAGGATTACACGCTGCGTTTCCAGTGCTTCTCGGATGACTCTGCAAACACTAGGACCGTAGATTGCTACATATATCGTAGTACCATTAGCTACATCAGGTTACGTGGAGAATCAGACACTGAAAATGCTGGGGTACCCTAGTATCCTCCATATGGCCAACGATGTATGATAATTCAAGTACTTTAAGCAATAAGTCTTTAAATAGTATCATTAAAAATTGCAAGGTGGTATATTTAGTAACTTGGTGGTCTTTCCTCTGTATCTGTAATTATTTTGAATCAATAGAAGTACCGAGGGAGTTTAATTTTAAAATATATTATTATGTTTGTTATTAAAACAGTTATGCGCCTCATTTAGTTACATAAATTAGTGCATGTATGTTTTAACTCACCTATATGTGACGGTCTTTCAGTGTCAATAAATAGACCAGACGGAAAATGGAGTTTTTCTTATTACCCAAATGTTCTCGCACAATACAAATCGGGGTTACCTTAATATGTAGTTAATTGCCATTTTAGCATCTAATCTATCATATACAGCTATCACACGGCAAGCTATCATATACAGCTATCATGGCAAGCTATCATGGCATATATCATCATATCATCAATCAGCTATCATATATCAATTCGGAATTCATTTTTTGGAATTTTTATTAGCGAAGTGCTAAAATCGTATTCGAAAAACAAATCAAGTGACGTCACATTTGGAATATGTAGAGGATAGCTTGATAGAAAAAGCCTGTTATGGGATGTATACAACAACTACATCAATAAAAACTACAATATGTAAGATCTCTTAGGATTATAAGGGAATTAATTGAGAAATAGGAGAAATGGGTTTGATTAAATTTTGTTGCGATAAATAATGGATGTAGAAATGAAGTAATGAAATTAATTGAAGTTGTCTTATGAAATAGTATGCGAATACGTTCTGTCTTAGAGTAATACTAGTGATATTTCATACATTGACCTTCCAATGAAATGCGATACCATGTTCGCACAGGTGCAGCTTCGTGTTTTTCCTCCAAGTAGCTAGATTTTAATATCTGTCACGTGGTATTGGGAGGAAGCACGAAACCCAATTTAAAACTAATTATTGATTGTTTAATACAACTATCGAGCGAGATTAAAACACTAGTTTGCCAATGAACCTAAGTGGATTCCCAAGACCACGTGACCTAACGACAATAACTCCACCCACATGCTCCGTCAACATTAAAAGATAAGTAGTTAAATTAACGTCACACTGAAGTAACACAACGGGCTATTGATGATGGTCCGGATCAATCCCGAAGGGTAAGGACCAAGGACAACACTTCGTCATTTTGGACCATGATCAGATGATGAGATCACACCTGCGTTGACACCCCACTCTCCAAACATCCAGACCACGCCAACGTGAGGACATTTGAGATCAGATTTGACGTGCACCAGCCCTACTTCATTAGAAGATCGTTGGTTTAAAATACTACATGTACATTGCAAGCTCTCTAGACATCTTTTCACAATTTAAAAATTGGAAATGAAGTCTTTAATGCGCAATTATAAACTAAATTCGTACTTTCGACATTAACCTGACTCATCCCACTTTGCTTTAAACTCGAATTCTCTCTTAATCCATTAAGGGCCGGAATTCAACCATGATGTTTATTTGAAAAATATTGATTGTTCCAATCTTCTACAGTCTTTAGAAGGGTGCTGTATGAATTTTTTGTATTTCTTTTATTTTTTATTTTTTTTTAATTATTTTTATTTTTTTTAACGCTTTGCATCTATTTTTTATATAATAGTTAGAATACATAATAAATAATCTGCTGAGTAAAAGAATAATAACTTTTTTACAATGGTCATGGTTTTAAAGCCATACACATATGCGTCCCAAAAAAGGGACGTTGGCCGTTAATGGGTTAAAGCGCTCCCTTCGCTGGTAAACTTATTAGTTCAGTTCATTTCCCCAAAAAAGTAAAAGTGCCAAAGTAAAGTATTCAATTAAATGGGTTCAAGTGCTCAAAATTACTTCACCCGGAAAATTATAGTTTCTTTTTATAAGAGTCCTGCAAAGGTTTTATGATACAGGTGCGATGGGAGATGGCTCTTTATTTGATTCATTACTAGGAAGAATGCTCAATTTGTGAAAGCATAAATCCATCGAAAGACTTCGGAACCTTTGTTTTTCTCTCCTGCAAGAGCAATCTCCTCAAGTAATGCGATTTTGTACTTTTGAAGTCCCAAGGACACTTTCCTTTTTCCACATTGTTACTTCACTCAATTTAAAAGACATTAGCACCTATGTACCGCCTATAATTTTATAAATTTGCTAGTAAAAAAATTGTTTGGCTTTTTATTATTTTTATTAGATAAATGGTGATTTTTTGCTGGAGGGTGTGCTTTTACCTTTTGTAGAAGTGGTATTTTATTAATTGATTACTTACTATTCGTCACGTTAGAAAATTTGATTTAAGAACTAATTTCATAAAATAAAATATTAATGACAGCAGAGAGTTTCCTTTTAGTGAATCCAAAGTAAAGTGTTTTCCTTTTTTGTTATGTATTTTGTTATATATTTCTACGTTGGTATGGTGTGTAAGTTTAGAGAAGTTGTTCTTGTCATCTGACCGTGGTTCAAAATTACGAGGCGTTGTCTTTGGATCTTTCCTTCAAGATTGTTCCCGGCCCATCGCCAATAGTCCGTTGTGCTGTTCCAGCGTGACGTTAATTAACTACCAACTACCTACCTTGTTATATATTTCATTTTCAAAAAGAATGGACGGTATAGAGCCGTTTGCCTAGAGCCTAGTTTCCCAAAGAGAGCACTACCACCCCCTGTGGGTAGTGAAGGAAGTTTGGGGACAATTCTGGCCTCAGGGGAAAAGGAGAAGGCAAGAAGGTCTATAAGATGCTAAAACAATGTATCGCCTAAAGCTGTTCTAAGCAAACACTTATCCACTTGACCATATAGACACTCACTGCAGTGATGCATTATGACATGAATTATACGTACCAAAATTGAAGTTACAGCTAATCAGTCTAAGAACAAGACAACAGAACGAAACAAGCGAGTGTCAACATATCCATTTCCGCGCATTTCGACTTACGTATGTTCTTACAAGTTCACAGGGGCCACTGAAGCTCAGTTGGTAGAATCACGCAGTAGCATCCGGAGGGTGGTAAGTTCAAAATTCGATCCGACCAAGGACTGTCGTTTACGTCGTGCCTGCTGCGTGTTAAATCTCTCTTAGCTTAAAATGTCCTCATGTTGGCGTGGTGTTGAAGTTCGAAGATATGCCAGTTTAGATATTGACCTCGTCACCTGACCGTGATTCAAAATTGCGATGAATTGTTGTCCTAGAATATTTCCCTTCGGGATTGATCTCGGATCGTCACCAATAGCCCGTTGTTGCTTCATTGCGACGTAAATTTAACTGCCTACCTACCGTTAATAATATCTTAAAGGCATTTTTAATTGATGAATTTTGTGTGCAGTTATGTTCATATATAATTATTTTTTACCCAACAAATATTTCTGCAATTTTTTTAACAAAACACGAATCAATCTTAAGAAAATCGGCTCATATGAACGATGTTTTTATAACGCATATAAGGCATGTATGAAGTTAGGGAATAAAAATATTTAAACAATGCAAGTGTAAAAATTATGTGAAATTTCTAGATAATAATAAAATTTAAAAATGCTTCCCTAATTAGTGATTTCTAGACTATATTTTTCTTGTTAACTGAAATGAAATTTGCATTCACTTTTTTTCGCAGAACCCGCTAATTTGATTAGAAACTTTCAAATCCAAGATTTTGGCCAGACAGGAATACAAACTCTTCCAATTTCGAAAAGTTCCAGACTAGACATCTTTTTCTTATGAAAAGTCATAATGTCAATCTATTCGAAAAAAAGAAAACCTACTCGATGATTTCCAGTGCTGTCGAGGAAGCATTTCAAATTAGTCTGTAAAGGTTTTATATATGTATATAAATATATATACATATATTTATATACATATATATACATATACAATATAAATACATACTCGCTTTATCTTTAAAATTCCTTTCAAGTTTCCCCTTTACTTGAATTATATTTTTTATTTATTAATAACATGCCATTAATTTTTCTAGATGTAGAAATAAGTAAATGGTGGCAACTTAAAAATCAAAAGTGGGCGAGTACCTTGTGTGGTGAATGATTATTTTTAAGCCTTATTTTGTTGAGTGAACATGTTTACAGAGAATTAATTTTGTATTAATAATTCCTATTCATAATGATAAAAATTCCTAAAGTTTTTAAACGAAACACAAATGAATAAAATAAAAAGGCATTGTTACACGCTTTCTATTGAAGTTTAAAAAATGAATAATTCAGATCAAACTCTTTCTACACATATTTATGTAGTTTTTATAAAAAATTATTTTCAGTGGCCTGAAGGAACACGTTTATTTCTATAACTTAAGGCGATAAATTTCAATAACTAAGAATTTTTCGCCACATAAAAAAAGCATTTTGTTGACTAAGAAATGGGAAAATATTTTTTGCTAACGATTATATTATCTTTATTACTATAGAAAGACTTATTCTTTTAAAGAAAATATACACGGTTTCGAAGGATTGAAATCATCCATCTTATATGTATCATTGAATATTGTACGTTGAAAATAAAATCTAAAACATAATCTGATGGAACTCTCCAATTTTGTTTAAAAATGTAATGCTCTACCTTGAGGTTAGATTATTAAAAATATACGCTTCTTCAATCCCCTTAATTGCACTTGTTTTAAAACCTACGCAATAAATAGTAAAAGATAGATTAAATTACAGTTATTTTATTATACACGTTTTAATATATCTAACAGGGGGAAAGCTTTAGATATAGGGGATTATTGTGTTTCTGATTTTTATGCTTTACAAGAGTTTTGTAATTAGTTCCAGAAACCAATTTTTTATTAAATGATAATAAGCTTATATGCCTGAGGTGTGTATGTCATAGTACTACATCTATCGCTTTTAGTGGGGAAGTTAAGAAGGGAATTAATTTTATTTCATGAAAGATTGACTTACGCTTTTTTATCAGGTTTGGTCTTATGGCGCAAAGATAATTTTTGCCCAAGCTGTGCCAAGCACAAGCCAAGCAACGTCACGTAGTGGACATTCACAATGAAAATTTTGCTACGGTGGCGCTCTATGTTTTTTAATGAGTTAGTAAAAATATATATATATATGTATAAAAATATGTAAAAACTGATGTAAAACAAATTACATATATGTATTACTTAATCTAAGCAGCCATGTACCTAGCGGTTAGGACTCAAAAAGCTGATTTATTGAGCCATGATATAATGGTATTATGAACATGAATTACAAATAGAGGTCCAAGAGTGAAGACATTTGAGCTGCATGGAAGTTTAAGTCAGAAGTGTTAGAAAATTGTGCGAAACGATAAGCAGAAATGAGAAAAGGAATGCGCAATCAGCAAATTTAGGGGTAGATTTAGAAACAAATGAGATAGAAATGTAATGATGTTGCATTAATAATGATAGCGATTGAGTAACGAATATAGAGTGTTAGAAGGAAATGTTTCGGGATTTCGTAAAATATGAGAGGTGATTTTTAGTTTAAACAAGTCAAACGTAAAGGGGATATTTTACATCCCCTTTCCAAATGTTCTCGCATTATACAGATCGGAGATACCTTAAAATGTAGTTTATCGCCATTTTGATGACTTTTGGCATTCAAAGTAATTGACGTTGATCAATCGATAATCATATATCACTTCTTTATTCATTCTTTGGAGTTTTTGTATATGAAATGTGCTGAAATTGTATTCGTTAATAAAGTCAAGTGGTGTCACGTTTGGAATGCGTATAGAACACACGTTCTTTATGCCTTTGCTTTTCATTATAGTCATAGTGAAGAGGAACGGGCGGGGGAGTCGCTGTGGCTCAGTGAGTTAGCCACTGCATTAGCAACCTAAGAGTTCTAGGCGGCTTAAATTCCACTTCCGTTTAGTTTGATTCCTCCCTGAGTGTATTTCTTTCTTCTGTGTTAGTAAAGCTTTCTTTGTGTATGTACATTTACTTGACGTTGTTTGGATCAGTCAAATGGTCAAATATGACACATTGAACCATAAAACTAAACCAATCTTAGATCTGCGAATAACATAAAAGTGTACTTTTCGGTATTTTCCTTCTACTTGTTTGAAATTTAACTTTGCACCAACCATCTACAGAAACCATTAGATTTGAAATAGGACTCCCTGAATATACATGGTCTCCATTCCAAAGATTAAGAATTCCGGGTACTGTAGACTGAAGTTTATGGGTATATTGTATTTCAAGCAAATCGACACCTCGGCGGAAACATTTCGCTCTGTAATCCTCACATCTGCAAGGTTATCAAACTGGAGTTTGCTGGGAGAATATTACACAGTGTTTGCTTTCTCCGTTTAAACTACAGCTTTTATTGACTGACTAGACTTTCTCTTTCATCTCAGTAACATATTCTAAACTCTCCAATTTCAATGAATCCGAGTTTACTTTATCAATTCGTACATGCTCGTTATCTGGATAATTACAAAGCTTAAAAACACTTCTTATTACATTTAAAGACTCAAGCCGAGCGCGCGCATCCTTACCTTTACAGTTTTGACTTCAGATCATTATATACAAATGATTCCCGTTTTCTTTTATACTAGTGCATCTGTCATTGTAAAAGGTCTATTTGATCGCCAGAGATCATTATACACCACTTCCTACTGGTTATTTTAGAAATCTATAATGATAGAAACTAACTTTGTCAATGGTTAAATACAACGTCCCAGATATATCGTCAGTGATCGGTATGGATAAATTATGACTGTTTTTAATGCTATGAAAAGTCTTTAATTCTATGGTCAATACCCCATCTTAATAATATACAGTAGAACCTTGATTATCCAAGGTAGTGTGGAAGGATATATACTGATGGATATGGACTGATTCTCATATAATCAGAAATTCGTGGAACGAAATAGTAACATAGTAACATAAAACAGCCTTTACGAAATACAGAAAATTTTACTGTACTACATATTACTACTACTGCTGCTGAAAGATTCGGTAATGGTTATTAATTAACATCGCACTGGAGCAACACAACAGGCTATTCTGAAAGATTCGGGGACGAGGTAGTTCAGTTGGAAGAGCAGCAGATTAGCATCCGGAGGGTTGCGAGTTCGAAACTCGATCCAGGTGTACGTGGGAGCCGTGCTTGTTAAATCTGTCGTGGCCTCAAGTAACTTCATATTAGTGTTGTATGGAGGTTTGGAGATGGGACACCCGCTCAGGTGTTGACCTCGTAATCTGACCATGGTTCAAAATTGAGAGGTGCTGTCCTCGGATCTTTTACTTCGGGACTGATACCGGGTCGTCGCCAACAGTCCGTTGTGTTGCTCCAGGGTGATGTAAATTCAATTACCTACCTACGTACTGAAAGATTCGTAATGCAAGGATTAATAATAGTCTACTCGATAGTAGACTATTCTTAATCACACGCAGTATGTCATTACAGTAATATTAGTAATGATATAGTCTGCATGTATCACAGTATATATTTACTGCGATAATTTTACAATAAATCTGGAATTACGTATCTTTTAAGTTCTCTTGAAAAAGTCCTTTATGGAGAAATTCTGTCCATTAAAGCAGATCAGTCAAGTACAAAGTGAACACACTATTGCACGAAATTTTATTTAAATCTTTCAAACAATTCAGTAAAAAATTTGAATAGGATAACACAGACACTTTATTAAGGGGAGACCAGATAATCAAGGTTCTACTGTATAAAAATTTTCATAATGAATAAATTGAAAACTTCTTTCAGTATATCTTATATTAATTTAAGCAATACGCAAGAAAATTGCACCAATTCATTTCACCATCAATACTGATTCAATTGGGCTATGAAGAGGTGTCGATAGGGAAATCTATATTTCGGATTTATTAAGTGGTAGGTATGTAGTTAATTAACGTCGCACTGATGCAATACAACGGGCTATTGACGACGGTCCGGGATCAATCCCGAAGGGAAACACCCGAGGACAACACCTCGTAATTTTGAACCACGGTTAGATGACGAGGTCCACACCTGAGCTGGAACCCCTCTCCTCACACTTCCAACGAGAATATATAAAATGAAACTATGATACAATGCCTTTGTATTGCACCACTTTGCCAGTATATAACTAGCTATTTTAAACAAGAAATCGATTGAACCTAAATAAATGTTATCTATTTGTCTCCATTCCAAAATAGCATTACTTCGTATTGTTATGTTCTTTGAATTCAAAGCAAGCAATGAGAAATCCAACCAAACACGGTTAAGTTATTTAGAGAACCAAACTGCTCTGGGCATGGCCTCAACCTTATTTGCATTTGAATTTGTCGCGCTCTGCCGTCTTCATTGAATTCAGAGGCAATGTCGTCCATCACAATAAGCTACCAACTCCGATAGACACTCTGTTCCAAGTGGCTAAAGTAAATCTGCAAAGGCGTAATCAAAATGGAAATTTTACTTTCATTGGATTTTCCCGGCCCTTTTGCGAGCTCTTACCCATTCAATTTGTGACAAGTTGGTAAACACTTCACGGCACTAAAGTAAACAACCGAAATGGACGCCAATATGTTGTGATCTACCTCCAACGGATTCGAATGTTTGTGGAGGAAAGAATAAAGTAGGAATGGCTGCCAGGCAAAATAAAATTACCTGAATAGAGATGAGAAAAGTATATCACACAGGTATCAGATGACGTCTTTGCTTGATCAGTATATTTTATCCATGTCTGTTGTGAAATATCCCTGCTGAAATCTGTCTCATGTAGTCAATTATCCTGATAATGTATTGCACTTTTACGCTACATTCTTTCCAAATCTTATTAGCTATTTAGAGTTATTATTTTAAAGATATTTGTGACATTTATAATATCATAAAATGTATTTAAATGGAACTCCAAACCAATCTTGATGCACTTTTAACCAACCATCTGAGAGGCAAGAATTTTCGGAGTAGTGTAGTATTATTTTTCCTCACAACATACATGATGATTAAATAGCCACATCAATTAGTTGAAAGAATCAGGAAAAGACTATATTGGCCAGGACGTCAAAACTAGTTAGGTAGCATGCAGGGAAAACTTGCAGAAAGCGTGTGAATCCTTCAGAGGGTTAAATACTATTAATGGCAATCAAAATGGATATCGTTTTAGTTACTTTGAAGAAAAACTTCTCGAAGATTTTATTCTCTTTTGAAAATAGCACAATTTAAAATGTATCGTTTTCTAAGTTATTAGCTTCGTACAGCGCAATAGATTTTGATACATATTTTATTCACATTTTGTTGTTTACCAATCTTCCAAGTGCATACTTCTGCTGCATAATGCTTGCCTTCGTGGCACGATATAATTTAAATAAAAGTATATATAACATTATGGGTGAAAATTTGTTTAGAAGTATTTCTGATTTCCTTATTTTCACACTTCGACCAGCAGATTCATGTATGAAAACACATATACAAATAGATAATACACGATTACACAAACACAATCATACACAATACAGAATCTTGAAAGCGATATAAAACGCTTGTAAAGAATGAATAAAACTCTGGGTGTGATGGATTCTGAATTTTTTTAACTGAAAATATAAAAATTTACCTTTACAAGTATCAGAAATAGCTTTAAATATTATTTTTCAAACATAACAACACTGATCCCTTTAGAAATTTTGCAATCTCCGCATTTTGCTTTCAAAAACAATATTGTTGATCATACAATCTGTTTTAACTTAAAAAATAAATTATTATGTCCGCACAAAGATTAAGACATCAGGTAATTAATATTTTTCCATGTCTGTCTAGAATTAGGTATTTGAAGTCGCGCCTCTTTTAAAGCAGATGCGATGGATTAAAATATCCAAAACACAACCTACTCTACCAAAATCTTTAACGTATGCTTTATCTTTCTAAGTAATTAAATAATATAATTCACTTTATAGCGATATATTTTCAAATTAACACTTAAATAATTAATTTCTGCAATGCATATATTCTGTTATTTTACTTGTGTCGTAGCATCTGATTTAATATTTATAAAATACAAATGTCCAAATTAAATTCTTCAACAGAATTCCTCGTAGATAAATTAAGACTAATATTTCATTAATAAAACACCAAGCTACTACTGCATGACTAAGGATAGATATTTTGTTTGATAACTTTGGTTATTTCAGTGTTATGCGTGTGGGCTGCGGTAGCCCGGTTTGGAAGAGTAACGGAATAGCAACCGGAGGGTTGCGAGTTTGAATCCAACCAAAGACAGTCGTGTACAAAGGGGGCTGGTGCACGTTACCGTGGCCTCAAATGTCCTCATGTTGGCGTGGTGTGGAATTTTGGAGAGTGGAGTGCCAGCTCAAGTGTGACCTCGTCATCTGACCGTGGTTCAAAAGTACTTGGCTTTGTCCTCGGATCTTTCCCTTCGGAGGGTGATCCCAGACCGTCGCCAATAGCCCTTTGTGATGCTCCAGCGCGACGTTAATAACAATACCTACCTTCTGTGTTATGTGTTTATTTCTGTTATTAATACAGATATGAACTTTATACATTTGTTCGTTACTTTATCTTATTAGAATGTCTTTAGCATGCATTTTTTCTTTAATAAAATCGAATAATATATTTTATACTCAATATTTTAAAGAAAACTGCCATCCAGCTAGAAAAACTATCTCAAACTAATTTGGTAAGACAAGCGACCAAAAAGGGTATACTTTTCAATCTAAAATATTATAAATTGAATGTCATGGAATGTATATGATGATTAGAAAATTCGGTTTCACTTTCACTAGTTTCATCATAAAATTAGTACAAACACCTTTGTAATCAATTAATATCTCACCGAACTTTTTTTACACAAAAACAACCATACAGTTACAATAATATATTTATAGCTTATTTGGTTATATATGAACAACGTAGGCTTATATCGGAAATGTATATTTTGTCTTTTTGAAATGAAAACTAAAAGTAAAAGAATAAAGTAACACATTTAATTTAAAGGGCCGGAAATAAAAATTTAACTACATTTTATGAAAATACGTTAGTTTTGTTAATCTTCACTTTTTGTTAATTAAACATAATATACGTCATCTTTTAAAACCGAAATTAAATTAAGCAAAGCCTGTGAATAGAAAAATAAATTCTCACACGCAGACTATAAGGGTGCAAAATAAAACTCATAAATTACCTCAAATGTGCAATTTTAATAATTGCAGACTTTTTTATAGAACCTTTTTTGGTTTGTGTGTACGTTTCATTCACAAAAACACTTAAGACCTTGTTCTGGAATTAATACTTAAGAATACTGAATTTGGCACACTTTAAGTTGTGCTTCGCTCTTTTCAACTTAATTTATGCTGCCTTATGCAAAAACAAGACTTAATTATAAAAACTGATGTTCCGATAGAATTCAAAGCTGTTTTTAAATTTAATTTGATGAAGCTTCATGTATTTTTCCATATACAGCTATCCTCAAACATATGTTATACCTCAAAACTCTAATTTTATAAATTGAATGAGTTTTCAATTATGCTTTATTCAGAATGTTTCGTTTAGGAGCATTATTTGAATTGGTATTATTTTTGATAAACTCTTCAATTAGTCTTCTTTAAAACTGAATGTTCTATACGTAACGTAAAAAAATTTCTTTGATGAATTACGCAATTTTGACACATGTATCTAATACTGTCTGCTTAGAGCAGAACTCGATAACTGTAATTTTTTCGGAGATACTGATTACTTTCATAATGGTAAAAAATACATTGAAAGTTATATTGTAATCTGTTTAAAAGATTATACTGCTACAAAAATGCTTATAATTGTTATTTTTTACCTAAATTCTACTATTTAGTCTTTAAACAGTTTTTTATACAATCAAAATTTATTTTTGTCAATTAATGAGCTTCTGCTCTAAACCAGCGATATAGCATCGCATTGAACCACAGACACATTTACTGACACAAAACATTTTTTACCGGGTCGCTATTTAATGACTACCTAGTGGTTTTTATGTCTAAAATTGAAGAAAATAAGCCTCTTGATAGTGCTATCTCTGAAAAAGATTAGAATTTGATTATACATTTCTCATCATCATGAGGAAAAAGCATTTGCTGCCTCCTAGAAAATGTCAGTTAATGAGTTTCTACTCTAAGCCGACAATAAATGTCACTCCTAAATTAAGTGCTACATTTGACAGATGTATTTTCTTACGAAATACCTGTCACATTTGTAAGAAAGATGGAAAAGAAAAGGATTTAGTCGTAAATCTAAAAGTGTATTTTTCAAACGTGGTTTAATATTACACATGATGACAGTGTTAGAAATCTAATATAGCTTCAGTATTCCAATTACTAAGCCCGGAGAGGATAATGTTAATTTCCGGAAGCCAATCTGAATTTAAGAGGCTGCATTTCGCTACAGGGGTAGATGGAACTATGCAAATATGTTCTGTAACAGCCAATTCCGGTTTCGTGTCGAGAAATATGCAAAAAAGGCAGTCGTATAAGAAGCCAGCATTGTGAAGGGTGTTAGAGGAGTTTCATGTAAGTGCTGATAAAAAGTGTTTAGAACTTCCGTACGATTAGTTTTCAAGACAGACATGTTTCTATGATTTCCAGAAGACGAATGGCAGAGAGTGAGCGTTGGCGTTCTGTGGGACGCCTTGAAGCAGGACAATCAATCACAGAGGTTGCTCTTTTCTTCTGAGTTCATCATTCCGTCTTTTCACGATTATGGAAACAATTCCAAACAAGCCAAACAGTTGTCCGAAGACCTGTGGCCGGTCGCCCATAGGTTACGACCCCTGCGGTAGAAGATATACACTATTGCTGTTTTAGCCAAGCGGAATCGAAGAGCGACCTCCACACGTGTGACATCTATGGTTGCAGCATCCATTGGTAAGACGATATTTGCCACTACTGTTAGCCGAAGGCTACACTTGAATGGACTGTACACCCGGGTACCATGAGTTTGTGTTCCTCTATCCGTCCAATCCAGAGGGGCACGATTAAAGTGGTGTCGGCAACATGTGAATTGGACTGTGTCTGATTAGGCCAACGTTATGTTCACGGATGAGTCGAGATTTGCCCTGGAGCCAGATGACAAGCGTGTAAGGGTCTGGAGAGAACAAGGCACACGCAATCGGCCCCAGAACATCATCGAGCATCACGCATTCCGAGGTGGAAGCATCATGGTGTGAACAGGGATTTCGCTGGGATATCGCACCGGCCTGCATATCTATTGACGGGGTTCTGTGACGGCTGTCCTGTATCGGGATGAACCACTGTGAGATTGTCCGCTTTAGCAGTTGGTCCTGCTTTCGTTTTAATGGATGATAATGCGCGTCCCCATCGAGTCAACATCGTTGACGACTACCTAGAGAGTGAGGGGATTGCGCGTATGGATTGACCGGCGTACTCGCCCGACCTTAATCCTATTAAAAAATCTTTGGGATGCCCTCGGCCGTGCTGTGTCTGCACGTTTCCCACCCCCAGTCACTCTCACAGAATTGCAAACTGCTCTACAGGAGGAATGGCGATTACTTGATTCTGGGGTGGTTGATCACCTCATGGAAAGCATAGTCACACGCTGTAAACTTTGTATGAGGATGAGGGGTGGTCACATACTCTATTAATGTCGGTTTCGTTTGTTTGTTTTGGATTTAAACATCATTTTGTTAATGACTCCAATATGACCTCATCTTATAATTTATGAAAATTTAATATTGTTTTCATCTTTGTATGTAATTCTTTGTTTTGTTCATTCATAAACATATTTGCTACTTTCCTGCCGCATTTCGTGTCAATCAAAGCTGCACTTGTCGATTTTTTCTAATTTAACCGCTTCCTGCTTAACTTTTGGCAGAGAGTGAGTGTATTATATATATAGAGACCATCACCAAATATCAAATACGAGAACCCAAATAAAACAAAATGCAAGTAATAACAAGAACAAGAGAAGGTGAAGCAAAATAACCAAAATTACATGCATAAACCAGGCAAAATCTCTTTTAAATTTAAAAAAATCATTCTTAAAGCTATCACGTTAAAAGAAAACTATTGGATCATTAACAATAACACTCCAGTTCTTAATTTTCCTTCTTCTAATAACAATATCTCATAAATTGACTACTTCGATGTTAAAGACCTCTTCACTAGCATCCCGCTCCATAACCTTATAGATGTTCTTAACTCCTACAACCTTGAATTTGACCTTAATATTTCTCAACAATATTAGAATAGCCTTATCAATCTTAGTGTCCTCAATAATTTTATCTTTAATGGTGAATATCTATTCCAAAAAGTACAAGGAATACCACAAGGTACCACTTTCTCCATCATTCTAGCTAACCTCTACCTCCATTTTTATGAAAGATCTCACACATCTAAATTGTTACCTCCTATCGCCACATACTAGTTCACTGTCACCACAGACTAGTTCACACAAAAGAAATGACTTTCAATGATTTACTCATTTTTAACTCACCAGAGTTCACTGACTTTTGGAAAAATATTTATCCCGCTGAACTCATCCTCGAAAACCAAATAGCTCACCTTTATCTACTAACTTCCTTGACATTCATACTGATGTCAGTTTTAAATCTACAACCGATATCTATGACAAAAGAAATGACTTTAAATTTAATATTAACAAGTTTGTGTTCCCTGGGACTCTAATATCTCTTTCAGTATCTGCAGAAACTTAATTTATAATCAAATCTATAGAATTCATCATACCTGCAGGGACCAAACTACTATTGATAATCAGCTCAAAACTCTTAAAACTACCCTCTTAAATAACAACTTCTTCCTCAACAGTTTCCTTAAAAAGTTTTTTATATAACACCTTTTTCAACCTCATTTAAAAATAATTTTTTTTATCTTTATTTTCCTTCCTATATTCACAACCAGGTGGAACCATTATACAATTCCATAATTATTTTTTTCACCTTTTGCTCTCTTTTATTCCATCAATTTCACCCCTGCCAGAATCTTAATTTCTTGTCACAATTTTCATTTATTGTTAAAATTTAGCTTTCTCCCCTGCCTTTCACTGGTATAAATCTTTCATGTTATCTCCAAGCCACCCTTTTGCTCTTTTTTAAATCCGCTATACTAGATAGGACGGATCTGGCAGTGTTTTGCTCTCCTGGCTTGCGCGACAACATTCGGTAAGGTAATTCCTTTGGTTGTTCTATTGATTTTTCCTCCCTAACCTGGGTAATAGGTGATATTTTTTATGACTTTTCTTTCTGGTAGTACTTCTTTTTTTTTTGTGAGTTTTCGGAAGTAAATTCTGTTGATCTCTTCGGTCCGATCTCACACAAGTACAGAAAAAACTCAAAGCATCCCTCTTTAAGTGAATCCCGGCTTTGCTCCCCTTGGTAAACTAAGCGGGCTCACTCGACATTTACATATTTTATTTCATCTTGTTTCTCGAGGAAATCTATTCTTAGGGTAGCTTTACTTATAATATATATAAAGTAAGACTATCCCGTAATGCACCTAGAGAAAAGGAAGCCACGCCAGAGAACGAAAAAGCGCTTCGCGAGCCAACGCCAGTGTATATATTTCTCATGTTGTAAATAATCATAAGCTGTGTAACAAATTCAATTGTGTGTCAAAAAACAAATTCAAGGTTTGTGTTTTGATTAAACCTTCGCATATATATAGACTTAACTATCGTCTTCCAAGTAATATTAATTGTAATCCTGAAGCTATATTAGATTTCTAACACTGTCTTCATATGTAATATTAAACCATGTTAGAAAAATACACTTTTCGATTTACGACTAAATCCTTTTCTTTTCCATCTTTTTTACAAATGTTACAGGTATTTCGTAAGAAAATTCAACTGTCAAATGTAGCACTTAATTTAGGAATGACATTTATTGTCTGCTTAGATCAGAAACTCATTAACTAATATTTTCTCGGAGACACTAAAAGCAGGGTGAGTCTAAATTGTTTTTACAAAATAAGAGGGGTGATAGTACCCATCCAGACGAGCAATACTTATCATGGAACATAGGGTTGCATTCCACTTTGAGAGGAAGAAAAGAGTAAAATTAGAATTTCAACATGAACTTACAACAGTATTGGGAAAGCGAATGAACCATACCAAAAGTTGCACAATCCGATTTATTGATCAGAGAAAAACTCACAGCAAGTGCTCAAAGTGGTGGCCATGCCTGTCGTTGCACAGTTCATACCGGCGAAGGAATGACTGGCGCACCCTCTCGAAGATTCCTGGTGTTGTGTTAATTTTGTCTGCGGCAACATCGATTCTCGCTACGAGATCTTCAGCCGAGTCCACAGGCGTCTGGTACACTAAAGATTTCATGTGCCCCCAGAAGAAAACGTCCAGTGGGTTGAGGTCCGGTGAGCGAGGAGGCCAAGCCACAGGTCCTCCACATCCGATCCATCGTGCGGGATATGTGGCATTCAAGAAGTGCCGGACCGTGCTGGAAAAGTGTGCTGGGGCTCCATCGTTCATGCTCGACGCGTTTCGACTTTACTCTTTTCTGCCTCTGAGAGTGGAATGCAACCCTATGTTCCACGGTAATTATTGCTCGTCTGGAGATAGGTACTATCTCCTCTTATTTTGTAAAAACAATTTAGACTCACCCTGTATATATATACACTGCTGGCCACCCAAATTGCAACACCAAGAAAGACAAGAGATATCACAACAAAATTTATTTTGTAGATAACATGTTGACCAAGTATCAAATGATTAAATTTATAGACTTCTGTGAAGTGTGGTTCCTGCCAAAATCAGTAGCCAGAGTAGCCGCCATTGTTGGAGATCACCGCTGCCACACGCCTCGGCATTGATTCAAAGAGACTTTGGATGTGTTCTTGGGATACAGCAGACCAAGCAGCTTCCACACGTTGCCAAAGTTGATCTGGTGTGGCAGCTGGGGATGTATTCTGGGTCAATCGTTGAGCAACCATGGAACACATGTTTTCTATCGGCGAAAGATCCGGAGAGCGAGCTGGCCAGGGAAGCAATTCAATCTGGCGATTGACGAAGAACCCTTGGACAATACGTGCCACGTGTGGTCGCGCATTATCCTGTTGAAATATGGCTGTGGGCAAGCCCTGAAGGTAAGGAAGGACAACTGGCTCCAACACCTCGGAGATGTAGCGCTGGCTGTTTAAAGTACCGGCAATGCGTACTAGAGGAGTGCGAGAGTGATATCCAATACCGCCCCATACCATAATACCCGGTGCAGGACCAGTGTGGCGGTGCATAACGCAGCTGTTCAGCATCCTCTCTCCACAGTGTCTCCAGACTCGAATCCGACCATCGTGGTGTTGCAGACAGAAGCGTGACTCGTCAGTAAAGACAATTTCATTCCATTCTGCCGTCCACATCCTACGCACCATTGGCGGCGGAAACGTCTGTGGTTCTGCGTCAAGGGTAGACGAAGCAATGGACGTCTTGCGGACAGACCACTCTGCTGTAAACGGCGTCGAATGGTACGCGCAGACACTGGATGATGCGGTACAGACTGAATGTGCTGTGCTATAGTTCGTGATGTGGCTGAGCGATCCGTCACTGCCATACGCACAATATGCCTGTCATCACGTGAAGTGGGGCACTGAGGTGGATGCGATCGAACACGTCGGTCCGTCGTACCCTCCTGCATCCAACGATCACATATCCGCATTACAGTTGTTTGGTTTCGTCCAACACGACTACCGATTTCCCCGAAAGATAATCCACAATCTCGGTAGGCCACTATCCTTCCTCTGTCGAACTCGGATACTTGATCAAAAGATGATCGCTGTTTTCTACGAGGCATAATTGATCGTTTTTTTGAAAAAATCACAAGAAAAACACAATTGCCGTACTTGAAATCGTCGAAATCTCCAAGCCTTAAATAGCGCTTTGAAGTGGCGCCACAGGCGCGCGTGATGTGCGTCTGCGCTTAAATTCTAATCATTTGCATATCTCACCTCCGCTAATGCATGTTGTAAATTTCATATTATTTGCATGTTTCCTTCAGGGTGTTGCATTTACGGTGTATATATATATATATATATATATATATGTGTGTGTGTGTGTGTGTGTGAGTGGACATTTATTTTGGGAGAGAGAAAACATATTTTCTTTTTGTCAAAATTGAGTCTCACAATTATCAACAATCTCTGCGGACTACGCAATCTACCAACATATATAGGGGCTTCCTTTTTGTACGAATCATTGAAAAGGATCCAGGAATTAGATACAAAGCCTAAATAAAGTAACTTTAATTTGACGCATACCATGTCGGATATCAGAGTAATTTAAGCTTCCTCTGAAATTTCCGCAAATAGTGCATGTTTACTTTGTTCTTTTATTTTGTACCAATCCCAACCAGAATTAATTGCGCAATAAACAGTCTAAAACAATTGATTATTTGGAATCCCGTGATTGCTTTCTTAATGAACCTCTTCATGGCAATAAAAAGGTAAATTTGGAGCGGGTTAGTTCGGTCAATATTTGCGAAGTTATATTTCCCTCGTAACTGTGTCATTTACACAGATACGAGCCTAATGAGAATGCATTTCGCTGTTGTAATTCTTTTAGAATAGGCTTCTGTAGCAAAAGGGATTGCATTTTGGAAACAAATGTCTTGTTATTTTTCTTTGGAACAACAAAAGTTATTTTTCACCAATGCATCTAATATATTTCTGTATTTAAGAAGGAAAATGTTGAAGAGTGCTTCAACTTCAGATCAGTGAAAAGGTATAAATTAGGATTCAAATTAAAATTTACAGTTTATTGTGACTTACTGTATATTTACAGAACGTCGTGTTGCGAGGGAAACCCACTAAGTCAAATTTTCGAGATATGAGTTTTTAGCTTTTCAAGACCAGAATATGACCTATAAACTGGTGAAGTCAACTAAGTCATTTTTTTCTTTTCATGATGGTTAGAATTCTTTCTCTCAGAATTGTGTTTTTGACATAGTGTGTATCACTTGTAATGGGTTTCATGGCACAAAGGCCATATTTGGCCAAGCTGCGCCAAACACAAGACATACATATAATGCCAAATAATTATGAAAAGAAAGAATCGAGAGGAGAAAGTAGATAAAGATCACTTGGTAATCCTGGGGTCGCGACCCCCATGTTTACCAAAGATAGTAAACACCAAGGGAGAACAATAGATCACTTGGGTACCTCGGATTCGAGAAGCCCGTATACACCTAAAGATGTGCCCACGAGTGGTGTAAGCCAATGAGAAGTATCAATGTAAATTATTCTACATTTCCTTCTAGAAGGAAAGCTTAGTAAAGTAACACAAGTTAAAATTGACAATGATTGATATTCAAGGTTTTTAGTCTGAATGATCTTTGGGGACCACCATTGCTTTCTATATGGAGCACTACAAGAAATAAGCAGAATGTCAGGAACTTTCTGTTAAACAATGAAAATTTAATTGATTACAACTCTATTTATATTAATGTTTGACAAAATATTTTCCTGCTATGACGTAAGACAGTCCTTATTAGTATGATAATTAGTTATATTGTAGTTGAAATACCTAACTGACGAAAACTATTTCATCTATTTAATTGGGATCCTTATAAGTATTTTATTGGGTTTTTTAAGTCGAATAATTGCGCAATGCTAGGCATATGCATAAAATGAGATTCTATTAATATTCTGGTTAAGAATGCCTATTAGGTTTTTCCGTTTAAAAAATTTACTAACGAAAGAGAATGTTTCTGCAAATAGCTTCAAATAAAATCTTAGCAATAAGAATGCAAAAATCACAAATGGTCTGAATTTAAATTAAAGTGATATTCTTATTTCATTCTTAGGGTTCAATATTATCTGGCCCTTGTTTTCTTTCTGTGAATTTTTTGCTTTCCTTATCTGTAAGTTAGTTCGGAAGACTAAATTAAAGTTTATTTCTTGATTTAATCTATAATAGTCAGGTTCAATTTTCTCTCGGTTGACATTAGTCTGATTTGGTCTAATTAGGGAGGTCCTTTATTTATCCAGACATGGCAATCTGTGGTCATTTGGTATAGGATTCTTAAAATAATTTAAGATGAAGTAAGCTGTATAAAGGAAAAAAAAGCAGTTTACTGAGCGCTTCTCCTTTGGCGCAAACGTATCTTTCTCTTCGGGATTAATCCCGTACCGTTGCCAACAACCCATTGTGTTACGTAATTCAACTACCTGCGTACCTACCTTTGTTGAAAATGGAAAAGATGCCATGGTTAATGCCACGGCAGCGACAATAGAGCTGTCGCTGCATTAACTATGGCATAACCATTAACAACTTCCAACCTCGAAAGCAGTGATACAATAGAAACCTCACCTAAGCGAATACGCGTGTAAACGGTAATACTGCCAACCGAAATACAAATGCAACTACATGCGGATAATTATTGGCAAACCCTCATGTATACATGATTTAAGTACTTTGACGAGAATACGTCTTTAAAATCGGAACAGTACTGGGGTCATGCATGAAAAGTCGAGCGTAACAAAAAAGAGTTACAACTGTTTCCTTATAATTTCAAAACTAGAGGAAACATCCAGAAAATAGATATAGGTCGTGGAAAGAAAAAAGAACCACCCCCTTTATTTGGAGCACTATTCATAGTAGGGCAAAAAAACTCGAAGATATTATTCAATAGGGAATAAAGTCTTCTACATAGTCAAATGTAAAAAAAAATGCATAAGGGGACGTCTTCACATCAAATTTTGCACTAACAACAAAATTTCCAATGGAAACATCATGTTTTGCTGTCTTAATCAGATTCTACATAGTTAAATTAGTCTAAATATAAAATTTCGCGAATTTACTATCCTTATATCCGGCGATATTCAGCGTTAAAGTTGCTGTCAATTTCAGGGATCATGTCCACATTGAAAACCGCTATACGTAGATCGAGATTAATTGCACTTATAGCTAAACTAATTTCAAATTTGAACACTGTTTCAAACGTATTTTCCAGAGCGTGCAAACGATCGATCCAAGAATTGTTATATTTATTATGCAAGTGCAAACGATGGGAGAATCATCATCAGAGGTTTGTAGGACGTTTTTCAAATTTTTGGTTGCCCCTAAAATAGCCATAATTTGAGGAAAGTTTAATGGTATCTTATGCAAATTTTATGCATTTGAATTTATAGAAGACATTAGTACCTGTCAAACGCCATCTTTTAATTTTCTCTACTGTTAAAATTCGTGCTTTTTTCCCGCGACTGTACATATCTAATATGACCTTCGAACTGAGTGCGAGGAGAGGGTACTCAATATGTCGAAATTCTACGATTCTGGCCGAGTTTTGAGCCAGAGTAATTTTGGATTACATGGATTAAGGACTGCTTAAATGGTGTCATTCGAAAATTACTGAACTACCGTACAATCAATAGTGGACAAAAATCTCTCCTCAACAAATAATATTGGACAACAATCTCTCAACAACAATTAATATCAAATTGAACTTTAGTTGTTCAAACTGTAAATTAATTGTTGAATATTCACAATAAACAATGGTTAAAACTTCTTATATCTGCTTTACTCATTCCACAATCCAATATCAGGCCCGTATATCCATGTCAAAACTACGGTGTGTCCACGACACAACATGCCAATGTTTTAAATTCAAATAATGGTTCTATGACAAATGGTTGCAGAAATTAATGCAACGTTCATTCTGAATCATCCTGTATCACATACGTTTTTATTAACATAACAAAGAAAAAAATATTTATACAACAAAGTAACAATTTTTAAAAGAAAAAAAAAGAATTATTTTATGTAATAATCAAAGAGAATGAGATCATTAGATAGAGAATTATTAAAACCTCCCAGTTTCAATAGTGTTTTTTTGTAACTGCTCTGTTAATTTTGTTCAATTCAACTTTAGACACCTAATGAAGAGAAAGTTGAAAGTAACATCGGATTTCCAACATAACTACTACGCTAGGTATGCAGATGTAGAAAGAGTGTACACAAATGAGAATATTAGTTAATCTTAATTTGAGGCAGTAAACAGATTCTCAAAACTAAACAACGCAAAGCAACACATTTCGAAACGGGAGTTCTACGCTCGGCTATCATTAAAACTTACCTCCGTTTTTCCTAATGGAAGTGAACACGCAAAACTTGAGAGCAGTTTAATACACGTCGTCATAACGTACTTGTATGTACCGTGTCTCATCACTTTATCGATTAAGTAGATCTGTAATGGCATTTTTAGAAAACCTATTGCAATAGATTCAATGAAAACGAATATTAATGAATCCAAGGAATATACGTATATCTTAACAGAATATATGATGAGTTACAATTCATTCAATGTAATTAAATTTGTCCATTTTCAATGGAACAAATATTATCTTATTTTAATACGTCATACTTCTCAATAGATCTGTACAGAAACTCCACACACCCAAAACAGATTTATTTTAATTAAATGTATTGAGTTTATTCAGATACATGATCTACTTGTCTGTTTAAAAAGATTTTATATAGATTAAATGACAGATTTTACAATACGAAATGGAATTTATAGGAATAAGAAGAGGGCTCATTTTAGTGGAATGAACTATTGAAGTGCAGATAAATATAACTTTTCAACGAAATAAAATCGAAAGTAGTTATTCCTGAACTACTGAAGGTGATTGTTACCGTAACCCAACTGAGACTAATTATGAATGATTATTTGATAACGTATCTCAAAGAATACATGCCTCATACGTATATATATATATATTAATAAAACTTAATAAATGTTGTACCAAAAGATAGATAAAAATCTTCTTTAAGAACTTAATTCTAAGAAACAATTAACGATTTGATTATTACAAAAGCGTTTCTATAGTTATGCATTTTTTAAATAAAAAATATATGAACTTCATCTTACATAATTAGTGAACACAACAGAGATGAATACGAAAATTTAGTGAATTATTGCATTAATATATAGTTCTTATATTTTAAATGTATATAGTAAATATTTATATGCGTACACATCTTAAATTCATTCCTATTCGTTTATAATTCTTTATCGCAGCCATATTAGATGGAATTTATCATTGACAAATATTTCGTAATGAAAGCTGATTGTATTAAATCAAAGCATGCACATCAAAAATATTCTTACTAATGACCGTATTAAGTATCAACACTGAATAGATGTAAAATATTTGATAACAACAATTTATAAGTATATTACATGGTCCATTATTCTTTGCATAAAACGAAATCACTGCTTGTTTATCATAATAATTTGGTCCAAAACACAGTTATTTTTATTCATCTTCAATTGTGATTTGTTCGTTGCTTTCATTATACGAATACCTTTAGTTTTTCAAGAATCACTTAAGATCTCTCGGAAAACAATAAATTGAGCCCAAATAAAAGTTAATTCTGCTAGTTCACAATGCGTTGTAATTCTCTTTGTTTCTTCATAAACAGCAGTCTGTTGATTCCATATCGTATATTTCCACCTTGTTTAAAATAGTTTTAATTACATGAAAAGAAAGATATTTTAAATTTTATTTGGAGGTAAAAAATGAGCTACTTTATATTTTGAATGCGGTTAAAGGAATTTATTCTTCCTCCATGATTAAAGCTACCGTGAAGCCATTATACGAAGCCATTGAATGGACTAAATGAATAAGGTTTTGAAATTTCTCAACAATGTAATGAAGGAAAGATAATCAACAAAAGCTTTAAGTACAATTTACTTAAATTGATTGTTTATTCTGATGGTTTGAAACTGTATTACTTATTTTATGCACATCATTTAATTCCCATTACTCATTTTTTGATCACCTAAAACTATTGTTCAAAAATACTGATAACTTCTGAAATGCCTGATTGCTAAAATGATGCTATCCAACGGAAAGCTTGTTTTATTTTTATTATATCATTAGAATGGAAAAAATGTGAAAAATGGATATTTTAAGATATTGTTTCCATCGATGTTCTGGAAAGAGATGTAAAAAACTTTTGAAAGCGTCTATAAAAAAATAATTCGAAAAATAATTCAGGATTCTGTAACAAATGTTACAGGCAATTTTGTTTTCAAATTAGTGGAATTGGAAATTATGTTTAAATACATAAATTCGTATGAACTATATGCAAATATTGCTGTGTGAACTAAATTAGGCTAGATGTAGATATTATATTAATCAATTTTGATTTAACGAAAATGTTTTATCATAGAAATAATAATCCTACATTCAATCTCAAATGTCAGATTAATTTTTAATGATATCCGGTAAAAAATCGTAACAATAAGATGTTTCTAAACAACAGGCAATACATAATATGATATATAATACTTAATATAATAATACAATAATATTATTATTAAAATAACTGTATAATTTTTATTTGATTTGAGCATACAAAAGTCAAACGATCTACCTAAATATATCTAAATACTAGAATTGTGTGTGAGTACGCATTGTAAGAAAAGGTGAGTAAGACAAATTTTACAGTTTCCTAAACTTTCGGATGGTGCTATTTAACATTTTACTTACAAAGTTTTGCAAACATATTAACAGTATATCATTGAATTCAAAAATCAATCTCATTTGGTATACGTAAAAGTACACGGTCCTCTAAAACGTCTGGTTTGATTGTATAATATTTATCTAAAGCCTATCTGTAATAATTGAAATTCAATAAGGATAAGAATTATAAAATTTCGTACTGTTTTCTTAATTGTATATAAGTAATTCCAGTAATTACATTCATATTATTTATTTTTCTACACGACACTAAATCAAAAACAGGCACTTTTATAAGACTTTAAAAGATATTTTTTAATCTAAGTTTAATGTCTTATTGATCACCCTTGAATAGTGTCAAGATTTACCAATATTTCAGTTCTTTCCTAAAATATGTTTATAATTTGAATAATAAAAAATGAATGAAAATTTTCTATTCGATTTTGAACATCGAGTGGAAACATAAAATACAACATACATTGAAGAAAAAAGTGATAATAAGCATATAAAATCTCCCTGGAAGATACAAAAATCTAAATGAATAATAAAATAAAAAGTTATTAACCCATATAAAAACTGAACATTCATTTCAATAAATAATCGCTGATTTAGAAACCATTTATTAGATCACGGAAACAGCTTCGATTTTCGTATTCAGAAAGGAAATCCAATTATCTTAAATTTTTTCTGCCTTTAGAAAAATATAAAAATGAAACTTAAAAATACACTTTTTCTCTTGAATCCTTTTTATGTTGAGGGATTGAAAGTTTGGATAATACTTAAGAGTATTTTATTGTATTTATAGATTTTTATTTTAAGAGCTCTCTTACTTCATTATATTTGTATGAATTTTTTACATTTGAATTTGAAAAAGAAACAAAAATGTATCTGCAAAAAGTATGTGTTTTCTTAATGACTAACTAGTTCACAGTAAATTATTAAAAATGATTCACTTTATTTCAAACTTGAATGAAATTTTAAGGTTTAAACTTTTATAACTTTTATTGAAGTTATAGTCATTATTGCACAATTTCAAATTATACTCCTTTAAAGTTAATTTTATAAAGATCCCCAAAACACATTCTATAAGCCGATATTACATTTCTTAATGTAATTCTAAGGAACATAAATTCATTTCATCCACCAGACATCGAGGATTTGATTAATTATTTCTAAAATTTGTTCATGATTTTAATTGAAAAAAGTGAGATCAAAAGAGACTATTAGCGATTATGCCTTACAAGAGTTTCATTATAAATAGTATTTCAGTAACTCAACTTGTAAAATATTTTTCATGATTCGTGAATAGCTATCAGATATAAAGTTGTAAATTGCTCGCAAAACTCAGAAAAAATATTCCCCAAAACAACGCATCTGATAACAGAAGGTTGTAAAACTGAATATTTTTTGCTTGTAGTAGCAAACTTGTAAATCAAAAAATGCTCCCTCGGTTGTAAAATCAAATTTACTTGACCTTATTTTTGACGTGAATGCGTCTTTAAAATCAAAACAGTACTGGAGACATGAAAAGACAAACGTTACAACTGTTTTTTCTTATGATTTCGAAACCAGAGAATACGAAACATCCACAAGATAAATATACCGTCGTGTAGACAAAAGAATGTACGTATAAATGTACGTACGTGACACAACCTTCGGACCGAGTGCGTAGGTGTACTGAGCACGGGTGGTGGGTCCGCAATATGTCGAAATTATACGGTGTTGGGTCAGTGTAACTTTGAATTGCGTGGAGTAAAGAGTTTCATTCGAAAGCTACCGAACAACGCTACAATTAATATTCGACCGACAATTAATATCAAGTTGCACTTTAATCGCTCAAACTGTAAATTAATTATTGAATATCAACTTTAAACAATCGCTCAAACTTCCTGTCTGCTTCATTCATTTTTGTAGAATTTAAGTCTTTAGTAGAAAAGAAAAGTCACTAGTGTGCCAATGTTACCCAGTATGCATAGGACAATTGAGAGTATGCCTTGTAAGTCATTTAAAGGCAAAAGCGTTTCCAAAAATTGTCATACAATGATTCAAAATTTGTTTAGAAACTATTTCAATATTTGCGTACCTTGATTCAGATATTCAAGGAAAAACATCAAATTGAAAATCCAGAAATGGCATCTTAAAACGTAGATTAATAAAAAGGTTTCGAACAAAAAACAAAGAATGTGTTTGTTTCTGCAATACAAAGTGAATAATTCTTGGAATATAAGCTAACGGATTACAGAAATTCCAAAAAAGCAAACGATTAATATTGATTGTTTCGAATTAATTCAGTTGCTCATGCCAAAATTAATTTCTAAAAATATCAAGGTTGCAATATTAGTTACCAGTCCTATTTTAAAAGGTTTTGTGCTGCATAGTTTATTTATAATGTTTTATAATCTTTATCGTCTGTCCCAAACATTCAGAACTTTTTATATTTCGTAAAGAAAAAATAAGACTCAAAATGAAGTCTTAGAATTTAAATTCCGTAAAAGCAATTTTTGGAAAAATAATTGCTTCTTCAGCAGTACCAGTAAAACAATCGAATCGCATGCTCAATATACCTTCCAGCTACTCCAGAACTAACAAATTATGGTTAATTTATTTTTAGCTTGCAACTTACCTAATTTTGTACATAAAGGAATATTAAATAATGTATTCACTAAACTAAAATATGCTTTATTAAATATAGAACATTGCATTAAATATGTTGAATAAATTTGATATGATACGTGTACAAACACACAGATACAAAATCAGTCATAGAACGGGAAAATGAACTGACAGACTAGTGTAACTAAGTTCAGTCACTAAATGAATATAAGTACTCCCAGTATGCAAAGTTTCATGAAAATGTATTCATCCGTTTGGACGTAGTATGGGTATACACATAGAGACAGACAGATGGACTGACAGACACCAAACGCGCAAGAGAGAAATTTTTCATCAGAAGGGCCCAAAACGGATAGGAAACTTGAAATGCGTCAAAAATATTCAATGGAGTACAAACACTCCATTCTTATTTATATAAATAGGTATGTAAGCCTATCACAGAAACACGTTTTTCTCCGATTGAGAATGACACTCTTCTGATTTCAAATGCATCATGCTTTTGAATTTTGAAATTTTGGTTTAAAATGTTGCTTTTTTTTGCAAAAGTTTAGGTGTTTTAGTAGAAAAATAATTTGTTTGCGCTTGACTATAGAGAGATACATTTGACAAATGGAGTTAATTTGATTTATATGTATACAAACTACTATGTGAATAAATATTTTGACAAAAGTGGAAATTTAATACGCATGGTGACTTATCAATTATTGCTAATTTTTCAAAATTTTAAACCACGTTTTATGAAATAATATTTTAGATCAGACATCATGTTTAGGATTTTAGTAAAAAACAAAGAGTTTGTGCAAATTTCATAACAATTGTATAATAACTGCAAAAGTTTGTTTTGAAAGTCCCCTTAACTTCATATTTATGCATCACTTAAAGAATGATCCCCATATTATATATTATGAAGAAGGATTGAATGCAATAATACATTTTTATGCTTATAATCCGAGAAAATCTATTGCGATGATGGTACTGAGTATAAATAATGATAGGATTTATATCAAAATGATGTATCATCATCCGTTATATTTATTTATTGTAATGTCATAAACTATCTGCTCCCGAAATGGCTAACAGATGTAGAAACCTACGGATTACAGTTATTTAGCACTTCAGAGAAATGCTACAGTTTAAAAAAGTTAAACCAAATGCCCAGGTGTGGTTTTCAGTTAAGGGGACAGTGTTCGAATCGATTTTTATAATTTTTAATTCAAAAAGGAATAAATAACAATTCTCTAGAGTTAACAAGAATAATTTTTCAATTTTTGATGGCGTTACATTTGATAGTAACATATAACGTTTAGTAGGAAAGTAAGATGGATTTACTACAAAATCGCGTTTTTCTCCGATTGCGAATTTTTGACATTCTTCTAATTTCGAACTGGCACTTTTTTATTGGTTTCCTTAAAATCGCATTTTGTATAATCTTTTCAATCTGTTGTATATATCTAAGCGCAAATGAGAAATTTACAGTGCTTCCTAGTTTTGAAATTTTGGTTTAAAAGGGACAGTGTGCTTAGTCCTCAGTTTATGCTTTCTTCCTAAGTTTTAGGTGTTTTAGTACAAAAATTGTTTGTGTTTTTCAATTGAGTTATACACTTGCCAAATAGGGAGTTAACTTGTTTTACATGTATAGACACTATCATGTGAAATAAAATAATGGCATTACATGGAGAATTAATGCTCATGGGACCTATCAATTTTTGATAATTTACAAAAACCTTTTGACCACATAAAATACAATAACCTCCGCACAGAATATTTTTGAACCAAACTTCATTTGTAAACTGTTTTGGAGAAACAAAGTCTGTATATATTGTATAATAATCGGAACATAAATTCAGAAATTTTTAAATCCACTGTTCTTTTTTTATATAATAACTACACCTTGTTTCTTCAAATTGAAATTAAAATATTCAGTATAAGTGTTTATTAGAAGCATTCTTTATAAATTTTCATATTTTTTAATTTTTGCACCTTTATCGTCATTCAAAGTGGTTCAGCTCGCAGAAAATACGAAAAAACAAATATATCAGTACAGTTTTAGAATCGGAAGAACATATTTGCGATAACAATAATTTGTTTTCCCATAAGGAATAATACTTTGATGGAGAAAATTTATTTAATAATAATCACTTTTCTATAGTAATACAGCTAGAATTTATTGTGCTATAAATTCAATTACAATAAATTCAGCTAGAATTTATTGTAAGTATGTACAATTTAATGTTTCCTCTAAAACAATCTTAATTTATAATAAAAATTAGAAAACTAGAAATCAAAAGCACCAAATTCCTTTAACATTCAAATCGCATAACTGCTAATTAGTATGGATTTGAAAATTCGTAGCATAAAAATGTTTATAATTGCCATTAGATTTTTCAAAGGCGTCTGACACTGTTTTTGGAAATGTAACGACACAAAAACGTAATTCCGAAAAGGCTAAATCTAGGAATGCATAAGCTAATTTTTATCTTATCTAAAGGCCTTTATTTTATTGTCTTTCGCTGTCTCTGAAGATAAAAGAATGCAGAGAGTTTAAATATACTTAAGAAGCGATGTGATTATTTTTAAAGTACTTTGTTTAGATTGTATTTTAAAGTAACTAATACGACAAATTTACTTCATGCAAGAAAATAATTTTTTATCATAAAACAAGCTCTTAGTCAACGGAATTTGCTATTTATCAATTTTTGCATAGGTTCCATTTTCATTTTGCGACTATATATAATTTCGATTTTGCTGTAAAATAGTTAGACTTTTCAAGCAAAACGAATTAATTTAGAAAGTAATACAAATAATCACAAGTACATTTTAATCTCCAGTTCTCATTTTATAACAGATATATTTAAATTGCTTGAAAAGTTACAAAAGTGAACTTTTAAATTACTTGATGTACAGATGAACTTTTCCAGACTACAAAATTTCTCAATAAGGGTATACAAATATCAATATTAGTATTAGATGTTATCAATAAATAATATTTTTTTACCTCAAAACTTATCTAATTTTTCCGTGAGTAAGAATGACATCTATTCAATATCATAAAACGAATTTCGAATTTTTAAATTACTTGGTACACAGTCGAACTGTCTGCTTTCCTAACTTCAAAATTTCTCAACAAAGATAATCAAATATTTATATTAGAATTATCTACGAATATGTTTTTTAATCTCAAAATATAGTTTGCTCTTCCTGTGAGCAACAGAACCATCTTTTCAACTTCCAATTTCGAAAGAAATTAATTTCATTTTCAAATAAAATTAATTTCTTCCGTATTTTAAATCACTTGCTTTTCAGTGAAACTGTTTTGCTGGTTGAAAAACTCCCAACAAGTTTAAACAAACATTTATATTAGAATTAAAAGTTTCCTATCAATAAGAATTTTTTTATCTCAAAAATTAGCATTTCTTCCTGAGTGAGAACATTATATATTCCACTGTCCAATAAAACGAATTTCTTCCAATTTTATAATTTCTTGATATACAGCGGAACTGGTGTTACTCATGCAAAATTTATCAAGTGTAAACAAATATTTGTATTAGAATTAGAAGTTATCTATAAACAAGATTATTTTCATCTCAAAACAAAGCATGTTTCCTGTGAGCGCGGAAACCATCCATATAAAACGAATTATTTTCTGAATTTCTAAATTACTTGATATGCATTTTTACATCTTTTTATCTTTTGTTTGTTCCCTTACTGAAAAAATTCCCAACAAGGGTAATCAAATATTTATATTACAAATAGAAGTTATCAAAAAATAAGACTTTTTAATCTCAAAACATAACTTTTTCTTGTGAGCAACACAGAACCATCTATACAACTACCCAATAAAACAAATTTCTTCCGAATTTTTAAATTACTTGATATACATCGGAACTGTTTTTCCTGACTGCAAAATTTCTCAACAAGGGTAAGCAAATACTATATTAGAATCAAAATGTATCTATAAGTAAGATTTTCTTATTTTCTTTCAAAACCTTATATCCAGCTTCCCAATAAAACGAATTTGTTCTATAAATCAGTGTGAGATACGCATAACTTTATGAAAGCGAGCATGATATAAATGAAAGTACAGTAGTGCAGAAAATGTGAAAAGTGCAGCATTTTTATTTGTGCAAGAATGCGATTGAAACTCAGAGCTTACCATGCTGAGCTTGAGGACTCTGGAATATTCGTCCCAGTTCCCCTGAATCCCTGTGGGACGAACCTGGCCACGAGATTTTCATAGTCCGCAACAGAAAGGGACTTGATTTTGGAAAGCAGCGACTTCAAAGTCGCCGCTGCACTCTCCGCAGTCGCCAACTTTACTGCTTTGCAACACGAAGTTGAAAAGAAGTTTCAGTTCGTCCTTTTAGAAGTCGAAAAGCAATACTACTTTCACTACTCAAACTCAGTAAACTTTTTACTCCAGATTAGAATTTCTGAAAAAGTCTGTTTTCAGAATAATCCAACCTCAATGCTTTTATCACTTTGAATTATCCTCTATTCACAACAGAACAGTAAAATAGTTTTTCTATTCTAAGAACAACTATTCTTGTGTTAGTAAATGGTTGCCACCTTGCATTCTCAAAACAAAGTATTCCGCAGCCAGAAAATAAACTCTAAATTCAAGCAAGAATTATTCTTTTGGCGGAATTTGTTGATTCCTATTGAATGTATCGTAAAGAGAATTCAATTATTATCCATCTATTTCTTGCTAGTTGACACAGATTAAATCAGAAGCATCAATAAATGTATCCAAGTTTGATTTTGTTTGACTCAAATATCCAGAATTCCTTTTAAACAGAATGAACCAGTATGATCACAGTTAACAAGTATCGTCTGCTCTTATAATTCCATCTCACAAAACACAGCAAAGAAAATAAATTGTGTAATTGAACTTGGAAGAGAAAATAATGTTTACACAGTTAATAGAAAATATCGTCTGCCATGTGTCTTAGAATATTCCGTTAAGTGAAAAAATCCAATTCACTGTGCTTGCCAATCAAAACTGAAAATTAAAAAATCGTTTGCGGCCTGTTTTTATTCCATGAAAATAAACTGATCAAAAGTAAACTAAGTTTATCTAAGTGTAGAAAAACGCACTATGTATCAGTGTTTAATTTCCAGACTTCGAGGAATAAAAATTGGACCAATCACTGAGCGCTGAAAATCGCGACACACTCCAATCCAGAAGCGGCGGAGAGCAGAAGAGCTGGCGCAGTGACCATCAGAGGGAGAGCGTCGACACAGTTGAGCCAACAGGTGTGCCGAGCTATCTGTCCTAGATACACAGAGGTGAATCGGAGGTATGCGAACGCGGTTATAGATTTCGCACAGGTGGGCCCTTCCTGTGGATGCGCGCGCTCCTTTCTTTTAGCGGTCACCATGGTAACTCAGATGTAGATTTCGAAGAGGGGAGTTGACGAAGGAGGGGAAGGGTGCCGCGTTGGGATGGTTGCTGTTTACTAACAAGTCCGAATTGCCGTCAGTTTTGAGAAGTTATTGCATGTTCGTGAAATGACAATATCGTCTGCTGCTGCGATCGAAAGTTAGTTTTCGAACTTATTTTCATTTTGGTGATTTGCTACTTCAATTTAGCTTGTTCGGTTTTTTAATTTGTAACTTGGAACGATAAGTTGGTTGGATGAGCTTTTATTTTATCACAAGAGCCAATTTTGTCTTCTACAATTAAGAAAAATTCGTAAGGCATAATCTCTTTCTACTACAAAATATAATCTCTAAATCTTTAAAGAAACAATGAAAGTATTATTTGAGAGTTAGAAAAATCCCCATTGGCTCCTTGGCAAATTACACTTGTTTTTTAAAATAAGTTTTTCAATGTTAACATTTATAAAATACACTTAAATTACTATTTTAATAGATTTTTGAATTGAAAAGGATAGAACATATTAAAGCAAAGTTATTAATTATTATTATCAAACATGATTATGATTTAAATTAAGTTATTCACACTTTTCAAACAAGAATATCAAAATATATGAACCATAGTGTCTCTGTATTGGTCAGTATTTGCGAATTTTGTTGCCATATACTAATCTATTCCTGCAACATACGTGCTCAAAATTTCTCTTAAATACCATTTGCTGCAGTTACATTGATTAGACGTAGGTAGGTATTTGAATTTACGTCGCAATGGGGCAACACAACAGGCTGTTGATGGCAGTCCTAGATCAATCCCGAAAGAAAGATCCTACGACATCTCGTAATTTTGATCCACAGTCAAATGACGTTTAGTGATTAGAAAATAATGAAATGTGGCAAAAAGTATTTCGATTCTTTCAGAATTTGTTTTATTGCTGTATATTACTAAGGTGTGATTTTAAATTACTATTTTAAAATATTGTAATTTTTTTGTGATAAGTTACCTGTGTTTCTTAAAATTTACATCTGTAACTTATTTATCAGGTGTTTGTGATCTACATTTGTTTATTAGGATTTAGCAAAACTGATATACCGTTAAGCATTAAATTTTATTTTTAAATTCTTCTTTAGAGGGATGCTATATTCAGTTTCATCAAATTAGTTAATGATAGAATTGTAAATCTTATAAAAATAAATGATTTTTAAACGACTCTAAAAAGTAATTCAATGTTCATATTATTGAACACAATTATATATTCATTCAGTCTGTTTTGTTTATGTTCATTTATAAGAACATTTACGACTGTTAATTGGACTTCAAAAGACTTTAATTGTTTTCAATTACTTCAACGAATTTAAAATAAAAGTGAATTGATTTACGTTCTCATTTAAGGTTACGTAGTTATTTCAATATGGCCCAATGACGATAAGTTCAAAATAAAAATATCTATCGGCAAAAAGTTAAACATAAATTGGAATAATTCGAATAACAAAACAAATAAAAATAATTAAATTTACTTTGAGTTGATTGGTTTTGGGTTTTATGGCACAAGGGTATTTACTTTGGTACTCCAACACCTGGAAACTATCCGTTAATATAAAATTGCATCCATTAATATTAGAAGCAAAATAAGAATTCATCACTTCCCAAAAGACTCCACCTAATTCTAAATTAAATCAAACATTCGAGTAATTTGTGAATTAAATATATTTTATTTATAATTAAAATTTATATATTTTAGTTACTATTTTATTATTTTATAACCATAATCACATAATATTGATAAAACCTCATCGTTTATGCGCGATTACTAAACTGAAACACTAATTTATTTTACTACCCATAAAGCAATTTCAAAAATGTGAGTATAAACTGTAAAGTTGAACGTTGAACTAAAAATGTTTCCTTTGATTCACAATCTTAAAAATTCTTGTCCCACTTCAACAACTAATCAATATTTGTATCAGACGTTTTTCCTTAAACTATCGAATAAAATATTGGTCATACAGATTAATGAAAGTAATCTCATAAAAGAAGTTAAAACCGATGAAGAACGTTTCAGAAAAATATTGTCTGGTGCTTTGGTTGTGCTTGAAAACATTTTTGATAGTTTTTTCCCATTGGTTTTATATTGCAATTTTGCGTGACATACATTGTTTCATTTCATAGGAAAACAATAAACTTCAGATCGTTTGCAATTTTGGAGTTGCCAGATTCTTTTCGGGAAAAAATTATTAAAAACATGTTTTGACAAGGAAAACATTATCTCTCACGAAACCTCAATATGAAATCAATGAAAAACAAAAAAAGGTCTGAAATCATGTTATACTGATAGCCCATAGGTATGTAAAATTTAACTTCAGTACGTCACATTAGATTCTTGAACCGAGTGTTTTTACACCGTAACATGAATAGATTGAGTATATCATTTTCATTCAAAAATTATTTTCAATTGGGAATGTTAGTAATATGTATTAATCAAACAGTTAATTATCTGATTTACTCGCACACCCAAGCAAAGCAATGATGAATCGAAGTTCAGTTATAATTTGTTAACATTTTATAAAAGTTAGGCATATAAAACAGTCTCTATGTGTGCTTAATGTCTCATTTTCTTAACTATAATCCATTCTTTTTTAATTGACTTGAAGTAATTTATATATCTTTATTTTCCATGAGACTAAACCTATAATTAAAGAGGATAACATGCTATAGTCCAGTTCCCGTGTGTTGGCAGTCGAGTCACATGATGTTTGTCTGTTTATAAAAAACCACCAAGTTGATGGAGTTTTGTTGTCGAAAGACAATTCTATTCATTGTAATTTGACATTTTCATCTCTGCTACGAACTGCTTTTTTCGTAGCAGAGATAACTAACTTATTGATCATCCGATTCATCAAAAACATTACTTATCTAATAGCAGCTATTTTTAAAGAATTATTTATAAAATTTGAAAACTAGTTTGATCTGATAGGAGTAACGTTTTAAAAACTACTTGAAAGAAGTTAGAAAATGTTGATAAAATTGGAACGAAAAGTTCTAAAATATGTCACGATTTTTTAAAAATTTTCTTTGGTTTGACGAATTAGCCAAAATAACTTAGAGCATTCGACAAGATAATATAAATCAAATCGTCTACGAGTTGTGTTTCCTCAACATGCATAAATTCAATAGATTATCAAATATTTCTAGATTGTTCGAGACATTGATTTTTCAGAAATTCTGTTCAGATAGTAATCAAGCTATTACTAATTATTTGTATATTTGTGAAATTAGATTCCAAATATATTATATTCCACGTTTTTAATACTGAATTAACTTAAAAATAAATACATGAAGTTTGGATTTAATTTTTATTTGGTAAAATAACGCTTAGATTAATTAGACATCTACAAACTCTACCGAGAGTAATACACACAAATGTATTACTCTAGGTATAGTTGTTCTCAACTTGGCAGAAAAAGGGTAATGGTAATTAATTTACGTCACACTGGAGTAACACAACGAACTATTGGCGACGGTCCTGGATCAATCCCCAAGGGAAAGATCCGAGGACACCACGCAATTATGAACCAAGGTCAAATGACGAAAACAATACCTGAGCTGGCACCCCACTCTCCAAACTTCCACACAACTTCAACGTGAGAACATTTGAGGCCACCACAGATTTAACGTTCACCAGCACCCGTGTACACAACTGTTTTTGGTTGGACCTAGTTTCGAACTCGTAACCCTCCGAAGTGCTGGTAGAAAAAGGGAAAATGTTCAAATTCACAAATTTTGAATGGTGTCCATTGCAAGATAATAAATGCCATTCTAGAAAAAAGGGTCAATGTTTTCCGCCCAATGCATTATGAAAGTATCAAAACATTAGAAACTACTTTTTGTACTCTGTATTAACAATAAAAAAAATTACTAAATTAGCTATTACCAAAATCTTGCAAAATTAGTTTTAAACTTTTCTCCACCTTACTGCGGGCCACTGTAGCCCGGTTGGAAGAGTACTGGATTAGCTACCTGAGGGTTGCGAGTTCGAATCCAACCAAAGACCGTCGTGTACAAAGGGGCTGGTGCACGTTAGATATGTCGAGGCCTCAAATGTCCTCACGTTTGCGTGGTGTGGAAGTTTGGAGAGTAGGGTGCCAGCTCAGATGTGACCAAGGTTCGTGACCAAGGTTCAAAATTACGTGGTTTTCTCATCGGATCTTTTCCTTCGTGGTTGATCCCGGACCGTCGCCAATAGCCCGTTGTGTTGCTCCAGTGTGACGTTAATTAAAATATCTACCGCCTTACTGCATATCTTTTGAAATTTAAATTTATTTATATAAGAAGGAAAAAGTTACGCCAAAACATTTTAGAAAAAAATGTCAGACTCAACAAAAAATTCCTTTAATAAAGTCAAAATATGCTAATTTCTGAAACATTATTTGGTTTCACTAGAATCTACTTTTTTCACTAAGAGCGCACTTAAAAGAATTGACAGCAAGGTAAAAAAATAATGAAGACCTATGCTTATTTTGGACGTGCAGTAAAAACTACTCTTTATTAGGGATGAGGAAAATTTTTAATTAAACCCAGCGTCTTGTAACAATAAAATCAACACGATGAAAATCTTAATTTGAAAGAAATGCTGATTAAAAAAGGCTAACTGCCTTTTTTCCGCTTTGAGAAAAAAATATTAAATCTATAATTATTGGCAACATCAAAAGTAATCTAGAGGCTTAAAGGGAATGAAATGTTTTGAAGTCGTCTGAGCAGACAACAAATTACTGAGTTAAAAGAGCATCAATAAATAAATTTTGAAGCACGGTTCCTTAACTAAAGAGTGTTTGCATATTTTCATGTTTTCATTTCATCGGGATTTGAAGCCACATAATGAAAATTTTAAAATAGATTGTATTACTAAGGTTAGTTTAGATATCAACATAAAAATAACGACTCAACTGGTAAAATCTTAATAACATTGCAGGATAAGTAATATTTCAGTAAAGTGATTCATGTACTATATGGAGTGAAAAAAACGAGAAAAATATGCTTTGGATAAGTAGGTAGGTAGTTGAATTAACTTCGCACTGGAGCAACACTACGGTTATTGGTGACGGTCAGGGATCGATTCCGTAGGGAAAAAGTCGAGGACAACATCTCATAATTTTGAACCACGATTAGATGACGAGGTCAGCTCCTGAGCTGGCACTCCACTCTCCAAACTTCCACACCACACCAACTAGAGGGCATTTGAAGCTACGACAGATTTAACGTTCATCCCCCGTACCCGACGGTCTTTGGTTGAATCGAGTTACGAACTCTGAAACTTCCAGTTGCTCATCCACTACTCTTCCAACCGGGCTACCGCAGCCCATTACATGTTTTGGGGAATAATTTATAACCCCAGAACTTTACTCTCAATATTTCTGATTGGTACACCATTGTTTATCCTTATTAAAAATTCCAATACCAATCTTTTGAGAAAAACACTACATTTGTATTTATTTGTACATTTCAGTGAAGTCAAAAGAATGTTTCATTTTATTTCATTAATATCACTATCATGCCCACAAGGCGTTTCTTGCGAATTATGCTCCATTTGAACTAAGTTTTAATTTGCATTCCAGAAGAATTAGTTTTCAGGAAATTGTATAAACTATGGGGGTACTTGCTCTAAAAGTATGGGAAACACTTTATCTTCAATCGAACAATAAAAATATTTTATTATCGCTTGTGTCGCCATCTATTATATCATTCCAGAAAAATAAGCGTTCAATAAGCTTTCGAATTAATTCAGAATTAAAAAAGAGCAGAATAACGATATTGGAAACACACTGTTTAATAATATATTTCAGAATTTGTAACTATTGTTTCGTCAAAAACATCTTAAAAAAAGAGCATGTGTAGATATCTTTCATGACCCAATATGCTACTAATATTTTATAAATCAAACAACTTATTTAGTTTAGACAAAATCCATAGAAAACGCGTGTAACCATCGAAACATCTTTTCATGGCAACGTTTAAGTATCAGCAAAAATGGCCATAAAAAATTCAATCTATACAAAGAATGACAGCTAATATATCAAACTGTACAAGTATAAAATCACAAACTTTATGAAACAATACATGATTAATATTTCTCCTTTGCATCAAATTTCAATCTACCTTCCGAATTTCAGCAGTATTCGTCATAATTTTTATGCATTTAAACAAATTTTCTTTTTCCGAATTTATTTTTTATATATTATTGATAAGTCAACCTGATAGCTCAGTGGTTAGTGTTCTGGTTCTCGATTCCACAGCCTCCAGGATCTAATTATTGTCTTGACAAGGATATCTGTAGTGGTTCAGAATCCGCTTTAAGCCGTAGGTCTCCGTCTAGAATGGCCATAAAGCGTTAAATCAAAGTACTTATTGGGTCATTCCATTTGAAACCGCACAAAGGAAGCGAAATTTCGACACATTATCCGATATTTTAATACTTGGCTAACTTGTTTCCGAGTCATAAAAAATCAGACAAATTTTTAGCTTCCTACGTTAAGTCAGATGTGATCTCGTCATCTGACCGTGGTTCAAAATTATGTGTTGTCCTCTTATCTTTCCTTTCAGGATTGATCCCGTACCGTCCTTAATAGCCTGATGCGTTGCTCCAGTGCGACGAGGATTCAGCTACCTACGTCCTACGTTAAGTAGTTTTTTATTTACATTAATTTCAAATTTGGCAATTTTTCAAGTCGCACTTCTCTCTGGACCTAATAGTCCAATCAGACTAAATTGGGGCTTATTTTACAGATAAATATACAATTTTCTAAATATATAACCCCTTAATTTACCTTCTAATTTTTGAGGTCATTCAATTTGACCTTTGAACTACGAAAAAGTATAATTTTTCTTTAACCCTCTGAGTCCTGAACTGCCTAAACCGCCTTTATCGACAGTCCTGGTCGGGCAGGCGAAATAAGGGCATATTTCAAAAGAAAAATACACAATCTTTCTAAAGATGCAACAAGACCCCTTGATTGACCTTGTTTTTAAGATCATTCAATTTCGTCCTTTGACTTTAAATTACGAAAAAAAGTATAATTTTTCTTCAAACCATATATCCTGTTCTAGAAGGCTTGTTCGTTATTGGAGCTCCCACCATAAAACCCAACAAACCAACCAACCTGTTCCGGAAGAACAATGACACAAGTGCAAAATATGGATACCTTGAGTAAAACGCTTCACTTATCTTTTACATGATTCATCCTTCCAAAATAAGAAATACAAAAATGTAATAACACTCAACTCTGCTAGATAGCATTGCTTCATTGTTCAAATTTCAACTGTTTCTCAGCATCCTTTAGAAAAACGATGCAAGTGTTAGTTCTGACTCAGATGTCGATGCGGGAGGTTATCTTTTCAGTACAACGACACGTAAGAGCTGTTTAGCACGATTGTATAAAAAGTTCTGTGTTGAATTTGACTGGAACAATGACGTAAATGTATAACATATCGTTGTTAATCTAAACGCTGTCCTTTGCATGATTTAAATAACTGAATGAATAAAAATGTCGACAAATGTGTTGTAAAAACAATATAAATAAATGAAAAATGTTTTGTATAGTTAGTGACATTGTGTTGAATATTTCATTTCAAGTTTTAGGAGAACGACGACGTAACTGCAAAATTGGGGTCAATATTCAACATACACCTGTACGAGTGACGTCATTTAAAAGTAACAAAAGCTATTATTAACCCCACTTTCATTAACGTTAACTATTTCTCACTTGCTGTAATTGGCATTATCCATTCAAGGTATTCCTAGTTTTAGTTTTCTGAACAAATCGATGAATTTCGTTTGCGGCATTGTTCTTGCAAAACAGCGATATGCTAAATGTACATGTTACCGTGAAAGACCGAAATTGGAGAATGTCGACTTTCACCGGTGAATGTCGACACATACCAAATACGTCGGTGAAAGATCGAATATTTCATTACATTCTTGTACATTCGGACCCTCACCGGTGTATGTCGACAATCACAGATATGATCTGGTGGAGGTCGAAAAGAGAGGAGCCGAGTTTTTTTTTCCGATACCCTAATTTATACTGAATGGATACTGCAGTGAATCGTGATCTTTTTCTTGAAAAGTTAAATGCATTAATTGCGGGTAAACGAGAAGACAATTGTTTTTATTTTTCTCAAGAAAAGTACTCTAAAATACTTTCTGAAATGTTACGAACCTCACAAAAACAATTTCCTCCTGCTCAAATTGGTGATACTGTACGAATACAAGTCCCTGATGTCGACCGTGGTCGTACAGATAGCCGAAATGTGTTAGCGGTTGTTGTTGGAATAGAAGACTCCGACTTCTGTAAACTGGCAAATAAAAATGGTACCCTCAAGCAGCTTTACACACGTAATCAGTTCGTAATTTGTAAAGAAAAGTTACTTTCCATAGATGAGATTTCTTTTCAAGAAATGTCGCTGAGAGAAGCAGCTGCAGCTAATTCGAGAAGTGGGGGGCAAGGCTATACACGCTGTTATTGCAAAAGGAAGTGTTCCACAAATAAATGCAGTTGTAAAAGCAAGGGATTCTTGTGCAATTCAAAGTGTCATAATAGTTTAAGTTGTTGCAATAAATAAGATTTGAATCACATAATTAAGTAAGTTTTCTATTACTATTATTTTCTTTTCTCATTTAGAATGTACTGTATAATTAAGTAAGTTTTTAATTTCTATTATTTTCTTTTCTCATTTAGAATGTACTGTTTGTTTTAAGTTCTTGGTCACTCCTCTCAGAAAGAGAGGCGAAAAAGTTACGTCACCCTTGTGACGTTTTATCGCGACTGAAATACGGAGAAGAAAATATAAATCTCCGACATGTTCAACATTCACCATTAGTGCATGGTGAATGTCGACATTTGCCGATGTAAGTCAGAAATAAGGGTATTTAGCAAATATTTCGGACAAACACCAAGCGACTATGTGAATGTTCACATTCACCGGTGAAAGTCGACACTCTCCAGATTTCGGTCTTTCACTGTAACATACACATTTTATCTTTGTTTTCTGTATCAAGTTGGAATAGACGGGTTCATAATGAAGAAAAAATCCAAATAAATCATGTAAGCAATACCCATATACGCCTATTAATGATATTAGTCTGCTCTCCACAAACCTCTAACCCTTCTGGTGGTTGTCTTGAAAGGTACATCGTCATAAACAAAACAGATCTTGATGGACGAGATATCTCGTTATTAGAAGAAAACGGACCAGATTTTGATCTCATCGTCATAAAAAATTGGCAATATTGCCAGGTCAATGGATATTACCTGATATTGCCAAGTCAGAGATCCACTGAACCTGTTGGATTTGTATTGTTTTGTCGGTTAACCCTTTTGGTGGTTATCTACCTAATAATGTGGTTGTTTCATAATGAGGTATCTCATTATTAGTAAAAACTGACCAGATCTTTATGGACGAGATAACTTGTCACTAGACGAAAACTGACCAGATCTGGATCTCGTCATCATAAAAAACGACAGTATATTGATGACGAGATGTCTCACCATTGGCAAATTTGGTCAGATAATGGAGTACTATCTCGTCATTAGCAAATTTGTCAGATCTTGATGGATGAACTATCTCGTCGAAACCAGTTGGAATTTTAATGATACAGGATCTACTGTCAGAGATCTACTTAACTTGTTGGGTTTGTATTTTTTGTAGGTGTACCGTCATTTTTTGATACAGAACAGCTAATTAGACAAGCCTAACCGAAAAATTCATTCAATAAAACCTAATTTGGATTCAAACGAAAACTAAGAGCGAAACTATACAAGTTATCATCGATCTAGATCAAAATAAAAAGCAGAAGAAACATTTTCAAAGAAATAAACTTAAATATCAGATAAATCATTTAAAAAAATGAAGCTTCAAAGGTAAAGTTTGCGAAGAATTCCACCAAGTATACATGCATTGAGAAAATCAAATGAAAGTGCTCGAGAAACCTTTTCAAAAGGAAGCCCAAAGAAACGTTTCGTTTTATGTAAAGAAAACGCTTTTCTTGAATGGATACACTAGTTTTCTATTGAAGAAAGAGTATTTCGTAACTCACCCGAACGTTTTTAAATATAATGAAAAGAAATAAAATGTTATACTTTCTATTATTTGCATCTGGCAGCAGTGCATCATGTGTTTCGTTCGCTTTTGTCTTTCACACTTTGACTCGTTGAGGAGCATGCCAATTTAATCAAAAATATTACTAATGTTATGAATTTTGGATTTTAAATCAAGTGGAAACTGAATGTATGTTTAAAATTCATCTGAAATTCTTTTTTTTTTCAGAATGGATGAAACACTGAACATGAATAAAACATCGAACTGTACTATTTTCATGCTCATGGAAAGTGCAAAAGAATTAAATGTTTCTTGAAAAGTATCTTATTTATGATATAAGCCATTATAAGTCGAATCTTCAAAGTTGTTTCGAAAGATGGCATTAAAATGTAAATAATACATTTCAGAATTCGTAGCTATCATGTTTTTTCAAAAACATTTTTTAAAAATGAGAGATCATTTAATAAAATGCGAAAATAAAAGAAATACAGAATTTTGTTTTGCAAATAACCAAGTACTAAAATTTACATTGTTAAGAAATGCAAGGGCTTACATAGAATTTAAAACATCTTGAAGTTTTATAAACTAACTAGAATCATAACCAGTTCATAAATAAAAGATAAACCAAGTTTATTATACTGAACTTGTACTTTAAGGCAGACAAAAGTACCAGGATCTTAATATTGTTTACACAATACACCTAAACGTTAAACATATTTTCGGAACTGAAATATAGTAAGTAAATTAGGTGAAATAGAAACATTCGTATGTAGACTTAGTTTAATTTACTTTGCAAAAAAGACAAAGGTTTTCCTAGTTAGTTATAAAGGACAAAAATTGTAATCTTGCACCAGTTATTTTATTCTGGATATGAAAAACAATTTTAAACGTTAACTTAAAATAGAAAGAAAACTGTGCAATTGGTAAGACTGGAATTAAAATAACTGTCATGGATTTCGATTAACTGAGACATGATTAGAACAGTTTGGACGAAGAAAAACCGACCCTTACTACTCAACATTTAATCAGTAATTACAACGAATTTTATTATAAATTATTTGTATTAAGAACATCAGCTACTTCTATTGCCCAGTACATCAATATTGTCTCTTGGTTTTAAACAGGTGTCTCAAGGACACAACATATCCTCCCTTCCTCTTCTACTACTAAGGTAGTATCTGCGATCAGCTCATCTTTCCCACTTTACTTCTATTTGCTACTTAGATTCCACCCTAACCCTCAATGTATATAAATAAATTTCTAGTTTTAACTGAAGTGGGGATAGGAGTTCGGCACGTAGATCACGGCAAGTGTTACTATGGTTAAAGAGGGTGTAGGGTGAGAGAGTACGGGTTCTTGGTTCGGTTATTATAAGGTAATGTAAAATAAGTGGAATCGACTATCAATAAAAAAATATAGAATTATAGAAATTAATTAAAATATTTGCCAAAAAATTCATCCATCTCATCGCTAAAGCACAATTTTATAACTAAAAAATTTAGCATCTTTACGGCTTAAAAATTCAAACAGTTCCGGAATATGCTTTTTGTCAGTGATTCATCAACTAAAAATGATTCTCTACACTCTTGTTTACGGATTGTACCTTAACAGATCTTAACTGAAGTGGGGATATGAGTTCGATGCGCTTTTTAGATCGCTGTAAACGCTGTTCGATATCGTCGAACAGCGAATAGTTCGATTTCTGTCGTTACAGAGTGGAAAATATTGAGAGAGGGCGTGACCTTCTGTGTATATTTTAAGGTAATGTAATACAAATGGAATTAAATATCAATTAAAATACATATTTACAGAAATGAATTAAAATGCAAAAAAATAATTAAATCCATCCCTTCGCTTTAACACAGTATTTACAACTGAAACACTCAATGTCATTATGGCTTAAAAAATTAGATGAATCTATAATTAATTATCAAGAAATTCAGTGTTTAACAATGATTTCCTACATTGATTGATAAAGGATTCCACCTTAACATTGGACAAATGAATACGAATTCCATCTTAACATTCGACAAATTAATTACTGGCCTTAACTGAAGTGGGGAATACACGTTAAGTGAATAGATAGCGGAAAACGTTACTGTGGTTACAGAGTGGAGTAGAGTGTGAGCACGTGACCATGGTTCCCTTATTTTAACGTAATGTAGAATATAAATAGAATCAAATATCAATAAAAGTACTGAAATTACAAATTGAATTACAGTACTTGCAACAAAAACTCTCATTTCTAAAGCACAATTTTGCAACGAACTGAAAAACTCTGAAACTGATAGATAAAAAAAATCTGATAAATCCTGAATGTTTTTTGTCCCATGATTCAACAAATGAAAATGATCCCCCTACACTACTTGTTACCCCCGAAGTGGTTTCAGCGAGATATCTCGCCCATCAAGATCCAAAATATTTTGCTAATGACAAGATATCTTGTTATTTGCAAACTAGCTGTCATCAAAATAATCATATATAGATATCTTGTTATCAAGATACTGACGAGATCAAGGTCTGGTCAGTTTTTTCTTCTAATGATTTGATATCTCTTCCACCAAGATCTGGTCAGTTTTGCTAATGACCTGATACCTCGTCGAGCAACTTTCAGGATGATTAATGGACTCCGCTTAAGCCCTCAATACATGAATCACTGGCCTTTACTGAAGTGGACGTATGCTTTATTGGGTATTATGACGCACGGGCCATATTTGGCCAAACACAAGACAGACAGCATCAAGTAATGGACATACACACTCAAGGAAGTTCTACTAACACAAAATAAAGGAAATACGTCCAGGGAGGAATCGAACCTTAACCGACGAAGTGGGGTTATGAGTTCGATGCGTAGATCGTGGCAAATGTTACACGGTGGTCACGGTGTGCGGTAGAGCATATGACCTTTAAACCTACAAGTGGTTTTGGAGAATTAACTCGTCCATTAAGATCTGACCAATTTTACAAATGATGAGATATCTCGTCCATCAAGATCTGGTCAGTTTTGCTAATGTCGCGATACTTCCTCGAGACAACCACCTAGGAGGGTTAAGCTAATACAACACACGTGGACTCGTCTATCAATAAAAATACAGAAATTGCAATAATGAATTAATATATTTGTGCAACACACACAAATACATCCCATTACTAAAACATAATGCTTACAACTAACTGGAAAAACTTGGAATCTCTATGGCCAAAAATGTCAGATGAATCCTTATGGCTAAAAAAATCAGATGAATCCACAACGTGTTTATTTACCCAGTTTAACCCAACTAACGTTCCCTGCTCTGCTTGTTAACGGAAAAGCTTTAGGAGCCCTATATTTCCATTAAAACTCAAGCACCATAGCGAGTAAATAAATCGGCAATTTCCGATCGAACGGAAACTTTTTCTCCGATTTCCGGCCTCAGAATGTTTCTTTCTAACTCCCGAGCAAACGATCATTTTTCAAATAAAGTGCACGGGGTGCCATTTCATGTAGATATATCATGGAGATTTCGATGTTTCCAATAAGCGATTCAAAAATCGTCTGCCAGCATCAAAGCGTGTATCTGGCTACAAGTGAGTTTGGTTTATTGGGGCGGTATTTTTGCTGGGCATAAAGCCTTCGATTTCCCTCCGTTTACGTAAATTTTAAGTGGACAGGGATCGAGTAGAAATTAAATGAATTTTCGTGATCCGTGAATTCTCCACTACTTGTGTTTTCTACTGCAGACATAGTACCTTCGTGCTTCGTAGAATTGCGGAATAATGTTATTTGTGTGTTGTAAATATTGAAGTTTAAATTCTTGTATTACATTACAGTATGAAAGGTATTTTCAGTGTAATTAAACAAACCAGATGAAATTCGAATATTTTACTTCCGCTTCCCAAATGCTATCGCATGATACACATCGTTGTTATCTAAAATGTAGTTTATCACCGTTTTGGAGAAGTTTGGTTTTAATCCGATTAAAGTTAATCAATCAGAAAACATACTGTTTGTTTGTAATTTCGTTTGGCGAAGTGCTGAAACCGTGTTCAAAAACAGGCCCAGTGTCGGAATACGTACAGGAAACAGGTATCGCCGCAGAAATACTAGCACTACTTACATTCCGCAGGACATAAACTATCTCATAGAATTATTTGAAGGGAAACTCATTCCTGTGCTTTATTATTTCCATCCACTGCAGAGTAGACCACAATTGTTTTGCATATTGAGGCGTAGGATTTCTGTGTTCCACAACACGTTGCACGGTATCCCAGATGTGTTTGATAAAGCTGAGATCTTAGACGAGGATAAAAAGACCCAAACTCAGATGAGTGTTCATCCAACTATAATTTGGCGTGTTTACACTTTTTGGAGGCGAAATGTCCTGTTGGAAGAGGACGAACTTATAAGAATGAACACTGAACAGATGTGTGATGTGCCATTTTTTACAGGAAATAATGAAATATATTCTTTTTTTGGCATCCATTATATAGCCCGGAAGAGCATTTCCAGGGGTTAACTTACTTATTTTGTCAAATAGTGATCCAAGCTACAAGACCGGGTGATATCTTTGGTGTGCTGTTTGTTGTCTAATTATAGACAATATTATTTTATTCCGTGTACTATATTGAACGTTTTTCTAGCCTTGTAATTTTGTAATGAGTGATATTTTGATACCGGATTAAAATTTATTAGATGTTTGTGACGATTTTTCTATGCCAATTATATATTAACCCTCCTGATGGTTGTCTGGATGAGACACCTCTCATTAGCAAAACTGAGCAGATCTTGATGGACGAGATATCTCGTCATTTGGTATGGTATGTTGGTATGTATTTTTAATTAACATCGCACTTCTCGTCATTTGGAAAAACTGACCTCATCTTGATCTCGTCATCAAAACACGGCCCTGTCTTCATCATTCGGAATTCAATTGGAATTCGTGATGACGAGTAACTTGTCATTCGCAAAACTATTCAGATCTTGATGGACTAACACCAACACACACTCCCGGGCCTAGTGTCATGAGACACTGATTTTGATGGACGAAATATCTGGTTGAAACCTCTTAGTGAATTAAGAATTACGTTTAAAACAAACAAAAGACTCCTAAATCATTCAGAGTTACGGGAAAAAAACAAATCACCCCATTTTATTTAAGCATAGTTCATAATAGAGAAAATTAAATTTCGGCTTCCCCTAGTTTTAAACGTTAGGTTCAGAACAATTCAGTTATTTCAGAACTTTCTATTCATGGCAGCACTTCGTGTAATTTGGGAAAAATCTGTTTAGACCAGCTGAAAAATCTGCAAAGTTCACAGAAATCGTGTTTCGTTATTAACATCATCGCATCGGATAAACGCAAGCTTTGACCTTTAAATTGATTTTTCTTTTCTCTTTTCAAATCTTTCCGACGCTAATTGATTGCGCCTTTATTTCACATGAATGTGATATTTGACAGCGCAATTTATATTCATTTCCAAAACGAGCTTAAAACCTCTCGTATTTGCTCTGATTTAAATTTGGTGAAAAAGGTTTTAAGCGGTTTGATTCGTGAGTATAATGACGTGATGCTTGATTTAGTAGTTGTCAAACAAATACAAATGAAGCTCTTTTTTCTAGTCCAATTTATCTATTCCAAATTTCTCTAATTAATATGGGGATTCTTTTAAATAAGAAAAGAATTTTCATTATTTCGGAAAAGAAATAGAGTTAATCTGGAAAGTGACTGGTATGTAATTACTATCCTTTTGGTAACTTTATTTTTAGAAGTTTTTTCGCATTTGATAACAAATAACGATCACATTTGATTATAAAACGGTTGTGCCAAGGACACAAACCGTACTTTTGAAGTAAATACTCAGTTCTGATGTTGGATTGTGGAATGAATGAAGTAGACCAGTGATTCTCAACCACTGTGCCGCGGCACTTTTGTGTGCCGCCAAATTCTTAGAGTGTGCCGCCAAATTTTAGAAGTGTATATAGTAAAAATTGTAATGCTTTTTTTTATTAAGAGTAAAATTTGTTTAAATTAAAGAAAAGTACACTGTAAAAGAAAACTGTTGTTTTTACAGTTAAATACCATATTTTTAACTGTTTTTATCTTCGATAAGTGTGACCTTTCATAAAGTGAAATATTCGCCCCAACGTGAAGAAATTTCAAGTGTTCCCAGTATCCCCACCTCCACCCCTCAATCAAATAATGTATAAAGGAAGTGAAAAAGAAGTATGAGAATAGTTTTATTTTCTCTTTTTACTAACAGAAATTATCAAAAAACATCAAGCTCAAATTTCTCATTAAAAGTATTCTTATTATTACCTTGTAATTAATCCCTTAATAAACGTACTGTTGTTTTTGTAGTACATATTATATTATTTTATTTTACATTCACAATTATTATTATAAACTATTTTACACAGTGTATTATAGGTAAGTCAACAACTTTTAAACTTATCTTTTTCTTTGTGTGCCGCCAAATTTTGAAATCGTTAAAAGTGTGCAGCGACAAAAAAAAAGGTTGAGAATCACTGAAGTAGACATAGAAGATTGAACGCTTGTTGATTGTAAATATTCAACAATTAATATACAGTTTGAACAATTAAAGTGCAGTATGATTTTTTTATCTTGACTATTGTTCAATTTTAAATGTAACGTAGTTCAGTAACTTTCAAATGACACCAATTACGTAGACCTCAGTCTACGCAATCCAAAATTATACTGACCCAAATCTCGCCCAGCACCTTAGAATTTCGATATTTTGGAGACCACCTCCCCGCACTCAGTGCACCTGAGCACTCGATCTGAGGGTAATGTAAAATACCGACATCTTTTATCAACACGATACTATATTTATCTTCTGCGTGTTTCTTCTGGTTCTGAAATCATAACACAAAACGGTTGTAACGCTTTTTTGTAGCGCTTGACTATTCATGCATACTCCCAATACTATTCGGGGCCGTCGTGGCTCAGTCGTCCACTGCCCTAGCAACCTTCCAGTTGTAGGTGGCGCAGGTTCAATTACTGTCAGGTGCATTCCTCCCTTGGTGTATTTCTCTCTTGTGTCAGTAAAACTTTCATTGTGTGTGTCTATTACTTGATGCTGTAAGTCGTGTGTCTGGCGCAGCACGGCCAAAAATGGCCCTTGCGCCATAAAACCCTCAAACCCCTTCAGTTGCAACTTGGCACCTGAACAATAAAAAGGATGCTAGAATCCGCGTTAAGTTTGTGCACGCATTGTTTGCACTATATCTTTTATCTAATCAAGCGAATATATTCGTTTAAAACCATGTGACTCAAATACCTACTCGCCTAGAACTGGACTTCAATTACCACTATTTTTCCCGTGTCACAATAAACTTGAGAGAAAGGAAATGCACAATCCTATGAACTTTCCATATACAAAAATTATTTTGCCACGATAAATCATGAAGCATTATCATGAAGCATCCTGATCTAATCCTTGGATGTTAATCCTGGAAGCGCATTATTACATTTTAAATGGACCTAAAATTACACCTAATCAAACGAATATACTCGCTCAAAATCTCATGATCCAAATGCCAACTAGCCAGTACGACTTCAATAATCACAGATTTTCCCAAGTCATAAAATACTTCAGTAAAGGAAAAGTAACTCGGAGTTTATTCGTACTGAGGACGCCAATCGAGGGAAAACATTGTTTCCATTTTACTGTCGCCTAATCAAATAAATATACTCACTCTAAACGGCGTGATTCGAATTCCAACTCTCCTAAACTGGAGTGATATTTTCACAAATTCACCCAAATCGTAAAATTCGTGTAAAATAAAATGCAAAATCCTGTAAACTTTCTACATTTTAAAATCTTTTGTCACAAGAAAAAGTTTAAAGCTTTATCTAAACGTGAAAGTGGTTCGATTCCTCCGTGGGTGTATTTCTCCCTTCTGTATCTAAAATTTCCCTTGTGTGTATACATCCATTTACTTGGCGTTGTTTCGCGCTGCTTGACAACATATAGCACTTGCGCTATAAAACCCAACCCAGCCAACTAACTAAAAGGGAAAGCATCCCAATCTAACGTGTTCACGAAAACATAGCAAAAACATCGAAATCCCCATGTATGTATAACAACCTGACTAGTTGCAATCAAATCCCTAAAAACGTCGAACACGATGCAATTACCGATCAGGACTTACCTTTAATTAAAGAACGAAATCCAACCCCACATACACCCACTGATCTCCGTCTCCTTATCTCGGCTGTGACGTCCAAGATGGAAATGGCTATCAAGACCATAAACACACATGACGATCGTCGTGGATGATTGTTTCGCCAGATCGCTACACTTCTATGGTTTCTGGAATCGAGCAATAAAGTGGAGCCTAGAATCCTCGCTAAAGACGCCAATCATGTAGGTATTAACGTCGCACTTGAGCAACATAATGGGCTATTGTCGATGGTCTGGGATCAATCCCAAAGAGAAAAATCCGAAGATAACACCACGTAATTTTTAAACCACGGTCTAATGAAGAGACAACACCTGAGCTGGCATCCCACTCTCCAAACTTCCACACCACACCCAATGTGAGAACATTTGAGGCCACGACCGATTTAACGTGCATAAGCTCCCTATGTACACGACGGTCTTTGGTTGGATTTCAACTCGTAACCCTCCGGTTGCTAATCCAGAGGTGCACAGTTAAAGCAAATTTACCTGTTACTTAATCAAACGAATATACTCGTTTTAAAATTGACTCAAATGCCAACTTTCCAGAACTGGACTTAATCATCACTAATTCTCACAAATTCACCAAATCACTAATTCACAAATCATAAAATACTTGAATGAATAATAGAAAAGTAACACGGAGCAGAATATCTGTATGGACAATTCGTGGAAATGCTTTAAGTTTTGTCTGTTACTTAATCAAATGAATATCTCGTTCAAACCCACCTTGATTCATCCATCAACTCAATAGGGATCTGGACTTGAATTATCTCACTTATTTGTCCCAAATCAAAAAATACTTATGTAAAAATATAATCTCGGAGCTAGAATCCGCACAAAGTACGTGGAAGAGTAGGTTTTACCTGTTACACAATCAAACTAGTATTCTCATTCAGAACCAGTTGAATCAAATGTCAATACTAGTACAACGTATTTAGACTCGCGTTTTCCTCTTGTGATTTATATAACATCTTGATACATGACTCCGGCATATTAGGGCCGATTTCATGAAGTCTTCTATAAACCAGCGAAGGAATATTCATAAATGGAGCTTTAGAGAAAACAGTGATAGAAGATGAATCACAAATTTTCAAGAGAATTTGAAGTGTTTTCTCCGATGCAGTCTAACAAGATATGCTCCAGTCCAAGATATGCTTCATCAAGGCAAATAAAGCACTTATTGGAGTCAGCCAGGTGAAAACGATTCAAGTAGGCCAGAGTTACAATGAGGTCTATTCTGGATTTAGCAGGAAAAGTGGCAACTGTATAGGGATTTTTTAAGTAATGGAGACAATTGGGCTCTTTCTTGAATACAAAAAGATGGCGACTCATTCCAGTGTTCCTCCATAAAATACACCAAGTGATAGAACCTTTCTCCTGACCCTACAGACACCTTCCCCCCACGAGAGAGGGTAGTTGCTGGCAAAGGAACTAGGTCTATTGCGGTTGACAATTTAGATAAATTATCAGCCATTTCACTGCCATACATCTTGTGACTTATTTCTGTCTTTATGATGGTGGACCTCCTTCTCCACCGAAATGGCCATTCACGATTCTTTCTACGTTTTGATAGGTAGGTAGGTAGTTAATTAACGACGCACTGGAGCAGCACAATGGGCTATTGGCGACGATCCGGAATCAATCCCGAAGGGAAAGATCGAAGCACAACGCCTCGAAATTTTGAACCACGGTCATAACACCTGAGCTGGTGGCCTACTCTTCAAACTTCCACACCACGCCAACGTGACAACATTTGAGGTCACGACAGATTTAACGTGAATCAGCTCTCGTGTACACGGTGGTCTTTGGTTGGTCCGAGTTTCGAACTTGCAACCCTCCGGTTGCTAATCCGTTGTCCTTCCAACTGGGCTACCGTGGTCTTTCCACGTCTTGAATCTTTATTAGTCGTTGTCTGGTAGTTTTACATTTCTTACAACCAATTTGACTAAGGTTTTCATCTTTTGATTTACCAGATGCAAATTACCTATCGAGATTGACCTTCAATTGAACAACGATCCCTGAAACCCAACCTCACAAACCCTCGCTGACCTCCGTCTCTTTATCTCGGCAGCGACGACCAAGAAATATCAATATCCCAGACTTCAGGAGACAAGTCGATATTTTGATCCGATCCCGTCCTATGAAATATTCCGTCCCAACGAGGCGACGCAACAGTTTACCTCGTCGGAGAAGGGGGTGTCGTGAATTTTACCATCTTCTTTCTCATTCTCTTCCTCCTCCTCCCTTTATTCTTCCACTTTCTCCTACATGCGAGAGGAAGAAAGGATGGAGCTTCCACAAAATTCGATAGGGATACATCCTTCCCCAAACAGTCTGCGCTTTCGCGGATGGTCTTTTTTTTGGAGTTCGTTTTTATAAACTTGGAGGCGGGGGTTGCGATGGAGTTGAGAATCCAATTCCAGTTAAGGGGAAAGCTATTTATTTTAAATCGATCCCTTTCTCTGTGGTGTGTGAGGGAATTTGTAATAGCTTGTGGCTGATTTTGCTGTTTCTGTCGAAATGTTTCGTTTTTGAGCGAGATAAATCGGTTTTTGTGTATGATGATATATAGTGTAAGATAACCGTCGGGTATGAGCTCCGCGGTTAGCCGACAAAATAAAGTTTCCTACTCCTTAAATAACTTTATGTACGGGAGTGAGATCAATAAGAAATATGAATGTGTTGTTCTGCAAGATGTAAATTATTTTTGTTTAATCTATATATTAATACGTGAAGAAAAAACTTTGTACCCCTTTTAAGCACATTGCGCGAACGGAGGAGTATGAGATTTGGCATAATTTGCCACCACATCAGTTAGTATTGAAAGTTAATTGCATCGTTTTGCTGATCAGAAACTTAAATACAAAGGAAGCATTAGTCAATGGAACAAGAATGTGCATCAAATTTATGCATCGTAATTCTATTGATTGCGAAGTTTTAACTGGAACCGCACGCAATAAGAGAATTTTGATTCCACGTATAAATTTAACATATTCCGGAACTATTTTATCATTTAACTTTCAAAGAACTCAATTTCTAATTATACCTGCTTTTGCGATGGCAATAAATAAGTCTCAAGGACAAACATTCGAAAAAATTGGAATTTTATTGAGGCAGCCAGTTTGTACACATGGTCAATTGCACGTCGCAGCAAGTAGAGTTCGATCATTCGATGGTTTGAGTTTCTACATTTCAGAATATAACGGTCAAGGGCATTTAGCAAACGATGAAAGAGTTTTTACAAAAAACATCGTCTACACAGAAGTTTTGAATCATTAAATTCATTGTCGAACTATTTCAAGTTCAATGGACAATATTTATTTTTTTAACCACCCGATTTTTCTTGTTTCAATAAAAAATATCTAAAAAAATTCGAAGCACGTATTCCTTTTTTCATTTTTCCTTTTTTGGATTTATTTTTTATTTAAATTTTATATAATTTGGAAAAGATAGGCAAATAAACTGTGTAGCCTTGGCGAAACCTGTGGCCAGTATAGCAATAAAAAAAACACAAGAAAATGTCAAACAACGCGTTATTGTTTTTTAGATATGGCATAACCAAGCTATACTGCATTTTTCCTTTGACGTATTTGTACATGCTAGCAGCTTACGTAATAGAACAAAATTCAAAAAATTATATGCAATGAATATAGAGGTATACTCTTTGACAAAAGAACCTTATTAACGTTCAAACTTAAACATTAAATGAATTATGGTCGAATTTCGACCACTGGGCGACCACTAGTTTATATAGATTACTAACTTGACTAACCAGTTCTATTCGGGAGTTTCTGATGCTTCAGACAAACCAAGTCGCGCTATTGTTTCGTTAGCTGTTTCTTTGCGTTGAATAGCTTTTTGAGCTTTGTCCTCTTCACGTGCAAATCTATCCTTTTTCTCTGGGGTGACTGAGAGGGAATTTGTAATAGTTTGTATCTGATTTTGCTATTTCTGCCGAAATTTCCCTTTTTAAGCGAGATAAATGGGTTTTTCTGGTGATAATATACAGTGTAAGATAACTATCTCAAACGATCTCCGGGGTGAGCAGACAAAATAATTTCCTATTCCGTAATATCCCTTTCGTATTCGAGTGATATCAATAAGGAATATGAATATTTTATACTGCAAAATGCGTAAATTATTTCAGTTTAATTTATGTGAGTATCCGGGTATAAAGCAGGGATGCACAGACCGCGGCTCGCAGGCCTCATGTGGCCCTCCGTTGATTTGATGGCGACCGGCCTCACTATTTGTTATTTTAACTTTAACAAGTCACAGGATAGGAAATTTAATTCAAACCTTTGTTGCTAGGTAACGGATTAAAATGCGCAAGCCTCTTTGGGTCTACATTTATCTGTGAACAAACTTTTTCAGTCATAAATATTAACAAATCGAAAAATTGGTACCGCTTGACTAATAAAAATATAAAATCAATTTTGCGCTCGACTACTACGAAAATTGAACCAAGTATTAAAATAATTGTTAAATCAATTGGATGTGATGCATCGAATTGTATTCTTTATTTACTCTTTATTATTTTTCTCTTTTTTTATAAGAATATGAAATATAAATAATAAATGTCAATAAAATACGCAATAGAATCCTGAAGTAGGTGGCATACAGCCACACACGAGGAACATGGAATGTAACGATGATCCCCTGTCAATAGTTTCCCCCTATCTTTTGTAATTAAACATATATAATAACCTCTCCTCTCATTCCTTTACCGACAAATAACAATTCTATATTTATATATATTACTAGAAACCTGTAGCTTTACTGCCCGGCAACATTCGGAAGTTTTTGATGCTTCAGACAAACCAAGTCGCGCCATTGTTTCATCAGCCGTTTTGTGGCGTCGAAGAACAACTTTTTGAGCTTTGTCCGCTTCACATGTTTGCGTTCTTTCCACTCCCGATTGCTCGGCTAGTGACAACGTTTCCCGTTTTGTGTTATTTCGAGTTGGATTAAAAATTTATCTCTATTCATTGGCGTAGAGTTCTATATGAATGGTTTTGAGTGAAATAAATCGGTTTTTGTGTGTCATGATATAGTGTACGATAACTGTCCCGTATGAGATCCGTGCGGTTAGCAGACAAAATAAAGTTTCCTATTCCTTAACATACTTTACGTACACGCGGAAGATCAACAAGAAATATTAATGTACTATAATGTACTAAGATATAAATTATTTCTGTTTAATTTATGTAGATTAGTAGAAAGCTGTAGCTTTATTACCAGGCCTCATTCGGTAGTTTTTGATGCTTCGAACAAATCTAATTTTCAGAGGCAGGTGAAAAAGATAAAATGGTACTATATACTTACGATTGGGAAGGTCAAATCTGTTACAGTAACATTGATTATCATGTCATTCTTTTGCTTTGTGCAAAAAACGAAACAAATCCCTAAAGGGAAGCTTTGACGAATGTACCTTTGCGCCCAATGCTCCATAAAGTTCGCCCTTGAGAAACTATTTTTACGTATACAGACATCAAATAAAAACAGAAGACGAAGCAAGTTATTAGATTGGTGGTAATTGAACAGAACGAAACAATCTTTCATCTGGTGCTGATGCTGAAAGAAAATGAAATAATGATTATATAATTTGGAAATCTATTCATCTCTCTCATTTGGAATTTTGGAATTGCACTTTTGCGATATCAGTTAAACATAAATCAAATTTCCTCACATTGGCGTAATATGGAAGTTTGGAGAGTGGGGTGTTAACCTCTTCATGGATCGTGGTTTAAAACTCGTTGTGTTGCTCCAGTGCGACTTTAATTCAACTACCCACCCAAATATTCCAAACCAAGTTTCTGAAAAAATTAAAGTAAACGTACGGTACCTAAAAATTACGAAATCCATCCATATTTCTTTACATTAAATATGATTAGGTATAGTTATTTGTAACGGTAAATATGTTCATGTTTGTAAGCTCCATATACCGGATTTCTAAATTACGAGGTGTTGCTTTCCGATCTTTCCCTTCTGGATTGATCCCGGACCTTCACCGATAGCCCGTTGTTTGTAATATGCCACTCGAATGCGACGTAAATTCAATTACCACCGGATTTCTGCATTCAACTTAATATTTGGTTTGTAGCTCAATGGAATTTTTTTTGCTAAACGAAGGCTAATTTGACCTGTAGTAGTTGGTAGTTCAATTTACGTTGCTCTGGATCAACATAATAGTCTATTGGTAACGGTCTGGGATCAATACTGGTGACTTGAGCTGGCACGCCACTCTCCAATCTTCCATAACACACAAAAGTCACGACATTTGAGGTCACAATATATTTAATGTGCACTAGCACCCACGTACATGACGGTCTTTGGTTAGATCGAGTTTATAACTCGAACAGACTTACTGACACAGTGATGTTCAATCACTAAGTTATTGCAAGTACTCACAGTATGCAAAGTTTCATGAAAATATACCCATCCGCTTGGACGTAATGTGGGCACACATATAGAGACATCAAACTACTGATTTTGTATTAGAATTACCTAAAACGGATAAATAACTTGAAATTGGGCGAACATATTCAGCGTACAAATACTGCATTTTTATTTATATAGATGATGTATATTGAAACTGAAATCACCCATTGGTGAATTTAATAAACAAACGAGTGAACAGAAACTCATGTTTTCCTATTCGCTCTACTCAGCAGTGTCTTTACATTGAGACATTGTCCCAATTGCCTGCGTGCAAGAATAGTAACATTTTCACCACTCCACTTACTCATTACCCAGCCGAGGTGAATTGATGATATCACATCTTGGCCGTCACACCTTCCTTGCTTACTTTATCAGTCAAACCAGAACGGTGAAAGCGTTGTTAATATGTCTGTGGTGTAGAATCCGTGAGAGGAAACAGTTGTGGTTTCCCTTACAAATATTCAACAGTGTGTAAACCGAAACATTGCTTGCTAACTGAGGCTAGATGAATGAGGTAGCATGAATTTATCATTTCCTCTCAGAATTCCTGTGAGTGGTCCTATCTAGTGATGACCAGCAACCATGAATATTTACTTTCGCCTGATATAAATGTAACTAAGTACTGCCTTGCCTTTAGCGGGCTAAGATCTTGTTCATTGCTGTCTCTTTCCTATATTGTCCTGTTCTAGTAAGAAATAAATTGCAAGATGTTTATCTGCGGTTAATATCTCATCCATCGTTATCATGAGTTAATGGTTCGATTCCTCCATGAAGGAATTTCTCTCTTCTGTGTCAGTAAAACTTCATTTTACTTGGCGTTATCTGCCTTGTGTTTAGAGCAACTTGGCCTAATATAGTCCTTGATCCATAAAACTCCAAAAGAACCAACGAAAATCTCAATCAACCATGCGTTAACCACCTAAGTGGTATCTAAGAGATATCGAGATCTGACCAAAATCGCTAATGACGATTCGCCATTAAGATACTACCGATTATTTTATGACGAGACTGAGATATGCTTAGTTTATTGTAATGACGAGATTTCTCGTCCATCATCTGGTCAGTTTTGTTAATGACGAGATGTCTCCTTGAGACAACCTCCGCGAGGGTTAACGTCTCACCCTATAGTTAGTGGTATACCCTAGGTGTATTTCTCTCTTCAGGGCCAGTAAAGCTTTCCTTGAGTGTGTATGTCCATTTCAGTGACTTCGTTTGGAGCAGCTTGGTCAAATATGACCTTGAACCATAAAATCCAAAAAACACTCTACAATTAGCATTAACTTAATCCTAATTTTAAACACTCTAAACGTTATGGTTAATCTTGTGTTTCAAGTATTCCTAATACGAAAAGAGTCTTGAACTTCCGATGAGAAGGCTTTCAGAGTAAACTAACCAGTGTAACATTCCAAGTTACACCGAAATCTACGAAAGAGGCCTTAAAACTAGAACTCTGTATCCAGAATATAGAAAACTATCTCATAATCTTCATTGAAAAGAATCTGGAAATCCCAAAGTCATTTTATCTATTGGTACCAAATAACAAACACAACTATAAATTAAAGTACTTTACATTTACTTCATAAATCTACTAGCAAAATTACCTTTCGTTACTCGGGTTAAATTTGTTAACTAAATTCCGTTTTCGTTAATAAATTGTAATTCCTATTCATCACATGTAACAACTACTACATTCTAATAAAGGCACACAATGTTTTAGTGCTTGTACAAGTATCACAATTGTTAAATACACAATTTCACAAATGTAAATAAATGTCAAATTTAATGTTCCACATTTTCGTAAAATATAATTTTTTTAAGAAAGAAAAGTTTCTAGAGTGTGTCAAAATGTTACCCAGAATGCATAAAATAATTGAGAGTATGCATATAAATGCCTTGTATGTAATTTAAAAATAAAAGCATTTCCCAAAATTATCATACAATGATTCAACATTTTTTAAAATTAATTATGCATTTACTTACCAAGATTACAGATATTCAACGAAAACAATCGAATTGAAAACCTAGAAATGCATCTTAAAACAAATTAAAAAAGAGCTTCGAACGAAAAGCAATGAATGCATCTGCAAAAGGGATTCCTGCAATATAAGTTAACGAATTGCTTAAATAAAAAAAACGATCAATAATGATTGTTTCGAACTAATTCAGTTGCGCATGACAAAAATAATTTCTAAAAATACCAAGGTTGCCATATTAGCTACCAGTAGTATTTTAAAAGGCTTTGTGTTGTATATTTTATTTATAAGGTTTTATTCTTCTTATCGCTGTCCCAAATATTCAAAACTTTTTATATTTCGTAAAGAACAAAATAAGGCTGAAAATAAATAAATTATTAGAATCTAAATTCTGTAAAAATAATTTTTTGGGAATCAATTGCTTATTCACCATTACTGGTAAAACAATCTAAGTAATCGCAATGCTCAATCTGCATTTCAGCTTCTCCAAAACAACTCGTTATTATTAATATAGTTAATTTAAGTAGTTACTCAGATGTTTTAGCATGCCACTTATCTAAATATGTAAACAAAGAAAATTTAAGTTATGTATTCAATAAATTAAAACATGATGTATACAATAAAGGATGTAATAAAATATGTGGAACAAAATCTATGCGTACTTGTGTACAAACGCACAAAATCAAACATACGAGTAGAACGGGAAGATCGACAGTCAGACAGACGCAACCAAGTTCAGTCACTAAATGAATGTAAGTATTCACAGTATGCAAAATATCATGAAAATATGTTTAATCATTTGGAGGTAGTATGGGTACATATATAGTACATACAGATAGACACCAAACGCGCTAGACACGGGTTTGCATCAGGAAGACTCAAAATGGATAAATAACTTCAAATGGGTTGAAAATATTCATATAGAAACAATATATTAATATAGAAACAAACACTCAATTTTTATTTATATAGATATGACCACGTTAAAACTGAATGAGATCTTAAATCACATTTTGCCCACATTCTTTTTTGTGATCAGATTAGCCCTCGTGTAGCAAAAAATGGCTCTGAAGTTACAAACGATGCGAATCCCTTTTTCATAGTGCAACTTTTTTTAACACACCATTTATTATTCGAGTGTATATTTCAAGAAAGCAAAATCATGTTGATGATTCGTCTCTTCGTCTTGTTGAATTCTTGAATATTGATTGTCGAGTTTCAAAAAAGTTTGCCTTCTAGAATTTCTATTAAGACAAATTTAAAAATTTCAGTCTTTCAATCCGTCCATAATTTCTGGAATTACGAATGGGACAGATGCAGTATGGAATTTAAAACTCTAGAGAAAAGTTAAATAAAGAGTCGGTTCATTAGGTCTTTCAATCTGACTTTATGAAGCTAAATTTAATCTAAAGTTCAGTTCGTCGATTAATCAATTTTAATGAAATAAAGTCCTCTGACATGCTAACTACTTTAAAAGAAGGTATATATCATTGAATATTAGAGAATCGTATTATATAAAAGTACTGGTGACAACACATTGTTTAAAAAGTGAAAATAGTTTAGTTTTTACTAACGATTGAAAATGCACGAGAAAGAAAATAGATTATAATATTTGAACTACTCTAAATTAAATGTTTTAAACATTCTAATTTGTATTCTACGAAGCATGGGCACTTATTCTACAATTTACCTTTCGTATGCCCCCAGCAATCTTTTTCTTAGAAGTCCCTTAGTTTAGAACATTCCATAATTATGTAAATGATGCTTTAGGTAACGAGGATTCAATGAGAAAGCTAATCTTTCTTCAAAATTTCTTTCGTTTTAGGCGATGAATTGTTTTACCTATAACTTTTTCGTTTGCATATAGGTAAATGAGATATGTTTATCTGAAACATTTATTAATTTTACAAGAAACATCATTAATTTGAATACCCTTCTTTTATCATTTCGGTTATTACTTTCCATCGAACATAAATATCTTGATTAATCAAGCTCGTGAACTCTGTAGGAATACAGCTAGTTTATTTTAATTATATGGTATCGAAAAAATTAAAAGAAAATTTCGTTTCACAAATCCAGAATGAAAATTTTGTAAACTGTTTCACATACGTATCTCTCGAATACTCTAGTTTGAATTTGTCGCTCTAAGGTCATTTTTGTTACACTAGGCCAATTAGATCGGGACTTAAGACGAGTACTCTGAAAATTTGAAAACATTTATCATTTCAACCTATCCATATTTTTCATGCCGTTTCAAAAGAGAATCTTAATATACTTAATTAACTATATTCTCTGGACTAAGCACACTCAGCTTCTCTGAAAGTTTTATGTCTATTCCTACTAAAATCTATTGTATATGTTACCGTTAAAACTCGAAAGCCGTTAATGTGCATATTACCTTTGTAATCTGCAGATTAGCTGATTTGTTTGATTAGCTGATTTAAAGTGCGGAATTATCTACGAAATAAGAGTTTTCCGCACTTTACCTAGGTAATGTCCACATTAACGGCTTTCGAATCGTTAAAGTGCAAAAATTTGTTTCTCTAAATTCATTTCCCTCCTCTTTCCCTTTCTCCTTACGCTTCAACTATTCTGTTGATTGCGTTGTCTATCAACTTATAGTCGTCTATTATAGTCGTTGGTCTATCAACTTGATTCTTTAGATATCGAAAAATAAATAAATAACATTATGTTTCAACAATTGTCAGTACATTTTATTTACATCTACTGATTATTATATGAAATTACTTATAACTTTATGGGATAAAAGTATAGTGTGTTTTTCAATTAGTAATAACTAGTAAACCGAGTTATTTGTCTGAGTATCAATTTAAGAGTACAAAAACGTTGCTGTTCGAGCAAACATCTTATTTTCACTTTAACGAGTGCCTAGTAGGTAATGTGCGGATTATTTAGGTGATCTGCAGATTACCTAATTTGAGAAATTAAATGTTAACGGATTGGCGTAGTTAATTTGCACATTACCTAGGTAATCTGCAGATTACCTGATTTCCGTACTTTAGCGGTAGCATGTATAGGTTTTTTAGCTCTATCCGTGATTATAATTACTTGATTTTCAAAATAATTCAGTTTCCTTTTTGTAATTTTGTTTCATCAGCAAACAATAAAATATTACCTAAACTGAATCAAAAATCCACGTCGAAATAAATTCATCAAATATTTAGTATTAGTGATCACCAGTGAACATACGAACCTACGATCCATAAACTGTCATTGGGGAAACTTGGTATAATTTGATGCAGAGTGAGCCCAAATTACAATTGACACACAGAGATACTTCCTTACTAAAACGGATAATAATTTCAAGAGAATAAGTCTATCTTTTCTAAGATCGTGCTGCTCTCATAAGGCGTTTTCAAATATAATGCTGTCAGACTTTCATTCCGCTGAACCTGATCTAATTATTTTACTCGATATCTGTTCTTTTCAACTTCAAAAGTATTTTCATTTAAATCTAAAATCTCTTGATTTCAATTTGCGAATCGAAAAGGCGTTGACATATTTTATAAGCGATAAGTTTGAGGAATTTTGTAAGGAAATAAAATGATCTGATGAAATCAGTGTCATTTTGAACTGGGGCGACTTTTATGTTTTCCCAAAACAGAAAAGGTTCAAGGAAAGTTAAAACTCAATTTCCACCTTAAGGAGCAATAGGTATAAAGACATTGAAAAAGTATTAGTTTTGCACTGAACTAAGGTTCAAATCTTATTTGGTCTTTTATTTAAAGTGACATTACAATTACATACCATTCCCAAATCAACTGCAATTTCTTGATAGTATGCGATTGTTTCTTTTCTCTGTATTCACCTCAGAAAGAAATGGAGCCCTATACTTATAACACATTACCTTTATACATGTAAAACATGTATTTCGATTAAAAACAAGGAATTTGAAAGCACCATGGTAATTTGAATTCCAAATTAATAAAAGAAAACTGTTTTTCTAAGCTAAGGTTTTGTACAAACGTTCTTTATGGAAACTAACATGCCTATTGTCTCTGGTATTGTATATCAATTATATATTTTATTCATTATTTATTGTATTTTATTCATTCATTATTTTAAACATTCTATCATAAGAATGGGATAGAATTAAAATATTTTATAAGGAAGTAGCAAATGTCTCCTCTCGAGTTGTGAAACAGGAACTAATATCTCTCAAAAAGAAAAAGCCAGAGATATTTAGCTTTAGTCCTTGTCTGCGTATGTTCAATTACTTGAAATAAAAACCTTTTTTGTGCAACTTGACCAGATCTGGACCTTACGCCCTAAAAAAACAACCAAACTGTTCTACATTATACGCAATCAGTAATATTTTTAATTTTAGCATTATCTTTCCAAGACGCGCCAATTAGATGAAATCTTATTTTGTTCTTTCTACTATTTAGTAAGTTCTATTATTGATTCACCAATTCTAATTTGCGTCGTTTCTCTTTGGCGATATTTGGCATTTAATCTAATCGGCGTTAACCAATTAACTATCATTTATCAACTGAGAATTCATTCTTTGGAATTTCTGTTGGCGACATGCTGAAATCGTATTCGAGAAACATGCCAAGTGACGTCACGTTCGGAATACGTACAGGAAACACTTTCTACCACAAAAAACCCTCAACAATATAGCTCAAATTGTCGTTGCCGTTTAATCAGTAGATTTCATTATATAGTGCTCGTAATTTGTCTTTTAAATTTTTAACTTCGTAGAAACATTCTTGATCTTCATAAAGAAGTTTTGATTTCGTAAAATAGCTTTGAAAATTTTCCTTTACCTTTTTAAAACTATTTTCCAGATTATTTATTTCAATGTTTTTCTCATTAAACTCATCCAGAAAATGAATCATCCATCACAGCAGAATCGATAAATACCCACGCATCGATAATTGCTTTCGGTAGGGTTTCGATTCACGAGGTGTATCGAGTTAAATCCTAACAAAACCAATCCACTTCCATATCAATTACTCCGGAAGAACTAATCGCCGCTCGAAGACAAATACAAGCTAGAGTATCAAAAATTCCTCCGATTAAATCTCAATCCGGAATGAAACAATAATAAACGTTTTTGTCGGGAATCGCCATTTTCCCCTCAATATATGTTTCGTTATTTCTTTCCCAACCGACCAACGAGATTTTTTAATTAAAAACGCATTACACCAGATATTTTTCTTTTCCTTTCCTCTGCGTACCTCCAGCTATCATAATTAGAAATCTTTTCCAAGTGAGGACCTTTTCTTCAGTTCCCTATCCACAAAGGCAAGCTGAAGAATAAGAGAAAAGCTCAAGAGAATAATACGAAAACGGAAGCAGTAAAAATGCAATTTATCTCGACTCGACGCGGCATATGGTTATGTCATCGTTTGCGAATATAACTTTTTTTCTCCTCCGTTTTCATGTCAACAACTTTTCCCATGCGGTAATTTGGTTTGTAATTTTTCTTACCAGAAGGAAACTAACTCCTCTCTCGTCTGGGGTATTTTGGGTATCATGTTCTGTGTAGAACTATTCTAATGAGTTTCGATAATTATTTTTTGAGGGTAATTTATCTCGATTTATGGTATTCCCTCTTTTGAGCAAACGATATCTCTCGTTGCAGTGGCATAATTAATATCCATTATGAGAAATGAAGTGAAGTGGATAAAATTATTTTTGTGCTATCTTTAAGATGTGGGGTCTCGGAACAAGCTCGAAGTGAACAAATATTCAGTTTTTAGTTGGTGGATAAACTGGACTGGATTTTGAATTCTATGGAAGGTTTGTGGATAAGCTGTTATCAGGGCCTTAAACCACAACTTCAATTGGGTAATAAATTTGACACTATGGAAAATAATCTAAGCATTTAACAGAAAAAGCATTAATTTTTTGCAATCAAATATTTTTATCTCGGTAAACAAACGGAAACTTTTGACAGGCCTTTTTCTGTCAAGATAAATGTAGGTGGGGGTACAGCTTTGGGGCGAAACGTGCTTCCTGTACGTATTCCGGAAGTGGCGTCGCTTGGTTTGTTTTTCGAATACGATTTCAGCACTTCGCCAATAAAAATTCCAAAGAATCAATTCCGAACGCAAGTCTTTTTCTTGATTGGTCAACTTTAATCAGATTAGACGCTAAACGTCGCCAAATCTGGAATAAACTACGTTTTAAGATAACCCCGATATGTATCATATGTTTGGTTAACAGAAAGTAATATCTCCGCTTTCTATCTGGTTTGTTTACACTGAAAATCTCTCATTGAATCAAGTTTAACACATATTTCCACATTTGACTTTTTTTCTATTCACAAAGAAAATTAACAAAATTATTATTGAAAATTGAAATTTTTTTCTGGATAATTTTGTATACATTTTTAATATTTTTTAAGGACCAGTACTTTTCCCAATAGTCTGGTACCTGGTAAGAGATCAGGTTGTCAAACGTACCAATCCATGATCGCATTGATGAGTATAGAGGCTGTTCGGACATTTCGAACGATTTTTATGAGCTGTAAAAAAATTGTATGCTACGAAAGAATTTTATTTTCGCAGCACTTAAATAGTTAAAGTATAACTTATCGTCTGCTAACAGAGTTTTGTTTACTTTCAAAAAAGCGCTTTAAATAAGCAATGGATGGAAAGCTGCTTCCGCTCTTTCCGAAGAGAATTATGCTTATTTAATTATTCAAAAACGCTGTAAAAGTCATGGTTTTTCTATATCTAAAGGTACGATAAGTAATATTATTAATGAGAAAGATAAACGTAAAAGGGGAAAAATACTTCCAAATACGTATCCAAAAAAGAAAAGAATTTCCGAGAATACTTGTAAAGTTAGATCTTTAATTTTAAAAGAGAATCCGCCAAGTCAAAGAACTATTGCAAAGTCATTAAAATGCTCAGTTTCAACTGTAAATAAAATAGTTAACAGTGATTTGAATCCCAAAAAGGACAAAAAATACAATGTTCATGGTCTATCTCTACTACATATTGCAGAACGCAGAACTCGCTGCAAAATTCTATATGAGAAGCATATAGCTGGAGGAAGATGAAAAAATGTTGTGACAATAGAATGAGGCGTGAGTGTATTTAAATGATTGCAATAAAAAAAGGACAATTTATTATCATAAAAGAGAAGAAAAATCTTAAAACGTGGTTCAAAGAATCTAAATAAACTTTCTCTAAGGGATTTATGATTGTTGCCGGTTTTGTATGCAATGGAAAATTAAAAGTAAAGAGAGTGGGAAAAATGTAAAAATCAACTCCCACATACTATCAAGACCATATTTTATCCTCAATATTCAAAAAGGAAGTACCATATATTTACCCTCAGTGCCAACAATCAGTAGAACTCCACCAGGATACAACAAGCATCCACACATCTAAATCCACTATTAAATTCTTGGAAAAAATGGAACAAGAAACTTGTATCAAGTCAATACCATTTATTGATATTCCTGCTAAATCTTCAGATGTCTCACCCATGGACTTTTGCGCTTTTGGACTATTAAAAAGGGTATTATCAAAACGTCGACCGAAAACCATTCAAAGACTGGAATTTTTGCTGGATAATTTTTGTACACATTTCTAACATTTTTAAGAACAAGTAATTTTTCTAATAGAAACCTCTCAGAGGCTTCTTCTGTCTAGATAAGTGAAGGTGCCGGTAATGTTTTGGTTGCGGAACAAGTTTGGGGGCTAAACGTATTCCGAAAAACTATGATAATACCAAAGAATGAATTATGAATTGATATCTGATAATTGATTGGTCAACGCCAATTAGATTAAATGCCAAACGTCTCAAAAATGGTAATAAATTACATTTTAAGGTACACCCCGATATGTATCAAGAGAGAGCATTGAGGTGGCGGAAGTGAAATCTTCTGTTTCACAGTATGGTTAGTTTTTACACTGAAACTCCCATAGAGGAAATATAAAAGTAGAGTAAGCAATGGTAACCTTTCTATGTGCCCAGGATCATGTGATCGAACCAAGAAGTAACGTGACCCTTAGGCTAGATTCGTCTTCCGGGTGGAACCTAACATTCATAATCTGATTCATCCACGGGATGGGAGAAGTCCATACATTTATTCATCATCTGATTGATCCACACTACACAGTAGTAAACTTTAGCAAATTCATCATTTTTGTTGCCACTCTTTATGCACATTCGCACACTTGCACATGTACATCCTGCCATGAGATGTCATATCTCCAAACGAGGCAATAAGATGCTAAATCGGTCAATGTAGTCAATTTTTCACAGAGCACTCACGTGACTACTAGTCGACATGTCGGTCGCACGTTTTCAAGCTCCTCTCAATAACAATGCTTAGTCTAATACAAATACTTGTATTTCACGTCTATGAAAAATCCCTCTCATACGAAAATGTCCAGCAAAAAATGCTATAACGTCGTTCGTACGCTGTCGAAAAATGTTACAACGCAATTTTTTCTAACGCTGTTCAAATTATTTATAATGCCACAACAATAATGATCGCAATTTTTTTTCATAACAACTGAGAAGCAAAGGATTTAAGGAGTACATGTTCTAAATTCTGTCATTTTTTCGATTTTCAGAGCTCGCTCCAAAGCAAAGTAACTGCCTTTATATTTTGATTTAAACTCCCTGGTACACAAGGAAATATTTAATCTAATAAATATTTTATAAATAAAAACATTTTTAACCGCACATTAGTTATAACCTATCTAATGAAGTCATTAATAAAATGAAATGTTTACATATAACGGAATTAAGCAGAATCTAGGGGAAAAGTTCTTGAAAGATGAGACTATAAGTAATTATTCAATATATAATACATATAACATGAATTTTAAACATTTCCTTGATTGCTACAGCATTTATAATGATTAGATTTCATAGGGTAGATTGTGCAACGTAAAAATTATTGTAATACATTATGTTTCCAGGTATGTTGATTAAACGTATATCATAAATTTTAATTATGAACATATTTTCTGCAAAGTCTATCGTATTTCGGAAATAAACCATCAGTAAAATATCTAAAAACAAAAGACGAGTATCATGTTTACATACACAGTGGTATTTATCTCTGAAAATTACAGATTTAATTTAACAAAATAATGTGAAAAATATTTCTAAAACTGAATTGTAACATATTTTTGTGGTGTATTAAACATTGTGCTATGCCCAAACAATCTCTCAATTATTTCCTTCTATGAAAGGGACTTACCGTGCAAACAAGTCAGACGGAAAACGATTTTACTTTCGCTACCCAAATGCTCAAGCATGATACTTAACGGATTATCTTAAAATGTAGTTTATCGCCGTTATGGCGAGATTTGGCGTTGACCAATCAACTATCATACGTCAATACAGAATTTATTCGTTGAAATTATTATAGGCGGAGTGCTGAAATCATCGAAAAACAAACTATCTGAAGTCACGTTCGAAATAGCTACAGCAAAGATGGTCTGCCACAGAGACACAACCGCCATCTACATTTCCCATGACAGAAACAACCTCTCATTTCGATAGATTTTTTACTTTTATACCGAACTGAAAATACACATATATTGATACATACCAGATCTGGTAGCCAATGGTTAACGCTCTGAACCTCGGTTCAACAAACTCTGGTTCCAATACTGATCAAGGCAACGCTGTTCTAGAGGTTCAAAATCCATTAAGGCATCCCGGTTCAATTAGTCCTCGTGTCGTAATTGACCGTAGAGTGACAGACTAAGCCAAAATCCATAGCTAGTTACATTGTTTGAAGTTATGACAGTAAGTCGTTAAAGGTATTAGCAGATTATAAAATATATTCAGCAAAGGGTGATACTATAATGTGAGTAAGCTTAACCCAAGGTATTCGAGATCCTCTGATTCTGAAATATACTTTTAAAACATAAAATATTTCGATACAAGTAATTAGTTTTAGTGGTAATATTTACGTGTCTGCCAGGAAAATCTCGCAGGCAGCAGTAGCCCGGTTGGAATAAAAGCAGATTATCAACCATTAGTTAAAAAACTGAACCAACCAAAGACGTTGAGAACGTGTGGACTGGTGCACGTAAAATTTATCGTGGCCTCAAATGTCCTCACGCTGACATGGTGGGGAAGTTTGGAGAGTTGGGTTCCAGCTCAGGTGTTGACCTCGTAATCTGACCGTGGTTCAAAATTGCGAGGTGTTGTCCTCAATCTTTGCCTTTAGGATTGATCCCGGACCGTCAATATTAACTCCGTTGTGTTGCACCAATCTGACGTTAATTACCTACCTACCTTAAGTATACTCATTTTTAATTTTTTGATAGAAAGATATTTAAACAATCATATTTCCTTATTAAAATATTGCAGATTCCACTCTTTTGAGGAAATCTGCAATATCTGCTGTCGTCGTGGCTCATTGGGTTTACACGCTGCAACCTGAGTTGTAAGTGGTGCAGGTTCAAAACCTGGAAGACTATTCCTCCCTAGGTGTATTTCTCTCTTCTGTGTCATCAAGCTCTCCTTGTGCATATATGGACCACAATAGTCCGGTTGATAGGTAGTGGATGCCACTCAGGGTGTTGATCTCGTCATCTGACCAAAATTCAAAATTATGGTGTTGTCCTGTGATCTTTCCCTTAGGGATGAATCCCGGACCGTCGCCAATAGCCTGTTGTGTTACTCCCAGTGCGACGTTAATTACCACTTATCTACCATAAGGGTACTTTTGTCATATACGTGTATAGGTAGTTGTACCATCTTTATATTTTTCACGAGAATCTGAACTTGTGTTGAAATTAGAAATGAGTTCGGTTTGGATATATTTTTTATCATGTCTACCCACTCGCATTACCACTATGGATTAAACGGTACCATTACCAATTGGTGAAAAATTACCATTGCCCATAGGCGACAATTATGGAACAAAGTAACCCGACATAGGCCTATCCTAATACCAGTTTGGCGATGAAGATTTTAATTGCAAATTTTGCGAGGGGTCGTGTGTTTGAGTTTTACCTCACTATGATTTAAGCCACTAACAAGGCTGGGTACTTATTGATAAAAAGGAACAGCTATATTTCATAGCATACAAATTAAAACTTATTGCATGAACATTAGACTCAATTGGGCATTGAATCCACCAAATACGCTATTGATAAATTCAATTCCCGCTACTCCGAAAAAGAAGGTAATTGACCCAAACGCGCTCATTATATTCAATAATGTTGAAAAATGAAACAGCCAAACAATTGTGAAATTTCCCATCCAATTTAATGAAATATCTTTAAACTCAAAATGGAGCTCTGCATTGTTCCGTACACCGCTGGCAATTCCCTGAATGATACCAACTATCTATTGTCGGTTAACAATGATTTCTTTCTTCCAAAGCATCATTATAAAGAAGAAAAAGCGTTATCATAACCATACAATGTTGCTATAAACACTTTGTTTGACAACTAAAATACTCCTATTCCAGTTTATTTTCTCATCATTTTTACCTATTTCCGCAAAAGCAGCCATATAACTTGTTTTCATAAGATTAGAGTGGCGTGGGTTTTTAGTAAGGCAAGCACGGGTGGCTTATAATCAACCAATTTGATACAATACTGTAAAACTATTATCAACACTTCAAGATATAAAAATGTAGGTAGTTCAGGTAGGTAGGTATTTTAATTAACGTCACACTGGAGCAACACAGTGGGCAATTCGCAACGGTCCGGGATTAATCCAGAAGGGAAAGATCTGACAACCACGCCTCGTAATTTTGAACCACGGACAGATGAAGAGATTAGCACCTGAGCTGTGTGGCACCCTACTCTCCAAATTTCCACACCAACGTGAGTACATTTGAGGCCATGAGAGATTTAATGTGTACCAGCACCCGTGTACACGAAGATCTTTGGCTGAACCTAGTTCCGAACTTGCTGAACCTTGCTTAAAAACCTTCCGGTTGCTAATCCCTTGCTCTTCCATTTTGGCTACAGTGGTCCCGACGCAGAAGAGAGAAATACAGCCAGGGTAGGGAAAAGGATCGAACCTACACCACCTATAGCTCGCAGATTTTTACGGCGGTGAACAAACGCACAGAAATAAGATTTAAATTCTTGATGGTTGTTTGATTGGCTTTTATAGCCCAAGGGCCATATTTGGCCATGCTGCGAAACAACCTCTCTGTCTACCCGTCTCTAAGTGAAAATGCGTGACCATCATACCACTCAGGAACGGTCTTGTTTTTAACCCTCCTGGTTGTTGTTTCGACGAGATATCTCGTCATTGGCAAAAATGACCAGATCTCGATGGACGAGATACCTCGTCATTAGAAAAAACTGACCAAATCTTGATCTCGTCATCAGAAAAAAAATCGCCAGAATCGTGATGACGAGATATATTGTCATTAGAAAAATCAGTCAGATCTTGATGGACGAGATATCTCGTCATTAGAAAAAACTGATCACGTCTTGATATCGCCAACAGAAAAATCGGTAATATCTTGATGACGAGATATCTCGTCATTAGAAAAAACTGATCACGTCTTGATATCGCCAACAGAAAAATCGGTAATATCTTGATGACGAGATATCTCGTCATTAGAAAAACTGATCACGTCTTGATATCGCCAACAGAAAAATCGGTACTATCTTGATGACGAGATAACTTGTCCTTTGCAAAATCAGTCAGATCTTGATGGATGAAATGTTTCATCATTAGAAGAAAACTGACCACATATTGATCTCGTCATCATAAAAAAAATCGGCCACATCTTGATGAGATATCTCGTCATTAGTAAAATTGATCAGATCTTGATGGAGGAGATATCTCTTCGAAACTACTTGGAGGGTGAATACAATACCATGCAGGTTAGGAAATTTAAGAGAGCTGTGTGAAAAATGTAATAAAATTATCCCAGAATAATCCTTTTCTTTTCATTGCATTTCATTTATAGCTTCTATCAATGTCAGCCGCCACGTGATGAAACTGGATTTCCGTAATACTATCTACGTGTATATAACAATCCTTTCTAACTTAAATGTATGTTATTTACGTCGAATTTTCAAACCATAGAAAATAAAATTTTTGATTAGTTAATTCGACTTTATCAAATGCTTATCCAGCGAAGTATCTCATAACTCCACTAGACATTCAATGCAACGTTGAAAAGGTTAGTCTTTTGTTTTAGCAATGCTTTGCTTCACCACACACAGTTAATCCTCACCCATAATACTGGCAATGAATTCCAGTCCTATCTGGAAACCTGATGTGATACGCTTCGGGAGTCGACTTAGAATTGGAATAATTTACGGAGCTTTCCTGCACACAATGTAAGGAAGGAAGTCCATGCGATAAGAGATAACACTGCATTCCTTGGAGAGATACTGAGTTCACTTTAACGATAGTCGTATATAAAAAGAATTGGAGCAAGAAAAACGTATTCTCTATTCTTATTCTGATCTCAGGTTTTCAATAGAACTATTTGGTATATATCTGTACTGCTCGAACAACGTGTATTGAATGTCGATATGAAAGGGGAAACGCTTTTTCTCGATAATATATCAAACGCTTTAAAAAATCCATTATTATATCTTACTTATTTTCCCAATTCGCCTTTTAAAACTAAGCGTTCAGGATGTGTATTTGGTCAAAACAGCGTAAGTCAAAAATTGTTCCATATTGAGATAAAGGCCGCCTTCGTAAGCAGGGCCGGTCAGAGGCTCATGCGACAAATGCGGTCGCATCGGGCGTTAAGATGGGGGCGACGGTTGGCGCCGTCCTCACAAAGGCGGCATAGTTTCTGCTTTTTTCTTTTCCAACAAAGATATAATAATGGCAATGACAAAAGAATTAAATAATTTAATCGGAGGGGATTTTGAGCTTTTTTCGAAAGATATTAATGTTGAAGACTTAGTTAAAGAAATTCAATGTTTCAAAACTCAAGTTGTGGATCTCATTGAGGATATAGAGTCAGCTACTCAACTTGACTTGTTAAAGTGTATATGCAAATATTCTCTTAAAGATCCATATCCGAATATAGAAATTGCCCTCAGGATTTTTTTGACCTTACCGGTTACAGTGGCGTCCTGCGAGCGCAGTTTTAGTGAGTTGAAACATATTAAAAACTACCTCCGGTCTAGCATGGGGCAAGAACGTTTGATAAACCTTGCTATTTCATCCATTTTATAAAAGGTGGCAAAAAATATGGATTTTTACGATATAGTCACAGAATTTGCCTTGCCGAAAGCAAGAAAAGTAAAGTTGTAGGTTTAAGATTTTACAATTTTCCATGTAGTTTATTTTATGAAATTTTGTTATTATAAATGTAGTATACCCAGTTACCCTTTTTATTTTTAGTCCTAGTTCTGCCGACATGGAGACACCAAGTTCTACCTTTGCCAAGGGCACCAGAACCCTATATACGGCACTGGCGCTGGCAAGGCAGCACACAAGAAAAACTGAAAATGTCAACTTACAGAGTGCTTTAGACCTGATTGAAAACGTCAAGACTTTCTTGGAAAGTATGAGATCGGAGAATGGTATGAATAGTGTCATAAAATGATGCAAAAGAGCTGGCAGAGAAATTGGAGATCAGTTCCAGAGTTCTCAGCTGAAACTCACATCAGGCCAAGGAAAATAAAGAGACAATTTTCTTATGAAGGTGAAGATCAATCTGTTGGGACAGGAAAGACCTCTTTCAAAGTAAACTCCTTCTATGTGGTTTTAAATCAAGCAATCAGTACTTTGTCAGAGAGGTTTGATCAAATGCAGAAGTATAGTGATAACTTCAAATTTCTGTATGACGTTCATAGCCTTCAGCAATGGGGGAAAAATGAACTGAAAGAGTGCTCTTTAAATCTGCAGACAGTTTTGACTGACAAAACCGAATGTGATGTAGATGGAAATGAGCTGCTGGATATCTTACTTTTACCACCGATGCTGTCACAAAAGAGCTGCCATGAAAAGACTATTTTACTTAACTACTAATTCTTTCATAGATACGTTTCCCAATGTTTTTGTGAGTTTAAGAATCTTGCCATTCATGTGTCAGTTTCTAGTGGGGAGAGGATTTTTTCCAAATTGAAACTAATTAAAAACTATCTGAGGTCTACCATTTCCCAAGAGCGTCTGAGCGGATTAGCGACCTTGGCTGTAGAAAATGAAGTGCTCAATGGATCGATACAGACACAATCTTAAGATATTTTGCAAGGCAAAAGGCTTAAAAAAATACACTTTTGATGTTTGTATTTTGTAGTTTTTTCTTCATCAGTACTTCAACAAGTGTTTCAAATATCATATGATATTAAGAATATTTTTCAGCGTATTTTATTTTCAATAAATGAATGATTTAATATTCAATTGCTGAAGTACTAAATACATATTGTACATATTATGCTATAATGTAAAATGCAATGTTGGCTTTACTGTATTGAATGATTTTGAAATGAACTTCCATCGACTTTTTTGTAAACCAATTACCATGGCATAACTATTTTTAAGTACAACGGACGTGTTTAATATCACAAAATACATTAGCTTATGAAGGCCTAGCAGAAATAAAACCTGGCAATATAAATACGCATTATACACAATGAAATAAATTAATTTCACAGTAGGCTATTCTAAGGTATAGGGAAACAATACGGCGAATCTTTGAAATAGGGGGCGCCAAATCATCTCGCATCTGCAATAAATTTCTCTCGGATCGGCCCTGTTCGTAAGCAACTCTGAAAAATATGCAAACCAAAAAATAATCCGTCACATGACCTCCGTTTCACCAATTCTGAAGTTGCATTTACGACCGCTTAGGTTTTTTAGTCTTATTCGCCATTGAATTGGCAATTTTTTTGATAAATTCAATCTGAAAATGAGCCCAAACCATGAGTAGAGATGCATTACAACATTTACATCTATCTTTTCGGTGACAAATTCTGAATTGACAAAACCTAGCACAATCTCAATTAGTTTCAAACGATTTTTTTTCGTTTTCAGTAACTGATGTTTTCACACTAGAAAATCTGAGAGACTCTCGGAACACTTTGTTCGAGTAACTCGTACAACCGGTGCGATTTATTCGCGTTTACGATCGAGCCCAAATGTACATGTAAAAAAAATTATCTTTCTTTTGGTCGAATGGGTGCCATTGTGATGGTGTGGCGAATCTCTTGAAGGCTGACGACCAAGTGACACTCTCTTAACACTTACAAACACTCTGTTGGACTATTTTACACAACATGAACACAGCACTCATGTTTAAACTTTTTCAGAGTCATAAAAACCCGACATTTCGGACGCTACTCCACCCACACATAAGCACCTCTAGCGACCTTCAGTTTCAGTTCTTGTTTACTAAAGTCAATTACGTCTATGTCACGTTGTTTGTGCTGCCCTCTATGAGCGAGTGAATAAACTATGAATAAACAGATATAAATACCGTTTGAAAATGATTAAGTTGATTTGTTATGGATACGTAAAAAATGTATTCAATAAAAACTGTCTCCTGAAAAAATTGTTTTTGACCCTAACACGGTAGAATTAAAATCAATAGGAGAAATTTAAAGCGTTGTTTGATTTTATGGTTTATTAATTGAAGAATTATGTCTAGAAATTAAACAGACGCAGAGCGAAAGACCATCTTAAATAAATAGTTATAGTTTTCCTCTCGAAATATTTGTATATTTTTAGAGAACAACTGTATTGTACACATATCATTACAGTAGAATTTAAAGAAAAAGACATTGCATTTTATTATACCACTTATGTTTCTTTTTTTTTTAAATATTAACTTGTGGACAAGAAAAACTGAATTGTTCCCCCAATTCGCAACTTTACAATATTATCGAGGAAAAATAATTAAGAATTCGAAGAATGAAAATTTAAAAATTTATTTTGGAAAAGAGAAACGCAAAAAACAACAAAGCATAACAAAAAAAGCGGAATGGAATGATGAATAAATAATTATCAATGTTATGTAAAGCAATGAACTTTTTGTCGTATGATTCGTTGCAAGATGCTTTCTTAAAGTTCTACGACAATATCAAAAGTAAAAGCTTGAATGAAAAAATAGTTATGGAAAAATATCGCCTGCCATCAGTCTACTGGCTTTTTTGAACCTGGAACGTTTTCTTTCAATTATTTATCGCCGCACGTGGTAATATTATCTTTTAAAACAAATATAAGTATCAATATGAGAGGGATTTTCAGAGTAAACTAACAAACCAGTGTGCAAATCTTTTATTTATTTTCACATTTTTTTCCCATGATATCGGGGTTGCCTTAAAATGTAGTTTGTCACCGTTTTGGCAACGTTTGGAGTTCATCTAGTTGGTCCTGACCAATCAACTATCGTATATTTATTTGAAATTTTTTTTGCCCAAGTGCTGCAATCGTATTTGGAAGACAAGCCAAATGGCATCACATTCAGAATACATACAGAAAACCACCGCAAAAACACTACCTACACACATATTTAGCCTATAATACATCATCACAGTTCAAATAAAAATACTAAAATTGAAGTTCCGTGCTCTGATTGGATGACAGACGCTTCTACCTCCTTATTATTATTAAACCAGTTATTAATCAGAGCAAGATTGAATTGAAACAAAAACGAAAGCTGTTGGTACAAAATCTTCAAATTCATTTCAATGTTTTATCATTTATTGAGACAACAAATTGAGTTCTGTGCCGGTCCTTAACCCTTTCAACGAGATATGTCGTCTATCAAGATCTGACCAATTTTGCTAATGAACGAGATATCTCATCGTCAAGATATGTATTTCGGATCAAGACCTGGTCAGTTTTCTTCTAATGACCAATTATCTCGTCCACCAAAATCTGGTCAGTTTTGCTGATGACGATCCGGTATTCACCTCGTAGAGACAACCACCAGGAGGGTTAAGAGATAATTATAAAAATGTTATAGTTAAAGATTAAGTTAGAATAAAGAACGCTAAAAAATTAAATTAATTTTCAATGAAAAGATACCATTCAAATCAAACGACTTGATTTCTTAGGAAAATTTTTACTAAGTCTTTCATTCGTATGAAACACTTTCAGCAAAAGAAACTAGACATTGGTCACGTTTATGCTTTTACTACTTTGGACAAGCTCACAATCTTGAAGTTAATTTGAATGTAGGAACACAAAGCACAAATTCATTCTTTTCTCACCTCATGAATTCAGACTATTCGAATGAATTCATCCAATCATCTAAATTCGAGATCTTTTTCGCCCTTTCGAATTCCTTATCGCATTCCGACATGTTCCACTTCCCCCAATTCTCCCTCAAGTCGCTGGCGTCTTATTATTTTGCTACGCACTCGTCCATCCGGTATTCAACATTCGTTTTTTTATGCTCATCAGGAGTGTGGTTAATACGAAAGAACGCGTGTTTCGAACCAAATGCTTTTCATTCCGATTCCTTATAACGCACAAACAAAATTTGGAATCTTGTGCACAGTTCCGAAATGTTGGCATCGTCAGACCTGGCAACTGTATTACGCAGTTGTTAGAAACTTCGATCCCAAGGTCAGTTCAAGGTGTTATTAATCGAGATTGTCTTGACGAGATATTTGGTCATTGGCAAAATTGGCCAGATCTTCATGGACGAGATATCTCGTCTTTGGAAGAAAACTTACAAAATAAAACATTCATTGTTTACGTTCACTTATTACTAATATTCGTTAATTATACTGTAATCTATATATTAATACGCGAAGAAAAACTTTGTACCCCTTTTTAAGCACATTGCGCGCACGGAGGAGTATGAGATTTGGCATAATTTGCCACCACATCAGTTAGTATTGAAAGTTAATTGCATCGTTTTGCTGATCAGAAACTTAAATACAAAGGAAGCATTAGTCAATGGAACAAGAATGTGCATCAAATTTATGCATCGTAATTCTATTGATTGCGAAGTTTTAACTGGAACCGCACGCAATAAGAGAATTTTGATTCCACGTATAAATTTAACATATTCCGGAACTATTTTACCATTTAACTTTCAAAGAACTCAATTTGTAATTATACCTGCATTTGCGATGACAATAAATAAGTCTCAAGGACAAACATTCGAAAAAATTGGAATTTTATTGAGGCAGCCAGTTTTTACACATGGTCAATTGTACGTCGCAGCAAGTAGAGTTCGATCATTCGATGGTTTGAGATTTTATATTTCAGAATATAACGGTCAAGGGCATTTAGCAAACGATGAAAGAGTTTTTACAAAACACATCGTCTACACAGAAGTTTTGAATCATTAAATTCATTGTCGAACTATTTCAAGTTCAATGGACAACATTTATTTTTTTAACCACCCGGTTCTTTTTGTTTCAATAAAAATATATTAAAAAAATACGAAGCATGTATTCCTTATTTCATTTTTCATTTTTTGGATTTATTTTTTATTTAAATTTTATATAATTTGAAAAAGATAGGCAAATTAACTGTGTAGCCTTGGCGAAACCTGTGGCCAGTATAGCAATAAAAAAAACCCAAGAAAATGTCAAACAACGCGTTATTGTTTTTTAGATATGGCTTAACCAAGCTATACCGCATTTTTCCTATGACGTATTTGTGCATGCTCGCAGCTTACGTAATAGAACAAAATTCAAAAAAATTATATGCAATGAATATAGAGGTATACTCTTTGACAAAAGAACCTTATTAACGTTCAAACTTAAAAATTAAATGAATTATGGTCGAATTTCGACCACTGGGCGACCACTAGTAAAAATAATTGGCAATATCTTGATGACGTGATACTTCGTCATTGAAGAAAACTGACAAAATCTAATCATAAAAAAAATCTGGAATATCTTGATGATGAGATATATCGTCATTAGTAAAATTAATCAGATTTTGATCGACGAGATATCTCGTCGAAATCACTCGGATGGTTATGCGCACGCTTATTTGCTATTCATTGTCAGTAGGAATTCTCGAATATTTATGTGAATGAAGATCTAAGAGCAGACTATAATATTTATCAAACAATTGTGTTTGTTTCGTCGATCTACTGTCATTTTTTACTACACGAGAGCTCATTAGACCTGGACCTATAACTTAAAGTGAATTCCAAACTACTACAAACATCCACAATTGGTTGGGTTTTTATGACGCAAAGACTATACTTGGCCATGCTCCACCAAACACAAGACAGCGCCACGTAATGGGCATTTACACACAAAGAAAGTTTTACTGATCTAGAGGAGATAAATACACCCAGGGGGGGGGGATCGAACCTGTGCCGCCTACGACTCGCAGGTTGCTAGTGCAGTGGTAAAACCCACTGAGTCACGACGGTACCACGAATATCCATGACAAGGCCCAGATTGATACCCAGAGCTCATTGAACCAAATTGGACTCTAGATTGAAACCCATTATGGATGCATGCATTACCAGCCAGGCCCAAGAAATTTGAATGTACTGAAATTAATTTTTATTGGATTTTCTTATTTACTTTCCCCTGTCACTTATCATGAATTATGTACACCTTGTTTACCAGAATAAAAGATGTTTAATTATATTTAATGAATATTAATGAGTAAATGTATTTTCAAATTCAAACTAATTTCTTAAGAGCGTAGGTAAATGCTTCCGCATTTGCTGGTGACAGCACAAAATTTTTATTGCTGTTTTTGCGGAGACTATTTTTCTTACATTTGGCTTTTTGGACGTTCTCACTTTCCTTAACTTAATTGACTTTGGAATATAATTAAAGACATACGGGCAAGACAGTGTTAAGCCACAGAAATATATTTCCGTAATGAAAAGAATTAAAAATAAAATATTTTCAAGAAAATCAAAAGAATTTCTGTTTAAATGAGTGCTAAATACTTGAAAGTTCCAGATAACATGACCACTTAAAGAGTGGAGAAATCATTATAATTGTGGATTCTTTTAAAACTTGAAAAAATTGCTCTCTTAAAAAATTTGAAAACTGACTTATGTTTACCGAAGCCCTTCAATTATACATGAACACAATTTTTGAACGGTAATGGTAATGGCAATTAATAACCGTCACTATGGAGCAACACAGCGGGCTATTGGCGATGGTCCAGGATCAATACCGAAGGAAAAGACACAAGGACAACGCCATGTAATTTTGAACCACGGTCACCTGACGAGGTCAACACCTGAGCTAGCACCCCACTCCAAACTTCCACACCTCGAGAACATTTGAAGCCAAGACAGATTTAACGTGCACCAGCCCCTGTATATACTACGGTCTTTGGCTGGACCAAGTTTTGAACTCGCAAACCCGCCAGTTGCTAATCCGTTGCTCTTACAACTGAGCTACTGCGGCCCTCACAATTTTGAATTCGTGTACAGCGCAGTAGTTCAAGTATTGTACATCGGTAGAGGCAGATTCAGTGTAAGGACAAATGGTCATTTGACCTCCTTATGAAAACCCTTGATAATTTATTTTCTCAATAGATATTTTTTTATAAATTTAAAATTGTATTTCATATTGTGTGTGGAAGCGGTGAATTGTTCCCATTAAATCTTAATTTCATACATTCTTTATGAAACATTGTATTTTAAATTAATGACTCGAAAACATGGGTACCGCATTTTAACGCAATAACTTATTGGTATTATTTAATTTATGTACAAAATATTTCTCATTATATGCCACAGAGTAAGTAGACCACGTGACCAAGTAACCAAACAAACAGACCACGCATGGATTCTTGGATTTCATGGTGCTTAGTCCTAAAAGGTTTAATCTGCGCCAAGCATCGGAGAAAACGGTAAAACCCAATGTAAATATAAAACTAAACGTACGAATGCAAGAATGTACTATCACTATAGAAGATATTAAAAGTCAAACTGACAGTAAATTTAAACATTAAACATAAGTTGGTTCAACAACAGGTCAGGCTAGGGTAAAATGGAAGGAAGAACAGATTTCTAGGATGCCACAGGGTTGTGATGCCCATGTTTAACTGAAGAAAGTAGATCCCTGGGGGGAAACAAATCATGACAAAATTACAAAATTTTCAAATTTAAATTAATTATGTACAAATTTACTAAAAGCAAACGAAGCCTTATTTGAATTTACCGAAATTGAAACTAATCTCATAACAATGGCCCTCAGAAGCTGTGTGTACGGGCTTCACAGACCCGAAGAACTCTAGTGATCTTTTTCTTTTCCCGTGGGGGTTTATTAGCTTTAGCAAACAAGGGGATCGCTCTCCCGGGAGACCGAAGCGATCTTTTTCTGCTTTCCTCCCATTATTTTACACCAATCCCTCTTTTTTTCCTTTCACGTTTTTTACTTGACTTTCTCTTGTGCTTGGCACAGCTTGGCCAAAAGCGTGGCCCTTGCGCAATAAAACCCCAAAGCAACCAACCAACTCATTACACTGACAAGCTTTTCTAAATCGACCACAGACCATCAGTCAGTTCACCACGAGCAACTTCCCGAACATCTTGTTTCCATGTAAAAAACACCATTACTTCCCTTCCTTCCCTTCTACCCAATACCCTGTAAAGCCCCACCTCCATTAATTCGAATCGAACATTCCGTTGAAAAAGAGCACACATAGGGTGTGTGTGAGGATGTGAAGCATCTTGCGTGACCTTTCTAAATGTTGGACGGGATACTGTGGGAGAGTTGAGGATGATGGATTGACCATCCCCTGGACGAACTGTCTGGCAATCTCCTGGTGTTATCGATCATTACAGAGGAGGGCTGTGAACTACAGGCATCACGTAAAACTGCCTATTGGAGTAAAAAGACATTAACATTGTAGGGATTGCTAGTTTGTAGGACTAGTGATGTTTTCTATTGTCTCAGGCGCACTTTCTAGTGGTGTGGTCATTAAGCTAGAATTTTGTATCTCTTGGAGAGATAGGACTCAATGGAATTTTAGGGGACGTATATAAAATATATTTTCTCTCTTTAATCAAGGGGTTGCGAGTTCCAATCCAACCAAAGGCCATCGTGTACAAAGGGAGCTGGTGTTAATCTGTAGTGCCTCAAATGTCTCACGTTGGCATGGTGTGGAAGTTTAAAGAGTGGGGTTCAAGATTACGTGGTGTTGTTTTCGGATCTTTCCCTTCGGGTTTGATCCCGGACCGTTCTGTTGCTCCAGTGTGACGTTAATTAAATACCTACCTACCTACTTCTCTAATCAAGTTATTTCATTTATATTCTTAGTTTCACCAGATGGGCTGTAAAATAGAGGCATCACGTAAAACTGTGTATTGGAATTTTTTATTTAGTTAAAAGGTATTGGCACATTGTGAGGTTGCCATGGGCGACTAAAAGGTGACTTTTGCTAGTGATTTTAAACCTATGTGACTAGGGATATCTTTTTATGCAAAATCGTCTCTAAAGCTAATTATTCCCAAATATTGACAACTCATTTGAAAATTTGCCGTAGGTCAACGAAAGTTTAGTCCCCTTTTTTTAACTAATAGCAATGGAAAAATATATTTTCTCATTTCCCTTTAGAGAAAAAATTTCCCGATATCAATTTCGATGTTTTGGAGCCAAGCCATATCTCTTGGAGGATATCATACCCCGAGGAATTATAAAGGAATGTATATAAACTGCACTTTTTCGCTTTATTTACATATTGTTTCGTTTCGGTACTGATGTTGGTAATTTACTACCATCTACTAACTACTACTTGGAAAAAATTTACTATCATCATCTGTACCCAGATGATGGTAATAAATTTGAGGCGTCACACTTAAAATAGTATATTGGAGTACAAAATATTAACCTTGCGAGTATTACTAAGATTTATGTGGCTCGTGAGATTTTTTGTTTAAGGTACACATTCTAATCCCGCTAGGTTGATTGGATTTTGATGGCGAAAGGGCCATATTTAGCCAAGCAACGCCAAGCATAATACAAACAATATCCAAGTAATAGACGTACATATACAAGAAAATTTTTCCTGCCACAGAAGAGAGGGAGAGAAACAAACCCAAAGGAGGAATCGAAACTACAACTCTCAGGAAGCTAGCGCAGTGGGCAAACCTACTGAGTCACCTAATCCCATTAGGGATCAGGTATCATATACAGGTGTTATTACTCAGATGACTGAATGGATTATGGACTTTTTATAGAACAGCCCTTAACTCATACTAAGCGTTTCCATTCGGGGGCAGATCTTCTTTAGGTGTGTACAGGCTTCACGACCCCAAGGCCCCCTAGTGATCAATTATTTTCCAATGGGGTTTACTGACTCTGGTAAACATGGGGGTCGCGACCTCAGGATGCCCGAGCGATCTACCTCTACTTTCTTTTCACAATCACTTGACAGTCTGTCTTGAGTTTCGCGCAGCTTGGCCAAATATGCCCTCGCGACGTGAAACCCTAAACCAATTAAACATTATAAGCTAATATCAAATAGGAAAACTAGGCAATAACTAAATTAAGATACAGTTATTTTTAAAAAATCCCAGTAAATGCGTTACACAAATAAGTACAAAAATCGTAACTTGACTACTGGTAAAAAATATCATTTTTGTATAGATTAATGCACCTCGTGCAAATTTAGGTGAAAAAAAAGATGCAGCTAATTAAAATCTCGATCGACCGCATCGGAAAGAAATGTATACAAATTCAAACTTTCTTTAGATTTTAATCATAGTTCGTCGTGAGACAACTCTTTAGAATAATAGTTTAATTTTCCCACAAAAAAAACTCCTCCGTCTTTTAATTTACCCGAAAGATGGCTCGATAATTAGTCCTTGCGGAAAACCGGATTCCCTAATTACGAGGCAAAGAGCGAGTTGGCTCCGCGTTGAGGTGAGAAAAGTTGGAGCTCTTCTAAAGCGTGGCTAATCCTGAAACGGAAGCTCTGATAATAGAGCCAAAGAGCATTTTAATTGCATTCATAAATCTCCTCGGCATTATTTGGTTAAAAGTTTACGTCATCTAACTGGACTTTGATGAATTATGAAAAATGACTTCTGTGCTCGTAACATAACAAAGTGCTAAAAGAATAAATGCAATTATGTGAATGTTTTATTCATTAAATAGATTTTAGATAGTGAAGGTCTGTTTTTTAAAACGAAAAAAGCAGAAAGAATTGTTTTTCCTGTATATACACTCACTGCCAAAATTAAGCACGAAGCGGTAAAATGCGAAAAAAATCGACAAGTACAGCTTTGATTGACACGAAATGCGGCAGGAAAGTAGCAAATATGTTTATGCATGAATCAAAACAAAGAATTACGTACAAAGATGAAAACAATATTGAATTTTCAAAATTTATGGATGGAAGTCATAATGGAGTCATTAACAAAATTATGTTTAAATCCAAAACAAACAAACAAAAAAGACATTAATAGGGTATTTGACCACCCCTCATCCTCATACAAAGTTTACAGCGTGTGACCATGCTTTCCATGAGGTGATCAACCACCCCAGAGTCAAGTAATCGCCATTTCTCATGTAGAGCAGTTTGCAACTCTGTGAGAGTGACTGCGGGTGGGAAACGTGCAGACACAACACGGCCGAGGGCATCCCAAAGATTTTCAATGGGATTAAGGTCGGGCGAGTACGCCGGCCAATCCATACGCGCAATCCCCTCACTCTACAGGTAGTCGTCAACGATGTTGACTCGATGGGGACGCGCATTATCATCCATTAAAACGAAAGCAGGACCAACTGCTGCAGCGTACAATCTCACAGTGGGTTCCAGGACTTCATCCCGATACCGGACAGCCATCACAGAACCCCGCCTATAGATATGCAGGTCGGTGCGATATCCCAACTAAACCTCTGCCCACACCATGATGCTTCCACCTCGGAATGCGTGATGCTCGATGATGTTCTGGGGCCGATTGCGTGTGCCTTGTTCTCTCCAGATCCTTACACGCTTGTCATCTGGCTCCAGGGCAAATCTCGACTCATCCGTGAACATAACGTTGGCCTAATAAGACATAGTCCAATTCACATATTGCCGACACCACTTTAATCGTGCCCCTTTGGATTGGACGGATAGAGGAACACAAATTCGTGGTACCCGGGCGTACAGACCATTCATGTGTAGCCTTCGGCGAACAGTAATGGCAGATATCGTCTCACCAATGGACGCTGCAACGGTAGATGTCACACGTGTGGAGATCGCTCTTCGATTCCGCTTGGCTAAAACAGCAATATATCGATCTTCCGCAGGGGTCGTAACCCTTGGGCGACCGGCCACAGGTCTTCGGACAATTGTTTGGAATTGTTTCCATAATCGTGAAATGACGGAATGATGAACGCCTAAGAAAAGAGCAACATCTGTGATTGATTGTCCTGCTTCAAGGCGTCCCACAGAACGCCAGTGCTCACTATCTGCCATTCGTCTTCTGGAAGTCATAGAAACACGTCTGTCTTGAAAACTAATCGTACGACAGTTCTAAACACTTTTTATCACCACTTACATGAAACTCCTCTAACCCTTCACAATGCTGGCTTCTTATACGACTGCATTTTTTGCATATTTCTCGACACAAAACCGTGATTGGATGTTACAGAACATATTTCCATACTTCCATCTACCTCTACAGCGAAATGCAGCCTCTTAAATTCAGATTGGCTTCCGGAAATTAACATTTTCCTCTCCGTGCTTAACTTTTGGCAGTGAGTGTATACATGATAGTACCAAAATTACCCTGCATTTCTCGGGTTGAATTGGTTAAACGTCGATTTTAAGTGATCAGAATAATCTCTTAAGATCTACAAGAAAAATGTAAATTTAATTTTAAGTGAAAGGAAAATAATTTTTAAACTCCATTTTAACACTTTTGTAGTTTCTACAATTTACTTTGGATGAAATATGTATGCTTGCTTTATCTATCCATATAATCCAGTTCAGATACATCGCACTCTAATGTAAGATAAAACTTCAAAAAGCAACATTTACGTGACTGCTACAGAAATGAGTTTTGGAGTGAGTGTGAATGCCTCTAAAGTGTTTATTTCCTGTAAAAATGAAGAACTTACAGCGTAGTCTTGAACTCAGTTTCCCTATTAATATTTTTTACTTAAGGCACTCTTTCACCAAAGATGCAGTATTTCCGAATTTCATCATCATTATGAAAGGATGATAAATCATATTGATACGATACCATGAATAATTTCTTTTCATGTGAATAGATTTTTTGCTAGAAAATTTCATTTCGCACGGGAAATAACAGCTTGTTTTAAAATTAAATTCTTCAGTAGAGACGGAACAAAATTAATCGATTAAAAAGTTTTTAAAAAGGTTGATTTTACAGCTTGTTTAAAAAAGAAAATGTTTTCCACGAATGTTTTAAACAGCAAAGCTGCATAAGAATGCATTCCACTCATAAACAACCATCGAACTTCTCTCAGACAATAACTTTCAACAGTTAGAATATTTTAGAACCGTGATATCATTTCCAGATCAGCAGTTTTAGTTCAAATTTGCTTTACTCCAACTGTAAGGTAGGTATTTTAATTAACATAGCACTCGAGCAACACAACTGGCTATTGGCAACGTTCCGGGATCAAAATCGAAGGGGAAGATCCGAGGACAATTCCACGTAATTTTGAACCACGGTCAGATAACGAATTACTTCAACAGGCATATGTTTCAAATTGATTTTTTGTGGCACTTCTATTTTATCAATTCAGATATTCGATTTCTAAATGGAAACCACGTACCTATTTAGAATGATAGATATTGTTTCTTGGCTATATTTACAGCTTTCAATACAATCCAATAACATAATTTGAAACTTGAGAAATAAATGTAGGTTTTACTGATTTTAATTGTCTTTTAATAGAAACTTACTTTTGCAGCTGTAGTGCGTTTCAAAATTTCCTGCCCGAACTTTAATGAGAGATATGGAGTTTGAAATTAAACAGTATTTACATGTATGTATGGAATGTATATGTCTGCAAGTGTTACCTGGATGTGCTAGATGGCGCTGTTCGGCAACGCGACCAGTAACCAGTTTGTGCGGCAATCCATGCGCCGACGATGTCAGGCTACAAGTGATTGCAACTTTCAACATATACTGTCAGATTGTAAATGTACTACTGTCAAACTGTAAAATTAGGACTAATGAATGTGCTTTTCGCATACTTGCTAGCATACCTGGGTGAAGCTTGTGGACATACATCCCTTTGTGAATACTGCTTAATTTCGCGTTCACTATCTTGCCGTAAAGTTCGGAGAGGAAGTTTTTGCACATTCGGTAGTGGGGGTCGTGGTAGCTAAGTTGGTCGAGTCGCGGATTAGCAACCGGAGGTTTGCGAATTCGAAACTCAATCCAATCAAAGACAGTCGTGTACGTGGGGGATACATGATAAATCTGTTGTAGCCTCAAATGTCCTCACATTGGAGTGTTGAGAGTGGGGTGACAGCTCAGGTGTGACATCGTCATCTGACAGTGGTTCAAAATTACGAGGTGTTGTCCTCGGGTCTTTCCTTTGGGCACTGATCCTGGAACTTTGCCAATAATCCGTTGTGTTCCTCCAGTGCGATGTCAATTCAACTACCTTCCCATCATACCATGCCGTATATAGTCATGCATCGTCGCCAGAGAGGGTTTTACGGATTACTAATTTATGACCTTTCTGGTGCCAATTCTACAAAAATAAAGAGTACTCTAGATTTGATATTGTCATCATTTCTTGGTCTTTTTATGTGTATGACACATGTTGTTTCATTCCGATTAAACACTTGCTTCAGGGTGTTCCGACTTTTATGGCACAAAGTGTATTATGAACAAAATGGTGTTGTTTACACTGATAGTATTCGAAAAGATATTGGAAACAGATAAGTTCATTTCGAGCTGTTTGATTACATATTTTTTACTGTTTGAAAGTCTTTTTTATGATAGAAAGACTTACTTTGATTAAGTCTTGAGTTCCTTATAACGGTATGCTGAAATTTAATACTTTAAGAAGAAACGTTTCCTCTCAAGAATAAATGTTATTAGATTTCACTTGAGCGCGTGCCTATTTAATTTCGACCGAGTAACTTGCAAGACAGAATTTTCGCAACATGTACAGATGGAGATAATCTCCAGTGAAACATGGGAAAAAAGACTGTGTGGCTGAGAGAAAACAATTAATATTAACTCTCTCGGCACAAAACAGCAAAACAAAGGTTGGGCATCAGTTAATATGAATTTTCGCAGTGACGTAAATATGAAAACAAAGCAAAGACAAAGCAAAATCAGAACAGCGAATTCAAACAGAAGTTCACTATGTGAGCCCCGTTCTCATTATTATGCAAAGGAGAGAAAATAACAACAAAACCAACTCCTGAAGGAAACGAGGTCTGATAATTGAGTTAACATGATGCATTAATTTCGTTTCTCGATAAAAATTATTAAGTTAATTAACTGTCTTTAAGACATTAAATTCGTCTATTTCTTTAGTCTGAATTCCTTTAACATTCAAATAAACGTGAGGTTTTAGATAATTCGATGACAAAATGGCAGAGAAAATATTTTCATTGTAGTAGGTGGTAGTTGAATTAACGTCGTACTCGAACAAAACACTGGGCTATTGACGACGTTCCAAGATCAGTCTAGAAGGGAAGAATTTGAGGACAACACCTCGTAATTTTGAACCACGGTCAGATGACGAGGTCATAACCTGAGCTGGCACCCATCTCCAAATATCCACACCAAGCCTACTTTCACTGTAGTGAAAGATAATTCAACAAATATCTGTCTTCTTTCTGGGTAATATACATACATCATCTAGCATCTCTCCCGCTGTCTTTTTGAAATATCTATATGAAATTAAACCCTCTGGGCGTCATGAGATTTCCCAGTTGTGTAGCGTTGCTTTTACTACACACGTACTGATTATACGACCACATCGATTGGTTGAAGTATCCTAGGATCAATCCTATTGGTCAAGAAGGTCGGAATTTTAGAAATCATACAGGGAAGACAGCTGGTTGCAGAACGGACATATTCGTGCCAACCCCTCAGAGGGTTTAAAGCGAAACACCAAGAATAACTGGAATAATTATTACATTTTAAATAAATATTTTTAAGTCAATATATATGAGTTTACCAAGAATATATGAGTTTTACCCTCCAAGTGGTTTCAAAGAAATATCTTGCCCATCAAGATTCGACCAATTTTGCTAATGACGAGATATCAAGAAAGATCTTGTCAACAAGATATTGCCAATTTTTTGCTATTGACGAGACATCTCGTCATCAAGACACTATGCGAATTCACCCATCTGCCGTTATAAGATGTTACATTGCCAGCCGAGGCAATAAGTTGCCAAATCGGTCAATTGAGTCTATTTTTTACAGAGCAGTCACGTGACTACTAGTCGACATGTTGGTCACACTTTTTGAAGCTCCTCCCAATTTCAATACTCAATTTCATATTTCCCGTCTATGGTAAAAACGTAGTCTCGGCAACATGTTCTTAAAATGCTAACGATTTATGATTTTAAAAAATGATAGGTTTCGTTTTCTCGTTTTACGGTTAAATTTTACTACACGAGGGCTGATTAGACTATGATCTGTCTTAAATTAGATTCCGAACTATATCCTTGTCACGACTGTAATTTGAATTGAGAGCCTGTTAAAAAAAGAAGGAATATGAGACATTTAAATAAATTGTTGGATGGTGGGGTAGGTGGTTGATTATCTAAATATTTTACTTTTTAATGTAAACAAAATTACATATTTTAATTAAAAGTATCGTTCCTTAATTAAAACATTAATAGCTATAAGACATACGTTTATTTAAATAAATTTGTACTTGTTCGCTTTAGTTTTCTAATTACGATATATAATAGATACAAATGCAATTTCGCTATTTCTCATTATCTTAAACACAAATTTCCTTTTTCTTTTATAAAGTATCAAAAGTATATTCATTTATTTATCTAGGTAGAAAGAACAAACATGTTTATTAGACGATTTGAGAAACGAAAACAAAAAGGGTATTTCAAAGCATAATCATTTAGTACGATTACTAAACGTATCTAAGAGAAGCAATTGTTTTTCTCCCAAAAATCGTTTTTATGTTCAATTAATATTGACACAAGTAATACAGCACAATTTCGATTGTCATATGCGAAAAAAACATGTAAACGTTAATAAACTTTTGTTTTTCCATTTTTCACTTTTTAGTTTCATTAAAAAATGTACCAGGAGCAGTGACATTTGATATATTGAAAGAAAACTAATTGCTTCATTACCGAAAATTAATTCCCCTTAATCTGGCTCCAAATAAAAATTCATTTTTCTCTTTTTAAACTTTAATGAGAAGATTTACCAAAAAAAATGAGTTGAAAAATCTTTTTCACAACTACTCACCCGAAAAGTAGTAATTACTAATTAACATTAAATGTCTGTTTTGTAGAGTTTTGTCTGTCTTATTAAAATAATCTATGCGACTTGGGGCTTGAAGGAATATAACCCTCCTGGTGGTTGTCTATGAGATATTTCTTTATTAGGAAAACTGACCAGACCTTGATGGAAAAGATATATTGTCATTTGAAGAACACTTCCCAGGTCTCTTGATCTCGTAATCATAAAAAAATTGGCTACGTCTTGGTAAAGAGAGATACGTGTCATTAGTAAAGTTACCAGTTCTTGGTAAATGAGATATCTCAGAGAAACCAGTTGAAGGGCTAATTTCACAAGTACTATTGAATACTAACAATTAGTAAAAAATAACATTGAGTAGGTTTTCAATGGGTCCTTTAACAGTAGCATAATAAAATTGCTTGATACGATTTGTACAAAAAATATTAATACAAATTTAGGAAACTAATTTAACATTTGCCGACAATGGAATTAACCCATGCGAAAAGGTTTTTATCAAAGTTGCGACTGTCATTGTACTGTTAAAGACTACAATTTATCAGATCTTGATGGACAAAATAACCCCTCATTTGAAGAAAACTGACCAGATCTTGATTGGCAAGGTATTTCGTCTTTAGAAGGGAACTGACTAGATCTTGATCTCGCCATCTGAAAAAAATATCGGCAATATCTTGATGACGAGATATTTCGTCATTAGCAAAACAGGTCAGATCTTTAATGAACGAGATATCTCGTCGAAACCACTTGGAGGGTTAATACAGAATTTAAAGCGTAACATCTGTGAACACAGGTTTAGTATTTATCGTTATCAGCAAAAAATAATCATGAAATATTTGCTATGCAGTAGCGAAAATTCGACTTTAGAAAAGAAAAAAGTATTTTAAAAAACACAAACACGAGTTCTCTTTTGCCTATTTATATTTTGAATGGAATGTCGTGGTAAACAACGCCTCAGAAATCACAGCTTTGCGCTGGAATTAAGCACGAAATATTTGCCATGTACTACGAAAAATTTCGATTTTTAGAAAGAAAAACGATTTTTAAAAACGCAAACTCGAAATAATTCGCATTCGCTTACTTCTCAAAGAAACATCTCAATTTCGAATACTTCATTTTTTCCCTCCATTTCTTTATTCCGCCATTTCATCCAGTAAGAGCATAAATAGCATTTTGCAACTTTCGAAACACATCCACATAAATCTCTAATTTGAAATTTTCTGCTGTTCAAGCACTTTTTGTTCGATTTTGTCCGTTATGCAAAACGCAGACGATAAACGCCACCAGAAACCGAATGTATCCTCTTATCTGTTCAGTTGCTGCCATAAATAATTCAGAAAGCCCTCTCGAGTTTTTTACATGACAAAATTCTCCAGGGGTTTGACGCAGGAAGGATGAAGCCTACGTGAGTTAAATAACTCATATCTGCATTTAGAAGTATTAAGCATCTGGTGAACTCACTTAGGACGTATTTCGATATTTCCTTTTCCTGGTATAATCCTAGATGGATATTTCACTATTTCAGAATTCAATCAATTTTCCCAGAAATCCCTTACTGTAGTTCGATGTTTCCCTCAGGAGTTGGAATACGTTTACGTGGAAATTTCGCATCCTTATATAACACACATTTTAATATACCTAAGTCCAATAGGATGCATTAAAAATTACATGCTAAAATTTCGACTAGTTCTAGTTTGGATTGATGAGCGAAAATTCTTTTCAGGTCATTGAAAACGTACGAACCGAGTTAGCTTTAAAAAAATATGAATTGAAGAAATCATATTTTTTATATCATAAAATTTTTTTTATTTTCATGCTTTTGCTTAAAATTTGTACTTGTACGATATGTGATCAAATACTTTTCTGTTTGATTTCATGGGTTATAAGCTACATTTTAAATACTTTTAGCAAAATTTTAATAATTATGTAAATACACTGCTGGCCACCGTAAATGCAACACCCTGAAGGAAGCATGCAAATAATATGAAATTTACAACATACATTAGCGGAGGTGAGGTATGCAAATGATTAGAATTTCAGCGCAGACGCACATCACGCGCGCCTGTGGCGCCACTTCAAAGCGCTATTTAAGGCTTGGAGATTTCGACGATTTCAAGTACGGCAATTGTGTTTTTCTTGTGGTTTTTTCAAAAAAACGATCAATTATGCCTCGTAGAAAACAGTGATCATCTTTTGATCAAGTATCCGAGTTCGACAGAGGAAGGATAGTGGCCTACCGAGATTGTGGATTATCTTTCAGGGAAATCGGTAGTCGTGTTGGACGAAACCAAACAACTGTAATGCGGATATGTGATCGTTGGATGCAGGAGGGTACGACGGACCGACGTGTTCGATCGCATCCACCTCAGTGCACCACTTCACGTGATGACAGGCATATTGTGCGTATGGCAGTGACGGATCGCTCATCCACATCACGAACCATAGAACAGCACATTCAGTCTGTACCGCATCATCCAGTGTCTGCGCGTACCATTCGACGCCGTTTACAGCAGAGTGGTCTGTCCGCAAGACGTCCATTGCTTCGTCTACCCTTGACGCAGAACCACAGACGTTTCCGCCGCCAATGGTGCGATGAAAGAAGGATGTGGACGGCAGAATGGAATGAAATTGTCTTTACTGACGAGTCACGCTTCTGTCTGCAGCACCACGATGGTCGGATTCGAGTCTGGAGACACCGTGGAGAGAGGATGCTGAACAGCTGCGTTATGCACCGCCACACTGGTCCTGCACCGGGTATTATGGTATGGGGCGGTATTGGATTTCACTCTCGCACTCCTCTAGTACGCATTGCCGGTACTTTAAACAGCCAGCGCTACATCTCCGAGGTGTTGGAGCCAGTTGTCCTTCCTTACCTTCAGGGCTTGCCCACAGCCATATTTCAACAGGATAATGCGCGACCACACGTGGCACGTATTGTCCAAGGGTTCTTCGTCAATCGCCAGATTGAATTGCTTCCCTGGCCAGCTCGCTCTCCGGATCTTTCGCCGATAGAAAACATGTGGTCCATGGTTGCTCAACGATTGACCCAGAATACATCCCCAGCTGCCACACCAGATCAACTTTGGCAACGTGTGGAAGCTGCTTGGTCTGCTGTACCCCAAGAACACATCCAAAGTCTCTTTGAATCAATGCCGAGGCGTGTGGCAGCGGTGATCTCCAACAATGGCGGCTACTCTGGCTACTGATTTTGGCAGGAATCACACTTCACAGAAGTCTATAAATTTAATCATTTGATACTTGGTCAACATGTTATCTACAAAATAAATTTTGTTGTGATATCTCTTGTCTTTCTTGGTGTTGCAATTTGGGTGGCCAGCAGTGTACTTTGATGGGGAGGCTAAAATAAAGGCAGGACTTTTGTATGGTAAATATTCAAGTCACAATTTTAACTACATCCTTATCAAGCTCATGAAAATAGTAAAAAAACGTGAGATGGAAGAATATTTTTGTAACCCACTGGGTGAAAGGTTTTTGTTAATCCTTGAATACTTTTTCTCCCTGTTCTCGTCTCTACTGTTCAAGAGAGGCTCAAATTAAGAATTTTTTATATCGACTAGACAAAAACGGTTATCCAATTATTATTGTACTTCGATTTCATAAATCGTTAACTACGAAAGGGATCAGCAAATCAGACGGGATACGATTTTACTTCGCTACAAAAATGCTCTCGCATGATACATTTCGGCGTTAACTTAAAACGTTGCCGACGTTTGAGGTGCCGCAGGAGCTCGGTTGGAATAGTAGCGGATTAGCAACCGGAGGGTTGCGAGTTGGAAACTCGATACAACCTACCATCGTAAATATGGAGGTTGGTGCAAGTTGAATCTGTCATGGTATGAAATGGGTATTGGCGTGGTGTGGTTTAGAGCGGGGTACCAGCTCAGAGGTGACCTCGTCATCCGACCTTGGTTGAAATTGCGATATGTCCTCGGACTTTCCCTTCGGGATTGATGCCGGATCGCCAATAGCCCGTTGTATTTTTTCAGTGCGACGTTTCTTCAACTATCTACCTACTGACGTTGATCAATGAACTACATATAATTCCATTTCGGAATTTATATAAGTGCGGAAATCTATTCGAAACAAGCCGAGGTCATGTTTGTGATACGTACAGGAGACATGTTCCTCAGCAGAATCACTACCTCCATATTCATTTAGCTTGATAAAAAACGTCTTATGAGTTAGGATGGTGTAATTAAAACATTTGATGAAAAGCAGCTATGTAAGCATAATTTTAAAGTCTCTTGTATTAACAATTTAAATAGCACACTTGAAAGTGATATATCATTGTTTTCACTGTCCTTTATTTTATTTCTTTACCAAGAACGCAATATTTTCTTTAATACTGCTTGAACACTAAAATATTTTCATTAGTGATTGCATCAACAAATTAAAAAATTTTAGGGCAAAACTGTTTTTGTAATTAATATTTTCTTAATAACATTGTCGGTATTCTTAAACGTGCATCATTTTTGTTACACTAAATTATACTACTATGCGGCATGTGATAAAGTCATAGTGAAAATCCAGTGTTTCCCACTATGCATACCTAATTACATGATCGAAAATTATCCAAGGTATTAGCGTTTCAACTGCAAGTCTGAAAATTTTAAGATAATTGTGAGATAACCTGGGAAAGATCAGCGGTTGAGTATATTGCAATCAATTGAAGTTGTTCTCAGCTAAAGCTTTAATGGAAATGTTATCTGTGTACAATAGTGCGAATAAAAATTTCTAGAAAATTAGTAATTTATGAAGTGGTCTTAAGAACAAAAATAATTTTGATAGCAATGACAATTCGCTTTCGTTTATGCAATTCTAATCAGCACTTATTAGCTGTTTTGGTGAGTACAAACGATTGCAGAAAATAAAAACTAAATATTTGATGCCTCATTAAAAAGATGAATGAATAGATATCTCCTGATATGTTCGCTACGTACATACGCTTCCATTTCAAATGAAATATCGATAGGAATCTAAAATGGTTTAAACCTTTGATTCCTAAGGACTTTTAGGCGTGTACGGGGCTTCACCGACCCAAAGTACTTAAGTGATATTTTCCTTTCCCATGAGGTTTGCTATCTTTAGTAAACATAGGTGTCGCGATCCGGGATACCAATGGGATCTTTTTCTGCTTTAATCCTATTATTCTATTCCCCAATCCTTTCTCCCCTTCCACCTTTTTTACTTGTTGTCTTGTGTTTGGCGTAGCGTGGATAAATATGGTCCTTTGCGCCATAAAACCCCAAATCAACCTAAGGAATATTGTTGAATTATTTGCCATTTTCTAGTACTCATTCTATTCTATGAATTTTGTCAAATTTCTTTTAATGTTAGAAGGGGTGTAATTTTTATAAACTGCTTTTAACTGCAACGCAGCATTAAAAAAATAAGGATTGAAAAGAAAATCTATACGTATAAAGCAAAGTTGCATCTGTCTATGTTCTCAATACCAATCTACACCAAATTTGGTATTTATACTTTAGAACCCTGTGGGTAACGTAGGCTACCTATTGACCCCTTTCTTTTTGTCGTAGAGGGCTAAAAACAATTCGAAATCCCCATAGGAATAACATTGAGTTCTGCTAGGGGGCGCTCTCTCCCGGTCTGGCTGTGCAGATGACGTCAGAGTTAACATCTACAGGAGTCGCCTCTCAAGATGACCTTGGAGTTTTTTTAGAATCTTAAAGTATGGTGAAGTCAGATGAATGCGGTTGCGCTGAAAATCGCTCAGTATCATATTGTTTGTTTCCCGTCTGTAATATGAGGGATGGAATTTTCAAGCATAAAGTGTAATTGCTTGAAACGTTGATCAAGATATCGTATCAACATTTGTCAGCCTTTCATAATGATGGTGGAATCCGAAATTCGCATTCCTGGTGCAAGATGCTACAAAAAAAATATTGATAAGAAAAAAACTGACTGCAATAATACGATGTATGTCATTTTATTTAGAAAATGAACTTAAAGGGCATTCACAATCACTCCAAAACTCAAAATCGACTTTTGTATATAGTCATCGCATTATAAGTTTTTGTAGGTTTGGCTTACCTATAGTATGTGAAATAGATCTAAATAAATTATAGAAGAAATAAAAATCTGTTTTAAAAATTATTTTACGCTCGCTTATTTTTTCTCTATTTGCATTTTCTATGACAGAAGTAATTTTTTTTGGCTCACTTTCAATCGACGTTTAAGCAATTAAACCCGAGCAACGCAGGGTAAATTCAGCTAGTATTCTATAAGGTTAATCGTAAAAAGTACTATTCATAAGAAAAATACTGATGCTTTATTAATAAATGGTTACAAGGGTAAATTGCCAGAATAAGTTATTCCTGTGCAATGTCAACTCTGCAGCTTCTGTCAATTATTCCCTGCATAAAATTCAGTTTTAATTATATCAGCTGAACGGATGTTAACTAAAAATGAATTGCTGTCTTAAGTGAAATGTACTCAATTCAAGATTACAGATTTATTAGAAAAATGCATTTAAATTTGATTATTAATGTCTCACTGTATCTGTCTTATACAACAGTTACATCACAGGTTAAACTACTTATCAAGATGGAATTGTAGACATCTATAATTTTACTCGATTTTCAAGAATGAATTTAGACTCCTTTTCTCTATTTTATTCGGCACGTTTATGAATTTTTTGCTGTGTCCTAATACCAAAAAGAGGAGATGAAATAAAGTATACTGAATTTATAGAAGTAAACTACATTTTTTTAGGTGTACTTTTATATAGTTAACATTATCAATTATCTAAACTTATAGCAGTATTAATTCATCATTAAATTAGTTACAAAGCAGTCTGTTAGTTAGGTACTAGGGAATGTATATATAGTATACATGTATGGGTTTGTATAAACAAAATATTTCCTCAAACATTAAAACATACCTCTAAAAGAAATACGCACCAAAATACTTTGATTATGCTATAAATTTAAGAGCCTATTTCCTTGTACGAATCTCAGTATTTTAATCAGAAATTAACTTCATAGACTACTCAATGCTAAAATACATTCATTCTCTCAAGACGTCTTCCTTCTCTTAAATCTATTTGATGATTGGTTGATTTGGTTTTATAGCACAAGGTCCAAAAATAGACAAGCTGAGCCACATGATAAAAAGATGCTATAGAAACAGATTATAAAATTCCAAACAAGCAATCAAACCACCATTAAAAGGTATGTTACAAAATATGTTGATATAAACTTGTTAGAAATAATTTTAAAAATCTTAAGTTAACTGAGGCTTCAATTAGATATAAACTGAAGTGGCAGAAAAACGTAGATGAGCCATAGCAACGCCATCTATACACATCATTGGTTGCATCCGCCTGTGCAAGCAAGACATTTGGAGCACTTACAGCTGTTTCTGCCATAAGAATGGCAAGTGATCATGATTTAAGCTAATTTCAACACAGGTTAATATTTGGTGCTGGTTAGACAGGTTATAGCATTTAGGATGTAGAGAAGTTTGGATTTTCGCATACTACCACTTTAAAGGCGCAGAGTGAGTAAAAATTCTGGGAAAACCAGCAACTTATAACACAGGTGTGACCATAAAGACTGGGTCAAGTGTCCAGCGTGGGCTGGCAAGAATCAATCAATAGGTGTGAAACACTGCCTCAAATAACATTGGAATTCAATACTGGGCCCTCATCAAACATCTATTTTAGGAGTGAAACATTCCCTCAAGTACATGGACTTCAGAAATCGACGCCAACTCAAGTATCCTTGCTGAATATCCAGCACACAGGTATCTGCCTCACCTGGGCTCTGGAACACTGCAGATGGACACTTGATAATTGGAAGAGCCTGGTCTGACAAGTCATGTTTCCAACTATTTCAGCTGGTAGGATCCAGGTGTGGAGAAAATGCCATGGATCCAGCATGTCAACAGGGGATTGCAAGGGCTGGTGGTGGATCTGTTATTGCATGGAATTTGTTTAGTTAGCAATAAAAATTAGACCTCAGGTACATCTACTAACATCTATAACAAGGTTAAGGCTATGTGTGCATCTTTTCTGATGAGTTACACCTATTCATGTCTCATTCTGATGGGATTGGCTACCAACAGAACAATGCACGGATATACAAGTCTAAACATGCTAAATTATGATTAAGACTCATCTGAGTTTGAGGTCTTGCCATTTCACCTAAATTTTCAGATATCAATGTCATCAATACATCTTGGATGCCATACAACATGCTGTAGAATACAGAAATCCTATACCTCAGAATACATGACCCTCTCTGCTGGAAGTATGGTGTTTAATATCTAGAGAATACTTCCACAAGCTCGTGGAGTTCATGCCCCATCATATTTCTGCAGCTCTATGCTCCAGTGGGAGGCTACCAAGTATAAGACTGGTGTATTAGTTTTTCTGGCTCTTTGTACATTAAACTTGGCTGCAACAGATATGAACACTAGTTCTCCAATCTTCAAGTTGTATTTTCAATATCAAATGTTATCTGTTAATTACATATTTGATTCAAATCAACTTGTATCTGCCTGTTAAGTCCAGTAAAATTACTGTCAACATATTCTTCATAATGCAAGAATGTAAAAAAAAAATAAAAATGAACCACAAAAGCATCTAAGATACTGAGCGATGTTGGTGAAACCTTATAAATTACCTCGACAAAGATTATTTGTAGCCTCAGGTAAAAAATTTCTTCTTAACTAACCATATTGATATTGATATGAAAAATTAGCTACATGTGAAAATATTAGTACACATGATTTAAGAGTTGGGTTTTATGATGCAAGGGCCATATTTGGCTAAGCTATGCCAAACACAAGACAGACACCATCAAGTAATGTTACACACACAAGGAAAGTTTTACTGAAGAAAAGAGAAATATACCCAGGGTAAGTTACAGGAATTCAACCTGTGCTGCCTACAACTCACAAGTTGCTAGTGCAGTGGGCAAATCCACTGAACCACAGCAGCTCCTACAGGATGTAAGAATTAGGTCCCTGCTGTCTTGATTATCCTAAGCAATTTATATTTGTTACCTACTAAATAAAAATGCAGTAACATAGAACATGAAAAATTAAAACTGTCCAAGTCACATTTAAATAAAAAAAACATGCAGAATGCTGGTATTATAGACAAAAATATTAACCCAAGACAACTTAATTAATGTCACACACATAGGTTATACTTTCTATGCACTTACGATGAAATAATACCTGTAAATACGATACAAATAACTTTTATTTAAAAGTATCAACAAATATTATTTTATAACTAGTGTTTAATAAACTAACCCAGGAAGATGAAACTAGTTAGCTACAAATGTAGTATACTAGTTGACCAGTTTATTTCTTACACTGAATTTCAGTAACGACTTATTTACAATGACTTTATAAGATCATCTTTGCCAACTTATCTTCCATCATAGGGAGACTTATTATCAACATGGTTAACTAAAGCGTTTTGAAACAGTACATAACGAAATAATTAATAGAATTACATTATGTGTCTCATAACAATATTTATTAATATATAATAAATATATAAGAAAACAAATATACACTGAAAACAGTAAAGATATAACCTAGTATACAAAGTTAAGGAAGTTTGTTCACAGTACATAACAAACCCATTTTGTTGTGAAGCCATTGACTTTTGTATAAGATTCAAAAAATATAAATGGCAAGGTGAAGAAAAGATGTATTCTGTCGTAACTCATATCGATAAGTATACATGCATTACCGGAGATAAATATGCACATGACCACACACATTTCACAATTGTACAATAAATACACTGATATACACAAAAGTTGTTACTTTTCACAGGAGCCAATAAATAATAAGTTAGAATAGTAATCTAGATAATTCATTTACAAAACAAAAAGAAAACTGTATAAATCCAATTGTATAAAGATAACAGCATGTCATTATCTGACCAGTTCAGGTTGAAGTCGCAATACAACACCAGTGGATGTATCAATGCTGAAAATGAAAAACAATAAAATTAATGAAATAAATAAAAAATAATAATTCAAGATATAAACAAGGTAACTAAAAATTGGGAGAAATATCTATTTTAGAATGAACTAAAGCATTTGTGAATATTATTTGAAATATGATACTTAAAAACATTCAATGTAAAAGTAAACAAAAACAATGTAAAGATAAACAAAAGATATAAATAAAAGATAAAAACCTTAGTCAAACAATTAATAATCATCTAAATGCTTGAAGAACTGACTAATTAAGATAAAAACAAGCTGATCTATAGCTGTTTCTGTGGAACAAAACATTCAACATCATCACAAGAGAGGAAAACTCAAGTTTAAATATGCTATCCCTAAACAGTGTTGCCATTACTCGCTGTTTTTAATTAAGTACTTTCAGGACACATGTAAAGGCAGGGAAACACTAGTGTCAATCACTAGTGTTATTAAATAAAAATTGGTAGTTGGAAAAATCAGATAGTAAATCAATTTTGATCAATCAGAACATTTTTTAAATGCAAATAATCATTATTTTCATCAATAAATATTTCATAATTCAATCAATTTAATGATTTTAATTATACTCTGCAGACAAATTTAGGCTAAAAAGTTAAGTAATAACTGAATTAATAAAAGCATCTCTTGATGACTAACATATTTTTAAAACTGTTTCATCATTAAAATTGGCTGCCTGTTTCACCAGTTAAAACATACTTTATTTTATGTTTCTTCAAATATCTGGCCAATTGAACATTACTCATGGCACAAGGGCGGATTTGTGAACCACTTTGCATGACCTTGGCGCATCACAGGGGTAGGTTCATGTTACATCTTACATTCTTAACATAAATTCTAGGCACAACCAGTTTATAGAGGCAACACATTCATTCTAGACAAACATCTATGCCATACCCCAGATTCAAACCAGGAACCTTTCAATCCAGAAGCCAGCACCCTGACCACTAGACCGACTGGCCAGCATTCTATTGATTCTAATGAAATCTTTTATGAGATTAAAAATGTTTTGGTAAAGATTGACCCTCAACTATTCAGTTGAGCAAGGCCAAACCAACCCAAATTGTTCTGGTTTAAAAATTCCTCAAGAAAAGTATCAGTGAAAAGAAGATACATATACAAAGATATCACTGTTGGAAAGATTTGGGCGAAGCTTTCTGACAAATGTATTCAACATAATTTGCCTAACACAGGGGTCGTTTCTTTTAGAATCCTAACTGCACATGACTATAGGCTCATTTATTTCACATTGGACTTCCTTTGCTGTAGACTGCCCATTCTGGTGACATAAGCATGACTGACAAGCATCTTTTTGCTTGTTTGTGTTTGCAAAGTATTCATTCTGTTAATTTCAAGACACTTTCCCACTCCTGGCTTCCCATGGGATTTGTCATTATGAGGGTCATGCTCCCTGGATACCCAAGCAATCTTTGTCTGCTTTCATCCCATTACTCTGTTCCCAATCTCTTTTTCCACAAAAAATTTTTTTTGCTTGACCTTATGTCTTGCATTTGGCGCAGCTTGGCCAAATATGGCACTTGCACCATAAAACTCAAAACCAACCAATCTATTCTACGGGAAATACATTTTCCATTCTTAAAGTTTGTTTTTCCTATAGACATTTCATAAGTCCTGGGCAATTTCATTATTGCATTGGACTGCGAAGCGTCTCATGTTCGAGAATTATGGTTGATGTAATTTTAAAAAACAGATTGCTTCTTTGAAGGTGGTGCTGCATCACCTTTTCGACTGATATCCCTCAAGAATAAATATGCTTGTTTCCACTCACATCATTTGTAAATATCAGATGGCATTTGAAGGTTGATCTGTGGGACTTGAAGCCAGCTGAAGCTCATAATATTATGACTTAATTCATTTATGACTTGCAAATAGATCAAAATATGTATAGTAAGTGTACCTAAAATTAGAATATTCACTGTATTCTTTTAGCATAAGGAGTTTCCTAAATTTAGCAGTGTCTTTTGCCCTGTGTCACATACAATAATTTTTGTCAATTGAATCTTTTTCAAACAAATTTTTAAATCCATATTTCAAAAAACAGTTTCATTCTAAAGTCTTCAAGTGTATAAATTACAATGAAGAGTTGTGTGAAAACATGTTTGAGAACATAAGCATCTAATATATAAAATTATTTAACAAATTTACCAAAACCATTTCAGCAAAAAATAAAATTTAGAATGTTTATAGAAGCTAAAATCATACCATATATTTGAATTAAATATAATTAATAATATACATAGTAAAATGTCATACCATGTAACTGCATCAGATCCTATGATATCATAAACATGATATAAAATTCCTAATAGAGCTTTTCGAGGTAGCTTTCTTTGTTCTAGTTCATTTTGTAGAATTTCTTTATATTTTGTTCTTCGTACATATTGCAGTACAGCTCTACGTCCATAGTAAAATGTTTTCATAAAATCTCCAACTTGAGGAATAGATAACCAGTAACAGCCAACATCTCGACGACAAGTTAAGACTCCATTTTGTACTAATTCACTAAAAACAACATGTGTAAAAAATCAGAAATAGTCTCATATCATTTAGAAATAATTAGGTTTCAATATTACACGATGTTACAACATGAAAGGGATTCTCTGATGCTGCACTGGACAATTTACAGTACACAAGTTCCTATACCAAATTATTTCCCCTGAACCAAATCACTTCCTGATGTATGGCCTGTGAAAGCTTTCAGAGAGAGTAGGAATAAATTTATACTTTGTTTCCTGGAAAGACTGGGTAATAAATACAAAAGTATTCTCTTGGCTTCATGTCATACATAATCATACTTCATATCATAAATGTAGATGGTATATCCAGTGCAATTCACTTGTATGCTATAGTACTATGAGCAAATTTTACAAAACCTCAATAAATAGAACATGAAGAATATGCTCAATTTGCATCTAAAGCTATTTTGTATGCGATACAAGGGATTATAACATTTCACAACAATACAGATGTCCCCCATAAGTAGGCACGATAAAGAAAAACGAAATTGTTTAAATCAAAACAAACATCGTAACATCCATACAGCTTGGGGTCAAAGGTCAACATTAACACCACTGACCCCTGGTCGTAAATCCAGAGATATTGAGGTGGTCTCCATCCAGATGGTCTTTAAGAGGTGCACGACAGACTCCTGGGATTCAACTGTCCCCCAGGGAAGTACATGAAACAAGAATTTTTCCAGAACTCAAACAGGTGTTTTTTGGTGCTTGGTCAAAAGCCGTTTTTGAGTTGGTCCCTATTTTCCTTTTTAGTGCCCACAACCAAGACACAAATCCCTGATTAAATCTGTAGATAATGTAAATTCCTGTTTTAAAATAAATATCTTGTTTAATTGTATTTTGACTGTGGCATCGTCTTTTCTGGGCAAACCACTCAGCCCACTACAATACAACATTCATGGCTTAAAATGCTACAATGGAAACAAGATAGGAATTGAATGATGATAGTTATAAACATGATGATCAGATGTAGTATATGATGATATACTATATCTAAGTTTGTGTGATCACCTCAAAGGATGGAGATTATGAAGTATTGGTTATGGAATCTCAGAGAAGATGTGGAAGTAAGCACCAAAAGACAAACTCATGTAGAAGTCAAAAAATTAATAAGCCAGATGTGAAAAGCTCTAATTTTTGTTAAACTGTTTGTAAGAATTATACATGGATGTACTTAATTACATTAATCTTTTCAAGCATAAATTTAAAAATAGTAATTTCAATCTTTATGTATTAGTGTAATAGAGAAATGCACACAAGACGAGGCTTTATAACGCAATATAATGATATCTATTGAAGATTTTGGTTTCAAATTTAGGAATTATGTTTGACAGCAGCATTTAAAAGTAATAGACAAAATATTTCTCTGAAAAAGATTTACAATAAAAATTAATTTTGATTGCATGTAGACAAATGTTTGACTATTTAAATGCCCCAATTTTAACATTAATTTATTTAGTCGAATACTGTCAAATTTTTTAATTTTGATGGTAAATATTGATTTCACAAACAAAAGGGTATTCAATCTTGTCAATTAACATATAGTACAAATCTTGTTTTCTCAAAGTTTCTTCAATCATTTCACCAGCAAAAATGTCTCATATTAACAATCAAAAACAAGTGTTACGTTAAATACTATCAAAGAATATTTTATATTTTTATAAAAAATGTAATACCTATTTTCAAAGTTAATGTAAGTTATCACCACCTCTGAGATTTTGTTATGTTTTCATGGTTCCAAAGCAGAGAATCGCCCTAAAGTTAAATTTGCATGAAATGGTTCATCAATATAAAAAATCTAAATGCTGCAATACACGTCTGTAGATAAATGTTTATATCTAAATAATACATTTAAGTTTCGTTTTATCACCTTCATGAGAAAAATATGGTCTAATTCAAAAATAAATTTAATTTTTACAATAGTGAGAGACAATATTATCACTAGTGATTTGAAGAGACAGCAACTTTCGATGTACTGAAGTAAGTTACACAACTTTTCTTTCACTATCATGATACTTAAATGTTGATATTAAAAAAGCATGACAAGCATGGAGCTTAATTTAATGAGATTTCAACAATGTTACAAAATCAAGTGCATCTGCACCAAATAACTGAATTATTCAAACTGAAATTGCTAAATTAGTTCGTCTATAAGAAATTATTTTCCTTATTGATAATAGATAGAGATATATCCATGTCTTCCCATCCAAACGAGAATGAAGTGTGCCTAAATAGCATTTGGGGTATACTATGAGACACATATTTTATAATCATTCATTAAAGAAAAAACTTTGCTGTTATAAAACACAATTTACTGCCAATAAACCAGTTTTACTCATAGCAAATTATATGCTTTACCATTATTTTTTTATGTCAAGGAAAAACTTGCAGTATATGTTTTTGAATCAGCAGTAATGTATCCTATCCATACATTTACATTTTGATAGTCAACTATTGTGTGCAAAGACATTTGTACACAATACCTTATCATGTGTGAATTGACATGGGTTAGAGTAGGTTTACAAATATAAATTATAGCATATATTATCAATAATGAAACAATTTCTAACAATCTTTATATTTTTGCATAATGTATTATTTTATTTTCTTTAATTTTAGCAATATAAGAGCTGATACAATATCACTTTCAGATTGAAAGGTTGGTACATTAAACATAATAAAAATATTTTTAACAGCTTTATGGGATTTAAATCAAACTCATTCCAATAAATAGTGTATGTGATATTTTACAAGTATCTACATTCTATAAGTCGTAGGTTATTATTTTCAATTGAAATGCTAGAAACACATTTGATTGAAACCTCATGAATACCTACTGAATAGGATAAAAGAAATGGAAAAATAAGATTAAAGTATAAACATCACTTACACTATATCTTCTTCTTGCAGACCATAATCTTTTATTAAAACACTATTACTATAACCAATATCAGGACACACTGATACAACAACTTTGAGAAAATTACCTGAAGGAAATGAAAACATGTTAAAAACATTATGCAATAAAGTATAATTTTCTATCACATATGAACTTATAACAAAACCTAAAATATTACCACCATACTTTAAGAAAGTCGATTATGCTATGGTGTTTAGGTGGTCGAAAGTTATGGTGTTTAGCTGTTTGTATGAAACAATTCTATCACAAAGAATGGTATGTATCTTGATTGTTGGTTGGTTGTTTTGGGGTTTTATGGCACAAGGGCCATATTTGGCCATGCTACACCACATAAAACACAATACATAGTGCCAGACACAAGACATACAAGTAATAGACATACACACATGACACAGGAGAGAAATATACCCAGGTAAGAATGTACTTGACAGGAATCGAACCTGTGCTGCCTACAACTAAGGTTCTTGATTGGTAGTGATTTTGCTGTTTGTAGATGACGTAATTGGAACCGTTTCATTTCAATAACTGGAACTTATTCAAAATGCTTAATGCAAATAATTTAAAGCATTAAATAGTCAGTTTTCGAATATAGAATTTTATAAACCAAATGGAATTTAAGTGAACTATCATACCTTGAAAATGAATATTTTGTAAGACTAATAATACATTAAGACTTGACTGTACATATATTAAAGCAATGTTTGAAGAAATTATAAGTAATTTATGTTTAAATGTTGTTACCTTAGACAATGGATGTCCTAAAGTTCATTGCTATTATAATTCAGAAAGATGCATACCTATTTATGTAACTCACAAGATTACACAAAACTAGAAAACATTAGCACTTCATAATGCTTACCAACTGTTAGATTGTTCCTACAACTACTTTCTACATAGTCTTTGTAAGCTTTAGTAGAAACTATACCAACTTGATCATCTCTATCTCCAAGTTTAAAGAGTCTGATCTCTCTGTTCTTTCTTAATTCATTCTGAAAATAATATGCTTGGATTTAAAAAGCTGTTTCAAGATACTATGATATAACACAATGAAAAAACTTATAAATGTAGTAATCAAACAAATTTAAAGTTGCATGGAATAACAGCTTACAAATACAAATATAACAGCATAATAAAAGCAGAAACAGAAAATTCCTAAGCATTTATCAAAAAAGGTATTTTCAATGGATACAAGCTCATAAAAATTTTGAAGTGTGATTTGGCAACTATTCTTTAGGTTTATAATGCATGAAATTACATTTTTAGTGTATTGCTTTTCTTATTAATTTTGTATAAATGTAATAACCTTAAAATAAATAATAAATAAATAATAAAAAATACATTTTAAGCCAAAAGTGATCAAGTTAAAAACATCACCTCTTTCATCATCAAACTTATCTCAAGCAAAATCATACAAATATAAGGTATATCTGTAAAGTTGTGAGATGCTAATCAATTTAATTTGAACCCATATACAGAATTAATAATGTGTTTAAACATAAAATGTATAAAAATAAAATAGAAAAAATACATCTTAAATCATTTCTCATTATAAAGACATATCAGTTACTTTTAACAACACTAGTAATGCTACAATAAATCTTAATTTTCGAGTATATAACTAGATGTTGGTGTTGTAGAACTTGGGAAGATTACTGAATGCAAAATTGAATGCAATGCAGCAAAAGCGAGTTGTTCTTATGCTTCCACTATTTTTATGTACATGTGCAGTAAAAGTTTGCCATTTTCAACAGCGTACTTGCTATTTTATGTTCATATGTATTTTTCTCATATACCACTACATCAATCAGTCTTCGAAGTTAAGAGTCGCACTTTGAGTAATGAGGAGAAGTTCAATTCTATTATTGTTTACGTGAATCTGTAACTGAAACAATAGGAACATTATGGGAAATTGAATGGAAGAAAGCACTTTATCAATCAAGTCATTTGAATGATTCAAGGTTTGGTTCACTTTTATGGTGAAAGAGACATATTTGGCCAAGCTGCACCAAAGGTAGATAATGTCAAGTAATGGACATACACATGCACAAAGAACGTTTTAATTTTACTTGATATGGAAGGAAGAAATACACGCAAGGTAAGTTACAGGAATTGAAACAAGTGATAAAAGGGATTCGAAAACTGAGACTTGGTCTATGATTACCATATTCTGAGCCAATATCTCAAAATGAGGAGTATTATTTCATAACTAAGCTTTGACACACCATTCACATCTGGTTTCAAATTATCTACCAAAAACACAGCAGTGCTCCCCACACACCTTCTCTTTGTCAGACATCACACCTTGTGAATTTTACCTTTTCCACTGATGCAAATACTTAAACAGCAACCTCTCCATCAAGAAGATGCTTTGAAAAATGTCATGGAATGGGTTCCTAATGAAGGGTTCAAGAAGTGTGTTGAATCATTGTATGAGCACTGGTGGAAATGAATGACTGCAGAATAACAGGACGTTGAAGACAGAAATTGAGAAATTGCAGATTAATCGGTCTAGTAGTCAGGGTGCTGGATTAAAAGGTTCCTGGTTTGAATCCAGGGTAAGGTATGGATGTTTTCCTGTCAGGAATGAATGTGTCCTCTCTATAAACCGGTTGTGCCTAGAATGTGCAGTATGTATACAAGGTATAATGCGAACCCACCACTTGTGTTGCACTAGAGTAACACAAAGTGATTTACAAATCTGCCATGTAGTGCCATTATGAGTAACTAGCAGTACCCGCACGGCGTTGCCCTGTGACATCATTCTTGTTTGTCCTCACTGATTCATTCCTCACTGAAACATTAAAAAAAACAATAATTGCAAGAATGAATCCCACCACCACCTGACACGACATAGCCATGTCGCCTCATTCCTTCCACCTCACTGATTCTTGCTTAGAGAGCTTCATGATACACTATGTTCAATGTTCTTCCATTTGGAGCTAGGATGTAAAAATTCTCAGCTTTGCCAACTCTTGAACAACCCACATACAGTTGACCATGGCAGAAACATGGTTTGATGAGATCAAGTCCTTCAATTTTCAGCGATTGTCCTTGTGCCTTGTTGATGCTCATGGCAAAACTTAAACGAACAGGGAACTGAAGGTGTTTAAATAGGAATGGGAGATCCGAAGGGATGATTGGGATCCTAAGAATGAATACATCTTCGCCTGTGGCATGTCCAGTCATGATGGTGGCTTCAATAATATTCGGCACCAGTTTCTGGATAGTCTTGTTCCATTGCAGAGTGAGGTGGATGCAGATTTCTGAGAAGCATAATTCGGTGCCCCAATTTCTAGCTGTAATATGTACGAGAGTACTCCAGATGGTTCCAATGTGTTCAAAAACTCTGTTTGGTACTCCAGATGGATTCAATGTGTTCAAAAACTCTGTTATGTAGTTCAGCCTCATCTGTGTCACATGTAGTGCCGATAGATTTGTATTACACAAATTCAAAAGTAAGTTATGAAAAAACCACTACTGAAATAAAAATGTGATTGAATCTTTAAATATAACGCTATACTTTTAAAAAGTCTTGTTATGTCACCTCACTGATTCCGACAAACAACCTAAATGAATCACAATGTCAATGAAATCAAAACCAAATTAAATAGCAATAAACACTGTTACTTCATTTCATGTAATGTAGTTATTTGCCTGAAATAAAAATGTGATTTGATCTTTAAATATAACACTATACTTTAAAAAGTCTTGTTACCTCGCTGGTTACGACAAACAACCCAAATGAATCACAATGTCAGCAAAATCAAAACCAAATTAAACAGTAATAAACCTGTTACTTCATTTCATGTAATTTATTAACTGAGTTGCAGAAAATTTCTTGACGGTAGGAACTTGGCACTTGGAGTCAAACATGTAGGGGGTGGAGCTTCAGTGGTTTGCTTTTCATTGGTGGTACAAAAAACAAAACAGTGACAATACAAAGAAACTAGAGTTTCAGAATTGAAAAAGATGCATAAAATCAATTAAATTTTTAAAAATAATTTTGTTGAATTCAAAAAATAAAAGGATAAGTATAGAAAAAAATTGGAAGGATTAGAGTATATTTACTATTTTTAAATATATAGAGGTGAAAAATAAAAATTATCCGTCGGCCGGGTTCGAACTCAGGTCTCCCTCCAAAGCCGATACTTCAGTGGGTCGCTTTACCCACTACACCATCATTTCAATGTGAGGTAGGGTGTTTTTAGCGAACATATAGCATGCACGATAAGTATCGGTCAGATCGGACTGCGCAGATACGACATAGTGGAGGGGCTACACGCACAGCACAAAATATTAATTAAAACATTTTCTAGATTAAATTTTAAAATTTGGACTTTGAAGGACATTCAGTCACATTTAGGACTACCTGTGTGCCGAATTTCATGGCTGTAAGTGCTATCGATTCGTCTGGACACCGCACACACACACTTCCTTTTATAATAGTAGATATTCAATTGATCTGGTATTAGAAAGAAGGCAGAAGTTTAAAATATTTTTACATAAAAAAATCTTTTCATACAGCACCAGTTTTGGAACTGCTTGAAAGTACTGTATATTTATACATATATGTGGTAAAATCAAGGAACATCTTTCTTTAAATCACTTTATTCATATACATTTATCATTCCTTGATTGAGTTCCCAGGCAAAGGAGCATTATCAATTCAATGCCAATGCATTCCAATCTCAAAAGCCCCTAAATTTGCTGATGGTGCATCTTTCACACTCTATTTTTCACTTCCCATAGTATTCTTGCTGTTCTGGCTACAAACTCCATGCTGCTCAGACATCTCACGTCTGAATAAGCTATTCCAAACTCATTTTATTGTATTATGTATGTTTCTGAGGGTCTAAAATTCCTCAAGGTTCATATCTATAAAGTTTAACTGTATTTTCAAGTCTTGGATTACATTACAGATTTAAAACAATTACCAGATGAAATAGAAGAAAGTTTGTACAAAACTATTTTATATACTCATGATCTTATTTGTAAAATCCATTCTTACCAATTCTTTGTCAACTTCTGTCCTGCATTTCATAAATGCATAGATTTGATGTCTCATAACAATTGGAGGAAGGCCATTTTTGAACTTTTCTCTGGGGAAAATTGATGAGATATATGACAAAGCACCCTGTGTATCTGTTGGCATATCTAACCAGGAATAGAGATTGTTAATACTTGATGAAAGATAAGGCTGCTGAGGAAAGACTTAATACTAAAGAAATTCACATTGAAAGAGGTATTTGGTGAATCATTCTAAAATAATTATAGCCATGCTCAATTTTATTAACACTCTATATTAAAGATATGGGAAATTGTTTCAATTGTGAATCCTTTATATTTCATTTGATCTTCAAAGTTAAAACTGGGGTTCATTTAAAGACATAAAACTTATTTGTAAACTGAAATTACTTTTTTCTATTGAAAAATAAAATAAAGGATAACTTATTCATTTGAAAAATAAATAAGTGGACATTTAATTCAAATTACAATTACTAAAATTACTAAGTATGTGAACATTATAATACATTTTCGATTGGTACTAAGTAAAAACCACAAACAAATCTGCTAACATAAAACATATAATGAAATAATTGAAAATAAGATGTTTTGGGCATTATTTCCATTATCAGTGATTGGGAGCCATAGAAACTCTCTATGAACATTCCATAATAACTGCAAAGTATAAAATTGTTATACATCATAACAAAAAATATAATGAAATAATTTATTTTATGTAGAGTTTCATACATACATTGCAGCAAAGTTTTAAATGCACTTCTGAATAACTGCATTTTATTGGTATTTATACTTGTGAAAATTTAATTTCACCATAATGAAAAACAAATAAATGTTATTTCATAACAAGCTACTTATTCAAACATAATTTCAAGGCCTAACTCGAAATTGCTGTTTTGAAGTTTGAGCCTAGCATGAACATCACATTCATATATCTAAACTTGTTTGAACAAGGAGTGACAAGGCAGATTTAGTTTTCATATAGCAAGACATGCCATAGTTATGAAATCTAATACACCCTGCCATACACCATATTTAAAAGCTATTTATACTACTATCATGAGAATGTTCTTCATGTGGAAGACATGCATACAACTTTTAATACACTTTGGTTTAAAGAGCTTCAAGGATGTGCATTAAATTCATAAGGCGATTATGAAACAGCATACACAATAAGTATTTTAGAAATAAAAATGAACATTAGCTGTTTCATATCCTAAGACTAATATATATGAATGTGTGGTGTAAAAATGCAGACGAACCCATGTTGATTGCAACATTTAAGTTTTAAGCATCTTTTTTTACTACAACATACATGAGAAATTGAATAGAAGAAATATTCATGATCAAAGAAATATCTTCGATAGAAAATACTTTCATATGAAGGAGCAGAGGATTTGTTTTGTAACTATTACTGAAATAAACATACTTCACAATTTCATATAGGACAAAAAAATAGAACTCAACTTAAAAAGAATACTTTTAAGTTCTGTGCAAAGGCCAATTCTTGATTATAATACGAGAACAATATTAGAAATAGATGTAAAAAATTTAACTAACTATATTTTTCAATACATTATATATATAATTGAAATTATATGAATGGAATGATTTACACATGTATAATTTTTTACTAAACAATATTGTTCTAAGAAATATAATAGGAGTAAACTTTATATGATGCACTTAATTATGAATATGACATTGATTACTAACAGTCAAGTCATGTAAAAAGAACATATGTGAGCTTCATTTTTTAACACAATTTTAAGTACTCTTCACAAAAACAATAAATAATCCTTTTATATATTACCGCGTATTACAAAACCCTAGTACATAAAGTTAAAAGAATTGCAATAGGTTTTAATTCATTTTTCAATCCTCATTTTATTAAATATTCAAATGGACCTACAAGAAAAGGTATTTAAAAAACAAATTGCTGTCTATAAACAGCTATCAAAGTAAGGTAAAATATATTAATTTTTCAAAATTTGTATTTAAAAAACATTGGAAAGTTAATCTTACCATTGATCGTTCTTTTAACTCCATAATTGAGTTTTCTGCGCTTGGCATCACATATATCTTTCATAGTGGAACTCTTTCTAATCATATTGAACCTAAAGAATTTTTCAAACGTAAATGGAGCAAGTAAAGATTTATTACAAAATCAAAATATTGCATTATAGTACATGGAATTTTAGCGTGAACATTAAATACACAAAACGATCTGCATTTTCGATACATTTCAAAATATCATTTGCAAAAACAAAAAGATCTGAAGTTATGACATTTATATTAAGGTTTGTTTTTAATACATTTATTTTTCAATAGGAAAAAAAGAGCACTTCTAATACGAATACAATTGCATAATCTTTCAGTGAATAATCAACTTATTTTTTACGAGGGACGGAGTGTTTTAAATAATCAAAAGGAGACAAACAATACCGGAGAATTTCTGGAAATCGTCTCTTTTCCTAGCAGAACACAGTTATTCGCATCCAGACACAACACAAAATGTAAATTTGATGTATTGCCAAACAGGAAACAGCTAAAGGATAAAATTAGGTTTCCAGCGTGGAAAAACTGCAGCCAATCACAATCCGCGGTTCCAGTAAGGTTAATGACTACGAATTATAAATATTTTATACTGGTAACCAAAATTTGCAGTATTATTCAGTTAAAAAATGATGTAAAAATAAATTCAAATTGAAAAAGGAATCATAACCTTTGTTAGATGTAATTATTTTTTAAAGTGTATTATACATATTTAATGCAAACAATTAGCTGTCACCTTAACTGTGTATTATTATTGTTTTTTTTAGAAAAGATCAAGGAAATGAGCGTGTCATCTGTAATATCAAAACAAACTGAATAAGGGTTATAATTGCCGAAATTTCAGCTGCTGCATCGAAAAATAATTTACTGTTTCCTCTTTAACCATGACAGAGAGTGATTCAGGAGTTGATACTGGCAGTGAAAGTAATGAAAGCAATTGCATGTCCGTGGGATCTCCGTCCCGATCAGATGAAGACAAGGTTAGAAAATTTATTGCACTTATACACATGAAACACATTCCATCAACACCGTTTTTTATTTAACTTTTATATTAAAACCACAAACCATGATTTTCTTCTTTGTTATGATTTTCTTTTTCAGTTCAAACTCGAAAATAAATCGAAATCTGACGTTTGAAGGATTTGTTTCGTTTTTTAAGATTTAATTTAAAATTTTGGTTCTTCATCTGGCATGCTGCAGAATATTTAAATATTATGAAATCATTGCTTGTGTCAATCTATTCTGCCTCCACTATTGTTTCGCTAGATCGATTGCATTCTTTTGTTATATGTCTGTCTTTTTTATTAATGTACCTTAATCAATTTATATCCTTTCACCGAATGATTTGTTGGAGTATTAAAAATTTTCTCTTTGGTATTTAATTTCATAGATTGGAGAAATTGAAATTCAGGTATCAGAAATTCAAAATCAATTTAATTCTACCATTGAATGATTGAATTGGCATGCATTAAATGATTTCTTCCCGAACTTGTGTATCATTCCACTAACACTGAAAATATGCTCTAGTGAGAATAATTTTTTTATTTCTATAGTAATTATTTATGTTATAAACTAGAAAGTAACAAAAATTATTGTCAAAATTCTAGTTTCTTTTAATTAATTTCTAATGTATCAATTTATAAATTTTTAAAAAATCTGAAATTCATTATATATTTTTTATGGTGCTATAACAGTTCTGCTGTCTTGTGATATTGGCATGGCAAATTTGAAAACTGATTTGTGAAAAATTTTTCATACTTTTAAAGGACATAAATGATTTTGTGGAGAAAGCCCATCCTGCTTATCCTCATTTAGGCGTACCCTTTGGCACATTACAACCAGCTGCATGTAGTTATGGCTTCAGTGACTATCGCCAACAAGAACAGGTACGGAAAATAAAACCTGGCTTGCAGCGTAAAAATGCTGTCAGGTGGAAACAAGTACCTATTGCAAACATCGAAGACCTTCTTGGTAAGAATTTCTTTAATATATGTATCAAACCTTGTGTTTGATATTAAAGTACAAATAATTCAGATTAAATTGAGATCCTTAGTATAGATTAGCACAGATATTTGATACTTGAATTATAAATTATTTGCAAATGTTCTTTCAATTTTTATAACCAGATCAAACCAAAGCATATTTATAATTGTGGAAGTTGGAATGAAAGTAAATTGCTACTTTAAATTACATTTGCTTTCATGTCCTGTTTTTGTTATTGTCTTTGAAGTAAGATGTTAATAATTTTAAGAACATCTGAGTTTTTACAATTTTTAGAAACATTCAATAATATTCTGAAAATTTTTATCATTATCTTTTATACTATATTTAGTGGTTAAGGAGTTCACTCTAATTCCCTTAATTGTTCTACAAACTGAAGCTAGCACAAGTTTGATTCCTGTCGGGTTTAATTCCTCCTTGGGTGTACTTTCCTTCTATGTCAGCAAAATTTTCTGTGTATTGTCCATTATATGATGTTTTCCATCTTGTGTTTGGCACAGCATGACCAAATATGGCCCTTGCACCATAAAACCCAACTAACCCTTAATTATTGTATATTTGATGCTAAAAAGCATAAAATGCACAATTTACCAAAATTGGTCACTGATAGTGGGTTTGCCCACCATGCTAGTAACATGCAAGTTGTAGGCAACTGTTATGTTATGATCTTCGATGGCCCTCACTTGATATTATATATAAGCTGAACTTCGGGATTTCCGCTGGATTGGCGAGAGTCGAGGCAAAAGGGGTTCCTGGCCCTCTTTCTGCCTTGCCAAAACTAAGGAGAAGAGGAGAGACAATGTGCAGAGGAGGACTGAACTGAGCTGTTGCGAAGAGGCACAAGGAACCGAACGTCACCTCCAGACACGAGCCAGCGTCCATGCCGAGATGAATCCTCCGCTTAGAATTCAACACGTTCCGGACGAGTCGATCCACTCCTCGTCTGACGGGAAGCCCCTGCCTCTTGCCATAGTTCAGCGGATCCCCAGGTAAAGCTAATTTACCTTTTACTGGACACCATCAATAAACGAAGAGTATTTGGAAATTACTGAGGAATAATTTACGAATGCTAACCACTATACAACACAGATTCGATTCCTCCCTGGGTATATTTCTCTCATATGTGCCATTAAAGCTTTCCTTACATGCAAATATCTTATTGCTGTTTATCAAAATCAATCATTCCATGAAATCAAATTTTTATATAAAACAATTTTTATGAGATATTGATATTTAGAGGACAATGTTTTCTAACTTCACTAGGTTTCAGTCTTTAACTCTCTGACAGTCTTTAATTTTTGATTTTGTCATATTTTCCCAAATTTTTAAAATTAAATCACTTGTAATAGTGCAATTTTTTGCTCATATTTCTTTCAGGTGAGAGACGACTTCGTGCATCAGCAAATTCCAATGATATTGAAACAGGTACAAATATAATATTTTTTGTATTTTCATGTATAATATATACTTTGTTCTAAGTATGTAGTATGCTTTCCTTATTTGAATGATAAATTAATTCTTAAATAACTGATTTGATTTGACTTATTTATTCTTATTTTTTAATTAATGGGACCATTTACTATACCTTATTAAAAAGGAATCAGAGAGAATTCGTCTAAATTTAAATTTCTCTCACTTTTCTAAGCATTATTTTAATCTTTTTTTTTTTAATTTCACCAACCTATAAAATAATTTCCATGTTCACCTTCCCCATTAGTAAGTTCCTCTATTTATTCAATGTGCGCATTTCATCCATTGGCTTAGAGCAGAAACTCATTAACTGACATTTCTTCAGATGACACTTTTCATGATGATGCGATACATGGTCATATTGTAACCTGGCTGAAAGAAAAATAATATTTATCAAAATGCTTACAATTTTTATTTTTTGATCTAAAAACTAATACTAGTCTTTAAAAAATTATTTTTCCCAGTTGATTTGTTTCTAAGCCAACTTTGAATTTTTGACATATGTATGCATCTTGCTCAATTGATAAAATTTGAGAAATTTTTTTTAATTGTTACCTTCTATAAATCAGAATTTATCTATAATTTTTGAAAATCACTCCACTGAAACCATTTGCTCATTGTCTTTAAATAACTCTTATAATGAACATTAAACTCTAAAATTATTTTGGAATCAGTTTAAAAGCACTGCCTTTGATTTCTTACTCTTTTAAACTATATTTCCACTAATTACAGTTATGTTATGTAATAAATGAGTACCTTCTGGCACTTCAAGCAAATATATTTTAGCATGAATGTTAACAGTATTTTCTTATTTCAGTGAAAACTCTCTTAGACAATGATGTTAATCCATGTGCTTCAGATAGCAGACAAAGAACCGCTTTGCATTTTGCGGCCACCGGAGGATTCACGGAAATTGGTATGTTATTTATTTAGTTTTGAATTTTACCTTATGCATTACTGTTTGGATAGAATATGTGATTATGTGTCCAGAAAAGCCATGTTTAGGTGGTGGAGGGCACTGTTTAGGTCAGTCAATAACATCGTTTCTGTGGCGTAAGGTGTCATTCCCTGCTCAGATTTTCAACGGCAAGCTCTGAATTCATGTAGCAATTCATGCCTTTGAAAATCTGAGAGGGGAATGATGCCTTACGCCACAGAAACAATGTTATTGACTGACCTAGAACGCCCTTTACTACCTAAACATAGCTTTTCCAAACACACATTCTCTGACCAAAAATATTTAATTTGGGCCCTCCTATCACCCTTTACAATTTGGCCAGATATATTTTCAAAACACCCTGTATTTAAAGGAATTGTATCTACAACATTATATCAGACCTTCTATTTTAAGTCCGCATTTTGTTTTCTCAGCTCGACTTTTGATTGAAAGAGGAGCAGATCCAAATCAACGAGACTCTGTTGGAAACACACCTTTGCATTTGGGTAAGAATGTCTTAATTTTATAGTTTTTATGCAGAAGTTAGTGAGTAAACAAATTAAGTAAAAGATACAATTTTAAAATGATTCGCAGTGGTTAAATCTCATTTTTGTGTTTTGTGACGTAATAATATAAATAAGTTTAGTTTGATCTGTAATTTAAGTTATTCATTGTACCTGTTAAACTAAGACAGTTATTTATAAATGGGGGTACAAACTCCACTGGGCCCCAAAACACTTTTCCTCCATATAAAAATTTGGTCAACTCTTGCACCCACCCTTTTTACTTTACTCAGTCTTTTTCACACATTTTTTATTCATCAATTTTTTAACTTCATCTCCTGATTATTTTAACCTACATTCATGACTGAGATGAGTATACACCATTTGTCATTTCTGTTTAAAAAGAATTCTTAGCCTTTATAGTTCTTCAAAGGTCCTCACATGTTTTTACTTATATCATTTAACAAAAACCTTTCTATGTATGCCTGACTTCATCAATTTTGAAATCAACACTCTCATCAATGCATTTTATAATGCCATGTTTTTATGTATTTACCTTTTTGATGTTTGATTATAATTTTTATTTTACTTTCATATTTACCTATGTTTTTATCGCCGTTTTAATGTTTGCTTTTCTGATATTTTATTGCATCTATTTTATTTTGATTTGCATTTGCCACAGCTTTTTTTTTTTTTTTTTTTTTTCCATTTTTGGACCTTGTGCCATTAAACCTAAATCAACGAACTTGCCATTTAAAAGTGAGGGATAAAAGTTTCAAAACTGCAGATAATATTGCTTGTGAATGTATAATAAATGATAAAGACTGCAGGACTGCTACACTTCCAAGACGATGAAAAAGCGACTTTCTGCTATTCTTATTTCAACCTTGGCTACTAGGGCTATCTTTCTAAGCAAAATCGTCTCAAAAACTTTTAAAAATTTAGCAACTCTTTTGGAAAAGCCCTGTGGCAGTCCTGAACATGGGAACTTATTTGCCTTTTCAATATTTTTTTAAGTTCATGCCACTGCTTATAAAGAAATTATGTGTAACTATTACTAAAATTCCATAGAAAAAGAAATGATTAAACTATGACTTTATCTTTCCTTCTACATTTTTACTGAAATGTTTTTAAATTTACCACAGGTATATTTTAACAGTGATGTAAATGTATGAAGTATGTTTTAATGTAGGATTTATTGTATGGCTTATTTGTATGTTAAAATAATATCTTCAGAATATTTTCTTTATATTGCAGCTGCCTGCACCTCTCATATTGAAATGGTTACATTGTTGCTAAAAGCAGGTAAATAATTTCTTAAATTTCATTTTTATTCAAAGGATAAAATTTTAGTTTGTATTGTAAACATTAACTTTTTTAACAGATTAGTTTTAATGTGATGTAGTTTGAAATCAACTTAAATTTACATGTAAAAAATATTATTTTGTACAAATAAGATGATTCTATGTTCCAAATATTCTAATTGGAACAAAATAGAATATTCTATTTTGTTCTTAACCTTTACACTACGGCGCTTTTATTATTCCTCTACCCGAATATGGTATGACTGTTGTACTGCCCTTAGTCTAAAGGTTAATGTAACAATTCTAAGCAGAAAATATGCTTTGTTCAGTTTTTTCATTGATTAAATTTAGTGATCAGATTTTTGAGAATATAATCTATAATTTCAGGTACTGATATAAATGCATTGGACTATTCTGGTCGTTCTCCATTTCAATTGGCCCAGTCAAAATTAAAGCTACTTCAAAGAAATATGGAATATTCATCTGCACAACTAAAGAAAGAAGTTGTTCATGTAATAACATTTCTCTTAAAATTATTTGTTTAAATCATTTTCACAGTGAAATCATTTTTAAAATTCATTATTTTAAATGATTTAGGTATTGGAAATGATGCAAGTCTACCTACAAAGGTCTGGCAGAGCTGGAGAAATGGATCTTATTAATGCTTTTTCTAATCGACTTCAGCAGCATCAAACAAGGGCAGAGGTATTTCCAATTAAAATTGTTTTATATTTGTAGTTTTAAAATTGAGTGTTAGAATTTGTCAAATGGGAAAAACATGTTATAACAAGTTTTTCCCATTTGAAAAATTCTATCACAATCAATTCTATGTATTAAAACAAAACAAATGCATTGAACCACAGAGATACAACACAAATTTATAAAATCATTTCTGAAATTTTACACCTACTTTTATATGATTACTTTTGTGGAATTTAGAAAGCTTTTCTGTGATAATTTATTTTCTCTGTTAATTTTATTGCTTTAAATATGTTCAAGAACTTTCATAAATGAAAATAATATGTGTTAGAAAATTTTTATTTTAACAGCAAAATGGTTTCTTTCTAAAAATAAATTCAACTTTAAAAAATTGTGATTAAAAATTTACTAGATTATATTATGAAAAAAATAAATTAAAAGAACAAGAGCCTTGTATAAATATTTCATAAAAGCGGTAGCAGAATAAGTGATAAAAGAAGTCTCAAATTGTAAATTAATTTCTCCATTTCCAAAATGTCTTTTTTCGTCCATATTCTTAGCTTTGGTAATTTTTCTAATATGAAAATGTGCAAAAAATGCATTGAATATTTTATTTCTTCAGAACATTTGATCATATATACCAGCAATTTATAACCTTCATCTCTTGGCATACATAAACTAATTACTAAAATTCTGCAACACACCAAAATACATTATATATAATAAAAAACAATCAAATTACAAAACATTAAAACGTAAAATAATAGAAATGCAGACCAGCAAAATGCTTTTGTTTTAGTTTGTAATTTTGAATGATATATATATTATGCCAATCTGACAAAAAAGTAGATAGGATTGATTTACAAATTTCATAATGGTAATTACATACTCCTTTTACTCCAAAGTGGCTTAAAAAAAATTTTAACAGTTTATTAATGATTCATTTTGTAATAAAAAATAATACTCCAAACCATTTATATGGGTATTAAAAATACTGATGTTACCTAATATTATCTATGAATATAAAACTGAGTAGTTGAAATGAAATAAATCTTGCACAATTTAAACCATTGCACAGTTTAAACCATTGAACACCATCCTTAAGATGCACCAGTACTATTCTTATGTCACACTGGTTGAAAATCGCCTGATGTATACTATTCTTTTTATAAATTTGATGTAAAATATTGGAATAATTTATTATCTATTAAAATATAACAAATAATAAGCACTACTTAGTGGGAAATTGAATGTAAAAAATCTTTGAAATTCAATTTTTATTTCTCTTAGGTTGATACAGATGTAAAAGACTTGTTGTCAAGCCTATCTCATTTAAACCTGCAAACTGCTTGATGTTTGCGAACATTTATCTTTTAGTTCATTGCACGTGTTGTGAAATTCCATTGCACTGGAACAATACTTTCATCTTTATAATATTACTAAGATTTTATATATCATTTGTGACATCCTTTTATTTTCGCACAAACAAATATGAGGGCTGTAAAATGAAGTATGAGATTTTAACTATTAAAAAAACATTGTAGCTATGTACATGGCAGTCTTTTATGTAGTATTACTACACCATGTGGCAGGTTTTAGTTTTGTGTGTTTTAATTGTGGAAGATTTTAAGGCTACTTATATGGTATTTGTTCATTTTGGGAGCTGAGGGTACGAGAAGACCTTTTATTTTGAAATCAAATTCTATTCCAATGGATAGTAATAAGTAACTTTAATTTATTTTGTTGAGCCATTTGTCTTCATTTTATTTATTCACACAGCTTTTCCCACTCTATATTGGCTGTTCAAGAGTATATGTTTTAAGTAGCACAATGTCCTGCCATCATATGCTTCATATATGTAAATCTGCAGAGATATTTATCTGAGGTGAGCTGTTTTGATGCTTAATAAAAACATGCTCCAAGAGATTTTATGATATTCATTAATTTGGGTTGAAATAATTTCTGAAATATCTTATTTCCAATGCCTCAAGGCCAATTAGACATTATTATGCACTACATTGGGTGGAATTTTGAACCATGGCATTACCCTGAAGCACCACAGTACACCTTTCATACATACCATACATTCTAAGCTCAAACTGTTTATAGAGAAGCCACACATTCACTTCCAAACATCAATGCCTTACTCCAGATTCAAACCAGGAACTTTTTAATCCAAAAGCCAGCACCCTGACTTCTATACCATTTGGTCAGCATTTCTAAAAATATTTCTCTCTTTTGAATTAAATGAAGACAAAAATATCATTCTTTGTTATCAGCCCTTGTGTTGTGGGTATTCCTGCATTTGAGTGTATGTTATATTTTATTTATCAAATGACTGACTCTTACTAAGTTTTTATAATCTACACTTACATTAAATAAGGTATACTACCACACTTATTGTTCCACTAAGAGCTTTGAGTGTCAGGTACTCTTGAGCATTTTATTCACTTTTTTAAATCAGCTCAAATGGTGGTAACATGATAGCTGTGTGATTTTTCTTTAGTATTTGAAGGAATAGGCAATTTATGCGTAGCTGATTTGTTGCTTCTCTTTTTAACTACATTTACTTTTCAGCTGAAATTATTCTCTATTGAGCCAATGTTACGTATTGCATGGTTGTATGCTTCATGGCATGGGACTCTTGTGTAATTATTTTGTCTTGCTCATATGCATCTGTTATGTGACTCATGAGTCAAGTATTTCTGAGTGATGAGTATATATATTAATGACGTTATTTTTATTCATTTAACTTGAAGTGATTTTTAAACTTTCTAGTTTGGTGCATTTCAATTTTATCATATATTATTAAGTTTAAAATATTTGTAGGTGGCCACAATTTCAATGACTTCTTTTGTGATTTCTGTGATAGTTTAGGTATCATGATATGATCTCATTGGTGGGCAAGTATTGCTGAAAATATGACATTTCATTTGTACCTTGCATTGTTGGATCATTGATAAATACTTCATAATTTAGATTAGATATTTTATTGAAAAATTATGAAATTTTAAATTTTGTTTTCATTTATGAAGTTAGCTTTGGAAAGAGCTTCTATACTTTCAGTTATACTTTCAATTTTTAAATGGATTTTATGGCACAAGATCCTAAACAGACAAGCTATGCCAGTTCGAAAGACCTTCAGTTTGAAAGCTAGAGATATGTTTAATGGTCTTTCCTAATTTTTATACCATAAAGGAATCTAATTAGTATTTAGGAAACAATACTAATGTTTTATAACTTCCATTTACAACCCTCATTATGCCATCTTAGATTGTGTCGAAGTTCTTAGTGTAGATCAGAACACATATTTTGATAGAGGGTTCCGAAGGTTGCATTAATGCCTTACAATATTCTAAATAAAATTTCCTGAATTTATTTATACTTGTAGGTTCTTATTTATATTGCCAGTGTGTTATTCAATTCGTTTTCATATAAATGCAGCTAAAAGATTTGAAAATTCCTTAAAATTCAGACAAGACATTCTTAAGCATTGCTGAATGTGTTTCTAAATTCTTCATAAAGATTCATCATGATATCAACATTAATTTTGAATTTCACATTGTAGACTAACATACCCGCCAACTTTTCTTAGTCTTCCCGAAAATCACTTGCTTTTCATCTCTGACAGTTGTGTGTCGGTTTTTATGTCACAAAATCTTCCATATTTTTATCTTTTTGGTTATCAGGAATGGACTAATTAAATACAGAAAATGTACCACTTATAACAAAATGAGTTTATAAATAAGTTAAGTTCTTCCATGCCAATGATGACATTAAAATTCATAATTCATACTTGACTAAAGTTCAAAATTTACATGGAAACCTTATTCATAAAACTTCATGAGTAGCTGTATCCTTCATTACCTATACTCTGCATGTAATGTGTCAGAATTTGTATGTTGCTTATTGTATTGTAATAGCAGTGCTTGCTAGAACTGTGTGGAAGAGTTTTGTATCATGTATTTAAAGGAATCAAGTATTTCTTCCCCCTTGTACAGAACTGTTTTTTCATGAAATACATATTTTGTATTAAATGCATTTACCTTTAAATAACATTGCTTTTCTGTCCTAAATAAAATCACATGTGACCATGATTAATGCCTTTAAATGACAGTTACTGTGTTTTAGTGTAGTTAGAGAATATGTGAATTTCCTTTTCAATGTTATTGGCATCTGTCTCTTCTACCTTTATAACATTTTATACTGGAGGTAGTTAACAGTGAAGCAAATGTATCTTAAGAATAGTGTATTAATAATTATCTTAGTATTTAAGAACTAGTGATCTTCCATTTCATTTGTGAACCAAATGTGTTATGATATACAGTGGTACCTTGAGATACGAGCCGTCACTGGGCCGATTTTTTGCTTTGAGTTACGAGCCTGCTTTGGTGACATCACAACCACCACTCCCCTCAGATTCCAGAGTCTTGTGCGTCATTCAGATCACATGTTTACCCCACCTGATGATAGTTATTTTTCTTTTCTCTGACCGGATGCGTCAATTCTAAAAATGGAATACGGGGTGTACGTACAGTTATTTAGCTTAATTTTTTTCGCATAACCATGAGTCCAAGGAAGGTGAGTGTAAAGAACAGTGATGAGAAAAGGAAAAAGGTGAGGGTGATATCCATGGAATTAAAGCGTGAGATAATAGACAAACATGAACAAGGCGTAAGAGTAATAGTCTTGGCAACACTGTACAATCGCACAACTTCTACGATATGTACTATTCTTAAGCAGGACTCAATAAAGGCTATAACTCCAGCTAAGGGCGTTAAAATTATTTCAAAGTTACGCAACTCCCATGATAAGATAGAGAATCTGTTGTTTTTGTGGTTGACAGACAAGCAGCTCGCAGGAGACACTGACAGAGACTAATTTGCGAGAAGGCAAGAGCCATTTACGCAGATTTGCTGCAGCAGACCCCAGATACTTCAGCACAGGAGGCACTTCACAAGAGCAGTTCAAAGCCAGTCGGGGGTGGTTTGAAAATTTTCGAAAAAGGACCTGCATTCACTCTGTTGTGAGGCAGCGAGCTCTGATTCTAAGGCAGCTGAGGGATTTGTAAAAAACCTTTGCTAAATTGATCTAAGCCCCAAAGGATACATCCCCAACAAGTTTTCAACTGACGAGACAAGGCTCTTTTCTGGAAGAAGATGCCAAGCAAAACTTACATAACAGCAGAAGAAAAGAAGATGCCAGGTCACAAGCCCATGAAGGATAGGTTGACCCTCGCACTGTGTGCAAATGCAAGTGGCGCTGCTCGTATACCACTCAGAAAACCCCAGAGCCTTCAAGACACATGAGGTTTTAAAAGAAAAACTGCAGGTTATGTGGAGGGCAAACCCAAAAGTTTGGGTCACCAGGCAGTTTTGTTCAGTGGGTCAATTTGGTCTTTGTCCCGCCATTAAGAAATACCTCGAGGTCAATGACTTACCCCTGCAAGTCCTTCTCGTCCTTGACAATGCTCCAGCCCACCCAACAAGCCTTGAGAATGACATCCTAGAGGAGTTCAGCTTTATAAGGTTTCTCTACCTTCCACCCACCATCCTACAGCCCATAGACCAGCAGGTGATCTCCAATTTCAAGAAACTTTTTACCAAACACATATTCCGACACTGCTTTGAGGTTACGGAGAGCACAAACCTCGCCCTTTGAGAGTTTTGGAACTACTACACATTGTCATATGCCTTGAAATTATTGATATGGCCTGGCAGGGTGTTACAAAAAGGACCTTGACCTCTGCATGGATCAAGCTGTGGCTGTAAAGGACTTTGAAGGATTTAGACCCTAACAGGAAGTGATGGAGGAGATTGTGTCCCTCGGAAAGTCCATGGGCCTGGAAGTGGATGAGGGAGACATCGAAGACCTTGTCGCTACACATTCCGAGGAACTGACGACGGAGGAGTTGATGGAACTACACAAGCAGCGACATACAGAGGTTCTGCAGGAGATTGGTACAACCGCAGAAGCGGAGAAGGTTATCTCTTCAAGTGAGATAAAGGGAGTGTTGGCAATGTGGAAAAAAATTTTGGACTGGTCGTGCAGCAGTGCTATTTAATGGCACTTGCCTAACCCGTTTCAGAAACATTCTAAAAGGGAGGAAGAAACAAAACTCCTTGGACAGGTTTCTACTGAAACGCCCTGCAGATGAAAGTGATGAAAGCGTGTCAAAAAGAAAAAAATAGTGAAGAAGAAAATTAAGTTAAGCAAAAGTGAAGAGAAAGAAAAAATTAATACCATATGCTAATCGGCTCTGCCAACATCTGTTTATTTCTTTAGATTCTATTTTACATGTATGTATTTGGTATTTTGTTTGTATACAATATTTGTTCATTATAAATACATTAATATAAAAAAATTGGAGTGGATTTTTGGGGGCTGGTACAAATTAATCTCATTTCAATGGAGAAAATTGATTTGAGATATGAGCATTTTGATTTATGAACTTGTTCATGGGATGAATTAAACTCGTTTCTCAAGGTACCACTGTTTTTTATATCTAAATATTTGTTTCAAATAATAGACTATGTATTAAAACTTGCATTTTCTATTTCATGGTTTGAGATCTTTTGCTGTGGATACCTGTGAGTAATTGACGTATTATACTGATTTAATGTAACTAAATAAGAAAAGTAAGAAATTTGTCATGTATTCAAACAAATAATTATTACACTTTTCCATATAACAAATCCTGATCATTCACCTTCTATATTGTGATAAGATCTAACCAAGATATGGTCATGATGTTTCATAGTTCATTATTTGTTTTGTGACTGACCAGTTGTATTACGTTTTTTAGAACCTGAAACATTGAATACTCCAATACTTATTCATGATTTTAGGAATTCTGTGTGATGTTTCCTTAATTTTCTTTGATGTAAAGTATATTGAAAAGCATACTTTAAAGGGTGTCTTCATTTCTTAAACTTTTCTTTCGTATTTAAACATCTTTTTCAGTAAATGTAAAGTTGCTTTGTACAGTTTCCTCATTTATGAAAAGTGACTTTTGTGTAAGTACCTTGTAAATATTTTTATTGATCATTTAAATTATAAAAACATTACTTGTGAAGTTATTTTCCTCGATTCTTACGAGTCTTCAAAGTGATATGAATTCATGGAAATTATAAAAATATGTTGACATCATTTTATTGTTTATATATTGCATTTGTTTGTCAGTGCTATACATTATTTCAAGGGTTGGTGGGAAAACACCGATTTTTAACTCAGAAAAAATTCTTTTAATAGTGTACATATATATTAGACTTTAAAAGTTTCCATATGGATTTTTATGTTGTTTCACATTGAACAAATTTGTAGTCTTGTCTTTATTTCGATTACATGTCTTGTAACTTTGTACTGGATTTGTAGTCAGATTTTATTTTCTTCATAAATTTTAAATAATTGTAGCAATGCTTTTCTGTTTTCCTTTCTTTTGAATCATTACACACATTAATTTTACTCTACACCTTTTTATTACAATAAGATTATTATAAGAAAATCAATGGAACTGCCAAATAAGAAAATTTTGCGATGGTTAAGCTCCTTAGGACAGATCAACGAAAGAACAATCATATTTAGAAGCAGAAATTTGGTTATCGAATGGATCAGGGTAGAATTTGTATCAAACTAGAGCATGAATGGAGTACAAATTAAAAATTCATCTGTTTTTCAATCAGAACTGGGCCATTAATGAAGATCTAGATAATGTTTCTCATCCAAACTCTTGTTTTTTTATCCCTTTTAATGATATTAATTTATTAGCAGTTATAAAGAGTACAGAATTTTCTACCTATTGACAGTGGTATTAATGATTCTTGATACTTCTATAAACTTCATAAATCGGATTTCATATCCATTCCCGGGTTTAAAAAATTAATTAATCATTGTTCTTCACTATGGTAAAGAGTGCTTTTAGAGGAATGCTAAACAGTTTGGCAATCTCCGTTTTCGAAATATGTTTTATCGACGCTTTCTAAAGTTTTCCTTTTTGTCTCAATGAACAACGATGTGCGCTTAGTCTTGGGTAGAGGAGGCATCGCTAATTAAGAGGCAAACATTTGTAAAAAGAAACACGAGCGAAGCATTTGGCGAGATCTGAAAACCACCAAATCGCACCTAAGGACGAAACCTAAATCTTCTCAACGAATCAGTACACCGCCAGCTGAAGGTCGCTGTAACGAGATTTTTACATTATCTGGCCGTTATAATGATCATAAAATATTACAGCTGTGGAATAATGGCCGGGCCTTCTCAATTGGTCGTTAAATCGAATCACTATAAAGCGATGTATAAACAGTAGAAATTGCTAGTTTACTGTAACACCTTCCAAACATTGTTATTTACTTGAACATAAGTAACGCTAGATCCTCAGTCCGTGTATCTTGAAGCCTTCAATAACCAGGGTCGTGCTAGCAGTTGGAAGAATAGCGGATGGATTAGCAACCGGAGGGTCGCGAGTTTGAGACTCGGTACTACCAAAGACCGTCATGTACATGAGGGCTGGTGCACGTTAAATTTGTCTTGTCCTCATATTGGCGTGGTGTAGAAGTTTGGAGAGTTGGGTTCCAGCTCAGATGTTCAAAATTATACGGTGTCCTCGGTTCTTTCCCTTTGGGATTGATCCTGGACCGTTGCCAAATAGCCCATTGTGTTGCTCCAGTGCGACGTTAATTAACTACTTAACTTCAATAATCAAGAGATGAGAGAATAGTTTGTTCAAGGAACAACAGATGGCAGGATAGTATGTCAGTGGGTGAATTCTGTCTTCAGTTTAACATTTAGAGCAAAATGGGAAAAGATCCTGCAATAATTCCTCAAAGTCAATTTAGAAAAGGCCTCAACTGCCAATTGTGTAGAGAGCAGTTCATCTTATATTAAACAGGGTCATTCTAGGTTTTGTTCGAACATCAGAAGACTGGCACGCCTCTTGGAGAGTTCATTACACTCTGGGTAGACACCCAGTGGTGAACTAGAACATCGTTTATTAATTAACACTGCAACCTTCACTCACATCTTTGCCAAAGATGTAAGTGGATGAAGGACTAGTAGCATTACTACTAGGATTTCAAATGAGAACCCTCCAATATTTTCTTTTCCACCTTTGTTCTACACCCGCTTATGTCAACAGCCAATCTTATTCGTGACTAAAACGCTGTATACTGCGGCTCCTACGAGAAGGTAGTCGACCTTGAGTGTCAATTTTTGGAAACCTGAAAGCTCATTAGGAGAAGGCTGACACACGCAAAAGCATGATTGTTGACCGTCAAGTGTGGTTTTTTCTCCCTGCCAACGCGTATTTGACACGTTATGATGAACCAGATTCCACGCTAAAAACGCCGATTGTGGAAGCGATTTACCATTATTTCCTAATTTAACTAACAGACTCGTTCAAAACTCACGTGACATGACTGCCATCTCGTGGAAGCTGGACTATAACTCGTAAGATAATAAGGTAATCGAATCGTCCGGTTCCACTGACGTAGGAGCGGCCAAGTTGCTTCTCGTGGTGGTCGAATAACATCTGCATCAAGAGAGGGCACAGTAAATCCCCTAAAGCAAGTAAAAACACCTATAGTGATGGAATAGCAGACAAAATTCTGACCAATGCACAAACATATTTGCGTGAGTTGGAATCGATTCTGCTTGTATAAATTATTTTAACAAAACCGTGCTAGACCTCAATATAAGGTATGCTATTAAAAATATGCCTATAAATTTTCGTTATCGCTAATTTTAGTTCACTAACCAAGTGAATAATTAAAGGCCTACACTTTTCTCGTTTACTTCGTTACGTGAAATTTTCAATTTAAAATATCTCTTACTTTCACTTCCAGTCTAATTTTTTTAATATAAGTTTAATATCTCTTACACATCTAAAGTAAAATATCCTGAAAAGTAACTGCTACTCCTAGCATTTCATAACTTATTGAACTTTAAATGTATATGTCACAGTGAAAGACCGAAATCTGGAGAATGTCGACTTTCACCGGTGAATGTCAACATTCACATAGTCGCTTGGTGTATGTCCGAAATATTTGCTAAATACCCTTATTTCTGACTAACACCGGCAAATGTCGACATTCACCATGCACTAATGTTGAACATGTCGGAGATTTATATTTTCTCCGTATTTCAGTCGCGATAAAACGTCACAAGGGTGACGTAACTTTTTCGCCTCTCTTTCTGAGAGGAGTGACCAAGAACTTAAAACAAACAGTACATTCTAAATGAGAAAAGAAAATAATAGAAATTAAAAACTTACTTAATTATACAGTACATTCTAAATGAGAAAAGAAAATAATAGTAATAAAAAACTTACTTAATTATGTGATTCAAATCTTATTTATTGCAACTTAAACTATTATGACACTTTTAACATATATATTACGATTTTTTTCGAGATTCACCTGATACTTTCATTAGCACATTGAAATAATCTGATATGCCAATAATTGCAACTATCCCTTTAAAATTAATGATTTTGATACTTTTTAAAATTTTTATGTAATATTGTAATGAAATAAGTCATTCTTACAATACAAAGATCTAATAATCTCAACGAACTTAGAAATAACTTTTAATAAGAATAATAATTGAACCATAAGAATTTGATACCAGAAAGAACAATGCTATCGCAAGATGTCGCATTGACAAGGTCATATTTCAGAACTGAAACTCACTGAATTAATCATAGAAGTTGCAAGTAGAATGCTGCTCACAATGGTTGATGGAAAGATCAGCAATGTTGCAAGCCCGAAAAGAAGACCATTTCATGCTATAGGACTTGTGGAAAGGACAGAAAATCATTAATTAACATTCAAAAGAAAAATGGGCCTTATGATTTATCAGGTTCGACCAAGAGGCTTGTGTACAATCGCGGAAATTAAACGAACCACCCCCTTTATTTCGAGCACTATTAACAGTAGAGCAAAATAAAAGATATTATTCAATAGGAAATAACGTCTACAAATTCCAATGAAAAAATTTGCATAAGGGGCCGTCTTCATATAAAATTTGCACAAACAGCAAAATTTCCAATGGAACACTCTATTTTGATGCCTGAATCAGATTCTGCATCGTTAAATTAGTCTAAATATGAAATTTCATAATTTTACTATATTTATATCCGTAGATATTCAATGTTAAAATTGCTATCAATTTCAGGGATCATCTCCACATTGAAAATCGCTACGCGTACATCGAGATTAACTGTAGTTTTAGTTACCCGAATTTCAAATTTGAACACTATTTCAAACGTATTTTCCAGCGCGTGCAAACCATCCAATAATTATTATATTTATTATGCAAGTGAAATGATTCGAGAATTATGTTATATTTTTATACAAGTGTAAACGATCCGAGAATTATACAGATCAAACGACAATATTGTGAATTGTAACTATGATTAAAATGTGATAAAAAAGAAGGATTTTTGAATTGAGAACAATTTGAAACGGAGAAAGTGCTGATCGATGTTCTGTATAATTTTGTATCGTCTTTAGTGTTCTTAATAAATGTTATTTTTTTAATCAGCATTCGTGTCCATGTATGCAACCAAAAAGCCTACTTACAATTTAATACAATCGAACAGATATTCCGATCATCCAAAAAAGTGAATAGAGTCATTCAATTGATCATTGATGAGTAGAGTTCATCTATATGACACATAACTGGTAAAAGGCAATGTATTTTCGATTACATAAATGCAATTTCCAACCATATTTGAAAAAATTAAACATTCCTCAGGTTTGTTAGACGTTTTTTAAACTTTTGGTTGCCCCCTAAAATCGTCATAATGAGGAAATTTAATGTAACGCAAAAACTAATTATTTTAATGACCTGAAATTTTATATGGTCATATTAGAAGTACTTCTGAATCGTTTCCCATCAAAATATAGTAAGGTTCCAATTTATAATTTTTTCAAACATTAATTTAATAATTATCCATGCATACTAAACACTATTTTTAAAATAAAATATTAGGTGGATTTTGTTTGGGTTGCTTGACAGTAACATGGTACAAAATATCAGTGCTATAGAAATATTTAGGAAGATATCCATAAGTCTGAGAAACTGATTTAACATTAGGAGCTCCAATCTTTCTGTACTCAAAACTTCGAAAAGGTAAGACCTAGAGACATGAAATTTGGTACCTGAAGTTAAATTTTGATATAGATTTGAAATTGTGTGTCAAAATAGGGGGTTTCTATTGGAAATTATGAAGTTGGTGATCGATTTAATACGAAGACGGTCCCTTATGCAAATTTTATGTACTTGAATTTATAGATGTTAGTTGTTGTCGAAGGCCATCTTTGAATTTTCTCTACTGTTAAAATTGCTCGAATGAAGAGGGTTTTTTTTTCCACGACTGTACATCCAATAATGTAAACTGCTTACCGCTTCCTTAAACTTTCGATCCGAGCATTATTAAGAGTTCATGAAAACCTTATAAAACGTTTTGAAATTATATAGGACGTGGCTTCAGGGTTCAACATAAATGTAAAGGTATTTAATTCCTATTGCAGGGAACCTAAATCCCCTTTACTTCTACGTAACATAAAGCTTATATGCTCATCTATAAAGACTAATAGACTCTCAATCTACAAAGAAATGTCTATAGGAAAGAAATGGAGTTTTATTCATGAATGAAACTCGTATCCCAGGTTCCTTGCCCAAAACTGTAGGAGTCGCTTGCTTTCGACTTCTTACTAGACATAATTACCTACAAAAACACACCGTATTGGAATAGCGAGATCAACTATCCTTTTATCCCTATCAACCCTTTGCGAACTGAACGATATTTCCGGACAATAGAATTCCAAATACTGTAGATACTATTAAGCCATATTTTTTTCCTTTGGGACTATTGGGCTGCTCGTCGATTGACGGTAGATAGGCCGGAGGCGGGCGTAGGATAAAAAGAGTATTGCAGAGAAACTGCTCAACTTTATATAAAGGAATACCGCATTTTCTCGGACAGTGTCCAGCGTGACTCCCTTGACCAACCTTCTCACGACTAACCCGATGGCACATTCCATCATTGAAACTGCAGCTCCATCGACGTGCATATGTCTCTTGGGTCAGAGATCATTGCGGTGTTGAAGGAAACGAAGCAGCAGATCATCTTGCAAGAACAGGTAGTGCGTCCATTCGCTTACACCCCCTCTCTCCTCCCGGCATCTCATCTGAAGACGTCCCTCAAGATAGCATCCATTAACAGTTGGCAAGAGAGAAGTCAAACCCCACCAAGGGTCGGAGAACATTCGGGTTTTCCCCAAGGTCTGTACGAAGTGCTTCATCTCCACCCAGACCTCATACCTAATACACACGTGCATACACTTTTACACGGGCCACGGCCCGTTCTTGCAGTTTTTATTTCGTATGAATATTCATTGCAGTAACCTCTGCATTAGGGGCATGGAAGCCGACCCGGACCACTATGTTACCATCTACCCCATCAACCTATCCCCATCACCCTAATTCATCTTCACATCAATCAACACAGCACTATGACGCCTGGCAGTTCACCCCTTACTACAAAGGAAAATCGCAAGAATTGTATACAACTCATTAACTGTCAATTGGACAATTATCTGTAAAAGCTCAAGAGACAAAAACAAGGATCTTAAAAGCAGTTTAGAAATTTTCTAGAAAAATGTAGTGGGAAGCAAGTAATGATGGTTTTGTATTTCCTCTCTTTGTATCTTCCGATCTTTCTATTAGCAGTTATCCCTAACTAAAAACACAAAGCCCTTTCTTAAAAAGCTAGGCAACTGTTGTAAGAGATAAAAGTATCCGCAACTCAATTGAGATGTCTGTTTTGATACTGAGAAAAACGCCAACATCAGGCACAAAGATATGAGACAACAATTAATTTTGGATGAAAAAGTGTGTTTATTGTTAATAAAATATGTTATTAGTCATAATATTTAATAAATTAGTCACAATTTTCGAAAAATATTAATACATTTTATTTTTAAATTTTCATCACATTTTCGGAGTTTGATCCATTGCAGCGTTTGGATCATTCATACAGAGTTGTCATTCATAAAGATTGGGCGCAGTAGCACCTTTTGAGCTTCAGGGCAAAAAATTATTTGTTTTGTATTGTGCTTGCGAAAAGAAACAACACGGTGGATGGAGCTGACTCATAAGGCTGTCTATAGCAACCGATTCTTTTTGCTTTTGCTCCAATCCTTGACATTTCGTTATCGATGTTACGCTACACTACTGGCAGTTATGATTACAGGAGAATGCTAAAAGCAGCTTTGAAAAAGCTCAATGAATCAGGGCGCTAGAGATATGTTTACTATCACACATAGATTCCAACCTCAATTTACAAATAAAAATTGGTAGGTTATGTCGAGGACACAAACCGTAGTTTTGACGTTAATACGCGGACCTGATGATGAATTGTGGAATGAATAAAGCAGACATAGGAAGTTTGAACGATTGTTTAATGTGTGAGTATTCAACAATTAATTTACAGTTTGAATGATTAACGTGCAGTGTGATAAAGGATAATTTTATTTGTTAAAGGTCTGTGTTTGTAGCGTAGTTTGGTAGCTTTCGAATGACACCACTTAAGCAATCCTCACTCCTCGCAAACCAAAGTTACACTGGCCAAAAGTTTGCTCACCACAGTACAATTTCGACATATTTCTGACCCTCCTCGCTCACTGCGCATGCGCACTCGTTCCAAAGGTCATGTCAGGTACGGACATCCTTTGTCTTCACGACGCTGTATTTGTCTTCTGTATGTTTCTTCTAGTTCTGAAATCATAAGATTAAACAGTTGTAACTCTTTTTTGAAACGCTTGACATTTCATGCATGCCCCCCTGAACTGTTCCGATTTTAAAAGGCGTATTCACTTCAAAATTTGCGTGTATAAAGCTACTAACGAATACTGATATGTATAAAAGGCTTTATAAGAGAAAAATTAATACACATTTTGTAAATCCCATGAAAAAAAAATCTTCATTCTACCAGTGGATAAAGTTCTGAAGAGGAAAAACGTGATAGAGTACTTCGTAAAGTTTAAGGGATATTCGAATAAATTTAATGATTGGATACCTTCCAGAAATCTGTTTTCTCTATAAAAGAACGTGTGAGAGTAAGAAAGCGATCATTGCTATAAAGAAAAATGAGTTTCTACATAACTCTTCCCAGTGACGGAAGCATTGATTTCTTCACTGATAATGCTCTGTCTCATTACATAACGAGACTTCCGAAGAATTTTGAACTGTCTGGAGAATGGGAATGCTGCATAGTTGAATTGATCTATCCAAAAATGTGGAATAATGCTACTCACGGTAACAATGAATATGAGTACGACTTGGGTCCAGGCGGAACAACGAAGTACAGTATTCCGTGCGGCTATTATGAATCTCTGCAAGATATTATAGACGCTTTTGAAAAACGCATTCAAATAAAAATGAATTACACTGCTGGCCACCGTAAATGCAACACCCTGAAGGAAGCATGCAAATAATATGAAATTTACAACATGCATTAGCGGAGGTGAGATATGCAAATGATTAGAATTTTAGCGCAGACGCACATCACGCGCGCCTGTGGCGCCACTTCAAAGCGCTATTTAAGGCTTGGAGATTTCGACGATTTCAAGTACGGCAATTGTGTTTTTCTTGTGATTTTTTTCAAAAAACGATCAATTATGCCTCGTAGAAAACAGCGATCATCTTTTGATCAAGTATCCGAGTTCGACAGAGGAAGGATAGTGGCCTACCGAGATTGTGGATTATCTTTCAGGGAAATCGGTAGTCGTGTTGGACGAAACCAAACAACTGTAATGCGGATATGTGATCGTTGGATGCAGGAGGGTACGACGGACCGACGTGTTCGATCGCATCCACCTCAGTGCACCACTTCACGTGATGACAGGCATATTGTGCGTATGGCAGTGACGGATCGCTCAGCCACATCACGAACCATAGAACAGCACATTCAGTCTGTACCGCATCATCCAGTGTCTGCGCGTACCATTCGACGCCGTTTACAGCAGAGTGGTCTGTCCGCAAGACGTCCATTGCTTCGTCTACCCTTGACGCAGAACCACAGACGTTTCCGCCGCCAATGGTGCGATGAAAGAAGGATGTGGACGGCAGAATGGAATGAAATTGTCTTTACTGACGAGTCACGCTTCTGTCTGCAACACCACGATGGTCGGATTCGAGTCTGGAGACACCGTGGAGAGAGGATGCTGAACAGCTGCGTTATGCACCGCCACACTGGTCCTGCACCGGGTATTATGGTATGGGGCGGTATTGGATATCACTCTCGCACTCCTCTAGTACGCATTGCCGGTACTTTAAACAGCCAGCGCTACATCTCCGAGGTGTTGGAGCCAGTTGTCCTTCCTTACCTTCAGGGCTTGCCCACAGCCATATTTCAACAGGATAATGCGCGACCACACGTGGCACGCATTGTCCAAGGGTTCTTCGTCAATCGCCAGATTGAATTGCTTCCCTGGCCAGCTCGCTCTCCGGATCTTTCGCCGATAGAAAACATGTGGTCCATGGTTGCTCAACGATTGACCCAGAATACATCCCCAGCTGCCACACCAGATCAACTTTGGCAACGTGTGGAAGCTGCTTGGTCTGCTGTACCCCAAGAACACATCCAAAGTCTCTTTGAATCAATGCCGAGGCGTGTGGCAGCGGTGATCTCCAACAATGGCGGCTACTCTGGCTACTGATTTTGGCAGGAACCACACTTCACAGAAGTCTATAAATTTAATCATTTCATACTTGGTCAACATGTTATCTACAAAATAAATTTTGTTGTGATATCTCTTGTCTTTCTTGGTGTTGCAATTTGGGTGGCCAGCAGTGTACAATAAATATAATAAGAAAGTTAAACTTCAGTTGTTTAAAGGTTCAAAGTTGAATCTGAGTGATGGATTAGCGCAAAGTTTGGGTTTCGAGCCCTATAAAATAATTGGGGAAAATAATGTTTCTGAAACCTTGATCATTGAGAGTCTTTTTGTGGCAGATCCCAATGTTGATTTGCAATTACTGTGTGTGTATACAGATATAATTGAACCCCAGGTGGTTGGAGGTGTTGTCGCTCCCCTATTACGAATTGTAGCAGTTAAAGGACAAGATGGGGAAATGATACATGAATTATTTGATAGACCTCTTTACTATTTAATATCTAGAAAAATTTTCAGACCATCGAAATAGTTATAAAGACGCACACAGGACGATACGTCTCATTTGAACGTGGGAAAGTGATCGTGAAACTACATTTTCGTCTGAAGCATTTGTAAGTCATGTATAAACCATATCATTGCTGCACTCGTTCTTATGAGGAATACTATTCCAATCAAGCAGGAAATGGATTATCTTTCTACAAGGAAGTTTCTTTACAAAGAGGTAGAGGTATTGGAGGTATTTTTAGAAGTATGTACCGAATGATGCTGCCGTTATTCAAATCTGGTCCAAAGGCTTTTGGAAAACAGGCCTTCAAGACTGGGGTGGATATTGCCAACGACTACGTACAAAGGAAAAATCTGAAGGCGTGAGCAAAAGAAAGAGTAAAAGAGGCAGCAAACGTTCTATCTGATAAAGCAGCAACCAAAGTCAAATCGTTGGTTGGAGGACATAAAAGGAAACGTCTTACTAAGAAAAGCTTCATTCGAAAGAAATCTCGCAAGCAGAGCACGTCAGATATTTTCCACTAGCCATAACATGGCTCTAATACGTAATGATTCCTATCCCTCAGTAAAGAGCGAGCTTGATTTGTTTTTAACTCCTCCGACACAAACATCAATAGAAAAAGGACAATGGTTGGAATATTGCAAATATACAAGATGAGTAATATATAAGTACAAATATACAATACCCAATTGCAAATATACAAGATGAGTCACCCATAGAATTTAATATTTCGGGGAGCGGCGAGGAATACATTGATTTATCAGCCACACAGCTTTATTTAAAAGTATGCATTTTAAAGAACGGCGCCGACTTACCCGATACTGAACCTGTAGGCCCTATAAATTTGTTCTTGCATTCCCTGTTTTCTCAAATAGATGTGAGTTTGAATGATCGTCTGATTTCATCGTCCAGTAATACGCATCCATACAGAGCTTACATCGAAACTTTGCTAAATTACGGTTCGGATTACAAGAAAAGTTTTCTCACCTCGGAAGGTTTTTATAAAGACACTGCCGATCATATTGGGGAAAATGGAAATCATCAAAAGGAAACGAAGGTTTAAAGAAAAGGACATCAATGACTGCCAAAAGCAAAGTTTTAGATATGATTGGAAACTTGCATTGCGATATATTCCACCAAGATAGACTTTTACTGAACTTGGTGGATTTGAAGATTAGACTGATACGAAACAAGCCGGAATTCTGTCTGATGGCTTTGCAGAAAGCAAAGTACAGCATCAGTATTGATCATGCTTCTATTTTTATAAGGAAACAAAAATTGTCCCCAGGTGTTCTATTAGGACATGCAAAGGCTCTTGAGAAATCAAACGCTAAATATCCCATTAATCGAATTTTATGTAAAATGTACGCCGTCTCAGGTGGAAGTTATAGTTTCCAGCAGGATAATGTTTTTCTCGGTGCTATGCCGAATAAACTAATTATCGCCACCATAGACAATAAAGCTTTCAATGGAAATTTTGAGAACCCTTTGGAATTCAAACACTATGACTTAAACTTCATCGGTGTGTATGTGGATGGAAATCCAATCGCTTTCAAACCTATCACACCGGATTTTTCTAGCGATCAATATATAAGAGCATATAACAGTCTACTATTAGGTAGTGGAAAATTGATATCAGACAAAGGAATATACATAAATAGGGATGAGTTTGCAAAAGGATATTCATTATATTCCTTCGACGACTCCGGATCTTTGCGATGGAAACCACCTTAATTTGATACAACAAGGAAATTTACGCATCGAATTGAAATTCGCATCTGCTCTACCAAAGACCATTTCAGTGTTGGTATATGCCGAATTTCAAAGTGTTATTGAAATAACCAAATCGCGCAATATATTATGTGATTTTTCAATATGAATTCAATTCAAATAAATGAAATTCTGAAAAGAGATGCTTACACAAGACATTGTTTCATTGGCGTGTTTGCCTGTGATAATATTCCAATACGATTGAATCATTATCCAGCAGCCATGGTTGTTAACACCGATCCTGCTCACGAAGAAGGTACTCACTGGTTAGCAGTTTTTCTGAGATCGTAGAGAAATATAGAATTATTTGACTCCTTTGGACGTCCCCCTCACGTTTTCAACAGTTACATCCGCTATTATTTAAAAAAAATTTCCAATGTGACGTACAACGATTTCCCGCTGCAAAACTTCAGAACAGCTGTTTGTGGACAATACTGCATATATTACCTTAAACAGCGATGTAGAAATAATTCTTTTAAGCAAATTCTATCTAAGTTTGGACATGATTCAATGAATAATGATATTATTATGTATAATTATGTTAAAAGAAACCATAATGTGTGTGTGAAATTGTTTCAATAAAAAAATATTATAAATTAGATTAAATGACTTTGCTTTCTTCATTTGACACAATGAATCCTTTAGTGCTACGACATCCTTTTACTGCTCTAGTTTCAGGCCCGACTTCATGTGGAAAGTCATACTTTTTAAAACCTTCTCGAACACCGAACAGAGGTGATTCATGCAAATATCAACAAAAGTTGTATGGTTTTACGGTATCTATCAGGATTTGTATGAGAAGATAACAAATGTGACCTTTGTGGAGGGATTTCCAGAGAATTTTAAAAACTATTTGGATGGAAATATACTCTTCATTATCGATGATCTAATGGTTGAATGCGGAAACGATAAACGTTTAACAAATTTGTATACTAAAGGCTCACATCATCTCAATCTATCAATCATCACAGTGACGCAAAATATTTTTCATAAAGGTAAAGAGTTCATAGAAGTATCGCTAAACAGCCTTTATATGTTTTTATTCAAGTCACGTAGAGATATCAATCAAATTACGCATCTTGGAAGACCAATTGTATCCTCATAATACAAAATTTTTCATGGAAGCTTTTCAAGACGCAACAATGAGACCTTATAGTTATTTATTGATTGATTTAAAACCTGATACCGAGGAGTCCTTGCGTTTGCGAACCAACATATTACCAGGAGAAACAACGTATGTTTATCAACCACGACATTAGTTGTATTAATCTAGTTTGAGGTATGCCACCGAATAAGAAAGACGTTCAAAAACTGCTGGCCATTAGTGCAAGCAAACCTGAATTGAGGAAATCCTTGATAAGGAAAGTTCCGGAATCAACTTTGAAATGCATCTGAATATTGTTTAAATCTTATAAAAGGCAATTTGCCTTTAAGACCAGCTCAAAAAGCTCGATTCCGTCAATACAAAACAACCTTCAGAAAATTGGCTGATAAAAAAACACCGTTGTATGTGAAGCGCAAGCTTTTCGTGCAAAAAGGGTTTTTTAACATGTGGTTACAGTTCTCATGGAATCCGTCGCCATTGTTACCGGCGTGGGGAAAATTGCCATACTTACTTACTGGGATTCACGGGAACGGAGATACTTACTTTCCGAAAGGATTCCTGAAAGAAAGTCAACTCGCAGAATAAAGAGGCCTGGTTGGGCTAAATAATCTTTTATTCTGGGCTATACACATGTTAAATATACGGCCAAGGGGTATTCCGAAGAGTACACCGGCCGATGTTACAGAAGGGAAAAAATGGTTAAGACAACCGCCTCACACGAGGTACGAAGATCACCGCTACTACTTTTTAAAAACGACGCTCCGCTCCAAGTCGTCATGACGTCACTGGACAAAGAGCGCAGTGCCATCTGTCGGTGGCATAAAGTACCATCTACTACAGTTTTTAAATTTGCTTATTCCAGCCGCATTGAGTGTTTTAACAAGTCTTATTGCTAAGTAATAGAGTTTGCGAAAAAATTTGTTTTGGTACCTCAAGATCAACTTTCGAAACATGTACCTACCGAAGAAAACTTATCGGATCTGGACAAAGAAATGTCTGCAATACTGAAACGCATGCTTTCTGACGATGAAAAAGTGAAGCTGTACCATCAAGTTCTTCAAAAGCATATTCATGTTGAAACATATAATCCCTCTATTAAGAAACCTGTTGAAGAAACATACACAACTACTCCTGGTCAGAAACAAAGAGAAAGACTTCCGGTTCAGGAATCGTCCGAGGAAATCTCTATCGAAAAGGAACCTTCAACTGAAATTCTTGATCAGCTGATATTAAATGCAGCGCCCAGAAATAAAAAGACTATGACTAGAAACATTTTATCATTTTTAAAACAGCATAAACTGGAATGAGAGAGGAGAAATCATTCACAATAGGACCCTAATTCCAAACTCTAACGTGATCGACTTGATTCAATCTGTTGTAAAAGATCCATCAGACAAAGAAATAAATGGATTTTCTCAATTCTTTAACTCCATTCCGAATTGAATATTCTAAAAACCTTTGTTAAAAATAATCGTGCATTTGTTAAAAATAAGCGTGTAACAAGATCTAATAATAAAATTAGGTCATGGATATCATATTAATAAAAGGAAAAAAATTATGTTATTTTTAGAGAATTACGTCGTCTTGTCTATTCTTTTTTTCATTATATTTTGCTTTCTATGTGTTTATTGTCTACTGTTAGGAGCGTTCTTTTGAAGAAAATATAATTGTTAAAGTGTACATACATTTTTTTTCAAATGGGATTTGAATGGGAGGGAGGGATCTTGTTGTTACATTGATATGCTTTGCGTTGATATGCATGTTGTAACGATTTCTCTGGGTAACGTGGTAGATTCAAATCTATAGAGAACAGTCTAGCTTAAATAATAAACATTAATTTTATTGAGAACAATTTCTTGATTATATGTGAATCTATATACAAAGCACTTTCACGAATTCGATGCCTCTGCTAACTGAATGCGACAGGTTGTCGAAATCTCAGGCACGTACGAAAGTCTCTGAGTGGGAGAAAAGTCTCTCAATGGTCTCGGGGTGAGACTACTCACCGGGTGACGATTACACAAGATCAGCACCGGATCCTCATGGGACGACGGGTCAATTCAGGTTCACTGCCGGACGAGAAGTCGGCACCGGACTCTTCGCAGGTCGTCGGTTCGGTACAATCAGGGATCGGCTCCCCTGGGGTCGTCGGATCAGCACAAGACCGGCACGGCTCCGCTGGGGTCGCTGGTTCGGATCTTTCGACCGAGAACAAAGCAGGAACTCGAGATAGGCAGAAGAACGCGTACTCTCAGGGTGAGAGAACCGTCTTCCAAATTAATAAGAGCTCCTTAATGGGGTTGACCGCTCAAAGGGTCGCTGAGCCAAGCCGCTCGCTCGGGAACACAAGCAAGACTCGAGATGGGCAGCCTACGCCAGGCTACAAGAACACGTACTCTCGGGGTGAGAGAACCGTCTGTTAACAATGCTTTTCTCCCTAAGGAGTGACCGCTCAAAGGGTCGTTGAGTCAAGCTGCTCGCACGAGCACACAGGCAAGAACTCCCGATTCGACTCCCTGCTTTTCCTTTTGAAACCTCGCAGCCTTTGTTCGCTGGTGGTTCTTTTGAGTGGTTCGTTCTTGATTGGTTCTTACTTTTAATTGGTTCGTTTTTAAGGTTGCTGATTCGGTAGAGACTGTCTGACGTAAAATGGGATCAGCTACTTAGCGCAGGTGGGCTTAATTACCTAGCAGGTGGACTTAATCACATGGCAGGTGCACTCCTAAACACCTGGGCGCTTTTCGGAACGAATTCTCTTTTGTCATTCTTTGATCCAAGTCCCGACCGTCTGGCGCCAGAGAGATGAAAACTCATTGTCCGGTTCTTTTATGACTCTGTCGGCGAGTTTGCCCTGGGAGGGTTAATTGAGGGGTCCATCAATGAATCCTCACAACCCCTCCCCCTAAGAAAGATTTTGTGGTATGGCAAAATCTATAAGGCAAGGGTTAGACATGGCAACTCGACACATCATTAGAGGCAACAATTTTAAGAAATTATATACAAAATTTTAACATTTCAACACTTAAATTTCAAGTTACATCTATTTACAATATTCTTACATTCTACTCTTGTGATACAATTATATTTTATCACATATGTTCAATCAAATACTGGGGTTTATGTACAATTTAAATCGGTAATTTTGGTACGATTTAATTCTCCGACAGCATTCTGCTCAGACAATCTGCGTGTTGGTTGTCCTTCCCGGCCCTATGGATGATCTGGTAATTGAAGGGCTGTAAAGCCAACGCCCACCTCATCAATCTCGGGTTATTCCCGGAGTTATTCTTTAAAAATACTAACGGATTGTGGTCCGTTTCAATAGTGAAGCGTTGTCCGTCCAAGTAATTCCGCAGCTTTTTAATTGCGTAAATAATGCCTGCGCATTCTTTTTCGGTAGTGCAGAATTTCTTTTCTGTGTCGGTAAACTTCCGGCTTAAATATAATATTGGGTGATCAACTTTATCTGGCCCTTTTTGTGCCATGATTATCCCGATTCCTTGGTTGGAAGCGTCAGTTTGGAGGATAAATTCCTTTGAGAAGTCTGGGGCGTACAACACCGGCTTCTCAGTGAGTTTTGTTTTCAGCTCTTGGAGAAAGCTGAGTCGCATTCCGCGGACCACTCTACCTCCTCCCTCCTATTCTTTCCTTTTAATGCTCTCGTTAATGGCTCGGCTATTATGGCATAATTTTGGATATACCGGGCGTAATATCCACTCAAACCTAAAAATTGCCTGATCTGTGTTTTATTCCTGGGTGTGGGGAAATCAACTACCGCTTGGATTTTCGCCTCAGTCGGAGTTCTACATCCACTCCCTACCATATGTCCCAAATATTTGACACTGCTCTGTGCGAACTTGCATTTGGCAGGTTTAATTGTTAATTTCGCGGACGCGATTTTCTTTAGAACCACATCGAGGTGTTTGATGTGTTCCTCCCAAGTTTGCGAAAATATGGCTACATCGTCTAAGTAGGGTACACAAAATTCATCTAAACCTTGTAAGAGTTTAGCCATGAATTTTGAGAAGCAATATGGGGCATTTACTAGTCCGAATGGAAGAACTAATGGTCGATATGACCCGAATGGAGTCACGAAAGCGGCCAATCTTTGTGCCCTAAGACTCAAGGGTATCTGCCAATATCCCTTGGTCAGATCTATGACCGTTATATATTTTGCGGCTGCCACTTGTTCGATTCGCTCGTCCATATTAGGCAGCGGATAATATTCCGTCCTAATGATGGAATTTAATCGACGATAATCGACACAAGGGCGAGGGTCACGTCCTGGACTCTACTAGAATCATGGGGGAAGTGTAATCGGACTCCCCGATCTCAATGGTTTTTAAATCCAACATCCTCTTGATTTCTGACTTGAGGATTTCCGTTTGTCTAGGAGAGGTGCGGTAGGGTTTCGATCTAATGGGTTTGTCACTAATTATAAATCGATATCATGTTCGATAAGATTCGTCCTACCAGGATCATTTGAAAATAATTGCCTATGGGATTTTAACAATTTCCCAAGTTCATTGATTTGATCCTGCGTGCATCGCTCTTCCGATTTACTGTTTTTCACTACCTCTCCGAAATCAAAAATATTCGGATCTGCTACAGGATACCGAATATCCAAATCAGATTCCACGGTGTAATGAGAGATTACTTCGCTCATCAAAACATTTAGGCTTTCCATCCGCTGGTGGTACGGCTTCAATAAGTTAATGTGGTACACTCGTACCTTCTCTACCTTCCCTGGCATCTTAACAACATAATTGGTCTCCGAAAGCTGTTTCTCTATAGTTCCCGGACCAACCCATTTTACGGCGAATTTTGTTTGTTGGCAAGATGACAATACTAAGACGCGATCGCCTACTTTAAACTCGCGCTTCACCGATCCTTTGTCGTAATACGACTTCCTTTTAACTTTTGAGTCCATTTCGGTTACGGTAGCTACATGTGGGGGACTTTGGCACCATTTGTCAAATACAATGGACTCGGGCATTCTCAAATTCTTCCCGTAACTTAGCTCTGCGGAGCTAAAACCGGTTGACGCATGGGTTACGTTCCGCGGACGGACCCACATGCCCCCGTTGTCCTTTAGTTCATTTTCGGGTTCCGTTCCCTCCAGCGGACCTATTTCTGTTTGGTTTTCCTCAACTATAGTCTGTTTAGGGCTCAGACGTTTGGTTTGACTCCTAGCGTTACCACCGAGATAACAAGGCCAGACCGCTGTGACGTTTCGATCACGTGACTCGCTTACTAGTAGTCATAACAAACATCGCCGCATGGCCGGCTACTTATGGATTACCTTTAATGTAGCTTATGAAATTAGGGTTTTTATACTATTTTACCGGAAAGCAAGTGCAGCTGCAGTTAAATATTGTTATAGAACATTTGTGGAACATTACAGTGTCAAGGTGTTAAAGGCTTTCGTCAAATAACACGTTTAACGTGTGTCCAGACCGATTTTATTTAGGCTTAACCACGAGGCTATCCAAAATGCCCTTTAGATGCTGTGTACCTACTTGCTCTGGAAATTATGGATATGGTGATGCACCAAAAGTGGCGGTTTTCTCCTTTCCAGAGGATAAAAATATTAGAAAAAGATGGCTCAGGGCGATTCCACGAGCCGACTTTACACCATCAAAACGCAGCAAAGTCTGCGAACTTCATTTTCAAAACGATGATATCGTCCGGAATGTATCGAAATTCAACAAAAAAACTGCTGAGTGTTCTACCTTTTCCATGAAACGTCTCCGTTTAAAAGTTGGTGCTATACCAAGTATATTTCCGAATTGCCCTAAATATCTCTCGAAAACTTGTCCCACCGTTCGTAAAAGCAGGGAAGATAAAATTCGTGAAACTGAGGAATCCAATTTATTGAGAGCTATCAACGAAAGCAAATCTTTCATTGCTCATCATGAATCTATTTCTTTTCAAAATTTTAATAGGCTACTAGAAATTTTGGATTCATTACCCCATAAACAAAATTGGTTTAAACTAATTGAGGAGTCAAAAGTTACTTTTTCAAAATTTGTTTTAATCCAGGACCTGCAACAAATTACACTGTTGTAATACATTTAAATCTGAAAATGGAAACATTTATATGGCCAAGAAATTTCTGTAGATAACGATCAAATCAAAACACCCTGTCACGTTAGTAAAATTTGGAAGTTATTGAAAATTGTTTGAATTTTATAAATGAAATATCAAGGAAAAATTCTTCAGCCAACTATGATAATCGCTTCAATTGCTTTTACAGTTCAATTGCTTTGATTTCCCATTTTTACAGATTTAATGATGAAGAAAACATTAATTAGATTTCTTTAGACTATGAGAAAGGGGTTTCTTTTCTTTTTGATTTATGGTCGCATTTGAGAAACTATGATATTGGACGGTATTAAGCTTGATTGACGTGTGTATTTTAGTTAATAAAAGTCATAAGCGAGTTTTTCGCTATTTTTTAACTGAATTTACGATACAATTTTGGCCGGTTTTTTAATAAGTTATTGCTTTTACTATTTACGCACACTCTTTGTTATCGTTAGTAAATAAGGAAGAAAGACGCGAGGGTGTGGAAGTTTCATTCTGAGATTATCGTAGTTTTGACTAGGGAAAAACCATATTTACAAACTGCTATAATAATTTGCAATAACGTATAACAATATTTTCCTGTGGTCTCGACGTATATAGAATATATTATGTATCGTTGTAGACAGATTTCACTGTATTAGGCTTTGAATATTCCAATACGGCGGTGGTCGTTCGTATCGCACATATGACTACTAGGGAGACGCCATGATGGCAGCGGTCAGGCCTTGTTATCTCGGTGGTAACGCTCCTAGTCATAATCGCGTTTACCAGTTCTGGCTTTACTTTCTGCGATTCAATTAATTCCTGGGTGGAATTTCCTACGAGGTAATGTCGCATTTCGACAGATTTACCTACTATTGCTGCCTTAGTCCTAATTACGCCGAGTTCTGGACTTTCGATTTTAATTCTTGCCAAAGGTAGGCACTTGAGGTGGTTGTCCAGAGGTTGCTTAACCCAAATGTGCTCGCCTGTAAAATCCTCAGGTTTTACTAAGTCTAGGGGTCCCAGGTCAATGTTTGTTCCTGAATCACTTAACAATACCATGTCGACATCATTTATTTTGGCCTTGCTTAAATAAGGCTCAAATGAGGGAGCAAAATTTGCGCTCGTAGCAAGATTATTTAGGGGTTACGCTACTTTCTTTAACTCGGGGCATTGAGGGCGTATATGACCCGGTAAGTTACAATTAAAATAAACGGGGCCACTATGTTTCTCAAATTCCCTTGTCCGCCATTCTGTGTTGGTTCCCTTATTCCCTGATCTCCAATCTTTACCGTGATTTTTCTCACCCCCGAATTTCTTTCCCTAACCCGGCTTTTCAATAGGTTTTGGGCGGTCGAAAGCCCTTTTCTCCGGTGATTTGGAGAACACCGGTTTCTTGACGACTCGGCGGGTTGACTCATACGAGTCTAGCTTCTCAGCCAATGCGCTCGGTTCGGTCAACTCGCGCCATTGATCAATAAAGTGTTCCTTTATGTCGACCGGTACCCTTCTTTTGATTTGATCAGCTATCATTAGATTCTTAAGATAATCAAAATCCTCAACTTGGATTCCGCTAAGCCACCCTTCTAGATAGCTTCTTAGTTCGAAGATCATGTCCTTCCATAAAGAGCCATTTTATCTCTGATGCGTCTGAAATTTGCATCTAAATGATTCTGCGCTAAGCTTGAATCTAGCGAGAAGTACGGATTTTACATGATCGTAATCATCACTCAATTCCTCGGGTTCACGAATAATAATCTCCGCGATTTCAATCGGCAAAAGACTAAGCAGCTGTGACACCAACTCGTCATACTCTATTTTTAATTTCTTACTCTGGCGTTCAAAAAGCGTTAAGAACAAGGCCATATCTATTTTGTCAGCATCAAACTTTTGCATGACTGATTTAATGCTTTTAGACGGTTTCCTGCTATCATGGCTAGACGAACTTAAGCCATTTACTTCTCCCGATTGTTGTATTCTTAGCTTCTCTAGTTTGAAAGCCCTTTCCGCAGCTAATTCCCTCTCTTCTCTAGCCTCCGTCTCAGCCAATTTCCTCTCTTCTATGATATTAACTATCATATCCTTAGCGCTTTCCTCGCTAAAATGATTGCATTCCTGTATTTTCCTTGCTAAATCGATGATTCGATCGTCGGAACCAAACTCAACATTAAACTCGTATGCTAATTTCTGCAAGTCTACCTTTTCTTGCTTAGTTGAAAACGCCATGGTTCTACACTAAATTTTCCCAGTGACACAATTACAATATTCAATCACCAAATATTCTGAACTTCAATTTTCAAATAACAATACACAAATAAAATAATAATACACAATGCAGTCAAATTCCTAAGCCTTAACTATTTTCCAAACTCATGCAATATTAAAATATTTTTACTTAAAATAATACACAATAATAATCTCTACTACAAGTTTACTAAATTCCATTCAACTTGACTAGGTAGTTCACAATTGAATAGATACTTCACAATCTAAGTTAATTTAACTATGTGCTAAAGGTAACATGATCATCCACAGCCCTGGAAATTTATTCGAGCAATTGCTAAACTGACAATTTCCAAATCTTCACTACAAATTTACTGTAATTATTAAATCCTAAAGTTTCCGCGAATTTGCATACACTAGTAATCAGAATTTCTTTAGAATGAATTCCACAATTAAATCAATTTAAAAATTTAAACACTTTTCACAACAGTTCTTTTTTTTCCAACAACTTAAAACACTAATCTATTAAATTGCCTCTAAAGAAATGCCAAGCTTACCTTGTCTGATGACTGGCTCTGCTTTTTCGACAAGTCTCTGCTCTGCCTCTGTTGGGATGTCAGACGGGCGTTCGTTTTTTTTTCACTGGCACACAAGCACTTTTTTTTTTCAACACTGGACAGGATGTCCTTCACTTTGTAGCAGTTCTGGATGGTTCTGTTTTTTTCACTTCACAACTCTTCTTGAGTTTGTCTCTGGACTGGATGTCCTCACGTAATAACTCTTGGGTGGGCTTACTACACAAAAGGTGTGGTTGCCAATTTTTTATTCAATGGCTAACAATCCCACCGCTGCCACCAATAATTTAAGTAGACTGTAACGATTTCTCTGGGTAGCGTGGTAGATTCAAATCTACAGAGAACAGTCTAGCTTAAATAATAAGCATTAATTTTATTGAGAACAATTTCTTGATTATATGTGAATCTATATACAAAGCACTTTCACGAATTCGATGCCTCTGCTAACTGAATGCGACAGGTTGTCGAAATCTCAGGCACGTACGAAAGTCTCTGAGTGGGAGAAAAGTCTCTCAATGGTCTCGGGGTGAGACTCTACTCGCCGGGTGACGATTATACAAGATCAGCACTGGATCCTCATGGGACGACGGGTCAATTCAGGTTCACTGCCGGACGAGAAGTCGGCACCGGACTCTTCGCAGGTCGTCGGTTCGGCACAATCGGGGATCGGCTCCCCTGGGGTCGTCGGATCAGCACAAGACAGGCACGGCTCCGCTGGGGTCACTGGTTCGGATCTTTCGACCGAGAACAAAGCAGGAACTCGAGATAGGCAGCCTACGCCAGGCTACAAGAACACGTACTCTCAGGGTGAGAGAACCGTCTTCCAAATTAATAAGAGCTCCTTAATGGGGTTGACCGCTCAAAGGGTCGCTGAGCCAAGCCGCTCGCTCGGGAACACAAGCAAGACTCGAGATGGGCAGCCTACGCCAGGCTACAAGAACGCGTACTCTCGGGGTGAGAGAACCGTCTCTTAACAATGCTTTTCTCCCTAAGGAGTGACCGCTCAAAGGGTCGCTGAGTCAAGCTGCTCGCACGAGCACACAGGCAAGAACTCCCGATTCGACTCCCTGCTTTTCCTTTTGAAACCTCGCAGCCTTTGTTCGCTGGTGGTACTTTTGAGTGGTTCGTTCTTGATTGGTTCTTAGTTTTAATTGGTTCGTTTTTGAGGTTGCTGATTCGGTAGAGACTGTCTGACGTAAAATGGGATCAGCTACTTATCGCAGGCGGGCTTAATTACCTAGCAGGTGGACTTAATCACATGGCAGTTGCACTCCTTAACACCTGGGCGCTTTTCGGAACGAATTCTCTTTTGTCATTCTTTGATCCAAGTCCCGACCGTCTGGCGCCAAAGAGATGAAAACTCATTGTCCGGTTCTTTTATGACTCTGTCGGCGAGTTTGCCCTAGGAGGGTTAATTGAGGGGTCCATCAATGAATCCTCACAATGTGAATCATTAGTGTCTAAGAGCGGTGCTGCGGAGTCCTAACCCAAGCGGTGCAGCGGAGGGAGGGAGCGGCGGGGAAACCCTGAGCGAGATTAGTTGCTTATCTCGAATTCAGTTCTAGAGATGCTATAAGCTGAAATCCACGCACATCTAACCATTCTGAGCTGTGTCTCTCGTCTCAACTTGCTTCAAACTTATTTGCTCCCTAGTTCTAGGCGTGTTATTCAGTTCGTGGACTATTTTTTTTAGTTGAATTGCATACCATTTTGCAATTTTGTATTCGTGAGAGTTCATCTACTTTGAATTGGTGTAAAAATGATTTCCTGTGAAGTTTGTGGAGTTTCTTTTACTGCCAAGAAAAGCCTTTTACGTCATAATAGAGCTAAGCATAGCGGCATAGCTTCATTCAAATGTAACGATTGCGATGCAGTGTTTAATCGGAAGGATATTTTGTTGCGTCATGAAAGAATTCACAGCAAGCAACCTGTTATTACAAAGTCAAGAAAGCGTACAAGTATTACCAGTGAACAAGGGTCCGCAGTAAAAATACCTCGTCGGAAATAAAACCTTCTACAAACTGAGCGGGCATTCGAGGATCTAATGGAAACTTTCCGTCTGGACAACTCCGCCGGCTTCTTGGACATTCGACGATATCTGATTTCACTGGAATCGGAAGTGTGCGACCATCTGGTAAATGTTCTGCCCAACAACGAAGTCAAAGTTAATTTTCGTCTGTTTTGTAACTATCAAAAAACTGTGGAAGGTGGTTTCATAGAAAAAACAAAAAACTTCAAGACTCGCAATCAAGTAGTGCTTCAAACCACTGATTTGTGCAATTTTTATGAGAGTGCTTCTGACCAATTGTGTCGAGAAGCATCGGAGTTCGAACAAAAAGTGTCCGGATGGCGTCTCGTTGAAATTTTGTACTTGGAACTGAGAAACAATCGCTACAATCCCTTAAGGGGAATTTTATATATACCTCTACCTACCACCATACGGCAAAAACAGACTGTAGTGAATGTAAAGAACGAGGACACGATGTGTTTCAAATGAGCTGTTTTATCAGCTCTTCATCCAGCTACAGAAAATGCCTATAGACAGACCCACTATGAACAACATGGTGATTCTTTGGATTGGATTTTACAGGAATACAGTTTCCTGTAAGTCTCAATGATGTATCAAAGTTTGAGAAGCGTAATGATATATCAATAAATGTGCTTGGCTACAACCATAAATTTAAAATTTTCCCATTACACATTAGTAAATTAGATGGTTCCATCCATATTGACTTGTTATATATGAAAACTCAAGCTAGTGCGCACTACGCATGGATAAAAAATCTTTCACGGTTAATATCCTCACAAATATCAGGGAGTGAAAAGAAAAAGTATATTTGTAGACGATATCTGAACTCATTCGGTGCACCTGAACTTTTGACTAAACATCAAGTTTTATGTTCCGAGCATGATGTTGCTCGAGTAAAAATGCCTTCAGAAGATAGCTTCATTTCTTTTAAAAGTATCAAAACCAACAAAATATTCCTTTTGTTATTGTAGCAGATTTTGAAGCAATAACTGAACGTATCGATTGGGTGTCAGCCAAACCCTAGCGCGTCCTTCACCACGCAAAATCAAAAGCATACGTGCGTCTCATTTTCGTATTATGTTATATATTAGCATGGAGCCTATAAGCCTCCTGTGGTGTATAGAGGAAGTGATGCGCCTCAAAAGTTCATGGAGATGATTATGGGAGAAGCTAAAGAAATTGAAAAAACATACAAGAACATCGTGTCTATGGAGTATCTGACTGCCAAACGAAAATGTGAACATTTCAGCAAAACGAATAGTTATCTTTGTGGTGGTAATCTTTCGGAAAAAAATCCGAAAGTATATGATCACGATCACATAACAGGAGCATACCGAGGAGCTGCGTGTAATACATGCAATTTGAAATTGGCAAGGCCAAATTTTATTCCTGCTTTCCTTCACAACTTATCTGGATATGACTCACACTTCATTGTGAAGGAGCTTGGCTTAGATGAAAAAACCATACACATTATTGCTGAAAACGAAGAGAAATATATTTCCTTCAGCAAGCAGGTGGGGAAAATGAACTTACGGTTCCTAGATTCCTACCGCTTTATGGCGAGCAGTTTGGAATCTTTAGTTTACAATTTGAAAAAAGATTAATTCCATTATATGAAAATTGTTTTCCCCACTTCACAAGTTGATTTGCTCCTGAAGAAGGGCGTCTATCCATATGATTACATGGATGACATGTCCAAATTTAAGGAAACGTCTCTACCAAACAAAGAAGCGTTTTACAGCCTCTTAAATGAATCTCACATAACCGACGAAGACTACCAGCATGCTCAACACGTCTGGAAAGAGTTTGGTATAAAGGATATGGGCGATTATACAGATTTGTATGTAAAAACTTATGTCTTGTTGCTCGCCGATGTCCTCCAAGCCTTTTGAAAAAATTGTTTCCAAATGTATGGATTGGACATGGCGTGGTATTTTACGGCTCCCGGCCTCTCTTTTGATGCTATGTTAAAGTTTACAGGTGTAAAAATTGAGCTCCTCACGGACTACGAAAAGTTGCTTTTTGTAGAAAAGGGCATACGAGGCGGAGTTTCTCAATGCAATCACCGATACTCTCGCTCCAACAATAAGTACATGGTCGATTATGAGGCAGGAAAACCTGAAAGTTATCTTCTTTACCTCGATGCCAATAATTTGTATGGATGGGCTATGAGCCAACCACTTCCACTGGATCAATTCGAGTGGATAGACATCTCATTGATACATTATTGGCATCAGAGGACGATGGATTTGGGTATGTTTTAGAGGTGGATCTTGATTATCCTACAGAACTCCACGATACTCACAATGATTATCCCTTAGCTCCAACAACCCAAGTTCCTCCCGGCTCAAAAGAAAAACGTCTTCTTCTCACGTTAGAAAACAAAAAAAAATTACATTGTTCATTTTAACAATTTAAAATTTTATATGCATTAAGGGCTTAAATTAGTAAAAATCCATAGAATTCTTCGTTTTCGGCAATCAGCCTTTTTAATACCCTATATAGACCATAACACTAATTTAAGAGCAGCAGCCCTTAATACGTTTGAAAAAGACTTTCACAAATTAATGAACAATAGTGTGTTTGGAAAATGCATGGAGGATGTGAGAAGAAGAAAAGATATTCGCTTATGCTGCAGCTCTAAACAAGTAGAGAGAAATTGGTTGCTAAGCGAAATTTCTGTGATAGAACTATTTTTACTCCCGAATTAGTAGCCATTCATCTGAGTAAAAGGGAGATAACATTTAACAAACCTATCGCAATTGGTATGATATTTCCAAACTTTTAATGTACGATTTTTATTATAATTATTTAAAAGTGAAGTATGGAAGAAAAGTCAGTCTCATGTATACCGACACAGACTCTTTCATACTTCACATTCAAACCCACGATGCTTATGAGGATATGAAAGAATCTCTGCATCTTTTCGACACTTCTGACTATCCTATAAATAATGTGTATGGTTTGCCTCAAGTGAACAAGAAGAAAGTTGGTCTGATGAAGGACGAATGGCGCTGGTGGTATAATGATAGAATTTGCTGAACTCCGCAATAAAGTGTACAGTTATCGAGTGCAAGGTGGAGATGTCGTCAAAAAATTAAAAGGAGTAAAAAAAGCTGCCTTGAAGAAGAGGATCACTTTCCAAGATTACAAAGATTGTGTGTTTCAAGGTAATAGAAAGTACACGACCATACAAAGCATTCGTAGTGCGAGTCGTGAGATCTATACAACGAAGCTGAACAAACTCGCATTATCACCGGAGGATATAAAGAGATTCGTTTCTGAAGACGGCATATCTACTTACGCTTGGGGGCATCATCAAATACAGTAAGTAAAATACTTTTTATTTCCCTTTCTAAGATATTGTAAATAATGTTAAGGTGAAAAGTAATCAACTGAAGAGACAATAATATAAAGTATATATATATAAATCTATTTTGTGTATTTTTTTCCTTAAATGTTACATTTAATTTGTAATAATTTCAACGGGTTTTTTTTCCTACGCGTTTATGTACATATGTGTGTAGATATTTTGCTTGTATTCTATAAAAGTTAAAATGTTCGTAAATGTAGTTAAATGTAAGCGTGTTCCTACAAATATTCACTCATTTATGTTTTTAACAGGTGAAACTAGAAGAATCTAACAGCAGTATGGAACGTTATCAAATATTTAAACCGAAAATTATTTGCATTTTTTGTTACTTGTAATTTTAGGATTGGCCATGTACATTGAATATACAAACGAAAATCTTTCTGTGTTTTGACGAAGGCATTCATGTTACTGATCATGTAAATGGGATTTTATGTAATAGAACTTTGAAAATGAAAATTGGTCGGAAAATTACTGTTGCTTATAACAGGAGGAATTTAACTTCTATTTCATGATTTTGTATGTTAATGTAAGAATAACCGTTTGAGAGGTTGCGTTACAAACTATTTACGAAAATGTGTCTCTTGTTTGATTGAGTGCTAATCTATTCTATTTGAAACTAAATCTAAACCTTGTTGAAAGATGCAAAATATCTCATTTGAAAAACGTATGTCCAAAGAACTTAACCTCAGAATTGTAACTTTTTCTTTAAAATATGTGGTGAAATAAAATTCGTTTTTTTTTAATTCTTTATTAATCGTGTTTATTTATTATTATTTAAATCCTCCTATTTTTCTGAAGTAGTTTCTAAAGTATGCTTAAAATGTTTTTGCTTAAAGAAAAGACCTAGTAATGTGATTCTTATGTTAATTTGTTCTAAAAAATTAGACTTGAAGACATTTTTCATTTTTGAAGCATCTGATGTGATTATTGATTACTTTTAATAGATGGTAATGGTAAAGGGAAATGATTTTTAAGAAAAAAAAAGAAATAGTGTTTCTAATATATTTCTGAGTAAAACGTTTTTTCTTAAAGGAGTTTCTATTTCTAGTAATTAAGTTAAACCTAATTTTAATTTATGTTCTTTAAATTAGATAATTAAAAAATGTATATTCTTTGAAACCTCTCACAGTAATTCATGATTGTTAAAGAATAATTTTAATGACACACCATTGAAAAACATCAACATTTATTAAAAGCACGTAAGACGTTACTCAGTTACATTTATTAGAGAATTCATTGTACTTATTTTTTACAGATCTTTCACATACATATGTTCTAGACCTTATATTCTCTGACCTTATTGAAAACGTCTGTTGTTTTCAAGCATTCGAAAAAGTAAGCATCTTATATTATATAACAAAAGTTTACAATACTATTACTCTCTTTTACAAAAATCGAAGCAAATTCTTTCCAATTTATAGCATATAAGTAGTATTACATTGATGGCACCTGTATAAAAATTGAAAATTCTTGATGGCACCTGTATAAAAATTGAAAATTCTTGATGGCACCTGTATAAAAATTGAAAATTCTTGATGGCACCTGTATAAACACTGAAATCGTAAGCTGTAATTTAAAACCCATGATGGAGCTGTATACAATCGAGTCGAAATGGTTATTTTCAAAGGGAAAAACACAGATTTGGGAAAGAGCTTGAAACCCCTAGTCGTGGATGTTAGCTGTATACACGTGTAAGATTGTTATTCTGAACATATTTTTCATATTATTTATGAATGTTGCAAAAAAAAAACAACATATGCCAGAATAGCAGATTATTTCCTTCGTGGTGAAATATTCGTGTTTTCATTGAAGGAGTGATCAATCATGGAATGGTTTGAATGGAATTCACAGTACTTCGGTAGACAATAGGAATGATTATATATTAGAGATGTCTAAGTTCTGAGTTCGCTTCTGAGTGGGAACTGAGATAAACAATTATTCCGAAATTCTAGCTTACCGATAGCGGTTGCGTGACCAGTTGTGAATGTGGTTATACTCTCGTGAACCACGGTGTGACTCGAAAGACTAAGTTATACTTAACTGTAAGTAGATAATGTAAAAAGAGTTTACCGTGTCAGTATGCTCATAATTGATATTATAAAACAAATTACGGGCGTACTGGCACGACAAACTACTTCTGAGTTCGCTTCTGAGTGAGAACTGAGATAAACAATTATTCCAAAATACAAGCTTACCGACAATGGTTTCAAGCAGCTGTGACGATGTGGTGATATGAGTCGTTATTATCCGAAATAAAATGATTGTGCACCAGTGTTAATATGTAGGATCGAACCTCAAACTTAAATAAACATTGGTCGAATTGTTCATGGTTTAGACGATTCGGCCAATGTTTACTTGCATGACAATGTCTAAATAACTGTAATGAAGGTTTTTTGTAAAACTGAAGTTACAAAAAAAAGAAAATTGATTACGGTGTTTTTTTTTACGTTCCTATATAAATACGTATTGTTATCATCATTTTGGCATTTTAGAATGAACATTACAAGAGTGAAGTTGATAGATGTAGAGGAGATACAACTTATTTTTTTCACACTGATATTTTAAAATAATTGCAAAGGATGAATGATAGTAAGAGAATAACCAAATTAAAAGTTATAAGTGTTTCCATTGTGGCTTTGATCATCACATCAGTACTTTTAGTAATATTGATAAAACACTATCATAGAAATACAAATGAGGACATAGATTTGAGTAATTCTACATGTTTTTACTCAAAACATTTAGGAAGACGATTATATTTCCATGTTTGCTTTAAAGATAAACTCAAAGTGTATGACATCAGATATTTTTGGAAGGAAACACATGCTAATATAAAACCAATGGTTATTGGAGTACAGTTGACTGAAGACGAGTTTAAACAAGTTTGTAGACAATGTACAAGTTAATTCACCCGAGTTCGTGTATTGTAGCAGCTCCAAGCCAATCAGGAAAATCAAACCTCGTCCGACGAATGATAGAGCACAATGTTTATGATTATGATTTTAAATGTGTAAAATGGTGTTATTCTGTGTTCCAACCGTGGTTTCTTGAAGAGAAGAAAATTGATTTCATCCAAGGTTTACCAGAAACTTATCCGAGTGGATCTTTAATAGTAATTGACGATTTGATGAATAACTTAAATGAGAAAATTTCTGACTTGTTTACAGTAGGTTCCCATCATCGGAATATCAGTGTTATTTTAATCTTACAAAATCTCTTCCCGCGAAATAAAGTAATGCGTGATATAAGTCTAAACACACATTACATTATACTATTTAAAAATAATCGAGATTTGAATCAAATTTGCTGTTTTTCTAGACAAATTTACGGAAACAAATCATCGTTCTTTATGGATGCATATAAAAGAGCAACTTCAAAGCCTTATGGTTATTTAGTGATAGATCTTCACCCACGAACACTGGAAGAACATCGTCTGCGAGAGAATTTGTTTCCCGATTCCAATGGCTTTTATTGGGTGTATTTACCTATAAAATGAAGAATATTACCAAACATTATCATTTGCTGAAATTATTGGCTACTGCCAGTCCTACACAAAAGAGAGCTATTTTACAAACTGCTGACAAAAGTCAAATACAGTGTTTGTGCGAAATTTGCTTGAACGTGTTAGCCGGGAATTTACCTGTTAATATTAACAAATTACGTAAATTTAAAACATCTATCCGAAAAATAGCTAACAAAAAACTGAGCTTGAATAATAAAAGAAAGGAACTCGTGAATCAAACAGGAGGTTTTCTACCCATAATTTTACCAGCTATTCTCTCAGCCATAGCTGGTTTTGCAGGGAAAGCTTTAGGCAAACGAGTTTAAATTAGTGAAATATACAACTCGAAGAATGTCTCGAAGAATGGCTCTTGTTCCTGAAGAATTAGCTGCAGCGTACCGTCCTAAAGTACCCGAAGTGCAAATAGAAGATGACATAACGAGTTTGCTTGAACGAAATCATTTACCAGATGATATGAAAGCGAAATTATTAAGTCAGCTTCTTATGAAATATCAACATGTTGTAAACGAACCTAAAGAACCATTACGTGTTGCTATTGAAGAACAGAAAGAAAAGACACAGGCATTGGAAAATAGTAATGACAAATATATCTTGTCTCATATCATTTTATCTGTGCCTCGTAATTTTCAAAAATTCATTCCTCCTATTGTCGAGAAACTAAGTACCCGTAACTACACTTGGAATGAACAAGGCGAATTGATTAAAGATGGTGAGATTATCAAAAACACAAATGTTGTCGATTTATTTTCATACCTAATGAGAAATGTCAAAAGGAGTGTGGAACCAGATAATTTTCCTATTTTTTGGAAGGCAATAAAAGAAATAAATATTCCAAGTCAATGGATTGGCAATCAAAAATTATTTCAGAATTCTGAATCAGAGCTAGACATCGATAGAGCGCAAAGTAAAATATATCTAGAATCTTTAGATCCTGATTTTTTGTCTGAAAATAAAAAGAAAAAACTACGTGGGAAGAAAACATGGAAAAAATATTAGAATCGACTTATTACGATTTCAAAAATCCAGCTTCATTTGGTGGAGTGAAAAAACTTTCATCAATAACCAAAGTACCGTATCAGAAAACAAAACGGTGGTTAATGACTCAAGATACGTACACTTTGCACAAACCGATTCGGAATAAATTTTTTCGAAGATCAACGATTTCATATGGTATAAATGATTTATGGCAATGTGACCTTGTTGATTTACAGCATTTTGCTAAAAGTAACAATGGTATAAAGTACTTACTCACCATAATTGATGTATTTTCTAAGTACGCATATGTAATACCTCTCAAAAGTAAAACTGGCGTTGCTGTTAAAATAGCTTTCGAAGATCTATTGCAAAGAGTTAAACCTAAAAATATTCAAAGTGATAAAGGAAAGGAGTTTTACAACAATCAACTTCAATCTCTGTTTAAAAATCAGAATATTAATCATTACTCTGCTGAAGGTGATCATAAGGCTAGTGTTATCGAGAGGTTTAACAGAACATTGAAAAATAAAATGTTCAGAGTTTTTACATACAGAAAATCTTATAAATACGAAGATGTTTTACAATCACTTGTGAAGTCATATAATAACACCAAACACCGTAGTATTGGCATTGCACCGTCAGAAGTCACTCGTGGATTAGAACCACAAATATTTGAAAAACTGTATGGTTATACAGTTAAGAACTCGAAATATTCTTTTAATGATGGTGATTTAGTGAGAATTTCGAAAACAAAGAAGCCATTTCATCGAGGTTATTTTCCCGGTTGGTCAAATGAAGTTTTTAAAATAAAGAAACGTGTTTTATCTTTCCCAAACACGTATGAACTAGAAGATCTGAAAGGAGATCCTATAAAAGGAGGATTCTATGTTGAGGAGCTTCAAAAAGTCATCAAAGAATTACACGACTTTTGGAGCGTAGAAAAAGTGCTCAAAACTAAGGGTTCAGGAAGCAAGAAAGAGTATTTCGTGAAGTGGCAAGGATTTGATGATCGATTTAATTCGTGGGTTAAATCATCATGGATGAAATGATGTCTGATTTCTACGTTATGTTACCAAGCAACTCGAGTATGCATTACTTTCCACAAAATACTCAAGCATCATTTCGAACAAAACTTGCTAGACCTATAATACTTAGTGGTATGTGGGAAGTGGGTTTGTCAGAAATTTTTGTTCCTCGAACATGGTTTAACATTGGAAATCATAATAATAAGTATTCAGTAACTTATGAAGAAATAGAACCTGAAGAGAAAGCTTTTCTTGAATATAATATCACATTTAAAATTGAACAAGGAAATCAAAATAATAAAGTAATAGATATGATCAATGAAAATATTGAAGATAAATGTGGAAAAAATGTGGTTTTAACATTGGACAAAAAAAATATCAACATAACTCTTGCTCGCGATTATGAACTTCATATTAAGGCAGAGGACGCTCCGAAATTGCTGCATATGTTAAGTTTACCAATCGAAGATAGAATAATAAAATTTTCGGAAAGCTTTTTATTTAGAAACCCATCGAAGACCTTAAACGATAATTTTTTCAAAATTATACACAACCATCCAAAAAGACATTTTATAATACGAATAACAAAATTTTCTCATAACTATCAAGACCTGAATTCTATGCATCTTGAACTCTTTCAACATATTAATTATAATCTAATACAGACCGGAATTGGAGGAGCAGCGGAATTCATATTCAATTTTAAGGAAAATAAAGTAGAAATCATAGTTCAAAAAAATGTCGAGCTTGAGTTTCGATTAATCTATGCTCCAAATTTCATGAGAATGTTGAATATGACTAAAGATATTGTTTTAACAGGTAAAACCTTTCATGATTTTCAAAAACTTGATAGACCTCCATCGAACGAATATTTTCGCGTAAGCATTGAAGATAAGACTATAGTTACAAAAAAAGTTAGAAAAACCGCTCACTTAAATCTAGAAGTCGGATTGTATAAAAACGCACAAGAGTTGTTTGATGCTTTCAAACATCTTAAATTTAATTATTTACCGAATAATAAAGTAAAACTTCATGTACCTAACACGTCAAACGTACATTTTCAAGATGGATTGAAAGATATGCTAGGTTTTAAAAATTCTATGATCAACGGAGGAACACATATCGCTGATTATCCCTTAGAATTAGATGGTGGAATAACTGAAATATATGTTTATTCTGATATTATTGAGTCGCATTTTGTAGGGGATACAATTGCTCCTTTGCTCCGCATCATTCCGGTGTTATCAACAAAGGCAGATCAAATAGTGATCGATTATCAAAGACCTCTATATTTTCCACTTCGTAAAAATTATATAGATTGTATTGAAATCGAATTAAAAAGCAGTTCTGGAGATGGGATAATATTTACTGGAGGAAAATCACTGTTGGTACTTTCGTTCCGACGAAGAACAATATAAGAAAGCATGGTAATGCAACTGAGATCATTTGGTTACCGGCTTTAAACGAAGATGCATTTAGATCAAGAAGCTTGTGATAACTACTATTGCCAGCAAGTAGGTGGTGGTGGATTACATTTTCAAGGTGTAGGTCATCAAAGAGGGTATGGACTCTTCTCAAATTTAATCAGATTCATAACTCCCATGGCAATTAAAGCTGGAAAATATTTAGGGAAACATTTACTAACTACTGGATCAAAAGTGATGACAGATGTAGCTTCAGGCTCACGATTTAAAGATTCTGCGAAATCTAGATTTCGTGAAACATCTAAACAAATCAGGGACGATGTTATTCACAAAATTCAAAGCGGTTCAGGTATAAAAAGAAAGAAATTCCGCAATAACAATCATTCAAAACGTGTGAAGTGTAGTCGACAGAAGCTTAAAGAATCTGACATTTTTTCATAATGGATCCGCGAGCATGTGCCTGCGTAAAAAGCGAGTTGGACCTATTTTCCGTTTCACCGGTACAACTTGCAGTAGATGACTCTTCGTTTACTGAAATTCACCCTGTCGCAGCGTTGAGTGAAAAATCGCCAATAGAATTTTATGTAACTGGTAGTGGAGAGCATTATATTGATCTAGCACATACACTTCTTCATTTACAAGTGAAAGTTAAAAAGAAAAATGGAAGCTCACTGTTACCTGCAGATAAAGTTACACCTATCAATTATATTCTTAATACACTGTTTTCTGAATGTGCAGTAACATTGAATGATAAACAAGTCTCATCTCAAGCTAACTATGCATACCGATGTATTTTGGATGCATTACTTTTTTCACCCAAGTCTGTACAAAAGTCAATGTTGACTTCAAGTCTGTTCTACAAAGACACAGCATCCAAACACGATGTAACTGATCCAGAGGGAGACAACGTTGGTTTGAAAAGTAGAAATAGCTCTTCTAAAGAGAGTAAAATTATGGATTTAATAGGTCCATTGCATTTTGATTTAGCGACTCAGCCTAAATTGCTCCTTAATGGTGTAAATATACGAATCAAACTTGAAAGAAACAAAGATTCTTTTGCGTTAATGTCAACGGCTCAAGACTACAAAGTTGTTATACAACACGCATCATTGTTTATCAGAAAAGTTAAAGTCACACCATCAATAGTAATTGCTCATGAACTCGCTTTAGGTAAAGGACTAGCAAAAATTCCAATTCATCGAACAGAAGTGAAATCCTTTGCACTATCTTCCGGTCTTCAATCACTAACGCTTTCTAATGCATTCATAGGACAATTACCAACTCGACTTATCATGGGTTTGGTATCCAATAATGCATTTAACGGAGATTTTGCTAAAAATCCTTTCAATTTTAATCATTATGATTTATCGTATCTATCTGTTTTAGAGGGGAATCGAATGATTCCATCAAAACCTCTTCAACCAAAATTTGATAATACAAATAGTTACTCTCGAAGTTATATGAGCTTGTTTACCGATTTAGGTCGGTACCATAAGGATCAAGATATCAACATCAGTTATAGTGAATATAAAGAAGGATACACTTTATATTCTTTTGATTTGAGTCCCGATTTAGTGCGGATGATATGCATACAAGTATCTTAAAGAATGGTAATTTAACTATTGATATGAAATTTAGTAAATCGTTACCCGAAACCGTAAATCTAATAGTCTATGCTGAATACAGAAACATCATAGAAATCGATAAAGCCAGAGGTGTTTATACTGATTACTAATGGATAGCTTAACTTTATGTAGATTAGCATGCAGTGATTCCGTCCTTCGCACAAAATTCGGAGGAGTTTATGCTTCTGATGAACTTCCTCCAAACCGCGAGGAATATACAAGTTTCATTGTAAATTTAGATCCTAGATCAAAACCAGGAAGTCATTGGGTAGCAATAACATTTAGAAATAATAAATGTTATTATTTTTGTAGCTATGCATCAGTTCCTGAGAACAAAGATATTTTAAACTTTATTCAGAATAATTCAAATGACTTTGAATGGAACAGAAATCGATATCAAAGTCTATTATCATATACATGTGGTCACTTTTGTCTTTTCTTTTTGTATAAATTCGCTAGAAATCAACTTTTATCACCTCTGCTTTCTACTAAAATCGAGAACAACGAAAAGTTTATTAAAACATTTATCGGAAAAACGTTTAAGTTACAGAACTGTTGTTTTTTACCATCTTCAACGCAATCGTGTCAAGCATATAACTTCAAGAGAAATATAAAAACACTATCAAACCATAAGTAAATCATTCATCGGTTCACCATGGAGCGATATGGTTATCTCATTCTGAGCACATGTGATAAAAAGATTAAAAGTGTGAATAAAGTATTATTCGATGATATCGTAAATTGTGTGCAGAGCGGAATACTACAAAAGACCAACGAAGATGAACTGCTCGTTTATTTCCAAATCTTAGAAAATTCAGAAACGATTAAATTGATGCACAGAGATTCGATTAGTTTTAGGTATGGATACATGTACTTGTATCAACCTGGTGATTCTGAGCAATATGTGATTCTCGAAACTGCATCAGATATTTTGTTTTCTAACTTACTGGATTGCATTATCAGTGCGAAAGCTTACGGTTTGGAAGTTCCTCGTATATCCAATCGGAAAGTAAAAATAGGATATTACAAAATTTTTGACAGTGATGAACTCATGAAAGAGCTTCATTCGCCTACCATATGGAAAGAGCTCAATGAATGCTTGTAAAATGAGGAAAATCATGTCAGAACACGCTTCAAACTTTACGAGCTATAAGCACATTCTCTAGTAGGAATTTCGTCATTTGGACATCCAACATGGAACGGTATGGATATCTCGTTCAAAGCTCACCGAAAACGTATGATTATATTCATCACGAATTGTACAATAGTGTGTTTGATTGTGTCCAAAGTGTATTGTCATGCCTAGGACTAAATCAAGAAAACAAAAGAAATGTGCACTATTTTAAAATCCTCACTAATGAAGAAATAGTGAATTTGATCCACGAGGATGACAAAGAACATGGATTTGGAGTGTGCCATTTACATCGTACAGCTCCGAATAAAAAACTTTCCCTGTACGGAAGTGGACTTATTTTATACTCCAATATTTTACGATGCATTGAAGCTACGAACGAATGTCTTTGCCAGCTAGAAATGAACTTTCCAGACCGTGCACTCAAGTATGGCTACTTTCAAATTTTAAGTGATGATGAGCTTATTAAGCTGATAAAATTGTAAACAATGCCTGCGAGCTTGTTAACAACTGAAACTGTAAGATAAAATGTACTCAGCACTGATTTTGTTTTTTTTTAAATAAAAATATGATTAACAAACTGTGTTTTGTCTTCTTTAGAATAAGTACAGACCATAGTAAAATAATACAAAATAGTAATGAACTTACCCAAAATGATCAGGTCTTCTGTTGGTACATCTCTGATGAAAATTTGAAATGAACAGTAAAATAATACAAAATAGTAACGAACTTACCCAAAATGATTCAGGTCTTCTGTTGCTACATCTCTGCTGAAAATTCGTTACCGAAAGATGATTTGATTTCACCTCTTACAACGGTAAGGGATATTCCACGGTAAATTTCCTTATCATTAAAAATGAACAAAGTTAATATTTACCCTTGTCAACGTGCGGGTTGGCCTTAGCTCAAGGAAACAGCACGCATGGTGTATGGATTTATATAACAAACACCATGGTACTGTTTCTTCATGCTTTATTTTTACTAGGTTACATATAGAATTAGATTGTACAATGAATGTATATATTTATGCTTGAAATAATACACCAATACACCATAACCTTGTAAACAAAGACTATCTTTACTATTTTCAAAAACATTGTCGATTGAACATAGCATTAACAAAATATATCAATACAATGCATCCATGCAAACAAAGAATATCTTATAAATTTCAAAACATTGACAATTGAACATAGCATTAACAAAATATATCAATACAATGCATCCATGCAAAACAAAGAATATCTTATAAATTTCAAAACATTGTCAATTGTACATGGCATTAACAAAATTCAAACATATGACTATGATAGAGAATAATGTCCAAACGATTTCGAATGAATTCCATCTTCAAACAACACTTTTTTATCATAGAAAGATGAGAGAGATATCTTGTTTTGTAGAACAGTTCTCAACACATGTTTCTTGCTTTGAATAGAAAATTGTTCGTGCCGCAAGGTTTTCGAGTTCAATAATACCTCTTTATAAGTTTCGTGTGTTACATTTTTTAGTACAACACTTTTAACTCCTTTCGCTTTTTTCTTACTTATACCCTTACATGTATAGCTATAGAGTTTACATCTTAGACCCACAAACTCATCGATTGGCACATCTTGCGTTTCGGACTTCAACAATCCTAATTTCCCTTTATTCTCTTCTGAGAACAAAAAATGGCGTTTGGGAAAATTGCTAGTATCCATGATATTGGAAAAAGTATGTTTTAAATCTTGATAAACATCCTCCGTATAAATTTGTAAGTATAGGGAATCTGTATCGGAATAAAGCAAATGACAATTGTTCTGATAAATGCTTTTGAAACAATTATAGAACAGGCGATACATATGGAGCTTAGCGAGCTCAAGCACTGTATACCCTATGTAGATCGGTTTATCGAGAAGTAAGTTTGCTTTTCTCAGTTTAAAAATAGCAAAGTCTTCATTGACCGATTCAAAATGTTCAAGAAGAGGGGTAGCCAAATATTTTTTACAGTCTTTATCATTTAACGCAGCTTTTATGTTTACTTGTTTTCGGGGATTCATCAAAGTTTTTCCATAAAATGAGTTTACCATTTTTTTAAAGAAATTTTTTTCGTTGTCCGAAGATACCTGTTGACGCTGTGTGTTATTGAAACAAATGTATTCTTTAAGCCATTGAGTCTGAGTAAAACACAATATTCTATGAATCTTTTTAAGACACAAACCTTGTTTTAAATAGAATTTAAGATTTCTATAATGAACTATATAATTTGTTTTATTGTAAAAATTCGGAACTAATTTTTTACACTTGCCAACACATCTAAGATCTGATTGATTTAATATCCTCTTTTGATACGGACTAAGCATAGAAGTTTCAATATTTATATGCTCGGGTGCCAAAGGTAAATCATCATGAAAATCATGAACTTCTGCAGGATATACCAAATCTACTTCTAGTATAAAACCTATGTCAGAGTCCGTTTTTTTTTCAAGAACGTTAAATGAGGATATTTCGTCTTTGCTAAGCCATTTAAAGTTACCTGTTGGAAGGCGTTGTGTCATAACATACCCATAAAGATTATTAGCGTCTAAAGCTAAAATGTAACTAGGATCTTTGTTTGGGTCATAGCTCTGAGGAATGTACGGATTGTTTGCTTTTGCAAAGCGCTTCCCTAAAAAACATATACCCCCACGTATTGCTGATTCTAACCATATATACATATTTATATTAGTAAACAGTTCAAGTTCAATTTTACAAAATTTCAACCCTGCATTCCAAGTTAAGTCAGCAGCAGTTACAAAGTACACTGGATCTAATTGATAAAACTTCATACTAGTTCGGCGAAAAGACAAAAATACCTCCGCAAGCATAACAACATCCACGTCTTGGTACAACTTTAAATAATCACCAAAATTTTGACACTTAAATGTTTTAAACACCGAAATAGCATGGTCATACTCTGCCTGTGAAATACGTTCGTTCGTCAAATTGTTATGAAATGCATCTATCGGAGGTAAACATGTTTCTCTCAATACATCTACGGATTTAAAATACGCATAAGGAAACACTCCTTTTCGTTTCAGCAGGTCTTTATTCCTAATATGTTTATAAAATATATTAAAAATTGGAAAATCATGATGAGACTTCGATAGATTTTCAACGAGATTGTGCAACGAAGCATCCAAAAATTGGAAACTGTCTATAAACTTAAGTTCATCCATGCTAAACATGGTGAACTTTTCCATACTCACTGGTATAATATTTATGCATTTAGCGTATTGTTTCGGGACATTTTTCAATATGATATGTGAATCATATCCTTTAAGATTATGTACCACAACAGGTATGAAGAACTTGTTTTTGTAATTCAGGTTGCATGAGTTATGTGCTAACCCTCTAAATTCCCCTGTCATGTGGCAATGATCCCTAACTCTTTTGTCAGTAATTTTAAAATTCTTCAGACATATATGACACACGTTTGAAGAAACCGAGACATTTATGTTTTCTAACATAGGGTTAATAACACACATTTGTTTTAAAAATCTTATTGCTAATTTTCTGAGAGTTTTTAAGAATTTCATCACCACCATTTTACCGCAAAAGTATTCATGAAAAACTATTTGATCGTTTATGTCCGTTGCTAAAATACTGTAACTGATGGGTTCGTGAATTTCAACTTCGGTAGTGAAACTATTATTCGGATTTGGCAGGACCGTTTGCACCTTTTTGGTAATACATTCGAAATCAGCAAATATACAAAATGCATGATACGCAGATTTGTAAAAATTTTTAAATTTTAAAATATTATTTTCCTCACTCGGCATAGATATTTTCTGTGGTTTATTATCTCTACATATTCTTTTGTGAACCTTCAAAGTCTGTGGTCTCTGAAAACCTTGCAAGCAATGAAAACAAAAATGATGAAGACCTCTCACATTTAAAAGTCTGTTGAAATTTTTAATTAAAAAGTAATGATTTTCAAAAAAGAGTAAATTGATCGGATTTTTAATATTTTTGCTAACGTAAATGGGATATACTTCTTTTTCGTATCCAAAAATATTGATACTCAAGTTATTCAAGTCCTCGAATTTTTTAATATTTTTGATTGCCATCGGGAATGTTAAAGATCCTAGTTTAAATGTTTTCAAGTACTTTTTATATTTTGAGCTAAGGTTTGAATTAGTAGAAACCGGAAAATTGTGAGCTAATATACTATATAAGAAGCACAGATTGTCCGTGCATTTAATATTTAAAATTGCTTTCTTATTTTTAATAGCTAGGGGGAGATTTACATTTCCACATCCTCCTCGCAGATCATGATAGTTCCCGATGTGTAAATCTATCACTCGGATAACTTTGATCCTCCAACCAGAACCATTGCGAATAAAAGTATCAATAGAATCCAAGATTTTTTGCATAGCTTTTTCAATAGCTATGTTAATTGTAAATGGTGATAGAATACGTACAGGATTCGAACAGAAATAAAATGTACACGAAATTTCATCCAATTCTACAAATTTTGAAAACACTGCATGGATACAGATCATTAATCTAATCCTTAACACTAAAGCAGTGGAAATAACATTGAATATTTCATTTCGAGCATCGGAGAAAAGCAAGAGCGGATCTGTATAATCCACTCTTGCTCGCAAGGTTCTTATAAACCCTCTAAAAGAACTATTCACTTCGACAAAGTTCATGATTAGTGTATCGATGATCTGTATTTACACACACACAGAGAGCTCAACGCCTCATACTTAAATATTATATTTTTTAAGCTCGAGGTATTTTTCGATAGCTATCACACCTGCTTTTAACATAGGGAATAGCTCCAGTGGTAGGTTAAATCTATTTTTGGTATCACCATCGTGACACCTGGTCAGGCCTATATACATCTGACGTCGGAACTCTTTGATCTCCAATGAGATCCCTTTGCCAATATGTATATGATAAGGGGGGAGTGGGTTTTTGGATCCTTTCGTCGGTGCCAGATCCAGATCGTACTCTTGCGATTCCACGGGAGCTTGCTTCTTGGTTTTTTTTTTGACGGGTAGTTCTAAGGGACAGGTATCATCGAAGTCATCATCGTCGCTAAATGTAACAACACGGTGATGTCTTTTCCCATCGTTCTTTTTATCTGAGACATAAAACAAAAATATCTTTTGAAATTTTACTGAAAGTTCACTGATTAACAATTGCATTCAAATAATGAGAATCCCAAGGGTCAAAGATAATCTCATCAAAATGAATCTCCGATTGATTTTTAGAAATCCTGAACATTGTATTACTATAGGGAAATTACGCGAAAGCTTAAACAAGTTTTTTGAACTTTAGAAACACAATCTATCCGCTACACAGAACATGCGCAAATAAATGAATGAATAGCAAAGCTCTTACCTTCTTTGAAGACGGACATCGTGAGCTCCCAAGATCAACACGTCGTGAGACACAGGGCGGTGAAAATATGTGACTGAGTAATGATAAAATAACACATGTATTTATACATCGATTTTTGATCAATGTTAATACACGTGTCACTTGTATGAGAGATTTTCTTAACCCATTGTGCTATGTCCCATCGTGTTAAGTTTCGATTGTCTTATTTTTCCTTAAACTTATTTCCCTCATTCATTACTAACAGATGCGATAATAACAGATGGTATAAAACACATAATTTCCTTGTATTATATTACTACGATTTCTGAAAGTACAATTGCTTCAATCTTATTCGAATCTTTGCTCCTTTCATCGTTTACTAGGCAATTATCCAACTTAATATGTTATTCCCGAATACTCTTAGACATCTCTAATATATAATCATTCCTATTGTCTACCGAAGTACTGTGAATTCCATTCAAACCATTCCATGATTGATCACTCCTTCAATGAAAACACGAATATTTCACCACGAAGGAAATAATCTGCTATTCTGGCATATGTTGTTTTTTTTTTGCAACATTCATAAATAATATACTTATGAAAAATATGTTCAGAATAACAATCTTACACGTGTATACAGCTAACATCCACGACTAGGGGTTTCAAGCTCTTTCCCAAATCTGTGTTTTTCCCTTTGAAAATAACCATTTCGACTCGATTGTATACAGCTCCATCATGGGTTTTAAATTACAGCTTACGATTTCAGTGTTTATACAGGTGCCATCAAGAATTTTCAATTTTTATACAGGTGCCATCAAGAATTTTCAATTTTTATACAGGTGCCATCAAGAATTTTCAATTTTTATACAGGTGCCATCAATGTAATACTACTCATATAAAGCATGTGTAAAAAATTCACAAAAACGTTCATCAGCATTCATGTTCATGCAGGCATGTACAGATTGAGTGATAATTTCATTTTTGCAACCTAGACAGTCCAGAAGAATATTAATGTTTGTCGCTACACTATCCTTCAGGCACTTGCACAGTGAATCTGTAACTTCTCTCCAACCCAGAGGGTTACCAGGATCTCCGTAGTAAGGCGTGCAAACCTCACTAGGAAATTTTGTTTTCACTTCACATTTCACATAATGCGGGAGGGAATATTTCAAAAGAGATATTTTCAGCACTTCTGATAGATTGTCAAAGTGTTCACACAATTTAAAATAATGATCTGAATTTAGAAAAACACAGTTCGGGAGGAATTGGAGAGAGCGATCTCTTTTCATAAACACTCGTTGAATAACTAAGCCCATTTCGTTGGTATCACCCACTTTAGAAAGACAGACTTCCTTCTGTATTACTTTAACGTCGGAGACAGATGCATGTGCGTAAAAATTACCCACCTACCCCATCAGAATATCCCATGTTTTCGGGTGTAGAGAGACACCTTCCTTTGTTGGTTGCAAGATACCATTTTCGTCCAAAGCAAATTTTCGTATGTGGACTCGTGTCGAACCAATGAAGTTAATCAGCACAAATGAATAGTCATCAAAATGAAACATGGTGACGGGAAGTTACCGTATCGTTAGTTTAGGCACTTCCGAATAAACCACTTGATCGTCAAAACGAACTCTTTTGCACACTTCTGGTTGACTGCTGAACCGTTTCATCTTTAGATTTTAGAAGTGAAAAAAAATCAAGAAAAAGTTTTAGTCAACAAGTAAGAGACAGTCGATGTTCACCAACATATATCAAAGCTTAAAATGCAGTGGTCGACTTATAACAACAAAATTAAAGATAAACTGTAGTTGACCAATGAAAAAATTCCTAGAAGGTTCAAAAGCGAAGTGAAATGAAAACATGACGTGAATTTCTCCTAAGAGAACTTGCAATGGGGACAAGATCAGACATGTAAGAACGAGTCCTTTCTCCTATGCTGAGTCTGACGTCACACAAGGCACCGCACTTCGTAGTCAAGAAGCCCTTAGCCAGCTAAACATCCCACGCTGTGACGTCACTTACGGCACCGCAATTTGCTCATAACATGCATTTCCTATGATAAATTCGTTGCCATTCTGCTAAAGATAAATATTTCTGTTGCCAGATCCCTAAAAAACTAAATAGAAAACAACTAAACTCGACTTCGGTACATGACGTCATTTTAGAAGCAGGAGAAAACATCTAAACTCAACTTCCGGTTTATGACGTCAGCTTTAGAAGCAGGATAAAACAACTAAACTCAACATCCGGCACACGACGTCATTTCGGGCAGCAGGAGAAAACAACTCAACTCCACTTCCGGTCGCATTACGTCACTTCCGGCACCGCCTGTTTCAAAACCAGCATTTTCCATATACTCTCGTGGTGTGAATTGCGAACTTCCCATTCCAATGTTTAAATCTAAACAAAATCTGAATACAAGAAAACTGACTGTAATCATTCTTATATGAAAAATATTGACGTGTAATACATAAACGTTAATTACGAGGTTGCAACCGATAAACCATTTCCAGACTCTTAACCCTCCGAGTGGTTTCGACGAGATATTTCGTCCGTCAAGATCTGATCAATTTTACTAATGATGAGGCATCTCGTCATCAGTAATGCTTATTGAATTCCGAATGACGATATTTCCATTTTTTTATTATGACGAGATCAAGATCAGGTCCGTTTTTCTAATGACGAGATATCTCGTCCATCAAGATGTGCTTAGTTTTGCTCATGACGAGATAACTCGTCAAGACGTTTAACAGGAGGTAAATGTTAAAAATCGTATTGAAAGGTCACTATTGCTTATTTTGCACCTATGATTGAACTGTCAGACTCTGGTAGGAGATAATTCAACAATTTTTCTGTACAAACATAGCAGTGCGACCTTTGGTAGTACGTTATCTTCGCTGAGCATTGCCGTCAATCGATAACTTAAGATACGTTTTTGCTAGATACCCACACTTTTTGTTACCCTCAATTCGTAATAGATTACGATTGATAGTGTATGATTATTTAATACTATGATTAGGGGCAGTAAAGGACTTTAGAGTCAGTAGCCTCCAAAGTACAAAATACCTCTTCCGGAATTAATTTAATCTAATCTGTCAAATAGATTTGATTTGCGTTGTATGTTTAGGATATCTCGTAAACAAGGAGTGGAACTTTTGGAACTCTATTTTTACATCCTCCGACTTTTTTTCTCGTGGTGCCGCTAGTTGACGAAGTAGAACCATGGCAAAGTAAGTTTTCTTAAAATATTTTCTGTGTTGGTTTCAGCATATTAGTTCACACTGAGGTTGTTAATACCAGGACCCAGAATATGTGAAAGATTTTTAGTATTGTAATGAATTATCTGTTCTCTAACTTTGAAAGGTAAAAATCTTTCATTGTATTCATGATAAGGCTGTCCAACAAGCGTATAAAATTAGAGAAAAATAAATGCTTTAACATATGAAGTATGGATCTATTTGTATGGACGGCCGTGGTAGTCCAATTGGAAGAATAATGGATAAATAACCACAGGAGGGAAGCGAGTTCGAAACTTGATCCAACCAAAGACCCTCGTGTATGTGTGGGCTGGTGCACTTTAAATGTCCTCTCGATGGCGTGGTGTGGAAGTTTGTAGAGTAGGGTGCCAGCTCAGATGTTGTCTCGTCATCTGACCGTGGTTCAAAATTGCGAGACGTTATCCTTGGATTTTTTCCTTCGGGATTGTTCCCCCCGACCGTTGACAATAGCCCGTTGTGTTGTCACGTTAATTAACTACCTACCTACCTGTAGGATAAAAAATAGGCATTCATTTGCCCCTATGAATGCAATTTGGTTACACTCTTATCTGGAATAATTTATATATGTATTGTTAGTGGTAATTTTTCTAGTATTTTTTTAAAACTTTACAGAATTGTTAGAAGTTTAGAGAGTGGGGTGTCAGTTCAGGTATTGACCTCGTCATCTGACCGTGGTTCAAAATTACGAGATCTTGTCCTCGAATCTTTCCATTTGGGATTGATCCCGGACCGTCACCTAATAGTCCGTCGTGTTAGTTACACTAGTGCGACGTTCATTAATTACTTACCTATTAACATATATTTTACTGAGGAACGTGGCATCGTCCTCAGACCTTTCCGTTCGGGATTGATCCCGGACCGTCGTCAATAGCCCGTTGTGTTGTTGTAATGCGACGTTAATTAATTACCATTACCACTGATGAACGTGGCACAGAAATAGACATTACTTGTTTTTTGTTAAATGGCAATAGTGGATATAAATAGTATAAAATCGACCTCTACTATTCATCTTAAATTTTGCCTCTTTGTTTAAATGTGATTGATTTGGAGATAGGGAGCTGTATGATATTGCTAAAACTACACGGAAGAGCTCTTATTGGAATTCTTCAGTAGTCTGATTGAGAAAGCAATGATAAATCTGGAATAAAAAAAGCAGAAAAGAAAAGATGAGCAAGCACAACGCATGTTAGCTTCTCGCCTTTAAACAAGTGAATGGGATGAAATTGAAGCGGTCGTTCAGAAGCTTATTGGGGTAATGTGACTGAGGTGTGTACTTTTGCCGTGCATTTTATTGGAAATAAAAATGAACACCAGTAAGAAATATATGTAATTCTCTTACGTATTTTTGGTTAATTTTATTTTATTTGGAGGTGTGAAATGTGAATACGGATACTTTATTTATTATAAAAGTATTTAAATGAGATATGAAATGGACAAGTTACAACACAGCCATCAATGGATATAAGCAATTGAGAAACTTTAGCGCAGATACTCTTACGCGGATATGATAATTTAATTATTTTTCAAGCGGTGCCTGTCATCTAGCTAGATACCGGGCACATAACGAAGTTGCGGGGAGGCTATTATTGGTATCCTGTCAACCCTAAAGCATTTTGAATATAATCTTTGCTTTGCATCCAAAACAGACAATGAATGAACATATTCCTCATTAAATTTTTCATCTAAAAGCTTTTGGAGTCGCAATTTCTTTATTAAACTATTGCATACCCTGGGTCATAATACCGACTAAACCAAATTTCTAGTGACAGGGGGTGTCCAGGGGTTAGGTAGTGTAATATTGATAATTGGGGATGCTGAGATTCGATAGAAAGCAACAAAAACTTACGATTAACTTTAGACATCCATTCTCCGTTATTTATTTTTGTTTTGTAAAGAAAGTACAACACAAATCATTTTTAGCCCTAAGTTAACCCTCCTGGTGGTTGTCTCAACGTAATAATGAGGTTCTGTCATTATGAAGTGTCTTGTCATTAGCAAAACTGACCAGATCTCGATGGACGAGATATCTAGTCATTAAGAGAAAACTGACTAGATCTTGATCTCGTCATCATCAAGAATTGGTAGTGTCTTGATGACGATATATCTCGTCATTACCAAAATTGGTGACATCTTGATGGACGAGTTATCTCGTCGAAGCCACTTGGAGGGATAAAAAAGGAACCGAAAAGGCTCAATTGCGCCCAACCTTAACTCTATATCGATGATCCAAACGCTGCCTTACAGCTTGATGGTACTTTTTTATAGAGGCTGCAAAATGAGGACAGAAGAAAAGACTACTCGGCAAGGATCAATTGCGCGTAATATCTAGACCGGATGCTAGTCTCAGTAGGAAGTATGGGGAGAGGGAGATAAGTCTGTGCTGAAGATACTCATTGCTCATATTAAACGCCTTTAACCAATCATTGTAAGAAACCATTTGAGGCTGAATGGATTAGGGTTAGCTTTTTGTAGTGAAAATAAAGGACGTTAAAATAGAGGTTGACATCACAACTGATTTACACTTTAAAAATCGTCGTTTTTGCTTCAGGGCTGTCGATTTTTATTACTTTTTGCCACCAAAAATTATTTTTCATTGGGGATGCCGGGTTTCCAAAAACGCTACATCGCTGGATACATAAGAACTTATACGACAACTGTTTTACTTTTTCTTATTCATTGCACTTGAAAGAAAACAAATAACTCTTAGGCCTTTCAGAGAAGGGACGGCTTCAGGGGTTCAAACCCCTGCTCTTTACTCTTTGAGGCAAAATTACCTATTCCCAAGAATGTCTTTATTATGAAATGTTAGGAGAAAAATTATAATTTTTCAAGAATCTCGCAAAATTTTTTTTTTCAAAAACCTTGAATGTAGACCATAGAATTCAGAGCCGACGCTAGACATTTTGAGATCTGGCTCAAATGAGGATGACGCTAATCTTTCTATTTAAAATGATGGTAAGGTATATTATTAAAGTAATTTGTGTGTAAAATATACTAATCATTATATTTTAATAAAATTACCATTTCCGATATTAGTATTTTAATTTTTATTGAATATGCATAAATACTAGCAAAAGTATGAGCTTTGAAAATGGGTTTGAAGGACGGAAATGAGAAAATGACACTTTTGTCTATGCTCTCCAGATATTTGTAAGAGAATTATAATGATTTGTCTCCTCTCTCTTTTCGGGCAGCGGTAACCCGGTTGGAAGAGTAGCGGATTAGCAACCGGAGGGTTGCGAGTTAGAATCCAACCAAAGACCGTCGTGTAAAAAGGGGGCTGGTGTACGTTAAACGTGGCCTGAAATGTCCTCACGTTGGCGTGGTGTGGAAGTTTGGAGAATGGGGTCCAACTCAGGTGTGTCTTCGTCTTCTGACCGTGGTTCGAAATTACGTGGTGGTGTTCTCGATTCTTTCCCTTCGGGTTTGATTCCGAACCGTCGCCAATAGCCCATTGTGTTGCTCCAGTGCGACGTTAATTTAAATCCCTACCTACCTATCTTCTCTCTTTTCGTAACAATAATACAAATGCAGTGGATACATGAAAAGTACTACGTATCTACATGAGAGGAAGGATTGACTTTTAAAAGTTGTATCCGAAGATGGGCGTGCATGAAAGCATTCACTTCACACAAATAGCACTGGAATGTTCTTCTGCGAGGACAAAATAGTGCTAAAATTATAGCTCAGGTGTTGTCCTCGTCATCTGACCGTGGATCAAAATTACGAGGTGGTGTTCTCGATTCTTTCCCTTCGGGTTTGATATCGAACCGTCGCCAATAGCCCATTGTGTTGCTCCAGTGCGACGTTAATTTAAATCCCTACCTACCTATCTTCTCTCTTTTCGTAACAATAATACAAATGCAGTGGATACATGAAAAGTACTACGTATCTACATGAGAGGAAGGATTGACTTTTAAAAGTTGTATCCGAAGATGGGCGTGCATGAAAGCATTCACTTCACACAAATAGCACTGGAATGTTCTTCTGCGAGGACAAAATAGTGCTAAAATTATAGTTCAGGTGTTGTCCTCGTCATCTGACCGTGGATCAAAATTACGAGGTGGTGTTCTCGATTCTTTCCCTTCGGGTTTGATCCCGGACCGTCGCCAATAGCCCATTGTGTTACTCCAGTGCAGCGTTAATTTAAATCCCTACCTACCTATCTTCTCTCTTTTCGTAATAATACAAATGCAGTGGATACATGAAAAGTACTACGTATCTACATGAGAGGAAGGATTGACTTTTAAAAGTTATATCCGAAGATGGCGTGCATGAAAGCATTCACTTCACACAAATAGCACTGGAATGTACTTCTGCGAGGACAAAATAGTGCTAAAATTATATCTCAGGTGTTGTCCTCGTCATCTGACCGTGGATCAAAATTACGAGGCGTTGTCCTCGGATATTTCGCTTTGAGATTGATGCCCGTTGTTTCCTCCAGTGCGATGTTAATTCAACTTTCAACTACAAACAAGCTTCAAATCATGAAACAATTTGTCACGAAAAACTATAAAACGTTTAAATAAACATTTTTGAAATGCCACTCCGTTAGACATTGGTCCCCCCTATCTCCCTCCTTTAACTTCTAGTAACTAGAGAGGAGACAAATTCCTATAATTCTCTTATAAATGTCTGGAGAGCATAGACTTTCCTCCACAGACAGAATTAATTTGTTCAAATCCGTATTCAAGAGTGAGTTCTTTGTAAGTTGAAACTGGAATCTTTTATTGTAAACATCGTCTTCGTGCCCTGATACATTTAACTTTTTATGATCAGGTTTCAGTCAAGCCGCATATTGGTCCAACAACTGTTCTGAGACACTGGATTGGCTGCAATAAGCATGCGTATCGACGTTTTCTGTACAGAAACGGGGTACGCATGAACATGTCGTATGCTTTGTCGCATGCTGCCTCAGTTTGTGGCCGGCCGGGCGTCCAACAACTGTTCTGAGACACTGGATTGGCTGCAATAAGCATGCGTATCGACATGTTTTCTGTGCAGAAACGGGGTACGCATGAACATATCGTATGCTTTGTCGCATGCTGCCTCAGTTTGTGGCCGGCCGGGCGTCCAACAACTGTTCTGAGACACTGGATTGGCTGCAATAAGCATGCGTATCGACATGTTTTCTGTACAGAAACGGGGTACGCATGAACATGTCGTATGCTTTGTCGCATGCTGCCTCAGTCAAGCCGCATATTGGTTCAACAACTGTTCTGAGACACTGGATTGGCTGCAATAAGCATGCGTATTGACATGTTTTCTGTACAGAAACGGGGTACGCATGAACATGTCGCATGCTTTGTCGCATGCTTCCTCAGTTTGTGGCCGGGCGGGGATATTAATAATCTTAAAAATACCTGAACATCACATCCAACAAAAAAAATATTTCTCAATCAGACCCCAAATTCATGCCCTCCCTTGTTAACTACCTTAACTGATGTTCTTTTGTGTTTACAAATTAGTACAATATATTGAAAGGATATTTCCCTCCACCTCCTAATTATATATCTTTTGTCGATCGAAGAACTTTCCTTTTCGTTTTTTACCTCAATTATCTCAGGGTCACTCATTTTAACAATGATTCTTCATCGCATTAACCGAATATGTCCGAAGCTTCTTTCGAATTGATTTACTCAAGTCTCGGAGAGCTTGGGGTTCGGATGTTTTGATATTGAACTGAAATGGTTAAAATAACGCTTAGTCATTCGTAAGTACCGAAATTGTTTTAAAACCTTAATTAAAAAATGTTTTATGTGCTTGAGGATTGACATAATCTGAGGGTTTTAAATACTACTAGTTTTTGAGCTGATTGTCTTATTTTCCCTTTTTTAATGTACAGTCGTGTTTTTATTTTTATACTTTGCATAAGAATTTATTTATCCGTTGGGCTTTGGAATTTGGGAGCCTATTGAAAATCAGAGATGGCTGGAAGTTTTTCACATTTGCAAACTCAAGCGTGTTGAATTAAATTGAAAATCATCTGACTTCATCAACATGATAGGTTTGGTTTTCCATCCTTCGGTCATTTTTGGCTGCATAGGACTAACTAGACCGATACTTACTATTTAAAGAGGATTCCTAACAATTACAAACATGCAAGCCGAGACAGAGTATCTAGCCCAGAACCAGTTAAACAGAGGGTCGGAGTGATAACCACTCGGTTATTAGGTCGTGGGTACAACAAACTTTGATCTTGAATTAAAGCTAAAAATTCAACAATTGTTTCCAATATAAATTTATAAAATGATCATATATGTAGGCAATGATTTAAATAGCCTTTTTAATGTTTTTTCTATCTTGAAATCTCTATCTTTAAACATAGTATCTTTTTGATAACATTGTTTGCAGCCACACAATAAAGCCGTAAGGGTGTTTTGAATTTTTTTAAATTATGCTAATTTTTGTACGAGAGGCTTTACCTGTAAAGCTAAGTGTAGATGGCGCTAGTGTTTTGTGATAGAACGCGTTTCCTGTATGCATATTCCGGTAAGCGACGTTACTTGGTCACATTTTAAGGTACCTCCGTGATCTACTGAGAGAAAGCATTGAATGACCGGAAGTAAAATCCTCGTCTTCCGGTGATTTGTTTGTTTACACTAATAAATCCTCTCCCTCCTCCATCCCTTTTAACTTGAAACGTCCCTAGTGTAGGTCTGCCCAATCCAAATCCCTTGTATGCCTGCCTTGACAAGAAAATATTTTCCCCTCAGGTCTCGTACAAAAAAATAAATAATTTTAAATATAAAGAATGGTAAAAATGTATAAAACCAGAAACATTTAGAACAGAACAAATTTGTATAGGACTCCTAGGCTCTGCAAATTTCGTGTTTCTTTTTCGAAACAATATTGCGAAACATTGTTGTTGCTATGTTTCGGAATGGTGGTTCCTCGTGGTTGTCCCAAGGAGATATCTCGTCATCAGCAAAACTGAGCAGATCTTGATGGACGAGATATTTCGCCATTAGAAGAAAACTGATCAGGTCTTGATCTCGTCATGAAAAAATCGGCAATATCCTGAGGATGAGGTATCTCGTCATTAGCAAAATAGTTCAAATCTTGATGTGGACGAGATATCTCATCGAAACTTCTTGGAAGCTAAGCAAACACTGCTTCCCAATACATGCTATTCTCATTCTAACAAATAAATATTCTTCCTGCGTTTTTGAACGAAAGTGCTAGTGTGAATAAATTTTCGATTTCAACTCTTTGGTTTTGATACGTATATTTCTTTTTCTTTACTTTTAAATTGGAGTTATTTTTTCTGTTCTTTGCTCCGTATTTCTTTTATTATGGAATACCGCGTCCATTTTCCCATTTTGCTTCATATCTGAATAACTCTTGGGGATGAATCAAGTTGAAAGTTTTGTATAAAAATAATCAAGTTAGGTGATTGACAATGATTTAGTACAAAAAGAACAATCCACAGAACACTTTATTAATCGAACGTTAATTTTAATTTATATTATAGTCTAGATTTCAATGAATGTTATTGAATTATCTTGTCATAGTTGAAGGGTTTTATAAAATTGTTATGTTCTTTTAAAGTATTCATAATAATTATTTTATCACGCAACAATTTCGTACATTTTACGTTCAAAATTGTTATTTTGTGCTTTTGTTATAAAAGGTTTGAGAATTTTATATAGCATAAGAATCTGAGCTAGATCAATACTCTACTTCTATTTGTCAGAACATAACGCGCTTGAGGAGCAATATAAAATTTTAGTTTTCTAATATCCGAAATTTAAAGCATGCTAAACATTTTATTTATTTTCAAAACTTGCATCAGTCTTGATAAGAGATTTAAGTATTTTTGTCAAATCTGATCAATCTTTCTAGAGACGATCTAATGAGTTGCTTTTTATCAAGTAACCATTTATTTTTCCTAAAGTGCAGTATTCACATCAATTGTTCAACAAATCTTCATGCTTGCCACAATTATACGACTATCTTAAAGATAAGGAAAGTCCATTTCGTTTAATAATTCATGTTTCATGCATATGTGAATATAAAATGTGTCTTATAAATGAGATAAAAATAATGTCTATTCATGAGGGTTATTAATTGATTACCATTGTTCATGAGTAATTTATTGCAACATTACGCTGTTTTCTATTGTGCAAAAAATGTAATCTTTAACATAATGATGAAAGTCGAAACTTCGATGAAATCTTTACGCATGTATTGAAATTTGTTCCATTGTAAGAGCAAATTTTAAATTTGTTTCCCAAACTTTTATTAATACTTTCGTAGGAATCTTATCCAACAATTTTATTATGTTATTATTAAAGAACCCATTGAAAACCTACATAATGTTAAATTTTTTATGAATTGTTATTAGGCAATAGTACTTATGAAATTAACCCTTCAAGTGGTTTCGATGAGATATCTCGTCCATCAAGATTTGACCAACTTTGCTAATGACGATATATCTCATCATTAAGATATTTCCATTTTATGATTACGAGATCAAGGCCTGGTCAGTTTTATTCTAATGACGAGATAAAGTGTCCAACAGTTTTGCTAATGGCGAGAACTTCGTCTAAGACAATCACCATAAGGGTTAATATTCGAAAAAATCATGAATTATTAGTAGAAAGTTCTTCAATCAAGCTAAATGTATGTGAGTGTTTATGTGTAGTGTTTAAGTGTAGGAACGTGCTTCCTGCACGTATTCCGAACGTGTCGTCAATTGGCTTTTTTTTGGCAGGATTTTAGACCATCGTCAATAAAAACTTTAAAGAATGAATTCCGAATCGATATATGATAATTAAATGGTCAGCTCCACTTAAATTAAACGCCAAAATTGCGATAAACTACATTTTAAGGCAACCCTGTTCTGTATCATGCTAGACTATTTGGTTAACAGGGAGTAAAACTGTCTGGGTTTGTTTGTTCACACTGAAATTCACTCTAGTATTTGATGGAAATCGATTCAGGACTTTTACGATGACGCAAAATTTCAGCTTTCCTCTTTGTAGGTTACTCATTTCTTTTTGTGAAACGAGGTTAAAAATTGATTGTAGTGAGAAGCTACCGGGAGGAAAGACCTGAAATTTTTCAGTCATAAAAGTTCTGATTAGATTTCCATCAAATTATATGGAGATTGCTGTCCATAATTTTTTCGAAAATTAATTTCATAACTAATATTGCATTTTAAAACTTAATGAAACATATAGCGTGGATTTTCTTTGGATATTTTAACAATGACATAACAAAAATTTTCAGCGTGATTTGAAGATTATGGATAAACGTCTGAGAATCCAATTTAACATTAAAGTCGATCTTTTGGTCTAGTGGTCAGGGTGCTGGCTTCTGGATCGAAAGGTTCCTCGTTCAAATCCGGGGTAAGGCATGGATGTTTGTCCGTCCTAAGTGATTGTGATCTCTATAAACGGGTTGTGTATTTTTTGAATGTATGGTAGGAATCTGAGGTATACCGTAAACCCACCCCCGTGGTACGCAAAGATAACGCAGAGGGGTTCATAAAATTGTTCTTGTTGGGCCATGATGAAAATGTTCAATTAATTGGGCAGGTATTAGAAAAATATTGGGTATTGTAATTGAAAGTTATGAAGTTTATGATCAGTTTAATATGAAAACGACCTCTTAAGCAAGTGTTATTCACGTCGTCGAGTACTTTCAATAAACAGAGAACAAGTAGTTATCTGTCAATAAAACAGAAAACAAGTAGTGTCCAATTGTTTATTAGACATCACAAAAAATGGACACGAAAAAAACTAATTTTGGAGGTCAGATATTTATAAAGTTCTCTGAAGTCATTGTCGAAAACCAACCATAAGATCTCGAATATCACTTTTAGCAGAACGAATGAAAGGCAGTTCAACTTTGTCTACCAAAATGAACTTCCTTGTGAGGTAGTTTACACTGCTATATATACTTCTATGCTGTAAATTAATATTTGTAGAAGTGGCAAAAATGCCCCCTCTAGAATTTAGAGGTGACAGATTCGATAGATATTATCACTACTTGATAGATAAACAATATCGGAAGACCTTGAGAGCTGTAGTAAGGCCACGGTCTCAGTCATCCATTGCATGCGTGGTCATGCAATGGATGACTGAACCCTGTGTGAAGAAGGCTGAGTAGCAACGAAGACGGGAAGCCGTCATAGGAATAGAAGCAGTGTCTCTTATCACAGACAGTTGTTGGAAGTGATTAGTATCACATTAGCAATTCAACTGTTCACCAAGGACCATCCATCGGGCCGACTGTTGCGAGCGCCATCTGGTATTTCGGGGAAACAGCGTCAGGTTTGTTTTCTGATAGTGTACAGGTTCATAATTGTGTCCGCTAATCACCAATTAAACACAACACGTGTAAGACAATATAACTTTGCCTACTAAAAAGTACTTCATGTTGGATATAGGTTACATCGCTTTAGATATACTTCTGTTTCGTGAGTTAATTTTTGTAATGATAACTAAGTTTACCACACATTCCCCCGATCTCTGTTTCCCTTTTTCTTTCCCTCCAAGGCACCATCCCCTCTGATTGTTCTTGCCCTTTATTTTTGTCCAATCAAAACGCTGTTCACTTTCCGTTGGTGTTCTATGAGATGCCCACTGTAGTCGAGAGTTTAAAATGTGATAACTTCGAAAGTCTTCCCGTTGCTGAAAGTCAAAATTGCACTTAGAGACGGGGTGAGTGAAAAACGGAAAGCAAATGGGAAAGGGAAACACACCCCTGTCCAGCTAAAGAATGTTGGCCCCAGGAAAGAGCGAGACAAAGTCGCAGACCTATCTGACACCTCAAATGTTGTAATTGAATTAGAGAAGACATTATTCATTATTGTATGGTATCTGTGAATTTGTTGTACTATGAAAGATGGGAGAGTAAAGAGGGATAGTTTAAATTTTTTTATTCCACAGCTTTCCCAATAAAGTACATTAAAAATTATAATAGTACTGAACAATACAGACTTATTCTAGACTTTTTTAAATTGGGATATTTTTCCGTTTTATTCCGACAAATGTTCCCTGATTTTTTTAAATTCCAACATCCTACAATAGTGAAAGTGGATGGCCCTGATATTGAAAGTCGCTTTGACCATGGTGCTTGTGACGTAGTGTGCCGAGTGGTATGTCAGAGAAGAAATGACGACACAGCCAAAATACAAGTAAAATAGTCATTTATTTGACAGGAATGTACACTATCTATACAAATAATTCATGGTTTTGTGTCCCTGAGTTTGCGGGTGCTGCAAAAAGGGAAAAATGCAATCCACTCAAATAGCCGGCAACCGAGAGCCAAGAAAGATACGTCTGCCCAGTTCGAGTTCTTGAAGTAGCTATCCTTCTTTCGTCCCTTCAGTTGACACTGGGGTTGTTTAATAAGTAGAATCGCACTGGAATTAATTTCGCACTGGAGAAACACAACGGGCTATTGATGATGGTCCAGGATCAATCCTAAAAAAAATCCGAGGACAACACCTCGTAATTTTGAACCATGAGGTCAACATCTGAGCTGGAGCCCACTCTCCAAACTTCCACACTATGCCAACGTGCGGACAATTGAGGCCACGAAAGTTGTCACTGGGGACAGTTAATTAAGAGGGAGCCATCGTGCACCCCTTAAAAACATCTGGACGGGAAGGAGATCTTCCAGATGGATTGTTCGAAATTTACGAGTGGCGGTCAGAAGTACAGATGTTGACCTCTGACCCGGAGCCGTCACTAGGGACATTACACTAAGCACTGAGTACCAATGTATCCAAAGATCAACTTGAAGGTACTAACATGATTACAATGGAGGAACTTAAATTACCCGATAGTTGCAGCCAATGAACAATGTGGAGTCAATTAGACTCTCGTCATCTCTCGAAAAATCCTTAACCCTCCAAGAGGTTTCGACGAGATATCTCGTCCATCAAGATCTGATCAATTTTGCTAATGACGAGATATCTCGTCAAGACATTGTTGATTTTTAGTCGGACTATTTCAAGATCTGGTCAGTTTTCTTCTAATAGCGAGAGACGCGAGATCTTGAAAAATGATATACTCGTCCATCAAAATCTGGTCAGTTTTGCTAATGACCAGACACCTTGTCGAGACAACCACCAGGAGGGTTAATTAAAATTAGCAAATGAAATTGATCTCAAATGCCCACTAGCCAGTCTACAGATGGCAGTCTGCTGACCTCTATCACCAGTGAATTTGACGGCACCTTCGGAATGCTTTCTCTCGTACCTGCCATCGGTGAGAAGAATTTTCCAAGAGATAATGTCCTGAAAAATTTTCTGATCCAATCTTTTATGGAAGTATACTCTAAATTCTGTTATGTAACTTTCACCGTGTCTAATTAAGTTCTGTGATTTGTCTAGAAAACCCTACAAGCACATAGAAGAACGCAGACGAAAATCTCTATTCTCCGTCATCATGGGGGCGATAGAATATCGTTTTTATAAGATTGCATTGATGGTTGTTATACCTGTGTACCAAATTCTACTTTCCATAATATTTTATGGCAAAAGGAAACATATCCCCCCTGTGGACAATCCGCTGCTGTTGAAGTCAGCTACAGTTCTCGCACAAGAAATACGAGAAGGAAAGGTAAGTACGTGATTATTGTGGCTATGTACAGTTTTTGGTTTTCAAGGAATGATACAGTACTTTGTAGATTCATTTTACTATAATAAATTTAGTTAGCAGTATAAAGCTTTAAAAACCCTTTTCTTTTACTCTTAAACCTCTCAGAAGTCTGGCGTTTCACCAATTTGAAGAGATTAAGGACTACATAAATATTCCATGTATATTACGACTGAGTTTTTCCTATAAAACTCACTATGCCTTCTCCCTGTAAAATCTACTTACGAATACTGATACGATTTCAATGTATGAAGCTCGCATGGATTGTTGACTCACATTTATTACATATTTTGTCAAAATCAGATATTCTGAACGTGTTTTTAACCATCTGAATGGTATACGAACATATATTGGTTCTGCAACATGCAGTCTTCGTTGTATTTCTTCTAACCAGTTATGATATTGACCAATAAAATCTTTCCTAGCATTATTTCAATCAATCATCGTGGTTATTTAGTAATTATATATGTTATTGAGTGAAAGCAATACGTTACTCGGAACTCTCGGAACACGTAGAGCTTTGATCTTTGATTTCTCAAATCTGAAGTGATTTGCATAAAATAATACAAAATTAAAATTTTATAAAATTCAACATTTGAAACCGCAGAGGATATTATATTTAACACTCAGTTTGTTCAGATTTGAGGTTACAATTCTGAACAAACTATCAGTAGACTGTCTGTCTGAACTATCAATAAGACAGTATCCTTAAGTTTGTCCTTTTACAATTGACGATTGTTACATACACAGATGAAGGGGGTATTTGTCTCATTAGTCATATTTTAACATTGCTTTTCCCATTTGGAGTTAGCCGAAAGGTTTCAAGATCCTAGAAGTCTAGGGAGAATTTGGTTGCTCATTCATCATATTTTAACTTGACTTCTCCAGTTTGGAGGGAGCCCAAGCGTTTTAGAACCTTAGAAATTGTCACCCATTGTTAACCCTAAGGACCAAACTTGGAGATACTATCTTACTGACAAGCTAGGGAGACAATTGGGGGTTCTCTGTGATCAAAACTATCCATTGTGCCTTTCTCGTCCTTAAGAAAAATCAAATTTGATGAAGTATAAAAATTTTAATGTTTCAGACCAAAAGCGAAGTCATTATTCAGGCGTATATTGAGAGGATATTGGAGGTCGAACCCTACATCAATGCTACAGTAGACCAGTGCTTTGAGAGTGCTCTGGAAGAGGCTAGAAAAGCGGATGCCTTGGTGGCTTCGGGAGAGTATACAAAAGAACAACTGGCCAAAGACAAGCCCTTTCTGGGCGTTCCTTTCACGATGAAACTCCTTATGACTGTCAAAGGTAAGCTTGTTAATTCTTGAGAATCAGTTATTGAGTACTGAAGTTTAGTAAAGTTGTTGAAAATTTCTACATAAGTCTCCAATGAAAGGTTGGATTCATGAGTAAAGTTAACTTAATCTACAATTAAAGCAGTTTCTGGGTCTAGCGGTTTCTTTTCATTTTCTCTATATTTGACTTGATGGATAAGAAACACAAATCTCATTGTGAGAGTACAAATCACTCCGATAGAAGTCACCCCCAATACTGGTGAGATAAAATTCCGTAATTCCTGTGATTAATTTTCCCACCTGCTGATTGTATCGACGAGGTATCTCGTAATTAGCAATTATAAGAATATAATAATTATAAGAAGTATTTTTTAAGAAAGATAATTCTTATACTTCATTCGAGACATACCATGCATGCACACAAGTGAATATAGTTAAAATAGGTTTGAACCATTCTTCAGTTTCCAACACTTGGCTTGTGGGGATATAACTTTTTAACTTTGATGAAATAGGAATTTTATGTCTTCAAAGAAATGAAATAGTGGTGAGAGTAGGAATGTGTGAAAGGATCCTGAATTCTTGGATAACACAGTAAATAAGGAAAGGTATTATCTTTGAAAACTTATGCAGGAGACACATTTAAGTGTGATGTAAATAAGAGGAAAGATCTCCTACCCAAAACTGTCTGTTGGATTTTGAAGATCTTATCAATGAATCTAAGAGGAAGATGCGAATGCGCGTAAGAAAAATATAAAACACGGAAAGAAGTGACGTAGCACATTGTTCGAAAGCCATAAGTTGTATAATGTTTTATATAATATCGAGGCATTCAGTAGATATATTTACTTTTCGGATCTGTGAGAGACTGTTCTGTCAAGCTTATTGTAGGTGGCGATAGTGTTTTGGGGTGGAAAGTGCTTCCTACACTGGACGTATCCTTAATTGTCGTGTTTTTCGAATACAATTTTAGCATGTCGTCAACGGAAATTCCAAAGAATGAATTTAGAATTGATACATGATACTTAATTGGTCAACGCCAATTAAATTTAACACCAAACATCACCAAAAAGCCGATACAGATCTAATTACTTTTCTTGAACAAGCGGTAAGAATAACTTAAATTACTTTGTTACGGATCTCCGAAACATCCCTGTGTACACTAAGATACGACAAAGCAGCATATAATGTTCCCCTTGTTTAACCCTCTTGTGAAAAACCTATATTAATAAATGTACTTTTCTTGAACTAGCGTTAAGATTAACTTAAATTACTTTGTTACGGGTCTCCGAAGTATCCCTGGGTACCTACTTCTAAGAGACGACAACGCTGGAAATAATTTACCCTAGTGTAGCCTTATGGAAATCTGATGCTGATAAATGTACTTTTCTTGAACTAGCGTTAAGATTCACCTATATTCTTTTGTTACAGGTCTTCGATGTACCTCTGGGTGCCTACTCCTAAAAGACGAAATAGCAGCAGATGATTCCCCTTGTGTGACCCTCTTCAGAAAAGCTGGAGCTATTGTCTTGGCTACCACTAACATACCCGAGTTCGGGTGTGGATTCGAAGCACATAACAAGCTCCACGGTAGAACCAACAACCCATATGATCTATCCAGAACGAGCGGTGGTAGCAGTGGTAAGGATGTAGATTTTATTTCTGAGAAGCGGTAGAAATGCAAGGGAAGGTCAAAAAAATAATTTTTGTGTGTATTTATATAGTCGAGGATACACGCAGTTCTCTGTCGTAATCAGTCAAGTTGATAGTTTCCCAAACATTGTTGACTCAAAGTCCCCTTTCCAAAGACAAATTTTTTCGGGGCCTCTCTGGAAAACTTTATCTCAACTAATAATAAAATGCAAGTGTAGCTATGCCTATGAGTTTTGAACTTCCCCAAAATTTTTATATTACATTATCCATATCGTCGGAGGTACACGTTGATTTATTGAAATCAGTCTAGTAGCATGGTTGAATACGCCATGCTCTTTGCCTTTGTCATTTTTTGGCATGCTTTGTCTTTTCATTGGGAGGCTGCCTCTATGTACATGGATTCTTTAGGCATCAGGTTATTTATCCCAAGGCTTTGTGTGATGCAGTCAATTCTGATTTCTTTTAAACCTTCTTCAGCCTCAATATAACTCTCTTCCACATAGATTGGATATAGTAGAGGACTACTAAGGATTTCCAAAAATGAACTCCATGTATTCATATTGTCGGAGCTACACGCATCATTTTATTGAAATCAATCTAATAGCATAGTTAAATCTTTTGTCTTGTCGAAGTCATGTGCGGAAGTGGTTTTTATCATTAAGAGGCTGGTTTCCTCGACTTGATGCATTCTTAGACGTTGAATTCTTGACCACACACACAATATGGTTCAATGTATACAGTTAATCCATGTTATCTTTTATAAACTCTTTTCAGGCTGAACTAACTCTTCCACTCAAAGTAGAGGATTACTAGATTGCACAAAAATGAATTTCGTGTGAATGAAATTATTGGTAATGCTCTGATAGGGGAAACTATACTATTAGCAAGTCTAGTTAGCGTCTGCATCCAAAAGCAGAAATTAGCTACTTTTAGCGAAACAAGGTTAATAATAGCCATTAAATTTATAAGAGGGAGATTTCTCTTAGAAGATATGTGGAATTTTGTATAGTTAGATAAAAAGCACTGCTGAATCTATTTCCATTCAAATATATGAAGATTGCTGTTCAAAAAGTTTTAAATATGAATTTCATACTTAATTTTGCACACTAAAACAAAAAGAAACATTGAGTAGGTTTTGTTAGGGTTCCTTAATACTGATATAACAAGAAATTACAACTGCTTGAGAGATTAGTTCAGATGATATGAATAAAAGTCTAGGAAACTAATTTAACACACACATTAGGTGCTCCAAATGTTCCATATTCCTAATACAGAAGTGGCTAGACGCCTTTAAGAAGTGACTTAAAACTTGGTCCAGGATTAAATTTTGAGAGATTCGAAATTTGACGTTAAAAGTGGGTGTTGTGTTTGGAAATTGTAAAGCTTTGGAACAATTTGATAAAAGATAATAGCTATGCACATTTGATGCATAAGAATTCATATAAGTCTAATCGAGTTATACGTTTGAATGTGCTGTACTGTGAACAATCCACAAATAAAGTGGCTTGTTTTTTCACCAAGCCAGCGGTTTGTCTAAGACACGTTGCCAGTACATCTTTATTTTATACTTACCACGTGGTACTTTTCAGTACTGTAATGGGATAAAAAATTTAAATCGCGTAATCTGAAGCTTGATAGCAATAAAAAAGAAAATATTTGAATTGCTTAGACAATAAAGTATTTTTTATTTTGTGCCAATAGGTGGAGAGAGTGCCTTGATCAGTGCTGCTGGTTCTGTACTTGGCATAGGCAATGATGCTGCAGGAAGTCTAAGAGTACCATCTCATTTCACCGGAATATTTGCGCATAAGCCAACTGTCGGTAAGAAATTCATCTCTAAAATCTGTCAAGTATCTATAAATCATGCAATGACATCATTTCTCAATCGAATTGCTCTGACGGGTGTTTTTATAAAAATAAATGTAATGATCCCACTATTAACTCTCCGAATCCTTTCGTTTTCTGGTGATCTTGGCCACCACTACAAAAATTAAGTTGCAATAGAGCAGTGTAACCTATCCTCAACATGAAGAACAGGGTGACCATAAAATAGCTTTCACTCTTCGGAAGCATCTGTAGCTAAATCGAATAAACGGAATAGAACCGAATTGATATTGAGACTTTTGAAGATGATATGTATTCCGCGAAAAAAAAATTAGTACCAAAAGTCGCCTATAGATGAAAATTTTGCTCTGTTGGAGTCGAAAACAGTTGAGCATTTGCCTTAATCGATGATAAAATGGATCATGCAAAGTTTCGACTGCGTACATGACAGCATGAAAGGGTTATCAGTCAGTTCTTTCCGATGGCATGGATTACCGCTTCCCGGACATTGCTTCCATGTAACTTTTGGCTGTGGGGTACTTGAAGACATTGTGTATGTTGGTGACGTTCCGAAGTTGAATGCCTTGGAAGAGAACATAAAACGGGTTGTTATTAACATTCAACCCGACTCATCACGCTCAGTTGTAGAGCATACCGTATACTGGATGGAATTTGTTGTACACAGGAAAAGTCAGCACATTGAAATTGGTCTATGTGGTCAAGGGGGACCTGATTCTGATCAATAAAAGATTGTTTCCTGTGAGTTGCATCGATATATTAATTTGTGTGTTTATTTCTAGTTGTTTTAATTGTTATACGCCACATATCTAGCTGGAATTAGTGGCGTGGTTGTTGTTTACTCATTCGGAACTTTGTATAATCCATTTATCTCAGTTTAAACCAAATGTACGACGGTTTTCGACTCCAATAGCACAAAATTTCCCCTTATCGGTGACTTTTGGTACCAAAATTTTTTTCCGTGGAATAGATCTCCCCATGTCTTCAAAATTCATAATACCAAATTTGGTCCTATTCCATTTATTCGAATTAGCTACAGATGTCTCCAAAGACTGAAAGTTATTTTGAAGAACCTTGGTAGTAAATATTTGTTTTCTTGTGCACTATTACTAAAGAAATGTTTTCATTTCTTGACGTGAATATATTTCGACAAACTTTCTTCAAAAGTCCTTGGTTTATCGCAAGTGGGTGTAGGATTCCAATTTATGAAAAGCAAAACACGCAGCGCAAAACCTCTTAAAACAAGACTGCTAGCTAATAGAATTTATAATTGTTCAAAGTATGCTAAAATTTTGACAGGTTTCCTTATAAAACGATTAAACTCATTAGAGCATACATTTGTTTTCCATGTTAAAAGTTAGGTTAGGCTAGTTAATTGATGTCACGCCAAAGCAACGCAAATGTCAAAAATTAAATCGTTTTATTGAAAACTATACTCAATAGGCAAACAACATCATCATTCCCGTTCTGAACAGGTACGTGGTTTCATTCAGGGAATTTATCTCTGAATTGAAAGATGTGCTTCAAGGATTCAATTTGAGACTGTATGCGTATCATCTATATATTAATACGTGAAGAAAAAGCTTTGTACCCCTTTTTAAGCACATTGCGCGCACGGAGGTGTATGAGATTTGGCATAATTAAAGTTCATATGGAGAAGGAGTGCAGAAAGATAAAATTTATGTATAATATGCGTTACAAATATATTAAATTAAACAACATAACGTTCATATAGAAATATATACACCAACTTTCCTTGAAAATCATCCTTGAACTCCTGAAAATTTGTCTCTATATATTAATACGTGAAGAAAAACTTTGTACCCCTTTTTAAGCACATTACGCGCACGGAGGACTATGAGATTTGGCATAATTAAAGTTCATATGGAGAAGGAGTGCAGAAAGATAAAATTAATGTATAATATGCGTTACAAATGTATTAAATTAAACAAAATAAAACATTCATTGTTTACGTTCATATACTGTAATCTATATATTAATACGTGAAGAAAAACTTTGTACCCCTTTTTAAGCACATTACGCGCACAGAGGACTATGAGATTTGGCATAATTAAAGTTCATATGGAGAAGGAGTGCAGAAAGATAAAATTAATGTATAATATGCGTTACAAATGTATTAAATTAAACAAAATAAAACATTCATTGTTTACGTTCATATACTGTAATCTATATATTAATACGTGAAGAAAAAGCTTTGTACCCCTTTTTAAGCACATTGCGCGCACGGAGGTGTATGAGATTTGGCATAATTAAAGTTCATATGGAGAAGGAGTGCAGAAAGATAAAATTTATGTATAATATGCGTTACAAATATATTAAATTAAACAACATAACGTTCATATAGAAATATATACACCAACTTTCCTTGAAAATCATCCTTGAACTCCTGAAAATTTGTCTCTATATATTAATACGTGAAGAAAAACTTTGTACCCCTTTTTAAGCACATTACGCGCACGGAGGACTATGAGATTTGGCATAATTAAAGTTCATATGGAGAAGGAGTGCAGAAAGATAAAATTAATGTATAATATGCGTTACAAATGTATTAAATTAAACAAAATAAAACATGTGGTATTAGGTGACTCAAATAATTCTCATCAACGGTGATTTTAGAATTTTAATGGAATAAAATACATAATACGATTATTTACAAGTCACACAACACCACAAATAAAATATTAAAACAATTACAAGGGAAATATATACTTATAAGGGGGAATTCCTAGCCGTACGTGTTCACTGCTCGGACGATGGGGTTAAACTAAATAAAAAATGGTTCATTCTCTTTCGCGGAGAGTGTGTCACGTGGTCCGCCATCACCAATCAAGGCGCATATCGCTGAGACACACGTTAAGGGGCTGATGCGCTACAACCTCCCCCTCTGGCTCCGACGACGTCCCGACGAGGAGTCAGCATTACGTGCTTTAGGAGGGCGTCCTCTCTTTCTTAGTGGGACCACAGGAGTACTGTCAGTAGCTTTACATGCCTTGAGAGCTGAAGAGTGATAAACTCCTATAGGTGTGGTCGGATTTTTGGGATCTGCAATTTCATAAGTTGTAGGTGACCGTTGTGAGAGCACCACGTAAGGTCCGTTACGTCGAGGCATGAATTTGGCAGTCCTTTTATTTTCTGCGTTACTCACAGGGTGCATGGTGACCCAAACGTGATCACCGGTATTGATCCGATGTTCTATAAAAGGGGTAGGCTCTCCCCCTAGCTTGAAGGTAGACTCAAATTTCTCCAACAAACCATTCATCTTTCTCCGCTGATCGGACGTTAAATGTTCTCCTTCATCAGAACGCAGTGAGCTTGGTGATATACCTTGGCTGTATGAGAGTTTCTGGTTGCAACTTGAACGTTCATCTTCATGAAAATTTCCTTTGTTGCTACAGTTGTCGACAGGCTGTTGACTCTTTACTGGTGGGTCTTCAACAGATAGCAGATATTTTACAGGGATATCTTTCTTGAAACCAATCTTCCGACAGGGATTGTCAGAGAAATGCCAATTTTTGTTCTTCATGTCTAGAACAATTCCGGACTTTTCCAAAAAGTCGGTTCCTAGTAGAGTACGATTCTTTTTTGCATTTGGTAATGCCAGCAAATTCAGCGAGACTGATTTTCCTTCAATCTCTATTTTCACCATGGCGGTGCAAGCCTCTTCAGTTGTTTGACAACCATTTGCCAAAGTCATTGTTACTACTTCTCTTTGGAACTCTACTCCTCTCTTTTTTTAATTGGTGGTACATGATCTCTCCAGCGACTGTTCTGCTGGCACCACTATCAACACAAACCCTGGCTCTTACTCCCGATATACAGATATCTATTAGCGCTAACGGGGATGCATCGGTGTGACAGGTATACATGCGGATAGAGTTCGCTTGGAATGGCTCCCTTCTTGTCGATGACGAACAGTTTTTGCATTTTGATTTGATGGTTCCTGGTGCTCCACATCCGTAGCAGGATATTTCTTTCTTCTCTTCCATACCCCTTGGTGTAATTCTGCCTTGTGAAAAGGAGTCCCTCCTACTTTGACTGAGGACCCCGCCTACTGTTACTGGGAATCCCTGGCAGACTTTGTCTGTCAACTCTTTGTTCCAATTGTGATTGTTGGGTTCTATAGTAATTTCTTTTTTGGAACACGGGTTTTGTTTCATGTTGCTTCGGGTTGACAGTACATAAGTTGTCGTAACTGTCCATCTTCTCCACTAGGTCACTTGGGGTGACCCATTCGCTCCATACGTCCAAGAAATGGTTTTTAACCTCTGAAGGAACACGTCTCTTCATTTGATCCAGGATCATGAGGTCTTTCAATTTCTCAAAATCCGTTATGTTCAATTCTGCTAGCCATGCTTCAAAATAGCTACGCAGTTCAAAATGGAAGTCCTTCCATGTGCTCTCAGGACTTTTCTTGTGAGTTGCGAAGAGCTGTCGCATTCTCTCAGCACTTAATTTAAATCTCTGAAGCAGCATTGTTCTAATGTGATCAAAATCATGAGACTTCTGTTCTGGTTCTCTGGCGATGAGTTGTGCCACGCTATTAGGTAATAGGCCCAGGAGATAGGCAACCCAGTTATGTCTCCCTACTTTAAGAACTTTCATCTGTCGTTCGAATAACTGAAGAAACAATGTCATATCACCATCATTCGGATCAAAATCAGGTAGCAACTTTTTCAAGTTAAAGTTGGGTTGATGGTCTGCAGACAGAGGATTAAAACCAGAGACCTGCTCCAATTTCTGTGATTCTACCTGCAGACGGAGTCTTTCCAACTCGTACGCTCTTTCCCGTTCTATTCTTTCCTTTTCCTCAGCCTTTTCCCGTTCTATTTTTTCCTTTTCCTCAGCCTTTTCCCGTTCTATTCTTTCCTTTACTTCTGCTTTCTATTTTGCACGGTTTTCGCTTATAGACAGAAGCAGATTTTTCGTGAAGTCTTCATCATAACTTTCATCTCCAGTGATAAATCTTTTTATATCAACTACTCTAGCATCAGCAGGTATTTCGATGCCGAGTTCATTCGCCAACTCTATCAGGTCACATTTAAGAGCTCTTGCCAAATAAGACATCTTTAGGTTACGAAGTACACAAGTAATTTTGAATACGAAAGTAAACAAGTTCAGTAAAAAAAATTCTTTTTTTTTTAATATATCTCACACAGTTTGTTTTCAAGAAAAAAAATTTAATTAATAATGACCACTTCTTATAGGTACTACTTGTTTAGCATTGTTAAACAAATTACTTTTAAAACATTAACATTTGTCCAATAACACTTAAACACATGTTATTTATGAGCATTAAATTCCAAAACACTTTTCAATATTCAAAACCAACGCATTAGATAACATTCCACTCGTGAGTTAGTCTTCTTTCAATAATACTTCAAAAGAAAAAAAAATCAGTTGCAAATGAATAAACACTTTTTCCGAACATTCGAAATAAAATAAAAAGCAAATAACATTCATATCCCAAAGAAACAATATTCTCCAACAAAATACTCCTATGAGTGATTCATAAGCAAAGCATTAAAAGAAATTTATTTCCGGGTCAGAGAAACAAAATGCATATATCATTCGCCTAGAACTTCAAGGTCATCTATTTTTAACTGGGTGTGTTCGCGCTAAGCATTCAATGTTTTCACAATACAATATCATACACTTTGATAGTACAAAAGGATGTGATTTATCGAAAAAGATTATCTTTCAATTCAAGATGTGCAAGCACTATATATTCATTTGAAGCAATCGTACATATTCATTCAAATATACAGTATTATTAGCAAAAGTTATGCTTTGGAAATACGAAATAAGAACAATTTGTCTACACAATTCAAAACAAATAATATTGGATATCAATTTCAAAATAACGAAAATTTTTAATTTCAAGAATAATTGAAATAGGATGATTTTGGTGACACGTTAAAGTCAGGTTGACTTGTATTACGTATCAAAACAAAAGGTTCACTTATCTGGTAAGTTTCGTGATCTTGTTTGAAGAAAGGAATCTTCCAAGTACCACATATCCGTAAGAATTGGATATTTTTGGCTATCTATAAAGGATATCTTGGATGCCGTGGAATATCGGAAAATAAAAGCGAGCTTATCCCCAACTCGAACAATAAACACGTTTACACACGTTGGGCGCCATTTTGTGGTATTAGGTGACTCAAATAATTCTCATCAACGGTGATTTTAGAATTTTAATGGAATAAAATACATAATACGATTATTTACAAGTCACACAACACCACAAATAAAATATTAAAACAATTACAAGGGAAATATATACTTATAAGGGGGAATTCCTAGCCGTACGTGTTCACTGCTCGGACGATGGGGTTAAACTAAATAAAAAATGGTTCATTCTCTTTCGCGGAGAGTGTGTCACGTGGTCCGCCATCACCAATCAAGGCGCATATCGCTGAGACACACGTTAAGGGGCTGATGCGCTACAAACATTCATTGTTTACGTTCATATACTGTAATCTATATATTAATACGTGAAGAAAAAGCTTTGTACCCCTTTTTAAGCACATTGCGCGCACGGAGGTGTATGAGATTTGGCATAATTAAAGTTCATATGGAGAAGGACTGCAGAAAGATAAAATTTATGTATAATATGCGTTACAAATGTATTAAATTAAACAAAATAAAACATTCATTGTTTACGTTCATATACTGTAATCTATATATTAATACGTGAAGAAAAAGCTTTGTACCCCTTTTTAAGCACATTACGCGCACGGAGGACTATGAGATTTGGCATAATTAAAGTTCATATGGAGAAGGAGTGCAGAAAAATAAAATTATTGTATAATATGCGTTACAAATGCATTAAATTAAACAAAATAAAACATTCATTGTTTACGTTCATATACTGTAATCTATATATTAATACGTCAAGAAAAAACTTTGTACCCCTTTTTAAGCACATTGCGCGCACGGAGGACTATGAGATTTGGCATAATTAAAGTTCATATGGAGAAGGAGTGCAGAAAGATAAAATTTATGTATAATATGCGTTACAAATATATTAAATTAAACAACATAACGTTCATATAGAAATATATACACCAACTTTCCTTGAAAATCATCCTTGAACTCCTGAAAATTTGTCTCTATATATTAATACGTGAAGAAAAACTTTGTACCCCTTTTTAAGCACATTACGCGCACGGAGGACTATGAGATTTGGCATAATTAAAGTTCATATGGAGAAGGAGTGCAGAAAGATAAAATTTATGTATAATATGCGTTACAAATATATTAAATTAAACAACATAACGTTCATATAGAAATATATACACCAACTTTCCTTGAAAATCATCCTTGAACTCCTGAAAATTTGTCTCTATATATTAATACGTGAAGAAAAACTTTGTACCCCTTTTTAAGCACATTACGCGCACGGAGGACTATGAGATTTGGCATAATTAAAGTTCATATGGAGAAGGAGTGCAGAAAAATAAAATTATTGTATAATATGCGTTACAAATGTATTAAATTAAACAAAATAAAACATTCATTGTTTACGTTCATATACTGTAATCTATATATTAATACGTCAAGAAAAAACTTTGTACCCCTTTTTAAGCACATTGCGCGCACGGAGGTGTATGAGATTTGGCATAATTAAAGTTCATATGGAGAAGGAGTGCAGAAAGATAAAATTAATGTATAATATGCGTTACAAATGTATTAAATTAAACAAAATAAAACATTCATTGTTTACGTTCATATACTGTAATCTATATATTAATATGTGAAGAAAAACTTTGTACCCCTTTTTAAGCACATTACGCGCACGGAGGACTATGAGATTTGGCATAATTAAAGTTCATATGGAGAAGGAGTGCAGAAAGATAAAATTTATGTATAATATGCGTTACAAATATATTAAATTAAACAACATAACGTTCATATAGAAATATATACACCAACTTTCCTTGAAAATCATCCTTGAACTCCTGAAAATTTGTTTCTATATATTAATACGTGAAGAAAAACTTTTTACCCCTTTTTAAGCACATTACGCGCACGGAGGACTATGAGATTTGGCATAATTAAAGTTCATATGGAGAAGGAGTGCAGAAAGATAAAATTAATGTATAATATGCGTTACAAATGTATTAAATTAAACAAAATAAAACATTCATTGTTTACGTTCATATACTATAATCTATATATTAATACGTGAAGAAATAGCTTTGTACCCCTTTTTAAGCACATTGCGCGCACGGAGGTGTATGAGATTTGGCATAATTAAAGTTCATATGGAGAAGGAGTGCAGAAAGATAAAATTTATGTATAATATGCGTTACAAATGTATTAAATTAAACAAAATAAAACATTCATTGTTTACGTTCATATACTGTAATCTATATATTAATACGTCAAGAAAAAGCTTTGTACCCCTTTTTAAGCACATTGCGCGCACGGAGGTGTATGAGATTTGGCATAATTAAAGTTCATATGGAGAAGGAGTGCAGAAAGATAAAATTAATGTATAATATGCGTTACAAATGTATTAAATTAAACAAAATAAAACATTCATTGTTTACGTTCATATACTGTAATCTATATATTAACACGTGAAGAAAAAGCTTTGTACCCCTTTTTAAGCACATTGCGCGCACGGAGGTGTATGAGATTTGGCATAATTAAAGTTCATATGGAGAAGGAGTGCAGAAAGATAAAATTTATGTATAATATGCGTTACAAATATATTAAATTAAACAACATAACGTTCATATAGAAATATATACACCAACTTTCCTTGAAAATCATCCTTGAACTCCTGAAAATTTGTCTCTATATATTAATACGTGAAGAAAAACTTTGTACCCCTTTTTAAGCACATTACGCGCACGGAGGACTATGAGATTAGGCATAATTAAAGTTCATATTGAGAAGGAGTGCAGAAAGATAAAATTAATGTATAATATGTGTTACAAATATATTAAATTTAAAAAAATAAAACATTCATTGTTTACGTTCATATAGATATATATACATCATCTTTCCTTGAAAATCATCCTTGAACTCCTGAAAATTTTTCTTGAATTTCCTTGTAAAAATAAGTATTTTAAAATATTCTTTTTTGATCAATAAATATCTATAATTTATTTACATCATGGGAAGAACTAAAAAGTCAATTCAAACATAAATATTGTAATTTAATTTGTTTAGGAAAAATTTGTTTTTCGATCAACACTGGTAAAGCAACCATAGCTGTCTAAAGCAATCAATCTATGCTCAATGTTATTTCGATGGCGATTTCGAATAGTTTTTAGCCCCCTAGGGCCAATAGAACGGGGGTTAAGAGTTAGCCTATGCTGACCGCAGTGTTCTAAAGTATGTGTACCAAATTTGGTGTGGATTGGTCAAACGGCGTAGATTTGTATAGAAAATATACACACATACATACACACACACATCCTATTTTATATATATATATATGCGTTACAAATATATTAAAAATTAAACAAAATAAAACATTCATTGTTTACGTTTATATACTGTAAAAAATTTAGCGGAGTAAATGCGAAGTGGATGATTTGTAATTGATTTAATCCCCCCGCAGTGAAATCCAATCCAAGAGGTAGTTTATTTAGATTATCTATAAAAAAAACTCTTCGGAGTGAAATACAAAGTGCGGATACTTTAAATCTGTCAATGTCAAATACATATTAGCCTGTGGCAACAGTCGCACTTATTTATTATTGGTGGTTTCAAAAAAGTGAGTACATTTTATTATTTTTAAATTAAACTCTGTCTAATCTTGGTCATTAAATGTTTTTTTTACATCCAGTTATTCGCACCTATTTCCATTATGTCTCGACATAGAACATTGACGGATCGGAGTGAGAGACAAAGAAGAAGGGATATATATTCGCGTACACATAATAATAGGCCAAATGCAAATTTAAATAGTGTAAATAGTATACAAAATGATGAATTTATTTTGAGAGATACATTTAAATGCGCACTGAATGTCATTCCAAGAACTTTTAATACTTTTGATTGTGGATTGATGGATTTACAATGCAGGTTTTGCAATGCAAAACATTTCGAATCTGAAGTCACTTTAGGTGAAAGGACTGCATTCACTTCATGTTGTCATAAGGGTAAAGCAATATTACCGGCTTTAAGTCAAAATGAATATTTTAAATCATTGTATGATGGACTTACTTCAAATGAACCTTCAATAAAAAGTAAGTCAAAAAATTATTTTGAAAACATTCGTAAATACAATTCATCATTTGCTATGGTTAGCTCAGAAGCTAAAATTTCGGATACAGTTACGAAAGGAGTGTATCATTTCAAAATACATGATGTTTTTTATCACAGATCAGGTCCAATGACTGCTGGATATGGTCGCTCACCATGTTATGCGCAATTATATTTTTATGATGTTGACACTGCTATCAATTATAGATTACGTGAACACTTTAACCGAACATGCAATAACAATATAATGCGCGAAATCTCTCTTGAATTGGAACGCATTAATCCTTTCGTTCGGTCATTCATTGCAATGAAAGATCATTGTCAGAGAGTTGAAAATCAAAATAAAGAAATTTGTATGCTCATTAAAGTAAATCGTGATTTAGATCTACGCCGTTACAACGATGCAGTTCAAACTGATGTAGCAGTAATATTTAGTACAGTTGATGGTGAGCCACCTTTTGAACGAAATATGATTTCATTTTCAAAAGTTAATGGTACCATTAAATATATCTCTGTTTTGGATTCATCATTAGACCCTTTAGCGTATCCATTACTTTTTCCAAATGGTGATACTGGGTGGCATATCAATATTTCTCATAATGTACCAACTACATCTAATTCAAGAGCGCCCAGAAATAAATTAACCATGCTTCAATATGCAGCCTATCGAATTGCAATTAGAGAAGATTTTAGCATGTTGCACCATTCAAAAAAATTATTTCTGCAGTGGATAGTTGATATATATGTGAGAATAGAAGGCACAAGGTTATATTTCATTCGACAAAATCAAACAATTCTTAGGTCTGAAGCTTATAACAATTTAACAGATTATTTAGAATCGAACATCAATGCCAGTAATGTTGGCCGTAGAGTAATTTTACCATCTTCATTCAATGGATCTCCAAGAAATATGTATCAAAATTATTTAGATGCAATGTCAATTGTACAACATTTAGGAAAGCCTTCTTTGTTTATTACAATGACTTGCAATCCAAGTTGGCCTGAAATAGTTAGCAATATTGGTGTAGGTGAGTCTGCTAATTTTCGGCCTGATATTATTGTGCGTGTATTCAAGTCCAAACTGAAAGCATTAATTGAGGGCCTTACACTAAAAAATATCTTCGGTAAAGTTGAAGCACTCATTTATGCAATTGAGTTTCAAAAGAGAGGTGGTGGTGGTGGTATTTCAATTAACGTCACACTGGAGCAACACAATGGGCTATTGGTGACGGTCCGGGATCAATCCCAAAGGGAAAGATCCGAGGACAACACCACGTAATTTTGAACCATGGTCAGATGACGATCAAAAGAGAGGATTGCCTCATGCTCACATTTTACTCTCTTTAAATGAGCAAGATAAAATTGTTAACGCTACCGATATTGATAAAGTTGTATCTGCGGAGATTCCTAACATTCAAACGCATCCTACATTACATGAATATGTTGTAAAACACATGATGCATGGTCCATGTGGTGTACTTAATCCAAATTCTGTATGTATGAGAGATGGAAAATGCACAAAAGATTATCCAAAACGATTTAATGAATTTACATGTGAATCATTAAATGGATATCCATTATACAGGAGGCGTGATAATGGTATTCATGCAGAAGTTCGCGGTAGTTGCCTTGACAATCGTTATGTTGTACCATACAATCCTTATTTACTTGCCATATAAATGTTGAAGTATGCACTACAGTTAAAAGTGTTAAATACATTTATAAATACGTGTATAAAGGCTATGACAGTGCATCTGTTGAATTAGGTTCAGGGCGAAATGAACAAGGTCAAGAAATACAAATTGATGAAGTTACAAATTTTTTAACAGGTCGTTATGTTGGATCAACTGAAGCTGTATGGCGCATCTATGAATTACCAATGCATTTTCAGTCACATGTTATCATCAGACTTGATATTCATTTACCGAGTAGACAGAATGTTTACTTTCGAGAAGGGCAAGAACGTCAAGCAATTGAAAATGTAAGACAAACAAAATTATTAGCATTTTTTGAATTGAATCGATCAGATCCATCAGCACGTGAATATAAGTATATTGAAATTCCTCTGCATTATGTGTGGGAAGATTCCCAAAACAAATGGAAGAAGAGAAGGCGTGGAGGTGATAAAATCATTGCACGCATGTATGTAGTATCACCAAAAGACATCGAACTTTTCCATTTACGATTGCTTTTATTACATGTCTGTGGTCCAAAATCATTTGAGGATGTTAGAATATACAATGGAATTATACACACTTCTTTTGTTGAAGCGTGCCATGCTCGCGGCATTGCTTCAAATGATAATGAATGGCGCGAATGTTTAAATGAAGCAAAAGAATTACATTCACCAAAACAAATGCGAAATTTATTTGGTTACATTTGTGCATTAAATGTGCCAGCCAATGCATTGGCGTTATGGAATGAATTTAAAGTATATCTTAGTGAAGATTTTCTGAGGGTTTACAACGTAGAAGCATCCTTTAATAGAGCTCTATTAGAAATTGAAGATATTTTGAATGTTCATAATTTGTCATGTCAAATACTTGGTTTACCAGTTCCCACATATTCGCAGAGAATAGAAGAAGCAAATACTATTGATCCAATAGAACAAGAGTTCCTGTTTTGTGAGCATTATGAAACTGCAAATATTGAACAGCGTAATCTCATTGATCATGTGATTCGTGAAGTTTTGCATCATGATACTGGATCTAATGCTTTTTGTTTAACCGCTCATGCAGGTTGTGGCAAAACATTCACACAAACAGCAATCATTCACAAATTAAATTCGCTTAATCTTCGTTGTATTGCAACAGCGTTCAGTGGCATAGCTTCAACTCTATTACTTGGAGGTAGAACTTTACACAATGTGTTTAAATTGCCTATACCCATTTTGGAAAATTCTGTAGCGAATATTACCGCAAATAGTAGCTATGGTCGTTACATAAATTCATCATCATTGATAATTATTGATGAAGTTTCTATGTGCCCACTGCAAGTGTTGAAAATCATAGATAGATTATTGCGGGATCTATGCGATGAAAATGATAAACATAAAACATTTGGAGGGAAAACGATACTTCTGTGCGGTGATTTTCGGCAAATCTTACCAGTTATCCCACATGGATCACGTGTAACTTTAATTGAAAATTGTGTTACGAGTTGGCATAAATTTGTTTATTTTCATAAACTTACGTTTACTCAAAATATGAGAGCCTTACCAAGTGAAATAGAATTTGTCGAATTCTTGAAAAAAATTGGTAATGATGAAGCCCTACAATTTCCTCAGTTTGGTGAAAATATTATTGAAATACCTCAGCAATTAATAGGAGATGAAAATAATATTATTAATGAGGTGTATGGAAATATTTTTCCGAAAACATTCAGATAACATATTGAACTCAGTTATTTTAGCACCTAAAAATGATGATTGTACTTTGATTAATACTGATATACTTAATCAAATACCTGGTGAACAGAGAATATATCATAGCTACGATAAAATAATTTGTGATGTTTGTAATGACATCAATAACTATCCAGTAGAGTTTTTGAATTCTTTGACTATTAGAGGTTTGCCACCACATAAGTTAGTATTGAAAGTTAATTGCATCGTTTTGCTGATCAGAAACTTAAATACAAAGGAAGCATTAGTCAATGGAACAAGAATGCGCATCAAATTTATGTATCGTAATACTATTGATTGCGAAGTTTTAACTGGAACCGCACGGAATAAGAGAATTTTGATTCCACGTATAAATTTAACATATTCCGGAACTATTTTACCATTTAACTTCCAAAGAACTCAATTTCCAATTATACCTGCATTTGCGATGACAATAAATAAGTCTCAAGGACAAACATTCGAAAAAATTGGAATTTTATTGAGGCAGCCAGTTTTTACACATGGTACGTCGCAGCAAGTAGAGTTCGATCATTCGATGGTTTGAGATTTTATATTTCAGAATATTACGGTCAAGGGCATTTAGCAAACGATGAAAGAATTTTTACAAAAAACATCGTCTACACAGAAGTTTTGAATCATTAAATTCGTTGTCGAACTATTTCAAGTTCAATGGACAACATTTATTTTTTTAACCACCAGGTTTTTTTTGTTTCAATAAAAAATATATAAAAAATACGAAGCACGTATTCCTTATTTCCTTTTTTGGATTTATTTTTATTTAAATTTTATATAATTTGGAAAAAATAGGCAGATTAACTGTGTAGCCTCGTCGAAACCTGTGGCCAGTATAGCAATAAAAAAAAAACCAAGAAAATGTCAAAAAACGCGTTATTCTTTTCTAGATATGGCTTAACCAAGCTATACCGTATTTTTCCTGTGACGTATTTGTACATGCTCGCAGCTTACGTAATAGAACAAAATTCAAAAAAATTATATGCAATGAATATAGATGTATACTCTTTGACAAAAGAACCTTATTAACGTTCAAACGTAAAAATTAGATGAATTATGGTCGAATTTCGACCACTGGGCGACCTCTAGTTTTAAATGGAACTGCCAATATTGGAAGAATACTAATGTTAGAAAATGAGACTTGAAATATTGAAAGTTCTTTGCCATAGTAACGCAAGTTTAACATTACCTAATTTATGAGTGGAAGCCATTGTTATATATACAGGGTGACCTGTAAAGTCCCTTTAAGCCCTTTAAATTTTGAAATAGCGTCTCGTATAGTGAAGGAAGTAACATGTACCTATAGTAAAGTGACCATGCTGAATTTATTGAAACAGCTTACAGAGCTCCTAGCGGCGAAATAAGGAAGTTAAAAACAATAACTCGAAAACTAGAGGAGATCGGCCAAAAAGTTCAGCTAGAAAAATGTGCGCAATACCATAATAAAAGCACAGGAAAAAGTTTCATGGCGTTATCTGTAAAATTGGCGGAGATATTCGCGATTAAAATTTGAACTATTCCATGCCTTGAAAAAGGGGTCGTCCAGAAATTCAAAAACGTTTTCTCCGGTGTTATCAGATTTTCTGAGTTAAGGAGCGAATTTAAATTCAAACAACAAAGAAAGTAAAAAAAGATAAATAAAAAAATATCTGAAAAACGTACTCCGGAAAATAAAAAAAAAACTGACGATCCGAAATCACAAATTTCACGCAACAACTCTCGGCTAAAACCTCTCGGTTATATAGCCACGAACGAAGATTTACTATTTAATAATTTTATCCTGATAAACTTTGAGCAGATGCGAAAATGTCAGAAACAAATGCGCGTTATTCAGTGTGGCACATTGGAAAAGTAAAAGACACAGATGATCAAAAGCAAGAAATTTATTGCTAAACTAAAACATGGCGAGTGTGTTCAAAAAGGTCACCATCGGCCACAATACACATTTGTATTCGATCAAGCACGCCGGCATGCACATTCCTTATCATCTGCGGTGTGACAGTAATCGCAGCTATCGATAATACGCTGCCGCAGATCCAGCAAACTTGTTGACGGAGCTTCATACACCCGATCTTTGATGTAACCCCAGAGGAAGAAATCGAGTTGGGTGAGATCTGGTGATCGTGGAGGCCATTCAACACAGCCACCGTAGCTAATTATTTGTTGGCCAAATCTGTTGTTAAGAAACTGTCGCACTGAGTGCGGTTTGTGCGGCGGGGCGCCATCATGTTGGAACCACAAGGAAGACAAAAACGCCAGAGGAATATCATCGATAAAGTCAGGTAACACATCCTGTAACAGCTGGAGGTATTTCGGTCCATTTAGTGAACCGTCATAGAACACGGGTCCTATTAGACGATCCTTCCAAATACCGCACCACACATTCGTGGACCACTGCACCTGCTGCCTGACGGAAACTCCCCATGAGGGATTTTCTAGTGCCCAGAAATGGGTGTTGTGTCGGTTCAGCATCCCGTTTCTGTGAAACTTAGCCTCGTCTGACCATATTATGTTGGAAAAAATTCTGGCTTAACCTTCAATTCATTCAATGCCTAATTGCACAAAGCGTCGCTGTTTGTCTCCCGGTAACAATCCTTGCTGCGGAATTGCATGGTAGGGATGTGCACCATTGTCGTGCAGTATTTGCCATATTTGGTTTTGTACTAAGCCACTCTGGTTGTTGATTTGTGTAATACTGCTGTAGGGATGGGCTAAAGCGTACGCCAGTATGTCTTCTGCTGGTATTCTACTAGGCATACGTGGTCTGTCCGAACTAGGTCGATTTCTAGTGCTATCTGTGTCTCCGAGACGTCGAACAACGTTTCCAAAGGTTGCCGAAGTTCGATGTGGACCATTTGGAAACCGAAAGGCATAAGTCCGTGAATAGATCTGCTGAGTGTAATGTGTTCTTTCATTCTTTTAGGTATTGTGCCAAATGGAGGTTGCTATCCCCCTCTGGATATCTTGAGTGATTACATCTATGCTGGCCCCATGTGTAGGTATGCAGAAGACCTTGCGATCAGCATGAATGTCCTCACATCAGAGAACAAAATTCCAATGCAGTTCGGTCAACCGGTGAGAACTGCTTTCCATTACGTTTTTACATTGAATAGCTTTGTTACAGCGAAGAATAGTGTTTAACGCCTACACAGCGTACCGGTATTCGCTAATTAACGCTCTGAGCATAGCAAGATTTCCGAGTAGTGTAGTGTTGATTTTACCCCACAACTCTCTTGATGAATAAATAATCATTGGGTGAAAAATCCATGGATTCTTTCAACTTTAAGAAAGATTTTATTGGTTCTTTCCTTAGAATAGAATATTTCTATTGAACGATTCTATTGATCCTTTCCTTGAAACAGAATCCTTTTGAACGATTCTATCGGCCCCTTCTGTAGAATAGAGAATCATTGTAAAGATTCTATTGAGTATAATCTTTCCTTAGAGTATTGTCCTTTGGAATATTCTATTGCTGCTTTACAATATAATCCTTAGGAAATATATATTTTATTGCTTCTTTCCTTTGAATAGAATCCCTTAAAATGATTCTATTGCTCCCTTCCTTAGAACAGAATCGTTAGGAAATATTTTATCACTCCTTTCCTTAGAATAGAATTCCAAGAAAAGATTCTATTGTTCCCTTCCTAATCCTAATAACATCTGAAGAAAAACGACAATTTTTTAACGCAAATCTGAGCGTGGCGTCAGTTTCTATTTTACGTCCTTTATTTTTAAGAAACCAACCAGCGAATGCGGACGCTCATTTCAATTCCAAATGGTTTTATTACGATTGGATATTAGTGTTTGTCATGCGCAATGGGCACCTTCATCACAAACCCCCTTCCCATGCCTCGATTGAGGCTAGCATCCAATTGAGATATGTGCACAGCTAATCAAGTTTTGCGGAATTGACTGAATGAAACATGTATCCAGAATTTGATTAAGACTTCGACATAATATGTTAAACTTCCGCTATTAAGAAAACGGAGGTTTAACTCTCCAAACGGTTTCGACGAGATAGTTCGTCGATGAAGATCTGACCAATTTTGCTAATGACGAGATATCTTGTCATCAATATGCTGCCTATTTTTTTATTTTATATTTAATTAATAAATACTTGAGACGTACAAAAAAGTCGGAACACCCCAGTGTCAGTTTTCGATCGGAATGAAGTTTAGCACGTTGATGTGCATGGAGAGGTAAAGAAATTATCACAATATCAAATCTGAAGGACTCTTTATTGCTATAGAATTTCATCAGAACGTTCATAAAGTGGTAATTTGTAAAGCTCACTTTGGTGATGATACATGATTATATTGGATGTGACATGGAATCAAATGCAGTCCTTACGGAAATTATACCAAGCATTTTAATATTCCAGATACCTTATGTTGTTTAGGGTGGGGTGCAATTGACAACCTAGCATACATTCTCAATACATGCTCAATGGGAGAATACATGCTCAATGGGAGACAGATCTGGAGACCTCTCTCGCCAAAAGGAAGTGTTCCAACATCACGGAAGTACTCTGGTGGATAAGAGTCATGTTGTTATATGCTGTTAAATATACTCTTGGACGCGCGTAAACAAAAGCAAGACAAGAGGATGGATACCCAGATCTGTCTCCCACTGAACATGTATTCTCCCATTGAGCATGTATTGAGAATGTATGCTAAGTTGTCAATAAAAGAATGCTTGGTATAAATCGCTTCATGATAGAATAAGGATCTTGTTTGATTCCATGCCCTGCAGTATATTGGTATGTACCGCCGCCAGAGGAAACTTTACAACTGATTTATGACTTCTGATGTAGAGTTCTCTAGATTTTATACTTTGACCACTTCTTTCTCCATTCATTTTACATCACACATCCTAAGTATCGTTCCGATCGAACACTGGTGTTTCGATTTGTTTGGCAAAAAGTTTATACATATTTTCAGTTGTCATTAAACCTACAATTTAATGTATACTTACCATCTAGGTAATCAAAGCTTCAAATTTAAGCATCAAGATATTTGTTTAAATATTGGTTAAATAGAAAAAATAAACGAAGGTAGTAAAAGTATAAGAAGTATATAGACTGTTATGTAATGCTTTATATATATTTTTTCTTTCACTCAGGTGGACTTTAAGAAATTGAAGATACTTTTTCTGACAAGCATTCCAAATAATCCGGTAGTGTATGCTGTTGACAAAGAAATAAAACAAGGCTTACAAAGAGTAAGTTTGCTTTCTTATTTTCCGCTATAGCAAATTATCTTTTTGAAATGAAAACTACATCGATCTCCTAGTAAAATAAACGTACCATGTTAGCGCAGCATCATGTTAAGATTTGACAATTGTTTTGATTAGACATTTAGAATATACTAGCAAAATTACAATGCTCGGGTTGAATTGTTTAAACGCTGATTGAAAGTTATTCGAAAAATCACTTTTCGCTATCATCGAAAATACAAGTATAGAAAATGCAAATATAAGAAAAATAAGTGAGCATAAAATAATTTTATAAACAGCATTTTTCATTTGCTTAGCTTCTACAATTTACTATGAACGATATGCGTATGCTTGATGCATCCATATATATTATTCATTTCACATACATCGAACTATAGTATAATAGCTAATAGACCGTTGTGTTGCTTCAGTGCGACGTTAATTAATATACCTACCTACCGAACTATAGTGTAAGACAGAACTAAAAAAGGTGATATTGAGATGACTGTTATAGTCTATTTTGAGTTTTGGAGTGATTGTATTCATTTCCTGTAAAAATGGCAAACTACAGGGTATTATTGCAGCCAGTTTCTCTATGAATAAGTTTTGACTAACCAGGAATGCTGTTTCAGAATTCCACCACCATTATAAGAAGCTGACAAATCATATTAATACGATATTCATGATCAATTTATTTTCAAGCAAAGCATTTTTTTTCTTGAAAATTCCATTCCGCATGTAAAATAACAGTTTATTTTAAAATTAAAATAATCAGAAAACAAAGTTCATCGATTAAAATTCTTCCAGAAACGGAAGGTCAATTTCTAGAGTTTTTTAATCAACGATTTCGACGAATGTGAATGAATGAATGAAACAAATGCCAGGCATTTGACTTTACGTCATTTGCCATCTGTCTTCCCGATACTTTTGTACTATATTGCTATAATTATTAAGTGCAGTGAACCTAAAGCAAAGTTAAAAAAGAATAGCTTCAACTCGTAAAGTTAGTATCCTCGATCTTTTTTCACTTAAGACAAAAAAACCCAACAACCAGTTAGAATATTTTATAACCGTTATATTATTCCAAGATCAGCAAAGATTTACTTAAAATTCGCTTTAGTCCAACTAGCATACAGTTTTAAATCGATTCTTTGTAGCAAATCAGTTATCTAAGTGGAAACAACGTACATGTTTAGAATGATAGATGTTTCTTGATTATTTTGCACAGCTTTCAATGCAGTCCAATGATATAATTTGAAATTTGAACAAATATAACTTTTATTGATTTTAATTGCCTCGTGATGGAAACATAAGTCAAAATTTAAAAACATCTTTAAATTATAACGTAGGTCGTATTTTAACGTCAACTGTCTTAATATAACTTAATTATAACTTCGTTTTAGCGTTATACCCTCTTTTTAAGGATATTACTATCCTATTATTAGGTTTGTTTTTGTACGCTTGATTTATTTTTATAAAACGGGAATTCTACAAATCATTATGTATTGAATCAATGACTTTTAAGGAAAGTTGGTCAGATTATTCACATATCGCCAAGAAATGAACCTGTCTTTAGCAATATCTTGCACAAAATAAATAATTCGTTACAGAATTTTCTGTGGATTCTTTCAACGAACAGATGTGATCATTTATCGTTAGATACGTTGCGGGTTAAAGCAATATTACGCTACTCAGAAATCTCGTGAATGCCAGAGGATTAATAACCATATTGCTCCAGCCTCGGTCCAATCCTTTGAAACTCGGTCCAACCAAAGACCCGGAACTGTGTACACGGGAACTGCTGCAATTTAAATCTGTAGTGACTTCAAATGTCCTCACGTTAGCGTGATGTGGAATTTTGGAGAGTGAGGTGCCAGTTCAGGTGTTGACCTCGTCATCTGACCGTGGTTCAAAATTAAAAGGTGTTGTCATTGGATCTTTCCCTTCGGGATTGATTCTCGACCGTCCCCAATAGCCCGTTGTGTTGATCCAGTGCGACGTTAATTAACTATCTACCATCTCTGAGTAATGAAACGGGCATTCATTTCGCTTTAAACGGAATTTCGAGAAGAGAGGCTTAGAGTTAACGAGGTTCGACTATATAAAATGGAACATTACTTCTTGGGAGATTTTCGAATAGCGTGTAGTGGTTAGTCTTTAATGCATTCTCTATTACGATACAACTTGTTTGACAGCATACATTTAAGTGGTTTTGATAAAGTATAAATGTCATCTGAACCGCAATGTCTGAAATTATTCCTTTTCTTACAGGCTGTCACTTACTTCGAAGTGAACTATGGAGTTGAATCGAAGGAAATACAGATACCCTTGCTGTGTCATGTCAATCAATTGTTTTTTCGCGGCCTTCTAGGAAAGGTTGACGGATCGGATTTTAAGTCCTTGTTGACACTTGGAAAGGGATCCCACATCAATGCGAAGTTGGATTTGCTCAAGTTACCCTTCGGAAAGTCGAAATTCAGCGATGGACCTCTATTGTGTTTCAATTTTACAAAATTCCCACTCTGGTTCAGCAAAAATACCTCGTCCTTCTACATCGAGACGCTGAAGAATTTGGAAAACGAGTTCGATTATCTGCTTGATGAAAACACGGTTCTGTTTCTTCCTACCTTTCCTACATCAGCACCTTTCCATTATGGAACCATTCCCTTGCTTCCCAGTGCTTGTTACACAAGCGTATTTGATCTAATCGGGCTGCCAGCTACACAATGCCACTTGGGATTTGACAAACAACGTCTTCCATACGGCATGCAGGTGGTTGGCAGGATGAATAACGATCCGTTGACAATTGCCTGTGCCCTCGAATTGGAAAAAGTCTTTGGAGGTTGGGCACCACCAGAAAAGGCATGAGAGGTATGGGGAGGTATTAATGGTGAAGGATATGCGTGTTAAGATATGATCATCAATTCCTTACATGAATTTACCAACTTAAGTCAAATCGGATCTTTAATCTGGATTTGTCTTTATTTACAATCGCCTTACATTGTATATTTTGAGATATTGCAATATTTAGAAGTATTCTTGTAACAAACATCCACACAGAATTTTGTAATAATTTTAGTAACACAATACAGTATATTAAGTTAATATACATCGTGATACCTTGATATACAGCAGTAGCGGTTCTTTTTAGTTGTTCGCAATGTATTTTCGCTTTGCGAACTGCAAAGGAACTAATCTATTTCTTTAGAGTTGGGAGTTCAAAGGCACTTGTTTTAAGTAGTTGTCCTCTAAACAGAATTGGTATGAAAGATTTGTGTGCATCCAAAGCGTGAACGAGAAAGAATTTTTTTCAGAAATATAGGATGCTATAAAATAAATTTCACTCTTTGGAGCCATTTGTAGCTATATAGAATAAACGGATTGGAATCAAATTTGGTATTGAGACTTTTGAATACATGGAGAGATGTATTCTGCAAGAAAAAAAATTTTGTACCAAAAGCGGTCGATAGGGGGAAATTTGGCAATGTTGGAGTCTAAAGCGGTCCAGTAAGGGTCCTTGTGTCATCGAAAACCATAGTTGCAACTGTGTTACTGTTCCTCCTAACACTGTTTTCTGTCCTCTGCCAGCTCTAACTACTAGCTATCCCGTTTCTTCAAACTTTTTAATCATAGCTTTCAATTCAACATCTGACATAGGACCTATATGCAGGTTATGAAGCCTCTTAAATTCCCGAAGAGCAGCTCGGGCATTGCACTGCTTAAGTTAAACAAGTAACTCGCTGAGGCAAGGTAGAGCGCTTATTGAGCACAACTCATTCGAATGACTACTTGAATTTTTCTTTTAGATGGAATTATTGGCGCAGCTGCCGTGTACGTAACCGAAACTTTGCATAATTCATTTTATCTGCGTTTAATGCAAATGTTCGACTGTTTTCGACTTCAACAGCGCGAAATCCCCCTATCGGCGACTTTGGAACTATTTTTTTTCGTGGAATGCATCTCCCCATGTCTTCAAAAATCTCAATACCAAATTTGGTTCCATTCCGTTCATTCTATTTAGCTACAAATACCGCCAAAGAGTGAAAGTTGTTTTATGGCCATCCTGTATTTTGCCGTATTAAGTTTAATATTAAAAGATCCTGGTATCGATTTCGGGTTTATTTTGTGATCTTTGATAATTTTAACTAAAAAGGTGTAATTTAATGTGTAATAATTCCTTTTAATTTCGAATAAGCATGTTTTTCTGGACGCTCGATACATTTCTCTCGGTATATAACGCTTTTTCTTGTCTTCCAAAAGGGACGACACATCAATGGGTTTGTGAATATGGAAATATACATTCGGGCTTTTATTTATACTCTTTCAAAGGTGGTGGGACTCCCCCTCTTCTGGAAAGATTAAGCCTTTTATTTACATAAATATTCTAGATATCTTACAGCTAAGGTTTATAAATATTATTTCATTTGATATTCTGGTGTCAAGGAATAATCTAGACCTCTGAGGGTCATGCACATATTATTCCATAATTCAGTCTGCAGTTTTCCATGCATTGTTTCTACTCAGGACTCCGTAACCAATAGAATCTTTCAGTGGATACCTTCAACCAATTGATGTGGTTATTTAGTCATAATGTGTATTGTGGGTAAAAAGCAATACAGCACTACTGGAAATCTCGTGACGTACAGATAGCGAAATGGGCGTACAGTCTTCCACCTATTTTATTAAAAACTTTTAAAGTACTAACATTTTATATGCGAAAATAATCACATATACGATGATATGTCTTCACCCATGAAGTTTCATTATCATTTTTTTTATCATAGTATCCTTTTAAAACGGTTCAATTATTTTTCGGTGAAAAACTCTTATGTGAATGTGCAAATGTGATATCATTCGTAGACTTTGAAGCTTCTTATCCTATCGGTGATCAAATTTTATAAATTTTCCCGATAGTTTCCATTGAAGAAGTTTCATCTGTATTATTTTGCCCTGTTGATATTACTCATTGTTTAGTTTTGTATTATGTTTTAAATCAATTTAAATAAATTTCATCTTTTATATGGGTTTTGTCTTCATTTTCAATAGCATTACATTGTGAATTTTGGTCCATAACCATTCAGTAGTATTCTTGTAACAAGCGGACATTTTAATGAAAAAACAAAGGAAGTTTTGACTGAAATCTAACTTCGGGGAGTAAAGATCTCATGGTGGATAAAATGGTAGGTAGGTACTTGAAATAACATCTCACTGGAGCAACCCAACGGATTATTGACGATGGTCCGAGATCAATCCCGAAGAGAAGATGGATGAGATGGAAACATGTTGGTTTCATAGTTGGTTGGTATTATGAATTTTTTCAATGGCGCAAGGGCCAAACATGGCCATGCTGTTCCAAACCTAAGCCAAGTAATAGACATACACAAACAACAGACACGTAATGGGAATTTATTTCTAAAGTTTTTAACGTGATTTGCCTGATTCATTTCATGAAAGAAAATCACACAATGTGTTACTATAAATTAATTCTCCAAATAGTTTCGACGAAATATCTCGTTCATCGATATCTGACCGATTTTGCGAATAACGAGATATCTCGTCATCAAGATATTGCCGATTTTTTTGTGATAAAAAGATCAAGATCTGATCAGTTTTGCTAATGACGAGATACCTCTTCGACACAACCACCAGGAGGGTTAAATGCAACTATCTGAATCTGGTTATTATATATGTTATTTTACTTAACGAAATAAGTAGGGTATATTCATGTGTTTGTTGTATGGCTTGAGGCCATTTTGTAATGGGCTAAATCTAACCATTTAATTTCAAAAGTATTCCCAAAGTTCAAAAAATATTTTTCTCAATACCAACTTATGGACGAATAGTCCTTGAAGCATTCCGTTGGTGAGAACATGGCATTAATATCTTCAGAATATTTTCTTTCAACCGACTTTAGTTTTATATCGCTGTTTTCTGTGATTATATATAAAATAATTTTTTTATTATTAAATTGCAATTCCTATTCATCACACATTACTGCAACCCCACAAAGGAATTGATTTCAAGCTTCATGCAGGAAGTTAAAGGAAAGCAAATATTTTAAATGAAGCTTTACCGATGTTGAAATATTAATGTTAGAGAAATCTGAATTATGATTTATTAAAAACTCTTTATCGTTTTGACAGAAGGTCAAGATTACCTACTTCATAAGTTGAAGCTATATTTAAGCAACTTATTATACCTGTAAGTTTGTTGAAAAGGGCGATTTTCTTTTTCATAAAAAACGCTGTTAAATTGATCTACCATTTTTTGCAAAATGGTAATAGGTTTCCTTTGCTTTGTACTGTAAACATTCAATTTGAAAACAAGTTATTTTGTTTACTTTGAATGTGCCACTAAGTGGAATTTCAAGAAAAAATGTATTCGGTTAAAAATAGTCATGAATTCTTATTACGTTAATTTGTCATTCTTTCCTTAAAGATGGGCATGGGCACCGCAGGTGACCACTTACCTCCCAACATGAGTCAGGTTTAAGTGGTGTCTAGGTCACCTACGGGAAAATAGTCTGAATTCACCTATTGGGAGGCGACAGTCACGACTGTGACCGAAGTCACTACCGTGGCCAGACGTCTTGGCTTCATTCCTTAAAGCATAATTGCATAAATTTCAATTTTAGATTAATTTGTACAAAAATATTTACAAGATAAACCAGTAGCAAGTACAGGTATGCAAAGGCACAACACTTAAAGATGGCGAAATTCGAAAATGTTGCATGTCATGCAAAAGTATCACAAGTCAAAAAATATTGGTAGGAAAACTATCAGAGCACGTATTCGCCGTAGATTCGTCATTTCTACGAATTGAGTTACGGCAATTTTACAGGAAACAAACTTAAGCGAAATTCCTAATCCCACAAAAAATCAAAATCGAAATTGTTAGTTGCCATCTTACGTGGTTTTGTCATACAACAGTTGTGCTATGTATGTCAAATGCATTATATGAATGGATATGCATGCATGTATTCGATTTCCATCCAAAGTTGTGGAAGTTATAAAAGCGTCGAAAGGAAGTTAAAAAGTTATTTTCCTGACGCTTAAATGACGTTGGCACATTTCTACGAAAGAGAAAAGTGATTAGTCTTGTCACTTTTCAAATCTAGAGTTAACAAATCCAACGCGAGTAAGGTCGGGTAATTCTGCTAACATGCATATACGTATTAAACATATACAGCTTTGAAAATTACAGTACATATACATACATATACAGCTTTGAAAATTCAGTTAGAAAGCTAGAACATTTTCCGCACAAGTGGCAGACCCGAAATATTCGGACACACACATCTCTCTCCTCGAAATATTTCGAATCTGTCAACCGGAAAACCCTGTTAAAAACCCCTCTTAACTGTACTCTGGCGTGCAGCTTGGAGGATTTCTTTTTATTGTTGTTATAGTAATACGAAAGGAAAACTTATACGTTTGGTACAAGTTATGCATTGAAAATGTGGGAAGCGTATTTTTATTTCACGTGGGGCCCATTTTCTATATAAACTAGTACTGAGGGCTGTCATGTAGCTTAGGATTTGACTCCGGAGAGCAGATTTGGGAAACCAGACAATAAAGGTATCAAACAGCTGGTAATTGAGTGCTCAAACTGTTTTCTAGCATCATTTAGAAGCTCAGATACTTGAGTACGTAACAGGAAATCAACAGTTAACCCCCAGAGGTAAAATTTGGATAAACTGTCTTCACGACTAGCATAGCTAACGCTCAATATTGTGAACTAGCCCATAAACTTACAAGATAGTCATTCCGAAATATGAATATTAAAAATGCTTTGTAAAATTACCACTGAGACTTTTTCTGTCAATCTAAATGTAGGTGGTGGTAGTGTTTCTGTAGCGGAACGTGTTCCCTGTTCGTATTCTAAACGTCACGTCATTTCACATGTTTTTCAAATATGATTTCAGCACTTCGCCAATAAAATTTCTAAGGCCTGAATTACGAATTGATATCTGATAGTTAATTATTCAACACTAACTAGATTAAACACCAAATATCACCAAAATGGCTATAAAATATACACTGCTGGCCACCGTAAATGCAACACCCTGAAGGAAGCATGCAAATAATATGAAATTTACAACATGCATTAGCGGAGGTGAGATATGCAAATGATTAGAATTTCAGCGCAGACGCACATCACGCGCGCCTGTGGCGCCACTTCAAAGCGCTATTTAAGGCTTGGAGATTTCGACGATTTCAAGTACGGCAATTGTGTTTTTCTTGTGGTTTTTTCAAAAAAACGATCAATTATGCCTCGTAGAAAACAGCGATCATCTTTTGATCAAGTATCCGAGTTCGACAGAGGAAGGATAGTGGCCTACCGAGATTGTGGATTATCTTTCAGGGAAATCGGTAGTCGTGTTGGACGAAACCAAACAACTGTAATGCGGATATGTGATCGTTGGATGCAGGAGGGTACGACGGACCGACGTGTTCGATCGCATCCACCTCAGTGCACCACTTCACGTGATGACAGGCATATTGTGCGTGTGGCAGTGACGGATCGCTCAGCCACATCACGAACCATAGCACAACACAATCAGTCTGTACCGCATCATCCAGTGTCTGCGCGTACCATTCGACGCCGTTTACAGCAGAGTGGTCTGTCCGCAAGACGTCCATTGCTTCGTCTACCCTTGACGCAGAACCACAGACGTTTCCGCCGCCAATGGTGCGATGAAAGAAGGATGTGGACGGCAGAATGGAATGAAATTGTCTTTACTGACGAGTCACGCTTCTGTCTGCAACACCACGATGGTCGGATTCGAGTCTGGAGACACTGTGGAGAGAGGATGCTGAACAGCTGCGTTATGCACCGCCACACTGGTCCTGCACCGGGTATTATGGTATGGGGCGGTATTGGATATCACTCTCGCACTTCTCTAGTACGCATTGCCGGTACTTTAAACAGCCAGCGCTACATCTCCGAGGTGTTGGAGCCAGTTGTCCTTCCTTACCTTCAGGGCTTGCCCACAGCCATATTTCAACAGGATAATGCGCGACCACACGTGGCACGCATTGTCCAAGGGTTCTTCGTCAATCGCCAGATTGAATTGCTTCCCTGGCCAGCTCGCTCTCCGGATCTTTCGCCGATAGAAAACATGTGGTCCATGGTTGCTCAACGATTGACCCAGAATACATCCCCAGCTGCCATACCAGATCAACTTTGGCAACGTGTGGAAGCTGCTTGGTCTGCTGTACCCCAAGAACACATCCAAAGTCTCTTTGAATCAATGCCGAGGCGTGTGGCAGCGGTGATCTCCAACAATGGCGGCTACTCTGGCTACTGATTTTGGCAGGAACCACACTTCACAGAAGTCTATAAATTTAATCATTTGATACTTGGTCAACATGTTATCTACAAAATAAATTTTGTTGTGATATCTCTTGTCTTTCTTGGTGTTGCAATTTGGGTGGCCAGTAGTGTATTATAAGGTAACCCCAATATGTATCATGCAACAGCGTTTGAGAAGTAAAATTTCCGTTTTTGCTCCCTGAATTGTTTGTTCACTAAAATTCCCACTTATACTCACAACCCTTTATTTAAAAATGTTATAAAAATAACCGTCTTGGACGTAAAATCTACTCATTGTTCTAAACATAGTTCTTTTAAAGTGAATTTATCATATGTTTCAGATTAAAAGTGAAAACGTAATTCAAGCCTACATCGAAAGAATAGTGGAAATAGAGCCTTATATCCACTGTTGAAAGGTGTTTCCAAGAAGCAATGGAAGAGGCAAGAACAGTGGACGCTTTGGTGAAGACTGGAAAATATAAGAAGGAGCAATTAGGAGAAAGGCAAACCTCTTTTAGGGGTATCCTTAACAGCAAAACTTCTCTTCCCTGTCAAAGGTAGGTTTCAAGGAGAATGTTTTGGGAACAGAATGCAAGCAGCATTGTTTCTGTATTTTGATTATTCCATTCTAGATTTGTTATTTATCTTATTTAGCATAAGTAAATGACACCAAGTCTATTAACCCGTGAGGCCCTTAAAAACCAGCATAGGTGGTGTATAAGCAGGCCTGAGGGACAGCCGAGACAGGAGATGATGTATTCGTGGAAGACTTAGCTGAATTACATTTAGAGCACAGAGGGAAATGTTTTCCTCCCAATTTGATCTTCATTGGCTTCAAGTGTCCACTGCGAAACCTGGAGAGCAATCTGGTCTCTTCTGTACCCCATTTTAATCAGATAGGTACCGGGCTTGATTGCATGCGTACCAATCATAAGTTGGAGGAGTCCTCCAAATTCTGTTCATACTCGCTTTCATATTGAGGCCATTTCTTCAAAGACAAGCTTGCCATAAAATGATAAAACTAAGGTTGGATTGTTGGGTTTTGTGGCACAAATATTTGGCCAAGCAGAGCCAAACACAAGACAGAAGATGCCAAGTAATAGACACACACAAGGAAAGTTTTACTGCCACAAAGTATAGAATACACTCTGGGTAAGTTACCATTATATCTCTGTTCCAAAGGTACTATTTAAACTTCTTTGGTTTCAATGCGAATACTGAAATATTTAGCGCTGGAAAAGAGTGCGTTTTAACCAGCTCTAAATATCACAAGATTCAAACCAAACGAACAATAACAATCCTTGATCCAAAGTTGTCCAAAAAGTTCCATTGTCTTGCGCACACGGTGGCATCATCATCATTTTGAGCACGATCCAATCCTTGATCCAAAGTTGTCCAAATAGTTCTATTGTCTTCCATAACTACGCGCACAAGCATAATTTTGCTAGACATCACTTATAAAATTAGAAGTAAACTTTGCTTTAATAGATCTTGCTAAAGTTAAATTAAACTCCAGAACCATGATGTAGATGCACAGAAAAGGAGTAGGACAATTCAAAACCTCGAAAATCCTTTTTCCCATTAGCTGTGGATTAGTTCTTTCAAAGAGGCTTCCAGCAACTGGAGAGCCATTGTTGAGTACGTGTCTATATTCTTCCTATAGTTAACAATTACAGAAGCTTAACGATTGCAATAATTCAGGTTGCCTCTGCACATGTGGATCTACATTTTTCAAGGGCAAAAGGGTATCTGAAGATTTTGCTGTGACACTCATGAGAAAAGCAGAATGCATTTTTATTGCTAAGACAAATCCTTCGGAGTTCGGAATGCATCTCGAGACCACCAATTTTGTGCACGGAAGAACCTGTAATCCATACGACATTAGAAAAACGAGTGATGAAAGCAGTGGCACGTTTTCGGCTTGAATTACATTTCGAATATTTTGTAAATTCGTCACAAATTGACTTTTCTAGAGGGATAATATAAAACTGAAACCAGTAAAATTCCGTATTGTGCTTGAGAGGTAGCCCACCAAGTGGTGTTAACGAAATATCTCGTCTATCAAGGTATGGCAAATTCAAGAAATTACGAGGTATCTCGACATCGAGTTATCTTATCATCGAGATATTGCCGAATTTTTATGATGACGAGATCAAGGTCTGGTCAGTTTTCCTCTAATGACGAGATATCTCATTCATCAAGATCTGTTCAATTTTGCTAATGACGAGATACTTCGTCGAGATAACCACCAAAAGGGTTAAGTAGGATTTTTTAAATACTATCACATGATGACATTTCCTATGTTTTGTAAATTGGATAAAAATTGATTTATTCGGGATGGATAATTTAAAACTAAAACTAGTAAAAAGCCTTACCGTGTTTAAGAGAATCATCCAAGTGGTTTCGACGAGATATCTCGTCCTTCATGATCCGATCAATTTTGCTAATGACGAGATATCTCGTCATCAAGATATTGCCAATTTTTTTTATGATGACTTGATCAAGACCTGGACATGTTTTCTAATGACGAGACATCTTATTCTTCAAGATCTGGTCAGTTTTGCGAGTGACGAGTATCTCGCCGAGACAACCACCAATAGGGTTTAGTAAGATTTTTGAAACGATGTCACAATGGGCTTGGTGTGGCCAACGCCCTTGCTTGGCAACATGAAAACCAATAGAACAAACATCCCCAGACCCGTAGAACTTGGAACGTTCCAAAAAGTTACAATCGGTGAATGGCCTGTTTTATTCGTGCTGAACTGTCGAAGTACCCACTATCCATACGGTGAGAAGCCTCAGAGTGGATACTCGTCAGTGATCTGATATTTTCTTGTTACATATTTTAACACTAATTAGTTTCACTCTGACTATATGTTCCGTGAAACCACTTTTTGGCAGTGTTTGAATATTCTCCAACAAAGAACAGCCTCGTTATATGTCCCACTGTGTTTGTGTCTCTCTCGCTACGTTGTCTTAAATTCTTTTTAGGTGGAGAAGGTGCCTTGATAAGTGCTGCATAATCTTTAATAGGCTTAGGCAATGATGCATGGGGAAGCATCTGAATCCCAAGAGCATTTACTGGGATTTTTGGACCTAAGCCTTCAGCTGGTAAGTGACTAACAACGAGAGGGATTTTCATTGTAAACATAAACAGACTAACCGAAAAAGAAAGGCACTTTCCGTTAAGAACTTATTGGATACTTCGCCATCTCTTTACGATGTTTGGCGTTAATTTTTAAACAAGCGACGCCGATGTGTTGAAATTGCATTCGACTGACATGTTAAGTTACGTCACAAGTTATGAAAACTCTAGAGCACTCTATATTTAACTTTGCAACAGTCCCTCTGATGTATTGAATGGAGAAAAACAGTGTCCCTTGACAAGAATAAGAGACAGTTTGGAAGAGATTTTAGCATCCAAATTGTCATCAATTCTACAGAGCCCTACAGAATGGTTGTTGGCGCGAAAATAAATAACCAAGAGGATTAAAATGATACTATTGGCCCATTCTGAGAATAGAATCCTTTGTAAAGATTCTATTGCTCCTTTCCTTAGAATAGAATCCCTTGGGAAAATCCTATCGGCACTTTTCTTAAACTAGAATTACTTGAACGATTCTATTGCTCTTTTCCTTAGGTTAGAATCCTTTGGAATGATTCTATTGGCCCTTTCTTTAGAATAGAATCCTTTGGAAAGGTTATATTGCTGAATTCCTTAGAATTTTATCCTTTGGAAAGGTTATATTGCTGAATTCCTTAGAATAGAATCCTTTGGAAACATTATATAAGTTAAAAAGGTCAACATTTGTTAGAAGTCATGCATGTAAGGCTGTAGGTTCCAAGGTGGAATTGTGAATTTCTCAGAGGGTTAAGTAGCCACAGAAAAAATGGTCGTTACGGTCAAATCAGCTGAAGGACGAGGTCATTCGACATCACCAGATTTTATTTGGCCAGGAAATTTGTCCTTTAGAATTCGCGTGGTTCCACGAACTATATATTATGTTGTTCCATCATGTTGAAACCACGTGTGCCAAAAACCTTGTCGATCAATTTCGGGCAAAAGATATTTCCTAACATCGTACGGTATCTTGCACACTTCACAGCAACCACGATTTTATTTCATCCTCGAAAAAATGGTCCAATAATGCCTCCACTCCAAATTGCCAATTGACATTGAGTAAGCAGTATGTAAAACAATTAAATGAAAAATGTTTTATTTAAAAGTTATTCTTAAGCAAAATTGTGCCTTTACATAAACAAAACATCCTGTGTATAGATGTAAGTATTGGTACCGATAAATCTTATATTAAGTAACTGGAACATTCATCATCTTAAGGGGACAATTTCAAAATCACCAAAATCGATCGAAAAAATCGATTTTTAATGTTACAAATTAATTGTTATCAAACACTGCAGACAGCAAAAATAATTTTTCATTTACTATAAATTAAACGAAGTTACCTATACAGAAACAGAAAATAGATAAATAGAGTAAGTCTACTACAAAAACGTGTTTTTCTCGGATTGAGATTTTTTGACATTTTTCTGATTTCGAACTGCTCACTTACCATCTGGTTTTTCTTGATTTCCTTGAATTTTTTTTCACATAATCCTTAAGGGCCGCGGTATCCCGGTTGGTAGAGTAACGGATTAGCAATCGGAAAGTTGCGAGTACGAAACTAGGTCCAGCCAAAGACCATCGTGTACACGGGGGCAGATGCACGTTAAATCTGTCGTGGCCTCAAATATCCTCACGTTTGCGTGGTGTGGAAGTTTGGAGAGTGGGGTGCCAGCTCATGTGTTGATCTCGTCATCTGACCGTGGTTCAAAATTACGTGGTGTTGTCCTCGGATCTCCCCTGGGGATCGTCGCCAATACACCGTTGTGTTTCTCCAATACGACGTTAATTAATTACCATTATCACATGATTCTTGTAATCTGCGGTAATCTGAGTGTGAATATGAGATGTTCGCAATGCTTCCCAATTTCAACACTTTGGTTTAGTATTGCTTAATGTTATTTTGCAAAATTTTAAGTGTTTTGGTACAGTTTTTTCTAATTACAATTGAGAGATACATTTGCTAAACGGAAGAAACGGAAGTTTATTTGATTTATATGTATTCTAATTATTATATGAATTAAAATATCAACAATATCTGGAAAATTGATGCGCATAGAATCTCTCAATTTTGCTAATTTATCAAAATTTTTGATGATGGCGTATTATGTAATAACCTTCTCATAACTTCATATTTTTCTTCAAACTTTATTCATATGCTTTTTAGTAAAAAGCTATTAATCTGAGCAAATTTCGTAATAATTGTATTATAACTGCAAAAGTTTGTTTAGAAAGTCCAATGTCCCCTTAAAAGTTATTCCAAAGCAAAATAATGCCCTTACAGGAAAAACATCCTGTACATAGATGAATGTGTTAATGCAAATCTTTTATAAAATAACCGGAACATTGTTCAGCTTAAACTTATTATCTTCACAGGCTGCTTCCTACTCCCAAAAGAGGTACGGTGCTGAAGTGAAAAGAATACATGTGTCCACCCTACAGCAGGCAAGCGTTTGCTCAGTGCACAATGTCATCGCGAGATCGAACAACATACAGAACTTTAAGGCTGTCATCACAGATGGGAAAGGTGCTTCCATAAACGAAACACTGGACTTGGTCAAGTACTTATTCGGCTAGTCCACTTCTCGAAAAGACCGCTTGTCGTTCTCAACTTCCGAAAGTGCTCACTTGTCGTCAGGAAAAAAACATATCGTACTATCAAAATTTCCTTAACGCCTTACCACAATGGGATCTTTCCCCTTTTTACAAGGGCCAGCTACACTAACATAATCAACTGCCTTGGATTACCATCAACGCATTGTCCTATGGGCTTTGACAAGGAAGGTATGCCTTACAGTGGGCAGGTCATAGCCGGACGAAACAACGATCCTTTGACGATTGCCTGCGCTGTGGAGTTGGAGAAAGCATTTGGAGGATGGATTCCACCGAAAAGCTAATGAGAATCCATACTAAATTCAATATCTCTGGATTTGAATTTATTGTAATTATTGTCTACGTCCGTTGTCTTTCCTCTCTTACCAAATCTATTAAAATCGATAGGTTTACTACACTTATGAATTTATTGAGCATCCAATTCATCATAAACAATACTTTTCTAAAAGCGCTTTTTTAAGAATTTTTTATAAATCTTAAAAAGTAGTTTGGCCTGATATAAACATTGTATTTTCAGCATGTTAAATCTTTATTTGAATGAATCAACGTTGTGTGTGTGTGCAAAACAAGGAACACTGCTATTTTTAAAGGTTAGAACTTCAAAATTAAACGAAACAACCTGTGGCGATTTGCATAACGGAGAATATTTAGTAGAAAGCCGGGGTGCATAGTCAAACCCCAAAATGCACTTGTTGCACTTTGAAGCCAATCATCATATGGGTGTGCCTTGAGGTTGATGACCGCTGCATATTGAAACAAATATCACGTGTGCATGGAAAATTGTGTGCAACTTCCTGTCATAAATTTGTCATATTTTCCTTTATTGTATCATTAATCTATATAAATTAAAAATGTACTGTTTAAAAATATGTAATCTTGCATTAATACATTTTGTAGGTGAAGCATAATACTACAAAAATAATTAATGATGCAAATCCATTTGTTAAATTACGGAAACACAAAAATGAATACAAATATTCTTTAGTTTAATTCCACAAAAATCGGATCCATTTAGTCACACATGGGTATTGAAATGTGCTCATTTTTTCAAAATATCCATATTTCCTTTTCGAGTCTTTCCTCAATTAACGCATAGGTGTCTTCTTGTGACGCATTCATCTAGAAAGATTGTTGTTATATCTGTATTAGTGAGGTCTTAACGTTTCAGTCTGGGAAAATGTGCATAAAAGAAAAATCTTATGTCATTAAATATGTTTATTTAAGCTTTCATATGTAGTAAGTATTAAACAAATTTGTTATTGCAATTGCTTTGAAATATATTGATATTATTCTATAAAAATTAAGCCGATAAAACAATTTTATATTTCTAATTAATGCTGATGATTTGTCTGTAATGCAATTTTAAGAATGATTTAAACTGAAGAAAAAACACTGTCACATTTACTTCAAAGATTTGTGAGTGTTCACCATAAATGATGTAGCATTATAGTAAAATTTATACCAGGAAAATTGTTATATTTGTAACATGATTGACTCAGTACTTAATTTTAAGCCGTTCTTAACTACGCAGAATAAACAAAATAAAATACATATTTATTGTTGCAAACTAAGATATCTACAAGTCATTTAATCCCAAACAACATCTACGTATATGTAAATCAAAATCTTATACAGAAAGATATTAATTTTAACACAATATTTGGAAAGGGTTTTATAATAATTTCAATCTTATTTTATTTAACTGTTTTCATAAACCACCCAGTTATTAACATATTTAAAATATACATTTGAAAAATATGGTCACTAATTCTTTATAAACATCTATTTCAGATAAAATTCTCTCCCATTTGATAATTTTTTGATAGCACATCTTATTTTTAAAATTAGTTTTACTACAGTACACTCACCTTCATGTCTTTCAGCTTTAGAAAATTAGTATTACTAATTCTAAATCTTAAAGAAGTACGTTTACATTCATCTAATGATTTAATCTTGCAGCACTGATTTTTTACTATGCATCATTATTTATTCTCGTTTCATTCGAGAAAGTGTAAATAGGAAAAATATCCTGATACTAAATTATAACTACAAATAACTTAACAATAATCCACAACCTTGTTACATTCCATCCTAGTCTTTTGCTTGCTTCAAACTTTTTGATAAACTCTGATGTTATGTAATTCATGCTAACTCTACTGTGGATATTTTTCTCTAAAAATTGAATCGCGATGTTTTAAATATTTTGGATCCATAATTTCTTGTTCAAAGGAACTGAAAATTGTATAATTGCATTTTAAATTACCTGCATGAAAACAAAAACCTCCACATTTTGTATTCTAGAAACAACAAAATGATTTCCAAAAATAATTTAACGATACATTATCTGGATGAAAATTGCATAAATCGTTTAACTTTAATCCTTTCAAATGTTAAGTAAAGTTTCTTGAAAAAGAACCATAATGGTCTAAATACAAGAATGCGTCATTGAAATATTATATTTCCTCCATGATGTTGTCCGGTTTCTTGTTATGGTGTCATCAATTGTCCTGTTAATGTAAACAAATTTCTTTTAAAATTTTTAAAAATTATTTGTTATTTAAATAATCTATCCTACTCTTTAAATATATTCTACTAAATACTCTACTTTAAATATATTCTTCTGTATATTTTTCTGCTCTTTGAAAAACTCTACTTCTCTTTAAAATACTCTACTGTTCTTTAATGTGCGATTTTTCGTCTGTCTATGTTTATATAGCTTGAAATAAAACTTATTTATGTAAATGGGACATGAAAAATACAAATATATGAATTTTATCTGAAATTGATTATAAACTGGATCTTGAAGGTTCAACCTTCAAGCGTGATAGAGGATCTTAGAGACAAATTCGTCTCATCAAGTAATTTGCTTTATTGAATTTCATCTCATCGATACATTATCATTTTAAATACATTATCATAAAACACATTATCATAAAATACATTATCATAAAATACATTATCATACATTATCATTTCAAATTTAATATTGAACCACTGATACGGACAGAAATGAAAGTATTAAGATTATGTTTACAGAAAACCGAGGTTCAGTGAAGTTCAAGTAATTCAATTTTAAATACATACTAACACTAAATGCATTGGCTCTCCTCCGAAAGGTGAGTTTTTGTAAAGAAAATATCTTTTAAAACGTCATTAATCACATCCCCTTGTAGCGAACTGAATGAATTGGATAGTGCCATATTGTGTGCAGGAGATATTTTCAATGAAACAACGTTATCTCATTAACAGAGAACAAGTGGATAATAGCTTCATCTTAACTCACAGGTGTATTCATTTTGCAAGATCAATGATTTCCATTCTTGGGGCATTTCTAGAACGGTGATCGGGGTTAGTAATGAAATTTTATTCAGAAAATTATTCTAAAGTTATTCTAAAATTATTCAGAAAGAGATAGAATACACTTAGCAGTTTATAGGTAATTAGTATTACTCTATAGGTTTATAATCTGAAATCAGGCAATAACTTCTTGATCAAAAGCAATGGCTATGAGAGGTGAAGCAAAATTATTTCAACTCCATCTTTAGCTTAGGTTACTCAAATATTCAATTATTTATTTACTACAACCAAGAATTGAGAAATACCAAGTATTCAATGGAATTCTGCATTTGAATCATTATTCTATAAGGCATCTTGGAGTTAAAATTGTACTGTAACTATAGACTAACCTATCTTAACCGATGGTGAAACCGGTGAATTATCACGCCCTAAAATTCTAGAGGATAGACTAATCCAGTGTGTTGGAATTGAAGTTAGTTCGATAACTCACTGTCATCCGTTTTCTAATAAACGTAAGTAAATTTAATTGATAAATTAAATTTAATAAAAGTTAATTTAATAAAGTTCAACAGTTTATAGCGATTAGTTGGAAACACCTTGGAATAGCAGTTTCTACATTTCCACATCAAAATTTGCATCTCCAAGTAGGAGTTCATTTAATGCTTAGAACAGAGTGTTTCTGTGCATGTCCAAAGGAAGGTGTATATAAATTCCAAGCAATCATGCTCTGGTATAGAATGAATGATTCTTAAATACTCAGAATACTTAATGCGATTGATGTCGATTCGTACTTATACCCACAGTGAGCATTTTACTTATTAAATATTACTTTTTTAGACAATTGCTTTTTTGAAATAGAAGACTTCTCTACCACCTGTGTTGCTTTAATTCTGATTGATATGAGGTCAATGTAGAAGCTCAAAACAAGCAAATTGAAAGTTTGTTGAGATGCTTTTCGCTTGCAATAACGAGTAATAATTCTGTAGACTATGTTAGTAATTCCGTTTTTACCATGTTAGCAAATACAACAGACTGACTCAAATGTTCTTATACTTGTTTAGTACAATTGCTTGTTTAGAACCTATAGAACTATGTAGAAGCTTCCTTAATCTGTATAAATAAAAATGTAGTGTTTGTATGTTAAATATTTTTGCCCCATTTCAAGTTATTTATCGGTTTTGGGTCATTTTAATGCAAAATCAGTGATTTCAATCAGTGAATCAGTGATTTTCAAAATCAGTGATTTTGGTGTCTGTGTGGTGTAGACAAATGACCAGAGACAGATAATAGTATTTCACTAAAAACTTCAAGAGACATAATTTAAAGTTTACTTTCGGTTTCTTTTATTCTTTTAACGGTCGAAATCTTTATTTGTTTAACACTAGAAAGACGGGAAGGGGCCTTTTTGGCCCCCCGTGTTGTTTCCCACCCTGTAATTATCTTGGCCATGAATTGAATAAGTTGATATATCATGATTTTGAATTATTTAGCTGATACTAAATATGTATTTAATCACTTTGGTCTAGCTGTCATAAAAGCGGAGATAATGAACCGTATACTTAGAAAGACGGGAAGAGGTAAAAATGGCCCCTATCGCATTTCGCAGTGATAGCGCGAAACTTTTCCTGATTGATGGTTATAATTACCTTGTAACGACATTGAAAGTAGTTGTATTTTGCCCTCTACATCCCGTTTACAATCATTAAAAGCCCTCTCCAGCTGTGAGCAAAGATTACTAACACAATAAATGTGATTTAGTAGCAATTGGCGACAAACTGGGAAAAGGGAGAAACATAACCACACACACACAACTGTACAACATAATCTAAGCTCAATTATAGTCATGGGTCAAACTGACCCCTTCTGTTTTTCGAGGTACAAGGTAACTTCCCATCTTTCTAGTGTTAAATATTTTTTTCTATTATTTGTTCAGACCAAAACAAAAACCGATCAGAGAAAAAGTAACACAAAATTTATACTTTTCTGTCGAATGCCATCGAAAAACTGTATTAAAAGGACTATAACCCACGTAAAATATTAAAGACTGAAACTTTAATTAAAAGCAAGATATGTTTCGCAAGCATACGAAAATATTTCACAATTTACAACAATATGGATTGCAGAATTTCTTGCAGCATCTTACTTTTGAAATGAGTTCAACTTTTTGTACTAACATTTCTAGATGATTCGGGCATCAAATGACCTTGATTGGGACTTCGAAGTTACTTAAACAGAGCAATGAACACCATAAAGTATTACCTTTTGAGAGGGGCAATCAACTTTGTGTATTCAGTTATCCATACTGTGTTGTTCGTGAAGAATTGGAGGCAAAGAAAGCAGATTGAACCAGTTAACAATCCATTACTGCTGAAGTCCGCTACAGCTTTAGCCAAAGAAATACGTGAAGGGAAAGTAAGTACTAAATAAAGTTTTAAGTAAACCTGAAAAATATCATTCAGTTTCTTAATCCTCCTGGTGGCTGTCACAGCGAGGTATCTCATCATTAGCAAAACCATTATCAGATCTTGATGGACGAGATATCTCGTCATTAGAAGAAAACTGACTAGATCTTGATTTCGTCAAATAAATTTCGTCAAAATAAAAAAATTGACAACATCTCGATGACGAGATATCTCGTCATTAGCGAAATTTGTCAGATGTTGATGGACGAGATATCTCGTCGAAACCACTTGGAGGGTTAAGCGATTTTTTTTGACTGATCGTTCGATACAGGTAAACCTTAGACTTGTTCTTGCTCATTTCGTAAAACGGTTTCAATGACAAGTACAAATTACAAGTGCAATTCATTCGAATAATGTAAATAAGTGGTTCTCTACATAAATCACGAATCAAACGCATTATAAATTATTGTCATTTGATCGTATTTTTTTCTTTTGCTGTAGGTAAGATAAAAAATAGGTACTTAAAAATTTTATCTGTAAAAGTCAAATGAGAAAGTAATCTAATTAATACTTTTTAAAAAAATTATAGTTTGTTTCTATAGTTAGAAAATATATAGAGGATAGAAAAGGCTTAATCATGACATGTTTAATTCAGGTGAAAAATATTGTATTCTCTCTTCTAAACTGGAATGCAAGCAATAGTGATAGTGCCCCTCCCCATATTGTTCTTAAATACAAATTAGTAACTTCAGTGCTATTTGATTCAGTGAAGATTGTCTAACTTTTTTAATTAATTCAATTTGAAATATTGATCGTTTGGACATCTTTTCTATCGGATCATAAAATTTTTGAAAGATTTTAAAACTATAACTCATTACATTTTGATCACTCTTCCTTCAAAAGTGATGCAACAGTATTAAACCACAAAAGAAACAAAATACTTAGCTAAATGAGAAGCTTAAATAGAACAATACTTGAATAATTGATATAGAATATAGTAGTTTTATAATACATACATCATTGAATACCAGTAAAATATGACGTAGTTGAAAATTGACCATTGCGTTGCTGTTTGAACCATGCCAAAAGTAAGTACTCTGTGTTCAATGCAAGCTAATAGATCGTATGATCCTTCGAGTAATAATTAATTGGAACGTGTCAGTCTTCATTACACTGGGGCACCATGAGAATTACTGCCACAATACAATCACAGTGAACTGTGGGGATACATGCCTTCCTAGAGGACTTTGGGGAGTTAGCCTGTACTTATGTATCGCCTTAAAAAACCAGAAATTTCGAGCAGGCCACCCGACATACGAGAATGACTCATAACCAAGTGTTTCAGTCTACCAATTTCTTGAGAACGGCTGGTGGGTATAGTAAGTAATAGACAACCATAGAAAATATCCTGAATATTTTCAGAATTATTTTCCAGAGAGCTAAACCTCCCAGACAGATGTAATAAGTACGAATGTTAGACGATTCAAGTTAAAAACCTGTTTATTTAACCCTCTCGTGGTGGTGTCTTAACGAGGTCCTCGTCATAATCAAACCTGAGCAGATATTGATCTTGTCATCACCAAGAAATAGGCAATATTTTGAAGACGAGATACCTTGTCGTTAGTAAAATTGGTCAGATCTTGATGAACAAGATATCTCGTCAAAACCACTTGGAGGGTAAGTAGGTAGTTGAATTAACGTCGTAATAGAGTAACACAACGGGCTATTGGCGACGGTCCGGGATCCATCCCGAAGAGAAAGATCCGAAGACACCGCCACGAAATTATGAACCACGGTCAGATGACGAGGTCACACCTGAGTTGCCAACACTCTCCAAACTTTCACACCACGCCAACGAGAGGACATTTAAGGTGTCGACAGATTTAGCCCCGTGTACACGTCGGTCTTTCGCTGGACCGAGTTTTGAACTCTCAACCCTCCGGTTGTTAAACCGTTACTCTTCCAACTGGGGGGAGTAGCCTTGTTGGAACGAATTTGCAACCGGAGGGTGCCGAGTTCGAATCCAACCAAAGATCGTCGTGTAAAAAAGGGGTTGATGCACATTAAATCTGTCATGGCCTCAAATGTCCTCACGTTGGCGTGGTGTGGAAGTTTGGAGAGTGGTGTGCCAGCTCAGGTGTGACCTAGTCATCTGACAGTGGTTCAAAATTACGTGTCGTCCTCGGTTGGTTGATTTGGGGTTTTATGGCGCAAGAGCCATATTTGGCCATGCTGCGCAAGACACAAGACATACAATATCAAGTAATAGACACACACAATGGAAGTTTTACTGACACAGAAGAGAGAAATACACCCAGGGAGGAAGATGTCGTCCTCGGATCTTTCCCTTCCGGTTTGATCCCGGGCCGTCGCCAATAATCCGTTGTGTTGCTCCAGTGCGACGTTAATTAAAATACCTACCTTCCAACCGGGATATCTCGGTCCACCCACATCGAGGGATAGCGTCTGTTTTCTATTATTTCATATTCTGGACTTCACGAAATATCATGTTTTCTTCCTGTTTCAGACACGAAGCCTTGATGTGGTTCAAGCTTTTATTGCAAGAATATGGGAAATTGACTACTATACTAACGCCACCGTTGAACGCTGTTTTCAGAAAGCCTTAGATGAGGCAAGGCGTGTGGATGAGTTGATTGCTTCTGGAGAATTTACAAAAGACCAATTAGCTGAACACATGCCTCTTCTAGGGGTTCCTTTCACAGTGAAACTTATTCTAACTGTCAAAGGTGAGTTGTGTGGTTCGTGGGCCTAGGATTCTGAAGACCTACAAATTGCTGGAAAATACCCAATTCGAATTCAATTCTGACCCTCAAAAATGACCTAAAATACAGCAGAAACGACCTAAACATTTTTCTTTAGCCAAACTTCTTGAAAAGCGAATTTCTTAAAACAGTTAAAAAGAAATTTAAACTACTAGACAAAAAATATTCTTAAGAATACAATTTCGATGGCTGAAGTTTTTCTGCCAAATCTAGTCAAAGTCTTTCTTTTGTAAATGAAAGATAGGGAGAGAGATGTATGTAATTGAATTTACGTCGCACTAGAGCAACACAAAGGGCTTTTGGTGACGGTTGGAGATCGATGCCAGAAGGAAAGCATCCCACTCTCTGAACTCCCACACCACGCCAAAGTGAGGACATTTGAGGCCACGACAAATGTAAAGCGAACCAACCCAAACGTACACGACGGTCTTTGGTTGGATAGTTTCGAACTCGCAACCTACCAGTTCCTAATCCGTGACTCTACCCGCTGTACTAACACAGCCCTGAATTTTCGTAACACTTTAGCAACACAATGGGCTAATGAGTACGATCGGAGATCGATTGGAAAAGTTCCGAGGACAACACCTCGTGATTTTGAACTACGACGTAGAACAGATTTTGAACAGATGACGAGGTCAATACCTTTAGCCGTCACCCTCCTGTCCAAGCTTACACACTAAGTCAACGTGAGGACATTAGATGCCACTTCAGATTTAATGTGCACCTGCCCTCGCGTACACTACGGTCTTTGGTTGATTCGAGTTTCGAACTCTCAACACTCCGGTTGCTAATCCGCGACTCTACTAACTAGGCTACAACTATGACGATACGAGATAAATGAAAATAAGAATAAAATACAAGTGTAACTTGTTTTTCTGACAGTTCCTGGCCGTAGAATTGAAATTTTGAAAGAAATGTATGTAGTTATTCCTATAGCAAATGTAGAGGCTCGGCTCATCAATTTATCTCAAGCATCCAAATCTGGAGAGGTTCCAGGTCTATTGTTGAGAGGTTCGTGAAAGAGGATAATCTCCTAGTAAACTAGGAGATTATCCTCATCCACGATGGAATTGAAGTTCTTCAAATGTTCATTCCTTGGAAGAACATATTCCAATTCTGTCCAAGTGTGGTACAAGGCAATCACGCCCAGTTCTAAGTCTGAAAAATGTCAATGCTTCCTTTTTAGTTTGTTTTTGTTGTCCTATATTTTCCTGTCATAGTTTTGTATATTTTTCCATTTCATATTTTTGGTTTTGGAGTGGCGCTTTTCTATTATCTCAGATGTTTTTCTGTTCAGACGCCTCTTAATTGCATTTGTGGAAAGTGATTTCCCTTTGTTTATGATTCTAGTGTCTATTTTGGTCCAACTGTCTGCCAATTCAAATTGGACAAAATGGATACTCCAATCGATACCAATGAGAAATCACTTTCGATAGATCGGTTTTAAAAAGCACATTACGTTGTTCTTTTCGGTTTGCCCAAATTGCATTGCGTCTGCCTAAAACTACAAAGCAGAACCAAAACATGTTCAGATTTTCAAGATAATGGTTTTCTATGGTCTGCCTAAAGATCAAAAACTCCTTTTCTTTTCTACCATAAGTTTGGAGAGTGGAGTGCCAGCTCAGGTGTCGACCTCGTCATTTGACCGTGGCTTAAAATTATGAGGTGTTGTCCTCGAATATTAAGGATTGATCCCGGACCGTTGCCAATAGCCCGTTGTGTTGTTCCAATTTAACGTTAATTCTATTACCTACCTTTTCTACTGGATCCACAGGAGCACATTTTAAATTAACTATGTCAATAAGTTCAGTATTCTGAACTTTTACCAAAGAGGAAAATTTTCCCCGGATATCAACGAAAAAAGGGGCTTAATGAAAATGGGTTTTTAGGTTAATTCATCCCAAATGACTTCCTAGAAACACTAAATTAAACAACCTAATGACTCAAAAATACCAAAACATCTGAAAAAATCCCAAAAAAGTATGAAAATGCTCTATCAAAGGTGGTTAAATCATACCTTGCATTTGAGTTTCATATAAAACCACGGAACAAAATTTGTTTCCAAGTTTGGACCCGAATTTCCAATTAATCATCAACACATGCTAATGTGTAAAAAGATATCCTTGGAAACTTCAGTCTTAAAAGTAATTTTGAGTATTTTTTCAGGTCTTCGATGCTCTGCTGGATCTAAGTTGTTTGAACATACGAGAGCTTCCGCGGACTCTCCATGTGTTACTCTCATGAAAAACAGCGGAGCTATCGTTCTAGCCACAACCAACATTCCGGAGTTCGGCTTGCATGTCGAAACAAACAACTTTCTACACGGAAGAACTTGTAATCCATACGATAACAGAAAAACAAGTGGTGGCAGTAGCGGTATGCTGTTTTTTTTTTAAGCTAAATTTGTGACAGTTGTTAGAAATTCTTGAATTTACGAACCGGCACTCTTCATTTAACGAGTGTTACATTCATACGACTAGGTCATTTAGCGAATTGGTTCGATAAACGAGAAGCTTTACCTTCCTGGTGGTATATCTTCGCGTCGAAAACTGCCCTGTATTGGTCATCCTCTGATGGAAAGACCTGTTCCAAAGTGTCACCAGTTCTGGTAAAGGGACAATTTGTTTCTCTTACTTGGATCGTTATTCCTCTTGGAGTAATAGGACAGGTTTGTCTCGCTGAGATATCTCGTCGTTAGCAAAATTTACCAGATCTTGGACGAAATATCTCGTCAAAACCACTTAGAGGAGTAATGGGAGATAGTGTTGACCATCATCACTAACCAATAAGATATAGCTATTTCCCAACGCAAAGATGATCGAGCATATTAGGGCAGATTTATCTCAACGAGGCATCTCGTCATTAGCAAAACTGATCAAATTTTGATGGGTGATGTTGACTTTGATGGATGAGGAGTAATTGGGCAAGATTGACTAGATATTTATGGGCGAGATATCTTGTTGAAACCACTTATAGGGTTAATTATCCTGGACTTTGGCACCGCTGAGTAATCATAACAAGAAATGATAGGTGTAGGGTAAACAAGATGGACCAATCGTCAACAGAACATGGAATGAGAACATTCCAGCATTCAATTTGTCGAGTTCAATGTATTTACCGGCGTTGGTGACTGGACCAGGCTATGAGTGAAATCTTTCATTCGATTAGAATGGCTCTGGCTTTGGTTTTCCAGTGTGTAGCTCAAGCTGAGGCCGATGACAGATATGGCGACCTGGGAAGCGGGACCAAGGTAGCGCTACTTTTTTTCCTTGTGACTTGTCTTGGCCACCCGGGTGGCGCAATCAGAGTGTTTCAGTCGATCACCCTGTCTGGTTATAAAGAGAAAACGGACCCGGGTCGCGCTGCCTGGATCGCCCAGTCTGTCACCTATTTAACCCTCATGGTGGTTGTCTCGACGAGGTATCTGTTCATTAACAAAACTGACCAGATCTCAATGGGCTAGATATCTCGTCCAAAAAAAGCTCACAATATCTTGATCTTGTCATAAAAAAGCAGCAATATCCTGATGACGAGATATCTCTTCATTGGCAAATTGGTCAGATATTTATTGACGGGATATCTCGCCGAGACAACTTGGAGGGTTGAGAAACGACAGGTTTACAAGGCAGCTGTCGCGTGTGATTTGGTGAGCAAATTTACCCCGAGTGACAGGAACAAAATAAATATATTTACACACCTATTTGCCCCGTCTGCCACCTATCTAAGAAAGAGGATTCCCCACTCTGAATAGCTGGTCGTAGGTACGTGCGGTCGTTAAACAAGTAGGTCGTTAACTGAGTATTCAGTTAAGAAACTTTAATTTGCTTTAATACACCGCAGGGTATACTCCCCCTATACCTGAATGTTATTTTTTACTTTCTGTAGGTGGAGAAGCAGCTTTGATAGGAGCAGCAGCCTCTGTAATTGGCCTTGGCAATGATTTAGCAGGGAGTATTAGGTTACCATGTCATTTCACTGGAATATTTGGACACAAACCAACTACAGGTAAGAACAAAGAGTAATAAAAATTTAAAAAAGTCAAAACATGACTAATAAATATTAAAAAGTTATTAGGTTGTGTCGAGGACACAAACCGTAGTTTTGGCATGAATACTCGAACCTGATGTTGATTGGGAAGGAGTGAAGCAGACAAGAAGTTTGAATGATTGTTTATTTTGAATATTCAAGAATTAATTTACAGTTTGAACGAATAAAATGTAGTTTAATATTAATATTGAAGGATAATTTTATTGATTAAAGGCCTGTGATTAGTAGCAAGTTTGGTCGTTTTCGAATGACACCACTTACGCAATCCTTACTCCACGCAATCTGTAGTTACACTGTCCCAAAGCTTGCCCAGCACCGTATAATTTCTACATATTGAGGACCCCCTCCCCGCACTCAGTGAGCCTGCGCACTCGGTCATGTCAGGTACGGACATCCTTTGTCTACACGACGTTATATTTATCTTCTGGATGTTTCTGCTAGTTCTGAAATCATAAGACAAAACAGTTGTAATGCTTTTTTTGTAATGCTCGACTTTTCACGCCCCGAGTACTGTTCCGATTTTAAAGACGTATTCACGTCAAAAATGGATGAATAGCTGTTTCAGAGAAGAAAATCGTCCGCTATAATCAGGACAGAAGTAAACAACGTGAGAAAATACGACAAAACAGTTGTAATGCTTTTTTTTGTAATGCTCGACTTTTCACGCCCCGAGTACTGTTCCGATTTTAAAGACGTATTCACGTCAAAAATGGATGAATAGCTGTTTCAGAGAAGAAAATCGTCCGCTATAATCAGGACAGAAGTAAACAACGTGAGAAAATACGAGAAAATACGACAAAACAGTTGTAATGCTTTTTTTGTAATGCTCGACTTTTCACGCCCCGAGTACTGTCCAAAGACGTATTCACGTCAAAAATGGATGAATAGCTGTTTCAGAGAAGAAAATCGTCCGCTATAATCAGGACAGAAGTAAACAACGTGAGAAAATACGACAAAACAGTTGTAATGCTTTTTTTGTAATGCTCGACTTTTCACGCCCCGAGTACTGTCCGATTTTAAAGACGTATTCACGTCAAAAATGGATGAATAGCTGTTTCAGAGAAAAAATCGTCCGCTATAATCAGGACAGAAGTAAACAACGTGAGAAAATACGAGAAAATACGACAAAACAGTTGTAATGCTTTTTTTTTGTAATGCTCGACTTTTCACGCCCCGAGTACTGTTCCGATTTTAAAGACGTATTCACGTCAAAAATGGATGAATAGCTGTTTCAGAGAAGAAAATCGTTCGCTATAATCAGGACAAAAGTAAACAACGTGAGAAAATACGAGGTTAAATATGTTATCCTAGAATAGTATTGCCACAAACTTTTTTTTAATTTCCTTCGAACCCGCGTGGGAAGGTGGGAAAGCACTAATATATTCGGTAACGCAAAAATAGATAAGGCTTCTCTAATGTAATTTAACTCGAGAATAGATCTCGGAATTGGACAATTTCCGTTTGTTTGAAATCACACTGGTGAGAAAATTTCCAAGTGTTAAGGATTTGTTTATTTCCTTATTGAATATGTTCGTGTTCTTACCACCGCAATTTCGAAGTTCGTTTGGTTTGTCTAACACACCACATGCACAGGGTATATGACAGAGTATGTGTATTCCTCACTTGTTGAAGGCTTGAATGGGATCCTTAATCCTCCAAGTGGTTTCGACGAGACATCTCGTCCATCAAGATCTGGTCAATTTTGCTAATAACGAGGTATCTCGTCATCAAGATATTTCTATTTTTTGAGGATGAGATCAAGATCTAGTCAGTTTTGCTAATGACTAGATACCTTGTCGAGACAACCACCAGGAGGGTTAACAGACTAGAAATGGATCTAGTGGGAAAACAACTTAAATAATAAATAAACAACAAATTAAATTGTTTGAGGTTTTGTGCAATTTCGCAATAAAAATATGTTATTAATACATTATTAACATAGTTATTAACAAAATTTTGAAAGCTAAATTAGACACTTGTCTCTTATTTTTTTATATCATAATTGATTCATAAATTCTTTATGTTATTTTGTTGAAATACGTTGAAATACTAATATTTTTGTTCTGAATTAAATAATAACAAATTTTATAATTAAAATAGTTTAAAACCAAAGTCATTAAATTAATGCAACATCTTCACATGCTGAATAAAATAATTGACAGGAGAACTTCCTTCTAAAGGCTCTCCTTGAGACGTTTAAAAAATTCAGACCTTCTCGATCAAAACTAATATCTCTGAAGAATAAAATTTCTCCTGCCACGGATTCTAATCGCTGTCGATTTGATATACGACCTTCTTACACGCACCAAATACATTTGTACAAATGTTTCCCAATTGTCTTGAACACGACGTTCGTATGAAGTAACACTTCCAACACACATCTTTCCGCATTCCTTCGGGCGAAATGATAAATGTGAATCTACCGACTGTGTTTTTACCTATGGTTTGATCGTTCTCAAAAGGGCGCATTTTATTGTATTATGTATCAAATCAAATTGAGCAGAAACTTCGTAATTTCTAGTCACAGCAGTGAATTTTGGCACCAACTTTCGAATTTATATAAAACTTTAACCTCGGATACCAAATGTCAAGTCTCTTGGTCCAGCTGTTTCTGGATTTTAAACATGGAAAATTCATATCACCTAATGTCAAGGGAGAGTTAGTGGGTGTCCAAGATTTTTATTCATATCATCCAAAATAATCTTCCTATCTACAGGAATTTTTATAGTGTCTCTGTTAAAGAGCCCAAACAAAATCGACATAACTTTTCTATATTGATCCTCTTAGAGTCACGATATTTCCTAGAAGTGCAACATTGCTTTTACCCCAGACAATTAATTATTAAAGAACTACATGTATTGGGAGAAAAAATCCATGGTTTCCTTCAACCTTTAGAAATATTTTATTGATCCTTTCCTTGGGATATTTCCTGGGCCCTATTCACAAGTCGCCTTCATTACAATCTGCTATATTATATGTTAATCAATCAGCCTTTTAATCTTAAAAACACAGTACCACTGGCTACATCGTTTAAATATGACATATTCATGTACAGAAATTTTGTTTTAAGAGTTTTGTAAATGTATATCGTCGGTACAAGTAAAACACTCTAAGTTAAAATTTTCGTAAAATGAGGTTTTTAGCTTTTTTAGACCAGAATATTGTGATCTTTAGACTGGTGACATGCACTAAGCAATTTTTTCTTTGCATAGAGGTTTGATTTCTTCTTAACCCTCCAAATGCTTCGACGAGATATCTCTTCGAGCATCTGGCCAATTTTGCTGATGAAGAGATACTGCGATATTATTCCAAGGGGAATAAAGATCCAAGTAGGAAAATCAAATTGTCCTTTGCCCCGAACTGGTGACAGTTTGGAACAGGTTTTTGCACCAGAGGTTAGCCACTTCAAAAATGCGCTATTATTCCAAGGGGAATAAAGATCCAAGTAGGAAAAACAAATTGTCCTTTGCCCAGAACTGGTGACAGTTTGGAACAGATTTTTGCAGCAGAGGTTAGCAACTATAGGGCTGTTTGCGACTCGAAGATAAACCACAAGGAGGATTAAAAAACATTTTTAGTGAGTAAGGCAAGAGAGTAGATTTTTCTCAGAACTACGGGTTTTTTTTACTTAGAATGTTTCACTTGTAAGCTGATGATATGATTCTATCAATTTACGGATGCACTAAAGCATAAATCAGTAGTAAAGTTGTGAAATACTTTACATTTTTAGGTTTAGTCCCGAATGGAGGTTCCTACCCATCCATTGAAGTAATTCAAAAGTATTTATGCACCGGTCCCATGTGCAGGTATGCTGAAGATCTGGTTGTCAGCATGAGGGTTCTTACAATGGAAAACAAAATTCCAATGCATTTCGGACAAGCGGTGAGTAACTTTATTATTGGTAAAACAACTTACATCAACTTAAAAAACATTTTAATTTGCTCCTTTTTAGTCAGTTATCTCAATTTGTTAGTGAAGTCAATTGTTTAATAAGTTGACTGTGTAAATCAGTCAACAAAACATTGCCTAAGCTATTTGTAAATTTCGCAGTCATTTGTAAAAATGAAAGTTATCTGAGATAAAGTCTTTGCCATTCTACTATCAACTACATTTAGTTCCGACTTGTTTATATTCCTTATCAAAAAGATACCGATGGATTATAGAACCAATATTTTTGTCATTGTGTTTTACTTAAATTCCGAATTTCTATAAAGTGTATGAAACGGATTTTAAATAGTTACTCTAATGTCTGTTTTGTGCCATTTTGTGATCTGTACCATCAAACGAATGAATAATATTCGCACACTATCTGTGGAATTTGGCTTACATATTATCACAATTAATGACCAGTTGTATGAAGCCATCTACAGTAAAAGTAAACACAATGATGAGATTGAAGATATTGACATTATTATGGCACTATATTACATGTATTAAACTTTGCTTTGTCGAGCTATATGTGGTTTGTCAGGCAGTTTAATTAGGATTCGTCCATATAAATCGAATACCTTTCTATTTGTTGAACTAAAATTTCTTTATTTCAACCTCGTAACGTTATTTACATTGATAAAATCGTTTCTTTCACACAGGTTGATTTCAAACAAATAAAAATTTGTTACATGACGGAGGTGAAGCATCCACTTGCTTATAGAGTTGACAAAGAAATTGCGCAAGGCTTACAAAAAGTATGTTATTATCGTGTTCGGTATATTTTTCTATAATATAGCTACGCCTAATTTTCTAGTTACAAAAGAGATTAGATTAATCCTCCAAGTGGTTTCGGCGAGATATCTCGTACATCACGATTTGACCAATTTTGCTAACGACGAAATATCTCGTCATCAAGATATTGCCGTTTTTCTTATGATGACGAGATCAAGATCTGGTTTTCGAAGATTCGGATCTGATCAGTTTTCCTCTAATGACAAGATATCTCGGTCATCAAGGTCTGATCAGTTTTGCTAATGACGAGATACCTCGTGGATACAAACACCAGGAGGGTTAAGAGGATCACCGAGTAATCAAGCAAGATCTTTATCAGTGTAAGAACTTGTCATTCTCCAATAGGGATGGATACTCTGTTACCCACTTAACAATAAAATTTTAATTCAATCGATATAATTGGTTTTGACCAATTACGCATAACATACTCATATATCAAAATAAAATCTCATAATTTCTTTTGGTAGTGTTTTAAGCTTTCAATATTATTCTTTATGGATGATGCACTGTAACTTGTGCTTAAAATAAATGTTTAGTTTTACGTATTTCAAATGTCTTTTCTTTTCCCACAGGCTGTCCATCACTTCCAAAGCAACTATGATTCAGAAGGAAAGGAAGTCGTCGTTCCTTTCCTATTCGACGCCGCCAAGAGTCAAATTTACGACATGATGTCCAGACTAGACCCAAAGGAAGACTTAAAGGATTTGGTCACATGTGGAAAAGGAGAGCATCTAAACGAAACAAAGGACTTACTCAAATATTTCATCGGCAAGTCCACTCTATCGGAAGCGCCTCTTTTCTTGTTTCATGCCTTCAAAAGTTCACTAACATACGACGAAAACAATATTCCACGTTACAGGAAGCTTCTTAAATCGCTTGAGGAAGCATTCGATCAAATTCTTGAGGATGATAAAACGGTGCTTCTGTTGCCTACATTCCCTACAACGGCAACTTTCCACAAGGAGATATTTCCCCTGCTTCCCAGTTGCTGCTATATGTCTGTATTCAATCTTCTTGGATTACCAACCACACAGTGTCCCATGGGCTTGGATAAGCAAGGCATGCCATATGGAATCCAAATTGTAAGCAGGAAGAATAATGATCCTCTGACGATAGCTTGCGCTGTAGAACTAGAGAAGGCATTTGGAGGTTGGGTTCCCCCAGGAAGTGTATGAAACCATTCTTCGTTCTTAACCCTCCTGGTGGTTTTCTCGACGAGATATCTGAACTGACCAGATTTGAGGGACAAGATATCTCGTCATTAGGAGAAAACTGACCAGATCTAGATCTCGTCATCATCAAAAAGAATCAGCAATATCTTGAGATATATCGTCATTCGCAAAATCGATCAGATCTAGTTGGACGAGATATCTCGTCGGAACCACATAGAGGGTTAAAAGTTTACGTGACGTGTTCAATTTTCACTATCTCTACAAATACAAAACACGATTTTTTAGGATGAAACCTTAAGTATGAGGGTTAATAAAAAGTCCAATAAATTTCATTTGACACTGTAGGTTATGGTGAGTTGGAATATGGTAATGAATCCACAATGCACATTTATAGGCATTAAGAAGCATTAACATGGGGAATTATTGAGGGGCGCAAATAACCCAAAATATTATGTTTCGGGAAAGTGCACATATTGTGGAATACCGTAATATTTCAATTGATAATTATAAAATCTAATCGGAATCTAAATAAAATGCTTCTATTAGAAGGCATTCATGTTCTGTTTCGAGTCACTCGATAATCGGTTCTTCTAAATCGGAGTGTTTCTGCATTTTGAGGTGATGAATATATTTTAGATGTTCACTTAAAAGGTCAATTTTTTTAGAAAATAAATAAAAAAATATTATTATTGCGTGATATATCATGAGATACGTTTGTTTGTGAATGTTCAATACTAGTTTTCTGTAAATTTATTTTTTTCTTAAAGCAAATGTAACTTTTCTGTCGAAGCTCATATATGCAAGATGCAATATGGAACATTTTTCATATGTTGTGCATCAAAATATTTGGAAATGTATTTTGTCGATAGTAAAATTTTCATGTTAAAGAATATATCTCTATGGAAAATGAGTATTTTTAATTAATTGAAAAGTATCTAAACAGAATTTTGCTCCCAAACTCGAAGTTTGGCTGAAAAACAATACCCAGGAAAAATTTTAAAATTCCATGCAGCAGTTTCAGTGGCTGACTTCATCATTCATTCTCTTTCAGTAAAACAGATTCCACTATACATTATTGAATTATGAGGTTAGGTTAGGTAGTTAATTACGTCATATTGGAACAATACAATGGGCTATTGGCGACGATGCGGGATCAATCCCGACCGGGAAGATCAAGGACAACACCTCGCAATTTTAAACCACGGTCAGATGACTAAGTCACACCTGAGTTGACAACCCACTCTCCAAACTTTCACACCACGCCAACGAGAGGACATTTAAGGTGTCGACAGATTTAGTCTATTGTATGTCTTGTGTCTTGCGCAGCATGGCCAAATGTGGCTCTTGTGCAATAAAACCAAATCAACGAACCGAGAACGCCACGTAATTTTGAACCACGGTCAGATGACGAGGTCACACCTGAGCTGGCACCTCACTCTCCAAACTTCCACACCACGAAAACGTGAGGACATTTGAGGCCACGACAGATTTAACATGCACCAGCCCCCTTCGAGGATTCGAACTCGCAACCCATCGGTTGCTAGTCCATAAAAATAATGGGGCCCCATCCATAAAAATAATGCGGTCCAAAGTGTTCGGCCGCTAGAAAATTGGCACCTTTGAATCAGACAGTAAATTCCTGTTCACTCATGTGCAGACCAAAATCGCTTCACTTCCCCATCTCCATTTCCAAGAATTCTTGATATCAGTCGCATATAAAATATCCGGAGCCATCGACCGACCTTTCTTACACGTACAGAATCCGCTTGAAATCGATAGAGAAAGGGCGGGACTAACTCGCATTCGTAAACGTTCCGCAAACATCGTTCCATTCCGCGGCGATGTTCCATTTCATACCCCCTAATGAATAGTCCGAGTTGGAACAAATAGGAGAAGCCGACGTTTAAGTTAATATTCCGGATTCACCATGGGCTGCTGTGATGCAGATTCCGTTCAGGTGTCGAGTAAGTTTGTAATTTTTTTAAAGTACCTGCTCCGGCTTCAGCTGATGGGAAATGCACGCTTCCGACAGCGTAGATGTATTACGTTTCTGTTTTGGCAATAGAACCTATCGAACTCACGTGTTTGTAGTAGGAAAATTGGAAACTAATAAAGCGAATCGACCCTAGTGTATTTTCATTATGCGTATTATTCTTACTCGTGTTTTCTCAGTGGACGTTTAGTCGAATTGGAAATGGAATTGTTTATTTTCAAAAGTTGACTTGTCCAAATATTTAAATATTTTGCGAGCTGCTAAACAAATGTAGCGAACTATGTATATAAATATTTATTTAATAAAGTAAAAGAACTTATCTTTGACGAAATGATTTGTTCATGCATTCTTCAAAAAAAGACTCAACAATATAAATGCAAAAAAATTAAAAATGGAGTTGTTATGTTTTGAAAATAAACATTTAATTGAAATGACGAGAGTTAAAGAGTGTAAAAGACATTTAAATTGCCCGGTACAATTTGCAAGAATATAAAATGCATTTATACCAAATATTTGTTATCCTTTTCTGAATTTCAAATAATAGTTTTTGAGGTTGTTTATACTCTTACTATCGAAATTTGTGCAACGAATTTTGATACAATAATAAATATTCCGTAGAAAATTGAAATATTTATATAAAAACGTTAGAATTAGTAATAAGTGAAATTATATAATGTACATATATTTCTTAAAATACTGTGTAAATTTATGGATTTACTTAATAGTAAGGAAACCACACCGTTAAAAAATTTGAAGAAAAGGCAAATTCATTTAATTGTTAGATTATAGGGAATTAAATTTTAATTTAAGAAAAATCTGAGAGAGAAATTATGGTTTATAGATTTCTTTAAAAACTATATTTGGTTTTTCTTATTTTATTCAGGTTTTAAAAAGACTCAGAGAACTTACATTTTGCAGTAAAATTAAGTTATACACATAACTTTACATTGTGACTTCTTTCCCGTGCAACTATATGTTTTTAACTGAACTCTTTTATTTGGTTAAAGTATGATATAAAATGTGAAATTAGATTTTAGAGAGGGTGAAGAATATGAGCAGTATAGGTTTCACATACTGTAGATTTTCAGGATGTTATTAAACGTTATACATATCATAAGATTAATCCATCAGCCTTATGGATTTATTTCTCAGTAAGTTCTATGGATTTTCAGGAAGTTATTGCCTGTTATACAGATAGATAATATCGATTAGTCTTTTACTCAATTGATCCCAAGTGAAGTTGAATGACTTTTGATGACTCAAACAAAACATTATTATTTTGACAAGTAATACACATAAATGTCGTTTTGCACGATTTTTAATAATTTTCATGAATTTGTCATATCGCAATCCTCAAATATTACAGAATAGTGAATTAATCCTCCATATTATCCATCATTAATATAAATATTACATATACTGGAAGTTTAATGTCCTTTGAAAAACACATCATTTATCATATTCCGAAGGCAAGAAAGCATTAATGATTACAAATTTTGAAGCCTGTATAACAAAATTTTATATTTTCATAATATGCAATATTAACTGCTGATATTAGTATAGAGAAACATTTTGTCAATACAACAAATGTATATTTATTACACAATTTCATATTTTTATAAATTTACTCTCCTCTTGAAAATGTAACCGATAGATCAAATTATTACGATAATCTAATTATCTCATAGTTACATTAGTTTAATGTTAATAAAAACGTTTTTAAAATAATGTTAGAATGATAGCGATTATACATAGAAATGTCTAAAGGAAACAAACATTATTTGGCAATAAAAATTTACAATCTAGTTATCTTTTGGCATTTGCTTGTACATATATTGAACTGTGGAAAACATTTGAGTAAACCAGAACTATTGATGTTATTGGGCAGGTGTCAGAGATAAGAAGTCTAAGATAATTAGGAGGAAAAGTTTTCCAGTGGGTAAAAATTAAGGAAAAGAAATTTTTGAGCCCTATTTCTACCCCCTTTGACGTAATTTCATGAATTCAGATAACTTTTCAAAAACGACAACCAATACATAAAATTTCGCACATTGAATATCATAAAATTTCAAAAATATCGATATTTTTATTGTTTTAGTAAATGATACATTTTTTTAAAGTATTTGTGCAAATTTTCATAGCTGTAGCTACATTACATGATGAAATCAACTATGACATTTTTCTGTTTTCCATAGTGTGGGAAAAAATTGTTAAATAATAAAAAACAACAATGCATTTAAGCCCATCAACACTTCAAGTAAAGATAAGAAATAAAAAATTTTGAAAACTATTAAAATTTACAGAAATTGTATTTTAAAATATTGACAGAATTGGATTTTTAAACTATTGTTCAAACGACAATGATTTTTCTCAATTGATATTTCATGTGTTTTGCAACAGGAGTTACGCTAAGACATTTCGTTATAAATGCAAAACAAAAAAAACTATTTAAAAGATATTTAGATGCACTTGTCACCTTTATTCAATTATGTAGCCGAGTTTTGTTCTTATAAGTAACCCAGACATCTCTAGAAATGAAAACATTAGCAACTCCAAGTTGCTATGGAAATAAAAAACAAAGGAGGTTCAACTCGATGAATGTGTCTGAGAAATGTATAAGAGTGGTGTAAATCACAATACATTAAAATTGAGATAACCTGTTTCTCAATATCTAATTTTGCATTTTGTAACGTGATAGTAGTCATCAGAAATCTCAAAAACAAAAAAGAATGATAATAAAGTTTATATATTCCATCTACATATCAAAAGAAAAAGTAAAAGAAAAGCATAAAAAACAAAGATATGCAAAACTAACTACGAAACTTCAGCTCAAAGCTGGTATCTTACAAACAAATAGTCTGGTATTGTTTGCAATCCGAAGCTGTCTTTAGTTAAATCAGCAACAGTAGCTTAAATTTTAATTTTGATAGAACAAGGGGTTAAAATAACTAAACTAAAAACTTTTTTAAGTAGAATTGATAGTAAGTTTTGGTAACTTAACTCTAACAAGGGTAAATGCTTGTGTGAGGAAGTTTAATAGAAAGTTGGTTCAAGCAGTGGGGCTAACCTTAAAAACACCCACTTGATGTGAGCAGAAAGAATCGAACATACGAACTACAGCTCAGATCTACAAACATGTGCTTGTGTAACCACTTGTCGAGATGGTCGCTGTTGCCCAAAGCTGCTGAGTTGTCTTGAAGGGGGACCCAGGGACTGTAAAGAACTGGGGTGTTCTGTCTTTGATGAGAGAGGTCTGGTGCTTGCTTCGGGACGGATTCGAGGACACCACGAGACGTTGAATGGGTCCTCATCCCACTCTTTTTGTCAGATTGCCATACTGAACTTCTTATTTTGCTGTCAGAAGTGACTGGGAGGTTACTTGACTCCACTTTATTTTGGTGGGTTTTGTTATTGGCAGTCATTTTTGCCAGCCATGCTAGAAGACAAAAATACGGAATGTAAACGAAGAATATTTCAAAGTATAAAATTGTTTCCTTAAAGGCGATTTGTTATAATTTAGATATTACAAGAGCCTGCTTCAATACCCTTGATCTTGCATAATAATTAAATTTCCTTTCCAATAACAGAGCCGACATGGCTCAGTGGTTTTCCTACCGCGCTAGCAACCAGCGAGGTAGAGGAGGCGCTGGTTCAATTCCTGTAACTACCTTGTATGAATTTCTCTCTTCTGTATCATTAAAACATTCCTTGTGTGTTTATGCCTATTTACCTGACGGAAAACACATTTGTTGGCACAACTTGGCCAGATCTGACCATTGCGCCATAAAAGAATCAACCAACTTTTCTAGTAACAATACTTTCTGACATCAATTGACTGGGCAAATTAGTTAAGCGTTTAAGGCAAGGGCGCTAACTCCTAAGAGACAGAACTTCTTGTCCCCCTCAACCAATAATTTTAAGATTGAGGTCGCCTCCCAAAAACTGGAGAGGTAAATATTATATAGGCATAAGTAACCAAAACAGTTACGTGAACAATACATCCACACGAGAGGTGCAAAGTCCTCGGAGGCCAAAATTTTTGTTTAGAAGGCATTGACCCCCTCTCAAGATAAATATTACAAATATACCGATGATAGTGGTAATGATCTGTATAAATAAAGTATAGTTCCGAAAACGCATGTGACGCAATCGGGGCTTCATTTAAGAACGCCCCTCAATAATTTCCTCCAGTTCGCGTCACTGACAGGGTCGTTCCTGAGTGGTGTGCTGAAATAGTCAGAAAAAATAGAGACGGCCGAAAGACAGGTGCAATTTGCCGTCAATTTTGAATAAACATGTTCAGCAATAAATTTCCCGACATTATAATTTTACACTTTTTCATTATTTGTAGATCCCTTCTGCGAATGTAATAAGATACTTATGAATCTGGATATTATGTTCTCAACACTCCTTGTCTCGACGAGGTATCTCGCCATTAGCAAAATTGACCAGATCTTGATCTCGTCACCATCAAGCAATTGGCAATATCTTGATGACGAGATATCTCGTCATTTACGAAATTGGTCAGACCTTAATGGATGGGATACCTCGTCGAATGGAGGACTAATTTACATTAGAATATGCCAAAAGCACTCATCAACTGCAGGGATGTATTCAGGTCGAGAGCCCATGGGGATCAAATCTTCCTCAGAATAATTTTGGAATTAAAAAGCTATCAAAAATACATCATGAAGCTAGTTAGCATCAAAGGAAATCGCAGTTCCATACATCACACCTGCAAAATATACGTCAGAATACATCAATAGCCTGAAACTAGTCGAAAAAAATCCTTAAACGCAACGCTTGAATTTGACATTAAGGCATTTAAGGAACCAGTAGAAAGAAGACAGCTGTCAATTTGTTTTCTGAATAAGTGCTTGATGAAGAGCGTTCTTTTAGAAAATCAAACTATTTTTAGAAGAGGAGCGGCTTACTGGATATCTACGTGGACAGCTCAGACATCAGGAATGGTCCTAACCATTGAGTTAAAGAGGACTAAATAAGAGTACGAAATCTGTACCAGAACTTCGTTTTTAGTAATCAATACTAGAAGAAATTAAGTTACCAGATCACGTAGTAACCCAATTACTGTTTCTTAACGCAGACACGTAATGTTCCGTGATCAACCACCTTTCTTGGGCTTTACTTTTATCAGGTAATTCAAATTTATTGTGCGGAACTGACAGCTTCCAAAGAAACAAGAAAATAACTGCTATCTAAAAATGGAAGTTTCGACGATTTACAAACTTTAACCTTTAGATCTTTTTAAACATTAAGTAAGGAAATCAGAGTTATATATGAGATCATTTCAAACTAAAAGGACCTCTGAAATATTTATTTGTCTTACCGTTGAGTAGCATAGAATCTTACCTGTGGATATTTTAAAATCGCATGCTCTAAAAATGTCAAACGGATTTATATCTAAATAGGTTTAAATAAACTTTATGACAGCAAAATATTATCTGAAGTTGCTTTTCAAGTTCCTTTACAATGCATTATTTGTCAACTTATTAATTTTCGTCCAAATTTTGTCCTGTCAATTTTTGTTTTAAATTTTTTTATTCATTAGAAATGGCACTGGAATTGAAAAGTGGACCCATGCTTTGGCATAAACGTAAGTTCAACGCATCATATTTTTTGCTTTTTGTGCATTTATCTGATATATACTAGACAGGAGCGTGTTTCATTATCTATGATGGCACCATAAATATCTGATTTCACAAACAAAATGCCAATATTTATAAACTATTCCCCCATTACAGTCATATTTCTGAACTATTTACATTTCCGCACTTTTTCGGTTTACTTTTAAATTATTGGGAAAATCACATGCGTTTGTTCAAAAAACCTTTTGAAAAATTATTTTATCGTTGGCCATTTTATTTAAAATTATTCAGTTACTGAATATTTTTTGCAAAATGCAACACATAAAATCATTAAAAGCATGCTTAAATGAATGCAACTGAGTACAGAAAAAATATTAAAAGCTGTTTATAAAAAGAACCGAATCGGGGCATCAGAGTGTTTACTATTAAAGTTCCGGTGTGTCGTAAACCTCCTGGTGAATCGGTAATATCTTGATGACGAGAAATATCATCATTAAAAATTAGTCAGATCTTGATGGAGGAGGTATCTCGCCGATACCACTTGGAAGGTTAACTTATAATGAACTCGCTTTTGAATATGGGTAGATTCAAACGATTTCTATGGTATAAGTTCAAGGCATTCGAAACAAAAAATCATGTAAAAATTGCTGTATTCCATGATCGACACATGTCTCACCAGTTGCCGATCGGCTAAAGACGTCGCTATTAAGAAATTGGTAGACTGAAGCGCTTGGTTACGAGTTGGAATCTCTTAACCAAGCGCTAGGAGTGGCTGATTGAAATTTCCTGGTTCAACAAGTAAATGCGGGCCAGCTTCACCGAAGTCCTCCAGGAAGGCATATGCCTACAGTTCACATTGGATGTGTTGTGGCAGCATCTTCCATGGTGCCCCGGTGTAACGCAGAGATTACCTTGTTCTCGCCAATTTGTGCTTGAACGGTCATAGGATCCCTGGCGTTGAAATATTTTAAACAAGCAAACTTTCTCAACTTGAGTTTTAGAAGCTGAAAAAAGTGTTTCTCTGTAGTGTTAGACATGCCACTTAAGAAAAATTTTGCATAAAACTCAAGAATACGGCACCGACCCATTGCCAAATTGTCGAGAAAAAGTTTCGTCGCCAAATGGCTAATTCGATAAGCTTACCACGTTTTACCATATTCCAAAATTTTCGCCAATTGGCGATGGTACCGATTTCTTGTCTAACGAAAATTCGTTGTTAGGCAGATTCTTTGGAAGCAACTGGCGAGATGTCCACTCTGTCCTGTACAATGACAGCAGTCTCATGTGGTACAAGGACAAGTCCCGGCAGGAGCAGGATGGTGGCGTCATCCTGAAGGAGGCTCCCGAACTGATTGCATTCGGCCGCTACACATCCCAGGTGCCGGATAGACCTCCCCTGCCGGACAACTACGAACCCAAGGAGCTCCTGGCCTTTGGAGTACGAGGAAAGGATGTCGTATATTGGTTTTTGTGCCCCAATGAGGAAGAAGTTGAGTAAGTATGTCACATTCTAATTGTAAATTTGTCGTTCATACGAAGATCGTAAATAAAACAGTGGCAGATTACAGGGCTTCTCTCGTAGAAACTTTTAGGGGAGGTAGAGAACACAAAATTTAGTCGTATTCACTGACCTGTTCTGCAGTTTTCAAGTTTATAAGGCAATCTATCTAAGGTGTGAATTATTGTTGGTGGTCGCAACTTTGAGCACCTACTGTGGAACTCCAAATGCACAACTACTCACTAAGTACAGAATTAGAACCTGTAAAAATATTGTTCACGTATTTGCTGTCTTTGATTTCTATGCCTCAGAGCAGAGGTTCCCAACCTTTTGACTCGCGGAGCCCTTTTCAGAATCAATTTCTATGGCGGAGCCCCTTAGGCCTACCCTATGTTTTACAAGTTAATGGTGTTTAAGAGTAGTGTTACAAGGAAGGAGGAAAAGGGGATGGATAGTAAAGAGCTATTTAAACAATTGCGCAATGTCAATGCAAAGAAATTATATTTTAAAACTTTGAAATTTACCATATCTCAATTCATTATTGCTTCTTATTCTTTATTTCACTTAGTTTTTATTCATTTTATTTTCCTGGAGCGGCCGCGGAACCCCTGTAAAGGCCAGGTTGGGAACCACTCTCTTAGAGTATCCTCGAACACAACCGGACATGCATTCTATGTGAATATGCTTTAAATTTGTGTTCCCTACTTCCCCTTAAAGCTTGTACAAGAAATTTTGAAACACCGTTTAAACACTACTCAAGTGGATTTCACACCTATCCCACTAACCTATCAATTATTCGCCATAACTAGCCTATGTCAATAAGGTTTATAAGCCTATGTCAATAAGGTATAACTAGCCTATGTCAATAAGTTCCTTTGGCTCCCTTTCCATTGAAATTCCTTTATTTGGGGGATGATTTAGGCCCAACCCCAATGCGAATTACTGTTCAAACGACCAGATAGAACTTTCGTCTGGGTAAATATAACTATATAAATCCCCTCCCAGTTCTTATTACGGAGTAGTTAGTTTTATGTTTAGGCTGGTATTTTACTGCTTTGACAAAATCTGGCAACTTCGACTCTCTTGGGTAGGTAGGTATTTTAATAGAGTGGAGCAACACAATGGGCTATTGGCGAAGGTCCGGGATCAAACCCGAAGGGAAAGATCCGAAGATAACACCAAGCAATTTTGAACCACGGTCAGATGACGAAGTCACACCTGAGCTGGCGCCTTACTCTCCAAACTTCCAAACCACGTCAACGTGAGGACATTTGAGGTCACGACACATTTAACGTGCACCAGCCCTCTTTCTATACGACGGTCTTTGGTTGGATTCAAACTCGCAACCCTCCGGTTGCTAATCCGCTACTGGTCCAACCGGGTTACAGCCGGCCTATGACTCTCTTGGGAGCCCCACAATGAAAACTTCTGGATTAACCGAACTGTTTTCATTTTGACAGTTCAGGATTTAACTATTAGTATTGCGCATTTGCCTATATACATAATCAAAATATGTAGTTCACCAATTTGCAAAATCTTATAAAAACGAAAATAACGTAAATCTTTTACTTTTTAGGAGCTGGATATCTACTATTTCCACTACGGTAAGATATGGAAACTTTTACGCACGTATAATCATACATATATATATATATATTCAAATTACAAATATATATATATATATATATATATATATATATATATATATATATAATTCAAAATTACAAACCAGAACAAAGAGAAATCCTAAAATTTTAAAATCAAGAAATTTAAGAAAATTTTGAAAAAAATGTTGAAGTGTTGGTGGATCAGGGCGTCATCAGGGAGGAGCCTCACCCAGTCAACACAATATGGTGTTTTCTGCGTGTGAGCGGCAGTACACCAAAAGTAGTTCACACACCCCTCCAAACACCATAAGAAAATAAATTAGAAAAACAAAACCAAAAATTAGAAAACAAAACCAGGGACAACCAAGGACACATACCAAAGAAAAGTATAATACAAAATTACAATTAAAATTAAAAAGGAAAAAACAAACTTACCCACATAGATTGACCTAAGCTCAGCAACAACCCGCCGCAAACTACATGAGGACCGCCGAAAAATCAACAGATGAGAAATCGGAACCGCAATTCCGACACGGAACCCCGATTCGAAATTCCGATTCGGAATTCCGACCCGGAACATCGGAATCGAAAGTCGAAAAGATATTGTTCAAATCCAGTTTTTTAATAAATTAATAAAATTGATAGTCAACAGGAAAGTCTCCGAAATAAGCTACTAAATAATATTAGTAATCTTAAATCTTTCAAAAATAATCTTATAAAAAGAGTGAGGGTATTTATTATTAAGAAGTGTGTTAATGAGATTATTACATTGCAAAAGAAAGTTAGATTTAGAGTTGCAAATTTTATTGAAACGCATCAGTTGACCAGCAATTGTATTATAATAAATTTTTTTAGAAATATTAGAATCCCAATATATTAATTTAAAAACCGGAAATTCAAAATCATCTCTCTTATCATAAATATTAATATCAGTCTTAGTATTTAAAGTGTATATATTCAAGTCTAGAAAGACGGCTTTATTGTTATCTGTGAATTGGTTTTTAATAAATATAATTCATCAGGGTAAATCGATTTCCAAAGGTTAGCAAAATTGGTATCATTGAAAACAATTAAATCATCAATATATCTAAAGGCAGAATTAATTTGTAGGCAAAAATTTATTTCATAATAATGAAGAAATAAATCAGCAAGAATGGAAGAAAAATTGGAACCCTGGGGTATACCCTTAACTTGAATAAATAAATGCTCACCGTTAAAAATAAAATTATTATAGATACAGAAGTTTACCAAAAATTCCCAATCCTCAAAATCAATAGTAATCAGATTTTTAAAGTCATGATAATAGTAGTTAAGTACATCTTTAAGTTTGCCCAATGGTATGCTAGTAAATAGGTCTATAATATTGCTAAAACTCTACGGTAGAGCTTCCTGCTCTGATGAAATCCTTTAACAATCTGATGAAAGAAAGTGGTAAGAAATATGGAAGATGGAAATTAACATAGAAAGAAAATATGAGCTATGGCGTCAAAAAATGCCGAATCACCTCTGAACAAGGAAATGGGGATACAATTGAAGACTCATAATCTAATTTTGGTAAAAGTGAGGTGTGCTTTTTTGCCATGCATTTGATTGTACGTAAATACGAATTAACACCAGTAAATGCTTTCGAAATACTTTTTGGATAATTTAATTTGGATATATGAAATCCGTTTATGTGATAATATGCATTATAAATATATTGAAATAAAGTATGAGAAATGTGGCTAACGACTCTTCCATCAATGGATATAAATAATTTTGAAAGTTTAGCGCAGATGCTAAGAGCGGGTCTGTTGATATTCCTTTAAAAAACGAATCCAAATTACAGCTTTTCTTTTTCATAAACGATAATTAATTATATGAGGGAATATACACGCGACATACAATTTAAAAATATGCTTTAATGTGATCAAAGAAGCCATCTATTACAAACATTGAATATCATTTCTTTCGTCCAATAAGCTACCGCCGCCATCCGTGCAACACCAAGCTCCACAACCAGCAATCAACCAACCTTCATATCCTCCGCCAACATCATCCATGGACAATCCTGCTTACCAACATCAGCAGCAGCAGTCTGCTCCTCAGTACACGCCACAACAACCTCCACCTCTGTATACCCCAATGCAGCAGCAACAGCAGCCATCCTACGTTCCTAGGCCTCCAGCAGGTAGGTTTTTATTCTGTGTCAGGGGGTTCAGACCTTTAACTGTGTGTAATAAAAAGTTTCAATGGAAATCCAGATGTACCTCCGCACAGTACTGAATCGTACATCGGAATGCTTTACAAATCGGTTTCGTAAATCCCTGTAATCAGGTGTGGAAAACTTTTGGTGGGCCATCTTTTGAAAAGTTAATATTGCCAAGTATTGAACTATGCAGACGATAAATAACTGAAAGAAAACAGAATTCCAGGTTCAAAAAAGATAATTAGACTGATGTCAAACAATATTTTTTCGTAACTATTTTTTCATTATAGGTTGTATTTTTGATAATGAAAATCCCTGTGATCAAGCAAGGAAAACATTTGTTGGGCTACCTTGAAAAGTTAAGACACGTGCTGAGCTATGCAGACAATAAATAACTGAAAGAAAACGAAGAGTTTCATGTTAAAAAACACCATTAGACTTTGATAACAAAGGATATTTTTCGCAACTATTTTTCATTATTATTTGTATGTTTGATGATGATATCGTGATCTTTAAAGAAGCATCTTGTAACGAATCATAAAGCTTCAAACGATATTTGCTATTTTATATAGCGTTAATTATTATTTATCATTCAACTCTACTTTTTCTTCTGTTATGATTTACTGTTTGACGTTCCTCTCCTCCAAATAAACCCTTAAATTTCCTTCCTTCAAACTTTTAATTACTTCTACGCGACAGTATTTTATCCCGGGCCGCATTAAGGAATAAATCATTTTTGAAAATGTGTCTGCTTCCCAAATGTAAGGCCCTTCTCAACCCTCGATAATTATCCCCTTGGTATATCGCGTTCCCCAAAACACAAGCGATATATCAATAGGATGCTGTGTTGGAAATTTAAAAGTACTCAATACTTTACCATAAGATAATTAGTGATTACTATTTAATTTTAATTTATTTAACCTTCCATTAGTCTCGGGTCTTTTTTAACAAATGAGATTGTGGTGCATCTTGTGTTCGACGTTTTCTTACTAGTAATATACACGCATTAACTAATCATTTCTTATGCGTAGTATATTTTAGGACATACTAAAAGCAAACAATTAAAAAACTATTATTTAAATTTATATACAGAAGTGCAGAACGTAAAGAACAATAAGGTTTTAACTGCTACATTGCAATGAAGTAACCTGGATGGGGAAGCAAAAATTATTGATTGCTATTTAATTTTAATTTATTTAACCCTCCATTAGTCTCGGGTCTTTTTTAACAAATGAGATTGTGGTGCATCTGTGAGGCTTTCTACATTTTCTTTACTAGAAATATACACGCATCAATTATTCATTTTTTATACGTAGAACTACTAAACATACTAAAAACGAATAACTAAAAACTATTATTTAAATTTGTACACAGAAGTGAAAAACATAAGGAACAATTAGGTTTTAACTGCTACTTTCCAGTGAAGTAACCTGGATGTGGGAAAATGATGCAGAAGGGGCATCGGAGTTATCGAACCGATAAGTAAAATCGAAACAGAAGATAATAGTAAAAAAGTCTTTGAACTGGTGACACTGCACGATGCCATGAGACAGTATAACTGTAAGCTTAAATGAAGAGAGCATGCGGTCCAAGTAAGTTGTTCGACCTCCTCGAAAGCTGATGCAGGTTTTGCAACGCGTTTGCATACTAAGATTGAGGTTGCGAGTGAGTTCTTGTGGTAGCAGAATCCATTCCTCTATCAGAGCCTTCGACATCATGATTCCAAAATTTGAATATCACAGCTTTCTATTGAATATCCTCACTTATGTAAATCGCCAAAGGCTGTTTAATTTAATTTGAGGTTGTATAACCTTTAAATATAGTGGTGTTACTTAAGTTTTGCACGCCAGTGTCCTAATCTAATACCTGTCCGAACAAGTGCGACTGACGAAGGTTTAACCCTCTTGGTGGTTGTATCGACGAGGTATCTTGTCAAATTTAACCAGATCTTGATGAACGAGATATCTCGCCCATCAAAATCTTGCCTCTCGTCATTAGAGGAAAACTGACTAGATCGTGATCATCAAAAGATAGGCAATACCTTGATGACGAGATATCTCGTGGAAACCACTTGGAGGGTTAGTGTGTGGTATATTTATAACAAGGCATGCACAATATTTTGTTTTGATTTTTCAGGAATACCAGGCCAGTATCCCCCACCGACAAATTATCGCCCGCCATCTTACCTATCAAGCAATGCAGTTCATCCTCAACCGTACCCTGCACCTGCAGGTGGTGGTGGTCCGACAACAGTGATCGTTCAACAAGACCGCCCAGGATACGCAGGAGTTGGTGGCGGTGGAGGCGATTTTGCGATGGGCATGATCTTGGGTGGTGCGATAGGTACAGCCTGGGGGTCCCACCATCACCACGGATTTGGAGGCGGTTGGGGTGGAGGAGGTGGATGGGGTGGTGGTGGTGGTCACGGCCCCTCCCACAACGACACGAACATAAACATCAATAACTACTACGACAATGACACAACAACGGTGAACAATAACCTGGACATGACGAACAATCTGTCCATTGAACAAGCTGTACCACCACAAGCTGCTCCACCACCACAAGCTGAAGTCATGCCTCTAGAATATGCTCCGATACAGGAGACTGTAGAATACTTACCAGTGGAGGAAAGTATTGACTATGTTGCAGTGGAGGATGCGGGAGGTGGTATGTTTGATGGTGGAGACTATGGTGATTTCGGAGGAGGGGATTTTGGTGGAGATTTCGGAGATTTTTAAGACAAACTAATTTGTGATTGTCTTGTTTTCTTGATTACATTCGGAGGTGGATCCATAACAGATTAAGTGCGATCGCTTTTTACGATTTCCTATAATGTATACTGGACTCAAAATCAAAGATCTTGCTGTCCAAAGCTGAGGTCATACCTCAAGAATATGGTGCGATACAAGTTAACTGTAGAATGAAAATTTACCAGTGGAGGTAAGGTACTGAATACGTTGCAGTGGAAGACGCAAGAGGTGATATGTTTGATGATGGTGGTGATTTCGGAAGAGATTTTGGTGGAAATTTCGGAGATTTTTAAGACAAACTAATTTGTGAGTCGTTTTCACTACATTCGGAAGCGGATTCATAACAGATTACTTACCACTGTAAGATTTTTACGATTTCCTAATAATATACACTGGACTCAAAACCGAGGATTTTAAAAAGCGCCTGTAAAGATTGTGAGCTATCTATGAAATGTTCTGTCTAATATCCACTTTGTAAGGACATTTTAGGATTGATTGTGTACATAAGACCTTCAGTGTTCCATTGTCAAAGCCACAACTTGGCTCTATTTCCCCCAGCAAAAATCCTCTAACTTGTTCAAAACCTATGGTGTAGGGAATAAACAAATGGTAAAATATAATTGCAAGTATCGAACTCAAAGAAATTTAGAAAATAATTCGTAAATTATTCGCGTGTGCAGCTGAATCAAAGTAGTTGAGTTTAAATTTGCATTTTAAGATATAATTTCTTGATTTCAAAACTATATTTATCCATTGAAACAATCAGTAATGACAGGAAAAGAGCAAACATTTTGCAAATTGAAGTAAATTAACCCTCGAAGTGGTTTTGACAAGATATTTCGTCCATCAACATCTGACCAATCTTGCTAATGACGAGATATCTCGTCTCATCAAGGTGTTGCCGATTTTTTGATGATGACGAAATCAAGGTCTGGTCAGTTTTCTGTTGATAAAATATCTCGTTCATCAAAACCTGCTAATGGTTTTGCTAATGACGAAATACCACGTCGAGACAACTACTAGGAGGGTTATGGCAGTTTCCGATTCAATGCCCTTTGTAGTAAGATTTTCTACATCAAGAATAATTTGTAAGCTTTTCGAAAGAGGTAGGTTTTCTGAGTAGGTCTCGGGTACAAAAATTAAGATAAGATAAAATAATCGTCCTAAACTGACTATTACGCATTACGAATGGAAAGTGTGATAAGTTTTATAAATTAATATCGCATACTAACTGGTCAATGTATAGGGTATGAGAATTGTGGCAGTAATTAGGGCAAACAAATAAATACGCCGGAAAGAATATCTCTAGCTTTACGACGCAAACATTTTAAATCCTTTCCGTTACTTCAAATTCCTAATAAACGCCGATATTCCCAGGAATAACTTTTCAAAACTAACTCCTAGATAAATTAGAACAAGGATCTTTAAAAACAGTTTTAAATAAGACTATATTAAGTGAAAACAGAAGTATAAAGAATAAATAATTTTCCCAAAGTATCTTGAATACCAAAGCAAATCTTTGATGACGGCATTACCAAATGCCAGATATGTTCCCCGACTAATGTTAATTACATTGATACTGAGCAATAAATACAATTGCTGGGATTAATTCAACTAATTTGGCAAACACAAATGATGCAGAAATTGAAAACAAATGATTCTAATTGAATTAAACCAATACAATATGAATTACTAAATTCTTATGGATTGAACAAATTTGTACAAATCAGGTAAATAAGAATATATCGAACAGTTCATTCATTGCCACTGTAGTCTTATCACCGAATGGATCAAATCATAATTGAAGAATTCTTCAAATGAAGCAACAATTTGTAAGAAAATATCCATTATCAATTACAAATGAATAAACAAGCGTTTAGACTGATCTCTAAAAAGCATTCTTCCATTTCATAAAAGCAATTGTTGATTTTCTAATTTTAACAGAGCATAAATGTTAGAAAACAAGATATATTTACTATCTGTTCAGAGAGTATTGTCTTGTAAAAGTAATTTAGTTTTTTGACCTTCACATTCAATATCCAAGAAATTAAATATTTTAAACTTTTAGGGAATATACTCGTATGTTATGCTTATCAGGGATCTTTGTGGTCCCTTTGCATTTCAGTGGAGGTCGTAGAAAGATGTGGTTTTAGAAAATAATTTATTTTATTTTACTGCAAAAGTTTAGGAATATATATATATATTTCATATTTTCAATCGTTTTACGAAAAACACAGGATAAAAAAGTAATATTTCCAAGCTAGCAATAGAATTTTTAAACCTATTTTTAAATTGATCATGAAAGAAAAAATTTTACTTTGGAAGCTTAGCAATATAGGTTAAAAGAGAGGAGCAGACTAAAACAGAAAAATAAATTAAATTTACTCATATTTTCAAGTTTTATAAAAAAGACAAGGTTTTAAAAGAGTAATCTTTTAAACCTAGCTTTCGAATTTTTAAACTCATTTTCAAATAAATCATAGCAGAAAAAATGTTACTCTGGAAACTTAGCAATACAGGTTAGAAAAGAGGCAAACTTTGTGAAACTTAGCAACATAAAAATTTAAATGGAGTCATATTTTAAAAAAATGGAAATTGTTATCTTAATTCAAATTTTATATAAAAAAGTCTCCTGTCCTTCACAATTTGCAGAATTTCCTCAAGTTCCTAATCTACACTATAAAGATAAATACAGATTTAAAGATATAATACTTAAAATAACTTATTTTGATTTAACTTGCAAATTTTTAACATGTTTTATGGAAAAAATAATTTTTTAATAAAACATTAAGTTATATATATAGCTGTAGCATCAATGCATTGTGTTAAAAAGCAGAATAAAGTTTTTCTAGTATTCGTTATTTGTGAAAATTTGTTTTGCTTTGTACATTATATTAAAGCTGAATTATATTGGAATTTTAGATGCCTTAATTTTGTCCATATAGTTTAAACATCCTATATAGGTAAAAAACACAAAGATGTTTTATCACAAAACTAAAAACTTATTCTATATTGCCCTCCGTTCTCCACATTTACAATGAATAGATAAAATTACATTGGCAGCAATTATTGAAAGTTTATATCTACTGAAATATCCATATTTCAAAATAAAGTTTCTTATTTTGCATGGTTTGGATTTTTTATAAATTTACACAAGATTTGAATAAATTTCGTGTATTTGAACTGTTCTATATTTCCTCATGATTCAATATTGGTTTTGATGCCATTTAAACACATCACCACACCAGCAAATACTATTCCATAACCTGTCTGACATATTTTCACTTCTAAATTATTTTATGCTAGTAAATTTCCCTTCGGAAATTCTATGAAGGCATTAGATTTTATCCATATCATCTCATCATCTTTCGATGATATAAGGATATTAAACCACGCATGTTTCAAGCGAGGTTAAGATTTGAAAAAAAAATTTAAATATACAATTTAACAATTTTTGTGAATTCTAGAGTTAAGATAACCTTATTAGGCCTTTTGACGGAAGAATTATGTGTTTTACGAATGGTTGGAACAACAATAACAGTGATCTCAAGGAGGAAGTGTTGTAAATAGTGATTGAATAAACTTTTTTGGTATTTTGGATATAAAAAATTCGCTTACATCTTTCACCCTTACAACGGATGGGGGGTGGAATTGTTCATGCGAGAATTCTCGCACGGGCACACTAGTATGACTTATTTAGAGCTTAATGATAAAACATAAATGGAACACATCTTTCATGTCTTGATAACAAGCATCCAATGCATTTTGTAAGGGAAAATGATCAACTGTGCGAACTTCTACATAATTTTTCAATAAAACTCAGATACGTATTTGGAATACTTTAGTAGGAGATAATTTTGGAAGTGCAAACATGCTTTTTAATTACTTTACAAACTCTGGTCAAGACCGACCTTCCCAGTTATTGAACCTGTAGGGCAAATATTTGTCTTTGCCCTGTGGTTGGTGTTATAACTTCAGTCAGAAATGGAATATAATTCAATATCTTAATTATCTGTCACATTATGTAAGAACACAGAAATAGAGAAAATGTAAATAAGAGTTTCCATATTGCACCAAGTTCTCTTACTTTTAAGATGGAAACTGCAACCTAACATATACAATGAACTTTCACGTGTTTCATAACAGTAGATTTTTATGTTATTTTATGTGTTTCTTACCAAGCATTACTTTTAAGTTTTGACTGGAAGAGTAAGCACAGTTCTTACGTTTGTTTTATAAGATATATTCACGTATTAAAATTAAAATTCCTTTAGATTATTTTAAATTATCAACATTCCTTCTTATTGATTTCAGTTAATCAAATATCTCTATGAAACAAATTTGCCATTTAAATTTAATTCACTATAAAATTATATACATCTTCAAAATAGATTTATATATAACGACTATAAATCCATACCTGCTAATATTCTAAGTCTGTGCCAAAGGCAACAGACATGCTTAATACTGTACTGCCCTAAAAAGCCTTTGGTTCTTAATTACTTTTTCCTCATACATTAAATAGCCCGTTGTGTTGCTCCAGTGCGATGTTAATTAAATACCTACCTATCCTCATCTATATGAATGAGAATGGTGTTTGTACATTGAATATTTTCGACCCATTTCAAGTTTCCTATCCGTTTTGGACCCTTCTTATGCTAAATCCGTCTCTTGCACGTTTGGTGTCTGTCCACCCGTCTGTATGTGTGCCTGTACTGCATCCTAACGGTTGAATATATTTTCATGAAACTTTGCATACTGAGTTCTTACATTTATTTAGTGACTGAGCTTGATTGCGTAAGTCTGTCTGCCCGTCTTCCTGTTCTGTTTGCTTTTGTGTCTGTGTTTGTACAAGTATCACATAAGATTTGTTCAATATATTTTAATTTGATGTTTTATATTTGATAACCACATCTTAGTTTAGTGAATGCATTATTTGAAATTTCTTTTGTTCTGAGTAACTATACTTAAATCAACCATAATTTGGTAGTTTTGAGTAGCTGGAAGGTATATTGAGCATTGCAATTACTTGGATTGTTTTACCAGTACTGCTGCAAAATCAATAATTTTTTCAAACTATTTTTATGGAATTTAAATTATAATACTTTTGTATTTTGAGCCTTATTTATTTTCTTTGCGAACTATAAAGTATTTCCGAATATTTGGGACAGACGATAATTTGCAACCAAACGAACGGAAACTCGTGTTCGTTTGCCACGTGCAGTGTTATTTTGTTTCTTGCTCGAAATTAATTTCGTATTTTAAAATTTTTTCTAACTTTTAGGTGTAAGTTGTGGCAACTGTGCGAGATCAAGAGGAAAAGAATCACGAATTTATTTGTTGATCTTTTTTCCTGTCAACTTTTATTTTGTTTCATTGCTGTTTTCTATTTTAAATATTTATTATTTTAATAAATTGTGATTTCTTTTCATCACACGCAACACCACCGCAAAGTATTTGATTTAAAGCGGCATGTAAGTTAGATTAAAGCAAATTTTAAGTGGAATTTTGTCATTATTGAAAGATCGTTAGTGTTAAAAAAAATCTGAACTAGGACTTTTGAAATATTAAAAATTATTGGTCATATAGCGACAGGTCAAGGTGGCTTATCTTACGAATTGAAGCTATACTTAGGCAACTTATATAAGGAAGGTTTTCCTAAAACAATGATTTTTTAGAAGAAACTATCAAATCGATTTACCATTTAACAAAATGGTAATAGGTTAACTTTGTACAGCAGACATTCAATTTTAAAACAAATTCTTTTATTACACGTACCCCAAAACGGAATTTTCAAGAAACAATGTGTCTACTTTTAAACAAACTTAGTGATAAATATCTTATATATATGAAATTAATTTGTCATCTTTCCCTTAATGGCGAAATTCGAAAATGTCGCAAACCTGGTCCCAGTGTGTGTATCTTTAGCAGGGGTGTGATATATGTTAAATGCATTACATGGATGGATATGCATGTATAGGATTTCTGTCCAAAGTAAGTTGTAGAAATTATAAAAATGTCGAAAAGGTGTTAAAAATTATTTTACTCAAACTTGAATGATTTGGCATTTTTCTACGAGAGGAAAGTGATTATTTTCTGGTCACTTTCAATATATAGTTAACCAATTCAATCCGAGTGAAGTCGGGCAATTTTGCTAGTGTATTATATTTATGCACTGAAGGTACCAGTAAAACTGGTACAGACGAGCCTATGCAACAATATATAGCAACGTGGTTCAATGGAGCTCGTGAGATGGGTCACAGCATTATGCGGAGGTAGAGAAGTTTTCGTGTACTACCATTTCAAGGGTGTATCAGGACTACATGAATTCTGGAAAAAGCCTGTACTTCAACAGTAGTGTGGACCTAAAAAGTCTGGGTAAATGTGACAAGAGGTTGGCAAGAACCGTTTCACGCAATAGGTGTGCAACACACTGCCTAAAATAACATCGAAATTCAATGTTGGATCTCAAACATCAGCATGGTGACTATGCAAACGTTCTCTCACAGATATGAGCTTTAGAAGCTGATGCCCAACTCGAGTTTCCTTGATGAATACTTGACACACAAATATACGCCTCTCCTAGGCTCGGGAACACAGCCACTGAACACTTAATGAGTGGAAACAAGTGCCTGGTCTGACGAGTAGCTATTTCAACTGTTGGAAGGATCCATGTGTGCAGGAAACCCCATGGATCCAGCATGTCAAAATAAGATTGTACAGGCTGGTGGTGACTATGTAATGGTATTGGGTTTGTTTAGCTGGAATTGAATGAGACCCTTGGTCTGCTATAAACGTGCAACGTTAAAACTTTGTTGCTTCCTTTCTGACAAGTTACACCCATTCATGTCCCGTGTTCATTCTGATCGGTTTGGTCTATTCAAAAGGACAATGAGCCACCACACAAGTGTAGACATGCCAAATTATGGTTAGAGGTACACTCACCTAAGTTTGGGATCTTGCCATTCCCATCTAAGTCACTAGATCTCCACTTTATCAAACACATCTCGGATGCCAAGCAACAGTGCTATGGAACACAGTAATCCTACACCTTGGAATACAACAGAACTGTGGATCGCTCTGTAAGTAGGGTGTTCAATGGCTACAGAATACTTCAGCTTGTGGAGTCCATGCTCCATTGTATTTTTGCAATTCTGTGCTCCAGTGGTAGGCCTACCAAGTATTAGACTGGTGTACCAATTAGAGCCTTTGGATTTTAATACATTTTAATTAATAAAGAATGTATAACATTTTAGTTTATTACAGAACTCTAGTTTTTTGTTTCAGAACTTCAAATTGTCATCACTAATCCTTAATTTGAAGTTTTAATGTTTTATAATCTATTTAACAGACCGAAATAGTTTACTTACAATTTTAAGGTGAAAAAGAAGAATCACCATGGTCTTAAGTAGGACCTCATATGCCCATTTAATTTTATAATCTCAAGGGTTCTGTAAAAATGTTTAATTTTTAATAGGGGTCTGAATTGAAAAGTTTGGGAACCACTGCTTTCAACGTTTAAATAAGAAATATTTTCAGAAAGGGTATATAAAATTAACAGCAGACAATTTTAAATATAAATGGAATAATTTATTTACACAAAATCAAATTTTTAGACATAATTTACTTCTTAAAAAAGCACAACCAGAACATTATTAAAATATCAATATTTCATACATAAACAGAAACAAATGAAAAAAGTACTGTTGTAGTCACTGGGAGAACAAATTCAGGGATAAATTGGTAAGGGTAGTCCGACCTCTGGGACTAATAGCACATATGGTCACTTTTACATCAACTGCTATAGTGTGAATTCAGTGGGCTAACCCACAATTTGTAGAAATTAAGAAAATTAACTGCTGCAGTAACTGGGTACACACATTCAAGAGATGAACTGGATATAATATATATGGCAGCATATTTCAATAGATACCTAGTGATAACATAGGGTTAGCCTGATCTCTGGGATCAATAGTACAAGCAGTCACTCTTACATCATCTGCTATGTTGTGAGTTCCATAGACTAACCCACAATTTCTGGAAATGTAGAAAATGAATTGTTGCAGTAACTGGGGACACACGGGAGAAACTGGATGTAATGTATATGCAGTCATTCGTGCATCATAGGCTATATTGTGGGTTAGTCCAATGTTGGAGTAAAGCTTTTCAACTGTCTAGAAGCTAAGAAAAACGCTTCAAAAGACAACAAAAAGAAGGGGAAATTTGCAACAATACCTTTACTGTCTTCTTAGTATATAAATCTTTATGGTATACAAAAATTATATGGATTGCTGAAATTTTAAAAATATCACTTTCCTTATAAAAATCAATACAGGATGTGTACAAAGGCTGCTATTCAATCATGATACATTTCATGATTTATGATGACACATTTGAATTGCTATTAAGTACTAAACGTGTAAAATATGTATAGTGTAGACACAAAAGTTAAAATTCAAACAGCATACAAAATCTTAATTTTGTAACCAGTTGGCTTGGTGACATAATTGGTCATGGAATTGATAGGAACACATGTAGCAATGCAATATTTGTTTCCTGTTTTAATCCTCCGAGTGGTACACTGAAAACAGCTAGAAAAAATCAATTCGAATACAACAGGAAAAAATTACCTCATGACAATCAGCAGTTCAGAAATATTCAGACACCTCGCCAAGACCCCGGACATCCTACTCCTAGAAACATCCTGAAATGTTTCTAAGAGCCTGCTTTATGCACAGAAAATCTTCGAACTATACTCAGGCATGATGTTTGGAGGATTAATAAGTATAGCATTACTGACATGTCTGAGTTTGAACACAGTAACTGACAATCATCTTTATATCAAGATCTGGTCTTAACATAAGATATCCCAGTAACACAACTAGAAATCAATGGAGAAACTGCCATTTTCAGCAAAGTATATCCACAAAGTACTGAAATGTAAGAATTGTAACTTAAAGTCCTTGAGAAACTTGAGGTAATTTGAGAAAAGCAAACTTCAAATTACAAAGAAAATATTGCAGAGTTCTGTTTATCTAGGAGGTCAGTGCATGTTATTTTCATAATGAATTCTGAATGCAAAAAATTACAAATAAATGAATGATGTACGAGTAGGTTTATGTAATTTTAAAGAATATTGTATTCAGAATTTAAACTATATAAGACACTATGTCTTCCATAACAGAAAGAGAATTTAACAATCCAGTTTGGTGCGTATTAATTGAATTCTTATAATAAAATAAACCCTTAAATATAAATATTAAGTATTTTTTAAGGCAGTATATCCATGTTAGCCTTCCATTAGGTGCATATGCATGAGATATGAATGGATTATCTTGAAACATGATCAAAACATTTAAATATATTAAAAAATATGAGGCACATTTTTTAAAATCTTTGCCTATTTCTTTATGATGGGTTAAATTTATATGGGTATTGGAATAGATACACACAACCTTTGATGTAACTTTTTCTGTGAAAAGGGAAATGTCCATCAGAAGGTGAATGATTTTTCCACTGAATTTATAATCAATGGTTCTAACATAAAATCATAAATCCACAAGTTCATTTATATTTAATAATAACTATCTTAAATTGCTTAAATTTTATGTTTTACAACCAAAATTAGTTGTATTGCTTTCCCCCCCCCATTTGCCAAAAATATTTCACACAATAGAAAAATTCCACATAGCATTACTTAAAAATTGTGTGGATAAATCTAGTAATCAGAGATTTTGTTCTCAAGTTTAATTTTTGTTCTTGCAAGTACAAATTAATATTAATTATGCTGTAAATTAATATTTTATTCGTACAAGGAAACTTGCATGTTTATGCACTTTATTCTTTCACCTATTCTGCGCATCAACCTGCTATCAAAAGCATTTAAAATATTTAATCCCTTTAAATTATATACAAATATCAATCACCTTTTGATTTTATAAACATAGGAAAATAAAAATTTAATACACTAAAATACACTGCTTTCCAAAAGTTAAGCCCATGACGCAAATTCTGAGCTTCGAAATGTGTGCTTCAATTTCACTCAATATGGTTATAGAAGAGAATATGCAAATATCATATGATTGGCCCAATAAGAATTTACTCGAAAAATATGCAAATTAGGCATTGGTTGAAGATGCCGCCTTTCTGAAATCAGTTTCAGAAATGAGTTTAAATGTAGTAGATGAGTTTAGTTGTTGATAGAAATTTTTTAAAGACCATTTTGGTTACTTGTGGAAGAGATAAGATAAATTATAACTCAAAGACGACTGGATAATTCTCAATGCTGGAGTGACATGGGGTGTCTTGAAGGAGGAGTCTATTAAAGAAGTCTCCATTTTCTTGGGTGTTAAACACTCTGTGATTTCTCGTTTACGGAAACAATGTCAAACGAGTAGGTGAGTTGTACGGAGACCTGTTCCTGGTCATCCAAGGGTTACCACACCTCTGATGATAAGTGTCTTTATTGGCTAAGCACAATTGACTAGTGACCATGTCAACTTTAAGAGCAATAGTTACTACAACAATCGGAAGGTCAATATCTGCCACTACTGTGTGGCGAAGGCTTTATATAGAAGGACTACATGCCAGGGTACCATGAGTTTGTGTCACTTTAAAAGTCAAAGCCAGAAGAGAATGGTTGAAGTGGTGACATGAGCATGCAAATTGGAACACAGTGGAATGGTCCAACGAAGTATTCACGGATGAGTCAACATTTGCCCTGGATTCCGATAATAGGCGTGTGAGGATCTGGAGAGAACATGGAATAAGCAAAGTAATACCATTGAACATTACCCCTTTAGTGCTGACAGTATGATGGTGAGGGTTGGATTTTCTTTGAGCTATCACACTGACCTGCAAACCTTCACCAGAGTTACTGTGAAGGATGAAAGTATCGGGATCAGTCCTTGACCCCATTGTAAGACTATGCTGAAGCAGTTGATCCGGAATTTTTTCCTATGGAAGAAAACCACTAAGTTTGCTCTATGTGGATAATGCATGTCCACATAGAGCAAACTTGGTGGATTAGTGAAAGCATTGCTCGCATGGACTGTCCACCATATTCATCTGACTTCAACCCCATCAAAAATCTTTGCGATGACCTTGGATGTGTTCAATTACTCCCAAAGAGCCAGAAGCTGCCCTATTAGAGGAATGGTAACTATTGCCCTCTGGTGCGCTTGCCCACCTAATTGAAGATATGGAATGTCACTGCAGAGCTTGTATGAAAGTCAAGGGTAGTCACACCCCATATTAAGATACATTTCATGTGTTTGTATGACTTACAAATATTCTTATAATATTTTTTGACTTACGCGAAATGTGTTGTACATATATAAATAATTTAAAATATACCTAAATATATTTGATTACTATAAGTTTTTTAGTCATGAATCTATAACCAAATTGCCTACCTTCATGTGAAGTTTTGACTCAACTAATGAATAACATTTTCAGTTATGTTGAATTTACTATTGCACGCTCAACTTTAGGAAAACAGCATATGATAGACAAAATACTTGATTCACAATTCATCATCTACATCAGCCATGATATCTTCCCAGTCGTCTTCAGATATACTACGCACTGGGGGACTCTTTACCGTATCATTGCCAGAGAAACTTAAAACGAAAGATGAATGAAGGAATATTCTGTTGTCTTTCAGACCCCAAAGATCATCATCTGGAGTAACTGCAATTAAAACAAATTTACCAATTTAAAAATTACAAGACTGGGACAGCACATTTTTAAAGTACTTTGATGCACTGGTATGATGGCCTTATATTTTACGTGACATTGTGGGGAACTTAGCCACCACTAATATTAATAAACTTTTGGTTTCATCATATGTATAGCAATGTATCAGATCTCAACCATGTAATCTGTTTTTGGAAGACTGAAGTTGTGCAATCTTTCCACGTCCAGCTATATTGCTGAATGGTTGATGTAAACGAACATGTAAACTTAAAAAAAACAAGCCATATAGTGCTCGCCACAATCAGAATATTTTTTGGTGGATGGTCCATGGTGTACAGTTGAATTGCCAATGCAATGTAATTAATTTCCGTCTGAAGCCCTGTGATAGCAGACACTACTATTATCACTCTTTGCTGCCAAGCAGTCTCATCTAAGTAAGAGATTTATTTTTATAAATGACAGGCAATTGACAATAAATCCATTAGCCTTCTAATATCACTGAACACAATCCACACCATTATGTGCAGTATATGTTACATGTCTGAATGTTTGCTATTCATTAATTGTAAAGAATTGCATGGAGAGCAATTATGTCAACTCCTAAGTCCAATTCTAAATGAGCATTGAGGCAATCATGTCCAGGACAAAACAAAGCAACAGTTGAACTACAAAGAAAACATGTAATTGGAGAATGAAGCAGGCAAGGAACTTTGGGACCTTTCCTCTATCATTATTGAACATATTGGATTCATGTTTTCCAAACTCTAATTTTATTAGAAGTTTAACAGAATGGAATGTCATTAATGAGTTTGGCTTTTGACGGACAGCAATATCTTTCTTTGCTAAGCAATACCTTGTCCTTTCAAGCTCCAAAGAGGGGTCGCAAAAGGAACCAAAGGAACACCAAATGGTCCATTGTTCAATATGATGATAAAGTTCTGTCTAAAACAGGTATGATTAAGTATAGATTTTTCCATATAGGTGAAAGTAAGAACTATGGTTGGATGTGTTGGCATTTTATGGCACAAGGACCATATTTGGCCAAGCTGTGCCAAACACAAGAAAACGTCAGGTAAAAAAATGTCGTGAAAGAGAAAAGAGTGATTGGGAACAGAGTAGTGGGATAAAAGCAGAAAAGATCGCTAGGGTTTCCCGGAAGCATGACCCCTGCGTTTTCTAGACAGTAAACTCCATGAGAAAGGAAAGATCACTAGATTACTATTGATGGTTGGTTGGTTTAGGTTTTATAGCACAAGGGCCATGTTTGGCCAAGCTGCACCAAACACAATGTCAAGAAAAAATGTCATGAAAGGGGAAAAAGAGGGATTGGGGAATAGAGTAGTGTGATGAAAGAGCAAAAAAAGATTGCTAATGTATCCTGGGTGCGTGACCCCTGTGTTTAATAAAAACAGGGATCTCCCCATGGGAAAAGAAAGATCATTAAAGTACCTCGTGTCTGTGAAGCCTGTATCCACCTAAAGGAGATGTGCCCGAGGGCGAAAGTAAGAATGAATGTTTGGTACATTTTGAAATATTCATAAAACTAAATTAGAATTCAGTTATGCCTCCATATTACCTGATAAATGATCCATAATTCCTGGTATTTGCTTCCAGTAATCCCCACAGGGATTTTTTTCTGATACATTAAACCGTCTGTATATTTTCCCAGAGTTTTTGAGCAGCCATACAGCATTCCTGCTAATTCCCAATTCTTTGGCATGGAGTTCTGGTACAAAGGTCCATTTCTTACCAACGGGTAAACTCGGAGAAACACCCTCTCGCACATACACATTGCTTCGATTGTCAATAGCCCATACAGGATAGCCCAATGGACCAACATAAATCTAAAAAATGAAAGAATTATACATGAAAAAGACTTAGATATAGGTGTATCAGTCAAGAATATTCAGTAGGCAACAAAAGTATTTAACAAAAATATATAAAAATCAGCTTGGGTGTAAATTTTAACACAGCTGTATGCAAAATAATACTATGCTTTGCATTACTACTTTTTAAAATATCAACTTATTTTAGTTTATGAGTATCGTCTAGGAGCACAGATACAACACATCGACAGATACATTTTGCCTTTGGATTGTACATAGTATATCGTCGTCCTCCCATTCAATGTTGCCTTGAATGTCAATGATCCAGACCACTCTTGATTCAGTGGATGAGGTAGTTATTTGGTGAGCCATATCTAGACTGAGGCTGGTTAAACCCAACCAGAGGGCCTAATCTCGTCTGTAGGCTCGTTAAACTTATTCTCTACAACTCCTTTACCTTACGCTTACGGTCCTGTATCTTAAATGTACAGGTTGTTATATATGCTACCTGACTCCAAACAAACTACAGCTATTTTTTAAATAGCTAAACGTTTTTAGTATTACTAAAGATTATGAAGAATTATTTGGCAACATTGTTAAAATATGCATTAGGTCAGCATTTAAAAATTTCCAAGCCAAAATTAGATTCATAAAAATCTGAATGAAGAAAAGCCTAGCAGTGCTTAACAATATTACAACTGATGGCTACAAACATACTGTATTGCATAATGGTTATAAACATTAAAAAGAAATAAAATTCAGAGGAAGAAATTATAAATAATCAGTATTCTGATAGAGAAAAATATCTTTTAATACACATCTTTAACTTCTAATCTATATATCATATAAATTATCGATAATTTTATTTTGAATCAAATGTCATTTATTCCTTTCAAAAATATTTCCTTGTTTATTTAAATTTGTTAAAGTTTGTGTTGCAGGAATTGATTTGCAGAAAGTATAACCATTTGATTCTGAAAGTTTTCATATACTTATTAAAAATCTCCCCCAAAATCCCAGGAAAATGTGATTTACAGTCATACATGTTTTTTTAAATAATAGATACATTGGCTTAATATACAGAAAAATTCTCCATTTAACCAACCTGCATAATGATCAGTTTGTTTTAGAAAAGAAAAATATAACCCCTTGAAACAACTACCCTTTGGATACTTTTGCATAGCAAAACACAAATGTGTTGATTTGTTAATATTTCAATTTGACAAGGCACAATGTCACTGTTTCCTTTAGCTAGATCATGATAAGTATTTGAGACAAGGTACAAATACAGGATCATTCCCTAAGCATGCACTTGAACATAGTCAGGAATAGAACAGATGCAGTCAGAGCATACAATAAAAACAATCAGAAGACAAAAATAAGTGGGGCCAACGTAAAAAACTATCAATAGATAAAAATAAATATGGTGGAGTAAATTTATGATGGAGTAAATAAATAAAGAAATTAGAAATAAATGTTGTAAACTAATTGTCTGTTGTACTCAATGTGTGTTGGTAAATTATACCTATAGATTTGTCAATACTTTTATCTTAAATTTCAATGTAAAGTGTTTTTGTCAAGGATGTCTTACTTGGATTTTGGTTGATTGTTGTGGAGATATATGGTGCAAGGGCCATATTTGGCCATGCTGCGCCAGATACAAGACATACAATCTTCAAGTAATAGAAAGACACAATGAAAGTTTTACTAACACAAAAGAGAGAAATACAACAAGGGGTCTTACTTGGAACATGAAATACTCTGGTGAGTACATCAGGAATGATCCTGAGGAAATAACATACTAGACTAGAGGTTTTTTCTTCGGTGAATATTTTTCTCATACCATAGGTATAATTTATATTTATGTTGTGCATGGTTTGTGTTATGTTTTGCGAGAAATTGTGACATCTGTAAAATTTCAATTGAAAAGAAACTGCAATTACACAATCAATTTTCTCACTTAAAAGGGTTTTCTTTGAATTAACTCTTGACACTGCAATTAGCTTACTTTCTAACACTATAAAGTACATTTTTATAGCTAAACAGCTTAAACAGTCCAATGAAAATACAAATACCATAACAATGCAGATAATATGCATTTTATGAACGGTGTAAGTAAATATACTGTTAAAAATTTTGTGGATTGGATTTTGGGTTTTATGGCACAAGGTCTAATATCGTAAAGTTTTCAGAGAAAGATAGATTATTACAAGTAGAAAACTACAAAATTCATATACAATTCTGTAATAAAAAGCCAATAAATAAAAAGCAAAAGATAAATCAAACGCATAGTGGAAAATCATTTAAAAAGGATAAGTGATGATGCTGATAGCCACACATTAAAAACTCATGTCAGGAAAACATAATTTATGTACAAACCTTATGAAAGAGCACTGAAGTACGTGGATGCACAAGAGGTAAAGGAAACTTCTTTCCAATCGCTGACAACTTAGAACAAAGCAGGAAACAGGAATTAGCATTGAAACAATTGGTTTCAGAAAGAGGTAACATAAGGTAATCTTAGCAAAGCACTTATGTTCACATCAAAAGACGTAGGAAGAAAAAGTGAAAGGACAAAGAATTTAGGAAAGATGTTAAAAATTTAAATAGAGCTTTATAAATTGAAACAATATTTCTATTTTTAAACAGGATTTGGAAAATATAGTTAACACATAAGGAATATTTTTACATATAAGGTAATATATTTTCCCAAATAAGATTTGAGTTACATAAAAAATACAAAACATCAATATTTTAAAGCACAGTAAGCAGAGCAAGGAAAACTTGTACTTTTGTGTCAAAACAGAAAATAAAACCTAATGTCAGTATAAGTCACATGGGTCTATTATTTAGTTATAGTTATTTGCAACAAAGAAAGATAAAATTGTCCTCAGCATGTATGTCATGTAAATTTTCTATGCAATGTTTTATATTCCACCAAAATATTCACTAGAAAAATGAATAACTAGAAAAACACTTTTACAAATTTAATTCAGATACAAAACAATGTTTTTAAAAAGGTTGTAGAAATTTTGTTTTCGTACTGAAATAAAAATTGAAAAAATTCCAGGTATTAGATATGCCCTCTTACTGAGGCAAACATAAGCAAAACCCAAAATACATGAATAAATTTAAAATCATCAACCAATTTACTAACTTGCATACTGTAAAAGTTACAAAACAAAGATACATATGATAAATAAATATCCAAGCTAATTTCTGTAAATAGTACTTAACTTTCTTTTCTTACTGTAACTCACTAAACACATACACAAACAGCATTAAAAGAAACATTGCATAGAGGAAGAAACACTGAAGGTAGGTAGGTAACTTTAATTAACGTCATACTTGAACAACATAATGGGCTATTGGTAATGGTTTGGGATCAAACCCAGATCCAAAGAAAACACCATATGATTTTGAACCATGGTCAGATGACAAGGTCACACCTGAGCTGGCATCCCACACTCCAAACTTCCCCACCATGCCAACGTGAGGATATTTCAGGCCACGACAGATTTAATGTGAACCAGCTCTCCTTTGTTCGCAACAGTCTTTGGTTAGATTCGAACTCGCAACCCTCCGGTTGCTAGACCGTCACTCTTCCGACCTGTCTACCATGGCCTCACTAACACTGAAGGATAAGCAAAAAATATGGAATTTAAATTCCAATCAAATCCATAGATAAAACTAGCACAACAGACAAATGCTTACTTTTTCTAAAATAGGAGAAACAACTTCTTCACCACCACTGCTAATAGGAATCCAAGCCTGAGGTAATGATCTAGTGGAAGATGGACAAAGTGATCCAAGACGCATGAAAACACTCCCATCGCTTGTACAAGCCCAAGATACATCAGATGAGCAGCTTATGAAAGATATCTGTACTTCACCTAAGTCAAGACAAAAAAGATACAATGGTCTATCTTATAGTTAACACTAAAGTCAACATCTTGGGTTTGTATGAATTGTGAAAGAATTCTATTTATTTCCATGTGCATTCAATTTAACCTTTGAGTAGGCATGGTTGAAATGAAGCAGACTAGGTATCGGGACTCAGATAACGATGGTTGACACTATCAGATCCCTAAAGAATCAAAACTGAGACAAAATGTACTCACCACAAAGAATGATCTCTAGTATTTTAATAATTTTTATCCATTAAATTTTAGATATCACGAACTCATGCAAGAAGGCAAGGCCTTTTATGGAGTCTATCGTTTATAAATCACAATTTGATGCCTACTTATTTCAGTACCACTTGGTTCAACATAATTTTTTACATGTGATTTAATTAACTTTGTCTCAGGAATTTAAAAACAGTGACTGTCAGGTGCCGTTTTAGCCTTGATTTCCAAGACTATGATTCAAAATTTAAAAATTCCAAAATCAAAAAGGTATTGTGATTGAATACATTTCAAAAACAGATATAAAACTGTAAAAATTTTAAATATAATTTATGCTTTGAAACTTAACTTAAAGAAATTACAACTATGTTGATAATTTTTTCCAATTTCTGATGGAAGAATTAAGTTGTCCTCAGTTACTAGCATACATTCTCACTGATTGAATATACATTCAAACCCCGTTATAACGAACCCGGGATATACCAATCCCTCAGTTATAACGAACTTTTCAAATGGTCCCAACCGAACTCAGTCAGTTTCAGTGTAATTACTTTGTTCAGCACAGAAATGTGTTAAGGATTTTAGGAAATTTTGTATAGCCAATATTTGAAAAATCGGATAAAATGAACCCTCGTTTATAGTGAAATTCTGGACCAGCCCATTGAGGGTTCATTATAACGGGGTTTGACTGTATTAAGATATTTCAGATAAAAGGAAAATGGAATAAAAAACACTTGATTTGGAATAAAAACAACTTAAAAGTAATTACAGCACAAGGCAACAGCCACCTTCAACTACTAGAAGGTGTAGGGATAAACTTACATAACTGTACTAAATCCAGTGGCTGCCACCGCACACCTTCTGGACATGAGGAAGTAATGCCCCTCCTGGAAAAAATTTCTCCACTTTCAGTCAGAATCCACAAAGCATTTGTACTCGGAGCAAAGCAGCAAATACTATGCACAGATGGAAGTTCTATAGTCACAGGAATCTTAGTAGAAGTACAGACACAAAATAGTTCACCTGTACTATTTAAGAACCACAGAGATCCTGTAAAGTAAACAAAAATTATGCATAGCAATAAAAGACCAAAGATACATTAACTTAGTCTTGCACCATTATTGTTATTCACAAAATATTGTACAGTTTGCTTAAAATGGCCATTAGCAATTACTAAAGTAGGATCTTTTGTGCATTGAAGTGATTTGATACACAAACATATACAGGGTGTCCCAAAAAGGTTGTTCCGCAATTTATCTTTTTACCATTTGGAGATAGGTAGGCAATGTAAATTGCAAAAGTACACCAAATAAGGTAAGTAATTAAGATATGTGAATAAAATTATCATGTGATAACAATTTAAGCGGATGCAGTTTTTAATTTGTATACAACCCCTCTAGATAAAAATCCGAGATAGCAGAAATGTTCCTTACCTGCATCCCTATCGTTAGCAGAAAACTGCATTTCTGTAGGTTGAACAGTAACGGAGGCATAATGACGCAAAAAAGTTGACTTATACCGCTTGTGCACAGCTGTTCAAGCAGTCAGATTAGGGACCGTATACACAATGCTAAAAAGCATTTTTTTCGGTCAGAAAGTGCAACATTGTGCAAAGTAATGTAGTATTGCAACTGCAGATGAAAATCGCAATGAATAATAGTAGACAATGTAATCTTCAAATAAAAATATTGTAGAAAAAATGGTTTAAATAAAAATAAAAGGAAATTGACAACGCATGTTCAAAATGTTTTCCACCTGCAGCAATGAAGAACTTAGCTCTTCATTTTTGTCCATGGGTCTGTTTCCGTTCTAAATTAGATACGGCCCCATTAAAATGGAAACTCTTGTGTCTCTGTTACTATTCAACCTACAGAAATATGGTTTTTTACTAACGATAGGGATACAGGTAAGGAACATTTTTGCTATCAAGAGGGGTTGTATATAAATTAAAAACTGTATCCACTTAAATTGTTATCACGTGATAATTTTATTCACATATCTTAATTACTTGCCTTATTTGGTGCACTTTTGCAATTTACATTGCCTACCTATCTCCAAATGGTAAAAAGATAAATTGCGGAACAACCTTTTTGGGACACCCTGTATAACGAAATGTAGTGAGAGTGAATTTTTTACCTTAATTACACTATCATTGTTGATTACACAAGAGGAAGAAAGGTATTGTTGTATCAGATATATGATATCACAATTATGGTAGAACTTGTGACCCAACCTGGCTTTGTATGGGAGCAAATCTGAATTTACGGCAATAGGCATTTTTAACTTAGGTCGTATAAGATTTTCTTTTAAATGGCAATTAACGTTTTCCTTCCTGATGTGTCAAAACGAAAAGATTTTGTTTTGACACAATACAAGAAAGGGACAAGCGAAGTTGTCCATGAGAAAAATACTCTCCGCTAAGGTCATCTCCAGCCACATTTAGTGCCTGTTCCTGTGCATATATTCGTCTGATGTTCTTCTATATTCTGATCCTGTGCTTATATTCTTCCTGGTGTCAATGCGAAAAGATTTCGTTTTGACATAACACACAGCAATTCTTTATAGATTTCTTTACAGCAATAGGCTTTTTTAACAAAAGTTGTATAAGATTTTCTTGTAAACGACAAATTGGCATTTTCTTCCTGATGTGTCAACACATAAAGATTTTGTTTCGACACAACACACGAAAGGGCCAAGTGAGTTAAGAGTGAGTTAGGTGATCAGAAGTTGTCCATGAGAAAAACATTCTCCACTTACATCATCACCAGCCACATTATAATACAATAGTTAAATTTTTTAAGAGCTCCTCAGAAACATGTTCAATGCAACAACAAATGCATTTACTATGGGCATTCTCACACCAGTGCATGAGCCTAACATCTTAGGCAACATAAGCTGGAAAAGCACTCAGGAGGCTGGTTGTTTTTTTTGACTTGCATTGCTAAGATCACAGCTGTTCAGTTTCTTTTTCTCATAGATTAAATATTTTACTAACCTAAACCTTTCTAAACAAACTCTTTATATAATGGTGAAAACTGCATATCGAAATCCATCCAGTGGATCTCCAGATTAGTCTGAATAAACAGACAGGTACCTACTGGGGACTTCATTTTATGTGTAAAGCAATTAGCCATTTTACTTATCTGCCATTTCTATAGCACCTCTTGGTTCCCAATAGCTTTCATTATGAGTATTTACTTTAAATTCTAGCAATGTCCCAACACACACGTTTACTTTTTATATATATCATTTTCATAATATTACATAGAATACAGTACCTTTTCTTGAAAAATATAAAAGAAATAACTAAAATAAGCAGTAAAAATAATGTTGATCTCTTTAAAAACTTTAATCGTTTCTGAGCAAACATATATACAGAAGGCAAAAGATAGAAACATGGACATACCAGAGTACAAATTATGAACCAACCTTGAGAATCTGTAACACTTGCAGCTGATATTAAGCTCCATTTAGTACTATTCGCACTGCCAAAAGGAACAAATGGATCCCACATATGGCCTGAAATGATTAAAATTTCGATTAAGTCTAACATGCACAGAAATCTAGAAACCCAGTAAACAAAATAATTTGCAAGTGGTTTTAGAAATATGGCAGAAATAAAGAGATATTGTTTCGATTTAAGTGGCATGTCAGATACTATTAGAAATGCAGAACTAAAATTAACAAATTAGAATAATTGTTGACAATTGCATTTGCATATATGGAGCTGCATCAAGTTGGAACAGTTTCATAAATGCAGGCTAGTGAATGGCAACAGTACTTTGATTGTTCAAAATGACAACTCAAGGTATTCTTTACATGAATCACCCAAAAAAAAGCAATAAGAATTTAGAATTGCTTTTGATATTTTGTGAAACTTTTTTCAGAATCCCGTTTGGAAAATGTTGATGAAGTAGCAAGAATCTGAACAAATGGAAAAAGATCTGCTTTAAGTTAGCCTGTAGATGCTGCTCTCAGGATTCAATAAAGTCATGGTTTCTGATCTTATGTTGAATGAATCCATGATCCAATCTTATATTTAAGCAAGATCAGATATTTGGTTACAAAAAAGTGTATAGATACAGTATTTCCAATATTTTTTTAAACAAAAGGATTGATGTATTGAGTCTAAACAGAAACTCAAATTCTCTAAAGAGAGATTGAAAGTCAAATGGGACTTGGAAAGTGTGTAATTATTTTGTAAATACAGAAAACATTCATTGTCTAAAAAATTTCACTTTGAGGCTGTTTGTTTTTTTACCAAAATCCCTAGCCATATAGGTATAGCTATAAAATGTGGTGTATGGTATATAAATTCTTGGAAAATTCTAAATGTTTAGAGAATTAAATATACCATTTGTTACACAATAATTTCAATTAAATGTATACACATTATCACAGAGAAATGTGACTCCAAATTTATGTCCCATCAAAATTTCAATTTGTTAACAGAACTAACAAAAAATTACAATATTAAAATCAAATTATTACCAATAATGTTTTTCTGATTAGAATAAATCAAATTATCCAAGGTCTTGCAAAACCAAACACCGGATGGTGATGATGACAAGCAGATGTGTTGCTTGCCTCTGATCAAGCTTGTTAAAGTATCATTATGCAAAACTTGTAGAGCTTTTTGAAGATGAGAAGCATGCTCCATAACATATTTACTAGCTTCAACCTGAAAATATCATAAGTAAATAGTTTTTAGTTCGATTTCAACTGAACCATTTGCCCTTTTTAAAAACACAAATAGCATACAATGAATTTAAAGTAAGTGGTTAAAAAATTAATCACAGAACCTCCCATGCTTTTCCGACACCTCCAGGGGAACTTGATGTAACTCCTATCAAGAATCGCATTATTCCAGAAGTATCAATCACCCAACCAGTTTGTTGAACACCAAGAAACACACTGTCAATGTCAGTAACGTTATTCAACCTACAATGATTAGAGAAGTTCAAATATAACCATAATCACACACAAAACATCCTACTATCTGTGTTCCACAAGAATTGCTCCTGCCAAAGTCTGTGTGTGTCTGTTGCTGTAGGAAATGACCCTATCCTATTTTGCACAGCGGATTCTTAAAATGTATTGCTACATGTATGAGGTCTTGGAGGGAAACTGATGTGGAGTCGACATTGCTGAGTATCGACTTGAAGAAACTAGAGACCAAATACTGTCTGTTAACTATGACTACAGCTCTCACCACAAAGTCCAGGCCTGTTTGTTGCCATAGAAACATGTTATCCCATTTTCTATAGAATAATGCTTGAAATGTATCCAAGTTTGTCACATTAGCATACTTAATGACAAATTGGAAATGTATTTGTGATAGTTTTCACTTGCTGTCCATATCAATACTAGTAAATATCTCATTTTGCTATCAAAATGAAAATTAAATTAAATGAATCCACCAGAGTTAACACTACTCAAACTGAATGAGCCCTGTTTTTACAGTGCCCCCGCCATCTTGACTTTATGGGGAAGTAGTTTTCTAGGTAGACAGACAGTATAAGAAATAAAATTATACCTAACTGTGTTCCCATTCTTTTATGCTAAACAAATTCAAGTGCTTTTTGAGAACGTTTCAAGAACTCAATATGCAGTATGAAATAAAAAAAGATGAAACAGGTTAAAAAAGCGAGTTTGAAAAGTTTTGGTAGAGGACAAAAATTTGGTTTAAACAAGGTCTAAATAAAATTCAAGGATGTTTTAAGGACTAGATGAAATGTAGGCAATTTTCAAGAACCATGGGATCTTAGTTCTAAGTAAAAGAGTTTTATGATGTTTCACTTTAGAAGTTCTTTTCATGAGTATAACATTCTAAACTTACGGATTGTACCCAATCAGATTTTTTAATCTCATCTTAATTGTGCATCATTCTACTGGGCAAAATCTATTAATGACACAAGCTAAAGATATGCAAGAATCTTTCAATAAGTTCAATTAAAATATTACCTTGTGTAGAGCAGATATTCACATAAAAGATTAAATGTATACACATATTGAACTGACACAATTAATCCATTATTTCTAAGTTACAAATCAATAGATAGGAAACTAGCGAGTGTACATTCTCCTTGCTAAGGGAATAAAATACTCTATATACTAATACACAAATATATGCAATAGTTTTGTAAAGAGGAAATCAATAAAATCTAAATTCCAAAGCAACAAATTAAAGGATGGGCAGTATAAATGTATGATGTAAATTAATTTAATTAATGCATTCATAATACAATCAGTTAAGAAAATTTAAGCAATATGCTTACCTAACTGGAACAAACTTGTATTTAGTTGTATGTCTACTGTCCAAGCTATGTAAGGCACCACTTACAGTTAAAATCCATACAACCCCATTTCTGCATGTAACTTGACTTATGGCATAATCACATGAAATAGACAGTGGATAACCATATGGTTTGGAATCGGTTAAATTCGGCTGCACAAAAAGTTGGCCAGGAGATGTAACATACCTGAAAGTATACAAATTAATAGAACATGTAACCATGCATGCCATTTGTAGCATCACGCATACGTTTCATAACCATCTCTTCTCACATCAACCCCAAGGTTGGTAGGTATTTAATAAACGTAGCACTGGAGCAATACAACTGTCTATTGGTGACGGTCCAAGATCAAACCCGAAGTGAAAGATTGAGGACAATACCACGTAATTTTGAACAACGGTCAGATGACAAAGTCACACCTGAGCTGGCACCCCACTCTCCAAAACATCAACCCTAAGCTGTTTATGAATTTATATTTATCTTAAAAGTATCACCATAACATAATTTTCTATTAACAAAATACTTTTTAAACAGCATATTTTAATAGACAAAATACAATTTTTAAAAAAATAAAAAAATCCTTTTATCATGATTGAAAACCAAAAAAAATTTACTTTTATCTAATCATGAAGGACTAATATCAGCAGAAATACCTGTGCCCATTATCTCCTGACAAAGAATCAGTAATTCAAAATAAAGATATAAAGAGCTATGTTTAGAAAATTATGTTTTGTAACTAGTTTGTATTTGCTTTGAAAAGTATGATCAAATGCTGCCATATAATTCCCCCTCCAGTCTTGCATAGTGAAATTTGAATAGTATGCATATTTTTTTAAAAAATACAATGAAAGCTTAATTTTATAAATCACAATTAACACATTTCTTTCAGACTCAACGAAACAAAGTCAGAGAAATAGTCTCAATTTAAAGAATCCCTTTACTCAATAATTTCCAATTTTTCAGCAATGAAAGTCACGATTAAAGCACTGTGCAGAACTGACCTTCTCTTTCATCCTGAAAATCTAAATTTCGGATGATGGTATCAATGGTACGGGCCAAAAATGGTGGTATTATTCAAATAAACTGAGCAATGAGTTAATTTCTGTGATTGAAACTTCATCAATGGTCTTGCAAAGAAAAAGAGCATCTCGGCTTACAATATCATGCTTGTATAGGGGCACATCTACGGAGGGAGTTTAAGCAAAACCTCCTTTAAACAAGGCCCATCAACCAGCTGTAGAACAGGTTCTGACGTCAGACAACTTGGGCCATCGCGATACTCGTCACCTCATCCAGCGCCCCTTATATGCTTGAAGGAAGCTAAGCCTTATCACAGCCGTTCTGACATGTGGTTTATATCTGTTTAATTTTTTCACTTGTAATTTATATTAAAACAACTTGAGTTGTCATGATGAACAAATGTTGTATACCCAAGTGCCGTGGAAATTATATTGGCATGCATTTCGGTATTTGGATTTCCAAAGAATGAAGATCTTCAGTCACAATGGTTAGCTGCAATTCCAAGGGATTTTCAAGTTACTGAACATTCAAAAATAAGTAGCTATCTTTATTTCTTTTGGAAAATAATCATATGAAAATCATTTGTATCATGATAATTTTGCAAGTATCACTTAGTTATAAGCAAATTTATAATTAAGTTAAAAATATATTTTTCTCATTGTTTAAGGCAATCAATTTTTGATCTCCAGAAAAAAATAAAATGTTACTTTATCTTGCGAGATTATTTTCACTGTCAAAAATATAATTTGCGTAAACAAAAAAGTACGTTGGAAGGTATATGAAATTGATATGTATATGCTAAAATATATAACATGTTGTCATATGAATATAATTTGAAATATAAGAGTTTACATAAATATGATTAGCATAAACACAATGATTTTAATGATAGTAATAATATTATTAAGAGAAATTGGAAGATATATGATAAGTATAAAGATATACATATCATGTATACAGTACATATATGTATTCAAATTATTTAAAAGCTGAGAAGAGTTTTATCACGTAAAATAATTTATAAATAAAATGTTTAGCTGAGTACAAATTTGCAGAATATATGTATACTTAAGTCCAAAAATTAATGCTTTTCTGTTATTAACAAATTCCTTTTTATATTTAAGCAATAAAACAATTTTTAAATCCTGAAATTTAAAAAAAAATCATATTTCTAGGTTTGTGAAGTACATTTTCAAGAAGCTTTCATATGTCAGGTTAGTTCCTGTTATGATCCTTCCACTGGAAAAAGGATTGAAATGCCATTGAAGCAACCTCTTTTACAAGAAAATGCTGTGCCAACAATCTTCCCCAACTGTCCAGAATATTTGTCTTAATAATGTGTTCGTGAAAGTCCTCGAAAAAGTATTTGAGGTTAGAAAATGACCACATGCAGACTGCTATTGCAGAATGTTAAAACATCACAGGATTATGATAAACAGTTTCTTTTTAATGAACTTTTGAACACATTCAATACAAGCCTACCGCCTTGTTGGAATATTATTCAAGACAATCAAGTGCTTATTGTGAACATTGATCCAGATTCTGTGCCTAAAATTATTTCATCGATGAAAATTGACGAAAATTTATTATTATCAGTGTTCATAAAAATACAGCTGTTGACAATATAAAGGCTTTGCCATTCACATTGAAATATGTGCATGAAATATGTAATATTGTAGAGTGGTTAACAGGTTTACCACCTGAATTAGAGAATTTTCAGTATAAGGTAAGTGGCCTTAAATGAATTGTTTCGATTATTACATTTAGCAAATGATGAAGATAAAAATGTGGTAAATTTTCTATCAGAAAAACTAAATCTGTTAACATCACATAAAAATCGTAGGAAATATTCTCATGAGTTTTTAATATTATGCTGTTTAGTCTATTCTATATCTCCACATTGTTATAGGTTTTTACGACAATCTGGCATAATTACTGTTCTCCATTTATCAACATTGGCAAAAATTTGCACAAAATATAATGTCAATCCTAAAACCGAGCAATCTGATTGCAATTTTTTGTCATAAGCTGCACAAAAATATATTAAAAAATTTCTGCAAAAATAAAAACGATAACTTGATTAAACAAAAAGAAGGTGCAACTTTTTTGAGGAAAAAGCGCAAACTTCAAACATTGCAAAAATAATCCATCAATTTCCCAATCAAATTATTTTGAATTATAAATATGCTTTTTTCACTATTATATATGTATTACATGGACATAGTTATTAAATAAACATATTCTTATTTCATAATTATGTAATTAATTGAAAGATAATTTAAAGACCATTCTAATGCCTTTTCAGTCTTAAAACATCTTTAAAACAATCAAATATAAGCATATTTTCATTTTATAATTCAATTTATTCCATATTAACCTCATGATACTATTTTGATACTTTTTCTGAAGTGTGTATATGTGTATATAAAGATCTGTGTGTGTGTATATATATATATATAATCATTTAGTCCTTTTATATAAATTATTTGTATTCTTTCTTCTATGGAAACATTATTTAAATGTTACAGCAATTGATTTGTAATGCAGTTTCTGTATTATATTTTGCTTGTGTAAAAACCAATAAACAATTTATTTGAAACTTAGTATTTTCATATTAATTTACTTATTTTGTTTTAAAGTTGCTTTATATTTAAGTATCAGAAGACTTTTCTTTTCCATGCTGATTAAAATAGAAAACTTTTTGTTTTAGTTAAAATTCACTAAAATGACATTATCAAATTTATATAATGTTGATCTAAGTTTCCAAAACACAGATTGAAACTTGCCGAAATTTCATATTTGAAATGTTATCTAAAAATTTAATATAATTTGCTCTTTAATCAGCTGTTGTCACTAAGTCAAATTTAATGAGCTATTAATATTTGTTTAATGTAAGGTTTTCAAATGTATGTAAAAAAATTAACTGAGGAACTCTTGTATCCAAAATATAATGAAAAATTTCCTACTAGTGTACTTTTTTACAGATTGGGCTAAAAGAAATCCCTTTCTTGAAAGTAATTTGAAGTGTAGTCTCTTCATTTACAGTAGGGAGTGTATTGAAAAATTATGTATGGGATTCTAAATGGCCCAAGTTGGGCTACGTCACAAAACTGGTACTTTGGCCTTGTATATAGGGGCACTGGTTTAAGAACCTCCCAGACAGTATAAACAGCAAACAATATCAAAATTTATTAATTACTTCTTTAAAAACTGTGTATAAAGGTGTATTGTTTCCTTGGAGTCAACAAAATTTATATACTGCTTTTAGCCCATTTATAAAGAGCTCCATTTCTTATTTACTGGGTTTGGATAAAATAATTGAAAATTTAAATATTGTCCTTAAATTGTTGGCACCTTTTCCCTTCAATGCAGCTTCTTTTCATCTTGGAGTAGTCACTTTAAAACCGGTCTTTAGTTAACACATTCTAAAACTAGTCTCTAGATAACATACGCTAAAACTAGTCACTGAGTAACATACTGTAAAACTACTTCAAAGAAATTTTAAAATCACCCCTGAATAAAAAACGCACAATACAAATGTAGCCCACTCCAGATTGATATCCTTAGCATGCACCTGTGCTTATAGGTAAATAAATAACTGTTCAGTAAAACAACTTTACCCTCAACTGGCCTTCTGATTTCCTCATAATCAACAAATAAAATTCATGGTTCCTTCCAAAACATTAAATCTAGGTTCAACTATAATTTATTTTTACAACTTTTAAAGTGATACAGTATTAAAGATGATGACTGTTTTGTATTTTCACTACCTAGTAACAAAAGTTTAAAACAGCAATATTCAAATGAGATAGTAGTAGGAAAAACCTACTGAATATTCTAATTAATTGCTAGCAATCTTACCATCCACAATCGTCCTCCACAGACATTGAAATAACATCACGAGCAATAGAAAGCCACTCGGTGTCAAACCATCTCATCGGAGACTTCTGCACTGCAGCGAAAACGGTACCTTTATACAGTGCCCAGACAATACTTTCAGTTGGGGACACTGCAACTTTTTCAGCTGGCTGACTGAGATCCCTCCACTGGAGTCCCAATATTGGATAATTCGAAAAATATAATTGGTTCCTATAGTCCACACAAAATATGTGATCATTGCTGATGCAGATATCCAACAGGATCTCTGGAGCTCTGTACTCAACCCAATCCACACCATACTTAGGGGGCCCAGCTTGTGTTGTTTCGGAAGAGGTACTTGATGAATCTTCATTAGAGTGATCTACTGAATCAGAATGAGTTGTTGGTTGAACATTGACAGAGGGGTTTTTTGAAGAAGGATCGAAGGATAGGTAGATGTCATCAGAATCAAATTCTAAATTAGGATCATTTTTTTCAAGTTGACTAACAGTTGTAGTTTTCTCTTCATTTAGTCTGTTATCACTTGAATTCATATTGGCATCTTGTTCTAGGGAATTAATGGCACTAAATGAGTTGGAATTTTCTTCAATTGCATTTGAATTTGAGTCAACCAAATGATTCTCAATATTAATTTCTTTTGATAAATCATCTGATGAGATAGCATTGTCTATAGTTGAAATGTTGGTATCGACAGAATCAGTTCCTTTAATAATTGAATCAGATTCGGCTTCTGAGTTAGTCTTCTTCAAATTGGGCACCAAAGACTCATTCGTAATGGAATCTTTGTTTTTGTCACCAGATTCTACATTTGCATTATTGATAACATTGGGTGAATCAGTCTCATCAGAGTTCTTTCTTTCAGACTCAGAATTTAAGGTTTTCCTTCCTTTAGGACTAGCAGACCTGAAACGAACTGGAAAGATCAAACATAAATAAATGAATACAAATCTATAGGCATAGAATAAAAACTTATTTAAATTATAAAATTCAGTTCAACTGCAATTTCTTGTCACATTTTCACTAGCAAACTGTAAAATGAAATGTTACTGCAGTCAAATTCAGTAGAGTGTCTTAGAAACAAGGCCCAATACATTATATTTAGCCCATATAAACAAGAAGGACCTCTGAATCACTCTAAGCAATTCAACCAACTGTTAGCTTTTATGTCAAACACAAATGACCTCATAAGCAGCTTTCACAGAGTTGTACACAGCTTCAACATGAGAAATTTTCTCTTTAAATTTCTAGAACTTGGATTTGACTGCTCATGACGTGTTAAAAGGTGACTAGATGTATTGTGAACATCTAGAATTGGTTACAGTAACTATTACACTAAAAAGTATATCCACTATTGAATATATTGTTTACACAGTTCATAACATACCATACCTACCAACCTCCAAGAAAAAAGTTTGGAAGAGTTTTAGTGTCACAAAAACCAATGCAAATGTTCAAACAAACCACATGTTGAAATTATAAAATACCTTGATAGCATTAGAAAAATGCTAAACTAAACACACAAATAAAAACTGTGCATCATTTGAAAATGTTCCACATTGAAAAAAATCCACAAGACCAGAAAAAAGTGGTTTTCTAGAAGACTTACAGAACAGTTGGCAAGTATGATATACTGATATCAAGGACAAGCTTTGCGGGACATAAAATTTTGGTTTTGGGTCCATTAATCTTTGAATGACAAACTTGTTTTGTTATTGAATGCTAAAATAGTTTTGTGCACTAACTCCACATCCAGTAAAATGGAGTGAATTTCACTACATGATTGACTCAATTGCTGGGGTTAATAATGGTTAATGGTTTTGATCTGGATTTACATACTAGAAATACATAAATCAAAACATACATAGAATAAGAATGAAAATGTATTTAAACAGTGGTGGTACCTTTTCTGTTTTTCTTCTTCTTTGGTTTATAAACAATATCATCTGATTCGTTATCTCCCACTGTTGTGATTTCCAATTTAGGAATGCTATCGACAGATATAAGAGAACTGTCCATCAATACGGCAGTGCTATCACTACTGGTGTCTAACTTTACAAGTTCTGGCAAAGATTCTGAATTATTTGATTCCACTTGGTTGTCTTCAGAATCATTTGATGGCAGAACGGCAGGAGAACTCGACGATCTCTTTTTTCTCAACCAATCAAAAATGGTAGAACTTTCAGTATGAGCAGAAAAAGTATCAGTGCGCTCCTTCACATATGTGCCAAACTCTTTAAAAGGCACTAAAATGTCTTCAATAAGTGATGGCTCTTCGGGTACTGAAAGAAATTCAATAACATTCTCACTTAGTTTTATAGAAATAGCAACAATTTTAGAAACAGTTAACACTCAAATATAAACTTTTCATTTCAATCTAAAATAAAGATTTTCAATCTCCAAAGTTCATTTTCACATGCTACACTAAATTTAACCCTCTGAGCATCATGAGATTTTCAAGTCTACTATTACTATTACCCTACAACACACTTAACCCTCCAAGTGGCACGCCAGAGTACAGTTTGGAAAGGTTTGTGTCGGGGTGACTTACACAAAATATTTCGAGGATCGAAATGTCAGGGGGTCTGGATGAGATATCCGAATATTTCAGGACTGCTGCTTGCCATTGAGGAATTTTTCCGGGCTATATTTGAACTGAATTTTTCAAGCTGTGTTCGGGGATGCCGCTTGGAGGGTTAATGACAAAATAGCTACATCTATTGAGGTTGAAAGAATCCTAGAAAAGATTCTATTGGTCAAGAAATCTGAAACTGTAGAAAAGCCATGCAGGGAAAACTGCAGGTTGCATCATGGTTGAAAAATATGCTTGATGCTTCGACAGTTAAGTTTCAGACAGTTTAAAAGTTTCATTCAGAAATATACTGTGCAGGGTGTTATATTAGCTAATGAAGAATTTAAAGCTAATTTGTCTCATGTGTCTTTCCATTTCACCTATGTAAGTCCAAATTAATTTTAACTAAGAAAACTCAATGTGCTTTATATAATTTTATATCCAACAAGAACTCAGTTTGCTGTAAAAAATTTCTTAACTACTTCACTTCTACTCTGGCTATTCATCTATTCACCCCTGAAAGATAGGTTGGTTGGTTTTGTGTGTGGGTTTTATGGCACAAGGGTTATATTTGGCTAAGCTGTGCCAAACACAAGACAATGTCAAGTAATTGTGAAAAGAAAGGATGTAGAGAAGAGTAGAAAGGTCCCTTGGGCATATACTAGAGTTGTGACCCCCATGTTTACCAGAGGCAATAAACCCCAGGAGATAAGAATAGATCACTAGGGTACCTCGGATTCATGAAGCCCATACACATCTAAAGATGTGCCATTGAGGGTTCATCCCTGAAAGAAGCAGATGTTTTCTCCCAATTCTACAATAAATCAATCATTGCAAAATATGTATTTTTTTAATAAAAATACTAACAAAATAGAATGTTAAAATATAGCACTTTAATTAGTATTGTGTTTAAAATTATCTTTGCAAATTTTTATAAAAACGTGTAATTTCCTTGGTATATTGTACTTTACCATAAGCATAATATTTCAAAACAGTATGGTGTTTTACTTTAGACATAAAAGAACATGTGTACACTTCATAAAAAACATCTTGAATACGAAATAAATGCTCACTTTTATCACTAGCATAGGGATCTGGATAAGAAGAAATTCTTATCAGTTGTCTGATTCCTTTAAGAACAAAGATTTCTTCATTAGATGTACTCACATCGACAACAGGAAACAGTATTGGACTGCTACAAACCACAGACTTTTGTTCGGGATCAATGAGAATAAAGGCAAAGTCAGATGAGATTAGAATGCATTTATCACTAAACATTAAGAGTTTTCCAAACTGGAAATCAGAGAAATCACAGGGTTTAGGTATAGCACCATACAATGGTATGATGGGATGAGCTTCACATAACGCTGTTTTGAAAATTATCGTTTCATGTATTATTCCCAATTTATCAGATTTCCATAGTCTCTGACCAGGTCGTGATGCATAAATGATTTCATCTTGAATGTTGGAGTGAAATATAATAGCACCAAAAGGCCCAAAGCTAAAAAGGAAAATATATCAGAAATTTAAAGTAGAATGAATTCTATTCACATAAGAAACAATTTTATATACATTTGTTTCACAGAAAGCAAGAAATAATTTTTGTTTAGTGCTCAAAATCACATTCAAAACTTAGCTGACTACTTTCACTTGATGTTAATTCTCAATATTATTTTAAGAGAACTTGAAATCTGAGGTAAACAATGAATACAAAACACCATGTCTAAAAAAATAAAATATCCATACCAGTAGAATGCAAAACCGATGGTAATACCTTCACTGTAAATGTATCAAATGAGATACAAATTAATTTTCCTTTATATTATTGAAATTCTTCAATAGAAATTTTACTTGCTTGTACATTTAGTATCAATTTTGAAACATCAGAAGCCTCTTAATCACAATTGATACTTTCATGAATGAAAAAATACATAGCACACATCCAGTCTGAAAAGACACAGAAGGCACTCTTTTTGTATTTGTACCAGCTGTCACAAATTTTAAAATTTGAAAGAAATTTTGCATCCCTTAATGGTTTTATATCATTCTCTACAGCTATATGAAATGGTAGGTAGGTAATTGAATTAACGTCCAACTGGATCAACACAACATGCTATTGGCAATGGTCCTGGATCAATCCCCAAGGGAATGGACATCTAGGACAACACCACATAATTTTGAACCACCAGCTACATGAAACATTTAGAATCATTATTGTTTTACATGTTCAAGTGTTTATTAAAAAATAAACATGATGTATCAATTTTGATGTATTAAAAAAATATACTTGTTATGTTACTTTAAAAGTGTAATTTTTTAAATATTTTTCTGTGTTTATATAGACACGTTATATGCTATTCTGCTTTTTTTGTTCTAAAAAGCCAAAGAGTAATGTTTTGTTTGAAATTGAAAACAATCATGCTGCAAAGAGTTTCGATAGTACTGAATTATAAACATTATAAGAGCTAAGCTAATGTAAGGAACTAAGAGCTCAGGAAATTTCTTTGAAAGCTTCTGTGGTCAAGTCTGAAAACTGATGATGGATAAAGGGGATTCAGATTTTTTCAAATCCCCTTGAAAACTAGACAATACAAAAAAGGAGCAAAATCAGATAAGAACTTATCAATTAAATGATGAAGCTGAAACAAGCTTTAGAACTTTCCAACACTAGAAATGTTCGAGTCAAAGAAAAAGTATTCAATTTTTATATTTTAGATACAAAATTCATATACTCCTTTAGACATTTCTAATGCCTTAACTAGTTTCTCCCCATAAAATCGAACAAGCCAATACACAAGTGAGAAAATTTGACTCCTGTTAAAAATATTTAATTAAGTACTTTTTAAAAAAATTGATACATATATCAACCTTATTTAAATTCCATTTTCAAATATTGAAGTTAATTTTGTAATCCTATGAAAATATTCAAATATGACAAAATTTCATACATAAAATTGAATTTACCTTAAAATTTACTTGGTTTTAGATAAAATTTCAGTCAGTATTATATAGCTGGACAATTAAAAATAAATTTCTGAAACCTAGAGGATTTGGGATATAATTCTTGACAATTATTTACATAAATAGATAAAACTAATTTATCCATTCATCTCATATTAGTGAGACAAGGAATAATGCTGAAATTAAATTAAATATGAATGCATTTACCATTTTCTTTCTTTTTGCCCTATTCTTGTTATACTGTTGTCTTCACAAGAACAAATCACAGATCGCAGTAAGGTAGAAACAAGAAGGCACATCCGATCACAACTAAGTTGAATTATTTTACTCTGTTCATTCAGCAACATACGAGACCTACTTTGATGCTGAAATTGAAAACAGTCAAATTTTGCAATTTGTCATTTTGTATTTATAAAAATAATTTAATGCATCATAAATAAACATAAAATATATAAAGAAATTTTAAAAAGCCATACCTCAAAGTGATCTATTTCTGTACAAACTACTACACCACTTTCATCGCCACTGAAAAATTTAATTCCATTTTTGGCCCATTCTAAAGCTGTAATGCTGGTACTGTGTAGACCATCTACAGTGAATTTCTCAAACTAAAACCAGAATAAATAAATTTATACTGCAACTGAGTATAATTAAAAATTATCTATCTTAAAAGTGCTAATATAATCAAAAGTGCTAATATAACAAATTTCTTTACACGAGAATATAAAGATAAAAACTACAGTGCATAAATGTAATATTGAAGTTTCAAATGTAAGCAACCAAATGTACTGTCTGTCTACCACGGGAATTGCTCCCACTACAATGTATGCTTGTCTGCTGCTATAGAAATGTACTATCCCATTTATATGTTGGTTAGTAGTTGAATTAATGTTGCACTGGAGAATTGGTTGAATAATGTACAACTGGTTGTTTGCGATGATATGGGATCAATTCTGAAGGGAAAAATCCAATGTGAGATTACGTAACAAAAAGTGATGCATCTTTAATGATCCGAGTACAGAAACCATTTTGATTTGGCCTACCTAATCATTTTGATTTGGCCCCATCCCATTTATAGGAATTGCTGGAAGCAATATATTCAAGTTTGTCAAATTGGTGCACTTAATGACAAAATGGAAATATTTTTATGATTTTTACTTGTTGCCGAGAAGATTTATAGAAGTAAACCTTTTTCTGTTACAAACATCAGTAAAAACAAAATATAATTAATTTAGACATCTGCACCAATCAGCCCTACCTAAAATGAACGAGCCCTATTCCTAGAGACTGCCACCACTAAGTCAGTTTTTGTGGTTGACTACATATTTCCATACGGGAATAAAGGGCTAACAAAAGTGGAATAAAGTGATAACAAAAATACCAGTACAAGAATGCATTATTGTTAATATGTTACAAGAAAATGGAAATGCAAAAATTTGTTTTGTATAAAACTAAAAGTACACAAGAAATTAAATATTTACCTCCTCCTCTCCGCTAAGAGGAACTTTAAAGACAAAAACAGCACCATTCTTACAGCCGAATACCACCAAGCAGTCTAGGGATATCAGAACTTTTACACATGTGATGGCATCCTTGTGGTCCTAAAAAGTTCACAATATAGATATCTTTTTCATTATTTTAAAAACATTCAATTTCTGACATTTATTCTATCTCAATTAGGTACTTTTACTGTTTATGCAAGTGGTTTTTAAATAAAGATGACAGATTGTTACAGGAGATTAAAGCTTTGTTAGAATTTAAAATAAAATAATGGTACAACTTTGATATAGTAGCAAGCCTTTTGTAGCAAGCCTTTTGGTTTGTTTTTGTTGTGCTTTTTACAGCAAGTCACGGCAGGCAAAGGCAACCCCACTTTATTAGGATTATGGCAACCTCGCAAAGTTAAAATTTTCCTTCTCCTTTGCGTTTGAATAGTTTAGAATGTTCTTTTTCTGTTGGTCCTTTTAAGTTTTTTCCAATTCTCTTCAGTTTTCTATAAAATTGAAGAATTAAAACTTTCAGTTAGTATTTTAAACACAGTGCAGTCGCATCAGGTTGTATAGTTTCTTGCTTTTATTTCAATCTCATTAATTTTGTAAATCACTATCTTTTTTTATTTTGCCATGCCTTCTGTATTTAGTGCTATAGATAAGTTGCAGGGATTTCCTTCATAAAATTGGAAGTTTAATTTTTCTGGTGGTAAGGCAACTTTATGAAATGAGGTAGTTGCTAATGCTAAACCTAAAACAGTGTTTTTTCTAAGAAATTCTTCCTTGGCTACAAAAAAACATGCCAAAAGTGTTGCCACAAGTCTTTATATCAAAGCTGTACCAAAAGAATTTAGAGGAAAAATTGAAAAGACAGCTTGTAACAAACAAGGCATTCCTATTGGTAACCAAAATGATCATTTACTAATTAACATATTTTGTAAAATATTTATATCATTAAATACATATACAATTTGCACATTAATTGGAGAGTTTGATACCCATGCCATATCAAAGTTAATAGACCCTGTTATAAAGTAAATATTATTTTTAACACCAAGAGGCACTGGAAACAATGAGGCTTCTGTCATAATTTTACTAAAATACAGCACAATGAGTGGTTCAAATTATTGCACAGGATATTATTTATATGCTTCATTCTATAGCATTGAATAAGCAATCCTGGTTTTTCAAACCAAAAGAGAAAAATATTGTAGATCCACTTTGTGAATTTTCAATAGAACTTGAGTAATTATATAAAACTCAAATGCATAACAATTTGTAACAAAGTAAGCAATTTCTACATATTGGAGGGCAAAAGCATCTGAGGAAACAGAACTACTAAAATAGGTTCATAATCAGTTTTAAATACGTATTTCCAACAAATGGTATACTTTCAATTTATACTTACATTTCTAAATCTAAATAATTGGCTTTTTCTCCTGTCAAATAAGTACACAATACCAATATTTGATCCTATGGCAATATAATGGCCATCAGTATCAATGCAAGTAAATTCAATGTCAAATGTAAGCAGGCCTTTTTGTGCCTGTGCTGGTATAAGTTGCAAAAGGTTGGACTGTAGAGGATACTCTTGCAAAATGGGATGATCTCCAGGATTGCTGGATGATAATTGGATGTTCTCATCACTCATTTTCCTTCAAAATGGAACGAAAAATAAAGTAATAACAAAGATATTTTGCATTCAATGGATAATTTAACAATGAAGTATTGAACAGGTTTCAATAATTCAAGATTTACAGAAATACTGATATCGAGAGATATCTAAACTAACTTTCAACTTTTTATTATACAAACTAAATGTAAATAGATCTTGTATTATTCCCAAAACACATATGAGCAAGTTTCCATGTTAAATTCATTGATATTTCTCATATCACTTGCACAATTTAGCCAGTATTTTTGTCAAATTACTAGTCAATCTTAGAAAGGATTTTAGATCTCTTTTCCCAGAAAAATAACCATAATGCTTTTCTTTTGTAAGTAAAATTGAGAGTTCAGAAAAAGTTTTCATACATGGAAGTTGCCACTTATTGGAAATAAATTATCTAAAACTTAATTAATAATCGTACAAAAGGAGTGTGTTATTCCCCTTTTTCTAATTTATAAAATAAAACTCCCAAGCATGAACAAACTTTCACTTTTTGATTATATGGATATCGTTGTCTCCTAAACGCACAATTAAATTCATTACCATACCATAAAAGGCGGCTTCAACTTATAAAAATTACAACAAAGTTTCTTTAAATACAATTATTTAGAAAGTCATTTTTAAAAAATTGTGAAAAAGTTGTTACGATAGCTATTTTTCAAATGTTTTATTCAATATTTATTACTTTCACTTTGGGTCATTACGTTTCCTCCACTTTTAATTTCAAGTTTCCGCCACCGAAAGAAATATTGTCCAAAAAATGCCGGGAATAATCAACGAAAATTGAAAAAACCACAATAATTATCAAAGTACAGAAATTGTACAAAATCTTCCTCAATCAGAAATCAATATTTCAGCGAAATTTGAAATCCATGGTTCCAAGAACGTAAATAAACAATGCACTCCTCCTCCCATCAAAAGTACTGCAGTTACAGTTGCTATGGTGAGAATTATGTTTAATTAGTATTTGTATTTTTTATTTCAAAATCTTAGAATGAAGGGGCCGCGGTGGCCCGGTTGGAAGAGCAACGGACTAGCAACCGAAGGGTTGCAAGTTCAAATCCAGCCAAACACCGCCGTGTACAAAGGGGGCTGGTGCACGTTAAATCTGTCGTGGCCTCAAATGTCCTCACGTTGGCGTGGTGTGGAAGTTTGGAGAGTGGGGTGCCAGCTCAGGTGTTGCCTCGTCATCTGACCGTGGTTCAAAATTACGTGGTGTTGTCCTCGGATCTTTCCCTTTGGGATTGATCCCGGACCGTCACCAATAGCCCATTGTGTTGCTCCAGTGTGACGTTAATTGAAATTCCCCCCCCCTTAGAATGAAGATTTTCATCCTTGCCAACACCATTTGTATTTTGTCTCTGAAAATGCATTAGTAATATAATAGTTATAATAAATCTTGACAGTTATTTTTCAATCGGCAGTTGCAGCGGGGAGTCGGGCGTAGTTTCGGTTTCGGTTTCCTGTTTAGCAAATTTCAAGTATTAGACCAGCATTTGTTTTCGAAATTCTTGTGTTCCCAAATTATCCGGAACATAGGAAATTGATCAGCTATTATTTCTTGTGTGAATTTAAGTGTTTATAATCATAAGGAGTTCTGCTATTTTTCTATATTCCCAGATCTATCTTATCTGCCTACTGCATATGTAAGGGGTGGGCCGCGGTAGCCCAATTCCAAGAAAACTGGATTAGTAATCAGATAGTGTGAGTTCGAATCCAACCAAAGGCTGTCGTGTACAAAAGGAGTCTGGTGCAAGTTAAATCTGTGGAGGCCACAAATGTCTTCACGTTGGCGTGGTGAAGAAGTTTGAATGGGGTAACAATTCAGGTGTTGATCTCATCATCTAACCGTGGTTCAAAATTAAGAGATGCTGTCCTCGTACCTTTCCCTTCGGATTTGATCCCGGACCGTCACCATTAGCCCGTTGTGTTGCTCCAGTACGACCTGCCTACCTATGAGGGGATTTCTCGTGCGAACATAAACAAATTACCGGAAAAAGAAAAGTAAGTAGGTAGGTATTTAATTAACGTTGCATTGGAGCAACACACCGGGCTATTGTCGACGGTCAGGGATCAAACACAAAGAAAAAGATCCGAGGTCAACACCACGTAATTTTGAACCACTGCCAGATAACCAGGACACACCTGAACTTACATCCCACTCTCCAAACTTCCACACCACACCAACGTCAGGACATTTGAGGCCATGACATATTTAACGTGCACCAGCCCCCTTTGTACACAATGGTCTTTGGTTAGATTCGAATCCGCAACCTCCCGGTTGCTAGTCCTTTACTTTCCCAACCGGGCTACCGCGTCCCGGAAAAAGAAAAGATACTGTCAGATAACCGTAACTGAACTTGGATAACTGTAACTGTTACGATCCCTAACTGGAACTCAATAGACTCTATGTTGATAAGTAACACGTGCTTGAATGATGTAAGACATGTATCTCTCATAATTGTTAAATTAATGGTACAGCTGTAGTCTCTGCCGCGCGCGGTGGCAACGCGTTTTTTTTGGCGCCGTGTTTGGCGCACTTTTTATGTCGCCACGGAAATCTTCCAACATCGAATATATACTGCATACGTATGGATGAAATATGTAAATCTGAATGAAACAACATTTGAATAAAAAAACACTGCAAATATGGATGAAATGTATGGAATTTTGGCGTAGTTATAAGCGATTCATGCCGGTGAGGGTAACCCATTTGTTCTCGGATTTCCAACAGTGAATCGATATCATTCTCCACATATGAATGAAATGAATAAAAAAAATGTACATTAGTAGAATATAAGTTATTCTAATATTTTAACAGATTTCACTGTAAATGATAACTGGACGCCGGCAAGGTTGCCATAAAAATAGGTTAACCCTAACCAGGAGAAAATTCGAGAAAAAAATGGGTTACCATCAGCCTGCATGAGTCGCTTATAACTACGCCAAAAGCCGCGCCAAAACGCGTTGCCACCGCGCGCGGCAGAGACTACAGCTGTACCCATGGGGTCAGAATTTAGAGGATTGAATTAGATTGTGATCGGCGTGGACTTTTGAACTTGCGGTGCATAATATTCCTATTGTGGATCTTCGGAGCGATGGAGGTTTTTAGAGCCCCAGGCGAGCTCAAGTTTTCTTCTGGAAATGTAAAAGAAAGCTGGAAGAAGTGGCGACAGCAGCTAGAGAATTATTTGCTGGCTACGGAAAAGGACTCACGACCGGACAAAACAAAAATTGCAATCCTACTGAACCTACTCGGAAATGAAGGTGTAGAAATCTTCAATACATTTAAATTCGAATCGCCATCCAGTAGAGACAACTTTAATGATGTGCTTGAAAACTTCGAAAAGTACTGTCTACCAAGGCAGAACGTTGTATTTGAAAGATACAAGTTCTTTTCGTGTGTCCAACAAGAGGGACAATCCATTGATAACTACATTACTCAACTTAAAACTTTGGCATCTACCTGCGAATTTAATGATCAAGCAGATGGCCTAATCCGTGACAGAATTGTGTTGGGAATCCGTGACAATGGACTGAAAGAACGTTTGCTGCGCGAACCAGTTCTAGACGTACAGAAAGCTGCCGAAATTGTCAGAGCTGCGGAAGCAAGTAAAGAACAGCTAAGATCCATGAGAGAGATGGGAGCAATGTCAAGTGAAAGCAGTGTGCATGCTATAAGGCATAAGAAAAATACAAGAACTCAGTACTCTAAACAATCATCGGAATATGACTAAGAAATGTGGGAGACGACATAAGTCAAGAGAGTGCCCTGCATATGGAAAAGTGTGTTCCAAATGTAAACAAAAGAATCATTTTGCTGTTGGGTGTCCACAACGTGCCAAGAAAGTGCACCAAATGGACAAATGTGAGGAAGGAAGTAACATTTTTATTGACTCTGTTGGCAAAAAGTGTGTTAACATGGTAAGTCAAAAATCTTGGTGTAAAAATGTAACAGTATGTGTAAATGTCGCAACCTGACCAGACTTTTTGCTGAGAAGCCTTTCGGAGTTGATCCTACACCGTTCCCAGTGGACTGTGTTTATATTATTCGGCGCCGGCGAGGCGCATAAATTTGTTGCGCTTCGAGATGTGTATACTTTCTTCGGGAGGCGAAAGCAGACACTCGTGAGATCGATTCAAGTGTAGAACATTAAAAACTTTTGTGGACTAACTATGCTTTTTCGTTTGACATGTCGGGAGCCATATATGTAAGTTTATACTATTAAATTATTTTTGATATAATTAGCTGTACTTTACTCTCTCCAAAAAGTACCTAGGAAACAAATTCCAAGTATTAAGAAGCAGATGAAAAAGACTGGTAGTTTTTTAATGTTGACGTCTGCTATATAAAATGGCGTCCGTGACAGGACTTGGAATTTGTTATTGATAATTTGTTATTGTGAATTTGTGATTGATAAGAAATTAATTCATTTGCTTTAATTTTATGATGGAGAGTTTAAAGAAAATGCGTACTCCTCTAAGAAGTGGTTTCACTAGAATTGCTAATGCGTTATATCAATGTTTAGAAGAGGAGGAACGTGATATTGATGAAATTGAAATTTTAATGGCTCAGTTAAACGAAAAATGGTTAGAACTTGAATCGAAAGAAAAAGAAATTATTGCTTTGTTATCAGATAAAGATGAGTGTTCTCAAGAAAGTTTTAATCAGGCTTACGAAGTTTTTGAAGAGTATAAGGAAAGATACATACGACTTAAAACTAAAGTTAAGAAAAGTATTAATGATGATGTTAAAAACACTAATGACGATAATAAAAGCGTGTTTAGTGAAACAGTATCGAAACGAAAGTTCCAACTTCCTAAAATTGAGCTTAAGAAGTTCAATGGTGATGTTAAAGAATGGCTTGGTTTCTGGGGTCAGTTTCGAAAAATTCACGAAGGCTTGGACATCGCTCCAGAGGATAAATTACAATATTTGTCCCAGTCTACTGTAGAAGGATCGCGTGCCAGAGATATTGTAGATTCCTTTCCTGCATCTGCTGAGAATTATGAGCAAGCAGTTGAATGTCTAAAAGCTAGATTCGGAAGAGAAGATTTACTCATAGAAGTGTATGTGAGAGAATTGCTAAACTTAATTTTGAACAATTCTTTGCATCAAGCTAAAGTTACACATATCGCCAAATTGTATGATAAAATTGAAGCACATCTCCGTGCCCTTGATACATTAGGTGTAACTTCCGATAAGTATGCTTCTATGCTGTATCCCTTAGTTGAAAGCTGTTTACCAGAAGACATGATTCGAGTATGGGAAAGAAGTATTAGTTTAACGAATGAAACTAAGAAAATGCCAAATAAACTGACCGCTCTTATGAGTTTTCTAAAATCAGAAGTTGAAGGGGAAGAACGAATTTCAATAGCAAAAGAGGGGTTTGATTTAGAGGCAAAACGTAAAGGGAAATATTCCTATTCCACATCTCCTAATAATGATAAACAATTTCCAACCGCAATCGGACTTTTTGATAATGCTGAGACTCGTCGGAATAAACAAGCACTGTGCTCATTTTGTGAGAAAACGCATGATTCACAAGCTTGCAGAATCGCGTTAAAAATGAGTTGGGATGATAAAAGGAAAATCTTAGCAAAAAAGGGCTGTTGTTTTTTATGCCTAAAAATCGGTCATAGAGCTCGTGATTGCAGATGCAAGATTAATTGTGAAAAGTGTAGGAGTAGACATTTTGCTATAATGTGTAATGAAGGTAAATTTAAAGAACCTAAATCGAAAGCGAACGCTGGTGAAAGTGATAGTCAAAATATGATCAATGATGCAGTTTTAAGCAATCGCACATGTTGTACAGTTCTTTTACAAACATTGTATGTACGATTACGAGGTGCAGGAAATAAGGGGATAATAGTTCGTGCACTCGTCGACTCAGGGAGTCAACGATCTTATTTGAGTAAACGTGTAGCGAAAGAAATGAAATATGATTTTATTAAAGAAGAAAATGTTATTCATAATTTATTTGGGGGCAGAGAACATCCCGAGAAACATTTTAAATACAGAGTTTTCATTAGCAGTTTGAAAGGTGATTATAATTGTAACTTTGAGGTCCTTGACCAACAAACCATTTGTTCGGCTGTACCCATTCCAACATTAAAACCATTCGCTGAGGAGCTTGAATATCATAATATTACTGTAACTGATCAATTAATCTCTGAACAAGAAGAATCGTTAGAAATTGATCTATTAATCGGGGCTGATGTTGCGGGTAAACTCTTTAATGGAAAGATTATTCATGTGCCGTGTGGACTTGTTGCTGTGGGAACATATTTAGGTTGGACCTTGATGGGAAAGATGCCATATCAAACTTCTGATACCAATTCTACGATGGTAGTTACAAATATGTTAGTTAAGGATGTAGCTATTACCGAACTCTGGAATCTTGATATCATTGGAATAATTGATCCGGCCACACAAAAGGCCAGAGAGGAAAGAGATTTTCAAACAAAGATGCGATTTCAACATTCTGTGTCCGTGAACAGTGAAGGGCGCTATGAAATTGTTTTGCCCTGGTCTGAAGATCACTTACCGCTACCCACCAATAAGGATTTAGCCGTGAAGCGTTTAGAATCTACAACGCAGAAACTTCGCTCACAAAACCTGCTTCCATTGTACGAGGAGGTTTTCGACAGTTGGCTCGATTTAGGTATAATCGAAGAAGTCAAACAAAGTGAGGTTATTGATGATGGACACTATTTGCCACACCGACCAGTTATAAAGGAAAATAGTTCCACCCCAATAAGACCAGTATTCGACGCTTCTGCGAGAGTAAAGCATTCTCCGTCTCTAAATCAGTGCTTAGAATGCGGTCCGAATTTAATAGAATTAATACCTTCCATTCTTTTAAGATTTCGGGAGGGTAAATTTGCAGCCATAGCAGACATAGAAAAGGCATTTTTACAAATTAGTGTAAAACCCGATGATCGAGATTATCTTCGATTCTTTTGGTGGAAGGATGTGAATAAAAAGGAGCTAAAAATATTTCGTCATACCCGAGTAGTGTTTGGTGTCAAAAGTAGCCCTTTTCTTTTGGCAGCTGTAATAGAATTTCATTTGCAGAAATATATAGAAAATTCTCACTATGATAAAAACATGTTGCATAAACTTATTCACTCTTTCTATGTAGATAACGTTGTTTCCAGTTTTGAAGATGAGCTTGAAATGACACTGTTTATTGAAGAATCTCAAAAAGTAATGAATGAAGGAAAGTTTAATCTCCGAGGTTGGTTACGTACTGGGGATAACTTACAAACAGGTGTTGAGTCACCGGTATTGGGATTATTATGGGATTACCAGAAAGATCTTTTAACTGTGAACCTGACATGGTTGGAAAGCTTCAAATTGATGGAAGTAACTAAGAGGACTATTTTGTCTATAGCCCACAGAGTATATGACCCGATTGGTCTTGTAAGCCCTGTTCTCTTGCTTCCTAAGCTATTGTTGCAAAGCTTATGGAAAATGGGAATTTCTTGGGATACTGAAGTTGATGAAAATACGAAAGAAAAGTTTCTAAGTTGGTTCAGAGATCTGAGTCTCTTAAAAGAAATTTCTATACCCCGATGGATACACACTAACAGAGATAACAAAAATTTGTGTAGCATTCACACCTTCTGCGATGCCAGTAGTAATGCATATGCTGCTGCAGTGTTCGCGAGAATTCAGACTTCTTATGGAGTTGAAGTTCATTTATTAGCTTCTAAGTCCAGAGTAGCTCCGGTGAAATCAATTACAATTCCACGTCTTGAGTTGATAGCTGCAACGGTGGGAGCGAGACTCTGCACTTCAGTTTTAAAAGGTTTGCAATGGCAAAATGTTGAATTATATTTTTGGACTGATTCAACCACTGTTTTGACCTGGATCCAAAAGGAAGAAATCTGGACTGTTTTTGTGTTGAACCGAGTACGAAAAATCAGGAAATTAACAAACCCGAATGCATGGAGACATGTATCAGGAACCGATAATCCTGCTGACCTTCCATCCAGAGGCTGTACTGCCAAACAGCTTTTGTCAGTTAGATGGTGGGAGGGACCCGCATGGTTAAAGAAAAATGAAGGTGAATGGCCAACACCAAAATTGGAATATAATCAGGAAAACATTATTCAAGAAATCAGAAAAGGTGCTGTAACTAACACACATGTAAATCTAGAAACAGAGGAAATCTTCCATAGAATATCTTCGTATGTCAAACTTGTTAGAGTAATTGCTTGGATTTATAGATTTTTCTCTAATGCAAAATTCAAAACATCACGTTACTTTGGGGATCTAACTTTGAAAGAAATAAATCATTCAGAATTAGTTTTGTTAAAAATTATCCAACGCGAAGCATTTCCTGTTGGCGTAAATGATCAACAAATAAAACCTCTTTACCCTGTACTCGACGAAAAGGGGTTATTGAGAGTAAAAACGCGCATTTTTAACCGAAGAGACAAAAAGAACTTTAGATTACCCATACTCTTACCATCGAAACATAGAATAGTGCATATGCTTATAGACAATAAGCATAAAGAACTAGGACATCCTGGAGTCCAAATATTGATGAACCAGCTCAGAGAAAATTATTGGATATTGCGTAGCAGAAAAACGATTAGACAAGTTATATTGAAATGTGTCCGATGCAAACGATTCACTGTGACCCATCCAGAACCAAGAGCCTCTTCCTTACCTGAAGATAGAGTAAGAGAAGCTACGATATTCGAAGTCGTGGGTGTAGATCTCGCCGGACCGCTGTATTTGAAAGATGGGACAAAATCCTGGATAGTTCTGTTCACTTGTGCAGTATATCGCGCAGTGCACATGGAATTAATAACATCCTTGACAGCGGAAGCCTTCCTGCAGTCACTAAGAAGATTTATAGCTCGTAGACGGCGACCCACTATTATTTATTGTGATAATGGCAGCAATTTCGTTAAAGCTCACAGCGAACTTTGTAAAGTGGACTGGCTTAAAATAAAGTCTGAATCCATGATGAGGAAGATAACTTGGAAATTCATTCCTCCATCTGCACCATGGTGGGGCGGATGGTGGGAGAGACTGATTGGCATGATCAAACAAGTTTTACGCAGAATATTAGGGCAGGCTTTGTTAAATTACGAAGAACTAAACACAGTGTTGTGCGATACCGAAAGCCTAATAAACTCTAGACCCTTAACTTACTTATCTGAAGATATAAACGATTTGATTGCTTTGACGCCTTCTATGTTTCTACAGGAAACGATAGAAAGTGGCGTACCGGATATCGATAGTATAGATGTCGCCTATATGCGCAAAAGATACAGGTACGTACAAAAAGTGCGTGAAGATTTAAGAAAAAGGTTTCGACTGGAATATCTAGGACAGTTAAAATATAACGGAAAACCTTCGGAAACCTCGAAATCTGTCTCTGTCGGCGACATAGTACTCATTGGTTCAGACAATCTGAAGCGTTTACAATGGCCGATAGGGCGGGTCGTGCAAGTCTTGACTGGAAGAGATGGAATCGTCAGAGTTGTGAAACTGAAAACCAAATCCGGAACTATAATACGCCCTGTTCAACGTCTTTATTCCTTAGAATTATCAGATGAAACATCAGGTCCTTTCCTCAGAAGCAAAGTTCCCAAAGATAAAGATAACCCAGGTGCCACAAATATTGACTATGAACTTGTTCCTGCCAAAGAACATCAGAAGTCACCCAAATCGACAATCACTCGGAGTGGGAGAGTAGTGAAACCTATCCAAAGACTCGGCTTGTGAGACGCGACAATTGGTTGAGTTCTTCCAAGTTACGAACTCAAGGTGGGAGGATGTCGCAACCTGACCAGACTTTTTGCTGAGAAGCCTTTCGGAGTTGATCCTACACCGTTCCCAGTGGACTGTGTTTATATTATTCGGCGCCGGCGAGGCGCATAAATTTGTTGCGCTTCGAGATGTGTATACTTTCTTCGGGAGGCGAAAGCAGACACTCGTGAGATCGATTCAAGTGTAGAACATTAAAAACTTTTGTGGACTAACTATGCTTTTTCGTTTGACATGTCGGGAGCCATATATGTAAGTTTATACTATTAAATTATTTTTGATATAATTAGCTGTACTTTACTCTCTCCAAAAAGTACCTAGGAAACAAATTCCAAGTATTAAGAAGCAGATGAAAAAGACTGGTAGTTTTTTAATGTTGACGTCTGCTATAGTAAATAAGGTAACAACCGAAGTTAAATTTAAATTAGATACTGGAGCAGAAGCGAATATTTTGCCTTTAAGTATATTGAAAAGTGTGAATTCTGAATTTCATGTGAAACCGACGAATATAACTCTTATGTCTTATGGTGATTTTAAGATAAGACCTAAAGGTACTGTAATTTTACAATGCTCTACAAACAAGCATGAAAATATTCCTTTAGAATTTTTTGTAGTAGATGTAAATTCACAACCTATCTTAGGGTTAAATGCATGCACAGAATTAAAATTAATTGAAAGAGTTGATGAAATTAGAATTGAGAAGAAAGACATTATTTTAAATAAATATAGAGATCTATTTAAGGGTACAGGAAAATTTCCAGATGAACCGTATCGAATTGTGCTAAAAGATAATGCTATACCTGTAGTTCACCCACCTAGGCGCGTTCCACAAGCTCTACAATCGAGATTAAAAGAATCGTTGAATAATTTAGAAAATGAGGGAATCATTTCTAAAGTCAGTAAGCCAACTGACTGGGTACAAAGTCTTGTGGTCGTAGAAAAGCCTAATGGAAAGTTACGTTTATGTCTGGACCCCAGAGATTTAAATAAAGTAATAAAAAGGGAACATTATTTAATTCCTTCAGCAGAGGACATTATAAGTAGACTTGAGGGACAGAAAATATTTTCAGTGTTAGATCTGAAAGATGGATTTTGGCAAGTGCCACTGGACGAAGCGAGTTCTGAAATTTGTACATTCAATACCCCATTTGGTAGATACAAATTTAATAAAATGCCATTTGGCATAGCTTCAGCCCCTGAGGTTTTTCAGAAGAGAAATCAAAAACTGTTTGGAGACATTCTTGGTGTTGAGATTTATTTTGATGACATCATCATTGCAGGTTCTGATGAAATAGAACATGATGCAACTTTGCTTAAGGTTCTTGACAGAGCTGAAAAGTTAAATGTTAAGTTTAATCCCGAAAAATTTCAGTTCAGGGTACCTGAAGTAAAATACATGGGTCAAATCATATCTAGTTCAGGTTTGAAAGCTGATCTGGGTCATATTAAAGGTATTATTGATATGCCAACACCTAAATGTAAAACTGAAGTAAGGAGATTGTTGGGCATGATAAACTTCTTATCTAGATTTATACCCAATGTTTCAAAAGTTACTGCCCCCTTGAGAGAAATTACAAAGCAGAATGTAGAATTCATTTGGGATAAGGAAAAAGAAGAAGCTTTCAACAAAATTAAAACATTGTTAACTAATACCCCAGTATTAAAGGTATTTTCAGGGTCAGAAGATACAACAATTCAATGTGATAGCTCGAAAGATGGGTTGGGTGCATGTTTAATACAGAAAGATCAACCAGTGTCTTTTGTGTCGAGGAGTCTAACCGACAGCGAGAAAAACTTTGCTCAAATCGAAAAAGAATTATTGGCCATAGTATTCTCATTTCAAAAGTATCATAACTTAGTATATGGACGTAAAGTAACCATACAAAGTGATCATAGACCCTTGTTATCAATTGTAAAGAAACCGATGCATCAAATATCCTCTAGAATGCAAAGAATGTTACTCAAACTTCTAAAATACGATTTTGAGATAGTATATGTGCCAGGTAACCAAATGTACTTAGCTGATACATTATCACGTGCATTTTCAGAAAGTGAAAAAGTTAAAGATGACCCCGACATGTTAAACATGGTACATACCATCACAAAGTATTTACCAATGAGCGAAAATAGAAAAGATCAGTTTAAAAGGGAGACTAAAGCTGACTCGGGTTTGGATCAGGTTCTAAAATTCATTAGAGAGGGATGGCCTGATGCCTATAAAACAATTCCAAATGATGTAAAGGCATACTACAAAATTAAAAATGACCTTCATGCCAATGAGGATTTAATTTTTCTCAATGATAAGATAGTAGTTCCTCGCACTTTGCGAAAACACATGCTAAATCTAATCCATGAAGCACATTTTGGGATGGAAAAATGTAAGAAAAGGGCTAGAGAAATAATGTATTGGCCTGGAATGAATTCAGACATTGAAAAACTAGTATCACAGTGTGAAATTTGTGAGAAATTTAAACGAGCCAATTCTAAAGAGCCTTTAAAACCCCATACAGTTCCTTACAGACCATTTGAAAAGGTAGGAGTAGATATAATGCAGTTTGGCAACATAAATTACCTTGTCCTTGTAGATTACTATTCAAAATGGTTGGAGGTTTGTGAAATTCATAATAAGTCTGCAAATGTAATAATAGACACTCTTAAATGCATTTTTTCCAAATTTGGAGTCCCAGACATAGTAGTATCGGATAATGTTCCATTTAACAGCTATAATTATAAGCAATTTGGCAGGGAATGGGATTTTGACTATGTTTTTATTAGTCCTCACTATTCACAGAGTAATGGCATGGTTGAAAGAGCTGTAGGAATTGCCAAGAGAAAAGCAAAAGAGGGAAATAAAGATTATCATGTAGGACTCATGGAATATAGGAATACTCCTATATCACAACTTGATCTGTCCCCTGCTCAAATGATGTTCAATCGTCAATTAAAAACAAAACTACCAGTAACGACTAAATTATTAAAGAATGAAATTTTTAATAATACTAGAGAAAAATTAGTCCTAAGGCAAGAGAAACAGAAAAACTATGATAAAACAGCTCATCCTCTACCAGAGCTTATTCCAGGAGATAATGTGAGCATACAAAATTATGTAAATAAAACATGGGAACCAGCTCAGGTCGTATCGCAAGAAAAATCTGTTCCTAGATCGTATCTTGTTAAAGACAAGTCTTGTCCTCACGTTGGCGTGGTGTGGAAGTTTGGAGAGTGGGGTGCCAGCTCAGGTGTTGCCTCGTCATCTGACCGTGGTTCAAAATTACGTGGTGTTGTCCTCGGATCTTTCCCTTTGGGATTGATCCCGGACCGTCACCAATAGCCCGTTGTGTTGCTCCAGTGTGACGTTAATTGAAATAACAATAACAAAAACAATAACAATAAAGACAAGTCGGGCAGAATTTTCAAACGAAACAGAAGGCATCTTAGAAAATCTAAGACACCTTTTATTGAACAAACAGATCCTAATGATACTAAGGATAGTGATAAAATATCACCAAGTCCAAATGACATAAGCAAAACTAGTGCTCAAAGTTCGAACAAATCAGATACCACAAAGACAAGAAGTGGTCGTGTTATTAAGAAACCTTCACATTTACGAGATTTTGTTTAGTGTAAATATATTGGTTGTTTCATAATTCATTATTGTTAATTTGTGTAATTTTAAATTAAGAATTTTTGTACTTTGTAATGTTGTACTTTTGTTGTGCATATTTCAATATGTATTGATGAACATAAAAGGGAGGATGTCAGATAACCGTAACTGAACTTGGATAACTGTAACTGTTACGATCCCTAACTGGAACTCAATAGACTCTGTTGATAAGTAACACGTGCTTGAATGATGTAAGACATGTATCTCTCATAATTGTTAAATTAATAAAGTATAAGTTAAGTGATTAATATGTATTTTCATATTACATTAATTAAGACATCACTGACAAGACAGATACTTCAGGTTAAGATGTCACTCTGAAGGATCGCGGAAGCCGGTTGGAAGAGCAACGGATTAGCAACCGAAAGGTTTTGGGTTCGAATCTAACCAAAGACCGTCGTGTACAAAGGGGCTGTTGCACGTTAAATCTGTCATGGCTTGAAATGTCCTGACGTTGGCGTGGTATGGAAGTTTGGAGAGTGAGATGTCAGTTCAGGTGTGACCTGGTCATCTGACAATGGTTCAAAATTACGTGGTGTTGTCCTCGAGTCTTTTCCTTTGTGTTTGATCCCGGACCGTTACCAATAGCCCGATGTGTTTTCCAGTGTGATGTTAATTAAAATACCTAACTGTGTGGCTCTGAAGTAAGACAACCTTGGTAGGTAGGTAGTTGAATTAACGTCGACCTGGAGCAGCACAACAGGCTATTATTGCCAACTACCCAGGTAGGTATTTTAATTAACCTCCTACTGGAGCAACACAACGGGCTTTTGGTGACGGTCCGGGTTCAATCCCAAAGGGAAAATCCACGGACACCACGTAATTTTGAATCACGTACTATCTACCCAAGACACCTCTTAATTTTGAACCAGTCAGATTACGAGGTTAACACCTTAGCTGGCATTCCACTCTCCAAACTTCCACACCACGTCAACGAGAGGATATTCGAGGTCGACAGATTTAACGTGCAACAGCCCTCAAGAACGCGGTATTTGGTTGGAACGAGTTTCGCACTCACAAGTATCCTAAGACAGGAATGCCCGGGAAGATGGGGGTATTTCAATTAACGTCACACTTGAGCAACACAACGGGCTATTGGTGACGGTCTGGGATCAATCCCAAAGGAAAGATCCCTTCGGTTGCTAGTCCGTTACTCTTCCACCGCGGCCCGGGAAAGATGGAAGCTACTATCACGGAAAAAATTGCAGTCAGAAATCCTGTGTATCTATATAATTTGTGAAACAATAGTTCACGAGCCATTATTTGTAGATTTTATCAAATTCTGTACGTAGTTTAATCTACAACTTGTATACGGTTTAATTAACTGATGTCTCCGATCTTGGTAAGAGGGCCGCGGTGGCCCGGTTGGAAGAGTAACGAACTAGCAACCGAAGGGTTGCGAGTTCGAATCCAGCCAAACACCGTCGTGTACAAAGGGTATTTGGGTATTTGGGTATTTCAATTAACGTCACACTGGAGCAACACAATGGGCTATTGGTGACGGTCCGGGATCAATCCCAAAGGGAAAGATCCGAGGACAACACCACGTAATTTTGAACCACGGTCAGATGACGAGGCAACACCTGAGCTGGCACCCCACTCTCCAAACTTCCACACCACGCCAACGTGAGGACATTTGAGGCCACGACAGATTTAACGTGCACCAGCCCATCGTGTACAAAGGGGGCTGGTGCACGTTAAATCTGTCGTGGCCTCAAATGTCCTCACGTTGGCGTGGTGTGGAAGTTTGGAGAGTGGGGTGCCAGCTCAGGTGTTGCCTCGTCATCTGACCATGGTTCAAAATTACGTGGTGTTGTCCTCGGATCTTTCCCTTTGGGATTGATCCCGGACCGTCACCAATAGCCCATTGTGTTGCTCCAGTGTGACGTTAATTGAAATACCCCCCCGATCTTGGTAAGTAGTTAAATGACCTTTCATCATTACTATTTGGTAGATAATTGATTAACGTCGCATTTGAGCAACACAACTGGCTATTGGCGACGGTCCGGGATCGTGCAAAAATAGGGGGGGGGGTATTTCAATTAACGTCACACTGGAGCAACACAATAGTGCAAAAATAGAATGTACTGCTTAATTACCGAAGAACTTTGATAACATTTTTCCGAAATTTTGATTTCAATTTTCACCAAGTCTTAATATTTATATATATTGTTTCACTAAAGAAACACGTATTTGCTTTACTTTATTACGCTGGTTGGTGGAATTTACGTCGCACTGGGGTACCACAACGAGCCATTGAGGACGGTCCGGGATCAAACCAGAAGGGGAAGATCAAAGACACCTCGTTATTTTGAATCGTAAGCACATGACGAGGTCAAAACTTGAGGCGGTGCCCCTCTCCAAACTACCACACCAAGTCAATGTGACAAGTAAATTTTAACATTTTTAAACTTAAAATTGAAGTTCAACTTACGAGGATTTTAAAATCTATCACATTAACTGCATTGTCTAAAGTTTCTTGAATCGACATTTTTGTCATTTAAATTAATGCAACTACTCTAAAGCATTAACTATACCGATGATGAAATCCAAGATTGTTTGCATAAACCTTTTAATACTTGAAAATCTAAATATTTCGGGCTTCATTGAGCCACAAAAAATTTTCAATCTCCAAAAACGAATGACTAATTAAATGCTTATCAATTTCAATTCGTATATTGAAGTTCAACTGCACTTCAAGTCTCGTAACTCTTCAAATTTAAGGTAATGCAATTTTAAACAGCTATATTAAAAACTAAGCTCATTAAAAAATGAATTTATGCATTGTTGCTTCATCGTATTTTTAATAAAGTTCGCTTCGAGAGTTAATCAAATGCAATAAATAATTCCTCTTGTTTTTTAATCTATTTAAAAATTTCTTTGTTTTAAATTTTAAAGCAATTTCTCAGAATATGGAAGATATTAAAAAGTACTCGAAATCAGTGTTCGAGAATCAATTTAACTTTACATTAGAACTAGAAATTCTGCAGTTCGGAATACATTGCGATAATAAAAACTCAAACTTAAAACACAATAAGGTTTATTCAACAAATAAAAATCGATACATGCATAAAATCAATTTCTAATCTCACAATAAAAACAACAAACGCTAAAATTGGAATACCGGTTGTCAACAGTAATTAAGTCACTGACAAATAGGAAAAACTGAAATCAGCTTTGTACAACATGTTATTAGTCACACTGAAGACAAGTCCAAAACTCCGCAGCGGTAAAACCCCAGAAGATTTTGTCCAACTTTACTAAAATACAACGTTCAAAACAGTTGTCTGATCATTTAAATACAAGTTCAAGGACCACGTTCGACGTTATAGCGATAATGACCTGTAATTTCCGTGCTCATAAACTCGTTCGTTGAGGCACGCCATGTACGAGCAGTTGGCTATACGAGACTTTGCGTGCTTCATTTTGAAAGACTTCCGTGTAAAACACCCATTGCAAGAATAACGCTTAGTTGCAGTGTCCCCAATATGAGACACCTGGTGCCTCACCAAACTCCGCTTGTCTGCGAAAGCTTTGAAGCACTTATCACATTCGAACGTGAACGTGGTGTGTGATCTAGTGTGGGTAAGGTGATGCTTCCTCAGCTCGAAATCCGTGTCGAACTTTTCGTTGCATTTCTCACAGACGTGCTTTTGGCGGTACTTGTGGACAACCTTGTGCCACCTGAGGTCGAACTCCGAAGGGAGAGCCTTATTGCACTGGCTGCAGAGGAACAGCTGTCCTTCTGAGCCATGTTTCCATTGAAAGTGCCATTCCAGTTGGTAGCGGTAGTTGAACTTTTCTCCACACTTCGGACAGGTGGGCGGATGCTGCGTGATGTCGAAGTTATCGCTTTCGTCAACTTTAGGAGTAAATGCGAATCTGTCTCTGACTGCCATCGCAAATCGAGTTTCAAGTTGCAAACTGATCGCACGAGAAATTACTGATCGCAAATAGTGGTCTAAACTGAAACGCGACGAGTGGTTCGATCTCTTATATCGGGTAAAATAGCAATAAGTGTTGCCACACTGGAAATAGAAGCTGTTGGTTGAAATACTCGTTTTTGATGAAGCAGTGTACTAACCGGCATCTTTCAAAGTAGATAAAAATGTCGGTAGTTGAAATAACGTCGCACTGGAGCTACGTTAATTCAATTACCACGTCAACGTCCAATAGTCCGTTGACCTGGTCAGCATCAATGGCCTATTGGAGGCTATCCGTGATCAATCCCGAAGGACGAAGAATATTTGGGAAGCGGAAATAAAATCTTGCAATCCGCCAGATTTGTTTTTACATTGTAAGGTAAGGTAATTTTAATTAACGTCGCACTGGAGCATCGAGCTATTGGCGACGGTCCGGGATCAAACCCGAGGGGAAAGATCCGAGGAAAATTCTACGTAATTTTGAACCACGTTCAGATGACGAGGTCACACCTGAGCTGGCACCACACTCTCCAAACTTCCACACCACGCCAGCGTGAGGACATTTGAGGCCACGAAAGATTTAACGTCGTGGTGTTCTCGGTCATATGACCGTGGTTCAAAATTACGCGCGAGCCGTCCTTGGATCTTTCCCAATTACCTAACTACCTCTCACAATGGGTTGGTTGGCTTGGGTTTTATGGCGCAACGGATATATCTGGCCAAGCTCAGCCAAACAAAGTCATGTAAATAGACACGCGCACAAGTTTTACTGACACAGAAGAGAGAAATGCACCCAGGGAGGAATCGGGCTCACAGGAATCGAATCTGAACCGCCTACAAATCGCATGAAAACGTCGGAATTCATTTTATATTGGGCCGCGGTAGTCCGGTTGGGAGAGTAGCGGATTAGCATCCAGAGGGTTGCGAGTTCGAAAGTCGATCCAACCAAAGACCTTTGTGTGCGTGTTGTCTGGTGCAAGTTAAATCTGCCCTCAAATGGCCCAATGTTGGCGTGGTGTGGAAGTTTGGAGGGTCGGGCATGCGAGAAGATTTGGGTAGCGGAAATAAAATCTTCACATTTCTCCTGGTCTGTTTGCACTGACAATCCCTCTCACATTGTTTGTGTTGCTCCTGCGACGTTAATTAACTACCTAACCTAACTACCTGTCCTCTCACATTGCTGTTTTGCTTGAACTAATAAATTTAATTTAATATGTAGGTTGGTAGTTGAATTTAACTCCCACTGGAGCAACACAACGGGCTCTTGGTGACGGTCCGGGATCAATCCCTGAGGGAAAGATCCTAGGACACCTCATAATTTTGAATAAGGATAAGATGACGATTAATTTAAGTAGATTGGATTGGATGTTTGGGTTTTATGGCGTAAGGTTAATTTAAGTAGAACTAAGTTCGAAACGGTGGAAATAGTAAATTTTGATTTCAAGCGAAGTGTGGTTTTTGGAATTTCACTTCAACTTACTGAATGCAAACGATAACACTGGCTTATGACAATTATGTCCATGAAAATATATTCGAGAAATAATTCTTGAAAGAAAACATTTGACCACGAGGAGAAATATAGCCCAATTTCCATAAATGGTTTGTTATGACTAGTTGACATAAAATACCTTTTAGATTTCTCCTATGGAGCTTTCCTAAATAGGCTGTTTCAGAGAATGTAGGTCATAACTCAAAATAAATTCGCTCCATTTGGAAGTTTTAGTTGTAAAATTTATCTTTGTGTTTATCAACTTTCCACTAATGATCATTAAAAAGGAAACCTACAGTGTGCGGACCCCTCTTGAATGTATAGCGGGATTTTATAAAACCTCCTATTGAAACCCCAAAGTAAATCTTGGCGACAATTCAGATGTCAAACTCTTTCTGTAATATTTCTATTGACGCTCTTACCGCATTAGAAAGTACCTTCGCTGAATGTGAAACATGACGATATGAATCCACACTCTTCTCTTTTACTGAACGTATTTCTTACCTTTGTTTTATTTTTCATGTGCAATTATTTTGTAAGTACGTTTTCCACAAACCTTATAATTTGAATGAAGCTCAAATGAGTATTTTTTGGTCACTGCTTAAGTTTTCATCGAAAACCTATGCGCTATCACCACTTAAGTAAATTAACATTTTTCTTCGTGATATTTATTGGTGAATAATTTCTTAGATTCTCACTGACACAGTGGCTGAATTTTTTAAAGCTTTCTCACATTCTATCTACTTTTTCTATTTTGAAAATATGCATGGTACCTTATTTGCAGAATGTAAATGAGTTTATTCTTGATGAAAGGAGAGGTAAGTAGTAAATTCTGGTAAATAGATGCGTAGAAGAATCACATTTATAAGCATTGAATTTAAACTGATTTGCTTTATATTTTGAAAATATGCATGATACATTATTTACAGGAGGAAATTGAATTTGTTACCGATGATAAAAGAGACGAAGTAAGTGATAAAACAATAGATACATACATAGAAAGCCTCATTCAAACATTTAAATTGATAATTTCATTGCTACTTTTTATAATATAATTTTTTATTATTCTCTATCGGTTTCTTCAATTCTGAAAATTCGAATGTGATAATATTTTTAGAATGAAATTTAGATTCTCACACCCCTTGAAAAAGAATAGGTAAGTAATGAAATCTGTTGACTGGAGGCATATATACATATAGAAAAGTCTTATTTAAACATTGCTTTTAATTTTTTTAAATATTAATTTTACTTTTTATTTAGCAGCAGCGTATTAAGTTTATTAATTCAAGACAGTTGTGATTCCGTTGATTTGCTCAATGACATTAAATCAGATTCATAGATAAATAAAAACCTTAGCCTGAATGCTTATATAAATGTTGCTATACAGGGTTTTCGAAAATATCTGGCCAAATTGTAAAGGATAGTTGAGGGGCCCAAAATAATTTTTCTTTATCAAAGAATGTGTGTCCGGAAATGTCACGTATAGGAGGTATAGGAGGTACAAGTCGCTGATTAGGTCAGTCCATAACATCCTTTCTGTGGCATAAAGCGTCTTTCTCCGCTCGGATTTTCAACGGCATGCATTGCTACTCGAATTCGGACCTTGCCGTTGAAAATCCGAGCGGGGAATGATCCTTACACCACAGAAACGATATTATAGACTGGCCAAAACAGCGCTCTCTTCCATCTAAACGGCATTTCCGGTCACACATTCTTTGACATTTTTTAAATTTTGTGCCCTTCTATCACCCTTTACTATTGGCCAGATATTTTCTAAACACCCTGTATTTCAAAAATGTTTTATTCAGAATCAGTTCATTATTTAGCATACCTTCAAAGCAAGAGTTCTTACCACCGCTTGATTATAACCTTAATAAAATTCCGAAATTGTATTATAAATATTTGAATTAATATGTTGATGTAATCATCATTTATCTGTACATTGTGTGTGTCCTACTATTTATATCAGATAATATTTTTTATGATTTGGGCTCAGTTAACTGTTCTTTGTTTTATGGATCAAGGGAAATTGCGTGGATTTTTAATCTAAACCCAAATTATTCGTATCTGAAGAAAACTACGACAAATTCAAAAATTAACTGTTTTGGAAAATATATCTTTAGTTTTATTAACTTTCATCTAATTGAAACAGTGCTAATTCCTACTCGTATATTCATTTTTATAACCTATCACTCTTTAGATGAAATCATCACTATAAAATACTCCAAACTAATATTTATTTTCTTTCTCTATTTTAGGACAACTGTCGTTAAGTGCTTTTAAATATTAATATTTTAAATGATTTCTTCATATATGAATGAATATTTTAAAGTATTTAATTTAAGAATTACGTTAGTATCAAGATAAAAAGTTCTTTTTATATATAAATGCTCACAAATAAGCAAAATATAAATCAATTATCTGTTTGGGATGCAAACAATTTAATTAAAAGAAGACAATGCAATGCTTGAAGTTCCTTTTTATCAAAATATGAATATCATTATCTCAATAGCTGTTCGAATTCTTTTAATATTCCATATAAGATTATTCAATTAATGTGTTTTTGGTACCTACAATCCACAAAAAAATTACCTGCAATCAAATATTCTATTTCGGTGTGAAACAAACTGCATTAATAATTGTAAATTAAATTATGAATACATATTTATAATGCAAAAATATTGTGTAGTTTAAACGTATCTTTCATTACACAAAGGTCTCATAGATCAGCATATAGAGTTGATATGGTTATGCCAGTTTAAAATCCCTCTTCTGATTTTATGTTTTATAAATCGTATTTATTTCACATGGGAAATCACTTTTCTCCGACACACAAATGGCTCTAACTAAAAATGTTTTTGTCCGTTTTTAAAATCGAATGGGTAATCTGTTAATTATAAGTTTATCCAAGTATATAGCAACTTAGAACGTGTTTCTGTCATAATTAGAGCCGGAATGGCGTCTGGTTTTCCGAAAATTTGAAAAACGTGATTTTCACGAGGAATTGAGACATTTTTCGTTACTTCGCAATTATCGAAGGCTGTAACTCCCGAAACGCTCGATAGATTTTAAAATCGCTTGGCACATATATATTTGTGTATGAAACATTAATGCGCACCAATTTTCAGACCAATCCGACAATTGGAACGGGAAAAGTGAATATTTCAGTGCATTTTCTGACCCGTTTTGGCAAATTTGGGAGGCCATAGCACCAAAACTAATCGATGGATTTTAAAATCGCTTGGCACATCTCTTCCTAAACTCAAAAATATAATACACACATATTTTCAGACCAATCGGAATTTTGGTTCGGGAGAAATCCTGAAAAGGGTGCGGTTTTCCTTTTTTATGATCCGTTAAACATGGGATATCACTTTTCTCCGACACACAAATGGCTCTATCTAAAAACGTTTTTGTCCGTTTTTAAAATCGCTGGCCGAATCTGTTAATTATAAGTTTAACCAAGTATACAGCAATTTAGAACGTGTTTCTATCATAATTAGAGCCGGAATGGCGTCTGGTTTTGCGAAAATGTGAAAAACGTCCGTTTCACGAGGAATTGAGAGGATTTTCATTATTTCGCAATTTTCGTAGGCTGCAACACCCAAACCGCTCGATGGATTTTAAAATCGTTGGGCACATATCTATTTGGGTATGAAACATTAATGCAAACAAATTTTCAGACCAATCCGAGAATTGAAACGGGAAAAGTGAAAATTTCAGTGCATTTCTAACACGAGTTGGGAAATTTGGGAGGCCATAACTCCCGAACTAATCAATGGATTTTAAAATTGCTTGGCACATCTCTTTCTAAACTCAAAAATATAATACACACAAATTTTCAAATGCATCGGAGTTTTCGTTCGGGAGAAATCCGGAAAAGAGTGCCGTTTTTCCATTTTTCTGTGAAACAAACTACCCATTTAATATGGGAAATAACTTTTCTCCGAAACACAAATGACTCTAACTTAAAAAGTTTTTTCCGTTTTTAAAATCTCTCGAGGAATCTGTTAATTATAAGTTTATCCAAGTGTACAGCAATTTAGAAAATGTTTCTATGATAATTGGAACCGGAATGGCGTCTGGTTTTGCGAAAATGTGGAAAACGTGATTTTCACGAGGAATTGAGACAATTTTCGTTATTTCGCAACTTTCGTAGGTTGTAACTCCCGAACCGCTCGATGGATTTTAAAATCGCTTGGCACATATCTATTTGGGTATGAAACATTAATGCACGCCAATTTTCAGACCTATCCGACAATTTATACGGGAAAAGTGAAAATTTCGGTGCATTTTCTGACCCGAGTTGGCAAATTTGGGAGGCCATAACTCCCGAACTAATCGATGGATTTTAAAATCGCTTGGCACATCTCTTTATAAACTCAAAAATATAATATGACAAAATTTTCAAACCCATCGGAGTTTTGGTTCGGGAGAAATCCGGAAAAGAGTGCGTTTTTCCATTACATTGACCCATTTAACATGGGAAATCACTTTTCTACGACACACAAATGGCTCTAACTTAAAACATTTTTGTCCCTTTTTAAAATCTCTTGGGGAATCTGTTAATTATAAGTTTATCCAAGTATACAGCAATTTAGAACATGTTTCTATAATAATTAGAGCCGGAATGGCGTCTAGTTTTGCGAAAATGTGAAAAACGTGATTTTCACCAGGAATTGAGACAATTTTCGTTATTTCGCAAATTACGAAGGCTGTAACTACCGAAACGCTCGATGGATTTTAAAATGGCTTGGTACATATCTATTTGGGTATGAAACATTAATGCACACCAATTTCAGACCAATCCGACAATTTAAATGGGAAAAGTGAAAATTTCAGTGCATTTTCTGACCCGAGTTGGCAACTTTGGGACGCCATAATTCCGGAACTAATCGATGGATTTTAAAATCTCTTGGCACATCTCTTTCTAAACTCAAAAATATGATACAAACAAATTTTCAGACCAATCGAAGTTATGGTTCGGGAGAAATCCGGAAAAGAGTGCGGTTTTCCCATTTTTCTGAACCATTTAACATCGAAAATCACTTTTCTCCGATACACAAATGGCTCTAACTAAAAACGTTTTTGTCAGTTTTTAAAATCGTTTAGGGAATCTGTTAATTTTAAGTTTATCCAAGTATACAGCAATTTAGAACGTGTTTCTATGATAATTAGAGCCGGAATGGCGTCTGGTTTAGCGAAAATGTGGAAAACGTGATTTTCACAATCATAAATTCAAAATTATTTTTATTGTTTTAAGGAAGGAACCTCAAAAGTTTAAGTTATTACAGATTTAACGCTTTTAAAAAAATAGTTTTTCAACTTAAAAAATTGTGGAAGATAAATGTTTCGCTCAATTGAGGAGCATGTTTTGTGTACATAAATTTTTACAAATATACTTAATTCGTTAAAATACTCTATTTAGAGAGAAAAAATAAAATTGTGTCCCCTTTTTTTTCAGGTAGAAAACAATAGAGTGAAGGATTTCATTTCGCTTTGGAATGTGTTTTTATTACCACCACGCTTTTTATCGAGTTAAGAACGATATAAACAAAAATACTCACAAATATTGTTAGAAACAATCTAATTCAGTATTATTTATCTCAAGATTAAAAATATAAGGAAGAAAGATAAAACTGACTTAAAAGTGGAAAATAATTAAATTTTAATGTTAGGTTTATTTAAATTCGGAGCAAAAAAATCAGGATGTCAAGCAGATGTTTTTAGAAAAGGAACTTTCCAGCTGCACGGATTGTTTGGAATTAATACAAAAGAAGTTTCATTTCGTTCTCTAATTGTTTGCTTTTCCAATTTGCTAAATTAAATGCTTCATTAACAAGAATAAAAATATGTTAAAACAGGTACAATATTTCAATTTCCCTTCATGCGCTATTTTTGTTTTTCACATAAGAGAACGGCAATTTGTTTTTCGCCATTCCGGTAGAAAGTTATAGGTTCAAGGGAAATTATTTGAAAGAAAAGCTGTTTTGTCATTTCACAATCTTATAATGAAAGATTTTACAAATATTTCAAAACATGAACAAAAGGTTCCCTAAAGCGCATAAATGTGGTTCACATTTATAATACGGTTTACGAAATGATTTAATCCTATTTTTAACAAATCGATTTTATTTAATTTATAATTCTTAAAAGTTTCAAAATTTATCTTTTATTTTAATTATTATTATTATGTAATTCCACAGATGGGTGCATACTAAATAATTTTGTTCAGCAAGAAATAATTTAAATTATGTACTTAAGTTCATGTTTTCAATTCATAATATTTTTAATGTGCAAGACACAAAAGAATAGTGATTCTAGTTGGCGCCAAAAAATCATCGCCAAGACAGAACAATTTCACAAGTTTTTAAAGTTTGGTTTATTATTTTTAATAATTTAAGCCCTTATAGATGTACAATTTACAATAATAAACACATTCGAAAATCAGTTATTTTATTTTAAACATTATTTTAGATATATATTGATAGCAAATCTATGAAATCTTTTTTATAGAACTGGAAATGTTCGCAGGTTGTAGTATTAAGAATTCCTAAGTTAGAACATCCATTTTTTATCATACTAGCAAATACTGAAAAACACACAAAAAAATGTAAAATGCAAGTAAATCGCGCACCTGTGAAATGTAATGTTTCCACCTTTAATAAATTTGTAATTACATCCATATACACAGCACGATAGAACCATGTTAGCTTTCCTTTCAATGCATTTGCTATGGAAGAAGGAATGCGCAAACTATATGCGAGTTGGAGAAAAGAGTCTAGGGATCACGAGACTATGTTTTTGGTCACATGATCATGCGAACATAAAAAGGTTGCCATAGCTCACTCAACTTTTATATCTCCACTATGCCCCACACCACTCCAATGTGAGAACATTTGAGGCCAACAGTTGTAACGTGCATCTGAAGACAACACCTCGTCATTTTGAACCAAGATCAGATGGCAAGGTCAACACCTGAGCTGGCACTCCAAACTTCCACACCACGCCAACGTGATGATATTTGAAGACACGATAGATTTAACGTGCACCAGCCTCCACGTACACGACGGTCTTTGGCTGGACCTAGTTTCGAACTCGTAACCCTCTGGTTACTTATCCGTTGCTCCTCCAACCGGAATATCGCGGCCCCAAGAAATGTAGGAAGTCTAAAACCTTTATCTACTGAGTGCATATACAGGAAGTAAGGAGTACTAGATACAGAATTAAATCGAAACTTTCTCGAAATAACCATCCTAAATATATGTATCAAGGACTTCGTAAAAAATAAAGATTATCCTCCTTGTATATTTTCACGCACAAGTGTAAATTGAAGCTGACGGCTTAGATACAGCTGGTGCATCATTTTCTCTGTACCAAAATGGAAGCAAATAGTTCAGAGTTTATACCAGAAAACAGAATCTCCAATCTTTTCCACTGTATGAATCGAAAACAGCCCTCATACGAGCGAGCGAATGTAAGGTAATCAGATTTGAAAGAACAATTCATCAGAACAAAATCTTCATTCCATCTTTCCTCGTCTCTGATATGCAGCTTTTAAATTCGATCTTCATGCTGTCTGTCGCCCTGCCGTGTAATCAAATTCGAAACGAAAAAAAAGAACGTTCGTTTTTTCTCTCTTCAAAAACGCCCAGTGCTTTTTATTTTATCGAGTTATTATATTTTTGCTGTTATCTTTCAATGCTTTTTTTCGAGTGCTAGAATTCTTCCCTTTGTTTGCAGAAGGACGTAAAAAATATAATTTATATAAGAATTGGATTAGAATAAAAAATAAATAAATAGAACACTTTTATTCTCTGTGCTTGTTTTATTCTGTTTCCTTGGTCCACACTTTAGTTACGGTTTTACGTAGCCCAACCCAATTTATCGTTTACTATTTCATCGAACGGAAAAAACAATAAAAATAAAGGAAAACTGCTTCAAATCTAATTCGAATGCATCCATTTCGGCGTGTTCTAAAGCTTCCATTTCTTCCTTTTTCACCGCAATATGATACGGGCCTTGGTTACTTTTTAAAATCGCTTTTCACTCTAATCCTTTTAAATAGCACCGGAAATTAAAGGAGATTTAAAATTTCAAAGAGCAAAAAGAAAATGGCGCCTTTTGTAATTATGTATAAGTGCAGAAACTGCTGTATAATGAGTCTCAAAATACAATCAGAATTAGAAGTATTTAAAGGGGCAGTAATCTTTTACGGTTCCGTTGACCAATAACAGAGAGTCATTGGACCGGCCATAAATTATTGCGAAGAATAGTTTTAGCTGGCTTTATTTGTGCTTTTGTCTGCTATCCTTTTGAAAGACGCCATTTCGTGGAATATTTTCCATTGAATTTTCCCAAGCAGAGAAATTGAAGTTTTGAATACAAAGATTCTGCATATTTATTAACCCTGCCTTAGGGACCACACCTTCGATTCAGCCTTTTTAGTTGCGGGGCCTCCTGGATTGATGGTGGTACGTCAAAGGCATTGGATATAGATAAACGCCATTTGGATTTGATCTTGCGTGTGGTACTTGGTAATTATGTTTCAGTAGTTGATACAAATTTGATTTTAGGGTTTTGGTTTTCGGAACTCGGAAGTTTCCACGCGACACATCCTTGGTATTTTGTTCGGATTCGGCTTCGCTTTTTCTAAGGCCGGCAATCGCCATTTCGAATCAAAATTGCAGTCTTCAGTGCTGGATGTTTTGATCTTGAAGAGTTCCACTTGAAACTAAATACTCTTATGGGGCAAGGACCTTAATCTTTAAAATCTTTTTGCTGAAAAGTTTCCTTAACTGCTGACTTTTCATGAACAATTCGAGATTTTTCTTAGGCGAAAGCACCAATTACTTATGAAATTATAGCCAAGGAGATTAAGTATTCTTTACATTAATTAACTGCCATTAGCGTATATAGAACTGCTTTGTGGACTACCAACAAAGACCGATTCCTATCGACCTACAGGAATTGTGCGCATATTGTTGCCGCTGTTAATAGAGTAAACGCGCATATTGATGTACCGCTGTTAATAGAAGGTAATCAAATATTTTGAAAAACCCATCCTAAAAGGAATTTATGTCCAATCTTTACAAATCAATTTAAGCAGAGAAAGGTAGGTAGTTAATTAACGACGCACAGGCGCAACACAGCGGGCTATTGGCGACTGTCCGGGATCAATCCCCAAGGGAAAGATCAAGACAACGCCTCGTAATTTTGAACCAGCATAAACAGTCGTCTTTATTTTGTAGGGTTGGTTGGTTATGGGTTTTATGGCCCCAGGGTCTTACTTTGCCAAGATGCACCAAACACATGACAACTTCAAGGAACTGTGAAAAGAAATGAAATTGGGATGGAGATGAGAAAATAGAGAAAGATCGCTTGGGCATCCTGAGGTCGCGACCCCCATGTTTACCAGAGGTAGTAAACCCCATGGGAAAAGAACAGATCACAAGGGTACCTCGGCTTTTATTTTGAAGGGAATCTATGTTGAATCCTCTGAGCGCCCACACGTTGGCGTGATGTGGAAGTTTGGTGAGTGGGGTGCCAGCTCAGGTGTTGTTATCATCTGACCGTGGTTCAAAATGACGAGGCGTTGTCCTTGAATCTGTTCCTTTGGGATTGATCTCGGACCGTCGCCAATAGCACGTCGTGTTGCTCCAGTGCGACGTTAATTAACTACCTACCTCTGAGCGTCAAGAGATTTCCAAGTAGCGTCGTACTGCTTTCTCCCTGCAAAAAAACACATATAATGAACAAATGACATCTATTTGTTAAAAAATTTTATTGATCAAGCTCAAAACCGTTTAAAAGTCATGCAGGAAAGACTGCTGATTGCAGAAAAGACATGTGTGTGGGAACACCACCTAGGGGTCTGTGATTTTCAACTTGGGGAAAATTCCGCCGGGGGAAAATAAATAAAGGGGCATTGCATCTGATGACCGGATAGATATGTGAATGCGAATTTCTATAGTGGTGATAAAAATGGTGAAATCGACAATGTCGACTGCTATGTCGCTCGGACAAATCAGATGACGAATCAATGAATGGTCATCTTCTTCCGTCCGGCGGACCAATCAGAAGCTAGCGAAATACAAATGTGTAACATACATACAAAATGTGAAATATACAAGATGTATAGCACACAAAATGTTCCACAAATGAATAGCCACAAAATGTTCCACAAATGAATAGCCACAAAATGTTCCACAAATGAAATGTATAGCATACAAAATGTAAACACAAATGTATAGCATACAAAATGGACATGCGAATGTATAATATACAAAGAATACATACTACAAATGTATGACATACATATAAAACGTTTAACATACATGCAAAATGAACAGACAAATGTGCAAAATGTATGGGGGTTTTGAGTGAAGATGAAATGGTGAAATCGCCGAAGTCTTCTACGTCGCTCGGAACAATCAAATGATAAATCAATGAATGGTCATCTTCCCACGGACCAATCAGATGATGAATATTCATTTCCACGCGGCAAAGATCTAAGCAGAAATACTACCTCCACTAACATTTAGCTTGACAGAAAATGCCTCTTTTACACTTGTGCAGCTATAAGAAGGATTTTCAATGTAAATAAACCACCGAAAACGGGGAATATTTTTCCTGTTATTCAATACGGAATACGTACAAGAAGCACGTTCTACCACGAAAATTCTAGTGGCATCCAGATTTAACTGTACAGGAAAAAATCCTTTCATATTATTATAAATTAGAGGAAATATCAAATAAATCAGTTTCCATTCTGGTTCAGTGTTGAGCATATTTTGGTTATATATTGCCAGTTTTAGGGTTACCATTTTTATGTATAGCTAAAAACACATGCGACATATCATCCGAATGAACGTCCTAGATTCAAAATCAAAATAAACAAATCTAAGTCTACATGTGTCTTGAAATGAAGTTGCGATCGCGATTTTAGTGATTTTATAGTTTTTATTAAAAATTATCATGGCTGAGTTAATAAAAGAACCAATAACTGTTGTCGACGAGAGTGAAATAGCTTGTGATTTAACTTCAAAAGTTAGTAAACACGTGCATTTCTTTTCTGATAGTTTGTTTTGATTTTAAATAAGCGACTTCAAAATTGATAGGAATATTTACTGTGGATCTACTCTGCCCCCATGGGATATGAATATCACATGAGCTATCTCAGAATTACATCCTTTCCATTTCTTCCAGCTACAATTTAACTGACTGTTCATTGTTCACACTTGTAACTTTAATTAATACGTCTAATTTTATGACAGAAAAATTCTGTTAGACTCAATAACATGGTAATTTTGTAATTTGGTAACCCGTCATAACCCTATCAAATAGCCATTTTGTGGCGAACTTTTAGTCCCCAATTTGGTGATGAGCCGGTACCGTGTTCTTTTGAGTTTTTTAGAAAAAATTCTTCTGACATTACTGCCATTTTGACAGTTCAACAAAGGAAGTAGATGACAATAGAGAGAAATGTCACAAATTATACTATCAGTGGTTTTGATTGTCACTATGATTAATTTTTGCTGCTAATGGGCTAATTAGATCAGGACCTATGGATTATGAACCAATATGAACATGCCAATATCAGGATTCAAACTGATAGCCTGTTAGACCAAGCTCTAGAGTGCTAACCACTCAACTAACAGGCTGGCTGCACCATCAGTGCTCCAATTATTGCCGTCCATGACCAATGCTCTAGCAACCTTCGAGTTGTAGGAGGCGCAGGTTCGATTCCTGTCAGGTGTATTCTTCACTGGGTGTATTTCTCTTTTCTGTCAGTAAAACTTTCATTGTGTGCATATCTATTGATATTGTATGTTTTGTCTGGTGCAGCATGGCCAAATATGGCCCTTGTGCCATAAAACTCCAAAGCCAACTAACCTTATGATCTAACAGTAGGTACTTTATGTGCTGTGAGTGATTTTAAAAAGAATATTCTTGAATCCCTTTATCAATAGCAGTTGAAAAAATTGCAAAATTCCAATAGCTTCTTTAGATGTTGTATTTTGTGTTATAAAAAAAGAGCTTATATTGTAATATTAGTTGCCTTATTTAACATGTATGTGTATATAATGTTCTTATACTTATTCTCTTAACGCATCATATATTTATTGAAATGTTTAAAAAACATTTCCTTGTATGGCACATTCAAAAATACATTTAATTTAAAATTTTGGATTTATTTGCAGAGGCATCCATTTGTACTGCGTAGTGCTAACATAGGACCTTGCACTGAAAAATGGACTTCAGACTATCTCAGTAATGTTTTAGGAAAAGAAGAAGTAAAAATTCATGTATCTGAATTTAAAAGTTTGGATTTCTTGAAGAAAAACTTCATGTACAAGTATGTCATGTTTTAAGCTTTATCAATGTTGTGTATATGACAGATTTTTAAAACTTAGTTGGTGATTCATTTTCTTTGTACACACAAGGGTAGCTATAAAAGGGGTGACAGACAGTGCTTCCAAGCACCAATATCTTAAAATATTTATGAAAGGCCATGGACATTTCAGAAAAATTTATTAAAACATTTTGTGGTTTTTCTAGGAAAATGTTTCTTTTAAGCAAATTTGTCCTTCTCACGGAAGTATTTTCCCATTATATGCATGTGACATGAATGCTTTCATGCACTCTATCTTTAGACTGTAATGCTAATAAAAATCAATTCTTCCTTTTATGTAGCCCCCTGCAATCACAGTACTATTCATAAAGACAAAACAATAAAATTCTCTTGTCAGAAATGTCTCACCACAGACAGGGCACTTTTTCTTTCTTTCATTCTAAAGATCCACGAACAAACATTAATCGCAATGAAAAATTACAGAGGCTGTTCGGACATTTTTTGAACGATTTTGATGAGCTGTAAAATTATTGTATGCTATGAAAGAATCAGTAGTTAAATAGATAAAGTATAACTTATCTGTTAACTGTTTTGTTTACTTTCAAAATGATGCTTTTAAATAAGCAATGGATGAAGGCTATGTATTTGCTCTTTCAGAAGAGAATTATGTTTATTGAATTATTCAAAAACGCTGTAAAAGTCATGGTTTTTTGATATCTAAAGGTACAATATAAGTAATGTTATTAATGAGAAAGGAAAAAAACGTAAAAGTGGAAAAATACTTTCAAATACATATCAAAAAAAGAAAAATTTCTGAGAATATTTGTAAGGTAAGATCTTTAATTTTAAAAGAGAATCCACCAAGTCAAAGGACTATTGCAAAGTCATTAAAATGTTCAGTTTCAACTGTAAATAAAATAATTAACAGTGATTTGAATCTTAAAAAGGCCAAAAAATACAATGTTCATCATCTATTTCCATGACATATTGCAGAACTCGCTGCAGAATTCTGGATGGGAAGCATTATCTGGAGAAAGATGGAAAAATATTGTGACAATAGATGAAGCATGAGTGTATTTAAATGATTGCAATAGAGAAAAGAGCAATTTTTTATTGAAAAAGAGAAAAATCTTAAAACGTGGTTCAAAGGATCTAAAGAAACTTTCTCTAATTGATTTATGATTGTTGCCAGTTTTGCATATAATGGAAAATTAAAAGTAAAGAGAGTGAAAAAAATGTAAAAATCAACTCCACATAATACCAAGACCCTATTTTATTCTCAATATTAAAAAAGAAATACCATATCTTTACCCTCAGTGCAATCACAATCAGTAGAACTCCACCAGGATACAGCAAGCATCCACACATCTAAATCCACTGTTAAATTCTTGGAAAAATGGAACAAGAAACTGGTATCAAACCTTTACTGATATTCTTTCTAAATCTCCAGATGTCTCACCCATGGACTTTTGGACTTTTAAAAAGAGTATTATCGAAACGTTGACTGAAAACCCTTCAAGGACTTTGGAAAACTGGAACAAGAATGGGACAAAATACCTCTGTCGATACTACAAAAGTCATTATCATAAAAATTGAAGTGTAGAAAGATAGTTAACAATAAGGGCTATCAAATAGAACATTTAAAACACAAAAATTTCATGTAAAAAAATTGATCTTCAGTCCATTAAAATCATTCAAAAAATGTCCAAACAGCCTCTAGTATTGTGAACAATAAGTTATTAACAAATTAATATGGTACTATATGGTATATTTCATCCTAATTATTTACATAATTGTACTCTTTATCTTCATTTTAAACACATAAATTCTGTTTCGGAGAGGCCAGCTTGGTCCTAGGTTCCAAGCTGGCCTCTAAAAAGTCTAGCTTCACCTTTGTTGTATTGGTCTTGAAATAACTATAGTAATTATTTTATAAGAAAGATTTTGTTTTCATAGTTTTTATAAATATTTCACCGTTTTTTTATTTAAAATTAAGTTCTTACCTTTAGTGAAATTTTTGATCTATTCTACCCTTCTTCCCACTTGTAATCTAAAGGGATAAAACTTAAAATTGTGCTTTTAACTTAGTACAACACAATATGTACTTGAAGTTTCCAAATATTATTTCTGAACACATATACACTGAAGTGACATGGGTGCTTGATCTCAAGAATATGATTAAGTTATATCAAATACTATATGCCATCGAAAAAGTATTTACTTCCTAGAAAAGTACATTTAAAGGAATCTCAAACAGGGTATGCTTGATTTAAGTCAAGTGATTTTTACTATAAAAATCATTGATTTAAATCAAAATTTTAAATTTCATTTTTCTTTTTGTTATGTTTAATAATATTGAGAATGAAATACTGACCAAGATGTATGTTATTTTATTCAAATAAGTTAAGAATTTCGCTCGTACTGAGTTCACCCCAAAATTATATCGAAAATCACCCTCCCTTTGAAGACATTAAATAATAGTATTTGCTGATTGGGATCATAATTACCAGACAAGTATTTTCATCTTGGGCCTTTGCCAAATAGGTATCACAAGCCTGCTCATCAGTGTTGGTTTTGTTTTAATTCTGTGTGACTATAAATCGCATGTGGCCGATTTTAAACCTTTCACCATGTGTTGAGTGAAGATGCTTGAAATACATTCACTCAAATTATTAAAATTGTGGTAACTTGCTTTCTTTTTTAGGATGTTCTAGTTATTTATTTAGTATTGTAGTCTGTTCATAAAAAATATAAAGACACTCACAATGAAAAGATTTTCTTCAGTATCACAAAGCATTCCAATTTTGCATATAAATCTTTATAATTGGCAATTTTAAGTTTCGTTTTTGTAATATGTCGGTTAATTTTTATTTCAATTTATTGGGAAATTTTATGCATTGATCCCTTAGAATTCTTTACCCTGCTAGAATAACTATTCAATATTTATGGAATTGATATTTGGAATGTAAAAGTTAATTCTCTCATCTGATAATTGAATGAGTATGTTGACAAAAGATTATGGGTTGAAGCAGAAAGCTATTGGAATTGACAAATTTTTTATTGGAATTGATAAATTTTTTATTGCAAGCTCAAAATTTCACTGAATCGGCATTATCCGAGGGATACTATTACACTTGTTCTATGCTGTTGATAGAAAAGCTTAATTTTTTTGTTTTATATATAAACTTTTTTGTGTGCTTCAAATATACCTATGAAATACTTGTCAATGCTAAAAAAATTTGAAAAATAGACATTTGATTTCAAATTTATATATTTTCATGTTGTCTCATTTTTTACTGAACTTGCAAAAAATAACAATTTTTTCACCAATAAGTTACTTTTGCAAGCTAAAAATTAATGAGAAGTAGGAATTTTTTCAAGATGCAAGTTCCTTTTATTTTATTTTCTGTTGGTGACATGATTTTTTCTCAAAAGCAAGTTGAACCAATTAATTATTTATCAAAATAAATAAATTCAAAACCTTTTATTCATATGTGATAAATATATAATGAAAAATAATTCTGAAATTTGTATTTAAAAAATTCATAATATAGTGTCTGGGATCTGGCAACCTTATTTATCTGGGTCCAAAAAATTCACATCACTGGTTATGGGTTAAATTCAAAGAAATCTAAACCTCTTGAGAACCAGATGGAAAAACATTGCTCATCTTGGCATTTGGGGCATTGTCTATTTACTCTATCATGTGATTTACTTTGCTAATTTTTATGTCACGTTTTAATCAAAAATTTACATGGCTATATTTCTTTATACATTAATGTTTTATATAAAAATATTAATGTTTAAATAAATCAAAACTATCTAGAAACTACACTGTAATTTGCGTGTCTCATGTTCAACAAATTTAAACTTGTACGTGCAAGAAATTAATTAAAATCATAAAAATCCGATTTAAATAATAAAATCTGATTTAAATGAAATAAATCTGATGTTTTTTATTTTAAAAAAATCATGGTTTTTTCCATGCCCTGATCTCAAAGTTAACGGAATTATTCCGTATTTTAAATAAACTGTAGATGGGGCCTTACAACAATTGCAATTTTTACTAATTTTGCTGTACAGTGACAAGCATCAAATGAAATCAGTGAAACTAGCTTTGTCTAGTCCTTGGTGACTAGAGTGGACCCAATTGGTAATTCACTGTGTTGCCATCCATCGGCAAACTCAACCCTTCTTCAAATTAACATAGATCATATTAATAATGGATCATTAACAAATTTATACATTTTTCATTGTTTCATAAAAAAAGTTTAAAGTATTATAGTAAAAAAAGTATCATCTGAACTATAAAAAAAGAATGTAGAAACCACATGAAGATACTTGCACAATAAAATAATCAAGTGAGGAAATAGGAATTGAAGTGGTTATGGTGCCAAATTGAGCATAGTAGTATTTAACTTCATGATAGTATCAAGAATTGCATACTAGTAACCTTATTTTCTGAAGGAAAATGTCTTCTTCCTAAAAGTATACAGAATTGTGTGCTGTAGACCACATTTAATTTTGAAAGCAGAACATCTCAAAAGTTTACAATATGTAGTCTGATACAATATTTGTTTCAAAATGTTAACTATGTTTAAATGATGTGTACTGCTTTTAAATTAGATGTACTAAAATTCAATGGGATTCATTGAACAATTCAACAAAACAAATATAAACTTCCCTATACAGCTGTTTTGAGACTCGGAATTATTAAAGTTTATACCAAAAGCAAAATCTAAAGTCTCAGGAATTTTCTTTTGCTGGAGTAATTTTTTACAGAACTGTGAATTAGCTGTATTCAAGTATCACCTTAGTCACAGTAATGCTCTAATGTGCATGTAAACTGATATTTTATTCATGTTTAATATTAACTTCATCTGACATGCAATTTTGTTTTTAGAACTCTATTGTTTGAAGAATTTTTGCATCGAGCATCAGCTGCAGAGCATTCTGATGGTCATTACTTCATGTCCCCAGTAAGTATTTTCTTATTAAGAAACAGCTTGTCCTTTTTAGGTGCCTTTTAAACATTCTTATTGAAAACAATGCAAGGTGATGTTAGCTTGCAAGACTTCAAATCCAAACTTTGAAATATGATCTGTACTCAAAACATCAATAGATTCAATTTTTAATGGTTAATTGAAAACCAATACTCAAATGTGATGTTTTTATGCTTCTCTTAATATGTTTACACATTAAAAAATTAACAAGATTAACTGATCATTAAAAAAATTAAAGATTTATGAAAGGCTATTTTATTAGACATCTTTATTTACTAGTTAAAATAATTTCAAAATAATTCAGATGAATTTAATTACATTGTTTCATGTGCACATATTGCTAAATTTATTGTAGTTTTGAATAAATCTTAATAACTATATACACCTAATTCTGTTTTTGCACGAATTTGATTTAACACGAATTCAAAATAAATATTTCATTCTCTTTTTACGCGAGTCATTTTGATTTAACACGAGCGGTCCAATCCAATTTCTAACAATTTTTTTTGCCTAAATTCTAAGAATTTTTTTTTTATTTATGGTGTAGTAGATCATTTCCATTTTCTATATGTATAACAACTAGTGTGTGTGATTTGAAACATGTGCTTTCCTCTAAATAATTACATAACGTCTTTGTTATTGAATTTGGTGCACATCTACCATGCACATCTATTCGTGCATTGTATCTTTGGAAGACATTTAGTATGTAGCTCTATTTCAAAGTGAAAGAATCTATAGTGAAATTTGTGCACATATAAATTTTGCCGAAAGTCAATAAATTGTAAGTTTACAAATTTTTCATACCTTTATTTATTAATTTTAATTTGAGATATTTTTCGGTAGCCCTTATATAATGTCACATAATTCACCCATTACCAAAACAAAAAGGAAAGCGATTTCTTTGGAACTTAAAATTCAAATTTTAGATAGTCTTACAACTGGACAAGGTGCTACGTCTGTAGGAAAGCATTTTGGTGTACATGAAGCAACCATAAGAACAATTACGTAGAATGAAGCTGCAATTAGGAAGTCGGTATGTTCTGGAACAAAAATAAGTGTTAATTCATCATCATATACAAGAGATATTGTCAAGGAAAAGCTCTGGTAATATGGATATAAGATAAGTCACAAAAAAGAGTACCAGTAGATGGAAATGCCATCAAGCAAAAAGCACTAAGAATTTATTGACAGATTAAAGAAAAGGAGCCAAGCACTTCATCTCAGTTAAACAGAAAGTATGAATTTTCTGCAAGTACAGGTTGGATGACAGGGGATGTAAAACAGATTTTTTTTGTTCATGAAGAATTTTTTCATTTTCATTACATATTATTACATGTGTATTTTGTTGAAATAAAATAATAAGCTTAAAACGAATATTTTCATATGGTTTTTTAAAATTATTTTTACTGATTTTTTAGATTCGGAACCAATCTTCTTTTCTTCCATAGATACAATGTCTTTTTTTACATGAATTTTTTTCACACGTATTCTTCAGGAACGTAAAACAGAATTAGGTGTATTTCCTTAAATATGATGCAAGTGTGCATGAAAATGAGTAATGAATTTTATCAAATTTAAATTTTGAGATGCATGCAAATTTTTATAAATATTTATAGATAAAATAAGTGAGGAAAAAGGAAAACTTGTGTTAATTTTGAAATTTAAATGATTTTTGTCAGACCAAAATTACATAAGGGAAAATGTATTTACAAGATAAACTAAACCATTGATTTTCAACCTTTTCATCCATGGCCCATATAAACTAATTACTTTAATTTTGCAGATTCGGCAAAAGTTAAGTATAATTTTGATCTACTTACAAAAATAATAATTATACCTATCCATTTTTGCTCCAAAGCAGCTTTTCAAAAATCTTTCTTTTTATGGTACTTTGATTATTGTCTTAAAAAATTATATTAATACTATTTACAGTACTTTGTAATAAAAAATTAATACTCAAAATTATCAATATTGATATTTTATTATTTGTTCATACTTGTCAAAACTAAACCATTGAAATGAAATAACTCTTACACAATTTAAGCCATTTCATTGTTTGTAAAGTGCATCAGTGTTATTTTTGTAGCACATCAGTAGAAAATCGCTTAAATAAGGTATAACCGAACATAACTTTGAATAATGGTGTAATTTCCATATTTTATTGATAGGCAGAATCTTATTACCTAAGGTCAGTGGGAAAAGATGCTAGGAAAGATGTTGCTGACCTTCGACAGCAATTTCCTGGAGTTTCTGAAGACATCATCTTTCCTCATTTTGTTCCTGAAAAATATATTTTCTCCAGCATCTTTCGTATAGCTTCTAAAGGTGTTTCTATCTGGACTCATTACGATGTAACTGCAACTTCTAGCACATTTTCTATTATACCTCATTTACATGTGTTTTTGAAAATAACTGGATTTAAACCTTCATAAATTAATTTACTATTGACAGTAATATTTTCAAGATTTAAATTTGAATAGGCATTATTTCAAATGCAACTTTTGTGTAAATTGAGCAGCAGAATACTGTTCCAATAGTAAAAAACAGAATTTGCTAATATTTTTAGTAGTCTGAAAAATAATATTTGTTTCATAGCAAATAACCACAACAAAAGTAACAAATGCCTAAATAAAGGGCGATTTTTCAAAGAACCTAGATTCCTCTGCTAATAACCTGCCAGTTGTAGGTGGTGCAGGTTCAATTTTTCCCTGGGTGTATTTCTTTTCTATCAGTAAAGCTTTCTTTGCATGTGTCCAATTATTTGATATTGTTTGGCTCAGTTTGGCCAAATATGACCCTTGTGCCTAAAACCTACAAACCAACCGAAGGACCTAGCTATATTCTAAAGGTTTCCTAAAATAATAAATTCTAAAAATTTGTGGCTTCCAAACAGTTAAAATTTACATTCTTTTATAAATCATACAAACTTTAAGTGAGCCCAGTCCAAAACTATTGCCACAATATGTAAAATAATTTTTTGTGAGGATGTCAAAATGCGTATTTGTTTACTGATCATCAATAGTAACAGTAATGGAGTGACTTTCTAATAAGTTTATTAGATTCTGTATGGCTGATGATAGTATTGAAGATAAATATTAAATTAGTTCTTTAACTTCTGGCATGCTTCATAAAAATAATTAATTTAAATACCTACAAAAATTATTGTCATTCAACCATCTGTAGAAAACCAAATATTACATCCATCAATCCAAAAGTACCATGTCCCTGCCCATTAACCATAAAACCCAAACCAACCCTACCCATCAAATACTTCATTTTGCAAGTATAAAAGGTTTTTCCTACCTCAGGAAAAGTGGAGACCATAATTTCCAATGGGCAGCCCAGTACAAATTGGTGTGGCTAAAAGGTCAACGTGATCGTCAGATAAAAAGTGCAAGATAAAAGATGACTAAAATCCATAAAGCTCCTCATCGAACAAAAGGGGCAGTCAGGAGAAGCTGCACATTAATGCAGTGTAAGTATCCTCTAGAAAGTAGTGTTCAAAAATTTGGCGTAGCAATGTTGTGCAAATTAGGCGGAACAGGGTCAGGGCATGCTCCATGTTTCTTTAGCCTTAAGCCTCTGATGGTCGCAAACGAACTTATCTATCTTTCACTATCTACCAACCTGCAAGCATGGAAGGGAGAGGGCTGGGGTAGAAGACAACCATTAGATAAATGCCATGTATGAAGGTAAAATGTGAACCATTCTGATTGCAGGTTATGGATAATGCCCTGATCCAAGTAAAGGGAAGAAAGCGTGCAGTTCTGTTTCCACCAACAGATGCTCTGAATTTGTACTTAAATGGTGAGCAACTTTTTCAGCTTATTTCTGTAATGGCCTTTTATTTCCCTGTTCCTGAAAGCTCACCTGTTAATCTGCACTTTCAGGTGATAAATCAGAAGTAATGGATATAGAAAATCCAGATTTTGACAAATTTCCCAAATTTAGAAATGTTACTTGCTACGAATGTTGTTTACTTCCTGGAGATGTACTATTCATTCCTGGTAAGAGTTTACTTGTCACAATTTATAACTTGGTTTTTAACTTTTGAAAGCACAGTACTTTAATTCTGTGAAGGTGTATAACAATTTTTGCAAAGTCAATTTCTTGTCTAATTTCAAAGATCAGGAGTAAAAAGTAAGTTTCTAAAATAATGTAAAGGAATTAAGCCTACTGTCCATCTTTCCCGAGAACTGCTCCAGCCACTAAGTCTGGGTGGTGGCGATCACTATAAAAAATAGGGCTAATGCATTTTGGGTAGGGGTGACTTAATTTTTATTGTTTTGGTGAGAATGTTGGCAGCAGGAAAGTATAGATCTCGACAAGAAAAATATTTTCAAATATATTTCTAATTCGTTATTAAGTGTGGCAATGTGACAAACTTGAATACATTTTCAAGTATTCCATGTAGAAAATGGTGTCAGATCTCTTTCTATGGCAACAGAGAGGCAAAGGCTTTGTGGAAGGGGCAGTTCTTGTGGTAGACTAACTACTGTTATTACATGTTCTAGTATTTCAGTTCCTGTGAAGGCACATTATTTCTTTTTAATTTTAATTCTTCATCAGACAGTGGTCAAGTATACATTGAAGCCTGGTGTCCCCTAATAGAAATAAAATATGTTAGCAAATATAAATAAAAATTGAAGCAAAAACAGCAATTTTTTTAAACATTAAGCCGAGTAAGATGCCAGTTTCTATTAACATCCGTGATTTTCACTGTAAGAGCCAACCTGGGATAGCAGATGCTCCATCTTTTCATCCTCAAAATGTTTCTAGGATTGGTGGTATTTGTCATGCCCAATGGCTACCTTCAACACTTTTCTCCCCTTCCAATCTTTCCTTCTGAGGCTAGCATCTAATTTAAAAAATATGCAGTGGGTCCTTGCACATGGTCTCATTCTCCCTTTATTTTCCTGCCTTTGTAAAAGACAGCTCGAAGATAGCACTTGGATCATCCACAGTTGCGAGGATTACTCTATTGCTCCATTTGGTCCCCTTTAACTGAGGATAAAAATGAATTGTATTGTCTTAGCAGAAAAGAAAGGCGAATGAAGTTGACTTATAAGGCTGTTTAAAGCTAAGCATAAGTTTTGTTTGCTTTCTATCGAATTTCTGCATCCCCACTTATCAATGTCACACTATGCTACTGCCATCAGACCATGACCACTAAGTGATTGCTTTTCAAACACAATTTTGCTATTCTCCAAGCTAATAAAGCACTCATTTCTTTTAGCATTTTGGTTTCACAATATGAAGTATTTAGATTTTGGCATTGCAGTGAATGTATTTTGGAAAGAGCTTGACCCAGCCTTTTACGACAAAAAAGACCCATATGGAAACAAAGATCTTCTACCTGCACAGCAAGCTTTTGCATCCCTTGATAGGGCTCTGATCAATTTATCAAAACTGCCTCCAGATTATAAACAGTTTTACTGCCTGAGACTCATAGCTCAGATACAGAAAAAAATTGAAACAAAAATGTGAATATTGTTTCATTGAACAAATATTTAATCAAGTGTATATAAAATTGAGAGAAAATAAATATTTTAATACATATTTTACAAAGTTTCAATTATCTTAATTCTTTCTATTACATAATAAGCAACTGTGTATTTACAGATATTAGGATCAATATATTTTAATACATTTTGGATTCAGAATTCATATATGTAACTGATTGTATAACTAGCAAGGCAGGCAACAAGTGTCTATCAAAATACATGAATGTTTTATTTTGTACAAATCTGTTATAACAAAAAGCGCAACAAGATAAAATCTTTTCTTGGTTGTCCAAGTAGGATATAAACCAGCTCTGAAACAGTTTTTATAGGTCTTTGATCTTGCTGTTATTGCATTGTTGCTAGTGTTGCAGGTGGTTTATCACACAATGTCAGAACTGAAAGTAGATACATTTTCAATAAATTTATAATGAAACATATATTTTCATAAATTTACAAAACTTAATTCTCTAGGCTGTCTATTTGAAACTTTAATGCATAAACATATCTTACATTAAAAAGTTGATATCAGAAAAAAACTATTGTTTCACATGTAATATGCTGATTTACTTAGTGCACTAATTTTTCTACTGATAACTAACACTCCCAAAATAACACCCAGACACCATTTGACTGCATATTTTCGCAAATATCAAGAATATAGAAGAATCAAAAATAAAATTTTATAGATATCAGAGAAATTAGAGCATTTATACGCTTTTAAAACTAGAAAATACTTTTATATTATATTAAAATAGTGATTTTATAATTTTGAAACGAGTTTGAGAGGTAATTGGGAAAATTCGATTTGAATAAAGATAACCTCTCATATACTTCCTAAACTTTTTTATTGTTCAAACAAATTTATAATTTTTTACTATTATTTAGACTATTAAATTAGTGCATACAGTGGATTCCCTTTTAACCGGCCGCCACTGACCAATTATGTACTGTAAATACAGTACATAATTGGTCAGTATAGTAGCCTACAGTAACATGTGTTTAGTTTTTTCCAATAAAGGAAGTTCTTCCAGGTTAAGTTTTCTAATTATACATATCATATTACAATAAAGTAGGCTACACAGGGTGTCCCAAAAAGGTTGTTCCGCGATTTATCTTTTTACCATTTGGAGATAAGTAGGCAATGTAAATTGCAAAAGTGCACCAAATAAGGTAAGTAATTAAGATGTGAATAAAATTATCAAGTGATAACAATTTAAGCAGATACAGTTTTTAATTTGTATACCACCCCTCTAGATAAAAATCCAATAGGGATACAGGTAAGGAACATTTTTGCTATCGTTAGTAAAAAACCATATTTCTGTAGGTTGAATAGTAAGAGATAAAAGAGTTTCTATTTTAAGGGGACCATATCTAATCTAGAACGGAAACTGACCCATGGCCAAGAATGAAGAGCCAAGTTCTGCATTGCTGCAGATGGAAAAATTTCCTTTTATTTTTATTTAAACCATCTTTTCTACAATATTTTTTATTGAAGAATACATTGTCTACTATTATGCATTGCGATTTTCATCTGCAGTTGCAATACTACATTACTTTGCACAATGTTGCACTTTCTGACCGAAAAAAATGCTTTTTAGCATTGTGTATACGGTCCCTAATCTGACTGCTTGAACAGCTGTGCACAAGCGGTATAAGTCAACTTTTTTTGCGTCCTTATGCCTCCGTTACTGTTCAACCTACAGAAATGCAGTTTTCTGCTAACAATAGGGATGCAGGTAAGGAACATTTCTGCTACTTCGGATTTTTATCTAGAGGGGTTGTATACAAATTAAAAACTGTATCCGCTTAAATAGTTATCACGTGATAATTTTATTGACATATCTTAATTACTTACCTTATTTGGTGCACTGTTGCAATTTACATTGTCTACCTATCTCCAAATGGTAAAAAGATAAATTGCAGAACAACCTTTTTGGGCACCCTGTATACTTAGTTTTATTCTAATAAAAACGATTTCGGGAGTGTATTTTAATGCTATTAAGGGAACGACGGTTTAACCAGCCAAATCGTTATCCGGTCTGGGTCCGGTCCTGAAGTGGCCGGTTAAGAGAGGGTCCATTGTATTATATAACAAGTCAACGGATTAAATTTTATTCAAGTTTTCTTTTAATTTGTATTTTTAAATGTCTATTAATAATAAATTACATGGGCACAGGTATTCTAATATAGATTGTGGATAAAGAGGATTGATATTGACTACATGGTTTGCAGAAGCCTAAATATTAAAATTTGTAAACCTAAAAGATAAAGCATGTACTTAAATCAGATATAATACTATAATATATTGACTTAAAGGAGCTTACATATTTGACTTCCAGTTAGGATCAAAATTTTTCTTTAATGGCTGCCAGCACTTGTAGTAGTCGGGGTCTAGTTTTTGGCATTCCTTTTCAGCCCAACACGTGACACTCAGACTTAGAGAAGTTTCAAACATGAATGCCTATATGAAAAGATTCATTATAAAAAACAATATAATGTAAACACATTTTCTAAACTAGTTCAGAAATAGAGTTTTATGTATTAAAAATCCTCTCAATCCCAAGGTTGCCATGGGCACGAAAAGTTTGAAATTAATGTCCCTTGGAAAATTATTCACAGAAAGAAAAATTCGAAAAATATTTTTATATCCACTATCAGTTAAAAAAGGACAAGATAAATTTTCATTGACCTTTGGTGATTTTCCAAAAAGTTGCCAATTTTTGAAAATGGGAGCTTTTTAGACAATTCTGCTAAAGATGCCATTAGTCACCAAGGCTGAAAAATAACAAAAAGCTGCCTGTGGTAACCCTGCAATCTAAATAAGAGTAATTGGATTTGCCATGTTCCTTACAATAGGAAAAGGTCTTGTACAAGATAAAACTCATTGTTTGTGATTGAAGTTAAATGACGAAACTTTAGTGGAAGCACGGAGTAAGATTATTAATTGGATGACATGAGTTAACCCAAATTTGATGCATTAAAATTTATCGAGGTGAATAGAATTATAAAAGAATTGAATTAAGAAAAGTGTCAGAACTTCTCTAACAGTGCGACTGTTAGTAGCTCACAAAAGAAATTTAAAGATGAAATTAGATAAGATTTAGTCATACTGCATTATATTAAATCCATCCATAGAAAAAACATGTGTCTCAAACAAATACTAGAGTAACATGCAATTTTCCCATCACTCTAGTACAGCGTTTCTCAAACTGCTCCGCAAAACAATTCTCAGTGCTCCATGAAAAGGTAGGACGTGTTTAAAATTAAAAATATTTTTATTAAAAATATCTTTTACGAAAAAAATGGGACAAAAATATTTGAATATTATGACCTTTTGCGCTCTCAGTGTGTAAGAAAAAAATCGAGTATAAATCATTTATCACCGATCAGGTGAAACATTGACTATAAAAAGATAGTCGGCATTCAATGCGTCAGTTTCTCGTTCGCCAGTTGACAAAGCAAATTTATGTCAAAAGGCAACACCAGAAAACACAGAACCAGAGACGCTGGACTCACTGTCTCCGCATTTGCAGAAACAATTAGAAGCTTCGACACCTTTCCAGAATTATCGAAATTTTTTTTATTGCATATAAAACTGGTGGTTTACTCACTTCTCAGATCAGTTGCATTTTAGTCAACATTCAGTCGAGAACCGACAAATTATAAAGTTCATTATATGTAATTTATTATTTTTTAAAATCAATTTTCTGTAGTTTCTTAGATTTTTCGTTTTGATGACAAAATATCTGTCTTGTGGAGGTTTCTTCAAATACTGAATTAGTGATCCAATACTTAAATTAGGATCAGAATCTTCATGAGTGACAATGATTTTGCTTTGGGAGAGAAGTTGTGTGATGATCGTTGGCTAATGAAATTGGCGTATTTGGCAGATACTTTTGCAAAAATTAATGATTCATGTCTCTTACTTCAAGGAAAAGCAGTAACTGTTTTTGATGCTACTGATAAAGTGAAAGGATTTAAAAAGAAACTGAAGTATTGGGTAGAGTCAATCAAAAACGGAAGCCTGGGTTGTTTTCCACTAACAAAAGGATTTGGAGAACTCGAATCAGACATTTCTGCGGATATCTTAAACGAGTTTGAAGTTCATCTCTTGCGTTTGATTGATACTTTGAACTCTTATTTTCCAAAAGGATTGCATGAAAACATAAAAAAAAAAACGTTTGGGTTGTAACACCATACTCTATATCCAAAAAAAAAAACATCCTCTCTGACATCACAGGAATATGAATGCTTGCTTGATTTGACATCGGATACAGCAATAAGATCAAAGTTTGAAACTGAGAAATCAATCTCAGATTTTTGTTGTACGCTAAAAGATGAATTTAAAATCCTATCAGATAAAGCGAAATTTATTCTCCTGCTCTTCACAACCACTTATTTATGCGAAACAGGATTCTCCGCATATGCCGCTACTAAAACAAAATACAAATCACGTCTCAATGTAGAGCAAGATATTCAGTTGCAACTATCCGAAATTCAGACAGATATAATCTCATTGTGCAAATCAAAACAACCTCATCCTTCTCATTAAATTTCTGTTTCACGAAACCAAGTAAAAATTTGTAACAAACGTAATGACAAATTAATAAAATAACAAATTGTGGATCTGCAATATTTGCCCTGAATTTATTTTTAAATGTTTTTTTTTTCATGTGTGTTTTCCGTCTGCAATGGGAAATTAGTGCAGAAAAAATTTTTAAGTGAAATCTAATGTCCTGCAAGCTTAAATGATGAAACTACCTTGTATCGTCAATGCTATTTTGTCGTTCTATTTACTAAATACAGTATGTAGCTGCAAGATAAAATTTAGTGCTCTGCGTTGGATTTCCTATTTCAAAGGTGCTCAGTGACTGAAAAAGTTTGAGAACCTCTGCTCCAGTAGTTCAATTTTTTGACATGAGTAAATAACTGATCTCAGCAATATTTTTAAATTTTTAGTTAGTGATTTTATTTTTATCATGCAAGTAGTAACAGTGAGAACACGTTCATGAGAATTAAATTTAATGCTGCCCAAAAATCCTGATTCTAATTTTTGTCATAATAAAACCTTAGAAAGAAATTAGCAAAAATACATCCTATTATACAGTAACCCTTTGTTATACTGTACATTTGGCATTATTATACTATTTTACTAGTCCCTCCAATGAATTTTTGGTTTGATGAAGCTGTGGAATTATCACATGAGTATTCTGAAATTGGCAGCTGAAAGTCATTTGCTTCAAGCAGTTATCTTAACTTTTCCTCATGAATTTGCTCACTTAATGTGACATTCTCCAGGGATACCTTTGACAGTCAAGTTTGGAGGGGAAGGTTCATTGTTGAACTCCAAAAAGAATGACAAGAACTTATTCAAAATTGCTTACAGGATTATCCTGACTGCTTGTCAACAAAACCATGTTTTCGTTGCCAAGAAACCACTGGCAGCAGTTGAAAGGTTAGATTTATTGAAGAAGCAGTGCATGCCATCAACAGCTGAAGGTTGAACTGCTCATCAGATGTAATACAAGAAATTAATCTTTTTTACCATTTTCCAATTTTATGTGACAAAAGATTTAGTGTTCCTGTGTAAATTCAAGAAAGGAAGGATAGGGGAGTTATAACCTGTGGAATGCAACCAGGAGACTTGAATTGACTTTGTTAGGTCAGCTATAGCATTCTGAATCCCATACCTCTTATCTGCAGCCAAAAGTGTCTGATGCCCCAGGGAAATATTTTGAGTTAAGGGACATTTATTCTAGGCCATGAAAAAAAGCTCATCCGAAATGATTAAAATGGTAAATGATTAATTACTCTCTAAACTTCTACATAATGCCAACGTGAGAACATTTGAGGCCACAACAGATTTAATGTGCACCAGCCCCCACGTACACAACAGTCTTTGGTTGGATCAACTTTCGAACTCACAACCCTCCGGTTGCTAATTCGCCACTCTACCAATTGAGTTACCGTGGCCCAAACATTTTGCATGAAAAAAATTACATAAGAAATACTGATATAGGGAGCAATTCTTGTGGGATATATTTCAGTCACACTCAAACTCACCATTGTATTTTCTGCTACTTTCTCAGGGCCAAGCTTCATTGTGGAAGCTTTGTTAAAACACTCGGCATCTGGTCCATGAGCAGTCATGATGTTATGTAATGTAGCTCCTCCTGGAAGAAATCCAGTTTCCTATTGGGAGAGATATAAATTATAAATAAAGTATTTAGACACAATATAATTTTAGAATCACCAAATATTATTCATTCCAGTAGTTACACACAATGTGTAAAGCCACATAACTTATACCTTCTAAAACAAAAATGTTTAGAAAAGAGGTTCTGTAATCAATCTTATGAAATTATATCGATAAACTGTAGTTAATCTAAAACAGTTAGTAGATAAAAGGATTGCAATGGTTATCAACTGCAAGGCACAGCCATGTGCAGATTGGCTTAACGCAGTTAAAGTGCTTAGTGTGCAAAAAAAAGCATGTAGAATGGTCATTTGTATCTAAATGAGGTTGTATATAATTGCAAATAAAAGTTAAGTTTTGAATTTTTTGAAGAAAAAACAAGATCAGACTCAATACCTTTGAGGCTACCAGTGGTGACCTGGACTTTTTCTTCATGTGCAATGTGTGATTGAAACAATCGTGTTTCGACTTTCATTTCACCGAAGGTGAATTGCTCCCTCGGTTCCCTAATATCGTGACCTTCAACTTTTCCTTGCTTTGAGAGCTGTAAATAAGCGCCCACCTCCTCCTGTTGACAAGCCGCATATTTTCCGCATCGGACTGATTGCCTCCGTTCTAGTTTCGTGGGTTCCAAAGTACAAAATATGTAAAATTGTAATTTTCATTATAAAACAATTCCAAAGCTAAGGGTAATTTCAAAGGTATTGGCATTCGAATGTGCACCTTTGGATCCTGCAGTGTGAAAATGTCTTCAAGCTCAGCAATATAAGGAGCAATGAAACCAAACGTACTGCATTGATGCCGAGGCATTAGGGCAGGGATGCAGACTTGTTAAGACCAAGGGCCACATAGATTCACTGTGACCTATGGAAGGGTCACCAAACAAAACCCATGAAAGTTACCTATCATGTATTATTTATTGTTACAAAGATAATAAAAAGTGAATAAAGAATTTAATTTGATGCATGACATTGCATTGATTTAGTAATGTTTTAAAATTTGGTCCGATTTCTGTAGTAGCCAAGTGCAAAATTGAGTCTAAATTTCCATTAGTCAAAAAGTTCCTATTTTTCGATTTCTTAACATTCATGACTGAAAAAGTTTGTTCAGATACATGTACCAATTACTTTAATAAGCACATGTGCAGTTTTAAAAAATTATATATCGCATGACTTGTTAAAGTTAAAATAACACATGGTGAGGCAGGCTGCCAGCAAATCAACGTAGGGCCGCATGTGGCCTGTGCATCCCTGCGTTAGAGCATATTTTGGATGTGGTCTTTAATCCACCAGACACCAAGAAATACAGGGCCCTCAAAGATCATCTGATGAAGGAGTTTGGCATTTCGATACATTTGAAGGTGAAGAAACTGCTAATCGACCTAAAGCTTGGTGATAATCTCCCTATCTAACTTCTCTGAAGATGTGAGAACTCTCAGCTGAGCAACTGTCCAATGACTTTCTAGAGCTTGTGGATACGTCTACCCACCTTTGAGGCCCTGACATGTTGCAGGTAAATTTAAATTACTTTGTAAGAAGCAGACAAGACTGCTTTCAATATTTTTAGTACCAAGTTTGCCTCCGAGTTTCTAAATAAACAATTAAATTAATCAAAGCGTAAAACTTACCTTTGCTTCATATGTTCCAAAAATAAGACCCATGAATTCACTCATGCAATTCCCTAAAAATACACAAACACTAAAAAATTTTATAATCTGAACACATTAAACAATTTTAAATTTTACCATACCTATATATTTTTACATATATATGATTTCTCTTTAAGACACAGATTTATTAATTGTTTCAAGAAATAAAATGCAGTTGAAACTATATATTTATATTTATAAAATTATTTGCAGTATTTTACTGAGGATGATTATTTTGTCACATTCTAACTATGTTGCATAAAAGTATATTTAAAAGAAGCATCTTGTTTCCGGGAGCACTTTGTCTTATAATAGTGAAGATTAAACCATAGTCACATACTAGTTTCTTGGATTTAAAAGTACAATTTGTATGTAAAAATTCTAATTCTTCACCATAAAATTATTCCAAAGCAAAGGGTAATTTAAAAGATGTATAAGCATTACATAAATTCACAAAAGTAAGGTATTATGTGGCAGTAAGTTGTATATCATGCTATATAATCAAATAGAACATGCATCTGCAGATATGAAAGAAAAACAGTAATAAGTTTAACAGGCATAGGAATAAAGTAACCCCTTTATATTAAATAAAATAAAGACATTTCTCAACTTTTAAAACAAATATGTAATGAAATATTTACATTGAAATAACTTCTGCAATATTATAAAGTTGAAGTGTTCATGGTACAATATTCAGATAAATATAAACAGATTTTTAAGTTCCCATGTCCTGATATAAACTTTGTATATGTTCTCAGGCAGAACCTCTGAATCATTTATACATACACTATACAACAAATTCCAAGAGTTTAAATAATTTATATCATATTTAGATAAATATAAACAGATTTTATAGTTCTTATATCTTTCTGTTATAAACCCTATACATGTTAGCAGGCAGAACATTTCTAGACATAATCAATCAACCACTGATAATTCTAAACCAGTTTTTTTGCAGGTCGACATGAAATTTAACAAAATGGAGAAAGAACAAAAATCGTCATTTTCCAGAACTCACTATGATAATAAGGTGGCCTAAAGGTACCCTCCGCAACACCCCACCTTGGAGGGAAAATAACAAAATCTGCTATGGATATGCCAGGGCGCGTAGACGGACAAGTGAGAACTGTGAAAATGGATGGGTCCTGTAAAAAACCCACAAAATATGCTTAGCTTAATTTCAAGCATAAATTGAAACAAATTACTTGGAAACTGAGAGCAATTGAAACTATTATGCTTACTGGATGATCAAATGAAACTGTATTTATAGCCATAAAATTTGAGAGGTTGTACTTGTATGGAACGTAATTTCCGTGCCAAGCAACAACATCAAAAGGAGAATGTCCCTGAAAAAGTAAAGTAAATTAGTAACTGATACAAATTTATATTCAAAAATTGAGGTAGGCAATATACGGAAGGAATATTTATATCAGACACCCTGTAAATCTGTAATATTTTCTTTTTACTTGGAATATTCTGAGTTTAGGCCTTTCTTGCATATCGCCCATCTTTTTTATGTTGCATATTTAATAAAGGCAACACGACACATAAAATCTGATTTTTCCAATACATTTATCGGTCTCTAGTTTGGAGAAAATGTATATCAATACTATACCAGCCAACCTCCCAGAATAAAAATCTGGAAGATTTTTACGACACAAAAAGCAAAGGCAACTGTCAGAGAAAAGGAAAATGTCTAAAAATTCTCAAAATAAAACATAATTTAAAGCACCAAATTAGCAACAATTTTGCCAAATTGGGCTTTATGAAAGCAATTCAAAATAAAAAAGACGCTCCTTTCTATGAGGGTTATATGCTTGGCAGCAGATTGAACTGGAGAAATTTAACTTTTTAATGAATACTTTAAAAGTATATCTGTAGGTTTTCTTGAAAATGAGTGCCAAAGATAAGTTTTCACGACAATCCAGCAATCACTGATTCCAATGTTTTTCTTTCATGGTTGGTGCCGAAAATTCGTAATTGGCATCACTTGAAAATTTCCTCATCACCAGAAAAATGCTGAAATATTTTTCTGTTTGGAAAACCATAAAACCTAGTGTTTCCTCAGGATATTTCCTGAAAAGTTGACAGGTATGCAAGTTTGAAAAATTCACTCAGTAATCGACAGCTATAAAGTAAAAATATATTTACTGTTAACTATTCTGAAGCACACTTAGTTGTTTCAAGTTTCCCATGTTTATTGATTTGCTTTTAAGATGTCTACAAGCAGCAAATTAAATTGGCTGATAATTAGAGAATTAATATTAAAAACTTGGTTTTGGAAATCTTTATTGAGGTAGTATGAAATACTTCTATCATGATGCATATTGATAGTCAACTGTTTAGTTGTTGGCAAATATATCAGATGCAAAAAATAAACACTATTTGTTGAAAAGTAATTAATGCACAATAAAATTTTAAAAACAATTTGTGACATTACAAAGCATACCTGATGAGCTGCAAATAGCTTTCCTTGAAATTTTTTGATTACAGTATAATTTTCTACTTCACGATCTTCATATAAAGCTACTGGTGTCAAAAAATCTCTTGGATTAGCAAGTCCATTTGCTCCTGAAAGAGTAATTAAAATGTGTCAGGAACAGAAATGTGAGTTTTTCTTAATATAAAATAGTTTAATAAAGAGTTAGGTTTAAAAATCATTTAACCAAATTGAGTTTAGTAGAATATTCAGTATTTTCTACGAATCAATTCTTATAGCAAAGCAAATATACATAATTCACTGTTTTAGATGAAACGAGATTCAGAAAAAGTATTATTTTGCCATTAAATGACAAAATAATTAAATTTCAGTGAATTCAAGCAGATAATCATCATGAAGTTCTCTGTAATGTAACCTTTTGCTAGTGCTTCCAAAATTTTCATATTGGTTCAAGTGGCTTAAAGTGTATCACAAACAACTATGCCAGACCAGGATTTAATACCAGAGCCTATTGAACCAAGGGCTAGAGTGATAACCACTTGGCTACCTGGCCAGCAACACTAACTAAACAAAAGATTTTGAAAGCAATAAAATATTTTAGAAATAATATCAGGGCTGCCACAGCCAAATCACTTCGAAATAATAGCATAATTTTTAATAGTAAAAACACCTCAAAATTTTATTTTGTAGCAGTTTTAATTACTCAGATACGAATTGAATTGGCTAAAACACAAAATATGCTTATTAACTATGAAACAGACATTGAAGATCTCGCCAAAAAAATTTAGTTTTAGAAAATTCTTAATAAGTTTTTAATGATAATCTAGCAACCAGATTCTGATGTTTTCCTTTTATGGTTGCCATGGCTTGGCACAAAAAATGGAATTGGCATACCTTGGAAAATTTTCTTCCTGAAGATAAATCCAAAAATATTTTTTCATCCACTGGAATAAATTTTCACTGAAGAATTTTCAGAAAAAAAAAATCACCAAAATTTTGAAATTAGGAGCTTTTGAGCCGTTTTGTTTAAAAAGATACCCTAGTCGTTAAGGTTGAAAAATAGTAGTAAAAAGTTGCCTGACCTGTGACAACAACCAGCATACCAACGTTTTCAGAGGAAATACCAATAGCTTGCAAGAAATCTTTTGTAAACATAAAGCGATTTTTTATTAAGAATTGCATTAACGAACTTTATCTGAAATACTGATCACAATTTAATTGTAATCATAAATAAAACAAAACAGTTTTCAAATTAGCTTTGAATACAAATTTGAAAGGCATTTTATTCTTACCTATAGGGCCGAGATAAGGCAAGTTAAAGTGTGCATCAAAAACTTCAAGAATGTAGCCCCGACTCGGTCCTTCTACTCCAACATTGAACTTCATACCAAGCTGCATGAGAATATTTAAGAGTTGAAACCAGCAATTGAAATACAATTCGCAATATAAATAATACTTTGCACAAAACTTCCCTTAAATTTATAAAAATGTCAATAATTGCTATTGAATGCTTGATACTAATTACAAAACTAATATAATATCTATAAAAACTTCAACCTAATTTTTAAGTATTAATTGCATAGTAGTGAAAGATAGAGCGATAACAATAACTCATAACAATATCATATCATAATATTAACTCATAACACTATCTCAATACTAAATTTTGATCTACAAATACAAACCATAATAAATAAATATTCAAAACTACCATGCATATGCGTGGTAGTGTTGAATGTACTTTCATACATTATACACACAATTCTCCCATATCAATTACAAAAATACAATTTACAAATAGTATTTACAATTCTTCATCTGAAGGTATAGTTAAAATAACACTTTTATTAACAAATTACCTGCATGACACAAATTTCGTTTGGTTCAACATACATTCTCCCAAACTCGGTAGTTATAGTAAGTCTCCCTTGTTGAGGCACTATAAAATGACAGTATTATACTTATTATTGCATTGGAACTTCATATTAAACACTATAATATCAAGGATGAGTCTTAATTTTAATTTATCATTTGATTTTTAGTACTATTTAAGCTCAAGATTGTGGCCATTCATAAAGCAAATTGTAATAAAATTCTCATCTTTAGCAACCTGTATCTTAATGCTTATTTCATTTGTCAATATATAAGAACTTCCATTCAGCAGTAAGTTGAGATAATGAGCATTATTGAGGCAATGTTCACTGACAGCAAAAATTGATAATTAATAAGTAAAATTGATAAAATTAATAAGTAATATTGTTTTTATTTTTGCACATTGTTTTTAGATTTTTAGCATCAATTTTGTCAACATAATCATGTGGGCAACCATTTTCTGCAATTTTTAACAGTCCATAATAATCTCAATACAGAGAAAAATTAGTAAACTAATTCAAAAAGTACATACCTATTAAAAAATCTCCATCAGCATTGTAGAAACACCTAAGAAAGAAGCAACAGTTGTGACACTTTAAAGATACAAAAATTAGAAATATTAAACTTTATTTTACAGATGAGAAAATAGGATACTAAAACAAGTATTTAAACACATAAGAGTATAATTTTGGGATGATATATTTATACCTGAAGTGAAGGGGCAATAGGATAATGTACGAACATAACACATTTCAAGTCATAAACATTTGGGATTTAAGTGTGTTACACTATTATTGTTAGGGTGTCGGTGTGTATTACATTGTTATTAGTGTTATGTTGGTTGGATCTTATGGCACAAGAGCCATATTTGGCTAAGCTGCACTAAACACAAGTAATGGACATACATGCACAAGGAAAATTTTACTGACACAAATTGCAAAGAGAGGAACTGAACCTGTGCCCCCTACAACTCGTAAGTTGCTAGAGCAGAGGACGAACCCACTGAGACACAGCAGCCCCTATTATTGTTAGGGAATATCAGTATATAATTACACCGTTATAAGCATTACGAGTTTAAGTCTACTATTATAAGAAAAATTTGAATTTGCAAACTTATTTCCAAATGAAAATTTGATACAATGCTTAAGATACTCACTTATCTTCCATAGAGACATTACAGAGATACATGTGTATCGCTACTCCATGCCGAATTTTAGGATCTCCAGCACCACATATTGTTTTAATACCCTAAAAAATTAACTTAGTAATTTTAATAATCCAAAATTACTTTTAATGATATATTAATCTTTTCCAAAATTAGATTCTAAAAATACCAGAAAAACAGGTTTTTTCAAAAATTCAATTAAATTTAAATATTTGGCAAGATTGTGAGAAAGACAGTGCAACTTTGTCTACCAAGTACTTCATGGTGGGGATAGGTTACATATTATAAGTTAATTTTTATAGTGGTAACTAAGTTCACCACAATACTCCCTTACCAGAATTTAGAGTGGCTGAATTTGATCGATGTTACCATTATTTGACGGACTGCCAATTGTGAGCCATATTAAGATGACAGGTGTACTACCATGTGCAAAATTGTGCAATGGAGAATTGCGGCCATTTGATTGTCTTGTTTTGCCTTTTGCAGCCGAGTGAAGAGAAGTCTGAGTGGCAATGAGGAGTGAAGTCGTGATAGGAATAGTAGCATTATCTGTTATTACAAGGCTCCAATTAATTGTTGAAAGTGATAGGCATCACATTGGTAATTCAATTACTCATCGTGGACTATCAATCAAACTGTGCCCACCAATTGAGGCGAGCATCATCTGGAATTTGTACACTATCTGGCTTGTTTTTTGAAAGTGTGCATGCTCACATCATGTTCAGGTCACTAATTTAGGCAAGATTGTGTGAAAGACAGTGCAACTTTGTCTACCAAAAAGTACTTCATGGTGGACGTAGTTACACTGCTACATATACATATTGTAAGTTAATTCTAATATAAGTTCACCACAAATATATTAATTCCAGTCACAAAAATGGCAACTTACCTCAACAAAGTCGACTTGCTCCAGCTCTCGTTCTGGAATATCAAATGGTCTCCATCTCATCTTAAATTAAAATTAAGATTATCCATAAGTGAAGAATTACATTCCATAACAATTTATAAACACAGAAAAACTTCTGCTGTGAGTGCTTTTCTTTCCAGTAAGTTAATTATACCTGATTGGGATTTGGTTCATTTTCATTCCATTTATGAGTCAGATCTCCACAACTGATAGGCTCAAAAGGCACATGCACAGAAGATGGTCTTATCCTATAAAACCATCTGTAAAATTGAAAAGAATTTTGAGCTGAAAACAAAGTGAAGCACTTACGAATTATCTGAAAATATCATGAAATCTCAAAAGCAGCCATAAATGTAAGCTTGATTTCAAGATAGTTATAATGGAAGTGACAATCTTATTCATGGCACAAAAACCAAAAACAAATTATAATCTGGTGAGTGGGCACTTGAGTCACATGGTTTTGAACGAGTTTATTTGGTAAATCAGGAAACAGCTTAAACCTATACAATAGTCATCCTTAGAGTAGATTCTGGCTCCAAGCTTATTGTACTGAAACAATTAGTTATTATCAGTTGGCAAAACAGTAATCAGCTATGGTGGTCATGACATAGTGCAGTTCTGATGAGAAATTTTTGAATAGGGGTAAAAGCTTGTTAGTAGGTTTGATATACCAAAGACATGATTGACGATCACCATGGATGGTTTTCCTTGCACCATCTCTATCACTTTTCCATAAAGAATGATAAACTTAAAACCAGAATAAGCACTAAAGACGCCAATTGTGGAAACTCTTTGTTTAAGTTAAAACCTATCACCTAATTTACAGAATATGCCTTCGAAAGCACATGACACGACTACCTTCTCGAAGGGGAGCCACACTATACATCATTTTGCATATTGCAATCCCTGACAACCCTTCAACAAATGGGTTTTTCCAAGGCCATCTGATTGCTCATCCAAATCACACTAAAAAAATTATTTATTTAGCTTTAGGCAAATATTTAAACACATACTATGAAATCTGTTCTTCCTACATTTGAACTGAGCAAAATTTGTCTTTAAGGGTTTTTCCTTCAATGCAAGAATGCAAAAATAATTTAGGATCACTTAAATGTCAAACAGAATTTATTCAATCGTCCATTCTTTCCTCTTAAAATAACATCCTTGTGAACTTCAGGAAAACATATTACTACAAATTACAAATGTATCAAAGTGTATTTTTATTCTGTGAAAAACTTGGAATATTCCCAGAGACCTGAAAGTAATACCTGACTCCAAAATTTTAACTAACTTTACAGAGGTTTTACATGACCTCTTCTCTTCACACAAACCATTTGTACATTTACTTACTCTTGTATAACATCAGTATAATTTATCGAATAAACCCTCTCCAAAAAGGTTGAAATACTTAAATTAAAACTTAATACTTACGTTCTTCTGTTAAATTCTCTAGGAGCTGTAAATGCAGTACCAGATAACTGTTCGGCATACAGACCATATGGACAAACTTGAGGATTATTCTGTGTTAAATAAGAGAAGCATTAAATTAGTTGCATAGGTACCAAGTTCTGATGTCATCTAGAATCTCCTAACAGTGCGAAGACATAAATTTTAACTTTTCATAGAAAATTTACTTTAAGAACATAGGGTAGTTTAGTTTTTACATAGTTAAAAGCATTAAAAATTGACCATTGGAACATTTTGTACAAAAGAAGGTATTTTGTTTCTAATATTGTGGCATGTGAATCTTATTAAATGGGGGTAGCTAATATAAGTTTATAATTAGGCTGACCACATGTACCATTTTGAATGGGACAGTACCGTTCTTTTGTATATTCAGGCTGTCCTTTCATTTTAATAAAAATGTCAATTTTGCTCCATTTTTAATAAAAACTATAATTATACTTTATAATATTGGTCCATAATAAGTTATTCATAATCTGTAATCGCACATTGATATTGTGAAAATGAGTTTTTTGTATAAACTTTGTAGCATTATTTGGCATTATGTATTGATATCTGCAGTGATTTATTTACAGAAAATTAAAAATAAATATTGGTAATACTTGCGTGTTTGTTCTACTGTACAGCTAGTTTTTGTTTTGCCTATCTGCAAATCAGTAGCTTTATTATCAAATGCCAGCTGTTTGAATTTTATATTTCTTACAGCTTTAAATCTATCCTTGAGAAGTGAAAGAGGCGAAATGGTTTTAATGATGATCTGAAGAGAAAGAATCTTACTTTTTTATGAATACAAAACATTACATTATCCCTGTCCAGTTTTTGCCATACCAATGTCCCATTGTTATCAAGGAAATATGGTTAACTAATTTATATAATAATATGCAATACTGAGGAATTACATTTGAGATCTAGCTTAATGCAAAATACTGGATTCCCGAAGTCAATGAATTTTATTTTTGCGTACATGGAGAATATTAACAGAAATTATTTCTGGAACATCAAATGCATAATTAACTTCACACTCTGAATATGTTCATTGGGCATTTGGTTGGTTGGTTGGTTTTTTATGGCACAAGGGCCAGATTTGGCCATGCTGCGCCAAACAATAGCTAGTTCATAACTGGTATTTAGTTAGAACGAGTCAGAAAGCTACGTAATAAAATTGAGTGCAGTTGTGTATGTTGCAGTCGATTATGAAATCTAAATAAAGTTTACGAAACCAATGTCAGTAAGGAATAAAAATAAGTTTTTATGATGTGGGTCCATCAACAAGTCTGTTAAGGTAATAGGGGAGATACCAAATCGGTTTAGTCTATGATGATTAAAATTCCGGCATTCCGTCAATATGTGCTTTATGGAAAAAATACTATTGCATGATGAGCATAAAGGAGCTGGTTCTCCCAGCAGTAAATGTCTGTGGGTTAAAAAGGAATGTCCGATTCGGAGCCTTGTCAGTTTTACATGATGACTTCTATTTAAGTTTGTTTTGCTGAATCCCTTTATAGATGGTTGAATATCATGAAGTTTGTTATGGTTTTCCAAATCCCAAACTGATTGCCAGGATGAATTTATGGCTTGGATAAAACACTATTAATGTCGTGAATCGGGACATTGGAGTTTATAATCAGTGTTGCGTTTTTGGCTGCCAAATCTGCTTTCTCATTGCCCCGGATTCCCACATGCCCAGGAATCCAACAAAAGAATATCCGGAAATCATTTTCTGTTAATGTTAGGAGCAAATTCATTGCTTTTAAAACCAAGGAATGACTTTTATGTGTACAGTTTAATAGGGATTCGATACTGCATTGGGCATTTGGAAAACGTTCTTCACAATAATGGAAGGAAACAAGACAAATTCTAAATGAGATTTCAATAAATGTGCTTTTCTTGGTTGATATAGAATGAAACAAGCAAATGAATTTGGTATTGCCTAGATAATAGAAATCATTTTACCTGTCCCCATGGTAATGAATTTGGACACCTTGGATCTTCCGATGTCAGATCGCTTCCAAACCCAGATAAATACTGAAAATGATCACGAACATTATTATTGTTTGTGTTGCAAAAGAACACTGATCTAATTACACAATGCAAAAGATAAATCACTTTGAAATTATTTTTACAAAATAATAAAAATACATTCACAAATAAAAATGATGTCAAACAAATTTATAAGTTGCTCAAATAAGAAAACACAATCATGTTCTTGAGGAAAGTGAAGTTTCAAGAAAAGAAAAAATTAAAGTTAATAGCTGAATATTTGAGAAATACTTTAGAGATATTTTATACTTTTAATGTCTAACAAAATCTAGCTTCTCTTGAAATGCATAAAACTTTAGAGCAGAATATATTTTGGGGAAAAAATTGATTTACAGTTGTTGCTTGTGTTGGAACATTTTATAATTTGTCCATAATAATGCTGCATTCAAGAAAATAAAAACTTTGAGTACAAAAATAGTGCTAATTCTCAAAGATAAATGTTTTTTGATAAGTAACTAAAGAAACAATTTTGACTATCCAGAATTTAAACTATCCAGCAGACATAAAATTATTTTATTTCTGAAGTAATTTGTTATTTACTACAAACACAACAGTGGGGGATAGTAAATCATGAAACAGAAATGTAATACTTTTCCCAGAAATTTGCAGATTATGTGTATTTAAAACTAGAATACAACTGTTTTATTTCCAAAAATGTATTTTCAAATGTTTGGCAAATTCTAAAAATATCTTTCAATGCATTTGCAAGTTTCTGTTACATGCATGAATTCAAACAAATTGATTTAATTGCTCCTATTTGCAGAAGAAATTGTATACTTTCAGATATACAAAGTGGCAATCAATAATTCTGAGATCTAAGCAATTTACTTTAATAAAACTTTATGCATATTTCTATAGAACTCTGCAAAATAGAAGATTAACATGCACAAAACTCAGTGTTTGACTTGTTTTGATTTGTGGAAAAGTTGCATGTCTAGTAAAACATAAATTATTGAAGACATAATGTAATGGCCAATTTTCTTTCTTATGCGTTTGTCCGGTATATTTTTAATGAAGAGCATTGTAGCAGGACAAATTATTTTAATAAAAAGTGAATTTAAGTACGAGTCAATATTCTTTTGGGTGCATAGATTCTAAAACCTCTGAAAAGTATACTGCATTGATTTGAAGGAAGTGACAATTTCTTAATAGTTAACATCATAAACTATCTAGAAAGTTAAAAGGGAATTGTATTTTATGCAATACATCAAACGAATTAATTATACGAAATACATTTAAAAGATCTTTGCTCCTCAAACATGCCAGAATTACTGAAGTGCTCATCAAACTAGAGGTTTTCATGTAATCAAATATAAAATTCAATTCAGGTTTCAGTCATTTTAACTGTAATGGGAGTACATCAATTTGGAAGAGATAAAGGAATTGAGGTGAGATCTTTTATATTGCATTTCTAACAAATGTTACCAACCAAAACACAGGAATAAATTAAGATTGGCTTTTCGTCAATTGAACAGTGTAGAGTGTAAATCAACTACTCTACATTTATGTAATGAGAAATATGAAATAAATGTAACTAGAAGTGACAAATAATAAAATTATTTTTTAAATATGTTAACTACTAGTTCTCACAGAATACTTAACATTTTATTTAAGTAATACTTAATAATTGCTGTTTTAGTCATTGAATTTAAGGAAACTGCATGCTTTTTGTCTTGTTCACATTGTAAAATTGCTCTAGATTGTGCAAAAATATATTTGTAGCATTGTGGATTTACGACACTTTAAGAAAGCATAATTAAATACTAGATATTTAGAAATGAATTTGTACATTTTGAAAAATACAGAAACAGGTTTTGTTTAAAGGGACAAAAATTTAATGAATGAAGTTCATAGAATCAAGTAAACTTAATTCATAATAAAAACAATAGCATGGTTTATACTGATATTTGTAACAAAAGCATAAGACTGTTCACTTTACTATGTGAGCTTAAAGTACAAACAGTAACACTTAATATTAAATAAGTCAATGATTATGTAAGAATATACAATTTTATTAGAAGTATAAATAAATCAAATATCTTGTTAAACAAGATTTTAAAATTTGGAGGCTAAATTTTCAAGACAAGCCCAATTTATTGTTTTCTTCTTTTAATTTGATTTTATCTTTTGATTTTTCACATAGGTCAATGACTACAAAATGGGGATGTTTAATGTTGTATTATATGCATATACAACAGCACATTCATGTTGTTAAAAGCATAAATCTCATTATGATGCATATTATACATTATGAAACTCATCTTATGCAACATTAAAAAATTTCATTTACTTCCGATAAAAATTACAAGGAGTTAAACTAATGAGAACTAAAACTTATGAAGAATTTTATTTTCAGAAAACTAACAGAAACATTCTAATTTATTTTCACTTCAGAGTAAAACTAAGCACAAAATATAAAATAGTAAAAACTTGTTTTGCAACAGCAAACATTTTACAAAATTCATTAGCAATTTTTTCCCCATCACCTTTACTTCTGTTGTGGCTTGCTGACACTCTTGATCATTGAGCACCCAAACAAGCATTGGCGGATTGCTTTTTGAGGGAGAGCTATCAGCTTGAACACTTGAGGAATCAAAGTTTTGGAGAGATTTTATGTGTTTTCTCGTTTGAGAGTGTTTTAGGAGTTCACTTTTCCCCGCCACAAGCTCTTGATTACATGATACACATCGAGCTAGGGTAGGATCTTCTGGATGCCTCGACAGCCATCCTTTGAACTTTTCGTCGTCTACCCATTTGTCGATAAATTTTTGTTTCCGCCAAGGCTTTTCGTCTGTGGGTAGAAGACGACCCCTCCAAGTCTTTTTAGTTGCAGGTTTCTTTTCTTTCATAACTAATTGTTTCTTGCTTTTATCCACAAGACAGATGTCCATGCTGCAAAAAACATTGAAATATTATTGTACATATAGAAAATTAAAACTAAGTTTCAGGAAATAGTAATAAAACAAGACTCTTAAAATAGTATTAGAACTAGTTTTGCAAAGAGCACTGCCTACCTTTTGGAGAATTATTTCCTTGACTGGAGCATTAAGTTGGCATGAATTTATTAATGCAGGCTGATACTTTGTAATTAAATTTTTTTAATTCAAAAAAATCTAAAGATTAAAAAATTATACAGGGTACCCACTATTTTACCTAAAAACCAAGGATCTCAGTTTGTTAATGATGAGGAGTCATTTCAAGCAAGTAAATTAACTATTTAATTGATATGCCTGTACACCATATGTGCACTGTGTGTGTGTTTTTGGTACTCTTGATTTGTCCTTGATTGTTCCTTTTTCTGCTTTGCCCATATTTTTTCTATTTGTAGCTTAGACATTTTCGAAAAGATGAATTTAAAATGGAAAGAAATAATAAAGAAAAACAATGATTAGAATTGTAAAGAGTGCTTCTCAATACTGCATCACAAAATCTGTTTACTGTTTACAAAAAACTTTCAGGGTAAAATGTCTAATGTGATTGCAACAAAAAATTCTTCTGAATACGTAAATTTCATTGCAACAATTTGACAGGCAAATTGTCTTTAAAATATAAAATAAATGATAAATTGCAGTAAAAAAGTGACTTTTTTAAAAACGAATTAAAAAAGAAACTGTTAAGTGGTAAAGTAAGACTAAAAATTAAAATATAATGAAAAATATTTTCAAATAAATATATCAGTAAATTGAAATAAAATTTTAAAATCAATCACCTGCATATGGTAAAAATCAGAAAATATACATAAAAAAGGGGTGCACGAAAAATTTTGATATTTTCAAGTACTTTTCCACGCCCCTGAGCTAGATGATTACTATTTTTTACTCACTTTTTTAGGTTAAAGTACTTTTTAAGACATGTGGGAACCCTGGTATATATAGAGCTGAACAAATAAAAAACTAAAAATACAATTAGGTACTTACTGCATATTAGTGGTAAATAAGGTATGCAGTATTCACTGCGCATTAGAAAATAAGTGATTGATTCCTTCGCAAATACAATAAACTAAAAATTAATTTTTCAATGCAATTTTGAATTTAGGAACTACACATTACGCACCTTTGACTCGTTTCCTTATTTGAGGATTTCTGCACGGGGGCAATGCTCATATTAGAGGGTCGAAGGCGGCAGTTTCCTTCACCGTTGTTTCGATTGAGTTCCAATTTCTCACACCATGAAGAAACGTAGAAATATTCAGGGCTAAAAAATTTTAAAGATTTAACGTTATTGTTCATTTCAATTAGAATATCTCTTCTAAAATCATGGTGTAAGAATAAAATTAAAAATTACTTAAAATACAAAAATCAATGCGAGATGGGGATTTAAAAATTATTTCAGGGATTTAAACTTCATTTCTAAACTCAGATAGGTGTTATTCTTTGATGAGGCAAAAATCTGTATTTTCACTTAGGTATTGAAATGAATTGAGCAAATAGCTGTGTGGCTAGTGTACTTGACTCCAAATATTCCAAGAGCAATTTCAAAGTAGAGATTGTCTAAGACTGTTTAGAGCAATCACAAAGTTTAGTCAATAGTTCAAAATGATGGTTGGGTTTTTATTGCACAAGGGCCATATTTGACCAAGCTGAACCAAATATAAGACAAACAATGTCAAGTAAATGGACATACACACACAAGGAAAGTTAAGAAAAATGCAAGAGCAAAATATCAAGTCAACCAATAGAAATGCATACGTCACTAAAGTACAATTCCAACTGATCACATTCAAAAAGGAAATGTGAAAATGCATAATTTCCAAAGAAATGCAGAACTATTTTATAGAAAAATTTGTGTTTGAACACACAAAATCTTTCGTTACAATGCACTACAATGTATTAATAGATACAGCAACAAATAGCAATCTCCATGTTGTCGTTTACAATTGCTTGGTATAAATGTACAGTAATATTCCAGTCACAGGAATAAATTCAAAAGAATTGTTTACAGACCAAAATTACTCCTTTTATAACCTAACACATAATATGATTAGATAAGTAAATTAAGATCCCTGCCCAGTTTTCTCAGATATCCAGTCCTTTTAAGATTTAAGTTTTCAATTCTAGCAGTGAATTAATATTCATTATATCTATTTGTAAAATATTCTAGATTACAATTTATGTTTGGAAGAGCATCAAGTGATACAGATGAATTATACAACTTAATTAGATAAAATAACTTTCTCATTTCTCAGATAAGCTCATTCCTCTATGAACCCTTCACATTAAAGAAATGGGGATACATTTTTAGATGAATAAAGAAACTGCAGGAATTAGTATTTTAATTTTCACATGGGGCAAACAAAATAAAAATAATTAAAACTCATACATGTTATTAATGGCATAGATATTGAGGATTTTTTTCCTACATCAAAATTGCATTGAAAAGGTATAATTTATCCATGCTCAATATCATTAAATAACTAACAAACAAAAAATACCTAATACCAACATAGGAAAGGAAATAAGATCACAAAATGCACAATTTTCTGGGATTGTTTACTACTAAAATTGACAATCAAAATAAAATGCTTTGTTTACATGGTATAAAGATATGTGTAACTGTTCAGGCAAAATTAAAAATTTGATAAAGAACTAGATCTGCATGAAAACGCCTTTAATGTATTCAATTAAACAAGTTTGAACGAGTCATGTATGAATTGAGATTTTTTTGACAAATTCTTAAAATAATGAAATTCGTACTGAATTGATAACAGATGGGGGAATCTTAAATTTAAATATACTTTATACAGAATACATTTTTTGTCATTAAAATCTAATCTGATATATTTAATCAGCTATTTGTTTGCTATTTTCTAAAATTTCACATACAGAGTTAGTATACGAAATTATTTATTTCCCTAAATAAACAAAAGTTTTAATGTGCAATGAAACTACACAATTCATCAGCGGTAAGCCAAAACGTTTCCATCAACTTTAGTACTTTCTATTTTTCTACATTTGCAGTGATCGAAAATGCAAATTCCAACATACATAGGGTGCAATTTTAATAGAAACTATACTCAAGAAAATAAAATAATCATAACAAATTCTAGCATTTCTTCTTATGAGGGATTTTAATTGACGCTAACAAAATGTAAACAAAGTTTCCAAGACAGTAACAATCAGAGCATAACCATTTCACATGTGTTATAGTTTATTCAAATTCCTTCACTTATAGCAACAAAAGAGATAATGAATGAAAGTTTTATTCACCTTGTTTCCATACCAGTTGAGGCATTTTCTTCTGTACAACCGGTAGAATCTTTGAGTACCGTGTAAGTTAAGACATGATCCGGGTCAGGAGAATCGATGCTACTACTCGTTCCGGTGATCCCGTCCATGTCAACTTTCGCATTTACGTACGGGTATAACGACATCTGTACCCGTAAGAATTTTCAGGCATGATATATGTAATTGGAGGGTAAAATCAATCTTAAAAAGACATCACAAAATATCATCTAACAAGCGCCATAGTAAATCAGGACTCTCAACTTAAACATCAACGACTTGTTGCCATTCGGTGAAATCCAAATATCCGCAGGAAAATTTTGACACTTTTTCGTTACAGGCACGGTTAAAAATGCGCTACAGTCTATTTTCAGAAATCTTATCTTTTAAAGTTGAATAAATTAAAAAACACAATGCTATGAGAGGAATTTTCAGTGTTTACAAATAAACCACAATGAGATGAGGATTTTCTTCCGGTTATCTAATGTTCTCGTTTGATAGATCACTGTAGGTAGTTAATTAACGTCACACTGGATCAAAGCATCTGGTTATTCGATAGATAACCGAGTTGCCTTAAAATGTAGCCAAGTGACGTCACTCTTGGAATACGTACAGGAAACACGATCTACTACAAAAACACTAGTGCCATCTACATTTAACTTCACTCTAAAAGCTTCTCACATTTCTTGAATACAAAAAGGTTTTAGGGAAATAAATAAATTTGATGGAAATTTTAAAGTATTTTATATATGTACCACAGAAGAATTGCACATTGCTAAGATGTTTTAATGTAAAAGAATTCTTGAGAGATCTTTAACTTCGAGACACTTTTCTCTTGACAATGCTCTTATAAGATAGAATAGGAGATATGGGATATCGTGCTATCCATTTTCTGACGTCATTTCTCTATTTCGAAAAACACGGAAGTAGCTAGAGAAAGAAAATTTAATCTTTCCTCAAGAAGGCTCGGAGGATGTCTAAAGCATGGTGAAAAGCAGAAACAAATCAGCTTCTCAAATTTGATTATGTTCTATTTTTATTTAAAAGTATTTTGCAATATTTTTGTCTTAACGCTTACGCAAGCAAATGTTCATATAATAATCATGAAATTCTATCTGCAAATGTTATGGCGAAATCATCAAATTTTATCATCACTCGAAGGAAAGATTGGAGAATTTATTTGAATACGATATTGCGCCAGAAGTTTTCGAGAAAGGAGAAAAATGAAACTGAAAGTCAGTTTTTTCGATGAAGTATTTGTTGCACTTAATAGGCCAATGTTAGATACCATAATCCTCCCAAAAGTGACACACTTCAATATTTGTTACTTTTGAATTTTTATAAAATGAAATCAGTAGCTTCCGAATTTGCTATAACAAAAGTTTAAGAACTGATCCTTCACCATAGGCGTGAAGGCTGAGCTGCTTTATCCGGCTAACATAGGAAGGTGAGCGGGTGTCTAAGTCGGACTGCTACAGAGATGACTCCCAGATCTTACAGCAGACGCGCTCTACCCATGTCATGGACTTGTGCAAAAATATTTACCATACTGCATAGTTCGTTGCTCAGGATAAACAGCAACGCGTTCCTGGTATTACAAGGTCCTACTCTCAGAGGACGACCACCTGTCCGATACATACCAGAGACATTTTTAAGGACCCATCTGCTATTGTAAGATCTGGGATCACGCCTGTAAGATCTGGGAGTCATCTCTGTAGCAGTCCGACTTAGACACCCGTTCACCTTCCTATGTTAGCCGGATAAAGCAGCTCAGCCTTCACGCCTATGGTGCCCAAAAACATTTTTTGCACTCAATAACTTTCTGTATTTTTTTGCACTGGGATGAGAAAGAAGAGAAATTTTACAGGAAAAGTCTCCCAGTTTGTGTTTGACTGAACCAAAGGGAAAAACCTAATTTTGAATGAAAAAATATGGAATCAATAGTTTTTAAACAAAAATAGGCTTTTTACTTTTAAATCATTTTTAGTTGAGTTTGAAAACTTTTTCTTGGAAGTTTGAATTAAATAATTGCACATTCGTTGAATAAAAACAAAATTATACTTTTCAGCTGAAGTATACCCTTTTTAAATTTAAATTCCTCGTACATGATACGAGTATGGCACGTGAAATAAGTGATATAGTGTCCTACAAAGAGTTCAATGGTACAAAAATCTCAACAAGAATTTGCCAAACTATTTCATGGTATTACGGAATTCACGTTGAACATGGTGTTACGGATCTGGGTGAACATAGTCGTATCTAGAAATACATAAAACATCTTCATCAAACGTGTCTAATTCGTCGTGCGCCAGAGCATGCAGCCCTCATCTCCTGGATATGCGGCCCCCAATTTTTTATATTAAGTGCACAAAACGGATAATGTAGATGGTAGCGATCCCAATTATGATTGACTGTTCAATTCATTTCGATATCTTATCTGGGTATAGTTATGTAAGTAGTGAAAAATGTGATAAATTCTGAGAATAAGCTTCAAGATTTTGGAAAACACAAGCGACATTCAACATTCCATTTTCAGTCGATATATGTGAATTTGTAGAGTTGGAATCAGATATTCAGCTCAAAGAAAAACTTATATATTTATGTTGGAATTCACGAGGATTTCATTTCCATCAGTTATAGAACTTCAAAAGATTAATCTCAGCTTTGTCAAATATGGCTTATACATGTGTTTGCTTTACGGTAGCACAAATATTTGTATGAGGCTTCTCTTCTGAACGAAATACGTGAAAAGTAAAATAAGAATCAAAGTTTCTGATGATCGTTTTGTTATGCCAGTCAAATTCAAGCACAACACTTAAGCGTTGCGTAGATAGTACGTTGGCTTATAAACTGCAAAAACTGGTTACCTCAAAAGCAGTCTTTAACCTAAAGTAAAAACAATTTCATCATTTTATTACCTATTATAACAGGAGGGTGAGCGGAGTTTAGTGGAGTAAGCATCTCGGGGTAAAATTAACACAATTTACTTACATTTTGGGTACAAATTACGAGAAAACATAAAGACAGGACCACAACGCAATGGCGCGACTTGAAGGAAGGGGCAGAACTCTTCTTTTTACAAGGAGGAAAAAATGTTATTAGTTCGATGACGTACTTGGCGACGTGCCCGGAAGGGGTTGAGTGTTTATGGGGTAATTAGGCTGTCAATAGTTCAGTTCACGTTCAATGCACTAACAGTTTGATCCGCTACACTATGTGTTTATGATGTATCGTACATCATTAAACATGAACAATCAATTCAACATGGTAAAATAGAAATGAATTATAGAGAGCTATTGTTTTGAAAACAATAATATTGAATATTACAAACACACAAAATCAAACAAGCCCGTTCGTTATGACAGTAAAAAGAGCTCTGAAAAGTCCTTTCTTTATTCATATCATTATTAAAGCAACTACACAGCTTATAAATCGGTGCTGCTCAATCAATTATTACATATCAGTTCGTCATTTATTCTTTGGAATTTTTATTGGCGAAATGCTGAAATTGTATTCACTAAGTGACGTCAAGTGCGGAATACGCATAGGAATTTTGTTGCGGAATACACTTTTCGCAACAAAAACACTATCGCTACCTACATTAAACTTGATAGAAAAGTCTCTTATAGCAGGTCAATATATCTTTTAGCGATGCGACGTTTTCCGGAAAGTATGCGATATTGAAGATTCTGTTGCTACTATCTTTGAGGTATCTTTAAAGACAGCCAAATACGGAGTGCATGTGTAAATTGTAAACCTACAAGATCTTCGCGAACTATTTATCGCAGTGTACAAAACGGTAGTTCTCTTTGGACTACTCTGTTACTACTCTCTACTACTACCTTGAGGGACTCGGTTCTTATCAAACCGAGTCCCTCAAGGATTAAACAAAAGTTTCGTATTCGGACTTTCAAGGCTTGTTCTGAGAAGGGTAGGTGCTTAAGCTCTTGCCATTTTTACTTTTTTTTCTCAAAATGCCTTTTTGAAAGAGTATCTTCATCTTAAGAGATGAGATTTAACACAATACAAGGTTTGGCAGAGTAACAAGCCATTTGTAATTTAAAAGCATCTGAATACACATGGTAAGAATTTATTTGTTTATAACCTTGGTCCAAGCATTCCTCTTAAAGGTTAAAACTGGAATCTTTGATAGTAAATGGCGTCTATAACTCCCTGATACATTTAGGTTTTGGAACAGCTTTTTGATAGGCATTTTTTCAAGTATAAACATAGTTTTACACACATTTGAAAGATGATTCAAAATTCCAGTTTTTATTTTTCATAAGCTACCGCTAATTGTGAGTGTGCATTCATAATGATTCTATAGAACTTTTCCCTTTTAAAAATAAAACTTATAGCCATTTTTGCATTTCAACCCCTGCCCTAACCCAGCACTACAGAGTTAAGAAGCTACATTTTAAGGAGACCTACATTTATGCCAATGGATAGCTAATCGAGCATTGGCGGTTACAAACAAATAACGTAACAAATAAACAGAGTTGGAATTTCTAAGGCCCCGTACACATGGACCTTTTCAACGCGCGTTTGATAAGAATTTTCGAGCGTTATCATGTGAATACCTCTTGGGCGTTTTTCAAGGTCAGTTTCCATTATGCATTAAATTGTGTTTTTTTATTCCCCTAATCCAAGTTTCTTTTGAATGGTTAAAGATAGAATCAAAATTTCAACGGATTTCAAATCAGCGTAAAATTTTACGACAGATCGATACCTGATTTTCCTTGAAAATATTATTTTTTTCTCAATTGTCGCAACTAATCTTTTTGAAGATATTCCTTTTATACTAAGCGTAAGCGGAAGTATTGCCTTGTTTTTAAAGGGAATGTCACTTTAATAAGATATTATGTTGCCCCTTATCAACTGTTTTAATTTTAGTCATTAAAAATAGGATGAAAATCTTTCTTTCCCAACCTAAAATTGATTCCCCTGTGTTCACAAGTGCCTAGATTTGGTTAACTTAGAAATGTATAAAAATGACCAATAAAATGCCTAAAATAATCTAAAAAAATATTGAAAATGACGTAAACATTTGATATTCTTTCGATTTGTAAAACATCTGTTCCCTAATTGCCTGTGAATAAAGTGTTTTTGAACTTCATCTTTATACATAAATAAATGCAATACACTCGACTTACTGACCAGAAGTGACAGACTAAACAAGTAAATCTTTCGTAATGTATAGCGTAATGTACACTGCTGGCCACCGTAAATGCAACACCCTGAAGGAAGCATGCAAATAATATGAAATTTACAACATGCATTAGCGGAGGTGAGATATGCAAATGATTAGAATTTCAGCGCAGACGCACATCACGCGCGCCTGTGGCGCCACTTCAAAGCGCTATTTAAGGCTTGGAGATTTCGACGATTTCAAGTACGGCAATTGTGTTTTTCTTGTGGTTTTTTCAAAAAAACGATCAATTATGCCTCGTAGAAAACAGCGATCATCTTTTGATCAAGTATCCGAGTTCGACAGAGGAAGGATAGTGGCCTACCGAGATTGTGGATTATCTGTCAGGGAAATCGGTAGTCGTGTTGGACGAAACCAAACAACTGTAATGCGGATATGTGATCGTTGGATGCAGGAGGGTACGACGGACCGACGTGTTCGATCGCATCCACCTCAGTGCACCACTTCACGTGATGACAGGCATATTGTACGTATGGCAGTGACGGATCGCTCAGCCACATCACGAACCATAGCACAGCACATTCAGTCTGTACCGCATCATCCAGTGTCTGCGCGTACCATTCGACGCCGTTTACAGCAGAGTGGTCTGTCCGCAAGACGTCCATTGCTTCGTCTACCCTTGACGCAGAACCACAGACGTTTCCGCCGCCAATGGTGCGATGAAAGAAGGATGTGGACGGCAGAATGGAATGAAATTGTCTTTACTGACGAGTCACGCTTCTGTCTGCAACACCACGATGGTCGGATTCGAGTCTGGAGACACCGTGGAGAGAGGATGCTGAACAGCTGCGTTATGCACCGCCACACTGGTCCTGCACCGGGTATTATGGTATGGGGCGGTATTGGATATCACTCTCGCACTCCTCTAGTACGCATTGCCGGTACTTTAAACAGCCAGCGCTACATCTCCGAGGTGTTGGAGCCAGTTGTCCTTCCTTACCTTCAGGGCTTGCCCACAGCCATATTTCAACAGGATAATGCGCGACCACACGTGGCACGCATTGTCCAAGGGTTCTTCGTCAATCGCCAGATTGAATTGCTTCCCTGGCCAGCTCGCTCTCCGGATCTTTCGCCGATAGAAAACATGTGGTCCATGGTTGCTCAACGATTGACCCAGAATACATCCCCAGCTGCCACACCAGATCAACTTTGGCAACGTGTGGAAGCTGCTTGGTCTGCTGTACCCCAAGAACACATCCAAAGTCTCTTTGAATCAATGCCGAGGCGTGTGGCAGCGGTGATCTCCAACAATGGCGGCTACTCTGGCTACTGATTTTGGCAGGAACCACACTTCACAGAAGTCTATAAATTTAATCATTTGATACTTGGTCAACATGTTATCTACAAAATAAATTTTGTTGTGATATCTCTTGTCTTTCTTGGTGTTGCAATTTGGGTGGCCAGCAGTGTATATGCATTCCGGTGCAATGCCAATGCCATCAACCTCGGTTGTAAATTTTTGCACGTTAGTCTTTCGTACGTTTTTCAAAATTTTTCGAATGACGGGATTATTTCGGACCTATGATACCGGATGATTACCGGTATGAGCCTGTGGATCAGAGAAACAGTGCTCTATGTAGTTCAAATTGTGGCACTATTAAACATTTTCATTAACTCTAAAATCCTAAAGTATTCGTTTCCTACTGTCAAGACTAGAGGAAGAAACCCTATAACCTTCACTCTCCAGTGTCGATGATTCACCCACCAATAAATAATAGGATTTGTTGTGTTAAGGGGTGATCACAGATTTTTTGGGCTCAAGAAGCTAGCAGATGAGTCATTTGTAATGTGTTTAAGCGTAAGTAAAAGCGAAACTGCCTATGAAAAATTGGAATATTTCTAGAAAACTTTGATTAAAACGAAACTAACTGGAAAATGACGAAACAATTTCCTTAAAATTTTAAAATTGACAGTGTAAAATAAAAATATATCCCCCTAAAAAAACTACATTTCTAGAACTAAGAAATTGGAAACTGAATTTCTGTTTATATAGCATTGTCTACGAAGTCAAAGAGATAACACGCAAACCAAATCCGGCACTGGTGATAACTTTTCTTTTTTATGTTATTTTTGTAGGTTTTATCGTGTTTCCTACGATCTATAGATAATTTGTTATTTAATTTCCTTCAAATAAATCTATAATTTTTAAAACCTATATCTAAACATTTTAATATATCAGCAAAAATAACACATATATAACAATAATTAGTTTTTAATTTTTAAACACAATATTCCCTGAGTTCCGACTATCCGAAACGAAAACTAACCCTCGAACCTACCCTCTTTCAGGGGTTTTGTAGCACAAATGGAATAACTACTGGAAAATATTTCAACTAAAATTTGATTAAAATCTACGATGAAACGAGAAAATTATGTGACAACTAAAGAAACCTCAAAGAAAAACCAAAAACCAGTACATGTCGAAAACCAGGAGATTGCTAATTTGATAATAGAATTTGCGTCTACACGTATATATATAATATAAAAATTTTGATTAAAGTATTATAACACTAATTGCAAGATTAAAATATAAATTCTGTGAAATATAAGCTCAGAGTAAATTAAGTTCAGTAAATCAGAAGTTCATTTTCAAAAGTGATATCGAGTTCAATGTAATACGAGGATGTGAAAAATGAATGAAAATTGAAACTTATCTTACTTTTTTATTTGTCCTCAACGTGAAATGCGTAACTTTAAAGTTTAGCTTTTAAATTGAATATTTAATTTTAACTTTATTTTAAAGACGTTTGCCGCACATGAAAACTAGAACGGACAGGTCGGTATACGTTATTCTCAGAAATAAAATTACTCACTATCCCCTTTAGTTATAAACTATCACATTTTTACAGGTTTTGTGTGAAAGCAGGGTAAATTTCTTCAATAAATCGAATACGATTAAATTTTCTCATCCTATTTTTAATGGCCATAAATATAAAGCAGTGGATTAAGATAAATTACTCCAATCAAGTTATATCTTTTCTATAAAAACGAGATGAATACTCCCTTTTGTGTTTGTAATGAATATATTCATCAAATGCATATCGCGGAAATATTAAAGTTAGAGTTGAAAAATTATTTATTTAAAGAAAATCACATTTTAGGTATCGATTTAGTGTAAAAATTTCCGCAGATTTCAAATCCGATGAAATTTTCACTCTACCTTTAACGATCGTGAAGATAGGAACTTGGACTAGGGGAATAAAAAAGCCCTAAGTGGCGTCAAAACGCGTGTCATGTGAACGGTGCAGAATAGTCCCATGTATCTCCAAGCGCCTTCTAATCGCTAGAACGACAAGAGATTGTTGAAACGCCGAAGCTATCTAGCGCGTGGTTTCTCGCGATTTCTGCACGTGAACACTCCAGTAGAACTCTATGTACTTTGGCTACACGCGTTTTGTTTAGACGTAAAACGTGCGTTAGAAAACGCCTCATGTGAACGGGCCTAAATTTTTACTCTGAAAACAAAAGAAATACACTATTAAAACTTATAATTCATAGTTGTGCAGTCAGGAGCAGTGATCATGGATCATGCATTGAAGTAATGAAAGTGTGCTGAATTTTAATAATTTATAAAAATCTAAATCACATCGCTCCTGAAATGTAAAACTCAGAAAAAATCAATGTATGATGTGAGTGCGTCAAAACTAGAATATCATTTTCAAGCATGTATTATTTCACACTGCTGTGCCTGCAATTTTCTTTGTATGATTCTTAACCAATTTTAGCCTTCTTAACCAATTGAAAGGTTCTTTTATGATCTTTAAACCAATAGATAGTCAAGGCTGTCTTAAGATCGTTATATAGATTCTGGACGAAGCATCTCACAGGGACCTCAGAATAATAATGTAAACAATCACTAAAAAATCTTTCAGATTTGTTGATAATTTAACGAAAACAATATTTCAAATACAAAACCCATGATGAGGAATGTACAAAAACATTTGAACATGAGATTTAAACATAATTTAAACATGCAAATAATTAAATCATGCATCCTGCTTTTCAGCTTATGAAATAAATCCGCAGACGGAAAACAAACTTTCCTCGTATTTAAATCAAAACAAATGTGATAAGTTGTTCTAAATCCGTATTTTAAAAATAAATTTAATTTGTCGGCTAAGTATTAAATTCGCAAGGCTTAATAACTTACAAGTGAATTTTTAGAGGATGGGGATTTAAAGGAACTCTCTCTTCTAAAACAAGACGAAGAGCTATTATGCGGAAAAGTGCTTTTGAAATAACTGGATTGACCTGATGCTTTAATAAATTCGATTTAGCTGATCGGAAGTCATTAAAAATGATCAGTATCGTGTTAAGGAGTAGAATTTTGCGAACGTTTTAACTTGAATAAGTTATTAGTATAAGGTGTATTAGGATTCAGAATGTATAGTCAGATCATCCATTACAAGGCAAAAAGTTTTCTTGGGTGTTTTTTTGAAGTCTTAAATGTGCAATTGAAAAGTTTCTTCTCTTCAGAATCACATTTGTCAAACCGATCTCATGAAATCACAATCGTTAAATCGATCTCATGAAATCACAATCGTTAAATCGATCTCATGAAATCACAACCGTTAAATCGATCTCATGAAATCACATTCTTTAAATCTATACTTTTTATTCAAATACAATACCTGTTAAACGTAGGGCAAATTACGAGTCAGAGAACTGAGCATAGTTCGTGCAGTAAAACATGGAAATGGCTTTGCAATGTTCAAGAATTGGTGAACGGCAGCGAAGAGATGGTGTAGCCCCATAGTTTTAAAAATCAAGATGATCTTCATTTAGAGAAGGCTTATTTTTGGGGAAATCCACAAATCATTTTTCAAACATTGAGGATATCATACTCTTAAACGAATTTTTACAATAACAATTAGCTTTATGTTTTTAAATGCAGATAGGAGAGATTTCTGTAGAATGTAACTTACGATTTATCTTGAAGAGAGAGGAAATGAAATTATTTCTTTAGTCAAAAGTTGCCACATTTGGATCAAATTGGGATAACCTTCAGATTGTTTCTTTATTCAGAATAAGTAAATGCGATTAAGCGCTCATCACTCATCAAAAAATTCGCAAAACGACCCAGTCGTAGGAACGGAATTCGGTCGTTAAATGAGTACTTGATTACAATTTTTAGAGTAAATTGCTCCTATAAAATGGGAGCAATTATTACATGAGACTTTAAGCTGATAGTGGCAATACTAATAACACAGTGAGGCCTTAGGCATATGCTCACTTTGCCTAAGTTCTTGGTGTCACAACTCACTCTCGGCGCCGTAGTAGTTCCTGTGAAGGGAAGTATATCACGTTCCTACATCTCGATGGCAATGTCTAAGATTTGTTTGCACGTCCATGGAAAACGAGTCCCGTATGTGTTTGTCGGGACCCACTGCTAGAGAACTTGGGGACCATATATGTTGTGGCATTAATTGGTCGAGGTATTTCGCCAGAGGAGATCCCGCTCCTATCCTTAAGAGGATTTACCGGTTCAAGTCTCCTTGGGAGTTTATTGGTTTCTTATTCGCAGTCACTGTTAGGTTTTATTGACGTTCTTACGATGGTAATATGGGAACTGTGTTTATGTTGATATAAAATCATAGTCGCAGGATGACAGGATATCAATAATTTTGCAAATGTTTTATCTGCATTTCCTATGCTTAAGTACTAGGTTTAGCCATCCTGGGGTGGGTCTTGGTAGTGGGCAACTCAGGTGGAGTGAGCTTGTGAGGGGACATTCTAAGGCATAATGCATTGAAGTTTCCTCTATCCCATAGAAGCATTGGTTGGTTTGAGATAACCCAAATATGTGGAGATAGTTAGGGAATAGGACATGGCCCGATGCAAACCGTAAAAGACGCCTATCTTTGATGCGGGTATCCATAGAAACGTTTGGGAAGATATCGTATGTTGAGCGGCCTGTATCGTCTGTGTTCCATTCTACCTACCACAGTTGAAGAAAGTGGTCTCTAGTGAGAGTGGAAGGGTTATTTGATTGTCCTCTGGAGCATGTTTGCTGCCACTTCCTTGTCAAGACTGTCTGCTTTTTCGTTACCTTCGTGTCCAACTTGAGCCCTAATCCATCGTAGTTCTAAAGCTGGCTTCTTGTGGAGGAGGGTCTGGATTTCTTAATTGGTCGAGGTTGTCACCATTTGAAGGAGGCGTGTCCCTAGGTGTGAAGTTTCGACTGCACTGTCTATCTACCACGAGAACTACTCCCAACACTAAGTCTAGATGATGGTTATAGAAACAAGTCTTGTTCATTTTGGGTATGGATAATTCTAGGGATGAAATAATTTTACTTTATTTTTCGCGAATGTTAGCGGCGAAAGAGGTAGTTTTACTTGAATAGATCTTTTCCACGGCAAGTAAAAATCACAAATACGTATTTCCAAATCATCATTAAGTGCGCCAGTGTGATAAACTTGAACCCATTTCTTTAAGCATCGCCAAAGGAAAATAGGATAGGTCAATTTCTCCGGCAACAGACAGGGGTAGATTTTACATCTGGAGCACTTCTACAGGCAGACGGACAGTACTGTCTTGGCATCAAAATGTGTTGACCGTAAAAGCAATGTTCACTCAAACTTCGTAATTCGCCCAATGAGTAAATTATGCTTCTTGTGAGTGATGGATAGGGATAGTTTCCAGTGATCAAAGATTTATCGTATTTTCGAAATGAGAGGAAATAAATTCGGATCAGGATCAGATTATATAAATACTCTGACACTAATCTGTGTTGGTGAACGTTCCCAATCGCACAGATGTGCAGGAATTACTCATTCTAAGCAATATATTTCCGCACTTCAGACATCTATATCGGTCCATCTGACACACATTAGCAGTAATTGGTTTCTGATTGGTTTAAGGCATTTAAAAGTGACTCTAACTTCTTATCCCCTTCCATGACACTTACCTAATATATTATGCTTTGATTTTTGCTTAAGGCATTTTGTGCATGAATGTCAAACTTATAGGTAACATGTTACATAATACATAATCTTGTCTTGCACCCTAAGCTCTTTTTAATTGGAGACAAAACCATGCATCATCTGAATAAACATCAATTTATATATTGTACAATTTATAGTATAGATTTTGTTCAATAAAAATTAATTCTAATGAAGAACTTCCCACATATATTTATGGATGTAATGAAAGGTTTACAATTTTACGATATTCTTTATCAGTGAATAAAAAAATACTCGGATATCATCAAGAAAGTGTTGAAATTTGATTTCTTTTGAAGTAAATACTTTTTTAATATTGATGATGTATATTTAAAATAATATCTAATAAAATAATGTTCCCTCTGATCTCTTCGAAAATTAAAAATGTTCGCTGACCCCTTGAGATTGTAATTTTGAATAGGTTATATATAGACTTGCATAAGACCAACATAGCAGGTCTGACACAGCCAAAGCCCTTGTGAAATAATAGCATCAGTAGCATAAATTTTAGAAATAGAAAAAATCTCCTTTTAACCCTATTTTAGTAGCAATTTTAATCGCACATATACAAAATGAATCTGCTGAAGCAAAACGTGTTTGAAACAGACATTGACGATCCTCACCAAGAACTTTTAATTTAAAAATTAAAAAACTAAATATTTTCTAAATAAGGTTTTCATGGCAATCTAGCAACCACAGATTCCGATGTTTTTCTTTCATGGTTGCCATGGCTTGGAGTCAAGACTTCGAAATTGGCGTCTCTTGCAATATTTTCTCTCAAGAAAAATCCGAAAAGGATTTTTTTAACCCTTCGCTCAGTTTGGTTTAATGTCTAATCATTTCAAAATTAAGTCACTCGAATTCAAGTCCATATTTTAACTTCAGTGATATCAAATATGTGAGATGGAAGAGCATTTTATAATAATTTTTAGAACAAAAAATAGGAGAAAATAATGGAATAGTTTATTTTTCTGGAAAGTTCTATTTTTTACAGAATGAAATATCGCGGACCTCGTCCATCACGATCTGGTCAAGTTTGTCAATGACGAGATATCTCGTCCATCAAGATCTGGTCAGTTTTGTTAATGACGAGATACATCGTTGAGACAAAACTGCCCTCCTTGGAGTACCAAGGAGAATTGAAAATCCAAATAGGAAAAGGTTTTAGTAGTTTATTTTTCTGGAAAGTTCTATTTTATACAGAATGAAATATATCTCAGAATATATCTGGTCAGAAAATGATCTGGTCAGTTTTGTTAATGACGAGATACATCGTTGAGACAAAACTGCCCTCCTTGGAGTACCAAGGAGAATTAAAAATCCAAATAGGAAAAGGTTTAGGTAGTTTATTTTTCTGGAAAGTTCTATTTTACAGAATGAAATATCGCGGACCTCGTCCATCACGATCTGGTCAAGTTTATCAATGACGAGATATCTCGTCCATCAAGATCTGGTCAGTTTTGTTAATGACGAGATACATCGTTGAGACAAAACTGCCCTCCTTGGAGTATCAAGGAGAATTGAAAATCCAAATAGGAAAAGGTTTTGTTCCAGAAGCTGGCCACTACAGTGCAGTTCTCGAAGCGAAGATAAACCACCAAGAAGGTTAAGACATTGAAAATTTTAAAACTAGTAACAAGTACTTATGAAACTGAACATTAAATTGTGTTCTCTCGATATAGTTTTTCTCTTATTTATGTATATTACTGATACTGTAACTGGATTCAAAATCTGTAGTGTCACTGAATAAATATTCTGATGTTGCGAATTGGTGTGACTTCTTATAAAACGCCCCTATTTTATAGTGATATAAGAATTGTATTGTAATTGAATTAGAATTCTGGACTCGTATTTCTACCAATTTGTCGGTTTTGTACAAGATTTGTCAGAGTAAAATATTGAATTCAAAAATCTAACTCAAGTGCTGCTCATTGTTTCAAAAAAAAGTGGATCACTTTTTCACTGGAAAAGTATGCAAGTCTGTGTTACAGAATTAATAATTCTTATGAGAAACATTAAGCTCATAAAATTGCTAGAGTTTAACTTGTGGACGTTGCTTTAAGAAAAAGAAAACATGAACGAAAGTATTGAGATGTTCTAACAAACATGAACGTAAATATTTTATTAATAATTTTTACGAAGAACAGAATTTGTAACAGAGAATTAATTATACAATAAATAAACTGAAAAACTATACAAAATTCATTCATTTAACGAAAACAAAATTAATTTGAGCACACAAAAACAAATTTTATTCCAATTAGTATTATTATATGAAGCGTTCTAATTTATACTAAGAACTGGCACATTTGTGATTGAATTGTGTCGTCTATTGTATTATAAAAAATATTTTTAACTGTAATTGCATTTTGTTTTCTACTGTAAAATTTTGATTGTCTTTCATAATTAATTATGAAACACGAATCACCCAAAATGGAATCAGAAAAAAAACGTAGAATTAGCTGGATAGTAGTTTAAAAAAAGAAACAAATAATATTTGTTTAAAATCGGATGAATAGAGACAAGCGAAAAGTGAGATGAGAAACATTTGCTTACTTTCAAAGTATCCTTTTTTTCAGCCATTCTCTAATGTAGTCAGTACCTTGTGAAAAGTTAGGGGTTAAGAAACAAGTGTGATATAAACTAGGTCTCTACGCTTGATTGCACCAAATAAATTTCTTTCCCTAAAGAATTATTTTCCCTACAATTGATCCCTAATCCAGATAGCTCGCTTGATAAAGGGCATTTGATAAGGATAAATCAGTCAGAAATCTAAAGCATCGTGCAGCGAGTTCTAGGAAATTCCACGAGCTTCATCGAAAAACGGCCAGGGCTACTGTGACCAGAAATTTTGCTTTAAATTTTGTGGAATTAATAAATGTTTAGTTACTACGAAACATGATAATCTCAAGGAAAACGGACATAGAATATTCACGCTTAAATGTGCACTTGGAAAAGTGATTTGGAAACGCTCAAAGTTATTTTTGGCAAAAAGGATTGCTCCTCTATGTCCAAAGTACCCACTGTACTGTTAAAAAGATAAGTTATAATTTATGTTAACCCCAATAGTAATATTAAAGTTTAGTCTGTTCCATTTACTCCCCCAGTGAATGAATTTATTGAAACATATCAAGTTTATAATTTACTAACTGAATTACCCGGCGTTGCTCGGGTTGAATTGTTTATAATTCATCGTAATACTACTCAATATTATTCCTATGAAAATTTCGGATTGTTTTTAGCCCTCTGCAGACCCAGGACAAATCGAACGGGGTATATATATTGCCTATGTATCTCGTAGAATTCTACAAGATGAATGTACCAAATTTAGTGTGAATTGGTCTGACATTGATGGTATAAATACGCAATGTTATTCCTATGAGGATTTCGAATTGTCTTTAGCCCGCTGTACCATATCGATGATAAAAAAAGACCGCTTTCTATGAAAACAATCTTACATTATCATAAAAATTTACATTCCAATAATAAAGCAACAGTTTAAGAATTTACAGACGGGATACATAAACGATATGATACTAAGCGATTTTCAGCGCAAACGTACCCATATGCGATTGCATCATACTCTAAGATTCTAAAAACCTCCAGTCATCTTGAGAGGCGACTCCTGTAGATGTTCTGACGTCATCTGCACAACCAGAGACCGGGAGAGCCCCCCCTAGCAAGTGCTCTGTCCAGGATGACGGGACGTTACATCCCTTTGCACACCCAAAACAAATATAACGGGGGTTAATATGTAGCTTACGTTACCCGCAGGGTTCCAAAGAATAAGTGTACCAAATTTGGTGTAGATTGGTCAAACGGATAGATTTATATAGAAAACAGACAGAAAGACAGATGCCAACTCTGCTTTATATGTACAGATATTGAAATCTGTGTGAATATGAAAAATCTCTCAATTTGTTTCAAATTTTTATTAAAATCTGTTCCATTACAAAGATGCAATTAAGTTTCGTGAGACTTCATTTTTTATGACGGATCGGTGTGATACAAAACAATATTAGTGTCCTAAAACTACATTAATGTGTTTCTAGTGCTCTTTTGGAATCGCGACGCGGAAGGCGCACAGACAATGTGTCTGCGCATATCCCCATGAGAGGGATTTGCAATGAAATCGAGCAAGACGGATTGCAAAGATTTTGCATCCGCTACAAATTCTCTAGCAGGATGCAAATCGGGATTACCTTCAAATGCAATTAATTACCGTTTCCGTAACGTTTACTCTAATTATCGATGACTCAGTTATCAATTCGCAAATTATTCTTTGAAATTTTCATTGGCGAAGTGTTGAAAGCAAACCAAGTGAAGTCCCGTTTGGAATAAGTACAGGAAACACGTTCCGCCACAAAAACACTATCGCCACCAACACTTAGCTTGACAGAAAATGCTGCCACTCATATCTTTACTGGAGCCCAATGGTCACAAGAATGGAAATTGTACAATTTCTATTCTTGGAAACTTCATGAAACACAAGTATGCATTCGAAGCATTATACAACTTGCACAAATAAATGTATCATTTATATCTTTACACATTTACTGTACAACTTTACTATTATAAATGCCACAAAGATAATTTTTTACAGTTATAAAACAGACTGAAAAACTTTCCACACATTTCCCGAGGCCTCACCACTCTCGAGTTCTGGTACGATGTACCGGTAACCCTCCCTATATGAGGATACCAAAGAAGAAATTGTACAGCCAGTGGTGTGAGGATATAATTTGGGAAACTGCACAATACTAAAAAGTTAAGCCAGCACATTTGAAATACCGACGGTTGAAGGTGAGGTAAGGAAATCTTATTTTACCAAACGATATTTATTGAAAAGTACAATTTCTAATTAATATTTTATCAAACGATAATTATTCATTTAAAAAGTACAATTTTGGTGTATGTTTTATAACGATTTTAATTAATGTTTGAATTTCTTTTTTTGGAATTATATTTGTCTTTATATAGAGATATTCTTTTGATGTGACAGCAAAAAGGAGATAAAAGCAATGAATCAATAGGTGTTCCACATAAATGTCGGCACGAAACGATTCTTGAAATTTGTTAATGGTATATTTATAATGTTAAATAAAAAATATTTCACACATATAAATATGTAAAGTGGTGAAAAAACCTTCGAAACTTCTTTTTCTAGAAAATTTTAGTGAAACATTTTGATTCTGTCAGCAAAAAATGTTTGGTTAAAATTTTCCGCAGCTATTCATAGAATCTCGTAAAATATATAGTGTATTTTATATTTTCCTGAAAAAAGTACGTCAAGTATTGCCCATGAAAACATGGAAAGTGTTAGAGATGAGACACCAAACTACGGGTACCATAGAAAGTAATAATTTTAAATATAGTTGTTTAACATAAGTGTTCAGTACATAGTTCCAAGATCCGTTTAATCATGTACAGGACTACTTAAAACACTTTAAGACCTAATTTTGAAACAATTTTTCCTATCAAGCGGATCAATGAATCTCCATGTGAAAGAGTCTCAATCATCAGCCCTATCTTGCAAGATTGCAACCAGAAAAATCTCAGCGAAATTTTGGAGGTCATTTGAGATAAAATCGTATTTAAAGATAAATGCAAACCAAATAATTTGATCGTAATTCTTCACGCATATTAACGTTTGATGAAGGTTTTAGATTATTGCTGAGGTTTGGCAACCCCCAGCTGCTATCTAATACTGAATTTTCCCCTTGAAAGAATATTTTCTATTTTTCAATACTGCTTGCTGATAAAGTAATATTTTGTTATTTTTATTTTCATCACAGCAAGCTGTTTGAGACACAAATTCTACATCCAAAAATACTCATACATAAAAACAAGAATAAAATACAATCAAGGGTAAAATGCAGCAATAAGCCAAAAGGTCCTTCATCTGCTAAAGTCCATTGAGAATTGTTTCGGATAGAGCTGCGCAGGTTAGTAAGAATGAGTCCATTAGTGCACCTTCCGTACCAAGAAGGCACAAGAGGTTATTAGCAATACCAGGCTTATATAGATGGGAAGTAAAGCAATCATGGTTTATGGCAAGTATGAATTCTGTCATTTCCACATTTCTTGCATAATAGGGGAGGGAAAGGATTGACTTGCATCTATATTTATTTCGATCTAAAAGGATGATTTTAGGCTCAGTATACACTCTAAGAAGAATCAAAGAGGCCACATTATACTAAAGGGACCCTCTGAGAAGTCTGGATTACCTGTATACTCTTTATGGGCAATTTATCTGCCTGCCACGATACTCGGAATATAGTACAATGAGGCGGGTATTCCGGGTAACGAGGCTGATAAATGGGCCATGAGGGGCACACAGGTAGTCCGGAGTTTTCAAAGCCCTTACCATACTGTGTGAATTATGTGTGAAACAATATTTTAGCATTAAATGAAAGTATTCTCCATGAAAAAGCAAATCTTCCCGTCCGACCTCTTTCAGCATCCGAGCAAGTATGTGTCCCCATAGCTTCCTTCTTCACGTTGACCCCACCAGACGGGTGTCGAAAAAGTTTCGGTTCGCAAATCGGGGAGTTTTTTGCTTTTATTGATCTCTAGCTTCCTCCCGAGTGTCTTTCTCTGGCGTTACACAACCTGCAAGATAAAATCGGCAACACCACTAGCCGATCGAGTGGATGAATGAAATCTCCGGATTTTGTCTTAACTGACACAATACGAGTCAGCTGGTCGGTTCCCGAGAACAACTGGGTGACCCTGCCAAGGTTTCAATGGAGAGGAGATTGCTGGCCATCTTTAAGTAGCACGAGATCTGCAACGTTGATGGACGCGTTTGCGAGTCGCTACTTGGGACGTGGTTGAAGAGCATGCAGGTAATCTCGATTCCAACGCCTCCAGAAGCTGTCTGTCACCCGTAACAATATCTTCCACCTGGAAGAAAGACTCAAAGATGGATTAGGTTGGTGGTTGGATTCATTCTGCCTCAGCAACTTGATTTCAGATGAAAATTCTGGTCCTTGAATTAATTTGACTTTTAGTTTACTTGAATTGTCTAGTTCGAGGGATTGTAAAGGCCCTGTTGATGATATATGATGATATGATGATATATATTCTGCTTGGGATTTTGCCTTATGAGCGAAACGCAAGGCCCATGCAATAACGTGTACTAATTTCGTGTGGGATGAGAATTTGCTGAGGATATCATGAGGGTTATCTATTTGCGTGACGAAGCACTATCCAATACACGTAGATTGGGGAGGATGGGAAATCGATTTCACTAAGCCACTTTGGCCCATTCCACCATTCCAAATAGGCCCATAGTCCTGGAAAAAAGCCACGAGTGGCGCAGTCAGTCAGATTTTCTTTGCCAGGAATGTGGTGCCATGACTCTGCTGACCGAATTTTCGCCATTCTGTGTTGTACAAATTGGTTACCCTTTTCAGGAAGATTTAAAATCCAACTCAGTGTGATGGTTGAATCAGACCACAGAAATATTTTGTGTATTGGAAATGTGATTGATTTCACAATAGCATTTATGAGCTCGGTAAGAGAATAGCTCCATTTAGTTTTATTCGAGGCAAGGTTAAAGGTTGCACTAGTGCCACTCTGGTTTTGGCTGCTATTAAACATACGTGAATGTCATCTGATATCACGCGGAAATACACCACTGCAGCGTATGTCTTAGCAGAGGCATCACAAAACCCATGCAGCATCCTTGTGGCTTTTGTGATATGGATATATCTAGGAACTTGTATTTCCTTGAAATGGCTTATTTGTAAGGAAATTTTATCCCATTTGTTGGTAATATCTGTAGGCAGAGAATCTGCACCTGCCAACAGGTTATCTACGAAAAATGTTCCCTTGCAATATCGGAAGCAACGGGAAAATTCCGATGTTCCTCCCTGCACAGTTGTTGCAAATTGCTAAGGGCTAAGAAAGGAGCAGTGATGTTCCATATTTGAGTCTTAAGTTTGTAGATGACGAGCGGATCTGATGGATTTTTTCGCCAAAATATCCTTTGGAAAGGCAGATCTTCATTTCCAATTCATATTTGTCTATACATTTTTGCGATATCCGCGGTGAAGACTATCTGGTATGATCGGAAGCGGATTAAATTTGCCAAAATTTCCGTTTGAAGTTTAGGCCCATTACATTGTCGTTTAATGATTTTCCATTTGAAGTTTGAGCAGGGGCCTCGAATATTATCCGAAGTTTTGTAGTGCTACTCGATTCGTTAACCCCATGATGCGGTAAATAATAATTTGGAGTTATTTCATATTCCTTTCGTGATAACGGGGTCATGTGACCTAGACTTTATTCCTTCATGAATTGAGAATACTGATTTCTCAACTGAGAATTTTTAGCTAGTTTTTTCGCTAGCAAGTAAAACCGCTGTAGAGCTCATATTTGGCTTTCTCCTAGCTTCTCGTTTTCTTTGAAGGGAAGATTAACACAATATCGTCCAGCAGTATCTCTTTTGACGAATCTAAGAAATAGTTGTTCACACACCTCATCTCCATCTTTTAACACCTGAGGTTTAGGAATGGACTCAAGCTCCCAAAATCTTTAAGCGTTTCATTGATATTGTCCATTGAATGACACACCATTGATGAATGGGAAAGCGTTGTATTTTCTACTTTTCCAAAAAGTAGATAACCAATTTTTGTATTTATCGCAACTGGTGAATCATGAGATCCAGTGACTGATTGACCATTGATTAAAGTCCGAAAATCTGCGCCCAGTAAAGTATCAATAGGCCTGGAGATGTAAAATTGAGGGTCAGCTAAGACTAAGCCTGTGAAATTTGGCCAATCTTGCTTTTCGATATAAAAATTAGGAAGAGGGGAAGTAACCTTGTTAATTAAAGCCTCTGCCGAAAAGAAATCTGACGAGAAATGAGGCGAAAACTTGAAATTTGTTACATGCAGAGCAGTTTCTGCTAAAACGCCGTTAATACCCACAAACCTGTGAGTTGTGTTGAGCGACGATAGATTCAAACGCTCAGTACATTCCCTACTCATTAATGAAATTTGAGTAACATTATCAATTAGGGTCCTGCATTGTATTAATTTTCCAGACTTAGATCTAATGTTTATGAGCGCGGTTGATAATACGTTACTTGTCCTTGCATGCACATCCGTTTCACATTGAATATTGTTCACAACTGATAAGATTGCATTATCCGATTCTCTACACGGAAGGTTAACAGCATAAACATGCAAAAGTGCATGATGACGTTCCGAATAGTTTTTGTAGTTCAAAGTTAATTTACATGCCTCAAGTTTATGATTTTGTCGCAAACAGTTAGAGCATAAATTATGTGAATCCACTATTTTCCATCTCTCATTTACTGGCATGTTATTAAAAGTTGGACACTTACATAAATAATGGGTGCATTTGATTACAAATCACGCATGCATTGCCCTTTATTACAACCGCATTGTGTACTATTGGTTTCCTGAACGAATTGAAATCTGCAGCTTTTCTACCTAGATTGAATTTAGCTTCGTTCCTAGTACTTTTGATTCGTTCTAACTGCTAGCTTCTCTTTCAACAAAAACTCTAAATAATTCAAGGTTTGGAATGCTATCGATTTCAAGAGAAAGTTCCCAGCGTTGTTTGATTGGATCATCGAGTTTTGTTAACATGAAATTTATTAAGATTAAGTCACTTAAACTGGATTCCAAGCCTAATGTTTTCAAATTACGGACGGCTTCATTACAGGTGTCTAATAATTCTAGTAACGTTTTGGAATTACTCACTTTAGTTAACATAATAGAAAATATTTTATTTATTTGACTTAATGCTAACTGTGCCGGTTATTTTCGAATCTCTGATACAAAAGCTCCCAACAATGAATCAGATTTTCTTCTTGAAATGCAAAACCCCGAATTAATTTTGATGCATTTCCACGTACCGAAGACTGCAAATACTGGAGCTTTTCAATATCTGATAGTTGCTCATTTTCCAAAACGGATGAATAAAAGAACTCCTTAAATCATATCCGAATTTCTAAATCACTGTAAAAATTAGGGAGATCGAATTTAGGTAATTTTACCAACGAATGTTTTCTTTCTTGTGTTACTCTTCCTACAGTATGAGATTTTTTATTATTTAATCCAACCAAGAGATCTGTAATATCATCTTGATACTTCATATATTCCTCAAAGTTGTTTTCATTCTCTTTGGGAGAAAAATTTGAAAATATATCTGTCAATCTTGTATCGTAAGACTGAAGTTTCGTTGTGAGAACTGCGATTCGTGCTGGATTACCTAGCTCATCGTCTAGAATTTTCTGTCGGAACCGATTAATTTCCTTACAAACTTGATCAAAACAAAATTGAACTTTAGATTCTTAAGGCATTTTAAAGACTAGAAGGAATGAGAATTGCTTCTCAACGACTAAAATGACTATTTTCGATTTAGATTTCAACCACAGGTCGCTCCGGATCGACGGACCACTTTTATATTCATTAAGTTTAAAAAACACAAAGACGAATATGAATCGAATGTGCATAGAATTGGAATACGAATAGATTAGGAACTTAATTGGGTACTTACCTCTATTTCCCAGATAACGATATGGAGAGGCAAGAATTGAAGACTGGACGCAAAAGAATACAAACACCAAATAACGATTTAAAACTGGTTTAATTGTATTCTTTACAAGAGATTTGATTCAGCGATTTAGAATTTAGTTTGTAGTGGGTGTACACAAATAACTTTCAGCGTCCGAGCAAGTATGTGTCCCCGTAGCGTTGACCCCACCGGACGGAGGTGGAAAACATTTTCGGTTTGCAATCGGGAAGAGTTTTTTGCTACTTTTGTTGATTTCTCGCTTCCTCCAGCGTGTCTCTGGCGTTATTCAACAAGTACGTTGACAAATAATTTCAAGTAATGTCCTTAAAATAATTTTGAGTAGTATTTTTATAACAAATTATCAAAACCAAATTGTTTTAAAATACCTTTTCAAAAGCCACCTTGGGAAAAAAATAGTTGATTACAATTATTGTTTTTTGTAAATCAATCAAAATTCTGCCTACTTTTTGTCAGATCGGCATACTTTTTACTGTTCCGCAAAATTTTACTAATTTGTGCGCCATGAGATGAAAAATATTGAAAATCACTCTCTTAGGGGAACATATTGTTTCATTTCACAAAAGAGGTCTGATAATAAGCTTGTTTACAGCTTGTGTACTTTGCATTCTATTTCTTCGTAAATGAAACTATAAGCTCTGAAATAAGACCGGCAGTATCACTTATTTTTAGTTTTTGCCTCGAAAGATTAAACATTAAAAGCAAATAAATTTGTAAACAAAATATTTTTTACAGATTAAGTACATCAGAATCAAACAATTTGTAAACCTGAATCAACATATCCATTAATCAGCTTCAGAAATGTGTTTAAGCTTGTCACATATACTATAGTTATGTGACAACATATACTATAGTTATCGCAATGTAGCTTATTTTTCATATAATCTTTGCTTTAAACTATTTTTCTTCTTTCCACAAACTATTCACAGCAATAAGTCATGCATGAGATATAGATCAAGATATTGAAGGTACTGGAATGCATTTAAGTTTCCACAGAACTAATTATGAAATATTTTCGAAGCCCAGAAAAAAACATCTTTTCATCGATGTAATTATAAGCTCTTACTTCCCAGATATAAGATCAATACCCAGAAGCCACTGGAGCATTTTATCACAACTATTTTCTATTAAATATACACCTGGGGGAATAGGTGACAACAGTAGCTATTCCGTGACAAAAGATTATTCCGAAAGCAATTAGGGTTAAATAGTTTTCATGCTTTATCAAGCAGTGTATGTTTAACTTTCTGATTATTGATTGCAGATAGAAAATTATGTGATAGTATGGTGTGATCTACAGATTGATAAGTGTGAACGGACTTAATAAACCATAAAAAAAGAGGGTTAAAAAACCTTAGCAAAAGACCCGCGTTTTTTGGGGCTCAAACAACTTCAACGTGTCATTTCTGGCACTTAGTGTATCTCGTTTATCATGGCTCTTGCTCATTCCTTGCTAATACCTGTTATTAGATCGCAAATGATAAGAAGTGAGCTTGTGGCTTAGGATATTGATATTACAAGGAACATCTGGCTAAGTCAATGTGAACAACTGAGCAATGAAAACAAGCATACAAGCTTTTAAAAATCTAAATATAGGAAATAAGAGTGCTTTTAAAATGTTTTAAGTAAAAAAATGTAAAGTGCACATTATAGATATATAATTTGTGTAAGGTTACATGTATGTCTTTCATTTTCGTGTTTTAACGTTTTAATTAATCTTAATAAAAGTGGTAGGAATTGAAAGTCCTTTCAGTGAAAATTTAGCTAAAACGATTGAGAGAACTCTTTAACTGATTAAATAATTAAAAATCAATTAATTAAGTACAACCCCTACCAAATTTCTGAAAATACTTGAAAATCTTTGAATGCTTCGGAAAGTTCAAGAAAATATTTCTAGGATGTTCCGGAATATTCCAGAAAATACTAGAAATTTCTAGACAGTTTGGGAATATTCCAGAAAATACAAGAAAAGTCTAGAATGTTCTGTGGAAAGCTAAAAAATGATTCAATTACATACAATTTATTGCTTGAATATTCTGGAATATTTTTTAATTTTCTAAATACCGGAGTTTGGAAAAAAATAATATCCTCTTCCGAATTATTAGCACGGGTCAAGTATTGTTTTATTTTTATTCCCATTCCATTAAATAGTTCAAACGTGATGCAAGTTTTATTTACCCAAGCATAAAATATTTAACTGCTCTGAGAACTAATATCAGCTGCTTCCATTTACATGATTTGTGCATCTCTATATGAAAGACAATCCAGGAACAGGATTAGATTTGATTACGCAAGGTCCAAGACAGGACGCTACGGCTAAAGTCTAGGGAAAATAATTTATAGTCGAATAAAATCATTTGCTGTGTATTTATGCTTAAAATGGTACTGAAATATTTGTGTCATTGATTTAAAAAACAAATCGTAGCAGAAAAAAGGACTTCTGAGGTTATGCAAATAACGCGTTGGAACAAAAGACGTTTTATTGATTTTAGAATATGCAAATGTTTAAATATTTTGATAATGTACAGGGAGTTGTAACCCATCTGTTGAGGATGCATTGCACTCTTTAATTGTGTAACAGCATAGCACAGAATATTTAACGACTTGAAAATTTCAAAGGAAACGATTTTGAACCGAATAAATACTCGATTAATCCTTTATTTTTTCAATAATATGGCCCCTATGTCTTGATCAGCACGAGCCGAGAAGCTTCTTTAACATTATGCTATGCATATAATATTTAATCTAGTATAATACACAGGATTTTAGCCTTTTGTTACACAGGTTATATTTAACCTTATGTTGCAAAAGTTATATTTAACCTTATATTTTAGCGACCAGTTGATAATTTCCAGAGCAACGAAATGAGGATTTTCATTGGCTTCAGCTCCTAAAACAACTTTCATCAATATGGGAACAATTACTGTATGTGTCTTATTCATTATGATTATTTATTCAAGAACAAAAGATGAACTAGTTCAGAGATGGCCAACATGATAATGATTAGATGTGGCACATTGTTGTCCGGGAATAGCAAAAACTACTCATAGAGAGAAGAAAGAAAAATTATACTTTAGTGAAGAGGATTCTTTCAACAAATGTGCACGTAAAGTGGGAAGATAACGTTGATTTGAAAGATACATAGAAAAATCAGATTACTAGAGTCATTTGAAAGTCGTTTTACTGATCATATTTTGATGGACGAGATATCTCGTCCGTCAAGATCTCGCCGTCTCTCATCATTAGAAAAAAACTGACCAGATCTTGATCTCGTCATCATAAAAAATTGGCAATACCTTAATGACAAGATGTCTCATCATTAACAAAATTGGTCTGATCTTGATGGGCGAGATATCTCGTCGAAACTACTTGGAGGGTTAGTGTATGGTGATAATTACCATACGAAAATTTTCCAGAAAAGAAAATTTATTACAGTTTGAACATGTTTTCAAACAATAAAATGCTCAGAAACAAACAAACGCTTTTGGCAATGAAGTCGAATTGAAAACAAACTGAGATGGTAATAGAGATTGTGTGTGTGAAATTTGAAGGAATTCTCTGCTGCTTTCAGTAACTAGTAATCCAACTCCAAACATCACGAGCTTGCCAAAATCAAAGCTGACACGCCTCATTAAAGCAACGCAATGAGAATGCATGATGCATCTGAATTAGATTGAAAAATGACACATGTTATACAAAAAGGCTGACCACCCTTCAACTAGATATTTGGAAAGTTGTGGACACTGGTGAGGAATACTCGAGACAACGCACAATAACACGATTTTAAATTTCTAATTTGAACTGCCTTATCCATCCTGTCTGGACCAGAACTGTCGAGGATTGACAAAATGAAACCCCCCAGTTTAATAGATCAAAAGCAAGTATGATTGATTTTAAAAAGTAAAAGAATTTTTTATGCATAAAAATTTGCACGCCTGTGTTTTGGTTGCAATTAAGAAGTTTCGAATTTAAATTCATGTCGATCAAAACAACCACAGAACTTCAAGATAGCCATCTAATGTCCTTGGTGATCAGAATATTCACAAAAGAGGGTGATGAAGTATCATGGCGACGTATGACCTACGCTTTTTTATATTGGGTCTGATTATTTTTCTTCCCTTGTTATTACATCGAAAGTAAGCACACGCCTACTGATAAGTCAGTTCCTACTGGCCACCATTACCGCATTCTGTTTTTTTACCTCTCTTATAACATTACCACAAAGGATAGTGAAAACCACGCCTTCCTTTCCAGTTAATCGTTGTTTTTTTCTCCACGTTCAACTTCTGTTTAGGTTCTTCAAACACGAACTGATTGACGGGGGAATTTATTTATTTTGTGAGGCTGGGGTACCAATCAGATGCAATAAAAACGAGGATTTGCCTCGTAGATGTTTGATTCGACGCCATGTAGATTTCTATGCCAGTGGTGGTAAAACAATACAAAATTGGGGCAGTCGTATTTCCGTAAAGAGTTGCTGATGGACGTGTTTTGTTTTTAGATGCTTTAAGTTTGATTCATTGGACCATCATTTCGAACACGCGAATTTAATACCTTAACTCCTATTAACTTCAGCAGGTCTAATTAGTTTCGTATTGCAAAAGTAGACCGTAGAGAAACCAATCTTGGGGTTAGGTTATGAAATAAAAAAATCCATCGAGAAGTTGGATTTCTTGTAGTATTTGTTACAACCTACAGTTTAAATACTATTCTTATGTCTAACCCCCTGGTGGTTTATCTTGGCGTCGAAAACTGTCCTATAGTAGCCTGCGTCTGATGCCAAAACCTATTCCAAACTGACACCAACTCCTGACAAGGGACAACTTGTTTTTCTACTTGGAGTAATAGGGCAGTATTGTCTCGGCAAGATATCTCGTCATTAGCAAAACCGACCAGATCCTGATGGACCAAAAATTTCGTCATTAGCAAAATTGGTCAGATCTTGATGAACGAGATATCTCGTCTAAACCACTTGGAGGGTTAAGTTCAATAATAAACAGTTGATTCTGAAATTTTCTACAACCGCAATGACATATTTTAGTAGATTTATCTATACATACTACCTCAGTTCGGAAATTTTTTTACTCTCCGTCAACAATTAAGTCCCTTTGGCCTAAAAGTTTCCAAGAAGTCTAGTAGCTAACAACAGTAGGTGTTCCTGTGGAAAAATGTACAGATGCCGGTCAAAAAATCGACCCCCTTCACTCGCGCATCGATCATTGTAGAGTCGGTTCAAATACACTATTCAATAGATAAAACGTCTATAAACAACGTAAAACGTCTTCTATAAATTTATATACTAGGAATTTCAATATAAGAGACCACCTTCATATCATTTGCACACGAATTTTATAATTTCGACATCCAATTTTAATACCAAATTTCGTATATCAAAATTTAGCCTCGGATACCGTTACAAGCCATACTGTTTCAGTATTATAAGCACGGGGAATTCGAAGCACCTAATTTTAAACACGCAACCTTCGCAGAATTTTATTCATATAATTATTCATTAATTAGTTATATTATTGATTCAATTTTATTCATCATTCATTTTATTCCGAAATAATCCACATATCCTACTAAGATGTTTTATTATGCTATTCTTAATGAATCTCCAAAAATTCTTTCTAATGTTTCTTTTTCGATTTAATTTTTACTATGTAATATTAATTATTAAATTATATTCGAAAAAGTATTACCTTTTCGAGGGGAATAAGTTAAGGATTTTTTGTACGATAAATGAAAATTTCAGGTATTTTCAGGTAATATTTTCGTTGTAATGCATTTAATATTCGCTATTCATAGACATTTTTTTGCAAAAGGAAATGGCTGACTTTTACTTGGAGATATAAGCTTGGAATTTCGCAAGACTAGTTTCAGAAACATCCGGACAGTCGATCATAAGTAAAGTTACGTCTGAAAATAGGACAAAAATCCTTGGTTCCTAATCTGTGTGGGCAGCGGTAGCCCGGTTGGAAAAGTAGCGGATTAGCAACCGGAGGGTCGCGAGTTCGCAACTCGATTCAACCAAAGACCGTCGTGTTAGTGGTGGCTGTGCACATTAAATCTGTCGTTGCCTCAAATGTCCTCACGTTGGCTAGGGGTGAAAGTTTGGAGAGTGGGGTGCCAGCTCAGGAGTTGTCCTCGTCATCTGACAGTGGTTCAAAATGACGAGGTGTTGTCCTCAATCTTGCCCTTTGGAATTGATCCCGGATTGTCATCAATAGCATGTAGTGTCGCTCCAGTGCAATGTTGGGGCCGCGGTGGCCCGGTTGGAAGAGTAACGGACTTGCAACCGAAGGGTTGCGAGTTCGAATCCAGCCAAACACCGTCGTGTACAAAGGGGGCTGGTGCACGTTAAATCTGTCGTGGCCTCAAATGTCCTCACGTTGGCGTGGTGTGGAAGTTTGGAGAGTGGGGTGCCAGCTCAGGTGTTGCCTCGTCATCTGACCGTGGTTCAAAATTACGTGGTGTTGTCCTCGGATCTTTCCCTTTGGGATTGATCCCGGACCGTCACCAATAGCCCATTGTGTTGCTCCAGTGTGACGTTAATTGAAATACCCCCCCCCCCCAGTGCAATGTTGATTCAACTACCCACCAACCAAATCTGTGCGCGGTACAGGCTCGATTCCTTCCTAGGTATATTTCTTTCTTCTGTGTTAGTAAAACTTTCTTCGTGTGAGTGCAAGTCCATTACTTGACATTGTCTTGTGTTTGGAGCAGCCATGGCCAAATATCACCCTTGCGCCATAAAACCCTACCAACCAAACCTGTACAAAAGTTCGCATGCCATATTAGCTTAAAAATTAATGGTTGATAAAATTTATGGATGGTCACGGTATGAAACTAACTGGGTGTCCTCTCGTTTTTTTGACTAGTAAACTTCTCGATTTTCAAATTGTTGGTTCTAATTCAGTCAGTAGAAATCTTAACTCGCTCAAGTGCTTGAAGTTCCTTTAGTCCATAAGAGAATTTGGTCTTTAAAATTACTACCTTCACATTCTAAAAAGATCAAATTAAAGATTAACTTCAAGCACTTGAGGGAATTAAGATCTCTAATGACTGCAATATGACCGACAATTTGAAAATCGAGAAGTTATTTGTCAAGAAGTCGAGAACCAGTTTCAGACCGTGACCATCCATAAATCCATCCCCAGTCACCAAATAATGTATGGATTGATAACAAAGTAAAAATTCAAGCTCATTTAAACCACACATTCTCCATCATCACCTTAGGAAAAGCGAACTAAAAATGGCGGAAGATTTCGTAAGGAACCATTAACCAGTCAATCGTTTTTCAATAAATTACAATAATTATAGTTTATTGACACGCCGATTTTAATACATAGACGGCCTAAAGTATTTCTCCAGGAAATTAAGAAAAAAAATATTTTGTCGAAATATTTCTTATAGGTAGACATGCTCACAACCGGGTCACACCGCCCATTTGTAGACTACGTGTTCCTAATGACTTGAAACGAAGTTAATGAGGTTTAATTACTATCTAGAGTGACAGAGATTTATTTAGAGATAGTGGGCTCTCATATTGTTAACAGCTTGGTGAGGTTGCTCGCTCATTATTGAATGATCATGTGCAAATATGCTCGGATTGTGTTAGGTAATGTGTCATCATCTTTCATAGCTCTGGTTGATCGCAGTTTTTTGGCACTATTAGAAAATAAATAGGGTATGAAGGGACAGGAAGCGGTGCATTAAGACTAAAAGCCTTTAGGGAAAATTGCTTAGTCTATTAAGTCCAAACATTTTATTTCTTCATAGATGAGGTAGCCTGCTTGGAAGGGTAAAGGATAAGCAACGGGAGGGTTGCAAATTCGAAACTCGATCTAAACAAAGACCGTCGTGTACGAAGGGGCTGGTACATGTAAAATCTGCCATGGCCTCAAATGTCCTCAGGTTGGCGTGGTATGGAAGTTTGGAGAGTAGGGTGCCAGTTCTGGTGTTTACATCTGATAGTTCAAAATTCAGAGGTGTTGTTTTTGGAATTTTCCCTTCTGGATTGATCCTGGACTGTCGCCAATAGCCCGTTGTGCTACTCCAGTGCGACGTTAATTCAACTCCCTCTTTCATAGATGAGAAAAACGTAAGCACTATGAGAGGTCTTTTCTGTCAGGCAAAACGTAGGGAAACAGTATTTTTTTTGGCAGAACGTCGTGTTCCGATTGTTGCCAATTGAAATTCCAAAGAATGAATTCTGAATTGATATATGATAGTTGATTGGTCAAAGGTAGTTAGAATGAATAGCAAACGTCGCCAAAACGGTGATCAATTACATTTTGCGGTAACTCCAATATGTATCATGCGAGAGCGGGAATAAAATCTTTGCAGTCTGATTTGTTAATTAAAACTGATAATCTCTCTCATACAATATGTAATTATTTTCTCCCAAATGGTTTTTTTGAAATGCCTGTGGATAACGTCCACAGGCATTTTGAGAAGACGTTCCCACAAATAAGTTTTGATGTTTAGGGATATTCACCTAAAATCTACCAAGTCTGTCCAATGTGAAGTTGTGTAGCTCCAGTGCGACATAAATTCAAAAACCTACCATCCAATGTGACAAGTTTAATGAGGGGCCAACAAATCTTCCAAGTCCGCTCCAAACGGCAATAATCATCTGACCGTGGTTCAAAATTACGAGGTGTTCTCTTCGGATCTTTCCCTTCGGGATTGATCCCGGACCTTCACCAATAGCTCGTGTTGAATGAGAAAACATGCAGTGGAGTGGAATGCAAAATGAAACGCTTCGAAACGGAATCGAAATTCGTCATTGAAAATGGCAGAAATATGCCTCAATCTCAGTGAAATAATGACTGCCAGGAAGTCTTATTTGGCCAAGATGCTCAAACACAAGACAACGTCAAGTATAAAATGTCATGAAAGGAAAAAAGGAATTGGGAAATAGGTAGATATGTTATTTAACATCGCACTGGAGCAACGCAACAGTATATTGGCAACGATCCGGGATAAAATCCCGAAGGGAAAGTCCAAGGACAACGTAATTTTGAACCAGGTTAGATGACGAGGGTATTGGGGAATAGAGTAGTGGAATAAAAGCAGAAAAAGCTCTCTTGGGTATCCTGGGAGCGCGACCCCTGTGTTTACTAGGCAGTAAACCCCATGGGAAAAGAAAAAATCACTAGAATACCTCGGGTCCATGAAGATTGTATACACCTATAGGAGATGTGCCCCTGATGCTACTGAAGCGAGAGCAGTGAAGCTCTTTTAGCCAAAATATCGCTATAACTATATGAATTCCCCGATTTAGAAATTGGGGCAGTCGTGGCTAAGTGGGTATGTCCACTGCGCTAGCAACTTTCGAGTTGTAGGCGGCGCAGGTTCGATTCCTGTCAGGTGCATTCCTCCCTGGGTGTATTTCTCTCTTCTGTGTCAGTAAAAACTTTCATTGTGTGTCCATTACTTGGCGTTGTATGTCTTGTGTCTGGCGCAGCATTATGGCGCAAGCGCCAAGTATGGCCCTTGCGCCGTAAAACCTTAAAACCAACCAACCAACCGTTTTAAAGATTAGCTATAGGGGAATTTCGAACACCATTATTTTAGGTTTTGCAAATTGCGAAAATCTTTTCCTACTGATGTAATCTAAAATTACAAAATTAAATCTTGCAAACCCAAATCGCGTGTCCAATCAGGGCATTAGACGACACAACCAAAGGCCAAGCGTCGCAAGACGTAACATCATGGAAATCGTTGAATAACTACATTCCGAAAGGTCTGCGAAGTAGTGTCAAGCATTTCAAAGTCTTTATGTAAATGAGGGACGGAAAAGTAAAAACACCGAAGGTCATTGACAATCAGTTGTGGCAATCCAAATTGACACATTTCACCCATATCCATTCGCTCGATGGTTACAAAGAATGTTTCCGCACAATTAACCGACGGACTCGCGAGCGAGCGCTACTCGTTATCTGTTAAGTAAAAATTTAATGCCTGTAGAAGGTCGTTCAGCTTTAAAGGTTTAAGTGGTTTCGACGAGATATCTCGTCATTAAATCGTCCATCAAGATCTGACCAATTTTGGCATTGATTGACGAGATATCTCGTCATCAAACCGATTTCTTGATGATGATCAGATTAAGATTTGATGTATTTTCTTCTAATGACGATATCTCGCCCATCAAGATCTGGTCAGTTTTACTAATGACGAGATACCCCGTCGAGAAAACCACCAGGAGGGATAAGGCTTTGTACACATGAGGCGTTATCAAACACGCGTTTGATGTCAACAAAAAACGCGGGTAGCAAAAGTACATAGAATTATACCGGAGTACACATGCAGAAATCGCGAGAACTACCCCGTTAGCTTACTTCCGCGATTCGAGATTCTCTGTTCGTTCTAGCGATTGGAAGGCGTCTCGAGATACATACGAAGGAACTGCGCTGTTTACATGACACGCGTTTTCGCCTGCGCGTTAGGTCTTTTATATTCCCCTTGTCCAAGTTTCTATCTTCGCGACCTCGAGCCAAAACGTTAGAATGATGGTACTATCTCGAACTCTAAAGCAAGCTAACGCGATAATTTTCGCGATTTCTACATGTGTACACACTACAGTAGAACTCTATGTACTTTAGATACCCGCGTTTTAAGTTTACATCAAATGCGCGTTTGATAACGCCTCATGTGAACAGGGCCTAAGTCCAAGAACTATAGTAAAATGATAACAGGAAACGCCTCGGAAAGTAATAACTTGATTTACATTTCGAGCATTTGTTTCTAAGCCATCGACCTTACAAAGAAATATACGGAGCATGTGATCCGAGTCGCTGTCGTAAGGTCACAGAAGTCAAGGGGGCAAGGGAATCGACTTGACCCGATTGGTTATCGAAGCGCAAACGAGTGATTTTCTCGTCAATTAGTCCGACATTAGAGTTCGTGCTTTTCCCCAAAACCACGTGACAGATCTTCAAACAGAGCAATCGGGAGAAATAACATGAAGCTTCGTTATTTCATTCGCAGATCTATGTTGATGGTTTTGCATATCGATTGGAATGAGAACCCAAACTATTCTGTGATAGAACTTAATCAGGATATCATCGATGGAGGTGGTTATATATCGCACGACGGCTGCAATAGCGTCTAACTTAAATTATTATTTCTAGTTTTATGTTTAAAGACTAAATAAAAGCTTCTGTATGCTGCAAAAACTGTATATTCCAGTAGATTGTCAATAAACTTTTAATTTAAGTTTAACTCCATTCCTTTCATTGACTACAACATTCGCTTGATGTTCGACTTGTGTGTGCGTGGCTCCAGGTTTTAATTAAGTTGTAGAGGGCATGTTGAGTTTTATGGAGAACTATATTTGGCCGAGCCACGCCAAACAATGTGAAGCAAATGGACATGCACACACCAAGAAATTTTTACTGACACAGAAATACACCCAGGGAGGAATCGTACCGTCTACACAAATCTCTGGTTACTAGCACAATGGGCAAATTCATTGAGCCACCCAAGTTGCAGAGGGAATCGTTTTAGTTTTCCAACGCGATATTCAAAACTAAATGGAAATAATAAAAAAATGATTGCTTCCCTATTTTAAACGAATTTTTGGAAGGAAATAGACTGCGCTGCAAATGTTTTCATTTTTACAAAATAATGCGTCTTATTGCCTTCACCACAACATCAATCGCCTTCATTTCAACCCATGTGGGTTCGACGAGATCCAGATCTGACCAATTGTCCTAATGACGTGATATCTCGTCATCAAAATACTGTCAATTTTTTAATGACGAGACCATGATCTGGTCAGTTTCCTACCGACGAGACGGCTCGAGCTGGTTTGTTTCACACAACCACCAGGAGGGTTAAACTTTCTGTGGTTGCCTCGCCGAGGTATCACCATTAGCAAAACTGACCAGCTCTTGATCTCATCCTAATAAAAAATAGGCAATATCTTGATGACGAAATATCTCGCAATTAGAAAAATTGGTCAGATCTTGATGGACGAGATATCTCGTCGAAACCACTTGAGGGTGCTTAAAACAGCTCGATAAGGAAAATACACATAAGTCAAACTTAAAACTAGTAAAAACAGGTATTGGGAATTTCCGTCGGTAATTTACCGTTAATGCGAATGACTTTAATTAGAAACCCTAACTTGTATTAGGTCGACTTCTTTATATCCGAAGACATCAGGACCGAACAGCTTAAAGTTGTATATAGAAATGAATTCAGAAAAGTAGTCAATCGACACTTAGTCGTAACTAATACCTGGAACCAGAAAATACACCGCGATAGAATTGCAGAACCTGTGGTGGAGATGTCGAATCCGGGGCACTAGCGATTTATCGCCAAACATGGTGACCTTGCTGTTTTGATCCAGCTTTATGGCAACCCTATGCAAAAGGTTTTTCACGTAGGAAAGTCTGCGTTTTTTTAACGAACATACTGGCTTTGGACGCCATCTTGATTTGGCGACAAAAATTGCTTGGCGACAAATATGCCCCGGATTCGACATCTTTACCGAACCTGTATTCACTTGGTCTATTTTTCAACTTATGACAAGGCACATTTTTTCTCATTGATTAAAATGTTGATCCGGCATATCTGTTTCCGTAGGCAGTAAAAATCCGCTTACATCAATGTTTCGATGGGGCTCAATTTATCAAGAGAAACAACCCTGAGTAGAATCTCAATAGATTCACCCGAAGAAAAGTCTCAAACAGGGAATGTCTGTGTGGTGGACACAAAAATTCTTTGAAATAATTTTAGATAAGTAGGTTTTTAATTTGAAATCCAAATATTGGAAGTGAGATACATAATTTAACGAAACTAAAATGACACTTGAATACTTGAAAGACTAGAATTTACTTGACGGATGTTTCTCCACAATAAAGAATCGTAAGTTCTTTTAATAAAAAATTTTGATGGCTTCAAATTCATATATAATCAAACCTCGTTAAGACGAATTTCACGGGACCGTAAAAAAATTCTTATCCGTAGTTCGTGTTATTCGAATTTAGCAAGAAGCATTATTTCAACATTAAAATAAAATATAAATGCATTTTTATTACTTACTGTACAATTCTTGGATCACATATAAATGGTATTCTTTTCAAGGATTATACAGATGAATCTTGAACAGATAATTCTTAATTACACAAATAATTCTTGAATTACATATTTCATATTTCCTGATTATGCAATTTTTGCCTTGAAATAGTTTTGTTATCGATTTTTGTGTTGTTTTCGTGACATTCTTGAACAAAATCTATGATGCTGTCATCTCTGTTTAATTGAGCAGATTGCCTAACCAAAAGTGGTGAACAATTTCAAAACCAGCAGTAGCTTGTATTGAAGAAGGCAGATTATTCGTTCGTCTTCTTTGGAATTTCATTTATTCTTTCTTCTTCACACTTCCACAAATAAATCTTCTATAAGTTCGGAGTCACTTAATGTTTCAGATAATACGATGGAAAAGAATTCGTTAGCCTTTGTTTCGAAGATTCGTTCGTCCTAACCGGAGATTAATGCAATCCGAATTCTTCGAATAAACGAATGATTAACACTATTTGAATATACATTTTGATGGGGATTGGAATTTAATTCGTATTATCAATAATTCGTATAAAGTGAGTTCGTCTTAACGAGGTTTGACTGTATTTTTATATAGTGGAACAGCTAGAGTAGGCTCAAGCCTCTCCCCCCCGAAAGTCTAGATTCTTTGTTTTATATCTTTTACAAATAAAACATTAAAAGTGCATAGATTAATTTTGTGATAGTAAATTAATAAAATAGCAATTGTGTGATTAATTATAGTGTATTAAATTAATCATATACTCGGAAATATGGAAATGTGAAAGCAAGAAAATTATTTATCTGTCGCTGGCATAACCATCTCATCTATTTGCATATCTACAAATGATATTAACGTTTCAAGAGTGACAGGTAGGCAAGTAGTCGAATTAATGTCTCACTGGATAATGTCACAACGGGCTATTGGTGACTGTCGGGGTCCATCCCGAAGGGAAAGATCAAGGACAATATCTTGTAATTTTGAACCACCGACAGATGACGAGATCAGCACCCCCCTGACCTGGCACCCCACTTTTCCTACTTTCACACCACGCCAAAGTGAGGACATTTGAGACCACAACAGATTCAACATGCATCTGCCCCCATGTACATGGTCTTTGGTTGGATCTAATTTCGAACTCGCAACCTGCGTCAAGGTAGGTGTTTTGATTAGCGTCGCACTGGATCAACACAAGGGGCTATTGGCGACGGTCCGGGATCAATCCCAAAAAGGACAACATCACGTAATTTTGAACCAAGGTCAGATGACGAGGCAACAACTGAGCTGGAACCCCACTCTCCAGACTTCCACACCACGTCAACGTGAGGACATTTGAGGCTACGACAGATTTAACATGCACCAGTCCCCTTTGTACACGATGGTCTTGGTTGGATTCGAACTCGCAACCCGCCGGTTGCTAGTCCGTTACTCTTCCAACCGGGCTACCGCAGCCCCAACCTGCGTCAAGATTGAGAGAAGTAAAAAGTTAATTTCTTAAAACAAGATATGGTATGGTATTTTCAATTAACGTCACACTGGAGCAACACAACGGGCTATTAAAAACAAGATATGACTAGTTAGGGTTATTAAATTACAATAAGTATTTTTTAGAGTGTACAACCATTTCGAAATGACCGAAGGGCAGCCGGGGTTTACCTACTACGATAACAACCTGTGAGTAGTAGGCGGCGCAGGTTCTGTTTCCTTTGGGATCAAACCCGAAAGGTAGGTAGGTATTTCAATTAATGTCACACTTGAGCAACACAACGGGCTATTGGTGACAGTCCGGGATTAATCCCTTTGGGATTAATCCCGGACTCCCCTAGGGATAGATCCCTTTGGGATTAATCCCGAGGACAACACCACGTTATTTTCAAACCCGAAAGGAAACACACGAAAAAAATCTTAATAAAATATTAAATACAAAATGCATTTTCTGTTAAGCTAATGTAGGTGGCAGTAGTGCTTTTGTGTTAAACGTATTTCCTGTTCGTATTCCTAACCTGACGGTTTTTTTTGCATGCGATTTCAGCAAGTTACCAATTGAAATTCCAAAGTATGAATTCCGAATTGATATCTTTGATGGGCGGGAATAACAGTAGAAGTCAAAAAATGACATTTTTAGGAGAACAAAGAAAATTGTGCACATCACAACTGACTTGTACTGTTATTCCCGCCCATCAAAGATATATAATTGATTGGGTCAACACTAGTTAGGTTAAACGCTACAAGTCGTAAAAACTGCGATAAAATACATTTTAAGGTTAAACTTTCACAATACGTCTGTTTTGTTTATTTACACTGTAAATTCCTCTTATAGGGACATAAGTAATGAGTAATTTTTTAACAATGGAACCCATCCTAAAAGAAATTATGGCCCCGCCTACTGTTTTTATAGATTCTTTTGTGATTTATTACTTTTTAAGTATGCGCTACAAGTGCGTCTCAATTTATAAGTCCCTAGCCGTACGTATCCACTTTCTCTAAAATTATAATTAATCCTCCAAGGGGTTTCGACGAGATATCTTGTTTATCAAGATCTTATCAATTTTCTTCTAATGACGAGATATCTCGTCCATCAAGATATGACCAATTTTACTTTAAACGAGATGCCTCGTTATTAACAGGCCATTAGGAGACAGCCACCAGAAGGGAAAAAACAAAAGTTTCAGCAGCTCTCAGAACATTTCTCTGCCAGTTTCGTTATCGAAATACACAAACCTAAAATCCCATCGTTCATGTTCAATAGATCAAAACTTAGTTTAAAGACAGTGTTAAATTCATAAATAAGCGATAGGGAGAACAACTATATAAACTCGTTTTTTGCTATTATTCCTCATTATTTTCATCAACCTGTTATCACACCGCTAAACATTTCCAGTGCCTAAAGTAGCGTATGCGTTACTTATCACTAAACCTTATTTCATGTGGAGATCAATATCTTACTTCCCATTGGTGACATGAGCATTTACTCAGTAACAAAAGATAATATTTTATAAGATTATTGCGGTCTATGGTAGCATTGAACGTAGATCAGTGAGAAGAGAGCTCAATAAACATAAGAAAGAAAATCCGTTTTTTTTCAATCTACAAAGACGTGACACGTTACCGAAGTTACAGGCTGCACCTATCCTCAACTCTTGGGTGCAGCATTTAGCTCAAGGAAATGGCAACGTGTCAACGATCCTGAGTAATGAGTTTAATGTCTTATAGAAATAGTTTCTAAGCCTTCCGGACGGCAGTTTTAAAAGAAGCTTTTAATAAATCATAAGTTTATTATACTAATAAAGATATATATTAAAAAAAATCAAACTTTAATCATAGGAAGATATAAAAGGTGGAACAACTGTGGTAAACCGTATAAACTATAAATTTTAATCACACATGAAAAAGAACAAATGAAGTGCTTCGCGCAGCAAGCCAATTTTCAAATTTTTCAGTCTAGAAATTTTCAAATTTTTAAGACTAGAAATTTTCAAGTTTAAAAATGAAATTCCAAAAGTATAATGGTTTAGCCACTATACAGGGGTCGTGTTATCTTAAACCTTCAAGCATTACGCAATCATTCAAATTATCAGAAATTCTTTCGATCCTCTAGTTTATGGGCCGCAGTAGCCAGATTGGAAGAGTAACGGATTAGCAATCGGAGGGTTGCGAGTTCGAAACTGGTTACTGGACGGTTGTGAACACGGGGCTTGGTGTTCGTTAAATCTGTCGTGGTATCAATGTCCTCAAGTTGGTGTGGAAGTTTGGAGAGTGGGATGATAGCTTAAGTGTGACCTCGTCATCTGACCGTGGTTCGAAATTACGTGGTGTTGAGTTGTTACAGTGCGACGTTAATTAACTACCTACTTCTAATTTGTATTGTTTTTATTTTTAAAACAAGCCAAAAATATAAGGGATAGTCTGAAAATAAATGTTGGGAGTCTGCTACCAACTGAAAATTTTATTGTGGATACCAAATATATTATTGACAGGAATTATTAATTATTTTCCAGCATAGTGCCCTTTTATAGTTATAAATTTGTTATTCCACTTCACTAAGTTGAAGGCGCTCTGTAAGTCCTTCCACTCTCTGAAGGAGCATGAAACAAAACATACAACAGACATGTCGGTAGGCATTCGTGTTTCAGTCAATTTAATGTCGCGGAACCGATGTTGGACCGACGTGTGGCTCGCCAAAAAGATCGTTTGCATATGAAGCGAGTGTTTCGCATTAGATTAACTACAGCGAACACATAGTTATTGGCACCGTCCAATTTGCCTCCGGGATATATGGGAGTTAATACTTTTAATTTCGAACCTGTGGAGATAAGAAAAGGGCCATGGCAAGTTAAAAGGAAAATTAAAAATCTATTGTTCATAAAAATTTCGAATCCGGGTGTGTTGACGTGTTTTTAATGCAAAAGTCCTGAGGCCAGTGGTCTAGATGCTCCAAAGCAATTGCCATTCTGCATTTATCTGCCATTTGCATGATTTGGGAATAAGAGACAAGGGAAGAGGCACTCCCATCTCCACATCAATTCCATTTGTTCCACATCAATTCCATTAAAATAACTTGAAATTTAAATATTTACAATTCATTCAGGAAATCACAAAAACCGTGTCTATCTCTCATTCTACACTGTCAATAGCCCGTTGTGTTTCTCCAGTGCGAAGTTAACGTTAATTAACTACCTACCTACTTACCTGAAATTTGTATAAAAGGAGAATACAAAGAGCTGGTGTAAAACGCTAAAACACCGTACTTTTGCCGGTTTTCAAATGCCACTCCATACCATAACAATAGGTACTGGATCTGCTGCATGGATCCGAGGTTTTCGGTTCTCATATTAAAAGTTTTAAAATGATTTTAATTCCAAAAAAATAAAGCTATAACCCTCCTGGTGGTTGTCTCGACGCGGAATCTCGTCATCAGAAGAAAATTGACCTGGTCTTGATCTCGTAATAAAAAACATCGGCAATAGATTAGTCGGCATTTAGTACAATTGGTCAGATGTCATATCTCGTCGAAACCACTTGGAGGTTTAATATCACCAAAATCTGTTGAGACCATTGTTTATACGAGTGTGTTCAGGTAAAAATCTATACATTTAAGCCTTCAAGTCATTCATTTCATGTTTGTGACCATTACTTATTTTATTACTCAATAGTTCACTTTTTTTTATAAAATCGTGAAATGTATTGTTATTTTTTCTACGAAATTCACCTGAAAGTGTATCCAAGAAGAACACAAAGAGCTAGTGTAAAACACTGTAAACGTGTTTTTTCTCGCTAAAGGACCAAGAAAGCAATATGGAAGAACTCCGAATCGATAGAGTAGTTTTTAAAATTCTGCGGACAAAAAACTGCATTACATTTTTTACCGATCTGATAAAAAATAGTTATAATTTGATTGATTTACAAATCATAATAACAGGAATCGCCAATCCTTTTTGCTTTAAAAAAGAGGCTCTTTTTAAAAAAAAACTTTTTGTAACATTTTATTTGATACTCCATAACAAAAAATAATATTCAAAATTATTTATACTGGTATTAAAAGTGCGAGTATTACTTGAAATTATTTGTGAACACACTTGTCAAAAGTTTAAAATTGAACCGTTGAAATAAAATAAATCACTCAATTTAAACCGTTTCACATTCATAAGGCGCAGTGGTGTCATTCTTACGAAACACGATGCAAATCTCTGCCTTATATGAATATATTTAGCATACAAAACTTTTTGTTTTAGTTCTTTTACAGGGTGGTGGGTCCCCTTATGTCTAACAGTCGATTCAGAGCAATTGTAAACATTAACTGAGATAATTTTTATTTACCTTAACAGCTTTAATATTCTGCGAATACATAACCTAATTACTCAAGGAGGTGGGACGTCAGACGTTCCACAAACACTGACTTAGTTGCATTTTGTATCGGTTCGAGTGATCAAGGTGCTGGCTTCTAGATCGAAATATTCCTGGTTTGAATCCGGGGTTAGGCAGGAATCCGTCTGGTGTGAATGTGTGATCTCACTATAAACAGGTCGTGCCTTCAATATATGGTATGTTGTGATGTGCATTGATACCCGTGGTGCACCAATGTAAAGCCAAGTGGTTCACAATTCCACACTTATGCCATGATGACAAAAAGCACTTCTAACAAGTTCAAATCGGCCGGGCTTTTACAAAAAAAAATTATTCGTTTCCATAAAAGTTGTTGAGTTGGGCATAATAACTATATTAAAGTGTTTTCTTGAATAATTCTGGACTGTCGCAACTATAGAGAACTTATCCCTTATTCCCTTATTTAGAGATAGAGAATGCATACCCCAAATACAGAAGTCAGTAAACATGCTACTTTGACCCAACTATGTGGGAAAAGGATTCGGGAAGGCGGCATGGGCTGTCGCAACATTGTTCGTTGAGATATTCCATCTCCACCCACTACAGTTGTGGTACAACCTTTCGCAAACAGAGATTATCATTACAGATAGGGTATTACCCAATGAGTGATTCACTAATGATAACAGCGTAGATACATTAGAAAAAGGGAATTTATTTCGCTCAAGTCAACATTGTGTATTTGAAATTTGCAGTTGTGATTTAATTCTTTGATAAGTAGGTATATATATTTTAATTGACGTCGCACTGGAGCGACACAATGGGTTATTGGCGACGGTCCGGGATCAAACGCGAAGGGAAAGACCTGAGGACAACACCTCGCAATTTTGAACCACTGTCAGATTACGATTAATTCTTTGAATGTGATATCTGATGATATACACATATATCACTTTGACATATTTGGTTTGTCATCATTATTATGTCTTTGTGTCTGGAAAAACCTGGGTCATTTACGACATTAGCCGTGAAGTCAGAAATTCACGTTTTTCGAGATTGTGACTTTTATGGCTGGCTCTCAGGCTGCATTGAGAAAAGCGACCATTTCAATCCACTGTTGAAGCAGCTGATGACAGAAAGTGATTTAAACGACTCTTGCCAATAGTTTCCCAAACTTTTACCTCTTCACCCTCTTTTCAAATACAATTTTTTTGGCGCCTCCTCTAGAAAACTCTTTCAAATAATCTTTATAAATTGCAGGTATAGCTGTGCTTTTATTTTTTAATTGTATCAAAATATTTATGTAGCTGTATCTATAATTTTAGAATTTCAGAAAGCTGGTTTGGAAATAAAACAAATTGGAACTGGAATTGTTAAGCCATTTTTAAAATAAAATGACAAAAATAAATTGCACGTAAGCACACAAGATTGCTCACTATTATTGGTAATTAACATTAATCGAATTAAAATTCCAAATAATTACTTATGGGAAGCAGGTGTTGCACTGGTGTTGCGCTACCACTTTGTCTATATTAGTCTCTATATGTCAGCAGCATCATTAAATTTCCGCAGTCAACTATTTGCAGCCATTTTTAAAATAAAATGACAAAAATAAATTGCACGTAAGCACACAAGATTGCTCACTATTATTGGTAATTAACATTAATCGAATTAAAATTCCAAATAATTACTTATGGGAAGCAGGTGTTGCACTGGTGTTGCGCTACCACTTTGTCTATATTAGTCTCTATATGTCAGCAGCATCATTAAATTTCCGCAGTCAACTATTTGCAGCCATTTTTAAAATAAAATGACAAAAATAAATTGCACGTAAGCACACAAGATTGCTCACTATTATTGGTAATTAACATTAATCGAATTAAAATTAAAAATAATTACTTATGGGAAGCAGGTGTTGCACTGGTGTTGCGCTACCACTTTGTCTACATTAGTCTCTATATGTCAGCAGCATCATTAAATTTCCGCAGTCAACTATTTGCAGTCGGTACATCTTTTTAATTAAAAGAATCAATGACAATGCATCACTATAGTGAATGTATCGGTATGATAGAAAAGATAACTGTTTACATAAAAATACTTTTTAGGCGACAATGTTTAAAGTATCTTCTTATTGACCACTCGCACTCGCCATGCACACTCAAGGAAAGCTTTACTAACACAACAGAAAGAAATACAACCAGGGAGGAATTGAACCTGCACAGTCTACCACTTGCAGGTTGCTAAGACAGGGCAAACCCACTGAGTCGCTGTGACCCGAATGTCTGCTTTAAAAGGTGAACACTGAATTCCCCTATCAATGAAAACATTAACATTTTGACAAATTATATTGCTTTAATTTTTATAATCGATGTCTTTCATTTTTTAAAGTAAAAGAAATAGAATTCGAAAAAAGTTGCGCAATTAATGTACAATAACAATTCATTTTCAAAATACAGCATGCATGCTCCACAAACGAAAGGTAGGAGTGATTAACCAAGCACATCTAGACACAGATTAACCCGCGCAAACAGTTACCATTCGCTCAGGCGATTTACATTCCAGAACAGGCACACACAACGCCACACCCCCTTTCCACTCTCGGGAACTCCTAACTCTCACGACTCGAATAAGAATTTTCATAACTTAATTCAATTCCAAGAGCTGACAACCATGGACACACTCATTTAACTAATTCCAAAGGATTAAATTGTTTTAACAGATAAGCTATGGTAGGGGATATAAATTTCCACCTGGAATTCCATCGCGTTTGGCCTAATCGCAAGTGAGCATCAGGTGAATACTAATTTTGGAGATCAAATAATAGGATTGTTGTGTCTTTTTGAGCCCGACCGGGCCCTTTGATTACGCCGATTTACCGCTGCAAATTATACCTCAAGTGGCAATATATATTAGGAGCTAGATTATTGATAATGTTGCAGTCCATTAGTTCAAACCTGAGTTACGTTCTGAACACTTCAGAGGGATTATTACTGCGGTATTACCCCCTGGAATGGTCATTTGATTCTTGATTGGTGAGCCTCTTGTTTGATATATACAGATTCTATTAGATTTTTGTTGAGCTTTTTTTAATCTTTCAGCATTAGTTATTGTATTTAGAACGAAATGCCTTTGGATACTTTTTAATCAGGCGTTGTCTCACACCTATAAATAAACTACTTGAGATAAGAACACGCTTAGGGGCATCAGTAGCCCAGTTGGTAGTTTCGGATTAGCAACCGGAGAGTTGCGAGATCTAAACTCGATTCAACCAAGTCCGTCGTTGACGTGGAAGCTGGTGGACGGTAAATTTGTCGTGGCTTCAAATTTCCTCTCGTTGGTGTGGCGTGGAATTATATTAAGAAAAAATAATGTATTTGGATACTTTTTAATAAGGAGGCGTTGTTTCATATCTATAAACTATTTGAAATCAAAATTTGTTAGAGGCCTTGGTTGCGCAGTTGGTATTAGCAACCGGAGGTTACGAGTACGAAATTCGATCCAACCAAAGACCGTCGCACAAGTTGGAATTGGTGCACTTTAAATCTGTTGTAGACTCTAATGTCCTCACGTTGGTTTGGTGTGGATTTATATTTAGAATGAAAGGATGTCTTTGGATACTTTTTAACTAGGAGGGCTTAGTTTCACATTTATACATAAACTATTTAAAATCAGAAATTTCTTAAGGGTCGCAGTAGCCCAGATCGTAGAGTCGTGGAATAGCAACCCAATGGTTGCGAGTTCGAAACTCAATCCAACCAAAGACTGGACTGGTGCACGTTACTTTGTCATGACTTTAAATGTCCTCACGTTGGAGTGGTGGGGAAGTTTGGAGAGTGGGTTGTCAGCTCAGATGTCAACCTCGTCATCTGACTGGTTCTAAATTAATGAAGCTATGTCCTCGATCTTTCCCTTCGGGATTGATCCCGTACCTTCCCCCATAGCTTTTCTCCAGTGCGATGTAAATTCAGCAACCAGAAAACTGTTTAAAGATTATTTACCAGCAAAAACTATCTAACTCGTTTTATAATCCGTTTCGTTCGCTAGAATGATTACTATCGCTATGTTTTTGCAATGCGAGAGCTAATGAAATCGGGTCCTATATTAGCTAGAATGAATTGGTTGTGTTTAATGTGCTCGATTGGAAACAATGCTATTTGAGGGAAGAGTGGGGCATATTATTTGTTTACATTGATTCTATTGATTTTAAATTTGCTGACCATTAGTGACCCTGATTGTTTTCTCACTCTACGTTTTTTTCCTACACTAGGGTTAGGACAATTAGGGAAATACAGCTTAAAATTGATTCGAACCACTATGAACATCCATTACATTATTCCATTACAATATTGATGCCAGACACGAATTCGGACACATAGATTGTTGAACAAACGGCCAGAGCACTAACAACTCAGCAGCCGGACGGTCTATTAGCATCAAAAGGAAAACTGGTTAGAGGAAAAGGTTGAAATGGATAAAAGACAATGGGTTTCCTTTCTGAAGGACGGAAAAGATTATTGAATAATTTGAGTGATAACTTCACCGCTTTCTTGGTTTATGAACGAAACCCTAAAATTCTGAATAACTTTCCAAATAAATATATTCCGCTACGTTTACAAAAAAATACTAATTGAAAGTTGTTCGTCACTCACTCTTGAATGAGGTTATGAACAAAGAAATTCTACTGTTTATATATCCATGGCTTTTAATCGTCATCTAACCGTGGTTCAAAATTACGTGGTGTTGTCCTCGGGATCTTTCCCTTTGGGATTGATCCCTGACCGTCACCAATAGCCCATTGTGTTGCTCCAGTGTGACTATAATTAAAACACTTACCTACCTACCATGGCTTTTAAATATAAAATATTACGAAAGATTTTGTAAATCATGTAAAACCTTTCAGCAAATTATCATCGAGGGCATTTTGAAAAGGCAAAAGGCACGTTTGACCCGAAGAGGAAAAGAGCATGGGGTTTGAACCCCTGCAGCCTTACACCTCTCCACGGTCCTCGTGTCTGTTATCTGAATTTAGTAACCCTCTGGTGGCTGTCTCCACGAGGTATCTTGTCATTAGCAAAACTGACCAGATCTTGATGGACGAGATATCTGGTCATTATAAGAAAACTGACCAGATCTTGATCTCGTCATCATCAAAACATATCTGGGTGACGAGATATTTCGTCATTAGCAAAAGTGGACAGATCTCGATGGACGAGATATCTCGTCGAAATCACTTAGGTGATTAAAACAAAACGTTAGAAAAGATCACATATCAAGTTTTTAAAGAAAAAGAGATTCTATATGTGTCTGCACAAAAGTTAGATTCTAGATATGCCTGGCATCTAGTTTAATATTCTACAAGTTTTAATTCAATTTATGTATCAATTTTAAAATATGTACATATTTTGTACATTGGCATCTTTACCCTAACATGTTTAATACTTTGTGTACATTTGAAACCACTTCAGTGGCGAAGTGGTGGAAGAACTTGCTTGGTTTTGAGTTCGATCCTCTCATATTGGTCTGGTTGCTCAGAGTTACATTGGTGTCTTCAAGTCCAAGCGGACTAACTTAACCCTCCAATTAACCCTAGCTTAATCATCCGGACTAGCTTAACCCGACGAAATTTCTTGTCGAAACCACTTGGAGGGTTGGTTTTGGTTAATCAGTAATTAATTAACGTTGTACTCGAGCAACACAACGGGCTATTGACGACGGTTCGGGATCAATCCCGAAGCGAAATGTGCGAAAACAACACCACGTAATTTTGAACCACGGTCAGATGACGAGGCAACACTGTGAGCTGGCACCCCACTCTCCTAACTTCCACACCACGCCACGCCAACGTGAACCACTTGGAGGGTTAATATAGGATAAATTTCTGGGTTTTGCATGCTTCATTAAATTGCCGTACTATTCAAAAAGCAGAATCACCAGGTTTGATTATTTTCATTTGACGATTGTAGTAAGTAGCTATTTAACAAACACTTCAGCACTTCATATAACTCAACCAACTGTTGATTAAATTTGCTCTTTCTTCAAGCGTCATGAAACGTTGCTTGGTGCAAAATCTGACCCTTGCGTCACAAAAACCAACTAACCATCTTCAAGTGTTATGAGACGTACTTTCATTCCCATCACTTTAAAAACCGCCAAGACGCAAGTTAGAGATATCGCCTTCTTGAACAGAGCGACAATAAACGAAAAAATACAATTTAGTTTTAAACGACAATCCGTCTGCAATGTGACTCAGCATCTCCCTGTTTCTCTTCCCACAAACTAACAACAAACCGCGAAATCTACATACCCCATAACTGCGCCCATTTGTCTTGATTATGATTCAATATTTCTAATTGGTTAAAAAAGTGAAGTAAAAAAGCGCACTTTGTCACACATTTCTGATACATATAGCTCAGCAACTTTTTCAGATATCAATGTTTTGAGGACTACCTTTAGTGCTGCTATCACGCAAGAGGAGGAAGGACCCGGTTTTCCACTGCTGCCATTCGCTTGGAAATCGCGTGATAAGTGGGATAGCACTTTCATCACCTCTTGCCCCCAATATTCCCGGGGGCAGACGGGTCACCAACACGCACACTGACACCATTCCCACCAATGAAAACCAGCGGGCGGGCGCACCCCTTTCGAGCACTAAGGACATTTTGGTCTCGTCCGAAAGTATCAATCTAAATGTCATTGCATTGTAGCATCCAGTGGCTTCGCCCATGGACCTGCTTTCGTTTCAAACCATTCGGAACCCTCTACAATGTTTATTATATTGATGTTATTTCGTCTTTCTATATTACACATACTTATATCAGTACCACCCAGAGGTGTCAACCGTGAATCTCCTCTCGTTTTAAACCATTCGGAACCTTCTATAATGTTTATTGTATTGATGTTATTTCGTCTTTCTATATTACACATACTTATATCAGTACCACCCAGAGGTGTCAACCGTGAATCTCCTCTCGTTTTAAACCATTCGGAACCTTCTATAATGTTTATTGTATTGATGTTATTTCGTCTTTCTATATTACACATACTTATATCAGTACCACCCAGAGGTGTCAACCATGGATCTCCTCTCGTTTCAAACCATTCGGAACCCTCTACAATGTTTATTGTATTGATGTTATTTCATCTTTCTATATTACACATACTTATATCAGTACCACCCAGAGGTGTCAACCATGGATCTCCTCTCGTTTTAAACCATTCGGAACCCTCTACAATGTTTATTGTATTGATGTTATTTCATCTTTCTATATACACATACTTATATCAGTACCACCCAGAGGTGTCAACCATAGATCTCTCGTTTTAAACCATATAAAACTCTACAATGTTTATTGTATTGATGTTATTTCGTCTTTCTACGTTATACAAATTTATATCAGCGTCACTCAGAGGTGTCAACCATGGATCTCCTCTCGTTCTAAACCATACCAGTTAGCTTTGGTTTATCCTTATATTACTCTCCGATTTACTGTCCTATTTGTCGCTACTGGTGTCCACTTACGGACATTGGAGGCTTGTTTCACAAGGCGAGAGCACCTCCTCATTAGCCACTATTAGGGAACATGGGGAGTAATTTATACAGAACTCTCTACAATGTTTATTGTATTGACGTTATTTCCTCTTTCTACGCTACACACACTTGTATTAGGGCCATCCAGTGATGCCACTCCTCTCGTTTTAAATCATACAGCAACCTTTTGCAATGTTTATTGTATTGATGCCATCTATTCTTTCTATACGTTACACAGTGTCATCCCATGGTTGAGAAGCTTTATGATCCAAGAACCATATTTGACCAATCGTCACCCCATGTACCTCCTCTCGTTTTAAGACATACAGAATTCTTTTTAATGCTTGTTGTATTGATATTTCGTCTTTCTACGTTTTATACAGTCGTATTATTAGTAAATGAGAGGAGAAAAGGATTGTAAAATTCTCTTTCCTTCAATTACTAATTGATTTTCACGATATTTATTTATTTATTCATACTGTCATACCGAAAAATCCAATTACATGAGTGGCGAAAAAACACAAAAACAACAGAAAGGCAAAGCACAAAGACAAATAAAGAACAGAACACCCAGAAAAGTACCAAGGAATAAAACACGAAATCAATAAAATTCAATAAATGAGATTTTAGTTAAGTCAACGAAGTCAATGACGAGTTTTTAAAAGCTTTGGAACTGTCCAAGAAAATGTCCCGGCTTGGTGATAAACTATTTGTAAACTTTATAAATTGGAAAACTGGTTGTTTTTAAAAATAACTTTGGCAAAATATTTCTTTATAAATGATTTTCTGACGTTTATTATATAAAGGTACATATATATTTATCTCATCAAGGAGCCTTGAGTAATTCATGTTATGCAATAAATTATAACAAATAAGTACAAAAATTATGTTTCCTCAGTGGGCATATTGTATTATTGACGTAGTCTCATTAATACTCATAACTACAACTATAGCAAAAAGGGAAAAAAGTTTGACAAATTAATTACTATTAATACATGAACGGCAACAAACTAGTACTGGTTATGGCTGATTATAGGGATATTTTCACACAAAGTAATAAAATGCATGCTGAAACAACCAAAAATCGTAAATTGTTTGTTACCCTTTGGTGGTGACACCTTGTGGTTCTCATCATTGAGAGAGGAAGGTTGGTTGCGCCATAAAACACAGCGGGATTTTATGGCGCAACCAACCTTCCTGCGGGGTTTTATGGCACAAGTGGTCGTATTAGGACAAGCTGAGTCAAACACAAGTCAGACAATGTCAAGTAATGGACATACACACAAGAAAAACTTTACTAACACAAAAGAGAGAAATGCATCCACATGAAGGAGACATCGACCTTATGAAATAGACGGATGTCAGCGCAGCTTTATTCTATTTCTTCCAGTTGCTTTGTTTAAAGATCTGTCACGTGATTGTGGGGAAAAGCATGAATCCTAGGTGGGATAAATTATCGATTGGTTAAAATGATTACTCAGCATGGTTAAGTACACTAGTCTCCTCTTCGATAGCTAAACGGCCTAAGGCGATGGCGATTAGCAAGATCACGTATCGCCTTAGGCCGATTAGCTATCTCGCCATCAAGATATTGCTGATTTCTTTTATGATGACGAGATGAAGATCTGATCAGTTTCTCCTCTTCGATAGCGAATACCTTGGGCCGATAGCTAATACCTTGCGCTTTAATCAGAAGACTTAGATGAAGATCTGATCAGTTTCCTTCTAATGACGAAATATCTCGTCCATAAAGATCTGGTCAGTTTTACTAATATCAAGATACCTCGTCGAGACAATCACCAAGAGGGTTTAAAAACAAACCCACATAAGGGAGGAAGTGACCGGTACTATGATACGTGGGAAGTGGGCCAGTGGGAGAGGGAGACTTCATAACATAAAGGTTTTAAATCCTCCATGTGGCTTCAACGAGATATCTCGTCCGTAAAATCTGACCAATTTTGCTAATATACCAACAATTACGTCTTGATGACGAAATATATCGTCATCAAGATATTGCCAATTTTTCATGATGATGAGATCAAGAACTGGTCAGATTTCTTCTAATGACGAGATATCTCGTTCATGTATAGCCAATTTTACTAATGAGGAGATACTTCGTCGAGACAACCACAAGGAGTGTTAGATATACTGGATTTAAAATTATATAAGTGTGCTAAGGAAGAGATAAATTCATACATACGTACAAGTTTAACATTGGTTACTTGGGATATGACGACGCAATGTTCTATGAGTCCCATGAAGAAACCAAGTACTAGAGTCTGTCATCTAATCTGGTACTGGCCCTCGAGTACAGATATTTAGGGCCTGTTAACAATATGAGTTTTATTGGTTGGGGGAAGGTTTGTCATGAAATCAGACAGCTTTGCCACAGACAGATACCACGATGTTCTCCTACCAAGCATAAAGTACATAACCTGTCTCCTTTCATTTTATATCTCAATGCAAGGATGTGGTTCGGTGGAATGGCGCTCTTGACCCCCCTGGTGGTTATTTCGACGAGGTATCTCGGTATTTACAGAACTGATCTGATCTTGATTGAACAAGGTATCTCGGTATTTACAGAACTGACCTGATCTTGATTTAACAAGGTATCTAGTCATTAGAGAAAACTGACCAGACCTTGATTGAACAAAATATCTAGTCATAAGAAGAAAACTGACCAGATCTTGATTGAACGAGATATCTGTTCATTAGAAGAAAACTGACCAGATCTTGATATCGTCATCATAAAAAATTGGCAATATTTTGATGACGGGATATTTCATCATTGACAAAATTGGTCACAGTATGATGGACGAGATATCTCGTCGAATCCACTTGGATGGTTAACTACCAGCCTGCGAGCTATAGGTGGCGCAGGTTCCATTTCTTCAACTCCAGAGTGTATACATATATTTTCTTGTGTGTATGTCTCTTTACTTGATGAAAAAAACATTGCTTGGCCATATCTGGCAAGCGTCATGAGAACCAACTCAATGTAACACTTATATGTTGATTCTTCTGGATCAGATTTAAACATATTGAGTGTACAAAAGGGGTGCGCCTACCTCCTGCGGGAATGGTGTCAGTACGCGTGTTTGTGACCTATCGGCGCCATAAATTTTGTCAACTCGAAACACCATTGGATGCATTAGCGCCGGAAGCAATTCTGAATCAGACTGACTGGGTGAAGCCGTTTCTCTTTCAGACAAACAAAATAGTATAATTGTTTTCTATGGGTTTGTATGCTTTCGTATAAGGGAGACATCAGTCGTGGGATGTATTGCTAATAATTATATTGCATGGAAGTGACAATTTCGGAGTTAATTGGTCTAAAGCTGATATGCGTTTTTATTAAATGAAGTGAATTTATGTATATGCTATAATACGAGCATGATTTATAGACCAATTAAAAACAGAACAGTTTGATGCTCGTTTTCTTTATCTCTCATTTACATGAGGTAGATTTATTATTAATTACTGTTACTGAGCGAAAGTTCAAGAATACATATTGTCTTCATTGGCTCTACTTTGACAGATCATGTAGATAATAAGGGTTTGGGGGTTAAAAAGGTTAAAAAATTTTGTTACATGAGAATTAAAGAATAGTTCTCGATATAGTAGATAATTTGTTGGTATTAAGTTATGACGTAAGGGTTTCTAAATTTTACCAGTACGGAAAATGTTCTTCCTAAGAGATACGGGAGTTACGACAGCCCGGTTGAGAGAGCAGCGGATTAGCAACCGGAGGGTTGCGAGTTCAAAACTCGATCCAACCAAAGATCGTCGTGTTTGTGAGGACTGGGGAACGTCAAATCTGTTGTGGCCTCAAATGTACACATGTTGGCACGGTGTGGAAAAATGGGGTGCCAGCTCAGGTATCGATCTCGTCATCTGCTCATGGTTTAAAATTAAAGGTGTTCCCCTCAGGATTGATGTCGAATCGTAGTTAATAGTCTGTTGTGTTGCTCCAATGAGACGTTAATTCAACTATCTACCTGTCTACCTAAAAGAAACGTGGCCGATTTTGATTTTAGCCAAATTCTTCAATTTGATACGTACGCTGCTTCCTACCTTAAAACGATCTCTAAGGTGGATGACACACAGGGGAGACCTGATGGGTGAATATCCAATTCTACTGCTCCTGTCCCTGCTCCTACTCACCAATCACACGCGACTGTCGACCATCCTCTGCGATTTACAGACACAACTGGGATTAACAATTAGCACCACCTCGCCAAGCTATTGTTTTCTTCAGCAGGTGAGACTTGGAAAACTCATCCGGGTGCGCATTTTTTTCTTGATAGCGACCTGTGTCGCGTTTCCCAGGTCGCCTGTGTGCCACCCCAATACTGAACCTTACTTGTTTTCCGTTAACTCCCGTCTCTTCATAAGAGTCATGCAATTGGTTAAAAAAACAGTGGGAGTTAATTCGGGACTGTCGAAAATTTTCGAAAAACAGTCTCCAATACTTTGAACGTACGAGATTTTGAAACGATTTTTCTTGAAAAAATACCCCTCGTCGCAAAGGTTTTAAAATACAATCAAATATCGTTAGGACGAATTTCACGGAGCCATAAAAAATCGTATTATACGTAGTTCGAGTTATCCGAATTAAGAAAAAAGCATTATTTATTAAGCAACAATAAAATAAAATATTAATGCATTTATATTACTTACCGTACAATTCTTCGTTCACAGATAAATGGTATTCCTCATCACAAAGAATTATGCAGATGATTCTTGATTATGTAGATGGTTCTTCACATTGATTATACCGATGATTCTTGATTGCACAGATAATTCGCGATTACACAGATATTTCCTGATTCCGCAATTTTCGTCTTGAAATAGTTCTGTTATCGATTTTTGTGTTTTGTCTTTTTCGTGATATTCTTTGAGAAAATCTTTGATGCGGTCAACTCTGTTTAATTCAGCAGATGAATATTCACTGGCAGACAAAAATCGTTGAACAATTTCTAAGCCAGCAGTAGCTTCTTTTGTAGAAGCTACGATTATTCCTTTTCGTCTTCTTCGGAATCCTTAATTTATTCTTTCTTTGTCACTCTCTTTCACAAATAAATCTACAATTTCGGAGTCACGTAATGTATCTGATAATAAGATTGAAAAGAATCCGGTTGCCTTTAAATTCGAAAGTTTGTTCGTCTTAACAGGCGATTAGTAAAACCCGAATTCTTAAAGAATGTTAACATTATTTGAATATACATTTTGATGGAGATTGGAATCTAGTCTGTATTAGTAATTCGTACTAAGCGAGTTCGTCTTAATGAGATTTGACTAGTAGCAAAAGTCAAATTTTAGTCGCCTATGGCATTGACAATGCATTTCTATTCATTATTAAACTTGGATTGGAATTTTTGGATTGTTATAAACTTTTCGTTAAAAAAAAGGAACGGTCGCCAACTTGATGAGCGCACCCTTTTATCAAATGATATTTTTCACTATTCTCCATAATGCCACAACCAATGCGGAAAATCCGAAACGGAAAAAAATGTTCATGCTTTTGGTTGAAAAACAGTGGGACTTTGGCCCTTTCGTGAATTAAAAAAAAAGCCGCAAAATTTTCAGTCTCAAAAACTTTGAAAGTAGGAGCTTTGGCAACGATTTTTCTCAACCTTCCTTGTGATTGCCTCGACGAGGTGGTCTCGTCATTAGCAAAACTGACCAGACCTTGATGGACGACATACCTCGTCATCAGAAAAAACTGAACAGATCGTGATGGACGAGATATCTCGTCGTTAGAGAAACTGACCTAATCTTGATGTCGTCATCACCCAAAGAAACCGGCAATATCTTCACAAAGTCAATCGGCAATCTTGATCACGAGATATCTCGTCATTAGAAAAATTGGTCAAATTTTGATCAACGACATATTTCGTCGAAACCAATTGGAGGGTTAAAAAGGTACTACTTGTCGCCAAGGTTAAAAAATAGTAGAAAAGTCGCCTTTTAATCGCCTGTGGCAGCCCTGCACGAAACAATTTAAAGTTCTTGGTAAGTTTTTCTATATCCAGGTAGTAATTCATCATGAGTACGCTCTTTAGGGACAAATTTTCAGCAATAAATTTATCTGACTGGTTATCATAGCCTGTGAGAAAAGGTTCAATAAAAAAGACAAGAACTGGGCAGAATCGAATACTTTTAACCCTCCTGGTGGTTGTCCAGACGAGGTCATCAGCAAAACTGACCTGATTTTGATCGATGAGATATCTCGTCAACTAAAAAATTGACCAGATCTTGACTTCATCATCATAAAAAATTTTTTGATGACGAGATATCTTGTCAGAGCAAAATTGATTAGATCTTGGTGGACGAGATATTTTGTCCACCAAGTGTCTCGTCCATTCTTAAACCTCTTGGAGGATTAAGAATCGAATACTTAGTATTCAAGTACTTTCAAATATCAAATAAGTATTAGAATACATATACAAAAGACGATCAATCTATGAGAATCAACCAACTGCGTTGGGAGTGGCAGGTAGGTATTTAAATTAGCGTCACACTGGGAGCAACACAACGGGCTATTAGCGACGTGTTTTTAGAGGCAACTTCTGTCGAACTAAATATAGATGGTGGTAATGTTTCTGATGTAAAGTTTTCCCTGTACGTATTCTGAATGTGACGTCAGTTGGCCTGTTTTTCGAATGCGATTTCAACATTTCGCAAAGAAAAAGTACGAATTCTGAATTGATGTATGATAGTTAATTGATCAACACCAATTAAATAAAATTCCAAACGTCGCAAATTCCAAACGCAGCGGTAACACGATACGCATCATGCGAGAACATTCGGGTAACGAAATTCGGGTCATTCGGAACATTCGGGTGACTACTTCGCAGTCAGTCTGGTTTGTTTGCATTGAAAAACCCCTCTTTTTCGGATATGAATACTTTTTATCTGAATGCTTTGGATCTGAATACTTTGGTACTCGAATACTTTGGATGAATACTTTTGTATCTGAAAATTTCGTGGTATCCGAATACTTGGATAAATAATACTGTATTCGAATACAACCAGAACCAGAAAGAATCGAGCACAACGAATACTTTTAAAAATAAAGTACACGAGTACTTTCGTATTCGAATACTTTTAAGAATAAAGTACACGAGTACTTTTGTATTCGAATACTTTCATCTCTAAAAAAGATTACAATTGACAAAGTGGAGACTGGAAGATTTTTCACCATAATTCTTCGACGCACGCAAAAATCAATAATCTTGGCAGTCTGGTTTGTTTTACATTAAAAATTCCTCTCATAAGTCTAGGAATACCTTTTTATCTGAATGCTTTGATTCTGAGAACTTTGGTACTCGAATACATTTGAATATGAATATTATGGTATTCGAATACTTTGGATGAATATTACTGTGTTCGAATGTAACCAGAAAGAAACGAGCACAACGAACACTTTCAAGAATTGAGTACACGAGTGATTTTCTATTCGAATACTCCCATCTCTAAAAAGGACTACCATTGACAGATTGGAGACAGGATGATCTTTCACCACAATTTTTCGATGCACGCATCGCCCCTAGCCCAGAATTTGTTTTGGCCTTGTAAAAATATGTTATCTATTCTTTCTGGTCTAATTTTTCCACTGTGCATATGAAGTTCCGAATTTGTCCATAGGGAGTAAGTGAACATTGCAAGTTTGATATACACCACAATCAGGATTTGGAAATAAAACGCACTAAATCTCCCCAAATCACATAAAACCGAGAGCGATCACAGCATCTGGACACCTCAGAAAAGACCCCACGTTCCGCAATCAACAATATCGTCCAAGTCACGTTCCTTCTACTCCAAAAACGATTCCTTTTAAGAAATTCGAACAAACGAACAAGCAAAACACTCAATCCAAAATGAACCTGTCGTCGGAATCGCCTCGAAAATGAAGCATCACCTGCTGCATATGCGTTTAGTACACGAGAAAGAAAAAAAAAAGAACGAATATTCGAATAAATAAAAACGAATGGCACAAGAGCTCGGCTGGGTGCAGACCGCCTGAAGACACGTTCGAAAGTGAAGTCGCCGCGTTCGCCTTCTATATTTGCGTAAAATTCAGGTTAACTCCGCCCCTGGTGTTTTCTTTTACCTTTCCTGGACACTCTAACCTACAAGGCTCCTGCTCCGGCAGTGTGGTGCCTTTTGACGAGTTTTTATTAATCAACAGGTGGCATCGAATTCGAATCGTGGATGCTGTGAATTTCGAATTGCCCTGGAGATTGTATTGGATACCGAGTGCTTGAGATGGAAAGTGAGTGAAAGTAATTATTTTGGAATTCTTTCTTTTGATTTATGTACTCCTTTTATTTGTCTTTGATTTTTCAGCAGCCATTTTTATATAATTTGTAAATTAGTACGATTTGAAAAAAAATGTATAATAATTTGATCACAAAAACTTGACTTCGTATTGATTCAGTCTTTAAATTCGAAGGTTCTCTGTAGGCAATGAAACGGCCATTCAAACTTAAATTGGGTCATACTATGTTCATGAAAATAATGAATCATTTTATTCATGGAATTTATCTTTAGATAAAGTAAAAAGCCGAACATTCTTGGGAAGCTTGAAACGACAGTCAAAACTTCCGCCCGGTTGAAAGGAAAATGTTTTAGTATATTCATAAAGAATGAGAAAACAATTTAAATTATAATTCTGTACCCCAAAGGTAAACAGTCCTTATTCCAATTTTGTCAATATTTATCTATCTATTTATCTAACTCTCTTGGGTACAGGTATATCACTCCAATTTCCTTATTCTCTCGCAAAATTAAAGTTAATTGGAAAATTTCTTGATTAAAATTCTGTATACAGGAGGTAAACAGTCGAAACTACATTTTAGTGAATCTCTAACTCTCTTTCACTCTCTTGGTACAGATGTATCACTTCAATTTTGTCAATCTTTCTCTCTAAAAAAAAATAGTTAATTTGAAATTTATAATTTTCCAATTAACTCTTTTCAATCTCTATCTAACTCTCTCTCCCTTTTAAAAATAAAGAGTTAATATGAAAATTTCTAAATCATAATTCCGTATGCTAGAGGTAAACAGTCGAAACTCCAATTTTGTCAATCTCTGTCTCTCTCTTGGGTACAGATAAATCACTCCAATTTTGTCAATCTCTCTATATAGACGAATGTTTACTTCTAGGGTACAGAATTATATTTATAAACTTTTACTGACACAGAACTATAAATCTTCAACAGCTAATTGTTAAGAGGCATATTACAGGCAAATATTTACTGCCTCAGATGCAGCAGTATGGGGACCTTCCGGGTGATTCTTAGGGTCCTATACATTTATTAGGCTGCCTACTTCTGGCTGCGCAAGAAAAAATCCCCAAGAACTTTTAAAATGCTATGATTACTGGATCCAGCTATTCATATAATGTTTTTTATTGTTTCACTCTCTGCTTCAATGTAGAATAAGTTTAAAAGCATTCATATGTATCATACTTTTAAGTTTATATGAATCAAGTCTATACGTAAATATGCCCTTTGGAAATAACTTGAGTCTTGAATGCTGCTCTTTATGTTAGGACATAAGTAACTTGTAGTCTCGTATGATTATTGGAGGTAATAACAGAGTAAAGCAAATGGATTAATAGAGAATCCATTAAAGGTGTTAGGAGTTTTATTAAGTTCATAAATTAAGTTTTACTAACTCTCGAAGGGTTTCGAAGAGATATCTCATCCAAGATCTGGTCAATTGTGCTCAGAATGAGATATCTCGGGAAATGTATATCCAGGGGGAATGTAGATCCAAGTACCAAGTAGGAAATACAAATTGTCCACTGCCCAGAACTGGTGACAGTTTGGAATAGGTATTGGCAAAAGAGATTGCCCACTACAGGGCAGTTTTCGACTAGAAGATAAACTCTACCGGGAGGGTTAAGTTCACCAAAACATCTTAAAAGAAGTAAATTAGAATTTGTTCAGTTGTAAAATATTGAAAATTTATCCATTATCTTCCAATACATATGCGAATATGTCTAATAACGACTTTATATCTGTTATCCATTGAAATAAGTAAAATTCGGAAGCTCATCAAACTGGTATGGAATTCGTATCACAAAATATTATCTTCTGTACTACTATTAATCACTAGTATTGAATAAATTCAAATTAAACCTATATATTTTTGTTGCTTAAAAACATTTTTATTCTATGAAACTGAAAACAAATTTCAACGTGAAAATAAATAGATTCTCCAAATTTAGATGTTTTTTTTTGTTTTCAGTAAAACTTACTAAACATAATCGCAGCAATTTAGCTGAATTTTCAATGTAAAGAAATAATTGCCCGTTGTACTATTTAGCTTTTTTTCTAAAGCTATTTGAATTGCCCTTTTTTATCCTTTATAAGCATTTGCATAATAGTACAGGTTGTCTTTTTCATGAAAGAGCACCATTTTGTTTTGGAATAACTTTAAAGTAAAATATTTTTAATTTTTTTCATAATGTTTGATCAAGTAGTGGCTATAGGCAATTTGGAATGGAGGAATTATTGGACCATTTTGTTTTCGAGGATGCGGAAATTACTGTCGATTGTAAACACTACTATCGATGTCATAAAAATTCTTTCTCTCTGAAATTGATAGGTTTACAGTCCCGTGATTTCAACAAGACAGAGCATCCTGTCATACAGCTCGTGCAACCATGTAAATTCTAAAGGGCGCATTTTCTGGCAGAATAAAATCCGGTGATATAGATTGAACTCATTCTCTTGATTTGACCGCGTCAGATATTTTTAAGGGCTACTTAAAGGAACTAGTCGACAACTAAAGAGCCGACAGCTGTTCAATAGCTTTTTCTAAATATTCACTGACAAATTGAACAAATCATGCCGGAAATGTGCTCAAACTCAATGAAAACGTAATCGAAAGAGCCCATATTCGCAATGTGGTCAGAGGTGGTCACTTGGCCAATACCTAAATTCGGTTGATTCCGTAAATATTGTCATTAATTGAGCAAACCATGTTAAAAAAATTATTAAAACTGTTTTGTTTAACCCTCCAAGTGTTTAGACGAGATATCTCGTCCAAGATCTGGTCAATTTTGCTAACGATGAGGTATCTCATTTGCGACAAAACTGTCCTATTATTTCAAGGGAATGAAGATTCAAGTAGAAAACATATTGTCCCTTGTCCAGAACTGCTGATAGTTTGGAACAGGGTTCTACACCAGAGGCTGGATACTAAGGGGCTGTTTTCGAATAGAAGTAAAACCTCCAGGAGGATTAAAGGTTATTCCATACAAAGTAGAGCCCTTTCATAAAAATACCCTGTATACTTTAAACGTTTAGCTTAATGCAACTCACATGTGATGCATAAAAGTGTCCTTTTTTACAATCCTGTGTTTGAAAACAAAGTTTTCGTTTAGTATTTTAAGACTGTTTATGTAGGGCTTACATTTTGACCAAATGTGAGGTATTTTCCATTCAAATGAAATAAGCAACTCAGATTAATAACTTTTCAGATTTTTAGAACCAGTAAAAAATTTAATAAAGCATTTGCAAAAATGATAAAATTAGCTGAATGTTTTGAATAAAATAGGAACTTGATTTCATGTACTTTTTTGAATCATTCCTTACCATTTTTTCTCTTTTCTTCAAACTTGCATTTCTTTTGGAGCGTGCATACCGTCTAGATAGGGTATATATACAAATCTGGCTTATAGTGTAAGATTCTTATTTTTCAAAGATTACTTAGTAAAAATGCTGTCACTTATATAAATTTCTTAGTTAAATCTAAATGCAGGGGTTTGGGATATAAAACTCCTCTCTTATTTTGGCACTTGGAGGCTTATCAGTTCCTTAAACTAAAACTACATAAATTCGTTTAATAAACTGAGCAGCGAAATGTAAAAAAAAATTCTGATAGCAAAGTTTTTCTTTCACCTACAATTATACTTTTTTATTTTATGGTTGTGAATAAATAGGTCAGTTTAAATCTGAAATTTGAAATTGAGGTTGAACCTTCATAACATATCTTATGTTTTAAAAGTGTAATTATAAGCATGCATGGTTACTGTATCACAGTTTTTATGTAGTTTAACTGGAAAAGTAATTAAACGCCTGTAATTGAAAATGGAAAATGTTCGTGTTTTGCAACTAGGATCGACGAAAGTTGCTATATTATTGAGACTACTACCTTCTGATTCAGCGAGTGCCTTTTTGATTTTACACTAGCTGATTTTTATGCTAATTAGGCCCCTAGATTTATATTCTGAACTTAAAATTCTCCCTCCCTTATGCAAAATTCTTTATTTAAATTTTATTCTCTTTATGATGGGGAGATGAGCTGATTCCAGAGGGTGCTCCGAAAGTGATATATCCTATCCTATCATAGTTTCATAAAGCTAATCTATAAAAGTCTGAAAAAATTGATTTTCAGCTTTTAGATTTGGTTTTTATTTTTCAAATTTTACAAAACTAATTTCATTTTAAACTAGTGTTTCAGAAGTTGTTTTCATAAATTGTCCAGTTTAATAAAAATATTCAATGCAAAATAGTTGAAAATTACAATATTTAATACTGTGGTTCATTGTGCGTAGAATATATATTAACATAAGTAAAATAAATTTCTCATCATTATTGACCCTCCAAGTGTTTTGAAGATACTCGTTCAAGATCTCGTCAATTTTGCTAAGGACGAGAAACCTAGACAAAACTGACCAAGGAGAATGAAGATCCAAATAGAAAAAACAAATCGTCCCTTGCCCAGAACTAATGACAGTTTGGAACTGGTTTTTGCACCAGACTGTCTACTACAGGGAAGTTTCTGACGCGAAGATATAACGTGGAGATATAAGGGAAGAGATGATAGACGCGAAGATTAACCCCCAGGAGGGTTAAAACGCATATTGTATTACCAGGGTTAAGCCTAGCTTACCATGGGTCAAGCCTCCCGAAATAAGAAAGATTTGATCCATTTGAATAGGTTTAAAAATAATAAAAGTATAAAAGATATTTTCAGTGTAAACAAACATACCAGACAGAAGACGGGGATTTTACTTCCTGTTACCCAAGTGTTCTTGTATGATACCATATCGGGGTTATTTTAAAATTCACGTTATCGACTTTTTGGTAGCGTTTGACGTTTGATCAAATTGTCGTCGACCAATTATCACATATAAATTTGGAATTCATTCTTTTAAATTTCTATTGACAATGGCCTGAAATCTTATTCAAAAAGCAAGCCGACGTCACATCTAGAGTAAGTACAGGAAGCATGTTGCACCATAAAAATACTATCGCCACCTGCATATAGCTTGACAGAAAAAGGCCTCACATAAAACACGTGCTTTTCAGGGTGTGACTAATATACTTATATTCAGCATGAAGTCTTAGTCAATTGACCAATCGAATGAATTTATAATTATAAAAATAAAATTATGATACTTTTTAATAAATGTGATCAAGACCACAGATTCCCATACTCTGCTTCATAGGATACAACAAGCACATAACGATTTGTGAAAACGAAATCAAAATTGCAACTTGCGATTATAAAATACGAGTATTATTCTCGCTGATCTCAAGTATAACGAATGTATTCAATGACATGCCAATCCCAGCCGTTCTTGTATGATTGGCTTCACACCTGCTCAGTCAATCTTAGTCTACTCTCACGTTTTCATCACGCTTAAGTAGTTGCCGGGTTTTAAACAAAATGGAATGACTGAAGCTGACAAACTCGATCAGGAAATTATACAATTATTACAAGTACATTGAAAAAGTTTTCATCAACCACTTTTCCTACCCTAATTTTTTATTATTATTTTTGTGGGTAGAATTTGCTATATGTCATATTCTAAATCTTCGGTCTAATTAGCCCTAGGGCAGCAAAAGGGATCGTTAAGCAACAAACTAAACCACTCTACTTATTTGGTTCAGTTAGCAATTGCTGTACCTTGTGGTAGTTACTGATAAGTATGGTAATGAGATAAAAATATCTGTTTCGGTTTAATACTAAAGAAATGTGAGGTGATTAAAGTAGGGGTGCTTTCCCTGAAATCGTAAAAATTTTAGTTCAGTTACTTAAACATGTGACTTTAATACTTCTTTAAAGACTCTTGTCTGTCTATCACTCATAAATGGAAGACATTTTCTATCAAGCTAAATGTAGGTGGTGTTAATGTTTCAGCAGCTGTACGCAGTGGTGTTTCCTGTAGAGCAGTGTTTCTTAACTTGGGGGTGTGCACCCCTGGGGGTGCGAGAAAGCATTTCTAGGGGTGCGATGGAAGTTTAGATGGATGACAGTGGTTTAATAAAAGACAATCGTATTGAAACATGAGCAAATGAACGTATTCAAATGGAATTTGAAAAACTGGACTTAGAACAATTCTGGTGTACACAGTTAGAACCTTATCCACTGCTGGCAAAAGCAGCATTGGACACTTACCATTTGCCACCACCTACCTGTGTGAAATGGGATTTTCATCACTTTTGCACATAAAAACAAAAGCCAGAAATCTCTTAAATGCAAGTGATGACTTACGCGTGGCTCTTTCAAAAAATGAGCCTAGCTATAAAAGTATTGTTATGAACCATAACGTAGCCATTAAAAATTAAGATATTGTTTTGTATGTATATAAAAATGTATGTGCTTATTTTTCAATAAATAAATTATCTTGCAATAGTATAATTTCCTAAATAAAGAAATAGAAACTCATTTTTCAAGGGAGTGCCAGAACTTATTTTTAGATTCAAGGGGATGCCTATCACTAAAAAGGTTAAGAACCACTGCTGTATGGGTTCTGGAAGTGACGTCAGTTCGCGTGTTTTCCGAATACGATTTAAGTACTTCGCCAAAGTTTCAATTCCGAATTAACTTATGACAGTTGATTGATCAACACCAATTAGATTAAACGCCAAACGTCAGCGAAACTACGATAAAGTACATTTTAGGGTAACCCCGATATGAATCATTAGAGCAATGGGAGAGCAGATGTGAAATCTTCGCACACCGTTCCGTTTGTTTGCTTACTCTGGCCTTCTCAAACTCACCAAAAGCTGGTTTCGTTGCTTTCTTTTATACCAACTTCACTAAGTTTTAATATCAATAATTATTTTTAAAATATTACTTTCGTATAGAGCATTAAAAAGGTATTGAGTTACAAGATTTCAGGACACATTTAATTATCTTCAGTCATGTAATTTTAAAAACAAACTCGTTCCATTCAATGTAAAAAAAATTATTGAAAATCTTTTTAAATAGTTTCCCAGAAAGTTTCTTAATTCTAAAAATGAAAAATCAATTCCAACGAAAATTGTTATATTGCAATAAAATTCATCGAGTTTATCGGAAGAGAATAACAATTCGAATGATCGAACACTGCCTCGCCCTCATTCTTCAATATCGAACTCACCGGGTGGTCCGAAAAGATGGGAGGAGCACAATTTCCAAGTTTCGCTTTTTGAACGCTCGCCGAAAACCACATCTCTTGAGTTGTCATTTATGATTAGCTGTCCGCCAAAGAATTCTATTTTCCGTGGCGGTAATTAGTCTTAAACTGTAATTGAATGAGACCACGGTGGTCTTTTTATGGGTGAATGACAATCAATTATTTCCCGAGAGCTCGAATCAGGAGATTAAATACATATTGTAGTTTCCCGTTAAAAGCATTTAATTTCCTTTTTTTATTTTGGCTTTTTTTGTTCGAAGGAGTCATTTTTTTGTGTGTGTGTGTGTGTGTGTGTGTGTGTGTGTGTGTGTGTGTGTCTTAAAAGCAACAAGGGATCACCTGTGTTTCTTTTCTCTGTTTAAAGCATTCCATTGTCTGAGGATAAGTTTGTTTAAATGTGGTTGGAATTAAGGAATTAATTGGTTCGAATGTTCCTATGACCTACCAAATAAAGGAAGTCATTCCGGACTGGACCAAATTTACGAAATTCAACAAATTGAGTACAACAGCAGATTAATAAAGTCAAATGCGCTTTCTTAATAAGCTGGTCCAACAATTTAATGGCGGAATTTTTCCATTACACGCCTACTTCCGAATTGCTTTGTAGGTTGGTAATTAATCCTGATTAAGTACAGCATCAACAAGTAATAAATTATTTAAATTTTTCTTCCAACATTACCATACTGTCATTATCTATAGTTAAAAATATCATTGGAAAAGTGTACATGGTTAAACTAATCTTAGCATTAGATTTCAAAAATGTTCTCTAAGTCTCATGAAAAAAATCGAAATCTGACTGAATGAATTAAACTTGCTTTACGGAATTATTCGATACAGTATGGGAGAAAGAAGTGGATTCTAAAGAGATAAACAGGAGAAGTTCGTGTGGTTTGGGCCACTTAACCCTCCTGGTGGTTATCTCGACGAGGTATCTCGTCCTTAGCAAAGCTTACCAGATCTGGATGAACGAGATATCTCGTCATGAGAAGAAAGCAGAACAGATCTTGATCTCGTCATCATCCTACAAAATCGACAATACCTTGACGACGAGATATCTCGTCATAAGCAAAATTGGCCAGATCTTGTTGAATGAGATGTCTCGTCGAAACCACTTGGGGGTTAATATGGTGTTTATAAACGCCAGACATTAGCTCTTATGCCATTTCCATCAATTTTTCAATATCACACTAAACGACACAACTAAAACCTAAGTACAATGTGCCACAATATTAAATATATATATATATCAAATCTCGTTGGGGTTTAATTATAAAATAATAGGGAATTTAGTATACAATAGATATCAATTATGAGTAGTAAGTTTTGTTAAAACTATCAAAAGCTTTTCAGGGAAATAAAAGCCACAAAATGCAAAGCCTGCAATTTGGTAGGTAGGTAGTTGAATTTGCATTGCACCGGAGCAGCATAACGAGCGTGTAATTTGGACTTTAATATAAAAGAATTTTTAAGCCTCGATAACAGAAAACACGAACTTAAGAGATGTGAGATCATTACTTTGAATATAAATAACCAGATAATTATCAGAAATGGCCTTGAGTCTGTCCTTTTGAGCACTTATCAGTATGATGGTCTCTCCTATTTACTTTAATAAAAAGCAAAAGAAATTGCAAAGTGGGATTTCTTAAGGAAATCACCATACTGTGGTATTGTAACCCCTTTCGCAGAGGGAGGCTGCCCACTGAAATTTATTTTGCATTCTAAAGTAAATAAATTAAATGTAAAAGAACATAATTTAACTTTGAAATGGATTCGAAGATATATCCCGTTCATCAAGATCTGATCAATTTTACTAATTACGATATACCTCGTCATCAAGATATGGGTAATTTTTTATGATGTCGAGATCACAAGATCAGGTCTGTTTTCTTCTAATGACGAGATATCCATCAATATCTGGTCAGATTTGCTGCAGACGAGATACCTCGTCGAAACACCACCAGAAGGGTTAACTTATCCCTTCAAGTGGTTTCGACGAGATATCTCGTACATCAGGAAATGACCAATTTTACTAATGACGAAATACCTCATCATCAGATATGACCAATTTTTTTACGATGACGAGATCAAGATCAGGTCAGTTCTCTTCTAATGACGAGGTATCGAGAATTTTTTTCTAATGGCGAGATCAAGATCTGGTATGATTTGCTAATGACGAAATACCTCGTCGAGACAACCACCCGGAGGGTTAAAAGATTAAATAACAGCTTCATTTTTCATGACCATGCCTCAGCAGGAAATGGATGATTTCCAGAGTAGTTTTTGTCTCTCTATGGCCAACTATTTGAATACAGATACTCGTAATGATAAGTTATTTTTTAAATTTGTTAATTTGATTCCAAATTCTTGGAGACACTTAACCATGCATGGAATATTTTCTACGAAAACTCGTATTAGAACTTGTATCAATTGTTTTTTTTATTTACTTACTTAAACTGGTAGAAGTTAAATACAGGAACAGTGTTGGAAAGGTCGGTGAGTTTTCATGCGATCATATTTGTACTTTTTCCATAGAATACGATCTTCCTAATGACGCTTCTCTCATCTCTCATACTGAACAGAAAGTTTGTATCATTCAATGCATCAGACATCTCAGTTGTGGTTTTATTTCCCGAAAATGCTTTCTTTAAAAAATTAAATGCCATTGATGTTAAAATTTCGGTTTTTCTTATGAAAAGATCAAATTTAGCCTACTCCGAATGCTATACAATACATTCAAAATTTTCTCCTCTAAACCATTTGTACTCAATGAAGGAGTCTTACTGATTAAGTTAGCTGGAGAGAGAGAGAGAGTTTAAGGTGGAGTCTCTTTTCGGATGCATGCGCAGAACAAATATTTTAAATTACAATTGCATCAAATTGTGTGCATCCATCCTACTGAATTTCAAGCTGTTCGATGACAACTGAAGCAATGTCTGAAGCAGTGAAATCCAGTGGTACGCTTTTAGGCGCTGTTGCTTTAGTATAAACGTCTCTGGTATTATTTTCGGTATGTTCTATCTCTTGAATGATCCAGACTCCAACACTATCCTTCATAGTTGTCAAAATCACTGAAATTCCAATGTTCCCATATACCATACATACTTTAACTTTTCCAGTTTCTCTAGTTGTCATTTGGAAAGAGGAATCAAGCAATGTGCACTTTGGACCACTCACCCAAATTACATGCTCTGTCGCACGGTCCAAATTACAAATTATTATTAAAATAAAAAATAATTAATAGATGTAACTCTGAAGTTTAAACCACCTGAGGGGTTAACAGGCATATATTCTTTATACAACCTTCGGTCTTATTTGCATGTCTTCTAACCAGGCAATGAGCAAGCTGAAAAATTGGCAAGAAGTGATCTCTTTTGGATCATCCAAATCCTGAGATTCCTCTTCACAATATCAGGAAATTGACCAAGTAAAGCATCTGATCCAGAAACATTATTGATAACAAGGGCTCGAGTGTCAAAATTATTGGCATGGTGAGATTCATAAAGACATCACTTGATAATCCCAAGAGATTGAGTTTAATATGCATGCTGTATACACAGTATAATATAGCATAACGTACAGATATAATTAATGTATGCATTTTAATTAATATATGTAATTAAAATGCGAAAACCTAGTATTCTGGATAGACATGCAATCTCGGTGGCATGTTCTATTCATCCCAACCACGCCCATTTAAATCGGTACTGTATTTTACGACATTAGGCACGGGAGTGTGTGATGGTGTTAGTTAAGTCAAAATTACGAGGACATGCCCCCAAACTTCTTTTATTTTTCAAATCGTAAGGATTATTGCACGCCACATCTTCCTGATAAGTTTGAAATGCGGATGAGTCAAAAGATTACTAACACCATTGAGGCAATGTCCCAAACTCATCAATCTTATCTGAATCACTTCCAATGCTTAATGACTCGATCGAGCGGAAAGGACTTCACCCGTCTTAATCCTTATCGAATCCATCAATCGAAAAAAAATTGCATAACACACGCACTTTCCTCACAAACGTCTTGAACGAGGGAATTAGTTTCCAAGGAAGCCTTTCTATGGCCAAACCAAGAAGGGGCACCCTCATTTATGTAAACTTTTATTTGATGAGTGGAGAAAAGGTGTTCTAATTAGCACTCAAGCCGTCCTCCATTTATATTTCAACCTCTTTCCAACTCTATTGAGCATCAGACTGGGTGAAACCGGTCAGTTTTATCCCCATCACCCAACTGACGCTAATGGGTCCTCATTTGGCTGTGACATTTTTCAAAAACAAAATGATCTCCAAGTACTTAGCTCTCCTGTTTGTTTTAGACATCTCCTCCCATGCCCTTGAGTGTTGAACAAGAAGATTTATTGGTATTCTATAAATTGTAAGGGAAATAGGAGAGTTGAATTGTATAGGGAGACTGGTGAATACATAATTAGTGGAGTGTGTTCTAAAAAGAGTTGGAAAACAGTCATGGAATTCTGGCACCCTAAGGCTGGGGCAAGAATAGTACAACAGAACAGAGATAGAATGTGGTATATCCTTCCCTATTGATAAATGTATCAGTAGTTGAATCTAAATTATCGAAATATTTCCAATTCTAAATTAATACTTAGCCATCCGTTAGTCGCGGGTCTTTTTTAGCCCTCTGAGGGTTTCACACACATATGTCCGTTCAGCAACATGCATTCCTTTCTGCATGACTTCTAACAAGTTTTGTCCTTGACCTATATAATATCTTTTTATCCAATCATTCAATCGTTATGTATGATATGGGGTAAACACCAATCCTACACTACCGAAAAATCACCTGACGGTCAGGAGGTTAACAAATGAGATTGTGGCACATCTGAAGTTCTCGGCTCTTTCTTTCAAAATTAAACACACAGGGCCGTCGTGGCTCAGTGGGTATGTCCACTACGCTAGCAATTTATGAATTGAAGGCGGTTCAGATTTGATCGCTTCCAGGGTGCAATTCTCTCTTCTGTGTCAGTAAAGCTTTCCTAGTGTGTATGTCCATTACTTGATCATGTTTTTCGTTTGGCGCAGCATGGCCAAATATGGCCCTTGTGCCATAAAACCCAACCTATCAACTTAGTTAAACTCCCATTTATAATTCATTAAAACATATATGGTACATTTTAGGACAAACTAAAAACAAATACTAACTGCAAATATATTGTTCCATTTTGATCAACTTTGAACTAAGAGAGTATAATCATTGATAACTATGGTGGAATAAATTCTGTTAAAAATAATTTGGAGAATATACCATCAAGTCCTTTTATTGAAGATAGTGAACTTTTTAACAACCCCTAGCAGTGAAAATATAAGTCAACCCTTAAAACCATTTAATGCCTGACAACGTGAAAATAAGATCTTAAAAAAGTGGTCCATGCAAAAGTATAACTATTATCCACCTTTTCGAAAGGTGGGTTGGTTTGTGTTTTATGGCGCAAGTTACAAATTTGGCCAAGCTGGCACTAAGCAATGTCAAGTAAATGGACGTACACGCAAGGAAATCTTTACTGATACAGAAGAGGGAATTACTACTAGGAAGGAGTCTGACATATGCAGTCTACTTCTTTTTGCTGGTTTTCCCTTTCACGTAATGCGAATGCAAATCGGTTATTAAGTCCTTCCAGTCAAAGCAGTGTACAGGTGGTTGGTTTTATGTATGAGTCATTCAACGATGTACTTAACCAGACATCGCAATAAACAAAATAGTTGAGCCAGCAGGCTTATTTGCCCGATAGTATTAAATGATAACTTCGACAGGCAGCATATGGCGACCACCCTTATATATGGTCGTATATCGCAAGAGATAAAGTGATATTGGCAAAAAAGATGCTGTCTCGTCGTCGCTCATCTGTATCCAAACATTCCGGGGAAATCCACACATTGTGGTGTTCACACAATCGTGTAGTGTTCTGTAATGATTTCAGCTAGTCGGGGCAGAGAACCGATCCCCCAATTAAGAAGAAGCCTGCTACTTTTTAAAGTCAATATATTTTTCGCGAAGAGTAAAACGACACAAAAATATGATACATTACAGTTTTATTTGAGTTAAATTGACTACACTTCCCTTAATTAAACGCATATTTATTAATTTTGATCAACTTAACTTTTGAAATTTCATACAAACTACATTTTGAAACAAAATTTTTTGAACTATTACATACATTTCATTCAAATTAAAAACATGTTTCAAAATTCGAAACCGGTAGTACACATGTTTCTAACCAAACCTTAATGAAAATATGAGTATAGCTCATGACAGAAGCTATGCTTCAGACGTTTTTACTGAACGCAGCAATCATAATTTTCTATTGAAAACAGACCCTTCCCTAAAAATTGTTATCAATCCTTTCCGCCCATCTCATGAAAGCAACAACTCATCTTTCTGGTTTCGGAGGCTGCCTTGTAGCTCAGATTAAGTTGCCAAAACGACTTCAGAAAAAACATAAAATTAGTCGTCTGATGATGGTGATGATAAGGGAAAGATTTATGGTTTCATCCTGGTTCAATAATTTCAAACCGCAGATAACAAGTAGCAATTTCATACGCCTCCGTGTAAGATTCTTCCACAAAATCTAGACAAGAATGTATTTCAAAAATTGAGTATTTATGTTGTATATCCGTTATCAATATGAGAAGCCTGTTTAGAATCACAATGACAGAAATTTAAATATCCAATGCTAATATATATTATTCAAATTAGGTCTCGAATTCCCATTTAATACAACTGTTTCTCCAATCGTCATTAAAATCGTACATTATAAGGCTTTATTGTTGGATGAACAATATTTAACTTTGCTTATAACGATGATTATTGATGTGAAATATCCACAAGGGCATTTCACTCTCATGTATCTGTGTCAATCACACATATATTTTAGTCATGAAAATAGCTGTACAATTTATTATTCTTTATTAACAGGGGTCGTGGTAGCCCAGTTGGTGGAAGAGTAATTGTTTAGCAATAGGAGTGTTTAGAGTTCGAAACTCGGTCCAACCAAAGACCGTCGTGTACATGGAGGCTGGTGCACGTTAAATCTCTCGTGACTGAAATGTCCTCACGTTGGCGTGGTGTGCAAGATTGGAGAATAAGGTGCCAGCTCAGGTGTTGCCTCGTCATCTGACCTTGGTTCAAAATTACGTGATGTTGTCCTCGGATCTTTCCCTTCGGGATTGATCCCGGACCGTAGCCAATAGCCCGTTGTGTTGCTTCAGTGCGACGTTAATTAACTACATACCTACCTCCTTATTACCAAATAATTTTTTTAACTTAAACTATCTTCCCTTCAAATAAGATTATCCCAAATTTTTGGTTCACGTTGGTGTGTGGTGTGGAAGTTTGAAGTGTGGGGTGCCTGATCAGGTGTCGACCTCGTCATCTGAAACAATGATTCAAAATTACACGAGTTGTATTCGGATCTTTACCTTTGGAATTGATGCCGGACTTTCGCCAATAGTCCTTTGTGTTGCTCCAGTGCGACGTTAATTCAACAACCTACCAACCAACAATGACAGATATACCCAAATTTGGGGGTTTTATCTGTCATTATTTTCCAAACAAAAAGGGCTAACATCAAGTGTAAGGCTAATATGGGGGCTTCTTTGGTCACATTGAGATGTCCCATACTTGAAAGCTGGATATTGTTTGTATAGAAAAAAAATGAAATATACCTGAAAATTTGAGGTAAGCTTATTTGAAGAGAATGTAGTTTAAGGTCCAAAAAGGTTTTCGATTAACAAAAGAATAATAAAAGATACATCCATTTTCACCTGACTAAAATCTCTGTGTGTTTGTCCCATACGTGATAGTGGAATGCTCATATACATGTACAGTGGATATACATGTACAGCTCATATACATGTACAGCTCATATACATGTACAGCTCATATACAGTGGAATGCTCATATGCTGTACGAAACAAAACGTTGCAAAATGCAACGGATATGCTGTATTGAAAGTTATGGAAATGTGCCATCGCATTTAACCCTCCAAGTGGTTTCAATGAGATATCTCGTCTGGAACAATTTTGTTGATGATGAGATATCTCATCATCACGATATTGCCGATTTTTGATGATGACGATATCAAGATCTGGTCAGTTTTTTCCTAAGGACGATAGATATCGTTCTTCAAGATCTGATAATTTCTAACGATGAGATACCTCGTCCAGACAACCACCAGGAGGATTAACTGAATATGCTTGAATCACAAACTTCAGTTAAACGATTGTCAGATTGTGTTGGTATGTTCCAGTCACAATTTCTTGCCTTGCTTACATCTATGTATGAAATTTCTTGTTAGGTATCGTCCCATTAGAATGTGACAGAGTTTCTAAACTGGGTCATACAGAGAGAAATCAGTCCATATTAAACCTAAGAATAAAATGGTGCAACAAATTGAACAAAATTAAATTGTTGCAGCTTGAAATAGGACACAATACATACAAAAATGCACTTATAATAATCCAAAATTCATTTTCTATGATTCTCTTCTTTTACTATCATAATTAATTTAACCTATTTCGTATTTCGTTTTTCTATAATAAACTAGAGGAAGTTTACCTCCCTGTCTCCTAATCTGCATAGTCCCTTGTGCCTACCCATCTTAAAATGAATAACTTAACCAACTTAAGGATAAACGTGCTCTTAATGTAAAGGTAATCTTGGAAAACAACTCTTGTGCCTCTTTGACTTTGTTTTGCTTTATAGACAGAATCGACACAATAAACATTCGATGACACCCATTTCAAAGCTATGGTTCCCAAAACTCTACAACACCCAGTCTGCGTTTAACAAAGCTAAGAAGCCAAAGTCGCCCGTCAAACTTCTGACACATCCATGGAAAAGCTTAGAGTCTGCTTAATCGGGACCTCCTTGATTGGGGGTTGTCAACGTTGGCTTTTCTCCACGTTGAAGAAAGAGGAGATTGGATAATTGTAACTTATCTTTCAGAAACTTCATGTTGAGTTCACAAGTTTCTATACGGCCTTAATCTGTCAACAATGTTTCTATCACTGAGTTTTGGTGGCGAAAACGGAGATAATCGTGTCGATAGTATAAAGCTATCTACATTGCAAAACTTCTGTTTCGAAAGAGTAAGGCTGCAATCTGTTGTATATATCGTTGTTAAAGAAAGACGCTTTTAACTACCACGTTGGGAATGCGTAATGAGAAGTCTTGTAAATTTTATAACCTTAATCGCATTTATATTAAGATTATAATTTACATAAAACGCAAGGGCTTCAAAGTCTTACAACTACAGGATGTTTCGAAAATATCTGGCTAAATTGTAAAGTGTGGTAGAGGGTCCCAAAATAAACATTTTTTTTTGTCAAAGAATGTGTGTTCGGAAATTCCGAGTTTAGGTGGTAACAGGGCGCTGTTTAGGTCACTCGGTAACATCGTTTCTGCGACTTAGGACGTCATTACCCACTCGGATCTTCTACGGCAGGCATTGCTACAGGAATTCAGAGATCGCAGATATGCATCTGGTGTATGGGGCTGCGAACGAAATTGTTGTTTATTTTGTTCATTTTTAATGTTTTTAAAATTAAAAAATTTTATCTTAAAATTTATTAAAATGATTGTTGTTTATTTTGTTCATTTTAATGTTTTTAAATTAAAAAATTGTATTTTAAAATTTATTAAAATGATTGTTGTTTATTTTGTTCAGTTTTAATGTTTTTAAAATTAAAAAATTTTATCTTAAAATTTATTAAAATGATTGTTTTGGACGCAATCTGTTGTGCATGTCGCTGTTAAAAAAGAAGTTTTTAACAAACGCTTTGAGAATGCGAAATGTGAAGTCTTGTAAATTTTATAACCTTGATTTCATTTCTATTAAGAGTATAATTTACGAAAAACGTTAGGGCTTCAAAGTTTTACAGCTACAGGGGTTTCAAAAATATCTGGCCAAATTGTAAAGGGTAGTAGAGGGGCCCAAAATAAACATTTATGTCAAAGAACGTGTGTCCGGATATACAGCGTTTAGGTGGTAGAGGGTGCTGTCAGTCGAAGACATTGCTTCTGTAGCGCAAGGTGTCATTTCCATCTCGGATTTTAAACGGTACACGAATTCGAAGCTCGCAGATATGCATCTGATACATGGGCTGTGAACGTAAACGGACGATTGTGTCTTTTGTTTATTTTATGATTTTAAAATTTAAAAATATTTAAATTTATTCAAATGTTTATTTTGGGCCACTCTAACATCCCTTAAAATTTGGTATTTTCGAAACACCCTGTATATATAAGGCATAGACGCCGATAGCTTACTATATAAAACACTAACTGGTGTAACTGGGTTTGTTTGCTATCCAGTATGTCCCGGTTCGAATTCCGTTTTATAAGCGCATGCATGTTAATAAATTCCGTTTGGAGTAGCGATGACTCACCCACTGGGAGCTCGTTCACAGGTGATAGTCAGTTTGACCCTTGTAGGTGCTGAAGAAGTAAGTCAGTGGTCGGGGATTAGAAATAACTAAGTTAAAGTACTTAGAGAATTAAAAGCAAATACAGGTTCTTTTGAGAACCAGAAATATCCTTAAAAATATTCTAGTAATATAAGTTTTTAAAGGAAGTAGCGCAATAATTTTTCCACACTGTTTTAATATGTTTCAACTTAAATTTCACAATACGTTAAAGTATTAACTTTAACTTCTCTATCGAAAGTCACATTGAAAGCCACAAAGAACTTTTGGCCGATTTTCTGTTATAAAAAATAGTTTGAATTCCTAACAAGACTTCCGGCACAATTTACACTGTCTGAAGATTGATTTATAGTTCTTGATACAATACATCTTCCTTTACTCTAGACACTTTCTTTTAAAAATTTCTAAAATAAAATGCAAGGTACGCGTATAGGAAGAGTGTAAATAGGTTGTTGTCTTGTATTACTTTCGTGTTATATCTACTTTTTGAGTTGATTAGAAGTTTAGAAAATCTTTATTTATAATACTTTTTATCACTTTTGTATGGACTCAGCAGTAGATGTGATTGAGAGATTTGTTTTTAAGTAATGATAAAAAAGTTCGTAATTACACTTTGATTTGATGAATTTTGCACTGCTCGGATTACTTTTAACTGAGTAGCAATTTTATTATTAAATATGCCAATATGACAAATCGGTAATAACGCTGAGACTAATAAATTTCAACACCAAATACTACCAATAGTGTATGTATCTCAAGGCAGGCAATTTGTTGAATTTACGTCGCACTGGGAGCAACACAAAGGGCTATTGGCAACGGTCCGGGATCAATTCCGAAGTTAAAGATCCAAGGTAAATAATCCTCGTAATTTTGAACCATGATCAGATGGCGAGGTCATCACCTGAGATGGCATCTTGTTCTTCAAAATTGCATACCAGGCCAATAACCTCAACTCAAACTTGATGGAATTTTAAATTTTGACTAGAATTAAGAAATTTAATTTTTTCTAAAATTAGCAGCCTTCAAACTGCAATAAAAGATTCACACTGCAACTGATCAATTCACTTCTATAAAACTTTAAATGCGATATCAGCAACGACGCTTTATCCTCCTTTGTTTATTTATTTACACTTCTTGATTTCCCTCCTTTAAATTAAGGCGTCATTTGTTTGCGATTCAAAATTACATTTTGGACATTTTGAAGTCACGACAGATTTAACAGGCACCAGTCCCCACTTACATGACGGCATTTTTTTGGATCGATTTTTGAACTCGTAACCCTATGGTTACTAATACGAGACTTTACCAACTGGACTACCGTGGACCTCGTCTTTCAAGGATATATTCTCATACCAGCACGCCCAATTTATTATATCATTGAGCACTTTTTGCATGCGCATTACTATTTTTAATGTACCCAAAGTTCAGGAATTTCTTACTCCTTTTATAACATTGTGATGCATGAGGTTGTGAGACATCCTTTTCAATTCAAACACCAAGTTGATAGATTTCTTTAAGCAGCGCGGAATAATCTGTCACAGCAGCATGGTAATAAAAAAGCTCTTTCAATTTTTGCCAATATGAGACACCAAATTAAGTGTCATTTAAACTATCCAATAAAAGCTTTTTGCATAAGCGATTTATCATCCAGTAAGGGGATTGCTTCTGTTAAGTTATTTTGTAATTTTATGGATAATTATTTTAAAGAGTTGGGTAAATAGATGTAACCCAGTGATAAAACATTACTCTGCATAGAATCTTCATCGCCGTCGTTCACCATGAATAAATACTTCATTAATCAAAATAATAGTAGTAGTTTTGAGGAAGTACCCACATAGAGTATGGAGTAGTGGAAGCTTGGAAGAGTGTAATTAATGGATTTAACTCAAATAGACTCATTTATTTTCACGGTCATTACACATGAAGAAAGAAAAACTCAAGTATTCTTCTAACACTCAAGAATGGTTTACCTGCATACACTCTTAGTAATCCTAGCACATACCAAAAGGTTTTTCTTTCATCCTTACTTTTACTTTTTAATTTTAAATTAAATAAAGAAGACATCTCAGCACTTAACCTTCCAAATGGTTTCGACGAGATATCTCGTCCACCAAGCTCTGACAATTTCGCTAAAGATGAGATATCTCGTCATCAAGATATGGCCGATTTTTTTATGATGACCAGATCAAGAGATCTAGTCAGTTTGTCAGTTTTCTTCTAATGACGCAATATCTCGTCCATCAAGATTTGGTAAGTTTTGCTAATGACGAGATACCTCGTCAAGACAACCGCCAGTAGGGTTAAGGTACGTTAAGGTACGTTAACACATTTCATGTGGTTAAATTAATAGTACACGAATTAAAATACTAATAAAAAATCGTATGCAAAACAAATTTGTACTTTAAACGAAGAACTGTCTTCTGATAAAACATAAATTATAATTCTTCTTTTGAATAAAAATCGTTTTATAAAATATATTTATGTCATTTTACTCATAACACATGGTAGAAGAAACCTTGAAACGATCTATGTAGATTTCATGGGGTCAAATGGGAATAAATGAATTCAGAAAGCAGCCTTCATGTCAGTTCATTGGGAGTGAAGATTATGAATGAAAAAGAGTTTAACTAATGACACTCCAAGCCATTAAAACATCAGTTATACAAACAGGTTGTTGTGAAGATAACGACACGACCGCTGTCTCAGGGCGATCAGACACGACCACTTTATGGTGAAAAATGATGTTGGCGATCATATTAATTCAAGAATTTGTGGTAGTTTCAGGAAATTTTTGTATTTTGAGTTCCTTAAAAAAGTACTACTTAGTCATGTGCCATCAAAAAGAATATTTGTATAATTAATTGTTTGACGAAATCTATTATCAAGTCCATGTCCAAGTACAGCTGCGGGAAAAATATGAAACATCTCTGTGTCCGTGAATCGTTCATAGCAGAGGACATTCAAAGGTAATATATGATAAGGAATAACATTTTCGAAAAATGGATATGCATAAAATTTGCATAATTCGACATCTGCGAGTTTGAATCTAATCAAAGACCATCGTGTACAAAGGGGGCTGGTGCAAGTTAAATCTGCCGTGGCCTCAAATGTCCTCACGTTGGAGTTGTGTGGAAGTTTGGAGAGTGGGGTGCCAGCTCAGGTGTGACATCGTCATCTGACCGTGGTTCAAAATTACGTGGTGTCATCCTCGAATTTTTGTCGTCAATAGCCCGTTGAGTTGCTCCAGTGCGATGTTAGAAAATTAAAAGTACCTACCTTACAAAATTAAGCTTAAAGAAGGCTGATCTCAAATAAATACGGTGTTTGGCTCGGCTTGGCCAGATTGGCCCTTGAGCCATAAAAACCAACCAAACCAAACCGAAACACTGTCAAACAAGACAGTTCTGGTATGGTATTCGGTATTTTTAATTAACGTCACACTGGAGCAACACAAAGGGGTATTGGTGACGGTCCGGGATCAATCCCAAAGGGAAAGATCAGAGGATAACAGCACGTAATTTTACAAGACAGTTCTGAAAACGAAGAGAAAAATATTCTACTCACTAGCTAAACTTTTCGTGTTTCTCAAGAACGAATCTTGAATGATAATGACTCAGTGGACTAAGTAATCCAGTCTAAAGATAAATACCATCACATTCTGGTCAAGAAAAGCAAAAAATTAATTCTTGGAAGTTTTGACTTAATGTGTTCCACCTCTAAGCTGACGATCATAAGCTTCAATAATGAGCTGCAGCACCAGTATTATAATGAAGACACCCACAGCTTGAGTGCTCTGATCAAGAAATAAAGCCACCGTTTGATTTCTTGCAGCATCTTCCCGATAAATCAAGTCGTCGCATTGACTGTAGACCTGGCGCATAATTCGTCGCCAATTCGGCAGTAAATTGCGCCTCTTCTTACCGCTTGTTGTTGTCTGGCGCTCATAATTCCTCTATTCAATTTGTCTTCGCTGTGTAGCAGAGACTGTGCTTTGGACCTGGCTCTAGGGTGAGAAGCCGTTTCTCATAGGTGTCAGGCAGCAGTTTGTGTCTGGAATCCGTAATCAGGCGCTTGTGCCACGCCTGGTCTTTTGCGGCCTACTTTCATCTCGTGGGATCACTGTCATAATTCTCGAAATCTCAAATGGACCTCCGGAATTTCGTCGTAAATCGATATCTTGAGCTTGCGGTGAGGCAAAAGTCAATTTAGCTTTCAGGGCTGTGGCAACAGATTTCAAGGGATACAGTACCCTATTAATGTTCCCAAAATGTCCCGCATTTTTTTATTGTCTGTAGCTACATTGTTTTAAAGATACATACTTTTAACAATCGAATACTTTGTATCAAATAATAAATAATAAAAAATATTACAATAAACTAGTAGATTGCCCTACCGCAGTCGGATTGAATTGGTAACTATATATTGAAAGTGACCAGAAAATAATAACTTTCCTCTTTCGTAGAAAATGCCAAATCATTTAAGTGTGAGTAAAATAATTTTTAACACTTTTTCGACATTTTTATAATTTCTTCAACCTACTTTGGATACAAATTCTATACATGCAAATTCATCCATGTAATACATTTCATATATCGCACCCTTGTTAAAGGTACAAATTGGCGAAAGGTGAGACACTAAGGTAACTGCTACAAAAGACGATTTTGAGGGAGGATTAGGAATTCCCTTTCTTAAGTTCTATTCCTGTAAAATTGCTCAACTCAATTCGTAAAAATGCGGATATTGTCACATAATTTACCTGATAATATTTTTTATTTAAGGCACTCTTTTCGAATTTCGCTACCATTAAGGGAAAGATGATAAATTAATTTGATAAGATATTTATTGCTAAGTTTGTTTTAAAAGCTAATACGCTTTTTCTTGAAAATTCCCTTTTGTGGCACGCGCAATAATAAAAGAACTTGTTTTAAAATTTCATGTCTTCAGTAGTGATAAAGCAAAGGTAACATATTACCATTTTTCAAATGCTAAATTAATTTGACAGCGTTTCTTCTAAAGAAAATCCTTGTTTTAAACAAACTTTCCCTATACGAGTTGTTTAAATCTAACTTCAATTCGTAAAATAAGCCACCATGGTCAACTGTCGCTATAACAAAGAATTTGTGATATTTTAAAAGTCCTAGTTCCGGATATTTTTAACATGAACGTTCTTTCGATAATGGCAATATTCCACTTAAAATTTGCTTTATTCTAACTTACATGCCACTTTAAATCGAATAATTTGCGGTGGTGTTGTGTGTGATGAAAGGGAATTACAATTTATTAAAATAATAAATACTGCTCGAAAAAATGCATTGAAGGATAACAGCAAAAATAATAAATAACTCGATAAAATAAAAAGCACTGGGCGTTTTCGAAGAGGGAAAAAATGAACTTTCTTTTTTTCGTTTCGAATTTGATTACACGGCAGGGCGACAGACAGCATGAAGATCGAATTCAAAAGCTGCATATCAGAGACGAGGAAGGATGGAATGAAGATTTTGTTCTGATGAATTGTTCTTTCAAATCTGATTACCTTACATTCGCTCGCTCGTACGAGGGCTGTTTTCGATTCCTACAATGGAAAAGATTGTAGATTACGTTTTCTGGTATAAACTCTGAACTAATTGCTTCCATTTTGGTACAGAGAAAATGATGCATCAACTGTATCTAAGCCGTCAGCTTCAATTTACACTTGTGCGGGAAAACATACAAGGAGAAGAATTTGTTTTTTACGAAGTCCTTGATACATATATTCAGGATGGTTACTTTGATTTAATTCTGTATCTAGTATTCCTTACTTCCTGTATATGCACTCAGTAGATAAAGGTTTTAGACTTCCTTCATTTCTTGGGGACGCGTTATCCCGGTTGGAAGAGCAAAGGATAAGAGGATAAAGGAAAGGATAATAACCAGAGGGTTGCGAGTTCGGAACTAGGTCCAGCCAAAGACCATCGTGTACGTGGAGGCTGGTGCACGTTAATTCTATCGTGTCTTCTAATGTCCTAACGTTGGCGTGGTGTGGAAGTTTGGAGTGCCAGCTCTCAGGTGTTGACCTTGTCATCTGATCGTTGTTCAAAATGACGAGGTGTTGTCTTCGGATGCACGTTACATCTGTTGGCCTCAAATGTTCACACATTGGAGTGATGTGGGGTACTGGCTCAGGTGTTGATCTCGTCATCCGACCGTGGCTCAAAATTACGAATCATTGTCCTTGAATCTTTCCCATGGGGATTGATCCCGGACCGTCGCCAATATCCAGTTTTCTTGCTCCAGTGCGAGGTTAATTAACTACCTCCTACCCTTTGTTACTTCCTGTATAACAGGGATGCGCAAACTCGTTAAGATGGTAAGTAGGTAACTTAATTAACGTCACACTGGAACAACACAACGGGTTATAGGCAACAGGGAAAACCGAATGGGAAGGATCCGAGGACCACACCAAGCAGTTTTGAACTACGATCAGATGACGAGGTCACTATCTGAGCTGGCACCCTACTCTCCATACTTCTTCACCACGCTAACGTGAGGACATTTGAAGTTCCGACAGATTTGATGTGAATCAGCCCATCTATACACAACGGTCTTTGGTTGGATTCGAACGCAACCCTCCGGTTGCTAATCCGTTACTCTACTACCCCAGCTACCGCTACCCATTATTTATGTAGATGCGGAAAGGTATCATTATATTCTCACAATTTTCTGAAAAAAGCTACTGAGACACAAAGATGGATACCGATGAAGCTCAAATATGTCTTAAAGATATCAAGATAAAAACAATGCACACAAAATGGAGGGAGGTTAAACTATTTTTATTGATTCTAAAATTCAAAATTTCATGAATTGTGGTTTTTTTTTCAAATAGAAAAGTTAAAAGAGGAATAACTGTATGAGGTTCTTGTTCAGCCAAATGAAATTTCCAAAAGTCAGTTTGAAGTTTTGAAAACGGATTTCGGTCAAACATGGTTATGTACTTTTTGTTGATTCTCATTAATGAAGATTTGGAGTGCTGAAGCAATGTTGAACTTGATTGTTTCCAAAGAAAGCATTGTCTTCCCATGGCTTGTATAATTCGTTGTCTGTCTTGACTTCTAGTCCCAAGAAACAGTCGTAAAGAATGACGTATCCCATGTCGGCGTTGTTGGCTACGATGGCATCATTTCGTCCGAAAAGGAGAAATCCACAGTTCATTCGATTCGAAATCAGATCTTTTTTAGAGTCTCCTCTTGTGAGACGGACAGAAGCAGTGTTGTGCATCAGGACAGCATTTGGTGTCTTGTCGCTGCGAGCCTTTTGACTTGAGCAGGGCTCTTCAACATCTGGTGCTCCAGTGATTTCATCCAACAGTTGGAGAGGTTGGGCTGACGTTCCGTTGTTTTCTGTGTCGTACGGAGTCTTATTTCCAGAGTCCGTATTTTCAAGATCATCCAATCCCGTCTTCTGGATAACAGGGCAAGTTAGATCGCCTGTGTTTCTGCTTTTTACGAAGATGTCAAAGCCATCGCCATCTCCATTGAGATCTGTGGCAGATTCTGCACCTTCAGCTTCATCGTTTTTGTCGATGGAAATCTTTTACGCCTCGAGTAGAGCCCTATCCGCCATTTCGTCTTCGATGGTTCGCAGACGCAAGTCCATGAATTCCTCGGGATGTTCGGCATTCCACTCTGCGAGGTAGTCGCGCTCGACGTATGGCTCTTCTGCTTTCTGTTTCTTTGCCTCTTTCTTGGCTTGCTTCTTTTTGCTACGCTTTTCTCGAAACTTCTTTCTGAAATAGCAAGTTAGAATCAATTATTTTCCTGGCATGACACAGCAAAGGGAAACAGAAGTTAAATTTATGTAAAACTGATTAAATAATATTTAAAGACTAAAATGTATGTAAAATAAATAAATTCGAAAAGAGTACGAGGCACACTTACATTTGTTTCCTGCACCAGTCCAGCATCTTGAAAGGAGATAAGTCGTCTATAATAATGACGTAAATAGCACTAAAAAGTACTGTTTGTAAGTAGTATTAAAAAGTACTGTTTGTTTGTAAGTAGCACTAAAAAGTACTGTTTGTAAGTAGCACTAAAAAGTACTGTTTGTTTGTAAGTAGCACTAAAAAGTACTGTTTGTTTGCAAAAAGCACAAAAAAGTACTGTTTGCAAATAAGTTGCAGCGGAAGATCCCCTCTACAACAAAAATCGCTTTAATCAAATGTTTATAATCTCACTTGATCAGAGCTTTAAAAATCGCCAGTTAGCAGTTTGAGACAGAACATGAATGAAGAAATCTTTTTGTAAGCGCTACTGTTTAACTACAACAATGCTTGATTAACAATTGAAAAGTAAAACACTGCTTTAAAACTATTTGTTTAAAAGTGTTCAGAAAAAATGGATTGTTATAACTAAAATTAATTTATTGTTACCAAAAGAGACTGTTTTTATTTTCATTGTTCATTTTATACGTACGAATTTAATACATGATTTGCTTTGATATTTAAATGTTTATGGCGTCATTAAATTCCAATTAAGCTAGAATCATTGTTATTACATTTGTGTTATAGTCTCATTTGTTTCACTTTATACTAATTCTATCCACTTTTACGCCATAAAATCATTTTAAATTAGTAATACAAACAAAAACTGTATTTGAGCATTAGTACCCAATCGACTGAAGAAATGCTTTTAACCCTCCTGATGGTTGTCTTGACGAGGCATCTCGTCATTAGAAACTGACCAGATCTTGATCTTATCGTCATAAAAAATCAGCAATACCTTGAGGTCAATCCAGCTCATCATTAGCAAAATTGGTCAGATCTTGATGGACGAGATATCTCGTTGAAACCACTTGGAGGTTTAGGGAAATCTCATTAAAAATTACATTGCACTATCAAACGTCAGGGACGTATGCTGTGGGGGCTGGGGGCCCAGGTTCCTCCGAAATATTCTTTGTTATAAAAATAAATGCTATGCGATTAGATTAAAACTATGCAAATGGAAATTTTATCAAGTTCATAAATAGAAAAATCGTAAACAGGTCTGAAAATACTCAAGTGCAGTAATTGCAAACGAAATAGTTATTTTGTATCGAATTATAGCATTTTGATTGGTTGTTAAAGCAAAGAAAGATTAGACTTATGTGCTTGGTAACTGTCTAGATGGGACAATGCATCTGAAAGACAAACTTTCACATTAATACATTTTGTATTTGACTCAAACAGCCTCCTCAATCTCTAACGATATCATACAGCACTTAGCACAGACAAAATCCCCAATTCCAGCACTTTCTGTCATTACCACTTTCGTCCCCAACAATCGGCAATCCACCCTGCTGCAAAACCCCTCTTTGCTGGAAATTTGAACCAAGATCTGTGGCAATAAGGATAATTGTTACCATCCTGCTACTTGTCAACGATACAACCACTCTGTACTCGAAATCTATTAGCGGTTGCTTCTTGTAGCCCTTTCTCCAAGGCGGAGAACCCCGTTTCTTCAAGTATTGGCACAAATAATTTTATAACCTAGGCCAGGTGGAATATGAATGAAACTCGAAATATGTTTTTGGGTTGGGGAGATACTAAGGGGTGGATTCTGAAGCACTCTGGAGATGGGGATTTATAAATCGAATCGAAGGCTCAGAAGGGGGTTTGAGAATGGAACGATTTATTGACGATGGGCAAGGACAATGGTCCTTTCTTATCCTGTTCTCCAAGACGTCGTTCGGTTTGGGATGAAAGGTATTTGTTGAGTTGACGGGAGGGGATATGGGAAGGGGTTGATCGTTTGGAAGGGGAAGTGAAATGAAGCGATCGTATTTGCCGATGAATGATTTTAAATGGTATTATGCGGAACTGCGTAATACTGGGTTGTTGGATTAAGCGCTGTGATTTGGAGCTCTTAGTGGGGATGGGACAATGAGGATGAGATGGTAAATACCGAATCTTTCTGGAACTATACTTATTTATGAGGAAGGGTTGAATTGGATTGGGGACTGCTGTTTTAAAAGTTCTGGGCAAATACGTGATGAAGTGAAGAGATCTTAGAGAAGTAGAAGAAAAATAGAAGGGTTGGATCTTTTAAAGCGAACTTTTATTAGGAAATAAGTCAGCAATTTTCGTATTACTGGAAGACAGGTGTCTTATTTTCTATTGCAAGTGCATGTGTATGTAATGAATATCATGTGCATGAACTATGGAGTATGCACATCATGACAAACAGCATAAGAAATTATTTTATGAACATGTTCAGCAGATTTCAGAAAATTTTATTTTGTAAGAATTATTTTTTAAATTTGCTCGTGCAATCAGTTCTGTTTAGCTTAATATATATTCGACATATGATGTAACCTAGGATGAGTTTGGGAAATTGCAACCCTTCCGTGCAACAAAATAATGTGAAATTAAAGTCCATTGATAGAATGTTTTCTTTTATTTCTATCTTTTCTTCAAAACAACAATCGCATTAATGTTTCTTTTTGAAAAAAAGTCACGCATAAAAATGAACAGGAAAACCTCCAGTCAAAGTAGAGCAAAGAGACATCGAGGGTCGAAAAAAGGAAAGCACACGGGGGCAGGTGCACGTTAAATCTGTTGTGGCCTCAAATATCCTCTCGTTGTCGTGGCGTTTAAGTTTTTAGAGTGGGGTGTCAGCTTAGGTATTGACATCGTCATCTGAAAGTGGTACGAAATAATGTGGTGTTGTCCTCAGATCTTTCCCTTAGGGATGGATCGATCTTTGTCGCCCGGTTGGAAGAGTAACGGATTAGCAACAGGAGGGTTGCGAGTTCGAATCCAACCAAACACCGTCGTGTGCAAAGCGGACCAGTGCACTTTAAATCTGTCGTGGCCTCAAATGTCCTCACGTTGGCGAATACTTTGTATTCGAATACTTTGTATTCGAATACTTTCATAAATCGAATAATAAATAATTAAAAATATTTGTAAAAAAATAAAACTCTGGAATTTTGTCGTAAATCGATATTTTGAGTTTCCGTTAAAGCAGGAGTCAATTTAGCTTTCAGAACTGTGATAGCAGATTTCAGGAGGTAGAGTACCTTACAAATGACCCAAAACACCAAATTTGTATTGTCTGTATCTACATTATTTTTAGATAGGCAGAATCAAGTACTTTCAATAATCGAATCGAATACGAATAATTAATATCGAAGTAATCGAATACCTTCATAAATTGAGTAAAAAATAAACCTTTGGAATTTTGTTGTAAATCTAAACCTTGAGTTTGTGGTAAAGCAGAAGTCAATTTAGCTTTCAGGACCATGGCAACATATTTCAGGGGACACCACAGCACCCTATTAATGACCTCAAGCACTAACTTTTTTATTGTCTGTGGCTTCATTATTTTTAGAGATAGGCAGAATCAATTATATTTAATAATAGAATATTTATATTCGAATACTTTCAAGTATCGAATAATAAATAATAAAAATATTTTATTAATAAAAATGTTTGTAAAATATAGCAATATAGTATGCAAACCCATGCACAAAATTGTGAGAAACACTTCAAAGAAAATCAGGAAAAAGATATTTAGATAAAATTAAAATTTGCACAAGGAATAGGAATTTTAAAATATAAAAATATTATGGAACACATTGAACTTTTTACTTATTTCTTATGTAAAAATGTTTTTTTTTGGTAATGCATATTCCATTTGTATTGGAATAAAGTGCACTAAAACATTTTGTTGTAAATGCAAAATTAAAAAAATGTTGTTCAAAGGGTTCTGTTTCCCCTTCAATGTGATTGCAATTTCTATAATACCGAAGGTACACATGGAATTGCTATCTATTCAAAAGATATATGAAACAAGGTTACGAAAATCAACAAATATTTAGTTCTGTACGTAGCATAGGGGGTTAGTAATGCGTGACAGTGAATATCTGACACAAAAAAAGCGTTCAGTTAATGTTCAGTTCCTAAGATCATATTTCGTTTTTTGCACAGAAGTAGAAGCCCCATTTTGTTTTGGCATAACTTTTAAGTAAAACAGTTTTAAATTAAATTGTTTACTCAATTATTAACAAAATGTATGGAATTTCCCGTATTTGGACACCGGTCAAATGACCGCCTCTGACCGCGCTCCGAATACGAGGTCTTTCGATCACATTTTCCATTACGTTTGAGCACATTTCGGGAGTGATTTGCACCACTTCACGAATGCTGTGCTTAAGCTATTGAATAGTTGACCTAGGCATCTGACTGGCTTAAAATCACGAGGCGTTGTCCTTGGATTGATCCCGGACCGTCGTTAATAGCCAGTTGTGTTGCTCCAGTGCGACGTTAATTAACTACCTATCTATATTCATTAAAATGGTTTGAAATAAGATATGAAATATGAGTAACGACACTTTGTCACATCAATAGATATATGCGTGGTTGATTGGTTTTGGGGCTTTATGGAGCAAGGACCATATTTGGCCATGCTGCCCCAGAGACAAGACACAATATCAAGTAACAGACACACGCAATGAAAGTTTTAATGACATAGAGGAGAAATACACCCATGGAGGAATGCACCTGACAGGAACCGATCCTGAACCACCTACAACTCGAAAGTTGCTAGCGCATTGGGCATACCCATTGAGCCATGCCGGCCCCGATATTATGCTTGAGTCTGCTAGTTTATATGTTTTTACAATGTTTTACCATTGATTTTTAAAAGTGCAATTTGATGCAAAATATATGGGCTTATACTTTTGATAAATATTTCTCTAACTCTGGATGTATCACTCTTTTCTTCTTGTCTTCCAAGAAGCGCGCCATAGATTGAAGTATTACCAAATATTCTTAGGATGTTTAGCTTGTGGCCCTTATTACTAAAGACTAAATATTTCTTATGTTGTATCATCCACAGATACAACTATATACATATCGCTCTCTCTCCCTCTATTGAGGTATTTGTGTGTAATGTGTTTAGCAACTAAAGATTCCAATGAACGCGTGACTGAAATTTTCATCTCCAGGCGTTGGTATCTAATATTAATGATTAAGGACCATTACTCAGTGGAGTAAAACTTTCATTTTGTCAGCGGTACGCCCTAGAGCTCGTTGAGCTTATTTTAACACTAAATTGGAACAGGCATGGATGACTCCGGGAACAGACTCGAAACTGATTGATTACAGACGGATAGGAAATCCTCAGGTCATTATTTATACTTATAAGGAAGTCACACTGGATTAGTAATCGGAAAGAGATACAGTAGTCAAAGGGAGATGGTCAAAAGTAAATTGTCAAAGTTGACACCTACTTGACTCAGAAAATACCATAATATGAAGTTATCGCTGCGTTATGGAAATTACAGGGTGAGGTCCTAAGGCTCATTAAGCTTATTTTACCACTAAATTGGAACAGATGTGGATGACTCCTGTAACAGACTTAAAATTGATATTTTACAAACGGTTGGGTCATTATTTATACTTAAAAGGCAGGCGCACTGGATTAGTAATCGGAGAGATGCAGTAGTCAAAAGTAAGCTGTCAAAATTGATACCACTTGACTTTGAATATACCACAGTATGAAGCTGTTATCGCTGTGCTATGGAAACTACCGGGTACGTTAGGTCCTAAAGCTCATTAAGCTTATTTTACCACTAAATTTGAACAGATCCATATCTGACACCTGTTATCACATCTGACTCCTGGAGCAGACTCGAAACTGATTTATTACAAACGGTTAGGAAGTCCTCAGGTCATTATTTATATTTATAAGGAAGTCACACTGGATTAGTAATTGGATAGAGAAAGTTCAGATACAGTACCTATTCAAAGTGAACTGGTCAAAAATGAACTGTCAGAGTTGACACTGCTTGATTGAGAAAATACCACAGTACGAAGTTGTTAACGCTACGCTATGGAAATTACAGTGTTCATTAAGAGAGGACCATTATACAAATGGTTTTCGTCACGAAACGATAGAGGAGCGAGGGGAAGGAAGAAAACTAGTGACCGTTAAAGGTAAAGTGCAGGAATAAAATTAAGTCGGCGTGTAGATTTAGCTGAGAAAAATGCTAAGCAAACATAGCACGTTTTATAATATTGAAATACAGTATTTATATTATTTAAAATATTTTTAAAGAATCGAGGCGAGTGAAAAAGTTCGAGAAAGATTTGAGTTATTCGATTACATATTGGAGCATACAAGCTTTACGACAACTTAAGTACGTCTATCTGACGAGGGTTGAAGAATCCAAATCATCTCTATCCATTCGGACAAGAAACGGTTGGTTTGGGGTTAATGACGCAAGGGTTTTATATTTTATGTGCTACTCCAACACACAATTGTCAAGTCGTGGACATACACACACAACGAAAGATTTATTGACACAAAAGAGAGAACTACACCCATGGAGGATTCGAACTTGCGTTGCCTACAACTCTCAGGTTGCTGGCGGCATTGGGCATACCCACTGAACCACGAAGGCTTGGCGAGGAATGGGTGGAACCACTATGCATCTCTTAACCTCAACTGGTCGGAAACCCCCAGACGCATCAGCTCTGAAAGATTTACAGACCCATGGTCAGTTAATATTTTGCAGAGGGGAATTCAAATCCCCAGGTGTGGCAGGAATGAGACACTACTGTGATTTTCTCACTATAGAAATGCTCATTCATACATTTACCGGTCATAAGGTCTGAAATCGCCAAACAAGGCGGTAAGATGCCAAATCAGCCAACCAAGTCAATTTTTCATCGAGCAGTCCGGGGACTACTAGTCGACATATTATTCACATCTTTTGAAGCTTCTCTCAACAACAATACTCAGTCTACTTACAATTGACGTCTATGGTAAACACACGAAGTATAGGTAGATAGGCAGTTGAATTAACGTTGCACTGGAGCAACACAACGGGATATTGGCGACAGTCCGAGATCAATCTCAAAGGGAAAGATCGAGGACAACACCTCGTAATTTTTAACCATGGTCAGATGACGAAGTGAACATCTGAGCTGGCACCCCAAACGTCCACACCACACCATCGCGAGGACGTTCGAGGCCACTATAGATTTAACCTGCACTAGCCCCCACTACACAACAGTCTTCGGTTGGATCGAATTTCGAACTCGCAACCCTCCGGTTGCTAATCTGAATCTCTACCAACCGGCGGCCCCTTAAGTAAAGGGAATCGGGCATGTGTTTCGATACTCCGTTGATTGGAAATAAAAAAGCATACCTATATGTATATATAAGAAAAAGTTTAATGATTTTCAGAACGCGTGAGTTTTTCTTGTACAATTTCAAAAAACATTCAAGAAAATACATTTTAGTACATTTTATCGTCACGACTAGCTCTGCTTCCATTCTAATACCCTCATATATTATTCAAATCACCAGGAACCCGTTTGGGTTAGGTCAAAATGCTACAGAGTATCACTTTTTGCCATTGACCGAGTGTTTCCATCAGCTATCTTCCTCGTTATGGTTTTATTTATGTACCCAGGCTTCTCCAGTTACTCCGTGCCAGCGTCTCAGAAAGCAACCCATTTATCTTCCTCGACGTTGAATCCTGATTTTTTACGGTCAGATGCAACATCCTGTTCAAAGCACTGTAAATCAAGTCTCCCCAGACTCGCTTGTGAATTCCGAAGAAAGTGGAGGTGTCAATTCACGTGTGTTGGACTTGTCAGCATGGAGCGATGCTAAGTGACATAATCTCGATGGTCGATCGGTTTTATGTTACCAGGTTCTTTAAGCATAGGTGTGTAAGTTTCTTGTTTGAGGTTTGAGTGACGGTGATGAAACAAATGTATTCTTAACTCTCCAAGAGATTTCGACGAGATATTTCGTCCATCAAGGTCTGACCAATATCGCTGATAACGAGGTATCTCGTTATCAAGATATTGCTGATTTTTTGATGATGACGAGATCAAGATCTGGTCAGTTTTTTCTTTTGAAGAGAAATCTCGTTCATCAGGATCTGGTCAGTTCTTTCATATGATGAGAAATTTCGTTCAAGATCTGTTCACTTTTTTCTTATGAAAAGAAATCTCGTTTATCAAGATCTGGTCAGTTTTGCTAATGACGAGATTCCTCGTTGAGACAACCACCAGGAAGGTTAACCAAGATGACGGAGTGGTTCAGTGGGTTTTACCCACTGCGTCCGCAACATGCGAGTTGTACCGCTGAGTTCGATTGTTGTAATTTCCCTGGGTGTATTTCTCTCTTATATACTAGTAAAACGTTCCTTGTGTGTGTCCTGAATAGCCATTACTTAAGATTGTTTGATTTGTGTTCGTCGCAGCGAGACCAAATATGGTCATTGCGCCATAAAACCCAGCCAAACAAACAAGATGACTGACGTACCAGTGTGTGAACTGTAACGCATTGAATGTGGAAGATAAGATCAGTGCTTCGGTCATTTGCAAAGCAATAAAAAATTAAATGTTCGACTTAAAAGCATTACGACTTGAAGTTAAGTAAATTTTACTGAAGAAATCTAGAGTAAAAAGTATCTAGAATTATTTAGCAAATATACTAATGAAAAGCTGGGTTCATAGGTAAAAGTAGCTTAGCTACCTGGTGGCTTATCTTCACGTATAAAACTGCCCTGTTGTGACTAGCCCCTGATACCCATTCCAAACTGTCTCAAGTTCTGGGGAAGGGACAATTTGTTTTTCTACTAGGAGTGATAGGGCATTTTTATCTCGACAAGGTATCTTGTCATTAGCAAAATTGACCAGATCTTTATAGACGAGATATCCCGTCATTATCGAAATCGGCCAGAACTTTATGGACAAGATAACTTGTCGAAACCACTTGGAAGGCTAAACCACAGATAAATAAAACAAATTTTGTCGTAAGGAACCAGTGCTGGTGGTATAAAATTCCTCTAAAACGGACAGTATGAGATGGGGTGAATTGGAGCTGGAAGTAAGGAGTTTAAAAACATCAACTAACAATTGTCATGTATACTTCTTTTCACCCTCCTTCCAAATGTTTCGACGAAATATCTTGTCTAAGATCTGGCCAATTTTGCTGAGGAGAGATAGCTCGTCGAGGCAAAACTACCCGACGACTCCAAATGGAAGGAAGATCCATATAGGCAAACCAAATTGTCTCTTGCCCAGAACTGGTGACAGTTTGGAACAGGTTTTTGCACCAGAGACTGTGTATTACAGGGCATTTCCGACTCGAAGATAAACCATCAAGAGGATTCAGAAACAAGTGCTCGCTTCCCACTATATGCACGTATACGTATGGCGATCTTATAAGATTGTAGAACGAATGCTTCAATGTACTCTGGTAAAAATGTGTATCAGAGGATCGATTGTGAAGCTTGAGGGGGAAGAATTTACCTTCTAAACTAATTACAACAGTACTATGATTGTGATAATTTTCTCAGCCTGGCCCAAAGAAAGATTCTGGGTGCCCGTCTAGGATAAGATTGTAGGGATGAAAGGGACGAACACAGGTAACGGGGGGATTGATCTTAGTAGAAGTAGTCACCCAAACTAATTTCCATGTCGGAACTTAAAGTTCACATGGTACTGTGTGATGGCTGAATTTTCTATCTGCGATGTAAAGAAGTATGAAAAGCATAGACCAGAAAAATGTCAAACCCCAAATTTAGAAATGAGAAATAGATAATGATGCGAGTAAAATTGCTTGACTTTTATTCATTGGAGCTGGAATGGTTGTTTGGCTGATAATTGAATTTACATCAAACTGGAGCAACACAACGCGTTATTGGCTACTATTGGCACGCAACGCGCTATTTGCTTGAATTTGGTTTTATGACGCAAGCAAAATGAGTTCTGGGTTTGACCCCGAAGGGAAAGATCCGAGGACAACACCTTGTAATTTGAACCACCATCATGTGACGAATAGAACTGGAATAGACTTCTGGTATCGGCAATGTGTTCTTCATACAAATAGATCAATACAAATATCATACGAATTTCATTTCTAACAGCATACGTATCTTTATAAGAGTTATTATCGTGAAATGGATAGATACCAATTGTATCAGGACAGTCTTATGAATAAAAGGTCATTTCTTCAAAGTTACAGAATTACTGTAAATGTTTTGTAATTCTGCTATAGCGCCGAAACTATGCGTATATTTTTTATGAAAGAGCTTGCAATTTGACAATCAATAACAAATTGTACAAGTTCTTCATTAAATTCAGATGTTTCGAATATAATTTCTAAAGATATTTCTAGAAATATTACACAGTATTTAACAATTTAAAAAAATTCTAGACCTTTCTACATGGCGTGAGAACCTAAGTAAAGTTCCATTAGTTAGAGCTAAAATCCACCTTTGGTTCTGAGCAATACAGATGTACGTTTAACTCTCCAAGTGGTTTCGACGAGATATCTCGTTCATCAAGATCTAACGAATTTTGCTGATGGAGAAATATCTCGTCATCACGATATTGGCATTTTTTTATGGTGACAAGATCAAGATTGGGTCAGTTTTCTTCCAATGACGAGATATTTCGCCCATCAAGATATGGTTGAGTTTTGCTAATGACGAGATACCTCGTCGATACAACCACCAGTAGGGTTAACTCTCACTCTTTTTGAAATATAATATTCTTGCTTGTAAAAATGCCGATCTCTATGGGTTATCCATCACTTCTTTGCAGATTTTCCAAATATGAAAGCTGTAATATTTAACCAGAAAGCATAATTCAAGAAATCAATATCTGTCACACTGGTTCCATGACTTAAAGCTAAGTACCTGCTGCGTGGAAAATTGAATTTCGCACAGGGCCATCAAAAATCGTCATTGATGATTCCAAGATTATGTATTCAAGAGATCGAGTTAACGTTGATAATTTATGAGCGCAAACAAAAGGGTAAAAACCCAATTGACTTGAAAGACTCCGCGCTTCAGTTCTCACAACTTAGTTCCCCATACATCCTTAAATTAGACTTTAATTAATAGCACATGAAGAGTCTGTTCCAACGATTACTTAGTCTAATTATGACTTTGAGTGAAAAGGATAACCTTCTGACCTTGTTCATTATACTAATTTTCTCAGAGATAATTTCGCCTACAGCACACTATTAACTTTTCTCGTGCCTTCTCATTTATTATCCATTTGCAGCCGTACTGCTAAACGTCTTGGAATCAACGACTCCTTGAATTCTGTCAGCTTACCGAGGCTTTGGTGGTTTCTATTCGGTAAAGAGAAAAATATCGTGGTGTGTATTGTTTCTTGGCGTTATTCATAAATATACAAATAAGATCAAAGGGGAGAAGTTTTGATAATGGCTTTTGGGTGTGAAATATACATCAATCTCAGAAACTAAGTTACTGAGTTCAAGGCTCGAGTTGGGTAATTGGCTTGGTGCTTTGCCACGTGTCCTGATTCAAAAGTTCAGTCCATGAGATTTGGTTTGTTAATAGTGTTTCTCAACGATAATTACTTTGTTGTAAAATGTGGGTTGCTAACGATGGCAGCTGTTCAGTTTTCGGCAAAAAGCCCGGTTGGTTGGTTGGATTTTATTGCGCAAGGGCTATTATAGGCCCATTCCAAATGAGTCAATTCCGAATAAATAAGGCCGAATAATGGTCTGTTACATATCATTAATTTTACAGGACCAGCAAAAAAGCGCGTTCAATGTTTCTGATAACAATGTTGCATGTGTAAGTGCCACATGAACTCTTATTTTATTCACCGTCTTGTAAATTTGGCTAAACTTCTTTAGGCGATTGACGTCACATGGAGAAAGCTTCTCCTTTCGTACTCCTTCCATAGTCGGGAAATATATCCTAATGTAAAGAAAAAATTAGGAGACCAAACTACAACAATCGTGAAGTTAAGCTATTCTGTAAGCTTCCCCGCAAACAAATAGAGTTCAGCTGCATCGAAAGTAGGAGGTTGCACATAGACCGTTACTCCACACCACAATGTGCGATTTCGTGAAAGAGGCGCTGACCCACAGCAAAAAACGTTTCCTTGCCCCCCGTCGTGGCTTGGTGTTGGTGGTTTTCTCAGTGCACTAGCAGCCTGCAAGCTGTAGGAGGCGCTGTTTCGATTTCTGTAACTTGCGTGCTAACCAATACCCACCCTTGGCTGTAGGGCTATTTGGTGGCAGCCGACCAGTGGAGACAGGAAAGCTTCCTCGACTCATCCTCCTCGGTGTCTGGTTCTTGATCCAAGGTGGGCAGCATCCATGACACCCTGAATGCACATTGGGTATTGTGGGGAGGGCAACACGTGGATCCTGTGCAGTGGGCAGCAAGTTGCTTTCTGTAACTATCTTGGGTGTATTTCTCTCTTCTGTGTCCGTAAACACTTTCCCTGCGTATGTGTATTCATTGACAGGAAAACATTTCTTTTTGCAATACCTTGGCCAGACCCTTGCGCTATAAAAAGAACTCAACCAACCATCGGAAACTAGGAATTGATGCCCTTCATAGACCATTTTCCCATTAAAATATCATTTTCGAAAAATTTGCACGTATCGCGACCTAAATCTAATTGGAAACTTCGCATTAGGCTTATTAGTTTTTAAGACCACGGCCTTAGGGCACGTAATTGTCCTAAAACTTCAATTATTCTTTAAATTTCGAGGGTAAAAAGTTATTCGTAGAAGGAACCCGAAAGGATGCTCAGAAAGAAAGAGGTTACATATTTTGTTTCTTCGCTTTTCTTTTATGTCAAACTTTACATTTTATTCTCCATCCATGGACGTGAAGCATATCTTAATAAAAAGATAATTATCAGAGAATCAAAGCACGACATGTGCTAGGCTTAGCGAATACGTAAAGTTACCGAGTCCAGCAGTTGCTTGTTTGTTTCCACATAGACCGTTTTTCCATACCCAGACGCGTGATTTCATGCTATGAGATGCAACCATCTAGCGTCTTCCTAAGGAATTAACTGTGGTAATCGATGTATACTACATAGATCATTATTCCATAATTTTATTTTCTAAAAATTCGCACGTAGACAGATATTTCGCCGAACGCTTCAATTATAACTTTTGTGGGTGAAATGTTGTTCTTAGAATGAACCCGAAAGGAACACAGGTATAAAGAGGTTGCATATTTTGTAGTTTCTTCGCTTTTTTCCTTCGTGTTAACCCTAAAAGTGTTTCTTTTCCTTAGGTATAAAGAAGTTGCACATTTTGTAGTTTCTTCGCTTTTCCTTCGTGTTAACCCTAAAAGTGTTTCTTTTCCTTTTTCTCTTCCAAGATCTGACCAAATTGGCTAATGATATGACTAATTCTGTAAACGACGAGAGACCTCGTCATCAAGATATTGCCGTTTTCTTTGCCAATGACATCAAAATGTGGTCAGTTTTTTCTAATGACGAGATATCTCGTCCATCAAGATCTGGTCAGTTTTAGTAATGATGATCTCATTGAGACAGTCAACAGGAGAGTTAACCCTCCTGGTGGTTGTCTCGACGAAGTATCTCGTCATTAGCATCTAGTTTTTTATTAGATTCGATCAAAGCTGACCAGATCTGGATTGACGAGATATCTCGTCATTGGAAGAAAAGTGACCAGATCTTGATCTCATCATAAAAAATCGGCAATATCTTGATGACGATATATCTCGTCATTTGCAAAATTGGTCAGATCTTTATGGACGAGATATCATCGAAACCACTTGGAGGGTTTAAAGGCAAATCTTATTTCAAACCTTCGAAAATGATTCCCGAAAATCATAATACATCCCATGCAATTGTTGCCTTTAAAGGACATATACTGCTTAAAAACAACTTATAGCTTCTTACCTAAGGGATTAACTGCTACCAAGTTCTCCATTATTTAACAACCTTATCCTACACGACCCAAAAACCTCGGGCTATTTTCAATCCTTTCATTGCAGCAGTATCTTGTTTATCGACAGAAGTTCATTTTCACCCACTTAAGGCTGATTCGAGGATGGCCCGTATCGACGTCAATCATAATTGGGATCGATAGTTTCTTACGTAATCCTTAATATTTATTGCGTCTAGATAATTATCTTAAATCGATAATGCGCTGCCAGATATTTTAATTGTATTTTCTTTCTTAGAGGGTTTCGTATGTAAAATTTTAAATCCCCTAACTGAACATCTATGGAGTCGGGTTTGGTTTGTCGCTCTGCTTGACTGGCTTCTTTTGAAGCATCGATTCAATATTTTTTAAACCTCTTGGTGGTTGTTTGGACAAGGTTATTAGCAAAACTGTCCAGATCTTGATGGACGAGATATCTCATCACTGGAAGGCCCAAATCTTGATCTTGTCATAAAAAAACGGCAATATCCTGACGATATATCTCGTCATTACCAAAATTGATTTCCTCTTGATGTACGAGATATCTCGTCGAAACCACTTGGAGGGTTAAATCTTGTTTTCAGAGTGACGGACGAACTATCGAATGCTTAAAAGTGCTGCTCAGAAACGGTAGTGAAAATTCTTGCGTTCGATTTTCTGTTCCTCATTGGTTGGTTGGGTTTTACGGCGCAAGGGCAGTATTTGGTGAAGCTGAGCCACATAATATCAAGTAAGTGGACGTACTCACACAAGGTAGGTTGGTCATTGAAGTTATATCACACTGGAGTAACACAATGGGGCACTGGCGACGGTTCGGAATAAATCCCGAAGTGAAAGATCCTTGGACAACACCTCGTATTTTTTAATCATGGTCGGATTACGAGGTCAACACCTGCGCTGGCACACCACACTCCAAATATAAACACAAGGAAAGCTTTACTGATATAAAAGAGAGAAGCTAACCTGACACTGTTCCTCATCGGATGGTTGCTTTGTCGTTTTCCTGTTTTTCCCCATGTGAATCGATTCTCTACAGATTCTCTAAAAACATGCCTGCTTGAATTTTTCTAAAAAATAAAATAATGAAATGAGACGAAAGTATTTGAGGGAGAATCCAATGGCTGCAAATATAATCTGCAAATCAAACAAGGCAATTACATAATTTGGGGTGACTCATTGGGTTTGCCCAACTGCTCTAGCAACCTGAGAGTTGTTGGCAGTGCAATTTCGTTTCCTGTAACTTACACTGGGTGTAATTCTCTCTTCTGTGTCAGTAAAAGTTTCCTTGTATGTATAGTTCTCTCTTCTGTGTCAGTAAAAGTTTCCTTGTATGTATAGTTCTCTCTTCTGTGTCAGTAAAAGTTTCCTTGTATGTATAGTTCTCTCTTCTGTGTCAGTAAAAGTTTCCTTGTATGTATAGTTCTCTCTTCTGTGTCAGTAAAAGTTTCCTTGTATGTATAGTTCTCTCTTCTGTGTCAGTAAAAGTTTCCTTGTATGTATAGTTCTCTCTTCTGTGTCAGTAAAAGTTTCCTTGTATGTATAGTTCTCTCTTCTGTGTCAGTAAAAGTTTTCTTGTATGTGTAGTTCTCTCTTCGGTGTCAGGGCGCAGCTTGTCCGCGCTTTTGGACCTTGAGCCATAAAACCCCAACATCCAATCCAATCCTCTTCTGTGTCAGGAAAACTTTCTTTGTATGTGTATTTCTTTTTGTATGTCCATTACTTGACATTGCCATGTGTTTGACGCAGCTTGGCTTTTCGGTAGCTTGGTATGTAATATCAAAGAGAAGGGATGATTGAGATTAAGTTTTTGAATTTTAATGAATGAAATGTATAAATGTGAGATCGGACAAGGCAATTTAAAAACATGCTGTCTCATGTTTATCAGCACATTAGACCTTGTTCTAGTCTTAGTAGTTTGTCGAAAATAAATTGTTCAAGTAAAAAAATAAATTATCCGTAGGAAATATAATAATGGCTATTAGAATGCTACCCAGAACTTAAAGTTCTCAACCCATTTGTAGAAAACCATGACACAACCAAAGGAGGTGTCCATCTTTGTAAAAAATACTCCGAACAAAGACTGTGAATCTTGACACACTGTACATTTTCTATTGAAGAAATGCCACGGTTTCTGAATCACCACATCATAACAATGCACTCACAATGAGAGAAAAATTGTAATAAGAATAAAATGAGTTAATTTTTCAGTTAGCTTTCTCTGAAATTTACAATGAATGGAGCAGTACGTGATGTCTTGCACAAACAGGCGTGAAAGAAAACAATGTTCTCTCCCGCGACCTCGAAAGAAGACTCGACTCGTGACCAGAATCGATTCGAGAACGAGAGAAAAAGATTTCATTTGTCACTGGAGAGGTTTGTCGGAGGGTGTACTCGGCGCCGAAAGTCCTGTTTCGAATGCTACGTGAGGACGCGGGGTGTTCCCTTAAATGGAGGTCAGAACTTCTCTTTTTGGTAAAAGAGATGTACAGATAGGATTGGACAGAAGAACGCCCAAATGCATTTGTTACTGCAAGGAGTGGGCTTGCCATACGTCCCGCTTTACCGGGATTGTCCCTTATAAAAGACATTCAGGTTTATCGGAATTATCACATATGAACGACTTTTCTGATGTACCAGAATTGTCCTATATAAAAGGCGTTCAAATCTACTGGGATTGTCGAAAATGAAAGACATTCTACTTTACCACCAGGATTGTCATGAATGGAATACGTTCCAGCCTACTGGGACTGTCACATATAAAAAACGTTCACGTTTACCGAGATTGTCCGGTATGAAAGAGGTTCCACTTTACTAAGATTTTCACGTATGAAATACGTTCTAGTTTACCGGAATTGTCCTGTATGAAAGCCGTTACAGTTTACTGGGATTGCCCGTATAAAAGACATTAAGGTTTTCCAGGAATGTCTCATATAAAAGATGCTCAGATTTACCGGGATTGTCTCGTATGAACGACGTTCTGATTTACCGGTCTGTATGAAAGGCATTCCAGTTTACTGCGATTGTTCCTTAGAAAAGACGTTCAGGTTTACAGTCATCTTTCAAACCGTTCCCGTGTTCTGCTTAACCGGGATTGTTCCAGTATAAAAGACGATTTTCCCGGTATACAAGGATTGTCCCGATATGAAAGATGTTCCGATTTACCAGGTTTGTTACGATGTGAAAGACATTTAGGTTTACAGAAACTGTCCCAGCATCAAAAAAGTTCCCATTTACCGAGATTGCTCCTGTATAATGACTGTTCTGGTTTATCGGGATTTATTCACTATGAAAGGCGTGTCAGATAGTTGAAAGATATCCCTTCAAAGGGATCGATCAGGGAATATCCTCTCGATAACTAAAATAAGGTCACTTTTAATTAGATAATGGTGCTGCCATCTATATGGGAAACAATCAACTATTTAAATTTCCAAATTTCATTAGCAATGGGGTTTTTTCTGTGTTCGATGAAGAAATATAATTTATAAATATTTTCCTTTTATGAACCGTGTGAATGACTTACTATGCCGCCTTTTTAAGATACAAATGTGCTCTTAATAGGGAAATTTTATCTGGATAAAGAATACTTTTCTTAAATTTATTTTTTCGGAAAGCTCTCATATCGATTCATATATTAACCATCGTGGTGGTTGTCTCGTCATTAGAAAAACTGACCAGATATATCTCGTCATTAGAAAAAACTGACCCGATTTTAATCTCGTCATCATAAAAAAATCCTCAATACTTTGCCGACGAGATATCTTACGCATTAGCAAAATTGGTCAAATATTGATGGACGATATATCTCGTCGAAACCACTTGGAGGGTTAATGTTATACATAATAAAAACATTCTACAGTACGCTTGCTGTTAATATACACATTTTATATTTTACACAAAAAGTAGATTAAACATTTCCTTTGATCAATGTTACTCATAAAACCTATATTTCTCCCCTTGTTAGATGATATAGCAATAACATACCGGATCAAAAATTTAGCTGGATCCAATACTCTAAGGTACGCCTTTTGGATAGTTTAGGTATAACTTAACAAATTCGTTATAAATTATAAATTTACAATGTTAGTCTCAAGTAAAAAAGAACATCTAAGATTTGTAAGTAAAGAAACATATTGGCTAAGTTGGAGCGAACCCAAATCTTGAAAATTCACCTGGAACCAATTGCTACTCTGTCCCAGTAATTTTTAAATTTTCATATGTTCACCACGCACTCCCAGATCCTTTACCAATATGTTTACACTCGTATGTGCTTAAACTTACCATTAATGTAATTGAAAAAATATACTTTCCAATGCTGTTTCACAGGGGCGCATTTGCTCTTCATGATGGAACAAATACCATGGACTCTTCTTGTTTGCAATGTGAGTGGGTCAAGAGCATATCAATTTCATTCATACTTTGGTTTGTGCAACTTCCCTGCCCAAATAAGAAAGTTATATGACATTTTCAAGCATTTCCAGCCAGGAGGCAGCCGCAACTTATATCACAGACGCCTTTTATATCCATTGGACGGACTTCATTATTTCTTAATCCTCCAAGTGGTTTCCGACGAGATATTTCGTCGATCAAGACTGATCTATTCTTTTAATGACCAGACAGATACCTCGTCACCAAGATATTGCCGATGTTTCAATGATGACGACATCAAGATCTGGTCAGTTTCCTTCTGATGACGAGTTACTTCGTCCATCAAGATCTGGTCAGTTTCCTTCTGATGACGAGTTACTTCGTCCATCAAGATCTGGTCAGTTTCCTTCTGATGACGAGTTACTTCGTCCATCAAGATCTGGTCAGTTTTTTCTGACTACGAGTTATCTTGTTCATCAAGACCGACCAATTCTTCTAATGATCAGATATATTATCTCATCACCAAGATATTGCCGATGTTTTGATGATGACGAAATCAAGATCTGGTCAGTTTTCTTCTGATGACGAATTACCTCGTCCATCAAGATCTGGTCAGTTTTGCTAATAGCGAGATACCTCGTCGAGGCAACCACCAGGAGGGTTTATGAACTTCTCCCCTTATATCACAGAGCACAGGTTAGTTCACTATGCAACTAACTGTCCCCTCACTTCTAAATGGTATTTAAAAACACCAAGTGATGCTAACCTCAAAGCTTGGTGTGAAAATATTATAAGAAAGCAGAGCCAAATAATAAAGTTGTATTGCTCCAGTGACGATAATTAAATACCTATAACATAAACTACCACATAATAAAAGGAGCCGTCGTTGCTCAGTGGGCATGCCCACTGCGCTATCAACCTGCGTGTTGTAGGCAGCGCAGGTTAGATACCTCCCTAGGCGTATTTCTCTCTTCTATGTCAGCAAAACTTTCATTGTGTGAGTATGTTTACTTACTTGATGTTGCCTGTCTTGTGATTATCGCAACATGGACAAATATTGTCCTTTCACCATAAAACCCAACCAACCATATAACAAAGACCTTAAATTATCTTCGCTATAACATCGAAAATATCTACGAAACCCTGTAGAACTTGTCTTCCTCATAATGTACAGTCGCGGGAAAAAAAACGAACAACTCCATGTATTTTGAAAAATATTCACAGTAAAGAAAAAAAATTCAAAGGCAGCGTCCCCTTATGCAATAAAAATTGCATAAGGGGACGTCGTCATATCAAATTTCGCACAAACAACAAAATTTTCAATGGAAACACCATGTTTTGATGCCATAATCAGATTCTGCATCGTTAAATTAGTCTTAATATGAAATTTCATGACTACTATATTTATATCCGGAGATATTCAATGTTAAACTTGCTGTCAATTTCAGGGATCGTCTCCACATTGAAAATTGCTATTCGTAGATCGAGATTAATTGTAGTTCTAGCTACCCGAATTTCAAATTTGAGCACTTTCGAACGTATTTGTCAGCGCATGTAAACGATCCTATAATTATATTTATTATGCAAGTGAAAAAGATTCGGAATTACATTATTATATATATTATGCAAGAGAAAAAAGGATCCGAGAATCTGAGGTTTGTCAGAGATCTTTTAAACTTTTGCTTGCCCCTAAAATCGCCATAATGAAGAAAATTTAATATAACGCAAAAACACTAACCATTGGAATGAGCTGAAATTTCGCACGGTCATATTAGAAGTCCTGAATCGATTTCCATCAAATTATAGTAAGGTTCCAATTCATAAATTTTTCAAACAATTATTTAATAATTATTATTGCATACTAAAAACTATTTTTAAAAAATAGGTGGATTTTGTTTGAGTTGTTTAACAGTAACACAGTACAAAACATCAGCGCTATAGAAATATTATTTAGGAAGATATCCATAAAAGTCTAAGAAACCGATTTAAAATTAGGAGTCCAATCTTTCGGTACCCATAACTTCGAAACGGTAAAACCTAATCACATGAAATTTGGTATCTAAAGTTGAATTTGATAGAGATTCGAAATTGGTGTGTCGAAATAGCGGGTTTCTATTGGAAATTATGAAGCTGGTGCTCAATTTAATATGAAGACGGCCCTTTATGCAAATTAAGGCATTTTAATTTATAGAAGGCGTTAGTTGCTGTCGAACGCCATCTTTGAATTTTGAATAGATTCGAAATTGGTGTGTCGAAATAGCGCGTTTCTATTGGAAATTATGAAGCTGGTGCTCAATTTAATTTATAGAAGACGTTAGTTGCTGTCGAACGCCATCTTTGAATTTTCTCTACTGTTAAAATTGATCGAATGAAGAGGAGTGGTTTGGGTTTTTTCCCGCTGACTGTACTCTAAGCATTTTTAAATATATCATTGTTAAACCTTCACTCCTAGGAAAATTACCACACCCCACAATTCAGTTTCATTAACCCTCCTGGTGGTTGTCTCGACGATGATCAGAACTTGACAGAAGAGGTATCTCGTAATCAGCAAAACTGAGCAGATTTTGTGATAGACGAGATACACATCATTAGAAAGAAACTGACCAGATCTTCGTCTCATCACAATAAGAAAAAATCAGAAATATCTTGATGAACGAGATATCTCGTCATTAGCAAAATTGGCCAGATCTTAATAGACGAGATATCTCGTCAAAACCACTTGCAAGGTTACACCTCAAAGTATCTAAACCTGCATATGATTTTATCTACCTCATTTCAAAGATGAATTAAAGTATGGTCCCAATTTCTTTTAAAAGTAAACAATAATCGTTAAGAGAGAGTGCTGCACAGCCCAAAGGATCATTTCGGTGATAGAAATACGTAGACGGACACTCGTTTCGACTACTCCACTTTGGGATACGTCGAAGTCCACCTGCGGCCTAGTAGAAGGATTGTGTCCTCGATCGTCCTCACACCTGCAGTGGTCACTCGAGGACAAACCAAGTCTGTGAAGGTGTATCCGTTGAACTCTTGCATAGACATCTATAAATGAGTGAAATAGTTCCATCATGCCATCAATGGCAACAACTTTTGGCTATACGTCCTATTTTAACATCCTGTTCCCGTCTTAAACCTTTTTGCCGTCGGATTTTTTTAATACCTCATCACCCATTTGATCGGATTAATTAGGTCACCAGCCTCATTCATCACTTTTTACCTTCCTTCATCATTCAAGATTTTTACCATTTTTGTAATTCATCCCCTTTTTAAATAGCATTTTATCATCTAAGATGGGGAGACATCCCATCTTTGTTCCCGCGTTTTATCTTGGCTTTTACACTGTCTTGTAGTTAAAACTTTAGCCTTCATATTTAAAATTTGGGTAAACCACTTGATTTCATTTATTGCATCATTAACCCTACACATATTTTGGAGGCGCGGTATCACGTTGGAAGATTAGCGGATTAGCAACCGGAGGTTTGAAAGTTCAAAACTCAATCCAACCTAAGATCATCGTGTGCATGTAGGCCTGTGCACCTTATGGTCTCACGTTGGCGTGGTGTGGAAGTTTGAAGAATGGGGTGCCAGCTCAGATGTGACCTCGTCATCTGACCGTGGTTCAAAATTACCAGGCGTTGTTCTCGGATATTTCCCTTGGTATTGATCCCGGACCGTCGCCAATAGTTATGTTGCTCCCCAGCGCGGTGTTAATTAACCTACCTACCTAGCACAGTAATAACTGCCTCAGTTGAAATCACAATTTTGCCGGATTGACGTTGCACAAACTGAAGAATGCGATTTCGGATCAGCCTTGGATGCACTTCCGTAATGTTTCAGTGACCCACTTTCGTTACATTCCACAGTACATCGTGTCATACCCCACGCCTATAGACGCAAGAAAATCTACAGGAGACAGTGACCCCCTCACATGAAATCAATACAGAAGACATACCTCCACGCACAGGATGCTATTTGCCGAAGAGAGAACAATCTACTTTTCTTTGCTATTACAGGAATTCTGCTCTTTTTAAGAGGTGCTTGGAGGGAGGACAGCTCTACTTGGGTGGGCCCACAAGTCCCGGATGAAGTGCTCCACAAACAAAATACCATTCCAACGAGTCAGGAATCCCCCATGTGGCAGAAAAAAAGTCCCTTATCCAGAGCAAATTGGAATTAGAAGTGGCATGCCTTCGAATTTTCGTGTCACCTTGGAATCAAGGGGACGTTCGAAAGGGAAACAAAAAGAGTGTATTGACTTGGTTCGATTAATTTCGGGGCGGTTTCGATTGGAATTTCTGTGTTGCTTAACCCTCCTGGAGATTGTCTTGATGAGTTATATCGTCATTAGCGAGACCATTTGCAGATATTGGGTATTTAGGTAGGTATTTAATTAACGTCGCGCAGATCTTGGGAGACGAGATATCTTGTCATGAGAAGAAAACTGACCAGATCTTGAACTCGTCAACATAAAAAAATCTGCATGATGACAAAAGCAAAATTGATACCTTAATGGACGACATATCTCCTCGAAAACACTTGAAATGTGTGTTAACCTTATAGTCAATAAGAATATAACACTCTCGAATAAAGTGACGCACCTCGAAATGGAGAGTCAATAGTGAGAAAGCTTCATAAAGTCATAATAAAGACGATGAAAAACAAGATGATTAAACTGGTCCATAACTATTTTTATGGAATTAAGCAAACACCATCGGCAGACAAAATCCTCTTGTTTATTTTTTCGAGGGAGGGGATTGAGTTTCATGACTCAAGGGCCATATTTGGCATGCTGCGCCAGACACAAGACAATGTCTAGTAATGGACATACGCACACAAGGAAACTTTTAGTGACATAGAAGTAGATAGGTTGTTGAATTAACATCGCACTCAAGCAAATAATGGGCTACTGGCGACGATCCGGGATCGATCCCGACGGGAAAGATTCAAGGACAACGCCTCGTAATTTTGAACAGATGACGAGGTCAACACTTGAGTTGGCACCCCACTCTCCAAACTGCCACACCGCGCCAACATGAAGACCTTTGAGGCGACAGATATAACTTGCACCAGGCGCCGTGTACACGATGGTCTTTGGCTGGACCGAGTTTCGAACTCGCACCCCTCTGGTTCCGAATCCGTTGCTCTTCCAACTGGCCGTCGGCTCAATGGGAGCATTGCCTTATAGTTAATTGGGTCGGACTTCATTTAAACTATTTTCTTTGGATTGCACTGCTCTAATGTCTTTTTGCTACACTAGAGCCAATAAACCGAGACGTAGAATTTTATTTTCAAGACCTGTTTCTCGCCATTGAAGTGAATTTATTTGCTGTAAATATTCGCTGTGTGTTGTAGTTTCCAACGTTGATTACTTTATTCGACGTTTTCTTTCAGTAACTACAGTAAGTCATGAGTTTTGATTTTTAAGTTTCCATCCAATTATCTACTACAAAAGCATATTTTTGTTTTGATTTTGCAATGAGACAGCAATTCTTTAGACAGCAATACTAGATCATTTGTTTGAATTCATTATTTCATTGTATCTAAATATTTGCCTATTACCTTAACTACTCTTTTTATCTGCGTAGTCAATTAATTGTATCGTGGAAAACTGTATCCCAGAGGTAAAGTGTCGTAAGTCCAAATTACTACTTTTCAGGAAAGCGATAAAACTAACTTTTTACTTATGGAACAACATGGACATACGTCGTTCTAATCGATCACTAATTCAGAATAGAAGTCCCTGACAGTAGCGGAAGTAAAATCTTCGTTTTCCGACTAGTTTGTTCAGGATTAAGCTCCTTCATAGCTTGTTACGTAATATAGCATGTAACTGGAATGCCATTTCAACAAGTCGCGCAAAAAAGAATTACACCAAACAGCGCCAAAATGGCGATTAAATTAGTTCTTAACAGGAAGCATTTCTTCTCCAGTAACACATAAGCTGGCAACACATAAGCTTTTGAACCACAGTCAGATGACGAAATCAACACATACGCTGGCATCCCACTCTACAAACTTTCGTACCACGCCAGCGTGAGGACATTAGGCCACGTGCACCTGCCCCCACATACACGGACAGTCTTTGGTTGGATCCAGTTTCGAACTCGCTACCCTTTGGTTCCTAACCGCGACTCTAGCAATTGGGCTACCACGGCATTATAAAAGAAATGGTGTGCTGAAAGTCAGGAATCAATTTAGGCTACAAATTAAAACTCGTGCATCGGTCACAGTATAAAACACTTTACGTGTGTGTGTACTTTCATTTACTTAATGTTGTTTGGCTCAGCTTGGCCAAATATGGCCCTTGCGCTTGAAACCCAATTAGGGAGCTTTCAACAAATAGATGTGATTATTTAGTCATTAAATAAGATGTGGGTAAAAGCAATACAACACTATTCAGAAGTATCCAGATTTTTCAGATGGTTCAAATAAGAATTTTTGATTTAAAAAAATCCTGATCGGTAGGTATTTAATTATCGCCGCACTGGAGCAACATAACGGGCTATTGGCGACTGTCCGGGACCAAACCCAAAGGGAAAGTTCCGAGGACAACACCACGTAATTTTGAACCACGGTTAAATGGCGAGGTCACACCTGAGCTGGCACCCCATTCTCCAAACTTCCACACCACGAAAACGTGAGAACATTTGAGGCCACGACAGATTTAACGTGTGCCAGCCCCCTTTGTACACGACGGTCTTTGGTTGGATTTGAACTCGCAACCCTCCGGTTGTAAATCCGTTACTCTTCCAACCGGGCTACCTCGGCACCTAAAGAAACCCCTGAATGTTCTAAAATAAGCTGACGTGACAACTTTTAATATGAAATTCAAGAAAAAAGGAAATCTGAAAGGGATTGGAAATAATAGATAAAAAAAATTTCTAACGCCTTTTGATGATTGTAAAGAAATTTCAACGTGCTGGTTTACTAGAGAAAGGTAAATTAGTCTGATATTTCAAAATTGAGTTTAGGCCTCGTGAAGTACAGCTTTTCATGTTGAATTGAACAAAATAAACCGTATGTCTTTATGATAATTGCAACCTACTTGAAATATTACATTGTTACCTTGTCACAAAGAATTTTCTGTATGACATACGTAGAAAGAAGCTATCTTGCGCTTGTCAGCTTTACTGCCGAATGGTGTGATAAAGGTTAATTAAGCACGAACCTTGAAAAAATAAATATAGATTTAAAAATTAGATTTTAAATGAATTGTTTAATTTTAGCTTTATTTTTGTATTCTTTAAAACTATTCCATATTTGGGAAACATGCTATGTACCTTTCCATTGAAAATTAATTTGTTGGAGTATCTCCGAAGCACAGATATCAACAATTGAGACCCTTTTCTAGGACTTATCACATGTTACATTTTGATAAAAGTGACCATAACAAAAGGGAAATTAAAAATATTTTAAGAAACAAGGACTTTGTTAAATTCGAATAAACCATAGAAATTAGGTAATTCGGTTGAGCTTTACCGCACAAGGGCCATATTAGGCGAAGCTGCACAAAAAAAGTAAATGAACTACACACACAAGGGAAGTTTTACTGAAAAGGAGTAATACACCCAAAGAGGAATTGAACCTGGCCTACAATTCGCACATGGAAATCAGGAAGTGTGCTGCAAATATTTAATAGACATGAATAAATTCTACAAGTTTTATATTCGGAAGGAAAACAGGTTTAAAGGTTTTCAATTTGCTTCTGGCTCATTTGTAAAATTTACTTTTTCGATTGAGTTTTTCCTTTTTACTATGTGGTATATGGTAATGAAAAACTCCCATGGCACTGAGGTCCTCGAATAGTGTTCAGTTCGCTCGACAGATGGCAGCAGCATACTTTTTGAGAAAGTGCTAGATCCTGGATTCCACTTGTCCTTCAAAAGGTCGTTAGGGACGTGAGGACCGGACCGTCCACTTGACCCAGTCGTAGTCGGAGGGAAACTGACGATTTACTTCAAGTGTTCTTCACTTCTCAACAGAATAAGACACGAGCACTCTTGTGGGGCATGCGAAAAACCTTCCCTTCTTCCATTGATTTTTTAAAGTAGCGGTTAGTGATGACTTCCTGTAGGGCACGAATATACTCTCATCTTGGTTTATTTCGATTATCAATACATCCTAGATTGAAAAAATGACTTTAAAATGTAATCCATCTTCCAAGTGTATAGGAGAAGAAATGAAAAATAACAATTATAGTATAAGAACCATACTTCAATTCATAGGATACCACATGAACTCACAAAAATTCTTACAATAGCGTCACATAAAGAATAAAAATAATAGGTTACACGAAATGACCACAAAAAGTTATTTATTCTCATTATATTCTCTTACTTAATTTTAAGCAAAAAAAGTTAGCAAAAATGCTAGACCTTAAAAAAATATTTTTCCTTTCCAATATCAAGTAGCAGATAGGCAGTAGGTAGAAAGTAGAATTTACGTCGCATTGGGGCACACATCGCAGGTATTGGTTGACCGGAAGTGAAATCCTCGTCTTCCGTTTTGTTTATTTGCACTAAAAATTCCTTTCATAATTTTTTTTGCTTTTAAATAAATAGTTTGGTGAAATATATTCCTAATCTTCACATGATCATACCATCTTCACTCAGATGTATCTGCATAGTGCGATGCTTTTTCTATAGAGTAATTTACTATTAATTCTCAAAATATTGGATTGGTAGGTAGTTAATTAACGTCGGACTGATGCAATACAACGGACTATCCCAAAATATTGGATAGTAATGCTTCTCTTTGCTTTCCGAAGATACGATGGTTTTTAAAACAAAAACCTGCTTGTACGCTGTTATGGTAAATGAATAAAGTAACCATTTATATTCTAATAGAGAATCAGAATAATGGTTATTGCTTTATTTTCTCAGCTTCGAGGACTTTAATGCTGCTGAGATACATTTTAGCAAGGATAAGAAGAGAACACTCAATGAAAATTGTCCAAGATATGTAGGAAGTTAACGATTTTAATTAATTTCTGTTTAGGTAAGAACGAGTTGCTCGGTTATAATCTCCATTTATGAATGTCAGTCGCGTTGGATTACGTTTGATTTCAAGGTTGATTTTATTTAATCGTTTCCTCGGTGATTAATTATACATTCGGTATTGAAATAGAATTACAAAAAATATGTGGATGTAAACACAATAAACTTCACTGTAGTCTACGGCTAGTCATAAAATGCACATTAAAAAATAAAAATATATTTAAAAATTAGCTTTTAAGTGAATGGTTTAATTTTAGTTACTTTGAAATCTTTTAAGTATTTTTCATTTAAAAATATTCAATTTGGGAAACATGCTTTCTACTTAATGGTAATTAATTAACGTCGCACAAGAGCAATACAACGGGCTATCGACGACGGTCCGGGATCAATCCCGAAGGGAAAGATCCGAGGACAACACCACGTAATTTTGAGCCGCGGTCAGATGACGAGGCAACACTTGAGATGGCATTCCACTCTCCAAACTTCCACATCACGCCAACGTGGGGACATTTGAGGCCACGAAAAATTTAACGTGCACCAGCCCCCTTTGTACACGACGGTAATTGGTTGGATTTGAACTCGTAACCCTACAGTTGCTAGTCCGTTACTCCTCGAACCGGGCTACCGCGGCCAGCTTTGCATTTAAATCCATTGAAATTAAGAATGCTACCGTTAGTTGGAATAGGTGTATCTCTGAAGTAAAAATATCAACAATTGGTACCCTTTACGTAACACCTATCGCATGTTACATCTCGAAAAAAGTGACATAACTCAAAAGGGAAGTTTAATATTTCACGAAACGATCTGTGTGTGGCTTTGTTAAAATCATCAAATCCGCCTGAGATTTTGCAATAAAAGCTTAAATGTCATGTGATCAAACAATTTTGAAGAAAAAATAAGCTTATATATAAACCACAGTATAGATTTTATTTTCTTAGTCGTCGCCAAAAGCCCGTGGTGCTGCTCCAGTGCGAAGTTAATTACCTACCTACTACCTTTTCTTGGTTATTTTAAATTGGTCTCATTGGCAGTTGAAAAACCATCGACCTCATTGCTTCTCTAATATATTAAACATTCAAAAGATTTGCAAAAAACCTATAAGTCGGTTCAGACAGGACAAGTACGTAAAATGTTGAAAAAATTCGTATTAAGGAATTGAAATTTTATAGTTGTATCAATTCAGAGCATGTTAAAACTGCTTAACTTCAACTCAGGTAGGTAAGTACTTTTTTTAATTAACGTCACACTGGAGCAACACAACGGGCCCGGTGACGGTCCGGGAACAACTCCAAAGGAAAAGATCCGAGGACAACACGTAATTTTGAGCCACGGTTAGATGACGAGGCAACACCTGAGATGGGGTATCCCACTTCTCCAAACTTCCACACTACGCCAATAACCTCAACTCAAACTTGATGGAATTTTAAATTTTGACTAGAATTAAGAAATTTAAATTTTTCTATAATTAACAGCCTTCCAACTGTAATAGAAGATTCACACTGCAACTGATCAATTCACTTCTATAAAACCTTAAATGCGGTATCAGCAACAACTCTTTATTTGTTTATTTCTTTACACTTCTTGATTTCTCTCCATTAAATTAAGGCGTCATTTGATTGTTATTCGAAATTACAAGGTTTTTTCCTCCGTGAAGGAATAGTAGCATTTTCTGTTATCACATGGTTTCAGACAGTTGTTAAAAGTGATTTGCATCGCATTGGAAATTCAAGTACTCATCATGGACCATCCAACGAAGCGTGCATCGATTGAAGCGAGCGAAATCTTATATTTGTAAGGTTTGTTTCGTAAGTGCGAATGTTCATAATTACATTCTCCAGTCACCATTTCGGCCAAGACGTGTGAAAGAGTGCAACTTTGCCTACCAGAAAGTGCATTCTTCAGTCACCATTTCGGCTGAGACGTGTGAAAGAGTGCAACTTTGCCTACCAGAAAGTGCATTATGGTGGAGATAGGTAACAGTGCTATATCTCAGGCTTTAGTAGAAACTCGTTAACTGATCAAATTATTTTTACTGAACACCTGTTTATAAACTTGGTTCTAGTTTTCATTAAAAAAAATGCAATGATGTGCCACAGCCAAAACACATGTGAAACAGCAGCATCAATAGCATAAATTCTTAAAAATAGAAGCAAAATAGTCTCCTCTTAAACCCTATTTTAGTAGCAATTTTAGTTGCTCAGAAACAAAATGAATCGGCTAAAACACAAAATGCGCTATTAAGTATGAAACAGTCGTTGAAGATCTCGCTGAGATATTAAAATTTTAAAATAAAACAAAATCATTTTCTCAATAAGGTTTTCATGACAATCTAGCATCCACAGATTCCGGTGTTTTTCCTTGGCGTCCTTTGGAACATTTTCTCTCCAAAGAAAAATCCGAAATATATTTTTCCCGTCCTCTATTAGTTCAAAAAGAGGCTAAATTTTCGTTAATCTTTGGTGCAAAGAAACGTCGCCAAAATTTTCGAAAAGTCGTCAAATTTTTTAAATTAGTAGCTTTTCAGACGAATTTGCTTTAAAAGATACCCCCAGTCGCGAAGGTTGACAAATAGTAGCAAAAGTCGTCTTTTAGTCACCTATGGTCGCCCTGAAATTATAATAGTTTTTCATATGCTATTTTAAGCAGATAAGGCCATGTACTTGTCATCGTGAAAATAAACAAAACCAAAACGTGTCAGTTAACGAGTTTATGCTCTAAGCCGACGATTATAGTACTGCATTGTAAATTAATTTTTGTTGTGGTAGGTGTCAGCTCACCCTTTAAAGAAATTGCAGGTCACAACGACCTCTTACCTTTTGTTGGACCACAAATATTCCACTAAATAGGATAATAGACTTCACGCTTACTTTACTAATAAGCAATTTGAGTGAAACACCATCAAACCCAAGATCGTGAACTATAGTAAGGTTGAAGCTATTTTACTACGACCCTGACAAGGGTGTTATATAAATAACAATGAATGCTCCACCTTCCTTTGTTCGTTTTGCCTTGAAAGCACCTCCAAACAAAGAAATCGAAACTTGACATGATCTTGGTTTTTCCGATAAGATTAATTTACGATTTCATCATTCGGTAGGGGGCAGAAATGATTTCTTCAAGTTTTGCTTGCTTCATTTCTTTCTTCATTCCGTTTAGGTGTAAAATGAAAATAAAGATCTCGACTCTGAATTCTCTGACATGAATAGTAATGAGTGCCATAACGTTAATGCGTAAGTAGGGTAAAAGATTGTACAGGAGAATTATTGCTGAAAATGCTTATATATATATATAATGAGTGCTGATTTACGTACAATTTTATTTGCTGTGTAGTTCCGTTAGGGAATTAGTGAAAGCAGTCATAAATTTCGTGTAAATAGTTTCAGATAATAAGGGAGAGAAGGACTGACGATATGAATATTAATCGGAATTTGTTTGATATACGTGTTTCATTAATGTCTTTTCGTGCTTCGTTGCAATAAATTCTACTTTTAAAAGCACGCGATTTAAATATCAGCGGTATTTGGCGGTTTATCAGAACTACATTCAGTATTAAACTTATTTGAATTCAAAAAAGTTCCTGCTGGGATTTTTTTATGGCGCAAAGACCATATTTGGTCAAGCCTCGCCCAACACTAGACAACGTTAAGTAATGGACATACACACAAAAGGAAAGTTTTACCGAAGCAGAAGCCAGAAATACACATACAGGGCAAGTTACAAGAATCAAACTTTCACAGCCTGCAAATCCAATCAAATGTGTGTTCATCGCTTCAAACAATAATTTCCTAGCATTATACTTAGATATGAGGGTAGTTGAATTTACGTCAAGCTCTAGCAACACAATGAGCTTTGGGCCAAATTCCGAGGTAGTTAATTAAAGTCGCCAAGAAGCTCTTGGCCACGGTCTGGGATCAATCCCGAAGAGAAAGAACTGAGGACACCTCGTAATTTTGAACCCTGGTCAGACAACGAGGATAACATCTCTCCAAACTTCCACACGACATCTAAGAGAGGACATTTGAATCCACGAAAAATTTAACGTACACCAGTCCCCCCGTACACGAAGGTCATTGTTTGGATCGAGTTTCGAACTCGCAAACCTCCGGTTTCTAATCCACACCTCTACCAACAATGGTTCAGTGAAAAATGAGTAGCGAATGTTCGCGCCGTGCGAATCACTGCCAGACATGTTGGCGTCACTCTGTAATTGGCTTAACTTTTCATGTGCTTGTCAAGCGCCAAGAACGTCGCCAACTCGTTAGTTAGTGTCTAATCTCTCGATGGGTATAGACCAGCGTTCCTTTTCCGAAACCATTTTCTGCGTATCTCCGGATAATACAATAATTTCGAATCAAGTTTTGTCAAATGAATATAATTACAGTTCGCACATTTAAGTGTCCTTGTATGAGCCACGACAGTGAGGAAAATAGAGTACGTTAACCTTCCTAGTGGTTCTCGTCGAGGTATCTCGTCGGCAAAACTGACCAGATCTTGGTGGACGAGATATCTCGTCATTAGAAAAAACTGACCAGATCTTGGTGGACGAGATATCTCGTCATTAGAAAAACTGACCAGATCTTGGTGGACGAGATATCTCGTCATTAGAAAAACTGACCAGATCTTGGTGGACGAGATATCTCGTCATTAGAAAAACTGACCAGATCTTGGTGGACGAGATATCTCGTCATCAGAAAAACTGACCAGATCTTGGTGGACGAGATATCTCGTCATCAGAAAAACTGACCAGATCTTGGTGGACGAGATATCTCGTCATTAGAAAAAACTGACCAGGTCTTGATCTCGTCCTCATAAAAGAATCGGCAATTTTTAGATCAGGAAATATCTCGTCATTAGCAAAGTTGGTCAGATCTTGATGGGCGAGATATCTCGTCGAAGCCACTTGGAGGGTTAAAGAGAGGAGCTTCAGGTGGATAGCTAGGTAGTTGAATTAACGTCACACTGGAGCAACACAACGGGCTATTGGCGACGATCTGGGATCAATCCCGAAAAGGTGCTTCGGAAATTCATCACATAGTGTATGGTGAACTGTGAACCCTATACTGGTGGTACCATGATGAACGGTGTATCCATTCAGCAACCTACACTCTTCTTTGTATGATTTCTAACAGTTTTGATTTTTGTGATCAATAGGATTCTTTCAATCAATAGATATGGATATTTAATCATTATGCCTGTTGTGAGGCTACACAACTCGGAAATCGCGACACTCAGAGAGAGGATTAAGGAGAGGTAAGTACGTTTGGGTTGACTCAAGCCCCCATATTTGGCTTCGTTGCGTCAAACACAATACAGACAACGTCAAATAATAGGCATACACATACAAGGAAAGTTTTACTGACACAGAAGAGGGAAATACACCCAGGGAAGAATATTGTAGTTCCGGACTTCAAGAATCCTAAAACCCCAGTTAATCCTAAAAGCATCAAAACCCACCAGACACAATTCACACAAATCCTAGAGGTCAAAGTGGTATTAAGACTCAGATATAAGCCATGCCCTATAGCCTCATCCAAAATCATTTTACCTCATGTCTAACTCTCATTGAGGACTTTATCTTCCTGTCTTGTTACAGCTGGTGGATGCTTCCTTCCAATCCCAACCACGCTGAGGGTCTGTTGCAGAGCATTAAGCCGCGGGACGCACGATTTAATTAAAAGGATCTCTTCGGTGGAGGTGGCATTACGATGTGTGAGTAGAGCGTGAGAAAGTGGGCACACCTGGTCCGTAGACCCTAAAGGTTTAATTGGGGTTGTTAGCGCACCCGCTGTTTGTACCCTGGAGGAAAGTGCATGTGATGCCGTTTGTGGTAAGCGTTTTCAGAGGCATGAATTGTGGGTGAATCGTAGAGGTGGGTTCGGTGTGAAGAATTCAGTCGAATTCGGGTCGTTTTTAATTGGTGATTAAGATCTCATCTAGCTGAAACAAGGGCTTTGATCTCAAACGTGTTATAAATTGAAATGTGCACCTGCCAAGCTGCGAGAAAAAAATCTGAGTGTTTGCGACATAAAAACCGACGTGGAACTGTCAGAAATGAAGATGAGTAAAATTAATTAAAACAAAAATTAATTAGAATTAGGTGATAATCGCACCAAATTGGACTTTAAGAAAGCAATTAAAAAACAAAAAACCAAGCTCTGTCTTACTGCTATACATGCTGAATTGGGTATTAGGCGCCACATCGAATTTTGAAACACATCGTTATTTGAAAATTTCTCACCTTTGAAAGAATAATACGGAGAATATTTTTTCAGGAAACGTTGGAGGGTATGAGATAACAGGCAGGGCCGTTACAATTAGACTGCAAAAAGTAAAAAAAGCACATCATATCGTCTACTTACAAGTCAAACACACTCAAAATTTTCAAAACATCATTTATAGCTTCACTGGACGACTAGAATGTGATTTTTAGACTGGTAAGAAGTCTAAGTTATTTTTATTTGCATGAAAATTTGATTTCTTCTCGCGAAGCACTCTTAGTGAGTTAAGCAAGAGGAAATAATTTATTTGCTCTTTTTTTTACTAAGTGTGTTTGACTTGTAAGCCGGCGATATTAAAATGGACATACATACCAAAATTATCACTTTTCGAAACCAAAAGTTCTCTATCTTATGAACATATCCATCGGCCTAGGTTGTTTGGGATTACTTGGGCGCGAAGACCATATTTGGCCAAGATGAGTTCAACATCGTCAAGTGAATGAACATACATACAAGTTTACTGGCTTACTTTACAAGAATGCGTTCAACAACGTCAAGTGAATGAACATACATACAAGTTTACTGGCTTACTTTACAAGAATGCGTTCAACAACATCAAGTGAATAGACATACATACAAGTTTACTGGCTTACTTTACAAGAATGCGTTCAACAACATCAAGTGAATGAACATACATACAAGTTTACTGGCTTACTTTACAAGAATGCGTTCAACAACATCAAGTGAATGAACATACATACGTTTACTGGCTTACTTTACAAGAATGTGTTCAACAACGTTAAGTGAATGATACATACAAGTTTACTGGCTTACTTTACAAGAATGCGTTCAACAACATCAAGTGAATGATACATACAAGTTTACTGGCTTACTTTACAAGAATGCGTTCAACAACATCAAGTGAATGAACATACATACAAGTTTACTGGCTTACTTTACAAGAATGCGTTCAACAACATCAAGTGAATGAACATACATACGTTTACTGGCTTACTTTACAAGAATGTGTTCAACAACGTCAAGTGAATGATACATACAAGTTTACTGGCTTACTTTACAAGAATGCGTTCAACAACATCAAGTGAATGATACATACAAGTTTACTGGCTTACTTTACAAGAATGCGTTCAACAACATCAAGTGAATGAACATACATACAAGTTTACTGGCTTACTTTACAAGAATGTGTTCAACAACGTCAAGTGAATGGACATACATACAAGTTTACTGGCTTACTTTACAAGAATGCGTTCAACAACGTCAAGTGAATGGACATACATACAAGTTTACTGGCTTACTTTACAAGAATGCGTTCAACAACGTCAAGTGAATGAACATACATATAAGTTTACTGGCTTACTTTACAAGAATGTTTTACTGGCACAGAAGAAAGAGAAATACACCCAGGAAGGAATCGAACCTGCGTCGCCTACAACTCGCAGGTGGCTAGCGCAGTGGGCAAACCCACTGAGTCACTCTTCTGCCTGGCATTATGTCCCACAACGAGGTTTAAAAAATCAATTCGGAAAATTGCTCCTGTGGCCATGGCATATGAGGACACCTTCCGACCACCTTAAAATCGAATGGCTAAGGAACATTGCTAGTAACAAGGGTTCGAGGGTCAAAATTATTGGCATGGTGAGATTCATACGGAATCATCAGGACTTGATTATACCAAGAAACTAAATTTTTTTTAACGCGCGTAACGATATCCTGTAACTTACCTTGGATGTATTTCACTCCTCCGTATCAGAAAGGCTTTCTTTGTGTGTGCATGTCCATTGCTTGACGTTGTCTGTCGTGTTTGGTGCAACTTGGTACAATATGGTTCTTGCAACATAAGGAATATCTTCAAAAAATGCAAGTAAAAAAATTGTAAAATTCTTATTTTCTGCAAAGAAAATCATTGTGCTCACTCATGTTAAGCATCGATCTGGAGTAAAATTTTCCGCAAGTTTGAGATCTAGAAATTTTCACTATCTGTAACGATCGCAAAAGATAAAAAATTGGAAGTATAGATCAGAGCAATATAAAACAAAACTAAAAATCGAACGGAATCTGACCTTGTAAAAACACTGGATGTTGTTCACGTGAAAATCCCTTATCAAAAGCGCGTTATAATGCCCCATCTGAAAGGGCCTTACACCACCTATTAGTTATTTCCTTGTTTAGGATTTCAAATTCCATTTAAATTGATGGCACAATGTCTTTCGGCTGTTATTTTCGTTACCTAAATAACCAGACCTGCATTCCTCGCTTAAATAACAAACTGGGCAACACGTGCAAATAGCTCCTATGCAGCACAAAAAATTGACCAGCTCACTTAACATCTAAGTATAATAATAATCCCCAGCAACATAATGCGTCATTTTTCCATGTGGAGATCAATAAACTTGACTTTAGTAAATCTTGGCGAGTGTCTGAATGAGTTCATCAACCTAAATATGGATAGAATTCTCTCTTCCTGATATCGGATTCCGTTGAAAACGTCTAGGAGGAAAAACTGCCTGAATTTGCAAGAAATGAACAATAGAAGATGTAACAGTCCTTCCCGGAAAAGAAACACCGTCTTGTTTCAAACGCGTAATCATGTGGCTGTGATGTCTCGGGCGTCATTCGGCTTTTCAAACCATCCCACACTGTGGGTCAGTCAGGAATTCACCTCTTACCAGCTGTCCTGGATTATGCACGGAACAAACCTTTCCGTCAGTTTCCCGTAAACCCATTACTATAATTAGAAGTTTCATTTGATTTCTTGGTTTGGACTGGTGAAAATGTAGCAGGAAGTAATAAATAGTGCGTGGTTAATTATGCGTTTTTGTGTGGCCACTTCTGAAGTTTCATTGGTGGCGGTGGCGTTTAAAAGCAGTTACTTATACCATAATCATTATTGTTTTGTCTCGCGATGCTTTCAACAAAGTGGAGCCTGCGTTATTGATGTGGCTGAGTTCACGCTATTCTCATTTACAGACGATCTAATTAGCTCTGTAGCTACAAATGACCATAGCATGGCAAGCCGATCACGTTGTTGAATATTTATGATGACTCTCAGAAAGACTTCATTCAAGGATTATATCATTTGTAACCCTTGAATGAAATCTTTTTAACTCCTATATATTAACTATATAGGGGTTGACCCAGACATTTAAAATTTAATGCTTGTCACGATTCGAGTGAACAGGAAGGTTACATAAAAAATAGTTTCTCTGTGTGAACTGAGATTATATCATTTTCTTATATTGTAAATGGGTTTGTCAATCTTTTCATTTCAATAAATCAGATTAAAATATGTCTTTAGTTTCGTTCCATTATTTATGAGATTAAATATTAAATTTCATCGGTAGAGTCCCATTAGATGGGTTCTTTCTTTTAGTAGGGATTAACCCTCCTGGTGGTTGTCTCGACGAGGCATCTCGCCGTTAGTAAAACTGGCCATATAGCTTGTCCATCAAGTATGAAAACACTGACCAGATCTTGATCTCGTCATCACCAATAAATAGACAGTATCTTGATGACGGGATATCTTTTCATATCAAAATTGGTCATATTTTGATGGATGAGATATCTCGTCTAAACCACTTGGAAGGTAAAGCAACTAATATAAAAATGTTTTGGGAACTAATTGTCGAAACATACTCCAATGTGAAATGATGATTCATCGCAAATACTGAACGAAAGTCATCATTGACTTTCAAAACTTTGATATTTTTGTAATGAATTCGGTTGGTCATTGACGAGATCGCAATTGAATGCAATCAAAACCAAATCATTGAAAACTAATCACATTTAAATGCATTACATATTCATATACCATATTCAGACGCATTATGCGTTATATCGTCCTATTTTAAAGTTTTTAATGAAATTACTTAAATTTTATTTATTTTCTATTCAAGAATGTTCTAGAATATTCAACATTGCAAAACTATTTGAATGGCATGCAATGTTGCATGGGAGCTGATGAAATGATGGATGCAAATATTGAACCATAAAGTTATTGACTTCCAAAAACTTTGATACTCTTTATAACGAATTCTGTTACTTACTAACGAGATTACAATTGAATATAATCAAAACCAAATCATTGAAAACCAGTCACATTTAAGTATATTACTTGTTCATATACCATATTCAGACGCATTATGCGTTATACCGCCCTTTTTAAGTTTTCGTAAATAAAATTACAACTTAAATTTTATTTAATTACTATTCAAGAATGTTCGAGAATATTCAACATTTCAAAGTAATTTGAGTTGCATGGGAACTGATGGGTTCAGCCTTGCATGGAAGTAATATTTCTAACATTACTGATTTGCGAGGTCGCGGGACTTAATTCATAAGCTTCAATCTTATCACCGCATTCAGAAGACATCATAAATTCTACTTATTTACTATTCAAGAATGTTCTAGAATATTCAATATTTCAAAATTATTTTAATCGATTATTTGAGTTGCATGAGAACTGACGGGGAGCAATCTTGCATGTTGGCAATATTTCTAACATTACTGATTTGCATGGTCGCGGAACTTAATTCAGACTATAATCTAACCATCATATCCATCACTCAAAGAACTATCTATACTTAAAAGCTCGTTAAAATTCAAAAACGCCACAGCGGGTATGATGCACTGACAACCCTTTAATTATGAAATACAACGATGAGAATACCAATGACAGCATTTCCAAACATTTTTCTTGCTCTCAAATTTCATCAACACTTATGAATATTAAATCCCACCCACCGCAACTGTGAAACTGATGGATAGTATGCAAATAAAGTATGCCCATAGCGATGTGTCTCCAGAAGATATACAGCAAAGGGTAATTCCAGAAGCGAACGATCGAACCTTTGACCATAAAGAAATATCGTGTAAAATTTTGCCTTGAAACCTGAGTTATTGTATGCAAAACAAAAATCACGATTCATAAATTTCCCCGTAAAGCGAAACAAAGTAAATTTTTCCTGGTTCAGCTCTATATTTAATTCTAGTTCTTACCACCCAGTGTTTCACGTGTGCATTGTTTATTTTCCTAGTTGTTTGCTCTTTGGACTCAAAAATCACGTTCTTATCCTCGTTTCAAAAGATCATTATTTGTTTGATAAAAAAATGCTTCTAACGGCCTTCGAGTATCGTAGTAATTGTTAGCATTATCGAAAGGTTCATTGTGTTCTCAGATAAAGGTTACCTCTAATACTCGCTGAAGATTTATTTCGTTTCGCTTTGGTTTTTCCACAGTTTACTAATTACAGTGCATAAGATGACCACTATTACTTGGAAAAGAATCTTCAGAATTTCAGTTAAAGACAGTCAGCAATGGATATTAATTTGAAGTTAGCCTTTGGACGAATGCGAGAATCTTTTTTTGAAGATTTTAAATCTCTGTCCTGTCAAATGACAGGTTTTTTTATTGAAGTTCAAATATGCGGCAATACAAGAACCGTATATTTGATATACAATATAGGGAATGTGGAAACATATATACAATATAGGAATAAGGAAAGAAATACTATCAGTCATAGGGTGACTACTATTATTTAGAAAAGAATCTTCAGAATTTCACAGTTAAAGACAGTCAGCAGTGGATATTAATTGAAAGTTGTTGGCTTTGGACGTGAATGCGAGAATCGTTTTTTGAGAGATTTTAAATCTCTGTCCCGTCAAAAGATACAGGGTTTCATTACTGAAGTTCAAATATACAAAGTGCAATACAAGAAATATACTTATATACATTATAGGAAATGAGAAAAAAAGTACTATCCACCATTGTCAAAAACATACTGCATTAGTTCATGTACTATAGTAAGTTTGATACGTTCTCTATTATTTTTGTTCTTGATTATTTCAAAAATTGGGGTCCATGTTGGAATTTTTGAAGTCTTGTTTTTATGTGCTTCCAAAGTTTGCAAAAATATATTATGTGGTCAGGAGTTCCCAAATGATATCACCCTAAAAGCGGCAGTCTATTTTGTTGTAGAATCTATCTTGATACGTTCCATGCGACGAGATAATTTGGTTAACGCAAAAATATGTGAAACAATTCTTTATTTACTTTTGGCATGAGGTTATACGTATATCTTCATTTTTCACAATTGTTCCAGCTATTTTGCTATTGTAGGTTTAAATGTTTTCTTACATTTTTATAATCTTACATTCTTTCAGTCTCTTACATTGTTATTAGTGAGCTTTCCAATGATATCGATATGCATCTTTTTAATGATTTTTTGGCTTCTTGATCAAACTTCATTTCCGTAAATTCCTGTGACCTTTAATCCTCTGAGGGTGCATGATTCTAACTTGCAATCTGCAGTCTTCTCTGCATGACTGTTTACAAATTTTGATCTTCTTGATCAAGAGAAAATCTTTCCAAAGGAGTATCTACTAAGGAAATGAACAATCGAATCTTTCAAAAGGGTTCTATTAAAATGAGCAATAGAACCTGTCCAAATGATTCTATTATAAGGAAATGGGCAATAGAATTTGTACAAATTATTCTATTTTAATGTAAGGAACAATATATTTCCAAAGGATTCTATTCTTCGAAAAGGAGCAATAAAATCTTTAAAATGATTCTATTCCGAGGAACAATGCAATCTTTCCAAAGGATTCTATTCTAAGGAAAGGAACAAAATCTTTCTGCAGGTTGAAAAATCCATGGATTCTTTCAACCAATAGATATGGTTATGCAGTCGTTTTGTGTTGTGGGACACTAAACTATATACTGTGCACAATACTATACTATTCGGAAATCTCGCGACGCTCAGTGGGTTAATTCCAAAAATTTGTTTCAGAAGAATGTCGGGTACAGCTGTATCTAGCGCCGCGTCTGGTGGCAACGCTCTTGGCGCGGTTTCTGGCGCACTTTTCATGTCGCCAAGGAAAGAAATCTTTAAAAAAAATCTTTTATTTATAAATATAACATATTTATAAATCTTTCGCTTGCCGAGGTTGCCATTAAAACAGGAATAACCCTAATAAAGATGGGTTACCTTCACCTGCCATAACTCGCTACTAAAAATGTGCCAAAAAAAAGTGCCCAGAGTGTTGCCACCAGACGAGGCGCTAGATACAGCTGTACCGAATGTCGTATACAGGATGCTTCAAAATTTCCTGTTTGAACTTCAAGTGAGGTAGAGAACATAATATAATACCATATTCCCATAGGGATGCATGTTCGCAAAGGTACTTTTGACCCGACTTACTTGCATCAATTTCTTTGAGGACACCTCAAACGCATCGCGTACGAGACCCCATTGACTCCGAAATTGAACCCATCCCAAAAATCGCTGTCGTGGCTGCAAGTGTCGACGAAAGGCCAGTCATTATTGAACATTGACGGCAAACCATCCGTCAATGCTGTCAGGCGCACTGTTGGTGGTCCCAGCTTTGAACACCTGCTGTGAAATTGAAAGTGTACAACTACTGTCAAACTGTAAAATTAGGCCCCATAAAAAGTTGTTCACAGACTTGCTGTATTTCATTTTTGCACTTAAGTGCCATTTTTGTTGTGTTATTTTCCCACCTCTGACACATCCGGGTGGTGCTTGCGGACATAATATGTCCGCAAGGGATGTATATGTCCGCAAGGGCACATAGGGATATATTATATCCCTATGTGAATATGGTTCAATTTTGGTTTCCTTACCTGCGAGTTCTAGGCGGCGCAGTTTCGATAATTCCACTCTTCTCTAAATGGCTTCTAACCAGCTTTGATCTTGATCAATAAAAACTTTCCTAGGATTCTTTCAATTAATAGATATGGTAATTTAATCATTATGCATGTGGTTGGTAAAAGCAATACTACACAAATCGGAAATCTCGTGACACCCAGAGGGTTAAAGAGAGATACGGTTTGGTTGCTTGTGTTTTATGGCGAAAGGGTCATATTTGGCCATGCTGTACCAAACACAAGACAGACGATGCCAAGTAAAGGACACGCACACAAGAAAAGTTTTGCTGAATCAGAAGATAGAAATACACACACGGAAGAATCGTCCATCAGGATCTGACCAATTTTGATAGTGATGTGATTTCTCGTCATCAAGATATTGCCAATTTTTTGATGATGAAGAGATCAAAATCTGGTCAGTTTCCATCTAATGACACAAGATATCTCGTCCACCAATATCTGATCAGTTTTTCAAATGACGAGATACGCCGTTGGACAACTACCAGGAGGATTAATTGTGACTGTTCTCTTCCCCAAAGTTATGCCGTGGCATTTTGAATGTCACGAAAAGATAAAATATGTAGCGTTATTTTAAGGAATAAATAGCAATATCACAGTAATGAATTAAATAATATGTACTTCTACTATTATTGAGGTGTTGAGGACATAACCTGGCCCCATGGAGAACCTGGCTCCGAAGGGGACTCAATCTTCAATAATGACAGTATAGCACTTGATAAATGGGCCTGCCTTGGTATTTGGGAATTCTAATACATTGGTACCTCTAATATTCATCCCTCATTATTGGGGCGAGGGTACAGTCCGCAATCATGATATTCAGGGGATGCAAGGTGTTTGGGCCACTAGGATTTGGCACGTCCGGAAATCAACAAGGAAGATTGTAATTTTTAAAATGCAGCATACTCCTGTAAAATTATATTTTGATTTAAAATTAGAGAATCTGAAAAAAAAATTCTTTAAAACATTCTAGCAAAAGAATGTTTGTGATCTAACCCAAGTTTCCAATCTCATTCTCAAGGTGCACGAAAATTGACAATCTGTTTTGTTGAGGGGTGCTCTTGGAAAATAATTTTTTACCAGTTCGTTCTAACAGGGTTTTTTGTTGAAACAATCTCTTTCGAATCGGGAAAAATAATGAAAAAATTGTCCTACCTCGTCTTTCTGGTGAGACGCAATCCTGGCCGTTGAACTGGATGAAATTAAGATCATTCTAAAAAATTCGTTTGAACAAAAGAGCGAGACGATTTCCATAATTTTTATAAACCTACTTGAACTGAAATAATCACGAAAAACACGCACATACGAGAAGCACAATCCGTACAAAAAAAGCATCATTTGCATAGCGTTGCCTCATTTCATCTGCTCGCGCACACACTCAGTTACCATGACAACACCTGATAAATAAATACTCTATCTGCGTGCGCATAATGTAGGCCCGCATACGAGACATGATAGGCTCGCATTCGCGACAATAATGGATTGAAATCTTGACCAAATCCATGAGTCTGAAATTTATAGAAAAAAAATTCAAAAACAAATGGACCACATCGATACATTTCAAAACCTAGATTAAACGCAGTTTTGATTAAAAAGGATGGATCCGGATGAAAAATAGTCATGTGGCAAAAGTTAAGAATCAATGTCGAGAAACGAAAACGATCTTTGTGGTTTGAAGAGGGGTTTTCAATCAAACATATGAGACATTTTCTGCCAAGCTAAATGTTCTTTCTTATCCCAGTGCAAAAAACAATTACACTAAGCTAAATGTAGATGGCGATAGCGTTTCTGCAGCGATACGTGTTTCCATATCATTTTCTGAACATGACGTCACACTTGGATTGATTTTCGAATAAAATTTCAACACATCGCCAATAAAAATAGAAAGAACAAATTTCGATGTGTGTTTGTTGATTGATAGAGAAATCAGATTCACAAAGCCAAGCGTTGCTTAAATGGCAATAAACTACATTTTAAGGATATCCCGATATGTATCATGAGGAAATTTATACAGCACAACTAAAATCTTCATGTACTTTCTGGTTTTATGCTTGTTCAACATAGAAAATTACTCTCATACAAACTTCAGAAGACAAAATACTTTCGGAAAAGAACTAATTCGGATTTATCGCAAATCTTTGACACTGATTTTTAATAAAATGAAATGTTGAAATTGCATTCGAGTAGCATGCCGTTTTACCTCAAATTCCGAGATTTTGTATACACTAGCGCTCTCTGTATTTTGCTTCGTAGAAACCTCTCACATGTCCAAAGCTAGGTTAGTAGGTAAGTGAATTGACGTCACACTGGAGCAACACAAGGATAGAGCGAGACTATTGGAAACGGTCCGGGATCAATCCCGAAGGGAAAGATTCGAGGACAACACCTCGTCATTTTAAATCACGGTTAGATTATCCAAAAATTAAGAATAATGAGATGAATCCCGTGTTGATTAACTACATCGAAATACCTCAAATGACAAATGAATATTCCACAAGCTATGGAAATAAAGTAAGAACAACCACATGGGGCTATGTGGTGCAAGTGGAAACTAAAGAAAGGATGGGAATGCTCAGGTGAACAAATTGTAGGTTTTAGTTGCGAGAAAACCTTTTCTTTGTTTAAAGCAACTTTGCCTGTGACGCTAATGCATGCGTCCTATCGAAATACAGATTCAAAACAAATAAAGTTAATTAAGTGAACTAAACTATTTCAACAAATCAATACCGCCATTTTGTATGTAAAAGCCATCTTGCGTTTTTGAGATTAACGAAAAAATCGAAAAAGAATTATCTCACTTAGAAACAGTGATCACGTACATAGTAACCAATTGCTTCAACTGCAAAAATTATTGAAATTAATGATAAATGATAAACAATTATTTCTTTCACAAACATAGTAACCAATTGTTTTAAATTAGAAACAATTATTTCATTCACAAACATAATTGCCAATCGGTATAACACTAAAGAAAATGATAGACCCGAAAAATAAGTCATCTAATTTCAGATGGTGATGGTAATTAATTAACGTTTCTCTGGAGCAACACAACGGGCTATTGGCGACTGTCTCGGGATTAATCCCCGAGGGAAAGGTCCGAGGACAACACCAGGTAATTTTAACACGAGGTCAATACCTGAGCTGGCACCCCACTCTCCAAACTTCCACAACACGCCAACCTGAGGACATTTGAGGTCACTACAGATTTAACGTGCACCAACAACCCCTATGCACACGGCGGTCTTTGTTTGGACCGAGTTTCAAACTCGCAACCCTCCGATTGCTAATCCGTTACTCTTCCAACCGGGCTACCGCGGTCCACCCAATTTCAAAATTATCCAGTGAACGAATGCACATCAACAAATCAATAGCGTTACAACATATTAGATTGTAAAAGTCATTCTACATGTTTGAAATAGTATTTATGAAAAAAATTGAAAACAATTATTTCACTCACAAACATAGTAACCAATGGTTTCAAAATTGAAAACATTTATTTCACTCACAAACATAGTAACCAATGGTTTCAAAATTGAAAACAATTATTTCACTCACAAACATAGTAACCAATGGTTTCAAAATTGAAAAACAATTATTTCACTCACAAACATAGTAACCAATGGTTTCAAAATTGAAAACAATTATTTCACTCACAAACATAGTAACCAATGGTTTCAAAATTGAAAAACAATTATTTCACTCACAAACATAGTAACCAATGGTTTCAAAATTGAAAAACAATTATTTCACTCACATAGTAACCAATGGTTTCAAAATTGAAAACAATTATTTCGCGCACAAATTTTGCAACCATAGACACAATATTAAAGAACATGATACCTGAAAATTACACAAAATTTCAGAAATGCCAGTGAACGAAAATACTCCAACAAATCAATAGCGCGCCAACAAATCGTTTTGATGCCAATCTACGTGTTCGAAATTAATGACAAAAATTGAAAAACAATTATTTCACTTCCGGGTCAAGCAGATTCCCATATACCTTTCAAACAACGAAACAAAAAAGGGCCGCTTCCAAAAACCAAACTAAAAACACGCATTTAATTTCCATTCCACCACGACCACGTGACCCTGTAATTGCAAACAGCGGCTGTCTCGGCTCGAGAAAATACCTGGCAGACTTCCAAAACAACCAAATCCGTTCACCTTTGGGGCTGAGTCTGCCCTTCAACCCTGCATACCAGCTCAATTTAGACCCCTTAGCCCTCTCAACCCTTTAAATTGGGGGTACCGTCACCCCATTTCTGGACTTCTTCACCAAGGGGTTTGATTCCGAGGGTCTTGGGGCCCCCCATTGGGTTGTAACGGGGCAAGCGGTGAACAGGTGTCAGACCTTGTGTAGTGGGTGTGGTGCGAGAAAGCTCGGGCGCCGATGTGATGTGTCTGTCCATCTGTGTATCTGCGCAAGGTTGCAGGTCTCTGGCAGGCCCGCGTGTCTTTGCACTTTCGTCTTCAGCTGATGGCGGGGAAGAGATCAGACTTTTTTTCTGTCTTTGGCATCATTATTTATTTATGCTAAATGGAGGCGAAAATATTTCGAGTGTTTCGCTGATGGCGTTTTGGAATTTTTCTTCCGTTTTAGTCGGCTTGTTTTTTTTGGGTTCTTGGTGGAAAAGTAAAGATGTGTGTCCGACTTGAGATTCGAGTAAGGTTTGTTAGTGTATTCTGATGCCTGGGGAAACTTCAGTGATTCCAAATTGCCGGATATAAATCCCTGCAATTAAAATAAAATGCACAAAATGTTTTTTGGAACTTTCCCCCGAAGTGTTAATTTCTGATGATCGAAGGTGTTGTTTTGGTGGGAAAAATGACGGCAAAGAGACACAAATGAATATTCATATTTTGGCCCAGTGTATCCGAAAACCGTGAAGCTTAAGCAATGGCTTAAGTTCTTCCAAGTTTTCTCAGCATGAAACTTCTTGATGAGGTTTGAGGTTCTTGTTGGAAAAGTAAAGATGTCTATCCTACTCGAGGAGATATTTTTGCGATCCTGCGAATAACTCTTTTTAACGCATATTGATAGATACACTGTTCAAGTGTCGTTATAATAGTCGACGCCAAGCTAAACTATCGAATGTAAAAATAGCAACTTTTGAGGAGAGAAAAAAGTTTTAATTTGGCCATAAAAAGTGTGCACAGTTGAAATTTTGTCATAGCCATTTCCAATCTTTTAAGACGGCTATAAATTTGACGATTTACGACTGGACGTATCTTGTCAATACAACCATAAGGTAGCGAAAATATTAAAAGCATTTTTTAGTTTAACATGGAAGCGACGATATGCACTCATAGTGTGGTTTTTAGGTTCCCTGATACATTTCAATCCCCAATATCCTCACACCAGGTTATAAGACGGTCTAAGGAATTAGATCGGATGATGGGCCTTTGATGAATATTATAACAATGCATTCCAAAAGTTAACTTGAATAAATGTGAAACTGATTCAGTTCTTCCTTTTTCAAACTTATTCAGCCTTTTTGTTGTAAATGCAAAGAAATTTGTAACTGAGTTAAAAGAAATATTCTGCACATAACTCTGCAAAAAGTTTGCACATTTCCCGGGACTCCGCATCATAGTACCGGTGACATTCCCCTATGTGGGACATTCTAGTACGTTTCCTGGTACATGTAGTAAATGTACTCGTAATTAATAATCAAGAAGGAGTATTCATTGATCTGAATGCTCGTCTGACGGATTCAAGTTGGTTGTAGTATTCTAATATCTACAAAAAAATTATAGGGAAATTTCAAGTGATACCAAAGAATTTGCCAGTTTTTGTTTCGATTTCTTCTTGCCGGATAAAAATATTTTCCCCATTTTTTCCATAAAATAATGTTTTCCCTAAATATTTTCAGGAATTTTTCGTCGAAATGTCCATTTTTAGTGATTGAAGGCTCTCTTTAGATGGAAAAAATGGTAACGAATGGACATTTAGATTTCATTCCGGTGTATCCGACCGTCGTGGCTCAGTGGGTTTGCCCATTACTCTAGCAACCTGCAAGTTGTAGGCGACACAAGTTCGATTCCTGTCAGGTTAGATTCCTTCCTGGGAGCATTTCTCTCTTCTGGGTCAGTAAAACTTTCCTGTTGTGTGTATGTCCATTACTTGATATTGTCTGTCTTATGTCTAGTGTAGCATGGCCAAATATGGACTTTGAACCTTAAAAGACCCGAAAACCGCGAAACTTACGCAATGGATTGTTTTTCCGATCTTTATCAGCATGAAAATTTGCGTAATATGAGTGGTCAAAAACAACTAGCTTTTCCTTTTTTTTGATGATTTTACTTTTCATAAGCCGACTCAATTCGTAACCAAAGAGCGAAGCTTGTCCATTTTAAGAACTTACATCATAGAATCCCAATCAATCAACGTATGTAGAAAGGGTTATAGGTTGTGAGAGAAATAAGCTTCACTTCGCTCATGAAAGGTGAGTCTTGTTAATTAGAACGCAAAAACACAAAAATATGGAACTCCAAAAATACTGAGTAAATCTGTTTTCTGATTGGATGTTTCAAATAATGATTTAAATAAGCTTTGGAATATTACCTTACAGAATTATATTATAGTAGTTCTAATTGTATATATAATCTAACAGTTAAAAAAATATTTTTATTACTTCAATGTTTGAAAACTGAGTTTTTGACTTTTTCTCTGATTATGTTCCAATCGTGATCTTTTTCATTTATACGGCAGTTTTATTCTACATAATTTATGTAGAATAGGTGAACTGTTTTTTCTTTTTTTTTTTTAATTTTTCAGTTGCATGTTCTGGACTTCTGATCTTATTTCGCTGTCATGTAACTGGAGTAATCTGTTTGACAGTATGAATAAATAAATGAAAAAAATGATTACGTAAAAAAAGGCTTGATAAATCAGAAAAAAAGAGAGAAACTACTTGTGTGTTCAGACGATAGGCGTCATTTAAAATACGGCATACAACTCTTCTAAGACAATTGCGCATGTTTTATCCTTCACGCAGAACATGCTTCCTAAGGAATTTCACTGAATTCTGGAACAAAAAGACGAACTCTTTTGAAACTGAAAAAGTACCTGAGCGACGAATTTCGTAAACTACGTGGTACACCATTTTCTGAAACTTCTAGCCTCAATCTAAGTGCGTTCTCAACGACCTACACGAAAATTCCAACATGTTCCATCCACCTACATGAAAGCCTTAGAAAAAAATGGCAAACCACAGATAATTTTTTTTATCATCGGAGCATATCAAAACGATTAAAATCTTGAGGGAAAAACATATATTTTTACCAGAGAGGAATCAATATTATTGTATACCTGTGGACGATATTTTATTGAACATGATTTTCTCATACTGTTTATTATAAAGAAATATTTTTCAAACACAAAGCCTTGCACAAATCAAATACTATGTAAAAATGTGTTCTTAAATGTGTACAGTGTAAAGTAATTTGAAATTAACCAACTGTAATACTGTGGATTGGATTTTATGGCGAAAAGTCCCTAAACGGACAAACCAAACGCAAGATTATACAAATTGAACTATTGAAACAGCGTTAAACTGTAAGCTAAAGATAGAAAATAGAAAACTGAATCAGATGCAGATATTTTTAATAAAAATGCCTAAAAATTTTAATTTTGAAAAAAATTTGAAATTTGAAATTTTTTGGAACGGTAGACTTATAAATCTGGTTGAATTTATATAAAAAATTTAGATGAGACCTAAAAAGCCGATTGTGTGAAAAAATGCAAAAATATTTGAATAGGGATTTTTTCCAATCAAATCTTGCAAATCTAGATCGGACTTTTGAAAAAAAATTTAACAATAATGACTGAAAGACGGACAAGCAATTGAAGTGTTATGAGTAGAGTATGATTGACACAAGGGAACTCTCCCAGCAAGTGCAGTGCTCTGAGAAGGGGAATCAACTCTTAGGAGCTTAAGCCTCGCCCTATATTTTTATAATATTAGACAACCCCTCCAATCTTGACTCTATACTCCAATAACAGGTTAGATGACGGGCCTCGGAACTAGATTGATGGGGCTTAATGAAATATCAATATACTCAATGATTGTTTAACTTTCACAAAACAGATTTTTTTCCTTTGCTCCTTCATTATATTTGCAGTATTGCTCAGTTTTATTTTTAAAATACAATAAACATTTAACTTTTATTCTTCGAAAATGGACTACAGCTAAAACTTTTATACTACCCGATCCCTTTCATTCCTTCGCCCCTTGTACTAGAGTACCCTTATGGTGGGGAGCACTGATATTAAAAAAATACCTCAATATCAATAAATTGTGGTACAAATTCCAAGGCCCGAACCCCTTCGTACAATGTTTTTGTGGTTAAGGTCTGGCCGCTCAAAGGGAAGAATGTTAAAAATATTCCAATAAAATGGGTGAGGAAATGTAAAAGAAAATTAATTGTTCCGAAAGCACACGCATGTTCTCTATATGACACCTAGAATACATTGATTTTCAACCGCTGTGCCTGAAGAACAGTTTTGGTGTGCCTTAGGCACAGTGAAATGGTTTAAATTGTAAAGATTTATTGTATTTCAACAGTTTAGTTAACTTATGAATAATCTGTTCACAAACAATTTCAAGTAATATCCGTATAAAAAAAATTTGAGCATTATTTCTTTTATTTCCAATTTTCATAAATAAATTTTGTCAAAATGATTTTTTAAAAGACACTTTGGAGCCAAAAGGTTACGAAATTCCTCTTATTTTTTGTAAATCAATTGAAAATATACCTTTTTTGTCAGATTGGCAAAACATATAATATACTTTATAGTATGCCGCAAAACTCTAGTAATTGGTTTGTGTAACCTGCATGTGTTCTCGCATCTTTTGTCGAGTAATGAATAGTAGCTCACTAAAATTTTATGAAATTCAGTGACTGGTGGACATCACTGCATTAATCCGCATCTGACTTTTGCCATGGGAACGGGGTTAATAGTTAAGACCTAAAATGAAATGTGAATTTGATAGTTTCCATTTTCTCGTCTTTTAGGCCTTGCCATTTCTGTTCTAATCGGGGAAAACATTAGTTATGAACTCCAAACATAGATGCATAATATCAATGCAAATACGTACAATAGTTCCGGGAGAAAACCAACTGCACGTAAGCGTAATGTGTGCTAAGTACAGTAAGTTTGTTGTATCGTCACTCAGTACAGCAGCATTCATACAACATTAAGATTACATTCAAAGGTTATGTTCGATAGGATATAACGCGTTCTACAAGAGGCAATTTCTGTCAAAGTAAGTGTAGGTGGCGGTAGGGTTGCTGCTGCGATTTGGCTTGTTTTTCGAATATGATTCCAGCACTTCGTCACTAAAAATTACAAAGGCTGAATTCCGATTTGTATGTAATAGCTCCAAGCCTTCCATATTCACATTCCAGAATCGGCTGCACCAAATGACTGGAAACGTAGAGTCCGAGGTGAAAGTTTGTATTTGATTTGAAATTCGGCTTCAAAATTGGATGTTGACAGGGACGTAACTAGGGGGAGCAGACGGGGCATGTTGGGGGAGCAGACGGGCGCCGAATTGGGGGGGGGGCGCTAAATTGGTCGAGTTTTTTTTACTATAGATATAAAAATGAAGAGGAAAACTTATTAGTAGACTACAAAAACTATAAAAGGAGCTAAATACAGAATGTGTGAAGAAATAGCAGGAAAGCTTAACCTAGATCCTCATTTTAAAGAAGTACGGAGGAGGAAGAAGCGGATGTTTGATGAGAAGGGCGAAGTTGAAAGCTATGAGTTCTCAGAAGAAAAAAGTTCAGATTATTGATTATGCAAATAATAGATTGGAATCTGAATGAACTGAGGCAAAGGTTTCAAGTCATTCAAAACATGAATAGTTTATTTGGTTTCCTCAATGGAGCTCGGTTTGAAACAATGAATGGAGAAGAATTGAAGAACCAGGCACTTGAGTTAGCTACCACATATAAAGACTTAGACAGGGACTTGCTGGCGATAGAAGTGAAGAGTTTTAAGTATCATGCCTTGGATTTAAGCCCTAATATGAAAACGGCTACACCATCAGGTCTTCTGACGTTAATATACAAGAACGGACTTGAAGACGCGTCCACCAACATAACGACAGCGTTGAGAATTTTTCTCACAATACCAGTCTCAGTCGCCTCAAATGAAAGGAGTTTTAGCAAACTGAAGATCATAAAAAATTACCTCAGAAACTTACCAGGACAACAACGACTAACCAACCTGAGCATCATATCAATAGAGCACAAGTTAGCTTCAAAACTATCTTTTGAGGACATTGGAAAAAATGTTTGCAGCCGAAAAAGCCCGTAAAGTTAAGTTTTAGTTCAAGCTTTCTGTGTTTAAATTTTTTTCACATTTTCTCAATAGATTAAGAGATTGTGTAAAATGTCTAAGTATAATACTCAAGATAATAACTTGAGTAAAATCTGTTATTCCTAATTCTTGTTAACAGTTTTCCAAAATCCCCTTGAATGGTTTTCGGTCGACGTTTCGATAATGCTCTTTTTAAAAGTCCAAAAGCACAAAAGTCCATGGGTGAGACATCTGGAGATTTAGCAGGAATATCAGTAAAGGGTATTGAGTTGATACCAGTTTCTTGTTCCATTTTTTCCAAGCATTTAATAATGGATTTAGATGTGTGGCTGCTTGCTTTATCCTGATGAAGTTCTACTGATTGTTGGCACTGTGGGTAAAGATATGGTATTTCTTTTTCGAATATTGGGATAAAATGTAGTCTTGATACATTTTATCAAGACTACATTTGGCGGGAGTTGATTTTTACATTTTCCCCTCTTTTGCTTTTAATTTTCCATTATATGCAAAACCGGCAACAATCATAAATCTCTTAGAGAAAGTTCTCACGTTAAAGTTACCAAGTTGAACCACGTTTTAAGATTTTTCTCCTCTTTTATGATAATAAATTGTTCTTTTTATTGCAATCGTTTAAATACACCCATGCCTCGTCTATTGTCACAACATTTTTCCATCTTTCTCCAGCTAAAATGCTTCTCATACAGAATTCTGCAGCGAGTTCTGTGTTCTGCAATATGTCGGGGAGATAGACTATGAACATTGTATTTTTTGGCCTTTTTAAGATTCAAATCACTGTCAATTATTCTATTTACAGTTGAAACTGAACATTTTAATGACTGTAACAGTCCTTTGACTTGGAGGATTCTCTTTTAAAATTAAAGATCTTACCTTACAAATATTCTTAGAAATTTTTTCTTTTTTGGATATGTATTTGGAAGCATTTTTCCACTTTTACTTTTTTTTTAATATTACTTATCGTACCTTTAGATATAGAAAAACTGACTTTTACAGCGTTTTCGAATAATCGAATAAGCATAATTCTCTTCGGAAAGAGCGGAAACATAGCCTTCCATCCATTGCTTATTTAAATCCGCCATTTTGAAAGTAAAAAAAATTCTGAGTTAGCAGACGATAAGTTATACTTAAACTATTTAACTGCTGCGAAAATAAAATTATTTCGTAGCGTACAATTTTTTAACAGCTCATCAAAATCGTTCCAAAAATATCCGAACAGCCTCTGTATTTATCGTAATTAAATATCCTATTCTAAAGCAACAGTCTGTTGATTTTGATTCAGCCCACACATATCCCGATATCATTTGATACAACCTTTTCATTTCATTTGCAGCGATTATAAGTGTGAAAGAATATACCAAACATGCTACTCTTAGATTATTTGTCAATGAAATATCTGAGAATTAAGTATTTTATCTTGTACTAAAAATGAAATTACTGCAACTTAATCTATTTACCTTTGAAATCAAGCATTTACCATCTAAGTTGAATAAAAAAAAATTTGGACTAGTGGAATTAATGAGAGGTGGGGCGATATCAGGTGTTGTCGGGGAGGGTTTTGATTTGGTTGGTCGGAGGGGGGGGGGGCGCCAAGACGAGTTCTTGTCCGGGTGGAAACTAGTTAGCCTAGGCACGTCTAGTTAGTGGCCTAGTTACGTCTCTGTTGATAATGAAAGCAATTTTCTGGTAAGCTGAATATAGGCGGCGTTAGTGTTTCTGCTGCGATACATGTTTCCTGTACTTATTCTGAACGTGACGTCACTTGGTTTGTTTTTAGAATGCGGTTTCAGCACTCAGGTAATAAAGATTCAAAAGAAACAAATTCGGAATTGATTTGAGAGGGATTTTCGGAAAAAATAAAGCAGATGGTCTGAGATTTTTTTCTGCTGTCCAAACGCTCTCGCATGTAAGATATCGGGGTTACCTTAAAATTCAGTTCATCCCCCTTTCGGTTGATTAATCTAATTGGTGTTGACCAATCAACTATCATACATCAATTCAGAATTCCTTGGAATTTTCATTGGCGAAGTGCTGAAATCGTATTCAAAAAGCAAGACAAGTGAGAACACTTTGAAATGGAATACGTACATCAAACCCCTATAGCCGCAGAATTCAGCTTGACAGAAAATACATCTCGTTTGATAGTTGATTGGCCAACACAAATTAGATTAAACGCCAACTGCTGTCAAAAAGGCTATAAACTACATTTTATGGTAACCTTGATGTTATATAATTGGACAGCAGAAGTAAAATCTTCGCAGAATGTCTGGTTTGTTTACAATGAATATCCCTCTCATTGTGAAGTTTGTATAAAATATGAAAATGGTTCCCTAAGCACAAATGTTTTTAGACGTTATTCTATATCGAAATGATACATTGGAATTAATTCTCTTACGAAAAAGTTCTATAAAATGTGGTCTATAGAATCATATAGAATTATGGCCCATTTTTCTGTAAGCTCTATAAAGTAACCTCTATACGAATCTATAGAATGTCTAGAAACCTCTATCGAATGTCTAGAAACCTCTATCGAATGTCTAGAAACCTCTATCGAATGTCTAGAAACCTCTTGTTATAGTTTCACGACTTTACATTTCTATAGAATCAGCTCGTTTTCTCTAGAAATCTCTATAGAATTCTATAAAAAATTTTCATAAGGGTTAGTTCTTAGTACGATGGACGAACAAAGATGGGTGAATGATTGCCCCAGTGGATTTTTTTTTATTCTTTAAAAGCGGTTTTTCTTATAAAGCAGTATAATCTATTCGCCAGCGCTTTCAACAATATTTGTTGACATCAGTGACTAGTTTATCCCTTTTGTCAAAATAACGCAACAACAGAATCAAGAAAAGAAACCGTGACTAATTTTATTCAATTTTTTAAAGCACGCTATTGTGTGTGAGAAAGATTTCCGATAAAAATCGTGACGAAAGTCTTAAAAAGAAAGCTGGGGAAAATTGAAATTTAAATAAGCCAAGCGTGAGCGTGAATGTAATGGTCACGTTTTTAAAGCACATCGAATTTAAACAACTATATTTTTCTATCACGTTTTCAAATAGGATTGAGGTGATTGCCTCACGTCAAAAAAGGGAAATATCTAAAAATAAAAGTATTAAAAATATAAAGTAAAACAGATCATGATTGCGTCATACCTTTTCGCATAAAAATATTCGTCCCGCTTCCTTTTTGATACGGAATACTTCCAATACATAAGAATATTCTAACATCCTACTTCGATGAAATTATCTTTAAAAAATATAATTATTTATTAATATTTTAAAAGATGTCAGCCTAACGAATCATCATGTCAGATTTTAGAAAAAAACTGATTTTCATTTTTTTTATTTCCTTTCAACAAAGCGGGCGAAACTTTTTTTAGCAGAATTATCTGAAGCACGAGTTATACAGCTTAAATTATCGTTTTGGCAACATGAATAACTTCATTCAAATGTTATTGTTTGTCCAATCACATCCGTTCTGTATATCCTGGAAAACTCTTGTTTGTTTTCGTCCTTTTCGGCATGCATTACGATTAATATATTATCGGCATGCATTATGATTAATTTATTATTAGAATAGTTTGTTAAAATTAGTGATAGGCAGAATCGAGTACTTTTGAGAATCGAATACTTGGTATTCGAGTACTTTTAAGTATTGAGTAAGTATTCGAATACATATACAAAAACGATTAATCGATAGTAAGAATCAGAGAACTACGATATATGGTACTTATTTAAAAATAACAGCCAGCTATCGTTTCGTTCTTGGTATAGTGGTTAGATCCTGGATATGTAACATGCCGGTTCACGGTTCGGTTCGAATCCACTACCAAGGGTTTTTGATAGATTGTTTTAATGTAAGTGATAACTTTTGACAACAATTATTCTAGACAATTTATTCTATTTTTTTTTCATATTTTGATCAAGCTGTGATTATAAAAGAATTTATTTTTCACAAAACTCAAATTTTTTTTGAATTATATTTAATTTCTTTTCTTTTCCGAATTATTTATAATTTTTTTAAAAAGGTTTAAGTATAACTACTATTATCAATCTATTTGACTAGAAAAATTGTATTTTGAAGAACAGAACAAAAATTAATCACGCATATATTTTCTGCAATTATAAATGTGTCAAGTATTTTTTATCTTGATTTTACAAATCATAATTTTTAAATTTTAGTTTTCGTATTGCAAAGATATAACTTTCTACCATATTTTGAGGAAATCGTTAATAATCACTTTTAACAGGGAAAGTAGCCATAATTTTATTTTGGAGGGAGCCCTGAAGATAAGAATGAAACTTTTTATACAGAACTCTAAAAAAGTTTGCATGAATGTTAAAAGTATGTTGTTACTTTCAATACCAGGATCTGAAACATTAAAATTATTTCTGTAAATTTATCATAAAAAGTGACACATCTGTGTTGATTGATCTAAGTACAAGAATGGTTCCGTAAATATTTACAAAATAAATTACATTAAATAATTAAATCTTGTTACTGGAAATTTACTTTTTATTTTTGCAACAACTGTTTGGAGTACGAAGATGTGAGAAGAGGTAGAGTAGAGAGGTAGAAAAATATTCATAATCATTTTACTATCGTAATAAAGATTTTGTCAGATATTTTTAAAGATAACTTTAGTTATTGTCAGATATTTTAAGGAAAATAACAGCCATCTTAAGAATGAAATAACGTTATTTTACTTGAAGAAAAAGAAAAGCATATCAAGCATTATATATCTTATTTGCAGATAAATTTTAAATGTCAGAAATAAAAGAGCTTGAAAATTAAATTAAATATAAAAAAAATAAGTGTGAATAATTAAAATTAAAAATATAGTTGAAATTAAAATTGAAAAATTAAAAAAAAAATTCCAGCTTGATTTTCAAAAATAAAAGTCAAACCATTGTGTAATTTACTGATGATTAAGCATGCCTGTTCGGGAAATTGCTTCCAAAAAATTTCAAATACAATCCCTTAATCGATGGAATTTTTTGACACTTCACGTGCATTTTCAGGACATGTAAAATTGGAAAAAGCAAAATCAAGACAAGAAACAACACTAACGAGAACCATGGATATCTCCCATGCAATGTGACACTGCTACTTAAGATGAATACTCTGGTATTCGAATACACTGAGTACTTTTGGCATCCGAATACCTAGGATGGGTACTCTTGTAACCGAATACCTTGGATCCGAGTACTTTGGTATTCGAATACTTTGGAAAAGAATCGAGTACAACGATTACTTTTAAGTATCGAATACATGTGTACTTTTGTAATCGAATACTCCCATCACAAGTTAAAATAATACTTCAATTTATTCACTATCGTGTTATTGGTAACTGTTAACAAACTTAATTCTGGGATAATTTTAACTATCGTGAATCAAAATAACTGTTAACATTTTTATCGTAAAATAACAGTTTTACCCATCTCTAGAATTCTTTTCTGTGGAAAATGAGTTTTTTTTTTATTTTGAAACTGAACACGAACAAGGATAGCTGTTTCAGTTTTTACCTAAACTCAAAGAAATTAGCCAAATAGATTTTCCCCAAAATTCTAAATAAAACTTTTTATTTCCAATTAGATGCTTTCCCGTTACCTGTTGAATTATTTGATTTTTCTGGTTTATTTTTTATTCATATTGTATTTCAGATTTTGACTTCCATTTAGTTAATAGCAAACCATGAATAAATAACATACTTTTTAAGAGGTGTAATGATTTTAATTACAACACTCGTTGACAGAGGCTGAATTAAAACAAAAAAATATTTTTATTGTGAACACAAGAGGCAGTATATCATCTTTTTGAGGTATACCAAAAAAAGAATTCGCATATCTGTATTATAGATTCCTTTTCCAGTCGAATCACAAGTAAGATTAAGCACTTTATTTGTAATTTATTATTAGTCGATGAGTGTGTCAAATGAAATATTACATTATACAAAGCAAAACAATTGTGATATGATTCCCTCAAAATAGAACTATTTAATAGACACTTAAAGTAAAAGAAAGTGAAGGATACTTCTAGCTTTTATTCTTAAAATATTAATTATTTAAAAATGCTAGCTTTTCTCTTTAAAAGCACATTTAAAAGCCCGAAAAAAGTTGGTCATTAACTTTTTCCAAAGATTTTAATTTTTAGTAGCAATTTTCATTTGACTCACATTATTTTCTTTTTGAAGAGATAATGAAATGGAACAAAACTCATCAACCATGACAGTAAAAAAGATTAAACAATTCAGCCAGAAGGTTAAACAATTTAATTATGATTGCGAAAATACCTTTAACCGTAATAGGACTGAGATTTTTTCCCACACGATTGACTAAAAAGAACAACCTTTTAAATTTGAATTGAAAACAATCTCAATTTGTAAAACAGTAAAATTCAACTATGAGTCACATGGTTGTAGTTTCCAGGTGCAAAAACAAAATTATATTCCTTGCAATTATTTCTGTTTAATAATACAATTAAAAATAACGGTTTTCAAGGTTTTTACATTTCTTTCCTATAATTCCTTTTCAAATGGATCCCTTCTGATGAGGATCTCGGCTAAAATGAAATGGTTGATAGCTTGACAAGGAAGGCATCTCAGAGTCAAAATTAACCCTCCTGGTGGTTTGTCTTTGCATCGCAAATGACCGTGTAGTGGTCAGCCTCTGATACAAAATTATATTCCAAACTGTCACCAGTTTTGAGCAAGGGACAATTTGTTTTTCCTTCTTGAAGAAAAAGGGCAGTTTTATCTCGACGAGGTATCTCACCCATTAGCAAAACTGATCAGATCTTCACGGACGAGATATCTTGTCAATAGCAAAATCGCCAGATCTCGATGGACGAGGTACTTCGTCAACACCATTTGGAGGGTTAATCAGTTACTTCTCTTATAAAATTTTTACGAAAAAGAAATTTCCGAACAATATATATTGAAAAATCCTTTTCATCTATAACTGGTACCAATGAAAATATCCCAGTTGCCTTCTAAATATGAGAGCTATTGAGGTCAGCAAACTGCCATCTCTAGACTGGCAAGTGAACATTTGAGATCAAAAGGTTTTCCCGATCTTTTGGAAATACAATATGGGGCAAGCCTCTCCTGATTACATACTTGCTTGTCCGGGAGAATCTGTAGTTTAATCCTATGCTCGTCATGGACATATTGCATGAATTCACGGACTTGGTTTAGCTTGTCAAGACCAAGTGGAATAATAAATAACAATAATCTAATTGTGTATTTAAGTAGCCTTTTAATTTTTTAATGCGGAAAAACTGACTAATAAATCTCTTTTTCTCTGGTTAGTAAAAAACGTTCCTTTTCCAGGTATCGGGACAGTCTACTTTCTGTAAAAATCCAAGACTGACGAAAAAACACAAACATGATTTTCTCATCTAAGTGAGAGCTTTGAAAACTGCAAACAAGTAAGTGCGATTATTTGCTATATGGAGTGAAAACCTTCAGTGTAAATTACTTGTACGCTAAGCTTTTATTACAACAAAAAAGGTTCATCATAAGAAGTTCTTCAAACAAGCATTTAGGATGTTTAAGGGAAACCCAGATAAACACGTTTTCGTACTTCGCAACGAATTCAAAAGTACAGGTCATTTGCGCGAGTAAATAAAAATGCTTGAGATCTCTCGAGCTGAAAAAAGAAATAAAACCCGAGCACACTTTCCATCTCGTTTCGAACACCAGAGGTGTGAGAATAAATTACAAGTCCCGGTAATTGCCACCATGTCGTACAATACCTTCCCTGTGATAGCAGCTGGTTTGCTCAAGGTCAAATACATCGTTTCGTTTGCGCAAATCGGCAACTGTTGAACTTGAAAAGATGCCGCTTAAAATTACAACCGTTTTATTATTATCATTATTATTTTTGCCAAGCAGTTTTTTTGTTATCGTTTACGAGCAGAAGGAAACGACATCAATCTCGTAATACGGTTTTCCCAGTTAACTGCACCTGTAATCTGTTCTAGGACCTCATTCAGCTGTGCATTTTTCAATCAACAGAGGGCGTTTCTAACTTCTTTTCGAAAATGATATTGGAATTCTGTTTGAATTCAGTAAATATTTTTCTGTCATCGTGCATAATCTATAAATATCGTCGTCATTTTTCATGAGCTTAAATTGAATTGAAAATTAACGAGATTTTAGAAAAAGCAGTCCTCATGCAGTTTCAGCTGTGTTTTGCAGACGTTATAGTTTGGAGACGTAACTGAGAATCCTTTCGAAAGGTAGATAGGTAGTTCATTAATGTCGCACTGGAGCAACAGAACGTGCTATTGGCGATGATCCGGGATCATTCCCTAAGAGAAAGATCCAAGGACAGCACTTTCGTAACTTTGAACGAGGTCAATGCCTGAGTTGGCACCCCACTCCAAACTTCCACACCATGCCAACCAGAGGACATTTGAGGTCACGGCAGATTTAACATGCACCAGCCCCCACATACACGGAGGTCTTTGGCTGGACCTAGTTCCGAACCTCAACCCTCTGGTTGCTACTCCTCTACTCTTCCAACCGGGCTATTGTGGCCCCCTTTCGAAAGGATTTTAGAAAAATAGCATTTTGTGAAACGTAGAGGCGGTGTGTAGTAGAAATAAATCAAATAATTCGATTTTTTTTTTCTGGGAGAAACAACAGAACGGAAAACTTGTGAATGGCACATCTAAAGAAAATGTGCTCAGTTTTTTTCAAATCAGACATTTTCCCTTTGCCAATCGCAATCAAAGGAAAAGAAATTTCCAATATAAATGCTGTTTTACTGATTTTTTTCGAAGTACAGTAGAACCTTGATTGTCCAAGGTAATGTGGACCGAGGCCACCTCGAATAACCAGACTCTCTTACGGACATAGTGACACAAAACGGCCTATACGAAGTACAGAAAATTTACTATAATACATGCCACTACTACTGCTACTGAAAGATTCATAACGCCAGGGTGTATTTTTGTGATAATTTTACGATAAATCTGGGCGTCAGTTACGTACCTCTCTTGAAAGAGTCCTTAACGATCTTTTTGGCAGCACTTTCTCGTCTCTGGGCAAAATGCGCACTCTCATGCTCGTAGATGTATTTAAAGCTTAAAAAACTCGGTATTATATATCAAATTCGGCTGGCATAGCACGGACACTCGTTTAATCGGTGACAGGATAATGAAAGTTTTACTATACCAAATAAACAACAATTGACAGGACTGAAAATTTGTCTTTGTCACTTAAAAAAATCGTCGTTTTTACTTCAGGTTTCATTGATTATTACTGTTAGAGGACGCTGGGTATTCTGCGTTTCCATTAACTTTACGCCACTAGCAAATATGTTAAACCTCCTGGTGGTTGTCTGGACGAGGTATCCTGTCATTAGAAAAACCATTTGCAAATCTTGATGGACGAGATAACTCGTCATTAGAAGAAAACTTACCAGACCTTGATCTCGTCATCGTGACAAAATCGGCAATATCGTGATGATATAACTCGTCATAAGCAATAGTATTCATCGGATCTTGATGAATGAGATATCTCGTCGAAACCACTTGGAGGGTTAATAATACACGTTAGACTTTTTGTAAAAATAAGACTGGGCGACCCCAGAAATGATTTTCTGAGAATACTTGTCTGCTTTTAAGATAGTACAATGTCCGTTTTTCGACCATCAATGACTTCAACATAATTTTTTCCCATCAGTTTGATATTTTCTTTCCAAATTGCGATTCTCTCCGTTAAAAAATCCGCAGCCTCATTCTCTGAGAGAACCTAAAAATAAGCTCTTCCTTACACTTCTTCCAAGTAGCTTCCAATTGCAGACCAGAACCAGTTTCAATCAACCTCAAAAGGGTAGATAACGAACATTCCACCAATCCATTAACTAAAGAGTCATTATCAGTTATCAAAAACAAAAATGGCGAAGGAGGAAAAGTATTTCTCCTATTGATATGTCCGATGAAGGGAGTGGACACACTCTTTTTTCCCCTGGCAAGTTATCAACGCCAGTGGAAAGGTCCACGCCTCAAACATCCCTCAGATTCGTTGCTTCTAATGATAATATTGCTCAAGGATTTACTACACAGGCGCCAATACTCAAATGGCTAACAATGATAACATCACATGCCTATACGATTGTGTGTAATTACTCATGGGGCAAATTACCATGAAAGCCTTCTTCAGAATCCATGGGTTGCTTTTCTGTACGGGTGGGCTCTGACACGAGGAGAACATATTAATGTCCTCCTCACTGCTGTAGTTGTGTAGGCTAATTTAAATATACGTGTCTAAACGCGGATGTCCACATAATGGCCCATGTTCTCATAGGTCTCATGTATTGATCAGTACTGATGAGTGTGAAAAATGAATGAGTCATCTATCAAGTAAAAATGGGAGAGGTCGAAAATTTTCTCCAGGTTTATATTTTTTTGGCTGGACTTTGTCTTTTGAATGGATTGCTGAGTTCACCGAACTACATTTCAATGAACATCGTTGTTGGAGGAAAATAATTCAACTGATATCATTCTCCACACTGCGAATACGTAGGTTGAATTAAATGCCGTAAAGAAAATTAACATACGCAAGATTCTAAAACTATACATGGCAGAATACTACAATTTTTGTTTGGGAGAAAGCCGTCACCATCGGCTTACTGATATTGCTCTTTTTGGGGAATGGGAGAACTATGCATTCTAAACATGGATGTCTATATTATAGCCCATATTATCATAGGTCTCATGTATTGATCGTTACTGATGAAATGTTCTAATGAGACAAATCAATGGAAAAGTGGAAGAGCTCGAAATTTATCTACAGGTTATATCGTTTAGGAGGATTCTATCTTTTAAATGAATTGCTAAGTTCACCAAACTATATTCCACTGAACATCGTTGTTAGATCAAAATAATTGAACTAATATCATTCTCCGAGCTGAAAATAAGTAGGTTTTAGAGGTAGAATGAACAAATCCTCTCTCAAGATTCTAAAACTATACTCCATGGCATGCGCACATTGAGAAATTTTTTTTGGTAGGGGCTGGGAAAGTATTGATCATCAGGGTCAGCCAATTTTGGCAGAACTCTTCCCCAAAATTTCACAATGAATCTCCAGCTTCAATAGTCTCTCCGTCCTCTCCATCGCCTCTCGTGTAGCCTTAAGCCCTCTGGGTAGGTTGGGTGGTCAGGGTTTTAAAAAATAGTCTCCCCGTCTAAGGCAAAAAGACGGGTGCGTTATGAAAAATAAAAATATAAAACATTGTGTATGTGGAATTTGTGCACAAAATTAATTATTTATTTATTTTAATGCCCCACCACTGATGGCTTCTACTTCTGGTATTACAAGGGCGAACGGTGACTATTTGTAAAGGATTACTCAGTGAGTAAGCCGCCGTTACTCCTTACATGGATGATCAACAATATTCATGCGCTTGAAAACTAAGATTAGAACCTGGGAACCTTCTGGGTGGCAGACAAACGCTACAACCCCTATATCAGTCAGATGACGTAGGAAATTTATTTAAAAATTGATTTGAACAAAATCGATGTTTGAAGGAAACTCAGAACATGCAAAAAGTATTTCTTTAATTACAAAAACTTGCAATTTACTGCAATCGTTCACCTAAAGTGTATTTCACCTTTCTATAAGGTGAAATAAATTTTATATCCTTGCTTTTAACCGTATTCTAAAAAAACTACCAGTTGAAAAATATAACGATGGAATACAGTAGAACTTTAGTTATCCGAGGCGACTTCTGTCCACATATTTTTAAAGTGGACAGAGGTCACCTCGGATAACCAGACACTCGGTTAATGGGAATGTAGAAACACAAAACAACTTATACGAAACACAGAAAAGAATTATTGTACAACATGTTACAATTACTGCTACTGAAAGATTTATAAAACAAGGATTAAGAATAATCTATACTCGGATTTATGTCACAGTTTGTGTTGTGTTAATTTTACAATAAGTCTTCACGTTAGTTAAGTACCTTTTAAAGTCTTGAAATAATCCCTAGCAGACTTTTGTTTCGTAGCACTTAAAGCAAGAGGAGACCTCTTTGGACAACATACATTTATGTTGTTGGAAGAGACCTACCTCTTTGGGCAACATACATTTGTGTTCGAAGTTTTATTAAAAATTCGGTATCAAATTCGACTCGAATAAGACAACATGGCACATAAGACATAAGACAAGTCGGTTAATTGGAGTTCGGATAGTCAAGGTCTTACTGTACTTTAAAATACACTCCAAAATTATCTTTACATGCATAAAATCACGGATTTCTCAGAAACTGTGAACTATAATTTTAAGAATTTGTGTGAAATGATACGTAACATCACACATAAATACAAAGGAAAAAATTTAAGAGCACTGCATATGATATAAAAGTGTAGCATGGAACAATAAAAATGGCAATAATATATAAGGAGAGTTCAGAAAAAAAGAATAACTTAGAAAAAAAATTAAGGCTTATGAATTTAATATGGAATGTGATCTCCCCTGACGTGTACACACATATCACAACGTGTTTTAATGCTGGCAATAATGTTGTTACCACAGTTTGGGGAAATACGTTCCACTCCTCCAGCAATGCGGTCTTCAAGGCATTTATATCTCTAGAAAGAGGATGTCTCCTTGCAACTGCTTTTCCAAGGTAGTCCCATAAGTTCTCTATCGGGTTCAGATCAGGAGATTTTGCTGGCCTCGGTATTCGCTCAATGGCTTCACTTTCAAGGAATTCGTCAACGAGGTTTGCTCGATGTGGACGAGTTTATCGTCCATAAATAAAAAGTCAGATCCATATGCACCTCTGAAAAGTCTTACATAAGGTTCTAAAACCTCATTCCGATATCTCTGGCCGGTCACAGATCCGCTGTTGAAAACGTGCAGGGGTGTACGTCCATCGATCATTATTCCTCCCCATACCATCACACCTGCACTACCGAAACGGTCACGTTCCATAACGTTCGAAGGAAGATTTCGCGTTCCTGACTCCCTCCAGATGTAAACACGTTTAGAATCAGATGTTAAACTATACCTCGACTCATCAGTAAAGAGAACACGGGTCCATAGGTGTTCACTCCAGTTCTGATGTTCTTTGGACCAATTAAAGCGATCCCTCTTTTGTTGTGAAGACAGTGAAGCACATACCCTTGACTTTCTGGCATAAAGGCCTTTATCATTACAGTTTGCCGTGATACAACAGTTCCAGTGGCGGCTGCAACCTCTGAACTTAACTGCCGAGCAGTAGACTTCCTGTTACGACAGGCAGTTATTGCCAGATATCGATCTTGTGAAGCAGTTGTTATTCGTTTACGACTTTGTCCAGGCCTCCTTACAACAGTTCCAGAGTTCTGAAATTGTTTCCATAGCGTAGAGACTGTCTGTCTTGAAATATTCACACATTTCGCTGCTTCCATGATTGTCTGCCCTGCTTCTAAATGGCCCATAATTCGCCACATCACAGATTCTTCCATATGATACTTCGGAGCCATAACAAACCGTTTTGAGTCCTTACACACTGATATCAAACGCGCTGTATTGCAGAAATTCACTCAGATATACACTTTGCGCAAAGCGCTTGATTCACTGTCGGATGACGTAACGCCTTGATTTGCATATCAGAAGCCGTTTGATCACTTTTGAATGGATAATGCTAATTAGGCTTGTCTTTCACACATTCCCTGCAAAAATGGATTACATCGATTGGATACTTCATGGAATATCATTATTTTTGGGTATGTAAAGACAAATTTGGACATGAGTGTATATGAAGAAATTTCTCATTCCACCACTAACATATCTTAATGAATGAACATTGAATTTTTGTGTTGCTTTGGCTCATCATCCATTCTTCTGTGTGCGCCACTGCTCTGTGGAATACGCCATTTCAAAGAATTAATCGATGAATGTATAAACTTTCCACAATTGTTTCCCTACGTATTTATCGTATGGGTACTGAGCAGGTTTTCGATGTATATTCTTTTGGGCGTTAATCGGTGCATGAATTAAATGGTGAATTTGTATTAACCCTTCAAGTGGTTTCGACAAAATATCTCGTCCATCAAGATCTGACCAATTTTGCACATTACGAGATTTTTTTATGATGCACATGACGAGATATCTCGTCATGTGCATCATAAAAAAAATCGGCAATATCTTGACGACGATAGATCTCGCCATCAAGATATTGCCGATATTTTATGATGGCGAGATCAAAGTGTGATAAATTTCTTCTAATGACGAAATATCTCGTCGAGACATTCCTTTAAACCCTTGTGTCTAAGAAATAAAGCTCTGAATCAGTTAAATGATAAAAGGAAGAAATAAAAATTGCATGAGCCGTATGAAGCTTTAATGAAGAATACAACTGCTTCTTCCATTTAGAAACTCACAAGAATGAACTAGTAGTTATGCAACTAGGATTAATATATGTATCGGATTGGTCCTGCAGTACATTCATACAAGATTTTAGGTTTACATAACTGTTCCTTGTTTAATAAATTTTCCTTGGAAAATAGCAGAAAACAATGTGATCAGTATTACAGTTTATTTAAAATAGTACTTAATCTTTCTCATAAAAACTATACTTCAACAGAATGTAACAATCTAGAAACAATTTCAGTTTTCTGTCTGTTTACTACGGAATAAAAAATGCTGAATAGAATAATTTTATAAAATAACCATGGACATATTCTACGACGATTATTTTCGGCTGCCCACCTAAGATTAAAGTACAGTGAAACTTCGATTAACCGTCAGGGTCGGGACCGGGACGGTTAATCGAATTAACGGATAACAGAAAAACCTTAAACAACAACCTACCCCATCCATTTCGTATGAACGAATGATAAAAAATGCACGTTTACGAACTGGAAATACACTGTACATGTATTTTATTTTACAGAAACAAACAATATACAATTTACATTAAGTACAGTATAGTACATATTGTTACAGGAACTTATGCTCTAGACGTACATACATATTTAGATTTTAAAATAGTCTGTAATTTTCTTTCGTTTCTTTGAGGCTAGTGCTTTCTGAACGGCACTGTTCCGTACTTTACGTAGAAGTATAGTATGTATGAGTACAGTATGTATGAGTACAGTATGTATGCATGTGCGTACGTACTAATAACTTTTAATATTTAATTAACTTTTAATAAAACGGACTGACGGTTAACAGAAACTGACGGTTAAAAGAGTGACGGTTAATCGAAGTTTCACCTGTATTGGGAATAAAACCAAATACTACGAGGACTAATGAACCATGATAATAATTCACAATTCAAAGTTAACGCTGGGTCATTCCACGCAAAATGAGCAAATCGGCTTTGGCTGACATATCACCGATTTTAATGAAAATCAGTTTTTAAATAGCTCACATAGTAATGACCAACTGCAAAATATTAGGTCTCAGAAATCTATATTTTGTTAGCAATTGACATTTAAAGTTCAAGGTCACACAAATTTAGATTTTCTAGCACTAAAAGTGGCCTGTTTGCGATGTTTCAATAAGTTATTGACACAAATTTAAAATTTTTATATCATTGCATTATTCGCAAAAGGGTCTCTTACGAAGCATCAGAATATAATTTAATAGCCGTCATTGCTGAATCAGAGATCGACGAAAATAGAAATTTTGCCAATTTACTACAAATTTCAAATTGTTCTGGTATCTCTAGAAATGGAAAGACAATATTAAAAATTATTCTTATTGTAGAGCCTTTCCTAACATATAACGTGGCGTAGTTTGGTGATTGTATTTCTACTCCTTTATAGAGAAAAAACATTTAAAAATAAAAATTATGGAAAAATATGATTTTTAAATATTTATAAATGCATATTTCACTGTGAGGGAAAGCTCCAAAAATAGTCAAAACTGTTCAACATAAAATAGCAAGATGTCTACTATATGTCCTAAAATTTTCATAATTATAATTTGATTATTTTTGCCTCAGGAAAACTTTTAATTAGACGTAAATTTTACTTTTTATCTCATCTGATGAGTCATAACCTCCGATAATATAAAAAATGCGATATAATAATGAAATATAATTATTATGGTGCACGTGCAGTCTTTTATGCTTAATCCAAGGAGTGTTTCCATCAGTGAAATAATTAGGTGGAAAGTTAATTTTGTTATAGAAGTCTTTTCGATTTGCTTTTTCCTTTGGAAACGTAAGTATTAAATACTACTACTTGTTAATATTAAATACTTTCTGTAAATATTAAGCATTACTAGTCAGGCGTAAGCGCTAATTTTAAGAGTAAAAAAGATTTAAACTTCGTTATTATACTCGAAATGTACATAATTCACGAATCCTTGTTCCATATTTATCACAATCACTAGTGAAATAAGTAAAGATTTCAAGATTTGGCAGAACTAGGAAAATTTCAATTTAAGCAACTACGAAATTGATCAAAAGACCTTTATCAGATTGAAAGTGAATTTGAAGATCAAGTAAAAGTTTTAAATGTTTAAAATTTTTCAATTGTGATTTGATGTCCTGCTTTTATAATTTCCTTCAAAAGTCAAAAATAGTTTGGTATTTCATTGCTGATTTGGGGTTTCATTGTTTCTATTTCATTGTTGTCATTTGAAACGAGTAATATGCATATAATGGGAAGGAAATGCTATGATTGGGATAATAAATATTGCCAGTTAGGACGATATTGATTTAATATGGTAACCCGTCGTAGAACTATCCGAATAGTGGTTTGGCGACGAAACTTTCAGTCGCCAATTGATTGGATGGGCAAGAACGTGTTTTTGCGTTTTATTAATTTCGTTATTGTTGCTATGGAACTCACAATACAATCCTGAATTTTTTTACAAGTAATAGACATATTAAATTATACTCTTCCAAAATATAGTTTTCGTCAGAGCTGTCCTTCATTTTATTTTGTGTGCGTATTTTAAGTGGAAAACCGTCATTTTATAATTTTCCTTTGCTGTTTGGCAGATGAATGAATTAAAAGCTGACTTCCAAACTTCAGCAGTAATTTTATCATACCTAGCAGTGTATCTGACATAAATTTCAACGGTGCATTTAAATTCCTTTAGCCCATAGAAACCTTTTTAATTCTATCAAAATCGATTATTTTTCATTTTTTGCTACTAATTTTTATCTCAAATATGATGTTTAAAATTGTTTCCAAACAGTTAAAAAGAAATTTCTTCATAGATTACAAAAATATGCAATATTGTTGTTTACGTTAAGTAGTTTTTGAGAAAGATCTTCAAAAATGCAACATCAAGTGATTTCGCAACTGCTCTTCAAAGTTGCAAGTCCTTAAACTGCCTGAAACTTCCAAATTATTTCATTTTGAGTCAACATATTTTGGATATCGTTATTTATGCATAAACTTAACCCCTGTAGCAAATTTCATGAAAATCCGTCATCCTACGGCCACACTTTTTTTTCTGATTTTGTGCTCTTTTCACATGGAATGACCCCGCTTTATTTCGGTTTCTAGTTGAAGTTGATTCTTATTCGCCTTCTAAAGATTTCTTTCATTTGATTGTACTCAGTGTTTCTCTCGGACGTCATCTTGAGAATCATTTCAATTTTACCCTCTTTCAAATATATTATATGTGCCTGTATCAATAAACATAATTTATTTTCCATTGCGACTCTCGAATATTGAGATTTCTAACAGTACTTCACCTGTAAAAGTAACTTAAATACTAAAGAGCCATTCATAACTCTTCCTTGCACATGATCCATTAAACAGCTTCAAAAATTTGCATCAGCCTATAAATAACCCACACCATTCATTAAACAACTGAATTTCAATACCTAGACGCTAATTAATTCCACAACGGTACAGTATAGTCTCATCAGGATAAACCCATCGATCAATTATAATACAGCATCAGCGTGAAACATCCAACCTACCTTTTATAACCCATGTTGTATCTGGCCACTCCTTGTCCAGCCTTAAGCCTTTGTTGATAGACTGAATGGTCTAGTCATAAAAACCCTGTTGTATGTTGTTTCGTATGACAATTTGATCCTACTCTGCTTCATTTACTCTATTTAAATTGTATCTGTTTCTGTTGCTGCAGGATGTATGCACTTTGCAGTGATATTGTATTTCTTTAATAAATGTAATTATTGAATTACATTTATTAAATAATTAAATTTAATATGTATCCCGGCCACCCCTAAACAGGCCTTGAGACCTATGTTGGCAGGCCGGGGGCATGGGTTATAAAAAAACTTGTTGTATCCGACTTCCCCTTATCCAGCCTTAAACCCTTGTTGGATGAATGGGTGGTCTGGCCCTAAAAACCATGATGAGACTGTACACCTCTCTTAATTAATAAAACTTTTCTTATTCAAAATGTTTCCCGAATGCAATTGAGTGCAAATTAACACTTTCTTCTATAAGCTATGCTACAGCTAAATACTTCTTAAAAGCATTTTCATCTCTTTCTTGCACTTAATCCATCGCTCCTTTGAAACCGCGCCATGATTTTTCATCAGTCGATCAATAATCCACACTGCGACTTCATTAGCCGACTGATTTTCAATACCTAGATGTGGATGCTTATTACAGTATAGTCTCAGCGGTATATCAACGATACAGTATAGTCTCATCACGCAAAACCAATCTTGATGTGAGTCTTCCAACAGTCTTTTATAACCTATGTTGTATCCAGCCACCCCTTGTCTAGCCTTAAGTCCTTGTTGGTAGACTGGGTGGTCAGGTCATAAAAAACATGCTGTCTGTAGATCCATATTAATTTATATATCCTTTCTGATTTAATATTTTGAAGAGCAATTGAATGCAACTAAACTTTCCTTTATAAGCTATGCTACAGCTAAGTACTCAAAAACTCTTTCATCTCTCTTCCTTGTATTCAATTCATCGCACCCTCGAAAAGCGCCAAGAATTTGCATCAGTCCATCAATAACCCACACTGCGACTTCATTAGCGAACTAAATTTCAATACCCGGGTACCTATTAATTCCGCAACCCCTCCTGGCGGCACGGCAAAATCCCCTTCCAAACCTATCGATCAATTAATAACGGTTGTGCCATCGCGCCAGTCTTCCAAAACTCCTCTACCCCACCCGAGAATGTTTCTATTTGGTGGCCATGCGCGAGAAACATCTTTTAATCCAGCCCTTTAATAATCTCGGGCCGGACTGGCGCCTGGACGACAACAGCCCGAGGGCCCTCAGCCAGGGCGTGGCCCACTTTCGCGGGCCCTCCTAAGCCCTTTGATGCCGAGAGATAAAAAACTACCTCTGGAAACGACGACGTTTCATTGTCGGCGGCGACACCACCCAAAAGTCCCGAGCCCTAATTGGACCTGCGACAACCTGCGGATTGCCAGAGAGGCACGTGATATGTTTTTGCTATTAAAAGTGCCTCTTTTTGCTGGTAAGAAGTTCCTTCTTTTAGCGAAGGGAAGGTCAAAGGTTTCCTCTGTGGCACTGGTACGAGCTCCTCCGCCCAAGACATCTATAAAGGGACCCCGGGTTTTTTAAGGTGTGTTGTGGACGGTTGTTTTTTGGGGCATCTCCTTTGTTGGACCTTTTTTTCTGGGAAGTGTTTAGCGTATTGTGAAGGGGAAATAACAGTGTGTTGTGTCGTAGGACTGTGAACAAAGGAGAAGGTGTTTTGTGGAAATTCCCAGTGCTTTACGATTTCGTAGAGGTGGAATCGAAAGCGTCTGGCTCACGTCCACCGCCAGCGTTGAGATTCGCAGAACTTAGGGTCAGATATTTCTAAAGAATATTTGAATGAAGGACGGTTTTTAAGTTTTCCATTTGTCGTAAATGCTTTTATAAAAGGCTCTGTTCTTTAAATACTCGATCCGCTTGCTATGCTTAAATGACATTTTAAAAGTTCACAAAGAAATTAAAATAGCATAGAAATGTAAGATGTTAGGTGTGAAATAAGTACTAACTTTTAAATTTCTTTTATGGCGTAAAATGAACAACGTATCCTATTTCTCGATGAAATTTGAAGATACCTGAAGTATTGGATGATCAGTTTTAAATCTCTAAAGGGCGCTATGCTAAAAAATTAAAATAAAATGTAAAAACAAACACTATGGATCAAGACCTATTGTATTATACGAATTTATTTTGCACATGAAACAAAATTAAGTTTTCTTTAGATTTTTAAAGGGAGGTGGGCGCCTTTATGTCAATTCCTCTTTTGTAACTATCTGCACAAAATTCTTTGAAACCAATACATGGAAGGGCCATACTTAGCCAAGCTGCGCCAAACAACGCTATAAGAGTAATTGGTAAATACAGAAACAAATTTACAAAATGTTATTACTTCTGCTATTGAAAGATTCATAAAGCAAGGATTAAGAATTATTTATAATCGAATTTGTATCAGAGTATGGAATAATTTTATAACAAATTTGTTCTCGATACGCAAGGAATTTTTGATCATGTACTGCAATTCAATCATTGACGCTGTCAAGATGTTGTTGCTGGTCGCAACTTTGAGCACATATGTAAAAATGTAAGTGAACTACTAGGATCAACTATAAAATTGCGTCTAATAAAAATATTGTCCACATACTTGCTGTCTTTCATTTCTGCACCTTAAAGGGTACACCCTCTAGAATACCCGGAAGGCGCTTGAGGGACATATAATCCTATGTGAATAACGTTTAATTTTGTGTGCTCTACCTCCTTTTTAAGCTTGTACTGGAAGGTTTGACACACCCCGTATAAGAGGCATTTCTGTGAGGCTAAATATAGGTGCTAGTAGTGTTTCTGCGGAGATTGTGTTTCCTGTACGTATTCTGGACGTGATATATGTTGGCTTGTTTACCGAATACTATTTCAGCACTTCGCCCATAACAATTGGACAGCAAAAGTAAAAACTTCGCAGACTGTCTTTACTTCTGCTGCCCAATTTCTCTCCACAGGCTGTTTCTTCAGTGTTTGTTACCACTGAAAATCTCTCATAATGAAACGTTTTGTATTTTTTTAATTTGTATAGTTTATTATTAGCCTTTAAAGTAATTCTAACCGCCATATACAGCCACATAAATTAATGACGCTTTTTAACATCATAAAAATGTGAACAATACTTCTAAATTTTTTGGTTTTTATACCAGATCAATCAGCCATAAGTATTGCTAGACTAGGGTGGGTGGGTGTGGAGTACATGGGACATCTCCTTCTCCAGATCAAATGCTTTCAAGTAAACAGAACAAATTTGAGTTGCAGATTTCGTTTTATGGTTCACTTGGGACTTGGAAGTCGAGCAGGTGGGTGGGGGTTTTCTGTATGGTGAATAAACCTTAGTGGTGAGCAAACCTTCGTAGGGAACAGAGTTGATATATTCAACGCTTTTGCAAATATTCAATATATCAGGCGTTGGCTTTACGAGGACGGTGTCCGATGATGGTAAGATGTTTTTCATTAGTGAACTGTCACTCAAAGAGAAGATACACAAGAAAAGCCATAAGTATTTCCAATGTGCTCCTAATATATTCCAGTGCCCAATCTCAAAAGTGTTTTTCATTTCTTGTTTCCTTTTATAGAAAAATATTCAATCACAGAACAAAAGATATATGATCCAAACAGTGCAAGAAAAAACACAAAAAACAGTTAGATAAGAGATAAAACAAAACACTTCTTTGAAAATATTACTTATTGAATTGAAATCATTAAAAATTTATCCAGAATTCCGCATTTAAAAAATCTATTTGTAGCAAAATTGTTATACATTCTTTTTAACGGTTTAACAAAAACTAATTGACAGTTTCTAGTGATATGCCAGGTATGTTAAACTCAACACACGAAACTCAAAAGGGCGCATCAATTTTTTTATGCAGGAGGTTGTAAAAGTATTCTTTGAAAGCAATGCCTCTAATGAGCTTCAAAGTTAGAAAACCGAAATGATTTCGCAATTTAGAAGAATGTACACCTGAAGATTACCCAACTAATATAAAATAAAATCAAAGAACGTTTATTAATTTTAAATCCCCTTATAACTCAACGAAAAGTTGCTTATTTATTTATCTAATTATTTTCAAGGTGAACCCTGGTATCGTGTCCGGAAAAAAGTCGCTTGTGTGCCACATTTGGTACTCGTGCCAAGGGTTCCCCACCCGTAGTCTAAGAAAAAACATGCGGTTTATAATTTTAGTGCAGAAGGAAATAATAAGGTAGTGCTGCCCAAATTTTCTTCGCCCTAACCACCGTCTCATCCATGTTGTCTCACAAAAACATGTTTTTCTCTTGTGGTTCCATCAAACAAAAAGTTCGATATTCTCGATCCAGACGTGTTTATTAGTCATGATGAGACGTTTTGTTGCGGTCGAATTTGTCACAGACATCTAATTATATTCAGTTCTAAGAGAAAGGACATACTCAGAGAACATTTGCGTGATATTAATTCTAAAACAGGCCTCCCTAATGCAGAGTTTTTTCTTGACTTCAATTGAAGTCGTGCACAGGGTGATACCCACATGGACTTAAGATCCCGCCTATCAGCTTTGATGGATTGTATGTGCGGATTGTCCATACAAAAATAATTCAATTATTGTCCTTACCCCAGATATGCTCTTTTTCTCGTTTAAGTTCTTTACTCCTAACTAGTTTTCACGACAGTACCAACCTTTTTGAATAAGGTAAAAACTACTCATAAAATTCATTCAAATATCTTAATATATTTTAAAAAGGTAAGCTCTTGTATAGCAAAAAATTATCGTAGAGCGACAAACCAAACCTTAAAAAGTTTGAAGTGAATTCTCATTTTTAGGTGTATATGTTACCGTTAAAGCTCGAAAGCCGTTAATGTGCACATTACCTATTAATCTGCAGATTAGCTGATTTGTTCCGTTAAAGTGCGGAATCATCTACAAAATAAGAGTTTTCCGCACTTTACGTAGGTAATGTGCACATTAACGGCTTTCGAATCGTTAAAGTGCAAAAGTTTGTTTCTCTAATTTCCTTTCCCTCCTCCTTCCCTTTCTCCTTAAGCTGTGGTTCTTAGTAAAACAGAGGATGGTTTTTATAAACTTGGTACTACAACGGGTATTTTAAAACAATTATTTGCAAGATCTGAATTTAGTGTTTGCAAAGAGAGATTTTTAACGAAAGATGATGTCCCTACTATAGAAATATCTTTACGTCAAACAGCAATAAAACAATCCCTTGATACTGGACGGGGTTTCAGAAAATGTGCCACAAATAGGTGTGCTTATCGCAAAAATCAATTATTATGTAATTCAAAGTGTCACCAATCTTTAGATTACACTAACAAGTAAGCATAATTTTATCATGTTTTTTGCAAATTCATTTCCTTAATTGTAATAATTCTTTTAAACTGTTTAATTGATTCTTTGTATTATACTTTGTTCATTGATTGATTCTATCAACTTGATTCTTTAGATATCGAAAAATAAATAAATAACATTATATTTCAACAATTGTCAGTATATTTTATTTACATCTACTGATTATTATACGAAATTACTTATAACTTTATGGGATAAAAGTATAGCGTGTTTTTCAATTAGTATCTAGTATTACTGAGTTGTTTGTCTGAGTTTAAGCGTACAAAAACGTTGCTATTGTTCGAGGAAAGATCTTATTTCCACTTTAACGAGTGCCTGGTAGGTAATGTGCAGATTATCTAGATGATCTGCAGATTACCTAGGTAATTTGAGAAATGAAACAATTTTCCGCACTTTAAAGGATCGGCGTAGTTAATCTGCCGATTACCTAGGTAATCTGCAGATTACCTGATTTCCGTACTTTAGCGATAACATATAGGAGGTAATGTGAAATTTGTGTATAAAAGAAATTATCTTGGTTGGAATGAATTAGATATATACTGGGAGACAAGTATGCAGACTAGTCTTTGCACATGATAACTGCCATGTTTACTTTTATTACCTTTAAAAAAGCAATAGGGTCCACGGAGGTTCATTACGGTTTACCCACTGTGCTAGCAACGTAAAAATTGTAGGCGGCGCAGATTCGATTCCTGTAACTCACCCTGGGTGTATTTGTACCCAGTCTGTGTCAGTAAAACTTTTCTTCTTGTGTGTATGGTCATTACTTGACGTTGTCCGTCAAGTGTTTGGCACAACTTGGCTAACCAACCAAAATCAATGAATTATATTTCCACAAATAATTCTAAAATGCAAATACATGCGCTTATTAGTATTCTCATAGCAACAAAATTATAAAAGTGTGAATTTTCATGAGCGTTCAAATCATATGTTCAATCCTATTTGTATATTTTATTTACGACTCAATTTTTAATGATCTGCCATAAACTATTATACTTCTAAATGTAAAGTTTATATTGAATATACAAATTTCAACCTACTTTCGAAATTAATATTTATAAAACTGCAACACAATAATTGACCGATCTCATCTGGATGGAAAATCTGAACAATTTTTGTCTACCTTTAAAAAATTGCACTATTTCAAAAAAGCCTTCGTTTTTAGATTTATTAAAAATGGAAACGGGTTTTCCGTGTTCTACGTATCAAAACCAATGTACAAGATCTGCAATTTTCGTTGATTAGCTTTTTAAGAATTGGCAACAGTAATTATCTTGTTGAAAATAATTTGCAGTAATCAAGTGATGATAAATGACTAATGAAGACATGTAGAGTGACCTGAGTGGAGTTAAACTGTCAAGTTCTTTTCCGATTAATCATTGTCCATTGTATGGTGGGTACTGTTATTTAAAGAGGAAAGACAACTGACATTTTGTCAAAGATGAACAAGATAGAAGACAAGTTGAAGTTCAAAATACTCGGAATGTTAGTCTGCTTTTTAGAAGGATTCGGTTGATAATTATTTAAAAATCCTTGGGTTATTAGCATACTTTTCATTGACGAAAGAAAAAATAAGGATTCCCTTAATTGCATTTACTTAATTGCGTTTTCCCTAAAATCTAATGAGTTATAACTTGGTCTTCTGGATTCTTAGTTTTTCACCTTTTTAGTTCAACACCCTCTATTTCTAATCTCAACATATTTTTGAGATTTGGAATGTCCTGAATAAAATGTGTACATTTTATAGCACCTCAAATTTGGGGTTTATGGGCCTAAAAATCCTATGCTGGTCTTACTGCCTAAGGAAATCCAAAAATTATTTTTGGGACCCACAATAAGTCTTCTTTGATACTCTCCGAGTTCGCCGTCTGGGAGCAAGAAACCAATTTCAAAAAAAATATTCTCTAAAATATTTGATCGTCGATGTATTTTATTGATTTATTTAAAAAAAATTTTTCATTTGAATAAATACTACACTAAATTTAAAATATTCGCAAGAGGCTTCAAAGTTCTAGTTTTTTATTTACAGCAAGTCAATACGAATAAAGATAGAAACGTGTTTTCTAATACATTCAATCTGCAAAAGTAAAAAATGTTAAATTTTTGAGTGCATAGTAGTATAAGGTGTCTTTTGCGTGCGCCCGAAAACAAGGTTTCTGAAACACTGAGGTAGACTGGATGTTCTCAACGCTGCAACCACATGGACCTCCAGCATACAATCAATTCCCAACTTCCCCCACATTAATAGCAAGTTGCTCAATGACAAAGCTCAGCCGGCTTGGATCGTTCCGGCGTAACTCCCTTCATTGACACATGAAAGAGACTGACCGTGATTGCAAAAATCCATCTTTATAATGCTCCCCCATCGGGGTCCAAGTTGAGAAACGATACAATTCAACTTTTGTGCGCAGTTAGATGCGGCAGATTTATTGGCCAGAGCTTTTGTAGACGGCGAGTTCTGATGATCCCTGCAGGTTTTATTGCCAACCCGAGATCAATAGAAAGAAAGATCATTCATATATTTTCTTTCTTTGCGTGGGTGTGCTGTATTCAGAGATGGCGTTTAGTTTGATGCAGTACTTGTGGCATAGGATTCACGGTTGGGATGACTAATTTCTGTGAGGGATAGGTCAGAATAATTAGCCATCCAATGATGTGCGCAATCAGATGCAGCTGCCTTTGAATTAATGGCAAGAAGAGAGGATGAATACTTGGTCCAAGGCTGACTCTCGAAACAGTTTTGTTTTTGCTATGACTAAACTTCAATTCTCTATGATTTTGGAACACTGAATCAGGGCAAGCATAAACTCTTTTGATGAACGAATAAATTTAGATGTTGCACTAAAAAATTTGAATTGTGGTGGAAGTCTTGTGGAAGTCTTTCTAACTGTTCTATTGTCGTCTAAAATTAAGGAAATGTGCAATGTGCGTTCATCAGAATAAATAATTAATTAACTGATTCGCGCACAATTAAATGCTGATATCTTCAGGTGGCATTGGCTTTATTTGCTTTATTCCTTTTTTGAATCCATTTATAATGAATATAAGAATCGTTGTGCACATCTAAATATGAAATGAAATTTTACTCTTACTGGTGTTAATTCTTATTTCCAATTAAATGCATGAAATAGTTCAAACTCTTGTCATGTTACCGCATTTATCTTGCGCCATGTCTACGTCAATTGCATCCCATTCACATTTTAAAGGTGATCCGATATTTTTTGACATCTCAACCCAGTTAGGCTCATAATGCCTATGCTGACCCTTCTTTTTTAATATACCAACCAACTAAAGCTTTCGCGTTCGCTACATTTCCTTCTCTGTACTGATTTCGATTTCTCATTGCCATCTATAATCAGAATGTTGAAGAATTCCTTTGAGCGGAGAGCACTTCCGTATTGTTTTAACAATATTATGCAAGAGTTTCAATGTGCTTACCTCAGAATGTGAGATCATGTAAGACATGCAAGACAAGGCACACGGCATGAGAAAAATTTGATTTGGAAGACTTTACATATGTTGGTTGGTTTTTTGGATTTTGTGGCGCAAGAACCATATTTGGTCAAGCTGTTCCAAACACAAGACAGACAAGTAATTGTGAAAAGAAAGGATGGAGAGAAGAAAGAGAAAGATGCTTGTAAATATACTAGGGTCGCGACCCCCATGTTCATCAGAGGCAGCAAACCCCATAGGAAAATAATAGATCACTAAGTTCGTTGAAGCCCGTACACAACTAAAGATGTGCCCACGTGGGGTTCTATAAAGGAAAAACAACACCATTCCAAAACTCTGGAAGTCCGAAAATAGACATTTCTTTCATAGGACAGAAAACTATTTGCTGTAAACTTCTAGTTCAGGTGATTAATTAAGTTTTTCACTTGCGAAAAAACTTTTGCGGAGTCTCAAGTTCGGTAATACTCCTATGTTGTGCATCCTTCACTGACGACAGAATTCATTTTTCTGTTATCAATAAGAGTAAAGATGCAGAGAAAGCTTTATTAATGGTTCCGTAAACCTTGGAATTCAGGTGCTTAATAAATTTTAATTGGTGTGAAGTTGAGGTCTTGTTTCATACACAAAATTTATTTCTTTTCACGCGCTCCTATTGGCTTGCCAACTTGTCAAAAAAATATATTAAAAGATGTCGGAGAAAAAAAATCTGGGCGGACATTTTCCCAATGTTACAAGGACGTGCTTTTCTCGCACGTTCCTCAGTTATCAAATAAGTCATTCGAAGGCTCAGAAAGACGAGTTAATATTCAGTAAGACACACAACAATAAATTTCTAATGAAATAGCATTCAGTGAAATCATCTCAATATGAATTATGGGTGTTCTCATGAATATTCATTGAGCTTATTGGATAATAAAGCGACGTCGCACTATTGCAATAAATAAATCATCCAATCAAATCTTCCTAAGTTCTCTTCATTACCAATTCTTCTAATGAGTTAGGATTGAATTCCAAATGTCGTTCTTTGTGAGAGGAATCTTAAAATAACTGGGAACTGAGAGAGGAAATAACCATTAAATGATAATCCGTTCAATTATTGGCACAGCTTTTCGTCGGTAAGAAAACTGTCGTCAATATATTCTATAATGTTTTGATTCTTATGGATGAAAATCTTTCAGATGTCTCACCTGCTATTAAAAAGCAATTACTGGCAAAATGATTTTCTCTGAATGATTTGTTTACGCAGATTTATTATTCTTTAGTTTGTTTTACATTCTGATATATATTCTCTGACAATCATTAAATATATTATTAAACATTTTTGAGAATTATGAAACGCACTACACATATTTTTTGTTTACATTCTAAAAGACGGCTTGAAGATTTTATATTCGTTGCCAGTGGCAATATCTAAAAATAGTCGGTATGATTCGAGAACGAAATCAAGCAATTTCGAATTTTCAAACTGTTTGCATAAGCATTTTCTGCTTGATTTTCTACAGTGATAAAATCTATTAACGGCATTGTTTTTATTAAATTCAGATAAAAAATTATCTTAAGGCAAAGCTTTATCACATATATTCGTTAGAAAATTCTAAACTTGGACTCGTATTCAATCGGAATGTTACCTTCATCGCTTTTGAAATATACATTTCCAAGTATAGCCGAAATTTTGAATATAAATAGAAATTCAATTAAGAAAGTAGTTCAGTAGTTCAGATTCATAAGTTGTGCCAAACCATTTCTAACTGAAACTCAGAAAACTATTTGGGAAATTCTTATTGCAGTGGAATGATTTGTACTAAAGTTAAATTATGATTTATTTATGGGATAGATGAATTTTAATGTTCAAAATGGGAACAGTTGAACTATATTACTAGTGATTACAAAAGAGTAACAGAGCATTAGACAATCTCAGCGAGAGTACGGAACTTCCACTCTATTGTGTTGTAGTTCAATCACCAAATATCGATAGGGACGTTTCTAAATTGTGCAATAGAATTCTAATTGAGCAATCTGTGTTGTCAACCTCTTGTCGTCCGATTTATTTTGAGAAAACCAATCAGAAAACAAATTATTTTATCTGGCTGTTAGAAAATCTATTACCATCTAAATCATGAATCCCCCGACTATATTATTCTTGTAACTGTTACAACATCTGTTGTGGAAGAGCTACCTCTATAACGACAGTATTTTTAGATGCTGTTTCCAAACAATACGAGAAAGAAAAAAATTGAATGATAAATAAGTTCACTTCTTTTCCCGTCGTTGGTACTCGCTACTATATAGACTGGTTATCAGAATTGACACCTAAAATACTAGTGAGATAAAGTACTATTATTGAAACGGGAGAAAGAAGGAAGGAAATATAAAAAAAGAAACTTGGCTTTCTCAGATATAAAATGCAATTATCCGTCTCCGTCTTCTAACTTAACTTACTGATTTTATCTGAAATCTTATTTCATCTACATTCTTATATCAGCCTTTTAGATAATTTAGCCCATTAAAAACTTTTTTAACCAATTAAACCTCCAAATATTTTGACTAGCAGATGTAGTCAATTTTGCTAAGGGCGAGATATCTCATTGAGACAAAACTGCCCTTTTTCTCCAAGGGAATTGAATATCAAAGAAGGAAACGCAAATTGTCTCTTGCCCAGAACTGGTGACAGTTTGGAATAGGATTTTGCATCAAAGGTTGAACACTATAGGGCAGTTTTCGATGCGAAGATAAACCATCAAGAGGGTTAAAATTATTTTGGAATCTAATCAGTGTTAATAGATGTAAAACCCTCACGGACTGGATAGAAGTACCTCGAAGGCCATGTGTTGTACAACACTTGTACGATAAAATGTGAGACATTGCAATAGAGATGTATAAATTGCAGTGACACGTGAATTCTGGAGTTGCTTCTTTTCTCACTTGGTCTAGACAAGCTAGACCAAACCCCTGAGTTTATGCACCTTCAAAAAGTCCAAGACGTGCAAAAAACTATAATATAGACCCCCCTCTCTGGATCTGTATTTTACATATTATATGTCACAGGAGAGGCTTGCTTCAAATTGCATTTTCGATAGGTCTGGAAAAACTTCAAACTCTGATCGAATAGAATTTGTTTCAAACGTCCACTGGCCAGTTTTGAGATGGATGTCTGTTCACTTCTACCACTCTCTAATTTGAGGGCATCTCTGAGTTGTTTTCTCTGGTACTATATATGAATTGTAGGGATTTTCCTAGAGATATTGTTCTGAAGTTTCTTTTTCGCAAAAAATTTCATAATTAGTTTGTAATGACTAATACCTTCTTTTACCGAGATATCTGAAATTTCATTTCCACTGATGTCCACATGAAAAGGGATCCATTGTAAATGGAACTTAATAACAAAAACAGATGATGGCTCATGCATACTAAACGAACGCTACTGTCCTTATCCCAATTGATTCTGTCTCCAGAACTTCGAAATTTATTTTGTCTTATCAGTGCGGTAGAAAATTTCATCAAAACCGATTAACGCAGGATCAACCCAATCAGCGACTCCATCACATGGAGGTTATTAAGTACTTTTTAATAACTTAATTAAACCTTTTCTGCGGACCAATTTATTCCGGGTTTGTGCAAATAGTCGGTCCTTTTTAACCCGAAGCACAAGCAGCTTTTCCCGTGCTCCTTGCAAGTAGACTGGAGGGTATTGCAAATTTGGGTTACTACCTTTCCCGAGACATTCCTCACTCTGGTGTGGATGCGTGGGACGAAGAAAATTTCGAACAATCTCTGCTGTCATTAATCAAGTCGGAATCTTCATGGCGCCACTGTTGCGATTAACCGGCACGCAAAGAGACGGTGCTTTGGAAGGATTTTTTCCGCTTCTTAGTTGGGGCAGGTATGTCTTGTATAGATTCAGAAGAATAAGGATTGGTACAATTCTTTAGTTCCTTCTTCCTGGATATGAGACGTGAGATGACCACCAAGTTGTAGGGACATTTTGCTGTGAGTTTTTTCTTTGTGATCTCTCTGAACAAAACTGGAAATGGAGTTGGACTGATTTTCGAAATTTGAGTCCTGATAGCTTTTACCCCTCCAAGTGGTTTCGACGAGATATCTCGTTCATCAAGATCTGACCAATTTTGCTAATCACGAGACATCTCGTCATCAAGATATCGTTGATTTTTCGATGATTATGGAATCAAGATCTGGTCAGTTTTCTTCTAATGATCGTGATTGTGTTTTCTTTTATTGACGAGATACCTCGTCCAACAAGATCTGGTCAGTTTTACTAATAACGAGATACCTCGTCGAGACAATCACTAGGAGGGTTGAGGGAGAAAGTTGTGATAATAATCTATTTGGCACCTCTCAAATATTTATGATGCATTGCATTGCTCAATGATGTTGAGCTCAAGACTGGATAAAAGTTGAACTTAATAAAGTAGATTGTATCTTATAATGGGACTAAAGAATACTGATGGATTCTGAATTAAATATTTACAAACTAGCGTCCATGCATCGCAACCCCAGCAACTCCTTTCCATGTTTTAGATTGTATCGGTGTATCTGTGGCACATACCTCTATAAACATGAGTTGGTTGCTGAGACTTATAAAACACGGACTTTTGAACATCGTCTAGATCATGGGTCATCAAACTTTTCATACGGAAGAGACAAACCTATACCTTACAACAATTTAAAAATTATTCTGGAGCTATAAATATATTTTTACAAATAAGAAAAATTTTATGTAACATTATAACAAGTTATAATAATAGTTATATCTTTATTAAATGAAGGAAAAATCTCGAAAAATTGTTCTCATTGGTTTTATTAAGTGTGAGCAAGGAGCTTGCATTTCCTTAGAATATTTGTTTCTTTGGTTTGTAACTAGTCATTTTTTATTTAAGGCATGATTCCAAATTGGCATTGGCATCAGTAATTTGGCTCCTCAATTTACATTTAATGATGTTAAAAAACGATTGCTCATATAAATACGTGGATCCGAAGAAACTGAGAACACCAAATGCAAATTTTTTCAGCTAATGTTATGAGTCCGGAAGATTATTCCAAATCACTGAGTCTGCCTTTTGTAGGTCTTTTAAAGCAATCTTATTGTGCTGTGAAATCAGACTGCATTTTTCTTTTTCTAGTTCTTCTATTACAGTACGAAGACGTACAAATTTATCGCTTGTTGAGACTGCTTGTCGAGACCAGCAATTGTATTTCAAAATTAGGTGTGTCAATATCAAACGTTAAAAATATACCGTTACGCTTCGCGCATCTTAGTGTCACGAAGTTTTTCGAGACCTATAAAACAAATGAAATCACCATTATGTGAATAAAATCCTTTGAAAATTCAATAAATGAAAGTATGATAGTTTTATTTTCATTTTCAATTTTACTTGAGAGCCCTCATGTATGTAATCAAATATGGCTCGTAAGCCGCAGTTCGTCGACCTCTGATCGATTATACCTTAACCAAGAGGGTTAATGACAACATAAACAAGCGTTTATGGTCCATACAACGGTAATCTTTAAAGAGCATTTGCACAAAGAGAAAAACTAAAGATAATGATTTACGTCTGCGCTTTAAAGGAATTCTATAAATGTTAAGCGGAAAAGAATTAAAGGGAAAAGTAGAGATCTATTGAAAGAAAATTCCGTGTTGAAAGAAAATATGAAAATAAAAAATAAATTGTACAAGAGGATCAAAACAATTTTTTAAAACTTGAAAATTGTTAGCCTGAAAATTTTGACAGGTGGTTCATCACTATGTTACCCGGAGCCCTTCAATTAAAAATAATTAAAAATAAAATAGTAGATTGTTCTTCAAAAACGAAATTTTCCTCGCTTTCCCTATTTTTTCGTTGGGTAAGAATGAGAATTTGTTTCCAACTACTGACAGTCAAGAACTTTTGTTAAATACTAATTTTTAAGCTCCCCTTACACTATTTTTACTGAGAGCTTTCCAATTTGTCTACTATGGCGTTGTTTTTACTTTCAAAACCCTCTTGTTACTCTTGAAATCAAAATTTTCAGGAGTACTTTAAATCAGATGCTAAACCATAGACCAGTTATGAGATAAGAGGTTTAAAAATTCGCTGATAAGGTCTTTATAAGTGATTGTCTAAATCACTTATTAGGAGCTTTTGAAACAAGTTTAGTAAGCATATTTGTAACGAAATCTCAAAAACTCAAAAACTCAAATAAATTGGACTTTCGTGATTTTGATAGTAAAACGACGAGACTAATCATTGGTGTATGTAGGATGAAATTTATGAAAAGTAAGATATTCGTAATGTGAACGAAATAAATGTAACTTTTTGTAGCAAATAGGGAGAAATTATCAGAATTTTTGTTTGAAGTGAGAAGCTATTTATTAATTCCAGCTTTGCACGAAGTAAATAGTTCCTTAAATTTTATTCCTGTTTCAGATTTAACAATTTACCAATGCTTGAAGGTTGAAAATTCTTTTTGATTGGGGAATAATACACTGCTGGCCACCCAAATTGCAACACCAAGAAAGACAAGAGATATCACAACAAAATTAATTTTGTAGATAACATGTTGACCAAGTATCAAATGATTAAATTTATAGACTTCTGTGAAGTGTGGTTCCTGCCAAAATCAGTAGCCAGAGTAGCCGCCATTGTTGGAGATCACCGCTGCCACACGCCTCGGCATTGATTCAAAGAGACTTTGGATGTGTTCTTGGGGTACAGCAGACCAAGCAGCTTCCACACGTTGCCAAAGTTGATCTGGTGTGGCAGCTGGGGATGTATTCTGGGTCAATCGTTGAGCAACCATGGACCACATGTTTTCTATCGGCGAAAGATCCGGAGAGCGAGCTGGCCAGGGAAGCAATTCAATCTGGCGATTGACGAAGAACCCTTGGACAATGCGTGCCACGTGTGGTCGCGCATTATCCTGTTGAAATATGGCTGTGGGCAAGCCCTGAAGGTAAGGAAGGACAACTGGCTCCAACACCTCGGAGATGTAGCGCTGGCTGTTTAAAGTACCGGCAATGCGTACTAGAGGAGTGCGAGAGTGATATCCAATACCGCCCCATACCATAATACCCGGTGCAGGACCAGTGTGGCGGTGCATAACGCAGCTGTTCAGCATCCTCTCTCCACGGTGTCTCCAGACTCGAATCCGACCATCGTGGTGTTGCAGACAGAAGCGTGACTCGTCAGTAAAGACAATTTCATTCCATTCTGCCGTCCACATCCTTCTTTCATCGCACCATTGGCGGCGGAAACGTCTGTGGTTCTGCGTCAAGGGTAGACGAAGCAATGGACGTCTTGCGGACAGACCACTCTGCTGTAAACGGTGTCGAATGGTACGCGCAGACACTGGATGATGCGGTACAGACTGAATGTGCTGTGTGATGTGGCTGAGCGATCCGTCACTGCCATACGCACAATATGCCTGTCATCACGTGAAGTGGTGCACTGAGGTGGATGCGATCGAACACGTCGGTCCGTCGTACCCTCCTGCATCCAACGATCACATATCCGCATTACAGTTGTTTGGTTTCGTCCAACACGACTACCGATTTCCCTGAAAGATAATCCACAATCTCGGTAGGCCACTATTCTTCCTCTGTCGAACTCGGATACTTGATCAAAAGATGATCGCTGTTTTCTACGAGGCATAATTGATCGTTTTTTTGAAAAAGCCACAAGAAAAACACAATTGCCGTACTTGAAATCGTCGAAATCTCCAAGCCTTAAATAGCGTTTTGAAGTGGCGCCACAGGCGCGCGTGATGTGCGTCTGCGCTGAAATTCTAATCATTTGCATATCTCACCTCCGCTAATGCATGTTGTAAATTTCATATTATTTGCATGCTTCCTTCAGGGTGTTGCATTTACGGTGGCCAGCAGTGTATTTTATTAAAATTTAAAAAATATTAGGTGACTTTTGCTGTTATAATTATCTGCTTCCATGTTACAATTGAAGTTGTAAATATGCATTTAGATCATAACTGTTCACATCTATTACTGCTCGTCATAGCAAGGGTAATTTAAAATCGTGTTGTAGGTTAATAAAAAAGCATAAACACAAAAACATTTGTATCCCAAAATTTCTTCAAATAATGAGGCAGACATTTTCGTAACAGCCAAATAAACCTAAAAACCCGAACATTATCATAACGAATGGAATTAATTCACAGAGAAAAGAAAACAACTTGATAAAACTTTACAGTACAGATAAGAGTAATTCTCGCAAAAATAAACCTAATAAGAAAAATATAACGAATGGAATTAATCCATACAGAAACAATTACTGCGAAAGGAACTCTTACAGAATGTAACTAATTCACACAGAAACGAAAACAACATGGCAGAACTTTACAGTAAGATAAGAATATTCTAGCCAAAATAAAGTAATTTAATTATCGTAACGAATGAAGTTAACCATAGAGAAACAAAAGCAACTTGGCAGAACTCGACGGAGCAGAGCATGTAAGATTATTCTTATAAACAGATAAACCTAATCGGAAAATTTTACGACTGCAATCAATTACTACGGAGCAACTCCACAGAACAGAAGATATGGATAAACATTCTCACAACCAAAAGAAAATATAAAATCCCGAAAATTATCATAAAGAATGGAATTAATCTTTTGAGAAACAAAAGCAGCTTGGTACAGCTTTACGAAACAGAACATATAAGAACATTCTAAAAACAAATAAACCTAATCAGAAAACAAACCGAATGGAATTCACACTCAAAATCAATTACTGTAGAGCACCTCCACAGAACAGAAGATATGAATAAACATTCACACAACCAAATTAACCTAAAAATCCGAAAAATTCTCAGCTGAACATATAAGAATATTATTCTAAACAAATAAACCTAATCAGAAAAACATAACGAATGGAATCCACACTCAAATCAATTATTGCAAAGCAACTCCACAGAACAGAAGATATGGATAAACATTCTCACAACCAAAAAACCTAAAATCCCAAAAATTATCATAATGAATGGAAATAATCCACACTCTAACCTATTACTACAAAAAACGAAAGCAACTTCACCCAACAGAAGTAACATCCGTAAAATAACCGCGCGTCGTTAAATTTGACGCAACGTATTCAGCCCACATATATCATACAATATCCTGCTACGTGATATCCTTAATAATATTCGGATAAAAGGAGAGGAGGAAGAGACGAGAACGCCGCGTGCTTTCTAATGTTCGCGTGCAGCATGCCCATGTGATGAAACAAGAAGTGAAATCTAAATGACCCTCTCGAGCACGTATCGGAGTCTGTTTCAGCAATAAATATTTGTAAAGCTGTCAGCAGTGTCTGTCAGCTTTGAAACCGTCGGGAACGATTGGAGCCGGAACAAATGTATGGCAATGATGCATCGGAGTGCGATCGTAACATCTTATTTTGAACTCTGGAGTGAAGACGGTGTTTATCTCTCCTCTCACATAACAGATTGGTATTCCGTTCACTTTAACAGCCATTTATCAAGTGACATGCTTATTTTGCATAATGTATTGGACTTACGTAAATGAAGCTTCTAACCAATGCAAGTCTTTCTACTGGCATAAGTCCAGATAATTGGAACCCCGCTGGTAGGGATTCCAATTATCCAATTCCAATTCCCAATCTCCAGATACTTTTGTTCTCTGAGGAGGCAGTTCACAAAAGCAAATTAATATTCTGAAGTTGTTCTTGAGCAACGAATTTGCTTTATCACCAGAAAATTTGATCCTTCGAGCGTTTCGAGAGTTCGAGCAGTTTTTACTTCACAACTCACTTAACCCCTCCAAGTGGCTTCGACGAGATATCTCATCCACCAAGATCTGGCCAATTTTGCTGATGGCGACATATCTCGTCATCAAGCTATTGCCGAATTTTTTTCAAGTCTGGTCAGTTTTCTTCCGACGAGCTATCTCGTCTATCAAGATCTAATTAGTTTTACTAATGACGAGACACCTTTTCGGGACAACCACACGGAGGGTTGATGATTCTACAGAACGCTTACAGAATGATGACTGATTCACATCTATTGCTTGAAAGAATCCTTGGAGACTCACTCTCGTATCGCTGAGAGAAAAATTTTCTCTCTCAGCGTCACGAGTTTTTCGAGTAGAGTAGTATTGCTTTTACCCCACAATCCACATAGGGACTTAATAACCCCATCTATTGGTTGAAAGAATCCTAGGAATGATTCTATTGGTCAAGACAGACAGCACTGGTTAGAAGTCATGCAGGGAAGACTGCAGATTGAAAAATGGATAGATACGTGTGTACCCCTCAGAGGGTCAACGCTCCTGGTGGTTGACTAGACGAGATATCTCGTCATTAACAAATCTGACCAGATCTTGATGAACGAGATATCTTCTTAGAAAACAGCTGACCAGATGGGATCTCGTTAGTTTTTTCTCCAGTCCACAACAAATCGGCGGTATCTTGATGACGAGACATCAAGTCATTAGTAAAATTAGTCAAATCTTGATGGACGAGATATCACGTCGAAACCACTTGGAGGATTAAGTCTAAAACTGGTCACTATGCACAGAAAACTGCAGGTTGTTTAGCGGAATAATGCATTTGTAACCCGTAGAGGGTTAAGGATGGCTACCCGTCGAGAATATGCATCTAACCTGTCTCCCAAATCCAAGTTAAAAATTTCTGGTATATCAAAATTTGAATTCTTAGTTTCTCACGAATCTGAATGTTACGAAAAATAGAAGAAATTGTTAAATAACTTTTGGTCCCGCATAACCAACGGTACAATACGGGTACTGTGTTAGTTAAATTACTTACCAGAAGTATCCATAAAATTTTATCATGCATGATAAAATTTTCTAAGGATAGGTATGGAGATATTCCTGGTTCATTGTCTTATGCGTTGAAGGAAACGCAAAACAAACCATTCCACAATGAAACGAATAAGTAATTCGAGAGAATATAGTAAACATTCCCTAGTCTCCTCCGCTGCCCTCCCATAAATCTTTTAATGTTTGTTTTTATAGCCTCCCACACCTTCTCGAAAGGTATCTTATCTCCAAAAGGTATAAAAACGAATGGGGCCTTTTTCTACAAATTTGACACACAGAAAACCTGTAGGAAGCTAGGATTGGCCCGCTCAAATGTCCTTTATGTAACTACACTGCTTCGGATTTAAATCATAGAGTACTGTGTGTGTGCAAACTTTGATTTAAGAAGATAGCAGTTAGGGCGAAGTCTTTTATTTATACTCCGGAACTCTGATATAGGTGGGAAGACTCAGAAATTAGGGTGGAGATGCCTACAGAGTTATTGCTTCAGTGCACCTAAGAGAACAATTTACTGCCCATAGTAAATAGATTAGAGTGTATACTGTTTTTAGACGGAGGTGACAGATTTTTTACCAGTTGAGTAACGTTCTAGACGTTTGAATTTCATCATAACATTACGGTGTCGTGTAGCTCCCGTAGAGTAAATTCAATGTTCTCGCTGTGTAAGTTTTATGACCCCTTTAGAAGGAGGTATAAATAATAAAAAAATTCGGAATTAAAGTTAAAAGTTTTGTGGTACAATAGCTAAATATGGAAGCGACATAAAACTTTGAACAGGAGCAACTATAAAATTGATTAGTTTATAACACCATATTTAGATGTGAAATTTTTCGTTCTCATTTTTGTTTTCACTGGTAAGTAGCCTTCCTAAATCACGTGGTCTTAAGATTCAAAAATATACTTTTGAAATAAATGTATCCTTGACTATAAATATTTGGTTAGTAATATACGATGTCTGTCCGGAAAGTATCCAGCCGGTGTTGGTATAACGTGAATGATTTGCGTGGTATTGATGTAACATACCAGCTAAGGAAAAGGGACATTGATGAGCATGCTTGAAAAGTCACTAACCTATTGAACATCAGTTCTGTGCTAGACGCCATTGAGTGAGTACATGTTCTATGAAACCATAGCATTCACAATGACCGGATGAGTAGAGCAACGAATTTGCATCAAAGTTAAAGTAAACTTGAAAATTCGCCCATTCATCACGTCTGGTGCGGATTTTTTACTAAATATCAAATCACCGTAGTGGCTCACCTCCCTACACCTCTGGGTCTTCAATTCGTAATTCATGTTCATAATGCCGTCATGCTGTTTTAATAAATTACCTTTCTTAAGTCATCACTAGCCCATGATTGCTTCGTTCTAATACAGCTGATGGGGCGGTTTTTTTCTGAAAAGATTTTGGGCATAAAATACATACGTATCTGAAAAACTTATTTCTTTTGCTTTTACTTTATCGATTTCATGAAAATTTCGACATCGATTTGATGTAACCCGGAAGTGACAAAACTTCTGAAACGCCTCATTTTTTCTGAGGACAGTTTTCGATTCCTGAATACAAAGATAAATGTATTTGACCAGCCTCAACCATCTTCAAGGGAAATTCGTTTTTACTTTTCTATGGAAACACGTCGATGGAAAAACCATGCAGTAATTCACCATTAGTTGTTTAGTTAGCTTTATTTTCATGTGTGACCTACTTCGTATTAGGAAGAGCCTTTCTACCTAAATAGAACCTTTATGATCACGAATTCTCCAAGCGTAAAATTATTTCAAGTTTACACATCTGTCTGCTGCTCACTCATATAGCGGGAATTTCTTTGTAAAACCCCAAAGTGGATCAATAGCATATAAAAATCTTGCGATGCAAAGAAATGTGTGACATCTTTTATGAGCTAGCGAGTCCAAGAATTAGAAACGAAATTCGAGATGTTTAATGAGGAAGTTTCTTTTCTCGATATTCTGAAGATGAAAAACTTGAAAGAAGAAAACTATAAACGAAAAATGGCAAAAAATAACCATTTTAAAAGCTGCAAACTGTGTTCTCTTTAATTTTATAATTGATGTAAGAATCGATGTGAAATTCTGACAGATCCCTTTAACTTCGTAGCTGCTAAATTATTTGGATTACTTCTATACCAAAAATACCTAAATTTTTAACTTCAAAATTGAAATGCTTCTTACTGATGAAAGAACACTGAGAAGTCACAGCAAAATTATATTTTTGATTAGATGTATAACATTTTACATTTTTAAGATACTGAAGCTCAATCCCCTGGTGGTTTTCTCGACGACGTATCTCTTTGTTAGAAAAACTGACCAGATCTTGATGGGCGAGATATTCCGTCAATAGAAAAAATCTGACCAGATCTTGATCTCGTCATCATAAAAAAAATTGGCAATATCTTGTCATCATCAAAATTGGTCAGAACTTGATGGACGAAATGTCACGTAGAAACCACTTGGAGGGTTAATATACGCATTTTGGAACAGTGAGTTATTCCCATAATCTCGGACACAGCAGTTTAGTTAAGGCATTATAGGTACCATATTCAGTAGGGCCGCGGTACCCTGTTCGAAGAGTAACGGATTAACAATCGGAGAGTTGCGAGTTTGAAACTCGGTCCAACCAAAGATCGTTGTGTACGGGGTGCTGGTGCACGTTAAATCTGTCATGGCCTCAAATTTCCTCAAGATGGAGTGGTGTGGACGTTTGGAGAGTGATGTGCCAGGTGTGTGCCAGGTGCTCAGGTGTTGACCTCGTCATCTGACCGTGGTTCAAAATTGCGAGGTGTTGTCCTAGGATCTTTCCTTTCGGGATTGATGTCGGACCGTCATCAATACCCCGTTGTGTTGCTTCAGTGCTACGTTAATTAACTACCTACCTTATTCAGAAATTCAAGAATTTCCAACTATTTCATTATTACCAAAATAATCTTTGTAACTGCGGTGATCCTAATTTGAGGGTTGCTTATGCTAAGGATATATGATCTCATACCTAAATTTACTGAATAAGATTATTAAAAAAGAAGATACTGCGAAATAAACAATGCGTCCACTGCGCTTTCTATTTTCGTACCCAATTATCCATTGCAATTAATTTCTCCAAAACAGGGAACTCTGTAATTGAAGTAACAAACTAACTACACGAGGCAACGATAGGTGACCCAGTTGAATGTCAGGTCGAGAATTAGCTCTTAATTCTTTATGATATATGAGATCTCCGTTATCTTGGACTACCTCATACAATCTTTTCATCGTGCCATTTTTACTCGGTGCTCTAGAAGGCTTGTTCAACTTCTGGCCAATTTCTAGCTGTATTGTAATACTCTCCTATTATTGTATTGCGCAACTACAATATATATGTACATGTATAATTTCGGCAAAATCAATGAAAAGTCACTATTAATTAAGTGGCAATTTTTTTTCTATGTCCCGACCAGCACAAAAACCGAAATGAACTGAGCAGAACAGTGAATTATGTTGGTTTGGTATTTAGGCATGTTTAATTAACATCGCAATGGTGCAACACAACAGGCTATTGGCGATGGTCCGAGATCAACCCCCGAAGGAAAAGATCCGATAACACCACCACGTAATTTTGAACCACGGTCAGATGATGAGGTCACACCTGAGCTGGCACCCCACTCTCCAAACTTCCACACCACGCCAACGTAAGGACATTTGAGGCCACGACAGATTCAACGTGCACCAACCCCCTTTGTACACGACGGTCTTTGGTTGGATTCGAACTCGCAACCCTCCGGTTGCTAGTCCGTTACTCTTCCAACCGGGTTACAGCAGCCCTATGTTGGTTTGGAAACGATTTATATCTTTGTGGTAATAATTTTTCTTGAGAAATCATTTGATCCAGGATCGTGCTTAAAGAGGGTGAATAGTGAGGTTGATTTTTATATGTAGCGTAGCCAGTTATGCTTTATTATTGAATATAGTCAAATTATACTTTAACCCTCCAAGTGGTTTCGACAAGATATCTCGTATATCAATATCTGACCAATTTTGCAAATGACGAGATATCTCGTCATCAAGATATTGCCGATTTTTTATGACGTGAACAAGATGTGGTTATTTTTTTTCTCAAAACGAGATATCTCGTTCATATCAAGATCTGGTTAGTTTTTCTAATGAGATACCTCGTCGAGACAACCACCAGGAGGCTTAAACGCTTTTATTCGTTTAATATGTGTTTTCTTGGAAAGTTTTTCATATTCCCAAACATTTAGTTAATTTCGTTTAACATTGTTTTGAATGATGTAGATTTAAATTGATGTATTTTGAAATAAGTACTTTGTATACATAGATATAATTTAAAATGGTCCAATTCTGTGACTAGCAAGAATGTAAAAGCAATTCATTTCAAGTCGTGCATGATTAAGTAAAAACATTTATTTCTTTAAAACACATATTAATGTTCTACACAATCCTAAATTATGTGAACATTAACTATAAGTGTGCATTGTTAACTAAGTCGTTACGACGAGATATCTCGTCTATCAAGATGTGACCACTTTCACCAATGACGAGATATATCGTCATGAAGGTATTTCCGATTTTTTTATGATGACGAGATCAAGATGTGATCAGTTTCCTTCTAATAACGAGATGTCTGGTCCATCAAGATCTGCTAATGGTTTTGCTAATGACGAAAAACCTCATCGAAACCCTTTTGACTTGTCTGCATTATCCATTTTCGGCTGTTTAAACTTTCAAAATTTTAAGCATTTTTATTTTGCACGTATGTAAATTAAATTCTTCAGTCGCATTAGCTATGCTTCCGATGATGATCTTGTTTTTATTATCTGACTTTAAATATTTTTATTCTTATCTACTCATTTTACATGTTTTAAATCTACCTTTTATTTTTGTCTTGGACTTCATTTTTAAATGTTTTGCCCTTTTATCGGGATATATTCTGTCTTGTGTTTGGCGCAGCTTGTCCACTTTGCGACCTTAAGCCATAAAACTCCAACATCGAATCCAATTCTCGTCGAAACTGGAGCGTTAATCTGTATTTTGCAATTTTCTCTCCATCCAAACTACTTCTCCTAACTAATAAAATGCATAAGCATGCCGCCATTCACAGATGCTGGAATCGGAACATCACAAAGGAAGTAACCTAACAAATTCCAAATTCTTTCGGTGTTAATGCCACCACGGCATCAAAACAAACCCCAAAAAGAAAAACATCCGAGGAATTCCATTCAATTACAATTTCGTCCTCCACTTTTCATGGAACTCGTTTGATGCCCACCTCTTGAATTCGAACCCTACCGATCGGTGGGGCAAAAAGAATTTCGATTTCTCCTTATTTGGGATCGGCCGCCTGAGACTGACAGATCGGCGACTTGAAGAGGTTGAAGTGATTGGCCTTCTGTCCTTATCTTATGTCTGTTTACGGGGGGCTCGGGTGAGGCCACGCCTGTGACACCGGCCGCTGTCACTCAATCAGCGGGCACGTAAGGGAAGAGATTGAACGAAATTGAAAATCAATCATTCCCTGGGATGGTGGATTGAAAAGCAGAAGTGGGGTACGGGATCGAACGGTGTGAAAGCGTAAATGCGTTCATCTTCGTTTTAGTTGCATACTTGTAGAATAGTTATTTCTGTAACACTCTGAACGTCGCGACATTTGTTAGTAGTGAGATGTTGCTTTTACTCCATACTCCTAACCCTCCAGGCGGTTTTCTCGACGAGGTATCTCATCAAAAACGCAATCGTTAGCAAAACTAACCGGATCTTGGTGGACGAGATATCTCGTCATTGGAAGAAAACTAACCAAATCTTGAAAATCAATCATTCTCTGGGACGGTGGATTGAAAAGCAGAAGCGAGGAATGAGATCGAACGGTGTGAAAACTTAAATGCGTTCATCTTCGTTTTAGTGACATACTTGTAGAATAGTTATTTCTGTAACACTCTGAAAGTCGCGACATTTGTTAGTAGTGAGGTGTTGCTTTTACTCCACACTGTTAACCCTCCAGGCGGTTTTCTCGACGAGGTATCTCATCAAAAACGCAATCGTTAGCAAAACTGACCAGATCTTGGTGGACGAGATATGTCGTCATTGGAAGAAAACTAACCAAATCTTGAAAATCGATCATTCTCTGGGACGGTGGATTGAAAAGAAGAAGCGGGGAACGAGATCGAACGGTGTGAAAACTTAAATGCGTTCATCTTCGTTTTAGTTACATGTTACACACTTCTGGACTAGTCATTTCTGTAACCCTCTGAGCGTCGCGAGATTTGTTAGTGGTGAAGCTTTTACCCCACACTCTTAACCCTCCTGGCAGTTGTCTCGGCGAGAGATCTCATCAAAAACGCAATCTATATATATGAAATAAGATGTGTATATATATGTATATTTTCTATACAAATCTACACCGTTTGACCAATCCACACCAAATTTGGTACACTTATACTTTAGAACACTGCGGTCAGCATAGGTTAACTCTTAACCCCGTTCTATTGGCCCTAGGGGGCTAAAAACTATTCGAAATCGCCATAGAAATAACATTGAGCATAGATTGATTGCTTTAGGCAGCTATGATTGCTTTACCAGTGTTGATCGAAAAACAATTTTTTCCGAAACAGATTAAATTACAATATTTATGTTTGAACTGACTTTTTAGTTCTTCCCATGATGTAAATAAATTATAGATATTTTATTGATGAAGAAAGAATATTTTAAAATATTTATTTTTGCAAGGAAATTCAAGGAAAGGTTTACAGGAGTTCAAGGATTGTTTTCAAGGAAAGTTGGTGTATATTTCGACCAACTTTCCTTAAATAATTTATTGAATACGTAATGATTTGTAGAATTCTGTTTCATAAGCTTTTTAGGTAAGGCGCGTAACTTATTTTAAAATGTCCTTCTGAAAAATTTTGTAAAATCGACCTTCTGCTTTTTGAAAAAATTTTATATATTCAGTTTAATTTGTCTACACCGATTACATTTATTTCTAACCCAAGCACCGTTATTCCAAAAAGCACAAACGAAAAACTCATTGATCATAAAAGCATAATTTTGCTACTCTATTTGACAGGTGTAATGTGCATTTTGTTATTCTTGCTCCTGGAAGTGAAACTAAAAATATTATGTATAATCAAGTTTTGTGTTACATTTATATTACAGTGAATTTGTAAAATATTTTATTTCATGATGTGTGTACTGTCCTTATATTTTTAAAAACCTGTTATTGTAATTACTTTGATTTTACACTATAGATTGATTTGATTCATTTTCCTGTCTAATAGATGATTGGGATAAATACCTGGGCAAAGCCATGTTTCGGTCATGTTTGAGCATTACTAAATCTAACTTTTAATTGGTTGTATAAGTATTTCCTACTTTATTTGACAGGTGTAATGTGCATTACTGAATTAAAGTTCATTATTATTATTTTATTTCTATGATGAGTTTTATATTTTTACATGAATATTATGAATATTTGATTGATAAAAAAAGGATATTTAAAATATTTGATTTTTCATAATTTACATTTTGTAGTGGAACACGTAAAACTTCAACTCAATCATAAAAGCGTAATTTTGTTATTTTAGATTTGGCAAACCAGAATTAACGTTTTATTATTTTATAAATTTGATTTAGAATCCCGTGTTTGTTTATTTGAGTTACCACAGCGAAATGTTGCAGTCATATTTGAGCATCACTAAATTTCATAAATCATTATCGTCTTCATCAATATTTTTCAAATGTCTTTTTTAAAATTGCTCTATTTCAGAATACACTCAGGCAGTCGAAATTCGACACTTTGCGCATCTTTCGTTTTTTAGAATTCTGCATTTTTTTCGTCGGAATTTCGTTTCTGTTTGTATTTATGTCTTAATCTTTTACATATTGCAATATATTCAGGAATTAAATGTATATATTTGTGTCCGAAGTATATTGTAGAAGTTATGAAAAAGTTAAAACGTATTTTCCGTACAACTTAAATGATTGTATTTTTCTGTGAAAGAAAAGTGATTATTCTAAATACTTTCCAAGCAACATTTAACCATTTCAACCCGAGCAACGCCGGGTAATTCAGCTAGTCATTAATAAAACTAAGCACATCTTAGCGGACGACATATCTCGTCATTTGAATAAAACCAACTAGATCTTGATATCGTCATCATAATAAAATCGGCAATATCTAGATGACGAGATATATAGTCTTTTACAAAATGATCAAATCTTGATGGACGAGATATTTCGTCCCACTTGGAGGGTTAATGACTAAATAACGACATCTGTCAAAAGAATCCATGAACTCTTTCAACCTTTAGAGAGATTCTATTGGTTCTTTCCTTAGATTAGAATCCTTTTGAAACATTCTATTGCTTCTTTCCTTAGAAAAGAATCATTTGGAAATAATTTATTCGTCATTTCCTTATATTAGAATACCTTGCAATGATTATATTGTTCCTTTCCAAAGAATAGATTCCGTTGAAAATATTCTATTGGTGCTTTTCTTCAATAGAGTTCTTTGGAACAATTATATTGTTAATTTCCTTAGAATAGAATCACACACACATCTGGGGAAAAACTCTATCGCTCATTTTCTTATATTATAACCCTTTCGAAAGATTTTATTGGTCTTTTCCTTGGAATAGAGCTCTTTGGAACTATTATATTGATTTTTAATTATCTTATAATAGAATATTTTGAAAATATTCTATTATTTTTTTACTTATCTTTAATAGAATATTTTTTAAATGTTCTATTGCTCATTTCCTTAGGTTAGAATCCTTTGGAAAGATTCTATTGATTCTTTTCTTTGAATAGAATCATTTGGAATGATTCTATTGGTTAAGAAGTTCAAAATCCTTTGGAAAGATTCTATTGGTTAAGAAGTTCAAAATCCTTTGGAAAGATTCTATTGATTCTTTTCTTTGAATAGAATCATTTGGAATGATTCTATTGGTTAAGAAGTTCAAAATCCTTTGGAAAGATTCTATTGATTCTTTTCTTTGAATAGAATCATTTGGAATGATTCTATTGGTTAAGAAGTTCAAAATTGGCTAGAAGTCATGCAGGAAGACTGCAAGTTGAAATATGGAATTATGTGTATGAGCCCCTCAGAGAGTTAGAGGTGTATCGTTGAGGCAAGGATGCACAATATACGGCCCGTGAAGGATATATATTTTAACAGTGGATTAGACTAGAGAGAATTATTTTTATTTTAATCGGTTTAGTGGGCTACTTCAGTGGGCTAAATTTTCAAAAGGCAGATATAAAATGTCGGTGAAATAAGAAAAGATGTAAGTTGAGTTGTACGACGAAGATAGGGCTTTGCATAATATGTCTGAGAAAGCCTAGTTTTTTTACTAGGATTAGGGATCAACGTTTCTCGGATTAGGTATGCACCATCTCCCAACTGGAGAGAATTGATTTTCACTATTCAAGGACACAATTCAAACTTTAAGGAACTTTGCTAAATTTATTGCTACAAAACCCCTGGAAAAAGTAAGTTAAGAAATTTGATTTTGCCATGAACATGTTAAGCATCTTTGGAAGGATATTTGTGTGAGAGCAAACTTCTAATGATGAACCAAAATCAGTGTAAATTGTGGGCTAATTAATAAACGAAAATTTGGGGGATATCTTGGGAATTTCTACAAGATTAACTCCCGATTAGAAGTTTTGTCAATTCAAAATGTAGCATGTCTTTCAAGTTTAATTAATAACCCCCTAAAATGAATTATTGTTCCCAGTTCCCTAAGTCAATATCTGCCCCTTCTTGAATGCATTTGGCCGATTTCTTCACAATCTGGCCCGCAGCACTAATGGAGTTGTTCAAACCCTGTCGTAGAGTACAGTTCTTCATGAGTCGAAGGTTGATTGGTTTAAGTTTAATGGCGCAAGGTCCAGTTATGGACAAGCAGTGCCATGAGTCGAAGGATATTTGGAATTCTAGATAGGAAAAAAAATGATCTTGAATAGAATAGAAGATTTACTTACATCTCAAGTATTATCACTTTTGGATGGAAATTATTTATGTATCACAATCGAAGCTTTAAATAGTACTGAATGTTTCAAAAATTTCATAAGTACAGAATTAAGACAGTAAATTTCCGAAGCACGTTTTTAAATTCGTCTTTTTATGAACTGATTGTATATAAAAATTACTTTTTAAAATAAATATTTTCCCATCGCATTCTGACCTACTACTAAAACAGATAACAAAAACCTTTTAGTGCATATCTCAATTACTCAGCTGATTATTTCCTTCAAACTGCCGAGTAAATTTTTTATCGACTTAGTTGGTTTTTATGGCGTAAGGGCCAGATCTGGCCAAACTGTGCCAAACATTGCATATATTAAATATTTTCAACAATGTCTTGACTATTTATAGTACTTTATTAAAGATACACCACAAAAATTAACAGCAATTGTTGGAGATACAGAGATTCCCATATGAAAATTAATTAACATCACAAGAGGCAAATTACAGATCCTACAAACATGTTAAGGAACACTTCAGTGCATTTACGTTAAGAAAGTGTCTTTCAGATAATTAGAATGAAAACAATTATCCACTTAAAAGGATTATGTGCAAGGTAGGTGATGAAATTATTCGAATTGAAAATAGTTATCACATTCCAAACAGAAACGGAACTACGTTTTCTTAAAAAACTTTCTGGATATTCAGCAGAAAATTTATGTTGTCGGCACGTCTTCTGACGTGTCTTTTTTGAGACAATAAAGATAGTCTTGGGGTATTGTCCATGAAGTCTGTAAGCGACCCGAATTCAATGAGACTTCATAAGAAGATAAACACCACACAAAACCTGCTGTTGATTAGTTCCATCGACCCATTGTTCAAAGTGTGACAATATTTTCTTCGCAGTGATACGAAAACACAATGCAAGTCATCCCAATATAATACATGGCTGGTGCAAGGATTGCAAGAAACAATAAACAGAGCATTCATTTTGCATTTATTGGTCGGGTTCGATAGCAGCTGTTATGTTTCTAAAATGTGGTAGGATGTGCTTTAGCTTGTAACACATCAAATACCAAGCTATAATGCTGAAAGTATTGGAAAGTGTATGCTATGTACACTTACCACAGGAACCAAAATCTGGACGCTCCAACTAAAGTTAATGCTATGTAATTAAGCATAGAAGCAGTAACATTAAGCATAGTATTCATTTTGCATTTATTAATCGAGTTTGCTGCGAGTAGTTGCACGTTTCTTTGATGTTGTAGAATACTCTTTTTCTTGTAACACAGCAAACGCCAAGATATAATGTTGAAAGTATTAGAAAGCGTATGCTATGTGCCGTTGCCGTAGGAACCAAAATCTGGTCGATTTAGTCTCATCAGGAAATAACAGAAAAGTGCACAAGAATTGTGAGGAACATGGAAATAAACAAATCAGTAGTCTCTTCGATTTAGAATCTTGAATTTCAAAATATGCCAGGAAATCTTCGAGTAGTCCAGAAGTAGAATTCTGGTCCCCAACGTTGTCTGTTGTGCATGATGAATCGATTTGTTTTTCCAGAATTGCTTTGAGTTATTCTGTGAAGAAATTAATGACTTTAAATGATTAAAATCTTGAAACGAATTTTTCGGACACCGAACCCATGATTTCAGAGTTTACGCAAAAAGTACGTGTTCACAGTTTTTGGGAGCAAAATTATTTTCTTTTGTGAATATTTTTCCATTTCGAGGCTGAAAATTACACAATAGACTTTAAAAACTTCCACTTCAATTTCCATAACAACAGTGGATTTTAACAGCGAAGAAAAGAGAAATGACAAGCCTTTGAAAGGCGAAAAATCATTAATAACGAAATTTTTCATTAAAAAAAAAGAAATTAATGTTACTTTAAGTATTTTCATGCATAGTGCATACTTTCTCCAACATTTTTTTCAACTTTTACGTATCCGTGGTATTAGTCGATTTCAGAGATCAATATTATATCGATAGAGATCGATGTTGGAATTATTTTATTCATGGAATTCCACTTCCTATTTTACATCTGTATCTTTTACATCTTCCGTTGATATTTCTTAATTTTTAAAAAATAATTTAGGCAATATAAATATGTAATACCCGCGCATATAGCATCTGCGCTATTATTTTTTTAATTTCTTATATCTATTGAAGGCAGTGTCGTTACTCACATTGGATATCTTATTGAAATCCATTCATACTGAATATAATGGCCGTAAGCATTCATAATGTAATCCGTGTATAAACATCAATATGCACATTTGATACTTTCAAATGAAATATAATTAATCAGAAACATAAGCAAGCATTTTTGTGTGCTTAGGACGATTTGGTATTTTTTTACGTTTAAATCTATTTCGCCGTTCGCTCACATTTTCTTTTATGTGATTATATGTATTTCCCATGTTTCACATTACTATCTCGTTAATAGGTTTTACGCAATACGATGTCAAAAAAAGTTTTATTTCTGGAAATAAAAGCACGCAAGGAGTGCAGATTTATGTACTATAAATACCATTTTTGATAGATACAGGTATGATAGTGACTATGCTTTATTTGTTACTCAGTGGTCACTAAAATAAGTGCGTAAGTGAAGAATCCCCCAATTGTTGCAAAAATACTACTTTGCGTGTAATACAAAATATCCCCACCGGACAACACAATATCCGGTAGATCAATCAAGTCTTTCAGGGCAAAAGCTGCAGTGGTCTCTGATTTTTTATCCACGCTTGAAATAGAACGTCCCTTAAGTCTATGAAAATCCATTCGAACATCGGCCATCTTGATAGGTATTTGGCCAGCGAAATAAAACAATGAAAACAAGCTCACCATAGAGCATGACGTCAGAAAAACGTGCTCTAAAATTTGAGGTGCTCTTATCCAATCCTCTGGTCGCAGAAGAAAACTCGAGATATTTGCGAATGATGACAGTATATATCCTAAGCAAAGACATAGAGATGGCATTGAATAGATACGCTGTGTTTGCTGTATGGCACCAATGATCTCTGTGTATCTTTCCAGTAGCCTTTCTTGAGATGGCCAGAACAATCTTGTCCTTGAGGACAAGTGAATGGCGTACGTGAAGTCCGACAGAGAAGAAATGGCGCAATGACAGTTGACCAAGTACAGTAATAAGATAACAAACGCGTTGAACATTGGAAAAGCTATGGTGATTATTTGCTTGAGTGCAACGTAAGCGATTGCGAAATATTTGTTATCGATGCCTATTCCGTAACTGTACAGATTTGTATAGTATTTATCACTTCGCGAATGAGTCACCCATGGCATCACGCAGATGTATGTCAGCAAAAGAAGGCCAAGCAATATTAGCATTCCGTTCATTTTTGATTTGCTGATTGGTTTGCTCATAGATCTCATGTTCTTCAACAAAGGCAATATGTGACGTCTTTTGCAGCGCAATGCATACCATGCTAGTACGTGGAATATGTGCACCAGGAGATAAGCGACGTTTACTTTCCAACGAAACCAGTCTGCCGAGATTCCATTGAATGTTATTATGACCACATCTATGAGAACAAAGTGGACCAAAATTGTAAAAAAGTGAGAAGCAATGCGGAATGGCAATTTCTTGGACTTGCAGTTGAGAATCCCGAAACAATACAGGATGTCCACGAGAAGTCCGAACTCCTTGATCTCAGGACAGGAGCTGTCTTCGCTTGAGTAGATATCCTCATACGTTTCCATATGGCGTTATTTATAAGTAATCGCTTATTTAAATAGTTTAGTATGTATTCTCTGATATTTATCTGATAGGCATCAGCGCTGTGAAAATAACATCAGATTTTTGAGCACGACGTATATGAAAAGAAATAACTGTATCAGATACTTAAAGAAGTGTGAGAGTTGAAAGAATGACCTTTGTAATCTTTCCGACAAAAATTAGTAGTCTCAAATTAGAAGATATACTAGATTAGTTGATATAAGATATTTTTTATATTTATCTGGGGATAGGCATTAGCGCTGTGCGAATGGTATCAAATTTTTGAGCACGTAGCGTATGAAAATAGCAGACACTTGCAGAAGCGTGAGACTTGAAAAGTATGACCTTTGCAATCGTTCCGATGAAAATTAGTAGTCTAAGATACCTTTCAAGTAAAACCAGCCAAATATTTTAAAACATACTTTCCTTGCAAGAATCAGAAAAATGTCCAACATAGATTATTTTTGTATTAATCACTTGAAATTCGTTTCTTCTGAATCCTACACGCATATAAAGTCCTCTTTCAAAGACAATTCATTATGTAATTCATAAACTCAATTTGTAGTAATAGTTTGTTTTGTGAGAAATTTTTGTTTCTTATACGGATTCAAACAGCATACTCCTGTAAAAAATGGTATTTCAACAGGAAAGACCAAGAAAAGATAAGGAAAAATCAAGTTTGAAATTTCTCTAGTAGATGGGACTTTTAAAAGTTAAGAAACAATTATTCAGATATTGTCGAAGATTAGAATCAGCGAACTTCGTTAGCAACATAAATTAGTTGTACATGCAGCGTTTGCTTAAGAAATAAATTTGTGATAAATTAGCCCATCACACTAAAGTTATCTTACAATATAAAACAATGCAACGAAACCCAACTGTGAACTACTTTTGGGTGAACTGAAGTTGTAATGTGTCATTCGCACGCTCTTCAACGTTAGTGACTGTAGACGTGATTACAAACACACGCGCTTTCTAATAAGCCAGATAGCACACGCTAGAATCGGCATGCACTTTAATGGGTAGTCCATGATGAATAGTTGAATGTCCATTGCGTTTCAAATCATTCCCAACAACCGACTAAATACCTGTGATAACACACTGCTTTTACTCCTATAAGAACTTCACTCTTCATTGCCACTTATCCTTTACTTCATACGGCGCCCTGCAATTACTCCATTGATGAAAGGTAACAGAAGACACTCAATTGGTCGCAACCGTTCATTGCACGGCTACGCATATTGAAATACAGCCGTGATCTTAATATAGCTCACACGGATTCGCGCAATTTGCAATCAGTCACCTAGTAATAATACCTATTGAATTCAACTACTGCTAAATTCTTGATGGGGTACTGGTAAATTAGCCATTACTACAAAAATTTACTTTCAATATAGTAGTATATTAACTTACAGTAAAGAGACGAAATATCAGGTGTCGTTAAATGAATCGAAGATTAAAGCTCCTTTGGGGTCAGGCACTTCACAATTACTTCAAATAACCATGAAGTACTTTTGGGTACTTTTCAGTAGTTTTCAACCATAAAATCCTATTATATCGAACTTTATGATTGAAAATGCAGCTTGTTCCTTCTTACGTACGTATTCAAAATGGCATGTACTACAAAAATATTTCGAAACACTCATTACACTACAATACAATCACTCAATAAATCAATATTTTTGATTCACTAAAGTAGTGGTAAAAATATTGATTTATTGAGTGATAATCTTCTGCGTATCATTGATATTTTTGTTTTCGCGTAACATATTTCCTCACAAGTAATGAAAATTTATTTTATTACTTGTGAGGAAATATGTTACCGAGAGGTAAAACTTGTTGCCGATAGCACTTTAAATTTTAATAAAAATCGACATCCTTTTATTCGATACGTTTTACAAGATAAATGCATTCGATACATTTGCTTCAGGCGCTTCTTGGAAAGCTGAATATAATTCAGCAAATCGATTTTTTGGTAATGTATAGATTAAGGAGCTTTAATCTATACGTTAACCTTGAATGCAATTTACTTACTCAATATTTTGATAACGTTAATTTTTTTTATTTATCTTCCATTATATATTTTCCATTTTCCCTCGTTTAAATTTTGCTGTTATTTCAGTTGTGAAGTAGTTCGATTGATTTGTTTGTAGTGTATGTGTTTATATGTTTGAATCTAGAATGGATAGCTAGACTGGCATTTTGTACAGGCGTCAGTACTTGTGTGCAATCTAAAAAACATTAAGAATTTGGAATTATATTATGTACCAGCAGAATTACCCGACGATGATCGGGTTGAATTGTTAAATGTTGATACTATTTCATGGAAAAATGCAAGTATCATTTAAGTGCACAGAAAATATTTTTAACATCGTTTTAACTTTTTCATAGCTTCTATAATTTACTTCGGACCCAAATATGTATACATAATATATCTATCCATATAACCCATTTCATATTCATCACACTCTTGCTGTAAGACAAACTACAAATCTTTTTCTGAGATGACTTCAGAAGTCGATTTTGAGTTTTGAAGTGATTACGAATGCCACTTAAGTTCATTTTCAGTAAAAATGAGGAATTTCAGAGTATAATCTTGCACTCAGTTTTCCAATCAATATTTATTATTTGTGTTACCCTTGCACCATGGTTTCGATGTTTTCGAATTACATTATCATTGTGAGAGGATGGCAAATTAACTGTTACGGCATTCGTGGTTAATTTATTTTGAAGCACACATTTTTTTGAAATTCTATTCAGCCGCACGTTGAATAACGGAGCTTGTTTTTAAAACAAATATCATCAGTGTAAACAAAGCGAACTTAATCGAGAGAGAGATTGCACTTTCTACAAAATCACTGCATTCAATGAATGTTTCACAGGTACCTAAGTTGTATACGAACAATTTCAACTTCATATACAACTTAGTGGTACATTTCAACTTACTTGAAGTATACAACAACAGTTATATACTCCAAGTAAGCAACCTCGACATTCTGCCACTTAAGACAAAAAAATTATATTTTTCAACAGTCCCAATTTACATACTTCCTTCCTATGATATTATTACAAGATCAGCAGTCGTATTTAAAATTCGCTTTCCTCCACACAGAAAAATTTAGCTTTAAATCGAATCCTTAAGGTACTTTTTTCAATTGAGAAACTCAGTTTCTCTATGGAAACCACGTACCTATTTAGAATGATAGATGTAGTTACTTGACTATGGAATACAGCTTTCAATAATACCCATGAAACATGAAAAACAAATGTAAATTCAATTGATTTTAATCATCTTGTAATGCAAATATGTCAAAATTTAGAAATATCTTTGAACTACAACGTATGGCTACCCGTTTTTATTTTACGTAACATATCTTATTTTAGAATAAATTTATTTTAACTTTACCAGTCATTTTAAAATGACTGGTATACACCTTACTCAAAAAGCTTTCCATTTTTTTTATGAAACAGAATTCTAAACTATCACGTATTTAACCAAAGACTTAAGGAAAGTTCGTCGAAATATACATATACAACCAAGAAATTACCCATGTTTAGTGGCATTTAGCAGAAAATAAAAATAATTCATTACAATTTAACTCCTAAATAATATATCTGTAATATGGAAAGTAGTGGAACACATAAATACAAACAGAAACGAAATTCTGGTCATTGAAAATGTAGAATTCTGAAAAACGAAAGATCTGAGCAAGCGTGTCGAATTTCGACGTCATAAGAATATTCTGAAATAGCGAAATTCGAAAAAGACGCTTGAAAAATATTGATAGACAATAATGAATTATTTACAAAAAGAACACAAATTTACAAAACTTAGAAATGCTCAAATATGAGAGCAACATTTCTGTCTTAACTCGAATACACAAACACGAATTCTAAATCTAATTTATAAAATAAAACATTAATTCTGGCGTTGCCAGATACCGAATTACAAAATTAAGCTTTTATCATCAATGAGTTTTTGTTTTGGCTTTTCGTGTTCCATTACAAAATGCAAGTTGTGTAAAATTAAGCATTTTAAATATCTATTTTTCATCATTCAAATATTCCTAAATTATTTATATTGTGGAAAGAAATAAAAAAACAGTTCAAACATAATTAGAATTTTAAATTGTTGGAAGATAACTTTTCGGAAAAAATTGTTTTTCGAGCAACACTGGTAAAATAATTTTTTTAGAAAATTTGATTTTCGATCAATACTGGTAAAACAAACTGAGTTGCGTACCGCAATCGTTTTATGCTCAATGTTTTTCCTATGGCAATTTCGAATTGATTTATCCCCCTCTGCACACCTAGGTTAAAGAGAACGGGGGTTAATATGTAACTTGCGTTACTCGCAGGGTTCCGAAGTATAAGTGTACGAAATTTGGTGAGGATTGGTCAAACGGTGTAGATTTGTATAGAGAACATACAAAGAGACGCCAACTCTGCTTTATTTGTATAGATAACAAAGTTATTTACTTTCCTGTATTAAAAAGAACAAAAATATTTTGTCTAGAAAGAATTGTTTGCAGACAACTATTATTTATATATAAAACACGGAAGTATTTTCAAACGCTATTTCCTACTATTTTATTTTCAAAAACAACAGGAAGAGATCATTTGGAAGTAAATAAAATTTTAAAATATGAATTATTACACAAAAGTATTTTTTCAGTAGTGTAATATAGTGTGCATTTACAACTTATGTTCTAAATAATGTATTTTATTGATGCACACAGAGAATACTAATTTATTTTCATTTTAATAGCGTGATATACAGGGTGTCCCAAAAATGTTGTTCCGCGATTTATCTTTTTACCATTTGGAGATAGGTAGCAATGTAAATTGCAAAAGTGCACCAAATAAGGTAAGTAATTAAGATATGTGAATAAAATTATCACGTGATAACAATTTAAGCGGATACAGTTTTTAATTTGTATACAACCCCTCTAGATAAAATTCCGAGATAGTAAAAATGTTCCTTACCTGTATCCCTATCGTTAGTAAAAAAACATGTTTCTGTAGGTTGAATAGTAACGGAGATACAAGAGTTTCTATTTCAAGGGGGCCGTATCTAATCTAGAACGGAAACTGACCCATGGCCAAGAATGAAGGGCTAAGTTCTGCATTGCTGCAGATGGAAAAATTTCCTTTTATTTTTATTTAAACCATTTTTTCTACAATATTTTTATTAAAGATTACATTGTCTACTATTATGCATTGCGATTTTCATCTGCAGTTGCAATACTACATTACTTTGCACAATATTGAACTTTCTGACCGAAAAAAAATGCTTTTTAGCATTGTGTATGCGGTCCCTAATCTGACTGCTTGAACAGCTGTGCGCAATCGGTATAAATCAACTTTTTTTTGCGTCCTTATGCCTCCGTTACTGTTCAACCTACAGAAATGCAGTTTTCTGCAAACGATAGGGATGCAGGTAAGGAACATTTCTGCTATCTCGGATTTTTATCTAGAGGGGTGGTATACAAATTAAAAACTGTATCCGCTTAAATTGTTATCACGCGATAATTTTATTCACATATCTTAATTACTTACCTTATTTGGTGCACTTTTGCAATTTACATTGCCTACCTATCTCCAAAGGGTAAAAAGATAAATTGCGGAACAAACTTTTTGGGACACCCTGTATACAGAACTAAAGATATATAAGTTTACGCTTAAAAAATGAAATTAGCATAAGGTAAATAGCTCACTTAAAGTTCGAGACTATTTCTACGTTTTTGATATGGCTTGAGAATGTCTGTTTAAAAGAATGTTAACTAATGTAAAGGTTTACTTTAGTAGCATTTAACACTTCAGAATTTACACTTGGAAGAAAGTTTTGTTTCAAAGATGTGCTTCAACAAAATGATGTCGATTCACTTTCAGTTCTTTGTTTTAGAGACGACTTTCATACGCAAACCTTGGATTTTAAATAATAGCATTCATTTTCCCATCATAATTTTATTACCATACTATCACGAAACCCCAAACCGCTTAGGCATAATGACTGTTTATGGAAAGGGGTATTCGACGTTTACCGTGGGCATTTAATGAGTTTTGCACAGGTAATTTTCGGAGTTATATGCGAACAATTGCTCTAATCTTCGTTTTTATACGAAAAGGTCACATCTTAAGATGGAAAAACAAGTCGCAGCGAAAGTTAAAATCTTAATTTAGAAAATAATCTGAATGCATTTGGTATTTTTTTAGCTGTGTCCCATCTTTGAATGGATGTTTCGGGCCTGCATTTTTCACTTGTTTGATTAGATGAGAGGCATTTTCTGTTAAGCTCAATGTAGGTGACCATAGTGCATCTGCGGTGATACGTTGATACGCATTTCCTGTACGTATTCTGAACGTGACGTCTTGTCTTGTTTTTCGAATACGATTTCAGCACTTCGTTAATGGAATTTACAAAGAATACTTTCCGAATTAATATTATATGATAGTTGATTGGGTCAACACCAATTAGATTAAATGCCAAATGTTGCCAAAATGACGATAAAATACAGTTTAAGGTAATCCCGATGTGTATCATGGGAGAGCATTTGGACAGCAGGAGTAAAGTCTTCGTTGATCGTATGATTTGTTTATTTGTTTGCACTGTCATAGGGCTGGTCAACCCGAATTCCTCGAATAGAAAAAGGATGAAATAACGAGAAACGTAATCGTAAACATACAAAAACCTAAGGTCAAACGAAACTACATCGTTTCTATTTTCAGGTGAGGAATATTTTTGGTTTGCAATAACAGTTATGTGTGTGAGAGAAAGGAAGAGAGAAAAAGATACAGTGGTTGGTTAACAGCAATGTTTCGCAAATCACTGAAAAAAAAGAAAGCTGTTTAATGATCAAAACAACACAACTTTGTAGAAGTCTCTTTCCGCTACAAATTTTCGTTATATTATTCGAAATTTGACAAGATTTTGAAGTTTTGTTCATTTATTTTTCAAAACGAAAAGAAAAAAGTTTCCAGAGATAAAGACAGTTCAACGACCATTGAAGTAGACTTAAAATTAGTAATCACGAATAAAATAGATTTCAGTGTATTTTCTATATTTTTTGTTGAGCGGTTTATTTTTTGTAGAATTTACGTCGCACTGGAGCAACACAACGGGGTATTGGCGACGGTCCGGGATCAAACCCGGAGGGAAAGTCTGAGGACAAACCCTCGTAATTTTGAACACCAGATGACGAAGTCAACACCTGAGCTAGTACCCCATTCTCCAAGCTTCCACACCAGGCCAGCGTTTTTGGTGTTTGTAGGCTACAATGCACTACTTAAGGCACAGTAGGCGGACACTGTTCCACCTGTGTTGCTTTCAACTATACAGGGTGTCCCAAAAAGGTTGTTCCGCAATTTATCTTTTTACCATTTGGAGATAGGTAGGCAATGTAAATTGAAAAAGTACACTAAATAAGGTAAGTAATTAAGATATGTGAATAAAATTATCACGTGATAACAATTTAAGCGGATACAGTTTTTAATTTGTATACAACCCCTCTAGATAAAAGTCCGAGATAGCAGAAATGTTCCTTACCTGCATCCCTAACGTTAGCTGAAAATTGCATTTCGGTAGGTTGAACAGTAACGGAGGCATAATGACGCAAAAAAGTTGATTTATACCGCTTGTGCACAGCTGTTCAAGCAGTCAGATTAGGGACCGTATACACAATGCTAAAAATCATTTTTTTTCGGTCAGAAAGTGCAACATTGTGCAAAGTAATGTAGTATTGCAACTGCATATGAAAATCGCAATGGATAATAGTAGACAATGTAATCTTTAATAAAAATATTGTAGAAAAAATGGTTTAAATAAAAATAAAAGGAAATTTACAACGCATGTTCAAAATGTTTTCCATCTGCAGCAATGTAGAACTTAGCTCTTCATTTTTGGCCATGGGTCAGTTTCCGTTCTAAATTAGACACGGCCCCCTTAAAATGGAAACTCTTGTATCTCCGTTACTATTCAACCTCCAGAAATATGGTTTTTTACTAACGATAGAGATACAGGTAAGGAACATTTCTGCTATCTCGGATTTTTATCTAGAGGGGTTGTATACAAATTAAAAACTGTATCCTCTTAAATTGTTATCACGTGATAATTTTATTCACATATCTTAATTACTTACCTTATTTGGTGCACTTTACCAATTTACATTTCCTACCTATTCCAAATGGTAAAAAGATAAATTGCGGAACACCCTTTTTGGGACACCCTGTATAGTCCACCTTATGTAGGAGTTACATAGATTAGGGAGGAACGAAGGAACCCACTACACATATAAAACATTTAAGAAAACAAAAACAGTACATAAAGAACATAAGACAAATGAAGAGCAAAACATGGAAGCGCATATATACACTATGACGTAAGAGAAGGATTGCAAATTTGTTAAATTTGCTGAGAACAAAATAATAATACAAACTGTATATAATTTAGGTGAACAATACACAATGTACAAGGATACATATTCAAAAAAGTTCATGAGGAAAACATTTTAAAATCTTATTGTAAAACATGGATAAAAAAGAAGCTACCAAAGAAAACTCGTTTTATTTCGAAAACTCTATTTCTCAGCTCTCACAGGTATAATTTTGGAGCTGAGAAATTCCATCACTAAGAATTTTGTGGTGGCAATGTCTGTTCTTGGCAGTATTTAAGAACCAATGAGAATTGCTTAAGGTGAAGAGGGCTGATATTTTAGGTTCGTTAACATCTGCTACACTATTTAACTATGGAAACCTGAAGAAACTCCGTAGTAGAAAATACGCCAAAGAAAAGAAGTGGAATGTTGTTTACGAGAGCATAGTTTCAAATTTTCCAGAAGTTTTTCATGGTGCTTTGTAAGGAATACCATGGGTTTAGAGGTTACCAATTGTTTTGGCACGCCATCCACACTTTTCAGCCCTTGCTGTTATTTCAAATGTCTACTTTAATCACATGGACCAACAAGGCTAAGCGACGTGACCAATCCACCTCAAAAGGTGCCACAAAAAAGCTCAACAAACACAAATACCATTTAATACCCCAGCAAACATGACACCAAGATAACACTGGAAGTAATGAACCGAATTTTTCGCATGCATATTTTACACCACGAAATCTTTTGAAGAAAGTGTTTTTCCCTGCGGCTTTTGTTTGCTTGAGAGCGGCATTCCGTTTTCCTTTCCGTGTACATACAAAACGGATCTTTCTCACTGTGTGTTCAGCACGATGCTTTATGAATACTGAGGAAGCCAAAACGCACTAAGTCGTCGCTCGAAAGGGAGGAAACGCCCCTCTATGTCTCCCATGCCGCCCTCCCATCAAGAGGGTTGGTCGGATTTTAGTACCTCGTACACCAAGCTGCTGCACCAAGGTAATCGTTTTCGATTTGAAAGGTCGTAGTTCCATTTGCAAGTGCCTGTATTATGCCTTACCACTTTTTGTTTTTGTTTTTCCTCTTTCCATGAAAAGTGAGGATTGTAACACTTCTAGGTTTGGGAATGAGCATAGGTGAGTTTAAAAGGACCTTCTGCTGTTTTATACAGTCCTGTTAAGACCTCGGTCAACTAGCGTCAAAGCATCCTTTAAGGCAGTTGTAGGAACTTAATACTTTTTCATCCAACTCCTGACCTCGGCTTTCTTTCCACAAGTCTCTGCCAATATAGTCTAGAAACAGAAATAAAATATGAAACTCTATCATCAGTATTATTCACTGCGACGTAAGTAAGATCAACTATTGAGGTGCGTTTCCTGTTATGTCAGGAAGGCCACAGAGTGCAAATTGGAGAGTCAAGCCAATTCGGAAGAGATGATTTTGCTGGTAGTCATGTCCAGTGATAACACGAAAACAAGCGACTCCTATGGCTCTCGGTAGATCCTGTGGCAACTGAGACCTCAACAAGAGGATCTGATTCCATGGGGGAAAATATGGCTTGATAATTCAGAACAGACCTTAGCAAAGCCATACGCCATGTCATTTCCATGAACACCACAATGCCTGGGAAGTGTGATACGTCGACCACTAACCATAATGAAATGTATTGCAATTTGTAGAATAAATTATTTGTTTGTTCTTTCCCAGACGTCAGCCTTTTAGCCATAACTCTGTCTCAGCTCAATATAGTCTTGAAACAGAAATAAAGTATGAAACTCTATCACTCTATCATCAGTATTATACACTTCAACTTGTACGATTAAGGCAACTATTGAGGTGGATTCCTGTTATGTCTAGGTCACACAGAGGGAAAGTTGGTGATTTTGACAAGTCAATATGGTATAGATTATTTTGTAGGTGGCCCTGTTGGCAAAAACAAGCTATTTCGAAAATTCTGGTAGATCCTGTGGCAGCTGAGACCTTACCAAGAAGTTTCAGTCTTTCTCTTTAGCTATGCCTTTCTAAGTATTAAGTCGCGAATGTTTGATTTTCGTAATTATAATTTTTACTCTTGGTATTCAAAGGAAGGACATGACTGGGGTAAATCAGAAGCTTGGCAATTCTTTGCTAAACCATTCGTCAATTAATTGCCACGAACACCATGCATGAATTGGACGATGGCTTAACTAAATCCTGCAACTTTATATAACTTAAATCAGAAGTCGACAACCCGAATTTAAAGTATTTGATCAGATGAACCTAAACGATATGTATAACCTTATCTTTACAGTAAGAACCTGCAATCAATTAAAACTACATACTGTTAATTTGTTATAATAAGCGACATCAGCGAAACTAGTTAAAATAGAACCCAGTTCAAAGGAAACTGGTTCATTAAAATCCAACAAAACAGGAAATTGAAAGTATATTTTTCAGTTAAAATCGATTCTAACAAACTCTTGGTTAAAACATCGCTACACAATAACGCGTGTCCACTTTTTATTTGGGAAACGTTTATAATTCCACCATGCATATATAACAAGCGTCTACATTCTGTAAATCCGAACGAAGTAAAAATCCACAGGGCTGCTATTAAAATTAGCGTCAGAAATCTTAGTTCAATCTCATATCTGACAGTCTTAAATCCTTGCTCTACTTACTGCTTGCTGTTACACGAAATTAAAGGAACTTAGACCTCGTGTGTATAGCCGGAAAAACATCTCTACTCGTTTCGGTGTTTTAATTCCTTTGAGTTATTGACAAGCATTGTAATGTACCATATTCTGCAGTTTACCATGCGTTTTCCTTCAAATATGGTTTTGCTTGAATTCAATTGTTTATTATTCTTTGGTATGTTTCTCTAAGCATCGAGCACCCTTTGCGAGATGGGACATTTCGACCGAACAAAAACTGTAGTTTAGCAATGAATGAATATGCAGTAACTTCCCAGTATATCGCGCTTCTAGGATGACAAGAGAAATGCGATTGGGAGGGCCGGGAAGGCAATTGAACTAACTTTGTATTGGAGCAACACAAAACGGGCTATTGGTGACGGTCCGGGATGGTTGGTTGGTTTTATGGCGTAAGGGCCATGCTGCGCCAGACACAAGACATACAATATCAAGTAATAGACACACAATGGAAGTTTTACTGACACAGAAGAGAGAAACACACCCAGGAAGGAATGCATCTGACAGAAATCGAAACTGCGCCGCCTACAACTCGAAGGTTGCTTAGCGCAGTGAGCATACCCACTGGGCCTCGACTGTCTGGGATCAAACCCGAAGGGAAAAATCTGGTAATTTTGTACCAATGTCAGACGAGTGAGAAAAATTGACTTATTTGAGGAAAAGAGCATATTATACATTCTACAGGGTGCTTCAAAAATATTTGGGAATTTGCAACGGGTGGTAGAGGGACCCAAAATAAATATTTTAATAAATTAAAAAATATTTTTTTTTATTTTAAAAACATTTTTAAAATAAACAATCGTCCGTTTCCGTTCGCTGCCCATACATCAGATGCATATATATGAGCTCCGAATTCGTGTAGTGATGCATGCCGTTGAAAATCCGAGCGGGGAATGACGCCTTACACCACAGAAACGATGCTATCGACTGACGAAAACCAGCGCCCTGTTTCATCTAAACGCGGCATTTCCGGACATACATTCTTTGACAAAAAATGTTTCCGTTGTGTAGTGTTTATCAAAGAACACAACAGAACATAACTTAGTCAGCTTTTAATAGACTTATTTGATCCATGATTTCCTCTAAATGAAAGTCGTAGCGAAACTTGAAAAATTAATATGTTAACTAGTATTAATATTGCTTGTTTGGCTGTGAAACTAATCTAGTTGATTGAGATTATATCGGGATAATCCGAGGCGGATAATGGTCATGAAAGGATTTTAGTTGACAGTGTAACGGTTCATTTCGATTTTTGTAAAAAAAGAAGTGGAACACCTTTGAATCACAAATGTTACCGTTTTTACTTTTTTTATAAGATTTTGTAGCTAAAAGGAAGTTAGAATTTCACGTTTCTAGTGTTGAAATTTTTTTATTAGTTTCAATTCCTACTTCTCTTTTTTAACGAATAAAAATCATTACTCCAAGTCAAGAAAACTAATACATATAACATGCAATTAATTTGAGTTTCTAAATGAATCAAAATGCCAATAATTGAAATATTTAATTTAGTTAGAATACAATTTACTCAAATGTGGAGCACAGGTTATGTGAAACAGTATGCGGAATGTTTTGAGATAGAAAGCGGAGCAAAGATTATGTGATAGAGAATGGGAATACAGATGCCTTTCACAGGTTATGGGATTCAGAATACGGAACACAGATGCGTTACATAGGTTATAAGGTACAGAACGAGGAACAAGAATGTAGTCCAACTTTCCTCTGACTCCTCGAGAGCTACGACATACAGTTCAAAAACCTCTGATTTAAATGCATGGACACGGACACAAAAATGTTTTTCGTTTTCTTGTTTACCTTAATCTGACGAAAATAAAAAATTTATTCGAATTTTTTTTTAAGTTAAATAATTTCTTTGTCCATCATACATTTGTTTCTTTTCAAACCAACCTCAAGTCACCCGACAGGCGTTTTACTCCTCAACTCTTAATTGTCCAAGCAGGTGTTATTAAATTATTTAATGCCATTCATCACTGACGACGTTAACGCATATATCCTATTGAAGTGTCACTCCAGTAATTCTGCCCGAAAAAAGTTTTCAAATTGTTATTGAGGCATCCAGTTGAACCAGGTGGTAATTTCTCACCAATAGATCCATCAAAGTCAGAGCTCGGAATTGCTCACATAAGAAGATTAGCGTTTTTAAAGTGCATTAAAGAAACTTAACTCCATCAGAATTGAATTTACAAGGCAAATAGCTCGCCGTGGATTTTTGTTTTCTAATCGCTGGAATGGGTAATGACTTGTAATTCAGCAAGGCCTTTGATTGCGGATGAACTGCTGTTGGCTGGCAGCGTTTAGGGTCTCTCTTTGTCACGTAAAAACGGTTATAATAAATTATATGAGGATGTTTGAAATACCTTCTCTGAATGTTTTCAACTAGGTGAGACGTTTAGCTGCTTTTTCAAATGGGCGCAGTAGAGTAGACGGTTGATGACTGTAATACAACTTAATAGGGGAGGCTTGGAGGTGTCAATTTCAGTGGAATGTTTTGGGGAACTATTGTTTGGATTACGAGATACATGAGACCTGATGTCATACTGTGAGGACTATAATTTGAGATATGGGACTTAATACTCTATGTTTTGAAATGGTGGTTTCAAACCTCTGCTTTTCTATGATGGACTTCACTATGGCTGAGGTAAAATTATTTTACATTTGAAGTGCCTAATGATTGGTCGGCTTTTATGGCGGAATGGTCATATTAGACAAGCTGTGACAAACACAAGACAACCTTAGTTAAATGGACATGCGCACAAGGGATGGTTTACTGACACAGAAGAGAGAAATTCATCTGAGAGGTAAGTTACAGAAATCAAACCTCAGTCGCCTACAATTCGCATGAGGCTAACTCAGTAGACTCTCACTGAATCACGGGGAATCCAAAGTGCCTATGAGGGCCGCGGTAACCCGGTTGGAAGAGTAGCGGATTAGCAACCGGAGGGTTGTGTGTTCGAAACTCGATCCAACGAAACGACCGTCGTGTACGTGGGGCTGGTATACATTAAATCTTTCGTGACCTCAAATGTCCTTACACTGGCGTAGTGTAGAAGTTTGGAGAGTGGGTTGGTCAGCTCAGGTGATGTTCTTGTCATCTAACCGAGGTTCAAAATTACGTGGTGTTGTCCTTGAATCTTTCCCATCGGGATTGATCCAGGACCGTCGATGATAGTCCGTTGTGTTGCTCCATTTTAAACCAAAATTTTAAAATTTGGAAGCATGATAAATTTTTAATTTGGACTTAGATATAGTATACAAGTTACAAGGATTATCCGAAAACAATTCGGACCGCGGTAGCCCGGTTGGAAGAGCAACAGATTAGCAACCGGAGCGAGTTCGAAGCTCCATCCAGTCAAAGACCGTCGCGTACATGGGGCTGGTGCACGTTAAATCATTCGTTGCTTCAAATGTCCTTTGCGTCGGCTTGGTGTGAAAGATTGGAGAGTGTGGTGCCAGCTCAGGGGTGTGACTTCGTCATTCGACCTTGGTTCAGAATTACGAAGTGTTGTATTCGGATCTTTCTCTTCGTGATTGATCTCGAACCGTCACCAATAGCCAATGTAGTGTTGTTCCAGTGCGACTTTAATTCAAACCCCATCAAAGTACATATGGAGATAGTAAAGGTACGAAGATGATAGAGTAGAGGTTTAATAAATGTTTATTGATTTTCTTTTCACATTCATGGGGAGTAAACTATTCCCATTTAAACTTGAGCTATGGCCGTAGCCCCTTCGTATGATTCCACATGGTGGACCTCCGGGTTTGCTGACTGTAAAGAAATTTATCACTCCAGAGGGCGCTACACCACTCATAACTACTTTTGTTCTTCGTTGGCAAGAAGATTTTTTTTTGCAAGAAGAAGAGTCAAGCCAATTTTGCTTCTGTTGAACTGTGGTGTAGATATCCTGTCATGGGGGGGGGGGGGCTGTAAATGTCTTGTTAAATTTTCATCATTAAATTGTTTGGTTTAAACAAGCAGCGATTTGTCATTGAATTTTATAGCTGCTGATTTGATTCCATATGTCGAAACCTGAACCATCAATTGATTTGTTAAATTGTGCCATTAGCTTTTAGTTTCACTCACATTCACATATGTTAATACGTAATTGAAGACTTTTGCCCTTAGTTGGAATACAAGGGAGCAAACCCAAAGTCCACATACGTGGACTTCCGGAACAAAGAGGGTAAGCCCCCTTACAGTTTTCTCTGAGATGAGCTTACTTTTCTCTGTGCACCAAGAGTAGAAGATTATATCTTGCTCAGAAAATATTTCTATAATAAAGAAAATGAAAATTAACTTGTTCAGAGTTCAAGAAAATTGATGCATCTAAATAAAAGTAAATGAATAGGAAATAGTAAAACCAGAAATATTCTTCCAAACTTTTGAAGTTTGTGTATACCTCTAAATTTGTGGTAAACTTAAGCATCAAAAATTCATTAACAAAATTATTGTAAAAATAACAGTGCAACCTATCTCCACCACGAAATACTTTTCGGTAGACCAACTTGCAGTAATCCTTTGAACGTCTTGCTAAAAATTAACAAACTATGCGATCTATTTACTATAGAATTTTCTCATGGAAACGTCTATATATGTGTGTTTTTCGGTTACCGGTTTTAAACTGCTGATTGAATTATCCTACAATTCTCACTAATTGAGAAGTATTGGCGGGCTATAAGGAGTGAAAAGAAAATCCAAACTTGTCTGAAGTTTCAAGGGTTGAAAGCTATACTATTGTCTTCCCACAATCCTATTCTGTCTAGTGGCCTATAGGGCAGAGGTAGGTTAATTGAGTTGACGTCGTCCGGGTTCAGTGTTTTCCCTTCTTAATTACACATTAATTCACTAAACTCAACAAAACATTGCTCGTTTTCGTAGACCCTCCCAAAGCTCGGCCAGCTCGCTTTGTGTCTGGAGCCTCACTCTATAATCAGAAAAGTGTGAAGTTGGTCTCAGTGGGGGATTAGGCAATGGTCTAGTAACTCAATTCTCCCTGACTTGGTTAAAAGTTGTGATTTATTCTCTGGATATGACAACACATGTTATTGGTTTTAGTTTGTCGATATGCGATAATTGTTTTTGCTACACGAAGGCTGCTTAGACCAGAACCCTACGGCTGAAAGTGAATTCTGAAACACTACGAACATCTAAGATTAAAAGGTTCGAGCAAATCGAAAGACAACATCCGATTGGAAACGGACACTGTCGGGATTGGATTTTGACAAGGAATCGCTTGGTATGATTATTGTGCGATCGATTTTGACCACGTTGTATATTCACACAAGTACCAATTTAGAAACTGAAATTCTCAACACATGTGCCGAAGGTCACGCCCCTCCCACTTACGGCTTTGAAAACCAAACATTTCTCATAACTGAACATAAACAAACCAGTTGCTATTGTGGAAGAAAAGGATCTCTAAGAAACAACACACTAATCACTTACAAATTGATAAACTTTTATTCAAAATTTTCATTTTTAGCTAATGTGTTTGTGTGTAATTTTATGGTTTTGTGGTCATTTGTTTCTAAGAAACATCAGTTAAATTGAACTCAGATCTACAAAGTTCATATTAATCTATTACAAATTATCCCTGTCATGTTTATTCACCGTTAGTCATATTTTAATTGATTGTCCTGTTTTTAATCGTCACCACCATTATTATTATTTTAATAACACAATTTTAAACTTACAAGCTTTGGTTAGGGAAAATCCTCATTCAAACCTATTTAAATTTTTACAAAACATAAAATTTTTGAATTCCATCTGATATTTTTATCTTTTAAATGTTTTTAAACTCTATGACTTCATCAGTACTATTATGCTCATAACGAGGATAATCCTATACTTTTTATGATCTAAATATTTTTAAGTAACGTACCTACTTATTTTTAATCTACTTTTATTACTAGACCGATTTTTAAATACTTTATTCATTTTACTGGTTTGAATTTTGTCTTGCTTTTGGCGCAGCTTGTCGGTTATTGGACCTTGCGCCTTAAAACCCAAATCAACCAGCCAACCCTGTCATGTTTAAAAATTTCATCTTTTACCGCATATTCCCAGGCCCTTTGCTAATATGTTTACACTTATTTGTTTAAGATTACCATTAGTATAATTTAAAGAAATGATTTCGAATGCACTTGTCTCACATATTTGGGGCAAGTGCATACCCTGAAGTGTTTTCTTGTTGCAATGTCAGTAGGGCAAGAGAACGTAATTTCATTCATACCCTTCTGTGATCTGCGTAACTTCCCTGCCCGATTTGAAGTGATCTAGCCGTGAATCTAATTCATATGGCTCCTTCAAGCATTTTTAGCAGGTGGCAAACACTTTATTGCCCCACCTCACCCAAAACTTTTTCTGTCTTCTTTCTGCGTTTACTTTTATTTAAATGTGTGACTGCGAAATTAATCAGTCTTGGGAAAATAAAATTGCAATTAAAAACCTTAAAGGACCTGACTTTATGGATTTGTTGGGGTCCTAGAAGTGAAAAAATTGAGAACCACTGCACTTTTATTTCCAGAATTTTCTCACATTAATCCATTTCTATCGCTATGCTGGGTTACTCTAACTTAGCCGAGTTGGGTCATTCCTTGTTTCAGGTTACAAAGTCCAAGAATCGTGAGAAAGACTATTCATATTTATCCTGCGCTATCGGATACACAAAGTGCAAAGTTGAGTCACAGGTGTAATCATTCTAATACCAACAAACCAAACTTTGGAATTTATTATCGTTTAGTATCTATGGAATGCTCTGACAGAATACGTAGAAAAGCAGGCATGATTTGTACTCTTTGTGTCATAGGAAGAGCTCATGTTATGTAATCACGTTACTCAAAAGATTGATACAGTAAAACGTGCATATCAACACAAAATTGCATAGAATTGCGCTCATAGTTATTTATCGTAAAATGAAGTCATCTCCCCAACATGCATGAATACACAGACTATGAAAATTCATCACATATATCAAGTTCAATAAAACAAACAGATTTGGAGGTTGTAAATAAGATAAAATGGTGATCAAAATTAGGTTACAGATCAAATTTCTGAAGAGAATCATTTATCATCATCAGAGAATTTATTATATTAGGAAATTCCTATACGATGAGTTCCGATATTCGGCTCATCATAGAAACAGACAAGATGAGACTATCTAACTTGTTCTATGATTATTTAGACGTCAAACAAGCTTAAAATTATTTATTACCAAAAATGAAGATAAAACTTCCACCGCGTAATTATTATATACATATATGAATTTAATTAAAATGCAATTTAAATATATTTGAATTAAAATGATGGCATGATGAATTACAAAAATATTCAATCGAAACGACATTACTTAAACTCGTATTTTAGATGAGTGTGCCATTTTATGATTGATCGGATCTCTTTAAATAAACATATCCTCCTAATTTTTCAAAGTATAAAATTTAAATTAATCACTTGATCCAACGTGAATTTTGTAGCTGTTTGTTTAGTGCTTAATTATGTTTTAAATGTGTAAGGTAGGGATATTTGAAACTAAAGTTTGGTACATTATTCACCCGAATATAAGGAGGCAAAATTTAAATTGTGTCGTATTATTTCAATAAAATTTAATTCTATTTCTGATGAGAGAATAAGAGAACAAAACAGCCCATGGCATATAGCTTCTTATTTTACACTTACCAGTTTTAATTGATAAGCTATAAAAATCAAGGCGATTTGTATGAAACAAATTCATATCTTTAGTTTGAGATGACTGGTCCCTCATAAAATCCCCATATAAATCCCAAGTATTAATGTGCCTTGGTAGCTTAGTTCGAAGAGCAACGGATTAGAAACCGGGGAGTTTCGAGTTCGAAACTAGGTCCAAACAACGACCGTCGTGTACACGGGGGATGGTGCAAGTTAAATTTATTGTGCCCTCAAATGTCCTCACGTTGGCGTGGTGGTTTGGGGTGCTAACTCAGGTATCAACATCGTCATCTGAACGTGTTCATAATTATGTGGTATTGTCTTCGGATATTTCCCTTCGGGATGGATCCCGGACCGTTGCCAATAGCCCGAAGTGTGTTGCTCCAGTGCAATGCTAATTAAGTACCTACATACCTACCCAAGTGTTTTGTTTTTAATTTCACTATTTAAAAAAAATCCGCACTTGTCACACAGCTTTATTCAAATAAAATCACTATTCATATAATATAATTTAGGACACCACAAATTTAATGAAGACTTTAAACTTAAAAATAGACTACTCATTACAGTGTAATTTTCCACATTTACCAGGCCCCCTGGGCCAGGTATAGTTGTGCCGTCGACACCGCCATCTTGCTCTCCCAGACACACTACGCTATCCATAGATAGTCAAAATTAAGTATTTTACTTCAATCATATTTGCGCATTTTTATTTTATTCGCCCTAATGTAAAAGATTTTCTGCATTCCTTTCCACATTCGTCGCACAACTATATTGAAATAAAACCAACATTTATTCAGATAAAATAAAGTCAATGATTTAACTTTTTAAACTTCAAAAATGTACTTCACTTTCCTATAGTAGAACTTTCCAAATATCTTCGGCCGCCTCTTGCCGTCCGACCTCGGTACTATAGTACAACTCTCTCTTTATATATATATACTCCCTCTTTATAACTCCCCCTTTATATAAGGGACGCTAGTGAGAACTTAGCCTTTCAGATACACTATGCTATCCATAGATGGTCAAAATTAAATGTTTTGCTTCAACCAGCCTTATTTTTATTTTAGTCAAATGTAATATAAACAAATTTTCCGTATCCCTTCCCATACTTGTCACACAGTGTATTATTATAAGTTTAATGGACATTGAATTTTTTAATCTCAGGAATTGGGCTACACAATACAAAAATTTTCCACTTTTTCCGCTAAACCTTTTTTTCTCGGGTTCCGATACCATGTTACCGGTGACCCCATATGAGGAGTTTTTAGTATAAACAAACCTAACTCAATACCGAATGCGTACAGGGAAGACGTTCTACTACAAAAACACTAGCGCCATCTATATTTAGCTTCACAGAAAACTTCACACGCACTTTTTTTCTCGGGTTCCGATACCATGTTACCGGTGACCCCATATGAGGAGTTTTTAGTATAAACAAACCTAACTCAATACCGAATGCGTATAGGGAAGACGTTCTAATACAAAAACACTAGCGCCATCTATATTTGGCTTCACAGAAAAACGCTGCCACAACTAGTTATTTTTACAATCAGCTAGTAACAAGTTCATTTTTAAAATCGATATTTCTTGTTCTTCGATCGTCGAGTTCTTCAACTATTCTAAGTAACAACATGAGAGGCGGCCAATTCGAGCTAACAACATGAAACAACTCAACCAACTATTCAACATGAAAACAAAATTGTTTCAACTTGGCAATTCCAAGTTAGCGCCCTCTCCCCTTGCGATCTCTACAAATTTTAAATCCATGAGTAAAATATTTTCAACCTTCTTTTGGTTCTTGCAACATTTTATGAGTGTCACTTTTCTTGCTCCATCTTTTACGGAACCATTTCAGATCCATAACTTTCTTATTTCGTTTATCTTTAAGCTTATCAAGAAATGAAGGTTAATGTAAATCTCCTTCCACCTATTGTAGAGGTGTCCAGACCGCTTTGTCTTCTAACGTCTGCGGCGCCACTTCCTAACAGACCAACCGAATGGGCGGAGAGGAGATTATTTTAATGGACTCATGATGGGCTTAGATAGTATGCAGCACAGGGGCTGGTTTTATAAATAAGTGCCTTTTAAACTGTCGGATTATTATTGAAGCCGTTTTTAAAACTTTGGTACTTAACCTGGAGGTTAAAGAGGAATTTTTTATAGTTCAATAGGACTAATGGAAGCAGAACTATTCGAAGGTCAACATACCACCCATGCCTTTTGTGACACGTCACAAAGTATGCAGATTGAAAATTTAATACAAGCACAAATATGACTTGCACCTTTGAAGGTTTTCCGTTTGAGTCTCAAAGTGTCAGCTCTTAATGTGTTTAAGCAGTCAGGTAAAAGGTGTTTATGCAAATAAAAACGTTATCGATTGGTTCTATTAGTTAACTTTTCGTTTTACTTGGATTACTTCGATTGTTCAAATACGCCTACGAGTGGATGTTGAGTTATCTTAATGGATTGGTATGTTCCAGTCTGAGTGGCAAGTCCTTTTTCTTCAAATCGTGGTAGCAGAATAATGAGAAAATTAAAGTTTAAATTTCATTTCATAGAATTTTTTTTGGAAACAGAAAATGATCGATTCATTTTATTAATTTAAACTAGTTTAGTTTTTTAGATCAGAAAAGATTAAGCGCTCAGAAAATAACAACTGAACAGCTTATGAATGTTTTGTCATTTTTTTAATCCTTTATGGAACATTGAACTTTCAAAACAAACTTTTCAAGTTACCCAGTTTTGTTACTGAAATTTGCTTTATTTTTTACAAAAGCCTACCTTTTAATTTGGTACAAAGGTATCAAGTTGTGAGGAAGATTTTACATCATACGTGGTCAAAAACGTAGAAAAATCAGCAAAAACTGATAGCTCAGACATTCGTTTTCAAAATTTTAAATTCACATAAGTTTGTATACATATACCTGTAAATCAAATTAAATTCCATTTGGTAAGTATCAATCAATTGTAAAGAACAAATTTTTGTACTAAAACACATTATCTGACGGCGGTTCAAAATTACGAGGTGTTGTCCTCGAATCTTCTCATCGAGATTGATCCCGAACCGTCAACAATAGCCCGTTGCGTTATTCCAGTGAGACGTTAATTCAACTATCTACATACTAAAACACCTAAACTGTTGCAAGAAAATAGGTGTTAAGCAACATTTTAAACCAAAATTTTCAAATTTGGTAGGTATTTTAATTAACGTCACACTGGAGCAACACAATGGGTTATTGATGACGGTCCGGGTAGGTAGGTATTTAAATTAACGTCACACTGAAGCAACACAACGGGCTATTGTAGACCGTCCGGGGTCAATCTCGAAGAGAAAGATCCAAGGACATTACGTAATTTTGAGCCATTGTGACGGTCCAGGATCAATCCCCCCAAGGGAATGATTGAGGACAACACCACGTAATTTTGAACCACGGTCAGATGACGAGGTCACACCTGAGCTGGCACTCCACTCTCCAAACTTCCTCACCAACGTGAGGAAATTTGACGTGTACCAGCCCCTTTGTACACGATGGTCTTTGGTTGGATTCGCACTCGCAACCCTCCCGTTGCTAGTCCCTTACTCTTCCAACCTGGTTATCACGTCCCTTGGAATCATGGTGAAATTTTCATTTGCACTTAGATATTTACAACAGATTACAAGAATTATTCGAAAAAAATTCCAAGGACATGAAAAATCTGATGGATGTGAGCAGTTCAAAATCAAAAGTATGCAAAAATCTCAAATGGAGAAAATTGCGTTTTTGTAGTAGATTAATTATACTTATCTGGATTGTTTCATGTTGCTGCTTATGTAACACCGTCTAAAGTTATTATAATAGAAAAGTTACTTTTACTTTCTACACAATTCGATATAAATTATTCTTTTAACCGTTAACATTTTTAAAAAATCGATTTTTCGATCAAATTTGGTTGTTTTAAAAGTCTACTTTCTCCTATATCTTGACCGTTGTTTAAATTTAATTTAAAATTGTGAGAATGCTAAAGACTAATAATAAACACAAGGATAAGAAATTTTGATAAAACTAACTTTAATTCTAAAATTTCGATGCTTAAATTCTTCAATTCCCATTCACTATTTTTCAAAGCTTGATCAATCTTTTAGAAGTGTCAGAATTTGTTGGACAGTGTGCAAACACAAATTTAACTTATGAATTCTAATTTCTGTATTTAGTTTTTGTTAATATAACACTTAGAGATTTTAAAAAACATTAACTTATAAGAGATTTTCATGCATATATTAAGAATAATATATGTGTGAAACACTTTTGGGTTATTTATTCATAGATTAAATTATTTTTAAAATCCTTATTCGTGTGAATCAGTACATAAAAATACATTTTATGGTAATAGAACTCTTATTTTTTAGATATACTGTTATAAACCTGAAGGTGTTTCACGAAAATTCCTTATCAGTTTCTCATTGGTAAGTACTTTTTGGTTATGTTTTATAGAAAGTTTACTTTAAAGGAAAATATTTCCATACAAATTTTAAAACAAGTGAACCATATAACAGACTTATATAGCTAAGGCTGTGTGTACAGATTAGTCCTAATATTTGGATACAATAAACACCAATTCAGTTTTTAAAACTTATAGCAACTTATCAGGCCAGCTATATAAAAATCAAATAAAATCTCAGGACGAGACAACATTTATTTACAAACAAGAAAAGAAAACGGTACACATCTCCAAAACGGACAATAAGAACGATTGCCCTCTCGTTTCTAAACGGAAACAGACGCTTACACTTTCAAACGGGGCACATGCGTAGAAGACAGCACGATCATACGTCCTTGGAAGCAGGTGATAAACAGTTCCTCGTTCCGTTTGGCGAAGAAAGAAAACAGTAGCCGTGTGTGTTTTTTGCTAAAAACTACAGATTCTAGCAAAAGTAACACAGGAATATTTAATTCATATTCATTGTTCTTAGTTAATATACTATTGTAAGCAATTTTTACAGCGTACTTTAATGTGAAAATATTCGAATGTAGATAACCCTGATATTCATGGTGAAGCAAAACCAATAATTTATCTAATCTTTAAGAAAAAATTGTTCGTTCCCATTCTGAAATGATACGAATGATGCTGAAGTAGCGAAATGATAAAATAAGGCATTATCTAAATACAATCCTGAAATAAAGTCTATAGAAGTACGGAAAAAATATGGAGTGGCTCTGGTGAGAATGCAGATGACCTCGGGGAGTTGATAGATAGAAAGTAAGTAGTTAGCTCACCAGGTAGCTATGTAATTAATTATCTAAATACAATCCTGAAATAAAGTCTATAGAAGTACGGAAAAATATGGAGCGGATCTGGTGAGAATGCAGATGACCTCGGGGAGTTGATAGCTAGAAAGTAAGTAGTTAGCTCACCAGGTAGCTATGTATTTAATTAACGTCGCACTGGATCAACACAACGGGCTATTGGCGACGGTCCGACATCAATCACGAAGAGAAAATTTCAAGGACAACTCTTCGTAAATTTGAACCACGGTCAGATATGACGAGAACAACACCTGAGCTGGCACCCATTTTCCAAACTTCCACACCATGCCAAAGTGAGGACATTCGAGGTCATGGCAGATTTAAAGTGCACCAGCCCACGTGCACACGACGGTCTTTGCTGGACCGAGTTTCGAACTCGCAACTCTGGTTGCTAATCCGTTGCTCTTCCAACTGGACTACCCTTGTGACTGTCCGGAATCAATCCCGAAGGGAAAGATCCGACAAAAAGTCTAAAAATTCCTGCATCTAAATGTAGAGTTGGGCTATAACGTATTTAGAAATACAGCTCTGTCGGGTAGAATAATGCCAATACGAGATAACTCAGTGGCGTAACCAAGAGGGAGTTATGAAGGCCCCGTAACATGCTCTTGCGCTACGATCAAGGTCAAAATAAGTTAGAAGTCCTACAGGGAAGACTGCAGTTTTTAGAACGGATATAAACATGTGAACCCTTCAGAGTGTAATATCAGCACAAATAATAGTGCCGTATATATAATCTAGTGAATATCACAGACTGTACATTTTAGATTTTAATAATGCAAGTACATGAGTTATCCTTACTAGAGACTTGATATAGTTTTCACTTGTTACAATAGAATAAAAAACATCACTGCTCATTTTGGAATACCTCAAATGAGGATTTCACTGCATTTCGTAATTATAACACATGAGATAATATGTTGTTTGGGCCCACGTGTGGGGTCACTGCCTTTATATAGGTCCTCACATAGGTGTGCATTTTATGTGGGACAACCCATTGAGATGTGGCATGCCACACAATCGGGATCATTCATGGTACCGGAGTCTCTTGATGTCCAAGAAATATGATTTTCTCGGGAAGTCTAGACTGTTTTCCAAATCCAAAAAGAAATTTCAACTTCAGGATGCTTTAAAACAACCTACACAAATGCAAAAACTTCAATGGGTGGTACGAAACACAAAATTATACCGTATTCTTCAATGGGTGGTAGGAAACACAAAATTGAACCGTATTTATACACACATATTTGTCAAAGGACGAGGAGCCCCAGCAACGCGAACGCAGCGCTTAGCTACCCCGCGCTGCACCAATCAGGCGATCCCTTCCGTTACCTCCAGTGACCTACAGCTGGAACGAGAATACTATTTTTCGAAAGAAAACGAACACTCTTCGACGCGAGAGGAAAAATGAACTATGCACTTTTTCGAACTATCTGAGTACCTTTTCGATTTTCTGTAAATACCTTTACATAATTTTTCCTAATCTAATTAAATAATTTAGAATGTACAGAATTATTTTTTCATTTAGTTCTGCCCCTTATTTCCTGTCCAGCAAGTCACAAGTCTATCAAAACTTAAATGTATATCCGCAAGCGTCATTCGGATGTGTAGAGGGAGCTGTTAAGCTCCGTGACAGTCCGACAGTTAGTGTGGTTTGCGATCTTCGGCAACTTGAAGCAATGTGTCTAGACTCAACAAAACACTTTAATAAATATCCTATCGATTTTCAACTGATGTGGCACACGAATGACACTGATGTGCCGCACGAATGGTGAAACAGTTAAAATTGTGTGAGGTTTATTTCATTTTTTTCAACTCTGTTTCATTCAACTTATTTCATTTCACTTTAGTTTTGAACTATTGACTAGTGTGTTTATAAATAACTTCAAGTAATACTCGTATAAATAATTTTGAGAATTATTTTTGTTTTGCAAAGTATAAATTCTTTCAAAAAGATTTTTTAAAAAGCCACATTGGAGTAAAAAGGTAGGTAATTGCTATTATTATTTTTATAAATCAATTAAAATTATATCTTTTTGTCATATAAGCAAAAAAATAATACATTCTTGGTGTACCCCAGAACTTTAGTAAATATTTTATGTGTACCATGAGATAAAAAAGGTTGAAAATGCTGATTTAGCACGAAGGCAGAAAAAGAAAGGTTGGAGGAACTCTCCCTAACAGGCTCTTCTCATGATGTGAAGGAATTTGGGCTACAACTCATCCAATATGAAATTTTTGGCTACGCTGTCGAGACAACAAATTGTCCGTCCCATTCGCCCGAACTTTCCAATTGGCAGAAGAGTACGCTTAATCTTGAAGGGATGAAGGAATTTGACCCTCCAAGTGGTTTTGACGAGATATCTCGTAGATCAACACCTAAACAATTTTGCTAATGACGAGATTTCTCGTCATCAAGATGTTGAATTTTTTAGGACGAGATCGAAATCTGGTCAGTTTTATTCTAATGACAAGATATCCATCAAGACCTGCTAATGACGAGATAATTTGTCGAGACAGGAGGATTTAAGCAGCAACTCTTCGTTCTTATCGACAACTCCTCCAATACGAAATGTCTGACGGCGTTGCCGATAGGAAGGACTTCTTCACAGCAACCAACAAAATGGTATTCCCCATTCGGAGGAACATTCCAACTAGCAGAAGAGTTCACTTTATCTTCAAAGGGTGAAGGAATTTAGCATCAACTCCTCCAATATAAATTTTTGTCTACGTTGCCGAAACGATTCGAAACTTCCTCACAACAACCAAAAATTGTCCGTCTGTTTCGAAGGAACATTCCAATCGTAAAATGACCACCACTTATCGCTTTCCGCTCCAGTTCACTGAGCCGCTGACCATAAATATTTATTTTCCAAACGTTTGACAGCCGGCACGGTTCAAATGCAGGGAGACGCGTATCATGACCCGAAATCAGCACTTCAATCCTCAACTCCGAGGCTGATCCTCTATCGTCCGATAAAGACACGAGGCCTGATAATTTAACTGTAAGTCAACACTTCACTCAATCAAGTTTCCTGACAGCTTTTTTTCCTGGAAATAAATTATCAAAACTGCGCTGGGCTCTGTCCCTGATGGTGTGAAGAGTTCCGCTCAGGTGCTAATCTTCCAGACAGGTTATATCTGGATACGTTTGTTTACCTTTGGTTGCCATGACAGTGGTTTTATCGGAGGAGACATCTCGATTGCACATTATTACGGGATAAAGAAAATGATGATGTGGACGAGGGAAATGTTAATTCACGACACAAGACGATTGTTTTAATTTGGTGTGCGAATTAAATCCTAAATCAAAAGGAAAAATTGTGGATTCACATTTTTTTTAAATGTTCTCGAGTGTAAAATTAATTTACAAGATTTTGAATGTTCCCGTATAACCCTTTGAAGGTCACTGCAGAAAGTAAAAAAATTGTGGATTCACATTTTTTTTAAATGTTCTCGAGCGTAAAATTAATTTACAAGATTTTGAATGTTCCCGTACAACCCTTTGAAGGTCACTGCAAAAAGTAAAAAAATTGTGGATTCACATTTTTTTTAAATGTTCTCGAGTGTAAAATTAATTTACAAGATTTTGAATGTTCCCGTATAACCCTTTGAAGGTTACTACAAAAGTTAAAGTTAAAAGTTAAAAAAAATAAATAGGTGAAGATTTGATAATGAAACCTCGTATGTGAATATATTTTGGAACAGTAAAATTTTAATACTTTTTGTTTTTAAGGCGGATTTTTTTTCGCTAAAATTACTGCTTTTGGGGGATTTTTTGTTGTTTTTGAAACTCCAATCAAATAATTTCAAACTGTACATCTATTTATTAACATTTTAGGTACTCACAAAATATTTTCAAATAATTTTCATGAATAATGTATTCTGAGCTTTGATAATAGTACCATTCACAGTTTTTTTAATTTCTTAACAATCTATTATAATTTCCGAAGATACAAATGTAGTTTAAATACATAAAGCATTAAGATAAGTCTTTTCTGCCAAGCTAAATGTAGATGGCGGTACTATTTTTATGGTGGAACATGCTTCCAGAGCGTATTCCAAGCAGGACATCAAGGTTTGTTTTTGAATACGATATCATCACGTCACAAGAGAATCCAAAGAATGAATTCCGAATTTCCTTTTGAAAATTGATCAACGCCAAGTAGACAAACGCCAAACGTCTCCAAAACGGCGATAAACTGCATATAAGGATAACCCCGATATGCATCATGTGAAAGCATTTGGATAACAGGAAGTAAAATCTCCGTCTTCCATCTGCTTTTGTTTATTCACTATGAAAATCCTTCACCATATAGAAATTGTCCTCTTCTGTATCGTAATCACAATTCTTAAAACACACAAGTTTGCATAGATTAACGAAAAATCCGAAAAATAGCGTACCTCGCCTAAAAATAGAGTGACCCTCAACAGAATTTGGTCACGTAAAGCAGTAACAGAACGCCGTGTCAGCACATTGTATGCAAATGGGTAAGAGTAGCTTCAATTTGCGTAATCGGAAAGCAGCACAGAAATGCTGTTTCGGTCAGGATAGTTATTCCTTGCTGCTATTGTGAACAAATCTGAAGTACCAATTTAGCAGGACTGACGTTATTTGTCAAAGGGTCAAATCATGTTTGCGAAACAAAGCCATTCAGGACTGGACATACCCTTTTGCCACCCGTAGTGTTAACCTAAAACTTGACTCTTGTAGGTTATCTTAAATCCTACCTCCCCTATGGATCTAATCACAGATCTTGTTTACCAGATAAAATACTCTGAGTTTTGAGTCTGATTTTGTTAGATGGCGTTGCAATAATATTTAAAAGCATTTTTATTAAAACATTTTTGGGGTAGAGATGGGACAAGTGCAGTCACTTAGTATAAAACGTGCCTGTGATTAAAGTAGGGGTTGCCAGCAGTTGAAAATGCTTCAAGAAGTCCTTCAGATCTAGTTTAGTCTAGTTTCTCCGCAAGAGCTCTTCGAATTTAGTCAGAGTAGGTAGTTGAATTTACGTCGCACTGGAGCATGGGCTATTGACTTCGGTCGGGGATCAATCACGAAGGGAAAGATCTGAAAATAGCATCTCGTAATTTTGAGCCACGGTCAGATGACGGGCCAACACCTGATCTGGCATCCCACTCTCCAACCTTCAACACCCAATTAACGTGAGGACATCTGAGGCCACGACAGATTTAACGTGGTTGGTAGGTAGTTCAATTTCCGTCGCATTGGAGCAACATAATGGGCTATTTGCGACGGTCCGAGATCTTTCGTGAAGGGACACATCTGAGGACACCTCGTAATTTAGAACCACGGTTTTCAACACCTGAGTTAGCACCCCACTCCCAAACTTCCACACCACACCGACGTAAGGGCATTTGAGACCACTACGGATTTAACGTGCAGAAGTCCCCAAGTATACGACGGACTTTGGTTAGATCGAGTTTCAAACTCGCAACCCTCCAGTTGCTAATCCGCCTGTCTATGTCGCTCAAATTGGCGATCTTTATGACGAATTGCAAGTATATATACTGATCACGAACTGATCCCGTCGGTAAATCTGAGCCTGTCCTGGTTTCGGTAGAAAAAGACCATATCTCCTTTCCATTGAAATGCTTGGAGAAATGAAGTTTCTAACATTGGCGTACTTAATCTTTCCTCCTGGTGGTGGTCTCGACGATGCATTTGTCATTAGCTAAACTGACCAGATCTTGATCTTGTTATAAAAAGTCATCAATATCGTGATGAGTTATCTCGTCAAACCACTGGACGGTTAATGACAAATTGAAAATATATTTGCCAATTTTTCTTTTTTCGAGATGTACACCAGTAAACTACCTCTTCAACATTCGTACAAAGCAAAATCAAATTTAGAGATATCCACCCCACTCATTCTTCTCAAAATGAGCCATTCATGTTCCCACAGTTTGTTCTGTTTGCTAACAAAATAGAGAAGCTGTGATTCTTGAAATTATATCTCTGAAAACTCAAAAAATATTTTTCCTACACACCTCATTACATATCTCAATATTTCATCCCATTATCATTTTCTATTATCAGCGAAACCTGACGAAAGGATAACAGTTTTATCTCCAAAGCCCACAGCCCTTTCACTCCAATCAGACTGCATAGAAGCGGCTGATTGACAGCCGATCTCCGTTTGTTGAAGTGGCCGCCTATTGGTTTCGTTGACAGGACTCTCGTGATAAATCCATCGCTGAGTGGCTGGAAAAGAGCAACGTACCCGATCTAGGCCGTTTTGAGTAATAGGAGGCCCGATAAATCATTCAATGCAATACTTTTTAGGCTTTGGTGAACGCCGTACCCGTTTGTTTTAATTAAACTTCCCGGGTAAAACTCTTCCGAATTTCTTTCTCGTTCTGAAGATACTGGTACTAATCGGTTACCAAGAATTTGGTGTTCTTGTTACTTTGAGATCAATGCTTTCCATACGAAACTATGAAATTGGTTGGACTGATGCAGGGTTCAACACTTCCCGATCCTGAACCCTGCATCAGGATTCGATACTTGAGTAAGGACACAGGTCCATACCAGGTTCGTTTGGTTAAGTTTTATGGCGTAAGGGCCATATTTAGCCATACATCCATGATACCAAGGCCCGAGAGTTTCGGTTACTTGGTTAGTTGTATTGGGATTTATGACGCAAGGGGCAATATTGAGCCATCCATGATATCAGGGCCTGAGAAATACGTAAGGTTGCTTGGATTGGGTTTTAAGGAGGCATTGTTTGGCCATCGATGATGCCAGGGCCGATATATAAGGTTGTTTGGTTCGGTTTTATGGTATAAGGGCCATATTTGACCATAGATGATGTCAAGACCCCAGATATAAGGTTGTGTTTTATGGCACAAGGGCCATATTTGGTCATCGATGATATTGAAGATTGCAACGACTATATATAGTCTTCTGTACTAAAATATGCCCATATTCTAAATACTTAAAAAATAAAGGAAACTAAAAACTACTTTCCTAGGATTCGAAGCTTTGAATCATTTCGATTCGAATCGTTAAACTAACTTTGCTTGATTAGAGAACAGCATTAGCTAAATCACTATTATTAATCCTCGGCATTGAGTATTGTATACAATAAAAGGATATAAACATAAAATCGACCGTTACGGGATTCATTTGTATTTAAATATTCCTGATTTGACCTATGGAGCTGCATAATATTGCTAAAACTTCAGGAAGAGCTCGCCACTCTAATTAAATTAATCAGAAGTCTGATTACAGAAAGTAATGAGAAATCTTGAAAGTAGAAATCAGTGCAGAAAACAAGATGCAAGTGACCGCGAATTTATGTTCTTGCTCACATATTTGTGTCGTATTTTTCTTACATTTTCGCATCGTATTTTTTGACGCCTAAAGCTATTAAGGTTTAGACATAAAAAAAATACCGAATCGCCTTTGAACAAGGGGATGGAATGAAATTGAAATGGACGTTCAAAATCTAACTGTGGTAACATGACTAGGTGTGCTTCTTATTATGCAATTTATTGGAAATAGGTAGGTATTTTAATTAACGTCACACTGGAACAATACAACGGGCTATTGGTGACGGTCCGGGATCACTCCCTAAGAGAAAGATCCGAGGACAACACCACATAGTTTTGAACCACGGTTAGATGACGAGACAACACCTGAGCTGGCACCCCACTCTCTAAACTTCCATACCACTCCAACGTGAGGACATTTGAGGTCACGATGGATTTAACGTGCAGTAGCTCCCTTTGTACACGATGGTCTTTGGTTGGATTCGAACTCGCAACCCTCCGGTTGCTAATCCGTTACTCTTCCAACCGGGCTACCGCGGCCTTCATTGAAAATAAGAATTAACACCAGTAAAATTAAACGAAATGCTGTTGTATATTTTTGGATAATTTTATTTTATTTTCAGATATGAAATCCATTTATGGAATATGAATGCTATATTCGTAATAATGGAATGTAAGTAATAACACGATGCCATCAATAGATATAAGCAATTAAGAAATTTTAGGGCAGATAGTATGCCCGGGTTTACTAGTTTATTATAAATTCTATAATTACATGCTGAAGCATTCCAGTAACATACCAAGTTACGTTACTTGAGGAATGAAACAAGAAGTACGAACTCTTCAGCGCCCTCTACATTTAGCTTCATAGAAAAACTCACATATACTGAAACAATTGTATTTTTCAATCTCGTATTGTATGACAAGATTATTGATCCACTTGGTTATTCAACTAAGTTATCCAAACATAAGTTTTATCCCTGCGACATTGCAAAAAGTCTGTAAGTTCCATCAGATGCAAGCAGGAGCATCTATATCCATCTACACAGCACTATTTCTTGCGAGATCGGAACCGATAAAGTTCAACCCACCTCCCATCCAGACCAACAGCAAAGAAACTCAATTCTGGAGACGGAGCATTGTTACAGACAAAGAACAAGGGATCACGCTGACATTGAATCGCACCCTACTGAGCAGGTACAAGAACCATTTAAATAAACAACCGATATCAATTCTCCTCTGTCAACAGACATAAATACCCTTCAGGTCCCCGGGCATCGGACATCCTTTACTGTCCGCTGCCATCCTCGAAGTGTTTGGTAATAGCGCACGATCTCCGGCGACAACGCCCAACAACATCTGGGGAATTTGGTCTCGCACTGATTAATCCGGACACCGGGCATTTGTCAAGCTGTTCACTTTCATCGACCTCACCTCGTTTCTGCACTCCCACCTCGGATCAAACAGGTCCGGTTCACAAGGGTGCTTAGAATCGTATTTTATGGCTTGCTTAATGGCCAGCGGACGTGGACTGCATGCGATGATGTTCCACAGCACACGATGACTTTCCGTATCGGAACTAGGCTTAGACGAGATGCCGTGTGCTGAGAATAGTAAGGTGTAACCCTCCAAGTGATTTCGACGAGATATCTCGTCCATCAAGATCTGACCAATTTTGCTTATGACGAAATATCTCGTCATCAAGATATTGCCGATTTTTTTTCATAATGACGAGATTAAGGTCTGGTCAGTATTTTTCTAATGACGAGGCATCTTGTCCATCAAGATCTGGTCAGTTTTGCTAATGATGAGAGATAAAACTACCAGGAGGGTTGAGTTTTGCATCTCATTTCTAGAAAAATACTGTCAGAACTTAAAAAACTTCAAAAAGGTTTAACCATCTAGAGAAGAAAAGGTTCAATCATTTTGGAATTGATTTGAGCCCAGTGGACTCTCCCCTCAAAACATCCTTCTCTCGACGACTGCTGTTTGAATGTATTAGTGTAAGTTAATAACAAAATGTGCAGATTCAAAAAATTCTTAATAAATCACAAGAACCTATAAGGATCAATTTAATTTAAAACAAATATCGCAAATGTAATGATTATTCAACCCTCCTCGTGTGTGTGTGGTTGTCTCGACGTGGTAACTTAGAAAAACTGACAAGGTCTTGATTAACGAGATATTCTCGTCATTAGAAAAAACTGACCAGATCTTGTCCTCGTCATCATAAAAATTTAGAATTATCTTGATGTCCAGATATCGCATCATTAACAAAAAAATTGGTCAGATCATGACGGAAGAGGTAACAAATATCGCTCCAGATAATTAACAGATATCGCATCCAAATAATTTGGAGGAATAAAACGTACATTTCGCTCCTAGAGGAACAGCGTCACAATTCAAATATGCTTAACAATGAGAATTTTGTTTTTCATCCATCCTGAAAATTTATATTTCTTAAATTCTGACAGTATTTTTTTGCATGGATGCGATATTACCTTTGGTTTCGAATGTAGGACAAGCTTTAAGATTTGTATTTGCAGAATGTTATTGGGTTTCGTCCGAAAGAATTAATATAGAAGCATATAGATATTGGGTTTCGTCCGAAAGAATTAATATAGAAGCATATAGATATTGCTTTATTAGTATAGGCTAATAAAGCAATATCTATACTGAAATTCTGTAAATATCTGACTTTAAAAACTAATCGATCAGAGTTGAAAATGTGTTATTGTCAGAAATTTTGAATAATGGTCTCTACCACTGCTTCAAAGAGCTAGTCATTTCGTCTTAACTCTCCAAGTGGTTTCGACGAATTATCTTGTCTATCAAGATCTGACCAATTTTACTAATGATGAGGTACTCGTCATCAATATTTATTGATGACGAGATCAAGATGTGTTCAGTTTTCTTCTAATGATGAGATATCTCGTCCATGAAGATCTGGTCAGTTTAGCTAATTACGAGATACCTCGTCGAGACAGTTACAGTTTATCGAACAGGAGGGTTAATAACAATCATAACAAGTTAGAATACAGCAAAATGCCTGAACTGTACTAGCAGGACAAATTCCAAGTTGTCTTATTGTCAAGTCATTAAATGTAGACTTTTCTTGATATTATGAGGAAAGTATTAGCTTTATCAACAAAAATATAATTTACCGCCTATCTAGCCTGGTGTTTTTTTATCCTTTACCTTATTGTTGTTATGAAGTTGTAAACACATTTCACAGAACAAAGATACTTATCTGAGGATATTAGCATTATTCTATGTTGAACAGACCAGAACTGCCCTCCGAACCGGTTTACCGGATCTGAAGACCAGGTATGACCCACCGGATAGGTTTATCCGGCCCGCAGCCAAATACGGCCCTCCAATAAAAGTTAAGATGTGGAATCAAAGGATGAACAGCTATCCTTTGCCGTAGTACACTTTAACGCCGTAAGAAAAAATCGGAAATCAGGACATGTGTCCCGCCGATTAGAAGCTGAATTAGAGTGTGGTCCAGATCAATATGACATCCAAGGCGACATTGAATGGGAGACGACAATAATCTGTGCTATACATAATTCAAAGGTAGAATGTGTCTGTAATTGTTGATTCATTGCATTTAACCCTCCTGGTGGTTGTCTTGAAGTATATCGTCATTAGCAAAACTGACTAGATCTTGATGTATGAGATATCTTGTCATTAGAAAAACTGACCAGGATGTTGATTTCGCCATCATAAATATCGGCAATATCTTGAAATATCTCGTCATTTATTGATCGGCAATATCTTGAAATATCTCGACTAGATATTGATAGACGATATATCTCGTTGAAACCAGACGGAGGGTTAAACTTCTAGAGGACACTCGAATCTTTCCCTTCTGGATTGATCCTGGACCGTCGCCAATAATCTGTTGTGTTGCTCCAGTGCGACGTTAATTCAACTACGTATCTACATAGGAGACATACATACATAAAAATTAATATTTAAAAAAGTAACAAAACAAAGAGCTATTCCTGCCATACCTTCAATAGAAAATCTAATTTTTGTAACTTTAACACATCGAGAAAGCAGATCGTCAAATACCCAGCATTTCTTTTTGGTGTTGTTTCACTGTTCCTTTATTTTCACTGTTCCTTTACCACGGATATTTTTAACGATCTTCCGTCTACTACAATGAATTTTCAACGCCTATAAGACCACTCAGAAAAAAATCTTAAGGAAAGATGCAGGATTTGCAAGAAAAACTTCGGATTGCGTTCCGAGAAAAACACGAAGTCTAAAGAAATTCACGAAGAAATTTCCGAGTAGTTGACAAAAATATTCCTGCTCTTTCCAATCTGCGTTATAAATAAGCAGTTGTTGATGCATAATCAAACTGAATACAAAACACTACAAAATTATCTTTTCCCAAAAAAGTTCACATTCACATTTCCGAAGTAATTTTCGAGAGAAGTTCAAAGACCCAAGCGTATTCCATGGCCTGTGTTTACTCCAAATACAGCTGCATAATAAGAGGATTACACCGAGTTCTGCCTCCTACAAAAGAGAGAGGGCCGCTTTCTTTATTCAGAAAACATTTACACGGATAATAACAGAACGTAAATCTCGAATATCCTGACTTACAGTCACGTAAACATGTAGGACATATAAATGGAAATGTGCATTTGTTCTCCAGTTTTTGATGTAACTTGCAATAGCTCGATTTCCTTTGTCTGCGAAATGTGACGTCATGCGATAAAAAGTGCAGGTAATTGGACAAAACGAAGTGAATATGATGCTGTACCAGCAAGCGTGAACTGACGTACTGAGTCAGGTTCCTCTTACATGAAAAACAGTTTAGTTTTTTGAATTTCAGTTTAATGCACTCTGAATTTAAACAAACAAATGAACGTTGAAAACATATTTTTTTCAATGAAACTCGACTTCTAATCTGTTTGCCATTATTCATACATAGTACAGTATCAATTAAAAGTATGTATGTTCATGAATCTCTATACGGTTCAGTAAAACTTTCAGAAAAGAATCAGGTCTAATTAGAGGCCTTAATTTTTCAGTAAAGAAATATTTACTATACAGAAGCTTTTGGGTGTTTATTCGTGGCATTTCTGTATTTGGTCAACTAGTCCGTTGTGTTGCTATAGTGCGGACGTTAATTAAAATACCTACCTACCTTTATTCGACCATGTTCGGCCACACCTTTGTTGGCTGGCTGTTTATACCCAACCAACCAACCTTGTTGGCTGTTACGTTTCGTCTGTTAGTTCTAATCAGACCTTTGCCAAGACTGGACAGACCGTTGCTAAGGTTGAACTTCTTGTTGTCAGTAGGTTAATCCACCACCTAATCTACAGTCACTAGAACCAATCTGAATACAAGAACACAATTGCAAATTTTACAATGTTATTTACAAAACACCGAGTTCGCGGTTATACTAATGAAAATAAGTTATTTTTCTTTCAATATCACGATAAAGTGATATATTTATTAGAACCTATAAAAACTAACTCCCCGGCACTACAGTCCATGTTGAACCTTGGCCTCCCTAACGATACGACTCTAGAGCGCCCTGTCTTGGGTCCTAGTCCACCAATTTTTTATTTTCATGTTTTTGAGGTCTTTTTCGACCTCCATCTTTACCTTGGCCTTCCCGGTTTTCTCTGGCCTAGACACTGATTCTTAAATATCTTTTTTGTGCCTCGGTTGTTATCCATTATCTCCATGTGTCCCAACCATTGGATTATTTTATTTTATCAAATTTATGATATCGTTTTCTCTATATAATTTTTGGATTTCGTGATTGTATCTCCTCCATACATCGCCTTCTTTGATTGGTCCAAATATGGCTCTCAAGATCTTTCTCTCCCAAGTTATCAACATTTATTAGAACCCATAAAAACCTTAAACATATTGAAGAAAACCTAATCTAAGATTTAAAGATTTTAAAATTCGGGGCTTATAAATGATATGCGAGATTTAAAAAATTTTGTAAGTAACGTTATGTTAGCATGCGTCTTATATAAGCTTATAAAAATTTAAAAAAATAATATATTTTCCATAACTTGGCTTGGCGTAAATTTCAACGTAACTATTTGCGAAATAGCACTACTTTCCGATTTGCTACTTTTTGAATATTTATTTCTATGTATGAGTATCCTCTAGGAATATTTGGCATCCGTATCTGGTCTGCGCGCCGAGAAACTTCGGAGGGCTGTATATCGTCTGCGAGACTGATGGAAACATTTTGAGTGCCGTGCCTAGTCTGCGGGTTATATAAATCTGTGTGGAGGTCTGTATCTGAACTGCCGGCTGGTTAAACCTATCTGGAGTGCCGTATCTTGTCTCTTGGCCTCATTAAATGTTTGGAGGGTCGTATCTAGACTGCGGGCTGGTTAAACCTATCTGGACTTCGCGCCCGTTAAATGTATTTTTTGGGGGGAACTTATCTGGTCTGAGGATCTGATAAGAATATTTGGAGGGCCATATTTGATGTCCAGGCCTCAGATCAATCTATTTCCTACAACTGATTTATCTTGCATGTACGACCTTTTATCTTAAGCGTACGTTTTTTTTGTGTGACGGGTTGGTTAAACTCATCCCGACGAGAACAGCCATTTCTCAAACAGCTAATAACTGTTTTTCTACCGGAATCGACTATTTTCTTCCTCGTTACATCAGCACATTCTCAATTGACGTTATTCAATTTGCGAAAACTGGCGAGTCAGACGTCGCATTGTTCGCAAAAACCAGTCGTATCTTTGCCACGAAACAGACTCGACGAAGGTCGGGTGAAGGCCGTAATCGTTCCGGAGCCGACGGAACACATACATCTGCATCAATTGCTCTTTTGCTGACTCAAAATATCCCGATTCGATGTTTGCTCACGGATTTGACAGCCGAAAATGTGAGAAAAATTTTGCTTTGTTCCGGCTTTGTTATGTCATTATGGATGTTGACAATCTAGAACACGAAGTCAGACTCTTTGCACGTGATATTTATAAAGTAACCTATTTCTTTTGTTTGTTAGTGACACTAAAGGATTTAACTTGTTAGAGCATCAGATCACATTAATTGCTGGTTCGTGTTTTAAATCGGTATTCGAAAATGAAGAGAAACTGAAAGGTGTGTGATGACCACCTCCAGAAGTTCACCTCAAAATCATGCAGTAGATTGTAGTAGGACGTAGAAAGACTTCGATTTCTGTAAACCAAAAGCTACCGCATAGCTGCACTGCTACAACAAAAATTAAAAGTCAATTTTGTAGTAGTGACTACATTTACCACAGTATTCCTCTAGAATTTAGCAGTGACTGAATTTGAAAGTACTTCCACTACTTGACCGATTAGCAATTACGTGAGACCGTGAGAGCTGTATGACCACAGGGGTATTTTCGTAGACATGGTCGTGCGATGGATGATTAAAACAGTGTTAATAGTGACTAAATTCACCTCAGTACTCCTAGAATTTAGCAGAGGATGAATTCGATAGTACTACCACTTTGCAGCGGATTGGCAGTTAAATGAGATCTTGAGAGCTGTATCAGACCACAGGAGGTACTCCCGTATGCATGGTCTCGCAATGGATGACTTAAACAAAGACAAAGATTAGTAGTGGCTAAATTCACCACAGTACTCTAGAATATATCAGAGGCTGAATTTTATTATACTATTAAAGTTGATGGACTGGCAAATACGGGAGAGCTTGAGATCTATATTAAGATCACGGGAGCACATCCAGTATGCATAGTTATATATGCAATGGATAATTGAAACAAATACAAAGGTTAGTAGTGGCGAAATTCACCATAGTTCTAAAATTTAGTAGTGGCGAAATTTGATTACCGTTACTTGACAGATTGGCAACTATGTGAGCTGTATAAAGATCACTGCGATACTTCCGTATGCATGGTCTTACAATTGATAATTTGAACGAAGGCAGATTAGTGTTGAATATATTCATCACAGTACTCCTAGAATTTAGTAGTGACTGAATTTTATTGTACTATTACAGTTGGCAAATACGGGAGAGCGTGAGTTCTATTTAAAGATCCCGAGGGCTTCCGTATGCATGATGATGCAATGGATAATTGAAATTAAGACAAAGGTTAGTTGTGGCGAAATTCACCGCAGTACTCCTAAAATTTAGCAGTGACTGAATTTGATAGTCATCCCACTAGTTGACTGATTGGCACTTGTGTGAGACCGTAAGAGCTGTATTAGATAACGGGGTACTTCTGTATGCATGGTCATGTAATGGATGATTGTGACCATTCGACGTCTTGTCTTTCCTTTTGAAGCCGAGTGTGAATGTAGGAGGTTTGAAATGAAGCTGAGGGGCAACGAAGAGAAGCTACGATTGGAGGTGATTGGTGGCTAAGTTCATCACAAAATCATACCTTGTTCCGCATAGTTTGGTTGGGTTTTATGAAACGAAAGCCATATTTGGCTAATCTCCACTAGACACAAGAGAAACAACGTCAAATAATGGACATATATATGTAGTGTACGGTGTCTAGGGTGTAATTAAGATGTGAATCTGGATGACACGGAGATGAGAACTAACACAACATTTAATTATTCTAAAATTAGGTACAGTCGCGAAAAACCCCGAACCATCCCCCTTTATTTCGAACACTATTCATAATAGAGCAAATTCAAAGATATCATTCAATAGGGAATAACGTCCTCTACAAATTCGAATGCAAAAAAAATTCATTAGGGGCCGTCTTATCAAATTTTGCACAAACAACAAAATTTCCAATGGAAACACCCGGTTTTGATGCCTTAATCAAATTCGGCATTGTTAAATTAATCTAAATATGAAATTTCATGACTCTACTATATTTATATCTGGAGATATTCAATGTAAAATTTGCAGTCAATTTCAGGGATCAACCCCACATTGAAAATCGCTAATCGTAGATCGAGATTAATTGTAGTTATAGTTACCGGAATTCCAAATTTGAACTCTATTTCAATCGTATTTGTCAGCGCGTGTGAAAGATCCGAGAATTATTATCCGAGGTTTGTCAGACGTTTTTAAACTTTTCGTTGCCCCCTAAAATCTCAATAATGAGGAAAATTTAATGTAATTCAAAAACTAACGATTGGAATGAGCTGAAATTTTGCATGGTCATATTAGAGGTCCTTTTGAATTGATTCCTATCAAAGTATAGTAAGTTTCCAATTCATAATTTTTTCAAACACTATTTTAATAATTATTATTGTACACTAAAAATTATTTTTTAAATAAAATATTAATTGGATTTTGTTTGAATTGTTTAACAGTAACATGGTACAAAATATCAGCGCTATGGAAATATTATTTAGGAAGATATCCATAAAAGTCTAAGAGACTGATTTAACATTAGGAGCTCCAATCTTTCTATACTCTTAACTTCGAAACGGTAAGACCTAACGACATGCAATTTGGTGTCTGATGTTAAATTTTGATATAGATTCGAAATTCTATGTCGAAATAGGGGTTTTCCTTTGGAATTTATGAAGTTGGTGCTCGATTTAATATGAAGACGGCCCCTTACGAAAATTTTATGTATTTGAATTTATAGAAGACGTTAGTTCTTGTCGAAAGCCATCTTTGAATTTTCTTTACTGTTAAAATTGCTCGAATGAGGAGGGGGGGTGGTTCTTTTTTTATCCGCGACTGTATAAGAGGTTTTATGGATCACGGCACAGCCTACACGCTGGCATATGTATCAGTTGTATGAACGGCGTTCCATCTGAGCTTGGAAACGTGTTAATCAGTTCACTGTCACAACTCTAACTGAGTTTTAAAAAGTAAAGTTACAGTTACAGTTCTGCTCCTTGCGCTCGGCGTGACTTCTGGTGGCGGTATGGGGGATGGATTCTACATATGCGCGCAAGGAAAGTTTTAGACACAAGAGAAAAACACACAGGAAAAATTACAGGACTTGCTCCGAGTGTTGATTTTGAGTAGCTTCAAATGAATAAATGGTAATAAGAAGGATGTGAATGTTTTAACTAAGCATGACGTTTCAAATATCAGTTGTCAGGAAAATAAGGTGACTGAGGTTTTAAAAGTAAAGTTAAATACGATGGAGTTAGGTTTTAGTTGAAAAATTGATTAGGTTGGACTTTATGGCCACATTATATTCGTCTCTTTGGACGAGAGACATGGGCCACATTAGTCTAAGCTGTGCCAAACACAAGGCAGACAGAGTCACGTAATGAACACATACAACCGTGAATAGTTTTCACATCAATGTTATTAAAAATATGTCATCTATGTTTAAATGTAGCTGTCTAAAATCATTAAATAACGTCCAAAGAGACGAATACACTCTTCACAACGTGCAGACATGCACGAAACAAGCAAGACTGTCCGAGAGTTCCTGTGGCAAGAGTCCCATTTGCGTACTAGAGTATGCTCTTGTGCGATCCTTGGTGGTGGTGTGTAGGCTGCTGTGCGAGGTCCGAGAGCACCCCAAGAATGCTGTATTGAATTAAAAATAAGTGACATTGTGTTATACGAATTCAGTATTATCCTTAAATTTTGGACTTGTGTAGTTCATTCCATGACACTGAGTCATTAAAAATTTCACTAGAGTCGAATTTACAAAAGTATAAAAACTTTTTATTACAAAAGTATTAATAATTTTATTACAAAGTATTACTTTTAATTATAAATGCTGGAAATGGTTGTTTACTCCATTTTTTGAAACCTTTTATTTAAACTACTTTTTAAATTTATTTTAACTTTCCGTGCAATCGTCAAGAATTGAATCGAAATTACCCATGAAAAAGTAGGTGCATTTTCAACATTTGGAATAGCTTTTTATTGGCTGTTTTCATGATGAGGTCGAACAAAAATTCAAAATGATCCATTTGGTTAAATTATAAGTCAACAAGGAACGGTATTACCACTCCTACATTATATTACTTTTATTGCATTCGTTACCATTGAACAAACTTCAATATATAATAACCCTTAATACATGATTTCCACAATCTAGGAGACAAAGAATTATACTGCGAGTGTGGTTTTCTGTCTTGGCGAGTGAATTATGTCTACGTTAAAATAACCGAACATAAACTAAAACTTTCCTGTAAACAAGATTTACGATTATCTTACCGAAGCAATTTAAATAGGCTCATGAAAGAAATAATTCACCTTGAAGGTAAAATACTACCTTGGCTAATAAAAAAATATAAAATACCTTGAAGTGAGCAAGTTAAAATGCTGATTTTATTTAAATATCGTGGGAAGATGAACAATGTTCATTTGCTTTTCAGACTAGACGGATTTAATCCGCCATTTCGGCGACGGTATTTTTGAAATTGGTGTGTTTGTTTTCGATTATACTACAGTCCGGGTTTTTCCACTGGATTGCTTTTTAAAGGTTTCAACTAGCGTAAATATTCCTTGCTTCAGGAAACAAAGACAGTAGAAAGAATAAAACTGTTCTTATGGGTGGAACAAGGTCTGATTTATTAGACAAATAATGCACATTTTTATGTTTTACACGATTTTAAAGCGAGAGTAATGATGTTTACATACTGTTTTCCACAGTTTAGGAAAATATCGAAAAATCGTTATTGCCTTAAAAACGTATGCAACAAATGAAATATAAAGGACATCTTTTCTTTCTGTAACTGAAATTCTGAAGAAACTTTTCTCAGGGTATGATACTTGCTATAAAAATAAATCTTAAACAATTGCCTTTAAAGTAAAACATAAAAAATATCTCACAAAGAAATATGACTACTCCAACAGTGATACAGGCTGGTCTAGTGATTTTCCATCTTTTATGAGGTGTCTATGGGATTCAATGAAAATCAACGTCCATTGTTCTTAAAAAATTAGCTCCTATTTTATATGTAAAGTTTGTGAAGGTGTTTTGAGATATGACCATGACCTAACAATAGTGTCCACTTTGATTAAGGTCGGGAGAATCTATAGAATAAAAATTACGCCATTTTTCTACTCTGCGTAACATTTTTAGGGAGAGGGAACTGTTTTCTTGAAATATCAAGTAACTTCCTTACCAACGTGGTGACAATTTTGAACTGCAGTCGTGTTCTGTTTGCTTTTGAATCTCTAGAATCCAACAAATGAACGATTATCTTAGATGTTGTGTGGCTCCCATGAGAAGGCATATGACCTTGTTGAGAGTTGCTAAGCTCGCCAGGGGAAAAGGCTGCCATTCGCAAGATCATGTATGGAAACCGTGCATGATTTCCTCCCTCCAACTCGTTATCACTGTGATTGCTTTCGGCAAAGAACGATATTCGCCAGGATCCGTGCTAAGAACGCCAACTGGAAGCCGCTTTGTTTACTCTTCAACCAATTACAATTTAATGGATAACCGTTGTGCTGCTCCAGTGCGACTTAAATTCAACTACCAACCTACCTACCATTTGCAGACAATCTCATTCAAACGTGACGCAAATCCAAGCTCGTCACAACCCGAATTTGTCGCAGACATGAAATATAAGTAGACTGGCCATTGCTATGAGAGAAGCATCAAAACGTGTGACCAACTTGTTGGCTAGTAGTCACGTGACTGCTCTGATAAAAATTGACTTGGTTGGCCTATTTTCTATCTCATCATCTCGTTTGGCGGTAAAGAATCTTACGACAGGGTAGGTGTGCGAATACGCATTTCTATAGTGGCAACAAAAATGGTGAAATCGCCCCAAAGTCTACTACTATGTCGAGTGGACCAATCAGATGATGAATCAAGGGAAGGGCGTCTTATCCCGTCCCGTGGACCAATCAGATGATGAATGTTTGGTTCTACCCTGCAGACGAAAGTAGTCTAATGGTCACGTTACTACTAGTTTTAGTCACACGATCCTGGGCACATAAAAAGTTTACCATTGCTCTCTCTGCTTTTATATTTCCTCTATGGACTATACGAATGGGGCTTTCGGTATCTTAACTTTCACGGTTAAGTCCTGCTGTTTTATAGATCACTCAATCACCGGTGTATTGAGTTTTTCAGTGTAAACATGAACAAATTACCGCGAGATGAAACCAAATTTCATTTCAGAATTTATCTGAAAATTTGATTTAAAGCCGTTTTGGCAATATCATTTCGTTTGGGTAATTCCCTCCAACACTTATGCGTAGTCACACTTCTTTAGAGCACACATTTGCAGCACACATATTGGGTATGTTTACAGTTATAAAAACAAAAACTTAATTTTGTGATTAATTCTGATGATTTTCCTGTAAAGTTAAGAACGGCATTATTGTTTTGGTAACCTTTTTCGCAACTTGTAACATATCGTGTTACACGCGAATACGATTTCTTCTAGAGGCATTTTCTGTCCAGCTAAATGTAGGTGGTGGTAGTGTTTGTGCGGAGGAACTTGTTTCTCGTTCATATTCCGAAAATGGTGGCATGTTTTTCAAATACGCTTTCGGCACATCGCCAATAAAAAATCCAAAAAATAAGTTCCGAACTGATATATGATTATTGATCAACGCTAGTTAGATTATATGCCAAACTTCGCCAAAACTGCGATAAACTACATTTTAAGGTAACTGCGATATGTATCAAGTGAGCCTTTGGTAGCAGAAGTAAAATCACTTTCCATCTGATTTGGTTATTTACACAGAAAATCCTTCTTATATTAAAAATTAAAACAATACATCGTCAAAATGGCGATGAACCAAATTTGTTATTTAGTAGAGTTGGTTTTCCTCCAATAGTTTGTGTTTACACTGAAAAACTCTCTTATCAACGACATGCTGAAATTGCATTCGAGTAACTCGCCAGGTACTTCACTTCCGTAATGAAACAGGAAATACTTTTTCCCCCCAGATCGATCCTCTATATATTTAGCTCTACAAAAACATTCTCATTGTCCAAACTACACGTATCTCAGTGGAATTACTGTTTCCCACATTCTAAAAAAGCTTACTTTCAACTATGATTATACCCTTCACATGTACAATCTTCGGTCAAAACAGCCTTTCTGTCTGCGATTAATAAGTCCTGGAAGTTTTATTAAATAACTTTTACACTTGTCCCAGACAGTCCTGTTGCTTGTGTTGCTTCCGTCTTTTGGTTGGTCACGACTGTCCTCTTTTGCATTGAACTTGCTGAATCTCTTCAGTACTCTCTATGACCTTACTGTTTTATAAACCTTCATGTGGCAAAAACAAATGACCATAGAGCAATAAACCAAACTTTGAACTCGACTAGCCTACGAACTCAAACCATCTCACCATGAGAGGTTGGTTGGTTGCTTCGGGTTTCATGGCGCAAGGGCCACATTTAGCCATGCAAACACAACACAAGACAGTAGCGTCGAGTAAAGGACACACACAAGGAAAGCCCCTCTGACACAGGAAAAACACACTCAGGGAGGAATAGAACCTGCTCCGTTTACAACTCGCAGTTTGTCAGCGCAGTGGACGAACCCACCATATACATGAAATATCAGTAGACTCTTGAGAGAAGCTTCAAAAAGTTAGATCATGTTGACAAGAACCACGTGACTGATCTGTGAAAAATTGACTTCGTTGACCAATTTCGCATCTTACGGTTTGGTTTTTGTTTATATGGGCCCTATGGCGTTGGCCAAGCTGCACCAAACACAAGACATAGACAACTACTTTAGTTTTTCACTCCAACATGGAAGCTTCAAGTCTAAAGCAGGGAATCAAAAGGCATGCCACTTTCGTCTCCTTAGCCGCCAACCAGAGATTCGGGGATTGCAACCTCTTTAAATGTTGCCAGGTCGGTGTTTAAGATCATAAAAGAGCTATTGGCCTTTGCCGGGAATGTCTTCAATGCCGAATAAAAAGAAAATACTCAACAGTCGGGTGTTGTCTGGAAACTCGAGTTTGTCAAAAATTCCATGGTATCATCAACAGGAACCTTGACGAGTCGATGAGGGACATTGCCATCAGCTCCAGGTGTTAGAATAAACCATAAGACATATGGGGGACGAACACGTCAAGTACAAATTCGATGTAATGAGAAGAGGGCAGTTCATGTCCGAAAGAACCCTGAAGAACTGTGATCCGATCAGTCTTCTCATATTACTCCAAACATTTGGCTCCTTTTTTTAGTGTGTATGTAAGAACATGCAAACATTTGGCCAAGCTCGCCTGGTTTAAACCCTCTTGATTGCTACGTCTAGGGCGTCGTTGACAGGAATATCAACAAGCATTCTCATAATACCAAGAACTCGTTCAAGGATGCCATTGGGCACGTTATGAACAACATAAAACCATAAAAATAAGGGATGAGTAGGACTGCCTGTTTTCACCTCGTATCTTGTGGTATTATATATCCCTCATGTTTGAGGGCCTACCCCAAGCATAAAAGTAAGGGGTTCTGAGGACAAGGACAGTGCTTGTTTCTGTTCCATCTTGTGAACAGATCTACAGCAAACAGGAAACTGCTATTCACGTTTGACATCGAATGAAACCGTGCTCTACTGAGTAGATAGTGATTCACAAACTCGACAGATCAGTAATTACAAACAACGTGTACAACAAACAATTCAACCCATTCATAAAAAACGAACACATTGAAAAACACCGAAAAAACGTTCTGAAGCTCGCTGTGGTATGTGGATTTTTCTCGGAATCCACTTAGGCGTTTCCTGCGAGCTAATCCTTATCCAGCTCGGAGTAATTTGTTACTCGCAATCCGTGTAATTACCCGCCTCATCAAGTAATTTAATAGGAAGCGAGCCTCCGATAAGTGACGGTAGCCTCTGATTTTTTCTAATGCGGGATTCACGGGTCTTCAGCCGCAACCGGTTCCCGTACGTGCTGCGGTGGTAGCGAGATGTTGCGATCTGATTTGTAATGGATCGGTTGAAGAAGCCCGAGGTTTTGTTCGCTTTCTGAAGTTCGTACCCACTAGCGATCAGCGTAACAGTGGCGCAACTTGTCAAAAACGCAGAGGGAGGTATAAACATCTCAAAAAGATGATTCTTAATTGATATTGTTTAGTACACATTTATAAATTAGCGACCACTATCATTTATCGGAAAATTAAAGAGCATTATACATCCAGCCTCAACGAACTGATTTGATTTGAGAGACGATCCCGGAGAGATTTGCGGATGTGTATCCAAAGGGTGTTTCAAAGAACTTATCTACGCTAGGCTCTCTTCATCTTGGACTACAAATATTATTTTTGATTTTACGGCAGGCCTCAGCCTTTTCGCCAAAAGTCTGGCAGCCCAATATAGTCTTGAAACAGAAATAAAATATGGAGATCAGAGCAATATTGGGGTGTGTGTTTCTGTTTTCTGAAAGGCTCCATAGAGGACAAGTTGGAGAGTCGTGGTGCGATTTGTTAAAAACAGAGGTAGGTAAAAACCTCTCAAAAGATCATTCATTATTAATGGTGTTTAGTACACATTTTTAAATTAGAGGCATCTACCATTTACAGGAAAATTAAAGAGCATTACACATCCAGCCTAGATGAACTGATATGATTTGAGAAACTATCCCAGAGAGATTTGCTCCAATATAGTCTTGAAACAGAACTATAATATGCAGATAGGGCAATACTGAGATGGGTTCCTGTAATGTCTGAAAAGCCACATAAAGGCCAAGTTGAAGAACCTTGGCGCAGTGGTGTTTAGTATACAGTTATAATTAGTGACCACTATCATTTACCGGAAAATTAAACAGTATTATATCCATCATCGACTAACTGATTTGAGTTGAGAACCAATCCCGGAGAGATTCGTGTATGAGTATACGTAGGATGTTTGAAAGAACATATCTAAGCTAGGCTCTCCCCGTCTTAGATTACTTGATATTCTATGTCTTGTGTCAATTGATATTGTATTGTGTCTGGCGCAGCATGGCCAAATATGGCCTTTGCGCCATAAAACCCCAAAACCAACCAACCCTGTCTTAGCCCAGGAATATCTTTTTATCCAACGCTAGATCTCATCCTTTTTGCTTTACATCTGTATGGCTGACTAATCTAGAAACAGAAATAAAATATGGAAATCAGGGCAATATTGAGATGGATACCTGTCATGTCTGAAAAGGTCACATAAAGGACCAAGTTGGAGAGTCAATTCAGTGCTATAAAAACTTGCAAAATGGACATTGGCCTTTTATCTACCAAGGTACAGAATTCATCATTTAAATTCCTTTGTAATAATTTATTTCTTTTAAAGAATTTAAACTTTAAAATAATTCTTGTAATTTAAATTCCCTTTGTAATAATTTATTTCTTTTAAAAATTTAAACTTTAAAATAATGATAAAAAATTTTCGAAATAAGGAAAAAACACCGCACCGTTAAAATATCCAAAAGTGGGTGAGCACACCTATCTAAACCCTCCCCAATTCTGCTAGTATTATGTCATATAGTCAGCTTCAAATGTGGACGTAACGTCCACAACATAAAATATACCAGGCCGTATGCAACTCGCGGACTGTCTGGGTTCACATTCATATGCGTCTATTCTTCGCCTCTAGTGATTTTCTAAACCTTTTTGATGAGTCGGGGGCGCGGGTCATAAAAATAAAGGTTCACAGAAGGGACCAAAAGACTCACAGGAATAGCTGAAAATTTATTATTTCATTAAAAAAAATTACTTTTTACCTATCATCTATCTAAATGTAAGCGCATTTATGCCGATGATTGTCCCTGTTAAGAGAAACGGCGTTTTTCTCACTTTGTGCTCCTTCACAAATATCCGTCTGTTCGCCGCTTGTGCAAAAGGCTGAAGAGGTCAGTAGTCGGGCATTAAAAATTAAAAAAAATCTAAGCACAATGCAAAACGTGTGTGTGATTTTTAGTTTTGAGTATTTCTCAGTCTAAAACAAATTCAAATAACCACAATGGGCAAATTATTGAAATCAACAAACACATTATCTGCCCATCTATTCTACATGATGCGAGTTTAGCCGATTAATCGACAGAGAAGATTCCAATGATTCCGTGATAATTCCAACCGCATAAATTATCGAAGCTATTAACCTCCCCAGAACAATTTAGAACGTTTCACGTTTCCTTTTTTAGTAGCTCACTTCACGCTCAACTAAGAAGCTCTACTTTACAAAGATAAGATTATCGGCGATCGGATCGGGCATGGTCCAGAACCAGATCCTTATTTTCGAGGTTCATTGTTTCATTGTTCGTGACGCCGATGAGCGGACGGATGCTGCAGCAGTTCGATCATTTGCCGAACGGGTCAGATCCGCTGAAGGAGGTGCGATTAGCGGCACCCAGTCCCTGTTGGGAAAGGCTGGATAATGGCGCATAAAAAGGCGTGCAAATTGGCAGCTCATGTCATCAATCAATATTCAAATGCGGTTCCTTGTTCAGAAGGTCAAGGCTTTTTGCCGCTTGATAAATGAAACTTCAGAGGAATCGACCGCCAAATGTGCAATTTTTTTGTTCCGGTGTTGTAAATGTTCGTCCGTCTGTATGAGGCTTGTTCTCTCTACAAGCGTGTGAGAATACGTTTGTTCTGAAGACGTTGTGAACTATAAAATAGGAATTAATGAATGCCGGAAATTCGAGCAGTTTTGTAGGTTAAGTAATCAGGAATTTCCTATGGGAAATGCTACTTAATCCCTCTCATTCCCTAGTAGGTGAATATGACCCTGTCCCAAGCGACCTGTATTTAGGTTTCTGTTATCCTTCTTGTGGTTGTCTCGACGAGGTATCTCTTAAAACTGACCAGATCTTGATGAACGAGATGTCTCATCCATCAAGATCTCGTCGTCTGTCGTCATTAGAAGAAAACTGACCAGATTTTGATCTCATTATCACCAAAAAATCGGCAATATCTTAATGACGAGATATGTCGTTAGTATAATTGGTCGGATCTTAAAGAACGAGATATCTCGTCGAAACCACGGAGTGCTTGTCTATAACGGATAGGCCGCAAGGTTTTACGTGAATACATCTCGTTAGTGCATAGTATCTATTTGAGTGAAGTAAATGAAAGACATATTCAGGAGTCAATTCAGTGTTTATCGAAAGCTGACGAGTTGTTCTTCTGCGCATATACGTTCGATGTATTTCTGCTTGGCTTTTCGATGGGTATATACCGACATTGTGAATTTTAAAAATTTTCAACTGCGATCCAAAGTTCCACAAACAATACAGTATTCTATTTCACTTATAATGTCACAAACTGACAGATGACGTTGGCTTCCGTGTGAGACCAAATTTGACGTCGTAGCGCTTTGCACTCGAGTTATACTGATTTGTAGTCCCCGAAGCACTTCCTCTCCCATCCCTTCCCGCTTTTCGCGGCATGCGAACTCAAGGTCACGAACAAGTCTTTGTTCCCTCAGCTATCGAATGACACAGGTGGGTTTGGTTCGCGTTGATAATATAGAAATTATTATACTGAACTCGATGCTCATTGTTTTGTAACGCTCAATTTTCAGTGCTGATCTGATTTCACGTCAAAAAAGAATAGATGTAGGAATAACCTTTTCATTGAAAACGAAATTCTACTTGCATTTAGCTGTAGCTATGTAAAAAAGTTATCATTTCTTTATATAGAATGGAAGAAAAATTCTGTATTTTAAAAGTTCTATTGCAAATTTTATCTTAAGATTAAATTTTATTGAGAGTGTATTTCCTTTCTCCTATCACGAATAGAAACAAATGTGTGTTTCTATGTCAATCTATATATATATATATATATATATATATATATATATATATATATATATACTACAAAGCAGAATTGGTGTATGTTTCTCTACAAATCTAACCGTTTGACCAATCCACACCCAAATTTGGTACATTTATTCTTTAGAACCCTAGGGTTAACATAGGCTACATATTAACCTACGTTCTATTTGTCCTAGGTGTGCAGAGGGAGCTAAAAACAATTCGAAATCCCCATTGGAATAACATTGAGTGTTATTACAATTGTGGTACGCGCTGGAAAACCAATTTTGCCAAAAAATTGTATTTAAAGAATTTAAATTCTAATAATTATATTTGAACTTATTTTTTATTTCTTTCCAAAATATCAATATTTTATAAATATTTAACCAAATATTTATAAATTGGTATGACCAGCTGCGTGATACTCCAATTCTGCCTTGTGAGCATCAAAAGAATGACATTTTAAAGCGGACTGAAGACGTTATATTTCAATCGAAAAAAGAGGACAAGTCCTCCTTGTGGATACCATATAGTAACTTCTTATATATAATCTTCGAGCTTCTGATGAAATAGACTAAGCATGTACTCGTTGTTTCTCCTGATCACCCTGTTCGAAGATTGTTATACGGTATTGGGGAAAAGCGTAACTCTTCATGTTCCGACGAGATATCTTGTCTATCAAGATCTGGTCAGTTTTGCTTTTGACGAGATGCATCAAAGCTTTTCTATTTCTCCAAGGGGAATCAAGATCAAAGTAGGAAAAACAAATTATCCCTTGCCTAGAATTCGTGACAGTTTGGAACATAGGCTGGCCACAACAGGTTGGTTTTCGACGCTAATATAAATCTACCACCACGAGCCTTAAGGACGCATTAAAATTTCATGAATCGTCCCATTCACGTAGGATACTTCAAAACAAATGCCAGAGAGAACTTTACAAGTGTCTAAACCAGGTGTACACAGACTGCGGTTCTCCGTTGTGATTTGCTGGCGGCCCACCTCACCATATGTTAATTTAACTTTAACAAGTCACGATAGATGATTCATTTAGGTAAAAACTTCGTATTTTTCGTATTAAAGTCAACGGATTCCTTGATCTAGTCTGACTCCGTCAGACTTGATTGGAGATTATTAACAACAACAGAAACTTCGTTGCTAGATAATGCATTAAAATGCGAAGCCTCTTTGGGTGAGCATATATCTGTGAACAAACCTTTTCAGTCATGAATATTAACAAATCGAAACACAGGAACCGCTTGACTAATGAAAATTTAGAATCAATTTTGCGCTTGGCTACTACAAAAATCGAACCAAATAGTAAAACAATTGTGAAATCAAAGAGCTGTCACGCATCTAATTGAATTCTTTATTTACTTCTTATTATCTTTCTTTTCTTGTAACAATATAAATAATATGAATAATAACTATCAATAAATATAAATGAAATAAATAACATATGATAGATAACTCTCATGACTTTTTGGGCTGCCTTCCCATAAGCCACAGTGAAGCTATGTGGCCCTTGGTCTTAATACGTGTGTGAATCACTGGTCTAAACATTAGACCAGTATAAAAGCCGAATCAGACTCATATTCAGGATGCGTCTGAGCCACGCGACCAGCAGACTCCGTCCTCTAGGGTTTCGCAAAATGACAAATGTCTCAACAGGACAAGGCTCAAAGGGTGACAAAGGCCGCGAAAAAACTTCCATTCCTTATCGCCTTCAGTCCAATACTTCAAGACATTTCATCCTTTATTTTCCAGACAACAAATCACGGGCCTTCTCTTTTGCCACTTCCTCTCATCGGAACCAGCGACGCTTCGGGACCACGATTTCCTCGCCATCCTGTGTCTAATAACGCGAAGCATATTTATGTTTCCGCCGTTCTTTGATGCTGTTCTTCGTAAGAAATATTTCTCGTGATAGGGAGCACGGAACAGTTGTGAGTGATGTGGTTTTGCACTGGGGTGAATAATTCGCACGCTTGATTAAATTCTGAGATAAACGCTGTTTCGATGAAATGGGGCTTTGTCGTCTCTTCACCGTATATCTATGTGAAATTTTTTGCATAAAAATATTCACTATTTTCGTCGAGTATTCATATGGATGGATGGCTAGTTTTTACGGCTCCAGTGCCAGATCTGGGGAAGTTTTGCTGCAGCTTTATTTTTTACGCCATGACTCAACGCCTTATTCATACTGTTCATAACTAAACGGATCAGGGAAATACCAAAGACTGGATTTACCCATCTGACATACTTGCCTAATACATAGCCATCTTTTGTTGGGAGAGAGTCCCCGCATGTACCAAACATGCTCTACTCCCTTATCTGTCTGTCTTTTAATCCTTCAAGTGGTTTCGACGAGATATCTCGTCCATCAAGACCTGACTGATTTGGTTAATGATGAGATATCTTTTTATAATGACGAGATTCAAGATCTGGTCAGTTTTCTAAGGACGCGATATCTCGTCCATCATGATTCGACCAGTTTTCTTCTAATGACGAGATTCCTCGTCACGACAACCACCAGGAGGCTTATAATCAATATCGACTCAACTTTTTTAAAGTACAATTCTGAATTTACAAGATTTGATTGGGGAAAATCCTCATTCAAATAGTTTTATATTTTACATGCGATTGGCATTTTAAATATCATCCAATTTCTTTTTATGTAAACTCAACATTACTCATAATTTTACCCTTACAAAAATTTTCAAAACCCAATTTGTGTTTCAAATTTTTAAGCATGTGGATTAAATTTCTTCGCTGATTCAATTCTTTCTCCTTTCTAGCGTTTAGTTTCATGCTGCTTGTCCGTTTCCAAAGTTTGCACCACAAAACCCTGAATCCAATCCGTGGAGTTTTTTTCTCAAAAGTAAGTTTAAACAGAATTTTCAATTTTATTTATTCTACACTTTCTCAAGAACAGGAACTGAACTCAAAAAAGTGAATTTTTCAGGAGAGCTGTAGGATTTAAGTAATTTTTTTAAAACTGAAGTGCGAGCCCGCGAACATTTAGTTTTTGAAGTGCACTTTATAATTCATAAACATATTTCTCTCGAGATGTCATGGATGAAAACATCTAAAAAACATTTTTTCAAAGGGAAAATTCTTCTTTACCATTTCTATTCACAAACATTTTTCTTATAGATTCCAAATGTTATTGATAACTGGAGAAAAAGTAGACAGGGTGTTTCAAAAATTTCTGTTTTAACTTTTAAGGGGAGATAAGGAACACAAAATAAAATCGTATTCACACAGCCGATGTATGTCAGCAAGCGCCACCTGGATGTAGTAGAGGGCGCTGCTCGGCCGCGCTGCAATTGGCCAATTTAATCCATCGTCATTTTGGTCACTAATTCCGTACGTGTAACATGCACCACGAATTCTGAGATTGCTGGAGCCTAGCATATGGACCAACTAACAGAAACGAAAAAGTCGCCGTGAGATTGTATCGTGTATGGTATCCGGACAGACAGGAACCGAATCACTAAATGTTTGCGCCCTACTTTGTGTGAAACAGGAACATTCCATGGAATGCGAAACTGCTGTCTAACTCTGAAATCAGGACTGGTAAAAATTGTTGTTCACATACTTGCTGTCCCCTCTAGGTCATTCGAGTGGCACATGCATACATCTTTCTCCTGGGGAAACTAATTTTAAACGCTAATAACTTAGAAGAGAGACAGTACGAATTTTAAAAAATGGACTACATCTCAGTTAGAAATTAGTCTCGTGCTTTTTACTATTCTCAATAATAGAGATTTTGTAAGGATTCCTGTTTCAAAATTGATACAATGTGTTCCAACGGACGAAACATTAAATTCGTTTGAATATTAATGAGAACAATAATTTATGTATCAAATTTGATACATACAATATGCAGTCAGAGCTTAAGATTCATTTTACGTTTCCTGATTCATCTTGTCGTCATTTGATTTTTTTTTCTCAAAGCACACTTGCCAACCTCCAAGAAAAAATTTGCGGCATAAAAACCAATACCGAAGCTCAATCAAGCACAACAAATTGAAACTGTTTAATCTTAGAAACAGTAGAGAAAACATCTTTCACAATATATCCGTGAAATTTCTATCTCCCAAAGTCCACTTGTCCTAAGCTAATTTTTCTGGTTACCCGCTAATTTATTTAAATGCTGGTCCTTTAATTTCGCAAACAAAATGGCGCTTACTTATAAAATGGCTGCCTTTCACAAAAAGCGTGAAATACCTATTTCAGAAAAGCGGCTTGCCTAAACAAATTTTTCCGGAAACTCGCCCAACCTGATTCTCAAATCCTTCCTTCACGGATTGCCGAATCCGGCATCATGTGAAAATTTCCGTCATCGAAAAGAAAAATCGGGAAAATATTTTTCTTTCCGGAAGACTGTTCTTTAATTAGTTATTTTTCGATGCGGTGGTCCACAGCTAATCAGACAAGCACACCTCCCTCTCACGAACGCAACGAAAACGCCAAAAAAGAAACAACCACTCGGTGGCCATAAAGGACACGAACGTCCATCCGAAAAGAAAGCATCCACAATGGTCCGAATGGAGCAATGAGATGGCGAGACGTGTGATCACCTGACGCCAATCACGCCACTTTCGGATTCGATTTCACGGGCGGTGCAGCCAAGCGGAAAACGGAAATGTGTGTGTTCTCGGTGACATGGTTCGAGTTCTTGCCCTTTGATGTTCTTTTGTTTTTGAAAGGCGCACACGCCACATGAGCTGCTTCTGCCACTAGAATCCAAAGCGAATGTAGATCGTTTTGACCGGGTGACGTTTTTTCTTTCAGTGTTGATACAGCTGCCGAAGTGTCCTATGATGGCAAATTAAAAAAGGTTTAAGAGCAAAACATTTGTCGTCGTGATGGTAAGTAGAACTGAGGGACATTTTTACATGTTTATGAAACTGATAGGGGGAAACACATTGGGGATAACGGCGGTGGTAGCGTCGTCCTTTGATGGTAAATTAAAAAATATTAGAGCGAAACGTTTCCCGATTTTGGTGATACTTAGGGCAGTGTTTAATTATTACAGCATGTTCGTGAAAATACATTTTTAGTGGTAATAAGTGGGTAAATGTTGTGGTACCGTCTTCCTATGGTGGCAAATTAAAAAAATATTCAAGAGGAAAATATTTCTCTGCTATAGTGATACATAAAGGAATGGCTGTCGTCGCGACTTATAATGGCAAACTTTTGAAAATATCTGCGAACAAAATATTTCCTGGACTAGGAGGCGGCAGCGGTAGCCCGGTTGGAAGAGTCACGAATTAGCAACTCGAGGGTTGCTAGTTCGAATCCAACCATCGTGTACAAAGGAGGCTGGTGCACGTTAAATCTATCGTGACCTCAAATGTCCTCACGTTGTCCTGGTGTGGAAGTTTGGAGAGTGTGATGCCAGGTCCGGTGTGATCTCGTCATCTGACCGTGATTCAAAATTACGTGTTGTCCTCGGATCTTTCCCTTGGGGCTTGATCCCGGACCATCACCAATGGCCCGTTGTGTTGCTCCAGTGCAACATTAATTAAAATACCTACCTGGACTGGGAAGTATATAGAGGAGTGTATTTTCTTCAATTAGCAGACCAATTGCCAGCAAAAAAAGTGTAAAAATTATTTCCGAATTGACTTGCTAAGAGAATCTTTTGTGATACAAGTTAGTTGAGTTTTTATGGCACAAGGACCATATTTGGCCACTTTGCGCCTAACGCAAGACAACGTCAAGTAATGGACATACACAGACAAGGACAGTTTTACTGACACAGAAGAGAGAAATACACCCGAGTTTTTAATGAAAGGAAAGGGACATGGTAAAAAGACGGAAGTTAATGTATCAGATCAGGTCGTGTGAAAATAGGTGGCAGATTGGTTCTTTTGTTTTTTTAAGTTCCTCCCTTTCATTTGCTGCTTCTTCCTCTGAAATTCAGATAGTCGTGACCATGTGACGTAATTTTGTTGTGGACACAGTGGCTTTAAAAAAACTTGTTATAAAAGGAAATGCTAGGAAGATGTTAGTAGGCAAACTATTTCCTTATCATTGGGGTATACAAAGAATGACTTTCACTATGCAGTCACTTCCATTGGAAATCGAAATTCAAAAAGTTATATCAATTCAAAAGTTATTTTTGAATTGATTGCAGAAAGAAGGTTAGCTGCTCTGTGTTGAGAGGTGGGGAAAAAGGACTGTTGGACATAAAACGTTAATGGCTGAGACTGAAGTCCTGTTGAAACACAGGTTATTCCGATTAGGACTATAATAAAGGAAAATACATTCTTTACTTACCTGATTTATTTCCCAAATTTTTCTTTTATTTTAGTCCTAAGCGGAACACCGGAACACCGGAACACCCTGTAATTTCAAACTCATTAGCCCACCTGGTGATTGTCTTGACGAGGTATCTCGTCATTAGCAAAACTAATCAGATCTTTATGAACGAGATACCTCGTTATCATGAAAAACGACACTATCTTCATCGTTCAAAATACAATCGGCATTCTTGATGACGAGATATCTCGTCATTAACAAATTGGTCAGATCTTGATGGACGAGATATCTAGTCGAATTAAAGCAATCTGAGTAAAACTTTCCTTTTTGTTTTTGAGTTGAATTTTCTTTTATTTAACCCTAAGTGGAACACCCTGTTTCCGCTTAGTATATCGATTGTACAGATCGACTTTATGTATCGACTGTACAAAATTTATAACAAATACAACTCGAGTCAATAAAAATCAAAGACAAGACTCATTTTCGCTTGGAATAGAGCAAACCAGGAAGCTTTCATTGCTAAAATAACTTGTCAATCAAGTAGGATTTTGCTGCAAGAAAACAACTCGGTAGAAAAGGAATGCCGAGACAGCATATAATGTTTCTTCCTTCTTAAATAATGTTTCTTGTTTAGATGATTTACCTTCTTTACAGAAAACAACAATCTTAAGGTTATCGACATTTACCTACCAGCAGAAGTCTGCAACTTTTTTACAAAACATCGAGTAATCTGAAAAGAATAACAATGTTAAACTGTTGCGTGACACTACATGCACAGGGAATGAGTTTTGTTATTTTGTGTTTGTTGGAGGATTTGAATTTGACTTTGTTTTCAGTTTTTAAAATTCATTTTCCGATTTTCCAGCACTTGCATATGCTATCATATTTAATACTATCAAGCGCCCATTTCACCCATTTCTTATATCTAAGTCTAGCACTTCAGTTCTTTCATATTTTGCACTTACAAGAAAATCACTGAACAGCTATGCACAATTCGTTTTCAGAAGGCTACGTAAGAGCTCTCCCACTCTAATGAAAATTTTCAGCAATCTGATTACAAGAAACAATGGGATATCTGGAAGATAGAAATCAGCAGAGAAATAAAAATGTGAGCGAATCGCGTCAAAAAATGCCGAATCTCCTTTGAACTAGGTTTATTGGTAGTTAAATTTACATCGAACTGGAGCAACACATCCGGCTATTGGCGATTCCATTGAACAAGGGAATGGTAGAGAATTGAAATAGTTATTTAAAATCTAACAGTGGGGGTAATATGACGGATGTGTGATTTTTGTTATACATTTTATTGAAAATAAGAATTAACAGTAAAAGTGAATGAAATGCTGTTCTATATTTTTTGGATAATTTTATTTCTTTTAGAAGTATGAAATCCCTACATCTGAATATGGATGCTATGTTCATTATAAATGGATTGAAATGAAGTAAAGACCATTAGCCATCAATTGATGTAGCAATTAAGACGGTTCCGCGCATATGCGAAGGTCTGCTAGTATTTAATAATACAAATCACCCATTTCTTAAATCTATGACTTGCACTTTACTTCTTTGTCCCTCTATTGCACAAGAAAGAAAAACAAAGAACAGATATGGACTTATTGCCAGATTGTTCTGACGAATTATTTCGATAATTTTTAATTGATTTGTTTTTTATTATTGGGGAAACAATTTTTTTTACAATTCGGACGTCTACATCTGACGTATTCTTGCTATTTATTCAGTTATGTATGATCTTCCCCGAGAGTTGCAAATTTAGTTTTCAGAAGATCCGATGTAAAACTATCTTCTGCTTGGAGGGATTTCAAGACTCGACCGTTCATTATTAAACCACCCATTAACCACAATACAACAACATCAACATCGCGACATTTTCGTTTGAAAGAAAAGAAATCAGATTTTTAAAGAATATTTCGTTCAATGACGTTCCCAAATTATGGTAACCTCCCTCTACCCTTTCTCGTCTTTCCCTTTTTCGATTCCTGTTCGAAGCCTGTCCCAGCAAGAACCGTTTGAGGCCACTTTCTACCCAGAAAATCATACCTTGAAAAAAAATCGCAAAAGGGTATAACCATGGGATAAAAGTTGCAACTATGGCGTGTTTGAAATGTTGGCGCCACAGCTAATGAGGACATGTCTTCATAGGTTGTCAGACTGAGACAGAATGCAAACCTGTTATTTTTTGGCTCCTATTCACTCTTCCCTTTCGTAATTTCTTTTTTCCCCTTTGCAGACGGTGTTTTCTAGACAAGGGGGTGGCTACGAGTCCCTTTGTTTTTGGAATGTATGCAGATTGAATATTCTTCAAGGAAGAAATACCGAGAGAAAGCAATTATTTTCTTTTTAATAGGAAAAATGATCCATTTGCCTTTCATTGAAAATGCTGATGGGAACCTGTGACTTTTTTACATCAGTTAATGAGTTGGATGTTTATGTGGCAATCCTGCATTTAGTGTCAGATGAAAAATTTTGTTTAATCCTCCAAGTGGTTTCGACGAGATATTTCGTCCACCAAAATCTGACTAATTTTGCTAATGAAGGGATATCTCGTCATCAAGATATTGCCGATTCATTGATGATGGCGAGATCAAGATCTGGTCAGTTTTATTTTTTTAACGATATATCTCGTCTATAAAGATCTGGTCAGTTTTGCTAATGATGAGATACCTCGTAGAGACAACCACTAGGAGGTAAACTCTTCACATGTTTTTGTCGAAACTCAATTGGGAATATCAGTGAACCAGTGTGGTGGATTTTAACAATTCATGCCTTCTTTGTAAGGCTATAGTTCTCACAATGTTGAATCTTGAATATTTTAATGGTCCTTTTTGAAAATATCTCACGAAGATTAACAATTAAATAAATTGATGTAGCACAATTGCAATTACTAGAGAACATTGATGCACACAATTGATGTAGTTGTTATTTTTTAATCTGTGTATTCAACTGTATGATATATGGTATTATGCTTTCTATTTAGTTTCAGTTTATCTGTGGTAATCCTACATTTTCTGTCAGGTGAAAGATTTCATTTAACTCTTCACATGTTTTCGTTGAAACTTAATTGGTCATATCAGTGAATCAGTATGGTAGATCTTAACATTTTATGCCTTCTTTCGTAGGGCTACTACTACCCACAATGCTGAACCTTCATTGAATATTCCACCTCCTTACTTTGAAAATATCAAACGGAGAAAATAATATATGACATTGTAGTTATTACGTTGTCTTTAATTTGTTTATTGAACTATATGGCGTGTGGCATCATGATTTAAATTTAGTGTCAGTTTATCCTCGGATCACAAATTATTTGTTGCTATTCGGAATTGGGGCGAATTTTCGAAAACTGATGGTAAATATTTTAACGATACCCTATTACCCTTTTAAAATTCCAAGGATCTATAATATTTCTCTCAATGTAAACGGCTTCATATAATATACATATGACAGCTGTACGATATACCAGACATAAGTGCGTATACATGGATGTTACTAACTTATTCTAAGTACGTAACATTTGAAAGATTGACATCACAATGAGCACACGTGTATCAATTCAGTTCTTTATAATTATACCTTTCAGAGCTCGACATCCTTTCTTTGATTGTGAGCTAACGTAAAACCCGCATCTCCTTATTCCCGATTTCATCAGAAACAGATGCGGATCATGATTTTGTGTCAGGTCGTATTACGTCGGGTCTTCTGTTTTTATCGAATCATTTTATTTATCATGCATCTTCAGGTGTAGAGCATATATTCTTTTATAATGCCCGGCCAATTGAACGTTAATCATGATGGTACTACTAGGGGAGATTTGTGAACCATTTTGCAATACACTGCACCACGGGGGGTGGATTCACGTTGCATCTCACATACATGCCAAACATTCTAAGCACAAACCATTCATAGAGAGGTCACTCATTCATTCCAGATGGACAAAAATCCATGCCGAACCCCGAATTGGGACCAGAAACCGATTAGTGGGCGTAGTGCATATATTAAAAAATATATTTGACATTTATATTTGAAAGCTCACTTTTCGTTGCAAAAGTGTATCAATATTTGTTGCTCTTAAATATTCCGATGTAGCCTACTCAGGCTATCTAGAATTGTGGCACTGCACTGCCATGTATACAAATCTGTCACTTGTCATCCTTTTTCATGCTTGAAAAATCTCATCTGGGAAATCTCTAAAAGATACTATTTCAACTGCAATCTCGCTTGAGCTGCTTTGGCAGTCGCGTATCAGCATAGAAAAAAACAAATTTCCCTGTTTGAAGATTCACACAAACCGCATAACTCTCTTGTCTCATTAGGTTTCACTTTATATCTAAAAAGTGACCAACTTTTCATCCGTGAACACATTCCGCATGATATGAAATATTACATTATCCATCCATGTGCAACCTGTCATTGACCAAGTGGCGACACATTTTGCTTGATATGGAAATGCTACATTATCCATCCACGTGCAACCTGGCAAGCGGCCTTTCAGTCAATCCCAAAGTCAAAGAGAGCGAACCGATTGGCCTTATTGGGCGAAAGGAACGAAAGCCGCCGGACCATCGGACAGGTCATGACCGACCAAAGTTCTGACTCACGGAGCAGAGGAAAAATTCGTGTCATGGTCAGAAACGGCAAAAATTTCCGCCATTCTTCTTTTTAACCACTTCCGTATTTATACCCGTGAGGTGTGTTTACCTTTTATTGTCCTGTCATTGGAAGATTTCAATGGAGATGGAGCTCCAGATATGACAATGAAGGAAAAGGATTGTTCGTAGTAGTCATTTGCTACAGAAAGACCAGTGTAATTGCCTGTTTTGAATCCATCACATTTATGCCACAGAGGACAGAAGGGATTGACAGGATGACATATTACTCTGAGATTGTCAAGGCTGGTCAGGCATTTCTCGAAATTGTGCAGGAAAATTAAATATTTTCAAGAGAGAAAATATTCCAATTAACTCAAATTTCTTTAGTAGTCAGATGATTGAGCAGTCATAAAAGTTTTGTTGATTCACCTTGAGTGGATTTTTTTCGTCTGTTCTTCAGCGAGATTGATTAAAACTTTCAATTACTGCGGGATTTTCATTTGAAAATGAAATTCATGAATACCTAATGTAAATGTTATATCTTCATGAGTAGATTTGTAGGAAATATTTTCATGTTATTTGAAGTAATTATGTTAAATATGCGTGTCTTAAAGCATTTAAGTGGTTATTTAAAATTCTTATATTTATTTTCATATTAATTTAAAATTTTCGTTTTGTAAATACTGCATCCTGAATTAAACTTCAAACCAAAGACACAGACCTTTTTCTTCATTATATTATTTCAGAATCAACATAACTAGGAAAACTGATTGTACCACGTATTACATAAAATATTAAATTACATAAATGAATTCAAAATGACTCACTCTTTCATCGTCCTATAATTACGATGTCAACGTCTTTAAATCAATGGAAAATCGTAAAATTGGTATGATTTAAATATTAACATCGGGACAGTACATTTACAATTTTTCAGTCATTTGCAATGGTTAGAAATTATTAAACTGTCCCTAACTTCTTTTTAATCATGACACACATTTTTAATAAGTGACAAGTGTAAGAGTTCTTCGAAAATATATTGAAGGACAAACGGAAGGACTGTCAGGAAATTTTACGAAACTGTTTTTGGTATCGTTTGCGAAAAATGTTTTTCGAACTAAATATTCTTCCATTTTCTTTAAATGATTATAGTTAAGCATATTAGGGCGGCTAAAGTATATAAATATTCTCTAATTCAATATTCTGATGCCTAAGAGAGCTATAGATGGGTAATGAGATATGGAATCTCATTCCCCTTAAAAATTTAAAAGAACTAAGTTTTTTGATGTGCAAAATACATTGATTTAAGATGATATATCTTCATCCATAAAGTATTCAAGAAAACCTTTTTCTAAGCAGTCTTTCAAATGGTTTGTTGTTTCTAATTCCTCATATGCTGGACCAAGTCCATGAAACTACTCGTCTTTAAGATTTCAAAACCATCATACGATTTTCAAGAAGGCCCTTGCGTCATAAAACTCAACCAACTGTTCCGAAATTTTAACCCTCATGGTGGTTTATCTTCGCGTAGAAAACTGCCCTGTAATGGCCAGTCTCTAGTACAAAAACCTGTTCCAAATTTTCACGAGTTCTGGGCAAGGGACAATTTATTTTTCATACTTCGATCTGCATTTCCCTTGAAGTATTAGGACAGTTTTATCTTGACTTTATTAGCTTAACTGACAAGATCTAGATTAATTAAATATCTCGTCCTTAACAATACTGGACAGATCTTGGATGAGATATCTCGTCTAAACACTGGGAGGGTTAACCTTACAAGTAGTTTCGATGAGATATCTCGCCCATCAAGATTCTACCAATTTTGCTAATTACGAGATACATTGTCACCAAGACTTAATTCCGAATGATGAAGATGTTGCCGTTTTTGATGATGACGAAATCAAGATCTGGTCAGTTTCGCTAATGACGAGATACCTCGTCCAAACAACTCCCAAGTTATTTGGTATTGAGGTTTTACGGCGCAAGAGCCATATTTGGCCATGCTGCGCCAGACACAAGACGTACAATATCAACAAATAGACACACACAATGAAAGTTTTACTGACACAGAAGGAGAGAAATACACCCAGGGAGGAATGCACCAAACAACCACCAGGAGGGTTAAATAAGTGTTCAATAGTATCAAATATTATGAATGTATTGAAGATCATTGGGCACTTTATTTAAAAGTACCGTTGCTCAAATACTCCCTTACTACAATATATATATGGGGGAATCTTTTAGGAAGGATTACTAAATATATTCACTGAGTCTCTTGCTAATTGATGTTCCGAGGGGATCTGTTCCGGTTCGGAGCCCATCTCTCGGAGCGGAACAAACGATGCGATTACAATCAGCATCCCTCGTTTTGTACGGCGGAGATTAGGAACGTAAATCTCCGTGTTCGCACCTTCGAGTGCATTCGTGATCCAGTGAGCAAATCTACTGCACCGGAGGTGTCAAGTATGTCAGATGCGGTTGTTTGGATGTTCTCTCTTAATATCCTACCGTATCCCATGTGAAGCGAAGCGTTTTGTGGGATCACGAATGTGGTCGGCGCGTGGCTTTGATGGACGAATTGGACACTCGGGAACAGTCTCGGTTGCTGTGGTAGCTTTCGGCAGTGCGTGTCTTTAGCCACGTACTCCAGCTGACGTATAGTCCATGTAGTATTCAGTTGCTAGCAACGTTATCGAAACCATGCTCACGTATTTCCTATCCGGGCTGGAAAGTTCTTGTCCTGGATGGTTAATTGGCTGGTTTGGGGTTTTATGGCGCGAGGGCCGTATTTGGCCAAGCTGCGTCAAACACAAGACAACGGGGGAGGAAAACAAAGCACAAAAAGCAGAAAGGTAGGCGATAGTAAATCAGAAGGGAGGACAGATCACTCGGGTAGCTCGGGATTGTGATCCCTGTACACACCTAAAGATGTGCTCCTGTGGGCTGCCTGAGATGGTAAAATTTGTGCTTAATATTATAAAATATGTTTTCCCAAAAATTCGGGTGCCACGACTGCCCAGTTGGTTGAGTCGGACCGGAGAGTTGCGAGTCCGAAACTTGATCCAACCAAAATCCGTCATGAATGTGGGGATCTGGTGTACATTAATCCTCAACGAGTATCTTGTTATTAACAAAACTGACCAGATCTTGATGAACGAGATATCTCGTCATTACAACAAAGATGGCCAGATTTTGGCGAACGAAATATCTCGTCATTTTCAAAATTGATCTGATCTTGATGGACGAGATATCTTGCCAAACCACTTGGGGGAGTAGCTCTGTCGTTGCCTCAAATGTCCTCACGTTGACGTGGTGTGGAAGTTTGGAGAATGGTGTGCCAGCTCAGGTGTTGACCTTGTCATCCGACCGTGGTTCAAAATTACGTGGTGCTGCTTCGGGATTTATCCCGGACCGTCACCAACAGCCTGTTGTGTTGCTACTGTGCGATGTAAATTCAACTACCAACCCAAGAAAATTCACAAAACTTTCTAAAAAATATTTCTGAAATGTCACCCCTTTGGACTTTAGCGCTCGGGCCGCCAATCCTGTCGACCCCCTTAGCTATGCCTCTGTTCAAAACCACATAAGAAATGCCAACTTGCGAGAACCGGACTATACACATAAAGATTCTTACAGCTATGACCACTATATTGATGGATCACCAGTACTTGTAACCTTGGGAATTATGAAAACGAACCCAGGAATTATGGAAAATTTTAGTTCTGTAATGTGTAGCGTATTTTCTACCTTTTCCACTTTGCCAGTCTGAGCTAGACTAGGTTCAAAAGATTTTTAGTCCCGAGAGCATTGCGAGCCAATACCAGATTACCCTAGCCACTCCAATACAGAAAAGAAGGTGCTTAGGCGAAGATGGTCATGCATTTGGTGCACAGTTGGAAATTCTTTTCTTCACGTACAAATTTCATGGGCCTTAAATGTTCGCTTCTGAATCCTGTAAAGGTGGTCTGATACATCCTGTTTCTACGAAAGCGAATAGAAAACTTGACCTTTGGAATGTTTCTATGAAGGTGAATAAGAAACTTTTGATTTGTGGAATGTTTCTACGAAAGCGAATAAGAAAGTTTTTACCTGTGAAAAGTTCTGTGAAGGTGAATAAGAAACTTTTGTCATGTGGAGTGTTTCTATGAAGGGGTGAATAAGAAACTTTTGGCTGGTGGCATGTTTCTATGAAGATGGAAAAAGAAACTTGACCCGTGGAATGTTTCTATGAAAGCGAATCAGTGTGGAAATATCAAGACCTGAATATAGATATTCAGATATACTATTCATCAAAGCTTCTACAGCCACACAGCTTTGAGAAATCATTTTGCAAGTTAAAAACTATACTTTCATATTTGACAGCTTCCATGGATTAAGGTACTCCCCGATCTCTCTCTATTTATCATTAAAAAAAGAAGCGTGACTCTTTGCTCACATCATAAAGCAATTTGCATCAGTTAAGGCTCTGAAGGTGCAGTTATAATTTTCATGGGTGTCATAATTTGAAATGATTAAGTATTTTTTAACTGATATTAATGGTAATGTGTTGTCTGATAGATGGGCGTCAGATGTTTTTTCAGAGGCGTTGTTTTCCTTAGAAACACCACTGAACTCTAGTAGCAGACTTCAACGTTGAGAAATGACATTATCTTTAAGCTTCTCTCGCGACGTGTTTGGTGTCAAAGTTCTGAAACCATAATCGGTAACTCAGCCTTTTTCAAACGTTGTGTCGGTTCTCGTTGCGTGACTCCATTTATCTATGCGTAATCTAAGCGGCCAAATTAAAAGCTATTTCAATAAATTACCTTTTAATGAAACCAAATATGCAAATTACTAGAATTTTAATTAATTATATCTGCTTAAATGTACGAATCATTGCATTTTAGTTTCTTAATATTTCAATTTAATTTTTTTAATTATATTTTAACGAATGTTCCATCATTTTACATTTTGAAAGTCAATGGCAAAGGTGAGCTTGCTTCTTTACCAGTTCATTAATTCATGACATAAGTTGTGAAACTGTCGATTTCGTATCTATTCTTATAAACTGTTTTCTCACTGATTCCGTTAGTTGTCCCACATGTCGGTGCATATCAGCTATGTAATCACTTCAGGAAGGATACATGTCACCCGTATTGAGTCAGCGTCTAAAATGACGGTAGCCAACTGGCCTCGATATGAAAGAGGCCGCTGACGAACAGCGCCCTCTTCCATATCCAGGTGGCGCTTGAGGGCATGCATCTCTATGTGAATAGATTGAATTTTGTGTTCCCTTAAAGTTTGTAGGGGAAGTTTTTAAACACCTTGTAGATTTCTAGTCAAGAGTCCAATTTATACTCACCGCATTTGCGAATTACATTGTATTTCGATGAACTACCGTCCTGTTAATTTTGCCTGGAAAGTTTTAAGTTCGCACGCAATATTATACCAACATTTATAAAAAATAAAACTAGGTCACGAATGTATCAAAATTAGCAAAAGAAATCTTGATCACTGTTCTGTTTTTTCATATGGAACTCTTGGTAATCAATGAAGCTCTGGGATACATTGAATCATCTCATATTGATAAGACGTTAGGATCTTATCAGATAGCAGAAGCTCTATAGAACATCTCGGTAAGTGATGGAAACACAGTGACTTTTTACCAGCAGAAACATTATCAGCAAAATGAGACATCTGCATGAGAGGAACATGATACATCTTCAATGGATCCCTTCACATGAAACGAAACCACCGACCTTTGGGCTAAGAAGGGAAGTCTAGATGAGTTACCATCTTGCCTTAGATTGATCTATGAAGAAATTATTCCCAAAATTAAAGTGTGTATGAACAGAATTTGGAGAAGTCCTCCGGCACATGTCTAGTACGCCTGCGTCAGTCCGGTGTCTCCGTGGGTAAAATGGGCAGCAGAGAAGACCAGACTGCTTTCTTCAGACTTCGCAGTCAACACTTGAAACCGATGAAGATCGAATTGGGTTGTAAGCATTTCTCACTGTGCTCTAAATGCAATTCTACTCAGCTTTTGCCCGAGAAGATCTGTTTCTGCTGTTACAGGCCAGCTTATTCACTGTCATGAGCTGGTTCTTGTGGGCGTCAAGTCTCACAGGCTTGATGTTATTTATTTGTGCCAAGTGAGGTAACAAACTACCAACCTTTCATTCCACCTAGTACATTTTTCGACGTTTTTATATAATAATGATGGAAATGTTGCTCCATTGCATTTTAAGATTCGAAACTTTATTTATGGCAACCCCGATACAAGACGGAAAACAAACTCCGGTGCAAACTTTCATTGAGATAAAACCGAGAAGTTCGAAGTTCGTCTGCTCGCACTCTCTTATCACTTGTCAATAAACACAGTATAAGAGAAATCCTTATCCGAATGCAAACAGAAACGATATTCGAAACCAAGTAAACATACTTTTGGGGATCCTGCCGCACGTGCGCACTACTCCAACTGTCAAAATTCAAACAGATCTGTGTTCCAACCGCCTCTAGATTTAGCACCATGACTAAGCATCGACTGTGTCTATTATGCCTTAGTTCCACATAATAAAATATGCTGTCTTCCCAAACTAGTAGACCTAACACCGCAATTCAGGCTATTCCGCATTCGGGACTCCGGAGTCTGCTACCATCGAAAATGTAGGAAAAATAAAAGTAGGATGATGGCAAAGTGTCTTGTCTAGAGACCCTGGCGTTTCGTGGTATGGTTCTGTAAGGGAGGGGGTCAGTACCACTGTGGTATTTAACCCTCCTGATGGTTATCTCGACGAGGTATCTCGTCATTAAAACAAAGATGACCAGATCTTGATGAACGAGATATCTCGTCATTAGAACAAAGACGACCAGTTCTTGATCTTGTCATCATAAAGAAATCGGCAATATCTTGTCATTAGGAAAATTGGTCAAATCTTGATTGACGAGATATCCCTTTGAAACCACTTGGAGGGTTAAGGAAACGAGTTAATGGACCGACTGGCCCAAAAGGGGACACGTATCCTTCACATTTATCAACAAGATATCCCAATGGGATCTGCAGTTCAACTCTAATCAAGAGTAAATAAAAATACAGGCATAAATCCAGAGTAGCTGATAACACAAACATAAAAAGTGGGAGAGTCCATTTGTGAATCCTTGGCGGCCCTCGCTGGAGCGATGGAAACACAGGTACACAGGTTATTGATAGATCATGCTTGTCTGGCCAAGTATTTGCGCTGTTTTGATGTCTATTGTAGAACGAAATGTTTCCTGTGCGGAGGGATGACTAACATGGTGTGTTACTACCTTTTTGAATGTTCGGCATTAACAGAGGAATTAAGGGTTCTTTCCTTGGAATAAAATCCTTTGGAACGATTCTATTGGCCCATATTGTAGAATAAATCCTTTTGAAAGATTCTATTGGTCCTTTCCTTGGACTAAAAATTCTTTTGGAAAGTTTCTATTGCTCCTTTCCTTATAATAGAACCATTTGGAAAATTCTATTGCTCATTTTCTTAAAATGTAATCTTTTGGAAAGATTCTATTTGTCAAAATTGATTAGGTGTAATTATACGTTTGAACGCCCCTCAGAGGGTTAAAGGAGAAACCAACAATCTCTCTGCATAAAAGCATAAAAAACTCTTTACAACCACGTAATTGTTTCAAATAGCCCTTATAAAGCTCATTTTGGAATTTACCTCTGTCTAGAGTGAAAATGAAAAATTGTTTAAGAATACCAGTTCTATTTCTAGGGAAATTCTGCTTAATCGACTTGATTACAAATTTCAAAAATACACCGTAATGTTAAACAAATACCTTAACCAGTCGTTTGCACCATGATTTTTAAAACGAAAAGTGAGTAAAAAGTGAAACCATATAATCACTATAATTCTCTTTTCCCGTATTTTGTGGAAATTGAAAAATTCCTATTACCTCAAACCTCGTTCCGTGTCTTTCTAACAGAGAACTGTTATTATGAACGCGCGAGGAAACTTAAATTGCGTTTGGTTTGAATGATCCATTTCAAGTTGTGGAATCGTTAGCTTTTTTAATGACAGTACGAAATCAGAGAAAAATTTGTGTTTTTGTAATGAATTGAAAAATACTGTTCTTTCTTAGTCTCGTTATTTCTTAATAAATCAGCATTGTGTATATAATTTTTAAAAATTTATTTGTATGGAGATCGTTAGACATTTTCAGAGATTGCATTATTGTTGAATGCTATTAAACATTCGACGTATACACTTGAAGTTCAACGAAGGTAATTTTGCTTTCAATTTTTGTGACATTTCATACGCATATATCCGTTCTATAACCTGCAGTCTTCTCTGCAAGACTTCTAATCAGTTTTTACTTTCTTGATCAATAGAATCTTTGACCATTGATACTTTTAATCAATAGATGTTGTTATTTATATAGGTAGGTAGTTCAATTTGCATCGCAATGGAGCAACACGATGGGCTACTGAAGACGTCCCGGGTTCAATTACTTTTACAGAATTTTAATTATTATACTTATGTTTAAACTCTTATGTTTTGTTTCTTTCGGAAGCATAAATGATTGTCGAAGATTTGTGATGTGATTTATAGACAGATTAAAAAATTCATTTTTCTTCGTTTTTTCGCGTCTACTAGAACTTTAGAACCTCATTTCCACATCGTTAAAGAAAGTTGGTAGTTTAATTTATGTCGCACTGGAGCAACACATTATCCCTTCGGGGATTATGTCGCACTGGAGCAACACATTATCCCTTCGGGGATTATGTCGCACTGGAGCAACACATTATCCCTTCGGGGATTATGTCGCACTGGAGCAACACATTATCCCTTCGGGTTAATCCCGAAGGGAAAGGAGACCTCTTAATTATGAACCATGGTCAGATGACGAGTTCAACACCTGATCTGACATCCATCGCTCCAAACTTCCACACCACCACTCTAACTAGAGGACATTTGAGGTCACTGCATATTTAACGTGCACCAGCCCCCACGTAAACGATAGTCCTATGGTTGAATCTAGTTTTGTGGTCATTTAGGTGTTGTGGAGAAAAGCAATATTGTACACGAAAATTTCGTGACGCTCACGGTATTCGTTACATAAATAAAGACACTGAACTGTAGCAGGTAGGTAGTTGTTTAACGTCACACTGAGCAACATAATGGGCTATTGGCGACGGTCCGAGATCAATCCCGAAGGGTAAATTCCAAGGACGTAATTTTGTACCGCGGTCAGATGACGAGAACACCTGAGCTGGCACCCCACTCTCCAAACTTCCACACCACGCCAACTTGAGGACATTTGACGGCCCGACAGATTTAACGTGCACCAACCCCCGTGTACACGGCGGTGTTTGGCTGGACCGAGTTTCGAACTCATAACTATCCAATTGCAAGTCGTTGCTCTTCCAACTGGGCTACCGCGGCTTAGACACTGAACGGATATCAAAGTATAATTTCGATTCATTTTACATCTAAACCTAAGGGCAGTATGCTAAAAATATTTCGGTTAAAAGAACTTCATGGTTGAAGACTCACCTTTTTTTTGAAAAATTAGGTACTTAAAAATATTTCTCAGTTTGGGTTTTGTGGCACTAAGGGCATATTTAGCCAAACTGTACCAAACACGACAGAGAATGCCAAATAATGAACATACACACAGAAAGTAGAAATACACCCAAGGAATCGAATCTGCGAGAGAATTACAAGAACGAGAAAGAATTACAACAATCGAACTTGCGCCATTTTCAACTCATACGTTACCGGCGCAGTGGGAAAACATGATAGTTACAATATTTTTAGGGGTGGTGGAATATCGTACGTCCACTGCCCATCTAGAGCACTCCTTGATATCAGAATACCAGTGAGAATATTTACACGCCTCTTAGTCTTAATCTACATACAATACCCTAGTAACGTATATATTCCGTTACCAGATCCACTCACGCTAATTTTTTCTCCATTCAATTATTCGAAATATTTACCTACCCCTCCATCTTGCAGTGACATCTCCTATGGTATCGTGTGTGAAAATTTACTGTATACTTTACGATTTTGCTATACACACAATGAATGTTAGGATAGGTGTTCAATCTAAATTATTACACCCGCATAGTCCATTACTAAGCACATTGCGAACGTAGTATGAAAAATAACCTTTCTGACCATTGTGCTGAACCATTCCGTAAAAAGAAATCAAATCTTTCGAATTAGTTTCTGGTTTGAAAGAATGTCCAGTTACGGATGATGCTATCAACAAACTCTAGATGTGGCGTGATTTGGGACAAAGAGCATTCCCATTCCAATGAGAAGAGCTTTGCAAGTAGATTATATCTGAAAATCCCTCCATAAAGAATTTTTATTTTTTCTATCTCCTAAGGAATTCGAAGAGGTGAGGAGAAATTTAATCCCTAAGATCCTAAGATTGAGCATAGAAGTGCGGTATGAATGTGACTTTGGATGATACCATCATTAAACCCCGAAGACGTGTTAGCAGAAAAATGTAGGACACAACAGAATAGTTTTATTTTCTCACGTTGACTGTTCTTTTAGATTTGGGAGAGATTTGTTCATTTCTTCAGGTCTTGCTAATGGATGATGTAGGAATGTAAGTGTATTTCATCTTTCTTTAGAAAGAATGTCGCTTGTGTAACATCCTAGAACCAAATTTCTCTTATCTTCTCGTGTTGGAACTTCTGAAAGGTCATTTTTTAGGATGCGATTATTTCTCTGGATGATACAGTGTTGTGTCTCACCCCCAGAGAATATCGTATTGAAGATAAGGAGGGAAGGTCATCGCTACAGAACTATATATGGTTTAGTTAGCTCTGTCAAATTATTTTCCTTCTCATTTGTCAATGGCTCTTTCTAAGGACTTGGTTGGTCTAGTTTTATGGGTGCAAGGTCCCTATTTGGCATAGCACAAGAGCAATAACAAGTAATAAGCATACACGAAAAGCATAAAAATACATAAAGCAAAAGAAAAAACATAAAGCTAAAGAAAAACAAAGCTAAAGAAAAACATAAACTAAAAGCAAGCAGCATGCGCAATAAGCATACACTCTCTTCTGAGTCAGTAAAAGAAGGAAAGTTTTACTGACTCAAAAGACAGAGAAATACGCCTAGGCAGAAATCGGATCTGGATGCACCGCCTACAACTTGTGGGTTGCTAGCTTAGAGGAAATAAAAATGCAGAGTGAGCAAGTGAGCAAAGAAAACTTTTTTATATCCCCAGGATCACGCAAACAAAACTACTAGTACCGTGACGCCAAGACTACTTTCATATGCTAGGTGGAAATAAACATTCATTATCTCATTGTTCCAAGGGACGAGAGGATACGCCCATCCATTGAATCATCGTCTGATTGGTCCATGCGATATAGTAGACTTCAGAGATTTTACCATTTTCGTCGCCGCTCTATATAAATATGCATTCACCCAGTCACAAGCTTACATCGCCAAACGAGGCGATAAAATGCGAAATCCGCCAACCATGTCAATTTTTCATAGCAGTCATTTGACTACTAGTCATGGTGGTCACACTTTTCGAAGCTCCTCTCAAGAGCAATGGTCAGTCTACTGATATTTCACGTCCATGTGTGCTAGAGCAGTGGGCAAACCAACTAAGCCACAAAGATGATTTTGGAGGTTGGTGGGAGATTTAATTTACATCGCATTGAAGCTATACGGAGATTGGTGGGAATTACCTTTCCGAAACAATTTAAGCTTAGGTATGACATTTATAGCTTTATTATTCAGATCATACTTCAGGGATATACTTTTTTCGACCGCATTAGTAGTCGTATACCAGTACCAAAACTGTAACTTAAAAACGATAAGAACCGGTATTGAGAATTTTCATCGGAAATTTGCAAACCCTAGTTTCTGACATGCCTCCTTTTAAGAGCATAACTTAGAATGTGCATATATTGAAGAGTGACATTCGTTTAGCAGTTCAATGAAATAGACTGAGTATGTGCACCCAGCTTCATGCTATTTCTTTCGGCCACTCGGTTTAAAGATCTGTCACGTGGTTGTGGCATGAATTCTAGTATGAGACAAAAAATTGCTTGCTAGAGTGATTACTCAGCGTGATTAAAAACAGTAGTCTGCGCTTCGATAGCAAATAGGTCCTTGATTCGTAATTCCACGTTACTTATCCTTCTTAGATCTTACGACAGCGACTCCGCCTACATGTTCCGTCTATTTCATTAAAAGATCGATGTTTAGCAGCATCGACTTTCTAATGAAATAGACGGAATATGTGAGGGCAGCTTCATGTTATCTCTTCCGATGACTCGGTTTGAAGATCTCCGGACGAAGCTCGCGTGGTATTGGGAGAGAGCACGAATCATAATGTAGTATTAGTTATTGACTGTTTTATGTGATTATCGAGCCTGAAAAAGAATACTAGTTTCCTGTCAAATATATATATACAGGGTGAGTCTAAATTGTTTTTACAAAATAAGAGGGGTGATAGTACCCATCCAGACAAGCAATAATTACCATGGAACATAGGGTCGCATTCCACTCTGAGAGGCAGAAAAGAGTAAAATCGAAAAGAAACGCGTCGAGCAAGAACAAGTCATCGCCTCTGACGTCGTTTTGTACCTGCCTACGTAGCATATCTCCTAAGCAAGATGGCCTGGCCGGTAGCGCACGATGGATCGAACGTGGCGGACCTGTGGCTTGGCCTCCTTGCTCATCGTACCTCAACCCACTGGACTTTTTCTTCTGGGTGAACATGAAATCTTTAGTGTACCAGACGCCTGTGGACTCGGCTGAAGATCTTGTAGCGAGAATCGGTGTTGCCGCAGACAAAATTAACACAACACCAGGAATCTTCGAGAGGGTGCGCCAATCATTCCTTCTCCGGTGTGAACTGTGCAACGACACGCGTGGCCGCCACTTTGAGCACTTGCTGTGAGTTTTTCTCTGATCAATAAATCAGATTGTGCAACTTTTGGTATCGTTCATTCGCTTTCCCAACACTGTTATAAGTTCATGTTGAAATTCTAATTTGACTCTTTTCTGCCTCTCAGAGTGGAATGCGACCCTATGTTCCATGGTAATTATTGCTCGTCTGGATGGGTACTATCACCCCTCTTATTTTGTAAAAACTATTTAGACTCACCCTGTATATTGTCAATAGCCCCAAGTCTATTGTCAGGATCCCGTGACCAATACTTCTGAGTTCTTACGACAGCGATTCCACCTCATGCTCCGTCTATTTCATTAGAAGGTCAGTGTTTAGCAGAATGAAGTGTTGCCGTGGTCATAAATAATTAAAAACGAACATGCAACAATATGGTTATGGCGTATCTGAGTGGTTCAGTGGTAAATTTCCGTAACACAAGTCTTAGATACAATAACTAGTTTATTAAAATCACAGTAACAGACATCTTGCAGAACATAGCAAGCCAAAACAGTATTATTAGGGCTGCAACACCTACACGTTCTTTCCCATCAAGAACTTGGTAACAGAATAACTACCACTTAAATGCGTAGAATATACATTCAAGGCCAGCGCCACACTATCGCCCTCTTGCGCATTTCTAACAATGGTTGGTTGGTTTGGAGTTTTATGGCGCAAAGGCCATATTTGGCCATGTTGCGCCAGACACAAGACAAACAATATCAAGTAATAAATATACACACAATGAAAGTTTTACTGACACAGAAGGGAGAAATACACCCAGACAGGAATCGAACCTGCGCCGCCTACAACTCGAAGGTTGCTAGCGCAGTGAACACATCCACTGAGCCAGGACGACCCCCCATGAAACAATATGAAATATCAGTTCATTGAAACAAAAATATCCTTAAATTGAACTCTGAGGTGTTGCATTTCAAAATCCAAAACAATTCTAGAAAATAGATACTAATTTCATAATTTCTTTGATATTATATCCCTAGATTCCCCCTGGATCGCGGTAGCCCAGTTGGAAGAACAACAGATTAACAATCGGAGGGTTCGAATCCGACCAAAGACTGTCGTGTACAAAGGGGGCTGGTGCATGTTAAATCTGTTGGGGCCTCAAATGTCCTCACGTTGGCGTGGTGTGGAAGTTTAGAGAGCGGGCTGCCAGCTCAGGTGTTGCCTCGTCATCTGACTTTGGTTCAAAATTATGTGGTGTTGTCGTTTTTGGGATTGATCCCGAACCGTCGCCAATAGCCCTTTGTGTTGCTCCAGTGTGACGTTAATTAAGTACCTACCTACCCTAGATTCCCTTGACAAATTCTCCCCAACTGCGAACTTCATCCACAATCTTTATTTCAATAACGAAGACGTGTTTCCAGAGGGGATGGATCGCTGCTTTTAATATTCGGGGGCAAGGGACCCTTACTAACTAGGGTGAACTGAGTGACAGCCTCTTGGCTGTCCTGACAGCTCACCTTTCAGACTTTTTGATAGATCGCTCAGGTAAACTTCGGTTGGAAAAAGAGATATCACTTGCGTGGTGAAGGGGAAGGAAACGAAGGGACCTAAAAATTGCTGCTTGGAGTAAACAATTCTGACAAGGTCAGAGATACTGTCTCCTCTTTATAAAAGAAACATTTGCTGTCAGCTGTGTTTAGCAAAAGCGAGATGATGTCTCGTGGAAATCTTTCCCAGTCGCCCATGCGTTTTGATGTGACGCGGATTATTTGCAAGCTTATCTTACAAACCACGCGTTTGTAACCGTCTAGTGATGGACAGTCTATCTGGCAAGAAAATCTCTGAGATCTATATCTATATGATAAAACAACGTCAAAAAAACGTTTATTGGCAGTGAATTTTAGCTTAGATGAGAAGATATCTCATGGAAATCGGAAATCTTTTCCAGTCGCATTAATGTGACGTGAATTATTTTCTATCTTACTTTACAGTTCACGCGTTTGGACTGTCCAGTGATGGACGGTTAACCTAGTAAAAAAATGCTGTAAGAACCAAACTAAATTCGATATGAAATCTACATCTTTTTGATAAATCTATATCTTCTTTATAAAAGAAACTTTTACTGTCAGTTGAATTTTAGCTAAGAGATGCCTCATGGAAATCTTTTCCATTTGTTCGTACATTTTAATGTGAAGTGGATTATTTGCAAGCTTATCTAACAAACGTTTGGAACCGTTCAGTGATGGACAGTCAATCTGAAAAGAAAAACAGCCACAAGAAATCGACCAAAATCTGTATGAGACCTATATCTATGTGATAAAGCAATATCTAAAAAAAAAATTACTGTCAGTGAAGTTTTGCTAAAACGAGAATATGTCTCATGGAAATCTTTTCTAATTACTATTCGCTTTAAAGCGAATAGTTTTCAACCTTACATTTCAGTTTACGCGTTTGGAACTGTCTTCATGGACGGCCAACCCTATCAGAAAAACAACCGTAAGAACCTAACTAAATTTTGTATGATAGATCTATATCTTTTTAAAAGAAAAATTTACTGTCAGTTGAATTTTAGTTACGTCAAATGTCTCTTGGAAATCTTTTCCAGTCGCCCTTGCTTTTTAATGACGTGTTTGTAAGCTTGTCTTACAATCCACGCGTTTGGAACTGTCCAGTGATGGACAGTTAACCTAGTTAGAAAAACAGCCGCGTAAGAACTTAACTGAAAGTTAACCTAGTTAGAAAAACAGCCGCGTAAGAACTTAACTGAAAGTTAACCTAGTTAGAAAAACAGCCGCGTAAGAACTTAACTGAAAGTTAACCTAGTTAGAAAAACAGCCGTAAGAACTTAATTGAAACCTATATTATCGGCCTATTAGAGCAGTGGTTTCTAGTGTCTTTGTTTTCGTAGTGCGAGGTTTGAAAACAGTGGATAAAGGTTGTGAAATGGAATCTAGTTCAACTCATATATATATTTAAAACATGAGAATTTCGCCTCTTTCGTAAAGCAGATACATGCATAATTTATTGCAGTTCGTCATGTTTTGGATTCTTTTGTCTTTCTAAATGCACATAAAAATCTTTAGAGAAGATTTAGGCGACTTTCTCGTATTTATGTGCAAAGAATCCAGAAAATGCCAAGAACTTGAACAGCAATAATAAATTTGAAGATTTCTTGGAGCCGTTTTTCCGTTACAACTTATATACGCATCAGTCTCTGAGATCAAACTTGTTTGTCTCTCTAGGTAAAATGAATGACGTTCTTTCAAGTTTTTTAATGCTTACCACTCTTGGAAAGATATTGACAATGTTAAACAATTTCTAAATGACAAATGGAATGAAATTAAAAAAAAATTCAATTGAGTGCTTGTTGAATTGTTTACAGAATACAAAAAATAAAGAATCGCATATTTCCCCGATTTGAGAAAAATTTAATGTATAATTACTGACCCATACGTTCATTGACGACCGATGGTTCAATATAGAAAATCACACAAATGGTATTACACGTCTTTGCTCTCCATTTGGTATTTTTATATTTCAGAAAACACACTGAAGTGGTTTTTAATGTGTTATCAAAATTAAAAAAAAATGTTAATAAAGTTTTCTTTGGTGCAGTTAATTTTTATCGTGGATTCGTGTTCTTCCTAATGATCTATTCAAGTATTTAAAATTTAAAACAGGGGTGGCAAACATTTTGGCTTACCTGGGCTACATTGAGCGAAGAGGAATTGTCTAGGACCGCATAGGGCCATGGTGGCCCGGTTGGAAGAGTACCGGATTAGCAACCGGAGGGTTGCGAGTTTGAATTCAAACACCGTCATGTACAAAGGGGGCTGGTGCAAGTTAAATCTGTCGTGGCCTCAAATGTCCTCATGACGTGGTGTGGAAATTTGGAGAGTGGGGCGCCAACTCAGGTGTTGCCTCGTCATCTGACCGTGATTCAAAATTACGTGGTGTTGTCCTCGGTCTTTCCCTTTCGGATTAATCCCGGACCGTCGCAAATAGCCCGTTGTGTTGTGCCAGTATGACGTTAATTTAAACACATACATACGCATACAATCTATACATATAAAGCAGAGTTGGTATCTGTCTGTTCTCTATACAAATCTATGCCGTTTGACCAATCCACCCTAAATTTAGTACACTTATTCTTTAGAACCATGCGGATAACGTAGGCTACCCATTAATCCCCGTTCTATGTCATGGGTGTGCAGAGGGATGTAACGTCCCGTCATCCTGGACAGAGCACTTGCTAGGGGGCGCTCTCTCCCGGTCTGGCTGTGTAGATGACGTCAGAGTTAACATCTACAGGTGTCGCCTCTCAAGATGACCTTGGAGGTTTTATCTTAGAGTATGGTGCAATCACAACGCTGAAAATCGCTCAGTATCATATCGTTTATATATCCAGTCTGTAAAATGAGGGATGGAATTTCCAAGCATAAAGTGTAATTGCTTGAAACGTTGATCATGATATCGTATCAATATGATTTGTCAGCCTTTTATAATGATGGTGGAATTCCGAAATTGACATCCCTGGTGCAAGGTGCTACAAATAAAAAAATATTGATAAGAAAAAAAACTGACTACAATAATACGATGTATGTCATTTTTTTAGAAGATGAACTTCAAGGGCATTCACAATCACTCCCAAACTCAAAATCGACTTTTGTATATAGTCATCTCAGTATCAGTTTTTGTAGATTTGTCTTACCTATAGTATGTAAAATGGATCTAAAGTAAATTGCAGAAGCTATAAAAATCTGTTTTAAAAATTATTTTGCGCTCGCTTGTTTTTCTCTATATTTGCATTTTCTGTGACAGAAAAGTTAATTTTTGGATGAATTTCAATCGACGTTTAACCAATTAAACCCGAGCAACTCCGGGTAAATTCAGCTAGTATTTAATGTAGGGTGTTTCTGAAATATTTAGTCAAATAGTAAAGTGTGGCGACTTTCCGCGACTGTACATTAGTTGATCGATTTCCAATTGTATGAGACCGTGAGAGAAGTAGTAAGATCACGGGTGTACTTCCGTATGCGTGGTCATGCAATGGATGATTGCGACCTGTACTGTGTTGCCTTTAGTAGTCGAGTGTGTGGTGTTGTATGAAGATAAGGCTGAGTGGCAAAGAAGAATGAAGCCGTGAGAGGAATAGAAGCAACTTCTGCTATCACAGGGCTTCAGACAGTTGTTGGAAGTGATTGGCATCGCATTTGCAATTCAAACGTTCACTGTAGGCCATCAAAGTGCCTGCCGATTGTTGCGAGTGCCATCTGATATTTGTCAGAAGCGCCGTCAGGAGAGAGCGCGTGTTCATAATCACATTCTCCTGTCACCAATTTAACAAGACCCATAAAGGCAGTGCAACTTTGTCTACCAAACAGTACTTCATAGTTGAGATAAGTTATATACTACTGCATAGTAAGTTAATTGTCTGTAGTGGTGGATAAGTTCACAACAAACTCCTTGATCTAAAGGTAATTAGACAGACTAACTAGGATAGGTAGTAGGTATTTTCGTCGCACTTGAGCAATACATCGGGCTATTGACGACAGTCCGGGATCAATTCCGAAAAGAAAGATCCGAGGACGCCACTTATTGGACTTTGAATCATGATCAGATGACGAGGTCAACGCTCGAGCTGGCACCCCATTCTCCAAACTTTCACACCATACCAACGTGAGCTCGTTTGAGGTTACGAGATTTAACGAGCACCAACCCCCATGTGCACGACGGTCTTTGGCTGAATAGATTTTCGTGCTCACATCCCTCCTGTTGCAAATCAGCTTCTCTTTCAACCGAGATACTGTAGCCCCACGTTAATAAGGGTTGTTTGGTTGGTGCGTGTTTTATGGCGCAAGGACCATATCTGGCCAAGCTGAGCCAAACACAAGACAATGAGGGAGGAAAAAAGAAACACGCAGAAGGGTAGGCGAGGGTAAAAATGAAAGGGAGGAAAGATTACTCTGGTACCTCGGGGTCAAGATGCCCGTACCCAGCTAAAGAAGGCTAACTAGGGAATTCCTTGTCATTTGTTTTAATCTCTTCCAAACTAGTGAATCCATAGTTTCATTTATTTAACTTGTAGTGGCGTCAAAAGGAAATCTGGAAACTAGAAAGCGCAATTTGTGCAGTGACTACTGCATTAGAAACGATTCCGTGAAAATCAAATCGCCGCCTAGTAATTAATTCGGAACTAAGCTTCCAGTGAAAGGAATCTACCTTCTGTCACCTAGATCGTATTTAAATTATATATTTCATTCTGTTTATATTATCACCAAGCGTGCGATGAAGGGTTTAAAACAGCTGGAAAGGAATGCTGAACGAATGGAAGCTTCCATTATAGAATTGAGTCACTCTTTTCATGCATGTAATTTCGACTTTTCTTTAGAAAACGTGTTCGATCCCCGTATGTGTCGACTAAAAGTTTCAGTAAATCATACAAATTACTACTTTTCTCATCGCATTTCCGTTGCTTTTAGGTTGAAAGTACACAAAAAAACGTGATGGCGTGAAAATGAATTGTTCAGAGGGGACTCACCTTTTGAGTCCGATTTGATATTCACTTTCTCCTTTCATTGAGAAGCCGACGTATCGCTACAGTAGCGGTTGCAAATTTAAAGATTGTTTTTCCAATGTTACTGGGAAAAGCAATTTTGTGTTCCAAAATTTTTATTTTCAGAATTTAAATTCTAGTGCTCATTCAACTTTCTTTTTATTTCTTTACAAAGCATAAAAAAGGGAAGGATTCATTCCGCAATTTTGAACCACGGTCAGATGACGAGGTCAACATCTGAGCTGGCACCTCACTCTCCAAACTTCCACACCACACCAACGTGAGGACATTCGAGGCCACGACAGATTTAACGTCGACGGATTAACCAGCCCCCACGTACACGATGGTCTTTGGTTGGATCGAGTTTCGAACTCGCAACCCTCCGGTTGCTAATCCGTTTCTCTTCCAACGGGGCTAGGATTTTACCCAAACTAATCATTACGTCGATATTCTAATCTGAAAACCAACACTTCAAGTAATTTCTGTCACCAACACTTCATGACACGAAATCACGACACTCGTCTGTTGGTTGTGAACTACAGGGTAAAAAGGTAAATTTAGCCCTGGAATTTGGTATACCCTTTTCACATCACTACCAATAAAACTACACGGCAAATCACTAAAACTGAATTTACTTCAAAAGTATGCATTACTTCTCGAAAACTTCGCCCCGCGTCTGGGATAGCTATTAACTTTTCTCTTATTTCATAATTTGGAAACATTCTAGAAACCAACCTTAACCTTCCTCGAGGCATCTGAAATCGATCTCATTTAAAATTTTCTACATAACACCCTTAATTTTAAATGAATTTGGACGTTTCAATCTAAATCAATCATTTTCGATAGTGCGAATGACAAATTTACTACAGGAATAAGAAAAGAAAGTCAACAATTTGTAGTCTGAAAATTTCAGTGGGAGTTACTAATGGTTGCTATTAGATGCATGGAGATTGTCTCTGCTTGACATGGATTGTAGTTAATGGCTTTAAAATGATAAGCACGTTTCCTTTTAAATTTCGTTTAAAGATTAACCTTAATTACAACTCGGAGTTCCTTTTTATTGATTTTGGTAATGTTAGGTTTCTTCGAAATTCCTTTTATCGGTATATTAGCAGGTGGTTTATAAGCGATTCTAAGAATGGGGATATTGAAGTAACGAGTATTGCGTTGCGCAAGCGGTAATTGTAATAGTCATGTGTGAATTTTCCTTTGTAAAACCATCTCCGCAGGAAAATTTTCCTCATTACTTTCCAGTTTATCGTGGTTTGTCGCTCTCCTATTTTGCTCAAGGGCTATTCAGGTCGGGTTGGTTTAGATTTTATAGATCGAGGACAATAATTGGTCTAGCTGGCCAAGCATAAGACAGACAATGCCAAGTAATGGACAAACTCACAAGAGAAGTTTTATTGACACAGAAGAGAAAAATATACAAAGAGTAAGTTTTGCTAATCGAACCCACAATCGGGCCGGGACTTACTGCTTAAACTGGACACAGACGTAAAATATAAGCAGATTGAGTATTGCTATATAGAGGATCTTCAGAAAGTGTGACCAACATGTCGACTAGTAGTCACGTGACTGCTCGGTGAAAAATTAACTTGGTTGGCTTATTTGGCATCTTATCGCCGCGTTTGGAGATCTAACCTTTTATACAGGTTAGATGTGAGAATGTGCACTTATCCATTTAAATTCAGGCAATAAAAAATAAAATGTTCGGCCTCACCACCTTCAATTTTTTTTAACAATTTAGTATATGGTGGCCAGTGGCGTATGTTAAACTATGTCATACTTATTTTTTGCAAAATATTTTTGAATGGAAATAAGATCCTTTAAAAGTCGGCCAAAAATATCCAGTTTTACTTTTGAAGAATGTCGCGTAATACTTAAAATTTCGCTTCCCTTAAACTATAAGAGATAAACTTGTTTTGTTTTTTGCTACTGATACTTAAATGATTCACATAAGTAAAAATATCTTTTAAAGTTAGATTAGTTTTTTTAACAATTTGGCACGGAACTTGCTGAAGTTTGGTTAGGATTTAATAAAAAAAGCCATCTTTAAAATTTGTGATACATTTTGTATAAGTTCATCTGTGTGTGTGTGTGTGATTCATTATTTCTATACATTTATCACTAAAGTGTATGGATCTAAGAATTTTGATGATCCTGTAATTCTACTGTTGATAGTTTTGAAAAAGAAAGCGCACACAGCCAAAATAATTATTTACCGCGGAACTTACTAACTTCTAATTATTTACCGCGGAGATATTTGGGCTGCATATTGCTTCAGGACTTTGCATTAAAATTTTCATTTGGATATAACTTGCACACTTGGTTTCACTTGCACTTGCTGCAACAAATTATAAAATAAAGTTACAAGATATACTATTCTGAGGGCTTTAGGAGTGTTGAATGTTTATATTCTAACACACACAGCTGCTTTTTAATGTACCAATCAACACCTCTGTCTGATTAGTTACATTACAGTCTGATACAGCTTATTCCTATACATTCGAAATCGTTTAGTATATAATACTCAATTATTCTTAATTCATTCTTGGATTTGGGTATAATTCATTCTGGGATTTTTTATATGAAATTATATCCAACAAATCTATATAGTAAGTAAAAAGCAATGTCATGGTTTCAGAACAAATAAATTTAATAACGTCTTTTTATGGAGGAGAGCACATGAAAATTGTACTGAAACATCAAAAAATAGTTTTTAAATAACAAGTTCACTCTTGTTGAAAGTTTTACAATGGTGCGTTCATGACAAAGTCGGCCTCTTATCATATACAAAAATCAGATCTAGTGTTGTGACATGAGAGTACAACTTTTTCAAGAATCAAGGATGATTGAAAGTAAATTTATTTACTTATGAAGCTGTATTTAGTTATGAATTGCACATTCGTGAGAAGTTCAAAATTAAAATAATCATTTATTCAAGTATCCGTTGAATGTTTTCTTGGAGTTTGAAGCAAAAAGGACAGATTAAACACTTTCGCCGAATTGAACGAATCTCTCAATGTATTTTAAATAATGTTTTATTTAACGTAATTAATATTCAAATTAGCAACTTTTCTTATTGTTTTAAGTAAATAAAAATGTGTATCATTATTTTATCTGAGATGTTAAATATATTACTGTGCTTCGCAATTTTTCCTATCTATGTAATTTTAGAACTGTTTTATGAAGATTTATAGGGTACTACGTTTTGTGCTACTAGTTTCAATACTGTTTAAAATTTTTAATAAAGTTATAGGAATTTATTAATATTTAAAATATGTAGTTTATTACTCTGATCCTTTTTATCAAAACAATTAGTGTATTTTTTTAATTTGGTTTTGTAGTGAGATGAACAGCAAAATTTTACGTTTGTGAAATTCTGTGTACATGTTTAATATATAATTTTGTGATAGATAATTTATTCAAATTATGTAAATACTGTAAATTATTATTCAAATTAATCGGTTAACGTTAAGTAAAAATGTATTTTTAAGCTAATACAGAGCTACGCTAAGAAAGCGTAGTTTCGACTGGTTGAAAGGGAATCCCGATTTAATTTTGGGATTTTGAAAACCTTTTCGTCCTTTTATAAGGAATTTGACATGGGCTTAGGGACTGACTGTTCCTACTTCGAAAGGGAATTTGACGGTATTTTATTATTTTCTGATTGCATAGGGTTTTCCTATCAGGGTCATTACACAAAATAATTTATTTAAGCTTAACTATTCAAAAACTGCAAAAGTGCAATCAAATTGAAAAATTCATATTTCCAATACTATTTACATACCACTACTGAAATTAGTATCAATAGTTGCTCTAAAGTCTTATAATTGTTTTGAAAAAAATTTGGATTATCTTATACTTTAGGAGATATGCGATTTTTAGCTAGGTGATGTACGCTAAGAAAAATAACTTTTAATTTGTGACGTCACTTTCACAGCCCTGTATCTCGAGGAAAATTTTTTTCGAGGTTATAAAAAATATATTAATTCAAGTGGCCAAAAATATATCTCTATGCAAAATATCATTCGATTCGAAGATGATGTGGTGATTAGCCTTCCTGGATTTGAATTGATTCACCTTTATATAGTGGCGACAAAAGTGGCGAAATCGCTAAAGTCTATACTATATCACGCGGACCAATCAGATGACGACTCAATGGATGGGCGTCTTCTCCCGTCACGTGGACCAATCAAATGATAAATGTTAAGGTCCACCAGGCAGACGAAACTAATCTTAGGGTCAAGTTACTACTAGTTTTGGTCGTATGATCCTGGGCACAAAAAATGTTACCATTGTTCACTTTTATATTTTCTCTATGAAACTGGATTCCGAACCAGTTTGGACATCCATACCCAGACAGAAATTCCAATTCAGTCTATTTTACTAAGTACACTCGTCTACAAGACTGGCTTGGTTGGTTATCGGGATTAGAATTTTGATTTTGCGTTCCATCTCTTCTACGAAATTTAGGAGAAATAAAAAAGCTTGACAGTTAAGTGACTATTTACGAGGGTAGTAGTGGAATTAACGACACACTGGAGCAACACAACGGGGTATTGGCGACGGTTCTGGACCAGTTCCACAGGAAATCCATTACGATTACGAAGGCCCCCACATGAGTTGCTGGTTAAGGTGCTAGGGCTCGATGCCTAAGGCAGAAGGCCGTCGTGGCTCAATGCCCAATGCGCTAGCAACTCGCGGGTTGTAGGCGGCGCAGATTCGATTTCTCCCTGGTTTTACTTCTCTTTTCTGTGTCGGCAAAAATTTCCTTGTGTGTCCATAACTTGATATTGTCTGTCTTGTGTCTGGCTCAGTAAGGCCAAATGTGGTCCTTGCGCCATAAAACCCAACTAACCTAGGTTTAATCCTCCTGGTGGTTTCCTAGATGAGGTATCTCGTCTGTAGGAAAGCTGATCAGATCTTGATGGATGACATATCACGTCATTAGCAAAATTGGTCAGATCTTGAACGTGGTATCTCTCCAAAACCACTAGGAGGGTTTGAAAGTAAAAGTAAGGTTAAAAGAGGACATGGAGAATATAGAGCAGAAAGTTCAAATGAATGTTTTCTAATTGTTTATTTTAATACAATTATTGCATGAAACTTTTTAGAATCTGTTGTCAAATATTACAATACTTTTCTTTTAACAAATTTAAACGATTCTCTTACTTTATTTTCCCGATGATTACGAAATATTAGGTCATTAAGTATGAAATATCCGATTACCACAAGTACCAAGTTTGATACCCGATATCTCTGATATTTTCCTTTGACAGTTCTTTGGGATTTTTTTATTGTGAAGGTACGTCATCAGCCTTTCAGAAGCATGCTTTGGTTTGTGATTATCTGTCGAATTGCCTTTTGCAGATTAAATCTTGTAAACCATGGATAAGTCAAAAATTCGCATTATTTTCGAATGAGTTCCGTCGTGGAAATAATGCAGCGCAGACAACTTGAAATGTCAACGAAGTGTTTTTCAAGGATGTGGCTAATGAACGCACAGTACGTCGATGGTTTGAGAAGTTTCGATCTGGCGATTTTGTTCTTCAAAATGAACCACGTGGGCGACCTGAGAGCAAGGTGGATAATGATGAGCTGAAAGCTGCAATGGAAGCAGATACATCTCAAACTACGTGTGTATTAGCAGCAAGGTTTGACGTTACTATTCCAACAGTAGTAAACCATTTGAAACAAATAAGTAAGGTTAAGAAGCTGGATGGATGGGTTAAACGAGCGTTAGAAGAGAAATCGTTTCGAAGCTTGCCTTTCTTAGCTGTCGCGATATAAAAGCAAACCATTTTTACACCGTATTGTTACGTGTGATGAAAAATGGATGCTTTTCGACAATCGCAAGCATTCGACACAATGGTTGGATAAAGATGAAGTGCCAAAATACACTCCGAAACCGAATATTCACCAAAAAAAGTTAATGGTGTCTGTTTGGTGGTCTAACGCAAGTGTTTTCCACTACAGCTTTATGAGAGCTGGTCAATCGATTACGGCGAATGTCTACTGTAACCAATTAGACAAAATGATGAGGGAGCTTGGGATTAAGCAACCGAGATTGGTGAATAGACAGGCAATCCTCTTGCAGGACAATGCTCCACATGTCGCTCGAATAACGTTGCTCAAACTACAGGATCTGGACTTGGAAACTCTGTCACCCACCGTATTCCCCCAGACCTTGCACCAACTAATTACCATTTCTTCCAGGCATTGGACCACTTCTTACAAAGAAAAATATTAAATTCCAAACAAACTGTAGAAAACGCCTTTCGCGATTTTATCACCACTCGCTCTCCAGGCTTCTTCGCTGCAGGCATTAACAAGCTACCGTTAAGATGGCAAAAGTGTATCGATAATTTAGGAGCATACTTTGATTAATTATACTGCTTCTTGCTTGAGATATAATAAACCAAACTTTCTGTTCAAAATCGGACATTTCATAATGACCTAATATAACTATCTTCTTTGTTCTATCGTTGAATGGTTCAATATCACGAGGCTGCCTCGGATCTTTCCCATTGTTTTTCCAGTGTGTTGTAAGTTCAACTACCTACCTTTGTCCTGTTGACACTAAAGGAATCGAAATAATTTTCTCAGGTTCGATAAAACATGGGGTCGCCGTGGCTCGGTTGGCAGAGTAACGGACTAGCAACCGGAGGGTTGCGATTTTGAAATCAACCAAAAGACCATCGTGTACAAAGGGGGCTGGTGCACGTTAAATCTGTTGTAGTCTCAAATGTCCTCACGTTTGCATTGTGGAGAAATTTGGAGAGTGGGGTGCCAGCTCAGGTGTTGCCTCGTCATCTGACCGTAGTTCAAAATTACGCGGTGTTCTCGGATCTTTCCCTTCGGGATTGATGCCAGACTGTCGTCAATAACCCGTTGTTTTGCTCTAATGCGACGTTAATTAATTACCTTTACCATTACTATCGTTGAAAAACGATCCTAGACACGAGATAGGATGGTATTTTAATTAACGTCGCACTGCAACAACACAACGGGCTATTGTCTGACGGTCTGGGATCATACTCGAAGGGAAAGATCAAAGGACACCTGTTAATTTTGAACCACTGTCAGATGACGAGGTCACCTGAGCTGGCACCCCACTCTACAAACTTCCACACCACGCCATCGTTAGGACATTTGAGGCCACGACAAATTTAACGTGCGCCAACCCCCTTTGTACACGACGGTCTTTTGGTTGAATTCGAACTCGCAACCCTCCGTTGCTAATCCGTTACTCTTCCAACCGGGCTACCGCGGCCCGATCCTAGGCACGAAGACTAGGAGCCCGAATTCGAGAATTAACAAATGTGTATGTTTTGTCAAGTTAAGAAATATTATTTTAAAGTTAGCTGTGCAATGTATCAAGAATTTAAATAATAAAATTAATTAATGACGAACACAAATAAGTGTAGTTCAAAAATTAATGAGGCAAAATTTAAATAAATCACCACAAAAAAAAATAATAGTAAAATTTTCTTGAAACTATAATTCAACAATCAAATTGACCATGTGGTAGAATTTGAAATAAGATTTGGTTGTCATCACTCACATCTCCAATACAGCATTTTCTGTCAATTATCAAACTGAAATATCGAGATTCATCGTTACTAATTGTCCGATCATATCTGGATTTTAAAATTATAATTTGTATTATTTTCCTTTATCATTTCGTTGGCCAGTTAGAAATTTAATTGAAACTGAAGTTTGGACGAATGCAGATTCAAAAACATTTGGCACTTTAAAAAAAAGTCTAAATTATATGGGGGGGGGGGTTTCAATTAACGTCACACTGGAGCAACACAATGGGCTATTGGTGACGGTCCGGGATCAATCCCAAAGGGAAAGATCCGAGGACAACACCACGTAATTTTGAACCACGGTCAGATGACGAGGCAACACCTGAGCTGGCACCCCACTCCTAAATTATATGGATCTTTTACTTTGCGCTGAAAATAAACGATCCAAAAATCACGCTCTATAAATTCCTCACTTTGCGCCACACATATCTACCCTCAACTTCCAGAAAAAATAACGACCACAAAATCGTTCCAGGTATTTTTGCGAAAATATCGAGGGGCGTGCAACGAAAAACAACACAAACACCCCTTTTAACGTTCGGCCTTGCCGCCAGGCATACCCCAGCGTACGTATGACCTTGAGAAATCTTACCTGTCCCAGACTTTAAAAACAAGTCTAGAGTTATGACTTCTTGCGGTGAGGGAACAAATGAATTATCGCCAAACCGAGCATACCGCTTCAGTCAAGGAATCCCCAGTCAAGCAGATCATCGCGCTACCGATTGGCATCCATTGGCGAGCATTGGGAACTTCCCAGGTCCAGGGAACTTCGTGAAGGACGTTATTACTAGGCGAAGAACTGGCAAGGAAAGTCGTGATATGTGGTTTCGTGGCGATTGCGGAATATAAGTTCGGTTTTGATCTGAGCGGCGTGCTTTGTTTACGTTCCTGCTTTTGGAAACTGGACTTTTGGTTTCATGGATTAAGCGGCAGTTTTCTCGAATGTTAGTGAAGTCGTGGTGCTGACGACATTTGTTTGGAATAATTGGAATAGTTTTTACAGGTAAGAGATACTCCTATTCATATTTTTCGTTTTGTTCGAAATAAAAGCAACACAATCAATGTCCGTGCGTAAAAACATGCGAGAAATTGCATGCATTCGTATCGTGTTTGGTTTGTAGCATTCGTGAGCAATTTGAAATGTCGGAAAGGGAGCTTCCAAAATATTCATTGTCTGTTTAGCACTCGTGTAGCAACTAATCAATCAAATTAAATATTTAGCATATATTAATTATTCCGTCAGAGCAAAAGGAGTTAAGTCCAAATGGCTACTTTTCAGAATCTTAAGTTGAATATTTCACTCTTTCTCCAATTATTCAGGAAGAAAAAAAAGCATGCCATGATACAAATAATTCTGATTTAAATTCGTAGTTTCGAGTTAAGCATTTTGTATTTTTAAAAATTAATGATACATTTGACTCCTTTGCTTTGTTTCTACCTCGTTGTCTTGTGTTTGGCGCAGCTTGACAAAATGTCATAAAACACACTAATACTTGTGGCATAAAACACAAACAACCAACCTTTGGGCCCATCAAAGTCGGTCTTAACCCCTTTTGCCCTGACACGAAAGAATTGATGCCAAGTGAACTTGGGAATATTTTTATTTTTGTACAATGACATTTGTTTAGAAGAAAAGGAATAATTTTTAGAGGTAAAATGCTCGCATTCATTTTTAAAAATTTTGTTCGAAGAAACAAAATTCGACATTCATGCATCTGCGTTAAATGTGTCATTGAATGAATTAGGATCGTGCTTTGGTTTGTAATGTTCTTTTTGGATAAGTCTTCCGTAAGTTGAAGTGCTATAACTAGGATTTCAAAATATTCGGGGTTTAGCTAGCCCTCGTATCAAAAAATGACCAGAGCGACGAACCAATCAAAATATTCGATATTTAGAATATTTCAATTGGTATCATAAAACTTGAGAATATTTTTATTCAATAATAATGTACAGATTTAAAGAATAAACTTTTTTATTGCTTTCTAAAATCATCTATTGATTGTATTAAAGTATCGAAAAAATTATTTGGACATTCCATTTTAAAATTAAGGTGTCAAATTTCTATTTCTATACTTTGGTTTCTCACTACGGTCACTTTTTGCTACTCTGAGCTTATGCTTTTTAAGAGATGTCCTCTTTCTAAATTTGTTAGCGTTTTTTATTTTGACAAATTGTAAAGATATTGAATTCTGATTTTGTTAAGAAATCTACTAAAACATGAATATCCATTTTTTACGTTCTGTCGCTTATCAGCAATTGTTGAGAAAACTATTTTTACACTTAGACCATGTTTTAAATTTTTAACGTTAGTTGCTTATAAGCGATATTTTAGCATGTGTCCTGACTAATTTAGACAGATCGAAACAGCGATACCGATTGATTTTTGACTTAACTGCTGTTTTTGTGTCTGAAAGTTTTGTTGGTGTGTGGAAGATCAATTGAAGCACATAGAGAAATCAGCTTTTTGTGCAATTTTTGTTTGCCATATAATCAAATAAGCACTTCCATTCGTATATTTCTTTCAAATTAAAATTGAGTGTTCCGTACCGAATTCCCTATCTTGTACGCTTGCATCATTATTTTGATTTTAAAAAATGTATAAAACGAAAAGATAAAATTAGCAACTGGGCAAGCCTTTGAATTTAAAGTCTGCCTTAATCAGCTGAAAACTTGTCGGGATCGCCTGAAAAAACAGCTGTTTGCTGCGTAACGTAAGCAACAGGTGTGTTTTTGCAGTTGGCGACAACTCGAGCTCGCCAAGATCCAAATGTAAACACCTGTAATATGAACGGTGTTTAAATATTTCACAAGTTAACGGACCAAAAGACAATGGGACATTGACAGACAATCGCGCTTGATCATTTTTCGAAAGAGTTTTGATCGCTCCCTTGTGTTTTCTGCCACATGAAGTGTTGTTTCCTGGCTGTTGTCATAATATTCTGCTGATTGTATGAAAGATTTTTTCGGGGAATAGGAAATAAACGATTGTTGTTATGAGCTTTGATTTCTTTTATAGCCAAAGTTCAAGCAGAAAATCAAGCTAATTGAAACGGAAAAACTTCCGTTTGAAATAAGCAAGTGGGGAAGTCTACTTTGTCATTTCAAGTTTCCAGAAAAATAATCTCGGTGATTGTAGAAACCCAATTCAAAATTTAAGACAAATCTTTATTGACGTAATGAACGGATAATAGTCATGAGTTTGCGCAGATCTAGCGTAGCCCGGTTGGAAAAAGTAACGGATTGACAACCAGAGGGTTGCAAGTTCGAAACTCGATCCACCCAAACACCGTCGTGTATGTAGGAGCTGGTGCACCTTAAATCATTTGTCGTGATCTCAAATATCCTCACGTTGACGTGGTATGGAAGTTTGGAGAGGTGCCAGTTCAGATGTTGACATCGTCATCTGACCGTGGTTAAAAATTACGAGATGTTGTCCTCGGATCTTTCCTTTTGGGATTAGACTCGGACCGTCGCCAATAACCCGTTGTGCATATCCAGTGTGACGTTAATTAACTACCAACCTCGCACATTTGGCACTCGTGTAGCAAAAAGCAAGACTCGTAGAATTGCAGTCGGTATTGACAAGAATGTACACAATAACGTTTTAGTGATTTCGTTAAAATTTTATTGATTATGGAAAGTAACTCGATTTAACAGTGAATTGTATGAATTTTAGTCGCTTACGCAAAATTAGTAAACATTTGCATCATTCCTCACTAAATGTTTTAATACAATATAACGTTATTTTGTGATTCTAGAGCTTATAGTTCCGTTTTCGCGGCCTCATCAATACAATGGAAAGAATAGGATAAAATAGTAATAGACTGAATTGCATACTCTAATTAAATGTCCAGTGAAAACTGTCTCCGGTGCAGGAAAATAAAATTTTCTCTTTAAAAAGTATTTTATACATTTAATTTAGTTCCTTTGTTACGAGGGGCCGCGGTAGCTCGATTGGAAGACTAACGCATTAACAAACGGAGGGTTGCGAGTTCGAATCCAACAATAGATCGTGTACAAAGGGTCTGGTGCTCGTTAAATCTGTCGTGGCCTCAAATGTCCTCGCGTTGGCGTGGTGTGGAAGTTTGGAGAGTGGGGTACCAGCTCAGGTGTTCTCGTCATCTGACCGTGATTCAAAATTACGAGGTGTCCTTGGATCTTTACCTTAGGGATTGATCCCGTACCGTCTTCAATAGCCCGTTGTGTTGCTCCAGTGCGACGTTAATTAACACTACCTACCTTTGTTATGAATTCCATTTCAAATTATCAATGTCTGATAATGGAAATATTGACAAATGATCATGCTTCGCTTGTGGCTTTTATTTTACCTATTTGCAAATGGGAGCAGAAAATAACTATCAACTTCAGATTATCATTTGCATTTGGGTTCACTAACCGGTAATCGTCATCTGACCATGGTTCAAAATTACGTGGTGTTTGTCCTCGGATCTTTCCCTTTGGGATTGATCCCGGACCGTCACCAATAACCCATTGTGTTGCTCCAGTGTGACGTTAATTGAAATACCCCCCCCCCCCCAATAACCGGTAATGAGTTACTAGTTTCGGAGTTTAGTGAGAATTACCGGTACCGAAACATTGCCAATTTTCTTAATCATAATATCATTATTTTAGCTATATTTTTAAGATGTACTTCAGAAACAAATTTCGGGATCACCGGAACGCAGTGGGTTTGTCCACTAGCAACCTGCGAGCAAAAGGCGACGCAGGTTCAATTCCTCTCTGGATTCATTTGTTTTGAGTCAGTAAAACTTTGTGTATGTCCATTCTTGATGTTTAGCGCAGCTTGGCCAAATATTTCCCTTACGCCATAAAACCCAACCAACCATCAGGAACCAACTTATTCAGCGGCAATCGTGTACACGTGGGGACAGGTGCACGTTAAATTGACCTCAAATGTCCTCACTTTGGTGTGATTTGGAAGTTTGGAGTGGGGTGCCAACTCAGCCTCGTCATCTGATCGTTCGAAATTACGAGGCGTTGTCCTTGGATCTTTCTCTTCGGGATTGATCCCTGATCGTTGCTAATAGCTCATTGTGTCGATCCAGTGCGACGTTAATTCAACTACCTACCTATTCCACGGCAGTAGCGCAAATGCCGTCAGTATGTGACAAAGCTGCCAGAAATCTAATCTGAGCAACAATTTCGTCTTGAGATGTTAGGTAACATTAGTCTTCTAGAGAGCCTATATAAAGATATAGGCTCTATAGTCTTCATATCATCCATCAACATCAGTAAGGAAATGTCACGGCCAGGAAAACGTTTTTCTTATATTTTTGTTACATTCATGATTTATTTGCTACTATATCATTTGCAGTAAAGTTTGGAAAATATTTTACTTATTAACGAAAAGTTGCGCCTTATTGTCTTCACAACAGAAAATGCTTTCATTTGAAAAATGTGCTTAAAACCAGTTCTGGCACATTAGAGCCTAACATACTCCGAACAATATAATGATGAGCCTTTGAAGTATATTGCTTGTTATGAACACCCTATTCCTTATTCCCACGTGAATATGTAAAGTGAAAAATAATAATAGAAATATTTAAGATCAAAGAATTTCTGATTGTTTGAACATGTTAAATGTTTAAGGTGGCATGACCTCTTGAATAGTGGATAAACCATTATAATTTTATATTTTTTTACTTGAAAACTGTTAGCTTGAATAATTTGAAATGTGGCTTCACGTTGTTTTGCCCGAAGCCCTTCAGTTCTTCGATATCTCTTTTCTATATCCGTTTCAAATAAGTTTGTCAAATTAAAAATCGATTTTAGAAGTTGCATTGGAGAGTTCCTTAGATTGTTTTCGCAGTACCGTCTTAACATGAAGTTCAAGTTCGTAATCACATGTCAACCGAAATATATTATGCAGAATGCAATTTTTCTAAGTAATGATATTTTGCATCGTATCCTCTCACGTTTCAATGTTGCGAATGTTGTAATACTGAACTAGATCATGAAATCTTATAATCACTTCAAGCCTGTGCCATCCCGCTAAAGTAGGACTAACGTCGCACTGGTGCAACACAACTGGCTATTGGCGACGGCCTCGTAATTTTGAATCACGGTCAGATGATGTCAACACCTCAGCTGGCACCCAACTCTCGAAACTTCCATGCCAACATGAGGACATTTGTCCCCCCCCCCCCGCTAAGGAAGAAAGTGGAACTAAAAGTTAATTTTGAGAATTTCCTTCGGTAATTTACTAGTATTGGAGAATTTCAGTAATTTCAAATCCTTGCTATATCTAGTACTATAAATCTACACTGCTGTATGTTATGCTATGTCAATCAGATTGATTTCGTTGAGTGAGAAGAGTTCCGTGTTCCGTAACTAATTCTAAGATGAAAACTATGGATAATCAGTATTTTAGATGTTTTCCAAGAGTAAAATTACACCGAAGCAGCCGTCGTGGCTCAGTGGGTATGTTCACTGCGCTAGCTACCTTCGAGTTGTAGGCAGCACAAGTTTGAATCCTGTCAGGTGCTTCCCGGGTGTATTTCTCTTTTCTGTGTCAGTAAAACTTTCATTGCGTGTGTATGTCTATTACTACTTGATATTGTATGTCTTGTGTGGTGTATCATGACTAAATATGAATGGCCCTTGCGCCATAAAACCCCCTAAAATCAAACAATCAAATACACAGAGGTTCTCTGAAATGTTCGATGCACCAGATTTCATTCATTATTCAAACCCCAATTTGGCCGTGGTAGTAAGACGTAGTTGGCCGTGGCCAGTTGTAAGAGCATCGGATTAGCAACCGGAAGGTTACGAGTTCGAAACTCGTTCCAGCCAAAAACCGTCGTGTACAAGTAGGGCTGGTGCACGTTAAATCTGTCGCGGCCTCAAATATCCTCAAGTTGGCGTGGTGTTGGAGAGTTGGGTACCAGCTCAGATGTTGCCTCGTCATCTGACCGTGGTTCAAAATTGCCCGGGATCTATTCCTTCAGAATTGATCCCTGACCCTCACCTGTTGTATTGCTCCAGTGCGACGTTAATTAACTATCTATCAAACCCCGATTTCCCATTATTGCACTGGTGTAAACACCAGAATGTCATCCATTCATGACAAGCAACACTGTTTTAGTCGTAAATTACAGAAACCGCTGAAAGAATCGGCGAGAACCCTCACCTGTTCAGAGCGAACGAAAACGCTTTTGAAAGTGATATGCAAGTTGCAGACCTCAGTGTTCTTTCCTCTTTCGTACTCCCCTAAACCTGTTTCATTTCGATAGCTTTTTTTCCTTGCCATCCATGGCCACTGGTTCAGCACGATAAGAGGAATTCGTACTCGGAGTCGCAGATAGCGATCTTAACTTTTTGCGAGAATCAGAATTCCAACATTTCGAAGGGATGTTTTGGAGCGGGCTGTGTGCTGGTGGATCTGTAATTAAACGAGACTGGAATGGGTTTTCGCTCCCGAGATGTTGGAATTCGAGTGAACGGGGTCGGAAAGAATAAGGTTCATTTAATGTATCGCCTTCTGGAGAAGAAACTGGCGTGGTTGCAGTGCCGGCGGCCCCGAGTGCTAAGTGCCATTTCATATATTTCTGAAGCGGTTTTCTTGAAAAAAAATATCTGTTTCAGGACCGCAGTAGCCCAGTTGGAAGAGCAACGGATTAGTAACCGGAGGGTTGCGAGTTCGAAACTCGGTTCAAAGACCGTGTACACGCTAAATCTGTCGGGGCTTCAAATGTCACGTTGGCGTGGTGTGGAAGTTTGTAGAGTGGGATGCCAGTTCAGGTGTTGACCTCGGTCATCTGACTGATTCAAAATTGCGAGGCGTTGTCCTTTGATCTTTCCTTCGGGATTGATCCCGGACCGTCGCCTATAGCCCGTTGTGTTTCTCTAGTGCGACGTTAATAACTACCTACACCTACCTCTTTATGTTTCACTAGCGTACGTGGCAGAGAAATTGACGTTATTTGTTGTCGAAAGGCAACAACGGATTAATTGATATTAAGTTATAATTAATATCAAATCGGACCGTTTCGGAATTCATTCGCCAATTTTGCCGTTTAGTTTGAATATGCTTGATTTGAAACATTCATCTCCATAATATTACTAAACCAACACGGTAGAACTCGCCACTCTAATTGAATTCTTCAGTAGTCTGATGACAGAAAGCAATGACAAATGTGGAAGATAGGAATGTACGAAGAAAAGAAAGTAAGTGGGGAAATAGGGTTACCCTTTTTTTTCAAAAAAGTGTAGAACGAGGGAATGGGATGAAATTGAAGACTTTCAGAATCTAATTCTATCAACATGACTGAGGTGTAAATGTAGAAATGAGAGCCAGCAAGTATGCAAAAAACATTATTGATCCTTAGGATCAGTGTTTCCTTACATGGTAACACTGCTGCCGTGACAGCGAGTCTTGCGATAAGGCCAGCTTTGGAGTCAATGGAAGCTTGATACACAATGCGTTTCAGGTTATACCCGGTCTAATACGTAGGGACTTGCGCTCTTTAAATCTGTCGTGGCCTCAAATGTCCCCACGTTAGCGTGGTGTGGAAGTTTGGAGAGTGGGGTGCCAGATGCATGATAAATCGAGTGATCGTGGTGACCAAACTACAGTGATAATCGAATCTATAGTGTCCTTGCGGTCATATATCTTTGTATAGATACGGTTTAATTCTGTTCTCCACCTCCCCAAAAATTCCGAACAAGAAGTTTTGAAACGCACTACATATTGCTACAATTCTGAAAGCCCTCTTATAAAATTCAATGCTGTGTGTCGTAATATTTTTATAAATTTTTCATATGCCTTTCATCAAAATTAATTTTAAGAACATTTGAAAATATTTGAATCTTTGGAATGATACATTATTTTAAAATTCGATTCTGCATACTAAATAATCTGATACGCCGAATTCAAAATCAAGGATTATAAAAGACTACGAAATGTCTCAGATTGCACTTTGATCCATCAAGAATCGGTATGGTTCTGCAAAAAACCTGATGTGTAAATTTGTTATGCGTAAATGGATTTTTAATGTTTTCTACCAAGCGAGCACAAGGTCGATGGATATCCAACCTTGAACGAAAACGACATGTTACGTGACAACATGCAAATCTGAGTGTTCATGTGCACTAAATTTAACTCAAATTTCAACTTGGTTATCCATTTGTAACAAGTTAAAGTTATTGATATTCATTTTTTAAAGCACGCATAACTTTCGCAACCGTTCTTATTAGGAACTAACTGGGGTGTGTTGATATTTTCGTTTGTTTTCCCCTTTGTAACCTGCTTCGTTATTTGCTCTTAATGTAGTGCGTAAAAAATCATTGTTTCAAAGGTCGAAAGTTCAAAAGAATGCATATCGAATCCTCTGATGGATGGAACCGTTACTGTAGAATTAAGAGGAATCATTTATAGGCAATATCATTTATTCTATTACGCGTATTTAGAAGGAAGAAATTAGAAACTTTTTCGACTAGAGGCATTCTATAAAAATATTCTAGTTTCAATAACTTCAAAATATTCTCTTCCAATTTTTCAATTACAGATTTCTGCTCTAATTGCGAGTTGCAGATTCGATTCCTCCCTGGGTGTATTTCTCTCGCCTGTGTGAGGGGTAGCCCGTTTGGAAGAATAACGGACAAATATCCGGAGGGTTACGAGTTCGAATCCAACCAAAGACCGTCGTGTACAAAAGGGCTGGTGAACGTTAAATCTGTCGTGGCCTCAAATGTCATCCCGTTGGCGTGGTGTGGAAGTTTAGAGAGTGGGGTACCAGCTCAGATGTGACCTCGTCATCTGACCGTGATTTAAAATTACGTGGTATTGTCCTCGAATCTTTCGCTTCGGATTGATCCCGGACCGTCGCTAATAGCCCGTTGTGTTGCTTCAGTGCGACGTTAATTAAATACCTCTCTTGTGTCAGTAAAATTGTGTAAAAAATTGTATGTGTATGTCCTATTACAAACACAAGACGGAACGTAACCAAATAAGAGATGGATAATTTAATTAACTTTAAAATATTTTATGTAACCAACAATAAATGGTAGATTTATAAATCAAAACACTAGAAATATATTGTGAATGTATATATATATATAGAAAATAAAAATATTTAAACGCCACGATTGAACAGGAAAAAATATTCCCGTGGCCAAATATGATTGGCCCTGCGCTATAAAAACCCAACCAATCATCTGCTCTATTTGCGAACAGACAGCTTACTCAGCCTTCTAAAAGTGATGCGTGTGGCGCAGCTTATCCATTTCTGGATCTTGCGCCATAAAACCCAAAACAACCAACCTTCTAAAAGTGAAGAGCAAATTGCAAATGAGAATATGGCTTTGATTTTTCTGTGGGTTTGTCCACGAGCAACAGCCTACGAGCTGCAGGCTGCGTAGGTTCGATTCCTGTTACTATCCTTGGGTATATTTCTCTTTTCTGCAGTGAAACTTCCTTTGTGTGCGCTTGTCCATTTACTTGACGAAGAAACATTTTGCTTGACCAGAGCTGGCCCTCGTGCCCCATTAAAACCAACCCACTTCCTCCAAGAACACAGTACTCTGCATAAATTGCCCTCGTATGCCTGATTTCTAATGTTGGTCGGATTCTCTCAATCTATTGGGCTGCGGTAGCACAGTTGGATGAACAACGGATTAGCAACTGGAAGGTGGTGTGGAAGTTTGGATAGGGGTACCAGCTCAGGTGTTGCCTCGTCATCTGACCATGGTTCAAATCTACGTGGTGTCCTCGAATCTTTCCCTTCCGGATTGCGGCGCAGGTTCGATTCCTGCCAGGTGCATTCCTCCCTGGGTGTATTTCTCTCTTCTGCATCATTGAAAATCTTTCATTGTGTGTGTCAGTTACTTGATATTGTATGTCTTGTGTCAATTACTTGATATTGTATTGTGTCTGGCGCAGCATGGCCAAATATGACCCTTGCGCCATAAAACCCCAAAACCAACCAACCTTTAGAGATTGATCCCGGACCGTCGACAATAACCAGTTGTGTTGCTCTAGTTTGACGTTAATTAACTACCTACATCCATCAATCTATTTTCTCGTTTTATTGTCTTGTGTTTGGCGAAGCTTGTCGTTTTCTGGATCTTGCGCCATAAAACTCTACCAACCAATCCTCCAATGCCTGGGTGATTTAATTGTGAACGGATCGCGCTGTCAAATCTAGCAAAGTTGGAAGGGTTACGTTTTATATTAAACACATGTATATGCGTCATTCAAAATTCTTATCCCCTGCATCTTGCATAAAGGCAGTTGCAGTTTGGTAATAGAAAAGCCTTCAGTAAACTCATTTTGTATCGTTTGTAAGCAAATAACTCACAATGGTAATGTTTTTCTGTGACATTTGGCATCGATCAGTTTAAAGTTTTATGAATGAGGCCCTTTATTGTTTCGTGCCCTACTCTTGGAGGGCAGTGCATGCATTTAATGTCTGTTATTTGAATATTCTCGATATGCTCTACAATGTGATAAAATTCAATATGGTGATTCTACAATATGTTCTTCCAGCATGTTTGTTTTGTGTAAAGAAGTTTCCCTTTTTATTCGTGCAATATCTTCACGCGCGTAAACCCATAAAAGTTTTATCAACATGGTTTTGTTTGAAGTATTTTTATAGCCGATAAATTTTGATATAGGTTTCGTCATAAAAATATACTTGAGTTGCAACATTTATGGCTAACTATTCATGAGGATAGGAGATTGATGTTCCATCTGTTTCCTTTTGTTCTCAAGTGGTTTCATTCCAGAATGTTTTCGGAATTTTCTTTTACAGATGTAAGTAGCTGAAGTACAAATTCGAATATTTATCGCCAATAGAGATCTGACTGAATTGTGTTCCTATGTTTCATTTTTGTGCTATACTTGCCTTATGAAGTTTTAAGCAAACGGTCGGTTCTTGTTCTTGCATCGGTCTTAAGCTATTGGATTTAATTCACGGTTGGAATATCTGGGAATAGATTTGAAGAATTTTTCAAGATCTTATAAAAAAAATGCACCTAATGGAGTGTATATATTTTTATTTTCAAAGTTCGATTCAAATTATTATTTCCACCTCAAGAAAACTGAACTCAAAAATGATCTTTATAAGAAAGTTATTTGGGATTTACGGCGCAAGGGCAGTATTTGGCCAAGCTGTGCCAAGCAACTTCAAGTTAATGGTCGCACAATGATATTTTTACTAATACAGAAGAGAGAAATACACCTAGGAAGGAATCGAACCTATACACTGGGGAGAAAAAGGAAGATTAAAAATCTTTAAGGTGCACTTTACTTAGACGTTTGCAGAATTCAGTCAAATTTTTATTAATTTATAGCATGTTTCCGGAGTTTGAGTTACATGATTCTAGTTTAATCCTGAGTAGTTCATAAGCATTTATCCGTTTTATAAACTGCAGTCTTACCAGCATGACTTATAAGCAGTTTTGACCCTTCTTGACCAATAGAATCTTTCCTACGATTCTTTCGACCAATAGATGTGGTTATTTACTCATGTGTGTTGTGGGAAGAAAAAGCAGTACTACACAACACAGAAATGTGTCGCTCAGAGGGTTAATAGAACCTATTTTAAAATAATCTTGTCTATTTTAAATTGGGACTTTTCGAAAAGGAGGGATATAATTTGAAAAATTTGTCCTATAATTTTTTGTAAATTTATAGGCGAGTTCTAAATGTGTACATATATTTAGAAATACTGAATATATCATTGAGGCACACAACAAAATTTTCTTGATTTCGTTAATTATTAAGGGTCGCGGTGACTCAGTGGGTATGCCCACTGCGCTAGCAACCTAAGAGTGGGCTTCAAGTTCGATTCTTCCCTGGGTGTATTTCTCTCTTCTGTGTCATCAAAACTTTCATTGTGTGTATATCTTACTTGGTATTGTATGTCTTGTGTCTGGAGCAACTTGGCCAAATACGGTCCTTGCGCCATAAAAGCCCAACCAATCAACCATCATAAATTATTAAAGTTTCAATCTTGGATTTTTATTCTCTATTCGCTCTAATTTAGTGGCTTTCCCCTCTTCGTTACCTCCCCCTTGTCCCTCTATATCCACGATTTGGCGTCTCAATCCATGTCCCTTAAGCCTCACTTTTTGCACCAATTACCGAATCCTATGTTCCACTCACTTAAAGCTGACGGATAACACGGCCGGTAGTAAAAGTCAGCGTATCTTACCTTTACGATGCATCCGTACGTGGCGATTTTATGACTTATGACATTTTATAGATTGGCGATAGCTCGGGCGCTTATTTCTCATTTCCCACCGACCCCGATTATTCTCGTCCCCCCACGGGACAGCGCAAATTGCTGCCCCGCAGTACCGGCACACCTAACCATTTATCAAACATTTTCTTCGGAAGTTATCTTTGGTGATCCTGCAGAGGCCCCTTCTGCCAGCCCCGCAAACGACTCCTTGACCTCGCTCCCGTCAGGTATGAGATGGCAACACCCCTGCCTACCCCCATGTGAGTTGGCCCGAATCTGGCAATGGTGGGGAAACTTGGGTCTTGGTCGTTAATTTTGGTCAGTGTTCCAACGGCTTTTTTCTGTTTTTGAATTTTCTATATACGGAATATATAGTTGGTCCCCTGTTGAGGTGACTTGTATTTATGGAGTGTGGAAATAAGCTTTTGTACGTTCTCTTCCTCTTTTAGAGGCTTATATGTGCGGTCCCCTGATTAGCGTTTTAGAGATTGATGAAAGCAAAATGGTATGGTGTCGCTTGGTTTGAATATTTGGTTGACAGTGATGCAATTTACTTGGGAGTTGTCTTGTGTGGGGTCCTTCAACCTTTTTATTGAGGCTCCATCATCCCTTCTATGGGATTTTCAAGGTTTTGTCTGTTCGCACAGTTAGAATTCGATGAATTTGGAAACTTAAACGAATCTGATTTTTGTGCACTTAGTTGTCTTAGAAGTGGAACACTAAGTCAACATTTTCGAGATAAATTACTTGCGTGTGCACAATGTGATCTTCAGATTGGTGAAGTCCTAAATCCAGATTCCTTGAGAAACTCGCTTAGTGAGTATAAGCTATTGTGAGACGGACTTTATGATTAGAAATTTCTCATAATGCCATGGGCGCGCTAATAATTCAGCTACTAATCCGCTCGCCATAAGTATATTAAGTCTGTTGTGAGACATATTTTATGATTGGAAAATTTTCACAATGCTATGGGCACTCTAGTAATTCGGTTTCTAGTCCGTGAGCTGTAACTAGTCTTTCTTATGAGGCAGACATGTTTGGAAAATTCTCAGAATGCTATGGGCATTCTAGTAATTCAGTTACTAGTCCGCGCACTTTCAGTGCCTGTTGTGAGACATAGTTTACGATTGGAAAGTTCTCAATGCTGTGAGCGAGCGGACTTGTAGCTGAATTACCAGCGCTCGGCCACATAAAACTCTTCCCCGTTACTAAACTGCACTTGTTTTCTCAAAAATTTATCGCTAGCAAGCTAGATATTTAGTCCGTGGAATTTCTTGTTAATGCTTTCTTGATAAAGTAAATAAATTTATTTAGAAAAATAGACTTCATTTATGAATTAACCGTTTGAAGATACCTGTGACTTGGTGCTATAAGTCATTCATCTCTTGCAAATCTTTGTGAGTTCTTTTTATACTAAACAAAATGTAATATATATAATGTCCCATCATTTGAAATCACCACTGTAATAATAGCAGAGTGAGTGGAATTTTCCCCTTTAGTTTTCTCAGAAGTATGTTTATTGACTTAGTGTTTCACTTGTAAGCTGACGAAATATTGTTACATATAAGGAATAAAACTTATTGAAGAAATATTTAATTAAATTGAAATATACGACTTGATAATCATAGTATCGACGATGATTATTTTTGGAGTTTGATTCTTTGTTTGAAAACAATAAGTCATTTATATTTTATTCTAGCAAAAATTTCGTTTTTGTGGATAGATCAAAGTGTAATAATAGATTTAAATAAATTAAAAGGCGAGAAATGCTGCGTAGAGAGCAAACCTTTTCACTTAGAAGGTTTGATTCAATCCTTGACATATAGACTTGGGGCAATCTGCAGATGAACTGCCTACAAGATTTTCGAAGAAATTCTCCATAATTCATAGCTCTTGGAGGTTATTTTGCTCCTAATCTGTCCTAATTGAGTAATGGAGACTCGTATCATTTATCATTTGGTTAAATCCTAAATCCTTGAAATGTATAGACTAGCAACTAAAAATACAATATTCACTTGTACACGAACGTAATTCATAGGTTTAAAATTAAAATAAATATGATTTCCATTTCTGATAATTTTACAATTTTTCTGGGGATCTTAAACCAGGTACTTAATTATTTAAATCATTTTTCTGATATGGCTTGGGTGTAGGTAGAAAATCCTTCATTGAACCACAAGTTAGTCTAAGATGGTTCGATCGTTTGATTTCGGATTGACCCTTTGATACTGAAGTCTAATAGAATGAACGTTTTGCCCTTTGGATTCTGTGCTATTGCCTTTGTATTACTCATCAGAGAACTTTCAACCTAACTTATGCCCCGTCAAAGGTCAAATTAGGCTTGTCTCGGAATTTCGACGAAACGTTTGAGTTTCGTAAAGCTATGACAACTTAGGTAGATTAAGTTCAAATTGCTACCGTGGTTTCGGCAGCAATTATGTAGAACTGGCATAGTTTCTAAGTTTATTCAACCTGGCCCGCCAAAGGACATGCAGGAAACAGTTGTATATTATTACCTATGATTAAGAACTCAACTCTTAAATTTAATGTTTAACCACAGTTGAAGTGTGGCTGCATTCTGAGTCTAATTCCATCTGTAAAAGTTTGATACTATCCATGGCTGATGAGGTTTCTTTATGGCATATGAGTCATTCATTGGTATGTGTAGTTATTGGGAATTTTGTTTTTTGCTAGGCTGCAATTGGAAGATTGTGTGTTCCGCAATACTCTCGGCTTCGCAGTGACAGGAGCATTTTCAATGAAATTGATTTTGATATTGGCAAGACTCAGTGTGTCTGGGCCTAGAAATGTTGAAAGCTATTGTACTGTTATTTGTTGTCTATTTTCTTAAGTTCACAAAGTGAAGTCTTCATTGTATTTATTGAAATAAAGCTGTCAATATGCGCAAAGTATACATATCTTGACAGCTTTGAATTACGATTATACATTTGCTAGTTAAAGAATATACAGGGATAAGTCGACATTTCATGACGAGGCCTGGTGGCTCCGGCCCATGGTTCACCGTGGGTCCGGCCCATGATTCCAGCTTTGCCAAATGTATCCCTTGCGCTGTAACCTCAACCAACTGACCTTTGAATCATGGGTCCCGGCCATGATTTCTCGGGTTTTCAACCTTGGTTCTGGGGTCGAAGTGCAGATGTGGGGGAACTGTCAAGACCGATGCTGAGGAGCAAAATGAACACATTTAATTAGTTCATTCAGAGAAATTTTTTCACTTTCAAATTCATTTTTATATTCAGAAAATTCGGAATTTGTCAGAAATTTCTTTCCATTTAGAGGTCATGTTCTGTTCGCATAGGAATCTTCTGGGTCGATAAGGTCTTCCTACCCACCCCATACAAATGGGGTCTTGGTAGATATCAGGTAAGGCGCCGCCTGCTATCTAACGCACTCTCTTTTCAGGGCTGAAAAGAAAATGGGGCCCCCTTTTGCTCTTTGTCAGACTCCATAAACAACCTTTATCCCTCCCTGAGTAATGCACTCATGATTCTCTTAGAAGTACATACTTAGTAGAATTCTGATTTTTCATGAGATAATGGTGTATGTTTTAAGTCGAAAGAAGGATAGAAAGAACTAAAGCTGACCATACATACTTTTGATGCTACAGTTAATGTCGGGAGAATTGATATTACAGAAGACATGCGTAAAATTCTTAACTACTGGTTGTCGGGAAGCTGTTTTTAATTGATGAAAGTTCGAAATGTGAGTAAAAATGCAAGTTTCGTTTTTGATTTAATGCAACCGGGTATTAATTTTTTTTTACCGATATGGCGAGAGAACTAACGATATTTTGCAACACGTACCTCCTCAATTCTTCTATTTAGTTTTGATTATGGTGGGACGGATCTTTTATTGTAACGCATACAATATAGAAAATACTTTCCCCGATGAAATGTTTAGAGCTTCACAACTTTGTGCAGTTGAAGCTGCGTGTTGTAGGCAGCGCCGGTTAGATTCGTCTCTGTGTATTTCTCTCTTGTGTTACTAAAGACTTTGTGTATGTCTGTCTCGTGTTTGGCGCAGCATGGCCAAATATGGCCTTTGCGCCATAAGATCCAACCAATCAACCGTGCGATTCAAGAAAAAAATTCTGCAACAAATTTCACGCAATTAGGACATTTTACTTACATCTTTGATCAATACTTTTACTCGTCAATTATCCGTTTCATAATTGACTGACTACTGTCTTCAGAACTAGATATATTGCATTCTTTAATTCTTTTTTCGTTCTGTTCATTTCACGTTGTCTACTTCAAAATTGAGTGTTAATTTCAAAATTGGATACGTTTAGATATTTCTTGTTTATCTTGACTTGTTTATTTTCTTATCTTGTTTATCTTGACTTGTTTATTAATTGAAATTTAATTTTGGAAGGAAAAACTTTTTAATACGTCTTTAATAATTTTTTAATTCACTCCGTCTTAAACGGGGTGTTTCTTAACCATAATTTTTTAAATAAGTATTCTGGAAAGCGGTCTAAAGCGGTCAAAGATATAAAGGGCTTCGAGAAACATAATGATAAGCTACTTTTCAGTTTTTCACAACTATTTTCAGATTTTAAAAAGTTTCGAAATTATAAGGGTTTTATCCATGATTCAGGAGGCCATGTTTTCTTAAACTTTCAATAAAACCCATTCATTCAAACAATCAAATTATTTGGATTCTTTTGAATATAACTTTTTATTATAGTACATATATCTGACTTATCAGTGTTGCCCGGAGTCGTTCATATATTTTCTGACGTTTAAAAGAACTTTTATAATTTTTTTTGTCATTTTTATTTCCAAACATTACCCAATTTCATGGCGACAAATTTTTTAATGTATTTGAATGTTCGAGCTACAAGTTAAGTTTTAAAAAGAATCTAGGTTACTTAGTATCAATAATTTAAGTATTGATGTTTTATTTACTTGCAAATCTTTCCTTTGTATTTTAACTCATTAAATTAGTCAATCGAATACATTTATTTCACAAGATACATTCAATCCTGCGAACTGTTGTCAGCAAAGTTTCAAAACTGCTGGAAGGCTCACAATACTTGTGGTAAATCAAAATAAAAATATAGCCACTTTTTTAAAAGTCGCGAAAAAGACATTTTATCTTCGAATATAATTGTAGCCTATGAAAACAAAGATACCTTATCTTACCTTTGTTTTCGTTAGTGGTATCTCGTTTTTACAACGGTACAAATCTTTCCCCCCGAATGCTAATAATGAAGAACAAGACAACCATGGAACGTTCACTATTTCTGCCATTAATCTCGTTCTGAAATCCATTTCTCTTTATTTGTATACTTTACGACCGATATTGGACAACAGTCGTTGCTCTTCCAAAGTTGACTAGATTAGAGTAAAGCGTGTAGCTTTAAAAAGTTTTTGTTATTGTTAATTACATAAAAATTTCAAAAGCTGATCCACAAAAGCTCCAGAAAGGACTAAAATAGGCATTTTGTGTCAAGCTAAATGTAGGTGGCGATTGTATTGCCTGTACATATTCCGAACGTCACGTCATTTGACTTGTTTTTCGAATGATTCAGCACGTCGCCAGTAAAATTCTAAAGAATGAATTCCGAACCAGTTGATTGGCATTTAATCTAATTGATGCTGTCCAAGCATCACCAGAATGATGATAAACTGCATTTTAACGAAAACCCAATGTTTATCGAGTAAGCATTTGAACAGCGAAAGTAAAATCTTCACACTAATAAAAAGAACAAACGAAGATGACGTAATCATTTAAAAAGTGGAGGAAAAACTAATGTTAGATGCTGTACGCAATTTATATTATTTACTATTAATCTGCCTTCCAAGTATAACACATTTTTATTAAAGAAAATTTTAAACTGGTTTGTAGAAATGGTAATATTTTTTTTGTACAATAAACCTTGAGTACCTTGAAAGCAGGAAGCTGTGAATTGGTCGTAGCAAAAAAACATTTCATAGAACTCCGAAGTGTGCTTAACAACCGCTTTCTTGTTTCTAAGTGTCTTTCATATTGAATTGTCCATCAATAGCAATTGAGATGTCCCCTTCCGTAACGCTTTGCTTCTCCGAATTTTTGTGAATGCTCTCCCCGGCTGTTTTTGCTTCGTCGAACAAAGGCTCCTTTTTGAGACTACAAGTGGCGGTGCAAGTACTTCTCTTTCCCCTCTACTCTTACGAAAGCCCTTCTGAAACACCTGGCCGTGGCAATTCTATTACCATAACAATATACAGAATGAGATGAAAGAATAGACTATAAGATGTGCATGGCGGTGATTTATTTAAATTAACGAGTTATGGAGCTCCTGGTGGTTTCAGGAATAAATTGGTTCAAGATTACTTTTACCAAATGGTAGGAAAAGAAATTAAAATTATAGAAAGCAGTCGATTTCGGTTTTCTTTAGAGTTTAAAAAGACAAGTATAATGAGACAATTTTAGTCATGATCTAAGTACAGTATTTATAGATCAACGAAAATTGCTGTGTCCCTTCGAAAAGTTCTGTAAGAGGTTTAATAAGATTTTCAGAGAACAAACATCAGTGTAAAGGCTGATAGTGTAGAATCATACGAGTTCAATGACGACCATTTGACCAATGACTTGTGCCATAATGAAGTGCCGTGACGAAGGGTAAAGAAGCGCCTGTAGAGCCAATGAAGAAGTAAAATATGACCCATAATTTGAAACATTAATTTCTCGTTTCAAAAAAACCAAAAGACAGTCTAGTATCGAGTCGCACGATGGTAGCGATGGACAAAAAGATAGCCAGAAAACATGTCCTGTGGGCAAATTATCTACCCACTAATTTTCAGTCGGCACCTTTTATGACAATGCATTGCAAATTTGATTTGGAGCCCAGGACCTTCCAAAAAGCATGGACAGACAAATCTGAACTAAAGCGAATGCTTAGTGCCCATTGATAAATGCGCCTCTTTCAAAAGGAAACAATTTTCCTCTCGAGTGAGTTTGAATGGCTTGAATCCTTTTGCAAGCCGAAGAGAGACCGGGTCTTTACTCCCTATTGCAACCTCCTCCTTCATTCTAGTGGATTTGATTTCTTTTTGATTCTCGGTTTCTGAGAAGTGTCCTCTCGAACGTCAAATCTGTTTCGTGTTCACACTTTTTGCGTTGAAATATGGCTGCGTACTTTTTCTTTCTGTTGGAGGGTTCTTTGTTCTGTATTGTTTCGTGAGAACGCTCTAAGAATTAGAATTGTTTGGATGTTATGAAAATGAGTTCCTATAAATATTGTATTGATATAAGTTCAGCTATTACATTGATCGACTCTTGGAGATTTTTCTCCTGAAAATAATTGTTTTAACCTTTTCGTTTGTAGAGCCACAAATAAGATGTTATGGTCTAATCTTTTCTTATCCTTCCGTGATCGAGCTACTGGATCTTGCGCCAAAAAACCTCAACCAACCTTCGATAATCGCCGCTTCGTTTCTTCTGTGAGTAGTAAGATGGAAGTTTATCAAAATGAGAAGTTACGGCGGCAAATTTTAGGGTGGTACATTTTAGATTTTCTTGTGGCAAAAGATGTTTAAAAATCCTCCTATTTGTACTAATCTAATCCCCTTGGTGAATGTATAACCTAGGCCAACTTCAGAGCCTATGGGGCCAGAGCCTATTCCCCTTGTAAAACATGGACTGTTTTACAAGTCAGTCACACAAGGACCAACTCCAGAATAGCCCGTTGCGATGTCCCAGTGCGACGTTAATTACCTACCTACTTATCCAGGAACTGTTCCACCCTCACGGATTACACATACATCTTTGGGTGTTTACGGACATCACAACACCGAGGTACCCTATCTGTCTCTTCCGTCTTACCTTCGCCTACCCTTGCACTTCACCCATGAAAAGCCTGTACGTTGTGTGCCTAGAACCACCATTGGCCTCCACACGTCTTTTGTTGTCGCTACTACTATACTATCGCATCTGGATCCATCCAGCGCATCTACTACGTGATTCACTCTTGGACAGCTCTTATGATCGTATTTTCAAGAACAGACCTTCCTGTATACCACCTTTAGGGTTACGCTCGAGAACTGCCCTCAAGGATATGAATCTCACTTCAAGAAAAATATCAGAAAATATATTTACTGTTTTCCCTTGGAAATATCAAAAATTATCTTTTTTTTTTAAATGCTTTTCTGGGGTATGAAAAATCAATTACCGATCCGATAATTTACAATTAACTTTATTTCTCATAGTCATTATTTTAGAGACCATACCGCTATTTACACTCATGTCTCAAAAGCACCTAATTATGCCGGTCGTGCCTCTATTTGTGGGACAATTACTTTTAGCTATTCATTACCATAATTTTTTGTTTTTATAACTGAATTTTTAGCTATTTGAAAGAACTCGTATACATTTCTACTCTTAGAGCAGGAAATTTTATTTTATATTCAGACTCGAAAAGGGGTGTCTTGCAGACGTTGACTTTGGACTCTCCAAGACATCCTTTAGCACATAAAGTTTTAAAAATCCATAACAAGCTCATCTAGCGTGATTTTAATATCATTTTTTGTTGGATACCGGGACACGTCGGAATTATCGGCAATGAACTGGCCGATGAAGCAGCGAAAAATGCAGTGACTCGTTTAAATATACGCATTCCTTTCGTTATTTTTTTACGAGATATCGTATGGAACAAATGGGGCGAAGACTGAACTGAGCAAAACAATAAACTCCACAACATCTAACCGACCATCTCACTACTACCGTCTTTACCATCTCGACGGTTTGACGTCATTTTAATACTTCTTCGCATCGGCCATACACGAGTATGTATAGGTTTTTATTGGTCGGGGAAACCGCTCCATCGTGCCACCATTGCCTAGAACCTCTCTCAATCAATCATGTTTTAACTTCTTGTACATGTCTTAGACATTTGTATCGACAATTTTTTAAAACTTCATTGCCAATTTTTTCAGACCTGTTGGGTCAACCTCCCCATCCATTGCTTTTTAGATTTCATCATTCTGGATTTTTGCCACACGTGTGATTGAGATTTTAGATTGAATTCCATAAATTTTTATAAATTAAGATGGGGATAATCCATCTTCTCTTTTTAAAAAATTACGTTTTTACATTTCTTGTTATAATTTTACGTATATCACTTGATTTTAGTTTACATTTCTATTTGGTCTGGTTGTTAATTTGAGGTATTTTAAATCAATCTCCTAATTCTACTGTCTTGTGTTTGGCGCAGCTTATCCTCTTTTGGATCTTGCGCCATAAAACCTAAATCAACCAACCTTCGCCTACCCTTCTGCTTGTTGGTTTTTCTTATGTTTGGCGCATAGTCGTCTTATGTTTGGGGAAGCTTGGCCAAATATGGCCCTTGCGCTATAAAACCCAAAACCAACCAACCAGGAGCTATCCCAGAGATACTGATATAATCCAATATATGTGGTTTCGCAGTATGGACAGACTGGGAAAGTTCTTAACTCTTCTCACAAAAAAATCATATATCTTGTGCTCGCTTCTAAGTTTTATCAGCATTTTGGTGCAGTCTTGAACCTTTTAAATACAATGAGTCTAGGACGTTTTGTGGGATACCAAGAATCTTTCAAATGTTAAAAAATACAACAGATTAGATTATTGCAATCTCATCTTATAAAATTATACCCAAAACTGCAATAAGAATTTTAGCAAACTAGGTCTGATAAAGTCGCTATATGGGCAGCTGGTTTTTATTTATCCCACAAGTGGCAAGTTTAGGTTGGCCCACATACGGCAAAAAACAAAAACAAATCCGGCCTTGACAATTATGAATTAGATTTTCAAATTTAATCCATCGCAGCCGACCAGCTCCCAACTTACCTTTTGACATTAAATACACCCGACTCAATCAAACCCATCATGGCGTCTCCGGTTATCTAAACATCACGATACCGAGAAACCAGGTTTCCGCGTCGCCATTCATCTCGCGATCCCACGACATGTCAAACCGTACGATATGGGTTCCGCCATCCACGTTCAAGGGTGGATTTTTGTTCGTTCTTCGCTCGGAGGTTCAGGTCATCCTCCTGTCGAAGCAAAGAAACAACCACCAGACCAGCCCTCCGAAAAGGGCACCAAGTCTCATTTTACACACTGGGGATCTATCCAAAGGCGGTAACCGATGTTTTTCTCTAAGCTGCCCCATTAAATCGACTTAATTCCATGCCCTCAACCCTGTAATCACGGCGTATGGAGTGGGCGACGGACAATGTGTGGCTGGACGATGATTTTGACTTCCGGCCTTGCGTGGCTGCTTGAAGACATTGTGAAAAAAGACCGGAAAGAATTGTTACACGAGGGGAGAAGGATTGTGTAGTGGAAACTAAGCTTTTATGTGACTGGAGTAACGGTTGTTAGATTTGCAGCGCGTGTTTCCGTTTTTTGTAGCATGGACGGCTCTTTTAGTTTGAGATAAAAGGGCCTTCGGGCAACATAATAAGCCAGTTTTTAAAAATTTCAGATTTATTTTGTAATAAATAATCTGAAAAGCTGTGTAAAGATACGAAGGGCTTCGGACTTAGTGATAAGCCTTTTTTAAATTTTTCATAAGAATTTTTAGGTTTTAAAAAATCTCAAACTTTTCTAGTTTCACTAATGTTTAAGAGGTCATGTCTTAAAATTTAAAAAGCACTAATTCAAACAATTAGAAATTCTTTCGAATATTTAGTTCAAATTTTTTTTCAATACAGAAATATATTTCTGTGGTTTATGTTGCCCTCCGCCCTTCAGTTCTATGAAGAATTTTGAAAATGTGCTTTTATAAGTCGTAAACATAATGATTAGCCACTTTTTAATAATTTCAGTTGCATTTTTTTAAATAAATAATCTGAAAAACTGTTTTGAAGATATGAAAGGCTTCGGGCTTAGTGATAAGCTTTATTTTTTAAGTTTTCAGAACAATTTTCAGGTTTTAAAAAATTCCAAACTTTTCTGGTTTGACCAATGTTGAAGATGTCATGTTGGTCTTAAGCTTTCAAGAAGCGCCAATTCAAACAATTAGAAATTATTTCGAATAGCTTTCAATATTTTTCATTGCGGAACTATATTTCTGTGGCTTATGTTGCCCTCAGCCAATTAATTCTATCAAGACTTTTATAAATGTGGTTTTATAGGTCTACTCTATAGGTCAGAGGGTTTACCTCCTGAACTGGCAACCTGAGAGTTGTAGGCGGCGTAAGTTCCGTTCCTGTCAGGTTCGATTCCTCAGTATTTCTCTTTTGTTTTCTAGCTTTCCTTGTGTGCCTTTGTCTTGTGTATGGTGAAGGACCAAATATGGTCCTTGCGCCATAAAACCAGAAACAACCAACCATTCTATTAAAGAACAACGCGCAACGACTAACTTGTAATATAATATTTTATTTATTATAATTATTGAATACATGCAATATTTACGCATACGTAATGCTTTATTTGATTGTTTTATTTAACGAACGCTTGAAACAAACATTTACGCATCTCATGCCCTTGATGCAGAGTACTCAGCGTTGGCTTAACTAAAATGATTTCCCATATCTTCAATCACTAATTAGTGACATACGATGGTTTAAATGTCAAGGGGTCTGATCACACCGTCAGTCTACGTGCTCCAATATAAGACGGAAGCAACATCCATCTTAACTTGACTGGATTGCTGAACTCAAATTACGTGACTTCGGTTTTGCTACAACGTCACAACAGACATATTTTACCCTCTCAGTTACCTACCTATCAAATATGATTGCAATATTTTACTTCTGGGCTCGCATAAATAGCCTCTTTCGAACCGTAAAAAATGTTTAGTTGCTTTTCAAACCATTTTACCGCTATCGATCTTTGGGAAACAAAACATAATCAATTTAACGTCTACGGGGGACGTTAGGGAAACTTGAGTGCTGCGTACTTTTTAAAATCTATCACTCCCGTAGAACTAACTACCACTTAAACGGTATTTACGTCGTGCATTCTTCCAGAATAAAAAAAAATCACGTCTCGATAGCCCCAAATGAAAGGTTCCTTCTGAAGATTACTTGTAATTGATCTTTTAAAGACAACCGTGTCTCGGCTGCACCTGCTACGCGATTGGGCTTTATTAGTGTAAGCAGTATTCAACTGAGTGGTTTGTTTAGAACAGAAAAAACAATGGCAGAACCCGTGAAAATACATCAATAATTATTACATTTTTGAAAGAAGTAATTGGTACTCTTATTTCCATGCATAGTTCTGTTTATAGTTGTATTGTTTCTGTTCTATTACGATGATATTGTGTCCACGATGATTTAAAACAAGATTTGGTCTCTTAAAAGATGATTTAACCAGAGATAATCTTCATCGTTGTATTATTTTTAGAAAAAAAATTGATTTAGTAAGATTATATATGAAGCTATGTTAATTCTCAAACCTATCAGCGATTCATCTATTTATTTGATTGTTTCTTTACCGAAAAATATTCAGTTATAAGGAACAAAATAAAAATAATCCCAAAGAAAAAAACCGTACTCAAATACTGTAAAATAAGGTAAAACAAAACACTTTGAAGTACATTACTCTTTGAATTGAAATCATTAAAAAATATATCAACTTCCGAGAACGAATTTTACTAAGAATAACCGCAAACGAAATTGAGTTTGAAATTGGGTGTTCTGAATTAATTTTTTTTTCATTTTTATTTTTTAATGATACATTTTAAATTTGACTGGTTTGGGTTTGCCAATGCGTTCATCACAACGGTTTTAGATCTCGCTAATCAAAACAGCTTGAGAACAAAAGCGAAAACATCAATTCTACTTGTTTCGATGTCAATTACCGTTACATGTAATTCATTTCGAAACATTCGTACCACTTATCAAAGACAAGAGTCCTTAAAAATGTGACACAGACCCAAATTCCCAGCTTACCACTGTAAAACGCCATTTTTTCTCCTCCCAACATCAACTTTACTAATGGTTATTTTCCCCCATCCAGTATGAATATATCACTCGACGTATTTATTTAGAACGGATGGCAGATTGGAAGGACTGGGATCACCCAAGAACTGGGCCATCTTCGTAAACCGTCTCTCCCTTTCATAACATATTTTACAATTAGAGATCCGTTTGTGGACGGGCAATAAACTCTGGAACAAAGCAACTGAACTGGGTCCCTTTAATGGCTAATTTAGAACTTCATACAAAAGGCATGACGTCTCATTGTTGAGTATTCTGAAAGGGAACGTAAAGCTTTCGATAAGTTAGTGTGTGTATCAGGGGGTGCCAACTCGTAGGGTCCGACCCACTTGCCTCCCCTCCCAATATTTTTAAGGGACGTCCGGGCTATGGAATTGTGTACTGCACTAGCAACTTGCGAGATGTAGACGACAAAAGTTCGATTCCTGTAACTTTCACTGGTGTATTTCTCTCTTCTGTGCCAGTAAAACTTTCCTTGTGTGTGTTTGTCCATTTACCTGACGCTGTTTGGCGCAGCTTATCCACATGGCTCTTGGGTCCGCGGTAGTCTGGTTGGAAGAGTAACGGATTAGCAACCGGAGGTTTGCGAGTTCAAATCCAACCGAAGACCGTCGTGTACAAAGGGGCTGGTACACGTTAAATCTGTCGTGGCCTCAAATGTCTTCACGTTGGCGTGGTGTGGAAGTTTGGTGCCAGCTCAAGTGTGACCTCGTTATCTGACCGTGGTTCAAAATTACTTGGTATTGCCCTCAGATCTTTCCCTTAGGATTGATTCCGGACCGTCGCCGATAGCCTGTTATGTTGCTTCAGTGCGACGTTAATTAAAATACCTACCTTGCACCGTAAAACACAACCAACCATTACTTGTCTGGCGCATCTTGTCTACAAATATGGCCCATGCACCATAAAACCCAACCAACCTTGTATGCGAGTGTGCATTTACGCTTGGTGCAGCGTGGTCAGGATCTGGCCCTTGTGTCATTAAAAAACGCAACTAATAAGTTTATGGTTGGGGCCCGACTTCCAGAAGCGGGGAGGATAAATTTTATAAATGTAAAGACAATTTTGATAATGGAATGAAAAAGGAAATGGTTTCGGATATGAATTTTCAACAATAAATGCCCAATTTGACCCAATAATTTCCCCAACATGGGTGCCACTGCTGCCTTCTTTTTTCCTCAAGGGTTTTACTCTTCGGAATTCTATTCAATTCAGAGCCCCATTAACTTCACTCTCCTTCATTTTCATCGAGACTCGTCCCGACTCGGATCTCAAGGTCAATCAGACTCAGATTAATACCTCTCGAGTTTAAGGTCAGTGTTGAGGCGCTTGGTGCCTTTTTGCTTGCCGCTTGTACCGAAATTAACATAGCGAATCACGTTCGGGAAGCCATTGACCTCCAACCGACCCCTGCCTGTGAGCGCTTTTGGAGAGGCTTCTTATAATTCCCACTTTTCGATGTCGGCAACTATCTAATTAAATATGAGTTTCTTTTTTTAATTTTCTGATTGTTTTTTTTCTTTTAATTTTGATTGAAGCGGCGGCACTCGGGGAGATTGAAGGGAGAGAAATGGATCGGATGTTTTGATTTCGACGAGTGCATAACTATTTATCGAATTTTTTTGCTAGGGTGTTAGTGCTGTGTTTATCGATTTTGCACGGAAATGTCCGACGAATGTGTTAGAACTTTTTCGTTTCCTCTGGTCAGAATGCAGATTAATATTGTGTTTTTTAATGTAAATTTTTTTGACGCCGCAGATTGGTATGGTAATGAACATTGTGTTTTGTGACTTCCATTTTTCATTTTCAGACTGAGTTTTCTTCTACCGTGGCTCAATGGCTTTGCCAGCTGTTCTAGCAACCTGCGAGCTGTAGGCGCAGTTTCGATTCCTCTTTGAGTGTTTTTCTCCTGTCAGTAAAGCCATTGCTTGGTGCAGATCCATTTATTTGACCGTTGATACCTAAGCGATCTTTTCCTCTTTTCACCCCACTAATGTTCCCCTTTTCCCTCTTTCATAACGGGGCCATCGTGACTCAGTGGGTTATACCCACTACGCTACCAACCTGCGAGTTATAAATGGCGCAGGTTCAAAGGAAGGGAATGTAAATAGTTCCTCCACTTCAGAACATTTTCTTCCGATGTTATATACCTCCGTGACAATGGAACGCGGCTAAGCGATCGACATAATTCTTAAATATCTAGACAAAAAAATTCTTGAGGTAAAACACGTTCACCAGCACTTGTCACTTCACTTATAATCCTTATTGGTATTTTAGCTGTTTGGAAAAGCGTGGCCTGAAATGCTACCCAATTTTCATCGAATCTCACAGGAGTGGTGCTGTGAACTCGAACCGGCCTACGGATTTAACGTATAGATTCTCGGCATACACTCAAGGTCGTTTCAGTGAACAACGCTCGGAACTGGGTTCGAATTCCGATCTACGCAGTTTTCTCGGGATCCATGTGAAGCCGTAAGTTCATGTCGAATTAGCCCTCTTTTAGCAAGAGACCTTAGGAACTTTCACAAACCAAAACACTAGGGCATCTCAGTCCCGAACTAGACACGACACTAGAATGTAAGTTAAAAGAAACCATTTAAACCGAATTTTTTTCTTGTTAACACGAAGCAATTTTTAGGTAGATAATTTTCTAAGTGATATCATGGAAACGATACACTTTCAAAAATCTTTAGAATTAGGATATCTTATTGCATGATTTTAAGTAATGACTGGGTTTTTGGAAGCGATCGAAAAGGAAATTCTTTTTGACCACACACAGGTGTGCGAAAACAGTAGATATATTTCCGGTTAATGAATAGCTCTCCTTTAGGTGTATACGAACTTCATGCACCCGAGGTACTCTAGTGATCTCTTCCTCCCATGGGGTTTACTGTCTTTAGTAGACACTGGAGTTGCGCTCCCGGGATTCTCAAACGATCTACTTTAATCCTTCTACTCTGTTCCCCAAATCCCACTTTCTCCAATCCTCTTTTACTTGACATTGTCTTGTGTTTGGCGCAACTGACCAAATATGGCCCTGCGCCAAAATAACCAACCTAGCGGTTAGTGAACAAACGCTGTTTTTTTACTAGGTGACTTTTTCAATACGCGTAATTCTCACATGTGCCCTTAGAAAATCCTTAGCCTTATCTTCAGAATATGTGTCACCATATCTCAAAAAAATTTTTATTCAATATTTTTCCAGGAAAAGCATATTAGGTAATATATTTTCTTACAAACGCTGTGCAATAGGGACATTACAAGAAACTCGCTTTCGATTTTGAAGCATGTCCTTAATTCGCTGAAGCTCGAAGAAAATTGTTCTTTTCAGCACGACTGAGTGCAAGTCTAGTTGCACAGTCACCCTTTTTTTAAGTTCGAAACGCGTTAAGTTCGATATTTACTGTGAAGTTTGGCAACAGTGGTCGCTTTCTGGCGAATTTCGAAGCTATGGAGTGCTCTTCAGAGAAGCTCAAGTGTTTCTGAAGAGATCTTGCCCTTCTGCAGTTTCAAACATCTTGAGAAAAATCCTCGCCGAAGGCCTCTGGTGGATGAGAATTCTCTTTGTAAGATTCCAAAGCTGAGGCTTAGATTTCTTTTGATTTTCGTGAAATGCCTCGATAGTGTCCCTTGAACTTTACGGGCAAACCACAGAATTGTCGAGACAATAGAGCTTTTAGTTTTAAGTTCGTGTTCCATGAAATGCTACATTTAAAAAATGAAACTTGTGGCTTTCTGTAAGTGTAAGGTTACAGAAGCACTATTCTTTCAATTTTTCAAAAGTAGTATTTTCTGGTTGTACTACAAATAAAAATGGAACTTGGTAACTCCAAAAAAATGCTTCCAGATCTGAAAAATGTTTTTAACAAACTTAAAGTGCTTTTCGTTGTAATGTTTCAAAAGTAATTTTAACGCTTAAGTACTTGAGTTTCGATAGCAAGCTTTTTATTTCCAATTTATATTTTATGGCCAATTAAACTGTAAAACTGGGTCCGGTCATCTAACCTGAAACTGGGATTCGTCGTCTTACAGTTGCAGAATTATTACTGGAATCTTCCGTCCATTTGGTTTGTAATTCATTCATAACTCAAGCTGCCCAACCTACACATAGGGTTTAAGGAGCCACCGGGATAGCAACTACCACGGATTGTATCATAATACAGCTTAGGTGAAAATATTACAGAATCAAAAAATGGACAAACACAACATAGTTTACACAAGGGGAAATAATAACAAAAGACAACAAAGGAATATACCTCCAATCACTTTGCACAAGAACTCTTTGCGTTGAAAGGCACCCTACAGTAAATTATAAAGGCAACCAAAATCTTCCTTTACAACGAAATAATAAATATTCCAATGGTGTAGACAAAATAATGAAATCAATTAAAAATATGCAATTTTGTCTGCGATGATGTATTTAAAATGCATTAAGATTCCGAATACGTATCCCAATGCGTTTTAAATAGTTACTGTTTTTGTAATTGCATTGTGATTATATAATTGTCAATTGGCCTTACAAAGTGATATTGATTGATAAAATACAATCTAAGGAGTAATCGTCTTCGACTATACCCCACGACAGAGGGTAGTAGTTTTTAAATTTAAGCCTGTTAAGCCTGTTAAATTTAAGCCTGAGAAATATCTGGAATATCTATGTATGTCTTTACTCTGAGGCCAGTGCCGGCGATTCTCCATAACTGCTCAATCGGAACTTTATTTTTATAAGTTTTGGAAACCATGGAATTTTTGATGTCTAACCTAGTGCTATGATCCGACAGCACTAGCTCTCAGCGGCACATCTCCTTTTGGTGCGTACGGGCTTCATCGACCTAAGCTACTCTTATAATCTTTTCTTTTCCCATGAGGTTTACCGTCTTTATTAAACACGGGAGTCGGGCTCCAGGACACACCCAAGTGATCCTTTCCTGTTTCCATCCTATTATTATCCCCAATCCCTATTTTTATCCCTTGACATTTTTTATCTGAAGTTGTCTGTCTTGTGTTTGGTGCAGCTTGGCTAAATTTGGCCCTTGCTCCATAAAAACCCAAAACAAGCAACCAACTGCACTATAGCCCTGTCTTTGTACCGAGATCCATTCTCAGACTTGGTAGTGGAGCCCCGAGAGCAAAACTAACACCATACAACCCAACCAACTAACCTGAATGTGGACGTGGGAGTCTGCCTGAAAGTTGAAATTCAAATTGTCCTCTCTTCACATACCAGGTTTGATAGTTTAAGTATATTTAAGAACAGCCCGAGCGAATTCCTTTCCCAAAATCTCTTGCCTTCGAATTGAATTTCCTAGAATTACAATTTCAACTCGGTACCTCGAAAAGAGCGAAACATTCGACGTAGGTCTTTCGACTGGCTATCACCGTGGGTGAGCCGAATCTGAAGATAAATGAAGAATATTCTTTTTCCTGTGCTGTATTCAACCCCCAGGCCTTTTATGCAGTGATAGCTATAATTTCATTTTCGCAACAAAGAATTAAGAAAGTTCTCCTTTTTATGATTCTCTTTTCGTTTCCTGCATCGTCGCGGAGAGTAGATTCATAAACCAAATGATGATGATCACGCAATGACGGTGGGAAAATAGATTCTCGGTCTCTTTTCCACTGATGTTTTTTTGCCCTGGAACGAATTGCTTGCGCAATTTGATATGCCTATGCAGTTATGTAGAATCTCCTTGCATGCTACAAGTGGAGATATATGCGTGTTTCATTAAAAGGCACTCGTAACTTTAGTTGCAATGGAATTCCATTTTAAAAGGTTCTTTCGCTATCGTTGTGATTTTCGTTGTGATAGGTTCGAGGGGTGCGTAATAAAATTCGGAATGTTATTTTATTCCACTGAAGAAGACAATTCTTGAACGCAGTTTTGTTCAATCCTTCCGGGTTGTAAAAGATCTCAAAAACTTGAGAAAAATCATCGGTGGGCGTTTCGGTGGAGCGAGATGACCACCATCATCTGGACAGAAGTGTGTCGGACAAGGAAAAGCGAGTTTAAATACGTTTGTTTAGCCCTTTGTGCCATTCCCCGCGTCCATCAAGATTGTCCAATCTTGCTAATGACGAGATATCTCTTAAATATTGCCGACTTTTTGAGGATGACAAGTTCAAGATCTGGTCTGTTTCCTCTTAATGACTATCTCGTCCATTACGTTCTGGTCAGTTTTCTTGTAATAACGAGATCTCGTTCACATCAAGTTCTGGTCAGTTTTGTTTATGACAACCGCCAAGTGAAAAGTTTACATGATGCACCAAGAAGTGATGCTGAATTCAGTGAACAGTGTAGATAATAGCCGTTACGATATAAAAAGACAGGCTACAAATACCTAATGGATTTTCTAAAAATGAAGTGAAATACAGATCTTATTTTCTAAGTTTGGTTGCGTTTTATGACATTTGGCCAAGCTGCGCTGAACGTCAAGTAAATGGACATAACCACTCGAGAAAAGCTTTACTGACACAAGAGAAATAGACTAAGGGAGGAATCGTTTATCTACCGCCTGCAACTCAGGTTGTACTGGCTTCATGGACCCGAGATACTATAATATTTCTTTTCCCATGGGGCTTACTGTCTTCAGTAAACACGGTGGGGATACCCAAGCGATCTTTTTCTGCTTTCATCGCTGATTCTGTTCCCCAATCCCTCTTTTTGTCCCCTTTAACGACATTTTTTACTTGACGTTTTGTGTTTGGGGCAGTTTGGCAAAACAGGGTCCTTGCGCCGTAAAACTCCAAACCAATCATCCACGTGGTCTTTTCGTGACTTGCCACGGACTAAAGACCAATTGAATTTTTATTGATAAGAGAGAGAGAGAGAGAGAGAGAGATTTGCTTCGTCTCTCAGCCTGTTTATGTTTACATCTGTTTCCCAACACTTTCATCGGATGAAAAATATTCTTCTGCAACCACGCATCTTAAATCAGTCGGAGGAAGACATAAAATAATCTGTTTCTTGGTTGTTTCTCAAGACTGATGGCTGGTAGTACGTCTTGGTTCTCTTGGCCACCTCCATAAAACAACATCGCTCTGTTCCCCAAGGTTAAATAAGTATATCTATGGAGAGATAGCGTGGGTTAGTCTTGCTGTTTTTTTGGCTATTACCTGTTTTGCATGTCGATCAGGTTTTATGCCATTTGATAACAGCAGGATCTCGCAGATATGTTTATTTTTCATGGATAGTTAGGAGCTTATTTTTAAAAATCGCCCTTTTAAACATAGACGTGAAGGTTTTCGGTATTTTGAAACAGGTTAGGACTTTTTTTTGCATAAACCTTTCTCAAATTTGTGGTATCTGCTTAAGGCTACTTTATATTGATTTTTCTACTATCTGCGCTACAAAAAATCCTAGATTCAGAAGTTGATTTTCGTGTTCATTTTGGGAATGTGAATTCGAGGCCTGTTTGCAATGTTTCAGTAGATGGTACATTTAATTTTACTTTCTATTATCAAAACCGATTTAATAGGTATGAAACTGAGAATTTATAAACTCATTAGCCGCAGTACTTAGTGGTCATAGCGTTTGTCTGCCACCCAGTAGGTCCCGGTTTCGAATCCCAGTTTGTAAAGTGGATCACACACGAGGCGACGTGAGAAATGCGACCAGGTGGGTGCATACATTTCTTCTGCTCCTGTCACACAGGGTAGCACTGCTTACCTCGAGCTCGACTGTCGACCATCCGCGACTCAATCTCAATTTACAAGTCGCGCCGCCTCATCAACTTTTTGTTTTCTTAGGTAAGTGACACGCGAATCGACCTGAACAGCGTGACCCAGGTTCGCTTTTCCTCCATGACAGGGAAGAGAACGGACTGAACCGTTCGGAACGGGCTTCCCAGATCGCCTCGTGTGTCACCATTGAAGGCTCATAGATGTTGGTGATTGTCCTCAATGAACTCATTGCCCTTGTTCGGAGCGGTGGATGCCCATTGGACCCACCTGCCCTTTACAAATTCTCTGTTCGCCCCTTGTAGTGCCGAAGGCCGAAGAGGTCAGTGGTTTGGCAGTAGAAAAAAATAATCATTGTATTGTTACACCATTTCATTAAAAATTTTGAGTCTTCTAATACCTTACGATCTAATTTAATTAGTCATCCTGTAGCAAAAAAGAAATAACCGTGAAGCAACAGACGAAACCAAACCTAATATCTTAAAAATTAAAGGCATCTAATTTCCCTTGCCCTTGAACTATTCATCTATTGAAGAAGCTCGATAGGATATTTTCCAGTTGGAGGTATTGAAAACGTTTTATGAAATAGAGTAACATTAAACAACTGTCCTTGATCTTAGTCTATGTGTAGCTATACACGTAAAAAGTATCATAATTATCTGCATATATGTTAAATAACATTTCCTAAAAATTTGAGTCCCGAGAACAACTTCGATAAATTAGTCTGGCCAGTATGGCCAAGTGTGGCCCTTACGCCATGAAACCCTAACAATCGATAAATTAGTCTTCGTTTCTCCACGACATCTCTAGCTATTATGTCCTAAACACAATTTCCATAAAACGCATTTCCTTTGGCACGGGAGCAGCCATGGCTCAGTGGGTTTGTCCACTTCTCTAGCAATCTGCAAGTTAAGACGGCGCTGGTTCGATTCCTGTATTTCTCTCCTATGTGTCTGTAAAACTTTCCTTGTCTATATGTCCATCACTTGACGTTGTATGTCTTGTGTTTAGAACAACTTGGCCAAATATGGCCCTTGCGCCATAAAACCTAACCAACAAACCCATTCCCTATCCGATTTCATATACATTATTCTCGAAATCATTATCTCGAAAATAGATTAAACTATCGCTGTCCAACCTGTCGTTAATGGTAATCAAGCTCTGGTCTGGGATCTATTAATAAGCTGCAATCAGTGGTCCAATTGCCATCAACGAATGCTTTATTTCGTCGTTTGTGAATATGTGTATGAGGGTCGGACCCCATGATGCCCAAGCGATCTTTCTCTACATCCTTTCTTTTCAGTTACTTATTGTCTGCCTTGTTTTTGGCGCAGCTTGTCTAAATATAGACCTTGAGCCAAAACACTCAAACCACCCATTTGTGAATGTGAGGGTGGACCCTCTATCATATTCCCTCACTTTCTCAGCGGTTTTCTTCAACAGGTCTACCTTTCTCTGGGATAATTCCGCCACACAATGGACTAACCCACCTTTCCTGGGACGTTTTCGTCTAGCATGCACAAAAGGGAATTCAGTGATGGACTTGACGATTCCATCCTATCCCCCGCATTCATAAACTCAACAATGAATGCATGAATTCTCCCACCACAAAGGAGATCCCAAATAGAGTGCTGAAAAACTGGCATTTGAGGAGAATGGAGGCTTTTCTGTGTCGCTTATGGTGTAGAGGGCGTCTGGTGGATAATGCGGGGATTTCTTGACAATACCGATGACAAGCGTTGAAAGCCCTCTCCTAGATGCTTGTTTGCCTTATTATATTGTGGAGTTTTTCGAGTTTGTGTTAAAGGGAAAGGACATCAAGGGATGTAAACGTTGCATGAAATGCTTGTTTTCATGCGACGCTTACTAATTACCTAAGGATTTCTAATCATTTATCGATTCCTGTATTATCAAGTTTTATACTTCATTTTATGGCAATGACGGCAACTTTTAATCTCATGTTTACTCATAATTTTGATTAGTATTTAAATTTCATTTTTTGTTGTGCACCCATATGAATTTTCATATACTTTTTATTGTTGATTTGGCTGCCCTTTTTCACATAGTTTTTTCTTATCGATTTTTTTTCTATTTGGTCTTGTTAGCTTGTCCATTATTGGACCTCCATAAAACTCCAAGCGTTTCCTTGAATCTGTTTCTAATCCTAAAATCTAAGATAGGATTTCAGCACACATGGACAATAAAGTCTGAATAGTTAAAATTTGATCTGCACAAGTGTAAATACATTTTCAGATGTCACTTAGTGCATGCTCTATTTATAGAAGGATGTGTCTGAGGTTTTTTCAAGCACTGCAGGTCACAAAAGCGAAAACTATTCTTTACATTTTTTATTGGGTGCCGTGTTAAGAATTGTAAGAACTTGTCTCCAGTTACAATAGTCTCCGTAAAGGACTGCTCTTGCGATCCTTCCATTTACTTGAGATAAGATTTATGGCCATTCTATCCAGTAATGAGGAAATTGTGCTCTAAGTTACAATGTCAAATAACAATGGGCGCAACGCTCCCAGGGTTAACTATCGTTAATTGAACTTCGATGGAATGACCTGAATTCGACTTCGATCCGATTAAGGACGGGGTTCTTTCTACCTCCTGGATCTTTTCAACAGTGTTTGAATTAAAGAACGCTTGTAGCGGAATGTTTTTCATCAATCACAAAGCAATTTTGAACATCTTGCGGTTGAGGCTTGTTTTTCAATTTGAAAAATTGAACGAAATTTTCGTTTTATGATTCTAAATACCATGTGACAACAATGTGATGCTCTAGAAAAGAGAATGCATGATACATAGATACGGTATGACATATAACACAGATTTTAGCAGTGGCAAACGAATGCGTTGAAGTTATTAAAAATCTCGTAAAAACGTGTTAATCGTATTTCCGCTTTAATAGATTTTGATAGATTGAATAATTGTTGATCGTCAATAGTATACGACATAATTTGACTTATTTAAAAGAAATACTCCATAGGTTGATTGCTGCACATGAGCGATTTTCAATCTTTATATCATGGCACACATAAACTCAGTATTCTATGGCACCAAAAACATACTATATTTTTCGCCGATATGACAAAAAAGGATAATTTTGAACGACACTTTACACACTTTTTGTCAAGTTTCTCGAATTCTTGAGCATTGAAATACGCTTAAATCATTTATTTCGGCATGAGATTGTACCGTTTCCATTCATACCAAAATTGGCTCGTTGATATCAATCTCATCCTGAGGTGAAAAAGTATTTAAATCTGGGTTTGAAGTGCAGATTACATTTTCCAGCTGAATAGACCTATACTTTTAACTTTTTTGACCAGCAATAAGCATCTGTATTAATTTCCATCTATTCGTACCGAACTGATGTGGAGTAGGTCAGAATGGAAAAATACGACGCTGACGTCTTTTAATTCGTTAAATTCTTGATCGTAAATTTTGTTTTTGTGTTTTGATATTATTTGTTTAAAATGGTTCTTGTCATAAATGCTTTGAAGAGCCTTGGCTCTTCGATGTACCAAAAATGTTACGAATTCAGGTTAAATAATTTATCTCGTCGGTGGATTAGCCAAAAGAATAGCAAATAAGGCCCTCCCCTGATTTGAAATATGTTGCGCTGAAAAATAAGTATTATCTTGTATTAAGTACGTATTTTTTTGAAATTTATAACCAATATTTATCTGCCCATATTTAATGTAGTACAGAATATGTGTACATATATTTGAAAAAATATTCTGTGTTTTATACAATAAATCATTATCTAAAATTAACGAAGTAAGACTGCTGTACTACTGAGGACGTACCGATTTTTATGTAAAAAGAGGGAAGGGAGGTAGGGATAAAGCTAAGGTTGGGTTTTATGGCGCAAGAGTCATATCTGACCAAGCTGCGCCAAACAACGGCAAATAAATGGACATACCCACAGGGGAATTATACCCAGGGACGAATCGAACTTGTGCCGCGTATAACTCGCAGGTTGCCAACACAGTGAGTAAACCCACGGATAAAATTTGGAAACCACTGCAATTCTAAAACGAAGATAATCATGAAAACTTCATTTAAAACATACAATAACATTTTGTTAGCGCCCACCCGAACATACTATAATATTCGAAAAGTAAGTTATTTTTCAACGTTTTTTACATAATTTTATTGGTATTTTCCACAACACTACAAAAATGCATTACGCACTTCAGTTTCGATAACTTTTAATATTATGTATAGTAACAAAAATGCACACTTTCCGCTATTAAAGTGGAGACAAACAGATAGTATAATACAATACTGATAATCAATCTGTATCAATCTATGGATAACGAGCGAGTATATTCTCAACCTTCAGAGCACGAAATAATCATTAAAAGAAAAACTTTTATTAGCATCCCCACACCTTTACAAATTCTTTCCTCGTTATCGCTACAACTTTCGTGTGTGCGCACAGACGTTTTTCTTTTCAATTAATCTGGAAACTATTTTCACGCCCTGTATCATTCTTTCCGCGGGGTCGAGAAGAATCGGATCTGGGGGCCGGGGCCTCTTTTGAAGTAAGGAAACGCCATTTTTCTCGCTGCACAATTTTTTTTGCAGGCTTGTTTGGGCGTTGTGGCCTTGCCCGGGTCAACGCATTCCCCCCACTTCGGGAAGGAGGGGATGTGCAGTCGTTCCCGGTTCTTTCTCGGCAGGTTGTTTGAATGGGGCCTTTTCGAGAATCAAGACATCAAGTGGGAAAGGAAAAGCCAAGTAGGAGGTAGAAAAGCTTCGAAAACAAAAGGATAACCACTAGTTTCCTTTGTTAAGTGTCAGTGCTGAGTTACGGCAGAACGCTGACTTCAATAGGGAGCGAATTTGCTTCACGCGAAAGGGTTATAAATAGGGTTACCATATTTCTTTCAAACGAGGCATTTATAAGTAGGTTTGTCGTACATGTATGACCCACGCTCCCGTCTCACCAAAATGGTTTAGCCCCTCGGGGGCTCATCTTTAGGTGTGTACGAGCTTCACGAATCCATGGTACTCTAGTGTATATTCGTTTTCAATTTGGTTTACTGCCTCTGGTAAACAGGGGGTTGCGATCCCAGGATACCCAAGCGATCTTTCTTTACTTTCTCCTCTCCATCCTTTCTTTTCACAATAACTTGTCATTGTCTGTCTTGGGCTTGGCGCAGCTTGGCCAAATATGGCCCTTGCGTCACAAAACCCAAAACCAACCTAAGAGGTTTAGTACACCACATAGGGAGGAGGGCAAGACGCATTGCAATTTTACTGGTTTGTAGCTTGCTGCTTTGTGTGGTGAGGAGACAAGTTCCTGCAGCATACTCTTTTTTAGACTTAAAAGTATTACTGATTCTCCATTGGAACGAGGCCCCAATGGTCTTCGAGTCAAAACTTTCATCCCACACGTCAACCTCAGCAAGCAAATTATCAATAGACATTTTACCTTTTCATTAACTGGCCATGGCATGGACCTTTCCTGCACTTTCATCGTTTTAAACTCAAAAGTACTATATTGACCCTGCGGTGAGGTTAGTGACGCAGATCATTGGCTATTTGAGTGTCAATCAATTAGCAAATCCATTTAACTAAACCATCACCGACAAACAAAATCCAATGGCTTACAATTTTAGCGAAATCCAACTTCTTTATACAATACCAAAAACAACGGTAATATTTCTTCAGAATTAGGACACTCAACTAAGTGCCATTTGTAATCTCTTCCTGAAAATATCCGCTGCATTTCAAGCTTAACAGTGGTGCTTGGTGATCTCTGCCTTGTTCTGAGGTGGAGGTTATATATATTTCAAGCATTACGTTTTTCTTTAGCGTTGTTAAACTGGGCTGGAATCTGTTTTTGTATACATAATGCATATTTTCTTCGTCTCCCCTTTATAGGGCTCTAAACCTTTGTAGCTGAATCGGATGGCGAGGGTCATGTATGTAAATGCATTAGCCCGACTTAATATAATTTGAAGAAAAGAACTTAATCCAAGAAAAGTGAGATAAAACCTCCAAAATTCCTGCAAACAAAAATAAATGTCGAAGGTTCAGTGTCACGATCAAAACATTTTCAAAAAGGGCAAAATTTCTTGAATTACTGGAGGCAATAACATACGTCTACAAGAATTGGTTTCTGGTTCTCCTGACTAGGACAATACAACCAACAGCCCTCAGGGGCACATCTCCTTTAAGTATTGTACGGGCTTCACAGACCCGTGGTGCTCTAGTGATCTTTTCTTTTCCCATGGGGGTTTACGCACTATATTCCTTAATCCCTCTTTTTTCTCTTTCACATTTTTTACTTGACGTTGTCTTGTGTTTGGCACAGCTTCGCAAAATGTGACCCTTGCTCTATAAAATCTAAAAACAACTCAACCCGGTTTGGATCCCGAAACGATGGTAACCCTGTTATAAATTAGTTTTGGTCCTCGGCAGCAATTTCGCCCCTTTCCAAATGTTTTTATTATCGCATGCAAGTTTTATAAATTCCAAATGTTCAACATTATCCAGCGAACGAATTTTGTCTTCACCTTTTCTATTTTTCCTGTTAAATAACTATTTGAATGTGTAAGTTTAAATTTCCGAACTAAAAAATTTATGTTTCGCAGACATACGAAATCTTAAGAGTTCTGTATCCTCCCAATAAGGTCGAAGATCATAAACTTGCCTTTCTTGTATAGGTTGCCTTTTTCCCACGAAATCCTCAATGGTAAGAACGTTGTAATTGCCGTTTGTAGGCGATTGTCGAACTGCCGTATATATGTTCTTGTCAGATAAGAATTCAGTTGTGGGCGAAATGTAGGTGAGGGTATACATTAATGCATCGGGACGCTGACTGCCGCCAAAAGTCCAATCTTTCATGACATTGGCCGTAAGAACACCTACAGAACACAATGAAAAGAGCGTTGCCCTTCGTTTGCTACATTCTGTTTCTTAACTGCTTCCTATTTCAACTTAACCAGTTATTTCTACTTGCGTCCGCGTGAATTTAAAGTTTTTTTTTATAGACCTGTGGTTTTCTTCCAATGGTACCGTGTTGTGAAAACAAACCGTAAAAATATTTTGTTGGACTATTTTGATTTATTTTGAAAAGTTTCAAAATGTAAAAGTAAACTTACTAAAAAAGAGTTTCTGGAAAGTTTAGTTTTCAAAAAGTACATAAGGTCGTGGAAATGAACTTTTGAAATAGAGTTTATTATCAAGTGATAAAATAAGATTAATCATTTATTAGGGGATAATAAGATTAACCAGGCCCTCTTGGTGGTTGTCTCGACGAGGTATCTCGTTATTAGCAAAACTGATCAGATCTTGATAGTCAAGATATCTCGTCATTAGAAACTGACCAGATCTTGAACTCGATATAAAAAAATTGGCAATATCTTGATAAGATATCTCGTCATTAGCAAAATTTGTAAGATCTTGAATGAAATATCTCGTCGAAACCACTTCAAGGGTAAAACATTTATTATCAGGGGAATAAGGTTAAATAACTACAAGGGATATTACGATTAATCATTTATTATCGAGTTATCGACTGATAAATTATTAATCTTATTATAATAAGATTTGCAATTTATTATCAAGGGATTATAAGATTAATCATTCATTTCCTATGAATCTAGGGACAATGAAGTCGGGGAACAATGTAAATATTTTTAAAATTTTATTTTTCCTATTTTGTTTTTAATTTAATCAACCTTTTTTAACGCAGTCAAAACATTTTGCAATCATTCTTTGGGAATGAGGAAATTGAAAAATTTTTCGAAGCTTCACCAGAAAATCTACTTCGGTTGAATAAATACATTTCGTAAATTTTAGAGAATTGGTATTTTTTAGTATAAAAATGCACTAAATTTCACACTACTTATTTGTAAACCAGCTATATTATTTTTGCCTAAACTTTTGATGTATAGATTCATCTTTAGTTAAATAAATATATCGGTAAATGTTTTTTTTCGAAACGTAACTTTTTTTATGCTTTTTTTATCTGACCTTTCGATATGCTTGATTAAAAAAAATAGCTTTCATGTTTTCCTTTTTATCACCCTTTTAATGTTGGTATGGTTGCCAATCTGATATTCTTGACGTGATTTTAACTAGCCTCCGTATCGGGCATTCGAGAATTACACATCGATGCTGGATGGAGAAAATTCTCCTTTGTGCCACCACTGCCCCCCTAACGGAGATCTTACAATCTCTCATTTCTTAACTTCATGTCCTGGTTTATGGCATTTTTACATTCGATTTTTTAAAACTCTGCACTCTTACCTTTTTTACGATATTCTGGATTTTTAAATGTAGATAGTTGTCATCAATCATATTTTTAAAAATGCATAATTTCTCATCTTTTTTAAAGTTTTTAACTTTCATCTACTATTCTTTGTATTGAAAACAAAGAATCGTCCTGTATTTATATTTTTCAACTTCAATGTTTTTAACTTAGACTTTTTTTTAATATTTGAAAACTGAAATTTTAGACTATTCTACTACGGCTGTTTCACCTGTTTTTATTGGGTATGTTTAATCTTGCTTTTGGCACAGCTTGTACGCTAACGGACCTTGTGCCATAAAAACCAAACCAAACCTGATATTCTTTTTCGTCTCTTAGTTGAATTTTCGTCGTAATTTTAGAAGCAGTAACTTTGGTATCCTGAGTCAATAGCAGTTATCTGTTCATTGAAACGTTCTTGAACAACGAATTACTGTAGTCAATCTTGTTGCCAGTAAAAAGGAGAATGTAATGTGCAGATTCATGTATTTTATACTAGCGCAAATGAAGCTAATAATGGCGAATAAAGTAGGAAAATTGATAAATATCGAAAAATGTAATGGATTATTTTGCTTAAAGTTGAAGGCATACCGCCACGACGATGTGCAAGCGCACTCGCAGCACACCACTCACGCACGATTTTATTAGCATAGCCATTCATAAGTTACTTTCTTTACCATCGGGCACTGTTGGAAGTTACAATAATGGATTGATGTTGACATGCATATTCATTCCACTATAAGAAACTGATAACGAATATATTGTCGGCTTACACTTATAAATCAGACACGAAATCAACACTTTCAAGGAATGATATTTTTTGGACCAGAATGGTGTAATCGTTAGATTGGTGAAGTCCACTAAGTTATTTTTTAATTTGCATGAAGGTTAAATTTCTTGAGAAACACACTTAGCTAGTGAATGGATTTTTTTCTTTTCGTTTTCTCGACTGTTTTTAGACAGTATATTTCGCTTGCAAGCCTAGGTGTCGCCATTGATCAGTGGGTTCGCCCGCTGCGCTAGTAACCTGCGAGTTATAGGTGGCGGAGGTTCGTTTCCTCCCTAAGTGTATTTCTCTTCTGTGTCGGGGCTCAGTGAGTGTCCACTGCGCTAGAAACCTTCAAGTTGTAGGCGTCACAGGTTCGATTCCTGTCTGCATTCCTCCCTGGGTGTATTTCTCTCTTTTGTAAGTAAACCTTGCATTGTATCTATTACTTGGTGTTGTATGTCTTGTGTCTGGCGCAGCATGGCCAAATCTGGCCCTTGCTCCATAAAACCGCAAAACCAACCTTCTTCTGTGTCAGTGAAACTCTCCATGTGTGTATGTTCATTATTTGACTTTTGTCGAACTTTGCCAAATAGGGCCATTGCGCTAAAAAGCACAAAAACTAACCAACCAACTGACTCGTTAGCCGACGATGATTCTGATAATTTTTAGTAGCTGATAAATTCCTTTTTTTGCTTCAACATTTTCACACGCGTGAATACAAAAACATCCTCCATTTAAGCTGTAAAATGTGGGCCAACGTTCTTTAATAACCATAAGAATGTTATTTTTTACTATCGCTACCATCCTCACACACAAATACAATCCACCCAAACCTAATCCCCAGCTTCTGTCAGACCTCCAGCTTCCACGACTAATTGCAGCCCCAATCAGCCTGGTATCAAATCACAACCAATTTGCAATTGTATCGTGCGATACCCATCCATCATCCGGTATCTCACAGAGCTCCCAGCTGGACATCTACCGAGAAAGATCTCAGCAGACGGTCGCTCTTTTATGACCTAATTTTCCCAACCGAACCTCTCCCAATGCTTATATCCCTGCTCTCTAATTCCCGGTTGCCTTGTTATCTGTCTTTTTCCACCTCAGGTTTAATTTTCTGTGAGAATATGGGAACTGCTCGGTGGCCTATACGCCTACGCTGCGGAATAAGTTCTGTTGTGAAAGATTGGGCGTAGGAGAGAGTGTTCCTCTACTTGGTGGGAGATGTTTTAGGTAGGGAACGCTGTGTACGCCCTTATGGAATGGATGGATTGTTTTTCACCTTTGTTTACCGTGTGCATCGGTTTGATTGGTTGTAATTCGCTATCTTTATCAACTTCCAGCTCCCTGATCGATGGCACAAGGGCTTCTGACTATATTTTGAAAGAAAATAGGAACATAGAGCTTGTCCTTATTTGTGGCTTGAAGGAAAAAAATACATCTAACTCCACCCATGACTTCCAAGTGGTAGGTTTTTGCTTGTCTTGTAATGACTCCTACCCGTTTTACTCGGATTTGCCTTCTCTTGTGGGTTTTCGTGGTTGGTGCTGAGATTAAATCGCGGCTGTTCTTATCTGTGGCTTTGTTGTAATGGCTTATATCGCTTTGACGAATCTGACACTCCAACTTTTTCGTTTTGGTCTCGTTTCGTCGTTGAATGTGTGTTATGGTAATTTTTGATTGAGAACTGAGGCTGGTATAGCTAGTTTAACTCTTTCCACGTACAATATAGACACTAAGCTATTAACTAGCTATAATTAAGCTATTCTAGATTCAACAAAACAAAATTAATTTAATATATATTAGGTCACATATAGTATGGAAATATGGTTACGATAATATGTAATGGAACATTAAACAAGATATATAATCATGTACTTATTAATTCCAAAATAATCTTGGGGCTACCGTTGCTGAGTGGATTTGATCATTGCACTTGTAATCTGAGTGGCGGTGCAGATTCGATTCCTCCCTGTGCATCTTTTTTGTAGTAATGAAACTTTCCCTTGTAATATGTATTACTTGACGGTGTCTGTCTTGCGTTTGTCGCAGCTTGGTCAAATATGGTCCTTGCTCCATAAGAATCCAACCAACCGAAATTAATTTAAATATATAGCTTTATAAATAACTCGGAACCACTGACATCAAACTTTATCATGGCGCAGCTTGTCCACTTTTGGACCTTGCGCCATAAAACGCTAACATCCAATCAATCCAATCGAACCTTATCAAGAAAAGTGACTAACAAAACTACAATTTTATTACAATAAACATACTATTATATTAAATTTTAACAAACAATGGAACGAAATAAAGAAATGTGCCACTTATTTTTAATAAAGGTATGATTGAATTCTACAAATTACAAAATTTGAGAGTAAAGAATATTTAAAGATATTCATTCTTTGTCCTGTAGAATTGACTTTTTTGAGCTGTCGGTTTATTTTAAACATGATGCGGTTAACTCTAGTTTCCCTACAAACAATCAAATTGTTCCTTTTAAAGTTATCACTTCACTTTATGTTTGGAATCTGCGATTGGCTTTAATTCCTGTGAGATTAACCCAGAAAGTATACAAATCGAAGTTTAGTATTAACTTTCTGTTTACAATTATTAAAATTCTTATCGCAAATATTTCGTAGTTGCGAAAATAAATGGCGTAGTTCATTAAAAGAATGAAAATTTAACTACGGTTGGTGTTGAGAGAGAACTATTTTCGGAAATTTGGGGTTCTTATCTGAATTTATCGAACCTAATCGCTGGCGGTCAATTTTGAAATTCTTCATTATGGAAGTATGCGTATCCACCATCTTGAGGCTTAAGGACAAATTCTATGCACTTTATAAGTAGGACCTATGATAGAAACAAAGTAATGGAAACTTATAAAGGTAGCAACAGTTTACTATGTGTAAAATGAAACTTCATGAATCTAAGATAGCCAAGACCAAGGTTGCCAGATTAACAAGGAAAATGCTCCCAGTTTCGCGCCCATTTTTCATTAAAAAGTAATTTCTTCTCTTGATAGTTTCAGTGGAAACATGAACAAACCACAGGAAAAACAGACGAATGAAATACATCCGGTTAAGAACGAATTTGATGAAAAGCCATTTTGATGACGTTTGAGGTTAATTTCCCTACACTAAATTGTTTTCGTGAAACAATTGGAGCCAGACTTTGTCGAACAGAAATTTGAAACACGTGTTTGCCATACTTTTAGTTAAAAAACAAAACAAATAATACATTTTATAAATTCTATTTCCGATTTTCTGAAATCGCATTAAAAACAATCAAGGACGTCACTTTCGAAATAAAATCGGACCTCAAAAACATTAGCGCCCTCTTTAGATTTACAGGAAACGCCTCAATACCCATAGATGAGAATAATGCAAGTAGTGTATTGAGATCACAACTGCACAATCACGAATATATTGATATTCGTGACAGATTGTACATAAAATACAATGTATCTATGTAGATCACGTATATTATAAGAAATCAATTCTGCTGATACAAAAAGGATGCTACATAGCATATCAGTTTTAGCCCACAAGTGCGCCCAATGCAAAATTCCGCCGCCCAACAAGGTAAAAAGTAGCTTAAAGGGTGCAATTGCGCCCTGTATGGCAAGTAGGTGAGGAGTGATACACAAATACTGGTATTTTTATATCTCCGAGAACAAAAATCAGGTCAAGGGGATGGGCAAAATTTCCATTATGCTTTTTAAATGCAGGGGGAGCTTAAGCAAATAAAGCGAAATTGTGTTATCGCCAGCCTCTGGGGATAGAACAGCAATATCCTAAATAACATCCGTCTTCAGTAGATTGTGCGAGCGACGGACACTTACATAGGGCGTCATGCTGACTATGTCCGGTTCTTGATGTGTCGCATTTTCCTTAGTAATAGACGTAAGCATAACATTTAACTTGTTTAACGTGAGTCCTTAGCAGGATCATAATTTTTGCCAAGCTGAAGGACACTAAATCAGTCTTTGCATAATGAATTCCCTTCTTCAATGGCGCCTGAACCTGCCCAGCTCGATTTGTTAGACAAACATCTGATAGTTGTTTGGGTACACGGTGTTTTGAAATGACGTTAATTGACATTTGAGCCAACTTAATTTGTGTTTCCAAGATGGTTTCTGGACGGGGAGATTTTCAGCTACGCCTTTGACTTTAGGTCATGTGATACCACCCTAAGAGCTTGTATGCATCCTTTGTGTATGTATTATCAACTTTTAACAATACATAATTGTTTCTAAATTCTGTAAACTTATGTCAATGTGAAGTTTTGCGATACTTTCATTCGCGTGATTAATATTATGAAATTAAGATATTTTTACCAGTTTTTTTTTCGCGAAACTTATCTTGAAACACTACCCTAAGAGAACTAGTCGCCGTGACTCAATTTGCCCTCTGTTCTAGTAACCTGCGAGTTGCATGCAGTGCTGGTTTGATTCCTGTAAGTTTTTTCTCTTGTGTTAGTAAAACTTCCATTGTATATGTATGCCCAACCATTTGTGTGTATGCCTAACCCTTTGTGTGTGTATGTCCATTGCTTGACATTTTCTGTCTTGTTAGGCGCAGCATGGCCCTTGCGCTATAAAATCCAACCAACCAAGACACTGTTGGGGCCGCCTAGCCCTTTTCCCACTGCAAGTTGCAGGCTGTGCAGATTCGATTCCTGTAACCTACCCTCAGCGTGCATCTCTTTTGAGTCAGTAGAATGTACCACGCATCTGAACGTGCTTGAAAATTACAAGGTGTTTTTCTCGGACCTTTAACTTCAGTATTGATCCCGGACCGTCGCCAATAACCCATTGCGTTGCTTCAGTGCAGTGCAACGTAAATTCAACTACCTGCATTGTGTTTGTCCATTACTCGACGTCTTCTGTCTTGTGCTTGGAGCAATTTGGCCAAATATTTCCCTTGCGCTATAAAACCCAGCCAATCAACCAAGACATTGCTTATTTCAAACTTTGGACCATTTAAGCGGATCGGATAATTTCAATTTGCTTGCAGATTAATCTTTGAGTCAAGAGACAAAGAAACAGCACCTGATGACCATTGCGTTACTCAAGAACTTTTAACCTGCAATTGAAAAGAAAACGGAACGTTCCCTTTTGAAGTTTACGCTTCTTCCCAGCCATGTTTATTCAATGCGGGGTATGATCTCACTCTTTATTGTTTCCTAGCATGCAGCCTTTGCACTCTTTATGCTTAATACCTCTTACCCCGTTTTCGTGTGCATTAGTGTGTTATTTCCATTGTCTCCACCGAGAAAACTGAATTAGGCAGCTGGTGTTTCTGTTACCGTTAAGATCTTTATCTAAATCATATGACACGATTGCAGAAACCGTTGCAACCGATCAGTAATAATACGCTTTTGCCCTTAAGTTCCGTTGTCCGTCATGATGGAAGGAGGAAAACGTGACGTTAGAAAGTGGAGTGGCCTGAGCTTTTTTGCATCGTGATTTCAGTGGATTCGAGCACAACTTGTGAAACTACAGTTTAGCTGGTGCCCTTATATGTTCCATTGTGACCAAATAATTGAACCTTAAGTCCTTTTTGATCAATTATGCGATAGTGGGAATTAAAAGCACGATTTTGTTTGGCTGTTGAAGGTAACTAATACTTCTCCACTTATTACCTGATTCATGTTGACTTGTACACATGTTTTTCGGGAAGACTTCAAGTGAAAACTAGTCTACTCTTGCTGGAATCAGCTATATGTTTCGCGTTTCTTGAATAGCCTCTGATTTAATAACCTGAGCATGCATGTTAAGACATGAATTCCTGAGCATGGTAAAACCCCTTGAGAATGTTAACCCTTCAAGAGGTTTCGACGAGATATCTCGTCCATCAAGATCTAAGAAACTTTGCTAATACCTGACGATGACGTCATCAAGATATTGCCGATTTTTTATAACGAGATCAAAATCTGGTCAATTTTCTTAACCAGATCTCGATAGATATCTCGTCAATCAAGATCTTATGAAATTTGTTAATGCGAGATACCTCGTCGAGACAGCTACCAGGATGATTAAAAAGGTATTTTGTTTTTCGTAACCCGGATCAAAATTAGATAAGCCATTGATGTCCAAAAGATGTCGCGGATCATCATGAATGTCCATCCATGACAAACCGACACTGCAGTATGTGATCAGGACTAGCCATACTGTTATCCTGACAGTTGTGATAGTCAGGGGAAATAATTTTTCCTGATATCTATTCCGTTGCTTCGATGTGAACAGTTTTAAATCTTGAAAGTACTGTTAAGTATTCTCTACATAACTTGAAATTGGCTTCTTTTCCATATCTTTGTTATCTATTTCAATGATATTGACGTGCCCTATCACAGACTTTCTTTTTTGTACAAGGAATCTATTTCTTCAAAGCTAAATGAGTTTCCCTAGGGCAAATTAAAGTTACAGCCGGCCTTCGCAAGTCCGTCCTCCATTTCATTACCCAGTATCCCTACATGAGAGGAAGTTGTGTTGCTCCAGTGCGACGTTAATTAATTGCCACCACACGAGAAGAAATCCACATAAAAAGATATTGTTCTAAGTAAGGTCTGTATGAATCACCATTTAGTCAAGAGTGATGAGTTGCCATGTTTCTCTATCGGTAGAACATAGTGCCTTGGTCTAATTCACATTCGTGCAGTAAGAAGTGGCCGATGAACTGCAAAATTAAAAGCATCATTAAAAACCGATGTTTAATATGAGGAAATCAATTTGAATATATTAACTGATAGCTGACTGATGAGAATGAAGGAATCAATGATGATGGATCTATTCTTTTGTTTGATTACTGGAGGTAACTGTTGATTACTGAAGGCAATCTTCACGAGGAAAATATTCTTAATATTCAGCTATAAACTACGTTTGCTCTTTTCAAATCCAAGTATTTGAGTATCACATGACGTTATTTGACACTATTTCTTAAATTCTAGCATTCTTATGAAGTGATAATATTTTAGAAGCAGTAACTTTGATATCCTGAGTCAATAACAGTTGTCTGTTCATTGAAACGTTCTTGAACAACGTATTACTGTAGTCAATCCTGTTGGCAGTATGTTGCCTGTAAAAAAGAGAACCTTTTTTAAGTTGCACTTCATAATATTTTAAATAAATTGTATTTATGAGCACAATGGCACTCATGGGCGGCAATAGTGGCTCAAAAAATTATTTTTGGAGTAAATACATGTCTTAATGTGGAAAACTACATTCTTTCTAGCAGCAAACTGTCAAATCTCTAAATGCAATACTGGACCGCTAGTTTAACAGAAGCGTTTTACAGAATGCTGCATATTTTCATATAAAAACATGTAAACCCGTTTTATTTCAAAATGGGACTTTTTTATAGTTGTGCCACTGCTGCAGCCCATCAGCGAGATCATGTGTGCTAAATCGTTCATATGACTACAACGACTTTTAATTAAAAGTACATCAAAAACGTTCACATCTGCACGCTTTAATCCGGTACTAGTTTAGATGACGTGAAATACAAATGTCGTACATGACGTGAAATACAAATGTCATACATGACGCGAAATGCCACACCCGTACATGACGCGAAATGCTACTGCCGTACATGACGCGAAATGCTACCGCCGTACATGACGCGAAATGCTACCGCCGTACATGACGCGAAATGCTACCGCCGTACATGACGCGAAATGCTACCGCCGTACATGACGCGAAATGCTACCGCCGTACATGACGCGAAATGCTACCGCCGGGCATGACACGAAATGCAACTGTCGTGCATGACACGAAATGCAACTGTCGTGCATGACACGAAATGCAACTGTCGTGCATGACACGAAATGCAACTGTCGTGCATGACACGAAATGCAACTGTCGTGCATGACACGAAATGCAACTGTCGTGCATGACACGAAATGCAACTGTCGTGCATGACACGAAATGCAACTGTCGTGCATGACACGAAATGCAACTGTCGTGCATGACACGAAATGCAACTGTCGTGCATGACACGAAATGCAACTGTCGGGCATGACACGAAATGCAACTGTCGTGCATGACACGAAATGCAAATGTTACAAATACTCAGTTGAGCTTTTGCCCCTAAATGTATAAAATTTTCTCCCCTTTTCCTGAAAACGCATACAGCTCTATCTTGCATACGAAGCAAAATTTGTGTCTGGTGCAGCAAAAACTCGAACGCTGAGCTCTTGCGCCATGAAATTTTTCAACTTATTCTGTCTGGAATTTCTAGGTTACCGTAACTATTTTCAGCTCGCTACGTCATTCCCTTAGAACCATAGAAGTAAAATTTAACATTGAACATTACGCAAGTAGGAACCAATTTTTGACCAAACTCGTATCAACACTAAATTTCAAAAGCTGACACGAGCCGAGCAACTGGTAAAGAACACAACGACTTGAATCAGACGAAGCTCAAGGAATTATTCGACGACGCAATGAAACTGTTCAGAAAGCAGCAAAAATTTGAGCGAAGCCGAGTAGTCAAGTTTTACACAATGATTTATATCTTTTTAAACTTAGAAAATATACTGTGCAATACAGTACAAAAAAATTAAAATTCCAGGGCCCACTAGCCTTTGAGTCCGGTACCATGATACCAGCGACCCTCCCTATTGGGTTTGGGGGTGACGGATCTGTAAGCTGATCATCCCCTTACCCAACACCCCATTATGGGTGGCCTTGGGCTCTAAGCTGCTTATATACGAGTATCTCAAAAGGTACTTGTAATTGCACGGTAGTCTTAACTCCGTATCTTTGGGGCAGATCCTGGTTCTGAAGGTAGGGCGTTGCGCTTCTAAAATTGGATCGTTCCCCAGTGTACTAAATTTTTACCCCTGACTAGAAAAATACATAAATGTGTCCCAGGGCTAAAGAAGGCGGGCTGATATAGGGGAAATTTTCTTAAATTCCTCTCCGCCATCGTTTACACCCTGTTAAAAGGGGCGAAAGTATATTTTGGACCCCGCCTACTTCTAATTAAGAGCTTGACATCTCTGTTTTTGTGAAAGATCTTCAAAGATATTTGAATAATGGATATGTGGAGATTAAATGTGTGATGATAGCATTTTACTTTCCTTTTGCTTGTAGTGACATGGAAAAACAATGATATAAAATATTCCTCAATTTTATTTCAAATTTGTAGTTATATTCGTTCATAGGAAATATCCATTATACGATATCCATTTATTTTTTCACTATTTTATACTTTTAAACGTCTTCTATTCTGTAAAATTACTTAGAAAGACTATTGTCCACGAACATTTTAGGACGTAGACGATCCTTCCATGTAAGCTTTGTGTATTTTTAGAATTAAAATGTCCTTCAAATTGTGTGTAAATATTGTGGATATGCTCGATATTACAAAAATAATTTGGAATGTTTTATTTGTTCTATTATATTAGTAAGTTATGTCGCAGTTTGTGTGCTCTGAATTGACGAAATAACGCACACTAAATTCAGTTATCCCATTGAAACTATTTTTAGGGAAAATGCACATTCTGAGTTTCTCTTGATGTCGGATTTGTCGCGTACTTTAGAAAGTTGATGTATTCAGCAAACACCAGCTGCGCGAATCTTCACATTTACCCATTAAAATTCATCTGCCGAAATTTGAATGTTTAGAATCCAGCACCCAGTCCATTTTAACCACGACCTATTTTTGCTTTTTTAGCCAAACGCGACATTGATTTGTGGTAGCTTGTTCCTTTCAATTCCAACCACGGTGCCAAGTCTTTCACCAGCCGGACCAAAATGACTGTTGACCTTCCTTATATCGCCAAAAGTACTTAACGGGAAGCGTCAGTTTGTATTACCCTCCATGACCATTGTATTCATTTCATTTGCATAACAGTCTGGATTCGGGAGGACGCGTTACGGCAGCTCTGCTAAATGCTTGACGAGCCTCAACTTAGGGAAGGATGGGACCTCCCAAGTCGGTACCTGTTTTCGTTTTCTTCCCTATCCTGATGCCAACAGCAGAGGTTGATAGGTTCCCCTCAGCGGGATTTGGAATGCAGGTATAGCGTCTCCAGGTGATTGTTAGTACGTGATATGTCCTCGTCCCTCCCCCTCTTCCATTTCCAACTCAAAACAACTCGGTTGGTTCGGATAACGTTTTAATTCTCGGTTGGTGTGGACTTCTTTCCCTTCCTCGGGGTTATCGGTGCGTTTTGGAGGTGAGAAGTTATAATGCGCGCGTTTTGAGATAAGCGATTTTCAACCGGTGTACTGCTTTATAGCCTGTTTAAGGTTGTAAGAGTAAAAACTTCATGCCAAGGAATTATTGCTTTTCTAAAATTAGACAACTCTGTGTTGCCCTCGTCATATGAATCGTGGTTCAAAATTACGAGGTGCTGTCCTCGGATCTTTCCCTTGTCCAATAGCCCGTTGTTTTGTTCCATTTCGGTTAATTCAGCCTACCTAAAATTAAACAGCCAATTTCAAGCGTTTTAACTCACATTGAAGAAGGTATAAAAATATCTGAAATTTTCCTATCTACTATCTAGATCACAACGATTTTTAACAGATATGAGGCGGCATACTGGTGTTTAAGTTTGCTGGTTTTGAGTTTATCTTTCGGGTCCGAAAGTGATAGCGTTGATTACGAATTGGCAGGAAGAAAACATCCACGGCGATCGCCATTCATGCTTTTGTGTACGGCAACCTTCTAACGCCGCTTTCGCACTAATTCGGAAATCAACTGACCCAAGGTCGACTGCTTTCTATCTGAAGCCGCACTATACGTCTATCCAAATCCACTCTGCGTTCTCGGATCCATCGAACCAATGAGCAACGAGAGAAGTAATGATTGACAGGTTTAATCACTCCCATTCTCGTCGTTCTTGGATACGAGCTAAAAACGAAAATTGTGGAAGCGCTGTTTAACGTTCCAACCTGTCGCCTAATTTAAATATACTCGTAACTTGATTGCCAACTCGTGAAAGCCGGACTTTTAATCGAAGTAGCATAAAATTTATTTGCCTACAAATTGGGGAAATATTCACACTGATTGTCCACACAAATTATTCACACTGAACAAACGTGATCGATATCATTTTGGAAAATATAGCAACAAAAATTTTTGAATTGTCTTTAAAAGGCTTCAGCTGCTATCTTTTGCGTGGCTTTTTTAAAACTCACTCAGATAAAACATTAGCAGAGCGCATTTAAATCCTCCATTGTCTTCAAAAAATTTTTTTAACCTATCCCCTCTGGGCCTGCCAACAAAAGATTTAAGGCCTCAAGTGATCGCCGGGATGCATTTATTAAAAAAATACTTAATCAGTACGAAGTGCATTGTCTTCAAATTGCCGTTGATTTGCCCAACTAACAACGGATTATTTAAAAACTGCATAAAAGTATCGGCGGTCTGGTAGCTAAGCAGTTAGCGCTCTGACCTTCGACTCAAGGACTGACTTCGAGGCCTGACTTCAAATCTCCGTTTGGGCATAGATTATCTCATTTTGCAATATATTCGAAAGTTGGCTCAGGTTTAATTTGTCCTTGTGTTGCATAAAATAACCGTATAGTCCAACTAACTAAACTAGGAAAAATCTTACCACGAGTACGGAAAGTAGGATTCAAAAATCTGACACAAACATCAAAAATATTTATATTAGACTAAGCATTTCTTAACCATCCTAGTGGTTGTTTCGACGAGGTATCCCGTCATAAGAAAAAATTACCAGATCTTAACGGACGAGATATCTCATTAGAAGGAAACTTACCAGATCTTAATGAACGAGATATCTCTTCATTAGAAAAAAACCGACCAGATCTTGATCTCGTCGTAAAAGATCGTGGATATCTGGATGACGAGATATCTCGTCATTAGCAAAATTGGTCAGATCTTGATGGGCGAGGTATCCTGTCAAAACCATTTCGAGGGTTGATACACTCTATATGTAAACACTGACAATCTTGCGTTGAAGCAATGTGTTTGCATGAATTGTCTAGCCATACTGAAACTCCACTGCTCCTCATTTGCAAAGCATGACGTATACTATTTGTAAACTATTGTACACACTGCTATAATCAATCACCTTACTGGCGACAAGATAAATGCTTATCGGAACGTCCGCTATGTACAACCGTATCCGTGAGCTGGCCAAGATTGACCATTGAATTAGTTTTTATCCATTCAGTGTGTTTCATTGAATTATAATCTGAAAATAATTCTCTGTTCTGAAATTCATTAAGTTCTTTTCTGTCCTTCAGGTCTTCCAAGATCCTGTTCCTGTCCATCGAACTGGAATCTGCTTTCTGACGATCCGGTCTTTTAATCTTTGAAGAGATTATAGCAGAACTACTATGGAATTTCAACGCTACTCGCGTAGTCGATCGTGTTGTATAGTAGGATACACGCGTGCTCCGCAATTTATTTCCAGCTGATAACTGATGTTTGTTCCATTGAAATAAGTCACCCTCAAAAGTGGACGTTTTGTAACATTCGACGATGAAGATGAAACTGGGAGTTAGTTTAATAAATTTTCTGTGGATATTTTCCTGTCATGTGCTATCACCGATGGTTCCTGTGGCTGAGGGAATTACTGATGTCAAGCTGATCACTCGGGAAGGTATGTTCATATTCTTCATAAAAGTGCTTAAATGGTGTGATCATGTATGAATTAAGGAGTGCATTTAGCTTTAACCCTCCAAGTGGTTTTGACGAAATATCTTTCATCAAGATCTGACCAATATTGCTAGTGACGAGATACCTCATCAAGATATTGCCGATTTTTCGATGATGAACGAGATCAAGATATGGTCAATTTTCTAATAACGAAATATATCGTCCATCAAGATCTGGTCAGTTTTCTCATGAGATATTCCGCCTAGACAATCACCAGGAGGGTTAAAGTAATTTTGTTGTGCCGATCATTGTTTTCTTAATCAAAAATAACCTATGGTTTATTGCACTCTTTAATGTTATCATTCATAACTTTCTATGTCTATTACGTGATATTGTATGCCTTGTGTCTGGCGCAGCAATGCCAAATATGGCCCTTGCGCCTTAACCCTCCCCCCCCCCAAAAAAAACCCTTCCTTTTCACAATTTCTTGACTTTTTGTGTGTTATGTTTGGCGTAGCTTGGCCAAATATGGTCCTAGTTTCCTGTGTTTATCGAGAAGAAATCGAATCTTCATTCGAAGAAAAAACGTAGTGATCTTCACCCTGTAAAGATCACCACATTTTAATCTAGAAAAGCTACGAACTCAGGAAAATTTTGACAGTATGTTTCACTTGTAAGCAGACGATATTTTTATCTTAAAATGTAAACCGGACACTAGAAGCAATACAGTAGTAAGTAAACTACATAAATAATTGCGTAAAAATGGAAAAAAAAAATGTGAATATACTTATCATTTGTCAATACATGACAAATTTTACCCGAAATAGTTTTTTTCAAAAACTTTTTATCTCTTCTGCCCAAAAGTTTTAGCAAAATAACAAACACAAAATCGTCTGAAGCAAAAATATGAAATATCTTCCAGTGTTAAGTGAGAAAAAGAACCTAGAGTCATGCATAGATATCCCCATTACAACTCTAGTCTCATCTCTCACATGTTATCATTATACTCTTTATAAAGAAAATAATTAATTGCATACAAATCATATTTAAGTCAAAGTAGCTGTTAAACACAAAAAGGAAGATTACTGTATATATTATTAAATTAATATTATATATGGTGTGCATTGAATTTCAAATGATAGGGCGTTGATTCGACAACGGTAAAATGTTCTATTCTATTTACCCTAGCACGCGGCGCTTTTTCGGTTTCGTAATTATTTGTATTCTGAATTACTTTCTTTTAAAATATTAAATCGCGTGGTGTGAAATTTGAAATCTCTCTTCTGTTCCATCAAAGGAGCTCATTCATAGTAAAGTCTGCCGAGCGAAATACTCGTGTATTCTATCTTCGAAATCGGATCTACGCGTTACGCGTTTCTCTTAATCTGTTATCAGTGGTTCAGGATGAAGAGTGGCTTTTTCACGAGATATGAGAAAACAAACTAGGTTGGTTTCTAATATCCCGCATCAGTTTCACTGAGTGAAATTTTTTCGTTCTCTGAAAGCTCGTTGGCCTTATTTTTTATGGAGTAACTGTCGATGAAGTGGTACTTAAATTTCACTGCGTGTTTGTGGTGTTTTCATTCTATTGGCGTGGTGTGGAAGTTTGGAGAGTGGGGTGCCAGCTCAGGTGCTGACTCATGTGACCGTGATTCAAAATTACGAGATGGTATCTCCGATCTTCCCTTTGGAATTTAAACCGGGCCCCGTTGCCAATATCCCGTTGTGTTGCTCCAGTGCGACGTAGATCAACTACCTGCAAGTGTTTTTTTATCTTTTACGTGAAGTACCATTTCCAATGTTCTATAATTATCTTTAATACCGAATTTCCGAAGACTACCAGGGTTTTAAAGCTCTCGTGAACTAAATATTATCTTAGAGGAGAAACCAATTAGCTTATGAAGCGTGCGACTCTAAATAGGTTAAATAGGCATGCGCACAAACAGGTATTCTGTACAGAAACGGAGTGCGCATGCGCACAACAGGTATTCTATACAAAAACGGAGTATGCATGCGCATATCGGATATTTTGTCACTAGTCCGATTAATATGGATTGAGAAACCTTACCAGACACTGGAGCAGAATGCTACAAAATGCCTACGCCTTTTTTGTACGGAAAACACGTATGCGTATTTCAGCCAGTGTCGCAAGACCGATGCTGAACCAATGTGAGGCTTGCCTAAGGTTATTCCGTACGATTATCCCTCGATGGCTACAAAAAATGACCGTAGAGCGACAAACCAAACTTTAGAGGTTGCTTTTTCTAAACAAAATTGATTGGCGCAGCTCTCCCGGGATCTGGCCTTTACTCCATAAAAAAACACCCCAAACAAAACTACATGAATATACTTTGAAGTTACCACTCAGGTAAATGCTAACAAAATCTCATTTAGTATCATTTAAAGCGAAGACAAATCCATGCTGATTGAGTCGCAAATTAAATTAGCAACCGGAAGGTTGCGAATTCGAAACTCAATCCAACCAAAGACCGCCGTGGGGGCTGGTGCACGTTTAATCCGTCTTGGCCTCGAATGTCCCGTCAAAAGTGTTCTGGAAGCTTCGAGAGTGGGATGCCAGCTCAGGTATTGACCTCGTCAACTGACCATGATTCAAAATTTCCGAGGTGTTCTCGGATCTATCCCTTCGTGATTGATCCCAGATTGGCACCAATAGTGTTGCTTCAGTGCGACGTAAATTCAACTACCAACCAACTAGACAAAGGCACTCAAAATTTTATTAAAAGTTAATTTTTATGTAACAATTAAAATTTTATTCATGCTACCAAACCAACACAATTTGACATAAAAAGTATAAAACACGGATATTAAAAATAAATAAATCATTCAATTTATACCCTAAAAATTGGACAGGTGTTCCCATAGCTTTAAATCGTGTGCACCTACATTTAACTTGGAAATTATCGTTATAGTAATTATTTGACCTTAATGGAGAACGGAAAGTCCGCTTCTGTGTGTCGTAGTGTGGGAAATGAAAAGAATGTATATAAATTGAAACTTAACTACTTTTCGAAAATGCGGATAAAAATAAAATAACTTGTATCAAACTTGTTTTGCAAGTGGACAGCAAATTGCTGAACTCTGACCTTTTATCCTCAAAATCATTTCCATTTCTGAAAATGAGCTGCGAATTTGAGAAACGAAAAAGGGGAAAACCTGAATAATCTTGCCTCTACCTTATTTAAATTATGACTAATGCTGGACAGTGATGGGTTGAGCCTTTTTAGAAAACAGACCAACAGATGCTCTTTAACAGACCAACTTTACATCCTGGTCCATTATCGCTACCTTAATATGGAATACGTCTTTATCTGAGCTAATCCAGATGGAAATGATTTTCAGCTGTATTCGTATTCTAATTTGATTGACCTTTCTCGTTACGAAGAAATGCTGACGAATCCACAAGCGAGAAATACAACTTTTTGATGTGAATACGTCTTTAAAGGCGAAAGAGTATTGGGGGCATGCATGTAAAGTCGAGCGTTATAAAAAAAGCGTTGCAACTTATCTTTGATTTTAGAATTAGACGAAAAATCCAGGGGTAGATATTTAATATAGCTTCGTGGCAAAGGATGCCCGTACCTGATATGACCTTCGAACCGAGTGCGCCGGAGAACTGAGCGCTGGATAGGTCCGTAATATGTCGTAATTCTACGGTGTTGGGCAAGCTTTGGGGCAGTGTAACGTTGGATTGAGTAGAGTGAGGACTGCTTAAGTGGTGTCATTCGAAAGCTACCGAACTACGCTACAATCACAGGCCTTTAATCTACAAACGTATCCTTCAATATCAGTATCAAATTGCACTTTAATCGTTCAAACTAAATTCATTGTTGAATATTCTCAAAAAAACAATCGTTCAAACTTTGCTTCATTCTACAGTCCATCATGCCCGAGTATTCACGTCAAGATTACGGTTTGTGTCCTCGACACAACCTCATTCCTAGCATCCATCCCTCCTTTTAAAGTTGGTCTAATTATTCTATTTTTCTGATTTTATTGTCTTGTGTTTAGGCAACTTATCCTTTTCTAGATCTCGTGCTATAAAACTCAAATCAATCAATCAATCAACCAACCTCGACACAACCTACCAAATGTTGTGCATACGTTTTGTGTTAAAATATGGCCAGATTGGTTACCACAAGTTTGTACTGCCGCCAAGCATATAACGATGATATAATACAGGGCCTGGCATTAGGGAAAAGAAAACTCTTGGTAAAGTGATTTGGTTGTTTTATAGCGTTATAAGGCATCAAGCACTTTCCAACTTACAGCTTGTTAAATGTTAACCACCATTAACCCTAATCGTCAGCATGGTGTTCTTGAACTACGAATTACAAATTTACAACGAGCGTGTTCCCCTATCCGTGAAATTTCGCATGCCAAGAATTTTGATGTCAGTGAGGCCTCATTACTTGCAAACAGTGAGCTCACCAACAGGTGGGTACGTGGTCGGCAAATAATCAAAATAACCTTATCTGCTTCCTGGTCTAAATTCTGAATTACGAATCACTGATAAATCTATGACTGACTGCAACTGGCACTTTGACCGCTGGGGACGGATGAGCAGCACCAGGAATATTAATTTATGTTTAATTATTTCTCTAAAGCCGAGGCTATGAAATTGCGGATTGCATTGTGTCACGAACTTGCTTAATTTCAGTCCTTCCTTCCGGCGCTTTTGAAGAAGTGATAATTTTTTTTCTTCAAATTTTACGGTCAGTGCCATTAAAAAGGAAGAATGGAATAAAGCATTAGGGTTTCATCTTGGAATTATGGTTTTCTAAAGATGGCGTCTTTCAATGCAGCGTTTGTGGAAACTGTTTTATGGAATACCATTTAAGGTTTCGTGAGTTGTATTAAAGGACTTGGGAAACATTAAAAGACGATGGTATTGAAAATAACAGGATTGGGTCTATTATTTTTAATATAAAATTAATGTTTAATGGAGTATACTGGTTGTGCCTCTTTAATTGTAAAATTGAGGGCCGCGGTGGCCCGGTTGGAAGAGTAACGGACTAGCAACCGAAGGGTTGCGAGTTCGAATCCAGCCAAACACCGTCGTGTACAAAGGGGGCTGGTGCACGTTAAATCTGTCGTGGCCTCAAATGTCCTCACGTTGGCGTGGTGTGGAAGTTTGGAGAGTGGGGTGCCAGCTCAGGTGTTGCCTCGTCATCTGACCGTGGTTCAAAATTACGTGGTGTTGTCCTCGGATCTTTCCCTTTGGGATTGATCCCGGACCGTCACCAATAGCCCGTTGTGTTGCTCCAGTGTGACGTTAATTGAAATAACAATAACAATAACAATAATTGTAAAATTGAATAAAAATTCATTTTAAAATATCCCGGTAGAATGATGCGAGTAGCCAAAAAAAAAGATTGATTGTGATTTAATTTGTTTTTATTTTAGCGATTATCTTAATTACTTTAAAGGGTAAAACTCAAAAACACGGTACCGACCCTTCGTCAAATAGAGACTAAAATTTTCATCGCCAAGTGGGAATAGGCCGCCATATTGGATGTCTTTCCATTTGCGAGTGGTTGGAAGTGCGTATGTACCAAACCTACGCCGGGTTACCATATTTTCAAAAGTACTGCCAATTGACCAATTGTACAATCTGGTATCTAACCCTATTTAAGTTCAAAAAAACTAAAATGCACCAGTTTGAAACTTGGAACAATCTTGAAATCATTTCGCTCTAATGGCATTTTATCATGCGATTACCAGATTTGTTATTAAGCGGTTTGTTCCCTTACATTTATCTTACAAAACTGTTTAACAAATATTCGCGCTTATCACATTAAGCAAATAGCAGAACCTCAATGGGTTTCTTTTCCAAAACTTTTTCTAGTTCGTTTTTTGTGTATATTTCCATTAACTTAACAGGAAAAACATTGCTTGACCACATCAGGCCCTTGCGCCATTAAAACTTGTTTTCATTGCGCTGCATTAGAAAATTTTTCAATCATGCTGTTTGTAGGGTCCCATATGGCCCGAGTTCCAAGTTAGATGACGGCAATAGATACCAGACACGGTACTAGGTTAGATGTAGGGTCCCCTTATGACCAATTCTGTGTTCAATGTTCAACTTGCAGAAATGGATATTTTTTGTTATACTCGTTCTATACTTTGGCTTGTTTCTAAGACCCCCGCAACCTTGTCTCTAAGAGAAAGGTTATCAGTGGGTTTGTCTACTGTAGCAATCTGAGTTGTAGGAGGCGCGGGTTCGAATCCTCCCTGGGTTTATTTCTCTCTTGAAAGTCAGCAACTTTCATTGTGTGTCCATTACTTGGCGTTTTTGAGCATCTTGGCCAAATATGGTTCTTGCGCCATAAAACTCAATGCGACCAACCATTTCAGTACAAAACTTTCCAGATTTCCTGAGGCCACGTTTCCTGTACCATAGTACCGGGAACGTAAGTGGCGGGATGTGTATTTATATCAATCTGTTGTACTGGCGCAGCATGACCTTTTAGTCCTTGGGCCAATTGTGTTATAAATAAAATAGTATTGGTGACATTCCTATGTGGAGATCCTTCAAGACCGTATCTGAGGCTTTAGCTGCCTATGCTCAAACCTCAATAAGACGCCCTTCATAAAATGGCGTTGGATGTCTTGTTTTGAACCTTGCCATAAAACCCAAAATCCAATCTTCACGAAAACATTTTCTTCAAGCAATAGCCCTTGACGAGAGCCTTTGAACACTTCAATGTAATCTGAAATTTTAATTTGAAGAATCAAATATACAGATTCATATCTTTTATCACGATAGCAAAATGAACAAAAATAGTCGGATAATGCTGGAAAATATATTATTGGACATCCCATTTCAATACTATCTGGTATTTCAAGTATCAATGCATGCAAAGCTGATACATGAAGTTAACAGTACAAACATAAGACTTCACCCAATGGCCAGTCAAAAGTAATTGAAACAAAAAAGGTTCTCAGCGATGAATCCGAATCTGCCTCATCAAAACTGTCAGTTAACATTGCAATTATTCTGGCGGCAGCTGGCGAGTCAGTAAAAATAAATCAGATAATCTTGCAATTCATGTATCCGAAAAGAAATTAATGAAGCACAATTATAAGCGGGTTTCGATATCTGCGTTGAAAGACCTTTAGATTTCTAAGAACTATTTTAAAGGTCACTAAAGCCATATATATCGATATGCTTCTTGGTGCCAGCAACGTTTTAACGGAGTTGGATGGAAGCGATTGGAAACATTCTCGTGAGCGTTGCAATATGTGCCCATGTATATCGTGAAGATTTCCACCAAATTTTGTGCTAATAGAAACATTAATGTACGATATCGTCACTTAAGCCGTGATACCACATAAATCCGAAAATGTAAACAAATTTGTTTTGAGAGAATACGTAAGTCTAATTTAAAAAAATCAGCAAAAGAGAAATCGCAAAGAATGGTTTCGTATCCCGTGTTAAATAATGTATTTAAAAAACGTAAAATAAACAAATATGGTACGAAAATGAATTTTTTAGAAAGTTTCTTTCGTTTCCTGGAAAGTTGTGATTTTTGACTTACGTGGTATCACGGCTTAAGCGACGATACGATAAAAATGAATTCTGCTCAAGATTAATTTCAATTCAAAGTCACTTCTGAAGTTTTTTTCACCCTCTGAGCTTTACAGGATATAGTGTAGCATTGTTTTTAATCCACAACTCTCGCAATGGCTAAATAACCACATTTATTAAATAAGCAGATGGAGACTCGTCAAATTGATCATAAAAAATACATAACCAACAAACAACGAAGATAAAAACTCATCAAAAGCTATTTCAATTAAGCAAAACGTCCACCATCATCAGGTAGTTAATTAACGTCACACTGGAGCAACACAACGGGCTATTGGCGACGGTCCGGGATCAATCCCGAAAGGAAAGATCCAAGGACAACGCCTCGTAATTTTGAACCATGGTCAAATAACGAGAATACCTGAGCTGGCACCCCAACATCATGACAGGCCAAATGTTTTTATCTTTAGTCAAAGTTTTGCATTTTTTTACAACCACATCTAGTGGTTGAAAGAATCTTGAAAATCATTGGTCAAGCAGGTCAAAACTGGTAAGAAGTGACGAGGGAAGATTTGCAGGTTACAGAACGGATTTTTGCTTCGGAACCCCTCAGGGTTGAGTCAACCGTTCATTAGGGCGACATCCCACATACTACAGATTGAGATACAAGTATGTACTCCAATGTTGTACAGAAATGGAATATGTGTGCCAGGTTCCACATATCATGGGGCCGCCGTGGCTCAGTGGGTATATCTACTGGTCTAACAACCTGCGAATTGTAGGCGGTGCAGGTTCAATTCCTGTCATATTCGATTCCTCCCTTGGTGTATTTCTCTCTTCTGTGTTAGCAAAACTTTTCTTGTGTGTGTATGCCCATTACTTGACGTTGTCTATCTTGCGTATGGTGCAGCATGGCCAAATATGGCCCTTGCGCCATAAAAACTCAATTTAACCAACCCCATATCAGCATTACGGGCCTCAGCACTAGTTTGAATGAGGGTCATTTCAAAATAAAAAGTGTGCAGTATATCAAATACTCGACTACCATAACTCAAAGTTTTCCCACTTTAACAATTATTATAAACTCAACGATTTATGACGTTTTGAACATGATGTATGTTCGCATTGCGTGTCTAATCGTAGTGCTGTTTGCTTAACAGTGCATCGTTTTGTTCTAAAGGCGTCGAAAGGAAGTTGATAATCAAAATATTCATGAAAGCGCCAAGCGAATGATTTGCTTTATATAAATTTCATCGTGAATATTTCGAACTGACGTTTCTCGCTGCATTTAACGCATCGAATTGGACGCGGTCAAGTGTTTCGAATCGCTCGAGCTGTAGACGGTAACATGTTTCACGGATCCTAAAATTTCGCAAACTGGATCAGTTAATTATTGCTTTGGTAAATCACTTCGGGAAAAAAATTCGATTGTATTTTAATCCAATTACAATGCATTTAATTTAAAGTGTCAGTTTTATTGAATTTAAGTAATGGCATTTTAATTTTTGAATGAGACATGAGCAGAAAAACGTATCGAAACCAATGAAAAATTTTCAACACAAGACACTTTAGAATTCTAACTTTAACTTTTTAACGACAATCTTACTAAAATCGAAATGTGTCATTTTCTAACAACTCATTTCATTAGTTTTTCAAGACTGGCTCCTCCACCGTTATCCATCTTGAATGACAGCAATCTCCACCAACGACATTAGTTTCATAACCAAAAACAGCTTTTTAAAAATATTTGAATAAAAGGGATTTTTTTCCCTTTTCTTTTCCCGAAACACCTAATATCATCTCGTGGATATCTTCAGTATATTCTTCCTCCTTGGAATCAAAGGCCTCATTTCGGGCGGTCGTGGTTCAGTGGGTATGCTCACTGCGTTAGCAACCTTCGAGTTGTATGCGGCGAAGGTTTGATTCCTGTCGGGTGCATTCCTCCCTGGGTGTATTTCTCTTCTGTGTTAGTAAAACTTTCATTGTGTGACTTGTATCTGGCGCAGCATGGCCAAATATGACCCTTGTTCCATTAAACCCCAAAATCAACTAACCAAATGCCCCATTTATATTAATCGGGAACTGAAATTCTATGAAACAATGTTTCTAATGAATGGTTGTGTAACTTGCCATTCTGTGAACACGCTTCACAGATTGTAACGAAAATATTACGAATTATGAAGAAAATTTAATTCAAAAGTATAGTGTAAACATAATTTGCGATGATTTTAGAAATCGTCGAATTGTTTAAAATGAACCTCAAATCCTGAAAATGGGTCTTAACCACGAGCAATTGGATTGGAGAAAAACATTAAATGTTAAAGCTATAACTAATTGGGTTGCTTGTAGGTGGTGCTAGTTTCGTGCTCTCTCCAATCCTAATGAAGTGATTAGGTGTGAGACTCCGGCGCAAAGCGTTTCATTGTGTCTCTATTACTTGATATTGTATGTCTTTGTCTGGCGCAGCATGACCAAGTATGGCATTTGCGCTATTAAACCCAAACCAACCGGCGCAAAGCGATACACGCAGACCAATCATCGTTGTCACCGCTCGCCCCGGTACCTCTGATTGGTCTGCTAGTGCTATTGCGAATTGTGCTCTCGAATGTCCGGTGAATATGTAAATAGAAAGCGCAATACCCAAAGAGATGCGCACAGACCAATCAGCATTTTCACCGCTCGCGCCGGAACCTCTGATTGGCAGGTTCTCCTGACATTCAAGTGTATCTTAGTTTTACGCGCCTTGGTTTGTTTCTATCAAAACAAAACATGTGTAAATATTTCCCTTGAAGATATACTTTTACACCATAATTTCTTTAATTTATACTAGAAGTATCGTAATGCAAAAAAGTCGCCGACCATTGGGCACTAGCCAAGGATTTCAATTTTATTAATTCAAGAGGGACCTGATGAAAGCCCGAGCAGCGACAGATTGTGACAAATGATACATAATCAGTCAGCCGGGATCCATCCTCGTGGAATCACATTTGAAAGACATAAAAAGGATATATATTCCTCATGGAAAAAGGCAGATAACTTTGTGGAAGATTTGTCATAGGTTATCAATATAGAAAATTACCGAAATCGCCCCACCTTCTATTATCTCAATGCCCAAATCTCAAATGATCCTACCTGTAAAATTGGGTGGGATTGAAAAACCACACAATAATTCGTATATGAAAAAATATTGATAACTTGGGGAGAGAAAGATCTTGAGAGCCACATTTGGACCAATCAAAGAAGGCGATGTATGGAGGAGATACAATCATGAAATCCAAAAATTATATAGAGAAAAAGACAAATTTGGAAAATCGAAAATAAACCAATGGTTGGGACACATGGAAAGAATGGATAACAACCGAGGCACAAAAAAGATATTTAAGAATCAGTGCCAAGGCCAGAGATCGGGAAGACTGAAGAAACGATGGCGTGAGGAGGTCGAAAAAGACCTCAAAAACATGAAAATAAAAAATTGGTAGACTAAGGCTTAAGACAGGGCGCTTTGGAGTTGTATCGTTAGGGAGGCCAGGGTTCAACATGGACTGTAGTGCCGGGGAGTTAGTTAATTAAAATTTGTTTGTTTATCTTGTGAATATTAATTTTTTTTATGTATTAGTAAGATTAAAATGTTTTAAATCTTGAGTAACATTGGTTAATTTGAGCACTTGATTAAGGTTGGCTGTTTGCAGAAAGAAGTATAAACATGACAATTATTCAAATCATTACATTTTGCTCTAAAACTCACTTTAAAAGTTGTTTCTTACGATTTTTTCATTTTCTTGTAGTAATTATGTGTTATACTTCATTTATTGTGTCTCAAATTTGATACCCTTCCATTCCACAATGTTGCTAAAATTCTTTCATCGATCTTTATGTGCATGTTTCTAACTGATAAAATTTGTTTTACAATTTCAGATTTGAAGTCTTCAATAGAAATATTTAGTCAAGTGAATGTCAAGTCTTTTGGCCAGTTACTCTTTGATATTCAAAGATTTCAACTAATAGTAGGATCTAGGTGAGATAAAGTTCATTTGTTAAAATTAATGCATATTTGAATCGTTTCTTTCAGAATCCTGCTAAGTGTACTTTTTCAAAAATGTCTGTTGACGGGTTTCTGAAATAAACGATTCATTTACAATGTTTCTTTTTATGATACTTAATTGTTCAGAAATTTTTTTTATTTCAAAATCTTTAATGACAGTCTAACTATACTAACGTTTTGATTCACACAATATGTACTTTTGATATTTTTATTTGGTTCATAGAAACTAATGGTTCATGTTTTTACAGGAATTATCTATTTCGCTTGAGTCTAGAAGGTCTAAAGAAACTTGAAGAAGCTCACTGGCCGGCTAATGAAGAGGATGTTAGAACATGTCAACTCAAAGGGAAGAGTGAGGTAAACACATCTTTCTATTAAAATTATTAAAGTATTCGACTTTTAATAGTAATTTTTACACTTTTATTACTTGCTGGGAAATTTGTATTGGAAGAGTTATAAAAAAATACAAAATATAAATACGGTAGTGAAACCACTCCATAATGTCAACATTGGCAACCTCTTGCCATTTATCATGATTTTAACCATCTTGTACTGGTCTTAGACATTTTTATCAATACTTTAACACATCACCTGTGTTATCCAATTTGTTAGGTCACCCTCCACATCCATCACTCTATACATCATACTGGCATTTTACCGTTTTTATATCTCAGCATCTTTTAACTACATTTCATAATGGAATTTTAATTGTTTACTAAGATGGAGGTACCCCATCTGAGTTATTTTTTAGAAAATCTTAGCATTCATGTTTGAGTGACCCACCTGTTTTTACTCATACCATCTGGAATCGTATGCTTTTTTGTCATTTAAACCACATCATCCATTTTAAATCGACATTCACATGTGCAGTTTAAACTACATATTACTTTTCCCATGTTCACGATATATTTTTGGTGTTTTCCTTTTCATACTTTGAAATGCTTATCTTGCTTTGATGTTTTTCCATGCTTTTAATATTGATTGTGATTAACCTGATATTTTTAAATACATTTTAATTTAATCTTTTGTCTTACATCTTGAACAGCTTATCCATCTATGTATCCTGTGCTTTAAAACCTAAACCAAACGGATGGTTCAATTCTCTTTTGATAAAAAGATTTAAACAAACTATTGAATGTTTACACTTGTGAGATGTTTTAAGATGATAGTTTTCTAAATAAAATGCATTGGAATTCTTCATGTGCAAATCGATTTCTTAAAAATGACAAAGGAATAAAGTAGATTCTGGTATTCAAGATTTCAGTTTTATCGAGTTGCCATGGAAATAGGGAGAGGAAATATTTTAAAAATACCACTTATATATAGGTTGGTTTATAATATTCGAAAGAAGATAGGTTATATAGTCAATTTTTATTAGTTTTAGAACTTTGAGTTTTCAATTGTTAATTTATGTTTTTTATCTTCAGGAGGACTGCATGAACTACATTAAAGTATTGGTTAATCATGGCTTAAGACTATTTTCATGTGGCACTAATGCCTTCAAACCAGAATGCTCATGGAGAGAGGTAAGGGGTTCCTTCTATTAATATTTCCATAAAAAAATTATGTTTAGTTTTAAAAGGGAAGTTCCTATGATTTTTATAATATTTATATTGAGTTAAGAATTAAATTGAAAAATTCTTTCTTGGAAAAGGTTTTACAGATTAGTACTCAGTACTTAGGTAATTAAGTATAAATTTGCTTATGATACTTAAAAAAATAATTCACAGATAAAAAGTAACCAAAAATAAACTAGTTTCTTGCTTTACTTCGTCAGTTTCCTTGAACGTGTTTTTGCTTATGTCCACATACATGTTTAGAAAATAATCTAAGGGTTACCCCAGTTTCTTTTCATAGTTCCCAATTACTTTTTTCATATTGCTGTGATGTAAAATTAATGATACATTTAACGATTTTTACTGTTATTAGACATCTAGATAAATTTTGTCTTTCTACCACAAGAAATGCTTCCGACATTAAGTTTTGGAGGTGATGGTTGTTATAAAAACAGGGTTTGTTCATTTTATGTATAGGTGACTCAAGGATGACTTAGTTTTATTTTGTTTGTGAATTGGTGGCAGGAGTTAGTTTAGATCTTCTCGGCAAAAAATAAAAACAAATATATTTCCAATGTGTTATCAAGTGCGTCAAAGTGACAAACTTGAATACTTTTCTTCAAGCATCCTCTATGGGAAAATAGGATAATGTCTTGTCTGGAGCCATTCTCATGGTAGACATGCTACTTGTCTAATTAGCAAAACTTTGAATTACATTCTTTAAACTAGCTTCAGCATGCCCTTTTGCTTGTTAACACCAAAATACTTTGGGAAGGACTTAATCCTCTGCAACCTTCTTTGAACATGTCCTGATAAATTAAAGCATGGCCAAATATGGCCCTTGCACCATAAAACCCTCAAACCAACCAGCCTGATAAATTAAGCTATTTTGTTTGCAAAACATTACTCAATGCTCAAACCTTGCTTTTTCAGATTGGCTCTCTGAAAACTGTTACAGAATGGGTAGATGGTGAAGCAAAATGTCCTTATAGTCCTTATGCAAACAGTTCTGCCTTAATGACTTCTCAGGGGGACTATTACATAGCATCCACAATTGATTTTTCTGGTAGGGATCCTGTAATATTTAAAATGATGGGAAAGCAACCCATGTTGAGGACTTTGCAGTTTGATCCCAAGTGGCTAAGTGGTAAGTATGTGCACCTTATTTCTCACTCAAAGATGGGTGCTAGGAAATAGCAACTTATAATTTAATGAATTTGTATTTATCTTGTCAATTTGGAAGCAATTGACATAGTTTATACGTACTTCAGGATAAATTTGGTTTCGTGTTAATTGGCTAAAGAATATATACATATCTGATATAGTTCAGATTTTTATTTGAATAAGTAATTTTAATGGTTTTGTACTTTTATTTGTGAAACTACACCATGATGGTGTCCTAAAAATATCAGAATTGTTTTGGTGACTTATTCTTTGTCACATTCAAGAAAAATGTTGATGTTTTATTGCAAGGGAAAATTTTTTTTTGTGAAAATTAGGTACGAATAATTTCTAGTTCTTGCATGATCAAAAGGAGCATGATTGAATATTCAGTTTTGTGATATATACAGGACAAAAATTTAAATTGTGTCTTATGTCTCATCCTCGTATTTCAATATACACATTAAGTTGGAGTACAGCTATTGAAATTTCATATGTGCTTAAATTATCTTAAAAATTCTTTTTTACCCTTTATGAATTATGTTGAAATCAAATTTTGTTTTACTTTATTAGCATAAAATTGCAATTTCATACATATTTTTTATGCAGTTATATTTGTTGAATGCCTTAGAATTCAAATTCTTGTTTATCAACTTTATTCATTGTGATAATTTAAATACAGTGTATCAGTAATTGTAACATGATTTGTTTACTATTTCAGATGCAAATTTTGTTGCTTCCTTTGAAATCGACAATTTCACATATTACTTCTTTAGAGAAGCTGCTGTCGAATATATAAACTGTGGAAAGGTAATTGTAAAATATTGGTTAGCATCTTGAATAAAAAAATAACTTTAAGCAAAGAAACATTGAAATTATAACTGCAGAATTATTTTTATCAAACATTTATATGCTCCTTTTATATTTTAGGTTATTTACTCTAGAGTGGCAAGAATTTGCAAAAATGATCAGGGTGGACAGTTTGCTTTAAAGGATAAATTTACAACTTTCCTTAAAGCTCGTTTGAATTGCTCTGTGCCAGGAAATTATCCATTTTATTACAATGAAATTCAAAGTGTTCATTACATTGAACGAGAAGAAGTTTTCTATGCTACTTTCAACACACCAGAGTAAGTTAATTTTACAATGGCCCTAGTTGAAATTTATCTGCATTTTTTGTACCTTTTAAAATTTTATGATTTACAAAGTTCATTTAGAATAATATTCAAAACCCTATTAAAGGTAATTCTACTTCATATTAATTTAGGGTTTGATTTCTGTTTCGGAACACCTCAACTTCATTTCATAAAGATGCAAAACTCATAATATTTACATTTCTCCAATGTCTACAACTTTAAAAACTTAAGTTATGTTTGGTTAGCATCTCACTGCTTTAAATTTTTAAGCTTTGTGTAATGTTATCTCTCATTGATAGGATATATCTCTTTCTTTTCTCTTACAGAAACAGCATATATGGAACTGCAATATGTGCTTATAACATGTCATCGATTATAAACTCCTTTTCTGGTGCATTTAAATATCAACAAAATCCAAATTCAGCATGGGAGAGGCAAACCTCACCCCACAAGCATTTTCAGGTGAGAAACTATTTATTAATGTCTTATTAATATTAATGTCTATTATTAATATACTGTTATTTTATTAATGTCTAATTTATTGTGTTTTTATGGTGGAAAAGACAAAGCTGATCATGTGTTCTAAATTTTTTAACAGCAAAGTTTCCTGTTTTTTATAACTATAGAAGAAAACGTATGTGTCATGATCATTCAAAAGCTTTACCTATAAAACATTGAGAAAATGGAAGGTTTCTTTTTGATAAAATATTCAATATTAAAATAACTTAAATATAAGTTAATGTAACAAAGGCTCCAATTTCTATGGCAAGTCAACTTTGTTTCATGATTTTTAAGCTGAAAATAATTCAAGCATGTTTCGCTGTATTTATCACAAAGTTTTTGTTCTGAACTAAACCGTAATATAATCTCAAAAAGCTTTAGTAATTGTTATTTTCGGGTCATATATTTTTCTATTTTGCATCAATTCTACCCACATTATTTTACATAATTGCAAGGAATAATGTGATCAGTATGGTTTTAGTTACATTTTTGAGACATTTTGTGATTATTTGCATCAAATTTTTGCATAATTAACATTTTATCATGATGCATAATTATTTTTTAGTCCATCAATCAAATATTGTTGTAACATTTGATTTTGAAAACTAAATTCCTAATTTTGTCGGAGCAGTGTGAAGTCACAACTACTGCAGATCATGTCTTGGACTCAGAACGATATCAACTGATGAATGAAGCAGTGCAACCATTGACATCTTATCCAATTCTTCAACTTCAGCTTGAAAGGTAGGTATTAATTTCTGCTGCCTGATTTAAACTTTCAAAACATTTCATATTTAAGGATATTGAATTATAATAGAATAAAGAGTATTCTCTCACAATTCAAAATAAATTAATCTACATATAAAGCAGAGTCGGCATCTGTCTGTTTTCTATACAAACCTACACCGTTTGACCAATCTACACCAAATTTGGTACACTTATTCTTTGGAACCCTGTGGTTAACGTAGGCTACATATTAACTCCTGTTCTATTTTTCTTGGGTGTAAAGAGGGATGTAACATCCCGGCATCCTGGACAGAACACTTGCTAGGGGCACTCTCCCAGTCTGGCTGTGCAGATGACTTCAAAGTTAACATCTACAAGAGTCGCCTCTCAAGATGACCTTGAAGTCTTTTTTAGAATCTTAGACTGGTGGAATCTTTCAGTTCTGAAAATTGCTCAGTATCATATCGTTTATGTATCCTGCCTAAATTCTTAAACTAGCTTTATTATTGGAATGCAAATTTTTATGATTATTTTTATAGAAAGTGGTCTTTTTTTATCTCTGATATGGTACAGGGGGCAAAACACAATTCGAAATCCTTAGGAATAACATTGCATATTTATACAATCAATGTCAGACCAATTCACACTAAATGTGGTACATTCATCCTGTAGAATTCTGTGGGACACGTAGGCTGTATATTAACCCAGTTCAATTTGTCTTAGGTCTGCAAGGGGGCTAAAAACAATTCGAAATATCCATAGGAATAATATTGACTAATATTATGATGAATTATAAATAATTCAACCCAAGCAATGCTGGGTAATTTAACTAGTCTTACGATAAATCTACATGAACTTTTGCATGAGGCACCTACAGGTTGTAATCTAAAGGTTCTCAGGGGCACATCGTTAGGTGTGTACAAGCATCACAACCCCAAGGTACCCGAGTGATCTTTCCTTCCTATCATTTTTACTCTCACCTACCCTTCTGCTTTTTCTTCCTCCCTCACTGTGTCTTGTGATTGGCACAGTTTGGCCAAATATGGACCCGAATTTGGCCAAAATAAAACCTGAAAACAACCAATCTTCAGGTTGTGACATTTTAATTATAGAAGTGTTTGACTCCATTAATTTTCTTCCTACACCTTAATAAAATAGTTTAAATTTTTTTTCTTTTTACAAGTGATGAACATAATTATGTAGAACAGTATTGTTGCTTATCTTTGTGTCTAGTTTAGAAAAAGGGAAAAAATTGGTGAAACTAGAAAATGGTTATCCTCATATTTTAATCCGTCAATTTGTTTTCTGAAATTTTGAAATACAATATTGAGAGTTAACCTTATTACAGGTTCAGCCACATTGTTGTGGATACGGTACAAACCAAACACTTCGACAGTGTTCATGTGATGTTCGTTGCATCAGTGGAAGGCATAATTCGCAAGTATGTCCTAATTCCCGACACAAAAGAAACCTGTTTGATTGAGAAGATAAAAGTGTTTCCAGATAGAAGCACTGACAAAATAAAAGTATTGAAACTACTCAAAGATACTGTAAGTATAATTTCATTATTGAACTATAGAGGTGGGTGAACTATAGACTTTTAGGGATGTGGGACAAATGAGGCTGATGCCTCCCTTGGTCCAAAACAAAATTTATGAATTTAAAATTGTGATAAAATATGTTTAAAATAAGTGGGTAAAAAAGTTCCATGTTAATTTGTTAATAAATTAATGTTCAGAATATTAATCCTTGATTACAATTTCTTATTGATGTCTGAAAACTATCAGGAGGTTGAGCTTCATTAATGAGTTCCCAGGATGGAAGTATGAAAGGGGGACTCCTGACTTGTTTTGTGCTCTCCAAACAGAAGAGTATAATTTCTGTTTCTTTGAATAATTATGATTGCAGGGGATTACAGAGCTGCCAGTCATCTAAAAGGGAACTTTTTGCAACTATTTTTCAACCTTGGCGACTAGGGACATCTTTAAACAAAACCGTCTAAAAAGCTTCTACTTTCAGATTTTGTTTTGAAAATTCACCAAAGGGCAACGCAAATTTTTAGTCCCGTAAAATTTTTGTGGTTAAAAATATTTTTTGGATTTTTCTTGAACATTTTTCTAGGGAGAGCCAATTTGAAGTTTTGGTGCCCAGCTGTGGCAAACATAAATGAAAAGCATCGTAATCTGGTTTGGTAGTTTTCATTAAACGTTCTTTAAAAAATTCATTTTTATTTTTAAAATTTCAATTTCTTACGAGATTTTCAATGTCTGTTTCATACTTAATCAACATTTTGTGTTTTAGATGATTGATTTTGGGTGCTTAAGCAACTAATATTTTTTTTGAGAGTATGGTTTTGGTTTAAGAATAGACCTTTTTGCTTCTACTTTTAAACATTTATCTTATGAATGCTACTATTTCACAAGTGCTTTGGTTGTAACAGCCCTGGGATTATGGTAAAGGAAGGATTGACTTCTAAACGTTTTCTAAAGATAGAGCAATTGAGAACATTTACATAAGCATAGCTTTGAAATATACTTCTGGACAAAACTATGCTAAAAAATATGAAATTTTTTTTCAAGAAAAATAAAAAAATGTTAAAAAATACTTGAAGTACCCCCCTTTTTTCAACATTGGCAGTTGGGCCAATGTTCCTCTAGACCCTCAGCTATGCTTCTGTTGAACTTTATTGTTATGGATATAAGTTTCATATGTCAAATTATCATCATTTGTTTTTTATCTTTTTAGAATTCACTGTATATTGGAACAGAAGAAACTGTTTTAAGAATTCTAGTCCATAGGTGTGAAAGATTGCATACAAGAAGGTTTGTGATAATTTCTTTCTTGCTGAGATCAAAAAATAATTTGAACAGATTTCTCTTTCACTGATTATATATTGATGGGACTACTTTCTGTTTCTCACTTATATTTTAGTAAATTATCCACGAGTTTTGATAAAAGTATTACTTTTCAGCAAATGTTTGAGTGCAATGGATCCTTATTGTGGATGGGATGTTAACAAGATGGCTTGTACTGCAGCATCACATAGGAACCCACTTGTTAATTTTTGGCACCAGGAAAAGACTGCCTGTCCTAAAACTGACATGCCAGGTATGAATACTGGTTGGAAACTGGAAACCTTTCACTTGATGATTATAAAGTTTCTAGTTTTAATATTTCATTTTGAAAATACTTTTAAAATTCCATATTAATTAAATATTGTTTTAATTTAATTTCCATTCTGTTTTTTGAAAATAGTGTAAAAATTGGCCAGAACAATATTCACTGCAGTTTACTCTTGCGTATTTTGTACAATATTGACTCCATAAAAAGGTGTTATGGTGTTTAATACTCCATAGGGGATCAAAATTTTAGTTGCCATAGGCACAGTTATTATTTTTTGTCCATAGTATTTACTATTGAAACCAGAATGTCTAGATGAAGCCTATTTTTAGTTAAAAAATTGAAGTAATTGAATGGATACTGAATAATATTTAACATTTAAAGAAATACACAACTGCAGACTGTTTTGTTATGTTATAAATAACTGAATCCTAATAATTCCATGTTGACAAACTTCCAATGAACCTTGACATCTTCTTAAATACCATAGTTATTAACTCTTAAATGGTACCCTTGTGTGGTTTTCCTATAAGCTGTGCTGTGTTATAGTTCAAAATTTTCATTGGACAGCAAAAACGCTTTACTCGTTCATGTATAACATTTTCTAAATATTTATCCTATGACATGCGATTAGGTATTAAAGTATGTTATTAAACATAGCAGTCTATTGTTTAAGCTGAATTTAAATGGATAAACATTTTGACTCTTTTTTTTATGACATACTGATGTGAACACTGTATTCAAAATATTTTTGTATTAAATCTTAACAATTAATTTAAACAAAAATTGTTGGTCATATATTTATATCAGGTTTATTATTTAAATTTATATAGTTGACGGTGGATGGAGTGTTTGGAGTAATTGGTTTGAGTGCTCACAAGTAGGCCACGAAGTTGCTGGAGATCGGTGTCTTTGCCAGAAACGCCTCTGCAACAGTCCTCAACCAGCCAATGGTGGCAGAGATTGCGAAGGAACCTCTGTTCATGTATCAAATTGCACAAGTGAGTGAAATACCCATGATTTATTACAGAATACAGCATTATTGAACCTTTTTACTTATGTGTTTCTAAATTAAGATGACGCATTGGTAATCAAAAATTTTTAACTGCACTGAGGTAAACTCGTGTGTTAAATTTGCAAAAGTGCCTCAATTTAGATCTTTGCTACATAAATATTAATACAATGGCTTTTTTGCTGAAAATAAAATCCGAAAATGTAGTCATTGCAACCACAAATATTTTTAACTAATCAAACAAGTTTTGTAGAAACTATACGAAGATTATTTAAAATTGTACTGTTAAATTTTCATTTAAATGTAAACCCAGGATGTAAAATTTATTTCTTAAAATTTGTCATACTGTCTTCTGTACTCCAGAACCTCCCAGTATTTTATTTGAGAAACACTTATTACCTAAATTCTTATTTAGAACTAATTAGCAGCTTGAAAATGAATAGCTTAGCTCATGTTTTCATTATAAAATTTAGGAAATGGACAATGGACAGAGTGGTCTCCATTTTCAACTTGTTCACACTCTTGTGGCTTAGCAGTGAAGTCTCGCCGCCGCATCTGTGGTAATCCTGCACCAGCTTTTGGGGGCAAAATATGCATTGGACCTGAGAGAGATGAGATATATTGTACCTCTAATCCTCCTTGTCCAGGTTTGTAGTATTTTATTCTGAGATTTGGGAAAAATGCTTTTCCATTACTATGAATGCCTTCAAAGGCTTACCCTATAGATTTTTCTCTGCAAATGATATTGATTTCACAAGAAAATTGGAATGCAATCCCAATGCCGTTTTAACACCAATGTTATATTTAAAAACTACAATCCCTGTTCCCAATCTGATCACAACAAAACAAAACGGGACTGCAGTTAGCTTCAGACATGTATTTTGTAATGTGACAGTTCAGAGTATTTATTTGTAGTGAATGGCAACAAACTCTAGATGCAATATAAATAAGTCTTGTGAATTGGTGCAGCCACTTCGCAGGTGGCTAGAACCATATTATAGAATTTTGGGATAGTCAGGTAAAGCAGAAATAACTGGTCTTGCTTATTACAGTTGGATATTTATTGCAGTACAAATTAAAATTACTATCAGGGTTTTCCCTTTTGCCATCAATAGTATATTTAAAATCTGCCATTCCTATTCCCAATCTGGCCAAATATGGTCCTTGCACCATAAAACCCTCAAAACAACCAACCAACCTATTCCCAATTGTCATCTAACCGTGGTTCAAATTACAAGATGTCCTCGGTTCTTTCCCTTCGGAATTGATTGCCAACAGCGTGTTGCGTTGCTCTAGTGAAACCCTTAATTTAATTACCCCCATTCTGAATCTGAACAAGAGCTGTGGTAGCCCAGTCGGAAGAGTAATGGATTAGCAACCAGAGGGTTGCGAGTTCGAATCCAACCAAAGACTCGTGTACAAAGGGGCTGGTGCACATTAAATCTATTATGGCCTCAAATATTAATAATTTAACTCTTGAATATATATATATTTATTAATAAACAGATTGTGGATAAACAGAATGGGCGACACACCGGGAACACATCCACACGATAAAAAAAGAAGAGAACACGCTACAAGAGTGTTGCCAGATTATACACACCAAAATGTATGTTCCCATACACAAATCTAAACAGAATATAAAATTAATAAATGGGTACAGCTGAAGCTACGCAGCGCAGAGTGGCAATGACTCTTGGCACAGTTTTTGTTGGCTTTCACTTTTTTTGTTAAACATCATTACTATCGCTACTTATTTTGTTAAACATCGTTACTATCGTTTTTGATAAAGTAGAAAGAAAATGTTAATAAAAATGTGGGCACATATCCAATTTGCACAACTTTAGGTGATGTATGTTTAATTTCTTACATAATTTAAACAATAGATATCCCATACTTAGAGAAATCGATTCACTTATTCTAATAGTGTTCAAGAATTTTTCCAGCGAAAGGTAACCGTTTTTGAATCATCTATCACCTTTTTGCGAAGAAACAGCACAGAGGCATTCCCGCCAGTAGGGACATCAAAAATTTGGTGGCAATGATAACCGCGTCACCTGTTCCTGAAATTCCATTCGTCCATCTGGCAACACCTCTAATGTTGAGTTTGTTGTTGGTTTTCTGCCGCTTGTTTATTAAAAGGCTATCGTATTATGTGTTAACTGTTTTGCTACTTAAAACAAAACTCATTTGATAAAAACTCTGGTTTTATATTATAAGGAGAAGCTATCTCAACAATATAATTTAATAGTTACTCATTAGGTTTTAACAAATTTTTACTCATTAGTTCTCAATCAACAGTCAGATTATACATTACCCCCACACTGGTTAAAATACAATATTTAATGCTTCCCCTATTTGATGAAAATTTATTATAATTTGAAAATGAATAAAATGATACCTATTTTCGAAAAACAAAGAATATAATTTGGTTTTACTTGATATATGAAGAAAGATTATCTCTATTGGAATACTTAAATGCACATTATACCTTCTAGCTGCCACAGTGTCCCCCATCCATGGCCATTGGTCAGAATGGAGCACATGGGAAGAGTGTAGCTCACCTTGTGGAGGAGGAATTCAGATTCGTCGTCGACGCTGCAACAGTCCTCCTCCACAAAATGGTGGAAAGGAATGTCTCGGCTGCAATCAAGATTACAAGTTTTGTAACATGAATCCCTGTCCAGAGGTGAGGAAATCTACTCCCTGGACACCCTACATGAGGGTCAATCAGACGAAGGATGGCTACTTTGAGCAGCGGCTGAAGTTCACTTGCCGAGCCAACGTTCCAGATGAATCTATGCTGAGGATTGGTCACATGAGGAAGGAAGAGAGGTTCTGTCATGATGGTAGTCGGAACTGCCTGGATTCTGGTGCGTTGTTTTGGTTGATTTTCTTATTTATGCGAGTTAACTGAATAATGCTAACGATATAGAAGTTTATACTCTTGAGCAGTTTCCTGAAGTGAATGCTGTCATCCCTGGGATCTGAAGGAATCTTGAGGCAATGCTGGTCCCAGAAGGAATAGGGCATCGAAGAGCAAACGTTGGCAATTAGATGCTAAAAATAGTGTCACCTAAAAATGTTTTAACCTTTAGATTATGGGTGGAACAATAATTGTACCGTAAGATTTTTCCTTCCTAGAGCAGCTCTGTACAGATGCTATATCGAAGATTTTGTTCCCCTTTTAAGTGACTGCTGACATTGATCATCCTTTGTGACCCGTCAGTGATTGGCCTTTAAGATGGTCGTTCTGCCGATATCTCACTCGAAACGCTTTGTCAAGACAAAAGGGCACTTTTTGGAGCTGTTTCTCATTCAACATTATGCTTAGAGCAATTCACAGTATCTGAAATGGTTACAAAGCAATTCTGGCTTTATCCATTTACTTTAAAATCAACATACATTTCCATTATATACTCATCAAACTGGCTTTTTAAAGGCCGTACGACTATACAGCAATGCATCCATTAGTATCTAACTAACATAAACTTATATTATTCTTTTCATGAACAAATTTGAACTATAACCTTTGACAACTGATTTATAAGTACTAACTTTTTTTATTCTCTTAAATAGCAAATAAGAATTAGGTCAGAGAATTGATTAATTGTTTTTTTACTTTAATAATTGAAATATTGAACACTCCATTGGAAAGAAACAGCTGTTTTAATGTTTGTATACAACTTAATAAAATAATTCATGAATATTTTCGTATATTAATTCAAAATTCTAAGTTTAAACAGAATTTATTTTTATGAATTTCAGATATACGATAAATATATCTGATTAAAGTGGACAGTTTATGTAGTTATGGTATAAGTTACTGTAATTAATCATATATTTGCTTTTATACTTAAATGGAAGGTATTGCTAATTTGAAATATGTGAGAAAACCAGAAGACGGTGGTTATTAGGAATTTTAACAATTTAAAATATTTGAATGATTCAGATCCAGTTTGTAGGTTGCATACAGGACTTCTACAAAATTTCTCAGAGTTAACGACTTATATTTAGTTTAATGGTAGCCCAGTTTATTTGGGCTTTACTCATTCACTTCAATTTGACATTGGGACAACACTATGAAAGGAAAGCGTGCTAGGGGTCAGTTGTAAAAGTCATTCACAGCTCTTGCACTCAAGTTCTGTAGGAGAAGGAAGTTGTGAGAAATCTGCCATTCTGAGACACGGGTAAAGAAATATGGACATCGTACTCTAAAGGTTAAGCAAACACTTATCCATTTGACCATACATACACACTCACTAGTGACGCATTGTCATTGATTCTTTCAAATAGAAATCATCTGCAAGTTGTTGACTGAAGTGAGCAATCTAGTGTTTATGTGCAATTTGTTTTTATTTCATTTTAATAACATCTTTTTAATTCCATTTCTGAGTTTTATTTTCAAAGCAGCTTTTTGAAATTCTAAAATTACACACAACTATAAAAATATTTTGGTGAAATTAAAAAATTAGTCGCAGCTACACCCACATTTTATTATTAGTTGATATAGTTTTACAGAGGGGATACTGAAAAAAATTATCTTGGTAAAGAGGGGGGGGGCATTGTACTACCAAAAGAGTTTGGGAAACTGCTCTGGAATGAAGTTTTAAAGTAGTACACAAGTAACAATCAATCATTAGATAAATCGGTACTTGTAGTTCAAGGGACTCTTGAAAATCTGTTATGAAATGTACTTCAATGTCCTTGTGAACATGTATTGTACTACAGCTGACGATCTTTATTCAGTTTCTAATAAATAAGAAATTTCAATATGGCCGTTGCTGTCTTCATGCATATAAACTTTATTGACTGAAATCATTCAATACATTTGGAATTGTAATGTTACTTTGACAAACATGTTTATCTCATTCTGATTGTAAAATTTAGCTCATGAAGGTACATTTTTTAAGTGGAAGCACTGTTACAAATTAAATTTCAAAACAGCAAATATTTGGGAATGAAAACATTGGACACAGGAACAAAAATAATGTTATAAAGTACCAAGTGCTTGCAATCAGTGAAATTTATATGCATTTTGTTGCAGAGTTAAAATAAAATTTAAAATTTCTGCAGATGTTATAATTTTGTCAAAAAAGTAATTTTTTTTATTGTTTTGTGTCCTATTTGATAGCAAAATGTCTTTTATTGCCAGTTGAATTAAAATAGTATTTTATTTTTCAGCATTTTTGAATGTGGATGGTGGTTGGTCTGCCTGGACTTCGTGGTCTTATTGTACTGCATCATGTGGCAGTGGGGTTCAGTTTCGAGAGAGGAATTGTGATTCCCCAAAGCCTGCCGGCAATGGTGCTGAGTGCATTGGTCCTGCTAGAGTCGACCGTCCATGTAATACAGATTCTTGCCATGGTAAGGAATATGAATTTTGGTAATGTGAAAAAGCCTTTAAATTCTGTCATGAAATTAGTCATTATAAATCTTAAAATCAATGTAACGAGTGTTCAGGATTTGATGATCTAAAAGTGAATTTTGTTTAGAACCCTAAAGTGAAAAATGACTCAGTAAAATTCAGACTGCTTAATTAAGATGAAAATGTTAAATTTCGTTATGATGTTGTTATGAAAATGTTAAAAATTTCGTTATGAAAATGTTAAATGAAAACTCTAAATTTCGAGTAAAATCCTCCGAAATATTTCAATTAGTATAATTTACCTATATTAAATGAAATTATATTTATAAAAATTGAGAAATATCAAAGAATTTTCAACTTTATGACTGACATTTTGTATTCCTGTAACTACCCTGGGTGTATTTCTCTATTTTGTGTCAGTAACTTTCTATGTGTGTTCATTTACATTATAGAAAAATCTGCTTGGCACATCTTTACCAGATTCAGCCCTAGTGTCATAAAAACCAATCAACCTTTTATGGATAACAACTATCTTTTACAATAACAGTTTTCAAATTGTTATTTATATTTATCGGAGTAACAGCACATCTCTACTTATTACAATGAAATATCAGAATTGAACTCATTCATTCAAAACTTTTCTTCCAGACCTTGAGGGATGGGAAGAGTGGTCAGTGTGGTCTCTATGTGATGACAACCAAGAACAGCAGAGGAAGCGAAAATGTAAACACCCCCTTAACCCTACTACATACTGCAATGGTCCTACTAAAGAAATCAGAATGTGCATACCAGGTCAGCTAGGTAATTTTTTCATTATGGACTTGATTTGACTATTGAAATTAATTTTGAGTTTTGCTGCTATTTAAAGAAATGGAAATTTATTGTGTTTTAATTTCACAGCATTCTGTCATTTAAGTATGTCAAATAACTTAGGTAAAATGAGTTACACATTTTACCTATGAATTCTTTTATCCTGAGAAATTTAAAGAATCTTATTTCCTGACTTTTCAAGCCCTCAGGGGCTCATCTCCTTTAGGTGTGTATGGGCTTCACGCACCCAAAGTCCCGGGATACCCGGTTGGAAGAGTAATGGATTAGCAACTGGAGGGTTGCTAGTTCAAATCCAACCAAAGTCTTGTACAAAGGGGGCTGGTGCATGTTAAATCTGCTGTGGCCTCAAATGTCCTCACATTGGCATGATGCGGAAGTTTGGAGAGTGGGGTACCAGCTCAGGTGTGACCTCGTCATCTGACCATGGTTCAAAATTACATGGTGTTGTCCTCGGTTCTTTCCCTTTCAGTTTGATTCCATCGTCAATAGTCCGTTGTGTTGCTCCAGTGCGACGTTAAAGTACCTGCCTACCCTTTCACACCATTTTTATTTAAGGTTGTCTTATGTTTGGCATAGCTTGACCAAATACGGTCCTTGCATCATAAAACTTCAAAACAAACATCCAACCAATCTAACTTTTCAAAATAATTCTTTAGACAATGATATTTCTTATGTGCTGTCTAATGTTGGGTTCCTCATTCAAAATATCTCTTAAACTGTTGAATGTTTTAGGCATGGCCTCTATTGGGTCTGCTGGCGCAAAGGAAGACGGTGTGCATGCTGAACACATCGCTGGAGCCTTTGTATGTGGTGTGATAGTTGGAACACTCATCTCTGCCCTTGGCATCTACTTCTACATGAAACGCAAGTGCAATGCAAGCAGGCATTCTCGTGTCGCCACACAGCTGATTCCAGTCAAGCCAAACACCTACGTTGCAGGCAGTGACTGGAAGAATAACTATTCCAGTAACATCTCGCCACAAAAGATACCTCTTCGAGAGGCAACAATAAAAAGGAATGGAACGTTACGAGCGCAACTGCAATCGGACAATTTTTAGTGCCCTCTTTTCCTAGCACATTCTTGTGAGAAGTTAGAAAGTGTAATATTGAGCTAGGAACATTCGAAGATGTCCTTTGCCATATGCAGAGAAAGTGATAAGGAATTGTGAAAATTTCCCAATCGGAAATGTGCCATACACAACAGAGTGCAAACATATCAAGTGTTTTTATTAAGTCACATGATGATGCATTTATGTGAACTGACGGACCGTGAATATTTTAATGAGCTTTTAGGGACAATTGGTTCTGTGCCTAATGTCTTGCAACAATAACTATAGCAAGTGTAAATAAGTCATGTAAATTGTCATTTATTTTAAAGTGCCATTTGTGTTAATGGATATAGCTGCCTTTCGTGGATTATCTAATTTTATGAACTTTTCTTTGAATTTGTGAGAAGCAAATCATCAAATTGTCATTCATAAAAGTTGAAAGAGAAAGCATTTTTTAAGTAAATTTTGAGCAAAACGAAAAGTTTTGTTCTCTAGCTCTACATGCAGTAATACTACATATGAATCTTGTAGCTGAGTGTGAATGAAATTTAGTTCATTAATGAAAATATTTTGATGCATTTGCTAAAGCTTAGAGTTTTATATATAAACACAAACATTTAATAAAAAATTTTTTCTATATTTGGTGTAAAAAAATCTGATTAACCATATTTCACGTATTTCAACTCGGGTGTGTTTTTTATGTAAGAAATCTTCATAAAAATGTTTAGAAAAATTTATAAGATGTGTTTGGGCATTTTCACCTGTCGCAAGAGTTTGAATTTCTAGAATTTTAGAGGTTCTGAAACAAAAACAATCAACAAAGAATGACATGTTTTTACATGATTGTTTAACTAAAAACACATGTAATATTTGTAGTTAATGTTTTGATGTTGACTTGTCTTCTCAAACTTTAAAAATGGGTGGCATTTTTTACTTTTATAAAAATATTGGGAGTAATTTCTGATTAGAAATTATATTTTTGTATTAATTTTTATTTCATTTCTGAAAATTTTTTCATCATACCCATCTCATTGTGAAGAAAACTATTTTTGGTATTTGCAGAAAACATTTACAGCTTTTTACTAATAAATCTAAGTAGTTTGATCGCAAAACAAATAATTTTCATATGGTGCTTTATAATATAAATAGCTTGTAAATATATGTAATTGTGTATTATGTCCAAGTCTTTGTTTTGTCTCGGGATATTTTATCCTTTGTTCATATACTTAAATGTTCAGACCTCTTGAGAACACAAGAAAAATATATAAAATATCATGAATATTTTTTAGTCTTTAAATTTAAAGGCTTGGCAAATTGAGTTGGAAACTATTTGATAGTTTCATCGTTTTTATATATTTATTACATTTTCTATTTTAGTGCTTACTACTAGAATTTTACTGGAAAATTGCTCATTTGTACCTAATAATAAGCATTTCTAAAAAGTAACAGTTGAAACACAAGCATTTACGTTTTCTCCAGAGTTGGCTTGATACCTCTACTTTCATGTTTTTGTAGTAAAATTTTCTCTGGACTTTTAATTTTATCCAAAATTTCTGGATTTATTTTATGATTATGCAATTTTTAAACTCTGCTATTCATTTCAGTCTTAAAAATAAGATCATACCTCTAAAATTATGATTTAAAATTTAATATTGAAAGGCAAAGTTCAATGCAATTAGTAGCCGAAGCTTTACGTGTCTTTCTATAGTAATTTTTTTATCAGTGAATAACATTTTCTGATATTTAGCGATTTTCTCATCAATATCAAAATTGGTTATTCAATTCTAGAATGCAAAAGCATTTGAAAATCGAGTACTGAGGCATAAGCTAAGTTATATGAAATAATTGTATGATTTTAGCCTTTAGAAAACCTATAATGACACAAACTACTTTTTAATTAGTCATGCTAATCTCATTTAATGTTTTTCGAGCATATTAATATGATTTTTGTAAGAAAATGTCATTGTTTAAAATGAGTTCTAGTTTATTAAGAGCTCTCAGTTTGGATAAGGCATATAAGTAGTATTTATCAATCAGGTTTATTTTAAAACAACTTGCAATGATTTAATTTTTCAAGATTATAGCATTGTGTCTACAGAAAAACTTTAATTTTCCTTTTCCTCAGATCAAATCATTCTCTTTACTATCTCCAGTGATTTGTATTCCTACTTACATATACCTTATGCTGATGGTTAACTTCTTATTTTTATTCATATAAGCATTATGATCACATTCTTATTTCAGTCCACTGCATATTTAAGAACAGCGATTTTCAGCTGGTGTGCCAGAAGTTGTGTATTACAGTTTGGTCTGCATTGCAGATGGTGAAACAGTTTAAACTGTAAAACGTATTTAATTTTAACTGTTTAGTTTTAAATTTTTGACAAGTGTGTTCACTAATAATTTCAATACCTATTTTTTAATACCTGTACAAATTATTTTGAGTATTTTTTTATTGCAAAGTATTGTGAATTAATTATTTTTTGAAAAGATTGTTTTTAAGAAATCATTTTGAACAAAACGGGTAGGTAATTACTGTTACTTTTTTGTAAATCGATCAAAATTATATGCTTACTTTCTTTTGTCAGATCGGCAAAAATATAAGATTTATTGGTGTCACAGAATTGATTTTTATGTATACCGTGAGAAAGGTTGAAAATTGCTGTTTTAGATGCAGATGCATTTTACTTTAAGAAATTCTGCTTAATATTGTAGATCAAAAGAAGTCATGTATTGTCTAATGTGTGCCAAACGATTTATATGTATTCATTCTAATTCTGACCATTTCAGAGTATGGAATGTCCTCAAACTATCATTATAAATTGTATGAAGAAATATTTTTATAAATGCAGTCATGTGTAAATAAGGAAATTACATGTTAAGTTCATGACAAGCTTTCTGCTTGAAAATTCTGTACAGTGTTTTAAATAAAATTATGAATTGTTTTAATGGATTTGTACTTTTTATGAAACTGAAATTTTTTTGACATTTGTTTCTACATGCGGGTCGTTTAGAAAGTATCGAGACTGATGCCATAGACTCCAAAACAACCACTTTGAGAAATGACATCTGCCAGAATTCTAATTTCAGTTCCATTGTGACGTCCTTACAATGTCCAGGTTTTTTAATACTCAAGCCATCATCCAGCTCACCACACCATATTCAGTATTTTTTATAATCCGGGTCCTCCGGCCAGCCAATATAAGGATTGAGGCCCGTTAAGGGGTGGCCGGGGTGCATGTAAGAAAACAAACGAAAAACAATATCAATCAAAGTGCATGCATCCTGCAGTAACAAAGATACAATTTAGATGCATATATACAGGTAAGATATAATACGTAGATACATAATTTAATTACAGCAAGCAACATGAGTAGGATGAAATCAATCCACCCTATCCACCTTTACGGAGTCCACCCGGACATTCATGTATTCTCTAAAGGAATTGTGTTGGTGTGGAAGTTTGGAAAGGGTGACAGAGCTAAGCTGTTGCCTCGTCATCTGACCGTGATTCAAAATTTCGTGGTCTCGGATCTTTCCTTTCGGGATTGATCCCGGACCGTCACCAATAGCCCGTTGTGTTGTTCCAGTGTGATGTTAACTGAAATACCTATCCCCTCTTCGCTAATGACACCCTTTTGGTGAGTCGAAGAGGTGAGTGTTTAAATAGAGTAGTAACATGGGGACACCCTTCGACTAATTTCGTCTGTCGGGTGGAAACGATCCTTCATCTGATTGGTCCACGACATGGTAGAAGACGCTCATCCATTGATTGATCTGATTGGTCCGCGCGACATAGTTGCAGACGTGTTTTAACCATTTTTTCTCCACTCTAGAAACACGCATTCGCACAACTACCCGTCATCACATGAAAAAGTCGCCAAACGAGGTGATACCAAATCAGCAAACCAAGTCAATTTTTTACTGAGCAGTCACTACTAGTCGAGATGATCACCTTTTCGAGCTTATCAATAGCAATACTCAATTCACTTGTCTGAGCGTGGCGCCAGCTCAGGTTCTGACATCGTCATCTGACCATGGCTCAAAACGGTGTCCTCGGTTGGTAGTTAGTTGTGTTGCTTCAGTGCGACGTTAATTAACTACCTACCGAGAACACCGTAATTTTGAATCAGTCAGATGACGGGGTCACACCTGAGCGATGGTCTTTTCGGCTTTCGGTCAATCGGACTACCGTGGCTCTTGAGCAGGAATTTTGGAGCTCTTGTGTGAAATGCTGTATAAAACTATCTTAAAAAATGAGTTTTCTCTTCAAAGAATTTTACTTCAATATCGAAAATTAAGATTGATAGCCAAAATGAGAATAAATCAAAACATCTGTTTACTAATAACATAAAATAATGGATGTATCCATTTCTAGTTCTATATGACGGTCGTTAAGGCTCATTGTCATCTAGTTTGCTGATCACACAGGTTAAGACGACTCGTACGATGTTTAACAGCTAAGTTATTTTGCATAACATGAAGACGAGTACGTGATGTGTAATCTGGAAGTGCATTTTTTTATATTAAATTCAAATAATAATTTTCAATGTTTTTCAAAAAAATAGAAAAATAAGTTGTTTTTCGATTTTAAATAGCAGCTTTATTGTACAGAAAGTTTAATTCTCGTTCGTTTATGGTAGATCAACAAATTGAAATTGAACTTGGGAGGTTGTCAATCTTAGTGTTTATAACCGCTAATAGATGGCAGCACGAAAGGGCAGCGTCCATATTTTATGGACAGTTACGGTTTAATGAGCGGCCAAGCGAAAAAGGTCTTGAGCGGACGATGATTCTTACCCTCTATTCAGGGAGTGTTCCAAACACGTTACCTCAAACGGTCCGAGGGAACAGGGAGGTCTCAGAAAAGAAAGGGGATCGGGGGGGGGGGGGTAAAGTGAGAAAGGGACCGTATATAGTGAGTCTTCCCTCTTAATTCCTCCTGTATGGTTGTCAGCCGATGTCCGCTTAAGACACATCGTATAGGACACAACACCGTTTCACATTGCTAGCATTTTCGATGTTTAGAAATATATTTTGAAAAAAATAGAATTTTCATGTTATAGAATACATTTTCAGGAAATAAGTTTTTAATTAAATATAAGTAGCTTAATATTTTGATCCTAAACTTGAAGAATTAAGCACATTTCATTAAAGATTTCAAGATTGTCCTTTTGAGTTTCCTTGCTTCTTCTGAAGATTCCATACTCTCATGCCACATTGTCTTGTAATATGGCCTCCACTTTATATTGGTAAATTAATAATATATTATGCAGTTTAGAGTTTTGCTATATATATAATTACACTCATGTCCAAAATTTTCTTTACGTGCATGAAATCACGGATTTCTCAGAAACTATGAACTATAATTTTAAGAATTTGTGTGAAATGATACGTAACATCATGACACAAAAAAAGGAAAAATTTAAGAGGATTGCATATGATATAAAACTGTAGTATGAAACAATAAAAATGGCAATAATATATGATAAGGAGAGTTCAGAAAAAAAAGAATAACTCAGAAAAAATTAAGGCTTATGAATTTAATATGGAATGTGATCTCCCCTGACGTGTACACACATATCACAACGTGTTTTAATGCTGGCAATAACGTTGTTAACCACAGTTTGGGGAATTAAGTTCCACTTCTCCAGCAATGTGGTCTTCAGGGCATTTATCTCTTAGAGGAGGATGTCTCCTTGCAACTGATTTTTCAAGATAGTTCCATTAGTTCTCTATCGGGTTCAGATCAGGAGATTTTGCTGGCGACGGTATTCGCTCAGTGGCTTCATTTTCAAGGTATTCGTCAACAAGGTTTGCTCGATGTGGACGAGCAATATCGTCCATAAATAAAAAGTCAGATCCATATGCACCTTTGAAAAGTCTTACATAAGGTTGTAAGACCTCATCCCGATATTTCTGGCCGGTCACAGATCCGCTGCTGAAAACGTCTAGGGGCGTACGTTCATCGATCATTGTTCCTCCCCATGCCATCACAGCTGCACTACCGAAACGGTCACGTTCTGTAATGTTCGAAGGAAGATTTCGCGTTCCTGCCTCCCTCCAAATGTAAACATGTTTAGAATCAGATGTTAAACTAAACCTCGACTCATCAGTAAAGAGAACATGGGTCTATTGGTGTTCACTCCAGTTCTGATGTTCTTTGCACCAATTAAAGCCCTCTTTTGTTGTGAAGACAGTGAAACATACCCTTGGCTTTCTGGCATAAAGGCATTTTTCATTAAACTTTCTGTATACAGTTTGCCGTGATACAACAGTTCCAGTGGTGGATGCAACCTCTGAACTTAACTGCCGAGCAGTAGACTTCCTGTTACGACGGGCAGTTATTGCCAGATATCGATCTTGAGAAGCAATTGTTATTTGTTTACGACCTTGTCCAGGCCTCCTTACAACAGTTTCAGAGTTCTGAAATTGTTTCCATAGCGTAGAGAGTCTGTCTTGAAATATTCACACATCTCACTGCTTCCATGATTGTCTGCCCTGCTTCTAAACGGCCGATAATTCGCCATTTCACAGATTCTTCCAAATGATACTTCGGAGCCATAACAAACTGTTTTGAGTCCTTACACACTGAAATCAAACGCTGTATTGCAGGAATCACTCAGATATTCACTTTGCGCAAAGCGCTTGATTCACCGTCGGATGACGTAACGCCTTGATTTGTATGTCAAAAACCGTTTGATCACTTTTGATTGGATAATACTAATTAGGCTTGTCTTTCACACATTCCCTGCAAAAATGGATTACACCGATTGGGTATTTCATGGAATATGATTACTTTTGTGCACGTAAAGATAAATTTGGACATGAGTGTATTTGCACTTATGGAACTTCAAGCTATGCTAGTAAAAAAAACCCCATGAGATAAAGTATGATTGACGCAGTGCGCATAGGTAGGTAGTTAATTAACGTCGCACTTTAGAAACACAACGGGCTATTGGCAACGGTCCGGGATCAATCCCGAAGCGAATGATCCAAGGACATTCCCTCTGTAGCGTCTTCACGCTATGTGGTGGGAAATCGTATAAATGAGTACTAATGGTTGTACTGCTTTCTGGATTATTTAATAACAAAGAAATATCTCCAGTTACATGAAATATGTACAGTACAGAAAACAAATTTGCCCGCAACGGGACTTAAAGGCGGTACCCTTTCTGGGACCTCTGAGAGACACTCACAACACCGTTGAAGTTCTAGCGTCGTCTGCCTTCATCCTCCCCGGACTCGGGTCGGCAAAAGGCGGTGGGGGACGTCCTCTCGTCCCCCATTGGTCAAAGTTCTCCTCCTGGTGGATTTTTCTTTTGAGTTCCAGAATGTTCGGGCGCCGCCGAGACGAACTGTCCCCGAATTCCTTCAAAACCCTGGGAGCGTCGGCAGAGATGAAGGGGCTTCGGTTCCCATTCACCTTTTGTGCCCCGGCACCGAACCATGGCTGCTGGGCTGATCGGCGCCTCCATAGTCTGAAAAGGGGAGAGGAACACCTCCGGGAAAAGGAGTGTAAGATGCTTCGTCACAACTCCTCCCCCCATAAAGACGAAGTTTCCAAGGTAACCTGGAAACTTCGGCTAAACCTGAAAGTAAGCCCATCTTAAGATAGTCCCCTGAGAGGCATTCACCCGCATCCCCGGAATCCTCAACTCATACTAAACATTGAGTTTTAACCAAAATAACATGCTTCGGAAATACAAATTTGGGTTCCGAAACTAAATCTCAGTTGTGCGATTTAGTGACAAATCTTTACATACCAACTAACAAATATTTACATTACATAATATTAACGAAAATAACACCTAAAAATACAAGTAAAAATAAAATTGATGATGTCTTGGTTTTGGACACCTTCCTAAATTTTCTGATTTCCAGCTCTACTGAGACCATCCGCGTTGCCATTTTTGCTCCCCGGCTTATGTCTTACCTCAAATCGGTACTGTTGTAGAAACAGGGCCCATCGAGTTAAACGACCATTCGTCCCAATCATTTTATTCAGGTAGGTCAGGGGGTCGTGGTCCGTCTCTATAACAAAAAGTTGACCGTCCAGATAGTAGTGGAGTTTCCTTACGCCATATACGATGGCTGCGAGCTCGCGTTCGACCACTGCGTAGTTTCGCTCTGCTCTCGAAAACTTCTTACTGAGATAAATTATGGGGTGCTCATCCTCCTCGATCTTTTGGGACAAAACAACACCCACACCGGAATCGCTGGCATCCGTTTGCATCGTGAACTCTCTCGAATAATCCGGAGCATACAAGACGGGCTTGGTTACTAAAACATTCTTCAGTGCCTCGAAAGCCGCCTGACACTCCTCATTCCAATCTACCTTCTCTTTCCGGGTTTTCCCTTTCAACGCATTTGTTAAGGGGACCGCGATGACGCTGTAATTTTGGACGTACTTGGCATAATAACCACTCAACCCTAAAAACGACCTAATTTGCGTCTTCGTTGTTGGGCTGGGGAATTCATGAATGGCCCTAATTTTTGCTTCACTAGGGGAGCGTTTGCCACTTCCCACTTCGTGACCCAAAAACGTAACATGGTCTTGCGCAAATTTGCACTTAGAAGGCTTTACAGTAAGCCGTGCCTCTAACAACCTATCCAATACCGAACTCACATCCTTAACGTGCTCTTCGAATGTTTTTGAATAAATTGCAATGTCATCAATATAAGGAGATGCAATTCTCTCCAAACCTCCCAAAACCTGAGCCATTAGCTTGCAAAAATAAAAGGGAGCGTTCACCAGCCCAAACATCATCTTTTTGGGAATAAACGCTCCAAATGGCGTCACAAAAGCGGCGTACCTCTGCGCGCTTTTTTTCAAAGGAATTTGAAAGTAACCTTTCGTTAAATCCATCACCGTTATATAAGGTGCGGCACTAACCCGCTCTACTACCTCTTCTATATTGGGGAGAGGAAACGACTGGATTCTGGTAATGGCATTCAATCGCCGGTAGTCCACACAAGGACGTGGTGGTTTTCCCTGACTTTCTACCAGAATCATGGGCGATGCGTAATCGGACTGCCCCACTTCTATCACCCCTAAATCCAAGAGTCTTGTAATCTCCTCCCTCAAAATTTCTGTTTGTCTAGGAGACATGCGGTAGGGCCTAGCTCTAACGGGCTCACTACTGGTAAGCTCGATATCCATCTCTAACAGGGGCGTAGAACCCGGGTCTGAGGAGAACACCCTGCTATGATTTCGCAACATGCACCCAAAACTCCCTATCTGTTCCACCGTTAAACTTTCCACCAAAGCGCTCTCTCTTATCATCTCCTGGAGATCAAATTGAGTAGGATCGGGTAAGGGGTAAGGTATTTCTGCCTCCTGCTCCACCTCTTCACTCTCCTCGTCCATTATCAAATTAACACATTCGGGTCGCTTGAAATAGGGCTTAATGAGGTTCACATGGTATATTGTGGATTTATCCCTTTTCTCTGGGAGGTCCACCAGATAATTTGTATCGGAGATTTTACTGGTCACAGTCCCTGGCCCTATCCAGTTCACTGCCATCTTGTTTACCTTCGACGTGGACAATACCAGCACCTGATCTCCAACCCTAAAAACCCGCGATACGGCATTCCTGTCATACCACAATTTTCGTTTGCTCTGCTTGTCGGTCATTTGTTCGGCCGCAAGCTCCATCCATTTTTTTAGCCTATTGGTTATTCCCAAAATATACTCGACTACATTTGGATCCGAGTTATCCGGCTCTAACCAATTTTCAAAAATCAAAGTCTGGGGGGTACGAAGATTCCGTCCGTGCACTAATTCCGCCGGGCTAAACCCCGTACTTTCGTGAGTAACAGTTCGAAGAGCAAACAAAGCCGCTGGCAAATTATGCTCCCAGTCCTCTCCCGTCTCCAAACACAACACTTTGAGAACCCTCTTAACCGAGGAATGAAATCTCTCAACAGGGTTGCTTTGGGGGTGGCACACTGAACTGTGAGTCACATGAATCCCGAATCTTTTAAAAAACTCTGATGATAAAACACTGGTGAAGGACCTTCCCAAGTCGCTTTGGACTTCTTTAGGAAATCCCATGCGTGAAAAAACCATAATTAGAGCGTTAATTACATTCGCCGACGTAATATCCGGAACGGGAATAGCTTCGGGATATTTAGAGGCTAAACAAATCGCTGTGATTATGTATTTGTTTTGTTTTGTGCTCTCTGGAAGGGGACCCACCGCGTCAATATTTATTTTGGAGAAAATCTCCGAAATAACGGGAACCAGCTTCATAGGGGCCTTTCTCTTATCGTTGTTTTTGCCGACTTTCTGGCATTCGTGACAATTTTTTACCCAGGACTCTAACTCGGGGTAACACCGGGGCCAGTAAAATTGCCTTAAAACCCTATCCTTCGTTTTGGTCGGCCCCAAATGACCAGCTACATCCTCGTGGCACAATGCCATAATTTTCTCCCGATACTTTAAGGGAATGCATAACTGTACTCTTTTTTCTCCCCGCTTCGACTCCACCACACGCGTTAATTTTCCCTTCAATACCTGGAATTCCTCCCCTTTCTCGGAAAGTTCCCAACACGATTTCAAAGAATCACAGTTCCTCTGTGCCGATTCGAACTCCTGGGACGATACTCCAGCCAAACTATTATTCTCCTGCATGGATAACTCCGGGGGAAAGGGTAGTTCTTCCTCCTCAGGGCTCTGTGACGAATTATGAATGGAAGCTCTCGTTTCATTTGCGCCTTCGACTACTTGAGCTCGCTGCTCTTCCCTCGCCCTACTTCGCGTAATGGCATTAATAGGGGTTGGGTTTTTCCTATTATCTTCTAAAAGTTGGGCAGTTTTGTTCCCTAATAAGTAGTAACCCTGATCCAAAGCATCCGATTTCACGGCGACCTTCGTTACAACTTTCCCGAAATCCCCTTCTAGCTCAACTCTCGCTAACGGCAGACACTTGCATTCGGGGTCTAAAGGTTGGCGTAACCAAATTACTTCACCCGTAAAATCCTCTGGATCAATCCAACTCCTCACGCATACATCAATGCCGCTTCCACTGTCACGCAAACAACTTCGTTCTATTCCATTTACAGATATAGTGCTGATGAAAGGTCTAAAACTCTCGCTTAACCCACTCAGATTATTCAACCCTTCTAATCTTTTTTTTGCTAACTGGGGACAGAGGGGCCTAATGTGACCTGGCTCATTGCACAAAAAACAGACTACTGGTTTTTTCCTATCAAAACCCTTATTTTCCGTGATTAAAGCATCTCCTTTTCCTCGCTCTTTCTCCCTGAGCTTTCCTTCCCCGTTTTTAAACTCGCGCCTGTCCTTCACGGAGGCATAGTCATTCCTTTCTTTACCAAAGGGACGTTTTTCCCATGTTCTGACTTCCTTCATTTTATAATTACGCCGGACGCTCTCGTAATGGTCAAGTTTAACCGCCAAATCCGACGCCTTTTTGAATTCTTCCCATTGATCTAGATAATGGTCTCGGGCTGCGGGCGACGCTCTCCTTTTAAGTTGCTCTACCAGCATCAACTCCTTAAGTGAATCAAAATCAGTCACCTCAACCGACTCCAGCCAATTGTCTAAATACCCTTTTAATTCAAACACAAGATCTGACCATGACGCCCCAACCTTTCTTCCATGTTCTTCGAATTTAATTCTCAGGTCTCCGGAGCTGAGTCTAAATCTCTTTAATAATACCTTTTTAACATGATAATAATCATCATTCCATTCCCTTGGTATTTTAACTATAATTTCAGAAACATCCGCAGGCAATAAAGGAATTAATTGGGACACCCACTTGTTTTCTGGCACACTTTCTTTGTTCGCTTGCCGCTCAAAAATCATGAAAAATAGGGCGATGTCCAACACCTTGGGATCAAATTTAGGCACTAAGTCCTTTAAATTTACGCGCCTAACAATTTCCTCAGCTGGCGTAGTAGTTGACGCCAAACTTGGGTTCTCAAATGAAGCCTTAATTTTTAATTTCTCCAACTCATGCGCGCGCTCCCGCTCTGCTAAACTATCAAGACGTTCTTGTTCTGCTACTTTATCAAGACGTTCTTGTTCTAATTCATCCAAAATCCTATCCACAAAAGCTATTCCGGTCTCCTCATCATAATCCGGTGCACTCAATATGGACCGAATGATATTTTTAACCACATCTGAGCTAGATACGCTAACTTCAAATTCTGCCGCTAATAATAATAAGACCTGCTTTTTCTGCTTTTTTAAATAAGCCATATTTTACCCTAAATGAATTAATATTACCTAAAGGGTACTCTCAATGATACACACTAAACTTCTACAATTTCTTACTAGATCAAAAATAAATTCTCTACTCCGAAGAAAAGTTGTCAACTAGATTTCAAAACTGAGTTCTTATCATCTACTAATCACACAATGCACAATAATAAACCTTACTTTCTTAGATGTACAAATTCCCACACTAGGTATCACTCTGAAGTAAATTTAACTTTAACAAAATACACTGAAAACACAATTGCTAATGCCATTAAATTAAATTAAACACTAAAGTTTTACCCTACTTTCACTGAATATAAACTCTCTCGCTAACAATTTGGAAAACTACATAGAATTATGCCTCTCAAAAGAAAAATCTCCAAATAGGCCTACCTTTTCCCACATCAGAACATCAGGCTCCCTTGTCATCAATCTCGCAAGGTCGGGTCCAAGATTCCACTCCGTCGCTCGGCTCACCGCTGGAGTTGACTGCGCTCCTTCAAACGTCTGGACGCGGCACACGCTGTAGTTGACTCGCTGATTTCAGAGGTCTGGAACAGCTCCTTTGAAGAGTTTAGTGCCCGGCTCACGCTGAAGTTGACTCGCTGATTTCAGAGGTCTGGAACAGCTCCTTTGAAGAGTTTCGTGCCCGGCTCACGCTGAAGTTGACTCGCTGATTTCAGAGGTCTGGAACAGCTCCTTTGAAGAGTTTAGCGCCCGGCTCACGCTGAAGTTGACTCGCTGATTTCAGAGATCTGGATCGGCTCCTTTGAAGAGTTGAACGCCCGGCTCACGCTGAAGTCGACTGCTCTCCTTCAAACGTCTGGGACGCGGCTTACGCTGTAGTTGACTATAGAGTTCAGTACAGTAACGACGAACGGGTCCGCAGATTTGATTTAACGAAAATCCGCATCCGATAAGCTGCCACCAATAAAAATATAATTAATAGCTGTGGCGTCTTCACGCTATGTGGTGGGAAATCGTATAAATGAGTACTAATGGTTGTACTGCTTTCTGGATTATTTAATAACAAAGAAATATCTCCAGTTACATGAAATATGTACAGTACAGAAAACAAATTTGCCCGCAACGGGACTTAAAGGCGGTACCCTTTCTGGGACCTCTGAGAGACACTCACAACACCGTTGAAGTTCTAGCGTCGTCTGCCTTCATCCTCCCCGGACTCGGGTCGGCAAAAGGCGGTGGGGGACGTCCTCTCGTCCCCCATTGGTCAAAGTTCTCCTCCTGGTGGATTTTTCTTTTGAGTTCCAGAATGTTCGGGCACCGCCGAGACGAACTGTCCCCGAATTCCTTCAAAACCCTGGGAGCGTCGGCAGAGATGAAGGGGCTTCGGTTCCCATTCACCTATTGTGCCCCGGCACCGAACCATGGCTGCTGGGCTGATCGGCGCCTCCATAGTCTGAAAAGGGGAGAGGAACACCTCCGGGAAAAGGAGTGTAAGATGCTTCGTCACACCTCGTAATTTTGAATCATCAGGTGCATTTAGGATGGGACGGTATTTTGTGCAACCGTCGATAAATACACCATTAGGTAGGATATCTACATCGTATGATCTTATTCATCTGAGATTTTAAGCAAAAATAGTTTAATGTAGCATTGGTAAAAATAAACGTTTTTAGTTCTAGAAGGAAGAATTCCTTTTGAAGTTTTCAGAATGCCGAATGAAAATATTCCAAACCCTTTCGAATGTGTAAAAGTTTAACTTTATTAAAAATAAGTGTAGACATGAAATGTATTTAACTTTATTCCTGTAGGACTAAATAAATACATTTTAAATGGAAAAAATAGAAGTTCTTGTGGATTCGTGACAAATCTGTTAAGTGTCTCATAAGATAGCGTTTTTTCAAATAGACAATTCTGACTTTTCTACTTTTTTAGTATAACGAAAGTTTTATGTTTGATAAATTATCAATTCACATATGAATGTTAGTTAATTTTATCGTTATTTGGCGTTTGATTCCTTCAAAACACATTCTTATGGATTCCTAGAAAAGATTTTAAAATTAGATGTTCTATTTTATGCACTTTTACCACATATGCAGCATTTTGACATTATGCTTTACCTTATATGCATAAAAAAAATTAAACATGGTGTATATATTTTAATACCTTGTTAAAAAACTATGTATATTACATTTAAAAAAGTTTGATTCTTTTTTGGATATTTTTTATTCCATTGGAACCTACGAATCAAAAAATTTTTTGTTTGAAATGAAAAATATTCATTCTGTATAGTTTGCTTTCAAAATGTTATTATTTTTTGTATTAAATTATCTTATAATTATAAATTATTTTATATTTAATTATATTTAATACAAAAATTATGTTTGTGTTTATCAACAATATCAATACTTTTCTCTCTGTCGTCACTGAATCATTGTTAGTAACCAAATCCCATTATAACAACTCTTTTAGAATGAACTGTAACAATGTCTGTTCTCCCCAACAGTTCGTTCAATGTTCAAATAGCAATTTTTTTAACACTGTTACTCGACTTCGTATAACAATGGTTTCTTCAAACAGTACAATCCGATGCTTTGTTTCTTCCCATTTCATGCAAAGTTTTTGTACTACTAGCGTTGAAAAAGCAAACTTCTGATATTTCACTTTGAATTTGGATCGATTTTTTTGCGATTTGAATTAACTTCGTTGAGGAACTCAACTTACTTCTTGAGTCTTCACACCTGAGCTGTTGATTTCTTCTAAGATTTACAATGACTCGACGATTCTGGAAGGGATTGAAGAATCTGTAAGTGTTTTCCAAATTCCTTGTGCCTTAACTGTACCGCTGATTATTCATGTATATTTCGTTTCTCTTTATCGCATCCTGTATCTCCTCGCCTCATTTGTGTAAAAAATTGCATTTAAACATCACTAAATACACAAATGATCTACAATGTGATTATATTATACATTTAAGAAATTTACATTTAATTAAATCAGAAATTTAAATTAATTATATTATTTTTATTAAACCACGCCACTGTAATTGGCGGTCTTATTCTGAAACACTAAGAGAATGGGATTTTCTTTTCGTTCGCTAACATGACCGCTTTTGTCGGGATTTTGTTACGACAAAACTATGAAATTAAATATAATCTTTCCTTTATTACTCAAAATTTTATTATAGAAAATTAGTTTCATTGGGCAATCTATCTGCGAAAGGGGTTTCAATACCAGTGGTGATTTTCTACAAAAAAATCTCACTTTGTTATTTATTTATTTATAATTACTTATTTATTATTTTTGCTTTTTAATAAAGAAGCAAAGAGAGTGCCCATCCAACTGATTAGTCCCACAAAAGAACGTACTCAGGGGCACTTGTGATTATCTGGTTATTACTGTTTTGCCTTGTTCAAAAAGTTCATCTTTCTCTTCATGATCATAGTCAGGTCAGTGTCAGAGCATGAACAGTTTTGCTTTTGTGTTTCAGTTTCACCACCAAAATCGATGACGACTCTTTGAGCGAAACCGACGCAGCCTCGGATTTTGTAAGTAAACTCACCTTAAATGACAACTCTTGTATAAATATTCAACTCTGAAGCAGAAAATATTATTTATTTCGACGAAATATTCCCAAAATAAATGTCTGAAACAGTTCCGTGCAGAGAGCTCGATAGCTGTAAGGGGATAGAATGAAAAACAACCGTGTTTTAATTTGGAAGAGAGGAAAAATCATTGAATCCTACTTTCCACATACAATCAATCATCCTAACTGAAAATAAAACTAGAATTTTAAATAATTTTCAAATAAATAATGCTCAAAGACAAAGGAAAGAATGAGTTTCAAATATCTATTTTTATTAAAGAAATTATTTTTGCAGCCTGAGTCGAACATTGGAATGATGGGTCGACTCCTCTCCAAAACAAACTCGTATCTGATTTGGCGGTAGCTAGAGTCTGAAAGAACAAATTTTTAACGATATATCTATGGGGCTGAAGGTGTAATCGTAGGGAGTTTATGGTATGGATTATATATAGGGTATTTGTGGTATGGATTTGACATCGTGACTGGGCTATTATGGCAAAGTGACTATTATAGCTGAGACTGATATTCAAATTAGGAGATTGAAACTGGTTGTGAGAAAGAGCAAATGGTAGACAAAAATCGGGGGAAATTAAAGGGTTTAAGCTGAATAAAATGGTATTGACATAATTAGGTATGACATTATGTTATTAAATATGTACATCAAGTATTTTTTTCATCAAATTTCGTGATCAAAACATTTTTGAGGAGCCACTTTTGATCCAAAGAGAAAAAGAGTTGGGCGTGTGTCCCTGTAGTCCATTGCATGGTCTGCCTGGAACTGTTCATAAAATATTTTATGAGAATGCATACAATACTTGATACATGAGCCCGGCATATTAATGGTCGTCAATAGCCCGTTGTGTTGCTTCACTGCGACGTTACTTAACTTCCTACTGGCATATTAGTGCCGATTTCACGATGTCTTCTAGATACCAGCGAAGCAATATACATAAAATGAACATTAGAAAAAGTAGTAAGAATAGATATGTTCGCGCCGTGGGTATCTCCTTGTCAGTTGTTGGCGCTACTCCTTAATTGGCGTAACTTTTCATGTACTTGGCGAGCGCCAAGAGCATTGCCATCTTCTCAGTTTGTGCCTGATCTCTTGACGCGATCAGACGATATTGCCAGCGTTCCGTTCCAGGAACAATTCATTGTGTACTTAGGATAGGTTGGTTGGTTGATTGGTTGATTTGGGTTGAATGGCGCAAGGTCCAAAAGTGGACAAGTTGTGCCAAATACAAGACAGAATATAATCCAGACAAGTCAGAAGCGCTACACCACTAGCATGATTGTTTTTTAAATTATCTCTTCTTGCGATATATCTTCCAATTTTTGTGCATACTGCTGGTGTCAAAAAAAGTTTCCTGCAAACCAAGGCATACAGGATAGCAACAATCAGTCTCCACATTCTCAACATGGTTACGGCAGCCTTTGCAATTTCAAAATATTATTTTAACCACTACTATTCTTTCAGACTTTTTGTGTTTGTGCCTATTCTTTATTTTTGTCTATTTCCATTTTCTCACCAGATGAGTCAGATGAAGAATGGGTCTCCCAGTATTCATCGATTCTGTTAGATTTTGTAGCATCTACTTTCATTTGTGATTTTGTTTTAGAAGCGTGTTTAAGGGGCTCAAGATCAGATGGTTTGTGAATGTTTGTTTTCGTTGATTTTTTAATGGTTGCATCTTTTTCTTGGACGATTATTTCTTTGTTTTGTACAATTGTATTTTTAATTTATTCATTGGGAATGGTATCTGTTTGGACAGCAACGGATTTCTCAATTTCTTTATTGGGAATGGTATCTAGCAACGGATTTCATCGTTTTAATTACAGATGCGTATGAAATATTTGCTCTTCGTGTCTGACTTTCTACTAGTTTTTTTGCTGCGAGATATGAAATCTTTTGTTTTATCTTTACGCTTTGGATTTCTTTTTTTCCCATTGAGGACAAGACCTGGAGTAAGTAGGATGATTTCCCTTACAATTGAAGCATACAGGTTCATCAGTGCAGTTTTCGCCATGTTCGGGTTTTGAGCATCTGGCACAAATTGCAGGTGATCGGCATGACGCCTGGGAATGTCCAAACCTCTGACACTTAAAGCATCTTTGGGGGTTTGGAATGAATGATCTAACGCTGAAATTAAACTATCCTGTTTTAATGGATGTCGGCATGTCTGGTGTGTTGAATGTTAAAATTACATGTTTTGTGTTAATACTTTTATCATCTCGTCTGATGCAGATGCGTTTGGCTGAACAAACATGCTGAGATTTCAATTCTTCGATAAGCTCCTGTTCAGATACATTAAAAAGATCAGAGTGAGATATAACTCCACGACTAGAATTTTGAGTTCTGTGTGGAGTTACATTAACTTTTAGTTTGCCAATTTGGTTTAATTTAATTACTTGCTCAGATTGATATGCAGATACAGTTTCTATGAAAAGATCACCAGACCGCAATTTCTTTATCGCTTTTGGTTCGCCAATAGCAGACTGAATATATTTTTGTACGGCAAATGGTGAAAAGGTTGCAAGTTTCCCTTCAGGGTTATTGATAATTAAAAATTTAGTTATTAAGAAATTAACATTGTTAGAGGGATTTAGGCCTCCTCTAGGGCACAAAGAAATTTTTGGATTCATAGATTGAATATTTAACTTCTTCATGGTGGACCCATACCCACCATGGAGTCTAACAAGGGGAAGTGGTTACTGGCTCTGGAACATTCCAGCCTCAGCACACACTTCAAGATATCACCATGATATAGTGCTACAGTATTGGGATGTGGATCCGCCGGTTCATCCCGGGCATCCCTAGCTGCAGCACTAACCCAAAAAACTTAAGACCAGTGAGGTCCAGCACGACAGAGGGGCTAATCACTCTGAAGTGGTGTAACCCAAAGAACTCAATTGAGCCAATTGACCAGAGCGGGCTCAATCTGGTCACCCGTCTACGTTGAAGCATGGGCCAAAGGGCACGCATCAGGTACCCCAGGATTCCATTTTCCTGGGTAAGTAAAAATGTAATTTTTCAGGTATTAAAAATTGGTAGGGGATTTATTTGGATCATAAATTTAATTTTTAATGGGCAATTTCTCACAATTTTTATGCCATCAAGCTCTAGTAATTAATATTAAGTATCATGTGCTCAAGTTAACGTAGGTGATATTTGAGATAAGTTCTCTGACCCTCGGTCCAATAGGTTGAATTAATAACTCTGTTTTTCCACAGGAGGAGTATCATCCGATACCTCCTGTAGTGGGAGCTTTCCTTAGCTACAAGCCTCAAGACATCGCGGTAAGTTCACTTCACCTAGATTCTTATGAATTATTGTTATCGAGTGCATAAGGATGTTTGAGAATTCATGAACATGAAAAATCAACAAAAGGATAGCATTGTATTGTAGCATTTTATTGAAAGTAGCTGATGGATCATATTGCGTGTTGTATTCTGAATGTTGTATTTTAATTTTACAGGACCAATTGACACTGATGGATTGGAAAACCTTTAAAGCTGTCACTCGTGAGGTAAAGGAATTCATTTCAGATGTTCATAAGAAATTTTGTATTTTAAATGATCGTAAGAAATTCAATGTCTATTTCTAAATTGGCTGCAGCCTATAACGTCCGTAAAGAGAAGAGAAATCAAAATTTAGGAAGTTTTTGCAAAAATACCATTATAGACAATTTACAAGCTTTTCAAGGTCACAACCTTCCCTGTTACCATGATAGCATTCACCGTCCAAATGTGTAACGTAATTTTCCCACTTTGGTTTTATGATTGGATTTCGTCCTTCTTTCCAACAAATGGATCACTAGCTTAATGGAGTAAAAAAGTTCGGTGCGTCGATAACTTTAATAGTTACAATATTTACAAATTAGGGTTAGATGGGGCAGCATGTCCTTGGGACAGCTATTTGAAAGTAATGGAATATAAATCAAATTAAACCTTTCAAAACAAATGTAACCTTTATTTAAAAATGTACAATTAAAAATCAATTACATTAAAAACAAGATCCAACCAAAGAGTACAAAAATGGCAGATAAACACGACCTGTGATCTTTTCGGGAATAGAGGCGGCAAGTTTTAACATACAGAAGGCAAAAGGTTAATGTCTGATTAAGTTCATAAAACAGTCTACTCTCTCATTCTCGATCTCGAACAGGTTACAAAATGAATATTCTTGGAATAATAATCGATAACTAAAACACATCATATAATTCTATCACTTATTCTATTCTTTGTATTTCAAGTTAAAAATACAGTAACTCGAAAAACTCGATACATAGTGCTTTTCTGGAGACGGAAGAAAAGCATGATCATGAAGGAGCGATATAGCGGGCGAAAAAAAACTTTTCTGAATAAAGAGGCACAAATTATACATTGAATTAAGCGTTTTTTAAAGTTAACACAACTATACAAGTTTAACACAAAATTGACGGTAAAATTTTAAATATTATGAGAAATTTGGTTAATTATTATTAAAATAGAAATTTCTTCTCCATTCCCCAACACCATCACACACTCCCATACCTAATGCCGTGAGACACTGCACCAGTTTAAATAAGTGTGGTTGGGATGAAGAGAGAATGCCACCAAGGTGCCATATCTATCCAGAATGTTAGAGCATATTGCATCTATATATTATTACATCTGTACATTGTTGCATCTATACAATAATTACATCTATACCATCATGCTTTATTATACTATGCATGCAACATGCAAAAAGAAAAGTGAATCTCTTGGGGTTATCAAATCTCGATGAGTCTATGAATTTCACCATACCAATCATTTTAACGCTCCAGTTCTTGCTACAAGCAATGTTCCTGAGCCATGAGATATTATGGTGGTCGACAGGTGTCCTTATATAGTACTAAGATGCTGTAATGACTGTGATGTAGAACAGAGGCTTGTCGATTGCTCCAAAGGAGCATTTTTCCGAATGGATTTTTTAAACCTCGTTAGGTTAGATGGAAAACGGGGTACCCAAACGTTTTTTCAATTAAATCTATTCTCACGGGGCATGGATACGTTATTCGACGGCTGCTTGGTCAAAATGCTGGTGATCATCGACCAGTTTGTTGTTTTTACTATTTCTATTAGTTCTTCGAAACTTTTTTTACTATTGACTACTATTCTGGCTAAAGTTTTCCTTTTACTCTAAGATTCCGTTTTTAACAAAATGCGATTCGAACGTTTCAGGAGGTGGGACGTTGTGCCAAGAAAGACTTTCAGCAATCCCCCAACATCTCCAAACTCCTGGGAGGATTCGTGTCTGTGAGTAGATCTTTCTCTACGAGCCTCTTTCAAACTTTCAAATCTCTGTACATACAGACTTCAAATTGAACAACCTTTTATTATTCAACAGGTGAGCACCTGGGTCCAAGAGACGGTTTTGAGCACCTCCAATGTGGAGATGAGAGCCGCTGTGGTGAAGAATTTCATCTTGATAGCCCGGCGCCTTCACAAACTCAACAACTTGCATTCCACAAAGGCAGTGCTGGAGGGATTGCACGTCGAATCCATCCTGAGGCTCGCCTCCACTTGGAAGGTAACTTACGAAACTCGAGATCAAACTTTTTAGATGGTGTAGAGCATACCAATCCGTGTAATGGTCAGGGTGCTGGCTTCTGCATCGAAAGGTTAGAATTATTTGGAAATATTCTATTGATCCTTAGAATTGAATCCTTTTGAAAGATTCTATTCTTACTTTGTTTGTAATAGTTCTTAGGAAAGATTCTATTGGCCCTTTCCTTCGAATAGAATTATTTGAAAGATTTTCTACTGCTCCTTTCCTTGGGATAGGATCCTTTGAATATATTCTAATGGTCAAAGTCAAAATTGGTTAGAAATTATGCAGGAGAGACTGCAGTTTGAAAGATGGAATTATGCGTGTGAACCCCTCATATGGTTAAGGTTATTTTGCTATTTGTAAGACCTGGGAAGAAATTAAGCTCCTATAGTCCGCTCCATTGGTGCTCTAAGTTGCAAAATAAGGAAAACACACAAAATTGAAGATTCATGATTTTGACAGTGCAAATGGTATGCTAATTCATTGAATGATAATCTATATGCTTTCTTTTCTTCCAGAATGTGTCCTCCAAAAGCAAGAGACATTTTAGAAAACTCCATGGAATCTATTCCAGTGACGACAAGCTCGACAGAAAGATGTGGCAGGCGTGGAATTCATACGGTGTTCGATGCATCCCTGACATAAGTGCGTATCGGATTCTGTTATCAACCCTCTGAGCTAAATATCTGAGTAGTATTGTTTTTACCCCACAACACATTAATGTCCAAATAACCACATCGATTGGGTGAACGAATCCGTAGATTCTTTCAACTTAAGGAGCATTTTAAACGATTCAATAGGTCCTTTTCTTGTTAAAGAATCACTTGGAGCGATTCTATTGTCTCATTCTGCTGAATAAAAGAATTTGGAACAATCCTATTGGTCGTTTCCTTTGAATAGAATAATTTGGAAAGATTCTACTGCTCCTTTCGCTAGGGGTGCCAGCTCAGATGTTGTACTCGTCATATGACCAAGGTTCAAAATTACGAGGTGTGGTCCTTGGATCTTTCCATTCAGGATTCCAGACCGTAGCCAAATAGCCCGTTGTATTGATCTAGTGCGATGCCTAATTCAACTACCTCCTTCCCTCCTTTTCTTAGAATAGAATCCTTTGGAAAGATTCTACTTCTCTCTCATTTCCTTATGATTGAATCCTTTGGAAAGATTGTGTTGATCAAGGTCAGAATTGATGAGAAGTTGTGCATGGAAGACAATAGGTTGCAAGGTGGAATTAAGCATGTGAAACTTTCATAGGGTTACTAATCTTTGAACCTATAATTAAAAGATCTTTCCCTCCGTCGCGGGTCAGTGGTATGCCCACCGCGCTAGTAACCATGTTCATTAATTGATATTGTCATTGTTGTGTTTGGCGCAGCATTGTCAAAAATATGGCCTTTGAGCCATAAAAAATCCAATCCAACCAACCTTCCCTCTGCCAGTAGTACTCTAATGAGAAATTCGAGGCTATTGAGTTTTCTCCAGGTTAATTAATTGAAAGTAATCGCAGTAGAAACTGGATATTATTAAAAATAATTTTTAAAGATTGCTTAAAAATGTAAAAGGTAAGTAAAGATTTAGTGAATTAAAGCAAATATTATTCGTGTACAGTACGTCGTCAGCTCACTCTAGGCATCACCTGGGATTGTGAGAGGCGGCGGCTGATTAGTGGTATATTATTTAAAGGTATGCTATATAATATTAAAAGGTTCAAAGATAGCAAAATGTAATACGTCTCACATGGATTGTTCTAAGGAACCATTATTCGTTTACGATTAGTGAGCCACCTCGGTTCAGTGGCTTAGCCTACTATTCTAGAAACCTGTGTGGGGGAATGCTAGGAAACTTCTAAATGATTCTATTCTACAGTATGAGACTAGAAATGCTCCAAAGGATTCTATTAGTCCTATACATCACTAAAGAATGTTTTGGTGTGCAAAAATTTCCGATATTTTCACTGCGTTAAATCGTAAATTTAAAAGCATCATCCTAAGGTTATGTATACACTAGAAGATTTTTAAAAAATTTTGATTTTAAAAATCCAGGTTTTTTTTTACAACAGGTCATTGGTTTATACTTTAATTCATTTCAGTGTGAAAAAAATCAGATTAAGCTATTGATTAAATTTCGAATTTAGATATAATTAACTAATTAGCATGTTTATTGGATAGTGTGATATCTCAAATTCTAATTTGTTCAGAAATACAATTCCTCAATAGAGTTGCTGGAGGGAATACGTTTTTACAATTTTTCATCTAGGAAGCATAAAAAAAACCAAGATTTTTTCAGGAATTTTAATATTTAAAAATCAACTAAAAATTATTTTCGAAATTAATAACTCTGATGGAGGGAAGTATCAAATTGCAAAAATACAGTTCTTCAGAAATTGAGTTGAAAGTTTTAAAAACACTTTTGTACATGGTGACAGTACCTAATGAAAAACCCTTGTAACTAGAAAAATAATCCGAATATTTACAAGATCTTGGTATTGTTTGAAAGCTAAGAAGTTGGGTAATATTTTGAAGCAACAAAAAATTCAATTTTTTGGTCGATTTTCGTTATTTCTTGTATATACATACACCTTAATATTCATTTGAAAAAGGTTTTACTCCCGAAAAAGGATTTTCCGCATGATCGCTATTCGTTATAACGAGAAACAACTGTCTAAACAAACGCATCTTTCTTTCCTGCAGATCTGCTGTTAGGCGGTATAAGCGATGATGAAAGTATGGATTTCACTGGATATTTCGTCGAGTATCTGCAAACATCGAAATACGGTAAATTTCATTTCATAAATTCTTTTCAAACGAAATATTTTCAGCTTCTGACGTTAAGTGAATCCAAACCAATTCTATAAAATTTCATAAAGCAAAATTAAACTTTTTAAAATTTCCATTGTTTCACTGTTAAGTTTCATAATAGTTGATGGCTTCCTGAAAACGAGAGGAACTTTTAATCCTATGCAGTTGCTTAGAGCAGTGGTTCCCTAACTTTTCAGACCAAGGACCACTTCGAAATCTGAAAATTTTCACGGACCCCTTGAGATTATAAAATTTAATAGGGCATATATAGCATAGGAACAGTAATCCGTATTTTTCACCTTAAAGTAAATATTTAGTAAAAATATTAAAAATAGTAATTTAGTAACAAATTTAGATCCGTGTTAAATCTACCATAAAACGTTAACACTTCAAATAAAGTGTTGAATATCTCTGAACGCCTAGAACCCAGGTCGGGGATCCCTAGGGGGTCGAGACTCCACTTTGCGAATCACTTGCTTAGAGGGTTCTGTTCTTATACATTATAAATTTCATGGACACTCCAAGAACTGAAAGGGGGTCGAGACTCCACTTTGCGAATCACTGGCTTAGAGGGTTCTGTTCTTATACATTATAAATTTCATGGACACTCCAAGAACTGAAAGGGGGTCGAGACTCCACTTTGCGAATCACTGGCTTAGAGGGTTCTGTTCTTATACATTATAAATTTCATGGACACTCCAAGAACTAAAAGGGGGTCGAGACTCCACTTTGCGAATCACTGGCTTAGAGGGTTCTGTTCTTATACATTATAAATTTCATGGACACTCCAAGAATTGAAAGGGGGTCGAGACTCCACTTTGCGAATCACTTGCTTAGAGGGTTCTGTTCTTATACATTATAAATTTCATGGACACTCCAAGAATTGAAAGGGGGTCGAGACTCCACTTTGCGAATCACTGGCTTAGAGGGTTCTGTTCTTATACATTATAAATTTCATGGACACTCCAAGAATTGAAAGGGGGTCGAGACTCCACTTTGCGAATCACTGGCTTAGAGGGTTCTGTTCTTATACATTATAAATTTCATGGACACTCCAAGAACTAAAAGGGGGTCGAGACTCCACTTTGCGAATCACTTGCTTAGAGGGTTCTGTTCTTATACATTATAAATTTCATGGACACTCCAAGAACTGAAAGGGGGTCGAGACTCCACTTTGCGAATCACTGGCTTAGAGGGTTCTGTTCTTATACATTATAAATTTCATGGACACTCCAAGAACTAAAAGGGGGTCGAGACTCCACTTTGCGAATCACTGGCTTAGAGGGTTCTGTTCTTATACATTATAAATTTCATGGACACTCCAAGAATTGAAAGGGGGTCGAGACTCCACTTTGCGAATCACTGGCTTAGAGGGTTCTGTTCTTATACATTATAAATTTCATGGACACTCCAAGAACTGAAAGGGGGTCGAGACTCCACTTTGCGAATCACTGGCTTAGAGGGTTCCTGTTCTTATACATTATAAATTTCATGGACACTCCAAGAACTGAAAGGGGGTCGAGACTCCACTTTGCGAATCACTGGCTTAGAGGGTTCCTGTTCTTATACATTATAAATTTCATGGACACTCCAAGAACTGAAAGGGGGTCGAGACTCCACTTTGCGAATCACTGGCTTAGAGGGTTCTGTTCTTATACATTATAAATTTCATGGACACTCCAAGAACTGAAAGGGGGTCGAGACTCCACTTTGCGAATCACTGGCTTAGAGGGTTCTGTTCTTATACATTATAAATTTCATGGACACTCCAAGAACTGAAAGGGGGTCGAGACTCCACTTTGCGAATCACTGGCTTAGAGGGTTCCTGTTCTTATACATTATAAATTTCATGGACACTCCAAGAACTGAAAGGGGGTCGAGACTCCACTTTGCGAATCACTGGCTTAGAGGGTTCCTGTTCTTATACATTATAAATTTCATGGACACTCCAAGAACTGAAAGGGGGTCGAGACTCCACTTTGCGAATCACTTGCTTAGATTGTTCTGTTCTTATACATAATAAATTTCATGGACACTCCAAGAACCGAAAATTTTCAAGGAGTAAATTTTCTTAATGACAAATATTAGTTTCAAGAGGCTCGATAAAATTGGTACGGGGACTACGAAAAAAATATTTTACAGGAAATGCAGTAGAACTCAATTTTACGAACTTTAATTTAACGAATTGCTCAAGGCTCTTAAAGAAATTGAGCATCAAACCTCGGCCAAAGGAGATAGTCGCAATTAATTTTTTTAACCCAGATCCCGAGGTTATTTTTCAATGTGAAGATGATCTGTGACGTTGAGCTTTTATTTTCGAAGCCTTCAATCAAGGTTCAATTATAATTTAATTCCTACGGGCCATTCAAGGCTTAAAACCAAAACACGCTTTAAAATAACTGAATGTAAAAGAAACATGCAACCCCTAAATCATAAACTGTAGGTACAATGTTATGCAAATAGCCTATTGTGTTGCTCCAATGCAACGTAAATTCAACAACCTACCTACCATCTTGATGCAAATAAATCTCATTAAATAAATTTATTAAATCAATTAGGAGTACGCAATGAAAAGACGAAAAGGATGAAAGGCAAAAATGTACTGAGGGATTTTCCGTGGAAACAAACCAGCGGTCTGCGAAGGTTTTAATTCTGCTGTTCAATCGCATGATACATATTGGGTATACCTTAAAATGTAATTTATTGCCGTTTTGGCAAGTTCTACCGCCACCTGTATTTAGCTTAACAAAAATGACTCGAATATCCTCAATTCGAACTAGAGGAAATATAAAAGTAGAGTGAATAATAGCAACCTTTTAATGTGCCCAGAACCATGTGACCCAAACTAGTAGTAACGTGACCCTTAGACTGCTTTCGTCTGCTGGGTGCAACCTAACATTCATGACCTGATTGGTGCACGCGACGGGAGCAGACGATCATCCATTGATTCATTATCTGATTGATCCGCGCGACATAGTAGTAGACTTTGGCGATTTCACCACTTCTTTCGCCACTGTAGAAATGCGGATTCACACACCTACTCTGTCATAAGGTGTTATATCGCCAAACGAGTTAATTTTTCACTACTAGTCGACATGTTGGTCACTTTTTGAAACTCCTCTCAATAGCAAAGTTCAGTCTACTATATGTGACATCTATGGATTGGAACCTAAAGAACACGCACTTACATAGACTTCTTTTTCAGGTCACATTGGTGAGCTGTCATGGCTGCAGGATTACTTAGCTTCCATTAACTACACAGTAGAAAAGATGAGATCCTTGCAGTCAAATGGTTTGAGGTGAGTGTGCGTCAGAGGGCTTTTCAAGCAAAATCAAAATGGAATTATGCTAACAATTAAAATTTTTTACTTTTAATTACGGCGAATAATGAAATTACACTGGCAAAAAAATAACCCTCTTGGTAGTCTAGATGGGGTATCGTGCCATTAGCAAAACTGGCCAGATCTTGTGGATCGAGGTATCTCGTCACTAGAAGAAAATACGATCATGATCATTATAAGAAAACTACCAGATCTGGAACTCGTCACATAAACAAATCGGTAATACCTTGATGACGAGATATCTCGTCATTAGCAAAATTGAATAGAACTTAATGTATGAGATATCTCGTTTTCAGCTGCTACTTTGCAGTGAAGTGACCAGGATGAGTGAAAATGATACGAAAGGTAGGTTGAGAATTACCGAAACGATGAGTAAAAACAAAACGATAACAAGAACAGGAGCAAGCAGTAAAAAAGTATTTGAATTGAGGTGGTTACACTTCACTGTTTGCCATTAATCAGAAGGGAACTGGGGCCCACGGTAGCCCAGTTGGAAGAGTAACGGATCAGCAAACGCAGGGTTGCGAATACGAAACCTTGTCGTACCGAAAACCGTCGTGCACGTGGGGGCTGGTGCAGGTTAAATCTGTATTGGACTCAAGTGTTCTCATGTTGGCGTGGTGTGGAAGTTTGGAGAGTGGGGTACCATTTCAGGTGTTGTTATCTTCTGACCGTGGTTCAAAAATACGAGGTGTACACTCGGATGTTTCCTTTGGGAATTGATTCCGGACCGTCACCAATAGCCCGTGGTGTACTTCCAAAGAGATCTAAATTAACTACCTATGTCCTTTTATATTTACATTATACATTTATTAATATTTAATTACAGCCTGAACTGAATGGGTTTAACAACATTTCTATGCTAACTACTGAGATTAACTTAGAAGTGACATTCATATGCTAACTTCGAAGTTTTAAATCTCTTAAAATTGTATATGGCTTCATTTTATGCATATTCGTTTTTCAGCCTGAGTTTAAACCTGGAGCCCGACGTATAGATGTCATGTTTTGTCGACATAGCTACAATAGACATACCTTAAGCACCCACATCAATATCCAATTCCACAGGAAACATCTCAACGTGGATTCCACTTCAGTGTACTTTGAAGATTGCCTACCTCCAATAACACAACTTGAAACGATAATAGTAGCATATGAATCTTGTGAAGATATGAAAGATAAAGATAAGTTCGATTGAAGTGAGCATTGATTTAATTTCACATATCGTCAGCTTAGAGCAGAAACTCATTAACTGACTTTTTCCCGGAGAAACTAAATGTTTATTTTCATGATGAATTTGAATCTGGATTAACCATAAGAATCTATATCTAAATAATAAGCATGTTTTGACTCACGAAAAAGTTAATCGATTTCGAAAAAAAAGTTAATCGATCGAAAAAGGTTAATTTAGGGCAAAAAAAGCTGTTTCATAGCGACTTTCCTCCCAACTGAAAAAGCTTAACACGAATCGTCCGATTTCGGGGCTGCGTTCTAAAGATTTGTCTTAACTTTATTATTCTACTTGATATAAATTCTCATTGGTTGACCAGATTTAAATCAAAATGCACTAGCGCCATCTAGTGGCTAGACAAAGACTGAACAAGCGGTATTGAACGAATATTATCGCGGAGCCTTAAAGCATCTAGATATTTAATTCTCTTGGTTCTGGTGGTTGTCACGAAGTAGTATCTAGTCATTAGCAAAACTGACCAGACCTTGATGGACGAGATATCTAGTCATTGGGAGTAAAAATTGATTCGATTTTGATCTCTTCATAAAAAAATCGGCAATATCTTGACAAAATTTCTCGTCATTAGCACACTTTAAAAAGGCTGAGTCGGGACAGTTCCCACTCTTACATTTAATAAATTCAAGGACTTTTCAAGAACTTCCTCCCTGGGTGTATTCTTCTGTGACAGTATGGCTTTCTTTGTATGTTTCGTGATGTTGTCTTGTTTGGTGCAGCTTAGCCAAATATGGCCCTTGCGCCACGAAACTAAGCCAACCAACCAAGAGCTTCCACAGAATTTTAAGGAACGTTTTTTTAACCACAAGATTTCCTTTTCGAGGGATGAAACTTGTCAAAAATCGAGGAAAGTAAAATTGAATAGAAAACATATTTAACAGGGTATTATTATGTATAAACAAGTTTAAAGAAATTAAATTTTAGTAGCAATAAGCAACATGTAATATTAAAGAAGAAAAGACTAAAAATATACGAATAAAAAAGTTCTAGATTCCAGGCAAACTTTGTAAGAAATAAAGTCTGGGTAAAATTCAAATACAACGAAATTTCGGTATTTTTGAAGTACTTTTTAAGGACTTTCAAGGATCGAAGAACTCTACCGAAGGAATGAATAATTAAAAATAACTGTTTTAAACTGGGTGGTGGAAACTTATGCACATTTGTTTCTCTTCCAGGGAAGCCAAGAGCTGGACCATTACCATCTGTTGAGGGACGTCAGACGTCTTGAACCAGAAGAGCTCTGCGGGTGCCCCCTCGTGTTCGTCCACCTCCTTTCTGTAAATATGACAAAATTACTGCGGGCACGAGGGGAGCATTTCGTAGAGTTTCAGAAGGCCGGATGTCTGCACGGACTTTACTTGTCCAGCTGGTTCATTTGGGGTGCCGATAGGCTGAAGAACATCGAATGTTTATTAAAGATCTAATAAAAACATTCTACAACCCCAAACTGACTCTCGTCTTCTTTGAGCATGTCGAATCGACTTTCCAATCACACTTGACTCAAAGAATGGGCGTGGGGCCACGGTAGCCCAGTTGGAAGAGTAACGGACTAGCAACCGGAGGATTGAGAGTTCGAAACTGGGTCCAGTAAAGACCGTCGTGTACATGGGGGTTGGTGCACGTTAAAACTATCTTGGGTACTTTTCCGTTAGCCGGGCGCAAATGTCGCCAATTGTGAACCAAACGCGAGCCAAGTCGCCAAGCGAAGCGAATGACAAAACAGTCAACGGAATAAAAGTCGAAAACGTTCAACTATAAACAAATATTAAGTAAGCAAAACAAGTTCAACTATAAACAAATATTAATAAATAGTATAAACAAATATTAATAAATAATAATAATAAATGAATAATAAATAATAATAACTATAAACAAATAGTAAGTAAGCAAAACAAGTTCAACTATAAACAAATATTAATAAATAGTATAAACAAATATTAATAAATAATAATAAATATTAAATAAATAATAAATAAAAATAAATAAATAAATAATAAATAATAACTATAAACAAATATTAATAAATAGTAATGAATTCAGAGAATAGAGCACATGGCCCCAAACGAACATTCCCCTTATGGTTGTAAGAAATTTGGCGGAATTCTACATTATTTGGCGATTTTTCGCTTGCGCCCGGCTAACGGAAAAGTATCCTATCTTGGCCTCAAATGTCCTCACGGTGGTGTGGTGTATAAGTTTGGAGAGAAGGTTGCTAGATCAGATGTTCTCGTTATCTGATCGCGATTCAAAATTATGAGGTGTTGTCCTCGGTTCTTTCCTTTCGGGATTGATCCCGGACGTTCGCCAATAGACCGTTGTGTTGCTGCAGTGCGACTTAAACTACCGAAAACAGATTGCACACTCAAACCGAATCAGAACCCAATCGAGGTTTAATCAGTTCTGCAAGGATTAAAATAGTCAAGTATTGAACACACACGGAAAGTTTCAGTAACCACAATAAGAAATCAGTTGATAAAGACTACGAATATCAGCATAGTAGGAAAACCCGCTTGGTCGGATCAGAAACCAGAGGGTTGCGAGGAGGTGTGGAGGTTTGGAGAGTGAGGAGCCATCTCAAATGTTTACCTCGTCAACTGACAGGTTTAAAATTACGAGGTGTGAAAAATAAGTAGGCTGAGCATTGCTATTGAGAAGAGATTCAAAATGTGTGATTTACATGTTGACTTGTAGTCGTGTGACTGCCCTGTGAAAAATTGCCTTGATTGGCCGATTTGGTATCTTATCGCCTCTTTTGCCGATGTAACATCTAATGTCAGGGTAGGTGCGTGAATCGTTATTTCTAGAGTGGGCGACAAAAGTGGTGAAATCATCCAAGTTTATTATATTCAATCAGTGGACCAATCAAATGATGAATTGAAAGCCATAAAGGAACTTCATGGATTTGTAAACCATTGTAGTTCATCGCTACCTTATTTATACGAAAAAGAACATATTGCAATATGAACTCAAAGATTTTAAGGCTATTCTTCCGCGATCAAATATAAATTGACTTTGTTTATGCAATACAGTAAAAGCAAACAAAATCTATGTGGCAAATATTACTTCCGTCAATATAAAGGCTAAACAAAAAATCTTGAAATTTATTTTGCAATTGTACATTTCAAGACAATTTGAATCGTTTATCTCAGAAACCCGTCAACAGAAATTTTTGAAAAGTACAGTTAGCGGGTTTCTGATATAAACGATTCATTTGTGCTTAATGCAGTCTTTTAGTGTTTTATTTTAAGTGTGCAATTGGAATTCTACAGATAAAAGAAATTGAAATATTTTAATATCTATTACTTGAAAATCTGTCTGTGCAAGCACCTTTATATGCAGTGAGTGCAGAAAGTATTCGTACATTGCGAATTTTAATGTGAAAAACGCGGTTTTAAAATTTAGACTCGATGAAAATCATTAAAATAATTATTACATGTTCGAAAAATCTTTTACAAAGTGTATTTGTATCCAATAACCAAAATATACTGAAAATTATTTTTTAAAACTTAACTGCAGGAAATAGAAATGGGTTTCTCCCGTGTAAAAAGTATTCGTACACGCGAAAAATGCAAATTTATTTTCGCGTTTCGTGATTGGTTTCAGAAGTACAAGGTAGGTAAATGATTTGGAATGCTAGAGAGTATATATATTCAGTAAAAAGTTAACTTGAAATTTTTTTCGAAGTATAAATTGTCGAAATGGGACGGAAAGGTACCGAGACCTCTGTTTTTGAAAGAGAAAGAATTTTAAAGCTTCGTAAAGACAGTAAAACTTTAAATCAAATTTCGTATGTTATTGGGAGACCCCGTTCTACTATACAGTCCATAATTAAAAGATTTGGTGCCTCTTCAAGCTTGCTTAATCAGGCCCGATCTGGTCGACCATCAATTCTCAGCTCTTCGGACCGTCGATTCATCGTTCGGCAATTGAAGAAAGATCCGAGAATAAGTGCTCCGAAACTTGCAGTTGAGCTGAAAAATACCGGAGTAAACGCTTCGGTAAGTACTGTACGAAATGCATGCAGAAAAGCAGGATTTCACGGTCGAGTTGCTCGTAGAAAATTCTTCGTAAATGAGAACCGTAAACTGCGATTGGCATTTGCACAAAAACATCTGCAAGAAAGCCCAGAATTTTGGAAAAAGTTTATATTCTCAGATGAAAGTAAATTTAACCTTTTTGGGTCCGATGGTTCAAGAACGGTGTGGAGAAAAGCAAATGAAGAGATGGATCCAAAGAATCTTTTTCCAACAGTGAAGCATGGAGGGGGCTCTGTGCTTGTTTGGGGATGTATGAGTGCGTCTGGTGTAGGAAATTTAGTAATTGACAGAATCATGGACCATAAGATGAACATAGACATTTTTAAAAATAATTTGCAGTCCAGTGTCATGAAAATGGGACTTAATCGTGGTTATGTTTTTATGCACGATAATGATCCGAAGCACACAGCCTTAAATACGCGGCTCTTGGTGCTGTATAATACATCAAAAGTCATGAAATTTCCTCCCGTCTCCGGATATCAACCCAATTGAGCACCTGTGGGATATTCTGGATAAAAAAGTACGACTAAGATCAATTTCCAACAAAGATTATCTTAAAAAAGCTCTTCAAGAAGAATGGCATTCCATATCCAGCTCTGTAACTTCAAAACTGGTCGAGTCTATGCAACGAAGGCTCCAAGCAGTTATTAAGGCAAAAGGATACCCAACCAGTATTAAATATAAAATATTTGATCAAAAACCGCAAATTGTTTTAACTGTACGAATGGTTTTTGCACAACTAGACAAATGGAAGTTTAAGTTTTTTTGTTATAAATATATGTATAGTTGCCTTTTTTAATGTAAGATCTTGTAGAATACTAAATAAATACTCGTATATATTATTCATTAATTATTGAGAAATTTAGTTGCATAGATTTTAAGTTACAGGCATTTTTTAAACATACGCTAAGGGTGCACGAATACTTTCTACACTCACTGTATATCGTTATCGCTTCGTCGTGTATCGCATTCGAATGAATTTAGGAAAGACGAACACTTGCGAAAAGCGCAATTTTTAAGTCATCCCGCCGGACATTCACTGCCAAGTGAGCCGTTCTCGGTTTCCCATTTCTAAGACCTTCACCACTAGAACCAAATCTTCCCTATTGATTCCCTCTGTAGGGTTGCCAGCCGATGTCTACTCAAGACACGTCCTCTCAGATGACGTCCGCACAGGACACGGCACCCATATTTTTATCAGCAGTGGTTGAGATTCCATATACATTTAACTAAAAGTCTTCCGTGAAGACATTTGCAATTATAAAGAGAAATGTTCTTTTACACTTAGATAAACTTTTTAGCAAAAATTGAGCACGAATGCATGTCATGTGAAATGAAAATTCATGGAGGTTCGTACTATTTACTCTATTTACATTTATACCGATGCCCGCTATCTAGAACTCATAAACTCGGGTCTTAGTGCAGATGGGATCAGAGTCGATCCTTCGCTACTCTAAGTATATAACGACCAGTTTTCTGACTACATCAGCGTAGCGTCATTGATTACCGGGTAATCAATGCTGCCAAGATTTGATAAAAAGCCAAAACAATCTTATGCTTAGCTTTGAACAACCTTTTAAGCCAACTACATTCGAGGTTGTTTCTTTTCCCGCAAAGGCGTTAAACAGATTTTCATCCTCTTCCACACATTTTCAGCGAAGTTGTACTCATGAAATAAAATAATTTCTGATGCATTACGATGTGGTTAAAAACCACATCAACATGTCACGACTACCTCACACGTGCATGCTACGTCCTTCCCGAAGTGTAAAACCTCAACGGGAAAGGTTTCTAATACGGAAATTTACCACACCGAAATTGCTCCAACCCATTTCTACTGGTGGAGAAATCCATGTTTCATTGTGTTTTTTGACATCGGTTTTTAAAGACCGGGTGCAACTTAAAATATCTGATAGTGGGATACTCAGTCCTGGTCACGTAAATCGTTTTGTGGGTCACTTTCACGAAGCACAATTTTCAAGCAGGCCGAAGAAAGTAATAACGATTGGAAAGTGAATATTGAAACGAATTGATAACGCTCTGATTATATTTAGCCCTCAGGAGCGCATCTCCTTTAGGTATGTTAGCCCGGTTGGAAGACTAACGGATTAGCAACCGAAGGGTTGCGAGTACGAAGCCATCCAAAGACCGTCGTGTATAAAAGGGGCTGGTACACGCTAAATCCCTCATGGCCTCAAATGTCCTCACGTTGGCGTGGTGTGGATGTTTGGAGAGTGGGGTGCCAGCTCAGGTGTGACCTCGGCATCTGACCGTGGTTCAAAATTACGAGGGTTGTTCTTGGGTCTTTCCCTTCTGGTTTGATCCTGGAACGCCGCTAATAGCCCGTTGTGTTGTTCCAGTGCAACATTAATTCAACTACCTACCTACCTATATGATCGGCATTTGATAAATAAAATTATGCTTCACTGATAATAAGACTTTATTCATTTACATCTAACCTTTCCTATAATAACACAAAGACGGATTCACGCCTTAAACGATTGAGGTTGTGTGTTGTCCGTTCGTTGGAAGCCCCGTACACAACCCACCCTATTTTTTTATAGTGAAAATCAAAGGCATTAAAATATAAACTGATGTCTTACTCAGATTTACGTTAAAAAATCACATCATTGTTTTGTTTCAGTTTTAATTGATTTTTATCTATTTTTGCCATCGAGTTTTGCCAAATTATATTTTTCATTCGAATGCCAGAAGACCGTCATTCTCAATACCGGTCTTTTGGGCTCTCTGGACGCTACAAGTTGGCAAGTTTGGCGCACCTTGGCCAAATATGGCCCTTGCGCCATAAAACCTAAAACCAATCATAGACGCTACGCCTGTTCAAGTATATTTAGTCCTCTTTCAAACATTTTCAGCTAAACCATACTCATGAAATCAAATAATTTCTGAAAAATTACAATGTGGTTAACAAGCTACATCAACATGTCGTGGCCACCCCATACGTGCACGCTAGGTCCGTCTCGAAGTGTAAAAACCTCTACGGGAAGGTTTCTAACACGGGAATTTACAACACCGAAATTCTTTCATGAACTTTCTACCAGAAGAGAAATGCAAGTTCGCATTTTGTTTTATGACAGGTTTTAAAGGCTGGATGCAATTTGAAATATCTTGTTTATTGTGAGAATCTGAGGAATGGTTACGTAAAGCGTTTTGTGGGCCACTTTCACGAAGTACAATTTTCAAGCAGATCGTAGAAAGTAATAACATTTGGAAAGTGAATATTGAAACGAATTGATAATGTCTGATTATATTTAGGTGGCTCAAAATTGCGTGGTGTTGTCCTCGAATATTTTCCTTCGGGTTTGATCCCTGACAGTCGCCAATAGCCCGTCGTGTTGCTCCAATGCGATGTTAATTAAAATACCTACCTACCGATTGTTTTTAGCTTTCGGGGGCAAATCTCCTTTAAGTGTGTACGAGGTTCACGAACACGCGGTATTCTAGTGATCTATTCTTTTCTCATGGGGTTTACTGTCTTTAGTAAACACGGGGGCGCGCTCTCTGGTTATCTAAGCGATCTCTTTCTGCTTTCATTCCACTACTCTGTTCCCCAATCCCTATTTTCCCCTTTTATGACATTTTTTTATTTGTATGTATTGTAGAAATTCACTCAGATATTCACTTTGCGCAAAGCGCTTGATTCACCGTCGGATGACGTAATGCCTTGATTTGCATATCAAAAACAGTTTGAACACTTTTGATTAGATAATGCTAATTAGGCTTGTCTTTCACACATTCCCTGCAAAAATGGATTACACCGATTGGGTATTTCATGGAATATCATTATTTTTGGGTATGTAAAGATAAATTTGGACATGAGTGTATTTGCACTTATGGAACTTCAAGCTATACTAGTAAAACGAAAGCCATGAGATGAAGTATGATTGACGCAGTGCGCTTAGGTAGGAAGTTAATTAACGTCGCACTTTAGCAACACAACGGGCTATTGGCAATGGTCCGGGATCAATCCCGAAGGGAATGAACCAAGGACATTCCCTCGTAATTTTGAATCATCAGGTGCGTTTCGGATGGGACGGTATTTTGTGCAACCATCGATAAATACACCATTAGATAGGATATCTACATCGTATGGCTATACATCTGAGATTTTAAGCAAAAATAGTTTGATGTAGCCATTGGTAAAAATAAATGTTTTTAGTTCTAGAAGGTATAATTCCTTTTGAAGTTTTCAGAATGCCGTATGAAAATATTCCAAACCCTTTCGAATGTTTAAAAGTTTAACTTTATTAAAAATAAGCGTAAAGACATGAAATGTATTTAATTTTATTCCTGTAGGACTAAATAAATATACATTTTAAATGGAAAATAGAAGTTCTTGTGGATTTGTGACAAATCCGTTAAGTGTCTCATAAGATAGCGTTTTTTCAAATAGACAATTCTGACTTTTCTACTTTTTTAGTATAACGAAAGTTTTTGTATGATAAATTATCAATTCACATATGAATGTTAGTTAATTTTATCGTGAGATTTGGCGTTTGATTCATTCAAAACACATATTCTTATGGATTCCTAGAAAAGATTTTAAAGTTAGTTGCATATGTGGTAAAAGTACATTTTATGTACTTTTACCACATATGCAATATTTTGACTTTATGTTTAACCTTATATGCATAAAAAATTAAACCTGGTGTATATATTTTAATACCTTGTTAAAATACTATGTATATTACATTTAAAAAAGTTTGATTCCTTTTTGGATATTTTTTATTCCATTGGAACCTACGAATCCAAAAAAATGTTTTGTTTGAAATGAAAAATATTCATTCTGTATATTTGCTTTCAAAATGTTATTATTTTTTGTATTAAATTATCTTATAATTATAAATTATTTTATATTTAATTATATTTAATATAAAAATTATGTTTGTGTTTATCAACTATATCAATACTTTTCTCTCTGTCGTCACTGAATCATTGTTTAGTAACCAAATCCCATTGTAACAACTCTTTTAGAATGAACTGTAACAATGTCTATTCTCCCCAACAGTTCGTTCAATGTTCAAATAGCAATTTTTTTAACACTGTTACTCGACTTTGTATAACAGTGGTTTCTTCAAAGAGTACAATCCGATGCTTTGTTTCTTCCCATTTCATGCAAAGTTTTTGTACTACTAGCGTTGAAAAAGCAAACTTCTGATATTTCACTTTGAATTTGGATCGATTTTTTTTGCGATTTGAATTAACTTTGTTGAGGAACTCAACTTAATTCTTGAGTCTTCACACTTGAGCTGTTGATTTCTTCTAAGATTTACAATGACTCGACGATTCTGGAAGGGATTGAAGAATCTGTAAGTGTTTCCCAAATTCCTTGTGCCTTAAATGTACCGCTGATTATTCATGTATATTTCGTTTCTCTTTATCGCATCCTGTATCTCCTCGCCTCATTTGTGTAAAAAATTGCATTTAAACATCACTAAATATACAAATGATCTACAATGTGATTATATTATACATTTAAGAAATTACATTTAATTAAATCAGAAATTTAAATTAATTATATTACTTTTATTAAACCACGCCATTGTAATTGGCGGTCTTGTTCTGAAACATTAAGAGAATGGGATTTTCTCTTCGTTCGCTAACATGACCGCTTTCTTCGGGATTTTGTAACGACAAAACTATGAAATTAAACATAATCTTTCCTTTATTACTCAAAATTTTATTAAAGAAAATTAGTTTTATTACTGTTTTGCCTTGTTCAAAAAGTTCATCTTTCTCTTCATGATCATAGTCAGGTCAGTGTCAGAGCATGAACAGTTTTGCTTTTGTGTTTCAGTTTCACCACCAAAATCGATGACGACTCTTTGAGCGAAACCGACGCAGCCTCGGATTTTGTAAGTAAACTCACCTTAAATGACAACTCTTGTATAAATATTCAACTCTGAAGCAGAAAATATTATTTATTTCGACGAAATATTCCCAAAATAAATGTCTGAAAGAGTTCCGTGCAGAGAGCTCGATAACTGTAAGGGGATAGAATGAAAAACAACCGTGTTTTAATTTGGAAGAGAGGAAAAATCATTGAATCCTTCTTTCCACATACAATCAATCATCCTAACTGAAAATAAAACTAGAATTTTAAATAATTTTCAAATAAATAATGCTCAAAGACAAAGGAAAGAATGATTTTCAAATATCTATTTTTATTAAAGAAATTATTTTTACAGCCTGAGTCGAACATTGGAATGATGGGTCGACTCCTCGCCAAAACAAACTCGTATCTGATTTGGCGGTAGCTAGAGCCTGAAAGAACAAATTTTTAACGATATATCTATGGGGCTGAAGGTGTAATCGTAGGGAGTTTATGGTATGGATTATATATAGGGTATTTGGGTATGGATTTGACATCGTGACTGGGCTATTATGGCAAAGTGACTATTATAGCTGAGACTGATATTCAAATTAGGAGATTGAAACTGGTTGTGAGAAAGAGGAAATGGAAGACAAAAATCGGGGGAAATTAAAGGGTTTAAGCTGAATAAAATGGTATTGACATAATTAGGTATGACATTATGTTATTAAATATGTACATCAAGTATTTTTTTCATCAAATTTCGTGATCAAAACATTTTTGAGGAGCCACTTTTGATCCAAAGAGAAAAAGAGTTGGGCGTGTGTCCCTGTAGTCCATTGCATGGTCTGCCTGGAACTGTTCATAAAATATTTTATGAAAATGTATATAATACTTGATACATGAGCCCGGCATATTAATGGTTGTCAATAGCCCGTTGTGTTGCTTCAGTGCGACGTTACTTAACTACCTACTGGCATATTAGTGCCGATTTCACGATGTCTTCTAGATACCAGTGAAGCAATATACATAAAATGAACATTAGAAAAAGTAGTAAGAATAGATATGTTCGCGCCGTGGGTATCTCCTTGTCAGTTGTTGGCGCTACTCCTTAATTGGCGTAACTTTTCATGTACTTGGCGAGCGCCAAGAACATTGCCAGCTTCTCAGTTTGTGCCTGATCTCTTGACGCGATCAGACGATATTGCCAGCGTTCCGTTCCAGGAACAATTCATTGTATACTTAGGATAGGTTGGTTGATTGGTTGATTTGGGTTCAATGGCGCAAGGTCCAAAAGTGGACAAGTTGTGCCAAATACAAGACAGAATATAATCCAGACAAGTCAGAAGCGCTACACCACTAGCATGATTGTTTTTTAAATTATCTCTTCTTGCGATATATCTTCCAATTTTTGTGCATACTGCTGGTGTCAAAAAGTTTCCTGCAAACCAAAACATACAGGATGGCAACAATCAGTCTCCATATTCTCAACATGGTTACGGCAGCCTTTGCAATTTCAAAATATTATTTTAACCACTACTATTCTTTCAGACTTTTTGTGTTTGTGCCTACTCTTTATTTTTGTCTATTTCCATTTTCTCACCAGATGAGTCAGATGAAGAATAGGTCTCCCAGTATTCATCGATTCTGTTAGATTTTGTAGCATCTACTTTCATTTGTGATTTTGTTTTAGAAGCGTGTTTAAGGGGATCAAGATCAGAAGGTTTGGGAATGTTTGTTTTCGTTGATTTTTTAATGGTTGCATCTTTTTCTTGGACGATTATTTCTTTGTTTTGTACAATTGTATTTTTAATTTATTCATTGGGAATGGTATCTATTTGGATAGCAACGGATTTCATCGTTTTAATTACAGATGCGTATGAAATATTTGCTCTTGGTGTCTGACTTTCTACTAGTTTTTTTGCTTCGATATATGAAATCTTTTGTTTTATCTTTATGATTTGGATTTCTTTTTTTTTCCCATTGAGGACAAGACCTGGAGTAAGTAGGATGATTTCCCTTACAATTGAAGCATACAGGTTCATCAGTGCAGTTTTCGCCATGTTCGGGTTTTGAGCATCTGGCACAAATTGCAGGTGATCGGCATGACGCCTGGGAATGTCCAAACCTCTGACACTTAAAGCATCTTTGGGGGTTTGGAATGAATGATCTAACGCTGAAATTAAACTATCCTGTTTTAATGGATGTCGGCATGTCTGGTGTGTTGAATGTTAAAATTACATGTTTTGTGTTAATACTTTTATCATCTCGTCTGATGCAGATGCGTTTGGCTGAACAAACATGCTGAGATTTCAATTCTTCGATAAGCTCCTGTTCAGATACATTAAAAAGATCAGATTCAGATATAACTCCACGACTAGAATTTCGAGTTCTGTGTGGAGTTACATTAACTTTTAGTTTGCGAATTTGGTTTAATTTAATTACTTGCTCAGATTGATATGCAGATACAGTTTCTATGAAAAGATCACCAGACCGCAATTTCTTTATCGCTTTTGGTTCGCAAATAGCAGACTGAATATATTTTTGTACGGCAAATGGTGAAAAGGTTGCAAGTTTCCCTTCAGGGTTATTGATAATTAAAAATTTAGTTATTAAGAAATTAATATTGTTAGAGGGATTTAGGCCTCCTCTAGGGCACAAAGAAATTTTTGGATTCATAGATTGAATATTTAACTTCTTCATGGTGGACCCATACCTACCATGGAGTCTAACAAGGGGAAGTGGTTACTGGCTCTGGAACATTCCAGCCTCAGCACACACTTCAAGATACCACCATGATATAGTGCTACAGTATTGGGATGTGGATCCGCCGGTTCATCCCGGGCATCCCTAGCTGCAGCACTAACCCAAAAAACTTAAGACCAGTGAGGTCCAGCACGACAGAGGGGCTAATCACTCTGAAGTGGTGTAACCCAAAGAACTCAATTGGGCCAATTGACCAGAGCGGGCTCAATCTGGTCACCCGTCTACGTTGAAGCATGGACCAAAGGGCACGCATCAGGTACCCCAGGATTCCATTTTCCTGGGTAAGTAAAAATGTAATTTTTCAGGTATTAAAAATTGGTAGGGGATTTATTTGGATCATAAATTTAATTTTTAATGGGTAATTTCTCACAATTTTTATGCCATCAAGCTCTAGTAATTAATATTAAGTATCATGTGCTCAAGTTAACGTGGGTGATATTTGAGATAAGTTCTCTGACCCTCGGTCCAATAGGTTGAATTAATAACTCTGTTTTTCCACAGGAGGAGTATCATCCGATACCCCCTGTAGTGGGAGCTTTCCTTAGCTACAAACCTCAAGACATCGCGGTAAGTTCACTTCACCTAGATTCTTATGAATTATTGTTATCGAGTGCATAAGGATGTTTGAGAATTCATGAACATGAAAAATCAACAAAAGGATAGCATTGTATTGTAGCATTTTATTGAAAGTAGCTGATGGATCGTATTGCGTGTTGTATTCTGAATGTTGTATTTCAATTTTACAGGACCAATTGACACTGATGGATTGGAAGACCTTTAAAGCTGTCACTCGTGAGGTAAAGGAATTCATTTCAGATGTTCATAAGAAATTTTGCATTTTAAATGATCGTAAGAAATTCAATGTCTATTTCTAAATTGGCTGCAGCCTATAACGTCCGTAAAGAGAAGAGGAAGGACAAAATTTAGGAAATTTTTGCAAAAATACCATTATAGACAATTTACAAGCTTTTCAAGGTCACAACCTTTCCTGTTACCATGATAGCATTCACCGTCCAAATGTGTAACGTAATTTTCCCACTTTGGTTTTATGATTGGATTTCGTTCTTCTTTCCAACAAATGGATCACTAGCTTAATGGAGTAAAAAAGTTCGGTGCGTCGATTAATTTAATAGTTACAATATTTACAAATTAGGGTTAGATGGGGCAGCATGTCCTTGGGACAGCTATTTGAAAGTAATGGAATATAAATCAAATTAAACCTTTCAAAACAAATGTAACCTTTATTTAAAAATGTACAATTAAAAATCAATTACATTAAAAACAAGATCCAACCAAAGAGTACAAAAATGGCAGATAAACACGACCTGTGATCTTTTCGGGAATAGAGGCGGCAAGTTTTAACATACAGAAGGCAAAAGATTAATGTCTGATTAAATTCATAAAACAGTCTACTCTCTCATTCTCGATCTCGATCAGGTTACAAAATGAATATTCTTGGAATAATAATCGATAACTAAAACACATCATATAATTCTATCACTTATTCTATTCTTTGTATTTCAAGTTAAAAATACAGTAACTCGAAAAACTCGATACATAGTGCTTTTCTGGAGACGGAAGAAAAGCATGATGATGAAGGAGCAATATAGCGGGCGAAAAAAACTTTTCTGAATAAAGAGGCACAAATTATAGATTGAATTAAGCGTTTTTTAAAGTTAACACAACTATACAAGTTTAACACAAAATTGACGGTAAAATTTTAAATATTATGAGAAATTTGGTTAATTATTTTTAAAATAGAAATTTCTTCTCCATGCTTACTAACACCATCACACACTCCCATACCTAATGCCGTGAGACACTACACCAGTTTAAATAAGTGTGGTTGGGATGAAGAGAGTATGCCACCAAGGTGCCATATCTATCCAGAACGTTAGAGCATATTGCATCTATATATTATTACATCTGTACATTGTTGCATCTATACAATAATTACATGCAAAAAGAAAAGTGAATCTCTTGGGATTATCAAGTCTCGATGAGTCTATGAATCTCACCATACCAATCATTTTAGCCCTCCAGCTCTTGCTACAAGAAATGTTCCTGAGCCATGAGATATTATGGTGGTCGACAGGTGTCCTTATATAGTACTAAGATGCTGTAACGGGGCAGACTGTGATGTAGAACAGAGGCTTGTCGATTGCTCCAAAGGAGCATTTTTCCGAATGGATTTTTTAAACCTCGTTAGGTTAGATGGAAAACGGGGTACCCAAACCTTTTTTCAATTCAATCTATTCTCACGGGGCATGGATACGTTATTCGACGGCTGCTTGATCGAAATGCTGGTGGTCATCGACCAGTTTGTTGTTTTTACTATTTCTATTAGTTCTTCGAAACTTTTTGTACTATTGACTACTATTCTGGCTAAAGTTTTCCTTTTACTCTAAGATTCCGTTTTTAACAAAATGCGATTCGAATGTTTCAGGAGGTGGGACGTTGTGCCAAGAAAGAATTTCAGCAATCCCCCAACATCTCCAAACTCCTGGGAGGATTCGTGTCAGTGAGTAGATCTTTCTCTACGAGCCTCTTTCAAACTTTCAAATCTCTGTACATACAGACTTCAAATTGAACAACCTTTTATTATTCAATAGGTGAGCACCTGGGTCCAAGAGACGGTTTTGAGCACTTCGAATGTGGAGATGAGAGCCGCTGTGGTGAAGAATTTCATCTTAATAGCCCGGCGCCTCCACAAACTCAACAACCTGCATTCCACAAAGGCAGTGCTGGAGGGATTGCACGTCGAGTCCATCCTGAGGCTCGCCTCCACTTGGAAGGTAACTTACGAAACTCGAGATCAAACTTTTTAGATGGCGTAGAGCATACCAATCCGTGTAATGGTCAGGGTGCTGGCTTCTGCATCGAAAGGTTAGAATTATTTGGAAATATTCTATTGATCCTTAGAATTGAATCCTTTTGAAAGATTCTATTCTTACTTTGTTTGTAATAGTTCTTAGGAAAGATTCTATTGACCCTTTCCATCGAATAGAATTATTTGAAAGATTTTCTACTGCTTCTTTCCTTGGGATAGGATCCTTTGAAAATATTCTAATGGTCAAAGTGAAAATTGGTTAGAAGTTACGCAGGAAAGACTGCAGTTTGCAAGATGGAATTATGCGTGTGAACCCTTCATATGGTTAAGGTTATTAAGGTTATTTTGCTATTTGTAAGACCTGGGAAGAAATTAAGCTCCGATAGTCCGCTCCATTGGTGCTCTAAGTTGCAAAATAAGGAAAACACACAAAATTTAAGATTCATAATTATGACAGTGCAAATGGTATGCTAATTCATTGAATGATAATCGATATGCTTTCTTTTCTTCCAGAATGTGTCCTCCAAAAGCAAGAGACATTTTAGAAAACTCCATGGAATCTATTCCAGTGACGACAAGCTCGACGGAAAGATGTGGCAGGCCTGGAATTCCTATGGTGTTCGATGCATCCCTGACATAAGTGCGTATCGGATTCTGTTATCAACCCTCTGAGCTAAATATCTGAGTAGTATTGTTTTTACCCCACAACACATTAATGACCAAATAACCACATCGATTGGGTGAACGAATCCGTAGATTCTTTCAACTTAAGGAGCATTTTAAACGATTCACTAGGTTCTTTCCTTGTTATAGAATAATTTGGAACTATTCAATTGGTGCTTTAGTTGTTACGGAATCATTTGGAACGATTCAATTGGTCCTTTTCTTGTTATAGAATCACTTGGAGCGATTCTATTGTCTCATTCTGCTGAATAAAAGAATTTGCAACAATCCTATTGGTCGTTTCCTTTGAATAGAATAATTTGGAAAGATTCTACTGCTCCTTTCGCTAGGGGTGCCAGCTCAGATGTTGACCTCGTCATCTGACCCGGGGTTCAAAATTACGAGGTGTTGTCCATGGATCTTTCCATTCAGGATTCCAGACCTTAGCCAAATAGCCCGTTGTATTGCTCTAGTGCGATGCTAATTCAACTACCTCCTTTTCTTAGAATAGAATCCTTTGGAAAGATTCTACTGCTCTCTCATTTCCTTATGATTGAATCCTTTGGAAAGACTCTACTGCTCTCTCATTTCCTTATGATTGAATCCTTTGGAAAGATTCTACTGCTCTCTCATTTCCTTATGATTGAATCCTTTGGAAAGATTGTGTTGATCAAGGTCAGAATTGATGAGAAGTGTTGCAGGGAAGACAATAGGTTGCAAGGTGGAATTAAGCATGTGAAACTTTCATAGGGTTACTAATCTTTGAACCTATAAGTAAAAGATCTTTCCCTCCGTCGGGGCTCAGTGGTATACCCACTGCGCTATCAACCATGTTCATTAATTGATGTTGTCCGTGTTGTGTTTGGCGCAGCATTGTCATTATATGGCTCTTGAGCCATAAAAAACCCAATCCAACCAACCTTCCCTCTGCCAGTAGTACTCTGATGAGCAATTCGAGGCTATTGAGTTTTCTCCAGGTTAATTAATTGTAAGTAATCACAGTAGAAACTGGATATTATTAAAAATAATTTTTAAAGATTGCTTATAAAATATAAAAGGTAAATAAAGATTTAGTGAATTAAAGCAAATATTATTCGTGTACAGTACGTCGTCAGCTCACTCTAGGCATCACTTGGGTTTGTGAGAGGAGGCGGCTGATTAGTGGTATAAAAGTATGCTATAGAATCGCAAAGAGAGAAAATGTAATACGTCTCACATGGATTGTTCTAAGGAACCATTATTCGTTTACGACTAGTGAGCCACCTCGGCTCAGTGGCTCAGCCTACTACTCTAGAAACCTGTGTGTGGGGGAATGTAGGAAACTTCCAAATGATTCTATTCTACATTATGAGACTAGAAATGCTCCAAAGGATTCTATTAGTCCTATACATCACTAAAGAATGTTTTGGCGTGCAAAAATTTCCGATATTTTCACTGCGTTAAATCGTAAATTTAAAAGCATCATCCTAAGGTGTATGAGGTGTCCTAAGGTGTTCACTAGAAGATTTTTTTAAAATTTTGACTTTAAAAATCCATTTTTTATAGAAGGTCATTGGTTTGTACTTAAATTCATTTCAGTGTGAAAAAATCAGATTAAGCTATTGATTAAATTTCTAATTTAGATATAATTAACTAATTAGCATGTTTATTGGATAGTGATATCTCAAATTCTAATTTGTTCAGAAATACAATCAAGTTGCTGGAGGGAGTAGGTTTTTACAATTTTTTCATCTAGGAAGCATAAAAAAAATCAAGATTTTTTTCAGGAATTTTAATATTTAAAAATCAACTAAAATAATTTTCAAAATTAATAGCTGATTGAGGGAAGCATCAAATTGTAAAAATACAGTTCTTCAGTAATTGAGTTGAAAGTTTTAGAAACACATAAGTACATGGTGACAATACCTAGCGAAAAACCCTTGTAACTAGAAAAAGAATCCGTATATTCACAAGATCTTGGTATCGTTTGAAAGCTAAGAAGTTGGGTAATATTTTGAAGCCATAAAAAATTCGATATTTTGGTCGATTTTTGTTATTTTTAGTGTATACATACACCTTAATATTAATTTGAGAAAAAGGTTTTCACCCGAAAAAGGATTTTTCGCATGATCGCTATTCGTTGTAACGAGAAACAACTGTCTAAACAAACGCATCTTTCTTTCCTGCAGATCTGCTCTTAGGCGGTATAAGCGATGATGAAAGTATGGATTTCACTGGATATTTCGTCGAGTATCTGCAAACATCGAAATACGGTAAATTTCATTTCATAAATTCTTTTCAAACGAAATATTTTCAGCTTCTGACGTTAGGTGAATCCAAACCAATTCTATAAAATTTCATAAAGCAAAATTAAACTTTTTTAAATTTCCATTGTTTCACTGTTAAGTTTCATAATAGTTGATGGCTTCCTGAAAACGAGAGGAACTTTTAATCCTATGCAGTTGCTTAGAGCAGTGGTTCCCTAACTTTTCAGACCAAGGACCACTTCGAAATCTGAAAATTTTCACGGACCCCTTGAGATTATAAAATTTAATAGGGCATATATAGCATAGGAACAGTAATCCGTATTTTTCACCTTAAAGTAAATATTTAGTAAAAATGTTAAAAATAGTAATTTAGTAACAAATTTAGATCCGTGTTAAATCTACCATAAAACGTTAACACTTCAAATAAAGTGTTGAATATCTCTGAACGCCTAGAACCCAGGTCGGGGATCCCTAGGGGGTCGAGACTCCACTTTGCGAATCACTGGCTTAGAGGGTTCCTGTTCTTATACATTATAAATTTCATGGACACTCCAAGAACTGAAAGGGGGTCGAGACTCCACTTTGCGAATCACTGGCTTAGAGGGTTCCTGTTCTTATACATTATAAATTTCATGGACACTCCAAGAACTGAAAGGGGGTCGAGACTCCACTTTGCGAATCACTGGCTTAGAGGGTTCCTGTTCTTATACATTATAAATTTCATGGACACTCCAAGAACTGAAAGGGGGTCGAGACTCCACTTTGCGAATCACTGGCTTAGAGGGTTCCTGTTCTTATACATTATAAATTTCATGGACACTCCAAGAACTGAAAGGGGGTCGAGACTCCACTTTGCGAAACACTGGCTTAGAGGGTTCCTGTTCTTATACATTATAAATTTCATGGACACTCCAAGAACTGAAAGGGGGTCGAGACTCCACTTTGCGAATCACTGGCTTAGAGGGTTCCTGTTCTTATACATTATAAATTTCATGGACACTCCAAGAACTGAAAGGGGGTCGAGACTCCACTTTGCGAATCACTGGCTTAGAGGGTTCCTGTTCTTATACATTATAAATTTCATGGACACTCCAAGAACTGAAAGGGGGTCGAGACTCCACTTTGCGAATCACTGGCTTAGAGGGTTCCTGTTCTTATACATTATAAATTTCATGGACACTCCAAGAACTGAAAGGGGGTCGAGACTCCACTTTGCGAATCACTGGCTTAGAGGGTTCCTGTTTTTATACATTATAAATTTCATGGACACTCCAAGAACTGAAAGGGGGTCGAGACTCCACTTTGCGAATCACTGGCTTAGAGGGTTCCTGTTCTTATACATTATAAATTTCATGGACACTCCAAGAACTGAAAGGGGGTCGAGACTCCACTTTGCGAATCACTGGCTTAGAGGGTTCCTGTTCTTATACATTATAAATTTCATGGACACTCCAAGAACTGAAAGGGGGTCGAGACTCCACTTTGCGAATCACTGGCTTAGAGGGTTCCTGTTTTTATACATTATAAATTTCATGGACACTCCAAGAACTGAAAGGGGGTCGAGACTCCACTTTGCGAATCACTGGCTTAGAGGGTTCCTGTTCTTATACATTATAAATTTCATGGACACTCCAAGAACTGAAAGGGGGTCGAGACTCCACTTTGCGAATCACTGGCTTAGAGGGTTCCTGTTCTTATACATTATAAATTTCATGGACACTCCAAGAACTGAAAGGGGGTCGAGACTCCACTTTGCGAATCACTGGCTTAGAGGGTTCCTGTTCTTATACATTATAAATTTCATGGACACTCCAAGAACTGAAAGGGGGTCGAGACTCCACTTTGCGAATCACTTGCTTAGATTGTTCTGTTCTTATACATAATAAATTTCATGGTCACTCCAAGAACCGAAAATTTTCAAGGAGTAAATTTTCTTAATGACAAATATTAGTTTCAAGAGGCTCGATAAAATTGGTACGGGGACTAAGAAAAAAATATTTTTCAGGAAATGCAGTAGAACTCAATTTTACGAACTTTAATTTAACGAATTGCTCAACGCTCTTAAAGAAATTGAGCATCAAACCTCGGCCAAAGGAGATAGTCGCAATTAATTTTTTTAACCCAGATCCTGAGGTTATTTTTCAATGTGAAGATGATCTGTGACGTTGAGCTTTTATTTTCGAAGCCTTCAATCAAGGTTCAATTGTAATTTAATTCCTACGGGCCATTCAAGGCTTAAAACCAAAACACGCTTTAAAATAACTGAATGTAAAAGAAACATGCAACCCCTAAATCATAAACTGTAGGTACAATGTTATGCAAATAGCCTATTGTGTTGCTCCAATGCAACGTAAATTCAACAACCTACCTACCATCTTGATGCAAATAAATCTCATTAAATAAATTTATTAAATCAATTAGGAGTACGCAATGAAAAGACGAAAAGGATGAAAAGCAAAAATGTACTGAGGGATTTTCCGTGGAAACAAACCAGCGGTCTGCGAAGGTTTTAATTCTGCTGTTCAATCGCATGATACATATTGGGTATACCTTAAAATGTAATTTATTGCCGTTTTGGCAAGTTCTACCGCCACCTGTATTTAGCTTAACAAAAATGACTCGAATATTCTCAATTCGAACTAGAGGAAATATAAAAGTAGAGTGAATAATAGCAACCTTTTAATGTGCCCAGAACCATGTGACCCAAACTAGTAGTAACGTGACCCTTAGACTGCTTTCGTCTGCTGGGTGCAACCTAACATTCATGACCTGATTGGTGCACGCGACGGGAGCAGACGATCATCCATTGATTCATTATCTGATTGATCCGCGCGACATAGTAGTAGACTTTGGCGATTTCACCACTTCTTTCGCCACTGTAGAAATGCGGATTCACACACCTACTCTGTCATAAGATGTTATATCGCCAAACGAGGCGATACCAAATCGACCAAGCAAGTTAATTTTTCACTACTAGTCGACATGTTGGTCACTTTTTGAAACTCCTCTCAATAGCAAAGTTCAGTCTACTATATGTGACATCTATGGATTGGAACCTAAAGAACACGCACTTACATAGACTTCTTTTTCAGGTCACATTGGTGAGCTGTCATGGCTGCAGGATTACTTAGCTTCCATTAACTACACAGTGGAAAAGATGAGATCCTTGCAGTCAAATGGTTTGAGGTGAGTGTGCGTCAGAGGGCTTTTCAAGCAAAATCAAAATGGAATTATGCTAACAATTAAAATTTTTTACTTTTAATTACGGCGAATAATGAAATTACACTGGCAAAAAAATAACCCTCTTGGTAGTCTAGATGGGGTATCGTGCCATTAACAAAACTGGCCAGATCTTGTGGATCGAGCTATCTCGTCACTAGAAGAAAATACGATCATGATCATTATAAGAAAACTACCAGATCTGGAACTCGTCACATAAACAAATCGGTAATACCTTGATGACGAGATATCTCGTCATTAGCAAAATTGTATAGAACTTAATGTATGAGATATCTCGTTTTCAGCTGCTACTTTGCAGTGAAGTGACCAGGATGAGTGAAAATGATACGAAAGGTAGGTTGAGAATTACCGAAACGATGAGTAAAAACAAAACGATAACAAGAACAGGAGCAAGCAGTAAAAAAGTATTTGAATTGAGGTGGTTACACTTCACTGTTTGCCATTAATCAGAAGGGAACTGGGGGCCACGGTAGCCCAGTTGGAAGAGTAACGGATCAGCAACCGGAGGGTTGCGAATACGAAACCTTGTCGTACCGAAAACCGTCGTGTACGTGTGGGCTGGTGCAGGTTAAATCTGTATTGGACTCAAGTGTTCTCATGTTGGCGTGGTGTGGAAGTTTGGAGAGTGGGGTACCATTTCAGGTGTTGTTATCTTCTGACCGTGGTTCAAAAATACGAGGTGTACACTCGGATGTTTCCTTTGGGAATTGATTCCGGACCGTCACCAATAGCCCGTGGTGTACTTCCAAAGAGATCTAAATTAACTACCTATGTCCTTTTATATTTACATTATACATTTATTAATATTTAATTACAGCCTGAACTGAATGGGTTTAACAACATTTCTATGCTAACTACTGAGATTAACTTAGAAGTGACATTCATATGCTAACTTCGAAGATTTAAATCTCTTAAAATTGTATATGGCTTCATTTTATGCATATTCGTTTTTCAGCCTGAGTTTAAACCTGGAGCCCGACGTATAGATGTCATGTTTTGTCGACATAGCTACAATAGACATACCTTAAGCACCCACATCAATATCCAATTCCACAGGAAACATCTCAACGTGGATTCCACTTCAGTGTACTTTGAAGATTGCCTACCTCCAATAACACAACTTGAAACGATAATAGTAGCATATGAATCTTGTGAAGATATGAAAGATAAAGATAAGTTCGATTGAAGTGAGCATTGATTTAATTTCACATATCGTCAGCTTAGAGCAGAAACTCATTAACTGACTTTTTCCCGGAGAAACTAAATGTTTATTTTCATGATGAATTTGAATCTGGATTAACCATAAGAATCTATATCTAAATAATAAGCATGTTTTGACTTACGAAAAAGTTAATCGATTTCGAAAAAAAAGTTAATCGATCGAAAAAGGTTAATTTAGGGCAAAAAAAGCTGTTTCATAGCGACTTTCCTCCCAACTGAAAAAGCTTAACACGAATCGTCCGATTTCGGGGCTGCGTTCTACAGATTTGTCTTAACTTTATTATTCTACTTGATATAAATTCTCATTGGTTGACCAGATTTAAATCAAAATGCACTAGCGCCATCTAGTGGCTAGACAAAGACTGAACAAGCGGTATTGAACGAATATTATCGCGGAGCCTTAAAGCATCTAGATATTTAATTCTCTTGGTTCTGGTGGTTGTCACGAAGTAGTATCTAGTCATTAGCAAAACTGACCAGACCTTGATGGACGAGATATCTAGTCATTGGGAGTAAAAATTGATTCGATTTTGATCTCTTCATAAAAAAATCGGCAATATCTTGACAAAATTTCTCGTCATTAGCACACTTTAAAAGGCTGAGTCGGGACAGAGTTCCCACTCTTACATTTAATAAATTCAAGGACTTTTCAAGAACTTCCTCCCTGGGTGTATTCTTCTGTGACAGTATGGCTTTCTTTGTATGTTTCGTGATGTTGTCTTGTTTGGTGCAGCTTAGCCAAATATGGCCCTTGCGCCACGAAACTAAGCCAACCAACCAAGAGCTTCCACAGAATTTTAAGGAACGTTTTTTTAACCACAAGATTTCCTTTTCGAGGGATGAAACTTGTCAAAAATCGAGGAAAGTAAAATTGAATAGAAAACATATTTAACAGGGTATTATTATGTATAAACAAGTTTAAAGAAATTAAATTTTAGTAGCAATAAGCAACATGTAATATTAAAGAAGAAAAGACTAAAAATATACGAATAAAAAAGTTCTAGATTCCAGGCAAACTTTGTAAGAAATAAAGTCTGGGTAAAATTCAAATACAACGAAATTTCGGTATTTTTGAAGTACTTTTTAAGGACTTTCAAGGATCGAAGAACTCTACCGAAGGAATGAATAATTAAAAATAACTGTTTTAAACTGGGTGGTGGAAACTTATGCACATTTGTTTCTCTTCCAGGGAAGCCAAGAGCTGGACCATTACCATCTGTTGAGGGACGTCAGACGTCTTGAACCAGAAGAGCTCTGCGGGTGCCCCCTCGTGTTCGTCCACCTCCTTTCTGTAAATATGACAAAATTACTGCGGGCACGAGGGGAGCATTTCGTAGAGTTTCAGAAGGCCGGATGTCTGCACGGACTTTACTTGTCCAGCTGGTTCATTTGGGGTGCCGATAGGCTGAAAAACATCGAATGTTTATTAAAGATCTAATAAAAACATTCTACAACCCCAAACTGACTCTCGTCTTCTTTGAGCATGTCGAATCGACTTTCCAATCACACTTGACTCAAAGAATGGGCGTGGGGCCACGGTAGCCCAGTTGGAAGAGTAACGGACTAGCAACCGGAGGATTGAGAGTTCGAAACTGGGTCCAGTAAAGACCGTCGTGTACATGGGGGTTGGTGCACGTTAAAACTATCTTGGGTACTTTTCCGTTAGCCGGGCGCAAATGTCGCCAATTGTGAACCAAACGCGAGCCAAGTCGCCAAGCGAAGCGAATGACAAAACAGTCAACGGAATAAAAGTCGAAAACGTTCAACTATAAACAAATATTAAGTAAGCAAAACAAGTTCAACTATAAACAAATATTAATAAATAGTATAAACAAATATTAATAAATAATAATAATAAATAAATAATAAATAATAATAACTATAAACAAATAGTAAGTAAGCAAAACAAGTTCAACTATAAACAAATATTAATAAATAGTATAAACAAATATTAATAAATAATAATAAATATTAAATAAATAATAATAAATATTAAATAAATAATAAATAAAAATAAATAAATAAATAATAAATAATAACTATAAACAAATATTAATAAATAGTAATGAATTCAGAGAATAGAGCACATGGCCCCAAACGAACATTCCCCTTATGGTTGTAAGAAATTCGGCGGAATTCTACATTATTTGGCGATTTTTCGCTTGCGCCCGGCTAACGGAAAAGTATCCTATCTTGGCCTCAAATGTCCTCACGGTGGTGTGGTGTATAAGTTTGGAGAGAAGGTTGCTAGATCAGATGTTCTCGTTATCTGATCGCGATTCAAAATTATGAGGTGTTGTCCTCGGTTCTTTCCTTTCGGGATTGATCCCGGACGTTCGCCAATAGACCGTTGTGTTGCTGCAGTGCGACTTAAACTACCGAAAACAGATTGCACACTCAAACCGAATCAGAACCCAATCGAGGTTTAATCAGTTCTGCAAGGATTAAAATAGTCAAGTATTGAACACACACGGAAAGTTTCAGTAACCACAATAAGAAATCAGTTGATAAAGACTACGAATATCAGCATAGTAGGAAAACCCGCTTGGTCGGATCAGAAACCAGAGGGTTGCGAGGAGGTGTGGAGGTTTGGAGAGTGAGGAGCCATCTCAAATGTTTACCTCGTCAACTGACAGGTTTAAAATTACGAGGTGTGAAAAATAAGTAGGCTGAGCATTGCTATTGAGAAGAGATTCAAAATGTGTGATCTACATGTTGACTTGTAGTCGTGTGACTGCCCTGTGAAAAATTGCCTTGATTGGCCGATTTGGTATCTTATCGCCTCTTTTGCCGATGTAACATCTAATGTCAGGGTAGGTGCGTGAATCGTTATTTCTAGAGTGGGCGACAAAAGTGGTGAAATCATCCAAGTTTATTATATTCAATCAGTGGACCAATCAAATGATGAATTGAAAGCCATAAAGGAACTTCATGGATTTGTAAACCATTGTAGTTCATCGCTACCTTATTTATACGAAAAAGAACATATTGCAATATGAACTCAAAGATTTTAAGGCTATTCTTCCGCGATCAAATATAAATTGACTTTGTTTATGCAATACAGTAAAAGCAAACAAAATCTATGTGGCAAATATTACTTCCGTCAATATAAAGGCTAAACAAAAAATCTTGAAATTTATTTTGCAATTGTACATTTCAAGACAATTTGAATCGTTTATCTCAGAAACCCGTCAACAGAAATTTTTGAAAAGTACAGTTAGCGGGTTTCTGATATAAACGATTCATTTGTGCTTAATGCAGTCTTTTAGTGTTTTATTTTAAGTGTGCAATTGGAATTCTACAGATAAAAGAAATTGAAATATTTTAATATCTATTACTTGAAAATCTGTCTGTGCAAGCACCCTTATATGCAGTGAGTGCAGAAAGTATTCGTACATTGCGAATTTTAATGTGAAAAACGCGGTTTTAAAATTTAGACTCGATGAAAATCATTAAAATAATTATTACATGTTCGAAAAATCTTTTACAAAGTGTATTTGTATCCAATAACCAAAATATACTGAAAATTATTTTTTAAAACTTAACTGCAGGAAATAGAAATGGGTTTCTCCCGTGTAAAAAGTATTCGTACACGCGAAAAATGCAAATTTATTTTCGCGTTTCGTGATTGGTTTCAGAAGTACAAGGTAGGTAAATGATTTGGAATGCTAGAGAGTATATATATTCAGTAAAAAGTTAACTTGAAAATTTTTTCGAAGTATAAATTGTCGAAATGGGACGGAAAGGTACCGAGACCTCTGTTTTTGAAAGAGAAAGAATTTTAAAGCTTCGTAAAGACAGTAAAACTTTAAATCAAATTTCGTATGTTATTGGGAGACCCCGTTCTACTATACAGTCCATAATTAAAAGATTTGGTGCCTCTTCAAGCTTGCTTAATCAGGCCCCATCTCTTCGGACCGTCGATTCATCGTTCGGCAATTGAAGAAAGATCCGAGAATAAGTGCTCAAAAACTTGCAGTTGAGCTGAAAAATACCGGAGTAAACGCCTCGGTAAGTACTGTACGAAATGCATGCAGAAAAGCAGGATTTCACCGACGAGTTGCTCGTAGAAAATTCTTCGTAAATGAGAACCGTAAACTGCGTTTGGCATTTGCACAAAAACATCTGCAAGAAAGCCCAGAATTTTGGAAAAAGTTTATCTTAGATGAAAGTAAATTTAACCTTTTTGGGTCCGATGGTTGAAGAACGGTGTGGAGAAAAGCAAATGAAGAGATGGATCCAAAGAATCTTTTTCCAACAGTGAAGCATGGAGGGGGCTCTGTGCTTGTTTGGGGATGTATGAGTGCGTCTGGTGTAGGAAATTTAGTAATTGACAGAATCATGGACCATAAGATGTACATAGACATTTAAAAAAATAATTTGCAGTCCAGTGTCATGAAAATGGGACTTAATCGTGGTTATGTTTTTATGCACGATAATGATCCGAAGCACACAGCCTTAAATACGTGGCTCTGGGTGCTGTATAATACATCAAAATTCATGAAATTTCATCCCGTCTCCGGATATCAACCCAATTGAGCACCTGTGGGATATTCTGGATAAAAAAGTACGACTAAGATCAATTTCCAACAAAGATTATCTTAAAAAAAGCTCTTCAAGAAGAATGGCATTCCATATCCAGCTCTGTAACTTCAAAACTGGTCGAGTCTGCAACGAAGGCTCCAAGCAGTTATTAAGGCAAAAGGATACCCAACCAGGTATTAAATATAAAATATTTGATGAAAAACTGCAAATTTTTTAACTGTACGAATAGTTTTTGCACCACTAGACAAATGGAAATTTATGTTTTTTTGTTATAAATATATGTATAGTTGCCTTTTTTTAATGTAAGATCTTGTAGAATACAAAATAAATACTTGTACATATTATTCATTAATTATTGAGAAATTTAGTTGCATAGATTTTAAGTTACAGGCATTTTTTAAACATACGCTAAGCATGTACGAATACTTTCTACACTCACTGTATATCGTTATCGCTTCGTCGTGTATCGCATTCGAATGAATTTAGGAAAGACGAACACTTGCGAAAAGCGCAATTTTTAAGTCATCCCGCCGGACATTCACTGCCCAGTGAGCCGTTCTCGGTTTCCCATTTCTAAGACCTTCACCACTAGCACCAAATCTTCCCTCTTGATTCCCTCTGTAGGGTTGCCAGCCGATGTCTACTCAAGACACGTCCTCTCAGATGACGTCCGCACAGGACACGGCACCCATATTTTTATCAGCAGTTTTTGAGATTCCATATACATTTAACTAAAAGTCTTCCGTGAAGACATGTGCAATTACAAAAAGAAATTTTCTTTTACACTTAGATAATACTTTTTAACAAAAATCGGGCACGAATGCATGTCATGTGAAATGAAAATCCATGGAGGTTCGTACTATTTACGCTATTTACATTTATACCGATGCCCGCTATCTAAATTGGCAATGGGAAAGAACTCATAAACTCGGGCCTTAGTGCAAATGTGCAAAAAGTGTCGATCCTTCGCTACTCTAAGTATATAACGACCAGTTTTCTGAATACATCAGCGTAGCGTCATTGATTACCGGGTAATCAATGCTGCCAAGATTTGATAAAAGCCAAAACAATCTTATGCTTAGCTTTGAACAACCTTTTAGGCCAACTGCATTCGCGGTTCTTTCTTTTCCCGCAAAGGCGTTAAACAGATTTTCATCCTCTTCCACACATTTTCAGCGAAGTTGTACTCATGAAATAAAATAATTTCTGATGCATTACGATGCGGTTAAAAACCACATCAACATGTCACGACTACCTCACACGTGCATGCTACGTCCTTCCCGAAGTGTAAAAACCTCAACGGGAAAGGTTTCTAACACGGAAATTTACCACACCGAAATTGCTCCAACCCATTTCTACTGGTGGAGAAATCCATGATTCATTGTATCTTTTGACATTGGTTTTTAAAGACCGGCTGCAACTTGAAATATCTGATAGTGGGATACTCAGTCCTGGTCACGTAAATCGTTTTGTGGGTCACTTTCACGAAGCACAATTTTCAAGCAGGCCGAAGAAAGTAATAACGATTGGAAAGTGAATATTGAAACGAATTGATAACGCTCTGATTATATTTAGCCCTCAGGAGCGCATCTCCTTTAGGTATGTTAGCCTGGTTGGAAGACTAACGGATAAGCAACCGAAGGGTTGCGAGTACGAATCCATCCGAAGACCGTCGTGTACAAAAGGGGCTGGTACACGCTAAATCCCCCGTGGCCTCAAATGTCCTCACGTTGGCGTGGTGTGGATGTTTGGAGAGTGGGGTGCCAGCTCAGGTGTGACCTCGGCATCTGACCGTGGTTCAAAATTACGAGGGTTGTTCTTGGGTCTTTCCCTTCGGGTTTGATCCCGGACCGCCGCTAATAGCCCGTTGTGTTGCTCCAGTGCAACATTAATTCAACTACCTATCTATGTGATCAGCATTTGATAAATAAAATTATGCTTCATTGATAATAAGACTTTATTCATTTACATCTAACCTTTCCTATAATAACACAAAGACGGATTCACGCCTTAAACGATTGAGGTTTTGTGTTGTCCGTTCGTTGGAAGGCCCGTACACAACCCACCCTATTTTTTTATAGTGAAAATCAAAGGCATTAAAATATAAACTGATGTCTCACTCAGATTTACGTTAAAAAATCACATCGTTGTTTTGCTTCAGTTTTAATTGATTTTTATTTATTTTTGCCATCGAGTTTTGCCAAATTATATTTTTTATTCGAATGCCAGAAGACCGTCATTCTCAATACCGGTCTTTTGGGCTCTCTGGACGCTACAAGTTGGCAAGTTTGGCGCACCTTGGCCAAATATGGCCCTTGCGCCATAAAACCTAAATCCAACCAACCATAGACGCTACGCCTGTTCAAGTATATTTAAACCTCTTTCCACATTTTCAGCTAAACCGTACTCATGAAATCAAATAATTTCTGAAAAATTACAATGTGGTTAACAAGCTACATCAACATGTCGTGGCCACGCCATACGAGCTAGGTCCGTCTCGAAGTGTAAAAACCTGTACGTTAAGGTTTCTAACACGGGAATTTACAACACCGAAACTCTTTCATGAATTTTCTACCGGAAGAGAAATGCAAGTTAGCATTTTGTTTTATGACATTGGTTTTAAAGGCTGGATGCAATTTGAAATATCTGATTGTGAGAATCTGAGGAATGGTCACGCGTTTTGTGGGCCACTTTCACGAAGTACAATTTTCAAGCAGACCGTAGTAGAAAGTAATAACGTTTGGAAAGTGAATATTGAAACGGATTGATAATGTCTGATTATATCTAGGTGGCTCAAAATTGCGTGTTGTCCTCGGATATTTCCCTTCGGGTTTGATCCCTGACTGTCGCCAATAGCCCGTAGTGTTGCTCCAATGCGATGTTAATTAAAATACCTACCTACCTACCGATTGTTTTTAGCTTTCGGAGGCAAATCTCCTTTAAGTGTGTACGAGCTTTACGAACCCGTGGTATTCTAGTGATCTATTCTTTTATCATGGAGTTTACTGTCTTTAGTAAACACGGGGGTCGCGCTCTCGGGTTATCTAAGCGATCTCTTTCTGCTTTCATTCCACACTCATTCCACAATCCCTATTTTTCCCCTTTTATGACATTTTTTTTATTTGACGTTATCTCCTGCTTGGTGCAGCTTGGCCAAATATGGCCCTTGCGCCATAAAACCCCAACGAACCGATTATTTTCAACTCTGAGCGTCGAGAGATTTCCGAGAAGTGTTGTTTGCTTTTACTCCACAACACAATGACCAAATAACTACATCTGTTGGATGAAAGAATGAATGAATTTTTTCAACCTTTGGAAAGATTTTATTGCTCCTTTCCTTTGAATAGAATCCTTTGAAAATATTAAATTAGTCCTTTCCTTTCAGAAGAATCCTCTGGAAATATTAAATTGGTCATTTCCTTAAAACAGAATCCTTTGGAAAAGTTCTATTTAAGAGGGTTAATTCACTTTTCAATTGAATTATCTTTAGTTTCTTATTCATCTGAGGAGAAAAGAGATGAGATGCCAAAAATAAATTAATTTTCACAACTCACGTTTTTTTGTCGTTTTTTTTATTCGCAATTTCGACAAACAGCTTTATTTACACACACGTAATCAGATAAACGATGACCTTTCTTACCCAAGTCAGTCTTCGAAACCTTCCCTTTTGATAGACTAACAGGGTTGCCAGATTTATAGACGGAAAATTGCACAATTTCGCTATCGAAAAACGCCCAAATTTAAGTATTTTGTCACAAAGAGATCAGTGTTTGAAAGTTTTTGAGTGCAAACAAAAACAAACCACCAAAATTCGAAGAAATGATGGCTAAGAACGAATTTGATTTATCGCTATCTTGAACGACATTAGGAGTTCATTTCCTTCGACACTGAATATTTTAGTGTTTGAGAATTTGAGTCAGACTGAATACAGCAGCCATTTGCAACATATATCGGCCATGCTTTCTGTTAAATCAAAAGAAAAAACAAACGAATTATGATTTTATGACAAATTCTATCAGCGACGTACTGAAATCACATTAGAAAAACAAAGTAAACGTCACTTCCGGAAGAAAAAGAACGAACAAACCACCAGTGCCCTCTGTATTTAACTTTACAAAACCCTCAATTACCCTTGAGGGAAGTGTTATATATCTTTGCATTGATAAAATATATCTCTAAAGGATAGTATGTGCAAAATATAACATTTTTTGGCAGTTAACATTTGATAAGTTCATTCTGCTGATACAAATGAATGATGCTACTTGGCAGCACATTTTTTAGCAGCCTCAGTGCGTTCAAACGCCTAATGCAAAATTCGAGCCCCCAACCATTTAAAAACACAACAGTAGCTATACAGTGCATTCCAGCATACTGCTATGGTAATAAACAAGCGGATTACTTGACAGAGTGGGATACTGTAGTTGCTCAGTCGAGCAGACCTATATCGTACATAATTCCATAAAAATGTACATCAATTAAGAATGAAAATCTTCCAAGAACTAATAACCGAAAATTCAAACCTTGGTTTATCAACCACTCCAAGATGCTCCATTGACAGAAGCTATTACAATAACCCAACTTCTGATTCACAATTGTTAAGGTAAACATATCTTCAGCCTAAAAATTCCGAAGAGCCCCTGCTGCCCTCTATGTCCCAAGTCCCAAGAAATAGATTTCCTCCACCTGCACATTTGTACTGCCCCCACAAATCGGCACCTATATTTCTCTCTCGTCTTACCTTTTTTTATTGCCAATTTGTTTCTAATTTTTTTGTTTAACTTTATTTCCAATAAAATTTCCAACATTAATTTTCTAATTTTTTGTTGTCAATTTATTTCTGCTTTTTGTTGTCAATTTGTTTCCAATTATTTGTTGTTAATTTATTTCCAAATTTTTGTTGTCCATTTATTTCTAATTTTTTGTTATAAATTTGTTTCCAATTTTTTGCTTTTTATTGTTGCCAAACATGTTTAGTTTATACTTTTGAAACTAACCTTTGCATTCTGCATTTTGCTTTTCTGCTTGCCATCAAAAATAAATAAAAAAACCACTGGAAATAATTTAAAATACCCAAAAGGGCGCAATCGCGCCTAATTTGGCAACTCTATAACGAGAATCCACGGATACTTCCGACAGATAATGAGCGCCTTTGAAAATGCTCCTTTGATATAAACAAGCTGACTGGCTAACGACAACACAATAATTAAAATGATAAGAAAAGGAATATGGCAATCGCCGAGACAAATTTACTACCGGAAGTACCACCAAGTGCGTCACAGGAACTAGAGTGAGTTCAGTTTTTCTCACCTCATCTCGACGTAAGTTATCGTCCAAGATTTCCAAGAATCAGTCAGGCTTAGACCACGGCTATTGAGATGAGAAGTCCTAAATTTTCTCTAATGAGGACAGATATTATTTTCTCAAAAATTATTTCCAGTTACTCCATCACTGATTAGTTTCCAAGATGTCAGTGTTTATGGAAAATAAGGAATATTGATTGTATCTTTAGAAAAGAATTCGGGTCGTGAAGATTTCTTGGTGCAAAATACTCACAGTATAGTGATAGTCCTCATATGACAGTCCTGTTCTATCGTTATTGTGTGATCGCATTTTTACAGAGCATAACAAATCAGGATTGGTGCAAATTAGTGATCATTGGATAGATTTGGTAAACGATTGTTGATTTTTTAAACACATGAGAATATTTCATCTGAGAACAACTGACAAAGTCATGTTTGTCATATAGTGTTTCTGAAAATGTTTGCTGATTTGACGGAATATGTTTTGATAAAGAAATTACCAAATATCTGCATGTTGTTTGGATTATGTAAAATCGAAGTTCCTGTTACGAAGCCCTATTGAACATAAGCCCTGTTGAACAGCGGTAATATTCTTTAATATATTTTCAAACGCTTGATGTTTATATATTTTTATATAGTAATTCAATAGATCGTATATTACAAGTCAAATGTTATAGAAAAGTCTTGAATTCAAAATAAGAAATAAAAAACAATCCAAAACCATAGCATTAATGAATCCACAAAGAAATATTTCTGACGTATACCGTATGTTAATTTCCTTGTGCTTGAAAGTTTTTAGATTTCATTTGAATTTATTTTCTCCTTAATCTGTCTAACTTTGTCAATTCTTTTCATGATAAAGCACTGAAACAGTTCTTAGTTTTTGAATAGTCGTCTGGAATTAAGCAGATTCTAAACAATTAACAAGTTTGCTTGATATGTATTGCAATAAGTGAACAATTGTTATATTCAACAGCTGTCCTTGTATGAGTTACGTATTAATTTTATCCAATTCTGCAGCAGTTATCTGCAAGGTTTGTTTTTGTTATTAGTTTCCTGTCTTCGGTATCGTTCCAGTATTTAGACGCAGAAAAGTTGTTAACAGCTCTAAAATAAATTTTTGTATAGATTTAGTATTATTTATTATATTATTTTGTATAGATCCAGAATTGAATAAGGGCAGAAAATGTTTCAAAAAATTTGGATCAACATTGTGTTGTCACTGCCAGCGCTCGTGGCAGCTCACAACTTCCAGAACTTCGCCAAGTCTTCAACCGAATGTGACTGTCACTGCTCTAAATTCCTCTCAAAGGGAAGCTATCGTGAATTGTCTTTTTGTCAGAAACTTGAACGACTTGAGGAAGAAGTTTTTTCTGTCAGAAAAACGATGGAGGAAAGGACTGAGTACATAAATGAAATTCGAGATTTGAGAGAAAGATTGGAAATTCAGGAGGACGAAATTAAAAGTCTCAAACAGGAGAGAACTAACATCAGGAATGAAGGTCTTCCAACACCACAGGCCTTACTCATGAAACCAGAGGATGAGATGCTGGTAAGTGTTATCAATTTTTTTATATTTACTATTTTTGTGCTCGTAGTATTACCTTTCTGTAACTTTGTGGGCCAAGTGGTGTGCTAAAGCTAACGACATAGCCAAAATGCAATTTAAACAACTATTTACTAAACAGGAATTTACACTTATTTTAATCCTCCGAGTGGTTTCGACGAGATATCTCGTCCATCGAGATCGGACAAATTTTGCTAAGGACGAGATATTTCGTCATTAAGATATTGCCGACATTTTGATGATCACGAGATCAATATCTGGTCAGTTTTCTTCAAATGACACTATTTCTTCCATCAAGATCTGGTCATCTTTCTTCTAAGAACTTGATAGACGAGGTATTTCGTCTATCAAGATCTGGTCAGTTTTGCTTATGACGAAATACCTCGTCGAGACAACCACCAGGAGGGCAAACAGGGATTTGTGTCCGCTGAGAGTTAAGAGACAAATCGACTCAACGCGTTAAAAATACCCTCACTCAGTTCGAGAATTCAATACTACTTCGAAATCTTCCTTCTCTTGTCCCTCCAGTTGACACCGAGGGGCAGTTAATTGTAGAAAGGGTCGTTGTGCACTTCTAAAAACCATCTAGACGCGAAGGAGATCTTCGAGATAGGTCGAGATTCACGATCGGAGGTCAGAGGGAAACCTACCGATGTTGACATCTGACCAGAAGTTGTTGCTATGGATTTTACGATTAACGTTACACTGCCTTGTTAAGTAAATCACAAGAATCAAATTACAGCACAATTATTGTTGCTATTACAGTTCAGTAAATTTTTCCATGTGAAAAAAATGTTCTAAGCAAAAAAATTCAAAAATGTTTACCAAGATATTTTATTAACTTTAAATTATTCGAACTCTTGAGTTTTATTGAGACTACCAAAGAGAGTATTACTAGTTTTACTCTATAACTCTCTCGTTTTATGACATAGTCACGTCAATTCATTGAAAGAATTCTCGAAAATTTCAATTATTCAAGAAGACAAAACTACTTAGAAGCCACATAGATAAAACTGCAGGTTGCATTGTGGAATAATGCGTGCATAACGCTTAGCCCGGTCACACATTCGAACAGCACGCTGCAAAACACACAACAAGCGCATGCGTACTCCATTGCTTTAGAGAAAACACGCCGGAACGCATGTGTATTTCAGTCAATTTGTATCGCAGGACTGCTGTTGGAGCAATGTGTGGGTTAATAAATATCAGTTATAAATGCTTTACAACTTTCGCAATGCGACTAAATCAAAAGGTATATTTGATATTGCATTCTGCAGTTGCTTCAATAGATTTTTTTGTATTTGTAAACATTAATCCAGAAGGTAACTTTAGTTGTAATTTAGTTTAAACAACATTTTAGTTTAATAAGTATAAAGGCTTGTAGTAAGTTTTAACTCCTCCGCTCAAGTTATTTAAACATTACAATATATTACTAGTGAAAACAGTAATTGTTTCAATTTGAACATGGCAAAAGGACATACAACGAAGTTTTCTGTCGTATGTCAGCACAACCTTTTCAAGCACACTTCTATTCAATCAACTTGGTGAAGTACGGCTAAAATTCTATTAGAATAGCTGTTGAATACATTTGAACAAACGTTACACTATTGATTGAGAAATGGCGGTATTACAGACCACAGATTCTGAGAATCTAACACAATGTTCTTAAACAACAAAATTAGTTTCAGTTTAACAAAACAGAAAATAACAACGAACAGACATACTGTTTGTATACTATGAGAACTGCTCCAGACACGAAACGTGTGTCAGTCTTAAGTTTTGTGGCTATCCACACATGGAAACAAAACTTCTACACCCCGACTTAAATCGGAGAGTAAAGAAAAATAGAAACATTTTGAACGCTTGTATATCCGAAAGTAATAGATAAAAGTAACAAAAACTTTGCTTTTTGGAAATAAAGTTAAATTTATGAATATGAAAAATAATATCGATGTTTTGATATTTTGAACCAACTTTTACGGAAAAACTGAAAAACTATGGGAATTTTTTTCAATAACTATAGAATGCTATTCACGTATAGGCATATCAGCTCTATCGAATTGCAGCCACTGAAATTTTTTTCTCTCGTTTCTGATTTTGTAACCTTTGTCCATAGACTGCAGAAGTTTTAATCGACATAACGCATCACGAAAAATAAACATTACGGCTATCATTGGTAGCTACCATCGAACGGATTCTTAAACTGAGATAAAATAAATGTTCACGTATAACTCTTTCCGTAAACTTACATTGCTTCCTTCCTGAACCGTCTCAATAATTTAGGGCCACGGCAGCCCAGTTGGAAGAGCAAGAAATTAGCAACGGGAGGGTTGCAAATTCGAAACTAGGTCCAACCAAAGACCGTCGTATACATGGGGGGGGGGGTGCACTTTAAATTTGTCGTCGCCTCAAATGTCCTCACGTTGGCGTGGTGTCGAAGTTTGGAGAGAGTAGTGTCAGCTCAGGTGTTGCTTCGTCATCTGACCGTGATTCAAAATTACGAGGCGCTGTCCTTGGATCTTTCTCTTCGGGATTGATCCCGGACCGTCGCCAATTGCCCGTTGTGTTGCTCCAATGCGACGTCAATTAACTACCTACCTTATAAGCAAAAAATAGGTTTCTTGCTTGGTGTCAGATAAGGATGTCGTCGTAAAAGACCTGGAAGTTAGGGTTATTTAAAATGATATTCAGAAACTGAGAATATAATGCCACCTGGAACAGCTAAGTTTTACAGCAACTAAAAACCATTTCCCAAATGATATCAACATCTCTATACTGTGGCGTAGCTAAGGGAAGACGGCCCGAAGCGTCAGTGTCTAAAGCAGTGGTTCCCAAACTTATTATGCCCACGGACCCCTTCTCATAGCAAAAACCTGACCATGAACCCCCAACACAACTGTGCAAATTTAACTTTGATGTCTTGATGGTGTATGGCGCCGTAAAAATAAAATATATAAATAAAACATTTTGATATTTAAAGTAGTATTTATTAAAATTATAACTTTTGTTTTAAAATACAAAAACATTATTCTTCAATGAGATTGTATGATGAGATGATATGAGATTATTTATGTTCGGCTCGATGTTTGTGAGTAACATTCGTAAGTCTCCACGAGCACTAATTTGAAGTCGGTTTCTTTTTTCATGATGAGGCTCGTAACCACTTAATCCACGTTCTACTAAATAGGAAGACGGGAAAGCAATCAACAGCTTCTGTACAGTGGCCCATAATGCAGGATATAAAATTGGCATCCGATTTTGTAACCAGAAAATGTGGTATCCTTGTTCAAACATTAGTTTCAGCTCCTCATTTGTGGATAATTTAATAAGTTGCTCCTGTGTATTAGTATGGATTCATCTGAGTTTGTGGGTCTACTTGTGTGCAAAAGGATCCAACACCCAATCGGGGATGCCAAGTGAAGAATGTCTTCAAATCTTTGTCTGAGGTCAGAATGAAGAGCCGTTGACAATACGAGATAACGAGATAAATTAATTTTTTATCTCGTTTTTGCAATTTTGAAAGATTTGAAAACTGAGAGCATTCTCCTCTCCCCAAATTTTGTTTGTACAGAAAAAGTTTTGCAACAAACGCAGATATTATACTTTTAGTTTTGATTAAGTTGCATTGATCACCTTGTAATTTCAAATTGGTTTCGTTGAATTTGGCAAATAAGCCAGTCATATAAGCTATGTCATTTTTTGAATTAATTAAATTGAAAATTAAATTAAAAAATAATCTTTCCAAAAGATTCTATCATAAGGATAGAATTTTCCCGAAGGATTGTATATTCCAAGGAAAAGAAGAATACAATCTTTCCAAAGGATTGCATTCTAAGGAAAGGACTGATTGAATCTTTCCAAAGATCCATTTTCCAAGGCAAGGATTAATAGGATATTTTTGAAGTTCGAGAAAGAAAATCTATCGATTCTTTCAACTAATGGTGGTAATTTAGTTATTTGTATTGTGGTGCAAAAGCTATACTATACTATTCGGGAATCATGTGACTCCTAGAGGATTAACAGAAGTCGAATTTTTGCTAGTTCTTATGTATAATCAATAATTAATCGCAATAAAAATTAGTATAGGCAATTTTAATGTATTAAACAAATAAATATGGTTTGAATTTCTATACTTTACACAAATTATCTAATTTAAAATACGTAAATTTTGTTTTGTACATTGCGGCATCAGCCTCATTTGCTCCAGGTCCTCAAAAAATCTACTTCACCTCTGTCCCTATATTGTCTCACCGTTCGTGGGATTAGTAACAAGATTTTTCAGTATCGAAGCGTTTTCAGTTGAAATCTTGAACAATTTTTATAAATTACGATCCTTATAAATTTTCTTTATGGTTCACTTTCGTAGTTTTTGCAGGGTGATACAAGTCGAGACACGCGAATGACAGACAGTGACAAGGAACTTGCCAAAAACGTGTCCAGTCTACTCGCCAAGGTGGAAGAGGTGGAAAACCTCACCACGCAAGTCCAAGAAGAGTTGAAAAGTGAGCGGCGCGTTCGCCGACATTTGGAGGTAAGGTTATTTGAAGGGTCTTTATTATTTTTCAGCAAATCGTGTAAAATGCAGTGCAACTGTCTAGCAAAAAGCAATTAATGGTGGAGCTGAGATACACTGCTATACTATATGCTTTTGTATTCTCGTTAATTTTTGTAGTGGTAGCTAAGTTCAAAATTTCACGTAAGCTTGTAATGATTGAATCGGCACAAGGCATAAGTTGGACACGAAGCAATTTTAAGTCTTCTTAACGAATTAACCCTCCAAGTGGTTTAGACGAGATATCTCGTCCATCAAGATCTGACCAATTTTGCTAAAGACGAGGTATCTCATCAAGATCTGATGTTTTGCTAATGACATAAGATTCCTTGTCGAGAAACCACCAGGAGGATTAACATCTATATTGCAACAAGGGCCGTTCTTGAATGGTGTGCTGAGTGTACACTTGCACGTAGTCAGGAATAAAACTGGGGTGATAGAGAGACAGGCACAATATTCCTCCAACTTCAGAAATGCATGTCAGCAACAAATTTTCTGATATTATTTTCATATATTTGGCTCGTATCCCTCCTTAAATGGTGACTCAGTAGGTTTGCCTAATGAGCTAGGAACTTACGGATTGTAGGCGGCCCAGGTTCGATTACTCCGTAGGTATATTTTTCACTTCTGGTCCAGTAAAAGTTTGTTTGTGCATGTCCATTTACTTGACGTTGTTTGGCTCAGCTTGGCCAAATATGGCCCTTGCGCTATAAAACCCAACCAACAACCCCGAAATGATTTTGGAATTAGCCCTCAGGTTTCGACGAGATATCCAAGATTGATACATTTTGCTAATGACGAGATACTTCGTTGAGACAAAACAACTTCCCTATGACTCCAAGGGGAATGAAAATCCAAGTAGTAACAGCAAATTGTCCCTTGCCTAGAACTGGTGATAGTGTGGAACAGGTTTTTGCACCAGAAGCTGGACATTGAAAATTGGTTTTCGACGTGAAGATAAACCACCAGGAGGAATAAGAAACTATCAAATGTAATAAATATGGTCCAATGATCTACAAATTATCTCCCATGAGCTATTTCAAATTAGCTTCCATGGGCTGTTTCAAATTAGCTCCCATGAGCTCCCATAATTAGCAAAGCGAAAGTCCGATACGGACAATCGATGAGAGCATTATTTTCAATACATATTTATGGAATTTAAATCATTTTTATTTAAATGATTGTAGGTGTCATACAAAAATAGAAAAATTAATTTTAAAGCTGCCAAAGGTTTTGAAGATGGATAAATTTAGAGGAAAAAAATAGAGAAATTAGGTGTGCGACGATAAACTCACGAAATTTCTCCGAAATTCTAAACGACTTTCGTCTGCACTTCAGACCCAAACAATTTCCCAACTTTTCGATCTCGAGACAAGCACCTTTTAATCTGATATTGCATCATCAAACTGGGATCTGAAAAAGTTTTGTGACGTACTTTTTATTTTATAGTAAATCGTAAACAGTTAAAGATATGTGCTGATATGCGTACCCAAATAAAATCGAATCGGATTTTTTTTATCCGAAATTAAACAATACGTTCAAAGCTTTCTTTTGTTTCCAACGATTTCCAAAGATCTCAATTTTACATATCTGACACCTTTTTTATCTGAAAAATTTAAAACGCTATTTATTTAAATAGGAAGACATAAACGAGACTCGCTCTAGTATCAAGATTTTGGATGACAAGTTGTACAACATGACTTCTCCAATGGACAGTCGCGTAACTCACGTTGAAGAAGTCATATTTTCTACTCTGGAGAACATGAACAAAACATTTTTTGAAGACCACCTGCTGAAATTGTATTACAAAGTAGATGGAGTGGTCTACAAAAACGAGACAAAGTAAGATTTACTCTTTGTTTGCCAATGAATATTACACTGGTGTTCAAAATTAAGTGAATTTTCTCTTTTGGGCGATCATCTCCAGAACTGCTGAACATATTTTAATGAAATTAGTTATGTACATAAGTTGAAACAATACAAAAAGTAACCAAACAATAGTTATGGTACACTCGCATGATCGTGCGTCAGACTCATCGCGCAGGAAGGTCTAAAACAGAGGTTACAGTCAGAAACAGTATCGACACAAAAATGGGTTAATAGGAGGTATGGCCCCCACTTACAGTTATACAGCTCTCACAACGTGAATTCATACTGGAAATGAGGCAGTTTATGAGTCTCTGGCAATCGATCCCACTCCTCCAGCAACGCTGTTTTGAGGACCTGGATGGTTCTGGGAGGGGAAGGAGAGTTAAAATTGCCCTCCCAAGAGCATCCCAGATATGCTCTATAGGGTTTAAGTCTGGAGATCTGGCTGGTCAATCCATCCGACGAATATCCTCACTTTTCAGACATTCGTCGACCAGATGAGCCCTATGTGGACGAGTGTTTTCCATAAAAATGAAATCAGGGCCAACTGCACCCCTGAAAAGGCGAACATAGGGCTCCAAGATCTCATCCCTATACCTCACAGCAGTCACAGAGCCTCTGTCAGAGACATGGAGGTTTGTGCTCCCATTCAACATGAGGCCTGCCCAGACCATCAAACCTCCGCTGCCATAGTGGTCTCTTTTTCTCGGATGTTGGAGCACAGGTAGCGGGTCCCTGGTTTCCTCCATATGAATGTACGCAGATAATCAGTGGTTAGGATGAACCGGGACTCATCAGTGAATAGAACGGTCCCTGCTGATCCCTGGTCCAAAATCGGTGTTCTCTACACCATGCTAAACGGGCTCTGCTGATCGCAGAAGGACTAATGCTAGCAATCTTCTAGTTGTAGGTGACGAAAGTTTGATTCCAATTACTTACTCTTAAAACTTTCCTTGTACGTTACTTTGCTTAACGTTGTCATTCTCGTGTTTGGCTTAGCTTGGCTACATATGGCCCTTGCACCATAAAACCCAAAACCAGCCACCAACCAATATTCCATTACTTATCGTTGTCCGGTAGCTGCAAGAGCCATATTTGGCGCTCCGCTTTGCCAAATATGGCTCTTGCAGCTGAAGATATGAATTCACATGAAGACCTTCCATATTTGTCGCCGCATAGTCAAACATGGAAGGTCTTCATGTGATTTCATATCTTCTTCACGAAAATGCAGCACATGTTTCTCTTTCAATGAAGAATACAATACCAGTTTCGTTTCTGTAACATATTCTCGATCAGTGAAAAAATCAGGTGGCGAAATATAGAATAAAAAGATCCAGCGACGTTTTATATGCTTAAAAAGCACCAATTTTTAAAGATATTAAATATTAAACGACCAATAACAAAAAATCGACATCATGTTTATTTTTGAAGGCAAGATCTCTAATCAACACCCCAAAATTAGTTAAAACTAATTACTTATTAGTTACTTATTACTTATTAGTTAAATTTTATATATATATATATATATATATATATATATATATCTGTTTAAAGTCGTTTTTTAGTGTATAGTTTATGAACCGCTGGTACGGGTAGTAAATGAAGTTGGCCTGTTATAACTGTCTTATTATCTGCTTTCTTTCTTATCCAGACAGACCCTACTAGAGTTGTCGACCAAGGTATTTAATTGTCTTGTGACCATGCAGAACTCCATGGCAACATCTATTAGCCCACTAATGTATCAATTTTGTTATGGAATTCGCTATCGCGCATGATGATTCGATTTTCCACCGTAGGAACGTGAGTAGATGCCAACCACGAAAAGCTTGAGTCGGCTCTACTTTGATTAGATAATTTCTTAAATCGGTTTGATTTAGCGTTTTAGTACTATCTAGCGTATTTATGATCGTTTATTGACTTGTCTTGAATGTCTGTTCTACACTGCTGGCCACCGTAAATGCAACACCCTGAAGGAAGCATGCAAATAATATGAAATTTACAACATGCATTAGCGGAGGTGAGATATGCAAATGATTAGAATTTCAGCGCAGACGCACATCACGCACGCCTGTGGCGCCACTTCAAAGCGCTATTTAAGGCTTGGAGATTTCGACGATTTCAAGTACGGCAATTGTGTTTTTCTTGTGGTTTTTCAAAAAAACGATCAATTATGCCTCGTAGAAAACAGCGATCATCTTTTGATCAAGTATCCGAGTTCGACAGAGGAAGGATAGTGGCCTACCGAGATTGTGGATTATCTTTCAGGGAAATCGGTAGTCGTGTTGGACGAAACCAAACAACTGTAATGCGGATATGTGATCGTTGGATGCAGGAGGGTACGACGGACCGACGTGTTCGATCGCATCCACCTCAGTGCACCACTTCACGTGATGACAGGCATATTGTGCGTATGGCAGTGACGGATCGCTCAGCCACATCACGAACCATAGCACAGCACATTCAGTCTGTACCGCATCATCCAGTGTCTGCGCGTACCATTCGACGCCGTTTACAGCAGAGTGGTCTGTCCGCAAGACGTCCATTGCTTCGTCTACCCTTGACGCAGAACCACAGACGTTTCCGCCGCCAATGGTGCGATGAAAGAAGGATGTGGACGGCAGAATGGAATGAAATTGTCTTAAACTGACGAGTCACGCTTCTGTCTGCAACACCACGATGGTCGGATTCGAGTCTGGAGACACCGTGGAGAGAGGATGCTGAACAGCTGCGTTATGCACCACCACACTGGTCCTGCACCGGGTATTATGGTATGGGGCGGTATTGGATATCACTCTCGCATTCCTCTAGTACGCATTGCCGGTACTTTAAACAGCCAGCGCTACATCTCCGAGGTGTTGGAGCCAGTTGTCCTTCCTTACCTTCAGGGCTTGCCCACAGCCATATTTCAACAGGATAATGCGCGACCACACGTGGCACGCATTGTCCAAGGGTTCTTCGTCAATCGCCAGATTGAATTGCTTCCCTGGCCAGCTCGCTCTCCGGATCTTTCGCCGATAGAAAACATGTGGTCCATGGTTGCTTAACGATTGACCCAGAATACATCCCCAGCTGCCACACGAGATCAACTTTGGCAACGTGTGGAAGCTGCTTGGTCTGCTGTACCCCAAGAACACATCCAAAGTCTCTTTGAATCAATGCCGAGGCGTGTGGCAGCGGTGATCTCCAACAATGGCGGCTACTCTGGCTACTGATTTTGGCAGGAATCGCACTTCACAGAAGTCTATAAATTTAATCATTTGATACTTGGTCAACATGTTATCTACAAAATAAATTTTGTTGTGATATCTCTTGTCTTTCTTGGTGTTGCAATTTGGGTGGCCAGCAGTGTAATTCAAATGTCTTTTCGAAGCAGATTTCATGTTCGACATGCGATCGCTATCAAAGCTTTAATAAAGTTATGTGAAATTTTTTTCTCTCAAACATCTCTACCTTTCGAAAATGACATCGATTTACGATAGCAGCATTTTACAATCCACGAAATTCGAAATTCACTGTCATGTAAAGTGCCTTTCCCACATTGTCCGAAAAAAATCAATGCCTACTTCCCTGTAACTGACCCTGTGAGTTCCGATCCTAGTGGTAGTACAAACTTACCAGGTAACCAACCTACTGTCTGTTAACTATGAGAACTGGTTCAGACACAAAGCCCGTGCCTGTGTTGCTGTAGAAACAAGACTCAGCCCCACCTTGACAATTCAAGGCAAAGTAAAGTACGTTTTCCACATTGTCCGAAAGAAAGGCGGGGCCGTCGTAGTTCAGTGGGTATGCCCACTGCGCTAGCAACCTTCGAGTTGTAGGCCAGGTTCGATTCCTGTCAGATGCATTCCTCCCTGGGTGTATTTCTCTCTTGTATCAGTAAAGCTTTCACTGTGTGTGTCAGTTACTTGATATTGTATGTCTTGTGTCAATTACTTGATATTGTATTGTGTTTGGCGCAGCATGGTCAAATATGGCCCTTGCGCCATAAAACCCTAAAACCAAGCAAAAACAAAGAAAGGCAATGTCTACTTCCAGGCAACTGGCCCGATGTTTTCCGATCCTAGTTGCAGTACAAACTTATTCAGTAATCTATTGCCTGTTTACCACGAGAACTGTTCCGGACACAAAGCCTGAGCCTGTCTGTTGCAGTTGAAACGAGACAGCCCCTCCTTGACAATTCATGGCGATGTTAAGTGCGTTTCCCACATTGTTCAAAACAAGGCAGTGTCTACTTTCCATTAACTGACCCAGTGAGTTCCGACCTTAGTAGCACCACAACCGCATACGGTAACGTACTGTCTGTTAACTACGAGAACTGTTCCAGACACAAGTCAAAGTCAGTGACTGTCTGTTATTGTAGAAGACTGTTGCAAGAAACGATACTCATCAACACCTTCGATCCACTAAATTTAAACTTCACGGTAATTAAAGTGCTTTCCCCACATTGTCCGAAAGAAAAGCAGTGCCTACTTCCCAGTAACTGACCCGGTGAGTTCCAACCTTAGTTCAAATTTACGCGGTAAAGTACTGTCTATCACGAGAACTGTTCCAGACACAAAGCCCGTGCTTGTATGTTGCTGTAGAAACGAGACAGCCCATTTTCTATAGGGGATTCTTGAAACATTTGTCACGTTGGTGCACTTAGCGACAATTGGTCTTCCTGCTTCAGACTAGTTTGTTAACGATTCCAAGAAAAAACGCATATTGACCCTCCAAATACATGTATTCGTTTCTTCAGAGGAACGCCTATAGATGAGTCTTCCGAAAATGAAAGTGAAAAGGCGGTCCTTCCATGTTTTATTTTGCAATTTCCAGACATTTGTGAGGTAAAGAAAGGTACGCTTACAAGGAGCTACGTGAAAAGAAGAATGGATTTTAATCCTCCATGTGGTTTCGGCGAGATATCTCGTCCAAGATGTGGACAATTTTGCTAATGACGAGGTACCTCGTCAAGACAAAACTACTCCTTTACTCCAAGGGAATGAAGATCTAAATAGTAAAAGCAAATTGCCCGTTGGCCAGCACTGGTGACGTTTTGGAATAGGTTTTTGCATCATAGGCTTGTCACTATAGTACAGTTTAAGACTCGAAAATAAACCACCAAGATGGTTAAGGAAGACGAATAGTAAACATACTACTTTCACCTACCCTACCAAACCACCGCACGCTTACGTCGCGAAAAAACCACCAAATTCACTTTTCTGTGAAGATCTATACCAGTTAACTACTTCTTTCTGCAACCAACATTAGCAAAAACAAAATTAAATTAAGTAAACCCTGAGACTCACCCCCTACTCAAAATGGATAAGGCCTCTTTCTATAGCGAAAGGCACCATTTTAACTGAGTGTCGAGAGCAGTTCTCAAGATAGACAGAGTACACGATTGCAAAAGGGTACATTCAGAATGTCACCAAACCACCCATAATAATAACCTAATTCCCACTCAAATTATACGAGATCGGTTTCTATAGTAACTGTCATTACCCAGCCCTTGGCCTGGAGCAGTCCTCCTAGTAGACAGGCAATACTCTCCAGGTAGATTTACTAGTTCTCAATTATTTCCTTGAAAACGTATCTTAACCAGCCAACTATTTCTGCAGGAAACTTGATGAGCGGTTAGATTTGATGGAAACAGAACTGCATGAGGTTAGCAATAGTACTGCAGTTAAAGAATTCACGGATGAATTGAAAACTCTGGAAGAGACCTTACGGAGCCTTAACCGGACCGTGGCTGAAAGGTTAGCTTTAGGGGAGACCCGCCTAGATGCTCTGGAGACGAAAGCCAGAAAACTAGAAGAACTGGAAGACGTGGATGATCGATTGGCGAGTCTTCTGAATATCACTGAACTCATGCAAGGTGCGGTGTCGGAGCAGTGGAGTGATATTCTGGACAATCGAAGTATGTAGTTTGTCGCTCAAATTAAGATAGATTAAAGATGTCGTGTCGTAATTCAAACGAGGTATTTAATGCTTGGCATGAGTGGCGTTATCCGCGGAAGTCCAAAAGCTAGGCATCCCCTGATAATTTTTTTTAATTCGATGGCAAAAAGGAATAAAAATCGACAAAACCTGAAGCAAAAACGACGATATTTTTAACATAAATCTCGTCAAGATGTATCGTCCTTCGCAATTTGGTCAATTTTACTAACGACGAGATACCTCGTCGACATAAATCTGTGAGGAATGAGGAAGTAGGAAAAACAAATTGCCCCTTCCCCAGAAATGGTGACAATTTTAAACAGGTTTTTGCATCAGACACTGGCCACTGCAGGATAGTTTTTGACCCAAAGATAAACCACCAGAAGGGTCGACTGTCAGATTTTTGCTGCAAAAATCCAACCAGAGACTGCTGATGCCTCGTCTTTTCAGCCTCAAATTATTGTGTTTTACTATTATTGGTTAGTGGCGTTTGTCATGCACAGTGGGTACCTTCAGGAGACACTCCCCTACCCTATGCTTACTACTCAGGCCAGCATCCTGTCCAGGTTATATTCGCATACATACATGGTATATAATTTTCCACATTTTTAAAAGACAGCCTTAAACGCCAAGACAACGCTTGGATCTATTGCAAGGTATCTTGTAAATCAGTTTTGTTGATGACGAGATACCGCATCGATACAAAACTGCCCTATAACTCAAGGGGAATGAAAACCAAGCAGGAAAAACAAATTTCCCCTTGACCAGAACTGGTGACAGTTTGGAACGTTTTGTATCAGAGGCTCGTCACTACAGGGCAATTTTCAAAGCGAAGATAAACTACCAGGAGGTTTTAGAGAAATTTTCCTGAATTTTGTTACTTTAACCATAGCATAAAATGTTCTATCTTATTTTAACCCTCTGAGTTTTATATTTCCAAGTAGTTAAGTATGGCTTGTACCCCACAAAACACACTTAATAACTAAATAACCACACTTATGGGTTGAAAGAATCCATGGATTCTTTCAACAATCTTATAAAATGAAAATATTAGTATATTCGTCCTTCCTTAGAATCCTTGGACAGATTTTCTATTGATCCTTTAATTAGAAAAGAATCCTTTGGAAAGATTCTGTTGATTAATAGAATCTCATTTGGAAAGATTCTGTTGATAATAGAATCTCATTTGGAAAGATTCTGTTGGTGTCAATTTCTTTGAATAGAATCCTTTTGAGAGATTCTATTGGTTAATTAATTAGAAAAGAATCATCAGAAAGATATTATTGGTGCTTTTCTTAAAGAGTACTTTGAACGATTTTTATTGCTCCTTTCCTTAGAGTAAAATCATTTGGAAAGATTCTCTTTAAAAGCTGCTCTTTTTTACTTCTTTTATTATGAATGTATCTTAAGTATTTCAGACCAACAAATTCAAACCATTGCTGGTCTTTAACTGATGCTCAATATATCAATGTGAACAAGGAATGATTTATTGAAAATTCTCTCTCTCTTAAACATATATTTCTACATACACTCTAATAATAATAGAAATAAATTTAAGTAAACTCCTAACAGGTTTGTGGAGTCGCGTTTCAGTGTGTTTGCCCATTGCGTTAGCAACCTGTGTGTTGTAGGTGGTGCAGCTTCCATTCCTGTAACTTAACCATGGTATATTTCTATCTTCTGTCAGTAAAAAGTCCCTTGTGTTTGTCTTGTGTTTGGTGCAACTTGGCCAAATATGGCTCTTGTGCCATTAAAAAGTCCTATCTAGTAAGTTTAAAATATTATATATTACAAAATTATTTAGACAGCAAGGTGGACACTCCAAGTGATTTCAACGAGATATCTCGTCAATCAAGATCTGACCAATTTATTACCAAATGACGATCTCGTCATCAAGATATTGCAAATTTTTTGATGATGACGAGATCAAGATCTGGTCAGTTTTTTAGTGACGAGATATCTCGTCCATCAAGATCAGGTCAGTTTTGCTAACGACTAGATACCTTGTTGAGCCAACCACCAGGAGGTTTAGGCACAAAAAATGTCGAAGTATATTTCATTCATTGATAATAGTTGTTTCATTTACATTTGGATTTGTGAAATTTTTCTTATTTGAGGATTCCGTATTGTAAATCATTACGTTATCTACATAATGGAATATGATATATAATATGCGGATTTTGTTTCAGATAAAATTACCCAGCTAGAAAAAGAAATGGCTTACCTAGCCACCCAGCTTGAAAAAGAATTGGCAAAGCAAACCACCCAGCTTGAAAAAGAATTTTCAAACCAAGCCACCCAGCTTGAAAGAGAATTGGTTAACCAGGCCACCCGACTTGAAAAAGAATTGGCTAATCAAGCCACCCAGCTTGCTAGTGTCACAGAATCTGTAAAGCGACTGGACAAAATGGCTTTGGAGATTGATGCCTTGAAGTTTAATGCTTCCAAGCCTGATGCCTTGCTTTTAGATCTGCAAAATGAAGTGAGGCTTCTCGCGGCTGACATTGCCATAGCGGAAAACCGTGTCCATGACTTGACCGTTGTATCAGAAACTAGGATGCAAGGTTAGTGTTTGCCGTAGACAAGCAATTCATTTTTTAAAACACTGGTGTCCTGCAAAATAACCCGATAAACCACGTGAATTAAACCTCCAAGTGGTTTCGACGAGATATCTCGTCCATCAAAATCCGACCAACTTTGCTGATGACGAAATATCTCGTCATCAGCAAAGTTGGTCAGATTTTGCTAATGACGTGACAAAGATTTGCAGACTGCGTCGAGACAAAAACCTGGAGGGTTAAAGAGGGAATATGATATATAATATGCGGATTTTGTTTCAGATAAAATTACCCAGCTTGAAAAAGAAATGGCTAACCTAGCCACCCAGCTTGAAGAAGAATTGGCAAACCAAGCCACCCAGCTTGAAAAAGAATTTTCAAACCAAACCACCCAGCTTGAAAAAGAATTGACTAACCAAATCGCCCAACTTGAAAAAGAATTATCTAACCAAGGCACTCGACTTGAAAAAGAATTGGTTAACCAAGCCATCCGACTTGAAAAAGAATTGACTAACCAAGCCACCCAGATTGCCAGTGTCACAGAATCTGTGAAGCGACTGGACAACACGGCTTTGGAGATTGATGCCTTGAAGTTTAATGCTTCCAAGCCTGATGCCTTGCTTTTAGATCTGCAAAACGAAGTGAGGATTCTCGCGGCTGACATTGCCATAGCGGAAAACCGTGTCCATGACTTGACCGTTGTATCAGGAACTAGGATGCAAGGTTAGTGTTTGCTATAGAATAGCAATTCACTTTTTAACCAACACTGGTGTCCTGCAAAATAACCCGATAAACCACATGAATTAACCCTCCAAGTGGTTTCGACGAGATATCTCGTCCATCAAAATCTGACCAACTTTTCTGATGATAAAATATCTCGTCAAGATATTGGAGATTTTTTGATGCTGATGAGGTCAATATATGATCAGTGTTTTCTAATGACGAGATATCTCGTCCATCAAGATCTGTTCAGTTTTACTAATGACGAAATACTGCGTCGAGGCAAAAATCTGGAGGGTTAAAGAGGCTTCCTCATTGGAAGTTTCTGTTAATTTTCCATTTCGAGTTCCCCGTTGACTAGCTTTAGCTGGTACTGGTTTACTCACTTTTTGAAATTCTGATAAAAAAATAAGAAAATCTGTAACGATACATAGAAGAAAATAATCCCTTTGAGATAATTTATTTTTCCTTTCATGTGGGTAGTAAAATTAATCAATTTGCTGAGTATTATTGTTTTAGACACATTCCGACCTTCCGGAATATTTGAAACATACATGCATGTTTGTTCTTGATTTCTTTGTGAGAATCTGAAGTAATACCTAGAAGAAGAAGAATCCCTTTTTGAGATAATTTATTTTCCCTCTCGTGAGGGTAGCAAAAACATGAATAAATTTTTAAAGTATATTACTGTTTTAGACACACTCAAACCTTCCCGAAGGTTTGAAACATCCTGTTGCACTTTTCTTCTTCAGTTCTTTGTGAGAATCTGAAATCTGAAATGATACATAGAAGAAAAATAATACCTTTGTGATAATTTATTTTCCTTACATGTGGATAGTAAAATTAATCAACTTGTTAAGTGTATTACTGTTTTAGACACACTCAAACCTTCCGGAAGGTTTGAAACATCCTGTACGTGCATTTTTTTGTGCTTCATTTCTGTGTGAGAATCTGAAGACTGATTCACTAAAATTTTTTTGTATCAATAGATATCCACTGGAAAATCGCCAACTTATCCGAGACATTGGATACTTCAATCTCAGCACTAGTGACACATTTTATCGACCAGAAGAATGACAAACAAGATTCCACGGAGATTCCTACAGATTATACCAGCACCACCAATAGCACAGTACATGATGGAGACGAGTCTTCTAGTAGATCAAGAAGCAAAGGTATGTCGGACTTCTTTGAAACAAAATAGTATTGAGCACTTGAAAATATGCATACATAACCTCTCATTATATCGCGTTTTCTGCTATATCGTTCTTTGCCTCTCCGCCGAAGGTTTTTTTGGTTTGAAAATATCTCAAAAAGTTATCAAAAACGAAAATTATCAATGCTTCTTTAGAATGGGGAGATACTTGTTTCAAGCAGTTATTCTGAGTTGTTATAAAAGATTTGTTGTGTATTCAAAAGTGTGGATGTGAAGGTTGGTTTTTATATTAAATTTTAATGGAGCAAGGGCCAGATATTGGCCAAGCAGCGCCAAACACATGACAAGGAAATCAACGTTAAAAGTTAAAAGTTACAACGAAGCGAAACAAGCAAATAGAAAGGCAGGTGAGGATAAAACTGGAGGGAGGAAATCAACGTTAAAAGTTTAAAATTACGAGAAAGAGCAAAAAGTAGGAGGGCAGGTGAGGGTAAAACTGAAGGGTAGAAATCAAAGGTAAAAGTTTAAAGTTACAACGAGGAGCGAAAAAAGTAGAAGAGCAGGTGAGAGTAAAACTGAAGGGAGGAAATCAACGTTAAAAGTTTAAAGTTACAACGAGGAAGGTAAAAACCAAAAGGTAAAGGGAAGGTGAGGTTAAAACTGAAGGAAGGACATATTACTAGGGGGTACTTGTGGATGTGAGACGGAGTTTACTCAAAATTTTTTTTTGTGGTTACTGTTATTTAAAAGATAAACCATCTTATTTCTAATTAACGTGTTGTATTACAAATCTTTAAATAAAAAATATGTTTATTATGTATAATTTGTGCCTTTCATTTCTGATGGGCACGTTTTTCAAGCAAGAAAGGCGACGATAATTTCTGACCATTTGTAGATTTTTTTAAACTATTACTATTCTTTGTAATATGAAAGATAATGCTATTGTATCCTAAGTTGTAAAAATGAAGCTTCATGCATTGTGTGATGTGTGCCTTCTTTTCCAAATTAAATGTACATAGCTCATATCCCCAAGTAATGACCCAAGTTACCACGAATATGAGTTAGTTCTCTCTACATATAATTGGGGCATTTGAGTTATATTTACTTTCGAAATCAAATTTGGGAAGGATACTTTAGTTAATCTTTGCTTGGAAATCCAATGATTTTGAAAATGATTTCTAGGTGCTGAATCAATTCCATGCACATTGCCGAGCTTGAATGATACCCACCTTCTAGTATCAATGGAAGAGGGCCCTGATGGTAATCAGCAGTTAGAGTTTGGATGTCGTCCCATTGGAACATACGTCTTGGACAGACCTTCTGTGCCGCTAAGATGTAGGAATGGCACATGGGTAGGACCTTTCCCGTCTTGTATGAAATTGCTAGAGACGAAGGAAATTGATGGTACGTGTTAGCCTTTGAGTCAAACAACTCAGACTCAAATAAGTTATATTTGAATTTTGAACATGAATGGATAATTATATCACTTCCTCATTTTTAATGAATATATGTCCCCTCTGAGGCGCTTCACTCGCATAATTTCATCTTGCATTTTAAATCTTCCCAATATTGACTTCCTTGACCAATAGAATCTTTCTAAAGAATTCTATTCTTCGGAAATAGTTTGGGTGTTGTTCTATCGGTAGACTTATGTGCCGATGGGACGACATCCAAACTCTATTATTGGCACATAAGTCTGCCACTAAGATGTAGGAATGGCATTTAGGTAGGACCTTTCCCGTCTTGTATGAAACTGCTAGAGGAAAAGATTCTATTGCTCATTTCCAAAGAATTTTATTCTTCGGTAATGAGAAATAGAATATTTCCGAATAATTCCATTCTAAGGAAAGAGAACCAATATAATCTTTCCAGAACATTATATCATAAGGAAATGAGCAAATAATCTTTCTAAAGGACTATATTATAAGGAAATGAGCAATAGAATCTTTCCAAATAATTTTATTCTAAGGAAAGAGCCAATGGAATGTTTCTAAGTTTGGATTCTTTTATCCAATATTAAATTTGTTATTTGGTTACTATTGTGGTTATTTGGTTACTATTGTGGTTATTTGGTTACTATTGTGGTTATTTGGTTACTTTTGTGGTTATTTGGTTACTAAGCGGGTTGTGAGGGTAAAAGCAATACTACACTACTCGTAAATATCCCGAAGCACAGAGGGTTAATAAAGTGTTATATTTTATGGGGATGAATGTATTTTGTTTCATCACTACTATTAACTTTTCAGTTTATTGTTCATTCAAGAAGCAAATGGTATTGTTTTAATCGAAAATCTACGTTGAGACTGCAATTATACTAAGATGTTTTTAACTGAAATCTTCTGAAAGTGATTTGAAATGTAAGCAGAATTAAACCATTTTGATTATGCTTACATTAAATTTTTGCGTTATCATTAAAGGACAATGGAATATAGAACATCGAAGATGAATGGAATCCCGGTTTTCGGCACCATGATGGCGGGTGGGAGAAAGGTAAACCCAAATGACAACAATAACAAAGAATTTAATTTACAAAAATGTATACAGGCCGTACACGAATATCAAACAGAATTTCTTTTAATCCGCATCGTGGCGGGAGGATTATATGGGCCGAGATTGAATAAATTTATCACGGCACACATCAGATTAAAACAAACCGACCATTTTCATCGAATTTCACTAAAACTCATTTTTTAATTCTTCCAAATTCCGAATTCCAAATTAATTACAGTTAAGGCGAAAATTAAACTACCGAAGCTTAAACTACGAAGATTAAACTACTCTCGAATATATATATAGCTGCACGCGTAATAAAAATTAATGAAATAAATTAAACTAAAATGAAACCAATCGCGCGTTCGAACCCGCTTTCACCAACACATATTTTTAAGCATGTCCATCAGCCAACGTAATACTTCAAATTTTTAAAAAATATCTTTGTTTTATTTATTTATTAATATAGAATTAACGGGTTAAATTTAGGGATAAATTTTATGCGTACATAAATTAAATATTTTTGACACATTTTCCCACTTTATTATAACTGGTAGAAAATCTTGCTAACAACCGATTGCGGACAATTGAAGCTTTGAATGTTTTACCAAATGGTAACTTCAAAGTATTTCAATCAACACATTTTTCAATGCAGATATTCCAAAAGACTAAAAGCAAAAAATCTTTGCCGTTTCACACCTATTAATCCTCTTAATCCTGTCAATTATTCTCGTTTCTTCAAACATTGGCACGGGAAATCTGAGTGTGACTTGTCCATATACGTGAAATATAAGTAGACTGAGCAATGCTATCGAGAGGAGCTTCAAAAAGTGTGATCAACATGTCGGCTAGTAGTCACGTGATTGATCTGTGAAACATTGACTTGGTTTACCTATTTGACATCTCATCTCCTCGTTTGGGAATGTAACATCTTATGACAGAGTTGTGTGAATGCAAATTTCTATAGTGTGGCGATTAAAATGGTAAAATCATCAAAATCTACTACTATGTCACTTGGACTAATCAGACGACGTACCAATGGATGGGCGTTCTCTCCCTTTCAGTGGAACAATCAGATAATGAATATCAGTTTCAACTAAAGTAGTCTAACAATCATGTTACTGCTAGTTTTTTGGTCTACCTGTCCACATAAAGATGTTATCATCGCTCACTCTACTTTTATATTCCTCTATGGTCCGGTATTCCTCGATGAATTAAAAGTTAAAGTTTATTGACAAATATGAATACAGAAATTAATATATGTATACATTTGATATTTATGTTGTTTATTACAGATAACTGCTTATAGAAATGTTGAATCATTTGAGCTTTAACATAGTATCACAAAACTCTTTGACTCAATGTCCCCTTTTCAAGGACAATTTTTTTTCGGCGACCCCATCTGAAAATCTATCTAATGAATAATAAATTGCAAGTGTAGCTATGCCTATATTTTTTGAATTTTATCAAAATAGAAAAAACAGCTGTGTGTGTATGTTTAGAATGTCAAAAAGCTAGTTTTGAAATAAAACAACTTGGAACTGAAATTATGCATATATTTAACCAAATGGAGTATGAATTAATAAATTGCACAATTGGTGTCAATCAAATCAGTAGAAATTGCACATATGGTTGTTCACTAATATGAGTAATTGGTGTCAATCAAATCAGTAAAATTCAAAGTAATCACTAGAGGAGAATGAGCCTGATGTTGGCTACCAATTTATCTACATTAGAGTATTTACTTCAGCAGCAGCCTTAAATCATCACGTTCAACTACTTTCAGTCGATTCCTCTTTTCAATTGAAAGAATCAATGACATCACTGTATTGAGTGTGAGCCTATGTGGTTGAGTGGATATGTATTTCTATAAAACATTTTTAGACACATTTTGTTAGCATCTTATTGCATTAGCATCAATTTTCCCAGCATTGACCCCAAGATTCCTTCAGCTTCCACTTTGGGAAACTATGTTTTTAATGTTTTATCAAATGTTGACCCTACAAGTGTTTTGACGAGATATATCGTCCAAGATGTCGTCAATTTTGCTCAGGACGAGATATCTCTTCGAGTCTAAACTCTCTTTTTACTTACTCTAAGAGGAATGAAGATCCAAATAGGAAAAACAAATTGTCCCTTGCTCAAAACTGGTGACAGTTTGGAACAGGTTTTTGCACCAGATTGGACACTACAGGGTAGTTTTAAACGCGAAGATAAAACTACCAAGAGGGTTAAATTAAAAGAATTTCAAACGAAATATTTTTCATTTCAGATATTGCATGGGACATAAAATCGAAAAATCCTTGTCTTTTCGGTTCCGGTGAATTCCCTGATCCCACCAATTGTTCTCGTTTCTTTAAGTGTTCGCACGGGAACTCTGCGAGCATGTCTTGTCCCCCATTGCTGCACTTCGACAAGGAGACCAAGAGATGTGATTATCCCCTCGTGGCAAATTGCTTCCCCCAAGTTACGGAAGAAAGTAAGTGAATTTTTTATCGCCTTCTTTTTATGTTGAATGAGTATTCCAATGTGCAGAGACTGGAAATGGGGTTGAAATGCTGTTGAATGAATATTTGTTATAGAAAGTATGATAAAGAAGATACTTTTGTATGGAAATGTTTTTGGTCAAACTGAACGGGCATTAAAATTCTGATCACAAGAATATATAACCTACATCAAAGTAAGAAAAGCGAGAAAACTGCCATCCTCAATTCTGTTGGGAATTTTCTCAAACAAATAAGGTGTGCCACGTGCATTAGTGAAATACATATGATATGATACCTAAAATTACCCCCTAAAATGCAATTATCAACACAGATAAATCTCTTAACGTTCTTCTTTACTTCCTCTTTTCACCTGCTAGTCTTTGTCTCACCACTATAGCCATTTTGCCCAATATATCTTATCGCCCACTCATCTTTCGTGCTAATCTTGGGTTCAAACAGTCCAGCTCTCCCTTTCAGATCGTTGATGCAACTCTACAACGCTTAAGATGCACGTGCAACTTCATATACACCGTCTTTTATGCCAATAAATTTCTTTATAACTATCTACCACTTCTGCAACAACTGCGGCTTTGATTTCTATTATTATGACACATATAAAGAGAGATTTGTTCGTTTCTCTATTGTCTTCTGATAGATGCCATTCTCAATGTTTTCCTACAGCTGCAAGGCTTCGGAATTTGGTCCCCACCATCCTTGTGGAGCCATACAATATCGACAAGCCATATGGATTAATGGGTACAAGTGATGCCGGACATCTCATTGTTTACCCATGGACGAGATTCAGCTTCAAGTGCCTCTTCCCTGATAACAGGTGGGGTCCTGCCACGTGGAACGTGGAACACTTTCTACCCATCACCGTTGGGAAGGAAGTTACCATGAAAAATGGAAGAAACAGCTTGACTTTGAATGTGGAGGCCAATACCAGAGAGGATAGCGGAGTATACACGTGCCGTTCGCCTTTTGGAAAGCAGAATTCAATAACAGTGGTAGTTCAAGGTGAGATTCTGTGACATCCTTTTAGATCATAGATCCCCAAACTTTCTTGGCTTAACCCTCGTGATGGTTTGTCTTCACATCGAAAACTGCACTCTGTCTGTAGTGACCAGTCTCTAATGCAAAAACCTCTTCCAAGTTGTCACCAGTTCTGGGTAAGGGAGACTGTTTTCCGCACTTGGATCTTCATTCCTTTGGAATAATAGGTCAGTTTTTCCTGACGATATATCTCATCATTAACCCTCCCGGTGGTTGTCTCGACAAGGTCATTTGGTCTGATCACGATCTTGATCTCGTCATCATAAAAAAAATTGACAATATCTTGATGACGAGATATCTCGTCATTAGAAAAATTGGTCTGATCTTGATGGGCAAGATATCTCGTGGAAACCATTTGGAGGATTATCGCTCCATTGTCAGAGACAATTTTTCCCATACGTTCTGGAGCTGATAATAAATTGCGAGTGTAGCTGTGACTTTTATTTTTGAATTTCACCAAATTATTTATATAGTTGTGTAAGTAATTTTAGACTTTGGAAAGGTAGCTTAGAAATGAAGCAACTTGGAACTGAACTTTTAAAGCTAATTATTAAAATTAGATAACAAAATTAAAACTGCACGTAAACACACTAGATTGCTCACTATTTGTAATTAAAATCCATCAAATCAGTAAACTTAAAAATAATAACTAATGAGAAGTATGAGCTTTTGGTGTTGTGATACCAATTTGTCTATATTAGGCTCTATTTTCATCAGCAGCATCCTTAAATCTCCACATTCTATTATTTACAGTCAGTTCCTGTTTTCAGTCACGAGAATCAATGAAAATGCATCACTCACTGTAATGAGTGTATCAGTTGGGTCAGGCTAATAAATGTTTGGTTAACCCTTCTAGTGGTTGTCTCGTCAAGGTATCTCATCTCATTAGCAAAACTGACCAGATCTTGATGACGAAATATCTCGTCATTAGCAAAATTCGTCAGAACTTGATGGACGAGATATCTCGTCGAAATCACTTGGAGATCTGAAAAATTTGTAGGCTGCATATTTTTCAGCATCCTTTAATCGCCAGCTCTTGCTCATCAACGCCCCATTATTTTCCCTGGGTACTATATTTTCCCCTCCCTCCGATTTCTTCAGCGCCCACTTTGGAAAATTATGTATTAGATCGTGTTAGTACTGTCGAAATCAGTTTGACTGTAATTTCCGATATCCCTATCTTTAACTCAACCCTCCAAGGGATTTTGACAAGATTTCTCGTACATCAAGATCTGACCAATATTGTTAATGACAAGATATCTCGTCATTAAGATATTGCCTATTTTTGGAGAGGCAATATCTTTATGACAGGCAAAACTATTATTTTACGATAACAGTTTTAACTGTTTTTGCTAATTTCCGATAGCAGTTTTTTATAACTACCATCATTAACTATTTTACTTTCAGTTAGCAACTAAGACCGCTTGAAACTAAATTGAATGATTTATATCAACTGTTGGAAATTGAAATAAACGGTTGTTTTGAACAGAAACATTAAGTATTCTTTTAAAAGTTAGAAATATAAGTTATTTATCTACAAGGAAAGACATAGTTTCAGATATATAAGTCCTTTCGACTGAAAACACATGGTTAACATAACCCTCCAATTGGTTTCAACGAGATAACTCATCAATAAAAATATGACTTATTTTGCTAATAACGAGATCAAGATCTGGTCAGTTTTTCTAAGGACGAGATATTTTGTCCATCAAGATCTGATCAGTCTTGCTAATGACGAGATACCTCGTCATTAGCCACCAGGAGGGTTAATATTTAGTGAAGATTTATAGCTATATATACAGGATGCCCCAAAAAGGTTGTTACGCAATTTATCTTTTTACCATTTGGAGATAGGTAGGCAATGTAAATTTCAAATGTACACCAAATAAGGTAAGTAATTAAGATATGTTAATAAAATTATCACGTGATAACAATTTAAGCGGATTCAATTTTTAATTTGTATACAACCCCTCTAGATAAAAATTCGAGAGCAAAAATGTTCCTTACCTGCATCCCTATCGTTAGTAGGAAACTGCATTTTTGTAGGTTGAACAGTAACGTAGGCATAATGACGTAAAAAAGTTGACTTATACCGTTTGTGCACAGCTTTCAAGCAGTCAAATTAGGGACCGTATACACAATGCTAAAAAGCTTTTTTTTTCGGTCAGAAAGTGCAACATTGTGCAAAGTAATGTAGTATTGCAACTGCATATAAAAATCGCACTGAATAATAGTAGACAATGTAATCTTTAATAAAAATATTGTAGAAAAAATGGTTTAAATAAAAATAAAAGGAAATTTACAACGCATGTTCAAAATGTTTTCCATCTGCAGCAATGCAGACCTTAGCTCTTCATTTTTAGCCATGGGTCAGTTTCCGTTCTGAATTTAGATACGGCCCCCTTAAAATGGAACCTCTTGTGTCTCCGTTACTATTCAACCTATAAAAATGTGGTTTTTTTACTAACGATAGTGATGCAGGTAAGGAACATTTTTGCTATCTCGGATTTTTATTTAGACGGGTCATATATAAATTAAAAACTGAATCCGCTTAAATTGTAATCACGTGATAATTTTATTCACTATCTTAATTACTTACCTTATTTGGTGTACTTTTGCAATTTACATTGCCTACCTATCTCCAAATGGTAAAAAGATAAATTGCGTAACTACCTTTTTGGGACACCCTGTATAGAAGTATATTAGAACAATGAATCTTAATTTGTGGGATTGCATTATTATTTTTTATTATAATTACCTCACCACTGACCTCTTCGACCTTCGGTACTACAAGGGGCGAACTAATTGTTATTTGTGAAGGAGCATCCAGTGGGTAAGCCGCCATCCTAGTGGGACCATTCAACAACATCCATGCGCTCACAAATCGGGATTCGCAACCGGGACCGACTGGGTGAAAGTTAAGTGTTGCGACCACAATACTAGTTAGGCTGCTTAGATTACGAGAAAAGGGCATCAAATCCAAAGATGGAGAGTTGAAATAAATTAGGTTTTGACTAATAATATATCGTCAGGTTACAGGTGAACACAAAGACAGAATTTTCAAGATATGCATTTTTACATTTTCTAAACCAGAATGTGGAGATGTTTGTACTGGTGGAGGGGTTATAGTAATTTTTTTTACGTAAAGGTTATTTTTCTTCTTGAGAAATGCACTTAGTTTAGAATAGTACCCCCTCGAGTAGAATCCCCCTAGTTTTCTCAGAACCATGCTTTTTGACTTAATGTGTTTCTCTTGTAAACCAATGATATATTGTCTAATATAAACTTAATATTAGGCTTACTTTATTGCAAAGAAAGTGTTTTAGGTTGGTAGGGTTTTTATGGCGCCAGGGTCACATTTGGTCATGGTGCGTAAAACAAGACAATGTCAGGTAATGGGCGTACATACACAAGAAAAATACACTCAAAAGGTTAGTTACAGCAATTAAACTATCGAGTTAAAAACAGGAATTAAACTATCGGTTGTTAGCATAGATTTGAAATATAAGTAGACTGAGTATTGCTATTGAGAGGAGTTTCAAAAAATGGGGCCAACATGTCAACTAGCAGTCACGTGACTCCTCGGGTGGAAAATTCACTTAGTTGGCTGATTTGGTATCTTATTGCTACAACATCTAATGAAAGGGTAGGTGTGTGAATGCGCATTTCTATGGAGTGGCGACAAAAGTGGTGAAATTGCCAAAGTCTACTACCATCAGATGATCAACCAATTGACTAATCAAACGATGAATCAACGAATGGGCGTCTTCTCCCGTTCTGTGGACCAATCACACGATGAATGTTAGGTTCCACTCAGCAGACGAAAAGGTCACGTTACCACTAATTTTGGTCACATGATCCTGGACTCATAAAAAGGTTATCATTGCTCACTCGTCTTTTATACTTCATCTGTGGTTGTTAGCACAGTGGGCAAATCCACTGAGCCGCGAATTGTTTTAGGATAATTCTGTTCAGTACTGTAAAATATAAATGAATTGAATTTGAAAACTCTTTTCAGCCGTTACTTGCCCTGCCACGGATTTGGGGCCTGGATCTCCATTACGTGATGCTATTTATAGGCCTCTCCCTGAAGGTGCGTACAGAATTCTGACCACTCCAGTTGATTACGTGTGCGAGGATGGACGTAAGGTAACAGCTTACTGCCAAGCCAACGGAAAATGGTCGAGACCACCACCTACTGCGGACGAATGCTCTGCCAGAAGTAACTAATGCATACCTTATCTGATTTTATTGATGAAAATTCCCGTGTACAGTTGAATCTTGATTGTCTGAGTGTCAGTCTTATACGAATCGAATTTGATTCCGAGGTTTTTTTAAAGTTTTAAATAAAGCTTCGAGCACATGTGTACGTTCTCTGTCCTTGACTGGTCTGGTTTAGAAGCAATAATGCTGCCTGTTACAACTTGAGATCCTTGTAATCCTTACTTTATGAATATTTCAGTGGCTGTAATATTATGGATGGATGACTAAGGTCTCGGAATTTTCAGGATTTTAATTCATCGCGATGTAAATAACAGCAGCAGTGTCTATCACTACAAAATACGAATATCAGGATCCTTCGTACTGTGGCAATCCTTCAAAGAAGCCTAGACAGGCAAGATTCCGTGAAGAGGGAGATAACATCAATAGATTCCAAAGAGTTAATAAATCCAATTTATTCAATCACAATAATATAGTAAATACAGCAAACAAGAACATGCAATTGCTGTTTTAAAGAAAGAGAGTGAATGTACAGTCACTCATTTTATGCGATGCGCATCTGCGCAGAACAAAATTTGTTCCTATTCATTGACAGGAACGAGTCGGTATTTCATAATGCAGCAAACGAACTGAGGCCATCACAATAACATGTAGTACAGTACATTTTTTTTTGTACTTTTCTGTACTCGTATACGCTGTTTTGTGTTAGTACGTCCATATTATCCGAGTTTCTCGTTAACCTAGGTGGTCCGTCCACATTACCTCGGATAATCAAGGTTGTATTGTACCTACTCCATTTATTGTACGAATGTTGCTACATCATTTACTAAGTGAACTTCTAATGCAGTTATAATTGCATTAGCATTAATTGCTGGACTGCTACGATATATCTGAAGAAAATGCCTGAAGAAATGTTGAAATTAGGTTCAACCGAAAACTGTCGTGCACGTGGGGACTGGCGCACTTTAACTGTCGTGGCCTTAAATATCCTCATTTTGGCGTGTGTGGAAGTTTGGAACCATGGTCAAAATGTCGAAGTGTTCTCGGATCTTTCTTTCCCATTGGGATTGATCCCGTACCATTGCCAATAGCCCGTCGTGTTGTTCCAGTGCAACGTTAATTAACTACCGAATAAAATGGTCCTCGAAGTAGTCCTCCATGTAGGTTTATGTTAATTTCTGATAATTGCCCAAAACAATGCGAGAAAAGAGGACTAGTTTAGCTATTAAGAGGCCACATCTCTCACTGAGGAGAGAGTCTTGTTCACCACATGCTCGTGAGCCTTGTTTGCAAGCTGTACACATTAGCGAATTCGGTTAACCCTCCTGATGGTCTATGTCCGAATCGAAAACTCCTTTAGTGACCAGCCTTTAATGCTAAAACTGGTAACGGAGACTGTTTCTCTCACTCAGATCTAAATCCCCTTGGAGTGATATGGCAGTTTTATCACGACGAGATATCTCCATTAAGAAAATATCAAATCTTGATTGACGAGATATCTCCTCGAAACAACTTGGAGGGTTAAAGTAACTGTTACGTTACACGTCACATTTCGTTTGTGAGAACACAGCTAAAGATTGGTGGACTTTAAATACATTAGATTGCTTGAAATTAAATTGTTAGAAATACAATCCGTTGTAAACAATTTGATATACTTAACTGGAAGTATTATTTTTCTTCTTTCTCTCTTTGTTTATGTTTTTACCGGAAAAAATCCTCCTCTCTCATATTTTACCATCACATGCTCAGAAGTTTCTATGCACATCAGTGCATAAACAGTGTCAGAATTTGATTTTATTGAAATAACAAAAACCGCTTGAAGTAGTTTTTTACTGATTCTTTCGCAATTTAATTTCTGTGAATCAGGGATGATTTAGCTTCCGAAATGTATTGTTGAAAATTGTTGAACACGTCTTCAAATTCACATAAATTTGTAATTAAAATATTTCTTTTATTTCCATTAATAAATATTTTTGAAATAAAGAAAATAACAATAATTTTTAATGAGAATAACGTAGTATACTATTTGCGATGGTTGGTGATGTATTCAAAGCGTGTTTAGTTTGATTGGATATATCACATGATAGTATAATTAATATAGGTTTTAACCAAAGGAGGGCGTCAAAAGATTTTGGAGTAGTGTAGTATTGCTTTTCCCCCACAACACATACAAGGACTAAATAACCACATCTATTGGTTGAAGGAATCCTAGGAAAGGTCTTATTGGTCAAGAAAATCGGGAAGTTGTGAGAAGCCATATAGGGAAGATTGAAGGTTGCACAACGGATATATGCGTGTGAATCCTTCAAAGGGTTAATTGGTTAGAAAAAATTATGAATTGTGTAAATTTTTTGACAGCCACCAGCCAGTATGCCGGCCCATTCGGCCCTCAGATACGGCCCGTGTGGAACTTTCAGCACCCTTTTCCACGTCCCCACATAGCCAGCCCACACTGTTGTGAATGCCTAGGTCTATACTACCGAGTTATTCAAGAAGACAGTACCTCTAAATTTGATCTTATAGAGTTAACGGTTGTTAAAATGCTGCGCATGCAAAATATACGCTGCCTTACCAAGCTAGAAAACTGCTCGAACAATCTCCATCAACAGTTGTTTTAGTGACCACTATTTCTAAATACTACATACTATATGTCTACTGCGAGAACTGCTCAATACATAATGTCTAGGTAATGATGGTCACTAGAAACGGATTTAGTTCATTTTGAGTTGGGATGAGGTTTTGGCGAATTTGGTGGTGGGTAGTTTGGCGACTGTGGGAGATAGCAGTTTGCTCACCATTAGTCCTGCTTAAAAGCCATTATTGCCTTCGCGAAGTCCCTTGCAATTGTGTATCCTCTTATCTCATAAACATGGAGAGCACAAAAAACGTGGGTTCGTCTTATCACATTCATTCGGGAAACTCAATAACAGTCTTTGAATCTTTCCATTCTTTCTTAGAGTCTTGAGATCAACATTAGGAAGATCAGTCGTTTCTAAGTACGCCAATGGGACTCGAATGCTTCAAGAATCTCAAGAAAATGGATTAAGTCCGTTTGTTACGGCAACAGCAGAGCTGACACAGGCGAATGAAAGGCGATTTTTTGCTACTATTTTTCAACCTTGGTGACTAGGAATATCGTTTAAAGCAAAATCGTCTCAAAAGCTACTAATTTCAAAATTTTGGAGACGTGTTTTGAAAATTCAAAAAAGGTCAGCATAAGTTTAGTCCCTTTTTTCACTAATAGTGGACGGAAAAATATTTTATGGATTTTTCTAGAGAAATTTGTTTTAAAGGACTCCAATTTCGAAGTTTTGGCACCAAGCCGTGGCCACCATGAAAGAGAAACATTGGAATCTGTGGTTGCTATGTGCCGTAAACACCTTATTAAGAAAGTATTTAGTTATTTAATTTTAAAATTTAAATTTCTTGGGGACGTCAACGTACATAATTAGCTCATTTTGTGTTTTATTCGATTCATTTATATCTGAGCAACTAAAATTGCTACTAAAATAGGGTTTAGGAAGAGACTGCTACCATTTTTAAAAATTTAATGCTACTATTTCACTATTGACTGTGGCAGCCCTGCAACAGACAGGTGCTACTTTGTGTCTGGAGCAGTTCTGGTGGTAGACAAACAGTACACACATGGTAACAACTATTAACTCGCAAAACATCAAATCTGGATATCTACTTCTTGAGTATCACGGCAGTATGATGTTAAGATAGCCTTGATAAGACATCAACATATCTTACTCTTTTAGGCACAGCATTAGAGACGATTTGGGGATGTCCTCTCATCAATACAGAAAAGCACCCGGATCTGATCTTGCAAAGAAACGACAAAGACATGACGATCACATTCAAGTGCGCTGGAAGTAACAACCTGATTGGAACCACCTATACTAAATGCTACAAAGGATCGTGGACCCACAGCTCGTTACCACGATGCAATCCTAGACACTACTAGTAAAACATTTCGCAGCCATTGAGTTGAATTGGAACATTACAGTGGTAAAAGTGTATAGGACAACTAGAGGACATACCTAATTCAATGACTATAGATCAGTCAATAATTTTATAAATTATTTTAAAACCATTGAGAAAAAGGACAAGCATCAGATGAAAGTAAACAAAAAGAAAGAGAGAATGTCTCAAGAATGTGCCTGACAGGCTGCGGCGTGAGGCTGTTGCTACTTTCCGCCTGATAACGGGACATGGCTGCCTTATCGCTCATTAGAATCGCTTAGCTATCAGCACCAAGCCTAGCTGCCCCTCTCTGTAATTCTGGAGAAGTATTGGACAGAAACCACCTGCTTCGATGTTAGAATCCTCTACGGACTTTCTGAGGTGTCTAGGTATCAGGAGGCGATAGAACTTTTAGGTCAATGGCATCTGTCTTTTCTTTGCTTCTTGTTCCTCAATGTGTGTTATATTCATTTTACAAATATTTTTGTTGTTATTGTTTATTGCTTTTCTTTGTGTTTTGCTTAATCTTTCTATTGTATGATTGTGCCTCAGCCATTGGAAATATAATTTATTTTTAATTTTTTTATTCGTAGCAACTTGCACCAGAAATGCGAATTTCGGAATTCCACTATCATTATTAAATGCTGACAAACATTGATACGATATCAGGATCAACGTTTCAAGCAATTACACTTTATGCTTGAAAATTCCATCCCGCATTTTACAGACAGCATACACAAACGATATGATACTGGGCGATTTTCAGCGCAACCGACCCATCTGTGATTGCATCATACTCTAAAATTCTTAAAAACCTCCAAGGTCATTTTGAGAGGCAACTCCTCAAGATGTTAACTCTGACGTCATCTGCACCGCCAGACCGAGGGAGAGCGCTTTTAGCAATACTCAATGTTATTCCTATGGGGATTTCGAATTGCTTTTAGCCTCCTACGACAAATAGAAAGGGATTTAATTTGTTGCCTACTTTACCCTCAGGGTTCTAAAGTATAAGTGTACCAAATTTGGTGTGGATTGATGAAACGGTGTAAATTTTTGTAGAGAACATACAGGCAGACAGAGGCCAACTCTGCTTTATATAGATTTCATATTTATGTAAATACAAGTAATGCCTTAAATATATATTGCTCACAAGCATTCAGTTTGCTCGAAGATAACCATCAAACAATGCAATATAATCAAGAAATATTAGTTTAATTTTAATTTTTAGACAGCTAGATAATTTTTTTACCGGAAGCCAATCTATTTGCAAATGTGTCTTGTTTGATTTTGTTGGTATTTGTTCTTTTTCGTCTGAATTAGTCTTTGGAAATTGACGAAAAAATATATACATATGGCTAAAACATCAGTGATTTTTTAAATGGAGTATATCCTTCTATATATAGCACTGTATACTTGTGTTACTAGTAGTTATTAATGAATGGATGTAGAGACAGAAACTAGTCTAACGGGCAGCTTTCAGCCTATTTTTTATCTATGTGATTATTTCATTGCAAATTTCTAAGATGTATTGAAATATTTAGCATCATATTAGACAATAAAATATAATTAATGCGTACAGTTTATTACTACAATAAAATACCATACTTTTTACACGCATTTTGTTTCAGTTTGTTTTATTTGTGTTGGAATATTTTATTTTTGAAATTTTTTCAAAGGTTTGCATGAAAATCACCATTAAGAGATAAAGGTAATCTTGTTTCGAGATTGTTTTTGGAACTTTATGAACACTTTTCATGCACGTACTCATTTACTGATTTCCTTGCTGGTGGATTTTTATGTTCTAATATATGTTAATTTTGCAGTGGTGGATAAATACTTAGAATTTCGATTCAGTTTTAGAATTTTTTTATAAGCTTCATTCTATTTCTTCCGGTCTCTTGGTTCGATCTGTCACGTTGTGACAAAAAGCACGATTCCTATTCTGTTACAAATTATTGATTGGTTAAAGTGATTATCCAACGTGATTAAAAACACTATCCTGAGCTCCGATTGCCAATCGGCCGAAGTGATTTGTAAGCCCATGTGACTTACTCTTCTGAGATCTTACGACAGCGACTCCGCCTATATTTGTTTATTTCATTAGAAGGTTAATGGAAAAAGTGATCTATGTCATCGCAAGTCTTGCATCGACCTTCTTTTGATTTAGACAGAGCATGTGGAAGGCGTCGCGATTTGTAAGCCCATGTGACTTACCCTTCTGAGATCATACGACAGCGACTCCGTCCACACGCTCTGTTTATTTCATCAGAAGGTAGATGGATAAAAAGTGATTTAGATCATCGCTAGTCTTAAATCGACCTTCTAATGAAAAAGAGGAGGAATCACGAGATCTCAGAAGGGTAAGACTTTAAGAATTAACTTTGGCCGATTGGCTCGCTATTAAAGCTCAGATAAGTGTTTTTAAATCACTAACAAATCAATAACTTGTCAAGATTCATGCTTTCCCCACGACCACATGACAGATCTTCAAACCAAGAGACCAGAAATAGCATGGAACTGCGCGCACATACTGCGTCTATTTCATTATAAAGTTGATGAAGTCTTGCCTTTTATATAATAGGTTGGTTGTTTTGGCATTTTATGGCTCAAGGGCCATATTTGGCCAAGCTGCGCCAAACAACATCAAATAAAAAAGGTCATGAAAGGGGAATAAAAGAGGATTTGGGAATAAAGTAGTGGAGTGAAAGCAGAAAGAGATCACTTGTGTATCCCAGGAGTGTGACCCTCGTGTTTACTAAAGTTAGTAAACCCCATGGGAAAAGAAGAGATCACTCGAGTTCCCGTGAAGCCCGCACACACCTAATTGAGATGTGCCCCTAAGGGCATTTTATATAATAGGAAAAAAGATATAATAATGAACATTTATGAGCTTGAGAGTAACTGACAAATTAACCTAATCACCACATTTATATTTGACACTTTCCCTCTCAATTATTGACACTATTTTAGTTATTAGGATGTTTCATAGGTTAGTTCCTCACAGTTCAAACTATCGCATACAAACAGCTATTTTTAAAACGAATCAAGATAAGGTAGTCAAGATCATGATACAGGAAAATCCTTTGCACGGACTGTTGTTCTTCAAGTGTTAGTCACAGATCTGTACCAGTTTCACAAAGTGGGTGTTGGAGGTGTTTTAGGGGGGGGGCAATGCTGAAAGAGGAAAGGGAGCCTTGAGGAGTTAGAGTGAGCAATTAGAAGGTGCTAAAAAATTGGAGACTAAAAGAGCTTTAAGCAAACATTTTTCCCACACACTCACTATTGTGATGGATTATTATGGACTCTTAACTAAAAAGGAATCTGTCAGGGAATAATTGACTGGAGATTTAAGGATGCTGTTGGACAAATAGAGCCAAATATGGACAAATGGCATATTCGGTATCTCTCCCGAAAGGAAAGATCTGAGGACACCTCGTAACTTTGAATTATGGTCAGATGACGAGGTTACAATCTAAGCTGGCACCACACTTTTTAAACTTTCATACCATGTCAACGAGAGGACATTTGAGGCCACGGCAGATTTACACTCATGTCCAAAAGTTAAGCATAATTCGTAAAATGCGAAAAAATCGGTGTAAATATGGATACAATGGTTCGAAATAACTTGTGGAGAATCGTAGGACGAAGGTAAACATTGTGCATATGAAAAACAGCTCAGTCGACGTCGACATGCGCAAAGCACCACCCCACATCGGAACGAGTATAAAACGACCTCGAGTGGCATGTCCAGTTTAGACAGAAATTTCGCAATTGCTGTGGTACGGAGCGTTGTTAACAATCAATAAAGACGAAAGATGTCACAAAGATACCAACTGGACATGTTTGTGAAGGGACGAATTACTGGAATGCTTAGAATCCGATCGATCCCAAACCGAAGCGTTTCGAATTATGAATGTTCCTCAGTGTGTAATCTCCAGACTGGCAGAGGTTTCAAACCATTGGAGATGTTACCCTACGACCAGTACCAGGTGGGCCAAGGGTAACAACCTCTCGGAAAGACCGATATTTGGCGATAATTGCTTGACGTCAGAGGAACCGTTCTGCCAGACAACTGGGTTCAGCCTTGACAGTCGCCACAGGAGTCATAGTTTCGAGACAAACTGTTTACAGGAGACTCAAACACTTTGGTCTCAATGCCAGACGACCAGCAGTTTGCATCCCCCTGACTTCTGCACAGAAACTCGCGAGTTTACAGTGGAGCTTGGAACATCGGCAGTGTAGTCAACAAGTGGAGAAATGTCATGTTCAGTGACGGTCCAGATTTAGTCTGCAAACTGATTCTCGTCGCACCACAATCTGGAGAGACCGTGGAACCCGTTTTCACCCGGGAATCATCACGGAAAGACATCTTTTTCCTTCAGGGGAAGTAGGCATCATGCTGGACGGCCGCACAGACCTCCACATTTTTGACACGAGGTCTGTTACCGGTCAAAGATACAGAGACGAAGTCCTTGAACTTACCGTCCGCCTGTTTCGAGGTGCTGTCGGTCCTGGTTTATTGATGGATGACAACGCCTCCTCACTGTGCAGTCCTGGTCGACGTCTTCGTTTAAAGTGAAGATATCCACCACCTCAGTGGCCTGCCAACTGTCTTTATTTGAATCCTATAGAGCATGAAGGGGATATGCTGGGGAGACATATTGCAGCCCTCCGTCACCCACCAAGCTCCTTTCCAGAACTGAAAACTGCTCTTCGTGAGGCTTGGAACTCTTTGAACACACAACTCATCCATACCCTCATCGAAAGTATAGGAAATCGTTGTGCAGCATGCGTGGTTACCAGAGGTTTCCACACACCGTATTAAACTACAGCACTACATTGTTTTAATCACTTTGTTTCACTAAAGTTGATACTCGTATTGTGAACCGTTTTCTTTCAACCCTTTTCTTTGGATAATAGGTCATTATTATCCTTGTTTTGCATTGTTTTCTTCTTCTATAATCATATCACATCTGCATACCGCGTATTCTTTCATTCCGATGTAGATTTTCTGAAATATTCTCATAAACAGCAATTATGCTTAACTTTTGGACATGATTGTATATTGGGTTGTGAGAGACGACGGTATGTCTGTTGTGATATTACGGCATGCGCTGGGTCGACATATTTCTCACAGTCAGCCAGTCAGAATCTTTATCGGTCAATGTCGCGCAGTGTGAAAGTAGTCAAAACTATTAAGGGTGGAGACACAAATTGCATTCTAACATCTTTTGATTTAATATTGTGTTTGTGGCGCATCATGGTCAAATATGGCCCTTGCTTCATAAAATGAAACCCAACCCATTTAAAGAATAGTAATTTGAAACTTGTATACTTTTACTTTAAACCTGTAAAAAGCATTGGAACACATCTTGATATTCTCGTTCCTGGTTGGTTGGTATTGGGGTTTTATATATTGCGCACACAAGGGCCATATATGGCCATGGTCTGGCGTAGCATGGCCATATTTGGCCATGCTACTCCAGACGTAAGACATACAATATCAAGAAACAGACACACACAATGAAAATTTTACTAACACGGAAAAATACACACAGGGAGGAATGCACCTGGCAGGAATCGAACCTGCGCCAGCTACAACTCGAAGATTGCTAAAGCAGTGGGCGTACCCACTGAGCCACGACGGCCTCTTCCCATTCCTTGAGTCATACAAACAAATCAAAAGTATCATTACACTTGGAATAGTATCTACTACAAATAAATGTGTATTTCATTTTCCTAAGGGTTCGTCTTCATATTAAAATCTGCATCATCTCAATTTTTTAAAAGGGTAACTCCTATTTTTATAGCATATTTTGATTTTATATATCAAAATAGTCATGATTCATACTAAATACTTTTATTTTAGTCACATGTATGATGAGTTATGAGTGGCAGAAATTCAGAGCTCCGAATGTTAAATGAGTGTTTCAATCTTTTCCTTATGCCTTCCGAAATAACTATCTGACCAAAGTTACTTTTATGTGATATTAACGTGATTTATGTGAATAACTCGAAACAAAAAATGCATTTTTCTTTTTAAAGCAATATTTTCTCATTAACTAATTCATTTGTGGAAGCAATCATTAAGCAAATTTTAAGCACGTTCGCACGCTGCTGTCATCAGACAGTTTTGCGCGAAACCAAATACCAAGTAGCTCGTGCGTTTACTAGTTCTCTCCATTCAAAATTTAATTTCTGTTCTAAAGATTTTCTTTCTGAATTTCTGAATGTTAAACCATTTGATTTTTATTCATTTATCAGTATTAATTATTATCGATCAGATATGATGTCGAACTGATGTTCTAATTCAAGCTCATTCGCTGAGCGCAATTATAAAATTGATAACACGCTGAAATAACATCGACTAATTGATAGCTGCTAGCCAGCATTTGAGTTGGGGTTCTTCCGGAAAACAGAAATAGTACCCCCAAACACATTCGTAATTGAAAATATGAATTAAAATGTATAAATTTGAGTGCAATCGACTCAGCGGTGTTTTAAACTAGGTGTACAAACTTATAATTTATTCATTTCAGTTGTGTGTGAGATAGAGTCCTTTATTTAAACTTGCGCCATCTGTAGATGTTTTTGGGCCATCCTTAAATAGAATTTTGAATTTATTTAAAAAAAAAAAGATTTGACGAATCTAGCCGAAACTCCAAACAAATTAGTCATGTGCTCCTATCAACAGATTTTTTTTGTAGATGAAAAAGTGAATATATGTGTTTACTAAAGAGGCCCAAATGTATGCGAATTCATACTTTTGTACTTCAGTTTCGCAAATTAAGCATGTTTCATTCTAACTTTAACACTAACTGAGTAGTGTAGTATTTCTTTTAGCCCATAATAACCACATCGATTATTTGAACAATTCCTAGGAAAGTGTTTTGGTCAAAAAGGTCAAACTGGTTAGAATTCATGTTTGTACGACTGCAGGTTGTATAACGGATATATGCCTGTGAACTCCTCAGAGTTAAAAACATCGAAGCCCAGAGAACATTGGGTAGGTAGGTAGGTAGTCAATTAACGTCGTACTGGATCAACACAACGGGCTATTGGCGACAGTCCGGGATCAATCCCGAAGGGAAAGATTCAAGGACAATGCCTCTTAATTTTGAATCACAGAGAATGTTGGGCGTCTTAGAATAATGAATGACCAAGTGTGTGTAAGGTAGTCGCGATTGTCTTCATTGAATGCCATTTGCAAACCTCAATCAATAGAAAATATTTGGTCAGTAATCAAATCGAATAGGTGGAAGGAAATACCTCTGGCCTGCCATTAGCTTATGGTGTAGAGTAATTAATAAGACATCAAGACCTTGAGTGTAGTTTGATTCTGTGCTAATGCTGATACGAAAAATTATAAAAAGGAAGTATCTAATTATTTTTAAAAATTCAAATAATTGTAAAATATTACAGAAAATGTATCAATCTAAGTAAATTATTTAGATATTTTTATTACTTACCAGTTTTGTTCTTCTGTCAAGAGTAAATATTTAAAATATTTTCAACCCAGGTATTTTTTAAAACCTCGTTCAATATTTCATCAAAAAGGCATCTGTATTAATGGTAATTAGATTTAAAAGTCAAAGAAACTTGAGAATCAAGAGCAAATAGCACATACGCTAAAACATTCGATCCCATGCGGGACCTTTATTTAACATTTCTACATATTCAGATGGACCCCGAATAGTTTTCCTCCTATAGTTCCTCTCCGGAAATTGTGATCAGATTTGCACACAAATTTATAAATAGCGCGATTTTGGTATGGGAAATCTTCTAAAAGGGCGTGTTGATATCTGAAATTTTGGAAATAATATCTTACAAATATATGTACTACAGTTCCACAAATCGAACATAGCACCAATTTCAATCGTTTCACCTTTGTACCTTACGTTATTTGTATAATAAATATGGCTCTGCTATCTCTTGGTTTTCATGTTGCATTTTCGATGGCCAGCAGTACAATTTTGAACTTTAGATTTTTGCCTCGATTTTATTTCGCTTTGATTCTCTGTTGCTAAATGTTTCAATGTACCACAAGAGAGCATTGAAATAATTGTCATAATTTTAAGATTGGCTCTTTCCTAAGCAAATTACACGGTGTAAAAGACTTTCTTTCACAAATCCCACAGGTATGTCATTGAATGAAGCTTAAACAAACACCAGGAATTATCATCTATATTATTTCTATAGTACAGATTCATTTTACGCCTCTTCCACGCGACGAATCTTAACAAGTGAGGTATCAAAGAAAGAGAATTTCCGGAGCACTGACGAATCCGTTCTTTTTCTCCAAGGTGTGCAGAGAGGGGGCTAAAACAATTCGAAATTCCCATAGGAATAACATTGAGTGTCAAACGATTGCGGTATGCAACTCAGTTTGTCTTATCAGTATTGATGGAAAAACAATTTTTTCAATAAAATTGTTTTACCAGTATTACTCGGAAAACAATTTTTTTCATCATCTATATTATTTCTATAGCATAGATCCCTTTTACACGCGACGAATTATTTATTTTATGTATTGAATTGGTTTTTTATTTCTTTTCATAGTATCAATAATTTATGAATATGTGATTTGATGATATAAGGATATTAAACGACGCATGTTCCACGCGAGGTTAAGATTTGAAAAAAAATTGAAAATATACAACTTAACAATTTTTTGGGAATTCTAGAGAGTTAAGATAAGCTTATTAGGCCTTTTGGCGGAAGAATTACGTGCTTTACACAAATGGTTCGAATAACGCTAACAGTGATCTCAAGGAGGAAGTGTTGTAGTGATTAAAAATAAACTGTTTTGATATTTTGGATATAAAAAAATTCGCTTACATCTTTCACCCTTCCAACGGATGGGGTTGGGGTGGAATTGTTCATGCGAGAATTCTCGCACTGGCACGCTAGTTTAATTTTATTTCACATTCTTTCCCGAAATGATGAATTATGGCGAAAGAATTTAAGTTAGAAAATTAAACTTACCTATTTTAGTCTATTTTGTTCGTTGTATATTCAAACATTTAGGATTTTACAAGTTAATCGGCAAAAAAATGTTAGTAATTGGTAGAAGTTTGGATTGAGGTTGGAAAAAGAAGAAAATTCTTAATTTCATGCATGCCTTTTTCCATTTAAAACTTTTAACAATTAAATTCGTTAATTTAAAAAGTATTATATATGGAATAATATAAATACGAGTAATAGTTGAGGAAATCAGAACTTTTTGAGGTACCTCGAAAAATTGATACTTTGAGTTTTGAGTACAACCCATATACATAGAATAAATCTCAAGTAAGTTTATTTGACAAATCGCTAATAAAGAGTAGTTTTCTACTGTTACGTTGAAAAGATATTCTTAAACTATTCTATTATGGTTTGGACGTGATCTGAAAGAATTAAAAAACAAAATTATGTGATGACAGTATTGCATAGAATTTTATTTTTAATACGTGGAATTGAAATTATTTTTGAATTTGTAATATGTATCTTAAAGTGACTAACTCCTGTATTAGAGTTAATTGTTTTGGAAATTCCTCCAGTTACCGTATTGACCTTCAACTTCTCTCGTATATTTCATACACAATCAAGATCGTGAGATTTAAATTTTTACTATTCCCACCAAATAAATTCCAATATAAATTGCCATTATTATCGAGAGGTTAGACTTAGAGGTACTCATCCACAAATATCGGAAAATTACCTAGATTAATCTATAGAAAGTTTAGTATTGCGGAATATCCGTTTCCCGATTTTCCCGAAATTACAGAACAAGGTTCAATATTTCCAGTTATTTCAGATACAAATTGATTTGCTAAACCATACCCAAATGCCCACAATGTAGTCTCACAGGTGAGGAATAAATAGACTGATCAGAGGCATCGAGGCAGCTTAGAACTAATTAATTCAGAACTAATGACAGCAATTGATTACAGTTGCAAAGAACATTTGAAATGTGAACAATATAAAAAAAGCTTAGTTCTCAAGCATCAGTGGACAGATACAAATAGGTTAGGATAAAGAAACATGCAAATTTATTTGAAAATGTTTATTCCATATTGTGGCCTGCATTTTATATCAAATGAAAATTAATTGTTTTGTTTAATATTATTCATTAAATGAGGATTTATTTGTTGGAGTGATGCAGCGCCGTTAAAAATGCGCAAAATTTGTTCGGATTCAATCGTTACTTTATATTAATGGCCGGAAGTTGGTTACCCTACATATATCCCTAAAAGCTTTGGGGGACCGGTCCCAAACCAAAAACTTTGCAAAACCCCAACGGCCCTTAATAAGAAGTCTTTCATCTGAATTCATCCGATCCTTGTAATATGTGCTCCTCATGGTTTTGGGAGACCGGTTCGAAACCAAAAACATTGGGTAGGGTATTTCAATTAACGTCACACTGGAGCAACACAATGGGCTATTGGTGACGGTCCGGGATCAATCCCAAAGGGAAAGATCCGACCAAAAACATTGGGATAACCCAATGGCTCCTTCTAATTAATCTTCCATCTGAATTCAATAGTACAAATAAAGCACATCCAAATCAATTTAACACGATCATTGAAAAATGTAATATGTATAGCTCACTGTTTTGGGAGACAAATCCCAAACCAAATCATTGCTATAACCCAACGGCCCCTGCTAAGAAATCTTTCATCTGAATTCAGAAATAAATGAATAGTTAAACAGATGAACAATTAGCAGAACAAAAGCACATCCAAATCAATTAGCACGATCCTTTCCCAGCTCCCAATATCCCGTGGAGAGGAACACTTCCTGTCGCACCCATCCTGAATGCTCTATCTATAGCAAAGGAATCTTTCCGATAGCTGATTATTTTTGATCAGAATGCTTGATACGTAGAACCTGAGCGCACAATACTTCTCAGAAAATGCATATTGGAGCCAAAGCATGGGTATATAAAATCCTGCTCAGACTAGGGTAAAGAGGCAGTCCACCTATCGCACAGAGACCGGCTTGCTTGTGAGATTCTTCTGGGCTTCACTGAAACTTCCAAGGATGACTATCAAGGAGAAGCTCGACCAGCTCTTGCCCTTGTTCGAGAAGCTTACCACTCTCACAAGGGCGCAGATTCCTCCGGACCAAAGGGACCCAAGGCTTGTAGGAGTCGGGGTTTTGCCCAGAGGTACTCTCTTCTCGTGTTTCCACGAGAGGCACCTGAAGGAAGCCACCAAGCTTTTCGAAATCTTATACGGTGAGTACTTCTTAAAGTTGGAAAAGTTTATTTCTTGTACAATCGTCCCTAAAAGTCGGAATAAACTTTCTTCGTAATGCTCTCTAAACAGTTCACATTTTTAATATTCTAACAGGATCTTTAGATATTTATATCACTATAAATTTATTTAACTACGTGAAACAGAACTACGTGGAAACGATTGAACACCAAACGTTTCCTTAAAAGTCTTATCAAACTTTCTTCATAGTTTTCTCCAAATAGTTGAAATTTTTAATAATCTAAAAGGATATTCAGTTTCATATATCTCAATGTTTTTAATAACGTACGTGGAACAGAAATCGAGGTTATTTGCATATTTTCGAACGGCTCTACCAAACGTATATAAACAAAATAAAATCAATCTCTACGAGATTGATTCGCAAATTTTGTGAAGTTTAAATATGCTTAATTCCAGCTAGGAACTCCATAATATTGCTAGAAATGCACGGAAAAGTTGAATTCTTCAGCTGTTTGATGTCAGAAGGCAATGAGAAATCTGGAAGATAGATTACTCAGAAAAGAAAATTCGAGTCAACTCAAAAATAGGTTTAGAGGTAAAAAATATCAAATTACCATGAACAAATAAACGATATACAATTAAAGTGAGCGTTCATAAGCTAATTGTGGTAACATGACAAGTGTGAACTTTTTACCATGCACTTTATTGGAAATTAGAATTAATACGAGGAAGATTACCATTTAAAAAACGTAAACTAAATGTCTTTTTATATTTTTGAATAATCTTTTGTTTTATTTGGAAGCATTAAACGTAAACATCGATGCTTATATTCATTATAAATGGATTTAAATTAGGTATGAAATGTGAATCACGGTCATAAATAGCTATTTGCAATTAAAAAAGTTGCGCACATCCTATGCACTAGCATTTATTTAAACACATTTCTTTATTTAATTTTACCTGGCATGCTGAAAAAAATTGTATAATATTTGCTTCTACAAAATAAATAAATGTAGAGATATTGCTGTGACAACTGGAGAATTAAGATGATTGGCCAGGTACAGAATTTCATCTCTAGACTGACAAATAGATAGAAATAATGCCCTCCATAAGGTTTCTTTACGGTGTTTGAGAAGATTAATTATTATCTTTCCATACGTTTAAAATAGTAATTAATTTTTGCGCGAGAATTTAAATGTTAGCTTCGTTTTAGTTCTGAATCATTTTATGCTAAAAGAGGGCAAATAAATTAAGTATTAGAATGTTAAATCACAAGGGTTATTTATTAAGTAAAGCTCTTTGTAATAGATTAACATTTTCATAAAAATGTGCTTCCAATTAATCAATTTATAACCCTCTTAATTGTATTTCATTACAAACCAATAAAATTCAATTTACATCTATCCATTAGAGAACAAATTTATACTTTTGGGGTAGGAATACTCAATACCGTTATCTGATGATTGACTTTTAAAAGGTATTAAGTTATTTTCAGTTTTTTTATGTGATTAAGCATTAACGTATAATAGCAGTGTTACTGACAAATAGATCTTGCATTGAATCTATCTTGCATGACATCGAAAATTATTTTGAATCAATGAAAATTCAAATATTAAACTTTAGGTATATTGAATACGTACATCTATTTGTAAAAAAATAATGCTTATTTAACAAATCTTTTTCATCTCTTTATAGACAAGATAGAGCATTAAAGGTCCTCCTCATATTTTATTTTAACGCCATTTTTAATTAAAAGATATGAATAAAATGGGGAATACTTTTATTATTTAGCATAAGACTTTAAAATTTATAATAGATTAATGTTCGAGTTTCTGTTGAAATATGTATTAGCAACAAAAGCGTTTAAATATCTGCTCTGAAATGTGGATGAATCATTTCGAAATAAAATCATAATTTAATCGAACTTTTAAAACTATTGTATAAATTCTTGTTCGACAAAATAAAAGCAAGAACGAAATTGTTAGTTTAAACATAAGTTAATCTTATCCAGAGTAACATTTTATTGGAATTAAGTATTCAATCACTCATTATAGAAACCAGAAACCTAATTCTTATTTTGTTTTTCATTGTTGAGATTTATAGTTGCTATTCTATAATTCTTCATGTATTCAAGAAAAAATTAATAATTTCTAATTACAATTCAATTTTACAAAACTATTTAATAATTACTAAATTATATTAGAATTACAAGCAGTTATATTTATATTCTTAAATTTGTTTTTCATTTACTAAAGTAAAAAGAAAGTTTTCAATATGTTGTAAAATGCTCAAGAGTTTTCAAATGGAAATATCAGCGGAAACGAACATTTGAAAATAACTACTCTTTATCAAGGACTGACCATATTACGACTGAGAATTGAAGCTAAACTTTTCCATATAAGTTCCGTAACTTCATCGTGGCAAGATAAGTAAAAAATATTCGAATACACTCGAAATCCTAAGCTCGAAATAGTACTTTGTGTGCCTACTCAAACTTGAAGTTCCCCATTACATGTATTTTCAAAGTGGAGGTATTTATTATTACATGGAATATTGATGATAAGCAAATTTTGATACAATGACTAAAGACAGTCCTAAACAACTATAGAACCTGCAAGAAACCAGATTACCAAATCAAATCAATACTCTCAAGCACTTTGACCACCCCAATGTACAGAGATAATTCTTTCCGGGGTACATTACAGTAGGCACTAAATCTCAATTATGCTGAAATCTATCATTCGATGACTGACACACAGGGAATGAATTGAAATCAACCTTTTAATTCCTGGACTTTTTTACCCCCAAAACTTTAAAGTATATCCTCCTTCAGCTACATCCTAAAGGTTCATATACACTCGTACGTCCATTCGAATCCGTCGGACCAATGAGAAACGAAAACGGGAATGTTAATTAACTATAGGTAATCACTCCCGCTCTCGACGTTCATTGGTTCGACGGATCCAAATGCGGAGAACGGATTTGGATAGAAAGAAGTACGTGTGTAAACGAATCTCAATGTTCTGAGCCATGAAGGCAATGTACACATTTAGGAGCGCATTTTTTTAAAAATATATTTCCGAGTCCAAAAATACCTTCAAGTAAGATAATTTTTTGAAATTTTAAATTCTGTTTTCAGCTGCCGAGAACTTCGATGACTTCTTGAAACTTGTCAAGCAAGCCCGCGATATTGTAAACGAAGGACTCTTCGTTTACGTATTGTCTGTAGCGGTAGTCCACCGAGATGATTGCCGAGGTATCACTTTGCCACCCATCCAGGAAGTCTTCCCTGACAGGTTTATCCCAGCTGAAACCATCAACTTGGCAGCCAAAGAAGCAAAGAACAAGCCAACTGAAGTAAGCTCCATAGTTCCATTTCGGCATGAATCTGTAAAACCCCTGATTTGAGAAAGACTGATTGGACGTTATGATATGGATTCTCAGTGTAAACGAACAAACCAGAAGATTATCCTTCTACTGTTGAAATGTTCTCGTATGATACATATCGGGGTTACCTAAAAATGTAGTTTATCACCATTTTGGCGACGTTATAATTGGTGTTGACCAATTAAATATCGTATATCAATTCAAAATTTGTTCTTGGCAATTTTTATTACGAGATTCTGATATCGTATTTCAAAAACAAGTCAAGTGACATCATGTTCAGAATACGTACTGCATCACCGCAGAAATACTTCTACCATCTACATTCAGCTTAACAAAAAATGCTCTAAGTATCATTTCCGCACGAAACTATAAAATCGCCGTTTTGAGAGACAGATTCGACTTTATGAGAGGGATTTTTAGTGTGAGAAAACAAACCAGAATGATACATATCAGGGATGCTTTAAAATGTAGTTTATCGCCGTTTTGGCAAACATTTGGCGTTTAACCTAATTATTGTTCCCCATTCAACTTTCTCATTTCAAATCTTCTGTCTTGAATAGGATGTTGTTGTTGAAATTGAAGACACAGGTAATATTCTGGAGCCCGAATACAAGTTGGCATACTTCCGTGAAGACATTGGAATCAATGCTCACCATTGGTACTGGCACGTTGTATACCCAGCCAACTGGAATGAGGCACTTACTGGAAAAGTAAAAGACAGGAAAGGAGAACTTTTCTACTACATGCATCAACAGATGAGCGCCAGGTAATTCAATAACTTCAATGTACAGATTTGCCGTTATTTGCCACTACTACGAATGAAAATAATATAAGAATACATTAATTCAAGCATCGGTTAAATTGAAGGACCCGGTTCCATCGCCAATTGGCAATACATTCCATCACGAATTGAAAACCATATTGCAAAAGGTTACTATATTCTAAACTTATAGCCATTGGTGATAATTTTGGACTATGGTAACCAAATAGCAGTTTGGCGCCAATTTGGCGATGGGCCGGTACTATGTTCTTAAGTTTGACTTAAGCATCATCCAAATGCTTTCTTTGGCTCTTCGAAGTCTGGATTTAATTCGTGCAAAGAATGTATCTGGTATGATGTTTGAATTTGTTCTGTTTTCTGATACTGTTATTCATAGATGAAACTCCAACTGTATCATATTCAGTAAGTAACTATCATTTAACAAAGAATGGAAAATTTGATTTAAAAATATTTGCCGATAATAAAAATGAAAAACTAAAATCAATAAATATTTAAATGATTAAATACAATACTAAATTACATTTGAAGCGGCCCAATTGATTAGTTTAAATACTTTAAAATTTACGAAAAAGTAATTAAACTAAGATTATACTGAACATGGGTTTTATGTGAGTGGGATATTAAATATCTATGTATTTTATTAAGGTACGTGGAACAGAAACTGGCATTATTCGTAATTTAATTGAAATTAAAAAAATAAAAACATTAACAATTTAAAATCAATTGCTACGAGATTCAGTTATCGATTTTGCCGATTAGTTTAAATATGCTTCTGATTTGAGCAAGGAATTGCAAATACAATACATTGCTTAGACTAAAAAAAGTTTGTAGCTCTAACAAAATTCTTCAGTAGTTTGATTGCAGAAGCGATGAGGAATATGGAAACAAATAAGCACTTACACACGAAAAAATTTGAGCGAACTTGAAAATTGTTCCATTTAAAATTGTTCCATTGTTAAAAATTTAAAAAAAAAATACCGAATTGCCTTTAACAAATGAATGGTATGTAATCGACGTGAACTGTTCAGAGGTTAATTTGGGTAACATGACTGAAGCGGACACTTTTTACCTTGCAACGTAAGTGAAAATAAATTTGACAGCAATAGGTACACAAAATTCTGCTTTAGATTTTTCATTAACCTTCATGATGGTTGTCTCGACGAGATATCTCGACATTAGCAAAATTGACCAGATTTTGACAGACGATATATCTCTTGATTAGAAAAAAAACATGACCAGATCTTGATCTCGTCGTCATACAAAAATCGGCAATAGCTTGATGATGAGATATTTCGTCAAAACCACTTGGAGGATTAATTTAATTTCCTTTGAAGGTATTATATGTGTACATCGATGCTCATATTTATTATAAATGGATTCAAACAAGGTATGAAGTGTGAGTAATGACTGTCATCAATAGATATAAGCAATGGAGAAACTTTAGCGCAGATGTCATGCGCATGGGTCTGCTAGTCTAAATTCATGCGTACATTTGATTGGCACAAAGGTAAGTTGAGAGATGTATCTCAATTTAATTTTTATCATGCGAGTGTAAATGCTAGTGTACTGATAGATATTGTTGTGTCTTTGATTTTATATTTATCATAAACAGTTAATATGTTTTTAATTATGCACGTGAAAACTATAATCATAGTATGGAATGTGATGGACTAATTTGAAAGGCGAAGACGTGCGTGCATTAAGAAGTTGCTCCGTGTTCTTTGTAGTTTTGTATTGTCCTTAATTTATTAACAAATGTTTAAATTTTTCTAACAAGTGTTCTTCTCCTTGTGTGCAACTGCTATGGGCAATTATATCCAGCCAAGGAAAGACTGAAAATCGAGGTAAGTGAGACTTACCTAGCTATCTTGTTAGAAGTTGTTTTTCTTCTAATTAACGAACCTCGGGCAAAATCCTCAAATTTGTGAAACAAGTAATTTGCCCTGTTGTTATTAAAAATTTATCTGTAAGAGATTTAAAAGTTCGAGAGCTTTGGAGGTTAGGAACAATTGGCATTAGAAATCTGTTAGAAAAGTTAACAAAAATTTAATGAAGACGAAATGACGCATGATCATTTCAATCAGTCCCTCAGTCACAAACTGGATCCTCATTGTGTACGTCTTCCTTGGCTGGAGATATAATGCCTTCCATATCCAATCGCAACATTACAGAGACTACTGTTACTAATACTATAATACTACTAAAGACATACTTACTAATACTATTAAAAGACTAAAAGCATCAAAGAGATTATGAATATGATAGAGTATTCCAAGAATGGAGAGCAGAAGGAATTATTGAGATTGTGTCCAAATAAGAATCAGAGAAAGAAGGCCATTATCTCTCTCACCATCCAGTAATGAAGATATCGAGTTCCACGATCAGACCTGTATTCGACTCCTCTTGCCAAACTGGTGGAACACCCTCTCTCAATGATTGTCTCATGAGAGATTTCAGAGAAGAGATCCCATCAATTTTGTTTCGATATAGAGAAAAGCGTTAATGTGCCATGACAGACTAGGGAAAAGCGTTTTTGCAGATTCAAATCAGAGGAGAAATCATGATTACTCGCGATTTCTGTGGTGGAAAAATGGTGATGAAATTCTGGTGTTTCGACATGACAGAGGTCATTTGCATTGATGTTAATAGTTTCGACATTTGGTTTTATCAGTAACCCTTTCTTGCTTGGGGCCGTAACCTTTCACCATCTTTCTAAGGCAGCAATTTTCAATCCTTTTCACCTCATGACACACAAATTAATTACTAAGATTCAACGGTAGACTAAAAGACAGAATATTCCGTGCCGATCTGACAAGGAAATAGGTATAATTTTGATTGATTTACAATTGTCATTACCTATACCCTTTTTGCTCTAAAGGGGCTTTTAAAAAGCATTTTTGAAATGACTTATTTATACCTTGAAAAATACTCAAAATGGCTTATACGAGTATTACTTGAAATTATTTATGAACGCATTTCTAAAAAGTTCAAAATTAAGCAGTTGAACTGAGATAAATCTTCCGCCAATTTAAACCACTTTACCACACGAAAGGCACACAAGTGCTAGTCTTACGGCACATCGGTTGAAAATCACTGTTATATCAGGTCAGATCGAAATAGGCTGACCAAGTCCTTTTAAGTGGACAGGTTGAGTAATATATGTTGACTATCGAGCAAAGCTACAAGATGTCATTCCAGAACTATAGAAAGTATTGCAGATGCAAAGATGACCTCCAAATGGGGGAATTCGGTTCGAACCGTTCGGTTCTCATTTCTCTGTTAGAGAAAGAATTAGCAACATCGATTCTAGGTTTGGGTCTGCAAAGAGATCGTTGGGATGACACCCTCAGGTTTGCTTACAAAATTCAGCTAAAATCCCCCTATCTATCAAAGCGAAAAAGTAAAGGGGATGCTATTTACACGAATTTTATAGGAGCAAAATCCCACCTTGTTTCCTTGAAGCGAAAGACTATCTCAGCTATAACTTGAAAAGTGAAGGAGTGTGTTTATTAAAAAGTTTCTCTCCTTGTTCTTTATAGTTTTGTATATTCCTTAGTTTATGAATAAATGTTTAAATTTTTCTAACAAGTGTTCGTCTCCATGTGTGTAATTGCTATGGGGGCAATTATATCCAGCCAAGGGAAGACTGAAAACAGAGGTAAGTGAGACTTACCTAAGTCTAGATAGCTAAAACTTCTAGCTATCTAGTTAGAAGTACAGGCAAAATCCTCATCTAGTAGACGAGGGAAGTTTTGCCGACTAGTGTTGTAAAGCAACAAGAGTGGTTTGTCAGTCAGTTTTTTGCTACACGAGGGCTAATTAGACTGGGACAGCCATACCTATACCGGGATTCCAATCTGTAAGTTGAACTCAGAATTACATAACTTTAACATGCAATAATGAAAAAGCATTTGTGTTTGCCATTTAATTAATTCTATACTGGAGTAGTGAATGCATTTTTGTAATACAAGTACTGAAAGATCAAATTTTCTCTCTCAAAGGTACGACTGCGAAAGATTGTCCAATGGTTTGCAACGTATGGTGCCTTTCCACAACTTCGAAGAGAAACTTGAAGGTTATGCTCCTCATTTGACATCCCTTGTGAGTGGATTGCATTACGCTTCCAGACCCCAAGGATTCTCACTTCGGGATCTCACAGATGTAGATGTGCAAGACATGGAAAGGTGGAGGGAACGAATCCTCGAAGCCATTGATCTCCACCATGTCCATGATTCTCATGGCAACGAGCTAAAATTGGACGAAGCTAACGGTGCTAACATTTTGGGAACCATTATTGAAGCTAGTTCAAGCTCTCCCAACAAGGGATTTTATGGATCTCTACATAACTGGGGACATGTTATGATGGCAAGAATGCACGATCCTGATGGCAGATTCCAAGTAAGTGCCATGTTTCTTGAATAAAATTATACAAATGAAGATTCAGTGCACAAATAATGGTAAAACTCAAGAGAGAACACGATACCACCATCTCCAAATTGGCGTCTAAAATCATCACCAAATGTCTATTTGGATACCCTCCGAAGGGTTGCCATATTCCAAAATTGCCGTCTATTGGCGATAGTAAAGTATAGCCAAATGTAGATGGTACCGTGTTCTTGAGTCCAATCAAATTAATTACTTCATTTGAATCTATCGAAGCATTTCTTGAATAAGTAATTGGCTGAACTAATCATAATCTAATTTTTAGGAAAACCCAGGTGTTATGAGTGACACCTCAACTTCCCTTAGGGATCCCATTTTCTACAGATGGCACAGATTCGTTGATAACATCTTCCAACAATACAAAGCAACACTTAAGGAATACACTAAGGACCAAGTAAGATCACATTTTCTGGAGTTTCACAAGTTTCGTAAGATACCCTATTTTTAAAATTTAAGAGGATTATGTTAAAGTTGTTTTCTTTTTTTAGCTTACTTTTAGTGGTGTAAAGATAGTGAGCGCTGAAATCAAGGCAAAACAGTCCAATGTAGTGACAACTTTCATGAAGGATGATGAACTGGATCTTTCCCATGGAATTAACTTCGGCACTGATCACAAAGTCAATGTGAGACCCATAATATTTAAATACTTATCTTGAAATTGTTCATTCAACAGTATAATTTAGTTAAAAAAAACTTGTGAATGAAAAGTTTTCATTAATATTGTTTAGAGGATAATCTTATTTTGTGCTGAGGTACTGGCAGTCATTTTTGAATTCTAATGATGTCAAATAATGTTTCAATGAACCCAAAGGTATCTAATCTAACGATCAGTCATTTTATTCTCAACACGAAAGAAGCCGTCTTTTGCGATTCGTAGTGAATTTCTATAGGCATTGAGAAAGTTTCCTTTTTGTTATTTACCGTTCTGTTAAAATGAGGAAAGTAATTTTATAAAGATTTTCAAAACAAAATTTAAGTCATGGAAAGCAAAAGATGGACAAAACTAACTCATAAATTAACCCACTGAGCGTCGCAAGATTTATGAAAAGTGTAGTATTGCTTTTCCCCCACAACATACATACTGACTAAATAACCACATCTATTGCTTGAAGAAATCCATGGATTCCTTCAGCCTTTATGAAACTCATTTTCGTCCTTTCCTTGGAATTGAATCCTTTGGAAAGATTCTATTGCTCTTTTACTCAGAATAGAATTAAAAAATTCTATTGATTCTTTCCTTAGAATAAAATCCTTTTAAAAGATTCTATTAGTTCTTTCCTTAGAATAAAATTATTTCGAAATATTCTATTAGTCCTTTCCTTAGAATAGAATCCTTTAGAAAGATTCTATTCTATAAGATTCTATATAGAATCTTTCCAAAGGATTCTATTGGTCCTATTCGTAGTATAAAATCCTTTAGAAAGATTACATGCGTCCTTTCATTAGAATGAAATCCTTTAGAAAGATTCTATTGCTCCTCTCATTAGAATAGAATCCTTTTAAAAGATCCTATTTTTTCAAGATGGTTGGAACTGGTTAGAAGTCATGCAGGGAACACTGTAATCTGGAATTATATGTTCGAACCCCTCAGGATATTGAAAATGAAATTAGTGAGAGAAATCATGGAAAAAAGGAAAAATCGGTGACCTTTTGTTTTGTTATGAATATTTAATGTGTTTCTATAACAAATCTACCTTTTAATAATATTAATACTCTACTTTATTTTTATTTTTAAAGGTGAAATACCACCATTTGGATCATGAGCCTTTCTCCATAACTATCAACGTTGAAAACTCAAGTGGAGCACCAAAGCACGCCACTGTTCGCGTGTTCTTGGGACCCAAATTCGACGAACTCGGAAACCTTTTGGCCCCTGATGAGCGACGAAGACTCTACATTGAATTAGACAAATTCCACAAGCAATGTAAGATTCAATAATTTCTTTCCGAAGATGGTATTGTATATATATTTCGATGCATTGAGCTGAGTTTTTTACGTAGCAACATTTTATTCACTCAGTATCAAGCAGTGGTGGTTCTTTGGTAGAGGCGTGCATTTGTTGCTAGAAATTGAAGATAAAGTTTTATTTAATCATTGCAAACTATCTATAAACAGCAAAAAATATCATTAACATTGAAGAAAACTTTCTTGTACAATAATTGGTTGAACCTTCAAGTTGTTTCGAAGAGATATCTCGTCCATCAAGATCTGACCAATTTTGTTAATGATGAAATATTTCTTACCATGATATTGCCGATTTTGTTTATGATGACAATATCCAGATCTGGTCAGTTTTGCTAATGATAGTGAGCAAAGATCACTAATGATACGAGATACCTTGTATCATTAGTGATCTTTAATGATACGATATTTAACGATTCTCTATAATGATACGAGATACCAGCTAATGATACGAGATACCTCGTGGAAATAACCACAAATAAGATTAGAGTTAGTTCTACACCGTGATCATAGAAGCAATCAAGTCCGATTAATAGTTCATATTTTCTGTCATTCAGGCTATGACGTTCTTACGATGATTTTACGGGGCTCGGGAGGTACTGCTTAAACTTCTGAGGTGCACTATCGGCATTCACAAGATCTCCGTGTACTCCCTCGAGAAATTCCAAATTTCTCCCCTACCTGCTCTACCCCTAATAAATCCCAGCTTCATAACCAAAGCTTTAACCAATTCCAGCAAGTCCACTCATCCCATATTCAATCACTGTGGGTGCTTGCCCCCTCCCAATTTCTTACGGTCGTAGCGATGCGAGTCCTTCTATTTGGTACTGGTTCATTACTGAGATGTGCTTTTTGTCATGCGTTGTATTGGAAATAAAAGAAGACAAAAGTGAAAGAAAGAAAACCCTCGTAAAATTAAACGAAGTCTGTTATACATTTTTGGATAATTTAATTTCATTTAGCTATTTTAAATCTATGTGAATATGGATACCACGTTCAATGCAAATGGATTTAAATAATATATGAAATGCGAGTAAGGACACTACCATCAATATATATAAGCAATTAAGAAAGTTTAGCGCAGATCTTTGCGGCGGGTTTGCTAGCTTATATAGGATTCATAACCCTCCAAGTGATTTCGAAGAGGCATTTTGTCCATCAAGATCTGGAAAATTTTGATAATGACTAGATATCTCGTCATCAGGGTACTGTCGATTTTTCGATGATGACGAGATCAAGATTTGGACTAATGATTTGGATTTTTTCTAATGACGAGATATATTGTCCATCAAGCTCTTGTCAGTTTTCTTTTAATGACGAGGTATTTCGTCCATCAAGTTCTGGTCAGTTTTGCTAATTGTTGAGACACCTTTTCGAGACAACCACCAAGAGGGTTAACTACCAAAAAAGTCTAATTTAAGGCAAATCGAACTAGCATAGTGTTCATTCAAATTAATTGAGCTTTGTCTTTTAGTGGCTCCAGGAAACAATGTCATCAACCGCAATGCTATTGATTCAAGTGTAACTTTGGCTCACACCTACACCTTCAACGAGCTCCGCGAAGGAAAGAGTGCATCTACTGATGCCAGTGAATACTGCAGCTGCGGATGGCCAGAACACATGCTCGTGCCCAAAGGTACCAACAAGGGAATGGACTTCGTTCTCTTCGTCATGCTCACCGACTACACTGAGGATAATGTAAGTCATCTTCATTTCAAAATTCATTACTCGATGATTTTACAACACACCAAATTGTTATCAATTTGAGAAAAAGTACATCCTCGATATGAAGACTTTTTTGTGGTAACGCTTTTGGAGTGCTTTTTATGTCGCAACGGAAGAATTTCTCCGAAAAAAAACTTTAAGCTTAGCGGAAAATAATTAAAAAATTAACGAAAATAATTTTTTAAAATAGTAAAAGAATCCACACAACTGATTCAAACTACTACTAGGTTTGTATTTACTTTAATGATAAAAATTTACTTTTTCTGACATAAATATTGTTAAAATGTTTGTCCAAGTTAAATAATTTGTTAGTTTAAGTCGTTTTTTCTATCAATTTTATAGCAGATCACATTCATTGCAGCTAACTAGAGTTATTTAGGCATGGTAAAATAAAAAAGATTGTAATTTACAAAACTTAATAATTAGTAATCAAATAATAGAGATTGCCAGAATTCTAATAAAACGGGATTACCTTTGCATGACACAACTCGCTTCAAAAAGCACGCCAAAGGCGTTACCACAAAAAATCTTTATATCAAAGCCGTACGGAGAAAAATCTGTTTATTTGTTTATTCAATGACTGCCGGAAACAGGACTGACGGCACCCATATCATTGGTGTTCCACGGTTTCAATACTAATAAGGAAGAAAGAGGCAGAAATTAATCAGTCACCTCAAGACACAAAACCTTATTCATCTATTGGGAGATATATTAAAAATTGAATGACAAAAACTTTAAAATTTAGTAGTTGGAGCAAATTAAGGATAATGATTGGAGGGATTCCTACGATAAAATTCCCAGTTTTCCAAGACATTATGATATTACAGCTTTTAGGCTGGAGACGGGACATGATTGCATGGATAAGTATTTATAAGATTTAATTTCATTCCTAAGCCCTAACTACGTGGTATGTGGCTTTAGAGTTGTTATAAATGCAACCTACCTCGACTTTGGTGAGAAATATTCATGAATGATATTGAGGCAAAAGGGGAGATGATACGGGCCCTACAGTTTGGTCGACCTTTTAGAACTGCAATTTACTTTTCTACTTTTTAACTTAAATTTTTAAATATTGTGTTCCTAGTTTTAATGTATTTTCTATATTATCTCTCCACTATGGTGATTGTACTATGTGTACTTGAACACCTGTGAATAATCCTTGTACTACTATTAGAAAAGGTACTACGAGGGAAGATGTCATAATGTTTCTAACATCGATATTCAAATAAAATAGAAGTAGCATGTACGCTCATCTTCATATTGCTTCTTCCGGTCTCTCAGTTTGAAAGTCTATCACGTGGTTGTGGGAAAAAGCAGGTGAAGCAGCTTGTCTTATTTAGAGCCTTGTGCCATAAAATACAAAATCCAATCCATCGTCATCTTTCGCTAGGATAGAGAGCTCCCAATTCTAATTCATGCTCAACTCCTGTTTCTGTTAATCATATTTTGATTGCCTGCCCTGTCTTTAATCATCAATGTCTTAAATATTTTTAAAGTACAATTTGGTTGAGGAAAATCCACATCCAACTTTTTGACATTTTTACGTGCTGTTGGTTTTCAAATATCTAATTTTTTAAAGTCATGACTTATCAGACTACTTTTTCAAACTTTTTAGAATTCAATTTTTCATATTTCACGCCTGTAAGTCCAATTCTTGATTTCTCATTTTTGCTTTTAGAATAACGTTGTTATTTGCTATTCAGTTTCATAATCTTGTGTCTGACTCAGCTTGTTCTACTCAGAACCTTGCGTCATAAAATTCAAAATATAATCCAATCCTTAGTGTCATTGTACTAACGTTGTACCAATGTTTGGCTTGCCTAAAAATCCTCCATCGAATCATTAACCATTTGAGCATCGCGAGATTTCCGAGTCGAGTAGGGCCTTTACCTCTCTCTCACAGCACATTTAAGGACTAAATAACTGCATCTATTGATTGAAAGAATTCATGGATTTTTCAACCCTAAAAAAGATTCTACTATTCCTTTCTTTCAAATAGAATCATTTGGAAAGACTTGTTCCTTTCAATGGAATATAATCCTTAGGAAAGATTCTTTTGATCAAGAAGGTCAAAATTGGTTAGAAGTCATACAGGGAAGACTGTCAAGGTGAAATTATGCATGTGAACCTCCCAGAGGTTAATTAATGCGATACCAATAATGCTTACTTAACATCTTCGATTAATTTCGATTGTTTTTATCCTTATAGCCTGAAGGTGCTAACGTGAAGACCATCTGTAACGACGCTGTGAGCTACTGTGGTGCCAAGGACCAGAAGTACCCAGACAAGAAGCCAATGGGATTCCCCTTCGATAGACCAATCACAGTTCGCAACCCTAATGAGCTCTTCACCGACAACATGCATGTGACCGACGTTAAAATCAAATTCCTTGGTTAAACAACCCCAGCTGAGTGACGAAATATAAGAAATATGAACTTTTACGGGTACCTCCTACAATATTTTGAAATTAATGTTCTCATTCCCATTGAAATGTTCAATAAATAAACTATTGTTTCGATGAATTGTTTTCTTATTTTTTCAAACGAGTATTGAATTAATGGTCTAAGTCATTGAAATATCAGTAAATGAACTCTTAGGTGGTAGTAAGCAACACAGGTAAAAAGTTAAGAGATATCACAAGTATTTACTTTTAACGATGAGAACAGAGCCACATAAAAGAGCGTCCGCTAAGTACAAGTTACAAAAGCGTCTGGATGACACTCATGTGTAGGTGCGACAACGCACTTAAACAGGAAATAACAGTCAAGGACCAGAAGTACCCAGATAGTAGATATAGTTAAAAATAGACAAAGCTGTTGTTTTACGATAACAATGATAACAGGTTGGTATTTCGTGATTACAGTTATTAGTAACTCTTAATATGAAGTTTTATTTGTTTGCAACTATGCTAAAACACTAGTAACTTTATTATTAACCATTAAAAATTGACATTAACGGCTTGTTTGAACTGTTATTAACTGTTTCAATTCGCCATTAAGTGATATTAAACTATTTTGCGTTTCCAACTTTTTATTTTTATAAAATAGTTTTAGAATGTTTTTAAATTAAAATTCAAAATTTTATTCAAGTTTAATCGCTTTACTTTGTTAACATTATAGATAACTCTTAAGATTTTTGATAAAAATTTCTAAATGTTAGTTTTCGATAACACTTTTATTTAAATTGATATTGGAATAACAGCTCATCTCCAGATATTAAGGTAAGGTTGACAGTGAGTGTATATATTCCAATATAAATGATCAGTTTGATGGCTTACCATCTTATTCCTTTCAGCAAGTATTGAATTCAAATCAATCGTTGCATGTGTTGGAGCTACTGTGTTTTCTTTAAAACATTAATTAATTGTATTGAATTCTCTGTTATATTATACGACAAATCTAGGATTTGAAAATTAATTATCAAAACCGATTTTTAGTTCTACATATTCCTTAGCTTTGACTTGGTTACATGACTTCAATTGGGTACGCCCTATAACATGCAATGAAAACCATTTCACATGCGTAAGGGGATGATGTAAAATCAATCTTGTTTAAGAACATCTTATAACTTCAAGAAAAGAGGAAAAACTCTGTTTGAAAACATTAAAATTAAAAATGATAGAGGTTTATTAAGACCGCACTATTTCCGAACATATGAATACCTTCTCCAACATTTCCTTTCCAGAGTTCATGTAAAATGAAAGTTTAAAAGATTAATTAATATTCAAAGAAGTAAAAACAAAATAATTTTGGCTAAGGACAAAACTTTCAATTTATGATCATATTAAAGGAAAACTTTAAAATCCAAAAAATAATTCTTTCTCTCTCTCTCTCTCTCTCTCTCTCTCTCTCTCAATTGTACTATTTTAAAACAACAACAAAAAAAAGAAAATACACAGAATATATAACTACTGACTATATTTGATAATAACTTTTTTAATTCTTTATCAATTTTACTCTTATTTATTTATAAGATGCTTTTAATAGAATAATTTTTAAAATTTTAGAAAATTCACAAAACGCGCAAATATCAATATTTTCATTTATTAATAGGAGGCATTTTTTCTCCAGCAAAATACTATAAGCAGCGGTAGGTTTCTATGGAGATAAGTGTTTCCTGTAGGTATTCTGTACGTGAGGTCAGTTGACTTTTTCAAATAGTACAATTTCAGCACTTTGCCAATAAAAATTACTAAGAATAAGTTCCAAATCATTAAATGATAGTTGATTGATAAACTCCTATTAAATGCCTAAACGGTGATAAACTACATTTCTAGTAACCTAGATATACATTATACGAGAGCATTAGGACAGTAGAAGTAAACAGTTGCAGAACTTCTGTTTTGTTTTCCCACACTGAAAATGTCTCATACCGAGCAAAGCTAAATTACCTTAAAATAGTAGAAATGCCTTATTTATCGTGTCAGTTCACAAGTTTTGAGCTCCCCTCATTTTGAAATTAGAAAGTTGTCGAAATCTTCACCCCACAATACACCATACAATTTCTTTGTGTACATCCTCGTTCAAGAGTTCGTATATAAATTTAAATTGTAATTTAATGATGAACATCTTTCCCAAAGCTTTCATTTAACTTCTTATAAATACCTTTAAGTTAACATTTTCCTGGTAAACATAGTTGCAAATATTTAGTTGAAAAATGAATTAAAATTACATTTATTACTTCCACAGTTACCCTTCTATCTCATGGCACCCAGTGTAGTGTCTTCACTTCAGTTTAAAGACTTTTAGTGTTTGCTCCTGTTATCGATTTGATTTTTACTCATCGGTTTGATAACTTCCGATGTATCTTTTGTATTATTTTCCAACATCCAGGTAACATCATCAACTTCTCAAATTTTTTAAAACTACAAATTTTGAATCTGCAAGAATTGGTTGGAGAAAAACCAAATTCAAACTACTTCGCATTTTTACGTGCAGTTATTTTTTTAAATCTCATTTAATTATTTTTCTTCCAAATTCAAAATGACTCAATTGCCTACTTTTCCAATTTCACTTTCGAAATTTTATGTATGTAAATTAAACTCTTGTACTTTTGTCTCAATTCTTATTTTCTCAATTTTAGCCTTTAGCATAACACTGCTACTTATGTTTCAATTTATAATCTTACGTCTGGAGCAGCGTGTCCTGTTTATGTAGGTATGTATTTTTAACTAACTTAACGCACTGAAGCAACACAACGGGCTATTAACGAAGATCCGGGATTTGTAAACCTTACTCTTCCTTAAGTTTCGCACACTAGTTTACGATTCTATGCCTGGAGTGCACACACAAAATAATTGGTGAAATTTTCCATTTCTCCAGAAACAAAACCTGGGATTTTCATTTTCATTCGGGTCCTGTCTCTAATTGGTTAGTTCTCTGCGCTGCTGTTTTCAATCCAGTTCATCTCTCCGTAAATTATCAGAAAAGTTTCTTACTTCCGTTCTCTCAGAACCTGTACTTTCCGTGTCGTATTGCAAACGTAATCTGTGAGGAAGATGTGTACTTCCGTTAAATCAAAGCTCTTTCTTTCTTCCAAGACTAACTCAGAAAAGAGGTATTGGTGCATATGATAACCAGGTACATTGTTTGCTACTTTTCAGTAAACTCCTCTCTCCATCAGTTTCCTTCGAAACAAAATCAAGATATTCTTGACACAAGCTGTGTTCCTACAAAGATTTTGTTTTTGGACCGTAGTATTACTGACAACTTGATGATTGTGATTTAGTCAAGGAATTATATTTTACTTTCTTCAAGAACTCGCTCAAAGGGTGATTGGTGCAAATGTTAACCAAGTAGATTGTTCGTTACTTTCCAGTAAATTTCCACCAGTTTCCTTCGAAAAAGAATTCAAATATTCCCAACACAAGCTGTCTTCCAACAAAGAATTTGTTTTAAGACCTTTGAAATATTGACAATTTGGTGATAACGATTTAATTGTCAGGCAATTGCGATTACTCTGTTTAGCTTTAAGCTCACGTTTTCCTGTATACGTTCTCTTGTATTTACTCTGTCAATTTCTACTTAAAAATCTTCGGACTGCACGAACAACTCTAGGTAGGTTACAAAAATTCTCTCCCAGTTTTTATTTACAAACTAAGAAAATTTATAGATAATTTTATTCTAAAAATGCATAATTTTATAAAATTCTATAGAAAACTGTAAAAACTATTGTATTTGTAACATCTCAACCTATTTGCACAGACTTTTGTATTAACAATATTCATTTCAGTTGAAAATAAATAATATAATATAAGACATAGGGGAAAAGCTTTTCAAAATTCAGAATATTTGAACTTGCAGATAACTTTTTAATAATTTGGACAAATATTGCATTTGTAAAACCTTAAATTTGAACTTAGAATTTCAAAATTTTATTAGTTGAAACAACTTAAAAAGGCAGAGTAATCAAAACGCTTTGAAAATCAGAACATTTGAACTTGAAGGCAAGCTATTATCATTCTGATATTGTACTGTTTCTCATAATTATGGTTGTAAGGAAATCGACGAGCCTCTATTCTTTCGCAATGGCATTTGTGTGTATTTTTCAAGTGGCAGTAGAGGCCCAAGATAACTGTGATTGCCAATGCTTGGAGAAATCACTGAATGGAAAGTCGTTGTGCCAGCATTTGTCCGCCGTTTTGGAAGAGCTGGATAGAAGAACACAGTACGTAGCTCAATTGGAAACGATGAATGCAAGAATAGAATCGCTTGAGGAAAAGATTCGAAACCAAGTATCGCAGCAGCCAGAAGCATTGCATTTGATGCCAGGACCAAAAATCATGGTAAGTTTCAGTCGTACACTGTTATTAACCCTTCGAGGACAGTAAAAATAACTTTAACCACTTTGTAAGAAAGGAAAATTTTAACCATTTCAAGGAATGAGTCTGGCGTGTCATTTACTTGAAATTGTTTAAATTATTTCTGGTACTTAAGGTTGCTAAGGCTTTCAAATATTTTCATTCTATGTAATGATTTCTAGTAGTGTTATAGATGGACAGTGAGATATAAGGAGTCCCACCATCTCTTAAGCTTCCAAGTGGTTTCGACGAGATATCTCGTATATCAAGATCTGACCAATTTTGCTAATGAAGATCTTGTCATGAAGATATTGCCATTTTTTATGATGATGAGGTTAACATCTGATCAGTTTTCTTCTAATGACGAGGTATCTCTTCCATCAAGAACTGGTCAGTTTTGCTAATGACGAGATACCTCGTCAAGACAGCCACCAGGAGGATTAATAAACCAAACCTTTGTGATATGCATACAACATTCACATAAAATGACAGGTCTCCACCCATTTTAAGTTAAAGAAAGTTAAACCCATGTATTTACGTTCTGATCTATTGACTGTTAGATTATATAGTGCCATGAAAGGTTAGACATAATAGAGTTAGGATCAATGTTTCAAAACTTTATAAGCTTGGACTTGTAAACCAAACATCCAAAATTAAATTATTTATCCTACCTTATTTATAAATGAATTTAATATTTGTATTTAATTTTAAGCGTAAAAACTAATTTAACATTCAATTCCATTCAGAATTTGAGTAAGTGATTATATTGATCCACTTTTAAAATTAAAAAAATCCAATTTGTGGCTCAATCTCCAAAAAGTCACTGAGGACAATAAATACATAGTGCGAGACAACACACAACGCATGTGGCCTCCATGACTATACTTGTTGACTGTTTATCTTTGCTAGAGTAAACAGTCACACCTGGTGACTTCATAAAGTTATCGCTACAAACATACAATTATTCATACTAGGACAATTATACATACCAGATTAGGATTTACAGGATAGGAATTGTACATACTAGACTAGATTAGGAATTATACATACTAGACTAGAACTTTCGATACAAGAAATATTTGAAGAAATAGATGAAGTGGTTTCGACAAGATATCTCGTCTATCAACATCTGACCAATTTTGTTAATGACAAGATATCTCGTCATCAAGGTATCGTTGATGTTTTGACGATGACGAGATCAAGATCTGCTCATTTTTCCTCGAATGACGAGATATCTCGTCCATCGAGATCTGGTCAGTTTTTTAATGACGAGATGCTTCATCGAGATGACAACAGCCAGGAGGGTTAATTAAGTTTTTAAAAATTCTTTCTTGAACATATTTTATAATGCATTTTACAAAAAATTATAAACTGTTAAATATAAAGTTTTAGTATTTGACTACACTTAACAAATAAGACTGCATCAAATTTGCAATACATTGAATCATCAAAAAGTCTATTGGTTCAGAAACCCGATTATTGCACTCAATCGAAAAATTTATACAAAATTAACTTTTAAAATTACTTATTAAATTTAATATAAATTTAAAAAGACACAAAAATAGTGTCTGTTCTTCAGAGTTAGATTCTATATTAATAGGATTATGAACTTCCATAGCAGTCAAACAATTAAAGTAAATCTACAATTGATTGCAATAACTATAAGATAGTCTATAATTTATTCAGTTTTAAAACTACTATTATTTCTTTTAGTGTTTTGTTATAAATTTATTTGATTCTCGCAGTATATATTGAATTACACTCATGTCCAAAAATTAAGAATTCGACAGTACGGATATTTTCCACTGTTGAATTGAAACAGAAAACGACCAATAATGCTACCTCTCACCCCTGAAAGGAATATTGGAAGTTTCCACGAAGTTATTGATGAGAATTTCTTTAATCCTCCTGATGGTTGTATTGACAAAGTATCTTGTCAATACAGTCATCAAAATTGGTCAAATCCATTAACAAAATTGGTCAAATCTTGATGGACGAGATATATAGTCGAAACCACTTGGAGGGTTAATGCCGGGTGAAGTCAAGTCGGGTAGTGAAGGTTTGGAGAACTCAGTATAGTGTTTCGGATCTGAAAACATTATTATAGAATTTTCACCTCAAAAGATGATATTAGATAACAAATATGGTACAAGGAAGTCATCGATGACATTATGAGTAGGATCGTTGGAAGAATAGAGTATGAATATATTCAGGTACAAGTGTTCCAGGAACTGAATACTCCCCAAGGATTAAAAGTAGTCTTTGGAAAGACTGTTCAAAACTAAACTGACTACGTTGTTCGAAGGCAGTATGATCAGGAGCAATAACAGGGCATATATGGCATAAGTGCTCGACGTCACCCTAACAGCCAGATAATCCAGTGATTGTTTAACTGTAGACAGACATAGGGATCACAGTATCCAGACCAGCGGTTTATTAACGGTTACAAAAGTTCGGCTTCTGTGCAAGGCTGCCCGCAATTGAATTCATTTGAATGTACAGCAGATGCAGACCTATAGAACATGGTGAACTGAACTTCTTGCTTACTTACTGTACCCTCGACCTTAAGACTCACCAGAGGTTTAGAGTTCTCATTGGAGGGACAGGGAAAGAGGGGATCCCAATATCAAGAGGCCCCATGGGCCACCCAACACCGGGTGGGGTAGGAACATCCCGTACACACAGCGGCTAGCGAACGGCCATGGATAGCATTTATTGAAAAATTTTGGTCACAACTAAGCTCTAAAAATATTTTCAGTGCATAAGTGCGATTATAATATGTAATGATCATGCAACACACCATATAGAATGGAACACACAATCGCATTGAAACATACGTAACATGCTCATCTGCGTAACTAGTCCACTTCAAGTTCTGAGAAAAAATGCCCATCATGCTTTAGTCATGGTAAAACGGAGATCATGGTCTTCCATCCGCTATTAGTGAAGGCAGAGTCTCTGGTGAAGTTGATATTTTCGATTTTCAATCGTCGATTCTTGATAGGCAACGGACTGGTGTATGCTCAGTCAGACGTGGACTTGATCCAGTGATGTAAACAAACACCTTGCTTGGACTTCTCAACAATAGAGCAGCGTACTCTTTACTGACGAGTTCCGTTCCAATTTAGAGAGTGATTTTCGACATATGTATATCTTCCGAGACCAGGGGTACGTTATAACTCTGCCCATATCGTCAAAAATTATCATTATGGAGGTAGAGGAGTCCTTGTTTGGGATGGTAGTATCATTTCAAGATCCAGTATACCTCTATATGTGTTAGACAGTAGTAATGTAACAGGTTAAATTAACAGGAATGTCATTTTGCATCAGTATGCTGGCCTTTTGGTCCTGGGTTCCACTTAGTGGGAGATGATACATTCCTCTTAGGGTTAGCTTGGTTCAGGAATACCTGAAATCCGAGGATACAGCGAGTGTAGACTGGCCAACCTACTCGTCGGACTTAAATCTTATTCAACATGTATAGGACGCTCTTGGCCGAAGGGTTTCAACACATAACTATCCACGAAAGAACGGTTAAAGGTACAGAAGAGCGACTGTTCAAGAACGAGAATCCTTACCCCAGGAACCACTACACACTCTTGTCAGCAGAATGCCGAATATCTGAGTAGCATGTAGCTTTTCAAGATAAACATACAGAGTATTAAGTCTTTCACTGACAACCAGGGTGTATTGGACATTCAGTGTCCCTTTTTCTGTTTTACCTTGGACCAAGTGAATCTAAACTTCTGTTTTTGTTTTATTTTGTCCTTACATGTTACATTCAACCTCTTAGTCAATGTTTCCTACAGCTGGATGGGACATAACCATTCCAAGTACCAGATTCCTTAATATATGGACATGAGGTATTCATTTCTCTCTTTTACATATATTTTACATCATGGAACTGATAACAAGTAATTTGGTGTTGATAGTTATTATTTCTCCAAAGTGATTGTACATTTGAGGGAATACTTCGATACTCGGAATTCAGAAACGATGTAAATAAAAACTTAAAAATTCATCGCATCTCAATGGATATACCACTTACTAAATTTATTAACGTCTTATAAAAGCATAAATGCATGCACATAGCTTTCATTTAAGTAGAAAAATCATAAAATCGTTTATCTTGTTAACGGTTCGTTTTATTCGTATAAACAAAGATCAATATTCAAGCAAGTTTCATGACATGGAATTAATAAATTATACAGCTGTTTTTCGGAAATGAAATTTAGTGAAGGAGTTTCATCTCTTAAAATTGCTTTACTCAATCTATTTCGGAGATGTTGATATCTAAGTTCATATGATACTTTTTTCTTTTGTGTTTTCTGTATGGACAGTTCTACCCAAAATTTAATTCAGTAAATATCAAGACTTTAAATCTAAATTAAAAGGTAAAATTTTACAATTATTTATTAAAGTTCTTATATACAACATTTAACATGTCCAAAGATTCCATGAAATTCGCAGCATCTAATTAATGTTCACATGCATACCACACTTCCGAAGGAAATTGAATAGTTTTATCGGCTCTTACCGTGTTGTAATTACAAGGTAAAGCGTGAAGGCAAAGAAAATAAGGTCCTTCTAAGTTCCTGTCTTAACACTGTGCAGATAACAAATGAAAATAAACTAACTTTTAATGCCTAAGTTTCTAAGAAAATTGTAACTATCGAAAACGGAAATAGAATTCAAGTGGTAAATGTTAATGCCCTACTAGATTGTTTTGTTAAAGTTTTCGTTGGTTGGAGGTTAGAATTTCAGTTTTTGAACAGCTAATGATGCAGATAGATTGAACTTAAGAAAATAACTTTTCTCTTGTTTTAGCTTGAGAGCGTTATGGAATTTATTCATGCATTTGCACCAATTGAGAGCGTATATAAATTGTGACGTAAACATACAAAAAGGACGAGCACTTCGGAGCATTGTAAGAGAGGACAAAATGTTGTTGACAAACAACCGTTGTTTGGCCGATATGCCATTCGACAATGTGCTCTCTAATACTTTTCCACAGTACAATTAACTACTATAAGTGCAGGGCACTCATTAAAAAGTTCACCAGACTGGCTGTCCTAGGTTGCATAATTTACAGTTTGAAGAATCAGCAAAACCTATTCCCGAAACGAATTCTATAAACGAAAACAGAATACAGAAAATGGTTAAAAACAGAAAACGGCCAGAAAAGATAAAACGTTGTTGACAAATAGCGGTTGTTTGGCAGCTAGGCAATTAGATCACGTGCACTATATTTGTCCACAGTACTATTAAAACCACTAGTGCAGGGCATACTTTGTTTGTCCATATATTTATCTATTTTACAATGTCATAATGCGTGATTTCTTCAGATTCTCATTAGGGTAATGATTTGATACAACTCTTTAAAATAAAGTAATATTTTAATTGACCTTTCATATACCAACCAGACCAATGTACGTAAATAACTATTGGATTACCATCAGAACGGACCAAAATCTGTAATTTAACCCTCCTGGTAGTTATCTCGACGAGGTATCTCGTTATTAGCAAAACTGACCAGATTCTGATGGACGAGATATCTCGCTATTTGAATAAAACTGACCAGATCTTGATCTCGTCTTCATTAAAAAATAGACATATCTTGATGATGAGATATCTCTTCATTGACAAAATTGGTCAGATATTGATGGACGAGATAGTCGACGCCACTTGAGAGATTGCAAAAATTTTCACATTTCTTTTTAAAAGATCAATATACGCGTAGTAAACCTTAATACTAGCAATACATTCGAGTGTATCTAGTCTAGCTGCCGATACACACCTAGATTATTGCAGAAAATGCTTTGTATTTGAAAGTGGATATTAAAAATCTTTGATTTGAGTTTCTTCTAAATTAAAAAGTGATTTTCAATGAAGGATTGGAGTGTTGAAAATTTATTTTCAATGTTGAATTAATGTTCTTGGCATTTTACACACACAAAGAAAATTGAGTGAAAGAAGCTTAAATCAAAGTTCGGTTAGTGTAATATTTGCTCAACTGTCAAATTCAGAGCATACTATTGGTTGCTTTACAGCAAATACATGTGGTGCTTCTTTTTAGCAAAATATAAGACTTTTCTTATATTTTGATAAAAAAGAAGCACATGTGGATAAACGGAAAATTCTTGCAATAACGCTTTCATCATTTCAACAGAACGATCTAAATGAAACGTGGTATGGCATCAAGAATTTGGAGAGCAAGTTGCAAAATGTTACCGCTTTTGTGGAAGAGCTTGACGTGGAAAAAGTGGTCAACTCAGAGCTTCAGAAGCTGAAAGAGATTGTGTTCAAGAGTGACCTAAATGAGCTGCATCACAGAGTCGAAGGAGTAGTGTACCGGAACGATACAGAGTAAGTTGACCCTGGAGCATTGTAATATTAATGGAATAATGATGAAAACATGGACATGACATGTAGCTAAGCGTAGCATTGATACATACTTACATGACCAAAGTCACCAGACTAACCAAAAAGGTTTCATACACTACGATGGAAGGCAAGGAAAAGACGCATTACGAAAACAGGAGTCAATAGGTCCGGTATTAACCTAAAAAAAGCTGAACTGAATACTTAAAACTAGAAAAATACAAATACCTCCACCTCGGAAAAAAGTAGAGATCCCAAGGCACAACCGTTAAATTTGAAATGCACACCGTATTTACAAAAAAAGGTAGGTAGGTAGGTAGATATTTCAATTAACGTCACACTGGAGCAACACAATGGGCTATTGGTGACGGTACGGAATCAAATCCGAAGAGAAAGATCCGAGAACACCACCACGTAATTTTGAACCACGGTCAGATAACGATACAGAAAAAGGGAGAGATTACATGAGAGACGCAGTTGATGGTGTTCTTTAATTCTAGAAAAACATTAGAGCCGTTTTTAATATTGTACAGCTATTGCTAACTTCCTACTATACAACGTTCAAAATGATAAAATGATGATGGCCCAAGCTGGCAAATGCCAACCAACGCCCATTTGCAAATCCAGGTGGTGTGTGCTGATATACACCCCTTTCGACTACTGTTTAAATGTGTATTCCCTAAATCTTTTTTATGTTTGTACTGGTAGGTTTGAAATACCTTATTATAGTAGCATACATAGAGTATCATAGCTAACCTGAAATCACAACTAGGAAGTAGTCTTTGGTGAATTAGAATTCATGGAATGTCGCGTTTCTACACAAAGTCTGATGTAAGCGCTCAAACGTTCGACGAAAAAGCACGTCTGCCAGGATACCGTTAACGGTTTCAAGGTTTCTCGGATCTTTCCTTTCGGGACTGATCCTTGACCGTCACCTATAGCCGTTGTGTTGCTACAGTTTGACGTTATTTCAAATACCTAACTACCTACCCATCAGCACGTCGCCAATAAAAATTCCAATATAAGCGAATAAAATAATGATCCAAGCTGGTAAAATGTCACAATGCGTCCAACGCCCACTTTCAAATCCAGGTGGCGCGTTCGGATATACATCCTTTTTGGATATTATTTAAACGTGTATATCTTAAATCTTTTTTAAAGTTTGTGCGTGTAGATTTGAAATACCTTGAAGTAGCATAGATAGCGTCTCGTAGCTAACAAAATCACAACTATGAAGTAATCTCTGTACTTCTATGAAGTACTAGTCTTTGGTGGACTGAAGTTGCATCTGTCCTTCCATGCTTTACTGCAAATTAAAGACATAACTGTTTGAATTGTTCTTTAGAAAGTCAAGTAGATGAGGAATTTACGTAAAAGACACAACTGGTAGTTCTTACTCCATATAAAATCCAAGTTCATGGACAGTAGAGCTACCATCTAAATTATCCTATGATCTTCAAACACCTCTTTAGAGTTCACGGGAAGTTCAAAGTTTTTATCCAACTTACAATTCATAGACAAGTTTTCCAAATACCATTTTCAGTGTTATAAATTTGATATATAGGTCTTTAAATCAAACGCTCAGATTGTAAAGGGTTGACTTTTGGCACCATAAGTGTCATCGCATTATTACATTTTTGAACTGCAGCACGTCAAAACAATTGATGAACAACGTAGTATATCCTTATAATTCATGTTTTGGTAAAACAGTAAGAATAATCACAGATACTTTCGTATTTACCCTTGTAAATACATAAGAAATGTACTATTGATAACAGATTTTATTTCTGCTTTTCTTGAGACAATTTCCTAATTTGTTATCATTGTGAAAATAAGCACATGGAGCATACATAATTTAATTAGTCGTTCAATTGAGTTTCATGCCAAACTGGGATGACATTTGTCCATCCCATGTCTTAACACTGCAAGTAGTTTCGACGAGATATCTCGTCCATCAAGATCAGATAAATTTTGCCAATGACAAGATATCTCGTCCATCAAGATCAGATAAATTTTGCGAATGACAAGATATGTCGTCATCAAGAGATTGCTGATTTTTTTATGATGGTGAGATCAAGAGCTGGTCAGTTTTCCTAATGACGAGATATCTCGTCGAGACGACAAACAGGAGAGTCAAGTTTAATTACTTGGTTGTCACTCATCACAACAATATAGCAATTGACACAATGGTATTACAGTAACCCCTCGTTGTATCCGCCTAGATGTATCGATATATACCTCGATATTTGGATACATAACACTTTTTTCTTATGCAACAATGAATTTTCGTTTTGTGTACAGCAAAAAAAATCTCAATCTATGGAATTGGTAGTAGTTCAATGGGACTTGTTTCAAGCAGTTAACCTTTACTGAGTACAAAAGATTTGGGTGTCTCGTAAACGTAGACTTAAAGGGATTTATTTTCAAAAATATTCTATCGAATTTAGTTTCATAATTGAGTGTTCTAGCATTGGATTTTGTGTTAACGTAACGTTTATTTGTGTTGCTTCACATAATTTTAATTGAAAAACATGAAATTCATTGCATAATGTTTGCCTTTTCATTTCTAATAAGGAAGTTTTCTTCGACTCTCTATATCGCACTTTTTTCGTCCCCCAAAGAAGCCCGATATATCGCGAGGTTGCTCTGTGACTGCACAGTTAAAAGAAAACTTCTATTAAAATTAACTCTCCTGGTGGTTATCTCGACGAGGTATCTCGTAATTTGAAGAAAACACGATCACGATCATTACAAAATTGACCAGAAATCGATCTCGTCATCATAAAAACAATCGGTAATATCTTGATGACGAGACATCGCATCATTAGCAAAATGGGTCAGATCTTGATGGACGAGATCTATCGTCGATACCACTTGTAGGCTTAAATAAATAGTGATGAGCAGTAAACGTATTCACTGACCTGAAGAGGATATGTAAATGTTTTTATAGGGGCATAAAAATGTGGAGTTATGACCTAAAAATTTGATTGATATACTTTCGGTTAGAAAAATATTATCTTTATCTAAAAGTAATAGATGTTTTCTCCAGTATCTCTCTATATATAATACTAAAGCTTTTCACTCCCACTTCCCAATGAAAATGTGCTTTTAGTAGTGAGTTTTGCAGTTAGAACGAAACCGCGGATGTAAGACTCAAAATAAATGTGATTAAAACCCAGGACAAAACTGAAATATTCCCACCATCTGCTATATGCCGGTCCGCAATGCAGAAGTCTTTTATAATATGTTTTCCTGTTTAATTGGAACCGTTGATAAACTATAGAGACGAACGAATGACTCAATAAAAATGAGTTTAAAACCCAGGGCAAAGCTGAAATATTCCCACTAACTGCACGCTCCCATTACCCAGTACAGATGAGTTTTTAATAAGTTTTGTAGTTAAAACGTTACCGCGGACGGAAGAGCGACTTAAGAATGACTCAAGAAAAATGTGTTTAAAAAACCCAGAACAAACCTGATAGTGATCTGTCCTCCACATTGTGCCCTCACTTACTCTTCTACTTCTTGCCTTTTTTCTTCCCTCGTTGATCACTTTACGTTGTATGTCTTGTTTGGTGTAGCTTGCCGAAATATGGTCCTTGTGTCATTAAACCCCAATCAACCAACAGGTCAAAACTGAAATAATCCAACCCTCTGCCCCCTCCTACTACCCAATGGAGATTGCTGTAGTAACAGGTTTTGTAGTTAAAACGAAGCTGCTTATGAAAGAAATCGATTTAAGCATGACTCAAGTAAAACTTGTTTCAAACCCAGGACAACTGAAATAGTGTCGAACTGAAATATTGATAAACATTAAAAAAATACCTAAACATCTCGAAATGGAAAAAAAATCCGTATAATCTCAAAAAAGACCTAAACATAAAAAATGACAAAAAATTGTAATCCAGAAAAATCAGCATAGTGTAAACAGAATTTCCATATATTCGGACATTGTCTAAGAAGCTCTTACAAAAACAGTATGTCAGTAAAACCCCGGTCCTGATGATATATATGTCTAGTATATGGAAGGGAGGAAAAAATATTAGGACTATTCGATATAAAATGGTATTTGTTCGCTAGAAATTGTGTCTATTTGAGAATGAAACACTCATTAAAAATCTGAAACTACTATTTTTACAGGAAATTGAATGAACGTATGGATTCCGTGGAAACAAAACTGTCCAACCTGACAAACTCTGAACCAGTCTCAAGGGTGTCTAAAAATATTGACAGTTTTCGAAAAGCTTTGGAAAGAATAAATGAGACAGTTCATCAAAACATCCACTCTGAAGAATCTCGTCAAAGTCTCTTGAAGATGTACAATAATAGTCTTCAAGATTTGCAAAACCTTGAGGAAAAAATGTTGTCCTTAAGCCACGCAAACAGAGTTACGGAATACGGCTTGGATATACTCCAGAATAAGATGCAAGATGTTGCAAGTATGTATCATAGATAAATCTTCTCATATATAGTCTCAAAAGTCGAAGTGTCTGTTTAACACGTAAGGATTCTCACTTTCCAATATCGTTCACATAGAAAAAATGTTACATACTTTCTTTTTTAACCCTCTAAGAGGTTTAGACGAGATACCTCATCCAAATTTGGTCAGGTTCCTTAATGCAGAGACACTGTGTCGAGAAAAAACTGTCCTATTGCTCCAAGGGGAATAAAGATCCAAGTAAGACAAACAAATTTTTTCTTATCCAGAACTGGTGACTGTTTGGAACAGGGTTTCGCACCAGAGGCTGGTCACTACAGGGCAGTTTTCGATGTGAAGATAAACAACTAGGAGGGTTAAAGGTTTAACAAAAAGCGGGTAGGCACAGTTACCACTGTACCGTAAGGTTTGGTTTGTGAATACCTTTGGGCGGAATACCTGATAAGTTGGTCGCTGGTGAAATGAAGACGGCGAGTATTTGTTTGACATTTATTTATTTAGCCAGTTTTGGTGGTAGGTACAAATTTTTTCTTATCCAGAACTGGTGACTGTTTGAAACAGGGTTTCGCACCAGAGGCTGGTCACTACAGCGCAGTTTTCGATGTGAAGATAAACAACTAGGAGGGTTAAAGGTTTAACAAAAAGCGGGTAGGCACAGTTACCACTGTACCGTAAGGTTTGGTTTGTGAATACCTTTAGGCGGAATACCTGATAAGTTGGTCGCTGGTGAAATGAAGACGGCGAGTATTTGTTTGACATTTATTTATTTAGCCAGTTTTGGTGGTAGGTACAAATTTTTTCTTATCCAGAACTGGTGACTGTTTGAAACAGGGTTTCGCCCCAGAGGCTGGTCACTACAGCGCAGTTTTCGATGTGAAGATAAACAACTAGGAGGGTTAAAGGTTTAACAAAAAGCGGGTAGGCACAGTTACCACTGTACCGTAAGGTTTGGTTTGTGAATACCTTTAGGCGGAATACCTGATAAGTTGGTCGCTGGTGAAATGAAGACGGCGAGTATTTGTTTGACATTTATTTATTTAGCCAGTTTTGGTGGTAGGTACAAATTTTTTCTTATCCAGAACTGGTGACTGTTTGAAACAGGGTTTCGCACCAGAGGCTGATCACTACAGGGTAGTTTTCGATGTGAAGATAAACAACTAGGAGGGTTAAAGGTTTAACAAAAAGCGGGTAGGCACAGTTACCACTGTACCGTAAGGTTTGGTTTGTGAATACCTTTGGGCGGAATACCTGATAAGTTGGTCGCTGGTGAAATGAAGACGGCGAGTATTTGTTTGACATTTATTTATTTAGCCAGTTTTGGTGGTAGGTACAAATTTTTTCTTATCCAGAACTGGTGACTGTTTGTAACAGGGTTTCGCACCAGAGGCTGGTCACTACAAGGCAGTTTTCGATGTGAAGATAAACAACTAGGAGGGTTAAAGGTTTAACAAAAAGCGGGTAGGCACAGTTACCACTGTACCGTAAGGTTTGGTTTATGAATACCTTTGGGCGGAATACCTGATAAGTTGGTCGCTGGTGAAATGAAGACGGCGAGTATTTGTTTGACTTATTTATTTAGCCAGTTTTGGTGGTAGGTACAAATTTTTTCTTATCCAGAACTGGTGACTGTTTGAAACAGGGTTTCGCACCAGAGGCTGGTCACTACAGGGCAGTTTTCGATGTGAAGATAAACAACTAGGAAGGTTAAAGGTTTAACAAAAAGCGGGTAGGCACAATTACCACTGTACCGTAAGGTTTGGTTTGTGAATACTTTTGGGCGGAATACCTGGTAAGTTGGTCGCTGATGAAATGAAGACGGCGAGTATTTGATTGACACTTATTTATTTAGCCAGTTTTGGTGGTAGGTAGGTATTTTAATTAGCGTCACATTGGAGCAACGCAACGGGCCATTGGTGACGTTCCGAGATCAATCCCAAAGGGAAAGTTCCGAGGACAACACCACGTAATTTTGAATCACGGCCAGATGACGAGACAACACCTGAGCTGGCACCCCGCTCTCCAAACTTCCACACCCCGCCAACGTGAGGACATTTGAGGCCACGACAGATTTAACATGCACCAGCCCCCTTTGTACATGACGGTCTTTGGCTGGATTCGAACTCGCAACCCTCCGGTTGCTAGTCCGTTACTCTTCCAACCGGGCTACCGCGGCCTCCAGTTTTGGTGATTTTACAACAGTGGTGTTAGAGTGTGAGCAATGCTTAGCATTCTATGGCGACCTTATGGATGATGGGTCTGTGATAACTGAAGTACGAGACAAACGGCATGGGGTCAATGCTGATGTTCCTGACAAAGGTATGATCGATGGTGTTGTTTCCAAGCGTGGTGGAAGCTCATTAGATGATTATTAATTAGATTAGCGACGTCGCCATGTTAGAGCGCCTGCTCCTTCTTGCGTCTTCAGTAAACTCTAGAACTCTTCGCACTTGTCAGGTTTAGACATCTTGGTATCATTTTGTTCATCTTGAACTACTCTTTCAACCTGTTTACGTTTCCTATGCCGCAATTGAAATTTAGTTTGGCTTCATAGTGAAATCTTCGACAAATCGTCACATTCCACTGTACACAATTTTCACACAAATGGTTTAAAATGTCAACTAGTCAAATGGAATTGTAGAACTCGTCGTTCTCTTCTATTTAAGTTTCTGCCGATGGCTCCATACCGATTTTAAAGACGTATTCACATCTGAAATAATCTAGTTTCTGGTGATATACCTGGGGACATTAAAATCAATACAAGAAACAAAAAAGAGACGATTTCGTTACGCAAGAGGTAAAAAAAGTGTTAAAGAATATCTCTAAGGAGCTTAAAAGTAATGAAATCGGAGTGATTTCGCAAATTCAAAAAATATACATCTGAAGATTTAAAACTCTTAAAATAATTATATCGTCGGCTTAGAGTAGAAACTCATTGTGACCGACATTTTTTCGGATACACTAAATTCTAATTTTCATGATGAGGATTCCATCATCAAATGTAATATGTTTGAAAGATATATAACACTATCAAAATGCATATATTTTTTTTACTTGAAAACCAATAGTCCTTAAACAGCTTTTTATTCAAAGTTTGTTTCCTCAGTTAATGAGTTTCTGCTCTCACTGGACAATATTTCAAAAAGTGATTCTAAATTCTTTCAATATACATGATATGGCAGTCTTAATACGAGTTAAAAATTACAGATCTTTATTCCAGTCCCGATCTAACTTAAGAATAACAAAATTATCGTGTTAGAATTCCAAATAGCTCTTGTTTGGAAAACTATAATTTAAAGTTTCTTCCATCCCGTGTTACAAACAGTCACTCTTTTAATCTTGCAATTCACTTTCAAGGGGGAGAAGCCCTGTATACAGGTATATTGTTTCATTTTCCTTGCCATCCCTGCCTATACCTGTACGTATTGCTTTTGCCACGTGGCTTCAAATGTCTAACTTCAAAGAGTGAGTTTTAGCTATATGGATGGAGAAAGTTTAAAATTTAGTTTTCCATAAGGTGATGATTTTTGTCTTGATGACTGTGGGTTAACCCTCCAAGTGGTTTTGACGAGTTATCTCGTCTAATATCTAGGCAATTTTGCTAATGAGGAGACAAAACTGTCGCATTACTCCAAGGGGAATGAAAATCGAAGTAGGAAAAGCAAAATTCTCCCTACCTAGAACTGGCGACAGTTTGGAACAGATTTTTGCATCAGAAGCTGGCCACTACTGGATGGTTTTCGACGCGGGAATAAATCACCAGGAGGGTTGATAGTCCTTTCAAAATAACCGAAGACAAATTTTGCATTTTAAACCTTTTTGACTTTTCATACACTTTTACACAAAACAATATGCTTAGAATGGGCCCTAGGAATCAATTTTCAAACTCAAAATATTTGCTAAAACATAAAGTAACAATTTATCCCTTCTGGTAGTTGTCTCGAAGAGGTGACTCGTCATTAGCAAATCTGACAGTCCTTGATGGATGAGATATCTCGTAATTAGCAAAATTGGTCGATCCATGGACGAGATATCTCGTCGAAACCACTTGGAGAGTTAAAAGCATAATTTAATAATTATTAATAATAATAAAAATAATAATAAGATAGAAACTTGAGTTACACATTAGCTATTCCAATACACTGACCACATACTCCCAAAACAGAATGGCCATATACTTTGTCACGGATAAGTGGACACAAAACTTCAAGTAGCTGGTGTCCGGATTTGGAAATTTCTTATTTGAGCCCGAGTTTCATGTTTCTGCTACAAAGTACTGACCACCCACCTTATTAAACTGTTGCCACTCAGAGGAAATTTGATCGTGAAAACATTTATATAACATAAATGAGTTGTTCAATTATTTTTGTAATTTCTCTCTCCAGATTTTATTTCATTATTTCGAATCAAATGACTTCACGTGTCAACAGAAGGAAATTTTCAAAATATAATTCAACGTCTTTTATCTCTACTATTTCACTTTCAAAGAAGATCAGCGGACAGCCCCCAAACAACCATTTTATTTACTACAGCCCGTAGTACAGCTTCAATAGACATAAAAAATCTGGACAGTCGTTACTAGAAAGTTTTCGTCAATTTAGTTAGTCGTGCCATGGAATAACTGCAGTAAAAGTTATTGTAGAAATCTTTCTTGACATATCCCAGATAGATTTTTTTCAAATTTGCCGATTATCTAAGTGAAATTTATTAAAACACCAGAACTGTCACTCATTTCGGAAGTACTTATTAATTTGAATTCTTTTGTTTTGTTGAAAAGCTTTGAAAAACTTTGCAAATTATTTTACATGAGTTCAACAAAGATTTTATAGCATTCTCCTTACAATAGAATTGGCTGGTTTCTTTATTAGATCAGATTAAGCACACGGAGAGAGAATTAGCTGATCTAGTGATACAATCGTCCTTGAATGAAAGACAGAGAATGACGGATCAACTGGAGAATTTCAAGCAAGAATGGATCTCAAACTGTTCTAAAGGAATAACGTCATGCTTTTCTCTTGAAAGTAAACTGACCCCTTCCGCTTCAGATCCTACACAGGACAAGAACTATGTACATAAATTGAAAAACCAATTTAACTGGAGTTTACAAGGTTTGTGCCTATAAAATATCTTTGTCTTTTCAGTTTGTGTTTATTTTACTGATCACTGCTTATACCACCTTTAACCAGAATATTGAATACTATGCTAATTTTATTTTTTCAATCGTTACTTGCAGACATTTTCTTTGGGAAGGGCTGAGAAGGTGGTCATAAACATGGTATTGGTGTAGTTATTACTTAGGGAGACTTCTTTCACTGATTCAACAGTCCTGTTAAATCCTCCTGGTGATTGTCTGGACAATATATCTCATCATTAGCAAAACTGACCAGATCTTGATGGACGAGATACCTCGTCATTAGAAGAAAACTGACTAGATCTTGATCTCGTCGACATAAAACAATCGGCAATATTTTGACGACGAGATTTCTCGTCCTTAACGAAATTGGTCAGACCTTGATGGACGAGATATCTCGTCGAATACACTTGGAGGGCTAAGGCAAGAAAATGGTGCGTTGGAAAAAAGCACTTTTGTTTTTGCGTGTGAATTTGTGACACAAATTTTATGACTGAGTACATTGACGCATTCGTTCGGGAATGTTAACGGATTTCCTTACTTATCTGTTAAGTAGGTAGGTTGGTTGGTTGTTTTGTCGTTTTAGGGCACAAGGACTATATTTAATCAAGATGTGCCAAACTCAAGACAAGTAAAAATTTCTGGAAAAGATAATAAAAAGAGGAATTTGGGAACAGAGAAGTGGGGTGGGAGCAGAAAAAGACCACTTAGGTATCCTCGGGAGAGCGAAACCCGTGTTTATTAAAGACAGTAAATCCCATGTGAAAAGAGATCACTAGAGCACTTCGGGTCCGTAAAGCGTACACACCTAAAGGAGATGCGCCGCTGAGGGCTGAAATAAAAAAGGAAAGCGCGTAAACTGAAAAATATATCATGTATATTTCAAAATACATAAAATATTTTGATTAATATTGTCGTGTTTTGGTGCTAAAGCATCTTGCGAAATTTTTCCTAATCTGTTTTTTTACTATCTTCTATAGGAGCCTTTTTTTGGGGATGTGCGCCGAAAGTACCTGAAAACGTTCCCAACCTTATGGTAACACGAATTGAGAGAGCTAAGATGCTGGTCTTCTCGTGCGCGAAGAACACAATGCTGTATGGAAATACTACATACACTCAGTGCCGAAATGGGACATGGTACCCGGACACTCCACCCATATGCGTATCAAGTAATGTTTATATTTCTGATTCATATTTCTGCATAAAAGAAAGAAAATATTTATAAAAAGACTGGAATTCATTGTTATCCGGTATTGTCTGTCTGCCACGAGAGCTAGTTCAGATTTGAAGTCTACCAGTCTGTTGAAGTAGAAACGAGACTTGGCTTATTTTGTTAAAGGGTTCTTGAAGCTGCTATTAACTTAGCCACTACTACAAAAATTAATTTACATATATAGCAGCACTAATTTACATATAATAGTACATATAACCAATTTCCACTATAAAGTACGTTTTGATAGAAAAGTTGCCTTGTCTTTCACACGCTCTGCTAAATTGGTAGACTTTCAGACAAGTCAGGTGGCGATTCTGACGAATACCAGATACCACACATCAATGGATGGTCAAAAATAAATAGTTGGGTTGCAGTTGCATGCTAGTAACTTTCAACTGTCTGAAGCCCTGTGATAGCAGACACTACTCCTATTCCTATCACGGCTCCACTCTTCCTTAGTTCTCAGCCTTCAATCCATATTAATATTAGCAATTTTGCTATCGGTTAGAAACTGAATTTAACGGTTATGATAAAAGGAATTATTAATGGTTAATTTTACTATATATATAAAATGTTTAAATTCGGCATTAGCGCTTTTAAAACTTTTTTCCAATTTATTTTTGTCAAATATTCTAAGAATTAAAATTTAATCACAGTTTTATCGCTTTACTTTTAATTCAATAATATTTATCAACAACTGTAACATTTTCGATAACGGTTGAAAGCTGCTATTTTGCAATTGTACTGTTACTTAAATTGTTATCGGAACACCAGTCTATCTCTAATGTTTAGTGAGTTAAAAGTGAATGAGATTGTTTGCCATTGCAATTGCCATTTATTAAGCCACGAAAATTGCATGCATAGTTGAAAGGAATCCGCAAATATTAGGCAAAATTCTTAATAGTGAAATGCGTTAAGAATGGGAATAATTTCCAATCAAAGGCTTAAGACTAACTTTGTGTTAATTCTCTAAGCGGTTTATATTATGCGGACAACATGCTCCGATGAGCCGAAATTTTAATGCTTTTATATCAATTAAACACATCTGAATGGAATGCCCTGATTTTAAAAACCATAGACACAACTGGTTTGGTGTTTATCACTCAACCTTATATGACCTTTAAGCAGATCCCTACCATAAAGACTTGTTTTTCTTCTTAAATGACATTGGTTCTATAAACAACATTTAGGCTTTCGATTCACAACATTACGTAATTTGTGTTTCGGTTTAAAAAAATTAAGCTTGTTATTAAGAAATGCTGATCTCAACTATTTACGGTGTTTGGTGTAGCTTGGACAGATATGACGTTTGAGCCATAAAAACCAACCAAACCAAGTGGTTTCGACGAAATTTATTTTCCATCAAGATCTAATCAATTTGCTAAGGACGAGATATCTCATCAACAAGATATTGCCGATCTTTTTATGGTGAAGAGATCTCTTCACCTTTTCACGACAACCACCTGGAGGGTTGAGCACAGTCTTTTCCCCAGATCTCCACGAAAGATTTCTCGACATAAAAAAGAAGATTCCTAGATCTGGAAAAAATGACTTAATGGCATCATGTTGTGTCTTTAGGCATTGCATTGTAAGCAATGGAACTAAACGCAATTCTAGTGTGCTAATAAATTTAAGTTTAAGTAAAATATTTCATTCGATGTTGTCAGCTGTACCTTTCCAACAACATCCACAGAAGGAAATTACTTCATTCGTTATTCTACTGTCTACCTTCTAATGGGCTAATGCGCTGGTGTGAACATCTCAAGAAAGACTGACATTAAAATTAACAATATTTATTTACATGGTTTCAACCAATTAACAACAAATCCGCTATCCAACAATTCAATTAAGTTAGTATGATTTTACCCTGACGTCATTAATGATGTACAACTAGTCACTCAAAAAAGAAAATGTAAACATCCAATCCAATACTAGTCCCTCAGTCAGCAGAATCAGTTCACCTAAACACACAGACAATCAAAGTGAGTCTTCCCTGAAAGTCTGTTTAGACTACAGGCAGTCTAAGCTACTCTTTTATAAAAACTCTCTAGGCCCTAGAGCGTATTTATAAAATTTGATCAGACCTGTTAGTAAATGTCATGAACTGACGCCAAGGCGAAATCTTTCCTCGATAAACATTGAAATGAGAAGCTTCGATGTGCCTGCAAGCTCCACCCACTGAGAAGGAAGCAAGCTTTCTGATTGATGCATCAAACCCCACCCGTTATACGTCTTCGCCAAGTCCCAGCAAAATCTATAAAAGGATCCGACAAACTTACATCTGTTCTGTCCAGCTACTAGCAACTTCACAGGAGATTGAGAACCATGTTCTCCAACCACTCCAAAAGTATAAGCAAGTATACGGCAAAGAAATCGACTCCCATGCGACCTAACACTAAGCAATCCTTTTGAATTAAGAAGTCATTTATTCTGAGAGTCTGAACATACTAATACTCACTTTTTTGAAGAACGCTTTTCAGAGTAAGACATTTGTTCCATTCTAAGCTCGTGTCCTGAATAAGCTTGCTTAGAGGAGCATACGTTGGTAACACAGAGTAGTTTCTTATTAAAACCTCGAGTTTCCATATCCAGGGTTTGTGTTGGTTCTGAACGATAATTGGCATCTGGTGAATGTTGATTATCTAAGAAATAAACACTTATTATGATCATCTATAAATAAAATATCAGGTCTAATTACTATATCTTAATCTATACCATTTTTCCTACAGGATCCACGTTTCCAAGTATACCAGAATGTCCGGAACTCAAAGCGGGCAATGAAACTTCACTCCTGTTGATTGTGAAGGACAAAAAAAAGGTCCTATTCCAATGCAGCGACGGCAAAAAGTTGAAGGGACATACTTACTTTCGGTGCATTAAGGGTTCGTGGGTCCCTAATTCTGTTCCAAAATGTGTATCTCCTTAAGGAGATTCTGAGATTGTATACGCGTTGACTATTCGACCAAATTTTGATTTGATCCAGATTGCTCAGTTTCTTGCTGATTTCTGATTAAAGAAACTAAACTTTAAACACTTAATGTCTCATTAAACTCATGGGTACCAACTTGAAATCAGATTCATTATTATGCTACTCTAAACTTGAGGAGCACCGATATTTAATGATGAAAAGGACAAAATGTATTTTAATTTTTTTGGAGAGAAAGAGAACGTAAGTCGTACTACATACGATGGAAAACGTTAAGGGAACCAGAGAAAATATTTCCTGCTCTTAGAAAGACCAACAAATAGTCACAATCCGAAATTCTGAATAGTAAGGGCAAGCTTGTATTGAGAAATTTCTCTTCTGGAACTTTTTCCATAATATTAGGTCTTAAGAAATAGAATGTAATAGTTCCACGAGAATGTCGAACTCAATTTATCCTTATGATCATATTAGACAAAAAACAAACCTATAAATCCACTTTACATAGGGTGTTTCGAAAATATCTAATTGAAAAGAGGGGTAGAGGGGCCCAAAATAAGCTTTTTGTCAAAGAATGTGCCTGGAAATGCCGCGTTTAGGTGGTAGAGGACGCTGTTTAGGCCTGTCGATAACATCGTTTCCGTGGCCTAAGGCGTCACTCCCCGCTCGGATTTTCAACGGAAAGCTCCGAATTCGTGTAACAATGCGTGCTATTGAAAATCCGAAAGGGAATGACGCCTTACGCTACAGAAACGAAGTTAAGCAATGCCTTCTACCACCAAAATGCGGCATTTCTAGACCCACATTCTTTGACAAAAATATTTATTTTTGGCCCTCTACCACCATTTACAATTTGACCAGATATTTTCGAAACACTTTGTATATTCCAATATAGAATTTTTCAGTTAATTTCTACATTATTGTGTATTTTTTTAAAACTTTGTGCTTAATCACTTGTAAGAATATAAGGAGGTGGTCCTGGTCGAGAGAGAACTTCACAATGTCTTTTTTTGCCGAGAGCGAGGAGGACATTTTAAACCCTCCAAGTGGTTTTGACGAGATATCTCGTCCATCAAGATCTGACCCATTCTGCAATGACGATATATATGTCGTCATGAAGAATGCCGATTGATTTCTGAGTTGTGAAGATGTCACTTTTTGGTGATGAGAGATCCAGATCAAATCATTTTTTCCAACTGACGACATATTTCGTCTGTCAAGATCTGGTCAGTTTTATTAATGACGATATAACAGCAGGAAGGTTAATGAGGTGCTTTCGTGGCTGACTCTCAAAGACAGAGAAGCAGTGAACTAGACTTGGAGAGAAAGGGAGAGCCAGTTGAAAAACCTAACAAAACTTACAAAAATACACATTGAAACTCCTCTCCAGCTAGAAGTTCGAATATGTTTAACAAATTGATGTATGCAGTGTATTATTTTTAAATAAAGACTTTTCAAATTTTGCACCCATGTTTGTATTGAATACTGAATTTCCTTGTTAAGTTTTGCTCATAATTTTATGGTATAACCTATACATTAACATAGTGAAATATGTACAATAGTTCCAAAATTGAGAATACACCCACGTTTTCGTTAGATAGTGTACATACAAAATGATGGATAGCCTATTGAAAGAATTTTTTATAGATTATAATATTTATGGGTAATACCAAGAATATTTTTCTACCAAACTATCACAAAAATACACAATATCAAAAGTTTGCTTCTGAGCAAAGTAAGTATTATAATTAACGTCGCTCTGGAGCAACACAACGGACTATTGGTCTGGGATCCATCCCGAAGGGAAATGTTCGAGGACAACACCACGTAATTTTAAACCACGTTTACATGAAGAGGTCACACTTGAGCTTGTACCCCTCTCTCCAAACTTCCACACCGTGCCAACATGAGGACATTTGAGGAGACGACAGATTTAACGTGCATCCCTTTGTACACGACGATCTTCGGTGGTTGGATTGGAACTAGCAACCCTCCGGTTGCTAATCCGTTACTCTTCCAACCAGGCTACCACGGTCCAGTTTGTTTCTGAAAAAAATGTCCAGAAATAATCCGGGGAAGAGATAGAAAGGTGATCACGTAATTGAGTGTAAAAGTTTTTTGAAAAATAAATAATTGTGCTTCAATATATTGTGGGTATCAGTTTCCTGCTATCCTCACTTACAGTCTCCTGATCACTGACTGTAAAACATTGTTTTGGCTTAACCCTCGTGTTGGTTGTCTTGACGAGGTATCTCCCCAGAGCAAATCCATTAGTAGACTTTAATAAACAAGGTATCTAGTTATTAGAAGAAAATTGACCAGGTCTTGATCTCGTCATCATAGAAAGTCGGTAATACCTTAATGGCGATATATCTCGTTAGCAAAATTGATCAGATCTTGAACTTGATACCCCTTGAAACCACTTGTAGGGTTAATTCGTTATTTTTATCCAATTTATTACTTTCAAATCTGGAGACAGATGAGGCTTGTTTCTATCGGCAGTGATACAACAGCCACAACTTCTCATTGTTGGCTGGATATTTGGGATAGTTATTCTGCTGGTAGGTGAAGTTAGATCCAAAACCTAGATAGGTGGTGTCTCTTCGAATAATCTTTAAATCCAGAGTTATATGCCATCTAGTTCCTAATTTCTTTCGCAAGATAAACATTGCCGTGTTAGATTATAAATATATTATTTGGCAAGTTTCAGGCTGTCTTCAATTTTTGCTTTCTTCAATGTTGGATTTGCTTTAATCACTAAAATTGACGTTCATTAATCCATGAACTTAGGATCATTATTGATAAGAAATGAGAGCATCTTGGCACGATTGTCTTTGCTAACAAGTGACTCGTTCCACACTCTTTCAAAGAACTTTACAAGCAGTTTTGAGACAAACTTTTATATCACCTGTGGAGTCCTACAGCAAGTTTTAGTGTTCCGTCCATCGGGTTTTCCTTGTAGAGCTTATTTTTGTTTTGCTGCTGTAGAGAATTTACGTACACTTTTCTGGACTGTTTGTAATTTGTACCGTACTTCGATATTTTTGGATTCGATATTTTGGAAAGAAGCAGTTTCTGGCAGAAATTCTTTATTTGACTAGTCACTAATAATATTTCGTTCTTCAACTAAAGTCTGTTCGATCGTTTCAATTGATTTTTGACGAAAATTCTTCGAAAAAAGGTTCTGATTCACAGCATGTTAACCAAGGATTAATAATAATCCATAGAAAAAACTATACGACAAAATAAGAGTAATTTAAAATCCATTTATTATAGTATACTTTATTTTGTTATTGGTTTCCCTATAGATTATTTTCAAATTATTCTTCCTGGAGCTTAATTTAAATATATGATCAGAATTTGCGCAATATTTTGTTAGAAAATGATGCTTAATATGACTGGAAATATTTAAATTCATACTATCAATAGGTATTTCAACGTTTGAAAGTGACTTGAAGAACGCTGGTTGAAATGTATACATGCCATCTAGAAATGAACACTGTTCATTTCTAGAAGGCATGTCAATTAGTAATATTGGACATAAACGAAGACATGCCAATTTAGTAATATTGGACATAAAAGAACTAATTTCTACCAAGCTCTAGTGCAAAATTAAATACCTTATTCTCTTTCGTTATATTCTCTGCTATAAAATTCGAAAATTATTTACATTTCGCAAGGAAAAATAAGCTCAAAATAAGTAAAATATTAGAATTTAAATTCTGTAAAACTAGGTTTTAGAAAAGTAATTGTGTTCCTAGCTATACCGTTAAAACATTCTGAGTATCCAATAAGTATTCGAATACATATACAAAAACTAGTACTCGATAGTACGAATCAGTCAGCATCGATATAAGGCTCTTATGAATTTGTATTTGAATACTTAGGATGAATTCTTTGTTTTTCAATTACTTTGGGATGAATATATTAGTGTTCAAATACCTTGGACGAATTCATTAGTTATCGAATAATCTGGATGAATACTTTAGTATTCGAATACAACGAGGAGGAATCAAGTACAATGAATACTTTTAAGTATCGAGTACCCGAGTACTTTTGTATTCGAATACCCATCTTTAGCCATAATTAACCATCTGAGAGTCACGAGATTTCCAAGTTGTGTAGTGATGCTTTTACTCCACAACACGCATAATGATTAAATAACGACATCTATTTGTTGAAAGAATCGTAGGAAAGATTCTGTTGGTCAAGAAAGCAAAATTGGTTAGAAGGCTTGCAGGAAAGACTGTAGGTTGTAGAGCCGATATTTGCGTGTGTACCCCTCAGAGATTTAAGGAATATGGTGGACTTCAGGCAGAGCAATCCCTGCGAGCCGAAAAATTAAAAAGAAGCTAAGTATATAATTAAAAGCTTTGCATGTTCTTAAAAAGCAAGTTTTTTCAGTAAGCTTCAGTTTATTGTATGAATGTGAGTGCTCAAAGTAAGATTGCCATCATAAAATTCGCAGGTCAGATAGGTTATTTTTCCACCGAGAAATTCAACATTAGTATTATAAATAAATACATTAACATTCTTTTAAACAAATACACCAAAACATAAAACTATTCAAAAATAATACATTCCGCATCTCAGCAATGATTCAACTCATGAAGGTCAATCTATAATATTTCAAAATCAAAATTTTCGAAACACATTTTTAAGTCTGAAGGTCAACTGGATACCAGCCATGAATCAGGTAAGTCGATAATAAATAAAACAAGAAACATAGGTTATAAAATATCTACTTGGGTTACTTCAGAATTATTGTAAAAACCTTTCAGAATTGACAAATTTATGACTTAAAAATAAACATCTTCCATTTAAATAACTTTACAACACATATTTCATATAATTAATGATATTTGCGATTATTTGAGTATTTGCAATAATGAATTGAATACCTGTAATAATTTACTAATTTTCAACAAATGAGAGTTCCATTTCCTTCACTAAAGTTTCCACTACTAAAACGAATACAACAAACGTACTTGTCAATAGTCTTAAAAAAATTGATCCCTAACATAGTATTGGCGTTATTTGGCAATTAGTGTTTAGAAATCTGTTAATTCTACTTTTCACGCTATTTATAACAAGTTTTAATTGAACAATTTTAAAATTATACGAAATTTTACAAAAAGTGCCGCTATTACTATTTTCATTAGGTAATATACGGAGCAAAAGCTGTTACCTTTACTAGCTTGGCCAAATATGGCCATAGGCCATCACAACCCAAAACCATACGACCCTAATCCTTTGACTCCTTTAGATTCTTAAGGCCGCGGTAGTCCAGTTGGCAGAGCAACGGATTAGTAATCAGAGGGTTGCGAGTTCAAAACCCAGTCCAGCCAAATACCGTTGTGTACACGAGGCCTGGGGCACGTTAAATCTGACGTGGTCTCAAATGTCCTCACGTTGGCGTGGCGTGGTGTGGAAGTTTGGAGAGTGGGATGCCAGTTCAGGTGTTGCTCTAGTCATCTGACCGTGGTTCAGATGACGAGAACAAGGAGAATCACGTGGTGTTATCCTTGGATCTTTCCCTCCGGGATTGATCTCGGACCAATAGCCCGTTGTGTTGATCCAGTGCGACGTTAATTAACTACCTACGTACCTACCTTTAACTTATTAAAAAACTTTCATTCAGCATTTTTTAAGTAAAA